>CM060904.1:462815025-465640025 GCA_030737815.1 Allium fistulosum
ACAATTATTGACAAAACCCCTTTGCTTTGAAACTAGAATTAGATGATTGTTTGAGTTAGGGTTAATGAGAGCAAAAGAGTTTGTTTCTGTTTTCTCGGGAAGGAAATGAATTAAGGAGGAAAGTATACGTACTCCTATTTCTCCTTTCAAATTATTCTAAATGGGCCATGAGGGTGAGATGTGGATCCAATAAGCCAAGTGTTACTAATTTCATTTTTAGAAGAAGTGTTGCTAATTTTAATTTTTAATTAATCACTTATTAAAACACAAATTTAAACTAACTTTCACTTAATAATGTTTTTACAAAACTCATAAATCGATTTCTCGAACTACTAAAACAAATTAACAAGTTAAAATTCTTATTTTTAATAATATTGAGATATTACACAAATTTAAATGTGTAACTTTAAAAATGAAAAGTTATTCTCGTTATTTTTAATAACATAAACTACAAATTGCAAATTTCTGTTTTAAACAATAAATCTCAATATTGATCACTTATTTAAATTTATCACATTTCACAAAATTATCTTAAGATCAATTAAGACAAAACAAAGTCACCATTCTCAATTATTACAATTAATTTCATAACTAAATTTCATGAATCAATAATTAGAATTCATTATTTCTAAAAATTTTCTTCAAACAATCAGGTAATTAAAATAGGGTTGTTACAGACTTCCCCCATTAAAGAAATTGCGTCCCCGCAATTTCCTTAACGAAAGAATATATATATATATATATATATATATCCTCTTAAAACAATTATTTGTTAACTGGTTTCTCGTTTCATTTCCAAAACATTCAATCAATTCCACTCCAAATATAATGCTAAAAACCAATTTGTTTTTTAATCAAAATTTCTCACAATTCTCAAAAATATTACAACGCCTTAAATTTGCCGAAAATTCCGCCAGCGTCTCCTTTGCGCGACTAGCGTTTCGAAAATTTACAATATGAATAATATGAATATAATTACATAATATACATCTCATCTCACGGATGAGGCATCCCGTAGGGAAAAACACAAAAATGTGATATGTAATCCGAGATACGTACCTTATATTTGAAATATTAGCGAGTTCGCTAATATTCCTTAAGCAAACAATTTATAATCTTTTAAAAGATATCTATTTAACTTCGGATAGCGTGTCATACTTGCAATGGAAAACGTATTTTTCTTGCCATCTAAAATAGGCCATAATGGTGTAACTGCTTTTCTATAGCATTATAAAACGTGCTATAGAACTTTTTATGACGCATTTTAGTTGCTATAAATATGTCGACATGCTATATTATTATAGCATTTGAACGCGCTATGGAATCATCGTGTCAACCTTTTATGACACATTGAAATGCTATAGAAAATTCATTACTATCTATTATAGCACCGTCTTATTGCTATGAAAACTATTTACTCTTTGCAAAATATTTTGTATAGCACTAACATGATTCTATAGTATAACAAAGCTGAACAATTTTTCTTTTTATTGCATAGTTAGAATGCTATAAAAAAATTCTATTGCACATTTTTTGCTGCCATAACATTCAAAGCTTAGAATTTTCAATTCTACTTATATATTATAACTCAAAAAACCACATTCATCACATTAACATAAGTACACTAATTGAGTCATAAGCCAAATCACAAAATATATATATATCCATAATATTTCATACATGAAGAATTAAACATAAATATTTGTGATAAAAATTAAACATAAGTGCACAAATTGAGTGTAGCATACCAAAACGATACATAGTAAAAATATTTTAATGACCGTCGATAAGCATGACCGATTTAAAGGAAAAAGAGTGTGACATCATGTATCAACCTCAAAAGCATCATACAACACCTGTGAAGAAGAAACACAAACATACATATGTTAGTCAATATATACAAGTATGTATAAGTACAAAAGATGCATCGCCAAAGACTAAGTTACTGAAACTAGCATAACCCCTAATGAACCTGTTATTGTGATCAATCTATACCCTAATATGGTACATAAAAATGAACTAAATCAGTCATTCTATACCCCTAATCTATACCTTCTTGAATAATGAAAACAAAATCAGGATAAACATACTATGCCCAAACCACATCTCCAATCTGCTCTGCCATTCATATCCACCCCATACTCTACTGTCACAATTGCAACTGCAAGTAACTCCACTTCTCTACTTACCACCTATCTACAAACCACCAAACCAACAAAGCAAAACAACCAAGCTTTCAACTACTGCCTAACAACTGCACCGCTAATAAAAACAATCCCTGTCAACAATAACATAGTGCCTTTCTGCCTTTATTTCTGCCCTCGACCAAACCCGAAATCATCACACCATCCTTAACCACCATCAATAACCCATATACACTTACATACCTGAAACCATAGACATCATTCCCACAATCAAAACTTCAAACTTACGTTAATCATCAACCTGCACAACTTCACCCCCTGTCTCACAATGATCATCCACTTTCATGAAGCCGTGCATGTGCACAGTCCAAACCTTCATTGACAACCACACATCCTCTGAAACCATTTAATCACCAATTAAACTGCTGCTCCAAAAAACCACTGTCAACTGATTTCCTTAACATCCACTATTAACTGATTTCCTCAACATCACCTACCCATTAGTAACCCCACAACTTACCACTTCGTTGCACATATCATTGCACACGTCCACTTGTCCGTGACCACCAGCAGCCTCACATCACCACTGAACTACCTCTGCACTTCATTACCACAACAATACTTCAACAGGACAAAACAACACCTCTCACATCATCATTCAAACAACTTTCCAAGACACTATAATCTAGCAATCTACGTCGATCGCCATCGCCTCCTTCCATCTTGCCTCTCGCCTGCAGTTGTTCATTTTTTTTAAAAACCAAGCCTTCAATTCGCATGTAGCTTCCACTACCCTCCATCTCTACCCACATCACCTCTCACGCAACCATCCTACCCCTCTCTCCACCAACCCATATCCAAGTCCACCCAGAATAGCCTCTAACTGCCGCCACCATCTTCCTCTGTTACCACAAACTGCCAAGACCTAACTGAAACTATCACCACTACTGCACTACCACTCTCCACCTTCTGCTCCTCTACCGAAATAGTTACCTACACACTACACTCCAACACATTGAACTGTACCACCTGGGCACACTACACTCCAACACACATAAAATCACACACACACTACACTGTCAAACAGATGAATTTTTTAAAAAAAAATTGAAGCATTTTGAAGCATTTTTTATAAAAAATGAATGTTATCTGGACTATGATTCAACTAAAATTTTGAAGCATTTTGCAGCTGAGTTCTGTTTTGCAACTTAGTTGCAAAATTGAATTGCATTTTGCTGTTCAGTTGAAGGACTATTATAATACTAAAATATAATTCAATTGCTTTGCAAAATAATCATATACTCTACATAACAGAATGATACAACCTTTAATGAAAAATGAAGGATTGTCATTTCAATTGACCTGCATTTAATGTATGCCAATGTTTCAAATTCTTCCCAATTACACATGCAACTGCCTAAAATATGTAGATGCTATAACAATCTCATAGCTACGTCTACCTTGGTTCATGTACACTAGTGATCTGAATAAAGAATAACTATAGTTCAAGTTCCTTAATAAAAATATATACGAAGCAAAACAACCAACACATGGAATATTTTAAATGATGAAGTATTAAAATGAAAGAAAATTTTAAAAAATATATACCTGCGCAGTGCATTCTTCAGCAACTTCGAAATAATCTCTGAATCAAAATCATTAGCATCTACATAGGCACAACATGCGTCCTAGTGGATCCCCACCTTCCATCTGCCTGTCACATCCTAGTCACCATTGTTGTAGTCTCATCCTAATTCCAGTGGTAAAACACTGTATGGCCTGGAACAATAAACAATCAATATATATGTTTTTGGATAACATACAAAATAACAGTGATAAATATATTTATATAAGCCACTGATAATAAAACAAAAAACAGTAGAGCTGGTAATAAAATGCTTGGTAATTTTTATAGGACTGATAGATTTCATAATTTTCTTTGATGGCATAATATATGTTGAGTTAAGTTGGCATATTAGGCTGAATTTGGAGAGAAATCTGAAGGTTGAATTGCTGCTACTACTAGTAATTTTTATAAACTTAGTTATACATGTCCGATCCATAATACACTTTAAATCCATAAGCATTTAATTGCTTTGAAAAGTAGTCATAAACTCTGCATAATAGAATGGAATAGCTTTTAATTAAAAATGAAGGATTGTCAATTTCATTTGATTCACATTTGGTGTATGCAAAAGTTTCAAACCATTTTACCCAATTACATATGCAAGTTCCTAAACAATTTTCCTACTGTGATTAATAAAGAAGTGGAAAGCTTGAGTTAAGACAATTGTGAGTAAACATGGAAAACTGTAGAACAAGGTACTAGCCTGCATGAATGTGAGAAGTTTGCTGTAAAACATATAGTTGTTGAGAAGCATAGTATGGATCTGGTGAATTTGTGGGCATAAGAATAGACAAGACTTCACTTGCATGCAAGCATGAATCATAGTTAACAAGTTGAGGTAATTCAAGAACTTCAGGTTGAGTAAATTTAAGCATAGTGAATCTAAAGTATTGTAGCAAAATTGTAGCAAAAATGATAGCTACATAACACCTACTTCATATTGCTCCAACTAAGTGTAGCTCATTGAATAACTCGACCATTGTTTGCAATCTATTAATATCAGTAAGATAATGTATAGAGCAATAACTTATAGATGAATATGGCCAAAATTTCCAATACATGATGATAAATTCTAGGTTTCAGATAAAACTAGTATACCGGCCTTATGTTGTTGAATCTTGAAAATGCATAGAGTTAGGATACAGCCAGGTGCTTAGCAAGATCATTAAGTCAACATAGAGCGATATGTTTTGTTTATTGAATACTACCTATCAATAATTAACAAAAAATTGTAGTTAATTTGTGTGCAAATTTACGGATATAAAAAGGTTTGTTTAAATGAGGACGATAATGATCTAAACATACTAAAAAGCAACGAGAGGGAAATAAAATGTTTTGCCGCTTAAGTTATTTTTATTGGCGGAATTCAATACGACAGCGTAAGTACGCTGTTTATTTAAAACCCTAATCATGAAATATAGCAAGATGGGTTCCAATGCTCTTGCCACTTGCCATTAAAAGCTAATTTGGTTGTACTGTAAGGGACTTAAGGGAAGAACATGTCTGCCTAGTCAAAGCAAAATTATCAACTTGTCATGCTTATGTTGTGTTTTAAACTGAAAACTGCAGTGAGGGTTTTCCAAGTAAGGGTTTTTTTATTTCTATCTATAAATTTTACTTCAAACAAAAAAATGTCTACATCCTGGATATACAAAAGTCATATAGCAAAAATGATATTTCAGTATGATCAATCCTAATTTATGATTGCTTTGACAGTTCCATGACTTGTCCAGAAATATAAAAATATCAAAGATAAGAAAAGAATGATATTTAGTAGCTGAGAAATTTAGATGACAAGTTTACACTTTACAGTACATAAAAGTTAATATTGTGCCTCTATACCAGACTGGTTTAAATAATAAGTTGGATGTAATATGTGTGCATGCGAGCAAAAATATCATCGTTATCTAAAACATGTAGCATAATAAAAGAAAGTACTCGTGTGAGTTAGGCATACGGGCCATTTGACCCAAAAATGGTTAAAGAAATTTTGAGAGGATGGAACGAAGGAGAAGGACAAGCATACATAATTAATTGATAGGCAATTCTTTTATTGCTTCATAAGATTTCAAAGATTGAAATCTGAAATTAGCTACTCCTATCAAGTATTAAACATTTTTAAGTTTTCGGAAACAAATGGAAAATTACTTTTTTTATGCATTTGCTTGGAAACCATACCTTCTGAACATGTACTAGAAGACGGGTCAGATTTCTCTTCAAGCTACTTACTCTCTCAAGATTTTTGGTGTTAACTTTCATAGCTAGTTCACCCGGTACAGGATATGCCTCTCTCTCCAAGTCAGAAACATTTGAATCCCAGTAGGAACATACCACTTCAAGTGCAATCTCTAACACCTGAAACTCAAATGGAAGCTCATTTTCACCATCACATTCTTCATTGACATTGATTTCATGTGGACTCTTGTGAGCGATTTGCCACCTAAGTTGATCGACAAAAGGAAGAACTTCTTGACAAAGAGGATCAAGAAGCAGAATTTCCTCAGCAGTGACTATTGCCTTTATAAATCCCAAGTTGATTAGGATAGCTCTCTCTCTTGCTGAAATTAATAACCAAGAGCAAATTAGAAGTAAAAAATTTAGAAACAAAGAGTGTATTTATGAATATCAGCCCCATGCACTATACTTAATCCAAGAGAGAAAAAATGTAAACCCAAGGTGGTTTCTACCAAATTATACATAATTGATACTACAACTTATATTTCAAAGGGGATTGAAAAACAACTTGGATAATAAAATATAAACCAAATTGACAACATCAACCAAATAAAGGTACGAGTATTTATTTTCCAAAAAACCGGTAGATGAAGAACTTAATATTTATATGAAGGTCTGCTATTTATTTGTTAGCATGGGACTTTACGGTGTTAAAACTAGGCTCAAGTATCTAACACAAGGTCAACCATAGGGTTTAGGTTATTCCTACATGTTAAATCACTGATTTGGGAAATGCTAAGCGCGTGTGTGTGTAGATATGCTCAAGGTCTCCCTCCACCCCTCTCATTGAGAGATTTAAGACATAATGCACATGAAAATTGTTATAGTCTTTGCATATGACAACTGTAAAAGAAAACAAAAATTACAAGTAATTAAATTCACCAAATCAAATTTGTTCATTCTGAAACATTCTCCTGAATCAGAGTATATTTTGCACCTTGTGCACTGACCATGGCGCAATGATACGTACAGTATGTTTTTTGTTTTGTAACCATATAATGTATTGCTGCATTGCACTACAGCTTTAGAAATATTTGTATAAAACATATAGATTGGTGCAATTATTTGAATTTGGGTTCTAGTTTTGAAGTATGCATGTTCAGATGTTCCAAGGTTTGAACATGAATTTCCACATGATTATTTTAGTAGAGGACTTATATGCTTATATCTGCACTATACTTGTGGGCAAATCATGTGAAACATGCAAATTTGCAATAGAACTGTTTCGTAATTGATTTTAGTAGTACCAAATCTTGGATGTTTGACACTGACATCATGAACTACATTTGGTCATTATACTCTTGAAGCTGACAACGAGCGCACACCATATACACTGTGTTTATATTGGTGTATATATATTTTACTTGATGTGTAAATCACTATGAATTGATATTGTTTGTCCTTTCATTGTTTATACACGGAAATAAAATAAAGACTCCGAAAGTATATCTTTTAGCTTCTAAGATCTTGCATGTTTCACTTGTACCCTTTTATAGCAGTACCGATTCCTCCTAAATTTGATTCTACTAACCTTTAATTAACTTAAATTTATTAAAAAAACGTCGTCAACGAGATGGTTATCAGAAAATAAGAACTATGAATAATTATAAAGATAGTGATAACATGAGACCAGGAATACTCAAATCTCAAAGGATTTAGCATCTGCAAATTATAAAATGCATTTCAAGAATAATATTGTCTCCATTGATCAACCTGTATTTATATCTTTGGATTTCTTTTATCTATTAAAAGAAACAAGTAGAAAGTTGTTTGTTGTATAGTTTTACTTCCACATAACTCGCCTCAAAGTTCAATCCTGCTAACATTCGCTTAATATAATAAATATTCATTCCATTCTGGACCAACAATAAATGATAATAAAAACTAAATTTTACCGATAATATTAGAAGACTGTGGAAAAAGTGGTCCAAGAATTCTCAAATCTCGAGGAAGCATCGAATATCTGTGGGCGATGAAATTGGGGAGTTTCCCATGGAAACATATTATCCTATAATCAAACGCAGATCATCATACCATCAAACACAGATTTTTAATCAAATTCCTAGTTAATAAAATCGATTAACAAAAGACCGTGGATGTTTAATGTAAAATTAACATCGATTGAAATTAAACTGAACTATTATACCTGGAAGAGCAACAGACTTCTAAATGATACAGAGACGACTTTGGAGTGTAGGATTCTAAAAATGCGATAATATATAAAGACATGTTCAAACGCGTTAGAGTTTTGATGAGCGATGAAAATGGGGAGTTTTCCGTGATTTAGGGTTTTGGACTTGGCAGTGAAAACGGAATTTCGTGGTAACGAAAATGGGAGGGAGGGAAATAATACAGACCGCCTATTTTTTAGTTTTGATGCAAGAAACTTTTTTAGCATGGATAATGCGTTGTACTCGACGCTAAACAACTAATAATTAAACAAAGACAACAATATATATTCCAATGCTATCCATTCTTGCAATAAATATACAATTTTCTTGTAGTGTATTAACAATTCATGATTACACTTTAGCTAGATTGATATCATAACATTCCATAACACACAAAAAAAATTGTACTTTAATTTCCAAGTTTTAATTATTACTTATGTCAAAATGTCACATTCGATGTTTATGAACCACTATCGATAACATGGCGTCCATCGATCAGAATCCTTAAACAACGTCGGGATAAGTCAACACAATAAATAATTTCAAGTTTAGTTGCATTTATTTTATTATCACTAATATCCATGCATCCAATTTTAAATATATGCAAGCAAACAATCAATTCCTGGCAACCAATCAATCATACATAATCCTTACAGCAGAATAATTCAATGTCTGAAATTCCACTGTGCAACTCTGATTATTCCTAGATCATTAAAATATTAAACTTATTTACTCTAATTTCCCAAATTTTCTACTAAAAGAAAATAGTTCATTTTAATTTAATTCATAACAATTAAATTTCAAAATTTTCTTAACTCTAAAATATTTTATTCATTATTAACTAAAGGTTTTAAATGTCACAAATTCCAATTTGTCAAATTATTTTTTTTTGAATCAATTTGCAGCCCAAATGATTATCCCGATAATTATTTAATATTCCTATCCCTACTTAGATAATAAATATAACTATCTACCACACACCCCAGGGGATAGGACTCTATGTCATCTAAGTCTTAGATCTGTGATATTATATGTTATAATGTTCTCACACGGCTTTGATACCAACTGTAACGACCCCACCGCGATACCCAGATTAGCAAAGAATATTACAAGTAATACCGTCTGCTAATCCGAAGAATACGGCTTTTGAAGGGCGATCGAATGTGAACATATCTTTATACTAACACTGACACATCATTTATACCTTTTCACTGAATATCTGAACTGAATTTAACGTGTACAGTATTAATACAAAGTAATAGACACACCGATTTCTCAGAATCAGAACAATATATCACATAAATAACAGTCACAGATCACAACGGAATAAATCTCAACTTACACATATACAAATTTTGAGTTTACAAAATAAAATACTAAACTAGATTGTTATACAAGTTTAACAATTCTCTAATCTCAATTGTACATCTTATAAACATATTCACAAATTTCCTAAATGAGATAAACTAAAAAGTAAAAAGTGTTTATCTCCTTGCTAGCTCAAACATCCAAATGTATACTTATCCTGTATTCCTGTAACCTAAAAAGTCTCGGTCTGACCCGAGCAAAATAACACCCGTGTCAGACTATCTCTAAATATCTAATAGGATGAGAACAAGATATAGCACAAAAAAACATATAAATAAATACAGATGTTCATGATTGAATTCACATAACAAAACACAATATCTCTAAGCACACAAATATCAATGATTAACTCAGTATAGGGTTACAAATTTACGTCACAAACACGAACTAGTCACTAAACACAAAATAACATAATTAACTTAACATCCATCACAAGACACAAGAACATATATTTATTTCACGAACACACGACACAAGAATATATGTTTATTTCACAAACACAAGACACAAGTATATATATATACTTATTTCACGAACACAGAACAGTCACAAAATCCAGATATCCAGAATCCAAGAGATCTTAATCCAAACCGTTCATAATGATTGTCCAAAACAATCACAATGATTGTACTCAAAACCAGTGGAAAACCAACAAACAAATTGGTATCACTCGAACCGATCCGATACCAAGGATCGTACTCAGACCGGGAACACAGAATCACAGAATGATCTCAAGGATAGTCCATACCGATCAAGGTGATCGTAGAAACCATGACTCGATAAATCCACATTTATTTAATATTATTAAATTATTATGTTCGAAAAAAAATCCAGAAATAAACTTCTTAAGGATCTAGCAGCCGCTTGCCGCACACCAAAAGAGAGTAAACTCTAAAGTGCCAAATACTATCGCCTTAAGTAATTACTACGATTTAACCAATACGTCCCATACCGTATGGTGAAATCCAAGTATTTACTAAAAGCTAGTAAATATCACTTATTACGGATACCACTGGAAAACCTGAACCATATTCTCATATTCTCTTAAGGATCTAGCAACCACTTGTCGCACACTAGAAGAGAATACAACTCTAAAGTGTGAAGTACTTTCTCAAATACGATCACAAGAATTTAACCAAGGCATCCCATACTACCCGGTGAAATTCGAGTATTCGTTAATGGGCTAGTAAATTCCACTCAAACATTCTATTCAATGAGTTATACCATATTCGACGAAGCGTTATTTGAAAGCATTTAAACCAATCGATGACACTAAGTCGATTATTAGTACTCCTCAAATTATAGAATTAAGGTTCTCAATTTTTTTTTTCTCTTTTGAGTTTATTGTTTATAAATAATTATTTAATTTTCCATAAACCCATTTATTATTTAACTATAGTAAAATATTCACTTATTCGGTACTATATCCCATAACTCTATTTATTCCAAAATTTCACTTGTATACTCAATTTTGTCTCAAATTTCCACGGAAAACACTTAGTTAATAACCCATATTTTAAAACCAATTTATTACTTTTCCAAATCCATTTTGATATATATATTATTTAGAAATAAACTAGACTTTCCATTTTAAAACCATATTTCCAAAGCCACTTGCATATGTTATCACTTATTTTATAAAACCATAATCACTCATATCTTCAAATCCATAACTCTTTATACTAAAAATAATTAATATATATATATATATATAATTACTTATTAAAGTCATTTACAAAATAAAGTTAAACTAATTTAGAAATAAGTTTGAGATTTATAATTTTAAATAAACTCTCTTTCATAAAATTACTTGAATATGAAGCATATCCATTTATATATTTTTAACTCGATTTTAGAGCTTTAAGATCTGCAGTTTCGACCTCTTAAATCCCATAATTTTTCAATTCTCAAAACATGAAAGTTGTAGATAATTTTTTAGCTTTTAAACAAAAAAAAGATTATTTAATTTGGACATATGGTTCAAAAGTTACGATTGAAACGATTTCTAAGATTTAAGTTTGTCAATTCTGTCTTTTAATTAACAGGCCAGCGACAAAAAAACAACTTTTCGAACATTTAAACTTCAAAATTATACAAAACACAAAACATAAAGGTTGTTCCGTATAAAACTACCATTCAACTGAAAAAAACCACACTCAATTAATACTTACCAATCAAAAGTTATGATGATTTTTATTTCAGATTTCAACTTTGAAATTGACACAGCAGAGCATGTATTAGTTTCAAACCCAATTTCGACCCTTTGAATCGTAGAATTTTTTGAAACATACAACATGAAAGTTGTTCCTTAATGTCTCAGCTTTACAGAACTTTGAAAATTATCAAATTCCGATAAGATATGAAAAGGATATGCCTAAATTACTAACAGTGATTAACATCCAAGATATTCGCAATCAACAATATCAAACAACCAAAGATCATTCAATAACTTATCATCCATTCAATCAACAACTGCAAATATCATATTATTCTAACTACATAAGGATGCAAATTATCTAGAGATGGATTGTGTGAGTATTTACTCACCTTTTTTCTCATGTAATAGCTTTCTAGAATCCTTAACTCAACACTTTCAGCAGTTCCTAAGTTTAATTTCAGCAAATTAAAAAAAAAAAGATTACAACCCTAAACCAAAACTGAAATTAATCAACACAATAGATACATTAGATGATGGAGGAGATTACCTGAATTAGATTTATACAATTATTGACAAAACCCCTTTGTTTTGGAACTAGAATTAGATGATTATTTGAGTTAGAGTTAATGAGAGTAAGAGAGTTTGTTTCTGTTTTCTCTGGAAGGAAATGAATTAAGGAGGAAAGTATACGTACTCCTATTTCTCCTTTCTAAATATTCTAAATGGGCCATGAGGGTGAGATGTTGATCCAATAAGCCAAGTGTTACTAATTTCATTTTTAGAAAAAGTGTTGCTAATTTTAATTTTTAATTAATCACTTATTAAAACACAAATTTAAACTAACTTTCACTTAATAATGTTTTTACAAAACTCATAAATCAATTTCTCGAACTAATAAAACAAAATTAACAAGTTAAAATTCTTATTTTTAATAATATTGAGATATTACACAAATTTAAATGTGTAACTTTAAAAATGAAAAGTTATTCTCATTATTTTCAATAACATAAACTATAAATTGCAAATTTCTGTTTTAAACAATAAATCTCAATATTGATCACTTATTTAAATTTATCACATTTCACAAAATTATCTTAAGATCAATTAAGATAAAACAAAGTTACTATTCTCAAATATTACAATTAATTTCATAACTAAATTTCATGAATCGCTAATTAGAATTCATTATTTCTAAAAAAAATCTTCAAACCATCAGGTAATTAAAATAGGGTTGTTACACAAAGTACCTGGCTCCACTAAAGGACGGGCAACGGGAGGGCCCCAAACATCTGTATGAATATACTCTAAGACAGTCTTTGCTTTACGTTCTCCAGTACCAAATGAAATCTTTGACTACTTACCAAGAACATACTCTTCACAAAAGCCAAGCTTTGAATACTGAACACCATCAACTAAACCTCGCTTTCTCAATTCATCCAAACTGCATTCTCCAATATGTCCCATCCTCAAGTGCGACAATCTGGAAGAATCTAAATCAGTAAAAGTAACAGAAGCTGGTTAATCAACTATAGTATTGCCTGTTATCATCAAAAATCACTTCAACCTTCTCAAAGCCTAAAAGAATACGAAAGAAAGCTTCTTGAAGAATGATGGCGATAGCAAGACCTTTTGAAAGAGTCGAAGGGATGCTTCTGCAAGTATTAGATGAATCATGGGCTTTCGAAGAGGTCGAAAGGGGACAAAACTACCCTTTCGCTTCAGTTGATCTCTTCCGCAATAGTTTATTCCGCATGCATTAAAAGGGGAGCATGCATTAAATGGGGATATGCAAGAGATAACTACATCAGCGAAAGCTACCTTCCGAAGGTATCAAAGGAGTACAACGCCTTCAAAGGAATTGAAGTTGCTAAATTGGCGCTGCAAGCATCAGATACTTCAATAAGGGACGAAAATAAGGGGCTTCCTTTTACATTACCCCATCGGCATATATCAAACCCTTCGAAACGATTGGTTCCACCACTGTCTGCTTTTCATAGGAGAAGATTCTATCAAAAATAACCTTTTCAGAAGCATGGTTTTGCAAAGATTAGCCTTTCGAATCGGTTTAACTCGTGACCAGCGTTGCTTCCACAAGCTTCAAAGGATGGGCTTCCGCATTAATCAAGGATAAGAGTCGCTCCTATACCTTCTAATAGAGTCGAAGGCATCCAAGTCTCACTCGAAAGCAAGATTAGAGAGGCACCCTAGATTCAACAGCAGTGGAAGGTCATCAAGGGCACCATTTCGACTAAGTCGAAAGGACTGATGCGAAAGAGTATAGCCCGCCCCTATAAATAAGATCCAACGGGTGTTGTTTGGGGATCTGAATTCATTCCTTCCACACTTTTTCTTTTTTGGAGCTCATAAACCCTAATTTGAAAATTGGATTGGGGATTTCACTTTATTGTAATACTTAAGCCCTTGTATTCATGAAAATTATCAATAAAGAAATTACATGATACTTTCTAATGCATGTAGTCTGATTCACTGCTTACATATGGTTTCGGTTATGGAGTACACACATCAATGCCTATCGAAAGGATTCCCTTCGTAGGAGTATGACTCTTTTGACTCGGTTAAAACCCCTTTTATATCCCATTAAGTCACAACCTTCGATTGATTCAACCGATTCGAAAGTGGTTTCGAAGTGGTCGTTCAGTCCTCTAATCTTCCTTCAGGGTGTTGACAAGATTTCTTGTTAACATATTTGGCGCTAGAAGGAGGGCTTGAATGTCCGACTTTGTTGAATTCCCAACCTTACTTTCCCTTATCCCTATTCCAATCCAAGCTATCACTACTAGAAAATATACCTTTCGCAGCACCAATTCGCAGGGTTTTAATAAATAAGTTGCGATTATCCTGGTGATTATAAAAAATAATTGTCAAACCGCTGTGACTTAACAAATTCATAGGGTTTTAATAAAAAGCGCCAAAAAAAAACGATCTCGCCTTTCTCCCAACTCACTCAACATCGAATCCCTCTCTCTCACACAAATCTCTAATTCCAAATTTCATTAAAAATTCTAAATCTTCACAACTCTGCCATCGATCGCGAGCTTCAGCAACCCTCCTGCTTCCTTGAGCTTCAGAAATTCTCTAGAATTCCATATCTCCAGAAGTCGTTGTTCTTCATCACTAGCTCCACATCTTCAAAAATCCACCACCGTTAGTCTTTGAAGGTACAATCATTTCATTTAGAACTCTGATTAAACCTCCTTACCTAGTACGATGAAAACAACTGAACACTACCCTGGCACAGAGAAAAAGGCGATAATGCAGTATCAAAAAAGAAGGAGGAGCAAAGAGCACATGGTGTCTGAGTATCAGAAGTGACGCAGCAGCAAACACGAGTTGCAGCTGTGGTGGATTATTATAACAGATAAATGGAGAAATGGCATACTGTTGCCTACTTGGCAGAGGTAGGGTTGGAGGAGGTCAATGAAATGTGGGCTGGATTGGGCTTATTATAGACGTGCCCGCTTTCTTTTAGAGGTACCCTTGTTTCTTTCTTTCTAACTTAAAAGTAATAATTTATGTCAAAAATGCTAGGATGCCCAATTTGTTTTTGTTTGTCAAAATGTCTATATAGAAATTTAGAAAAATACATGAACCTTACTTTTTATTGCTATGATTGTTTAAAACTTTCCTTACTTTTTATTTTCAGGTCATTTAGCATTACTCGGTTTACACTTTATTTGAACCTTATTATTTTGGATTATAGATCCACATATATTAAGTTTATATATTATTTTGGATTATTGAACCATTTACACTTTATTTCAAGCATCAGTTTTGAATCATATCTTATTTTAAGTTACACTAATCTAAATAGTATAAAATTTGCAAATATTTAACCTACATCATGTGTGTCATCTCTGCAAAATTGAGATGCTATGATTGTTTAAAACTTTCCTTACTTTTTATTTTCAGGTCATTTAGCATTACTCGGTTTACACTTTATTTGAACCTTATTATTTTGGATTATAGATCCACATATATTAAGTTTATATATTATTTTGGATTATTGAACCATTTACACTTTATTTCAAGCATTAGTTTTGAATCATATCTTATTTTAAGTTACACTAATCTAAATAGTATAAAATTTGCAAATATTTAACCTACATCATGTGTGTCATCTCTGCAAAATTGAGCTCATTTTGAAAATTTTAACATCTTCAAAGTTATAAGTCAATATAATACCCATTAAAAGTTTTACTTAACCATTAATTCAAAATATTAATTTCAATTTTCAAAAAATACATTCAAACGAGCTCAATTTTTGTGAACATGGTCTTATGTCTGATTGTAAACACATAAAATTTCATAGTATTTGAACTAATGTACTCAAAAATTAGATAAGAATATCAAAATGATGCTCCAAATCTCTTTCATATATATGGTATATGAGTGTGTGCGTGCACATAAAACCAAATAATCTCCCTCCAGATGCACGTGTGTGTATACATGCGTATATATAAAAGTACACTATGAAAAATAAAACAACAGATTCACCAAGTGCAATTTCATTTCCATTAATAACAAAAATAATTTAAGAACTGATATACATGATCACACATGCACAGTTGACATATACCACAAGTTTTCCAAATTAAATATTGTAGAACTTGGCGGTGTCACTTGATAACGGGAACACAACAATCTTTACTGATGTCCTCGGTCACATGCAAATGAGCGAGTAAGGAAATAAACCGAGGTGGTCTACAGAGGACGGAGATTAAAAAAATAGTGCATGTAGCAACATTTTGATTTATATCAGAGAACACTGTAAAATCCTAGCTCTGTAAAATCATTGTCTGGCCTACAGAAGTTTTTGAACCAAGTGATTGTTATATTAGAAAATTGAAGTGATACCCATGAGTCTAGATTAGGAGATACTTACATAAATAAATATATATATTTCCCATACCAGGATTTTAGTTAAGGTTTTCCTGGCATTTTTTCATTAAATAAAGAAATTGGTTTTATAATGTTAAAATTCTCATCCTTTAGAAAATAGGAGAATTAACAAAGGCCAAAGGATAATGAAGTGCTAGATTTTGCATCCAATCCCAGAATAAATATTTCTATGAATTAAGCTATTGGTATTTACATTCCTCTTCCACTAGAAAGACTAGAGCTCAAATCAAAGCCTAGTGTTATATGATATAGGCAAGTGTTACTTCTTGTTGTATGACCATCTTGTCAAATAGGATGACTATAACCATACATAGATCTACACATCTAATTTTAGTAATTCATGTATTTGTGGATTTTAATTTCAAATTTCCATTTGCATTCAGAGTAATTTTATTGCTCTTTCTTCCAGGAACATTACTGTGTGGCTTATGCAATCAACGATGCCAAGGTTTGTGGAAACAAATAATAAGTTTGTTATTTCATCAAATTTTAAAAGGAAAAAATATATGTTATTTTGATTTTTCAAATCAACTTATGTTCAAAAAGTTCAAGTTTTATTTCTGCTCTCTTGTGGTGAAGGCTGGGATGCCTCAAATGTTGCTTTTATATTTCGATAGCATCTCTTAAGAACATTATCCAATTTTATAAAGAAACCCTTTGGTAACCACTGAATCCTAAAGTGGTTATTTTGGAAACTGTTTTAAAAAACTTTTTTGGTATTGTTTTAGCCTGTCGCATATTTTCAGCTGCATACCTAACATGTTATTATCTGTTATCATATGGAAATGTTATGGCACTTATGTAGTTATGTATAGGTTCAAATTTTGCTTTACTAGGCCATGTACATATTTTGACTTGCTTTGATTCAAACCAGTCATAGGTCCTATGTTTAGTCTACGGTGAGATTACTATAATTTAAATTGCACTCCCATAATGCAATATAGACATATAGGTACTGGCACAAGCAACAGCAGAAACCTGAGCCAAATGCTTAGTGCAAAACTAAAACCGACAAAAGAACAAAATCCAATAAGAAGATGGTATCAAGATGCAAAGTATTTCTTCCAAGATAATTGGAAAAGAATATGGGTAATCTTACTATGGCTTTCAATATGTACTGAGCTATTTATATGGAAATTCAAGCAATATGGTAACAGAGCAGTTTATCATGTTATGGGATATCGTATTTGTGTTTCTAAAGGAGGTGCTGAGACTTTGAAGTTTAATATAACACTAATTTTGCTACTCGTTTCTCGAAATACTATTACTGGGCTCAGAAACAAGACTAAGCTGGGAGTTGTGGTTTCTTTTGATGATAATCTTAATTTTCATAAGGTACGTTTATCTAAAAGTTACTTTCTAATCCTAGTACAATAGATACTTATTATGTATTTCTTTTGGATGTTTACTCATTAAAACTGTAATGTGCTCTTAAATAAACGTTTTTGTTTGGAAGCTATATGTACATATGATATTAAATTTCCTAATTGAAAATTTGATTTCAGCATCTTTGAATCATTCCGGATATTTAGCCAGGGAGCTCGTGTGCTTTATGTTATTTTGTGTTTACAAATTCATACCTTAGCTTGTATCTATTAATTTTGGTAGTTTTGTATTATGACATCGGCATTTGTGATGTTGCGTAACCGAATACAATTATTGAATGAATTAAATTTGAATGTAGGTTTCAAACCTTGATTAACCATTTCGAAATGATAGTTGTATTTTTGTTTTAGTGGTTGTACCTTACCTGTCTTTTGTGTGAAATATGCATCACAATTTCAAGTCACTCTCTAATAGCTACCATCACCAACATGTATACTTGTCAGCTAATAACAGATTTTCAAAATAACAGGTAATTGCAGTAGGTATTCCCATTGGAGTTGTTCTTCATGCTATAAGTCACTTAACATGTGATTTTCCTCGACTACTTCATGCCAATAACCCACTAATTTGAAATATAAGTTGATTAATAATATAGTTGCATGACATCTTGTATCATACAGTATTAAGTTAATTAATATTATGGTTTTAAGTTAGCTAATGATATAGTTGCATGACATCTCGTATCATATGAAATCAATTCACTACTTGGTGAAGTAGTTTTGAGTAGCTTACAAGGTGTTAACTTATTTTTATCAAGCTTTCCTATTCTCTTTCCATCTCTATTGCGGTAGTGGGTTTTTCCTTTCTTGTTTACCCTGCTTTTACATAGCAAGTTCATCCCTGATAGCTATGTTTCCCCTGCTTTTAAATAGTAAGCTAGTCCAGATTATAATTGGTGCTAATTATCGAATTGAGCCTAGTTATCGTGTTTAATTTGTTCACTTGGGATATGGTGTATATAATTTGTTGGTCATTAATATTAAATAGTTATATTCTAGCTTTAACAAAATGTAAGATGTTACAACCATGTATATGATATTTTTTGATGACCGTAACGCATATGAAATGTTCATGAATGCACAAAGAATGTTGCATACCTTTAACAAAATCAATTTTGGAATTTTACAGGAAAAAGATAAAAATAATTGAGTTTAGTACATTTATTCATGTTGAATTATGCTATACGTAATGCTCTAATTCATTGTTTGCAATATTCAAATTATTAATTTAACAAAATAGAATTTGGATTAATGATAAGATCTATTATCTCATGTTTTGACTTTCATTTTTGTTGGTTTCACCAATAGAAAAGAGGTAGCAACCAATCTCATTAATGGAGATATAACAATTCTGATCCCATTCAACAAGGTGTTGTTTTCACAAAGTAAATTCCTATTGGTACTGCAATCGCTCAATGTATTTCAACCCGAGGATATTGATTATGCTGCTGAAGCATTATATAATGTATGTCTACTCTCTTTCTCATCACATTAACTAAAATTTATAATCATTCTCCCTTCGTTTACTGAATTTTTGTTATAATAAATTGAATGATTACACTCTTTGTTATTGATTATATAAAATCATAACTTTTAAAGTTTTAGTTGCATATCAGTTGTGACTACAAAATCTAAATAAGCCTTTAACTAAGTTTTATAAAATTTGTCCAAGTTTTTTAAAATTCAACTGTTTTATAAAATTAAACTGAGATTTTAAAGTTTGACTAATTTTTATAAAAATTAATCAAGTTAATTTTTTATATAAAATAAATAAATTCTAGAAAATTAACTAATGTTTTATAAAATTTAACAACGTTTCTAAAGATTGCACATTTTAATAAATATTAAACAATGTTTCTAAAACTTAACCAAGTTTTATAAGAATTAAATAAGTTTTATAAAAATTAAACAGATTCATAAAAATTAATAGTAGTAATAATAATATAAATAATAATAGTAGTAGCAACACTACCACTAGTAATAATAACAATAATAGCTGTGAAAATTGACCTTCATAACACTAAATCACACCAATGAAGTGTGGAAGTTTAATGACCGACTAATAAAGTTTCACAACAGCCTTGGGACACTCCAACATTAAGAACATCAACCAAAAGCCTCTCATTTATAAACTGCTTGAAATCAATTATTTCTTTCTAATCAAACTTGCATTGTAGACTGGTTTCCAGTCCTTGACAAAAAGAGAATGAGATATTTACTTGCATGTCAAGAACAGAGAGATCTGCTCAGTTTGGACATTAAAAAAATATCACACAATGCAATATGAACTAACATACTAAGTCTTCGTGTATTTGAAACAAGTGTGTTGTATATTCTTTAATTATGCTGAATTTAACTAAGTGAATCATACGTATATTACAGGTGTGTAAGTGGTGTTGTCTAGATACACGAACAAAGCGAGTATATTATTTGTTGTTCTTTTATGGATGTCATTATTCTTATATGGCATCCTAATATAACAAGTTTATAAATAACTAGCTAACTATGTTTTATAAAAATTAAACAAGTCTATAATAATAATAAATTAAGTAATTTATAAAAATTAATTAAGTTTTATAAATATTCAATAAGTTTATAGAAATTCAATAAGTTTGTAAAAATTAACTGAATATTATAAAAATACAACAAAATAACAATAACAATAAATTTTATAAAAAATTAACTAATTATAATACTAATAAATAATTTTATAAAAATTAACTTAGATTTATAATAATAATAATAATAAGTTAATTAAGATTTATTATAATAACAATAAAAATTAAATGAGTCCATAATAAATAATAATAATAATAAATTAACCAATTTATAAAAATCAAATAAATTTTATAAAATTTCAATAAGTTTATAAAAATTCAATAAGCTTATAAAATTAACGAAGTATTATAAAAATATAACTAAATAAAAATAATAATAATAATAATAATAATAAATTTTATGAAAAATTAACTAAGTATAATAATAATAAATAATTTTATAAAAATTAACTAAAGTTTATAATAATAATAAGTTAATTAAGATTTATGATAATAATAATAATTTAAATGAGTATAATAATGATATATTAATATTATTAATTATAATAATAAATCAACTAATTTATAAAAATTAAGTAAGTTTTATAAAAATTCAGTAAGTTTATATTAGAAGGATATTTAAACTCACCTTCATTTATATTGTAACTTCACATTTAGCACATGTCAACACAAATGCAGCAGTATAGAAAAAAGACAATAAATTTTCCAGGAAAATCTAGTTACATCAACGTATATTTTGAATTTGGGAAACCTCTATAATATATTATAGCGGATAATAAAAACAATCAATATATCAAACTTCAAAAACCTCTATAACGAGTTACAATGAATAATGAAAACATGCAATACAGATTTAATTTAAAGAAGTGGACGGTTGTAAAGGCTTTTTCTTCACAACAATTTGATTGTAACTTCTTTGTTTAAAAGGTGCAAAAACCACTACCGAGTTATGGCCTCCAAAACCAAAAGAATTTGAAATAGCTACAATAAAAAGAAATTAAATACAAGCATAAAAAATTTGGCATATTTTTTTTTAAATGGTACTTAGATGCAACATGTCACTGGGACAACATATCACAAATCACTTGTCAATATATGTTCGAATCACGCTACGCAAGTTTCGAACTTGTGACCTCTCGCACCAAAGTCTAATCACTTAACCACTGGAACAATGGTGCTTGACATAAAAAATTTGGCATATTAGAAAAGCTAAAAAAAATTTGAATAATACATAGCAACATTTACTTCATGTTGCTTCTTCACATTCGACACTGTGTCAATTGTGACTTGTTCCTCCAAGTTCTGCATATGATTAAATGAAAATGCATAAAAACTAAGTTTCTCTTGTCTATGCTACATACTGAAACTGCAACTATATAAAATAAAGGCAAGTGTTATACATCTTGGTTAATAGTAGGATAAAGCCAGCCTGTGTTAATAGCTTTGATTGTAGCAATAGCCTCTAATCCACTTGCTGCTCCAAGGCAGTGCCTAGTCATCGACTGAGAAATATATAAAGTTTTTTTTCACTTCTATGCATTTTATTGGACTATTATTTCAGTGGATATTTAAATAATAATAACTTACTTTTGTTCTATTCATTTTTAGCTTAGATGTGTCCTTGAAAACCTTCTTTATAGCATTGAACTCTGCAAATCACCAAACAATGTTGATGTTGCATGACAATTTGCATAGTTTACCTGGAAATCGGTACTTTATAAAATAATAATCCAAAAACAATAATTCGATCAAGCTACATAATAAACCTCATAATTCCAGAACAGGTAATGACTTACCTCTTCAAGGGAGACACCAACATCTGCCAAACTCTTTTCTATGCAAGAAAAAACACTGAGTCCATCTCGTCTTGGATCTCTCATGTGATGAGCATCACATGTTATAGCTCCTCCTAAATATTCTGCAATTATTGTTGTTCCTCTCTTTGTTGCATGCTCTAAGCTCTCCACAATCTTTTATTAATTTTTACACACTCATATGGAATTAGATAAATAAATAAAAAGTGTAATGGTATCATTTAATATCAATGGACAAAAGAGTTTATAGCCTCCTTTTATTTATTAATTCAAGTTTATAAGTCCTGTGAATGCCTTTTAGATGCTATAATGTCATTTGTCACAGTTTGTATTACTAGTGAATGCCATTTAAATGTTAAACTTTCTTTTTAGATGATATGATAAAATTGTGATAATCTAGTATAATTACCAAGACACCAGCTCCTTCACCCATGACAAACCCATCTCTATTCTTATCCCAAGGCCTAAAAGCCCTTTCAGGCTCATCGTTTCTTTGAGACAGTGCTCTATAGGCAATAAATCCACCAATCCCCGTAGGCAAAGTTCCAGCCTCTGTCCCTCCAGCCACTGTGATATCAGCTTCTCCTCTTCTTATATGGTTTGTTGCTGCATAGAAGCAGTAGTTTGTAGTTGCACATGCAGTAGAGATTGAGTAGTTTGGACCCATTAGTCCAGTGTCTATGGCTAGCAGTGCATAACCCATGTTTGTGATTGTGTATGGAATGAAAAATGGAGAGATTTTCTTGTAGCCTTTTAGCACATAGGATTCCACTCCACTAGTGAAAGTGTTTATTCCACCCATGCCAGAGCCTATTAGAACACCAATTCTTGTTCTATCCATCTGCGAGAAAGAGTTTTCAGGTTAGATCTTTTATCATATAATGTATATTTAATCATCTTATGAAAATATACCAAAACTCCAAAGAATCATACACTTACACAACACATTTTACGTTTTTGTAGGAGATTTATGTCATCTCTTGCACCTCTCATTTGAAATTGTTTTGATCAGATGAGCTATGTTAGTTCAGATTTTTTTTCCTTTTCCCGTATAGTGACATCTTAATTTAAGCATCAAACCATGTGGACTTAAGATTTTTATTCAAGTGTGAGTTTCTGATTTATGAATGTAGTGTGTGCTAATTGTTAGACAACTTTCTCATTGCTTACAGTTTTCAACACTTCAGTTCCAAGATTGGCATCATCAAGAGCTCTTTTACCAGTGGCCAAACAGCATCCCCATGCATCATCCAGCCTTCTATCATTCTTCCCATCAATGTATCCTTTGCTTGAAAAATCTTAGAGCCATTACTCTGATCTTCGGGCATCTTGGAGCTGTCAATAAAAGAACAAGTCATTTAAGTTTGTACTATTCCCATTTTCTCACCTAATTGGATGGTTTCCAAACTATGGTTATGCATTGTTTGAAGTTAGCTTGAATGATTTCCAGGTTTTTAAGGCACTCTGAAATATTTTCTACTAGTTACCATGCATCAACACTAAATGTGTATTTGTTAGATCACCCCCAATAGGATCAGATCAATGACTGACTCGCCCTCAATGAAAAGTAGACTGCATGTTATGTATATGTATCAAAAATCTTTATACTTGGTTTAGTTTGTTTGATTTCTATTTTTGCAATTCCAACGGAAGATAAAATCTCAAAATTTTTAGCTGGCATTCTCCTAAAAGTTAAAATCTGCTTATAGTGGCACACTATATATAAAAGCAAGCTGATAAAAACTTAAATGGTATAAAGTTGAACATGTAGGGTATCCATAAAATTTTAAGCTGTTGCACGATGATTTATGCAGCTACTAGATGTTAACCTATTATCAAAAATAATAGAATGGTAGTTATGTTGGAGATTTTTGGATTGATAAATAAGGTACGACATTTGACTACACATCTGTTACTTTATGAAAATATATCTTCTGCTTTACATCATTTGCAGATTTATTTATGATCATATATCATGATGTGGTACAATTATTATGCAATTAATACATGTAAAAGCTATCGGTGCATATTCTGACTTTTATAACTTTTGTTGTTGATGATAAATCCATCCATGAACTTGACCAACCCTGATTTTGAGGACCATGTAAGTTAGTTCTGAATGCAGATGCATTTAGTACGATATATTCTGTATCTTAATATGTTCATTTTTTTCTACCGTATGTAAGATAAATGGAGTAAGTTTGTTGGCTTAATTTCAGCAATTAGTAACTATTTTTTTCACATCATCACTGCTTATAAAACGTGCAAATTAATATTGCAAAATTGCCTTTAGTCCTATTCTATACTTGGGTATATTTGGAAAACCGTCATGAATTCTGCAAACCTTTGTACAGATCTATATCACATAAATTTTTCTTCGATTCTTGTTTTCTTTCCCATTAAACGATACAATTTTATATTTTAGGTGCATTTTTATGAATCGCCAAATTTCACCTCATTAGCCCACTTTAGCCCTTACAAAAAGTGTACTGTGACTTGTGTCATACTGCAATTGCTCTCTATTATTTGTGTATGGAGTTTATTGCGCATTTAGTTTCATATTTATTAAATAATATGTTGTAATTATTATTTTAACAATGGGCTATCATATTTCAATTTGGCAGAGAATGCTGCTAGCATCATAAGGAGTGAATGGTGAGGATGTCAGTCTCGTGGATACAATTGATGAGACAGATCCATTAATGTATGCATATTTTTATATGTTGTTAATTTTGTTACATAGAGTTGCATCTTACTAACTGTATGTTCAATTTTAGGTTCAACGCTGAATAAGCGGTAGTGTACTTATGTGAGTAACGTGGTAAGTTGGTGCATGCCTCGTCCTTTGTGTACATATGAGTATGGTTATTCTATAGAAAATGACGTCCCTCGTCTGTTGGATGGTAGTGTCGCTTCAATTGGAAGAATCGTATTAAATTTAGGTTGTGTTTCACTTAGGTTGTTCAGCTGATAATTAGGGACAGGATTTTCTACTGGTTGAGCTAGTCAAATTAGCTTGAACTTATCTTATTTGATGCTAAATAAATTCATATTTGTTCTCTTCTACCGCTGATCTCTAAGGAGACGAGCTTGGACATTTTAAGGAGACGAGCTTGGATTTTCCATTATTAATATTTTCTCATTTTTCAAGCTCTTTTTGTAAGGTTTTATGTCGCTAACATTTTTGCTTAAAACATTGTTTATGAAATATTGTATATGACTGAATTTTATGGTGTATGAAATTGATGTAGCTTTGATTATATTTAATCTTCCTAACTGCTTATAATATCATATTATATATATTAGTGTTTTATAAATTTATAGTTTCCTTTTGAATATATTATTCATGACGTTTATAATTGTTTTAAAACTCCTAACGTAGGTATAAAATGTTGCAAAAAAGTTGATATACCGCAGCGTTTCAAAAGAGCAACAATAGGTGTAAAAAAGTGATATATCGTACTGATTTTGCGTCGTTTAATAAACGCTGCGAAATTAATTCACTACAGCGTTTTGTAAAAGGTTCAGTAGCCCTCTTTTTAGCAACATTTTTAAAACACTACGGTATTTCCTAACGCACAGCATGGCATTAGGCAGCGTTCTTTGAAACGCTGCTAATGTTTATGGCAGCATTTTTAAAACGCTGCAAAAGATCTTTTTTGTTGTAGTGTAACCTTAGACCCTACACAACGATGCTCAACAAAATCAAAAGTTCGAGCAAGGATCTTCAAAACCACCCTTAGTTGGATTCTGTCATGAAACTGTTAAAGATCCTAAGCTATATGGAGAACAAATGTTAAGATTGGAGGCTTTAAGAATCATGGAAAAGAAGAAAGTTAAATCTTATGATCCGGACAATAAGAGCTTAAACCCATTTCACATTGGCCCTACAACCATCTTTGCTTTAGGAAAAGACAGAAGTAGGGGTGATAACTTGTTTGATCAAATGAGGAAGGTTATTCAATTCTATACTAAAGGCACTATCTTTGAAGAAGGAATGATGGCCGATTACTATATATTTGCTCGGAAATGGCATCGGGTAACAAGTGGACCATTGCCTCCATATGAGCTTCGGAAGATTTTAAAAAGGAAATTGTTCATTGATGGTGAAGCTCCTGAATAAAGCAACAAAAGATCTAGAAATCAGCCTCAAAAGACAAGCTTCAAATCAAGACTCCCTAAGGAATCCGACTTGACTACATCAGTCAAGAAAATCTACTTACTAACAAGGGAGGAACTCAATTACTAGCCGTCTAAAAAGAAAAAGCCCACTTATGAAAGAAATCCGGGAGGACTTTACTACCATTATCATATAATGATCGGATACGAAACCAATCAATGCAGAGCTTTTGAATGGATGATCGTCAACTTTTTCTAACAAGGAAAGATCAACAGATCTGTAAAGCAATCCTAGACGAATTCACTAAAGTCTCATTCGAATAAGAAAGTCTACATGGTTAGGAGTAAGATTCTCATTAAAATTGAAAAATACCTTAAAACGGTCATAAGCCTTTGTTCGCGCCCAGATGGCCAGGTCAAAGTGCCTCATAGAGGGAGGTCAGAGTAATCCTTTATCCGCACCATGCTATGGCCAAGTTAAAGTATCTACAAGCCCTTGATCGCACAACGCTACGGCCAGATCAAGATGCCCCATGGAGAGGGGACGGAGTATGCCCTTGAACGCGCCACGGTATGGCCAAGTCAAGGCACCGACCAGCCTTTAGTCCCGCCTATAAGGCCTGGCTGGAGCACCTCCTAGAGAGAGGACGAAGTAAGCCCTTGATCCCGCCACGCTATGGCCTGGTCAAGGCACCAGACAAGCCTTCAGTCCAGCTTATAAGGCCTTGGTGGAGCGCCTCCTGGATAAGCTAACCAAGTGCACCGGACAATAATGGACTAAGATGTCCAAGCTCAAGGAGTGGCACATAGAGCATTAACAATATACAAAGCCTAAAGGATAGTGCATATCGAGAGAATCAAACACCCAGAACTGGAGAGGTAACACAAAACAAAAGATTCGAACAATCAAAGTCTAAAAAGTGGTGCAAAATAAAAGACTCAGATGAGAATTTCTGAACTTCTATTATTCATATATTGTTTCCTAAACTTTCCTTCTTATTACCAAGGGAGGATTTCTGGAACTCTATTATTCCCGGACGATAATTACCAGAATACTTTCTTTTTTTAATATAAATTCATGGTCTTTCACTATATCCAGAAGATGATTCCTGTACTTCGTTTACCAATACCTAAATCTAGGTTTCAGGTCCTCTACTGCTTTCTAGACTTCATTCATTAATACCTGAATCCAAGTTTCAGGTCTTCTGTTATTATGGATCTTTGGTCTTCTACTAACTTTCAAATGATAATTTCTGGGCCTCTCTTACTAATACCCGAATTTGGGTCTTGGGTCTCCCACAATTAACTTCTGGACTACACTTATCAATACCTGGATCTGGGTTTTAGGTCTCCTATTATTTCCAGATAAGGGTTGCTGGACCCCTATTATTTGTCCCAAAACGAGGATTCTTGGTCTTCTATGACTTATTTCTAGATCACAATTTCTAGACTTTTGTTGTTAAACGATTGTACTTGGTCTTCTATCAGTTGTTTCCAGCAGATGATTTCTAGACTTTTACTATTAGTGCCAGATTTGGATTTCTGGCCCACTATTATTAATTCCATCATTAAATTTTTGGTCTTCTATTAATATAACCGAAGACGATTCTCTGGTCTTCCCTCTCATCATTACCAAAGTTGGATCTCAGGACTTCTATTATTGTCAGACAAGAACTACCAGTCTTTAATCGTTCCCAACTATGGGTTTCTTATCACTTATTATCTTCAGATGAGGATCTATTAATTTTCCTTATTCCTAGATTTGGATTTTTGGAATCCTATTATCAGGAAATCTAATAATATCACCAATAATATGGACAAACTACTGAACATATTCTTGCACAAATTTCAAATTAATGATAAGAAATGTTGTCTACTTTGTACTTACAGGAAAATAAGACTGATAAGGAGGACCAAATGATTCAACAAACACAAAAGAAAACCACAGTCAAAGTTATCAAGAAGCAGATTCAGAAATGACTGTACAAGTATAGCTGAGGGCTATAAGCCAGGTGATATTTACATAATTTACATAACCTATAAAATTATTCACAAGTATATTATACGATACAAGTGTGTGCCTCAAAGATCTTGTAGAACCTTTTTTAAATTCTCAGCAGTTGAAGGGTCAACAATGTGGCGTATTGCTATACAAAGAATTTCTTTGAGTTTCTTTTCCTTCTTCCTAATTTTATCAACATCATCGATAGACTCGATACGAGTCTTCAGAGCATGATTGAGAGTGTTGTTAGCACCTTTAAGGGTCTTGTTTTGCCTTTCTAAATCGACAATATTCTTTTGAAGAAGATATCTTTCATCTTCAAGTTTTTGAATTTTGGCTGCGTACTCATTGATACATTATGAGTATCCTTCTTTCTGTTGATTGTCAAAGTATTTAATCATTTCGTATTTGACTTTTCTATACCATTCGCCCACCACATTTTCATCTAAACCCAGAGGAGGGTTTGTCGTACCGGGGAATTTTTGAATAGCTAAGGAAGAAGACCTTGTCGATTTCCCAACAGATGGAGTGATTGGAGTAACCGGTAAATTGATATTTGGAATATCACCTCCCATGATAAATTCCAAAGATTTAAGCTATGCTTGACTATCTTTTAGTTTTATTTCCAAATCACTTACCTGTTGGAAAAGCTTGGGCATCTCATGATCAAAGTCAATCGAAGGATTTGATTTAATTTAACGTTTAAATTAAGAAACCATCTCAACTTTCTTCTTGATATCTGCTACGAGATTAGTGATCTGGGCGTTAAGGTCTCTGGTAATCGCCTTTTGAAGCAAAAATTTCATATGCCATTCCAGTGCTTGAGTATTGCCTTGGAGTCTGGTAGATAAAGGATCTTTAGATAAACTCCTCTTTTCAAGGTCCGCAATCAATCTCTCTTTAAGATTGGTGAAACGAGATAAAGGGTCTGATGAGAGTGATGTAACTGCTAACTGTATTTCCTATTCAAACAAACAAAAAACAATTTAATACCCAAAGAACAAATTTCTTTTATTACAACAGTAGGGGTTACAACTTAAGAAGAAATAAAACAAAGGGTACAACATCATTGTTACAATTAAGTACTATCTTTTCCCTATCACACTTAAAGTCTAAAAATAGCATTTTTAACTTTATCTAAAGAGTTAGCTGAGAGAGTAATCATCGATTCAAAAGTGGCATTAAATCCTGGGGTAGTAGTTGGAGGACATTTGTTATAATCTCATTCTCCGGTTGGAGGACTATCACGACCAATGTCCGAATTTCCTTAAGGATCTTTTCCCTTTCCTCGCCCAGAAAATTGAAGTGAAGTCGGGGATGCTGCATATAAAGCTTTTGTAAATCTCTAGGGAAAAAATATCTGGCCAATCTTAAGGATTTCAAGAGCGAGGCCTTTACTAAGTAATCTCATCTTAATTTGACATATTTTCCTAGGTAATCCCCAGTAACAGGGCTGCATGAGAGATATTTACTTTGTAATAACATAATAAAAATAAAACTAAGTATAAAAAAACTAATTACAGAAAGTCCATAGATCAATATAATTACATGATTACAAAAAATTTCTGGTTCATACAAGACTGATTTTTTAAATAACTCAGAAATGAACTTATCCTTGTAATATTTAAGTTATTCTGGAGGCAATGTGCGTGTAGTTGAGTTGACCCCATGGGAAGTTGCAACAAGCCCCCGGGTAGGGATCAGACCCATATTCGTCTAAGTATCTCTTATGTAGGTATCTAAGCAGGCCCTCACTAAAATCACCCAAGTATGAGAAATCAACAGTTGGATGTTTGCAATAAGCTTTATACAAAAATTCTACCAAAATATATTCGTCTTCGATTTACATCCAAAAGAGTGTCATTAATTCTTTGTTCTCCTCCAAAAGCTTGTCATAACGAAGACGTGCCCTTTTCAGTCGAGGGGCCCCTTCTTAATCCTTAAAAGATACAAATACTATAGTGCTTTTATTAAGCTTATATAGAGAGTGTATTGTGTTCTTTTAATTGTTTATCTAACTCCCTATACAGGTCATTTATTTCTACCTATTTCCTTTCGAGTTTTGCCATATAAAGTTGTATGGTTTTCTTCCTTATCTAAAATAGTAAGATATTAGCCAATGTTATCTTGGAAGTGAGAGGCACTTTGATAAAGAAAACTGAAATCGAAGTCTGTAAGGTCTTCTTCTTCCCATTTTGCTCTCCAGCATCAAAACCAGCATCTTTTCTTTGGGGATCTGAGGCGTCAGGGAATTCAGTCAGACCCGCTTCGCGGGTGGTAGGATCAGGGTTAACTTTATCTGGAGCTCTAGAAGTATCACCATCATTCCCTCCATGAGAATCATCACGACCGCCCTCATTGCCGCCAGTACCGTGACCTTTATCGTCGTCATTAGGGTTATCATCCTCATTATCATCATCAATGTCATCTTCATCAACGACAACTTCATCGCCCTCTTCGTCTTCCTCCTCATCTGAGTCAGAATCCTCTTCTACTAGAGGGACTTCAAAAGGTAGGAGCTAGGAGGCATCATTTTCCTCTCTGTTAGGAACCTCAATCTCTGGCTCCATTTCCTTGATTTTAGCCACAAATCTTTTGACTAGCGTACGGTCGAGCGAAGGAAAACTTAAATCCGGGTACTTTTCTATGTTATCGGAATTTGCTAACATGAGTGCATTTTATAAGAATTTACCATAATATCATTTAGAGGAGTGCTTATAAATCGAGACACTTTTTGCTTAGCCTTAGAAATAGTTTTGACAACCATGGATAAAGAATCCTTTTCTTCTCTAATTCTTTTTAAAAGAAGTACACTTCTTCTAAAGAGAAACATGTCTAGCATTAAACCTGGCTTTTTCATCCTCGGACTCTTTCAAAGTCATTTTCAAAGCCAAAAATTCATCAGCTAAGATCTGAGCCATCCTCTCATCAGAAATTGTAGATTCTACCAGAGCAAGAGAAGCACTCAACCTTTATTATTCCCTCACCACGTTATCATCGGTAGTAGACAGGATTGTGATCTGATTTTTTAAAGTCGAGACTTCTTCCCTGAGCCTTGATGTCTCATCAGAAGACCTAAAAGCATTTTCCTAAAGAGAGTACCAGCTTTTGGAGATCTAAAAGGAAAAGTAAGACACGAGTCAAGATTCAGTATAATATAGTAATAAGAAAATCAAACAGTATAGAATATACCAGAAGTTGTTGTTCGATAAGAGAACTACAATGGCTTGATGGATCCGGTACAGAGGAGGGTGGCTAAATGGCAGAAAATGATGAAGAGTGCATAATCGATTGCACAACATTCTCAAAATCAGTGGGAGGCACTAATGACGAAGGTCTTGACGGATTCAAATCCTGGAAAGGAGTTGAAGTGCTAGATCTTTCTGCATTTGATCGAAAACATTGAGGGAATAAGATACAACAATACGAGACATAAAGTCATCCTTTGAGGGAACCATTTTAGCATGATTAGCATTTTCAGAAGGTAAGTCATCCACAGAAGAAGTGGGATCAAGTTTAAGACCCTTTAAAGCCTTGCTTGCACCAACAAATTCAACCTCTTCTAGGGAACGAAAAGACTGAATATCAGTAATTTTGTCTTTCTAGGGAGTAGAGCCTGCGGCAGTCACTCCACTTAATTTCCTTTTCGCAATCATTCTGGATCTAGTAATGACTTGTTTCAAAGCTAGAGCATCGATTCCGAAGATGGAGGAGGTGGATCACTAGTAGTTAATTAAGCTGGAGGAGCGGTTGTTAAAACCAAAAGGCATATATTAGCAAAACAATCCAAGGAATAACACGACGGCAAGTTACAAACGATACACTTAAGTTTACCAGGTAGATCTGGACAAATTAGGGATAAGGATGAATTTTTTTTGGGTCATCGAAGGCTAAGAAGCGTTTTCTTTTTGAAGTATGTTGGATGAGAGGAGTCTATCCAAGAATCCTATGGCCTTCTGGTATGAGGGAATGTGTAACATCCCCTATATTGAGGCCCAAAGCTAAGCGCTACAGATGCTGCAGTCTTCTATTGTATTAACTTCTGGCGACAAAATACAATAGTGTTAATGGTATCCATAATATCAGAAGCACATGAATATGAAACAAAATCACAGATTCAAAAAACAACTTTTCTGATTACATTTCACAAAACATGTTTCATATCCAATTACATAATCCCAAACGTTTCCCAGGTTCAGATCAAATATAATTATTATATAAATACGCCAAGTGCGACATATGAAGATGACCCCATGGTTGATCAGAGTGCTAAATAGTCATAACAGACTTAATACAACACAACGAAAATAAAACAAAATAACTCCTAAACGTAGCTAACATCAGCCTCCTTCTCGTCTCCGGAAGCTTTATTTGTCCACCTACTAAAACCTGTAAACCTTAACTCTCAACCTACTCAAATCAATTTTGAGCACCCGAGAGTTTAAGGGGAAAACATAAACTTCGAGTCAGACATAAAGCTTGGTGTAAATAATACTATACATCTCGGTTATCTGATATTAAGTGAGACCACGCCGCTTAGCGGAACGGTTTTCCCCTCACTAATATCCTTTTAAAAACATATCTTTTGCAAATCAAAATCCTTCAACCAAACTGGTTAAAACAACAATATCAATATCATGTAAGCTTACAAATCAGGTAATAAATGGACTATCTATCCGAACACTATAGTTTTGTTTGGCTAACTACTAACCTTTAGCTGACTAGGGCCTACCAGAAAAAATAAACAAATAATATAACTTCTGTTAGATACTCCTTTCTTGGATGATCTGTCCCTAACTTATTTCTCCCAGTGTCGACTGATCCTAATGGTTTTGCAGGCTAACCAATAACCTATCTCTACTTTGTATATTCCTTTCTGTGTGTAACATCATTTTAATATTACCTATGACAAAGCCCTACACACTGGAATTTTTGACTTATTTTAGCTAGGGGCTACTAGCTAAAGTATAGGGCAAGACCCCATACCAGTCTCATCTGGAGTTCTAATATCTGAGTCATTTTACTTAGGGTCATCTACCCTTAAAATTTTCCTTGAAAACATTTCTTTTAAATTGATTTAACCCTTTAAATCATACTTAAACAAAGAAAATATACTCTATGCTTTACTCAAATCACTTTGCCATGTTATATATCTACTTTACACAAAACATTCAAAACCTTTGAAAGTACCCCTTTCGAAACCATTGAAAGTACCCCTTTTGATACAAATAAACTACTTTACTTTATAACCTAGGACGAAGGCCAAAACATACCTTTCGAAACCATTTACATTAAACCTTTCGAAAACATTGAAATCATCTCTTTTGAAAGCTTTATAATAACATAGACATTCTCCTTTCAAAACACTTTAAACATGCCTTTCGAAACCATTGGAAAATTTCTGTTTAAAACCTTTCGAAAACATTAGGGAACCACCCCTTCAAAATCTTTATCTTAAGCCTTTCGAAAGCATTAAGTTCTTTAAATAAATCAAACCTTTCGAAAGCATTTGAGTTTAAGTAAAACATGTGGAATAATCTTTCGAAACCATTTAAAACCATTCCTTTCGGAACCATTTGGGTTTAACTTTCAATAGCACAAAGGGCCATAAAACAACTAAGTCGAAAGCACTCTTTCAAAAGAAATTTCCTAAGTAAAGAAGTGGATGGTGTTGAAACCAATCCCTTTGAAAGCATTGGAGAAGTAGCTTAGATTTTAAAGCGATGCACCGCTTCGAAGGCATTGCTTCGAAAGGTTGAAGGCGACAGTGAGGGTTTTCGACCCCTTTGAAAGTTTCTTTATAAAATAAAAGGCGCAACCTCTTTCGAAACCATCCTTTAAAACCATTTAACCAAGTCGAAAGCTATCTAAGTCGAAAGCATTCTTTTCGAAAGCAAAGCAGGCGCATTTCCTTTTAAAAGCAAAGCAAGGTTTCGACCCCTTCGGAACCCCTTGTTTCGACTATATACCTTTCACATATGGCCAATTCACTACATACCAAGTCTTTGATACCATGTGCATTGGTTTCGATGGAGATGAAGGCGGAAGTACCTAGTCAAAAGGTAGGTGCCGAAAGTGGCGAAATAAGAAAAACATGGTAAAACTGATTTTTAAACTTTAAAAAGTAATTCCTTTTCAACTAACCTGCTTTGTTTGTCAACATATGATTGGTTGCTAATTTATTTTCTAAATTCTTTTCTAAAAGTGCTGCCGAAATTCCAGAAGTAAATAGTTTAAAATGTTTACAAAATGCCCCTTCTCTTTTTATAAATATATAAAACATTTAAGTCCCAAACCTTAAATAATTTTATATATTTATTAAATCACTAAGAAAAATTCTACAAAAATTCCCATAAATCACTTTTAATATGTTTTCTAACATATATTAACTTCTGACCCAAAAACAATATAATTTGATCGTAATTAATTTTAAACCCAATTAGACATTTTCCTCACTAGAAAATTAATAATAAATCCACATTAATTCGGAAAATTATGAAATTTAAAAATCATCTCTAAAATATTATTTCTGACCTTATCTCGAAATCGTAAGGCATTAGGATGTCATTTAATAGGGTTTTCACATTAATACTTATCATAAAATCCATATGAAATAGCATAAATCATCAACAAGCATATATATATATCCATTTTAACAATAAAAAACATGGCAATATACTTTGGAAAAATATTTGGATCTGATCTAGAAAACAAAGAAATCAAAAATATGAGATGTAACATATTATTCACCTTAGCGTTGTGATAAGGAGTTGGGATTTGGTCTTTGGATTAAGTTGCTTAAGCTTCATTCCTTTATATTCTTGCGTATCTTCTACTTACTTCCCCTAATGATGACCGGTCTCACTTATATTTTATTTTTGTTTTGAACGTGAAAATGAATGGGCATGAAGTGTTTAGGGTATTAGAACATGTCTTATTCCTAATTTGCCTCTTATCTATTTGCCTTACCTATTTCATTTTAGTTTCCCATAGTTCATTGTTTTAAATTGTCGCGGCTACCTCTATTAACACAAATCTCAATCCCTTAACCATTTCATTATTTCATTTAATTTAACTGATTCAATGTCCTAAATAAGGTTAATCAAAATTAGGGTCATTCCAGACTCCCCTCCTTAAAGAATTTCGTCCTTGAAATTACGATAAGGTACACAACAAATCAATCGTAAAGGTTAAACATACCATGAAACAAATTAGGATAAGCATCTCTAATCCAGCTCTCAATCTCCCAAGTACAGTCTCTCATCTTTGCTCCATTGGACCTTAGCTAATCTGATTGTCTTGTTCCTTAGTCTTTTCTCATCTCTCACGACTATACGAACTGGCATCCTAACTATAGTCAAATTCGGTTCCACTACTAAGTCCTCTAACACAGTTGGTGCTATAGTTGTCTCCGGATCTCGAACACACTTTCTCAGATGAGAAACATGAAAAACATCGTGGACTCCTGCTGAACTGTTCGGTAACTCTACTCTATATGCGAGTTTTCCGATCCTTTCTACAATAGGAGATGGTCCAACGAACCTCGGTGCCAATTTCCCTGATCTCCCGAATCGAATTACACCTTTCATCGGTGATACCATGATGAAAACATGATCTCCAACTTAAAACTCTAAGTCCTTCCGTTTTCTATCAGCATAACTCTTCTGCAAAGACCGAGCTTCCCTCATTCTAGCTCGAATTAACTCAATTTTCTCTGCTGCTTCTCTAACTAAATCCAGACCAAGAACTAACCTATCCCCGACCTCTAACCAACAAACGGTTGATTTGCATGGCCTTCCATACAAAGCTTCAAACAGTGCAATCCCTATACTAGTCCGATAACAGTTGTTATATGAAAATTCGAATAAGTGTAGATGATCTTCCCATGATTCCCCAAAATCTAGGACACAAGCTCTTAACAAATCTTCTAAGACTTCGTTAACTCTTTCCATTTGCCCATTGGTCTGCGGATGGTAAGCGGTACTCATCTTGAGCTTGGTTCCAAAAATATCCTGTAGACTCTTCCAGAACTCGTTAGTGAATAAGGAATCTCTATCACTTACTATACTACTAGGAACTCCATGCAGTCTAACTACATTCTTCATAAATAACTTAGCCAAAATAGGTGTCGTTCTAGTTGACTTAACTAAAATAAAATGGGCACTCTTGGTCAACCTGTCCACTATGATCCATATACTTTCATTTTCTTCGTTTGACCTTGGCAACCCATCTATAAAATCCATTGAGATCGAATCCCACTTCCAAATTGGAACATCTAAAGGCTGAAGTAACCCACTTGGTTTCTGAAGTTCGGCTTTTACCTATTGACAATTCAGACACTACTTCACCCATAAGCCTACATCCCTCTTCATACCTTCCCAGAAGAAACTTCTCTTCATATCCCGATACATCTTAGTTCCTCCCGGATGAATAGTAAACTTAGAATGATGGCATTCTCCAAGAACTTCTTTCCAAATGTCTCCCACATTCGGAACACATAATCTTCCTTTCTTCCTCAACCACCCATTCCGGTCAAGACTGAAATCTTTCAAGTCATCGCTCTCTGTTCTGTCCCTTAACTTCCTGATCCGTTCTACTAATAATGGATCTTCCCTCTGTTTAGAAGCAATCTTTTCGATCATCACCGGTCGAACTTCTAAACATGACAACATAACTGTCTCCTTACTCGATCTAGCTTCAGATCTCCACGGTAATCTACATGTCATCAACGCTTCCAAATCTTTCCACTCAGCTATCATTGCAACACTGCATTTTGATGTTTTCAGCTAAGTGCATCCGCAACCTCGTTTCCTTTTCCTGGTGTGTACTCAATACCGAAGTCATAAGCGGCTATAAACTCCAAACACCTCTATTGTCTCATATTCAACTCCTTCTAAGAGAATAAATACTTCAACGACTTATGATCTGTATACAGTTCAAATCTTTCTCCCAACAGGTAATGTCTCCATACCTTCAACGTAAAAATTACTGCAGCCAATTCCAAATCATGCGTCGGGTACCTTAACCTCATGTGGTCTAAGTTGTCGAGGCATAGACAATCACTTTACCTCTTTGCATTAACAGAGCTCCTAACCTAGTTCCACATGCATCCGTGTATACTACTAAATCCTGATTCCTTCTGGAACAACTAACATAGGTGCATTAGTCAATAAGTGTTTCAGCTTCTGGAATTCCTCCTCACACTTATGGTCCAAACGAACTACACATCCTTTTGTGTTAGCTTGGTCAATGGTGCTGCTATCCGTGAAAAATCTTTTATGAATCTCCGATAATATCCGGCTAATCCAAAAAAACTCTTTATCTCAGTCACTGTCTCGGGTCTCTTCCAATTATTCACCGTTTCGATTTTAGTCGGGTATACAGACAACCCTTTCTCTGAGACCACATGTCCAAGAAACTTCACTTCCTTCTTCCATAAATGACACTTCGAAAATTTCGCCTTCAGTTGATACTGCCTCAATGTCTCAAGCACCACTCTAAGATGAACTTCATGCTCCCCTTCATCCTTAGAGTATATCAAAATATCATTTACGAAAACTAACACGAACCTATCCAAGTGCTCTCAGAAAATTTGATTCATCAAATCTACAAAGAATGTTGGTGCATTAGTTAGTCCAAACGGCATTACTAACTATTCATACGATCCATATCTGGCCTAAACATCGTCAAAGGAATACTATCCTCTGCCACTCTAAGCCGGTGAAACCCTGTTGCTAAATCCAATTGGGAAAATACTTTGGCTCCACTCAACTGATCAAAAAAATCGTCAATTCTAGACAACGGATATCGACTTTTTATTGTCTTCTCATTCAACTTATGATAATCGATACACAACCTTAATGATCCATCCGGCTTCTTAACAAACACTACGGCTGCTCCCCAAAGCGAACTGCTTGGTATGATAAAATTCTTTCCTTCCAAATCCACCAACTGCACCTTTAACTCCATCATCCCGGTAGGATTCATCCTGCTTGGCGGCCTACTCACTGGTTCTGCTCCTGTTCCAAATCTATGCAAAACTCAATAGCTCATTTTGGTGGTAATCCTACTACAGGTTTAAAGACATCTTCGAATTCTCTTACCATGCAAACTCCATTCAACTCATCTTCTATCTCCACAACACCTAACAAAGCATTAACCTCAAAACTAGGGTTTTCTATGGAGTATATAATCCAATCACTACAGTCAGGGTGTCCAAGTAATATTTTCCTATCATGGAAAAAATATCCCAGCATCTTATTTACTTAACCAATCCATACCTAAAATAATTCCAAACCCTATGAAATCAAACACATGCAAGCTGCAAACAAAGGTATGACCTAACAAATCAAATTCTAGGTGGTCACATCTCATCCCAAGAGTCACATAACCTCCTATCGAAATTGCAACCCGTAAGGAAGTAAATTAGTATGAGGGTTCTATGTTAAGCTTATCTACCAAACAATGAGATATAAAAGAATGCGATGCACCTGTATAAAATAGAACGCTAACTGACATACCATGAATCATAAGCGTACCTCCTAATACAGCTTTTCCTTTTTCCTCTGTTGTTGGCCTAGAGGTAGCTGACTCCAATGCAAACACTTTGCCATTTCCATCCTTGGCTGACTCTTTGCACTTGTTCTTGTAATGTCCAATTTGATCGCAGTTGAAGCATCTAATATTCTTCTTCTCGATCACCTTCTTTCCATCTCCTGAGCGACATTCATTCGTGAAATGCCCTTTCTTATCACATTTTTTGCAGACAACCTCTGTCTTTCCCTTCTTGGCAGCACCACCCTTCTGAGCTCCCTTTTTATGGAAATTTTTTTTCCTGACTCTGCCCCCACTTTGACTTCCTTTGCCTTATTTATTTTAAGAAAAGCAAGTATCTCTTCATTCCTCAAAGCCATTTTCACTACAACATCACATGGAACCCTAATATGCGGTAATGTGGCCTTAGAAAGCTCAGGCTTCAACCCTCGAATGAACTTCTCATTTCTCTTAATCACGGTATCAATAATAGCAAAGCAATATCTTGCTAGCTCCTCAATCCTCGTTGCATACTCAAGCATGGCCATATTCCCCTGCTCCAACTCAGCAAACTTCTTGAGCAAAGTAGACTTCGCAATCTCGGACATAAACCTCTCCTCAAATCTCCTTATGAACTCAGCCTTTGTCATCATCTCTTCATTAACTCCGATTGTAACACTGTTCCACCAGTACAGCGCTGCTCCTTGTAATTATCTAAAAGCAAGCCTTCTATTCTGCTCATCATTGAGCCCAAAATCAGCGAAAATCCTCTCGCAACAAAATAACCAGTTCTCTACTTCAATTGCATCTTCAGTAGCAATAAACGACTTTCCTCCCAGCCAAGCATAGTCTCTACTCAATACAGCATAGTTGTTGACCACTGGAGCTTCTTGATTTCCTCCTCCAACTACTCCAGCAGCAACTCCGGCTTGCATCATGTTTACAAAAACTGATACATCGCTCCCATATCAACTTGCGGGACTCCAGCATCCACATTTCCAGCTTGTGCCTGACCTTGATTACTCCTCGTATTTGGTCTGGCATTTCCATTAGTTGTGGTGCTTCCCCCACCAATGTTAACTCTTCACTTCTAGCACCCATATCTGCATTTGAGCCTTCGTAAGATACAAAAGAATAGCCTAAGAGAGATAGGAGAATAGAGATATAGCGTATAATTATATATAGCAAATACAAGTACGTTGCTATAGCGTTATCCCATACCCCAATCTTTTCTCTAATTCCTTAGGATCATGTTTTCAAAAATCATTTTAGTTTAAAGTTTTTCATAACCTAAGCTCCGATACTATGTTGTAATATCCTAGCTTGAGGCCCAAAGCTAAGCGCTATAGATGCTGCAGTCATCTATGATATTGACTTCTAGCGACAAAATACGGTAGCGTTAATGGTATCCATAATATCAGAAGCACATGAATAAGAAACAAAATCACAGATTCAAATAACAACTTTTCTGATTACATTTCACAAAACATGTTTCATATCCAATTACATAATGCTAATCGTTTCCCATGTTCAAATCAAATATAATTACTACATAAATACGCCAAGAGCGACATATGAAGATGCCCTTTGGTTGATCAGAGTACTAAATAGTCATAATAGCCTAAATACAGCACAACGGAGATAAAACAAAATAACTCCTAAATATAACTAACATCTTCTCGTCTCTGGAAGCTTTATTCATCCACCTACTAAAACCTGTAAACCTTAACTCTTAACCTACTCAAATCAATTTTGAGCACCCGAGAGTTTAAGGGGAAAACATAAACTTCGAGTCAAACATAAAGCCTGGTGTGAATAATACTATACATCTCGCTTATCTGATATTAAGTGAGACCTTGCCGCTTAGAAGAACGGTTTAACCCTCACTAATATCCTTTTAAAAACATATCTTTTGCAAATCAAAATCCTGCACCAAACTGGTTAAAACAACAATATCAATATCATGTAAGCTTACAAATCAGGTAATAAATGGACTATCTGTCCGAATACTATAGTTTTGTTTGGCTAACTACTAACCTTTAGCTGACTTGGGCCTACCATACAAAATAAACAAATAATCTAACTTCTGTTAGATACTCCTTTTTTGGACGATCTGCCCCTAACTTATTTCTCCCAGGGTCAACTGATCCTAATGGTTTTGCGGGCTCACCAATAACCTATCTCTACTTTGTATATTCCTTTCTGTGTGTAACATCATTTTAATATTACCTATGACAAAGCCCTACACACTGGAATTTTTGACTTATTTTAGCTAGGGGCTACTAGCTAAAGTATAGGGCAAGACCCCATACCAGTCTCATCTGGAGTTCTAATATCTGAGTCATTTTACTTAGGGTCATCTACCCTTAAAATTTTCCTTGAAAACATTTCTTTCAAATTGATATAACCCTTTAAATCATACTTAAACAAGGAAAATATACTCTATTCTTTACTCAGATCACTTTGCCATGTTATATATATACTTTACACAAAACACTGTTGATGAAAACATTCAAAAGCTTTGAAAGTACCCCTTTCGAAACCGTTGAAAGTACCCCTTTCGAAACCGTTGAAAGTACCACTTTCGATACAAGTAAACTACTTTACTATATAACCTAGGTCGAAGGCGAAAACATACATTTTGGAACATTTACATTATACCTTCGAAAACATTGAAATCATCTCTTTCGAAAGCTTTATAAAACTATAGACATCCTCCTTTCAAAACACTTTATACATGCCTTTCGAAACCATTGGAAACTTTCTGTTTAAAACCTTTCGAAAACATTGGGGAACCATCCCTTCGAAACCTTTATCTTAAGCCTTTCGAAAGCATTATGTTCTTTACATAAATCAAACCTTTCGAAAGCATTTGGGTTCAAGTACAAATTGTGGAACAACCTTTCGAAACTATTTAAAACCATTCCTTTCGAAACTATTTGGGTTTAACTTTCAATAACACAAAGGGTCGTAAAACAAATAAGTCGAAAGCACTCTTTCAAAAGCAATTTCTTAAGTAAAAAAGTGGATGGTGTTGAAACCAATCCCTTCGAAAGCATTGGAGAAGCAGCTTAGATATTAAAACGAAAGCACCCCTTCGAAGGCATTACTTCGACGGGTTGAAGGCAGCAGCGAGAGGTTTCGACCCCTTCGAAAGCTTCTTTGAAAAACAAAAGGCGCAGCCTCTTTCGAAACCATCCTTTAAAACCATTTAACCAAGTCGAAAGCTATCTAAGTCGAAAGCATTCTTTTCAAAAGCAAAGCAGGCGCATTTCCTTTTAAAAGCAAAGCAAGGTTTCGACCCCTTCGGGACCCCTTATTTCGACTATATACCTTTCGTCCATGGCCAATTCACTACGTACCAAGTCTTTGATACCATGCGCATTGGTTTCGATGGAGATGAAAGCGGAAGCACCTAGTCGAAAGGTAGGTGCCGAAAGTGGCGAAACAAGAAAAACATGGTAAAACTGATTTTTAACTTTAAAAAGTAATTCCTTTTCAACTAACCTGCTTTGTTTGTCAATATATGATTGGTTGCTAATTTCTTTTCTAAATTCTTTTCTAAAAGTGCTGCCGAAATTCCAAAATTAAATAGTTTAATATGTTTACAAAATGCCCCTTCTCCATTTTTAAATATATAAAACATTTAAGTCTCATACCTTAAATAATTTTATATACTTATTGTATGACTTAGGAAAATTCTATAAAAATTCCCATAAATCACTTTTAATATGTTTTCTAATATATATTAATTTCTTACCCAAAAACAATATAATTTAGCCGTAATTAATTTAAACCCAATTAGCCATTTTCCTCACTAGAAAATTAATAATAAATCCACATTAATTCAGAAAAATATGAAATTTGAAACCCATCTCTAAAATATTATTTTTGACCTTATCTCAAAATTGCAAGGCATTATGATGTCATTTAATAGGGTTTTTACATTAAAACTTATCATAAAATTCATATGAAATTGCATAAATCATCAACAAGCATATATATCCATTTTAACAATCAATAACATGGCAATACACTTTGCAAAAATATTTGGATCTGATCTAGAAACCAAAAACATCAAAAATATGAGATGTAACTTATTATTCACCTTAGCTTTGTGATTGAGGAGTTGAGATTTGACCTTGGGATTAATTTGCTTAAGCTTCCTTCCTTTAGATTCTTGCTTATCTTCTTCTTACTTCCCCTAATAGTGGACGACCTCACTTATATTTTATTTTTATTTTGAACATGTAAAATGAATGGGCTTGAAAGGTTTAGGGTATTAGAACATGTCTTATTCCTACTTTGCACCTTATATATTAGTCTTACCTATTTCATTTTAGTTTCCTTAGTTTATTGTTTTAAATTGGCACGGCTACCTCTATTAACACAAATCTAAATCTCTTAACCATTTCATTATTTCATTAAATTTAACTAATTAAATGTCATAAATAATGTTATTCAAAATTAGGGTCGTTACAGAATGTTTCTGGAGGTTGCTAGGAGTCAGCAACGTAAGTCTAATCCCAATGCGATTTGAGGCAGCAATCATCAACTTTACCATTTTATTTCCTTCATCGTCAAGATCCTTAGGAGAAGGGCCTAATAAGAAAATATTATTTAGCAAAAGAAAACAAGTTAATAGAAATAATGGCAATTGTCTACTAACGAGGAGAAGAAAAGGAAACATTTGATGTAGAAGAACCGCGTTTCCCAATCCTTAAACCTATTTATTCCCTTTGAAACCAACTTTTTGAGAGGATTAGCATGAAAATTTTGGTTATTCTGATAACTAATTTTTATGAGGTGAACTAAATAGTTAAGAACTTCAGCACTTAGAGAAGGAATTCCCGACTCTATGGACATGAGTTTCATAGAGATAAGGTATGTGTATACGTGGGGTGATAACAAAGATAGGAGCTATTCCAAGTTGACTTAAAAATCTCAACAAGAACTCTGGAAATCGGGTGAAACCCCCATGCCAAATATGGATGGCGGTATAAGAAATGTATCCCTCGGGAAGATTTTGAATAGTGTCATTATCGCTAGGAGGGATAGCTTCAACTCCTGTGATCCCAAAATCGTTGAGGATCGCCTCAACTTCATCTGGAGAAGTTATAAGGGAGGGCCTTGATACCGTTTCAACCTTCTTTGGAAAAGATTCTAATTTCGAAACAATATCCTTTTCAAATCTCTTAGAAGTTCTTTTTCTTAGGAACTGGAGATAGTGGTTTTGATGACAACAACCTTTGTAACTTATTTTATTATAACTTATATACTAACACTATTGTTTAGATATATATGAATGTTATTATGCCGGATATATATAAGGCAGGTACTGATTATTGAAGACTGTACAGTATAAAGATCAAGAATGAAGAAATCAAGTTTGAAGACTCATGAGTATCAAGATCAAGATTTCAAGATTAGAGTCTAGTTTTTGTTAAAACTTCATAATAGAACGGAAATATTCATTCCAAATTTCATTTGGGATGGAACCCATTTCTATCTTCTTAGTGGCTTATAAATCAACAACAAGTAGCTTAAAAACCTACGACAAGTGGCTTACAAACCCACGAACATCCTGGTTTTGTACAAGTTCTCGAGTCCTGATGTGATGAAATATTCTGCAGGAAGAAGCTTGCAAAACTACTTCAAAATGGTTTTTCAAAATGATTTTCAAAACTGCTTTTCAAAATGTTTTAGCCTTAAAAATTAGCTTTTCAAATGATTTTCAAAAAGATGTTTTAGCCTTAAAATATTCTTTGTTTTTGTTTTTAAATAAACTCTTATTTTAGACTTCGTTTGTTTTAAAAACTATCTTCTGATTTTTAAATATTCTGTTATAATATATATACTTGAGATTTAAAATCAAATTTATATATACATTTTAAAAATATATTTTTCTACTCTTCTTTATTTTAAAACATAGGAAAATTAGTTTATTTTACTCCAGAATCATTTCATCTTGTTTTCCTTTCAATACCATTTTCAAAACAAATTTTACATTGTTTTTAACTAAGGGATGTCGACATCATGGGATACCCAATGTCGACATGGTGGCCGTTAAATTCAAAAGTTTTAATTTTCGAAAGAAGTGTCTATTCGTTTAAATCTCTTCACAAATGGTTATGACTGTTACTGGTCTATAAATAGCCTTCACAAACGAATTTTTTAACTAACTATTTTCTTCACTCCTTCTTCTCCACAAATCCATATTCTAAAATTTTCATATTTTTAAGATCGTGTCGAAATTCTATCGAATTCTCAAGTGAATCAAATTAGAATCTCATTCTTGTTTGATTCTCTGCCCTCTCTCGAAGATCAAAGCGCTATTCAGAGTTATAGGATCAATTTGTAATCAAAAGTTTATCATGCCTCTCTATTAGGTGTGGTTGTGCCTGGAAATCAATTAAGTGATCTTGTGTCCCGTAAATCAAGAGAGTTTGCCCCGGACTCGAAGACAGAAGGGTACCTCAAGGCCTTTAGAAATTGAGGATTGTAATCTAGACATTGGTATAATAAAAATCTGTACGAGGTGTTTTCCTTGGAGTAGGACTGGACGTAGGGTAACTCTGAACCAGTATAAAATCCAGTGTGTTCTTTCATTTTACTGCTTTTTATTTACTTGCTGCATCAATGTTTGTTTCTGAGATTGTTCTATGATTAAGTTCTTATCGTGTTTATATCATAATTTTCAAATTAGTTCATATAAGTCTTAGAATCCATTAAACACTATTCACCCCCCCTCTAGTGTTAAATTAGCCTTAAGATCCTTAATCTGCACTCCCTTTAAATTGGTATCAGAGCATAGGTTTTCATAGTTTTCATAATCTGAAACTTGAAAAGATAAAAATGGCATTTTTAGGAAATTTTGTTAATACTAGTTTGAATTTATGAATTTCATAAAAGTATCATAAATCTGCATATAGTTTTTATGAAAAATCAAGTTATCAAAAGAATTGGTTTGTTATGCAGGAACAGACATGTTACATGGCTTTTGAAGAATCAACAACCAATGGACAAACTGTGCAAATTGAGAAAGATAAATGGATACTTGAAAGTGGCAGTTCAAGGCGTATGACAGGAAATCCCGAGATACTCAATGACATTATATATCAAGATGGTGGATTGGTCAACTTTGGAGATAACTCAAAAGGATATGTGATTGGCATCGCCAATGTCGGTAATTCTAAAACTCCTCTTATTTCTGATGTTTTGCTAGTTAGGAATTTAAAACATAATTTGCTTAGTATAAGTCAACTATGTGATAAAAGATTTAAAATTAAATTTGGAAAAGATAAGTGTCACAACGAAGATAATAAGTCAAATATTATCTTTGAAGGAATTAGGAAGAAAAACATTTACATCCTTAGTATGAAAGTTTCAAATGATAACTTATGTCTTTTGGCTAATACAAGTGACCCTTGGATTTGGCATAAAAGATTTGGTCATTTAAATTTCAAACTGTTATCTAGGTTATCAAAACTTGACTTAGTTAGAGGTCTTCCCAAGTTAAACTTTAAAGTAGATAGTATATATGATGCTTGCCAATTAGGAAAACTTAATAAAAGTTCATTTAAATTAAAAGATATGATTTCCACTTCTAAACCTCTAGAATTACTTCATTTAGATTTATTTGGTCCATCTCAAGTTCAATCAATTAATCACAATAAATATGTTTTTGTAATTGTAGATGATTATTCTAGATATACTTGGACAATTTTTCTTAAACTTAAAAGTGATGATTTTGAATTATTTAAGAATTTTGCTAAAAGAATTCAAAATCAACTTTCTTTAAAAATAAAAACTATTCGTAGTGATCACGTTGAAGAATTTGAAAATGAAAAATTTGAGCATTTCTGTAATCAAAAAGGAATTACTCATAATTTCTCTTTTCCAAGAACTCCACAACAAAACGTAGTGGTAGAACGTAAGAATAGAACGATTCAAGAGTGTGCTAGAACAATGCTTTCTGATAGTAACTTACCTAAAAACTTTTGGGCTGAAGTAGTCGCTACAGCTTGTTATATATTAAATAGAATTTTAATTAGACCATTAACTAATAAAACACCATATGAATTACTTTACAATAAGAAACTCATAGTAGCTTATTTTAAAGTTTTTGGTAGTAAGTGTTTTATCCTTAATACAAAAGATAATTTAGATAAATTTGAACCTAAATCCTACAAAGGTATCTTTATCGGATATTCTAATAGAAGTAAAGCATTTAGAGTTTATAATTTAAGAACTAACACTATTGAAGAAACAATGCATGTATGTACAAACAGAAGACGAAGAAGATTTTGTAACTTTAAATAATAAACCTAATGAAACTAATTGTGAAATCATTCAACCTAATAAAAGAATTAGGCTATTAAAAGATCATTCTGAAGAAAATATACTAGGAAATATTGAATCTATAGTTAAAACAAGAAATCAACTAAATAGTATGAGTAATGTAGCTTTTATATCAACTATTGAACCTAAAAATCCAAAGGAAGCATCATCTGATGATTCATGGATTCTCGCTATGCAAGAAGAATTGTATCAGTTCACCAGAAATGATGTTTGGGAACTTGTTCCTAGACCTGAGGATAAAAGTATAATTGGAAAAAAATGGGTTTATAAAAATAAAATGAATGAACTTGGTGAGGTCGTGAGAAATAAAGCTCGTTTAGTCGCGCAAGGTTGTTGTCAAGAAGAAGGAATTGAATATGACGAAACCTTTGCACCCGTGGCAACACTAGAAGCTATCAGGATTCTACTTGCTTTCGCAAACTACAATAATTTTAAGTTATATCAAATGGATGTTAAAAGTGCTTTTCTAAATGGTTTTGTAAAAGAAGATGTTTATGTTGAACAACCTCCACTTTTTAAAGATAATAAATTTCCAAATCATGTTTATAAATTAAAGAAAGCTTTATATGGTCTGAAACAAGCTCCTAGAGCCTGGTATGAAAGACTAAGATCTTATTTACTACAATTTGGTTTTGAAATTGGTAAAATAGATACAACTCTTTTTATTAAAAGAAACAAAACTGATATTCAATTAGTACAAATATATGTAAATGATATAATATTTGGGTTAACTAATAACATAATGAATAAAGAATTCTCAAATAAAATGACTAAAGAATTTGAAATGAGTCGTATGGGAGAACTAAGTTTCTTCTTAGGACTTCAAATCAAACAATTAGATAAAGGAATTTTCATTAGTCAAGAAAAATATGCTAAGGATTTAATTAATAAATTTGGATTGACCACTTCTAGTGGGAAACCAACTTCAATGACAACTAATGTAGCTTTAAGTAAAGAAGTTAAATCAAAAGATGTTGATCAAAAATTATATAGGGGAATGATTGGTTCGCTGCTTTATATAACAGCAAGTCGTCCTGACATCATGCATAGTGTTTGTCTCTGTGCAAGATACCAATCTCAACCTAAAGAAACTCACTTAAAAGCTGTTAAAAGAATTTTAAGATATGTAAAACATACTTTAGATTATGGTTTATTTTACTTTAAAATGATGTATTTGATTTAATTTCATATTGTGATGCTGATTACGCTGGTTGTAAATCAGGCTGAAAAAGTACAAGTGGAACTTGTCACTTTCTAGGACATTCTCTGGTTTCCTGGTTTAGTAAGAAGCAAAACACTGTATCCTTGTCAACAACTGAAGCAGAATATATACCTGCTGCTTTGGCTTGTTCTCAAGTTATATATATGCAACAAACTTTAAAAGATTTTGGATTAACTATAACTAAATCACCAATTTATTGTGATAATACTAGTGCAATAAACCTATATAAAAATCCAACTCATCATGCTAGAACAAAACATATTGATATTAGACATCATTTTCTTAGAGATAATATAAGTAAAGAAGTCATAACTCTTGAATATATTAATACTGAAAAACAAATTGCTGATATATTAACCAAACCATTAAATGAACATAACTTTACTAAATTTAGAAGAGAATTAGGTATATATGTTCATTAACTGAAATATAAATTATAAATAATACAAGTATAGTTAATAATAAATAAAAATAAAAATTTCTCAAAAATTGAATTGGGCATGTCGACATGACCCATCCCCCTATGTCAACATACAGGCTGAGATTTTCAAATTTAAATTTCTCTCTAAAAATTAGTTATTTGGTTATATATTTATATATGTTGACTTTTACTCCTTTTCTTTGTTCTATTCTCTGTAATAAACTTATAAAACAGTAAATTAATGGCTTCCTCTTCTAATAATGAACCATCTTCACCCACTTCTCCTCATTCTGGTCCTTTTCAACGTTCCACACACATACGAGTCATCAAATTACAAGAGAAGATGAAAGATTTGCTTCAAATGATAATAGAAATTCAAGTAAGTCAACTGTGAATGGCTAGAGAACAAGATAGGCAAGGCAGAATCCTTAGGAATTTACAAAAATTCCTTATGGATAACCATGCCAATCCCATTGTCATCAAAGAATCATCACAAGCCATGGATTCTAAAGAATAAGAGCCTCTAGAAGAACCACAAGAGGATAAAGAAGAAGAACATCCTCTGCCAAATCCGGATGTTCATATGGACGAAGACGATGGCGTGATTTGCGTTGGAGAGGTCCTTTTTGACGCTAATGGGAACTTAGTCAAACAACGTGGAAACTTTTGTCTCCACTATCCAAATTGTTCGGTCCATAAATCACCAATAGTTAAGGGTCCTCGTTAAGCGTTTTTCATTTTTCTCTTTCTTGATTGTATATTGGTTTGTTAATTTGTATATAAGTGTTATCTTAATTAATGTTCTTCTAAAAACAATCTTTGGTGTATAAAATCTTGAATTCCATTTAACTTAGGATGCTATATTTCACTCATACACAGTTATTATTCTTATGTCATATGTTTGTTTATCTCATTTTCTATTAAGTTCCAGGTTTATAGGTTATTTTTGTTGATGACAAAGGGGGAGAAGTTATATAAAATAGTAGGCTTGGAGTAAGATGGATTTGTTGGTGTAAGGGGGAGTTATTGTATGATCGAAGTGGTAAGTATATTTTATAAGGTTGTCATCATCAAAAAGAGGGAGATTGTTAGGAACTTGAGATAGTGGTTTTGATGACAACAACCTTTGTAACTTATTTTATTATAACTTATATACTAACATTATTGTCTAGATATATATGAATGTTATTATGCAGGATATATATAAGGCAGGTACTGATTATTGAAGACTGTACAGCATAAAGATCCAGAATGAAGAAACCAAGTTTAACTCATGAGTATCAAGATCAAGATTTCAAGATTAGTGTCTAGTTTTTGTTAAACTTCATAATAGCACGGAAATCTTCATTCCAAATTTCATTTGGGATGGAACCCATTTCTATCTTCTTAGTGGCTTACAAACCCAAGACAAGTAGCTTACAAACCTATGACAAGTGGCTTACAAACCCACGAACATCCTGGTTCTGTACAAGTTCTCGAGTCCTGATGTGATGAAATATTCTGCAGGAAGAAGCTTGCAAAACTACTTCAAAATGGTTTTTCAAAATGATTTTCAAAACTGCTTTTCAAAAAGTTTTAGCCTTAAAATTTATCTTTTCAAATGATTTTCAAAAAGATGTTTTAGCCTTAAAATATTCTTTGTTTTTGTTTTTAAATAAACTCTTGTTTTAAGCTTCGTTTGTTTTAAAAACTATCTTCTGATTTTTAAATATTCTTTTATAATATATATATATATATACTTGAGATTTAAAATCAAATTTATATATACATTCTAAAAATATATTTTTCTACTCTTCTTTATTTTAAAACATAGGAAAATTAGTTTATTTTACTCCAGAATCATTTCATCTTGTTTTCCTTTCAATACCATTTTCAAAACAAATTTTACATTGTTTTTAACTAAGGGATGTCGACATCATGGGATACCCCATGCCGACATGGTAGCCGTTAAATTCAAAAGTTTCAATTTTCAAAAGAAGTGTTTATTCATTTAAATCTCTTCACGAATGGTTATGACTGTTACTGGTCTATAAATAGCCTTTACAAACGAATTTTTTAACTGACTATATTCCCCACTCCTTCTTCTCCACAAATCCATATTCTAAAATTTTCATATTTTTAAGATCGTGCCGAAATTCTGCTGAATTCTCAAGTGAATCAAATTAGAATCTCATTCTTGTTTGATTCTCTGCCCTCTCTCAAAGATCAAAGTGCTATTCAGATTTATAGGATCAATTTGTAATCAAAAGTTTATCGAGTCTCTCTATAAGGTGTGGTTGTGCCTGGAAATCAATTGGGTGATCTTGTGTCCCGTAAACCAAGAGAGTTTGCCCCGGACTCGAAGACAGGAGGGTACCTCAAGGCCTTTAGAAATTGAGCATTGTAATCTCGACATTGGTATAATAAAAATCTTTACGAGGTGTTTTCCTTGGTGTAGGACTGGACGTAGGGTAACTCCGAACCAGTATAAAATCCGGTGTGTTCTTTCCTTTTACTGCTTTTTATTTACTTTCAGCATCGGTGTTTGTTTCTGTGATTGTTCTTTGATTAAGTACTACATGTGTTTATATCATAATTTTCAAATTAGTTCATATAAGTCTTAGAATCCATTAAACACTATTCACCCCTCCCCTCTAGTGTTAAATTAGCCTTAAGATCCTTAATCTGCACTCCCTTTCACTTTTAATACCCATGATCCTGCCAGGTGATATAATTTTATCAAAGTTATGATTTATCCCACTACTAACACCTTTTGAAGGTGTTGGAAGCCTATTAAAACAATTCAAACACCAGCCGTAGCATTTGGTTCCATGCCTTCGAAAGGAGTCAAAGTTAATTAGAGCGGTTTGAATCATTGAGCTTTCGACAGTGTCGAAACCAATATCAACATTCCCCATTTTATGGCATACATGCACCTGGACTTACCCTTCGACAACGTCGAAACCTACAAATTTTACTCTATTTTATAATAAGTGCAGCAGCCCACGCAATATCTATTTGAAAATATAAATTGTCGAAACGCCATACTCTAATTAAGTTGAAAGACTTTGCACAAAGTGGCATTGACATTAACGAAAGGACATTGAGACGTTTCGACAATGTTTATGTTGGAAAGGTGATAATAGATACATTCCAACTAACTATTATGGGTTTCGAATAAGTCGAAAGGGAATACTAAATTAAAATAATACAAACAGATGTGCTTATCTCAATTTTGGGGTTTCGACTAAGTCAAAAGGTTGATGAAGGGTTTCGATGATAACAGAAAGTATATTTTTTTAATTCAATTCACGGTAAAGGATGTTGATTTTTAAATTTTAATATCCTCCAAGATAAATTAAAATTGGGCATAATAGATTTCGAGCTTGAAATCCAACAGTGGCAAATAACCTCAAATTAGGCAAATTCAAGCTCAAACCCTGATTAATGCCATAAATTAGTCAAAATCAGCATAAAAATTGAGTTTAGAATCATCTTGCACAGACGACAAACTTGAATCAATTTCAAAATTTAAAACAATAACATGGACTTAAAACCTATGAGTCATGACAAACCGATTTCTAACATGGAACAATGGATACTCACCTTAGATTTGAATTTTCATCTCTTAAAATCGTGAATTTTGTGAGTGATTGAAAGATTTGATTCTTGCTTCAAGATTTTTGATTGTAGGTAAATGAAAAGGAGGAAGAGGGAAACATAATTTATAAGCAAGATGGATGCAAGGAAAATCATTTAATCGGATTTAAATAAATGGCCAAGATTCACTAAGGAATATCAATAGGCGGGAAAACTCTGTGCCGAAGCAATGGAAAGTTCTGGATCGAAACAATTGACTTGAAAAGTCAAGAGCATCCCTTCGCTGGGGGGAAGGGGAAAATGTTATCATCAAAAATCACTTAACCCTGTCAAAGCCAAAAAGAATATGAAAGAAAGCTTCTTGAAGAATGATGGCGATAGCAAGGCCTTTCGAAAGAGTTGAAGAGATGCTTCTGCAAGTATTAGATGAACCATGGGCTTCCAAAGACGTCGAAAGGGGACATAACCATCCTTTCGCCTCTTTTGATCTCTTCTGCAATACTTGATTCCACATGCACTAAAATGGGATTTGCAAGAGACAACTACATCAGGGAAAGCTACATTCCGAAGGTATCGAAGGAGTACAACGCCTTCGAAGGAAATGATGTTGCTAAATTGCTCCAAGCATCATATACTTCTACAAGGGATGAAAATAAGGGGCTTCCTTTTACATTACCCCTTCTGCATATATCAAACCCTTCGAAACGATTGGTTCCACCACTGTATGCCTTCCACAGGAGAAGATTCCATCAAAAATAACCTTTTCAGAAGCATGGTTTTGCAAAGACTAGCCTTTCGAATCGGTTTAACATGTGACCAGCGTTGCTTCCACAAGCTTCAGAAGATAGCCTTCCGCATTAATCAAGGATAAGAGTCGCTCCTATACCTTCCAATAGAGTCGAAGGCATCCAAGTCTCACTCGAAAGCAACATTAGAGAGGAACCTTAGATTCAACAGCGGTGGAAGGTCATCAAGGGCACCCTTTCGACTAAGTCGAAAGAACTGATGCGAAAGGGTCTAGCCTGCGCCTATAAATAAGATCCAACGGGTGTTGATTGGGGATCCGAATTCATTCCTTCCACAATTCTTCTTTTCTGGAGCTTGTAAACCCTAATTTGAAAATTGGATTGGGGGTTTCACTTTATTGTAATACTTAAGCCCTTGTATTCATGAAAATTATCAATAAAGAAAATACATGATACTTTCTAATGCATGTAGTCTGATTCACTGTTTACATATGGTTTCGGTTATGGATTACACACATCAATGCCTATCGAAAGGATTCCCTTCGAAGGAGTAGGACTCTTTAGACTCAGTTAAAACCTCTTTTAGATCCCATTAAGTAACAACCTTAGATTGATTCAACCGATTCGAAAGTGGTTTCAAAGAGGTCGTTCACTCCTCTAATCTTCCTTCGGGGTGTTGAATAGATTTCTTGTTAACACTGCCCTTCAATAAATAAAGATTTCCCGCCCTTATGCCTTTCATCACAATCGTGAAACCCTTTAATACCTTCATTTTCTCTCCCTCAACTACAATTTTCAACCTAAGCCAACTCAAAGCTCCAATAGAAATCAAACTCCTTCTATGATCAGGTACATGTCTAACATCAGTAATAGTACGAATAACACCATCAAACATTCTGACCGTCGCACTACCAACACCAACTATACTGCAAGAAGCATCATTTCCTATTAGAACTTCTCCTCCATCAATCTCATTATATGTAGAGAAACAGGTCCTATCAGGTGTCATATGATAGGATGCGCTAGAATCAATAAGCTATAAGTTGCTCTTTTTAGAAGATCCAGATGGTGCAAAAACATCGGTATCACTCTCTGTATCAGATTTCTTGGATGTAGTCGCTGAAGCTTGATTTGGGTCTTTTCTTCGTCCTTTGAGCTTGGGACCTTAAGCTATAAAGTGCATTGGTTTCTTATAATAATGGCAAGTCAATCACTTAGGCCCCTTAAACTAAGATCTTGAATTATTTTGACCCCCACCATTTTTTGATTGCTTTGGCTTCTACCTATCTGAATAGATAAGCCTTCTGAATCACTATCCAAACTAGTGCTTGCCAATCTTCCTCTCAACCCTTCATTATGAAGACCAGCCTGTACGTCAGATAGACCAATCTTACTACGACCATATATCATGAAATTAACAAAAGTAGTATACTCCCTAGGCAATGAACATAAAAGGATCGCTGCTTGAGCCTCATTAGTAGTATCAACATCCACTGCCTTTAGGTTTATAATCAAAGTGGTCAAAGCATCTACATGCTCCATAATTCCTTTGCCTCTTCTTTTGAAAAAATTATCTAAAACTTCATCTAAAAGACTCAACTGAATTGTTATAAGAGCTTTATCTTCCATCTCTCCCAAAACAGTCGCTTCAATGTCCTTCAATTTATTGGGCATAAAAACAATCTTAAAAGTGTTCTCTATCTTCAACACTTGTAACGACCCGTATTTTTACGGATCAACAAGTTCGTCAAAATCTGGAATTTTAGCACTTTCAAGTCATTTCAGATTTTTAGGCAGATTTGTCTAAGTCCTAGGTCGTGAACGACCTAAGAGCTAAGTCGTGATCGAGTTAAGGAATTCGGCGAGTTAGGAGTTGAGTCGTAGTAGCTTAAGTCGTAGGGTGTTGGAGCGACTTAAGGAAACTGGGGTAATAGTGAATGACCTAAGTGATAAGTCGTGACCGACTTATAGGATTGGCGACCTAAGATAGGTTGTGGGCTTTTGGGTGAGTTAGCGACCTAAGGGGGTAGGTCGGCAACGACTTAAGGAGTTAGGAAATAGGTAGTTTAGCGACCTAGGGCATAGTTAGGTCGGTAGACGACCTAAGGAGATAAGTCGTAGCTGGGTTAAGTTAGTAGGTCGAAGTTAACTCGGCAAGTGTTAAGTCGGAGGCCCTGTTTAGTGTTGAGTTAGGTCGTAGGCGACCTAAGATAGTTAGGTCGCGAGATTGCTAAGTTGTAGGTCGCTGATGCGCTATGTTGATTAGGTCGCGTAAGTGCTTAAGTGATAGGTCGCACCTGTGGTTAGGTCGCTAAGTGATAAGTCGTAGCCTCGTTAGGTCATAAGTTGTAGGGCTTTGTTAAGTCGCTTGGGTGCGCAGTTGTGCTAAGTCGCATTCTCTTAAGTCTTAGGTCGTAGAGGCGCAAGCGATAGGTCGCTGAGTTTGTCGTAGCATTGTTAGGTCGCTGGGTTTTGTTAAGTCGTAGGGGCTTAGGTTGTAAGTCGGAAGCGACATAGGGAGATAGCCAAATTTCGACTTAAGGAATTTTAGCTATAAATAAGAGGGGTTGTTCTCACTTTTTGGGATCCGGATTTCGAAGCGACGAAGTGCTGCCATTTTGAGAGCTCGACTTCTACACTTCTTCACTTCTTTTCTCCACTCTAATCTAGTGCTTCCATCCATCCAAGTTGAAGATCAAATTGAAGATCCAAGAGCTTAGATTGAAGATCTTCATCTTTTCAAGAGAGATTTCTTCGTTAGAAGCGGATTCGTGATAGATCAAGCTTCATCCTTCGCTGTCCAGATCTGAAACGTGTTGATTTGGGTTTGTTTAGGTGATTTGGTGAGTGGTGATTATCTCTCACATGGATCCAAAGGAGTATATCAGATTGTTGGCTCGAGATGGTGTTAAAATAGTGATTTCCATGCATTTTCTTCATCCTATGTGTAGATCTATATAGATCCATTGTTCATGATGATGTTACATCCATTTTATCATATGTTAACCTATGCAAGTTCATTCATCAAGTTTGTAGAGATATAATTCATGTTTTCATGCTTATTGGACTTTCAACTCTTTAATTACGAAAATGCCATTATTGTTATAATTGTCTACTTAGATCATATTTGAATGCTTGATTGCTTGGATTGATGTTTGATTGGATTGATTGTTATGAACTAGATGATTGATAATTAGATTTAGATCGAAGATGATTCAAAATCTAAGGGAAAGGCTCTTGAATTGGGAAAGCTGCTCGTGGCATATGTAGTGGGATGATGAAGCTCTTATGCATAGATTTGATGATGTGATGTTGAGATGAGGCTTTGCGAGGATGTGATGAAGCGAGGCAATCATGTGATGAAGACTTGGTCTAATCCAGACGGGATCATTCCAAGCATGTTGATAACTCGGTGATATGATTCGAGTTGAGGATAATGAATGGATATGAGAATAGTCGTCGAGGAGGATGACTAGGAGGCTTGGATAGCATCGTTGTTGAAGGTTCTAGCATGCTCTAAGCAAGAGTACGTTTGGGCAGATTCGATAGTCCCAATGGCCAACTGTTGATGGTCGAGTACTCTGGGCAGATTCGATAGTCCTAGGCACGGGCTGCGACGACGTGCGGGAGTTATGTCTAGAACCGGGGTTTCCATTAGCCCTTGACGGACGGCTGAAAGAATGTGTCGGTCATTCAATTAACGGTGATATCGAAGCAATGATAACAGTGATAGCCAGAGTCATGGATGTTTGGTTGTATCGTCATTCGGACCCAAGAGCAGTATTTTCTGGGTGCTTATCTGATTTAGGCCTTGGTACTTGGAAAACATCGCCCTTGACTCGAATGATTATTACTTTACTTTAAATTGTATGCTCTGCTATGATTGCTTCTGCTTAGTGTGTGTCTGGGGGCTATCACTGTAGAAAGAGGTGGAGTGGGAGGGTTGTATTCCTATTCCTTTTTCCTTTATGCTCTTTTGGTATGTTGTTAGTTAATTTACTGCTCACTAAGACTGTTGTATGACTCAAGGCTTTATGTTTTAATTCTTATTGCCTTGGGCTGTTCGTTCATTTTTGGGACGGGCAGACTAGGTAGCAGGTGACAGGTGCTGTTCTCTTCTCACGATGCTGATATCGAAGACGAGCTGGAGGGTTGCATATTATCTTCTTATTATATGTACTGGATGTTCCGCTGTTTGTATTCTCTGAGTGTTATGTAGTGAGGCTTGATGTATTGGCTATTTGGATGTTTGTATTCAACTATTATGGAGTTTTATATGATGTCATTTTGTTCTTTAAAGCTTCACTATACATATGTTCTATTGTATTTTGTCCATGCGCTGTGAGTAATACGATAGATTCTGCTATTTTGATCCACCCTGACAATCGTCCATGGTCGCCTGGCACACTTTACAGCGCACTATCTCTAGATTACGTGCAGGGGTCATGGGCGGTCGTCACATTTGGTATCAGAGCATTGGTTAATCGATTTTACCCAACGCTCGCTGTCGTAACTACGTATGAGACGTAATTGTATTTTGATGGATGAATACTATATATAATATAGTAGTTTAGTTGAGTTTGAGTCCTTTATGAAGTTGTTTCTCTAGATGTTCTGATCATTCCTTTTTATAGATATTGAGAATGAGTCGAAGAGGGAGACCAGCTGCTAGGGAAGGCCGTGCTACTGAAGAGACTACTGATTATGCAGCTATGTTCGAAGCTATGATGACTTCGATCATGAGAAGGATACCAGTTCCAGGGGCAGCAGTGGATGTTGGAGTTCAAGTCCAAACTCCGAAACCAGTGGATTTTGCTAAGTTGTGCAAGGATTATACTGCTCTTGGAGGGAAGGTTTTCTTGGGAACAGAATCAACTATTGAGGTCCAGAGGTGGATAGATGCTTGTAGAAGGATCTTTGGTGATTTGGGAATTGAGGATGCGACTAAGAGGAAGTTGGCATCGAGACAGCTTCAAGGGAGAGCTTCTGATTGGTGGAACTCTATTACCATCACTACTCCGGAAGAAGAGATTACTTGGGAGCAATTCCAAGTTAGGTTTGAAGCTAAGTTCATTTCTACAGCTCAGAAGTCTGTTCTGTTCAAGAGGTTTGTGGAGCTCAAGCAAGGTGGAAGATCTGTTCTTGAGTATGTTTCTGAGTTTGAAGCTTTGTCCAAGTATGCTCGGTCATATATTGAATCTGCTTATCAGAAGAATGAGAAGTTTGTGACCGGCCTGGATAGTTATCTTGGGAGGCAGTTGGTGGATCATTTGGATGATTCATTCGAGAAGCTTGTGGAGAAAGCTCTCAGGCATGAGAGTCTGTTTCCTAAGGAAGGATCTGTTGTTGCTGTGACCAGGGAAGAGTCTAAACCCCAGCAGGGTGGAAACAAGAAGAGAAAGCAGCAGCAGCAGAAGGGTAAGGATGGCCAGAAGAAGCCGAAAGGCGAAGTGACTTGCTACAATTGTCAGCAGAAGGGCCATTTCTCTAAGGATTGTAAGAATCCGAAGGTGCCAATGAAGTGTCACAACTGTGACAAGCCAGGGCATTTCAGGAAGAATTGTCCAGAACCGAGGAGGGACAAGCAGATTGTGCAAGCTTATGCTTTGGGAGCTGTTCCGTTGTCTTCGAAAGCTCCTACTGCTGAAGAGAAAGGAAAGAGTGTGGTTGTTCAAGGTACTCTTTTCCTATGTGGTGTTCCAGTTAGAGTTTTGTTTGATACTGGAGCGTCGCATTCGTTTGTTTGTAATGAACTCGTAGGCCGGTTAGATTTGAAGCCGGATATTGTTGATAGGCCATTGGTTGTGACTAATCCAGTTGGGGGTTCGTCTTGTTTGTGTATGTTATGCCGTGGTCTAGTTGTATCGAGTCATGGTTGCTCTTTTGTTTGTGATTGCTTTGTTCTGAACTTTGCGGGGTTCGGAATTATTTTGGGTATGGACTGGCTTAGGAAGTATGCGGCTAAGGTTGATTGCGAGAGGTTGGAAATGACAGTCGAGAATGTGGAGGGGCGTAAGGTTGTGATACGATGTAAGCATGAAGAAGGCGTCTTCATGAGCTTCATGTATTCGCTAGTTGTTCCACGGGATGGACTGTCATCAGTGCCGATCGCTAATGGATTCGAGGATGTCTTTGACGAAGTCAAAGGGTTGCCACCGCATAGAGAGATCGAGTTTCGTATAGATCTAGTTGAAGGAGCCAGACCTGTTATGATGCCTCTTAGGCAGATGGCGCCTAGGGAACAGCATGAGTTGAAGGTGCAAGTTGATGACCTTTTACAGAAAGGATCATTCGGCGTAGTGTGTCCGAGTGGGGTGCACCAGTTGTGTTTGCAACCAAGGCAGATGGATCGTTGAGATTGTGCGTCGATTATCGTGAGCTGAATAAGGTGACTAAGAAGAACAAGTATCCATTACCGAGAATAGATGACTTGTTTGATCAGCTTCACGAAGCTAAGGTGTTTTCTCAGATGGATTTGGCAACGGGATTTCACCAGTTGAGAGTGGCTAAGGATAGTGTGCCGAAGACTGCTTTTCGGACACCATCTGGTTTCTTTGAGTGGCTGGTAATGCCGTTTGGATTGACTAACGCACCAGCATATTTTGTGGATCTTATGAATAGAGTGTTCAGAGATCAGTTGAACAAGTTCGTACTTGTGTTCGTGGATGATATTCTGATTTATTCCAGAACGGAAGAAGAGCACAAGATGCACTTGCGAATTGTTTTGGAAATCTTACGGAAACATCAGCTGAAGGCTAAGTTTTCGAAGTGTCACTTCTGGAAGAGTGAAGTAAGGTTCTTAGGCCATGTGATTTCTGGAAGTGGAATAGCGGTTGATCCCGCTAAGGTGGTAGCAATCCAGGATTGGGTTAGACCTAAGAATGCATCTGATGTGAGAAGTTTTCTTGGATTAGCAGGATACTATCGACGGTTTATCAAAGACTTCTCCAAGATAGCTGCACCGTTAACAGGATTGACGAAGAAGAACCAAGTGTTCAGTTGGGATGCTAAGTGTGAGCAAGCTTTCGGAATCTTGAAAGAGCGACTGACGAGTGCTCCTGTTTTGACTATTCCAAGTGGGAATGATGAGATGGTGGTTTACACCGATGCATGTGGTACTGGACTTGGAGCAGTGCTAATGCAGAGGGATAAGGTTGTTGCGTATGCCAGTCGACAACTGAAGCCGCATGAAAGGAATTACCCAACTCATGATTTGGAGTTAGCGGCGATTGTATTTGCTCTGAAGATGTGGAGACATTATCTGTTGGGAGTTCGATTCGAGTTGTTTACGGATCATAAGTCGCTGAAGTATCTTTTCTCCCAAAAGGATTTGAATCTTCGGCAGCAACGTTGGCTAGAGTTTTTAGCATCATATGATTTTGGTATAGCCTATACTCCGGGAAAAGGTAACGCAGTGGCAGATGCGTTAAGTCGAAGACATGCAGGATTGGGAGCCATGTTTTCAGAATGGAAGAATCTCGAGTATTTAGCTGGATTTGACTTCAGGCCTAGATGCGAATTGGAACCTGAGATGTTGGCAAACTTATCGATAAGACCTTCTCTTGTGGAAAGGATTGGCGAGAGCCAAAAGCGAGACGATAAGCTTGTCAAGATTATCCGTGATTTGGAATCTGGATTGGAACCAGAAAAGGATAAAGGATTCGAGGTCGATCGAGAGGGTTGGCTTCGGAAGCAAGGACGATTAGTTGTTCCCGACATAGATGAATTGAGAAGTGAGGTTCTAAAGGAAAGTCATCACTCGAAGTTGACAATTCATCCAGGTGGAAATAAGATGTATCGGGATATGAAGAGAACCTACTACTGGGAAGGTATGAAGAAGGATGTTGGAGATTTTATTTCCAAGTGCATGAACTGCCAGTTGGTAAAGGCTGAACAGAAAAAGCCAAGTGGATTACTTCAGCCATTAGAAGTTCCTACATGGAAGTGGGAGCAGATATCGATGGATTTTATTGATGGATTGCCTAGAACCAGAACGGGAAATGAATGGATTTGGGTTATCGTTGATCGTTTGACCAAGAGTGCAAGATTCATTCCTGTTCGATCGACTAGGACTGCATCAAAGTTGGCTGAGTTGTATGTTAAGTGGATAGTTCGATTCCATGGTATTCCGAAGAGTATAGTGAGCGATCGAGACCCATTGTTCACTAGTGGATTTTGGAAGAGCTTCCAGGAAGTTTTGGGAACCGAGTTGTGTTTGAGTACCGCTTATCACCCTCAAACAGATGGTCAGACCGAGAGAGTCAACCGAGTTTTGGAAGATCTCCTCAGAGCTTGTGTTTTGGATTTCGGAGGATCATGGGAAGATCACCTTCATTTGGTATAGTTTGCATACAACAGCAGTTACCAATCAAGCATTGGTATGGCACCGTATGAGGCATTGTATGGAAGACCGTGTAACTCTCCGACATGTTGGTTGGAAACTGGAGAAAAGCTGATACTTGGGCCAGAGATGATTCGGCAGACTTCAGATTGTATAGAGATCATTCGACAACGAATGAAGGCAGCCCAAGACCGTCAGAAGAGTTATGCCGATAAACGTCGTAAGGATTTGGAATTCGACGTTGGTGATATGGTTTTTGTGAAGACTTCTCCACTGAAGAATGTTATTCGATTCGGGAAGAAAGGAAAATTGACTCTGAGATTTGTTGGACCATTCCCAATCATCGAGCGAATTGGAAAGCTCGCCTATAGATTGGAGTTACCGGAGAAGATGTCGGGTGTGCATAATGTTTTTCACATATCATATCTACGGAAGTATGTGCACGACTCGAATACGGTGGTTTCTGCTGATAGCTGTGAAGATTTTGAAGTTGATCCAGTTGATAGAAGACCTCGTAAGCCGCTTCGTGTTGTTGAAACCGACACGAAACAGCTTAGGAGGAAGGTAGTTAAGTTGCTCAAGATACAATGGAGTGAGGATGATAACGACTGTACGTGGGAGGTGGAAGAGAGGATGAAAGCAGCTCATCCTGAACTCTTCGAGGTATGGCCCTAAGGTGTCGTCTTGTCTCACGATATTGTAACTTGTTCTAAGTCTTAGAATTCTGTACGCTAAGCTAGAATTGGATGCATGGTTTGTTGATTGTTATGGATGATAGGCGTACAGAATAGTCTTTGATTGTTTTTGATTGCTTGGAATTTTGGGGGCGAAATTCCTAAGGGGGAGAGAATGTAACGACCCGTATTTTTACGGATCGACAAGTACGTCAAAATCTGGAATTTTAGCACTTTCAAGTCATTTCAGATTTTTAGGCAGATTTGTCTAAGTCCTAGGTCGTGAACGACCTAAGAGCTAAGTCGTGACCGAGTTAAGGAATTCGGCGAGTTAGGAGTTGAGTCGTAGTAGCTTAAGTCGTAGGGTGTTGGAGCGACTTAAGGAAACTGGGGTAATAGTGAATGACCTAAGTGATAAGTCGTGACCGACTTATAGGATTGGCGACCTAAGATAGGTTGTGGGCTTCTGGGTGAGTTAGCGACCTAAGGGGGATAGGTCGGCAACGACTTAAGGAGTTAGGAAATAGGTAGTTTAGCGACCTAGGGCATAGTTAGGTCGGTAGACGACCTAAGGAGATAAGTCGTAGCTGGGTTAAGTTAGCAGGTCGAAGTTAACTCGGCAAGTGTTAAGTCGGAGGCCCTGTTTAGTGTTGAGTTAGGTCGTAGGCGACCTAAGATAGTTAGGTCGCGAGATTGCTAAGTCGTAGGTCGCTGATGCGCTATGTTGATTAGGTCGCGTAAGTGCTTAAGTGATAGGTCGCACCTGTGGTTAGGTCGCTAAGTGATAAGTCGTAGCCTCGTTAGGTCGTAAGTTGTAGGGCTTTGTTAGGTCGCTTGGGTGCGCAGTTGTGCTAAGTCGCATTCTCTTAAGTCTTAGGTCGTAGAGGCGCAAGCGATAGGTCGCTGAGTTTGTCGTAGCATTGTTAGGTCGCTGGGTTTTGTTAAGTCGTAGGGGCTTAGGTCGTAAGTCGGAAGCGACTTAGGGAGATAGCCAAATTTCGACTTAAGGAATTTCAGCTATAAATAGGAGGGGTTGTTCTCACTTTTTGGGATCCGGATTTCGAAGCGACGAAGTGCTGCCATTTTGAGAGCTCGACTTCTACACTTCTTCACTTCTTTTCTCCACTCTAATCTAGTGCTTCCATCCATCCAAGTTGAAGATCAAATTGAAGATCCAAGAGCTTAGATTGAAGATCTTCATCTTTTCAAGAGAGATTTCTTCGTTAGAAGCGGATTCGTGATAGATCAAGCTTCATCCTTCGCTGTCCAGATCTGAAGCGTGTTGATTTGGGTTTGTTTAGGTTATTTGGTGAGTGGTGATTATCTCTCACACGGATCCAAAGGAGTATATCGGATTGTTGGCTCGAGATGGTGTTAAAATAGTGATTTCCATGCATTTTCTTCATCCTATGTGTAGATCTATATAGATCCATTGTTCATGATGATGTTACATCCATTTTATCATATGTTAACCTATGCAAGTTCATTCATCAAGTTTGTAGAGATATAATTCATGTTTTCATGCTTATTGGACTTTCAACTCTTTAATTACGAAAATGCCATTATTGTTATAATTGTCTACTTAGATCATATTTGAATGCTTGATTGCTTGGATTGATGTTTGATTGGATTGATTGTTATGAACTAGATGATTGATAATTAGATTTAGATCGAAGATGATTCAAAATCTAAGGGAAAGGCTCTTGAATTGGGAAAGCTGCTCGTGGCATATGTAGCGGGATGATGAAGCTCTTATGCATAGATTTGATGATGTGATGTTGAGATGAGGCTTTGCGAGGATGTGATGAAGCGAGGCAATCATGTGATGAAGACTTGGTCTAATCCAGATGGGATCATTCCAAGCATGTTGATAACTCGGTGATATGATTCGAGTTGAGGATAATGAATGGATATGAGAATAGTCGTCGAGGAGGATGACTAGGAGGCTTGGATAGCATCGTTGTTGAAGGTTCTAGCATGCTCTAAGAAAGAGTACGTTTGGGCAGATTCGATAGTCCCAACGGCCAACTGTTGATGGTCGAGTACTCTGGGCAGATTCGATAGTCCTAGGCACGGGCTGCGACGACGTGCGGGAGTTATGTCTAGAACCGGGGTTTCCATTAGCCCTTGACGGACGGCTGAAAGAATGTGTCGGTCATTCAATTAACGGTGATATCGAAGCAATGATAACAGTGATAGCCAGAGTCATGGATGTTTGGTTGTATCGTCATTCGGACCCAAGAGCGGTATTTTCTGGGTGCTTATCTGATTTAGGCCTTGGTACTTGGAAAACATCGCCCTTGACTCGAATGATTATTACTTTACTTTAAATTGTATACTCTGCTATGATTGCTTCTACTTAGTGTGTGTTTGGGGGCTATCACTGTAGAAAGAGGTGGAGTGGGAGGGTTGTATTCCTATTCCTTTTTCCTTTATGCTCTTTTGGTATGTTGTTAGTTAATTTACTGCTCACTAAGACTGTTGTCTGACTCAAGGCTTTATGTTTTAATTCTTATTGCCTTGGGCTGTTCGTCCATTTTTGGGACGGGCAGACTAGGTAGCAGGTGACAGGTGCTGTTCTCCTCTCACGATGCTGATATCGAAGACGAGCTGGAGGGTTGCATATTATCTTCTTATTATATGTACTGGATGTTCCGCTATTTGTATTCTCTGAGTGTTATGTAGTGAGGCTTGATGTATTGGCTATTTGGATGTTTGTATTCAACTATTATGGAGTTTTATATGATGTCATTTTGTTCTTTAAAGCTTCACTATACATATGTTCTATTGTATTTTGTCCATGCGCTGTGAGTAATACGATAGATTCTGCTATTTTGATCCACCCTGACAATCGTCCATGGTCGCCTGGCACACTTTACAGCGCACTATCTCTAGATTACGTGCAGGGGTCATGGGCGGTCGTCACAACACTGCTTTCAACTTCATCTTCCAAGTTCCAAAAATCTCCCCTTCTGTCAAAAAGTGTAACATCATAGTTGATAGCAGATCCATCAATAGAGTTTTCAGAAGTAGTCATTAATATCCTAACAGAACAATAACACAAGCTCCAACACCAGACGTCTGTTTGTCTATTCTGGCACTTCATCAATTTCTCTCCTCTAATTCGTTTGCTCTCTTCCTTCAATCGACCTCCCGACTCATCCAATACGAAGCCCTACACAACATCTTCAATCAAAAGCACTCATAGGCACATATTTTAATCGCATAACAACAAATATCCTCACCGGTACTGTTGCACAAGAAAACACCATACAACCTCTATATCATCATCGGTGCCAGTTGTGAATACTGATCCCACCCACTGCATCAAGGTAAAAAATTCTAACTTTAACACGAACTAAGATCGATCGTGACAAAAAAATTTGGCTACTTTTTAATTTTGGAATACTTAGTCCATAGGAATAATACAGAAACTTGATATGTTTTAAATCTAAAATATCTCAATGTCTGTCTGCAAACAATTTCTTGTTTCTTAAAAGAATAAATTATTTTCATCCAACTTTATTTTGTTTGTATTATTCTTCTTTTGTTTGTACCTTCACAAGAAAATTGTTTTTTAAAATATACTATTCTTTAAACCTTTCATCTTCTTTTTAAACTCCGAGTTGGATTTTAATTTCCCAAGTTGCTAAACTAAAGATCTTAAAAACTCATATTTTCTAAAATATTAACCAGAATGCTCACTTGAAACCTTATTTTAATCCTGCATTTATACTGCATAATCAAATAACGTGTTCTTGCGTACTTTTAGAAAATTGTAAATTTGGTGACTATTATCAACCATAGAAAATATTTGATTTCGAATTTTGAATGGTTATACGTGTAAGATTCTGAAATAAGATATATGTGAAAATGTAAACAAATAAAAAATATCGACAACTACCATGTATTTGCTTTTGAAATAAGGTTAGGCATATAATTTACTCATTAACGAAGGAAATATTTTTTTTCCTTCTCTACATAGTAACCTTTTCAAATCTAAAGAAAATTCCACTTTTCTTATCCACTTTATTTTCCCTTCGGTAATGAATAACTTTTATTGAATTTTCGATTCTTATTATCCTTCTAGTTGAGCATATCCCATGGTTATGATATTATTTGGAATGTTTTATTGTTAGAATTTTTACTCAGATTAAATTTAGACTAAATACTAATACTCATTTGGATTATGAGGTTTTGTTGGATTGTGTTATTAACATAGAGAATTGACTGCATTACTCATTAGCTATTTTATTAGCCAAGAGATTCCTGCGTATTTTACGTATATACGTTTTACTATTTTCCTTGATGTTAGAAACATTTATGGATATCGATTGTAAATGCTTGTGAAATTCACAAGCGATAACTATTTAGTAATTAATGGGTAAAACTATTAATGGTAAGAAGGATAGCTTTAAATTATTTTTATTTGCATGTCGATGGAGAACCATCTAAAAATAATAATAACGACATTATTTTAACAATATCATCATTAAATTACTGTTATCTATGGTTATAGTGAAAAACTAAGTATTTAAGATATTTGCAACGAGTTACTACTATTTTGAGATCAATACGATAATACATTTTAAGCAGTTTATTACTATTTTTAAGGTAAATAATACTGCTAATATATATTGGTTGATATCATGTTATAATTACTATTCAAACAGTTGGGTGTGTTCTAGGAAGAATAATTACATCGCATTGGTGGACAAATATTAATGAATTAAAAGGTAAATTTGTTAATAAATGTTTTTATGATTAGTTAAGATAAATAGTCCCAGTTTTGAAATGAATTATTTATTTCGATATAAGTAATAATAATATGGATTTAAGAGATTATTGTTGTTGTTGATAAATTTTAATATTGCAACTTTGAGATTTAATGTAGGTTATCAATATTTTGAGGTAGACAATTATAATATAATCTTGAGATTTGAGTTAATTATTAACATGGCATTATAACGTTAAGTTTCTAACAAGTTTGATTGAATGTATATGATTATCATAAGGCATATAATAATAAGTAGTTTTTATAATAACTTATGCGATGTTGGAAAGGAGTTTTCATGGTATTTCAAAGTGAATTATCATTACTTTTTAAACTAAGTGATAATAAAATGGTTTATTATAAAAGATGAAAAGTGAACTGTTAATAATTAGAATACTTAGATTGGTCATTATTAGGATACCATTTGTTATCTACTATATTATTGATATTTAGTATTGATGGTTTTTAAAGATTATTTTCGTGGGGTATTTGTTGAAATTATATATTAAATTGTTGTTGGATTCATTTTAGGTACTTCTGTTATATCCTTATTTGGTTTTGTACGCGATTTGAGTGTATAAAATTAGTATAGCCAATGTAGGTATTTTTTGAGGTTGTGTTACTAATTCAGAGAAATTAGTATACATATAATAGACTTTGATGATTGTACTGCTAATACCGAGTAATTAGTATGCACATGAGATTAATTGATGCTTGTGTTACTAAATAGGATTTATTAGTGTTGGAATTGATGGGTAAGAACAATAAAGAGAAAGTGATGTGAGTTGTGACATGGATAAGGCCACTGCTTTGAAAGCAAAATTTGGCACGATTATGATGCAATCGATAATTATCGTCCACTCCTCAAGGTTAACACAACAACCCTTCAAACTTTTGCACTTAAGGTTGAAGAATTTGATTATTTGTAGAAGTCGCTGCCCAAAAGTTTTAAGTATCATTTGAAAGATTATTTACTTTTTGAGGGAACTATAAAGAGAGGAGATGAAGAGAATTTTATTTTCTATAGGTTTTATATTTCTTTCTTAAAGATGAGAGAAACGAGAGAATGAATAAAGCATCAATTGTTCCATCTCTCTCTTAATCACAATAAGTAACATTCCATAAAATGTTTTCTCATTAATAAAGATACGAAAGGTCAGTCATTGAAATGACTTTGGTTTTTGTTGTAATTGTCCAACAATCCCCTACTAATTAAAACAGAGACCAAAGAAGATGAATGAAAATAACCTGGGTATGAAGAAAGTTTCATACGTATGTACCAATGTCTTTCGATTGAATTGATGCATAAGAATTGAGTTCAAAACTTAATCCAAATAGCGAATTTCTTCTTGAACTATAAAGATTTGGGTTAAAATCTCACAACACATACTACATTTTCAATTTCTACAAACTCCATAATAAATATGCGATTTTAATTGTCATGCGCCTATCTTGCGAACTCACGAGTGCTCTAGAGAGCTCAAGACTCTCATAAAAGACAGCCCACCTTCACACCCAAGTAGGTGAGTCCATCAAGTGCTCCACTCTATCACCACCACTAATGGCTATGGACTCATTAAGAACAAAAGGCTCAACTTCACACAAAAATTAAAAATAATTCATTAAGTGCATCTTAAAAGAACCATCAAAACGGCTATGAATTATATATGAGTAATAAGGCATTACCTCAAATAAATTAATGAAATCTATCAAGTGTCTCTCAAAAGCACCACCAATTCTGATTATGGATTTGAAAAGGGCTACAATGCTTAAACAAAGATAAATTAGTATGCCCATCAAGTGTGTCTTAAAAGCACCCCCAAAACTGGCTATAGAGTATACAAAAGCAAAGAAGCTCTAACTTAACAAATAATAGAATCGATCAAGTGCGTCTCAAAAGCACCACCAAACTGTTTATGGATTTGAAAAGATCAGATTGCTCAAACTAAGATAAATTAGTATGTCCATCAAGTGCGTCTCAAAAGCACCACAAAACTGGCTATGAAATATACAAAAGCAAAGAAGCTCTAACTTAACAAATAGTAAACTCCATCAAGTGCGTCTCAAAAGCACCATCAAAACTAGTTATGGAATATATAAAAGCAAAGAATATCAAACTCATAATAAATAATAGAATCCATCAAGTGCATCTCAAAAGCACCACCAAAAACTATGTATGGATTATACAAAAGCGAAGAAGCTCAAAATCATGTCAAATAGAAAAATCCATCAAATGCATCTCAAAAGCACCACCAAAATTGGATATATATTACATAAAAGAAAAGAAGCTTAAAATTGTATTAAATAGAAAAATCCATCAAGTATGTCTCAAAAGCACCATCAAAATTGGTTATGGATTATATAAAAGCAAAGAGGCATAGAATCATATATAATAGAAAAATCCATCAAGTGTATTTTAAAAGTACCACCAGAAATTGGTTACGAATTATATAAAAGCAATCAAACTCGTAAACACAAAAATAGGAAGGAAAAGAGTGACAATGTTGCATTGTTTGATCACTAATGGGTATTGGTCACATTTTCTCTTCTAGGCTCGAGGTCCATTTCTTGATTCAAGGACTAATTTTTGTGAAAATAATTTATAAGGAGATCTATCAACTTCTCTTTTATCTCATTCATTTTGATGAGATCACTCCAAGGTTGTAAAAATTGCTAAGTGGTTGCTTGGCAGTAAACATGGATTAGGGATAATCGTCTAGACGGGGATTAATCAAGGATTAATCAGAGCTAAACATTTTTAATAAACTTATGCATTTTGAATAAAATTGCAGTATTTTGTTCAGAATTATTTGATCCACAACGGGATATCAAGGATTTGGAAGCAACCATAGAGAAAAATCGCTTGAAACAAACATTTTGATGCTTATAAGAGACATTAAGCCTAAATTAGTGCATAGATGGTGCCATACACTTGTTTACATGCTCATATAATGCACAAAGTCTCATCTAGGCAGATATGGCAAAAACAAAGGTGTTGAAGCTAGCCTAGCGCCTTTACAACAGAGAATCGCTCCTTTCACTAATTTATTAATTGTTTTAGGTTTCAAAACAGATATTTATTCTCTCTCCATTATACACCCTTATAGAAATTCCAATGCTCATCACTTGTGTTGTGAGTGTATCTGCCAACATCATAATTAATGACATGATTACTAGTTCAAGCGAAACATAATGTTTCCTTCAATTTTAGCTTATTGACTAGGCCTTTTATTCTTCTCAAGGTGTATACCAGGATTGCAGAGAGATTGCACATGCATCATATCAAAAACAATCAAGCAATTTCATCAAGCAATTTCACATTTTTCTTTTATAATATAGTCAAAATGATTTATGGGAAAACCTTTTTCAAATTGTCTCATTTTTTTACTAATACCACATCTATCTCTTCTTACTCGTTCATCTCGATTTGAAATATTTTTTCCACCGCATGTGATTTCGTACCAAAAGTTTCATCTATTCAATGTAAAAAATGAATCTATCTGAAATACTTTAAAACCACAATCAAAGAATACACGTTCAATGTTCTTAGATAAATTGTTGGGTGGTTCTTCTTCTTCTAGTTTTTGAAGGAAAAAAGACCAAAGATGTAGTTTTCCCCTACGCCCACACATTTTTAGAAAGTCAAAGCTTGAGATGAAACTCCTGCATGATTCATGAGGTTTTATCTAGTCTTTATGAGAAATTAGCTGACTATTTAATAACCACTGAAAAAATAGCTTCTCCAACATACAATCAAACATACTAAGATACATGATGTTAAAAGCAAAATGCTTTCAACTTGTGCCATTCTCTTATAATGCAGGAGTAACTTAGAATGTATGCACTTATAAATATAGCATGCTAAGCATAAAACTTCATATCCAAGTTCATGAATGTATACAAAAAAAATACTCATTTTTTTCATTTACTAAAATATTCATCATATCATTCAGTGTGTCCATCTATAACACAATCCTCCTTTTTTACATGTCTTCAAAACATATACTTTCAGTCCACCAAATATTTACACATACAATATCTTCGTAAAATTCTCGTCTCGTAATTAACTAAATATAAATCTTGTAAAAAAATGATCTTCTTGACTTCAACACCTAAACCCCTTGATAGTATTTCCAAAAAGGAAACATGGATGGTGGTAATTTGAAATACGTTTGTGACTAATAACATCTTAAAGAAATTAAGCAAACAAGAAGGAATAAAGAATTTAATAAATGCTTGCTTATTGTAGATATCCATATTTAAATATGAATGCTATAGTCTAAATTTACTCTAAACATCAGAGCAAATAATCCAATTAAGAAACAAATCTTTTGCATATTATATAATATATTTTTTTTGCATTCAATTTTTTGTGGAGTAATAAATTGCAGGCATTTATTGTTGGGATTTAAAAAGGTCAATCAATTATAAATGCAAATTAATCATTTTTTCTCCACACTCCAACTTTTCAACTCCTGCATTTTAAAAGAAAATGACTAACAAATGTCATCATTAATTTTCTTATAAATAATGCAACCATTCACTTCCTATGTAAGTGGAAAATATTAATAGAGTCATCCATATGATATGATTTAATACTTCTATCTAAATAGAAATATTCAAGAAAATTCATGTTTATTCCAAATGTTTTTTTCTTGAGCATGGGTGTTTATCATTTATCAATTATCTAAGACTAAATCAATACATTCAACAAGTAAGTTGCATCACTTACGTTCAAGTAAAAAAATACAGTCGTTTCACTATTGTTTAAATTCCACTATTAATTTTCAATTAAATTGTCATTAAATGATCAATGAATATCAGCAACCACCATTTTCATCTTCTAAAATGTTCATTTGTAAATTATATTCATCAACACATTATCTCTAATCTTGTGGAACATACATCATATTTTTTAAGGGAGCAAACATATGAACATTCATTAAGTACAACTCCAACAATAATCCTATTACATTGTTTATATTATCATTTAAACAATAACATTATTAACTTGCACTTAACATATAAGGATATGGTGATAAAACAAAGCAAATATATTCCATCTTTATGCCGATATATCGTGCATGTAAACCACTTTATTTACAAATTCAATTATCTTCAAACTTAATTAAAGACATGAAGAATAATTTACAAAGCAATTCATAATCCATTTTTTCTCACGATAATTTAACTCAGAGGTAAACAAAAGTACTAATCATGAATTTGGAAATCTTTACCATATATTCATCAAAAATACCGTGTATAACTCTATTTCACAATTCAAACAACGACCCCAAATTTAATTTAATTTTAACCAAATTATCATTTTCTAATCACATTTTACAACATAGTATAATTATTTATTCATATAGGGGTCAGAAATACACCTGTTAACTTGTGGTCGACCAAGCGCACAAATAATTGATAAAATAGGTGAATTTAAATTAAAATTCTTATCAAATTTACTCATGGTTCGAGCTTTCCTTCTCCTAATTTCTCACTATTACAACAATACCTTATTAGTCCAATTTTTACAAAAACCCATATAGCCTAAAGTTCATGAATGACATATCAACTTCGCTGTCAAATTTTTGGAATTAACGGGCAGGAACAATAGAGAGAAAGTGATGTGAGTTATGATGTAGATAAAGCTACTGCCTTAAAAGCAATATTCGACACGATTATAGTGTAATCGATAATTACCGTCTGCTCCTCAAGGTATAGACAACGATCCTTCAAACTTATGCACTCAAGGTTGAAGGATTTGAAGATTTCTAGAAGTCTCTATCCGAGAGTTTTAAATATCTTTTGAAAGATAGATTTACTTTTCGAAGAAATTATAAAGAGAGGAGATGAAGAGGAGAATTTTGTTTTATGCAGATTTTATATTTCTTTCTTGAAGATGAAAGAGATGAGAGAATGAATTAAACGTCAATTGTCCTCTCCCTCTCTCCCCTCTATTAATCACAATAAATAAGATTCCATAAAAATGTTTTCTCATTAATGAAGGATACAAAAGGTCGATCAATGAAAAGACATTGGTTTTTGTTGTAATTATCCAATAACTAGTACCCATATGAGATTGTTTACTAATCTAAATTGACTAGTATACTTTGAGTTGGTATGATGTTTTGGGTTAGCTTTGAGTATATAAAATTGATATATGGCATGTACCTTTTATGGTGTGATATCTTCATTACCTCGACATTGTTGACACTTAATTGTACTTAGCATGATATCATGATGTGTAATTTATTGCGCTAACACATGAGTTGTTAGTCACATATGATTTTACGTGCTAAGAAGTTTAAACGAAGATGGAGGACAAGAAGTTAAGCCCAATCCTTTTAGGCCTAACTCGGCCTCACTCTAACATGAAGAACCAGCTCTGGTAAAAAAAGTTGTAGTTTAGGCAAATAAAAGAACTCAGTGTGTTGGATATCAATTAGGCCGGCATATAGGTAATATATTGTTGAGTTTCGACACTCTAATGCATTCCATGTACGCATGCTTCAATGTATGTGAGGGTGTCACCTAACAAACCTTCTAATGTGTCGGCGTCTTGATTGAATATCCCATCATCACCTTCTATCGAGCACATACATGGTTTTGACTCACTAACTTGTAATAAAAGGAAATCCCAATATTACATGTCACCAATCCTATATATACACACTCTTGCATCATTTAATGGTCCTTCGGACCATCGGCTCTGATACCATGTTGAGTTTCGACACTTTCGCACGCACCTGCTGCCCTTACGTGCGCACTACATTCAGTGTTGGAGTGGACCACTGATGAAGCTCTTTTTGGTTTGCACACAATACTTGCACTAGTGCTCCGTAATGTTCCCCTCATCACTTGCACAGTCCCCATGCTCCATAATGTTCCGCTCATTTCTTGTACCATCCTCATGCTCCGCATTATCTATTAGCGCAAACCACTTCCTGTGTCGACGTCCCGATTGAACATCCCTTTATCCCTCCCAACTAGCAGATACATGGTCTTGACAACACTTACTTGTAACAAAAGAAATTTTCAATTTTACGTGCCACCATTTCCATATATAACACATTATACGCTATATTTCTTACGATGTGTGACTTATCCGTCCAATCCACGCACCCACAATGTGAGCCACATCTAAATATATCTTTCTGCCTCAAGGCCAAGAGCCATGTGCATAGTAGTGTACGTACTTCCGTTCGGTTGTTTCACTCTTTCCTATCTTCTTTTTGGTTTGTACATATATTTATACATGTATTCAGTTTGTGAGGAAGATTTTGAAGGAAACATTGTCATTCATGGTTTACATATTAGACCGCTCACTTGATACACCACTGTCGAATAATTTGTCACTGTTATTATTGTAAGATTTAACATGAGGTGTTGTTTGTACAAATTGACGTATATGCGTAATTGGTTGATATCACGATTGTGTATAAAATATTGTACTGATGTTCATTCGATTGTGAGTTGCTAATTAAATATTTTACATTTGTTAAAAATTATTCAGTTAACAACCAACTACTTTTAACCTTCAAGATTAACACAAGCGTTTGCATTAGTTGATAGTGTTTGATGTTAATTAACACAAGCCCTTAAGAGTAAAGCATTGGCAGCAATAACAAGTAGAGGGAGCTCCATACACAATCATCCAACTCTTCGAGATTGAGGGCGCATTCTCGACGAACGGTAACGGAGCATTTGAGAGGGGATCTGAGTGGGGTATTTGAACGGGGAAGTAGGTTGAATGGATAATGCGTTTGGCGAGATGAATGGGGTACTTGAGCGGAGTATTTGAATGGAGTATTTAAATTATGATTTTAAATTTAATTGATTTATAGTTAATTATTTATTTATTTTTATTGTGTAACATGCGTTTAATAATTGCAAACAATAAGAAATAAATTAAGACATTTCATTAAAAAAAACTAATATATTTTCAAATTCAAATACTTTCAAAAAAAAATAAACTAAAAATCCCGACGACGATGTAATAAATCCAACAGGTACATCATAAATCACACTGCTTCTTCATCTGTCAATGTTTCCACAATATCTAAGTTTGTGGAATCATCGCGAAAAACTAACATAAGTTCACACCGCTCAACAGATATAACATGAGGTAGTATAACATAACAAGGATGCATGACATTGCGGAAACGGTCCGTCTGAACAATCGACCACCCAACGTCATGTTATCTTGAGCTGCCCTGCTCGATATGTCTACCGCGTCTAGACTAAGCGGGTGTAGTGTAACCAATTGGGGTAATAATCCATATCGACAACAGTGAAAGGCCGAATGGATGGGGTATATGGTATCAGATATCTGTAAGTGCCCTTTCCTATGTTTTCCTATGCAGCCTCCAAAAAGCTGATCCAACTCTCTGAAGGGGGAATCATTTCTGAATTTCTTATATCTTCGTGTTGTGATATTCCACCACTCCTCGAGACCGTCCAAGTAATCGTTCTCCTGATCTCAATTTCCTCCTTCTAGCTATAGCATTCTGTCCCAATCACCCCAAGCACGCTTTAGATTGTCTAATTTGTTCTTCATTTGTGTATGAGACGAGTCCAGGTTAAATTTGTCATTAAATGCGCTTGCCACCGACGCATAAAACCCACTGACGGAATTTCTTATGTCCGGTAGAAAATCCATGTACGTATTTATGAAAAATCCCTCCCTTTTAGACATCCATAAAGCAATAGGCTAGAAGGAGGCGTAAGCAGAAGTAGAAGATTGGTGCGCCATGGTCAAAAATGAAAATTACAGATTATAGCAAAAAAATTGTAGAAAGATATATGTTATAAACTTAAAAAAATGAACACAAAACGAGGGAAAAATACCTGAAAAGATGCTCGAACTATGCGATAGTAAATAAGCAAGGGGGTAGGCTGTGTGGTGCTAGTGTGCAGCTGGGGTGAGTGGAGGTGGATTAATTAGGGAAAGGGGAAGAGAGAAGGATGGAGCCGTTGAGGGCAAACATCACGATGCATCCAATGTGTCAGACATCAACATAGTGATTCCCTCCAACTGGCCCAATGGCCCAAATATCACGTTTGGTACATTGGTATGTCCGACATGTCTGATGCGTCACCAACATTAATGTGGCATTTAAAGACATCGAACGGTCGCTAAAAATATATTGGTTATAGTAGGCTGAAGTAGGGCTGTCAATTAAAATCGAGAACCGCAAAACCGAACTGAAACGACCCAAAAAGACCCGAACCCGAATCGAACTCGATGGGTCTTGGGACGGGTCCGAGTGATGAAAAATACAATAAAGACCCAATCAAACCCGATCCAAATAGACCCGACCCGAAAGACCCGACCGCAAAACATTTACTATTGTAATTCACTGTAATTGGCAAGCAAAAGTAATAAAAGTCAATCATTTCATAGTGGACGTAGACAAAACGTAGAAGCACTCTAAATCCCTGTGTTTCTGCGTATTTTCTTGTTTGTTTTTGAAGTGTTTGTTAGATAATCCTCTTTTTCCATTTAACTTCTTCATTTTATCTCTTCAAATACTTTCGAAAAGTGTTGTGCCCAATTTTGGTACAAACACTTTGGTGCTTTCACCGAGAAAAAACCCATTTTTTTCCATCTGCTCGTTGGATCTACTGTCGATATCGGATTGCAAACATCCAAGGGGAAGATCCAGATCTCAATTTCAGAAGTTCTTCCATCCTATTCAGATTTGCTAGAAATCTAGGAGAGAGCTTCATCATCCATCATGGTTAACAAAAGGACTACTTCTACAGCTGCAGATCCAGAAGGACGAGACAAGCTGAATCCCGTACAGCTGCCTCCAACTGATCAGAATGCTACCAGACCATCAGATCCACAAGGCCCTGTCACCAGGAAAGAATTTCAGATATTAATGCAAGAATTGACCCAAAGCCGCCAATAGCTCACTCAACAGCTCCGTGCTAATGCGGAACTAACCAACCAACTGAATCGTCAACAACAAAGGAGATCTAGGAGGGATCGGGCTTCCTATTCATCCACCGAAAGTTCAGCCTCTTCTGATTAACACCATAGATCCACGTGCCCACGACTGGACGGAAGTTACACACAGGCCGCTAGGCACCAGCATACATTGAATGTTGGGCAACTGAGAGTGGGCCCATCAGCCAACCATCAGACTAGACCCTCCTCTCGAGGAGGCGCTACCCCCACACCATATTACTGATAACCGTACTGCAACAGCTACTGATTTGGGAGTTGACGCTCGGAACCGAACGGATCCGACTCGCCATTAACGCAACCATACTCCTGAGCCTTACGTCCCCGAGGACATAGAACCAAGGAGGCGAGATATGGACCGTCGATAGCGACTGGCCCCTCCTCGCATTGTGGAACCCGACCACACCTTGGCCCAACATGCTCAAAATGTCCAGATGCCCGACCTACCAACGATGATCCGTCAAATGATCCGTGAAAGTCAGGGTCTTACTAATGACGACTGGGGAATCTCCTGGAGTCATACTCCTTTGACTGATGAGATACTTTATGCTGAACAACCTCGATGATTCAGGATGGCGACTCTACCCGTTTATGATGGAAACTCAGATCCTAATCAGCATATCTTGAAATATGAATGGCTGATGAATGCTGCACGAGCTGATGATGCAGTCAAGTGCCGAAGCTTCCCGATCTCTCTGGGGGCATAGCGATTATGTGGTTTACCCGACTGCCACCTCGATCTATCTCATGCTTTGATCAGTTGGCAACAAAGTTTATTGAGCAATTTCGTATGCATGTCGCGAGACCGAAGGATGTTAATACTTTATCTAGTGTCACTCAAGCTCTTGGAGAGACACTTAAGCGCTATTTCGAGAGATTTCATGTTGCATGTGCTGAGATCAGCAACCCAAACCATAACTCTATCCTTATGGCACTGACCAAGGGGATTGAGCCCGATTCTAAGTTCGGCAACTGGTTGGCCGAAAAAACCCCTATATCATTGGACCGTTTCTATTCCAAGGCAGCTCAATTCTTGAGAAGGGACGATGCGAAACAGTCTAGGAAAAACGATGATGCGGGGCCTAGCGTGGAAGGAATTCAGAGTAATATTGCTGTTAAACAATTCGGAGAGAGTTCTAGAAAAGTGCAACTGAACATTCAGAATAAACAAGATCAGCAAAAAAGCAATGGTAACCAAAATAGAAAGCGGGATCAGAACCGTGGTCCACAACGTAGAGCTCCTATGTTTGATAATTATACTCCTCTGAATACGCCGCTGGAGAACGTATATCTATAAACTTGCAATACCATTCAGTACAATAAGCCTGCTCCGAAACATTCACCGGAGAAGCAAATTCAGACGGTGAAGTTTTGTAGATTCCACGAAAGCTACGGCCATAACACAAATGAATGCAGTCACTTTCCGGATCTCATTGAAAAACTGATAAGGGAAAGAAAGTTAGAACAGTTTGTGCGGGCGCCGCAGTCTGGAGGTGCGGGCCCATCGAATCAAAATCATATATTGAATCCGGCTAGACAGGAAGAACCCGCTCGTACTAGCGGGAGGTTGGTGATAAATACTGTTAGTGGTGGTCCTCATCCAGCAGACCGAAGCTGGAAGGAAATGGAGTCGTATGCCAGCTCTATCAGGCATGTGAACTTTGAATGATGTAGTAATTCCGAAGATGGGGCTCCGGCCAAGCAACAAAGAACGATGGCAGATGACATCATATTTCGAGGTCGGGATGTCGACAGGATCGAAGCCCCCACTATTGATCTGCTTGTTATATCAGCTCAAGTAGGTCCTGCTTGGAAGAAGAGGACCTTGGTAGACAGCAGAAGTTCCATGAATATCTTGTTTAAACGAGCCTATGACCAGATGAGAATGGAGACTAAAGACTTGAAGTCATGTCAGTCCCGTATTCATGGCTTCAATGGGAGTGCAACTATACCCACTAGAGTGGTGGAATTGCTAGTGGAGTTAGGAATTGGTGAACGCCGGAGAGTCCGGATATTGCAGTTTGTTGTTTTGGATATAAACTCCCCATATAATGCTTTCTTGGGCCGACCGGCCCTAGCTGAGTTCAGGGCTGCCATTGCCCCATGGTGTTTGACTTTGAAATTCCCTACCGACAATGGGGTCGGAGTTGTTCAGGGGGATCAGGCTATAGGACAAGCCTGTTATGTTGCTGAGCTGCGCGAGGCGCAGTGGAAATAGAAAGGGAAGGGCGTAGAGGAATTTCTCTACGTCCGCTTTGCTGATAATTGACAATTAACGCCTGGGCCCGGGCTCGGGCAACCCAACCAATTCAAAAGAGATCTTGACCCGAGAGATACCGAAAGTGAAGATGAAGGTAACGACAGTCAAGATTCTCCGGCCGAACTGACGATCGATGTTCCAATCGATGATAATGACGACTCGAAAATGATAAAGATTGGATCTCAGCTAAGCCAACAAATGCAAGAGGAATTGGTTGAATTTCTCCGGGTAAACCTTGATGTGTTTGCCTGGATGCACTCTGATATGTGTGGGATCTCACAGGACATTGCGAGCCACACATTGAACATTGACCCGTGGCACGTCCCGGTCAAACAAAAAAGGCGTGGTATGGATCCAGAGAGATCTGCCGCCCTTAAAGAAGAGGTAGATAAGCTTAAGACAAATGGATTCATTCGAGATGCATTGTACCCGGAATGGGTATCCAATCCTGTACTTGTCCGAAAGCCAAATGGAAAATGGAGAACATGTGTTGACTACTCAGACTTGAATAAAGCTTGTCCCAATGACAGTTTTCCACTTCCTCGAATTGATCAACTTGTAGACTCAACGGCTGGACATGAACTTTTATCCTTCATGGATGTGTACTCTGGCTATAATCAAATACCCATGCACTTGCCCGACCAGCAGCATACCAGCTTCGTAACCAATATGGGACTCTATTGCTATAAAGTTATGCCTTTTGGACTAAAGAACGCTGGGGCAACTTATCAACGGTTAGTTAATCGAATGTTCGCTAACCAGATTGGAAAAACCATGGAGGTATATGTGGACGACATGCTAGTCAAGTCGCGATTTTCCACTGATCACATCAGAGACCTAGAGTCAATGGTTAATATCCTCCGAGAATACAGAATGAAGGTCAACCCGTTGAAATGTCACTTCGGGGTCGCATCCGGAAAATTCCTTCGGTTTATCGTCAATGATCGAGGAATCGAAGCCAATCCTGAAAGGATCTGGGCGATCAGAAATCTTGAAACTCCGAAAACTATAAAGCAAGTCCAGAGTCTCAACGGAAAAGTAGCAGCACTGAGCAGGTTCATTTAAAGTCCACTGACAAATGCATTCCCTTCTTCGATCTGATCCGAAAAGGAAAACGAAACTTTGAATGGACTATGGAATGTGAGGGCGCATTCCAAGCGCTAATTCAACATCTCTCCACTCCGCCAATTTTGTCAAAGCCTATCGATCATGAAAATTTGTACATTTACTTGGTGGTATCAGAAAACGTAATCAGTGCTACCCTAGTTCGGGAGGAAGACCGAATACAAAAGCCAGTCTACTACATAAGCAAGCGGCTAACCAGAGCTGAGAGAAATTATCCGAAGCTAGAGAAGTTGGCTTATTGTCTTGTTATTGCCTCGAGGAAGCTCCGTCCATATTTCCAGGCTCACCCAATCACCGTTTACACCGACCAGCCGTTACGACAGGTCCTTACGCGGCCTTAGACATCTGGTAGGTTACTCAAATGGAATATCAAGTTAAGTCAGTTTGACGTTACCTACACCCCAAGGCGAGCCATTCAAGGACAAGTCCTAGCAGATTTCATTATTGAATTTACCATCCCAGAGGACTTGCCCGAAACTAGTGAATCTCCCAAGTATATCAGGAAGCTGCATACAGATGGTGCATCAAATGACCGTTGCTCAGGTGCAGGGGTTGTGCTTGAAACTCCCGAAGGTCGATCTATATGTTATGCTCTAAAGTTTAACTTCCGTGCAACTAATAACGAAACCGAGTATGAAACCCTACTGGCTGGATTGAAACTTGCCAGAGATATAAGAATCTTTGCTGTGGAAATTTATTGTGATTCACAATTGGTCGTGTGTCAACTCAAAGGGGAATATCAAGCCAAAGATCGAAGACTGGCTGCTTACCTTGTTCAGGTTCAGGAGACATTGAATCAATTTGATTATTATGCCATTTATTACATACCACAAGAGCACAATCAGAAAGCTGATTCATTGGCAAAGTTAGCCAGTACAGGTGAAGCATAATAAATGGGACTTGTTCCCGTAGAGACATTATCTTCGCCAAGCATCGAACAGATGGAAACCAATTGGATATTTGATGTCGTTTTCGAGAAGGAGTCATGGATGACTCCGTTCAGAAATTATCTCGTGCACGGGACCCTGCTAGAGCGTAGGAGTGAAAAGAGACAAATTCTTCGAAAAGCTTCGCGGTTCACTATTCAGAATGGAGTCATGTATAGAAGAGGATACTCTGTTCCTTTACTCCGGTGTATCGCTCATGATGAAATCAAATGAGTATTGCATGATGTACACGAAGGAGAATGTGGCGATCACACTTGGGCCAAGAAAGTACTTCGATATGGATATTATTGGCCGATTGTAAATCGTGATGCATCGGATTATGCCAGGAAATGTGATAAGTGTCAGAAGCATGCTCGAATTCCTAGAGCCCCACCTACTGAGATAACACAGATGGTCAGCCCATGGCCATTCGCGGTATGGGGCATCGATATTATTGGCTCTTTACCTCTAGCCAAAGGTCGTGCGAAGTACGCCATCGTAGCAGTTGATTACTTTACCAAGTGGGCGGAAGCTGAAACCCTTGCTACAATCACAACGAAGAAGGTGATCAACTTTGTAGTGCGCAACATCATCTGCCGATTTGGTCTCCCACGTACTATCATCACTGACAACGGGACCCAATTCGACAGTGCCGAATTTAAGGATTTCTGTCAGCGGTTCCACATTCAGAAGAAATTCTCTGCAGTCGCATACCCTCAAGCGAATAGACAAGTCGAAGCTGTAAATAAAGTTATAAAATCTATTCTGAAGAAACGACTGGAAAAAGCCGGGGGCAAATGGGTCGATGAACTCCCTATGGCCTTATGGGCTTACCGAACAACCCACAAGTCCGCGACCGGTCACACTCCATTCTCTCTCTCTTATGGTTCAAAAGCTGTTATTCCAATCGAATTAGAAGTACCTTCTCATCGTGTGACACACTATGATCCAAAGACAAATGCTATATTACTTGCTAAATCTCTCGATTTATTGGATGAGAAGCGTAAAGAGGCTGATTTGAGGGCAGCCGCGTATCGTAGTCGAGTCACCCGGTTATACAATGCCAAGGTCCGACCCCGAACCTTTGAACTTGGCGATCTCGTACTCAAAATAATTTATCTGGTCCCTTCGCATATGAAGCCAACTTGGGAAGGGCCATATGTTATTGAACGAAAGTTCGGAGATGGCACATTCAAATTATCGACGGTTGACGGTCTCACTCTTCCGAGAGCCTAGAACAGCGAAAGTCTTCATCGCTACTACACGTAACAGGCTCTGTTTATTTATTCAGTCTATTTTTCATTGGCAATTTGATTCTGCATTTCAAAATTTGAATTTGTAAAAAGGCAACTGACTTTGCCGTATTTTCTTATTTTAGCAATAAAATGCAATCTCTTCGAGCCAGAGCTATGATTTACTTGAAATACTTCATATGACCATCACTATGCAAGAAGAGGTAAGTTCCATCGTACGGTGGAATTTATTCAAATAGGGAGTGACTGTGATACGACCGGTCACTCACTAAGTGAAACCCGAGCTCGGGGACAAGCCATCACATTGGAGTCAATAAAGGATTGATACACGACAATCCTTTAACCAACTCCAGGTTCCCAGAGTGTGAACTGGAGTATAAACTTACAAATACGGTTTCGAAGAGGGTGGATCCGTCCACCTAACGACTTCTCCCATATTCGAACCAAGTTTGAGGAATATGGACCCGTCCATCTAACGACCTCACTTGTTAACTCAGGGTGGATGTGATACGACAATCCAAGATCCTGATGCACCTTTCGTTCCCGGAGTGCGAACAAAATTCAAAAACTCACAACAGATGTGATTGACCATCTGTTTACCAACTCCAGATTCTCAGAGTGCAAACCGGAGTATAAACATCAACTAACTCTAAGTTCCCATAGTGTGAACTAGAGTATAAACATCACCTAACTCCAGATTCCCAGAGTGTGAACTGGAGTATAGACATCAAAATGATCTAGATTCATAGAGTGCGAATCGGAGAGTAAACGTCAACCAACTCCAAGTCCCCGGAGCATGGACTGTATTATAAAATGCTAATCAACTCTAAGTCCCCAGAGCGTGGATTAGAGTATAAACTCAGGTCGGGTGTGACCAAGCGCCTACGAAATTATTTAAGTCCCCAGAGTGCGGATGAAAGGCTAAGTGTCAAGCAAACGTGGCTGATCGCCCGTGAAAATAACTTAAGTCCCCGGAGTATGAATTCGCACTTAAAACTTGAGCAGATGCAACCGACCACCGACGCACAAGTGCAATCCCAAGAGTATGGATACAATCATCGATAAAAGAGCGAGTATGATTCGACCACTCAAATTCTCCTTGTTTCAGCATCAATTCAACGATGTTAAGCATGATGCGTTGAAGGCGAAATACGACCGCTAGTCCATCTTTTCAATTCATCCCTGAAACTGGGGGCAAAACTTAAGTGTCAATCGTTGACTGAAGCAGTACAACATCAGAGTTTAACTTAATATCCAATCATGACTTGTGGCCGTGATTTCAGGACTTGACGGGTAAACTCAAACAAGATTCAAAAGTTGAAACTTCAAAAGTGTACTGAACAAAGAATTCAAATGCTGGAACACTTAAACAAATAAACACACGTCAAGTTCAAAACAAAATAAAGTTTCATTTCAACTATTTGCAAAAAGAGATTATGTACAAGTTGATTCCAAAATTCCTACTAGCGAGGGCCGATACCTCATCTATACATGGCCTACAAAAGAAAAAGGAAAGTAGATTCCTTGGCTGTTTTCCCTGGCCCGAAGGTTGTGTGGGGAGTTGAGGGGGTGGAGAGCGCGATCGGGATCGATATCCCTATTATCTGTAATCCCTATCTCTATCCCTCTCGTAGCGTTCCTGACTAGAATAACCGCGATCGCAGTTTCTATCATCCTCCCTCCGGCGGGACTCATAATACGAGCCTGGTGATTGGTGTGCCAAACAAAGACTGCTGAGCATAGAATCTCATCTGTTCATCGTATCTGTAAAGTGAAAGGAAAACGGAGTTAGTGAATTCTTGAAACAGGCAACTTAAAGCTGGAAACTGTGTAGTGCTGTGAAGTGTGTATTTGTGTGCAACCCCCCGACCAACCGGTAATGTCGACCGCACTGGTGGGTAGAGACTCGCTTAAATCTAGAGCATTTTGAAGCTCCTCCAATGCGGTATCATGTGGAAGTGACACAAAGTCCGGAATCGAAATATCGGTAAGCCCTTCAAAAGGACTCTCTGTTGGCGAGGGAGGAGCCTTTGAGATTCTAATGCCGGGAGCCGGCAAAGAAACCACAACTGATTTCCGCCTCGAAGACTTAGAGCATTTATGAGCAACGACCTTGCCTTTTCTCCTTCCTTTTGTCACTGGAAATCCGGCCGAAGGCCCAGCAACAAGTTCATCATCCGTGGGCGTTCTCTCTTTATCACCCCCCCTCAGCAATTACGACCCCAGGCGCTTTGCGTTTAACCAGCTTCTTCGGGGCCACTCTTAGCGTTCCTTCAAGCCTTATCCTCTGGTTTCGCTCAATAAGCCCAACGGTTCTCAAGTTTCGGTCTGTTAGCACCGAGTCTATGTCTCTTATTTCACTTGTCACTTCTTGAAGGACTCGCACAATTTCCTTAAAATGCGCACCCTCAGGTCATGGAATTGCGGCTGCAAAAGAAAGAGAGTATTAGTCCCAATACCAGTTGCAATTATTTTGTCGAATAGCAGAAAAGACGAAGCGCTTACGTCTGGCTAACCATTGGCTAGCATATCCTGGAGGGCATCGGACATAGAACCATTTGGTTTTAAAATAACTCAGTCTGGTCCAGGAGCCGGTCACAACTTGACAATTTCTGACTGCCTCTAGAAAAGTGAACAAGAGACTATCTCCCCGGCTCTTGACATTAAATAAATATCTAATCTCGATCGGGATCGGTGGTCGAAAAAGATGCTCCATAAATACAATGAACAGACCGTTGAGCAGAGCGTATCCATTCGGATGTAACTGTGATGGGGCGATTCCGAGGAAAGACAACACTTCCCTAATGTATTGGTTGAACGGAGGAAGTGTTCCCGCTGTACATGCATGTCGATTAAAGGCCGTAAACCCCTCTGAGGGAGCAGGCGGTCTATCATTCGGTCCTAGTAATAATACATCGTCCAAAGGTAGACCGTGCCTTAGACATATTCGTCCCAGCATATCTTCGGAAACGTTAGATGGCACAGAATCCAGTGGATTCATGATAAAGGTGGCACCAGGCAGCTCGTCCGGAGCTAGGTCTATAACTTCGGCCGCGATGGCCGGTATCTCTAGGACAAAAGGGGATGAACTCTGAAGCTCCTGCTGTTGTGAACTTGTAGATTCCATAGCAAATCAACTTATTAAAAACCATCATTAGATGATAATAAGCCCGTGTGTTCCCCAGTGTGAAGTGTATGAATGTGTTATGCAGTGCAGTGCTACATGTTGCTTAAGAAAGTATACATTGTTAGAGTAAATGTCCAAGCAACGAGACTTCGAAATTCAACTGGAAGTGACCGTCATCGCTGACCGTCACAACCGTACCATCCAAACTTTAGAGACCGATCTGAGTTAAAGTTTGTTAGAAATTTTTTCAAGTTACAGTTCCATCGACGAGCTTCGAAGGGCAGTCAAATATAAAGTTTAACAGTTAAATCCGGTTATGCAGCGCAGAAGCTCGTCGGTGTCAAGTGTTCGAATTTGCATGAAGTTCGTATCCACCGAAGTCAAAACTTAGATCATTCACTACAAAGGCCTTAGCTTCGTATCGGTCCAAGAGTATTCAGTTCGCATCGATCAAAGCCAACGACTTTGAACCAATCCAAGATGATTATTTCGTATCGATAAAAAGACACCCATTTCGTATCGATCATTTAACATCTATTTCGTATCGATCGAAAGTTATCGACTTCGCATAGATCAAACGACTCAGCTTCGTATCGACCAAAGAGGCACCAACTTCGTATCGATCAAGGTTTGTTAGCTTCGTATCAATATCGATTCGAAGCAATCGATACTAAGTTGTTGTCCCACAATCGATACGAAATTAAAAGCAAGCGACCAAAGTGAAGGTGATCGATACGAAATCCAAGAATTAAAGTTCGATACGAAATCTAGGGCAGGATATCGATACGAAATTCCCAATCGAGACCGATACGAAAAAAAACGTCTTCTTCCCTAATCCATTGATGCAAGATCAAAGCAGAGCGTCTTTTCCATGGTTATTTTGAATCCCTCTATGCTTCGTTTTCCCCAATCGCCACGAAGGCAACTCTGACCCTCGTCGACCTTGCATCAACCCTCTCCAATCTCCTCCATGTTACACTCGGCCATGAATATAAATAGGATGGCACGAGAATTCGAATCTCGTCATGTTAAGATTAAATTTGGTCGATTATTTACCTAGTTTCAGAAGTTAGTTCAAACAGGATGGATGTAGTGTTGGATTCGAAGGCGAGGGCAAGTTTTCTCTTCCTTTCTCAAGTTGTCGAGCAATACGAAGGCAAGGTTATCAAATGAGCAAGGGAGAAAATGGATAAGTACAAAAGGTTTATATATGGACGCGAGCAATGAAGGAAAACTATTCGCCTTTCAGTCATTACGAACGGTTCCAGCCGGTTTCTCCCCAGATCGATACAAATTCACTATTCGTATCCATAGACTCGAGCTTTATCGATACGAAAGTTGCAACGAAGATTTCTCTGAATCACCAGATTCCATCGATACGAAACGGTTGTTCGTATCCAGTGTTTTGGCCTCCAACTAAGGCGCATCGATACGAACTGTATTGTTAGTATCCATCAACATACGACCCATAAAGGCTCGTATCCATCGATACGAATAGTGCACAAGAGACCAGTCGCTCTATTCACATCCTTCATTAGTCTATTGATACGAACTCCAACTTTGTATCCATCATTTAGAAAATTGCAGGAAGTTCACAGCCACTGATGTGAAGTTCATCACAGATTCATGTTTATTCATCCCAAATCAATCTAGGAGAGGATCGATACGGAGGGATACTCCAAAATGACCACCAAACATCATTACAACTCGAATTCCACATCGATTCAGGAGAGGATCGATATGGAATTCGATACAAAAAACTGAAAACCTGACAAAGACTCGTGAACGTACGAACATTAACGGGAGTCAGGCTAACTTACATTCATGAATAATGAACTAACATCCAATATTTAAAATTTGCAGGAATTGAATACTCGTTTGGTGACAATTACAATAACAAACGACATATTACTATCATACATCGATCAATTACAACAGTACACAGTTCAACAATGGGCAGTCTACGGTTCATAATTTATGTTTTTATGGATCAATCAAAGATTACAACTTTCGACGAGAAAACAACAACCGTTTAACAAGTCAGATGGAACTTTTCAGAATGAAGATTGCAGCTTTTCAAAGCACGTCGTGCTCTCACAAGACGTACTTTGGGGGGGCAAATGTTATCCCGCCTTTAGGCAAGGCCGTGATACCAGGAACTTAACTCGAAACCGAAGACAGTCCATCCCGAAGATCGGTTATACGCAGGCTCACTATGGATATTGATGAATTTTTTCCAAGTCCGGATCGAGCTACAATTGAAAAGCCATGACAAACAAAGCTATGAAAGCCAACGTTCCAAATTTCAAGTCAATCCGAGTTCGTATGCTCAAGATATGATTGATGCAAGCCAAAAAAATCATCTCAATCGCATCCATCATTTCGTATCGGTTAGGCCTCTCCATCAATTCGCGTCCATCATTTTGTATCCATCAAAACGCATTACTTCGTATCCATTAGGGGAATATGCTTTATTCGTATCGATCTATTCGACTCCATCAGCAAACAACTCCACTTCATATCGATCAGCAGTTTTCTTGTTCGTATCAATCGAGGATGGCCTTCTTCGTATCCATCAGAAGGCAGGCCCACTTCGAATCGATCAGCTATTGCCCATTTCGTATCCATCGACTACAATACAAGTGTCCAGTTCGTGTCGATCAAACATCATACATACTTCGTATCGATTAACCACAGATCGATACGAAGTAGGCACTTCCCATCGATACGAACAAAACCAAGCACTCAATTTTGTACGAATATAATAGATCAATCGATCGATGCGAATAGGACCAAATACGATCGATACGAACAGAATAGCTAACATCGATACGAACAAGGCCGAAGACGATCGATACGAACAAGGCATCGATATTGGATACGAATAAGGAAGCAGTCAACATGGTAGGAAAAGTGGATCGATCCGAGGAGTTAGCGCCATGTCAACTTGCATGCACGTGCTAAAAAGCGATTCGAATTGATCGATATGAAGGTATCAATTCGACTAAGATAGCCTACATAAAACCCAAGGTTGCATCGATCATAACTCACAACCTACAAGTCCAAATGTCACCAAATTTTCACAGGAGCTTGCGTACAACCAAAAGAATGTTCATGCTAAATTTCGACTCGATTGGGTCAAATCTTGATCGATACGAAATTCGTTCGTATCGATCACGGACCGCGTGCAAATCACGTGGGATCGATCGCGTGGACCCACTCACGTGCCAGAAGAGGTCTCTCGAGATCTGAGTGAGATATTTGCAGCCAACGCCTACAAATAGCATCCCAGAGCCTAAAGAAAGGGGATCTTTTGGCTCTTTGACGTCCAGACTCTGCCGAATTCACCAATGTACTCGAATTTCACTGTTGTACTCGAGGTTTACTATTGTAATCCATTGTAACCAGTAGAGAAAGTTAATAAAAGTCAATCATTTCATAGTGGACGTAGGCAACACACCGAACCACTCTAAATCCCTATGTTTCTACGTACTTTCTTGTTTGTTTTTGAAGTGTTTGTTAGATAATCCACTTTTTTTCATTTAACTTCTTCGTTTTATCTCTTCAAACCCTCCCGAAGATCGCATCCTTCATTAGTCTATCGATACGAACTCCAACTTCATATCCATCATTTAGAAAATTGCAGGAAGTTAACAGCCACCGATGAGAAGTTCATCACAGATTCATGTTTATTCTTCCGGAATCGATCTAGGAGAGGATCGATACGGAGGGATACTCCAAAATGACCATCAAGCGTCATTACAACTCAAATTCCACGTCGATTCAGGAGAGGATCGATACAGAATTCGATACAAAAAACTGAAAACCTAACAACGACTCGTGAACGTACGAACGTTAACGGGAGTCGGGCTAACCTACATTCATGAATAACGAACTAACATCCAATCTTTAAAATTCGTAGGAATTGAATACTTGTCTGGTGATAATTACAATAACAAACGACAGATTACTATCATACATCGATCAATTACAACTGTACACAGTACAACAATAGGCAGTCTACGGTTCATAATTTATGTTTCTATGGATCAATCAAAGATTACAACTTTCGATGAGAAAACAACGACCGTTTAACAAGTCAGATGGAACTTTTCAGAATGAAGATTGTAGCTTTTCAAAGCACGTCGTGTTCTCACAAGACGTACTCTGGGGGGCAAATATTATCCCGCCTTTTGGCAAGGCCGTGATACCAGGAACTTAACTCGAAACTGAAGACAGTCCATCCTGAAGATCGGTTATACGCAGGCTCACTATGGATATCGATGAATTTTGTCCGAGTCCGGATCGAGCTACAATTGACAAGACATGACAAACAAAGCTATGAAAGCCAAAGTTCCAAATATCAAGTCAATCCGAGTTCGTATGCTCAAGATATGATCGATGCAAGCCAAAGAAATCCTCTCAATCGCATCCATCATTTCGTATCGGTTAGGCCGTCTCCATCAATTCGCGTCCATCATTTCGTATCCATAAAAACGCATTACTTCGTATCCATCAGGGGAATATGCTTTATTCGTATCGATCTATTCGACTCCATCAGCAAACAACTCCACTTCGTATCGATCAGCAGTTGTCTTGTTCGTATCCATCGAGGATGGCCTTTGCGTATCCATCAGAAGGCAGGCCCACTTTGAATCGATCAGCTATTGCCCATTTTGTATCCATCGACTGCAATACAAGTGTCTAGTTCGTGTCGATCAAACATCATACATACTTCGTATCGATCAACCACAGATCGATACGAAGTAGACACTTCCCATCGATACGAACAGAACCAAGCACTCGATTTTGTACGAATATAATAGATCAATCGATCGATACGAACAGGACCAAATACGATCGATACGAACAGAATAGCTAACATCGATACGAACAAGGTCAAAGACGATCGATACGAACAAGGCATCGATATTGGATACGAACAAGGAAGCAGTCAACACGGTAGGAAAAGTGGATCGATCTGAGGAGTTAGCGCCACGTCAAATTGCATACATGTGCTCAAAAGCGACTCGAATTGATCGAGACGAAGGTATCGATTCGAACAAGGCAGCCTACATAAAACCCAAGGTTGCATCGATCATAACTCACAATCTACAAGTCCAAATGTCACCAAATTTTCATAGGAGCTTGCGTACAACCAAAAGAATGTTCATGCTAAATTTCGACTCGATTGGGTCAAATCTTGATCGATACGAAATTCATTCGTATCGATCACGGTCTGCATGCAAATCATGTGGGATTGATCGCGTGGGCCCTCCCACGTGCCAGAAGAGGTCTCCTGAGATCTGAGCGAGATATTTGCAGCCTACGCCTATAAATATCATCCCAGAGCCTACGGAAAAGGGACCATTTTGGCTCTTTGACGTCCAGACTCTACCGAATTCATCATTGTATTCGAATTTCACTGTTGTACTCAAGATTTACTGTTGTAATTCGCTGTAACTGGCAAGCAAAAGTAATAAAAGTCAATCATTTCATAGTGGACGTAGGCAACACGCCGAAGCACTCTAAATCCCTTCAACCCTTATAAAAAAATTTTCAGTACATGCATAAAAAAGAGGGAGCTTCGGCGTGTAATTCGCTGTAACTGGCAAGCAAAAGTAATAAAAGTCAATCATTTCATAGTGGACGTAGGCAACACGCCGAAGCTCCCTCTTTTCTCCTTCCTCATTCCTTTTATTTATTCCATCTGCCTCTCTTCCAACTCCACACCCCAAAACCAAGTTTTCTACGATTTCTACATAACAAACCGCTTCTCATCTACGTTTTCGTGTTTATTTTATTCGGCATATAATTTTTGGGATTTTTTTTGTAATTTTTCATTTTTCAAAATGTTGAACGAATCTGATTTTTCTGCTTCTTCTCAGCCGATTGCTTTATGAATGCCCGAAAGGGAAGGACTTTCATAGACTTGTGCGTGGATTTCTTGCCGAAATGAAGGAGTTCTGTCAGCTTGTTTTAGGGATCAGCCACAATCACATTTAACGACAGATTAGGTCTGAATTGGCCACAGACACAAATAAAAAACAAACGGGACAACATAACAAACCGCTTCTCAACAAAAGTCAATCATTTGATGAGAAGCGGTTTAGTATTCATAAAAGTCAATATTATCTCCTTGTATACTTAACTAATAGTTTTTAAAATCCAATTTTGCCTGATGTTTGCCTCTTTGCATAAAAAATGGATTAGTACAGATGTGAATATTTCCACTTCTTTTCTATTCGCAGCATTTGGCCTTTGTTTCATTATGTAAACTATTAACAAAAAGTCCTTTTAGTATTCATAATTTATTGTATTTTAGCACAGAGAAATATTTTGAAAATATTATTTTAAAAACAAAATATCTGAAAAACAATTTAAAACAAAATTAGAGAAGACGAGATATATCAAGAAAGTGCTATCAAGGTTTTAACATAAATTCTATGACTCAATAACTTATATGGAATATCTTGAAATCCTGAACTCTTCAATAAGTTATATTTTGATTTAAATATATATAAACTATATTTAAATAATTTTACAAAGTATCAAATTATTTTACAAAGCAACGGATTTTCAAAATAATATTTTTAAAGGTGTTTTTCAAATTTGTGAAGAGTATGTCGACATACTCTATAGGCATATGCTGACTCATACACCATTCATCATGCATATTCAATCTAACCGAACATATGCCCTTAACATCCAGATCTTCATTATTAACAGATTCCACATTATTATCTAGATTTTCATAACCCATAAATGATTCCCTTTGATTGCATATATAAAAACAAGCACCTGAATCAAGCACCCAATTTTTGCTTGGCAAATTCTATTTCAACATAGATAATTACTTAGTAGCCCCCCATAAAATAAATAAAATTTTAAAGACTAAAATACCCTTAGAAAGTTGCGTACTTTCTTTCTTCTCAATTCCATTATCTTCTTACGTCGGTTTCTTACTTTCTAAACCACCGCTTCTTCAAAGCCCTAGTTTCTAAATAAGTGAAGAAGAAAATTCAATTTTTCACTACTAAGTTATTTTTTGGGTTTACAGACTTTATTAAGAAAAAATTCAATTTTTCAATACTAAGTTTCTAAATTAGTGAAGAAAAAATTCTAACCCTAGTTTCTAAATCAGTGAAGAAAAAAAATCAATTTTTCACGTTTTGCGTGATGGAAAGGGTAGTTCTGGAAATGCTAGGGGGCTACTAAGTTATTTTTTGGGTTTATAGACTTTTTTAAATTTTTGGGGGCTACTAAGTAAATACTCGGGTTGAAATAGAATTTGTCCTTTTGCTTTTCTCTTTATCAACACATAGAACTTTGTCATTAAATTCTTGACCGAAATGCACCTCACCATAGCTATTATCTTTTTGTTTCTATTGGTCTTCTTCCAATTCCTTCATCTCCTTGTCCTTTTTAAGCTTATTACAAAATCTTAACTGATGACCATGTCTCTCATAGTAACAGCAAAAGAAATCCCTTTTCATGTTTGACCTATTTAATCGCCTTTCCATATTTGGATGACTACCCCTCCTTGCAAGATAGACCTCTTCAACCGGATTTCTACTTTACTTTTTCTTCTTACCCTTTCCTTCCATCAGGTCCATCCTCTTCATCTCCCCTATTAAGCAGGCTACTAACCACCGAACCCATTGAAAACACTCCATCCTAATTTGAGTTATTTAATGCAACCACAAACGTTTCCCAACTCTTCGGTAATGAACTCATCAACATTAAGGCTTGGGTCTCATTATCCACCTTGAAATTCACAGCCACCAAGTGGTTCACAATTTCTTGAAAATCATTAAGATGCTCTCCAATTGATCCACCTTCCTTAAGCTTCAAATCGACTAATTTTCTCATGAGAAAAGCCTTATTTATTGCAGAATTCTTTACATAAATTACTTTCAATTTCTTCTAAATTCCTAAAGCTGATGTTTCATAGCAACAATATGAAATACTGTATTATCCAGAAAACAATGAATAGCCGCTGCAGTCTTCCTATCCAAAGTTTCGCACTTTGCCTCAGATACATTACTAGGTTTTTCCCCTTAATTTTTTAATGGTTGATGAAGATCATTGAGGTATAGAAATCCTCCATCTTTGACTTACATAACTTCATATTTCTTCCATTAAGTTTTTCGACACTTATCTTCTTGATAATCTAACTCTCTGCAAAAAAAATTATGTAGTAAGCTCTGATACTAACTGTTATATTTTTTTAGGATCTCTACACAATTTTATTTTAGAAGTGATAAGAAGTAAAGGAAAACAAACTCACAAAATTCTCCAAACAAACACCTTTATTAATTCAACAAATGATTACACGAGAAAGCCTAAAACTTGAGAAGATATCTCAATCCCCAAAATATAACTTTTTTCCCACACATATAATGAACCATACACATATCTATTTATAGTGGACTTGACAAAATGCCTTAATTAATCTACGTTAGATTACTTCCATCTTTTGTAATAAATCATTTCCATGTAGATAATTTGTTGCCTTTATTAATGTAATGATAGAGGCAACTATTCACTTTACTAAATCCACAAAATCTATGAAAGGGGCAATGTATTTGAATCACAATTTCATCTTAATTCAGACATCTTCAAAATTTACAATTACTTAAATATGGAATATTGTATCATCAAAATCTAACATTACGAAGATCATAATCGCAGTCCAGTCCGAATCTGTTGGACATTTCAAACGCATTACTTGAACAGACTCAGCCTGTCGGCCTTCTAAAGCTCCCCAAGTAAAAGTTCTATCCTTGATTTGAAATGTTAATATCATATCCATCTATTTAGCTCATAACATTTAAATATGATACATAAACATGGTTTACAAACAAACAGGGTAATGATGAAATCGATTTTTCATACAAAATTATATATAAAAATTTACATGTAGACAAACAAATGGTGCATAAATAATGAATCCACTCAATTTTTGGTACAACGAATATATAATAATCAAATCAGATTTTGATCGAGTTGGGTGATAATGAAATTTTATCCGACTTTATAATAGTAGGATCGAACCTGCATTGGAATCTGGATAGTAAAATTTAAATCGTACTCGTATTAACATGCATGCAGACTATGCTTTGATCGAAATACGTAATACATAAGTGTATAAAATATTTTAACGATATTTTTGAATTAATGACACAAGTTTTAAAACTTAATATGAACGGCAGTGACAGTTATATTAATATAACGTCGGATAAAACAGATGTATATGAAAAATGGAAATGAATGTTATACGATATTTGCGTTTTACATGTGTATTACTGTATGAGTTTAGCGTTATAAACTTGTATGAACTTAGCTTTATATATATGTATAATGAAATATATTAATTTGACTTTTCTTTAACTTTAAAATTGAATGATATTTTAGCTCATTTACTATAGTTCACCTTATATACAGGTTTAATTTAACAATCTATTTATCCAAAATACTAGTTTAATATATCGTTCTAATGTTATAGTATTTAGTATCTGCTACGCAGAATACCTTCATAGAAAGAAGTAAATATCCATCCTAGTCACCGCTAACTCAGCATCCCAATAATTGTTTAACAAGTTATCAAAAGTTGGCGCACTAGCAAAACAAAAAAATAGTTTTCCATTGTTTAGCGCGTTATCTGTTGGACAGATTAATATTGTCATTTCTTACGTAGATAATACTGTGATATATGTTCCTGCGCTGCAACTTCGCAACTCATGTACCTGAACTTCTCATAATATGATGCATTATCGTTTGTTTGTTTACATCCGTCATTTTGTCTTTCATTTATCTTAAATCCTTCTTCATTTCTCCACTTTGATTCTGTTGGCTATATCTTATTTCCTAAAACAAACTAAACTACTAACAACGCCCACAAAAACACAACAATTCCAATCCGTACATTATAAATCCTGGAACTCTCACGTCACTCAATTTTTCGACGATATCCAAACTTTTGGTTTTGATACGAAAAATTAACATAAGTTCTCACCTCTCAATGGGCAGAATAAGAACCAATAAACCATAACGTTGCACGGCATTGTTGAAACAATCCGTATGCACGATCGACTTTCCACCGTCATGCCTGCTCGAACTGACATGGTTAGTATGTCTACTGCGGGCTGCGGAGTAAATGGAGTGTCGCGGGCTATTCAATGAAGAAGTAATCCGTATCGGTAGCAGTAAAAGCCTGAGCTGATGAGTTAGAAGGTATCAGATATTTGCAAGTTACATTTCGTCTCAAAAAAAATTGATCTGGCTGTCTGAATTTCAAAACGATTTTTTTTAAAATCTTTTGAATCTGCGTGCAGCTGTATTTCACCACTTATTAGGACCATCCAAGTAATCAGATTCCGTAACCCAAATCTCTTCTTCTAGCTGTAGTATTCTGTCCCAGTCAACTTAAAAATGCTTCATGTTGTCCCGTTTGTTTTTTATTTGTGTCTGTGGCCAATTCAGACCTAATCTGTCGTTAAATGTGATTGTGGCTGATCCCTAAAACAAGCTTACAGAACTCCTTCATTTCGGCAAGAAATCCACGCACAAGTCTATGAAAGTCCTTCCCTTTCGGGCATTTATAAAGCAATCGGCTGAGAAGAAGCAGAAAAATCAGATTCGTTCAACATTTTGAAAAATGAAAAATTACAAAAAAAATCCCAAAAATTATATGCCGAATAAAATAAACACGAAAACGTAGATGAGAAGCGGTTTGTTATGTAGAAATTGTAGAAAACTTGGTTTTGGGGTGTGGAGTTGGAAGAGAGGCAGATGGAATAAATAAAAGGAATGAGGAAGGAGAAAAGAGGGAGCCGTTAGTGGGAAACGTCATGAAGCGTCCGATGTGTCGGACGTCAATGTTCCATTTCTTTTCAATTCTTCCAACAGTCTAAATGCTCCGTATAAAACGTTGGAAGGTCTGACGTGTCCGAAACATCGTCAACACTAACATGACATTTTTTACTATGAACGGTACCTAAATTTATCGAATTATTTTGCCGTTCGAACGTTGTTGTCGTGTAGTATTTTGACAAATCCCATTTTTCCCTTCTATTTGAATTGTAGATTCTTTCTTACTGTTTATTAATCTATCAGTCCACATAACCATACGATGGTTATTAAATAATGTTGTTGCATTTATTTCAAAATGCTAAATGGAATCCTTATCATTTTGTAGCAAAGTTAAGTAAATTATGTTGATTCCACGTGTAATATTCTCTATTTTTTAAGTAAAATTTATTGTTGTTTTATATAGCAAATGTGGCAGATTACTATGTATAGTTTTATATGTTGGTGACTGGAATTTATATAGCTTTTCAAAATGAATCCGAACCAGTACATCAATATACAAAATATCAACTATCGAACTGAATATAAGTTATATAACAGCATATTCGTCCCCGTTAGCACTTCAGTGCAGTATATATTTAATAATTCCATGTCCCCTGTGAGGGTTTTAATTTCTGTAAATCAATTTTGAGACAATTAGTTCAGCCTCTTACAACCTGCCAGCTACATGGTCGTTTAGTTGAATATTTAAATTGTCAGATCATTAAATTACTTTCGAGTATATTAACAATCATGTATATTTTTTTACCAAGCATTAACCCACGATTAATGGTAGGTGGTACTGTAGAAGCATGTGTATCCATCGACGCTTTGTGGGTTGTGAGTCATAGTTAGGTGGATGCTTCCTCCTACACGTTATGTGGTCTCACAAATGTTCCAAAAAATACCCCACATGCTATGCTTTGTCTCACAAACTTAAATATCATTGGTCAACCATTGCACGCTGACTTGTAGAAAGGTTGCATTGCATCTTTCTCTTATAGCACCATAGCATTGCATCTTTAATTTGATAAGAAATATGGGATGACAATTTATTTTATTTTTTTGAGACAAAAAGCTCAAAGATGAGACACTGGCCTAGTTTCGTAAGTGGAAGACAGGGAAGCAGTTGAAGGTTCTCGAATTAGATAGTAGCACTGCATTTGTATCACAAAAATTTACATGCTATTGTGGGCCTGAAGGAAATTTGAGACAGGTTACTTCTTTTGATGATTCGTTGGTGGTTGAGCAGAGGGTTCAAACATTGTTGATGCAAGCTAGTATCTTGTTGTTTACAGTTGGATTGGAGATTGGATACTGAACATATGCGCCATAAATGTGGTTTATCTCATTAATCGTAAACCTTTCACTCCTTTGGATATGAAAATCCTAGAGGAAATATGGAAATGGAAGCCAATGAGTTTTTCATTCCTTAGAAAGTTTGGTTGTCTAATATATGTTGACAAAAGTGAGGATAAGTTGGAGCCGAGGGCTAGCAAACATATTTTACTAGGATAAGGGAAGGAGTGACAGGGTATAGGTTGTGGTATTTAGCGACGAAGCGAATTACGATTAACAAACACATGTAGATTGATGAGAAACCTTTGTTCAACGAGGAACTTCCATCAAGGAATGATAGGATGAAGTCAACTTCCATCAAGGAATGATAGGATGAAGTCAAAAATTATCAAACATGACAAAGTGAGTCGTCAATTTCTTTCGGTATGCGAAATGAGAAAGGCGTGGCTGATAACACCATGGTTGGTGAGAGTTATAGTGTAAAAGTACAAATTCAAGGTGGAACTCGGGTCCAACCAATGTCGGTTTAAGAACACATGGCATCTAGATGATTTGATGATTCTATGAAATTCAGTTTCGAGCATGATCATGTTGATGATCTGACAACATGTGCACTTTGTGTCACAAATCTCAAAGGCGATTTTGATGGTTCGGACATGGCAAAGTCAGAGAAAACTCTTGGAATGGACACTATGGTAGATCGATGTTATATCTGGTATGTCCTCACTCGATATGTGGTAGAGATGTTGGTACAACAAAGTTATCCATTAAGGTTTTGGTTTATTCTATTTAAAGGTGAGTCTCCTTCACCGATTAGAGTGGAGAGATTGGTGATTCTTTGACCAAAAATGTTTGTGCATGGTGTCACTTTTGTTCTCGTAAGAGAACAAAATCAGAAGTTTGAGCTCCACTAAGACTTGATTAGCTCGGTCATGCACTAATGGCACTCAAAAGCATGAACATAGATTTTTTATATTACTGAGTTGAGTTTGATAGATAGATTGATTATATTTAAGTCGAATCGGTTTGTTCAATTTTGTGACTCAAATATGGAAAATTGCTTACCAAATTGGGGCTCAATTCTCCTATCCCCAAATCCCCTATCCCCATGTCCCCACTCACCATCAACCATTAATTTTTCTATGATAATCATTGGATTTGATTCAGTGGACCTTACGTACTAATAAGATCACTCTAATCAATGGTTGCGATTTATTAGGGCACATGGGGATATTGGAAAAGGGAGACAGGAGATTTCATCTGGCCAAATTGAAGAAAAAAATGGAATCCAATTAGTCAAATGGTTAGTTATGGAATATAAGGAAAGAAGAAAAGAAATAAACCGACTGATTAAATCAATTATTCAGTTAATTATGTACTTTCTGAGAGTACTTCGTCCTTAAGCAATTTTAACCTATAAATTGCTGCTGAAGGCTATTAGAAAATGAATTTAACCAATCTTAAAAATTACAATTTCCACTTCTAATGCATTACTCATTTAATTCAAATTAGAGAATAAAAATTTGTGTCTCTTCTTTAGTACATCTTTGTTTAATTGTAATATTTCTTATATCTCCTAAAATTAAATAATAAAGGAAACATTGGGTCCAAATCGTTGTTTTGCTCTTCATACTTAAATTTACTACAATTGTTCAGTGTGTGAGACCTATTGATCTTTTAATTTTAGATCGTGGGTGTTTGTTTAGTTTGCACATATTAGGGATTGCACATATTATGGATTTGCAGTATCATAGAAGCTTAAATTTTTCTTTGGGAATTTAAAGTATGGACATAATATCAGTGTGATACTATTAACATCTGGTTTTTTCTTCCGTCCACCATTATAATTTTATTAAACATTAATATTTTTTATGTACTTCTAGCCACTGTTGGGGAAAATCCCTTTAGTTGATCAGTCTAAGAGAATAAAAAAACCCAACGCAGTGGAAAACAACTAGATCGTGATTGTAGTGAGACGAAACAAACAGAGATAAACACCAGAACAGACAGCCACAGATTTATGCAATGCAAAAAAATAAATAACACCAGTATTTATAGTGGTTCCACTACCGTGAGGCACTATACGTCCACTTGGGGAGAGGAGATTTTATTAATCAGTGAAAGATTAGAGTTACAAGATTGATTCACTTTTGGAGGCTATACATAAGAAGAATTTACAATACAGATAAACTTCTACAGAGTTTCAGCTCTCTAGGATGTCTGCAATTGTTGTCTAGAAGCTCCACTATTTATAGAGTGAAGATATGAGGAGGGGTAGCTGCTATATAGCAGCCCTGGGTTTTGGTTCGGCATCCATCTGGACCGGCAAAGCCCAATTCCCGAACCAAACATCTGGAGCGGCACTACTTGGTTCGGCATGCATGTGGTCCGACACAATTTTGTTCAGTATACAGCACTTGGACCGGCGAGCATTTGGATCGGTACACTTCTGGAGCGGCCACCTAAATCACCGAACCAAATATTTGGAGCGGCATAGGTTTGGACCGGCATGCCGCCGAACGAAATCTTTCGTTTGGCATTATCCCCTTCTCATCCAAGCAAACATTGCACTGGCCACCGATCCAAATCACTTCTTCTTTCTTCATCAGCCCTTCACCGCTTCACAATCCTTTCTTCAATCACCAAACCATATTCCTTCTTCCTCAAATCATTTCAACACCGATCCAAGTGATGTCTCCACCGAACGAAGCCACAAAGCACTGCGACTTCGCCTCTCCTTCACCGCACCTAGGGTTAGGGCTTCCCCAAGCTTTGCGAGTATCAAAACTAACAATCTCCACCTTGATACCAGATTACCAAACAAGCCTTCCAACTTCATCTACACCTTTATGCTCCAGGCAATGGATATTTACCCAATAAGCTTCGGCAAAGCCATCACCCATTGCACTCTGTCAACGAACTCCGGCAAGGCCAACGCCCGTCAACAAAGTGTTCGAAGTACCCAGTCCGTGTAGAACCTATCAATCTCCACCATGAAAACAAACGTCTCTATGAACCATCTCAACTCTCCCCCCGTGCCACCCCGTGGCACCTAGCACTTTATTAAGCGAATCAAGTCCGAGCAATGCTCGAACTTAGCAACAGGCAACAACTTGGTAAACATGTCTGATGCATTCTCCTTTGTGTGAACTTTCTGAAGACGAACTAGCTTCTCTTCACTCATCGAGACAAGGAACGACTCTCTCACCTCAATATGCTTCATCCTCGAGCTGAATGCCAGATTTTCAGCTAAGTGAATTGCACTCTGACTGTCATAGTACACATTCACGCTTTCATATACGAAACCCAAATCGCACAACAGTCGCCTCAAATAAAGCGCCTCCTTAGCTTCTTCAACCGCAACTATGAGATGTGTCTCTATAGTGTACAAAGCCACAATCGTCTACAACCTCGGTCTCCAACTGATCCCTGTCCCACCAATGGTGAACACATATCCGAAGGTTGACTTCCTTCGATCTCTATCACCGGCATAGTCGGAATCACAAAATCCAACCAAGCTGAAATCTCTTCCTCTGCCGTCAAAGACAAGTCCATGGTTTGGAGTTCCTCTAAGGTATCTGAAGATACACTTCACTGCTTCTCAATGCGTCTTTCCAGAATTTTCCATGAACTTACTCACCAATCCAACCGCCTGTACAATGTCAAGCCTAGTACAAACCATGGCATACATCAAGCTGCCAACTGCACTTGCATAAGGGACCTTCTCCATGTAGGTCTTGTCCTTTTCCGAGATCAAAGAGCCTTTACTAGAAAGTTTTATGTGTAAAGGCATGGATGTACTGATTGCCTTTGCCCCTTCCATGCTAAACCGAGCAAGCACCTTTCGAATGTACTCCTTTTGAATGAGGCTCAAAAGTCCTAGCTTTCTATCCCTTTGGATTTCCATACCCAAAATTTTTTTTGCTTCACCAAGGTATTTTATTTCAAATTCCGCTTTTATCTTTCGCTTTAAACTATCAGCCTTATCCTTGGAAGCAATCAACATATCATCCACGTACAAGAGTAGGTACACCCATCTACCATTCTTTAAATGCTTGAAGTACACACAAGCGTTTTTTATGCTACAATCAAAACCAAGTGAAAGCATAAAAGAGTCAAACCTCTTTTACCATTGTCTAGGCGACTGCTTAATTCCATACAATGAGTTCTTCAATTTTCAAACCCAATTTTCTTTCCCATCTACAACAAATCCTTCTGGCTGCTTCATGTAGATGGTCGCATCCAAGTCTCTGTGCAAGAAAGCGGATTTCACGTCTAGTTGCTCCCACTCCAAGTCATGAGCTGCGACGATAGCGAGCAAAATGCGGATGGACGTATGTCCACTACTGGAGATAATATCTCATCATATTACAATCCCTTTCTTTGTGAAAACCCTTTTGCAACTAGTCTAGCCTTGTATCTCCCATCATCCTTCACCTTGAACTTCCACTTGCAACGTATGGTTCAGCTTCATTGAGGAGGTGGTATCAAATGCCAAGTCTTGTTCTTCTTCAACGACACTAACTCCTCTTCCATAGAGCACATCCACTTCGAACTATTACATGACTTCAAAGCTTCATCAAGATCAGCCGGCTCCTCATGAACCACATGTAGGCATAGTCAAACTGATCACCAAGGCTAAGGTTCGCAAACTGCCAATCACCATACCTTTCGGGCGGCCTAATAATCCTACGACTGATCCGGGTAGGTACTACTTCGCCTAAACTCCTTTCAGCTCCACCTTAAACTGAACTTCCTCTAGATTCTTGCACTTCACCGACACTACTAGAAGGTACCTGTGGACTATCCTGTGATGTTTCATTTTCCTCGATAGCATCAACAATAACTCTACTATTTTGCTGGAACACGGGAACTTCTTCCATCTCCTTAGGTCTATCAGAATCTTCTGATGTGGTAGGTAGCTTCTCCTTTGGATTAAGCATAGTAGACTCATCAAAAGTAACATATCTGGAATGAACAATCTTTCGATCAACAGCGTTCCAAATTTGATACCCTTTGATACCATCGGTGTATCCCATTAGTATGCCCTTGTATGCTCTAGCCTCCAACTTGTCATCACCTGTATGGTGAACATACACAGGACAACCAAAATTTCAGAAGTAACCAAGATACGCTGCTTTACCTCTCCACTTTTCCCTAGGAATCTTCCCACCTATAGTTGAGCACAGAATTCGATTTATGACATGCGCCGCAGTTGATAATGCATCAGCACAAAAGCCTCTAGACAAGCCTCCCATCAATCTCAAGTAATGAGCCTTCTCCAGTAGAGTCATTTTCATCTTTTCTGCAACCCTACTGGATTGCGGATCGTCGGGTGTAGTGAAATGTCTTTGAATGCCATGATGTCTACAAAAGTCGAGGAACTCCCTAAAGACAAATTCACCGCCATAATCAGATCTCAGCACCTTCAACCTAGAACCAGATTGGTTCTCAACAAGTGCTTTCCAGTCATTGAACTTTTCAAAACTTTCTGATTTGGCCTTCATCACATACACCCATACTTTGCAAGAAAAATCATCAATGAAAGAGATAAAATACTTTGCTCCTCCAAGAGAAGGAGTAGCAACTGGTCCCTAAACATCTGTATGCATGTACTCAAGTACTCGCCTTGATCTATGGAGTCCAACTCCAAAAGATACTTTAGTTTGCTTGCCTAACACACACTCCTGGCAAAAGTCCATATTGTCGAAGCTTCTTCCTTTGATCATCTTTCATCCCCGAAGAAACTCTAAGCCCTTCTCTGAAATATGACCCAACCTGAGATGCCAAAGCCTTGTGGCATCCAAAGCACGAGAACTATCTACTCCCACACACGACTCTCCAAGAAATGTGGTTCCTTTCAGCAAATACAGATTTCGTAACACATCTCCTTCCATAAGAACTAGTGCACCTCTCGAAACCTTCAGACTATCCTTCTCGATAGTTACCTTGCATCCCAAAGATGCCAATTGTCCTAAAGAAATTAAGGACTTACGAAGACCTGGAACATACCAAACACATGCCAAAGTGCGTATCACTCTGTCAAACATCCTGATCTTCACCGTACCTTCACCCATTACTCTACAGCTAGCATCATTACCCATCAGAATAGAGCATCCTTCTCATCCAACGAAAGAACTGAAGTAATCCAATGGTCTGAGACATCCAACACTACTGCAGACAACACATCGTTAGATACAGACTTCTCCACCGCAAATAATGAAGATCCATCTTCTTCCTTCTTCTTCAAATCTGGACAATCCTTTCCCCAATGACTAGGTTTCTTATAGATAAAGCACTTCCCATCCTTAGACTTTCCTCTCTTGCCATTACCGAGCTTCCTGGACTTGGAACGCCCTCTAGAGTGCCAATTCTTCTTATCTTCTCTACCTCTTTCAACAAACAGGCCATGACTACTACTTCCACCTCTACTTCCTTCACTTACCTCTTTCATCTGATCTCTGAAGCCCTCAGATAGAAGGCCTGACTTCACATCTTCCACTGCCAATGTGTCTCTAGCGAAGATATGGCTGTTAGCGAAACCTATGTATCGCTCCGGAAGAGAACATAAAAGAATCATTGCCATTTGCTCCTCATCCTTCTTCAATTCAACAGTCTTCATCTTCATCATGAGATCATCAAAGAAATTAAGATGTTCCTTCACTGAAGTATCATACGCATGGTGAAAATGTCTTCAACAATATCAGACGGTTAGTCAGAGATTTCTTCAAGTAGAGATTTTCTAGCTTGGTCCAAATCTATGCAGTTAATGCCCCGCTATTACCCCGCTATAACCCTGCTATATCGCATAGCGGATTTCTACCGCTACGATTTTTCTATATAGCCCCAAATATAGCCTTTCCGCTTTAAGCCCCGCTATTTCTGCTATATCCCGTTATTCCCGCTATTTCTGCTATATCTTCTGTAAAAAATGAATTGAAAAATGACATTTATACATTATAAAAATTATGAAATTAATTAATTTAATTGAATTTTTAATATTATTTTTTTAGAAATGAAAATACTCTAATATTCTACTAAATTCAATTATGTTATATAATAGTTTTACGTTTATTTACAGTATATTCGCATATATTTTTATTTAAAATTATTTATGTATTAATTATAATTCAGTTGAATGTTAATTTTTTATTTAATTACCATTTATATATTTGTAAAAACATTAAGTACGAGTTTTATATGCTATTTTAGAGTCATCCGCTATATCCTGCTATATCCTCGTTGTATCCCGACTATGCCTTTTTGCACCTCTGCCGCATTGAATCTGCAGAGCGCTTTAACTGCACAGGTCCAAATGCCCCTAGCAGTGGTCTCACTGCTAATCTCTAAGATGACATTCTCTCCCATAGCTAGTTGTAAAGTAGTAAACGCCCATTTCTCCATCTCCTTTCTTTCCGCGGCTGAGATCTCAGCCATCAACTCCTTAGGGGCAAACACAACTGGATGGACTTCATTCCTCATTAGAACAGCCTTCATCCTCTATTGCCACTTCTCGAAGTCTTTATCCCCACTCCAATTTTCTATTGTCAACTGTGAACCTGACGTGATATAAGTCCCTCTGATATAGGGTCTTGAAATAACTAGAGTCCCTTCATCTCCTGCCAAAGCTTCTAACACTCCTCAATCAACCTTGCAGCTCTGATACCAAGCTGTTAGGGAAAATCCCTTCAGATGATCAGTCTAAAGGAATAAAAAACCCAACGCAGCGAAAAACAACTGGATCGTGATTGTAGTGATACGAAACAAATAGAGATAAACACTAGAACAGGCAGTCACAGATCTATGCAATGCAAAAAAATAAATAACACCAGTATTTATAGTGATTCCACTACCATGAGGCAGTGTACGTCCGCTTGGGGAGAGGAGATTTTATTAATCACTGAAAGATTAGAGTAACAAAATTGATTCACTTTTGGAGGTTATACATAAGAAGAATTTACAATACAGACAAAATTATGCAGAGTTTCAGCTCTCCAGGATGGCTGCCATTATTGTCCAGAAGCTCCACTATTTATAGAGTGAAGATATGAGGAGAGGTAGCTGCTATATAGTAGCCCTCGGTTTTGGTTCGGCATCCATCTGGACCGGCAAAGCCCAATTCTCGAACCAAACATCTGGAGTGGCACTACTTGGTTTGGCATGCATCTGGTCCGGCACAATTTGGTTCGGCATACAGCACTTGGACCGGCAATCATTTGGATCGGTACACTTCTGGAGCGGCAACCTAAATCAATGAACCTGATATTTGGAGCAGCATAGGTTTGGACCGGCAAGCCGTCGAACGAACTCTTTTGTTCGGCATCATCCCCTTCTCTTCCAGGCAAACATTGCACTGGCCACCGAACCAAATCACTTCTTCTTTCTTCATCAACCCTTCACCGCTTCACAATCCTTTCTTCAATCACTGAACCAGATTCCTTCTTCCTCAAATCATCTCGACACCGATCCAAGTGATGCCTCCACTGTACGAAGCCACAAAGCACGGCGACTTCGCCTCTCCTTCACTACACTTAGGGTTAGGGTTTCTCAAAGCTTCATGAGTATCTCCAATAGCCTCATCTTCTTCAGATTCAAAATCAGTTATCAAAACTAACATCCACCATATTCTATTCTTTCACTTAGCTTTACACATCCGTACCTTTCATCTCTTCTCAACAAATCTTACATATTTATCAAATATTCTGAACCCTAAACCAGGGCCGGCCTTTGGGTAAAGCAGGCAAAGCAATGGCTTTGGGCCTCAAAAATTTTAGGGCACCATCTTCAGCAACTCCTCCATATACCAATCGCACAAAAAAAAAATCACGATATCAAATCAATCTGTAGCAAAAGAATTTTTTTTATCAAGATCTCCATCCGCAACAATTCTTAACTCTAAGTTAGACAGCAAATCGACGACAACAAAGGCAACTCCAGTCGGCAACTCGACTACGATGGCAATAGGCAACTCCAGGCTTCGCTCGAGCCTCCTCCAGCACAGCTAGGGCATAGTTAGGCATCTTCCAATCTTCTTCCATCTTTGGTTGTTTTGTTACTTATGTAACTATGTCTGTGTTGATTACATTACTTGATTCCTGCTTGTTTGCTGAAAAGTGAAATTGTGAAAGGTACTTCATTTATTATTTATCAATTATCATATGTCTTTGTCTCCATTTTGGAAATTATCAAATTGTTTACTATATAGATATGCTTGTTTCCATCTTTATTTAATTATCCCATTAGCAAAATAGCAACAGATCAAGTGGCAATTTAATATTTGTATAAATCTCAAACATTTTGATTTGTATGTTCTAACTTTAAGTTAGTTATACTTGTAATTTGTAAATAGCATTATGTTCTATTGCCAATTATGATCCATATGTTCAAATTTTAAGTTAGTTAGTTGTATATTAAGGTTTAATTCATATAATAAGGATTAAACCAAAATTGGTATATTTAATTTGTTATTTGAAATAATTGTATAATAAAGATTGATTTGGTAATGGTTAATAGTTTTTTTAATTGTTGATTAATGTAAAATTTATTGATAAATAACTAATTTTGAAACTTTTGTTTTTGTAGAAAATTATAATTAATGATTTTTAGCTGAATCGATTAGTTAAAAGAATTTTTGCTTCAAATTATTTGATGATTTAATCAACGATAATAGCATTAATATAAGGGCCTTAGATTTGTAATTAGCTTTAGGCACCAAAACTCCTAGGACCGGCCCTGCCCTAAACCAAAAAATATGTACTCTTTTTGCCCAAATGATGATGGAAGGTGAAGATTTAGCGGATGATCCTAATTATGATGGTCACAAAGATGTAAGTTTCCTTTTCATGTGTTAAAGTCAATTTTGTTTCGACAAATTAATAATGAATACGTTGTTTAGAGTTTTTTGATTCTTCAACAAATCAATCAACCATAACCAATTCGACTGCGATTTGAAAATCTAGGGTTTCAAAAAAAACTAGAGAAGCAATGCTTACTCGATGGCTGCATAGGTTGTTGAGAGACGGTGAGCTTCAGACTTACTGACAAATGACTTGATTCTTCATTTTTCCTCCCAGCGGTGGCATTCGTTCTGAAAGAAAGACAGAAAATAAGCGTTTTGCATTTTGGATGCCTGTTCACGTGAGGAAAATTATAATTGGTGCTAGAAAGAAAGAAATAGAATTGTTGAAGGTGGCCTATAGTTTTAGTAGCCAAAAAAAATCCTAGATGCCAACGATAACACACCAATACTATGGTAGACAACACATCAACTTGAAAATCATCTCAAACAAAGCTTTATGCTCTCATACCTGGTGGAAGAAATAAAGTGTCTTTTATCTTCTAAAAGAAGAGAAACACCCTTCTTCGATGAAACATTTAATTTACAAATATGGAACCAAAGTTCCCAAATTTTGTATTTTGGGTTAAACAAATGGAATATTAGGAGTACTTTCAAGTTTATAACATCTTTCAACTGTTTGATTTTGGGATTGCGATGTTATTGCTATTTTGCATTGTTTAGTGAAATTTTAGTAAATTTTTGAGGTGATGCTTGAAAGGCATATGTTCTACCATTTTATGTTATTTTCATTTTATTAAGGTTATTATATAAATTTCTAGATTATGGAATGCAAATCAATATTTTACTATGGAATTTAGACCACAAAATAAAAGCGCTTCGTATGAAAAATTTAGTGCGTCTTAACGTAATAATTTTCAAAATTCATTTCATGCTACATTTTCAATGCGACAGATTAACCATAAATTGTGTTGATGTTTATTGATACCACTATTTTATAGCATCCATATAACAGCCCAATTATATTTTGAGCTACACTATTCCAGATGCTATAAAATTTTAAAGATTTTCAATCCACATATAGAGGATCATCTCTACAAACATGAGACTATTTCAGTATTTGTAGCCTTTTCAAAATCATAAATCAATTGTTCATCATTTATTTTGACCATTAAATTTACACATCAAATGTATTATGCTGTTTATATTCTAATGAGCCTAATTTTTTTAGGATGGTATTGAATATGAGCTGAAGATAATTGCCAAATTTTGTGGTATTTGAAATAGTATAGCTCAAGATACGATAGAAGTGCACTAGAATAAGGGTGCCATTGAACCTTCCTCTTATTTAATATCCTTATCTTAATTTGCTTCGGAATCACGATTAGAACTATCACATTTCCTATGCAAAAATTTCTACTATGCAGTAGTATACAACAACGAAATGCTGCTACGGGTAAAAAAAATTTGCTATATATTTTGATTCGGTAAATACAAAATGTTGCTAAGCAATAATATTTAAATATATTAATATACGGTAAAATTGAAAAAAAAAGTTAGTTTCTTTTTTAATTCAACAAATACAAAAATGCTACTATGCAGTTGGATCATAATATAATCAACAAAAAATAGCATTATAAACTTTCAAAAATTAAAATAAAATGATATTACCTTCGCAAGAATCATAAACTGCTACCAGAAGATAAAAATGAAAACACTTCATTTAAAAATGCTATAAGTAAATAACTTTAGTAGCTAATATGAACATTTAAATCATCTAAAAATAATTCAAAAAATACTATTACAAAATAGCATTGTAATCTAAAATATACATACCCTGCCTAAGAAATAATATTATTGTTCATAAAATGCTACTACAAAAACTAAAATTGTTATACAAATAATAAAATGCTATTACAATCAAAAGTTGCAAATATGATTCATAAAATGCTATTATAATTCATAAATGATACTATAAAATAAAATTTTGCGCTATATTAGATCAAGTGCATTGGCAGTGGTGTATAAGGAGGAAATTTCATAAAGAAAACTTTTATTAATTTGCACTAGATCTTATTTTGTGTTTACATGAATAGTTTATTAATACTAAATCATATTCAGTGATCATTAGTAAAAGTGTTTTGTTTTTTAGTTTATTTTAATCAATTTATCTTGAAACTTTAATTTATGTATATTTATATATTATGTCTTAAGCTTATTATATTTTTTGGATGTATGCTATTTAAGTTCAATTTTAATTTTGATTTCTTATATTAGCTACTTAAATGTTCACATTTGCAATGCAAATGTTATAGATTATAAACTATCCATGACATATAAATACAAATACCAACATATGGATGTAAATAATTATTGTGATTTATGGTTATAAGTAAAAGAACAATGTTTAGGTTTTTAACAAAATGATGATAGGTGATAATATATATATATATATATATATATATAATGACAAAGAAAAAAATGGTTTTTCCCTTTGATTTTCAAATTTATTACATATATATGTATGTATATATTTGCATATGTATATGTCTGTGTGTGTGTGTGTGTCTACGTATGTATGATGTATGTATGTGTATATGTAAGTACATGTAAATGTATATTTATACTCAATTATGTTTGATTTAAAGCTGTGTTTAATATAGGCGGAATTAGAGAAATTGACAAACTTTGAAAAAAAATTGGACTGAAGGATATAAAGTCTTAGTTTAGGCTAAAGGAAAAATGATAGTTATAGTTAGCATTATATTCAACTTTTACACTATACAAAATGCTAGTTATAACTAGCATAATATTTGGTTTTACACTGTACAAAATTCTAGTTATAACTTGCATTGTCCTTTATACAATAAAAACTTGTTGTTCTTCGGTCCAATTTTTTTTTAAGTTTTTCCTTGTGCCTATTTTCCTGTTTAATATATATATAACCAAAAGTAAACTTGTATTTTTTTAAATCAAAAATAAAGGATATTATTTTTTAAACACGAGAATAAATAAACATGGTTTTCTACTTTGGTTTAAAACCATACAATTTACTTCATACCGACACACACACAAACACAGACACACACACATGGGCAGGTCATGAATAAATATATATGTATTATTATTTTATAAATATGTAAGAGTGTGTGTATGGGTAGGCCGGGGCTAAATATGTAAGTAATAGTTATTTATATAAATATGTAAGTGTAATTAAGCATAGACACATATATTAGTATATTATAAATATCCAAATATTGTTATTTATTCTCGAAAAAATATTTTTTTTGATCGAAAACAATTTATCATATAGGAATATAATGATTTTACAATATATAGAAAATAAATGTGTATTTTTTTGATCTACTGGTTATTGATAAGTCGGTAGTTAGTTGTTCCTCTTCAGCTCACATCTTTGTCCTCATACTCGGTGTGCAAATCCTAGCTTCAAAGCCTCCACAAATTCTCTAATGAAGGTTATGGTTTATTATTTTTTGTGTCACTTGCATGGGAGCAGGTGTGGCTATTTATAACTACCATAGTATCAAATACAAGATAAGAGTCTCAGGTCCCTGTTTTTGATGTTACTATAGGAAAAGTCCCTATAGAAATGAATATGTAAATTTGGTACTTATTTTTGAAAAATATAAAACGCAAGGTGCTTTGCGCTTTTCTGACAGAAAATGTAAGGTAACCTGCACTTTTCTAATCTTGGAATTTTTTTCGAAATTTTGAAATTTTTTAAAAATTTTCAAAATTTTGAATAGCGCAAGTTAACTTGCACTTTCTATCAGGAAAGCGCAAGCTAGTTTGTGCTTTCTAATTTTAAAATTTTTGAACATTTTGAAATTTTTGAAAAGTGCAAGGTAACTTGCGCTTTCTATCCAGAAAGCGCAAGCTAGTTTGCGCTTTCTGATTTTGAAATATTTTTAAAAATTTTGAAATTTTCAAAATGAATTTAACGTTTAAAAATCACAAGCTAACTTGCGTTTTTTTATTTAGAAAAAACATGGACCTAATTTACATACTCATTTCTACGGGGACTTTTCTTATAACAACAACAGAAATAGGGACCTTTCGTGCGAAGCCCCTATCAAATATCTTCCATCTTTATTTCCAATTTGAATCCAAATATCGTTTATCCCATAGACCAAGTCAATTTCTCCCCTTTGTCTCTTATTAAGGCCCTCCACACCCTAGACTGGGATTGCATGATGTCAGGTCAAATTAATATACAATATATTAATTATTTAATTAATTATTCTAAGTCCATATGTTTAATTAAATAAATATGTAATAATTATATGTTATTTCAATTAAATTTAAGGTTTTAAATAAATAATTGATATGCCATAAAAATTCGATTCAACGTTTATATTAATTTTATTATAAACTTATAGCTTTTATAAATTAATTTTGAATTGGCTAGTAAATTAGATAATAACTCGATTTGTTGACACCCTATTGTGAACTTGACCCTTAATCAATATTTAAACAGTTTATATACTAAAGCATGTATGAACTTTATTAAAGTATAGTATCGAACATGACTGCAATTGGTAATAGATTATTTAGGCGAAATCCAATTTCTAATCCTTATTAAGCTACATAATATAATGATATTTTGTGCATGTTTTCTTTTTGTCATCAATACATCTATAGAGTCTGGTCAATGACTAAAACTCTAAAAAAAATTGCAATTGATTGCATAGACTACTTTAAACTCCTTAGTTCAATCAATTAATATTTATCCATTAACTGTTTTACTTTGGCCAGAGACTTTAACTTGAAGTTAATTATCAATTATGGTGATACTGATTTTCTACAACGACGGAGATGAATCTTCTCTTGAGAAGTGTTTCACTTAAAAGTAATTCAATGTGTACCCAATTACGGTGGTGACATAATCGTAATTGATAGAGTTAAGGGTATGCCCAAAGGACAATTTTGTAATTTATTGTAAATTATTAATTTTGCAATCAATTCTCGTTTGTAATAAAAGATGTCTTCTTTACAGAAAAATAGGAACAATGACAAACTTAGAAAAAAATAGGCTGAAGAACAATGCTAGTTATAACAAGCATTTTGTATAGTGTAAAAGTTGAATATAATGTTAATTATAACTAGCATTTGTCCTTCAGCCAAAAAAAAACTTCATGTCCTTCAGCCTGATTTTTTTCAAAGTCTATCCTTTTTTCCAATTCTCTCTTTTCTTTATGTTATATATATTTGATATAACATGTTATAAATAATTAAATATTTAATTAAAATACATTCAATAGAAAATCCATAAGTAGTATGTTTGTGATAGTAATTACAAACAGTTGTAATCATGAGTATTGTATCACAATATAATAAACACATCATTTCAAATATTCCCAGTCAAGATGTATCAAGACTGGATACCGATGCATCTTTAGAGACTAAAGTATGTAACGCTCTCAAAATGTTGGGTATTGATTGCTCATTATTGTTAGGGGCACCAAGGGGTTACGCACTGACGGTTATTGGATAACTATGGAATGACTCACTAAACAGTTTTCTATTGATAAATATAACTAAGGTCTAACAAAAATATCGATGTGACTAATTTACACAGTTCTCTTAACTTAAGAATCCCGTTAGTCTTCAATATGAAAGCTTCACTTTGATTATAGTCAAATTATGGCATGGCGCCCATCGATATAGTTGGATCGAGTAGAAGTATTGGAAGTGAAATACTATTCAAGAGTGTATTCATCTCTTATGTTGTATATGATTAGTATCATGATCAACTGAAGTCAGCTCAAAGTCAAAATCTCTAGCCAGAGTAGTTCGGTCAATAAAAAATAATTATTATTGAACTAAGGACTTTGTACTTGAATTATAGAGTTGAATATGGATGATACTGGAATTTTGACCATTACCAAATTACAAAAGTCCAAAGTGATATAGTTTTGACGAAGAGAATTGGTGTCAACAATTGTCACTATCAGGTAACGCTTAATAAAAGTAAATTGCATTTTACCGAAACCAAGTAAGTGATAAAGTTGGCTATAATGTCACACCACCTGCTAAGCGAAGTGTGGACGTTAATATTCAAATTGTTCGATATAAATCACTGACATCTAAGAGTCACACAAACGAAATTTTGAATACTCCTGTTACCACTCGATTTGATTAAATTACAATTGTAAGAAATTTATTAAATTAAATAATATTTATGAAATATTTACAACAATTATTTGATGTGAATTAAACAATATTAAATAGTGTGCATATAATAGTTATACAAACACATATCGATATACGATATCGATACACGTTTTAATTGGATTTAGACGTAATAAATATTATTTAGTCCCAAAATAGTTTAAAGGCCCAAATTGTGGCTTAGTATGAGCAATTATAGAGTAGCACATTAAGGCTAGCCATATGATGGTAGAAAGAGAAGGAATTTTGAATTCAAAAGAGAAAGAAACTGTAAGAGAAATAAGTGGATCTTGATCCTCATTTCACTTCCTGATCTCTGTCTTATATAATTACTCTAACCCTCGCTCTGCAAATACTTTTGCATTCACTTCCTTGCTGTTCAAATCAGGTTGGCCTCACCTCATAACAACCCCAAAAATCAAAGCACTAATTCACACCAATTAGCTATAATTCGCGTTGGTGGTAAAGCAATTCGGAAGAGACCAACTTCAAAATTGGAATTCGATTCAAGGAGTCTATTTCATCGTTTCTAGATGCAAGCTCTAGGCCTTAGTAAAACATACACTTCTTGTTTACTAATATACTCAAATGTCTAATTGATCATTGCATCATATGTTGGCTAGATAGATTTTATAACGAATCAGTATAGTGATGCATTATCATATATCGATGGTTATATATATACGGGTGTGCGCGCGTGTGTGCAAATAAATGGTGTATATATGCTTATATGTTGCTCATGGCCTAAATAACAAAATTGATTAAAATAATATTATTAAATGTTTTTAATGAATTAAATCTAAATACAAAAGATTAAATCGTATAATAAATATATTTTAAATTTTACAAAATTTTTGTTTAAAACTTATAAACTTTCGGTAAAAAAAAAATTCATCTATATATTTTAAGTTCAATTATTTACTTGATTTAAAATTTTGTTAAATAAATAAAATAAATGTATACACATTTATAAACAATATAAAATTCTGCAAAATATTTATGTAATATAAAATATATTGTCTTAAAAAATGAATTTTTAAAATATTCTGTTTATTAATTCCATATGGCTTTTAATTAGTTATAAGTATATATTAATAAATTATTTCAAACCAAAAAGAAAATTAAAAAACAAAGTAATTTATTATCTGGCTAAGAGCAGCGGCAATATATATATATATATATATATATATATATATATATGTAACTAGTTATATGTGTGTGTATAATATGTATATAAATAAAATTTAGGAAAATTATATAAATAAATAATTTCAATTCGAATTTCATATTATAAATACTCAAAATTATTTTACAAACTAATATTTGAAGTAATTTTATAGTTTATTTATATTCATTTATATATATATATATATACGTATATTTTATAAATGCTTGATATAAATAATTTATAATATTTTATAATAACTATATAATTATATTTGTACATACATACATTTATTTATACAATATTTTAACGTACACACACATACTCATATTTACATAATCCATTTGTGTACACGATGGGCTAACATGTTTGTTGCAATGTAAATACCAGCATATATATATATGGTCATGTCAAACCATACACGCATTATCCTGCTGCACATGCACGTACACACATATGTGTATATGATATATATATAATACAAATTATATAAAACAAAACATTTATAATGTATTAAATAAAATATTGATTTTATTTAAACAAAAATTTAGAAAATTTCAAAATAAATTTAGACTACATATACGCCCAATAAAGATCCAAATAAGTAAAAAAATTGAAATTTATCCAATTACTTTGTCGCGTGGTAGCTCAGCTCCAACAGTGATGTCATATGGCCGATGATAATCAAACTAAATCCTAGCCACTTAAGATCAATAACACTCTCAAGTCGGGAGAGTACTGCATGCCGTTACATGAAATCTTCTATTGCAACTTAATGGTATTAACGATAGAAGACTCTTGTTGTGTCATTTTGTGATTCTTCTGGTAGAGATAAGGGTATGCCCATTGGCCAAGTTGCCAAATGTGCTTTGATTCTTATTTCAAAGTTGCCACTGTTGTTGCTATGGTTGGAATTCTAGAAACTCCTTGGGATCTTAAAAAAATCGAGTATGGTTTTAAGGAAACCGTTATAGTACAGACTATTCATTTTACTAGCTTTACTCGTTATATAAGAGAGTTTGCTCACATCTCGGTTTTGTTGGATATTGTTGAAGTGTCAGCTCTTTGTTACAAATTTGGGTATTTAAGAGGATTTTGCTAAATGTTGTGAGCACCAAGGGAGAGGTCACCCTGCTTTAGCAACAATGTAAGAAGTTGAAGAAGAAGGCAAGGAAGGAGGCTAAAGATGTCGAACCTGAAGAGGCCTAGCTTATAAGCGAAGTGGTCAAGCTTGAAGGTTATTTAAAGTACTTTGAAGATGCTTTGACTAGGAGGGATGCAGCGTTAGCTACATCTTAGAAGGTCATCAAAGGTCTTTTGACCTCAGAGAAAGCCAACGTGGCGGCTGGTGAAAAGGCTTTTGAGGTTCTCTACAACGCTTATGTCGAGTGTTGAGACAAGAGTTTTCCTTTTTCGTTTTATTTCTTTGGCGAGAACGCCTCTACAATCTCAATGGCTTTCAATAAAAAAATATGAAGAGGCCAGGGACAACAATGATGAAGCAACTTCTGCTACCATTTTGATCCTTACTGAGGTTGATCCAATTTCCTCTTGTTTAATCAACACTAATGTAACCGGTAACATACAATCTTGAACTTATGGTTTGTAGCAATTATTATTTTTTATGTACGGTGAAGCTTTTATTTTATGGTCGAATGGTTATTATTTCTTTTGATAACATCTAGTTTCTATTATGTCATTTAAGATGCTTTATGTTACCTTGATTAAGCTAGTGAAATTAAGTTTGGCTTCTCGTTACAAGATTTTTGGAACTGAAGCAAGACTAAGAAATACAATTGCTGAAAACTATTAGTGGCCTTATGAATCGCCTCCATGCCAATATGTTATGGAATATCGACTTAGCCAATCTATAATGACCTGCCTTTTCGACCATCGATTGTTGACACCTAATACATCTACAATATTCAAATGTCGAGCATCCAAGTACCAAAAAGACAAATTGTTAGGGAAAAAGAAAATAAACAGAGGGAAATAGGATCTCTCAATGGAACAACAACATATAATATAAAAAAGACAGTAAAAGCTATCACTCTAAAATACATAGAAAATCAGAGTTAAAACCAAACCTCATTAGTCTGGACAGTTATAAATTCCCGACCTTACAATTGCCGATGGGTATATAATAATACAGCGGAAATAAAAATACCATGGCAGGTGACATCTAGCTATATTCCATGAATCCATCTTTCACCAACAACAACCTGAAAAAATATTTGGTCTAACCTGAGCATTATAGTAAAATAGCACTTGTATCTTTCTAGAAAACTAGCGTGAGAAAACTCAAGTAATATGATGAACATATAATAAATCTGTGAGACTACGCCACTAAACACAGAGCGGGTTTTACCTCACAAGAACAACATCCATAGATAAGAATGGAAAACAAGTCGGAGCAAAATCAGACTTGTAAGAATGGAAACAAATAATTAAACATTGAAGAGTTCCAGGCACTTCTCGATGCCATTAAGAAACGATTCAATGATTTGAATCAAATAGAGAAAGAGAATTTCCCAATAATGATTAGGAGGGGGCACCCACTTACCGAAAGTATACCTCTAGAAAATGTACTTGAGAACTATGATGGCTCTCGAAAACCTCCAAGTCGGACCCTGCGAACCTTACCGAGAATCCGAGTATTTCACATCTCAATGCGCATGTATTGAAACCAACCTTGAGTAGATGTGAAAATACCCAAATAGGAGCAACCCCACATAGCTTGGCCCCTACTCGCTCTATTGTTTTAGTCATTTCCGGTAAAGGATATCAACGCCAAAAAGAGCAACAAATCCTCTTGAATAGACAAAACGCAAAGTAGATAGCAAAATAAAAATCGATAGTCAATAAATCAGCTATCGAGAATAACAAAATAATATGGAAATATAATTGCATATACTTACCACCAATAAATGAATCAAGCTTTTAAAACATTTGGCTCACACTTGTGCTTGATTTTCACATCACAAATATTTGTAAAGCACTTTTAAAACATCCTTTAAAAATATTCTTTTCAAAGAGCTAATTATAATTTTAAGTGTATTAAAAAGAAGGGTCAAAAATAAATGTCATAAAACATTATTTACTATAAACCCAAGACAATATACACTTAGCTTTATTTTCAAACAATTCCTTTTAAAATATTATCTCATTTAGAAACTATCAATTATAAATTTCGAACAACATTTATTATCCCAAAAGATAGTAAGTCAATTATAATTCTTTTATAAATTTAAAACAATGTTACTCGTCCTGAAAGATAATCGATATAATTCTTTTGTAAATTTAAAACCCCATTAATTATCCCAAGAGATAATTAATCACATTTGCAACTCTTTTAATGTATCAATTAATTAACCTTAAAAACCTTTATTAAATCAGGTAATTAACTTTAATCACTTTTATTAAATCATTTAATTAACTTTAAAACACTTTTATTAACTCGGTTAATTAACTTTAATCACTTTTATTAAATCAGTTAATTAACCTTAAAACACTTTTATTAAATCAGCTAATTAACTTTAAACATCATCAATAAATTTATTAATTAACTTTATTATAGTTAAATAATGATTAAGAATATATTTAAACCTCCAATTCTTTTCAAATACTTATACAATCTTTTCAAAACCATTTAAAAAGAATTTACAAAATATTTAAGGTAAATAACCTTTATAAATTCAAACAACATTAATTATCCCGAAAGATAATTAAATCCAATTTATAATCCTTTATAAAAGTTAAAAAAACGTTAATTATTATAAAGATAATTAATTAAATTTAACTCCTTTTATAGGTTTTAATCAACACCTATTCTTTATTTTCAAAATTTCAAAATACTTGAAAATATAGTTTAAACAACTTTCAAAGAGCAAAAACACGATCAAACATTTATTTTGTAAACATACAAGCATCAACACATGCAAAGATATAAGGAGATGATATTTCATATGTGACGGTATAATGATAATCGCTATTACGACACTTACACATATCAAACAACATGCCATAAATATTTCAACCAAACATTAGCATAATCAGCATAAGAATATAAGTAGGATGCATATAACAATAAATTAATAATTGCGAGAAACCTATAAGGGTCTCTCTACAAAAGTTCCCTACAAAACAATGGTTATTTATACAGTCCGCTTTTCAAGCGGGATTTAAAATCCAAATAGACGGTCAGACAATAAAAACAATCATATTTCAAGAATCAGCAATCAATAGCTAAGTATCATTTATTTGTTAATCCACGTATTATTAACTTGAAAGATAATTTTTTTTTACTGTGCAAGCACAGAACGGTGATTTATTATGCTCGATAGATGTTCAAAATAATATATTCAATTTAATTTTAGTAGAACGATGCTTTATTCTACTAAATAAATATCACAACAAAGTATAACTAATTTAATTACGTTAAACGTAATTAAATTAAATCACCATAATTTTTTCATTAATTCATACTTCAATAAAACTATCAACTATCATTCAAGCATTCAACAATAACCTATAGCAACACAGATATATATAATTTATTTAGAGGTGAGTAAGCTCGTCAACGCTTTCGCATTCTGGTTTGATCTAAAATCGAACGGCATTCGATTTTAGCTCAAATTTCCACTAGTCCTAAACTAGACAAAATCAACTCCATTGCGCAGACAATGCTATTACGAGCATAATGCAAAAACCCGTGTCTCGATTGGACATCGTATGCAACAGTTATTGATTTTATAAGAATATGGATTAAAAATTCACTAATTAATCATCATTATCACTTAATTAAATTACCTTTTAATCTTTCACCTCCCTCACACTAACTACAATCACCTATACATATACATGAAGATACCCAAAACAACTATGCATCTCTACCAATTTCTCCCTTCACAAGCAACTATTCATCAACCCGTCTTCGCCTGCACATCGCTCTCCATCTCCTCTCCGCAACAATCACCTTAATCCAACGCTCGACGTCCCAAAAAAATTTGCAACCTGAACATCCGCAATGCGAAATTTCCAAGTCGCGGTTCTCTATACTCGAATGCACCATCCAAAATTACCACCACTGATGAACCATTACCCGAGCAACTCAAATTCACACTCGATTTTGCCTTTTGTCTCACCAAACTCGACCAAAGTGAAACCCTAGCTCCAACCCAAACGGTCAAGCTCGACCCAGAGATGCCCTAACCAACAATGATACTATGGATTTGTAGATCTCCTCAAAACAAACCCAATGGAACCAATTTCATGATTTTTAGTTGTGCAAAACACTTGGATTTGATATTTGAATGGATGGATGCTTATGTTTGTATACTTTAGTAGAAGTGTGTTGAATACTCTAAGTACTGCATACTCCAAGTACTGATGTTTGTATATTTTTAGAAGTGTGTTGATATTTGAATGGATGGATTTTTAGTAGAAGTGTGTTGAATACTCCAAGTACTGAATACTCCAATGATGTTTGTATATTTTTAGAAGTGTGTTGATATTTGAATGGATGGATTTTTAGTAGAAGTGTGTTGAATACTCCAAGTACTGATGTTTGTATATTTTGCAATTTCCGATGCAACGCCACATCGAATTCCGTTCGCGTACGAACCACGATCGACAAAACAAAAATACGGTCACGTAGAAATATGCGACATAGTTTGAAAACAATTATAAAATACAATGCTTACCTTATTCTGTGAAATTTCTAAAATACCATTGTTTTCCATAAAATACGTCAAACGATAATTTAAACATTTTCCAAATTAAAAATTATGGAAAAATCCAATAAATTCATTTAAAAATATGTCATTAAAATTCAAGTCGTTTTATTAACAATTTATTTTCTTTTTATTTATTCAAACTATTTGTTATTGTAAATAAATTTACAACATGAGTCCACCATGATTATTTATTAATTAAAAGGAGTTAAATAAGTCTATTCGATCCGTTCAATAAATATTTAATTCACAATTCGAATATTTAAATAATCCCTATATTGAATGTAAGTTATTTAAAATTTTAAATATCAATTATTTAAATATTTAAAATTAATTAAATATTCAAAAATCAAAACGATAAAATTTCAGGATGTTACATTCTCCCCCCTTAAAAGAATTTCGTCTCCGAAATTCCTAAAGGAAGAAAATGTCCCCAAACCCTTAAGGTTTAAGAATATTAATTAAAATGAGTTAATAAATTTTTTAAAGTCCTTTATGTTACGGAGAATTTCGGCAGCACTCCTTTGCACGGTTGATCCGAAAAAACTACAACTCGTCATAACTAGCCCAAATCAATAAAGAAAACAAAAGCCAAGTGACCTCCCATATATGGGGCAAAAAATCATCAACCAACTGCCAATATCTAAATCTACTATGCACCTCTTTTATAAGCATCTCACTATCTCGATGCAAATGTTGGTGCAAAGAAATCAAATATTAATCTCTTACATCCATGTACCTATCTTGTACTTAAATAGTTCAAAAGAGAACCATGCTGATAAAATAGAAATACACAAGTTATGACTCTCATAAGCAATAGCAACATAAACAATATGTTAACGGTAAAAAGTGAACGCTAACACCCGGTGTGTGTAATAGAATCGTGAAAGCACCACCCGTTGGTACGGGAACAGAATATGAGCTGAAAATAGCAGAAAAGCAGTAAATGAACAACAGATTTATAGTGGTTCGGCCCGTAATTGAGCCTACGTCCACTTTATAGTCTTTTATTGCTGATTCGGTTACAATTCGATACAAATCACTTGTCAAATACAATATAACTTGATCACACAACAATCTAGACTACTAGCTCAATCTTCGGTGATGTATCTTGCTAAATCCGTATCGGATGAATGGAGTTCTTCACGAAGCTTGTTGTAGTGCCTTGAGAGTTGGAAGATCTTTACTTGTTGAGTAGATTTTCAGTGCAGCAGAGCATGGATGCTTGAAGAAATGAATTGCCCAAAAAGTCCCCCTCATGTTGGAGGTGATGGGGTATTTATAGGAGTCGGGCTTGAATCTGGAAATCTTTCTAAGTTATAACTCGCAGCCGACTTATAGAAGGTCGTAGGTCTTAGGTCGGCGACGAGATAGGAGTTGCCTAGCCGCAAGTGATAGATCGGCAGCGATTTATCATACGCTGTAGGTCGGCTACATCTGGTGTGAGCAAGTTTATAACTCAGATGCACTTCATATAGGTTATAGGTCGGTTGCGACTTAAGTTATTAGGTCGTGATGCCTATAGGTCGTCAAGTCCCTTCGCGTTAGTTTTATTAAGTCGGTAGTATTTTGGATCGGCACATGAATTAGGTCGCCTCACTCCTTCGACCGGCATACTTCTTAAGTCGGTAAGCATCTTAGGTCGGAGACTTCTTTAACTCGGCTCCTGCTAGGTCGGAGACTTCCTTAACTCGGTGCTTTTCTTAAGTCGGAGCCCTTTCTAAGTCGGAGCTTTTCTTAACTCGACTCCTGCTAAGTCGGCTTTGTAGTTAGGTTGTTAACTTTCTTAAGTCGGCAAACATCTTAACTCGGCTCCTGCTAGGTCGTGAGTCGAAAAGGGGGTTAACATTTGCCCCTCGAAGTACGCACCTAATTCGTAGGTCGTGTGCTTCGATTTCCTTAGCTCGCTTCTTGGTAAGTGTGTTAGATCGCGACCGACTTAAGATGAGTCGTAGGTTGGACATGTCGATTCACATTTCACTGTCTCAGATTATAAATAGCTTAAGTCGTCCCTTCACTTCCCTCACCTATTCCAACTTCTTGTGCCGCCATTAACAGAGTTCTTCGATTTCAAATACGAATTCAAGTTCACCACCCGGCGATTCACCCTTGCTATCTAATTGCGTAAGCGTTTCCGATCCTTTTCCATTTCATGTTCGCCACTGAACCATGAATTCTAACCTCCGAACCCCAAATCAGTATCATACGTCGTGCTCCACTTTGAATCGTGCTGTGATCAATTTTTGGTTGTCACTAATTGTTGATGTGATTCACGAACACATGACAGTAGGTCGGGTTTATGATAGATCGGAGATGTGTTGAATTGCTGTTCCAGCGACTTGGTGGTATGAAGGGAACGATGGATCTCACGAAGAGGGTAGTGGATTTTACGATGTTGGTGTTAACGGGTTATTGGGTTGGTGAATTTCGAGTTGGTTGATTGGTGAAAGGAGGTGAAATTTTTGGTGGAGAGGAGAAATAGCTTGAGACGACTCAAAACATTCATGATCTAATAACCTGTCCTGTTCAACAATTCCTGCGACCTAACTGTCTCAACAGTCCAATTTTTCTTGCGACTTAACTATCCTCCGACATAAGCTTTAGGTCGTGGCCGAGCTAGGACTTAGAAATTCATGCCATTTTGTCTTGAGACCTCTTCCTCCGCATACAGCCCGACTTAACTTATCTCGTAGCTTCTTATATTAGGTCGTGACCGACCTAGAACTTCGAATAATTTCAGCGACTTATTTTTTACAACAAGGCTTTAGGTCGCAGCTGAGTTAGAACTTGGCATATCCGCATTGTCTTGAAATTTGAACTGTCTACACTTCTTTACAGATTATCTCCAATGCTAATGACCTGTTAAATACAATATCTGCAGAAAACTGGGACGAATATACTGCCATTGATTGCCCACATCGAATGACAGATTAGTTGATAACGAGAAAGTTAAATTAAATGAATATGAACGAGATGCTGTACAATAACCAATTCAAGTGAAGTATTAAAACAAAATCATAATAGTCAAATGAAATTAACTTGTCTGTATTAACACTGCACTTGATCATTGACAAGTTCTGAAATTATGTAATCGATTGATTGTCAACTAATTTAATTCCAGTTATGCTTGTCTTTTATTTTCATTAGTTTTTTGCACAACACTTCACACTTTTAGGGAACGTGCACCTTCACATTTGAACATTCAGCTGATTGTGTAGAATGTCTTCTCCACAAGAAGGAACAGAGTAAGCTGAAGATGCATTTCCAGTTGCTATCCCGCTAAACGATCCTCCAGAGAGGACTCCTACTACTTTGAGCCATAAAGCCTTTCGTCAACTATGCATCCAGTTTGGCATTGCTGAAGCTGACGCTTTGCTTCCCGAAATAAATGATACTGCTGACAGGCCGCCCCGTGGCTTTGTCGCAGTTAACCGCCAAATGTGCTCGAGCGGAGCTATCCCCCCATTCAATGACTGCATTCGAGAACTTCTTCTCCAACTATCTATTTCCCCTTTTCAGTTACATCCCAATGGCTATGCCATCTTGCTGGGACTATGCGTGCTTTTTAGGAGAACGCTGGGCCGCTTTCCTACCTTCGGAGAAATTCGCTATCTTTGTACTTTTGCCAAAAATAAAGATCATCCCTCCATCATAGTCGTACGGAGTGCGAGAAACCGTAAGTTGATCACCGGTCTCCCTGAAAGTGTTCATAGTTTCCTGAGCCCGTTCTTCTATGTTCGCTGTCCTCCTGAATTTTATGCTATTTGGAGAATAGGGAGTAAGATCACTTGCATTTGTTTCTTATGTTCTTTCAAACTTACCGAAGTTTGGGTTATCAAGTGCTAACTTTGCTCTTTTTTCCTTTTCAGCACTTCCTCCTCCTTCTAAAAATCTCAGTCACAAAGTGACTTTCGAGAGGCTTATGGCGGTGCCTGTAGAGGAGAGGAGTATCCAGTTTCTATTAGATGATGAGCTTTTGCACCAATTTGGGCTTCTACACCCTTCCAGGTCGACTCGAATTCATGAAGTTCCTAGTTCCAATGCAGAAACGTCGGCTGCTTCGGGCTCTCAAGCAGAGGCGTCGAATGCCCCAGTTTCTGCAGAAGAAGCTGCATCAGAAACACCTGTCATGGATGCTGTTTTGATAAAGTGTTCCGGATCCACTGATGTTGTAGGGTTAGCTGGCAAGTCGGCACTTCCCCCAATTATTGAGGAAGAAGAGAATCCTCGAGTTTCTGAAAAATCAATTGATGTGGAAGTTGGGAAGGAGAAATCTGCTGAACACTTGGGCGATGACACCTTTGATGGCTTGAGTGATATCATGATAACTTCTCAAGAGCTTTTCGGGGATAGCAGTCAAAAAGCGACTTCTCCCGTTGTCGAGGCGACTTCTACCCTTAAACAAACCCAGATGCCTACTACGCCAATCGTCTCTGTTTCCCCACTGAAGCGTGGTCTGTAATTTGACGCATGTAGCTTGCACGCCACACACACTTAGGATTTTCCAGCACTTATAAACATTCATCCTCTTTTTCCTAGAAATTTCTAAACTTTACTCTTTTTTTGCTTTCAGGTTCTCCAATGGGACGTACAGGTTCATATTATGACTCATTCAAGTACCGTGGAGGCCGCGACACCTATGACTTTAGGAAGTACCTTGATACCCCAAAAGAAACAGATGAAGAGAGGGCTCGAAGGAAAGCCCAGGAGAAGCGGGATTATGATCAGTGGCAAAGAAGGAAAGATGCCGAGCGATATGACTCTTCGCATAGGAGTGACTACTCTCATAAGCGGAAGTCTTACGATGATAAGGGAAAAACTCATATTGCCGATGAACCGAGCAAACGATCTAAACCGATTGACGCGTCTGAAATTTCTGAAAAGACTGACGCTCCCATTCCTTCTGATATTCTGGCTAGCTCTCCTCCTCTGAAGAAATTTGACATTCAGACTATCATTAACAGACCGCAATATCAAGTCAAGGACGGCCCCCCAACACTTCAGAGCCGTTTTCCGAATTGGTGCCTAAAAGGGGTGCGCTTTGACTTGGACCTAGTTCCGATTGATAAGTCAGACATGCTTAGCAGTCTTGACGCAGTCAGGCTTAATATCGAGAGGATGTCGTAGTGGCAGAAGCTTGTCGATGAACTCCAAAGGGTTAATCGTGCAAACCTTGAGGCAATGCTGACTATGGAAAACAACAAGGCAGAGTGGGACAAAATTTGCAAACAGCATAATCTCGAGATGACAAATATTGCTGATGGTTATGCAAAACATGAGTCCGAGGTTAAAAAACTTAAGGAAGATCTTGCCTCTTCTTCTGCATCTCATACTCAAAAAGAAGAAGTCTTTCAGAAACAAGTGCGGGATGCACATGCTGCACAGAGAGATGTTGAAATGAAGCTTGCCGCTGAACAGCATATTACTGAGAAATACCGCACAGAAAACACCGATTTGCGGGAAAAAGTCACCTCTCAGAACGTAGAGATTGAGTTACTAAAGTCTCGACTTGCTAAAGTTGAGGCAGAGCGTGATGAGGCTACCGCTGGCCGGGTTGCTGCCGTTGCCGAAAAGGAAGCGGCTGAGCAATCACATGAGGCGACGAAAGCAGACATCAGCTCTACCTTATTCGACTTTTATTTACACAGCGTTCTGGGTCGTGGAAGCCTCTCTTTTCTTGGTCCCGATTATGAAATTACATTGGCTGAAGTGTGGGAAGTCGCAATGGATATGCTTGGCGGGGCCGGCTATAATGAGTTGGAACTTGAGGAGCGCTATCTCAATGATGAGGATCGTGCCGCTCTTGTTAAGGGGAGGGAGCAACTTGCCAAAGTACGAGCTGAAACAACGGGAGAAGAGCCTCCAAAAGAAACAGCTCCTTTAACTGCCCCCGTTCATACTTCCACTTCAGCCGACGTTAATATTATGGATTCCAGCTCTCATTCTTTACATCTAGCTAAAGTTGCCCAAGAAACTGCAACTACTCCTACTGAAGATGAGGCACTGGATGATATTGAAGCCGAGAAGTTTGAGGTGGATCTTGCAAAGCCAACTCCTCCAGGTACTTTTGGCGTCGTCTCGGGTCTAATGAACTAGTCATTTGACTTAGCCGAATTCGATGACCTTTTTACTTGTTACTTAAACTTTGGTGAACCGATGCCTTCTTTATTTTCGGGGGATGTTGATTTTAACTTCTTTTCTTCTACAGCGGAGGCACCAAGCACTACACAAGCTTTCACTCCTTCGGTTGGCGTTCCTCCATCTTCCCAAATTACTCCTCCTTCTGCTTCTCAACCGGGATCACAGGCAGAGAAAATCGAAGCTCTTCAAGGCTTGGATGATCCGGCTGCTTCTCAGGAACAGAAGGCGGAGGATTTGGAAGACATTGAGAAGACCCCGGAGCGGTCTCTTGATGACGACACGAAGCTTTCAACACTGCTTGCTACTCCGGGGAGCGAGTCTTCTTCAAAGAGGAAGGGGAAGCGTGCTGCAAGGAAGAATAAGAAGACTTCCACTGAAGAGGAAGCAGTAGTTGATCTGGCCGTACCGCTTTCTCCTTCTGCCTCTACCCGTTCTCAACGACTTCAAAAGCTAATCATTAGGCCGGGAAAGAGCTCCAAGGGTGGTGAGAAGAAGGAATAATCAAGCTGGATTTTCTACTTATTATTTTTGCTCTTTGCATGTATTGACCGGGGATTGTGCGGGTACCGGTCTCCGCTTCTTTTTGTAACCTGTACAATGTAAAAAATTTCTCATAGTGTTGAAATAAATAGATATTTTTCTTGTACAAAACCTTGTGTATGTAGGAATACATCTGTTTTTCATTTGAAGTGTAGAGTAAACGATTCTTTCTATTTGTACAAACTTTTTGTCTGTATTTCAAGAACGCATTTACTCCACATCTTTATTACGTGATATTGCAATGAACTTGTGGTATGTTGCTTGTATATTACTTTTATTAATGTAACTGAATTGTATAATGTTGCCCCCATACCACAAGTATATTGTAATATTTCTTGCTTTCACAAGACCGATACTCTTATTTTAGAGAATAACTTTCCACTTTTTCAGGAAAGAATTATTCTGCTTTTAATAGAGTATATCTTGTCTTTGGAGAAATCTTTATTTTCTTTTTCTCCCTGAAGAACACTTCGACTTCTGGGAATGATCACTTTTATTCGTTTGAAAGTGAATTTTCCTGCACAGTGAAATGAGCTTCTGAAGAAGGTTTTGATTTTTGTGCCCCAGTAAAGGGTTTATTATTGGTACTTCAAGCAAGGTGAAGTACGCCTCTGAAGAGGTCTTTTGGTCTCCGAAGAGAAGCGATTTTGGTCTCCGAAGAGAAGCAGTTTTGGTCTCCGAAGAGAAGCAGTTTTGGTCTCCGAAGAGAAGCAGTTTGGGTCTCCGAAGAGAAGCAGTTTGGGTCTCCGAAGAGAAGCAGTTTTGGCATTTCATCTCTGGCGAAGTGGGTCTCCGAAGAGAAGCATTTTGCACTTCTACACGGGTGAAATGTGCCTCCGAAAAGGGCTTTTTAGCATTTCATCACTGGTGAAGTGGGTCTCCGAAGAGAAGCATTTTGCACTTCTACACGGGTGAAATGTGCCTCCGAAAAGGGCTTGTGCCTCCGAAGAGGGCTTGTGCCTCCGAAGAGGGCTTGTGCCTCCGAAGAGGGCTTGTGACTGCCTGGAAGTTACTTTCTCATGGTCGGAGGGGTCCACGGGACAGGCGTAAGTTGTTTGATTGGATGTTTGTTTGTACAAACGATCGCAATCAATTAACAAGGTGCCCCTTTGGTAGCCCCACCGATCTTTTTGATTGAGGAAAGCTCTCCATTTATTGGCGTGCCTCGTTAGAGGGCTTTGTTGACCCTTGGGAAGGAGCATCAGTTGGTCGGTGTGCCAGGAAGGTTGCGTCTTAGGGGCAAGTAGATCCATGGGATGGACACAAGCTGCCTAATCGGATGCATCACAATCAGTTAGCGAGGGTCTTATTCCTTCTGCTTGGGAAGGTATCCCTTTAGTGGATCTACCCGCTTTCCTGTTGAGAGGCATACCTCCCTTTGGCTGCTTCCATGTTTGCCTGCTCATGTTGTATCATCATCCGCCAATCTGCGATCCTTTATCATCGTTTCCAAGCGCGTGTTCCTTTCTTTTGCAAGTAAATCGCTTTATCCGAAGAAGTAGACTTCACTGTTGAATGACTCCACAGAGTAAACGCAAGTTATTTGGTTGGATGCCTTTTTATATCAACGATCACAACCAGTTAACTAGGGCTTGACATAGTGGAGCCGTCAACTTTTTATGTGAAGTTCCTCTTGTATGGGATTTGAGTTTGAAATTTTTGTTGCTTGAAATTTGCTTTAATAAATGATTTGTAAGGCTCGCTTAGCTTTGCGACGGGTGAGCTTTGCTTTAATGACCTGCAGTATTAGATCGATATTTTAGCGATACATTTAGAGTATTTACACATCGAAATATAACAGGCATTTTATAATAGAAAACACAATGCATAGTTTTTCATTATTGAGTCACGCTGATTTCTCAGCGGTTTACAATGCAGAAGTTACACATCCATCATTATCTTTACAAATTCAAGCAATGCTATTAAGTAAAAATGAATGCTAGTTATTGTTGTTTCAGAATCTCCAAGCTGGATTTCCATTTGTGCTTGATTCATAGCTTTTGGATTTTTATGTCAGAGAAAGTGAGAGGTGCCCCAGTCGCAGTTTTGTGGGTAATTAGTAGTCATCCCAACTTCTGCTTGCTGGGTATGGTCCCCCTGTGATAGCATTAATAACAAGCTTTTCTGAATCTTGCACTGCAGTGTTGTTGTGAGAATCGGATTGATGGGTAGGGTGTTGTTGATCCCGAGTGGATGAGGTTGGATCGACTTCGTTCCTTTTAACGTATTGTTGGAGTTTACCCTGCTCTAGCAATTCTTCAATCACCTTCTTTAATTGGCGACATTGGTCAGTGTCATGGCCAGGTTGATTGTGAAATTGGCAGAATTTTCCATTACGCTTTGCCCCTCTCGTCATCTCAGGTGGCTTAGGATACCTGACAACGTCCTTTGTTGCAAAAAAGATATTTCTTGGTGTATCAGTTAAAGGAGTAAAGTCCGAAGGATTAAAGCGGCGAGGTTTCTTTTCATTTCCCTGGCTTTTTCCTCCTTCATTCTCCCTTTTCTGACCTTCAGATTCTCTTTTCTTAGGTGGGACACTGTCATTATCAGTCTGGGCAATAACCACTTTCGATGTTGCAGAAAGGCTTTCAAGGCGAATGAACTCATCGGCCTTTTTATAAAATTTATCAAGTGAGTTTGGTTCCTTCATTTTTAGCCATACTCCAAATTTACTCGATTTATCAATGGCTCTCATCAAATAAGTCAGGATCATGCGTGGTTCTGCATTTTCTACTTCGGCTAAAGCTATATTGAAACGGCTCAAGAAAGATTTGATTGATTCTCCGGGCGCTTGTTCAAGGTTAGACAGTGACATTATATCCTTAGCTTTTGAAGCATACAATCTGAACTGTTCTTTAAACTTTTGCGTTAAGTCGGAGAACTTATCTACAGACCGAACTGGAAGCTTTGTGAACCAAAGCAAAGCCACACCTTCTAGGTATACCGGAAAGTATCGACACTTGATCTCGTCTGACGCTCTTGCACCGGTCATATGCCAGTCGTACTTGTAGAGGAAATGGTTAGGGTCACTGGTTCCCCTATAAGCTTGGATAGTAGGAGGTGCAAATTTCCTTGGAAATTCCGCTCTCAGGATCCTTTCAGTAAACGGAGTTCTGCTTGGCGCAAATCCCCAGTCAGCCTCATCCTCTTCCCTTTGCATGCTTTCTTTCATGATGCGGCCAACCATTTCAGACAGGTACTCTTTATTGTTCAAAGACACCTCCGGGCAAGTATTAGTTCTTCCCTCGGAATTTTGCCCGGGCATATGCTCATGACAAGTTGGTTGCGGCATAGAACCATCAGCTTGGAAAGGTGGCATTTCGGGAAGAGTAGTTTGATGGTTTTCTGGTTGACGATTTGCCCCGAGCAGAGCAGTTAATCTATCAATCATCAAAGCGTTTTGAGTTTCAATTTGTTGGTATAATCCAGAAACTGCGTCATCCAATTCAGCCTTGGTGACCCCAACGGTTGGAGTTGCTTGGTCTGTTATTGGGGAAGCGGAAGTTCCTTCGTGAGCATTTCCGGATCTGATAGGTCTACCTCTTCTTCCAGGAGCCATTATTTTAGATCTGGTTTTTAAAGAGAGGTTCTTTTTATGAGTCTTTGCGAAGCAACGGTGGATGATCGCCTGAGTTCAATTCTCAGTGAAAGCACCAAAATGTTAACGGTAAAAAGTGAACGCTAACACCCGGTGTGTGTAATAGAATCGTGAAAGCACCACCCGTTGGTACGGGAACAGAATATGAGCTGAAAATAGCAGAAAAGCAGTAAATGAACAACAGATTTATAGTGGTTCGGCCCGTAATTGAGCCTACGTCCACTTTATAGTCTTTTATTGCTGATTCGGTTACAATTCGATACAAATCACTTGTCAAATACAAGATAACTTGATCACACAACAATCTAGACTACTAGCTCAATCTTCGGTGATGAATCTTGCTAAATCCGTATCGGATGAATGGAGTTCTTCACGAAGCTTGTTGTAGTGCCTTGAGAGTTGGAAGATCTTTACTTGTTGAGTAGATTTTCAGTGCAGCAGAGCATGGATGCTTGAAGAAATGAATTGCCCAAAAAGTCCCCCTCATGTTGGAGGTGATGGGGTATTTATAGGAGTCGGGCTTGAATCTGGAAATCTTTCTAAGTTATAACTCGCAGCCGACTTATAGAAGGTCGTAGGTCTTAGGTCGGCGACGAGATAGGAGTTGCCTAGCCACAAGTGATAGATCGGCAGCGACTTATCATACGCTGTAGGTCGGCTACATCTAGTGTGAGCAAGTTTATAACTCAGATGCACTTCATATAGGTTATAGGTCGGTTGCGACTTAAGTTATTAGGTCGTGATGCCTATAGGTCGTCAAGTCCCTTCGCGTTAGTTTTATTAAGTCGGTAGTATTTTGGATCGGCACATGAATTAGGTCGCCTCACTCCTTCGACCGGCATACTTCTTAAGTCGGTAAGCATCTTAGGTCGGAGACTTCTTTAACTCGGCTCCTGCTAGGTCGGAGACTTCCTTAACTCGGTGCTTTTCTTAAGTCGGAGCCCTTTCTAAGTCGGAGCTTTTCTTAACTCGACTCCTGCTAAGTCGGCTTTGTAGTTAGGTCGTTAACTTTCTTAAGTCGGCAAACATCTTAACTCGGCTCCTGCTAGGTCGTGAGTCGAAAAGGGGGTTAACACAATATAACAACCATATGCAGTCAAAAGTACAGAGAATATTCTGTAATAAAATACTAAGCATCCAATCTTCTCAAAAGGTAAATTTAGAAATAAATGCCCGAGTTTTTTATACCCAATTTTTTTCTTCAAATTCCTCCAAAGAGAAATATATCAAAACCAAAATAAATTATGATGGGGAGGGGACTCCTCCCACCGAAGCATGGTATAACTCTAAAATCAAAACAACACGGAGCATACAGTGGTATTTTGGTTCCTACTAAAACAACTACTAGAGTATATAAATATACTCGGCTAGTCTTCCAAATTGGAAAACTCCCAATCACCCAACTTTAGTCATAACTAAAATATTTGAAAAATCACTTCACAGAAACTTTTTTTCAAATATTCAGAAATAATAATACTTCACCAAAGTTTTCAAAACATTATTATTATTTCTTTCACAAATTCTTTCGAAATCACTTTTTTTCCAAAAGCATCGGTATTTAAGTCATAATAAAGAACAACTTTATAAATTATAGTCTATAAAATCACAAAATCAATCAAATCAAATTCCATAAAGGAATAAACTACACTTAACATTATTTAAAATGTTAAATGACTAACACACAAGATTTAGAAATTTTGTTGAAATTTACAACTTTCTCGATCGTCCAAGGATATAGATAATTTTCTAAGCGTACCATTATGCTCATCAACTTTTAGTTATTTCTTAGAAGATTATCTAACCTCCCTCAAACCAAATTTGAAAGTCACTCCTAAACTTCACTAAACCATAAAACCTAGTATGCAAATATACTTAAGCCTGTATGATGTACATAAATCCTCCATATGCAATATTTGATCCGACCACTTGCTTGGATACATAAAATTTACTTCCGAATTAGTATCGCTCACTCGACCTCCCTAGTACAAACTCTGATCAGGTTTCTTGATTTGAAATCTCGGTATCATATCAAGAATCCGAATCAAGTGTTTGTTGACAAGAATCAAGTGAAAAATCCTTTTTCAAATTGGTGTGAATTACCCTGAAGTTATATACTAGAATCCTAGATCAAGAACCATGCGAATAAAATGATCCACATATAAATTATGAAATTAATCCGATTGGTTTCCTAACTACACCATGCTCTTTTTGAATCATTTTCATATTAACTTATAGTATTTCATTCAATACTAAAATTATCTATCAGTTATTACATAAATTTTCACTTAAGTTTTCAAACATTTTATAAAGACTCATCTTTATAAAACATCAAATTAAAAATGTACTCTGCTTTTATTTACTTGTATAATACTCTTCGAACCCTAAGAGTACATACAAAATGTCAATTTCATTTTACTTATTTAATATTTATTAATTTTTTTCAAAACTCAAATGGAGGCCCAAACAAAATACGAGTCTTAAAACTGAGTTGAATATTTCGACATCTTTACCTATCCTATCCGGTAAGTAACTAAGAAGAGTAGGATGCTTGTATCTAACTCAGTCTTAAAGTTTACTTTCCTTAGACATCCTTAAGGTGAAGATGTTTATTTAGTCGGCCCAATAACATCAACTAGTTTATGAGACTTAGATGTTTAAACAAAAACTATGGTTTCAATAAAACAATGCTTATTAAAACTTTTCTATCCAATTTAACCCATTTATAAACTTGAGTTGAATTATCTCATTTCTATCCAAGAGTTTTAAAATCTTCATTTATCAAATTATCCATTTATCCAAAATATTCTAATACTTCTTATTTCCTTTAAGGAAACTTAAGAACTAAATACATGGTTTTTATTTCAAAACCCCTTTTGAAATCATACTACATATTTTTATTATATATATAATATCTTTAATAATTTATTCTCTAACACTCACTTTGGGTATATTCGGATTCAAACTCATTTCGATCACACAATGATAAAGAGAATAATTTACTAAGTGCACTACAACATTCGCTTAAGCAAACATTTGATCGTCACTTAGAAGATTATTGAAATAACCACTGGTCTCCGTAAACTATCCGAAAGAAATATATATTTCTTAAAAGTTCTCTTTGAAATATTTATACTTATGAATACTTCCAAGTAATACCACTATTACTTCTCCCAAAAATCTTATTGAAATATTTTCAGTCAATGCCGGGATTTAAATTATTTAAAACCCTTTTTACTTTTAAAACAACCTTTATAAGTCATACAAATTATTTTATATATACCATACTCGTATAAAATGTACCTTTTTTAAAATCAACTTATATTATAATAACTTTCTTTTGTTATAATAAACTTTTCAAGAATATTTATTCTCTAAATGTCTTATCTTCCCATTTAGATTATATTGAACAACTTTTATTAAAAGTTTTACTTTTAACTCAACATCATTAAAAGATGATTTTAACTTAACATTTTCTCTGGGCACCTTATAATCAAACTTTGGAACTTAACTCACAAGGGGTTTGTATTAATGCACTCACAATTTTCATAACAACAAATGTCCATAAACTGATCGAGCATAAATTAACAATCAACAAACAATAATCAATGCTCTTAAACTATCCGACCATGACAAATTAAACAATAATGATAATCAAGAAATATTATCATTACTACACAAACACACCATAAATAACTATATAAATTTGAAAATTATTCGGTTATATATATAAAAAATATATAACCCTAGGTAAATTATTTCATTTACCAATTTTCAAAAATCAGTATCATGTCTGTTTATCTTATTCGTGTGTTTAGAAATCCTCATCGACACTGCGACATCCCACATCTTGACCAGAATTCACAAACCACTCAATAAACTAATTAACACAACACGTATTTATAGCAATGACAAATACGCTTTCGTATATATGACACTCTCAACTCATTCTAGGGTGTCACTTACCCTATCTCAAATGATTTTACTCCAACAAAGACAAGGTACTTGTTTAACCTTCAGCTCTGATACCAGATGTAATGACCCGCCTAATACATCAACAATATTTAAATGTCGAGCATTCAAGTGCTGGAAAGGCAGATTGTTAGGGTAAAAAGAAAAGGAAAACGAAAAACAATCTCACAGCGCAACGACAATATCTAATATAACAAAGAAAGTAATAGCTAGTTGTCACTCTAAAATACATGATATATCAAAATTAAAACCAAACCTCATCAGCCTGGACAGTTATAACTTCCTAACCTTACAATTTCTAATGGATATAAATAATAATATAGCAGAAATAAAAATACTACGGTAGGTGGAATCCGACTCTACTCCATGAGCTTCATGTTCCGCCAACGATAACTTGGAAAATTACTCGATGTGACCCGAGCATTATAATAAAATAACACTCGGATCAGCTAGGAAAACCAACATGACAAGAACAGCATCCATAGATGAAAGAATGGAAAACAGGTCATAGAAAGATCAGACTGGTAAGAATGGAAACAAATAATTAAACATTGAGAAGAGCTCCAGAAATTTCTTGATGCAATTAAGAAATGATTCAAAGATTTGAATCAAATAAGGAAAGAGAATTTTCCAACAATGACGAGGAGGGTCAACTCTCTTACCAAAAGTATACCTCTAGAAAATATACTTGAGAACAACGATGGCTCTCGGAAACCTGCAAGCCGGACCCCGCCAACCTTATCGAGAATCTGAATATTTCACATCTTAATGCGTAAATAATCGAAACCAATTTAGAGCAGATTTGAAAATACCCTAACGAGAGCAACCCCACATAGCTCAGCCCCTACTCACTCTTTTTTAGTCATTTTCGACGAAGGATATCAACGCTCAAAAGAGCAACAAATCGTCCTAAATGGACAAAACACAAAGTGGATAGCAGAATCAAAATCAATAGTCAATAAAACAACTATCTGGAATAACAAAATGATTGTATATGAAAATTAAGTCGCATACACTTACCACCAATAAATAATCAAGCTTTTAAAACATTTGACTCGCACTTGTGCCTGATTTTCACATCATACATATTTGTAAAAAACTTTTAAAACACCCATTAAAAATATTCTTTTCAAAGAGCTAATTATATTTCGAAGTGTATTAAAAAGAAGGGTCAAAAACAAATGTCATTAAAACATTGTTTACTATAAACCCAAGACAATTTACACTTAGCTCTATTTTCAAACGGTTCATTTTAAATGATTTTTTTCATTTATAAACTATCATTTATAAATTTCAAACAACATTTATTATCTCGAAAGATAATAAATCAATTAAAATGCTTTTATAAATTCAAAACAATGTTACTCATCCAGATAGATAACTAATAAAATTCTTTTATAAATTTAAAACCACATTAATTATCCCAAGACAAAATTAATCAAATTTGTAACTTCTTTAATAAATCAATTAATTAAATTTAAACATCTTTATTAAATCAGTTAATTAACATTAACCATTTTTATTAAATCAGTTAATTAACTTTAAAACACTTTTATTAATTCGGTTAATAACTTTAATCACTTTTATTAAATCAATTAATTAACTTTAAGACCCTTTTATTAAATCAGTTAATTAGCTTTAAACATCATCAATAGATTTATTATTTAACTTTATTATAGTTAAATAATAACAAAGAATATATTTAAACCTCTAATTTTTTTCAAATACTTATACTATCCTTACAAACCCATTTGAAAAGAACTTACAAAAAATTTATGGTAAATATAACCTTTATAAATTTAACCAACATTAATTTTCCCGAAAGATAATTAAATCCTATTTATAATCTTTAATAAATTTAAGATAGCATTGATTATCCCGAGAGAAAATGAATTAAATTTATAACCCTTTTTATATATTTTAATCAACACTTATCCTTTATTTTCAAAATTCTCGAAATACTTGAAAATATAGTTAAAACGACTTTCAAATTGCAAAAACATGACCTAACATTTATCTTGTAAAAATACAAGCACAAGTTCAAAACGCACACACGCGTAGATTTAAGTTGATGATATTTCATAAGTGACGGTATAGCGATAATCGCTATAACAACACTTACATAGATTAAATAGCATGTCACAAATATTTCAACCAAACGTCAATATAAGCAGCATAAGAATATAAGTAAGAAACATATAACAGTAAATTAATAATGGCGAGAAACCCCTTAGGTTCTCTCTACAAAAATCCCCTGCAAAACAATGGTTATTTATGCAGTCTTCTTTTCAAGCAGAAATTCAATTCTAAATAAACAATCATATTATTAAAAATAATTAGCAATCAATAGCCGAACTATCATTTATTGATTAATCCATATATTAATTAACTTCAAAGATAATATTTTTACTTTGTAAGCACAGAACGATGAATTATTCTACTCGATAGATGTCCAAAATAATATATTCAATTTAATTATAGCAGAATAATGTTTTATTTTGATAAATTGATATCATAATGAAGTATAACTAATTTAACTACGTTAAACGTAATTAAATTAAATCTCTATAATTTTATCATTAATTTATATATACTTCATTAAAACTATCAACTATCATCCAAGCATTCAACAATAATCTATTGCAACACAGATATCATATAATTTATTTAGAGGTCAGTAAGCTCGTCGAAATTCCAGATGACGCTTTCGCATTCTGGTTTGATCTATTCGATTTTAGCTCAAATTTACACTAGCTCCAAACTTAACGAAATTAGTTCAACACATAAATAATGCTATTACGAGCACAACGCAAAAACCCGCATCTCGATTGAACCTCATATGCAATAGTTATTGATTTAATAAGAATACAGATTAAAATATTCGTTAATTAATCACCATTATCACTTAATTAATTAAATTACCATTTAACCGTTCTCGTCCCTCGCACTAACTACAATCGTCTACATACGTACATGAAGATACCCAAAACAGCCCTACATCTCCACCAATTTCTCCCTCCACAAGTAATTGTTCATCTACCCATCTTTTCCTATGTGTCGCTCTCCATCTCCTCTCCGCAACCATCACGTCAATCCAATGCTCAACGTCCCTGAACATCACCAATGCAACAATGCCAAGTTGCAATTCTCTATACTCGACCGCACATCCAAAATTACCACCACCAATGCTCCATCACCCGAGCAACTCAAATCCACACTCAACTTTGCCTCTCCCCTCACCAAACTCGACCAAAGTGAAACCCTAACTCCAACCCAAATGGTTGAGCTCGACCCAGAGATGCCACAACCAACAATGACGCTATGGATTTGTAGATCTCCTTAAAACAAACCCAATGGAACTAATTTCATAATTTTTAGTTGAGTAAAGCTCTTGGTTTTTATTTTTGAATGGGTGGATGCTTATTTTCTTATGTTACAAGAGATAGAAAATGAATAAGAGAGAGAAGAAGGAAAAGTAGAAGTTTGTTGAATACTCCAAGTGTTGATGTTTGTATATTTTGCAATTTCCGGCGCGATGCTGCATAGAATTCCGTTCGCGTACGAAACGCGAACGATAAAACAAAAATATGACTGCGCACAAAAAATACGACACGATTTTAAAATGGTTATAAAATTCACTTCTTATCTTATTCTATGAAATTTCAAAAATACCATCGTTTGCCGTAAAATACGTCAAACGGCAATTTAAATATTTTCTAAACTAGAAATTATACAAAAATTCAATAAATTCATTTAAAAATATGTCCTCAAAAATCAAGTCATTTTATTAACAATTTATTTTCTTTTTATTTATTTGAACGTTTTATTATTGCAAATAAAATTTACAAAATGAGCTCGCCATTATTATTTATTAATTAAAAGGAGTTAAATAAGGCTATTTAATCCATTTAATTAATATTTAACTTATAATTCAAATATTTAAATAATCCCTATATTTCAATATAAGTTATGTAGATTTTTAAACACCAATTATATAAATATTAAAAATCAACTAAATATTCAAAAATAAAATTGATAAAATTCTAGAATGTTACACAATCATTTTGAGGACGTAAAAGATTCTCACAAGAAATCTTATGCAAAACTCATCAAGTCCTTTAAGCATAAAAGTTTTAGGTTGCTTAATCGCATTTTAAATTTAACTGACCAACTTAGATTTGCTACTCAAGATCGAGATGTAGTTTTCCAGGAGTTTCTGAAATTGGCAAAGCAACATCCGAGAGGCAATATCTTAAAACAAAATAGGCTTGGGTTCCTTCGAAAATTTTACATTTCGGAATTGAGTATAATGCCATAGGCCATCCCTGGGTTTAAAAGCGTGTCTCCTTCTCTTTTGGCTATCACCAAAGGGGAATTGGCTGAACGCAACTATCTCGGAGTATCTCCCTTAACACGATCCAGGAGTTACCCTTAGGCTTGAGCTAGAGGGTTCCTGCCTTTAGAACTTTCTGTACCGAACGCATTATTAGGAAAGAATATTTTCTCTTCTAATATGGCTAGACCCTTGGAGACTCTCGTTGAAGCGAGGTCTAGAGGTCTTAGAATTATTTTTAGTACAAAAGAAAATTTTGGTCTTTAAAAAGTTGGAAACCTTGTAGTTATCTTTTGTTTTTTTGCATTCCCTAGTAACGGAATAGAATTGGATTACGCTAAACCATGATTAAATACTATAAATAAGCCAAAATTAAAAGTGTTGAAAGTAAAGACGTCGAGAGTTTATAGTGGTTCGGGCTGAAAGTACCTATGTCCACTATCCTTTCTTTGTTTAGAGATCTTTTGTATAGCTAAGAGGCTGTTATAATGTTGAGTTGGCCAAGTCCACCATTAATGAGTTTCTATCTGAGCTCTAATATAGGAAAATATAATTTATGTAGTATTTGAATTATGTAGATGCCAAAGTTTTCCTTGATGCATTAGGATCAACGCTAATTTATAGGCATCTTGTTATGCAGTCATTGGCGGAGTGCTTTCTTCTTAAATTGATGACTGGACCAATTTATATGGCTTAGATTTGAACACGTGTTGATATTTGAATGGCTTAACACTCGACGTGGATTGCTAACCTAGCCTTTTATGTGTAGGTTTTGGCATGTGGCAATCGATATGTACGACTTATACTTTGCATTGTATGACTGGCTAATGCTTCTGGAGGCTATCTTATTGATCATGGCCGCGTTGAAGACATCTTTTGGCTTTAGTGTCTTATCTCGGGGTTGGATTTCGATTGGTACCCTTTTGAGGATTTAATCCTTTAGCTTTCAACTGATCAAGCGACCACTCTGCTCGGATACCGGCTTATACTTCAACCTAAGGACTTACCCTTTGTTTTAATGTGCCAGAAGGGTTATGCAAAAGTATATACAAGATGTTCGTTGATGTTTGATATTTATGGGAAGCATAATATAGAGCATAATTGATATGGTCTGAAATTGGAATATAACTGAAAAAATATTTATGATATAACAACATCACACTAGGTGTGGAAGTTATTGTTTGTGATTGCATTGACCAACCAAACAAATGGTACGTCGCTTTATATGTTTTAAAATAGGAATATAACTGGGGAAAAATTATGGTGTAACAACATTACTCTAGGTGGAAGTTATTGTTTGTGATTGCATTAAAAAACCAAACAAATGGCATGTCACTTTAAATATACAATTGATGTGATTCCACGATCTAAAATTGTAAAAGATCCTTCAAGTAGCACAATCTTTTGGTTTATCTCAAGTGGAATGATTCTTTGGTGTGCTCACATAATAGGAAAGTACTTCTAGTTTTGCATGCTAATATTGATCGACCTTCGATTCAATTTGTGCATGCTGTGGTAAATTATATTGAAAAATACGTAGCCAAGTCTGAACCAGTATCAAAGATGTTCATAGATACATTCAGAGCAATAGTTAAAAACGTTCATAGATAGGTATGTGTGTGTTTTCTTTCTAAAATTACATTAATCTATATTAGTTCTATTGATCAAAAGGATATGACTAGAGAAGTTCTTCCTCTTACATTCTTGAATCCTTATCCATCGACTCAGATCATCAAAGTACCAATAACAAATAAAGGTAACTTAAGATCTTATAAAAATAATCGAGGAGAAGGTTACGTGTTTAGTTTAGAACTCACCGATGAAGTTGTAAGTTTTATAAATTAATATTTTCAACTATATTTTCTCTAATTATAGAGCCATTAAGTTATTATTATAATGCTTGCTTTTTTCAAATTAATATTGTACACAGATTCTGGTTACAATGTTTAATAAAGCTACAAAAAAATTATATGCTATATTTGAGTATGGAAAATTTTATTATATTTCTGAAGGAACACTTAAGCCTTCAAATAAAAATTCATTACGTATATGAGATGACTATAAATGAGTACTCATCAGTTGAAAAGGTAGATGATGCGAACTCTTCAATATTTGAGATCATATACAACTTTGTAAAGACTGATCAACTTCAAAGACATCTTAAGGGAAAGGTGGTTGTATATAAGGCATTCAATTTATTAATTTTTAGTAAATCATTGTATGGTTACTTATATAATATATATACCTTTTAGATGTAATCGGTGTTGTTCAATGTGTCTCTTCAACAAAAGGTGTTCGAAGAAGAATCAACAATGAGAACCTTCAAAAACATGATATAACTATTACAAATTATTTATAAGTAAAGATATTATATCAATTATATTTACGCTTAAATTTAAATTATAAATCGTTATATGTATAACTAGCTAAGTTGGTTACGAGTTGATAGAAATGGTTGATAAAGCTTCTATAGTGTTAATTATGTAAAACTTAGATTGTTTTAAGGGTATATATCTTTTAATTTTTTTTACCCTTACCTTACCATCATTTTTAAGATATTATTACTGTTGTAGGTTTATCTTTATCAACATTGAGTAAAATCAATTTAGCTATACACCTAGACATATTAAAAGCTAAAAAGCTTATAACTTGATACGAATGTGAAGGCAAAAATGCAACAATAACATCTACTAATTATGATAGGATCATGATTTATCATATAATAAATAATTCAACATTGGGTCATGATAAGATTAGTCCTCATCATTTCAAATTATAGCATACAGTAATAATTTTATATTGATTGGCTATTTACTTTTTTTCCCTACTCAACATATATTCTTTAGTGTACATGTTTCCATAACTTACATTAAGAGTCGAATATTATGGAATCGAGCTTGTAAGACTTGCAACGAAAAGGTTATTTAAGCTCCAGAATCGAGCTATTAGTGTGAAGCGTACCAAAAGAATGAAAGTAATTATTTTATAATTTAAAAATGAAGATTTAGGTATTTCTACAAATTTTTAATATCTTTAATAATATAATTATGTAATGCAGATATATTATGGTAGTGAAAATTTATGATCCATCAGCTGAAGCTGGGTAATTTATTTCAATGAAAATGCATAGCATATAATAGGTTGTAGTGTTGATGACTGATATAAGATTAAAAATGAAGAAGGTGAAGAAATACACAAACAAAAACTAAAAGATGTGTTATGGGTCCTCCATCTTTTCAAGGTTGGTGTTGCACAAATTGATATATGAATGAAAAAAAGGATCGCTGTTATGTCTCTTTATTATTATAATGCTTGCTTTGTTCAAATTAACAAGGTACACAGATTCTTGTTATGGTGTTTAATAAAGCTACAAAAAATTATACGTTACATTTGAGTATGGAAAATTTTATTATATTTCTAAAGGAACACTTAAGCCTTCAAATAAAATATTAAATACCGTAGAAAACGTATACGAGATGACTATAAATAAGTACTCATTCGTTGAAAAGGTAGATGATGCTAACTCTTCTATATTTGAGTTCATATACAACTGTGTACAAACTGATCAACTTCAAAGACGTCTTAAGGGAAAGGAGGTTGTACATAAGGCATTCAATTTATCAATTTTTAGTAAATCATTGTATGGTTACTTATATAATATATTTACCATTTAGATGTAATCTGTGTTGTTCAATATGTAATCAGTGTTATTCAATGGGTCTCTTCAACCAAGGGTGTTCGAAGAAGAATCAACAATGAGAACCTTCAAAAACATGACATAACTATTGCAGATTATTTATAAGTAAAGATATTATATCAAATATATTTACACTTTGATTTAAATTATAGAATCGTTATATGGATAACTAGCTATAGAAGTAGGTTCCGAGTTGCTAGAAATGGTCAATAAAGCTTCTAATTTATTAATTGTGTAAAAGTTAGAGATTTTAAAGGGTATATATCTTTCAGTTTTTTTTACCCTTACCATACCATCATTTTTAAAATATTATTACTATTGCAGGTTTTCTATATCAACATTGAGTAAAATCAATTTAGCTATAAACCCAAACATATTAGAAGCTAGAAAGCTTAGAATTTGCTATGAATGCGAAGGAAAAAATGTAACAATAGCATCTACTAATTATGATAGGATCATGATTTCTCATATAACAAAAAATTCAACATTGGGTCATGATAAGGTTAGTCCTCATCATTTCAAATTATATCATACGTTAATAATTTCATATTGATTGGTTATTTACTTTTTTTCCCTACTTAGCATATATTCTTTAGCGTGCATGTTTACATAACATACACTAAGAATCAAACATTGTGGAATCGAGCTATTGGTGTGAAGCATGCCAAAAGAATGAAAGTACTAATTTTATTTTTTAATTTAAAAATAAAGAGTTAAGTATTTCTATGAATTTTTAATATTTGTAATAATATATTTATGTAATGTATATATATTATGGTAATGAAATTTTTTGATCCATTTGTTGAAGCTGGGTTACTTCTTTCAATGAAAATGCATAGCATATCATAGGTTGTAGTGTTGATGACCGATATAAGATTCAAAATAAAGAAGGTAAAGAAATATACCAACAAAAACTAAAAGATGTGTTATGGGTCCCCCGTCTCTTCAGGGTTGGCGTTGCTCAGATTGAGTATATGAATGAAAAAAATGGATCGTTGTTATGTCTCACTCAACCGTTAATTATTCGGCTGAATCAAGCTTCTTGTTGGAAGAAATATCGACCACGATAGAGTCTAAAGTTTATTATTTTATTTTATTTTATCAATGCTAGTTTTAGATGATTTATTTAAAAAATGTAGTTTAAAAATATGTTATTTATATTTTAGATGTATTCTTTCATTTTTCATCTTCTTTAATTAAATATTCAAAGCTAAGATAATATGTTTTTAACTAACATGTTGACTTGTCATTTCATTTTCCAAATCCAATAATGATTTGTAGCTACAAAGAAGTATATTGCTGCTTCTTATATATATGTATGTATGTGTGTGTGTATGTATATGTATGTTGTGTGTGTGATTTATATCAAACAATCAATTTTTGTTCCCACTGTAGATGTCATTGAACATCTCCATATTATTCAATCAAAGTATGATTTGCAGTTTTTTAGTAGTTTATGATGAACACTTTATTATTAAAGATAGGTCATATTTTCCATAATTTACCCAAATTATTCCTTTACTTCTTGGGTTGAAAGTTGCACGTCCAACAATTAAAGAGCTTAGGCAAGAAGGTATAAAATCGTAAGGTAATTTTTATTTTTGGTTAATGCAATCCATAAAATTTGATTAAAAACTATCACCTAAGTTTTAAGATGTCAAAGGTACAAGAACTGTGGATAACATATGCATTTAAGTTTCATTTAATAGTATGGCAGCATATAGAGTTTTTTCAACATGAATTTTTGGAAACATGACAACAGTTAGATATGAGAATTGTGGTTATGAAATGGAAATGTTAGTTTACTAGATTTTATCAGATTATTTGGAGTTTAGGGTGAATTTGCAATTAGTGGATTATGTGATCATCGTATTCACACAATTTATAGTATGCACTTGATAACTTAGACAGTATATAAAGGTTTGTTATTATCTTGGTTTTAGTCTCGTACAAATTTCATAAACATATTATAGATTTGACTATATATAATGTTAATCTAGAAAATGAATCAACATCCAGAAATCAGATGAAAGCATCATTCCTTGATTCGACACGACGTGGCTCTTCCAGTTCTAGATGTCGCATCAGTGGGAAATAAAAGAAAATGCAGAAAAGTAAAAGGAGACACAAGAATTGTTATAGTGGTTCGCTGTAATCTCCGACCTACGTCCACTTTAATCTCTTTTATTAGTATTCTCTCTCTGCATTACAACTAGTTATACCAGATCTGACCACTATCTAGTGGATTCCAGATTTATAATGGGGTTTTATAATGTTTTTTGAAGAAAGTAGAGGTGAAGAAAATGGCAGCTCCTAGGTCCAGAGTCTGTGAAGTAAATCTAGAGTGAAGAGATAAATGGTCATGCAGTAGACCCTCTTTGGTTGCAGGTAGGCTGTACTTATAGGGAAACAAAGGTACTAGATCAGAAGCCTGCTTGCAATAGAGTATAAGAGTCATTCCATGGACGCACAAGTGAACTCGGAGTCCATCGAGTTAAAATAATAACTCAGCACCGAGTCATTTAACTCGGTGTCGAGATATTTCCTTTGGTGAAATTGCTCCAACTCTTTTGCACTACTCTTCTATCATCAAGTTGATGTGCTCCATTCTCTTTTCATCGATTATTGGTTGGTTCTATAGGTCGTTCAGTCATCACTTGAGTTATCCTGTTATCTTAGGTTTTTTCTCTTCAACCCTTGAAATATGTCGTCCAAACTCTAGGAAAACACTTGGTCACGAGTGAAAGGGGTAGAAAATGAGTGATATGAAGTTGGAGAGTTCACTACACCAAAAAGGTGTATTTGTAACGAATATAGTCGTTACAAATGAAATTTATAATAGATATAGTCGTGAGCGGTACAGGCGTGAGGTATGTCGTTACAAATATTTATAACGGCCTCTACCCGTTATTAGATATATCACTTACCAACGGACTTTATCGTTAGAAATCTAAATTTTTGTAACGAAATAGTTTGTTATTAGTTGCATCGGTTTGTAACGGGTATTTTCCGTTACTCAGTTTCCCCTTTCATAGTGAAAGAAGGGGTTGTCATTCTAAATTATCACGACCTTGTCTGTTACAAATTTCATCATTAGTAACGCACTTGTTCGTTACAAATTTCATCAATAGTAACGACTATGCTCGTTATAAATTTCGTCTTTAGTAACGAATATGTTCGTTATAGCTACCAAACCATGTAGAGCTGCATTTTTGCTAGCATTTACACTACAGAATTGTCTATTATAATACAGTAGGTACATACATATCAAAAATTACAGAAAATTTCGATAACAATAAGCAATTACGCATCCAAACATACAACTTAAATTGCACAAATATTTGACAACAAATTAAAGGAAGATTCGAAATTTCACAAGTTCATCATACATAACTAAAGAGTATGAAATCAAAATATTACAAGTTCTAACATTACTTCAAAATAAATTCTAGATCCTACAAACAACGAACACGACGCTCATGCCAAATAACAAAACCTCCATCAATTATATCAAATAACTTGTAATTACCATTTTGTGGTGCTTCATAAATAGGTGCTTCTGGATCAAACATTTTCTCCACCCATACAACTCTTTCCCCATTCATCACCTCTCTATGGTGGCATACTTGCTTCATAGTCGATGTAGAGCTAATTGCAAGACAATAGTTTTTTCTTTTCTCCTTTCCAAACACTTCAGCAATGGGATCATTCTCAAAATCTTCAAAACTTCTACTTCTATTGCTAGCATTGACACTAGAGTTTTCCTTTTGTCTTTCCTCCGCTGCTTCAACTAATGCCTGCATAATACCCAAATAAATTATAAACAAAAGTTGAACTTGATAGAAACTTTCTTGCATAATACCATAATACTATCAATATCCTACATAATACCATAATACTATCAATATCTTGCATATTGGTTGATAGAAAATATTTTGCATATTAAATAAAGTAAAAGCATAAACTAAAGAATATACTATCAGTTCAGTTTGCACTCATCCCCATTTCAGCTCGCAGCTCAGTTTGCACACAGCAGTTTATACATCAGACGTACGTTTATAACCTCAGATACAGTTCATTAGTTCATTCGGCAATAAGACCTCACCAACTGCTGTGAAGTACCAACATGAATCATCAACGATCTGAGGCTGACTCGTTGCAATCTCAACACGCAGCTGCAGTGCCCCTATGCAATTGCTGCTGCTGCATCTTGCTTACCCTAGGCAGTGCCCCTATGCTATCTCAACACGCAGTTATGTAGTGTATCGTAATAAAAAACCACATAGACAGAAAGGTTCGCAGATATAAATAAACAGAATATTTCACATATGTGCAACTTATACTTAAAAGGCGAAACTACAAGACTCGGCTACTCAAATAAGTAACTTTGTATATTTGCAGGATATAACTTTTACTCAAAACTTTAAACCCAAGAATATGAAGTAATGCTGAAAGTCTTATGAGCAGGATCCACTACATGGGAAGCAAGGCTGCATGTTCTCTCTTTTGTGTGTTTCATCAAGATTTTTATTTAAATAAACATTCTTATTCTCAAAAATAATATGGAAAAATTTATATGATTGTCAATCTAAGTCACATAAACTATAGGAATTCCAATTCCAACTGCTAAACTCACAGCACCAACAGAGACTGCTACTATCTATAAATCTCATCAAAATAAAAATAGCATGTCTAATGTGACATGACAAAATAATTCAAATGGAAAAGATAGCGGTGGAGGATTCAGGTTTGCGGCGTCTTGGTCAAGTTCAAAAGCTCTAATGCGTGGATATTTATACAGTAAAGTCCCTTGCCTGAACCCACTCGAAAAAACTGAGAATCACACACCAGCATTGGCATATACATTTGGTAGTAGGACTACACCCTTTTTACACAGTCAATGAAACAACCAAAAAGAGAAAAGAAAATCAAAGTTCTATTATGATCACTGTAACTAAAATTAGCATAAGGATGCTGGACGATTCAATACCTCGTCTCCTTCATAATCATTGCTTTGTCTTAATCATACTTACTCTATTTTAATCATACTTAACCAAAAAAAATGCACTTATGTGCTTTTAATTACAAAAAAAACACCAATATATATAATATATCAAAAATCCAAACAACCAAACAAACTGCACTGTAAGTCTCTAACCCAAACGTATATAACATGTTCTGCTTACTTAACATTCCAATCTTTGCATTTATATGGGGGAAATGTGTCACTGGATATGCTAATTGGTGGATCTGTATTGTCTTTGAAAAATGAAACCATGACCACCGCAAAATTATATAGTCCAAGAAAAACTTTGAAACAAACAAGTATAATAGGAAAAAAACATAGCATCTGATTGCAGAAAATAATCATTTGGATTAATATAATCAAATCTGCTGTCATAAAATAGTTACGTAGTCTGTACATCAAGCAGTAGTAAATCGGAAAATGTTACTAAACACTATCATGAAAATTGCCTAAAATAAAGAACATATTAGATGAATATGGAAGAAAGCCATATGATTTACCTCAGTAACAGCACAGAGAATGGCCACTATTGATAAGTTATGCAACAGTCAAGCTATTGATAAGTTATGCAACAGAGAATGGCCACTATTGATAAGTTATGCAACAGCACAGAGAATGGCCACTATTGATAAGCCACAATTGGTACGTTATCAAACAACTATTGTTCCTAGCATGTGTTTAGTCGAGACACATTAACATTGCCCAAATATTATTAATAGTCTTACTATTAACCAACTGAGGTCAGCTATATATCTTAACATGGTATCAAAATTCAAAGAAAGATACAAATGCTCTCCTTTTTACTTTTCTATAGCTTTTAATTTATTCTTATAAACAAATGCTCACCGTGAGTGAAAAAATGAAAGAAATTACCTTTCTTCAATTTAAATATCAACTACTTTTCAATGTATTTCAGTGATCCTATTGCTTTAAAAGACAAGCTTTTCAATATATTAGCATAATGCAAAACACAAAAGTGGTGGTGCTTTCTTTTTGTTTCTGCTAAAAATCAAAAACTCATGCAACTCAACTTAAATAATTGATTCATTGATAAACATTATGATGAAGCAACATACCTAAGCTCGACGACCAGAGGCTCCGACCTAACGCCCACCTCCATGCCGAGCTACGACCTAACACCTCTTCCCAAAGTCGCGACCGACCTAAACCCCATGACGCGGAAGCACATCGCAAACTCCGGCCTAACCCTAAATCGTTGCCGAGATAAGGTTCCGTTAAATCTTTGCCGAGCTATCCCTTTGCCGAGCTATCCCTTTGCCGAGCTATCCCTTTGCCGAGCTATCCCTTAAGTCGCGAAAGAAGACGAAATCGTTGCCGAGATAAGCTGAAGCCCTAAATCCTAGGTCGTTGCCGAGATAAGCTCTCAGAGATCGTTGCCGAGATAAGATCCATAAGTCGTTGCCGACCTAAGTACTTGTTTTTCTTTGAAGTTTTTTGTGTTGAGTTGTAACTGTTGTACCTTAAGTCGTCACCGAGTTAGCCTGAGTCGTAGGTCGTAAGTCGGTTGCCGACTTAGGAGTTAGTGAATTTTGTGTTTTTTTGTGTGAAGTTGTAAAACGCCTATAAATAGGCCGGGTTTCTCATTTGTAAAGGTTGTTGAATATTGAATAAAATTCTCTTTTGTTAGCTTGTTGCTTTCAATTTCAATTGGTAGTCGAGTGTATCTCCTATCTCCACTTACGTCATTCGAGTGCGCTCGGATCATCGTTTGTTGAAGCCGATTCACGGTATCTTGTGCGCAAGATCAACGTTGAAGAATCGTAGATCTCTTTCCCGGTATCTTCGGATCAACGAGTCAGAGATAGCTAGAGTTCGGTATCCTCGGATCAACGAATTCGGGCATTCCAGTATTCATCATTCCATCGACTGCTACTTTCTTCGATCGAAGATCGTTTTGAATTATCCGCTGCGTCAGTTTTGGTATCAGAGCTTGTTTTAGCCAATCATAGCTAAATCGAGTCTTGGAGCCGAGAATTTGAAGTTGTGTTCATCGTGTTCATCATATTTTGCAACAAAGTTGGAGTTTTCGATCCATTTCATTTTGGATCAAAGTTCGAAAGGTGTTTGAAACCTGAAGCGTGAATTTGTTGAAGTAGTTGAGAAGTATTCAATTATGCCGCTAAGACGAGTTCAACGTCATCGCAATATTAATGCTTTGTATGGAAGAGAAGAGGCCGATGAAATGGAGCAACGAATCAACGAGAATTTCAATGAGAAGCTTACGGAAGGGATTGGTCGATTAGAGAGGATGATGTTGGAGATGAGTCAAAATCAGAGAAGAGTATCACCTGAATCGAGCCATGGAAGAAGTAGAATTTCACCACATTCAAATCGAGAGAGAAGTGTCGATAGTGATCATAGAAGCGTGGATCGAGATTGTGATCGAAATGTTGATGATCGAGGTCGTGATAGAAATGTGACTGATCGAGATCGGAGGAATGTGGATCGTAGGAATGTTGGTGGACGACGTGATGGTGGTAGAGATGTTGGTGGTCAGGATCGACATCGATATACATCGGATGGTGAAGAAGAGTATGATGGTGGTAGTGTTCATGGACGAGGACGTGGACGAGGAAGGAATCAGTCGGAGTACGATCACAAGTGGGAATCTGGGATGAAGACAGAAATTCCAGAATTCAAAGGTGGTATGCAGGCTGAGGAGTTTTTGGATTGGATGGCTAATGTTGAAGAAATTTTTGATTTCAAAGAAGTTCCAGAACGTCGTAGAGTGAAGTTGGTTGCTACAAGGTTGAGGGGTAGAGCTTTGGCATGGTGGCAGCAAACTAAACTTACACGAGAACGAATGGGGAAGTCAAAAGTTGAATCTTGGGAGAAATTGAAGAAATTGATGAAAGCAACGTTCTTACCTTACAATTATCAATCTTTGATGTATCAACGTTTGCAGAACTTGAGGCAGGGCACAAAGACTGTTAATGATTACGCAGATGAGTTTTATCAGCTTATTGCAAGGAATGATATTATGGAAACGGAAGAGCAGCTGACATCTAGATTCATTGGGGGATTGAGAATGCAGATTCAGGATATGGTTAATATGTTCGATCCAAGATCTGTTGCGGAAGCACATCAGAAAGCGTTGGCTTGGGAGAAGCAGGGACGACGAGGAGGTGGTGTGTTTACGAATTCCAATAATCAAGTGAAGGGTGTTGGTGGAAGTTCTAATGTGTCTAAACCTATCAGCAAACCAGTGATGAAGGAGGTTGAGAAGGCAAAGGTTAACAACGGTTTCAAATGTTACAACTGTCAGGAGTTGGGTCATAAAAGCAACGAATGTCCGAAACCAAAGAAGAGAGCAATGATTGCTGAGGTTGAGGATGAGGATGAAGAAGCTGAATGCTCTAATTCTTTACCAGTTGAGGAGGAAGACTTACTGTCGGGAGATGACGGGAATGCATTGATGATGAGGAGAAGTTGTTTAACACCGAAGCAAGAGGAAGAAAGTAGTTGGTTGAGGAACAATATCTTTCAATCTACATGCACTATTCTGGGAAGAGTTTGTAAATTTGTTATTGATGCTGGGAGTTGCGATAATATTATCTCTACAGAAGCGGTGAAGAAGTTGGAGTTGAAAACTGAGAAACATCCTAAACCGTACAAGTTAGCTTGGTTGAGGAAGGGTGGTGAAGTGAAAGTTGGACGTAGAGCTTGTGTGAAGTTTTCAATTGGGAAGAAATACAAGGATGAGGTTTGGTGTGATGTAGTAGACATGGATGTGTGTCATCTGTTGTTGGGGAGACCGTGGCAGTTTGATAGAGCAGTACAACATGACGGACGGACCAACAGTTACAGTTTCATGTTCGAAGGTACAAAGATTATTCTGGTTCCGAAGAAACGCCAACAAGAAGAAAACAAAGTGGAGGAAATCGAAGAGCTGAAAACTTTATTGACTTTGAAGGAGTTTGTTAAAGAAGTTGAAGAAGAGCCGGAAGTATTCTTGTTGATTGGACGAGAAAGCAGTGAAGAGATTGAACTTCCAGAAGAAGTTAAACCAGTTCTGAAAGAATTTGACGATGTATTTCCAGAGGAGTTACCAATGGAGTTGCCACCGTTGAGGGATATACAACATCAGATAGATCTTGTTCCCGGTGCTGTATTGCCACACAGACCACATTATCGAATGAGTCCGAAGGAACATGAAGAATTGCAGAGGCAGGTAGAGGAATTGCTTGAACAGGGGCGTGTGCAGGAAAGTCTGAGTCCTTGTGCTGTACCAGCTTTATTGGTACCCAAGAAGGATGGGACATGGAGAATGTGCACTGACAGTCGAGCATTGAATAAGATTACTGTGAGATATAGATTTCCAATGCCGAGGTTGGATGATTTGTTGGATCAAATAAGTGGAGCTACTATCTTTTCGAAGATTGATTTGAAGAGTGGATATCATCAAATTCGTATCAGACCAGGAGATGAGTGGAAGACTGCTTTTAAAACCAGAGAGGGTCTATACGAGTGGTTGGTTATGCCGTTTGGTTTATCAAATGCACCGAGTACTTTTATGAGGGTGATGAATCAGATTTTTCGACCGTTCATTGGGAAATTCGTGGTGGTGTATTTCGATGATATTCTTATTTACAGTGGGAGTCCAGAGGAACATTTGAATCATCTTAGAGAAGTGCTGATGGTATTGCGACAAGAACAATTCTATGCTGCAACGAAGAAATGCGTGTTCATGACGCATAGTGTTTTATTTCTGGGGTATGTTGTTTCAGAGAAAGGAATACAGGTTGACCAGAGTAAAGTTGAGGCGATCAGAAACTGGCCACAGCCCAAGACGATAACGGAAGTTCGTAGTTTTCATGGGTTGGCTTCATTTTATCGAAGGTTTATCCCACACTTTAGTAGTGTGATGGCGCCTGTTACAGATTGTATGAAAGGCAAACAGTTTTCATGGTCAGAGGAAGCAGGAATTGCTTTTGGAAAAATCAAGGAATTGCTGACATCTGCACCAATTCTAGTGCTACCTGATTTTCAGTTGGTGTTTGAACTACATACTGATGCATCCAAGGTTGGGATTGGAGGGGTGTTGAGTCAGAAGGGGCGTCCAATTGCCTATTTCAGTGAGAAGTTGTCAGGAGCAAAGATGCGATACAGTACATATGATGTGGAGTTTTATGCTGTTGTACAATCTATTAAACACTGGAGACACTATCTATTTCAGAAGGAGTTCGTTCTGTATACTGATCATGAAGCATTAAAGCATTTGCAAGGGCAAGACAATATTTCAGCAAGACATGCATCGTGGATTGCTTATTTACAGCAGTTTACTTTTGTCGTTAAGCACAAGTCAGGGGTAACCAATCGTGTGGCTGATGCTTTGAGCAGGAGGAGTCATTTGTTGACGACAATGAAAGTTGAAGTGACAGGGTTTGAATTATTGCCAGAATTGATTGAAGAAGATCCTTACTTTGTGAAATTTGTTGAAAAGGTAAAGGAAGGAAATACGGATGAATTTGTGTTGGTGGATGGTTTTCTGTTTAAGGGAAATCGTTTGTGCATCCCAGACTGTAGCTTGAGAATGAAGATTGTTAAAGAACTACATGAAGAAGGCCATGTGGGTAGAGATCGTACGTTGCAGTTAATTTCTCAATCTTATTTTTGGCCGTCAATGAGGAAAGAGGTGGAAAGATTTGTTGAGAGATGTCATATTTGTCAGGTTTCGAAAGGAACTGCGACTAATGCTGGTTTATATATGCCATTACCTGTACCAATTAAACCATGGGTTGATGTGAGTATGGACTTCGTGTTGGGATTACCGAGGACACAGCGAGGTAACGATTCCATATATGTGGTGGTTGACAGGTTCTCGAAGATGGCACACTTTATTGCTTGTAAGAAAACGGCAGATGCTGTTCATGTTGCTCAGTTGTTTTTCAAAGAGATATATCGACTTCATGGGTTGCCCGAATCTATTGTGTCGGATAGAGATACTCGATTTCTGAGTCACTTTTGGTCGAGTTTGTGGAAAATGGTGGGAACAAAGCTGAAGTTCAGTAGTGCTTATCATCCGCAAACTGATGGACAAACGGAGGTGGTTAATCGATCGTTGGGAAACTTGTTGAGGTGTCTTGTTCAAGATAACCTAAAGAGTTGGGATGTGAAGTTATGTCAGGCAGAATTTGCCCATAATCATGCTGTGAATCGAAGTACTGGGTTCAGTCCATTCCAGATTGTTTATTCGAGCTTACCAAAGGGACCGTTGGATTTAACGGTAATACCACAATCAAAGAAGACAGTTAAGAAAGCTGCTGATTTTGTTGAAGGGTTGACGGAGTGCCATAGAATCGTTCAAGAACGATTGGAAAAGACAAACGAGAAGTACAAACAAATGGCGGATAAGAAACGAAGGAGTGTAGTCTTCAAAGAAGGTGATTTTGTTTACGCAGTATTGACGAAAGATCGTTTTCCAGTTGGGACTTACAACAAGTTGAAAGCTCGCAAGATTGGACCAGTAGAAATCTTGAAGAAAATCAATGACAATGCTTATCAGTTAAAGTTGCCCGAACACATTCACACTGCTGACGTTTTCAACGTTAAACATTTGATTCCGTACCATGGAGTTGAACTTGTTGAAAAGAAGAGAAGTACAAATTCGAGGTCGAATTTTTGTCAACAAGGGGAGGATGATGAAGCAACATACCTAAGCTCGACGACCAGAGGCTCCGACCTAACGCCCACCTCCATGCCGAGCTACGACCTAACACCTCTTCCCAAAGTCGCGACCGACCTAAACCCCATGACGCGGAAGCACATCGCAAACTCCGGCCTAACCCTAAATCGTTGCCGAGATAAGGTTCCGTTAAATCTTTGCCGAGCTATCCCTTTGCCGAGCTATCCCTTTGCCGAGCTATCCCTTTGCCGAGCTATCCCTTAAGTCGCGAAAGAAGACGAAATCGTTGCCGAGATAAGCTGAAGCCCTAAATCCTAGGTCGTTGCCGAGATAAGCTCTCAGAGATCGTTGCCGAGATAAGATCCATAAGTCGTTGCCGACCTAAGTACTTGTTTTTCTTTGAAGTTTTTTGTGTTGAGTTGTAACTGTTGTACCTTAAGTCGTCACCGAGTTAGCCTGAGTCGTAGGTCGTAAGTCGGTTGCCGACTTAGGAGTTAGTGAATTTTGTGTTTTTTTGTGTGAAGTTGTAAAACGCCTATAAATAGGCCGGGTTTCTCATTTGTAAAGGTTGTTGAATATTGAATAAAATTCTCTTTTGTTAGCTTGTTGCTTTCAATTTCAATTGGTAGTCGAGTGTATCTCCTATCTCCACTTACGTCATTCGAGTGCGCTCGGATCATCGTTTGTTGAAGCCGATTCACGGTATCTTGTGCGCAAGATCAACGTTGAAGAATCGTAGATCTCTTTCCCGGTATCTTCGGATCAACGAGTCAGAGATAGCTAGAGTTCGGTATCCTCGGATCAACGAATTCGGGCATTCCAGTATTCATCATTCCATCGACTGCTACTTTCTTCGATCGAAGATCGTTTTGAATTATCCGCTGCGTCACATTAGTACCTCTAATATAAAAGGACAATTAAAAACATCGCATGCTCTTCTTCATTTATTGTCAGTTAATTTATATCGAAACTTAATCCAAAAGAAAAATGACAAGTAGTTCAGGTCTTCTTGAATTAACAAAATCCTTCTTTTATCCCTTGCTTTCATTTCTTTTGATGTTTGTTTAGCCTCCTTTTCTCCTTTATAAAGCAAAACATTCTCTTGTTTTTGTCCTAAACGTTAAGTCTTTTAGTTTGCTGTCTCTTTCTTTACATAATACTTGCAATATCCAACTTCTATTCGTTATATGTACATATTAGTAAAATAATTAACTAATTTCCTATCATTTGCTTTTACCTTAACTAGAAAACAAGAAAGTTAGCATTTTATATTAAGGCTACACATATAACGACTAAGAAGTCTATAACTAGCAGTTGATCAATATTTACGCTACAGCTGCAAATAAAAGTGGGATGTTTGATTGTGAATTTTGCTTGAGATATCAAGTCACTAATTCGTATGATTTTGTTGACTTATTAGTCATCATCTTACCTGCTAGTATGCTGCACTAATTATTTTTTATCTGCACTGTATTTAAAACCATGTTTAATGTTTAGTTATTTTGTATTGTTATAGAAATATCGGATCATAAAACAGGTGCATGTGATATGTAGTGAGGAATAACTGTTTTTTTGCAAACAATGGAGTCGCCATCTTCAGTTTGCACCAGGCATAAAAGATCTAAGAGGTAAGCACATATATTTTATTCTCTTCTCTAGAAGAAAACGTTTGCCTAAATTCAGTTTCATATTTCTAATGCCTACATTATTAATTGAATTATTAACAGTGATTGTGAAAAAGCAAAGGAAGATGTTCCGCACTCTTCTGATGAATCTCTTCAGAATCTTAAGTTGGTATTTATCTGTTCTTTACAGATTAATTCAATTCATATTTTTTCTCACATCTCTTGTTTGCTTACCTTTAACTTTAATTCTTCGAGTATACTGCTTTTCACTTTTTCTGTTTTGTGCAATTTTGTTCAGTGTCTAAAATGAATGTTTAAAATAGAAGTTGCAAAATCTTTGCTGCCAATAGATGCTTTTCTTTCCTCTTTTTCCTTTTTCCCTCTCTTTTTCTTGTCTTTTTGTTTGTTTGATTGTTTTTTTTTTTTCAATGAGTTTATGTGCATAAAGAGATAGTAATTTTAACATTGATTTATTTTATAGGAAATGGGCAAAGCCAAGGGGCTGAAAGAGAAAAGGAGGGAACCATGCCCTGTAACTATGGCCAAAACTTCTTTGAAGAAAGAGGTATTCCTACTATATCATTTAATATGTTTTTTATTTTTATCTTTTAAACCTTGAAGAACCTGGAGAAATACAATTTAACTCTAAACTGATACTCCATTATAATACTGGACAAAAATACTGATCGTTCTTCCTGTTTAAGTAAAACAAAAATGATAATAATTCTAGTTTGAAGTACTACTCCATACAGAATCAGTTTGGAAACGAGCACAATTGGATTTGAGTAAAAACAAAGTCTCAGCAATTTTATATATTTATTGAAAATGGTTTAAATGGATTGTTGAAAAGAAAAATGATATTGCCTCATCCATATTAACTCTGCCATTAGTAGACTTGCATATTTTTTCCCCAATATCTTCATATTAATAACTGCTGCAATGCAGATACTTTAGTTAGAAAGACATCTAAAGGATCAAATACAGGTGTGTGGCGTGCTTGAAAAAGCATTAGGGCATAACTCATCGACTACCTTCTCTTCAGATGAGAGTTCTATGCCCAAGGTACCCCTATTCATTTCGACTATCTAATCTTAACATAAGTAAACCTATGACTATTATACTATTCTATAGTTGAAGAATGTTTTTGTTAATCATAACTATAGCCAGCAAAGGATCTAATCAAGGAAATTGCAACTTTAGAGCTGGAAGTGATGCACCTTGAGCAATATCTTCTTTCTCTATACAGAAAAGCATTTGACCAACAAATACCCACTCTAGCTCCTACAAGCCCCCATGATAACCCAAAAAGATTGCTATTTAGAGATGAATCAACGCCTAACTTCGAATCAAGTAGATCAAAATCCATTGAAAATAGTAGATACACACTGACATATGAAAAGAAGGATATCAAAGTCAAACAAGTAGTTGATATGAACACAGAAAAACTTACTAGTCCAGGAGCTCATCGGTGTCAGTCTGCTTTATCTCATCGTGTTGTTTATTCGTCGAGGACATCACCTTCGGATGATAGCCTATCTAGAGCCCTTCAGGCATGCCACTCTCTGCCTCTGCGTTATAATGAGGTAAAGTTGATTTTATCAGTTTAATGTAAGTTAATGAAAATTGGACATAAGAGCTGGGTAAAATACTGAATTATGCTTCGTGTAGGTTATTAAGTGCGTTAGATATATACCTATATGAGTATAACTGTTGACGCTGCGATTTGGATGGAGGCGGGTCTTCTTTTTTTCCTTTTCTTTTCACAATTTTGATCATGTGATTTACCTTTTCCAAATTTTCACTCATATTTAGCTACGTTTAACATTAACCGTTTGTATCCAAACAGGAAGTACATTGTGGTACTTCAGGGATAGTAAGCCTAGCAGAATATCTTGGTACAAATATATCAGACCATATTCCAGAGACACCCAATAGAATTTCTGAGGACATGGTTCGATGCATGAGCACAATATTTTGTAAGCTTGCAGATCCACCATTAGTGCAAACATGTCTACCATCTTCTCCTACTTCATCATTTTCATCAACAATCGCGTTATCTCCACATTATATTGGTGATGTCTGGAGTCCAAATTGTAAAAGATATTCCACGCTTGATGTACGGTTGATAAATCCATTTCGAGTTGAAGGAATAAAAGAGTTCAGTGGACCCTATAATACAATGGTAGAAATTCTACTTATTTGCACTGACAGACAAAAACTGCAGGAAGTTGAGGACCTGATGGAGAATTACAAGTGAGTCTGTAACTTAATTATTTTCCCTGTGTTTATGAATGCCTGTAGTGTAGTTTCTTACTTCAGATTCCTAGTTGAGCAACCTTTCATGCCTTTGATTTTCAGAACATTTATTCAGAGATTGGAAACTGTGGATCCAGGAAAGATGACAAATGAGGAAAAGCTTGCTTTCTGGATCAACATGAACTAACACACTTCATCAACAGCTAATACTACAGCATCAGATTAACTCGACAGTAACAACAATATCAGAAATTTTGAGAAGATGCTAAATTATAAACTCATTTCCAAGGCACTCAGATTAACTCGACAATAAATTAAAACTGAAGAGATTACCTGATTTGAATTTGAAAATTTGTTTGCAGTCGATTGCCGAAATGAAACACAACCCTAATCCTCCTTCGTCTTCATCAAATTGGTAGAACAAAGGTCAAAGGCGGTGGTAGACGGCGGAGGCGGTGGAAGACGGCGGAGGAGGTGGTAGACGGCAGAGGCGGTGGTAGATTAAACTGATGATAACCCTAAAACGAATGAAAGAGAAAAACGTTGAAAGATTGAAATGTTATTTGTTAGGAATAGGTTAAGTAATAACAGAAGATATAATTACAAACCTATCCATATTACTTTCGATTATTTACGAAATTACCAGATTTGGTAATGGTAATAACCGTGATAAATGTTAGTAACGGAAATAACCGTTAGAAATTTGTTACGGTTATAACCGCTACAAATTGAAAGCGGAAAAGTGTTACAAAATGGACTGTTTGGTGTAGTGGGTGAAATAGGGAAGAAAAATAACTCGGTACTGAACCAAATGACTCGGTACCAAGTTATTTACTTAGCTTAAAACTCTTCCAAGTTGTTTCCTTGCTTCATCGAAGCGTGCTTCATCGAAGCGTGCTTCCAAGTCTTCGAGTCGTTTCGTCTTCGTTTTGACCTTCTAAGTCCAGTTGAAATCTGCTTGGCTAAAAATGGGTTAACACTTGACCCCAGGGCTTATTTTTCTTTCTCCGATTGCAAGGAGTTCAGATCCTTTTATTAAGTCTACATCCACCCCAGGGCTTGGTCTCGTTGGACCGTTGATATTCCAATCTAGGGTTTGATCTCTCTGTATTGCTTATCCCCCAATCTAGGGTTTCAATCTCTCTGGATTCTTAATGATTCCAATCCGCTCGTTTTCCGGTAAGGGGACCCAACGACCAAGCAATCCCATCCACTCACTCTCCAGTGAGGAGACTTACTTTTCATGCAAGCCTATCCACTCGCTCTCCGACAAAGGATCCTGCACCCTGCACCTTGGTCCCGTCTCTTCAAAAGGGACTTAAAACGATCAATATTATACAAGTCCATCTAACTTCTCTCTAAAAAGGGAACTTGCACCTTTCACTCTAGCCTCGTCTCTTCAGACGAGACTTAATGCGATCAATATTGTGCAAGTTCATCCACTCGCTCTTCGACGAGGGAACTTGCACCCTGCACTTCTGTCCTGTCTCTTCGGATGGGACTTAAAGTGATCAATATCGTGCAAGTCACCCCACTTACTCTCTGGAAAGGGTACTTGCACCCTGCACTCCGGCCCCACCTCTCCCGATGGGAGTTAAAGTGATCAATATCATACAAGTTCATCCACTCGCTCTTCGACAAGGGAACTTGCACCTTGCACTCCAGTTGTGTTTCTTCGGACAGGAGTTAAAACGATCAATATAGTACAAGTTCATCCACTCGCTCTCCGACAAGGGAACTTGCACCCTGCACTCCAGACCCGTCTCTCCGGACGAGATAAGTGATCAATATCGATCCATTACATTCAAGTGGATTTTTCAAGAGTCGAGTATTTAAATCAAAGCAAACAACTAGAAACCCTAATTATACATTCTAGACATCTGACTCAGAGCGTGCCTAGGGACCAATTTAAGTTCCATACATATGTAATCGGTCTGAGGTTATCGTTGTCCCAAATAATCATCCCAAACATCTGACTTAGAGCGTGCCTAGAGACCAATATAGGCCTCATACATGTGTAAGCGGTCTGAGGTTATTATTATCATAATCATTTATATCAAGAAAAGAGAAGTGAGGGAGTCGAACCTAACTCTCGACCATCCCGATTATGGGATTTCGAGTCTCAGAAAAAATTCCTGGTTGTTCCTTAATGCATTCACTGCAAATTGTACTTGCTCCTACCGTATAATTTCAGTTTAGTTCCTCACGCACCGATGCAGCTAGTTACTTCGAACCATTCCTCTATCGGATCCTGAAGGTGTCGACACTCATTCGTTTCATGCCCCTCCCGCTCATGAAAGGTGCAAAACTTTTTGGATCCCCTCTCCTGATTAGTGGGCTCTCTCTTAACTGGCTTTCGATAGGGGATCTGGCCCTAGTGTCCAGATATATACTCTCAGCGGTCTTGGTTAGATCAGCGTAGGAAGAAAATTTCGATTCCCTTCTTTGTCGTTTCGGTCCTCCAAAGTCATCAATAGCTCTTCATTTTCCTTTTCCATGTCTTGCTTTGGACAGTCCTCTGTCATCCACAACATTAATTTCCGAATTCTCAGCTTTGGTGTCTTCATGACGCAAATATATCTCAACTTCATGGTAGAATTCTATGAGATCCATCGGTGGATCCCTCTCTAAAGCAACCTTGAAGTCGGTCTTGCTCGCGACTCCAAATATCACGGACATTAAGATTATAGACAGATCAGGCTTATCGAACGGATGTAGCTACCATATTAAATCTTGTTGCATAGCTTCTCAAGGTCTCTTCGGGCCTTTGCTTTACGCTTGATAGCGTCATCACGTTCTTCGATCATGAGACATGAACTCTGAATTATCTTAAAAACTTATTCCCCAAATCGGTCCACGTACTTATGGACCCATTCTCCAACTGTCTGAACCACATCGCCCTCAAGTCCGTTAAGTATAATGGGAAGCACCACCCCATTACCTCCTCAGAAGCACCCAATACCTCCGTATATTAGATGTATCTCATCACATGAACCGTGGGATTCGACTTTCCATCGTACATTTCTAGCGTCAGAAGCTTGGAATAGGGAGAATTCCTTGAATTCCGGATATTAGAAGTAAATGAATTCTTATTTACATCCTCCAAACTCTGGTCTAGGGGTCAACCTCTAACTATTCACCTTACTAACTCAGCAATTTAGTTTTCACTATTCGATGAAGGTCTTCAATCAAAAGCGATATTCTGCCCCCTGTTCCAGTAGGGGAACTCCGACACATATTCTGGCATATACTCCCCCGGCTGCACATTAATGTTCTAACCCGCTCCTTTGGTTTCATTCTATCCTCCATTCCTTTGGGGAAGCTCTGGTACATATTCCTCCGGTTGTTGACCAATTGCATTTTGATTCGTGTTTATAGCTCTAGCATTATCCATTCCCGGCATCCCAGCAGCCATATCAACATTGCCCCATAGTATAGTTTTATCAGTACCGAGTAGATATGGGTCAATAACGAGATTTCTTGCTTATGGGTGATTTTTCCAGTTTACTCTGCTCCAACCCAGGTGTTCCCACATTTGCTGCTTGTCCTTGGTTCTAAATTTTGGTAGTCCTAGCTATTTCATGTTGTCCCATCCTTTGGAAAAATCCTTCGAGCATTTCTTGTTGTCTAGTTATCACTCCATCCTGCATCTCCTTCATCGTTCTTTCAATCTTTTTTCTAGTCACATAGATGGATTGATGAGAGTTTGAAGACACCTCCTGACTGCCCCAGAGCTCGGCTTGGCTACCTTCAGCCTTAGATCTAGTACAAGGTCTCCTCATCTTCTCAAAATATCAAATTTAAGCTTCAAGACTTAAGATCTAGTTCTTTCTTGGTGAAAGCACCAAAATGTTAATTTAGAAAATGGATCAACACCTAAAAATCAGATGAAAACACCAGTTCTATCAAAATAAAAGAAAACGTAGAAAAGTAAAAAGAGACACAAGAATTTTCATAGTGGTTCGACGTAATCTCCGGCCTACGTCCACTTTAATCCCTTTTATTAGTTGTTCTCTCTCTGGATTACAACTAGCTATACCTGATTTGACCACTATCTAGTCGATCTCATATTTATAATGGAGTTTTAGAATGTTTTATAAAGAGAGTAGAGGTGAAGAAGATGGTAGCTCCTAGGTTCTTGAGTCCGTGAAGTAGATCTAGAGTGAAGACCTAAAAGGTCAGGCCGTAGATCCCTCTTTGGTTGTAGGTAGTCTAGTATTGAGAAACAAATGTATGGGTCAGAAGCTTGCTTGCTATAGAGACTAGGAGTTAGCCCAAGGTCACACAAGTGAACTCGAAGTTCATCGAGTTAAAATAATAACTCGATACCGTGTCATTTGACTCGGTGCCAAGTTATTTCCTTTTGTGGAAATTGCTCCAACTCTTTTGCACTACTTTTCTATCTTCAAGTTGATGTGCTCTGTGCTATTTTCATCGATTATTGGTTGATTCTAGTGGTCGTTCCATCTTAGCTTTCTTCCCTTCAACCCTTGAAATATGTCATCCAAACTCTGGCAAAACACTTGGTCATGAGTGGAAGGGATAGAAAAAGAGTCGTATGAAGTTGAAGAAGTAAAATGGAGAAGAAAATGATTCAGTACCGGGCCAAATGACGTGGTACCGAGTTATTTGCTTAGTACAATTTTTGGTGAAACTCTTTCGAGTTGTTTCCTTGCTTCATTTAAGCATGCTTTCAAGTTTTCGAGTCGTTTTGTCTTCATTTTGACATTCTAAGTCCAATAGAAATTTGCTTGGCTAAAAAGCGAGCTAACATATAACTTACTAATTTTCAATATATTTTTATTTTTGTTCTAAAGTCTAAGCATTCATCTATACATTATTGCCTAATATGGAATTTGAACATTAGTTTTCACTTTATTTGCAACTCATGTTTATATCAATCTATTATGATTACAATATGTGCATGGATACTTAATTTTGATGAACCAGGCATTTCCACTACTTTTTTTCTTATAGATAGCAATATCAACTTTATAATCTATGCTCCAAGAGGATTTGAAAGCTGGAGATGTTAAGTTAACTCTGTGACAATACTTCATCGAAAATTAAAGCTTGTGATTATTAGTTTACACATATATTAATTTCCGTGAGAATGCATTTTCATATATTTATCTATGTGTGTGTATTAAAAAGTAAATTGTTAACAGGGCATATAGTTCAAAATGCATTCCATTTAGCCTATAATACAAAACAATGCATATATGTACTTCAACTGTAACAATATGGTTCAAAATTTTCTTACGTAACAACATGGATTGTTTTTTGATACTCTTGGTCTTTGTGTCAGATGAAGCAAGTATAAATGTATCGTTAGTAAGTCTATGATTATAAAAAATATGACCAAAAAATATATTTACTTTCCCACTTTTGGAATTCTTTACCAAATTTATGTTACCATTACTAAGGGGTCAATCTTGGAAAAAATTGGTTGGTACATAATAGTTAGCTTATTAATTTAATTTAGTAATTTCAGTACATGTATTTCACTGAAGACTTAGTCTATAGCTACCAATTAGAAAATCATGTATTCCAAAATTATGGATTTATTAACAATATTTCTTATACGTACGATATTTCAAATGTTGAATCCTTACATTAATTAGAAAAACCTTGTTGTTGCAAAATTGCAAAATTGTGTCTTCCAATATTATCTCCTTGTATACTTAACTAATAGTTTTTAAAATCCAATTTTGCCTGATGTTTGCCTCTTTGCATAAAAAATGGATTAGTACAGATGTGAATATTTCCACTTCTTTTCTATTCGCAGCATTTGGCCTTTGTTTCATTATGTAAACTATTAACAAAAAGTCCTTTTAGTATTCATAATTTATTGTATTTTACATTGTTGTACATAAGCTAATATATTCAACAAACAATAATTTTATTCACTTTGTGTAGGTTTCAGAAGTGGGAGCAAAAGAGGACAATTTTTTTTAAAGAAATTAAAATACCTTATTTTGCAATGACATTAGATTGCATGGGTACTTAATCTATGGCTCATATTCATACTTTATTTCCTAAGGTGATAGATGACACACACATATTGATTTTATTTTCATTTCTATTCGTAATGTTTTCAAACGTATATAGAAATCTTATCACTACAAAACAAGGCAGCTTTAGCGACGGCAAAACGGCGTCGCCGGCCATCGCTATTTAGGTCGCCACAACACAATAAAACGACGACTTTAGCGACGGCTTCGTCACCAAAATAGCGACGATTGGCGACGTCTAGTTGGACACGTGGAAAATTAGTTAAAACAGGTACGGCGCCACAAGCCGTCACTAGCCGTCGCTAACCTGGGTAATTAGGACGTTGCTAGCCGTCGCTAACCTGGGATATATTTCTAGCTCCATTTCTGCCTTTCAATCAATCCAACCACACAACCAAATTCAAATCACTTTCCACCATATATACATTCAATTTCACAACCAATACCACTACATCCATCATATAATCTCATACATATCACAAATAATCATATATATAACGCAACATATAAATTTACATAGAAATTTCATCACCAACATATAAATATATCATACCAATCTAACGGAACCACCCAAATCCGTCAAACAATGTAACCATACAACCAAATACTATCCATCAATCGCATATATACACAAATGTCCACTAACCCAACAAACACAACAACCAACCAACATGTATCAAATATATATACAAATGTCACTTGACTAAAAAACAAGATGATGAAAATCCGGCAGAAACACAAGCATACCTACTCATCGTCGTCGCCCTACCCATCCTCTCCAGGCATCAACCCATGCTGTGCCAAGTAGGCTGCAATATGCTTGTCCAACTATTGTGCAAATGCGCTCTTCTTCCAATTGTTTCTCTCCTCCAGCTGTTTTTTCATTTAAGCAATCTCCTCCTCGGCTTGGGATCTCCTGTAAGCCCTTTGGGATATTAACGCATGTGAAATAGTTAATATTTAGTTATAATTTATGAACATTATAAACAGTATAAACAAAAATAGTTGATTAATTATGCGACTAATATTTATAATTAACTGTTGTACATTGGTTGCAATTTATTTATTTTAATTATTCAGCTTCCTTATCCAATTTATAATTTGTTTACTTAAGTTTAAATTCATTTGCATGCGTAAATTTATATATTGGTAAATGAAGAAATTTACCTCCTGATTTCCATAACTGTACCGCCTATTTTGCGAAGGCGGATCAATAATGACATCCCAAATACGGTTCGGCTCCTCAAACGTAACCTCTGCTCGGACGGTGGACTGCGCTACTCAGGCCCGCTGTGCTTCGTACCTCTCCTACGATTACGAACAATTGTTTGACATGATAAATATTCAATTTAAAGTTTATGAAATGTGAAATAAAGGAATATGAAACATTGTCATTAAGGATAAGCATGTTTACCATTACGAATCTTGATTTATCGTCCGTCCACTCGTACGAAACGTTACATTCCTCATCTGTCTGTTCAACGGCATGTGTGACTGTGAACACCTTAGTCATAGTAGGCTTACGATTGTATCTCACCGTCTGAAAATATATAGATACGAATAAACAATGTTACAAATATGATTAAACAACATTTTAGATTTTTATAAACACAATCTATAAATTTAACAACTCTCTCCTGTGTTCCTGAAAGGATTTGGAGCCGCCACGGTGCAACTCAGGGTTTTTATTCCTATTAGCACAATTTTAAGTAGATAATTCCTACAAATTTAGATACACGATTAACTAAACTACTTCAACTAACATACGAAATTTAATTATTTTTTTAACAACAATGCAAAAGTATATAACTTACTTTCACTTCTGGAGTGTCCCAGAGCCGAAGATACTCAGCCCACACATCTGCGCCCATCCAATTTGGTTTTTTACCTGGATTTTTAGCCTTAGACAGAATGTTCCTGTAATTTTTTCTCATCCTTTTATTCCAGTGATTGGTAAAAATGTCCATATCCTCTGGATCTACACGCACGACTGGCTGCATATTGAAATTAGTTTGAATTATGTAAATTATATTAATTTTCAACTGAAATTCAAACTCATACTTACGAGTACATTTGCCAAAATAGTTTTATTGATTTGTGGTGGAATGTCGTCCCAATGAGGCCAACAACCGGACATCCTACTCATAAATTCCTTCCTGGAAACCTATAGGATGAAACCTGAAGGCTCTACCTCAAAGCCCCTGTACAAATGTTGATGTAGATATTTAATAAGTTTTAAAAAATATACTTCAAATAAATTTGATACTTACCCAGTGCTTTTCGGAACTACCTCCGCCAGTGGGCGTAAATCCGGTGCAATGCCACTGGCACCCGCACCGGGAGATGGAGAAGGCTCGGATCTCTGACTACGTCTCCTGCCAGACATATCTACCACAGAGAAATAATATCACAGAATGAAAAGACATAAATTTATTAGTACAAAGCATGTTTCAGTAATCATCACATAAAACTTCCACTAAATCATAATAAATGGGACAAGATCTCATGAATACATATATAGAAATTTCAAAATAGAATAGTACATAGCTCGGAATAATATGCAGCTAAGTATAATACATTATACAACAAGCGATGCAAATATTCAGAGTTTTCAGTCTTCGTCGTTTTCAGATTCATACACGGTCTCGTACTCTATCTCATTTTCTACAGTACTTTCAAATGCATCTAATAAAAAATTCGATTCATCATTCAACGGCCCTAAATCAATGTCATCGGCTATTATTATTTCTGTATTTGGTTCAAGATCCGCTTGATACGCTGCTTCGTTTGGAATATTATTTCCATCAAACGTAAACCTTGGCTTTGTTTTAAAAACAGCGGACCAATCCGCTTTATCTCTTTTAAGGATGGATACAGAGCAAAATAAACTTATAATGCTTGCTTGGCTAATACAAAAGGATCATATGTGAGGTATGCTTTATTTCAATAAGCTTATAATCTTTGTGCACGTTGATTCCAGAACTAGGAACATTATTGAACCAATTGCATTTGAATAAAAAACTCTTTTTCTGCAGGTTCTACATAATATGTCGACTCTAGAACCTATGTTCACACACCGTAAAAATCTTTTATATGCTTATCTGGATCATCACTGCCTTTGACAAATACACCGCTGTTATATGTTAATTTTTCATCCCCGTAATCTTTCGTGTTGAACTTAATTCCATTGACGAAGAATATTGGATAAGTCTTCACGTTTCTTTTTGGTCCGATCACAAGATGTCGTAAACCTTCATCAATGACACAGTTTCTTGAATCATAAACGTAGTTCGAAAACCATTTAGCAAATTCTTTACTGAGATCGCCTGATGGATGCTGTGATTCGTAGATACAACAAATATGTAATATGGGTTATAATTAATATGAACGTATAAGTAAATTATATATGAATTTATTATTACTTAACAAATGGTGCAACTTCAGCATAATTTATAAGAGCATATGTGTGTGCTACATGGTAATCTCTATCGCCTAACCATATTTCTGCACATTTTTCAACAGGTCGACCATATTGTCTAAAAATAGATAACATTGTTTGAGAAGAATCTTGTTCAACAACTTCATCATTACGAGGAATGCTTATAACCGATAAGTTCACATCGTCATTGAATTAATGAGAGAAAAAGAATGAAGCTTCTTCTTCAGGATATGATGTGCAAATCGAACCCTCAACTCGTGCTTTTTATCTAATTTTTTTCTTCAGATGATTCGAGTACCTATTACAAAATAAATTTAGTATATATTTAGATATAGAAATCTGAATTTTAAACTGACATAAATATTGCAGATATTCAATATTACCTCTCAAATGGATACATCTATCCATATTGCACAGGATCTTGAAGAAGTGCTTCGGATGGAAGATGAATAGGTAAATGCCCCATTACATTAAAGAAACCCGGCGGAAATATTTTTTCCAGTTTGCAGAGCAGTATGGGGATTTCTACTTCAAGTTTATGTATACGATCTACTTTTAATGTAGTCGAACAAAGCTGTTTATAAAACATACTTAATTCCATTATAATACTCCATACTTTTACGGGCAACAGTTCTTTGAAAGCCACGGGTAGTAAATATTCAATCATGATATGACAATCATAACTTTTCATCCCACTCAATTTACTGTTTTACAGTCACACATCTACGAAGATTAGAAGAAATCCCATTGGGAAATCTTAGTTCTTCCACCCACTTTAGCACAAGTTTTACTTGCTTGTCGTCTAACTCATAGCATGCTTTGAGTTTTTTATTGTCATTGGGCTTCATATGAAGTTCGTGACATTTACAATAGTTTGCTCTATCAAGTCTTGAATTCAAATCATCCTTAGTTTTTCCCTTTACATTCAAAATTGTATTAAATACATTATCAAACATGTTTTTTCGTTGTAAATCACATCAATATTATGTCGGAGTAAGAGATCTTTTCAATATGGTAACTCCCAAAATATACTTTGTTTGCACCAATTATGAATGTTCGATTTTCCTGGAATTTCAATCTGCACTCCAGTTTCATGTATCTTTGGATAGTCTTTTTCAATTTCATATAATTCTTCGCTTGACCAAATCTTTGGTGGTTGCATATTATCTTCTCTGTTAGCTATAAAGTTTTTTCTATCTCTTCTAAAAGTATGATTGGGATGGAGAAAACACCGATGATAATCAAACCATGAAATTTTCTTTCCATGCTGTAAAGAAAATGCTCGTGTTTCTTACATACAATAAGGGCATGCTAGATGGCCCGTCATACTCCAACCAGAAAGCATCCCATATGCAGGAAAATCACTAATAGTCCATAATAAAGAAGTGAACATACGAATTTTTTTTTCAAAATGTCGTATGTTTCAACTCCTTTATTCCACAGTTTTTTCCAACTCTTCGATCAATGGTTGTAAATAAACATTGATTCCTTGAGTTGGATCATGAGGGCCAGGGATGACAATACTGAGAAACATATATGGTGTCTTCATACACATCCATAGAGGTAAATTATATAGAGTAACGATAATTGGCCAGGATGAATATTTACTACCAAACTGAGAGAATTGTGAAAATCCATCCGTACATAAACCGAGTTTGACATTACGGCTTTCTGCAGCAAATGCGGGATAAGTTTTTTCGAAATGTTTCCATGCTTCTCCATCAGATGGATGTATCAAAGTACCTTCTTCCGGTGTTCTCATACTGTGCCATCGCATATGACATGCCGTAGCAGAAGATGCATATACCCTTTGAAGTCTGGAAGTGATGGGTAAATAATGCATTCTCTTGTATGGAATTTCTTTTCCTTTCTTCTTTCTTGGTTTGTATCTTTCCTCGTTACATATTCTGCATTTTCCAAGGTCAACATCATCTTTCCAATACAACATGCAACCTTTCACACATGTATCCATCTTTTCGTACGGTGGACCGAAAGCGGACATCAGTTTTTTCACTTTATAATGACTATCGCACATCAGATTATTGGGTGGCATGTGTCATTTTGTAGCTTATAAAACTGCTGTAAATGCAGCTTATGTAAGGTAGAATTTTGATTTCATTATGATGTATTCGGCGATTACTGATAAATCGGTTCCGCTTTTACAACCATCCCACAACGGCCTCTTAGTAGAATCCAATAAATCGTATATTCTTTTAGCCTCCATAGTCGGTTCTTCTTCGACATTTACATCTTCATCGTTAGCTTGAATGGTAGGAAACGTTGATTGTGCTGCATCTTCCACCATATTTTCTATCGGATTCGTCATAATATTATCGTCCTCTAACACTACAGGATTAGGTGTACGTTCAACAAGTTCTCCATGACGATCCCAGAAATAATAATTCAGCACGAAACCATATTTATACAAATGTACTTCAACTATGTCTTATTTCCAATGCTTCAAATGTTGGCACTTACTACACGGTTAACGAATTTCTTTGTTATTTCGATTATTAGATTTAGCGAATCTAATAAATTCGTGTACACCGTTATAGAAATGTTCCTTTATTGAACCTTTCCTACCAGTTCTGACTTCATACATCCAACTACAGTCGAGGAAATAATTGAACATTTTTTCTGATTTGAAAATATATGTTAGAAAGTTTAAGTAAATAATTCAACTGATACTAAAATCTTATAAAGAATAATTTTCAACACTTCATCATTGTAAACACTTCACCATCGTAGAAAATTCAAATAAGCACTTCACTTTATTTTTTAGTTTTTAGTTTATTGGTTTTCACTTTGATGGTCGGTCATCCTACTTCGCATTACAAAAACAATAATGTAATTACATTTTATAAATCATTTCAGATTAAGCGATTCAACAAAATTTCGGTAGCACTTCCCTTCTGTTGCCTGTATCGTATACAAATGCATGTACAAAGGGAACGAGAAGGAAGTGCTGTCAAAATTTTGTAAACCGTTTAAAATGAAATGATTTATAAAATGTAATTACTTTATTGTGTTTGTAACTTGTCCAATACAGGGACAAATCTGACAAATATTGTACCAGATGAATATAGATGTCCGTTCTGTTAAAAAATGTATATCAATATAACGATCATATACAACACTTGTCAAACGGGGCCAAAAACTCTCTAAGGGATTAAAAAAATTAAACACATTTTACAATTACTATTTTACAACTAAAAATACTATTTTATAATTCATTCAACCATTTAAATATTTTATTTAATACATTTGAAATTTTTAATTACAAATTAAACAATCAAACCACTAATTAATATCACCAACTCAACAAATACAATATCATCATTAACTAATACACAATAACAAACCCATAATTAACTAATTTGCCAAATTAGGGTTCTCAACATATCCCAAATCAATCAATACGCTACTATCAACAACTATTACCGCATAATCATCAATTTATATCACATATAATCAACCAATTTTCAAAATTAGAGTTTTGATTAAACCTAGATTAAGTAGAAATTGGAGAGCAATAGCATACCTTCGAGCTTTGGAGCGTTGTCGCTTTCGCGATGGGGAGATCGGCAGCTCGTGTCGGGGGCCGGCGGCTGGGCGTCGGCGATGGATGAGGGGAGGGGTTTGCTGAAGTGAATTAGGGAAAGGTAAGTGTGTTTTTCTGTTCTTTGGTTTGCCTGTATATACGCATATAGTGACGGCTAGCGACGGCTAGCATCAGTCGCCTTTTTTAGCCGTTGCTAGCCGTCACTAGTACCAGTCACTAAACGAAGCCTGTTTTGTAGTGTATCTATGCTTGGTTGAGATTAAATTTCGATCGTCATTGTTTGGTCTCTTCAAATCAACTTTTTCTAAACATTTAATGTATTTTTATAACAAATGTATGTATTTACATAGCCAGATGTCTTTTTTCTTAAAAGTAAATCTTTTATGTTGTATGACGATTTGATGTTGCATAATCAACATGGATTTGTCGTTAATGCTTACATTTTAGTTTGTTTCTCATAGATTTTATACACAACTATATAGTACGAAGTATTAGACGTTTGTTTTAAAATAGATAAAATTCTCAAATATGTTATTTTTCAATGCCCCTTTACATACCTTCTCTGGATCAACTGCTTGAAACATCTTCACATTAATAATATACTGCACTTCTATGATCAATATTGGTACTGGGAGGAAGATAAAATGCTTATAACTGACTCAGTTGATAGGTGTTTAGTAGATTTGCTTAATTTGAGCTTATCTTGGGCTATATGGATTGAAAGGAATAATAGGTGTTTCAAACAAATTTCTAAGCCTTTTGAAATTTTAATTAGAAATGCTATTTCTAATATTGCAATATGGATAGGTGGTACTTGTCTATTTGGTCAGGAATGGAGGCTCAATCTCCCTGAACTGCAGAGAAGAGTCAAACACTACACCAAAACAGGCAAATCCTAACATTTATAAGTGTTACAAATAATTTCAGTAACACTTTTTAAGTGTTACTAATGGACTGTGAGGAATGGAGCGGTCAGATTTGTAACACTTATAAGTGTTACGAACATACGTATTACTAACGCTTATAAGTGTTAGTATCTAAATATACGGTAACGCTTATAAGTGTTGGTACAGAAATGTACGGTAACACTTATAAGAGTTGGTATGGAAATATACGGTAACGCTTATAACTGTTGGAAAGTGATTATTTAGTAACACGTATATGTGTTGTTACACATAAATTGCTTTTGCTTATCATTTAGGTTTGCAACGTAGATAAGCGTTGTTACCCAAAATATTGGTAACACTTATATGTGTTACTAATTGAAATTATGATTTTACCCTATTTTATGCACAATTAATGTTAAATTCTTAAAACAAATGAATATAATATCTCATAAATGATGATGTCCATATCACATATATAATTCATCATATCAATTCAATATGAAGTCTAAAATACTTCCATATCTCAAATGCAACAATATCATATTTAGATAATACTATAATATGAGCTACAAACTTTCCAATTTCAAAATACCACAATATCATATCCAAATTACAAAAAAGCAATTTCATATCCAATTTTAAATATCCAATATAATATGAGCTACTAATAAATAGAATTTTAGATATTACATATCAATGTCATATGTGTTTGCTTCCTCGTTCCCGCTGCATTCCAACTTCTGTTTTTCTTCCTCTTCCTCCACAAGTGCCTACATTCAATATTTCAAATGAGAATTCAAACATCAAAATTACTATTAATTAAGACTTGGCTTTCATTGTATAAAAATATAGAATAGCAGTGCACTTTCAACTCAACTATTCATGTATGTGAAGGTTAAGTATAGAATGACAGTTGCTGCCTCTACTAAAATTGCAGTTGTCTTGGCCAAGTCAAAAAGAAAAACTAGCTTGATCATAACCTACAATCGTGTAAATCAGATATGAATAGTATTGACATATAACTGAAGCTAATTTCAAAATTACCATATTTCTACACTTCTTGCTTTCATTGCTTCAACTCAAAGCTATGTTTTTATCAATGAATATCAAGAATAAAATTCAATTATATTTTAAATAATTACATCTTAGTTGCTTTATGAATTTAAACATCACTAGTCTTTTACCTTGGAGAACTTTGTATGCCACAAATGGATCCTTTACCTTAGAAATATGTTTCACCAGTAAAAGCACATAACTTAAGTGAATATATCAAACATTATAGAAGTTAGGGTAACAAATTGATATGGAGCTAATAGAGGAGGAGGGATTTGAAGAATAGGTGAGAAGAGAAAGACATGGACAGAGAACATGGGAGAGGATTTACAAAGTAGTAGTATACATTACAAATATTATATACAGTCCATTAACTTGAAGAATAGATAACCTAAAACAAACAACTATTTTTTACATAGCCGTCTCATTATAAGATTTAAATGCTTAACAATAATGTCTGATACGACCACTACTTTGCAAAAGAGTACAAAAGTAACATATATGGCATATCCTTGCTGAACAGAATGTAACCTCTCATCATCAAACCAAAGACATTCACTTAAATTAAATCAGAATATTATTGTCTTTATCTTTGCAACCAACAGCTATATTAGTAGACAACGCATGCATATTAGCTCCTTACCATTTAGACCAAGAAAATTTTGTGTCATTTTTGTCTAAGCATAATTACGTGCATGTGTCTAAATTAATTATAGCAGCAAACATAGCTTACCTGTCAAAACCGTGAAGGAGAACAATAGGTTCTGATCCTAGTTTCTTGGTTGGCAATGGCTTTATACAGCTGCTCATGATAGAGTTTTTCAAGAAGCTAACCTGGAAATTAGAATATAGTTGCAAACTCGATTGGTTATGAAACATATAACTATCCGGAACCACACAACTAAAAGACTGACATTTATACATTTAGATCTAATCAACAGGCATGCACGATATTATCAAGACTACATATTTACACCATTAGATTTAGAATAAAAGTTTACTAAAAATCAATTGCATATCAAATCATCAACATGCAAATATTATCCACTATACCAGATTATTTTAAGAATGGGAAAGAACAAAGGATTACCCATGTCCTAATTCAGAATTTTAATCTAAGTTTCAATAAATTGACCAAAATACCAAACTATGAGCTTGTGAAAATTCGTACATTGACAGGAAGTCTCTGAATCCTCTTAGCGAGTTCGTATGCAGGAGGGTCTCTAATATTCTCCACCTCTTTAGGGAGAAACGACGGGAAGTTGCTCGCCGTAACTCTAACACTGAATCTCATAAAAGCAGCAACCAGAACCGCCATTCTCAGCCTCTTTGTAAAGCGGGAGATTTTACTCCTTACTTCCTTGCTAATTTTATTTATTTTTTGAAATTATTTTGCTCGTTTCTGAAGCGTACTGAGGATATATCTGAGACGTGGCAGCTCACGTATTCCAAGTGTACAATTGTGTGTTGCACTTAGAGAAACTTCAAAGATAAGTGATGTGGCAAACATTAAACGTAAACATAGTAAAACAGCAAAACTCGTTCACCACCAAATTTTTTCATCATACTGTTTCTCACGTCGGACGCAGTAAAACAGCAATAAATAAATAACCTTCATTGTACGGTACCGTTTACGCGTCGAACGCGTCCGGCACCGCAACGGTCCATTTATTCCAAATAGACCCTTGTGCCGAAAGGGTGGAATATATTGAGGAGTGTAACACTGTTACTAGTGTGAATTTGTGCAACATTTGAAATATGTGCTTAAGAATTATGAATTAGAACTTGCAAACCTGACTCTCTTATATCATTCTTTTTCTTTTTGTATATATTAGTGCCAGTTTAAGGTGTTAGTGCAGCTATAGTTTCAGTTGCAAGCTTGAATTCAATGCCTCAGTGGTCAGGTAATTATAGTTTGATGAATCATTATGTTGTACAAAAAATTTAATTCATCTCTGTTTAACTGAAGTTTGCAAATTTTGCATGTGTATGGTGGGAAGGATTGTACGTTTGGGACTTTTGCATAGGGTAGACATTGTTCAAGACAGAGTAACTGAGCTGGATTTATTTTGTTCTACAAAATAATCAAAATATGGAGCATTATCGGTTTTGGGAAGAATTTCGGGCCTCATCTCCATGAAAACCCTAATTGCCTTGCGATGGGCTATAGAATATTTGCTTAAGCCCTAACTTAGGTAGTTGTTTATTTTTGCTTTCAGGTAAAACTTAATAAATAAAATGTAACTTTTTTTGGGCTAAGATAAAATTAAGCATGTAGTAATAACTAGATAATATTATAGTATTTTTGACTAAGATAATTTAAAGGACAGCCCAGAAGCTACATTTTTCTATTCAGATAATTTTTGAATGTTTATCATGCATTTATGGTAGAAAGGGAGAGGTAGATGAAGATATCTATTAAATAATAGTAAAGCATAAGCATTTCAAGCTCTGTTATTAGTTTTAGGAATTTTCTCTCCTCTCCTTGATTCCCTCTAGATATTTAATTTTTAAATTCTTTTATTTATCATTATTACAATTATTATATCATTATTATAATTATTACAATGCTTCTATTGTTTCTTTCTTCTGTCACTTTTTATTTAAATACCAACATTTAATAATTTTATACATTTATTTATAAACGTCTCACAGGTTTTCTTCTATTATTTATCATTTAAGTCCTTATGTTAAAACTAGCTAGGTGATCTTAAATTTAAACTTTATAAATAAATACAACTAACAATATCCATTAGTTGATCTAATAAATTCTTTAAAAGAATTAACAATTTAATGTGTATGCCATATTCATAATATTGCCAAAAATGTTAAAATCAATTTTTCATTCGAGTCCATATAGTTTAAAATTTCATAAATATATAAAATTGCATTGTTTTACTAAAATTTTCTTATATTCTTGGTTCACCATCATCATATTACTTGTTACTTATAGTGTCCAGCTTGATTTTAAAATTCTAAAGTGATCATTCTATCCTTCAATATGACATGAAGGAACAAACTAGATAATCGTTGTAGGAGAATCATATGATTTTATTTCTGTATAACAACAAAAGCAAAGATCATGTAGTGCTAAATAAACACACTTATTTAAAAAGAAAGTGCTAAATCTTAAATCGTTCGCTTAAAAAACAACAATGTTGAGCATGGTTCCTAAAGTCTGGATGATATTAGAAGACATGAGATTGGAAACTTGTCATGTAAGAATTATGGCACAATATACTACTAAGGTTTTACACAAAGAACCGACCTTTAATCTTTAATGACAACATAGCAATCTGATACGTTTTTCACGCAGATGACTACCCAATGTCAAAAAAGAGATAACTAAATATTATATTATGTAATACTACAATGAAAGCCAGCACCACAATATTATGTCATATTATAATAAAAAACCAGTACAAAGATATATTATAAAGTAAAACTAGATTTTGTTAAAATAGTGAATTAGATTACACTTAAAAATGTCACATACCTCTATGAAGTATCAAACTCCTTTATATCTAGGCCAATGCCTTCATAGAAAGAAATTCTCTGATAATCATCTAGATAAATAGTCGCATATACCTGCAAGAATTTGCGCAACTATAAATTCACAAGCGCAAAATATAATAATATGAAGAAAATAACCTTTTTCAATAGCCATAAAACTTACTGAAAGGTAGAAAAAGCGAGATCAGAACTTAGCTTTCCAGTTTCCATATTGGGACCATGTCTATTCTCTTGTCTGTATGCAGACAGTTAAATTAATTTTGAAAAAAAACTTTATATACAAACAGCTAAAGAATAATAATAATCAAGCATTAATGTTATGATGAAAGAATTTATTTAAGATAAACATGAAAAATATAAGAATGCAGTGTCCTTAAACAAAAAACTGGTATTAGCCATAGAACATAATAATTTTAAATTTAAAAGTCAAATAGATAAACTAAAAACAGATTTATGTGAAACACATCTGTTTGACCAATAAGCCAAAGTAAAAGAAAAAATATTCATAGAACCAATTTATAATAAAATCAACAAAAATTATTGGCCTATCCATTGAAAGATTATTGGGAATAAATCTAACAAACTTAAAAGGCAACAAACACCTCATATATGATCATTGTTCACGAAGAAAGGGGAAAGAAAAAAAGGTTGTACCTTTGTCACCGACTGAAAGAACCCCAAAAGGTACTGAATTTTACTCATGCCCTCCGATTTATCCGAACTCGCACGCATCCCGAAAACAATCGCCCCAAACTTTAAAAGTGCCACCGAATTCAACAAAAACGAAGCGAACTTCTGCTTCATTACCAGAAAAGCAAAGAAAGCGGTGAATGCAAGCTAAACAAACACATCATATTTAAGTTTTGTTTAGAAAAATGTTTACATTGTATAAATTTTGTAAATTCGAAAACTTAAATGAAATAGCACTTTAGCGGGTTTGAATTTTGATCTTGAAATTTCATATGAGTTTTTAAAACATACATTTCAAACTTAAGCTAGCCACGACTACCTACTTCTCCTTAACGATCAATTTGGTAAAAGTAAAGCCATAAATTTTCTCAAAATCTTGGGAATATCCAAGCTACATATACAACCATGAAAACACTATCCTCAATATTCAACAAAGATTATCAAGATGAAAAAGCATATGTGAAGTGATAGTAAATATCAAAAGGTATGGCAAAATTCTCAATTTAATGCATCTAATTCCTATGAAGGCAAAACAAATTAAACAAAGAATGACAATTATAACTAAAAATATATATAATAGTAATTTTAGAAGGAAGACAGAAACACAAACTACAACTTAGTGTAAAATTAACAGCATGGGGACAAAAATTCAGCAATTACGGTACAAATAAATTTGGTACAAATATCATTATTGTTGAGCAATAAGAAAACTAATTAAGAGGAAATCAAAATCGAACCTGAATTTGCCTGGATAAATGATGCGTTGAACCTAAAGTTGCGAGAGCCATCGACGTTTGGTGATGTCGCCTGGAGAATTAACATATCCCATGCTGGGCCATCGCTTGAAGTCACCATGAGGATGTGCTCAGAAGAGCAGCTGATGTCGTTGGAGGCACCGAGGGAAGCCGCCGATGTCGCTAGAGGCATCGAGCACTGATACGTGGAGAGAGGAGAAACCCTAACTTTGATATTAAAAGATATGCGGCCGAAATGGGTATGGGGATGGCTAAGCGTGAGAAAAATAAATGTATACAATATTACTGATGAGGGTAAGGGTTAATGAATTATTTACAGTTTTACCAAGCATTATAACACATGTTTGTGTTAGCAAATATAAGCAATGTGTTGCAAAGTTCATTCAGAAAATTATTTATTTTTACCAATGCTTTTTCAGGTATCCTAACACTTTTTTAATGTTAGTAGTTTTATAACATTCATAAGTGTTGGAAATTGGAAAATATAAATGTTGGAAAATCACTGATTTGGTGTAGTGAAAGAAAGTCAAGACACTATTGGCAAGAGGGTGGCGAAGAGAAGAAGAGGAAATGAAGATGATATCTGAAGTTTTATGTCAGCATGGCTTTTATCTTTTTTGCTGTTTTGTTATGTCTATTTATATTTGGCTGTGTTTGGGTGCGGTTGTTATGCAGTTAGTATGTAGTGTATGTTGTATATAGTGCTTGTTCTATGTTGTATTTTTTGCTGGGTAAAACTTGGGGTTTTTGTGTTGCTGTTGTAATTGGAAGCTTATGAAACTGTTGTAATACTGTGATGGTTATGATATTTATAGGCTGGGATCATCCCATCCTTTTGTCTCAAAAAAAAAACATGAAGTAACTTTATTATAAAAATAGAGTCTCTGATAATAAGTTAATTGTGTGTGTGTGTTAGGTTTTAAAATAAATATCAAATGGTAATTGTAACTTACAATGGTATTATTTTGAGAATGCATTCCCTTTCAACTTCTAAACATGATATTAGGAGTTTTAATCATTTTCTAGAGAGAATTTTTTTCATTGAAATGAGGATATTATACTCATGTAATGATTCTGAAAGTATTGGACCACATAATTGACATTTAAAGTTTCACGGATAGAGGATATGACCGTTTTTATATGTAGGTATGTTTTGTTGGTTTTGACTAGAAAAAAAGTTAGCTCTTTTTATTTTATATAGTTAGTCTGTGTTTGTATGGTTCACCAAGTTGATTTATGATTGAATATGGTGAGTTATGAACAGTCTTTAATGTGCAGCAGAAGGAAGTCAGTCCCCATGGTGGGGTACATCTGGATATGGCTAGGCACTTTTGATGACCTGAACAGGTTCACATGCTGTGATACAAGATTGATTCTATCTCAGTCACTCAAGCTAGTTTTTCTCATTGTTGATACGAACCAACTTTTGATGTTAGAAGTTGCAAGTCGGATATGTAGCTTATGATAAGATGAATTGAAATCATATTGTAAAGAAGCATGGCTTTAGGATAGTTTGATATATTAGAATATTACACATTTAGTATGCTTTGTGTATGGGAGATATCAAATAAGATTGTCATTGTAACAACCCGCATATTTTACGATTGTATATTTAAATGTTTTATTTAAATATAGAATCGTTAATCGGATTAAAGTCCGAAAAGATACTTTTTGTAAACAGTCGAATTGGGACTCGAGACCACCTCCATTGAGTCCAAAATGGCGTTGACAACTTTTTTGAGTATAAACATCGATATGTTTGGAGATGAGTGAATTTTGCTATTTTCACTTAGGGCTTTGGGTTTCAGCCCACTAACCCATCTTAATACCCTAGCTCAGCCCCTCCCCTTTTCATTCATCCTCATTTCCTAATACATTCAAGCTTAAGTAAAAATGGAGAGAGGAATGGGAAATTAGAAATTCCTAAGCCCTAAATTGATTTGCAAACCCAAGTGTTAGCTCCAAAATCAAAGAGAAGCTTAGGTAAGCATCCTCTTCATCTTCTCAAACTCATTCTCTCTTTAATTTCAGAAATTTCCTAAACCATACTTAGGAAATATTCTTCTTTTGAGCTTGGATTCAAGCTTCTAGAGTTGAAGTTGAAGAGTAGTTGATCTTCCTTTGCTTTCATGCTTCTCCTTCATCGTTTTTGGGTTTTAAGGTGAGTTTTTGAACTCACATCTTTGTCTATTCTATCATTGTTGTTAGGTATGAATTCCTAGCATTTATTCATGTTCATTTGCTTTTGATTTGAATTGATTTAGTGGACATTTCAATTTTTGGTGTTTTGAAGTCAAAACTTTGAAAATCCTAGCTTTGATTTATGAACATGTTTTCGGTGGTGTGTCGAAGAACTTATAGGGCTGGGTTGTCGATTGGCAAAAACTACTAAAGCCCATTGCTCGTCCGATTGCAAATGGTAAGAGTTTGATCTTCATTTGATAGGCTGGAAAACAGTTCCAGTGCCAGCCAGCCGACTGGCCTCTATAGTCAGTCGACTGACTGCAGGGTCTGAAACTTTCGGGTTTCTGGATCAGCCAACTAACTGTAGAGGCCAGTCGACTGACCTGCTTGTTTTTGCCTATTTTGCCTATTTTGCTTGAGGTTCCAATTTTTATCGATTCGTGATTATCCGATTTATTATTATCATTTATTATTGACTTTGATGACGTCTTTTTTGGGGTTTTTGAGAATATCCATTTTGATGGATTCGGTATCGATTTCTTTGGATTTGATTCACGTCTTCGTATGTGGATTTTGGTGATTGATTGTTTCTACAATCATTTCTATGCTTTGTCAATTTAAAATACAAAGGTTTCTATACTAGTAGTAAATATTCAAACTCTTTTACAAAGATGATTCCAACTCTATTTTTAATACAAAGCTCGTTTATAAAACCGTTTTCTAATCTATTAGTATATACAAACCTTTACCTCATTCGTATGAGAAATCTAATTAAACGGCTTAGCAAAACAAGTGGTATGAAACGCTTGCGTTTACTTTCCCGGTTAATTCTTGGACTTGTTCGATTGAACTCTTGTGACAATTTTCGAGTGGAAATCTCAATTTGTTCGTAAATATTTAAGTTAAGCTAGTGGTTATGGGACGTGAAGCTAAACTCATCTATTTACTAGCTTAGTGTAATCGACACTTTTTATTGATCGATGATGATCATTTTATGATTTAGACTGGCGATTGAGCGATGTCGCTTTGTTGGTATTGGGATTAAACCCCGTTTGAGGTGCTTTGGCTCAAATTTGGCGGGGTAGCGACCCTTGGTCTTTGGGCCGTATGAGGAGCTTCGGCTCAAATTTGATGGTTAGCGACCATGGAATAGCGTTCCGTTTGAGATACATGTGTTGGTGAGTTTTCATGCTCCCGTTTGAGATAGGCCTTCCCCCTTTTTGTGATTTCTGGATTTCTAGTTGATGATTTCTAGTATTTACGTTTCACCGATTCTGCGATTGGCATCGATCTGTTTGCCAATATTTATGTTTGGTGATTAATTTAAAGAATGTGACATTCTTTTTGAATGTTTGAGAATATTTGAGATATTGTATGATTTTTGTTGTTGTCTTATGTATACTTGTTATAGTATGACATTTTTGTTATCACACGTTTTTGTCATATCTCTTATCATATCTTATTTTATCTGATAACTATAGCTAGACTGATCTGTTTATTATTTTCTTCTTAAATAATACTCGGGTCAGACCGAGGTATTTCAGGTGCTTCTGCTTGACTTCTTAACAGGGTCCTTCACCTAACTTTTCTCTAACTACATTAGTTTGGTAGTTTTTGTTGTCATACATTTGAGATAGAGACTCCTTGATGTATAATTATTCTTTTGTCTAGCACTTGTATCTATTCTTTTATGATGTAGTGGATCTAGATTGACCACTATTTTGATGTACACTTTTATGTGATATATTCATATCTGATTCCGCCTTTGTGATATGAATGTCTATGACTGATTTGTGTTATGTTTATTTCTTTATTTGTTTCTGAAGGTCTCCTAGCCACTGTGTGGTAGCTTTGAGTTTGTATTTGATATGTCGGATTTCCTCTTGAAATGAAATGTAAGTTATATTATCTGACATATCGGTACTCGCACAAAGCAATTACACAGATGGTTGCTCCTCAACAGCCTTATTCTTCATGCTAGTCGATGGCATTACACAGTAGTGTTCTTGGCTAGCGTGAGTATAGAGGTGGGGCGTCACAGCTTGGTATCGGAGCCAAACTTCGGAACAATGTAGAATAATCTAGCAAGGATCATTGTCCTAAGTCTCTCTTAAGAGTCGTGTCATAGGATTTAATTCGAGTCTTCGTACCGTTCTATCCTATTTCTTTTTATGTTGCCTTGTTTTATCAATCAAGTTTGTTTTATATTCATTTTGAGAATAACCTTTTTCTTTTTCTTTCTTTCTTAAAGAAGAAGAGATGGTTAGATCTAGCAGTCCCAGCGCCGGTCAATCCAGTAATCCTTCTCTGGATGGTGTATTTATGGCTGCCCAACAAATTTTGGATCTTGTAAAGAATCCAAGGTTTATCTGTGCTTTGAGTAAGGACCCCAAAATGATTTTGCCTTTTTAACTAGAAGTGCCTTTCGACCAGTTTGTTGATATCACTCTTCGACTTGAAGAGGCCGATAAAGAAAATGATGTTGAAGTTGTGGATGCCAAACAAAACTTCACCATCAACAAGAAAAGGCATATTAAGTTCAAAAGCCCTAATTCCAACAAGAAAGAGAGGCAGGCAATTTCGGTAGCAAAGACTCCTACCCCTAGTCGTGGACAATGCTACAATTGTGGTTCTATGGACCACTATGGGATTGAGTGTCCAAAACCCTTTTCTTGTCGCTATTGCAAAAGGGTAGGTCATTTTTTATTTACATGTCCCAAACTTCAGAGTAGGAGAGAGGGAAAGTTAAATGTTCGTGCAAGCCCCTAGTAACCCTTCTCTTGGTCAAGGTAATTATCATTCTATCCTTGACGATATTTGTTTTGTGATTATCTTATTCGAGTTCTTTTTGATTTAGGTTCATCTCATTATTTTATATCAAAAGAACTCGTTGATTCTTTCTCTTTTAATCTTTATGGGCTTGATGACTTTATTGAGAATTGCGAATTCGATTGATGGATCTGCAACACTCAGTATACTTTGTGAAAATGTCGAGATTATTTTATGTGATTATTCTTTTTTAGCCGATTTGCATGTTATGCGTTACTTAGGCTTCGGAATTTATTTTTGGGAAAGGATTGGCTTAATCATATGAAGCCCGTATCCTATGTCCCGAGCGGACTATCTATCTTCGACGTCCTCAATCTGTTAAGCAGATTTCTATTGTTTTTAATGATTTGGATTTCCAATTTGGTGGCATCATTTTATTCTTTAAACCCACTTGATGAGGAAAGTATTATTTCTCTCATTCAAGTAGTTTGTGAATTTTCCGGTATATTTGAGATTGTCTTAGGATTACCACCTAAGCAATCTATTGTGTGGTGCTAAGGTCTTTTCAGCTCGACCTTGCCACCGGCTTTCATCAGCTACGAGTTGCGGAGGATAGCATTCCGCACTCGTTATGATTTTTGTAAGTGGTTCGTTATGTCATTCGGTTTGACGAACCCTCTACCTTATTTCGTCCATTTTATGAATCGAGTATTCTACGAATATCTCGATGAGTTTATACTTGTATTTATTGATTATGGATGAAAACAACAATTTAAAATTTGCAAATCTTTTTAATAAGGTATATTTATAAGTATGATTGGATTTTGTTCTTGAAACGAGCAAAGAATATTTGTAAAACTTTTAAGAGACATGTTTAGCATATAGAAGATGATTTTGTGTTGTTTTACCCATTAAGTGGTTTAAGAATTCTGGTCGATGCGCTTGATCAACGTTATCGATAGGAATCTCCTAAACGCTATGATGAGACAGTTTGTGACGCAGCGGATTAATCAAAACAATGTAGATCGTTGAATGTAGTAATCGGTGGATTGGAAGATGCTGAAATGCCCAAATTCGTTGATCCGAAGATACCGAATTCTAGCTATCCTGAACTCGTTGATCGCGCACGATACTGGGTTCGAAGATCTTCAATTCTTCAAGCGTTGATCAAGCGCACTTGATTCCGCGAATCGGCTTCTACAATCGTTGAATCGAGCGCACTCGATTATCCGAAAGAGGAGATAGGAGATTACACTCACCTACCAATTTAGAATGAAAGCACAAAGCAATCAAAAGAGAATTTTATTCAATATTCAACAACCTTTACAAATGAGACTCACGGCCTATTTATAGGCGAACAATTTTACAACAGAAATTTCTCCAACTCCTAAGTCGTTTCCGACTCATAGCTACGCTCTACGACTCATCATAAGTCGTATACGACTCATCAAATTACAACATGACTTACGACTTATACAAAACAACACTCCTTATTTACAAAGCATACGACTCACGACTTATTACAAGAAAGCCTAGCGACTTAGCAAACAGAAAATACAACATAGAAAAATACATCTTTTAAGTCGTTGCCGACTCATCAACTCCATTCGACTCAACTTATTTACAACAGACGCCATACGACTTATCTCCAGTAACGACTTAGAAAACAATCGGTTCAGATTAACTCGTCAGGAGAATCTACGGCATGGATTAAAGCGGCATCAGAATATACAGCTCCAGGCCTCTACGACTTAACCCAGTTTCGATAAGTCGTGGACGACTTATACCAGCCTCGCCCTTGAGTCGTAGACGACTTATCACTTGTGTATTCTTCCCCTTGAGTCGTGAGCGACTCATCTCCCTGTTAAGTCGTAGACGAGTTATAGTTGCTTCGTTAAGTCGTAAACTCGTCACATCTTTCCCTTTGGTCTTCCAGTTGAGTCGTGGACGACTCATCACCGCCTCCTTAAGTCGCATACGATTCATGCCTGTCTCTATGAGTCGTGGACGACTCATCACCGCTTCCTTACGTCGCATACGATTCATGCCTGTCTCTATGAGTCGTGGACGACTCATCACCGCTTCCTTAAGTCGTAGATGACTTATGCCTTCCCCTTTGGTTTTCCAGATGAGTCGTGGACGACTCATCACCGCCTCCTTAAGTCGTAGACGACTTATGCCTTGGCCAAATAAGGGTTGCACTGCATCATCCTCCCCAGGTTGAGAGAAATTCGACCTCGAATTTGCACACTCTTCATCTCCAACAAACTCATCCCCATGATATGGTACGAGATGCTTAACATTGAAAACGTCAGATGTATACACATCATCTGGCAGCTTCAGTTTATAAGCATTTTCATTGATTCGTTTCACAACTTCCACCGGACCAATTTTCCTGGCTTTCAACTTATTATAAGTGCCCACTGGAAAACGATCTTTTGTTAATACTTCATAAACCATATCACCTTCATGAAATTCAACATTCTGTCGTTTCATATCTGCAGATTGTTTATATTTCTCATTTGCTTTCTCTAATCGTTCTTGAACGATTTTATGACATTCCGTCAACCCTTCAACAAAATCAGCAGCTTTCTTAACTATCCCTTTTGAGTGTGGTATCGCTGTTAAATCCAACGGTCCCTTCGGTAAGCTCGAATGGACAATCTGGAATGGACTGAACCCAGTACTTCGATTCATAGCATGATTATGGGCAAACTCTGCCTGGCATAACTTCACATCCCAACTCTTCAGATTATCTTGAACAAGACACCTCAACAAGTTTCCCAATGATCTATTAACCACCTCAGTCTGGCCATCCGTTTGCGGGTGATAAGCACTACTAAACTTCAGCTTCGTTCCCACCATTTTCCACAAACTCAACCAAAAGTGACTCAGAAATCGAGTATCTCTATCCGACACAATAGATTCTGGCAATCCATGAAGTCGATAGATCTCCCTGAAAAACAACTGAGCAACATGAACAGCATCCGCCGTCTTCTTACAAGCAATAAAATGTGCCATTTTCGAGAATCGGTCAACTACCACATAAATGGAATCATTACCACGCTGCGTTCTCGGCAACCCCAACACAAAGTCCATACTCACATCCACCCATGGTTTAATTGGTATAGGTAACGGCATATATAAACCAGCATTAGTCGCAGTTCCTTTCGAAACCTGACAAATATGACAACGCTCCACAAACCTCTCTACTTCTTTCCTCATCGATGGCCAAAAGTAGGATTGTGAAATTAACTGTAAGGTACGGTCTCTTCCAACATGCCCTTCTTCATGTAATTCCTTGATAATTTTCATTCTCAAACTACCCTCCGGTATGCACAAGCGATTCCCTTTGAACAGAAAACCATTTACCATCACGAAATCATTCGTCTCTCCCTCCTTGACTTTATCAACAAATTTTGCAAAGTAAGGATCATTAGTAAATAAGTCTGGCAACATTTCAAACCCCGTTACTTCAACCTTTAGTGTAGTCAACAAATGACTCCTCCTACTCAAAGCATCAGCCACACGATTTGTCACCCCTGACTTGTGTTTAACAACAAAAGTAAACTGCTGCAGATATGCAATCCACGATGCATGTCTCGTTGAAATCTTGTCTTGCCCTTGCAAATGCTTCAATGCTTCATGATCAGTATACAGAACAAACTCCTTCTGAAATAGATAGTGTCTCCAGTGTTTAATAGATTGCACAACAGCATAGAACTCCACATCATATGTATTGTATCGCATCTTCGCTCCTGACAACTTCTCACTGAAATATGCAATAGGACGCCCCTTCTGACTCAACACCCCTCCAATCCCAACCTTGGATGCATCAGTATGTAGTTCAAACACCAACTGAAAATTAGGTAGCACTAGAATTGGTGCAGAGGTCAAAAGATCTTTGATTCGTTCAAAAGCAACCCCGGCTTCCTCCGTCCATGCAAACTGTTTACCTTTCATGCAATCTGTAACAGGCGCCATCACACTACTAAAGTGTGGAATAAACCTTCGATAAAATGAAGCCAACCCATGAAAACTACGAACTTCCGTTATCGTCTTGGGCTGTGGCCAATCTCTGATCGCCTCAACTTTACTTTGGTCCACCTGTATACCTTCCTTCGAAACAACATACCCCAGAAATAAAACACTATGCGTCATGAACACGCATTTCTTCGTTGCAGCATAGAATTGTTCTTGTCGCAATACCATTAGCACTTCTCTAAGATGATTCAAATGTTCTTCTAGACTCCCACTGTAAATCAGAATATCAACGAAATACACCACCACAAATTTCCCAATGAACGGTCTAAAAATCTGATTCATCACCCTCATGAAAGTACTTGGTGCATTTGATAAGCCAAACGGCATGACCAACCACTCGTATAGACCCTCCCTGGTTTTAAAAGCAGTCTTCCACTCATCTCCTGGTCTGATACGAATTTGATGATATCCGCTCTTCAAATCTATTTTCGAAAATATAGTAGCTCCGCTTATTTGATCTAACAAGTCATCCAACCTCGACATTGGAAATCTATATCTCACGGTAATCTTATTCAATGCTCGACTGTCAGTGCACATCCTCCACGTCCCATCCTTCTTGGGTACCAATAAAGCCAGTACAGCACAAGGACTTAAACTCTCCTGCACATGCCCCTGCTCAAGCAATTCCTCTACCTGTCTCCGCAACTCTTCATGTTCCTTCGGACTCATTCTATAGTGTGGTCTGTGTGGCAACACAGCACCTGGAACAAGATCTATCTGATGTTGTATATCCCTCAACGGGGGCAATTCCGTTGGTAACTCCTCTGGAAATACATCGTCAAATTCTTTCAAAATTGGTTTAACTTCTTCTGGTATTTCAACCTCTTCACTGCTTTCTCGCCCAATCAACAAAAATACTTCCGGCTCTTCTTCAACTTCTTTAACAAACTCCTTTAAAGTCAATAAAGTTTTCAGCTCTTCAATTTCTTCTGACTTACTTTCTTCTTGTGATCTCTTCTTCGGAACTAAGATAATCTTCGTGCCTTTAAACATAAAACTGTAGCTATTGGTCCGACCGTCATGTAGTACTGCTCGATCATATTGCCACGGTCTTCCCAATAATAAGTGGCATACATCCATCTCTACTACATCACACCATATTTCATCTTTGTATTTCTTCCCAATAGAGAATGGAACACGAACTCGTCTATCCACTTTCACTTCTCCTCCTTTTCTCAACCACGCTAACTTGTATGGACTCGGATGTTTCTCTGTTTTCAATTTCAACTTTGTCACAGCCTCGGTTGAAATAATATTATCACAGCTTCCTGCGTCAATCACAAACTTACACACCTTCCCCAGAATAGTACATGTTGACTGAAAAATATTACTTCTCAACCAACTAGCTTCTTCCTGTTTCGGTGTTAAACTCGATCTCCTCAGCATTAGGTTACAACCTTCATCTCCTGATGCAATATCCTGCTCATCTTCCTCAACTGGACTAGAACAATCCCCATCAACATCCTCGTCTTCAATTTCTGCAATCATGGTTCTCTTCTTTGGCTTTGGACACTCACTGCTTTTATGACCCAACTCCTGACAATTGTAACATTTGAAACCATTGTTAACCCTTGCCTTCTCAGCCTCCTTCACCACTGGTCTACTGATAGGTTTAGAAACATTAGAACTTCCTCCAACACCCTTCGCTTGATTGTTAGAATTAGTAAACACACCACTTCCTCGTCTCCCTTGTTTTTCCCAAGCCAACGCTTTCTGATGTGCTTCCGCCACAGATCTTGGATCGAACATATTAACCATATCCTGAATCTGCATTCTCAATCCCCCAATGAATCTAGATGTCAGCTGCTCTTCTGTTTCCATAATATCATTCCTCGCAATCAGTTGGTAAAATTCATCAGCATAGTCATTAACTGTCTTTGTACCCTGCCTCAAGTTCTGCAAACGTTGATACATCAAAGATTGATAATTGTATGGTAAGAACGTTGCTTTCATCAATTTCTTCATCTTCTCCCAAGATTCAACTTTTGACTTTCCCATCCGATCACGTGTAAGTTTGGTCTGCTGCCACCATGCCAAAGCTCTACTCCTCAGCCTTGTAGCAACCAACTTCACTCTACGATGTTCTGGAACTTCTTTGAAGTCAAAAATCTCCTCAACATTAGCTACCCAATCTAGAAACTCCTCCGCTTGCATACCACCTTTGAATTCAGGAATTTCTGTCTTCATCCCCGACTCCCACGTGTGATCATACTCAGAGTAATTTCTTCCTTGACCTCTTCCTTGAATACTACCACCATCATACTCCTCTTCAAAATCAGATGCATAACGATGTCGATTCTGACCACCAACATCTCTACTCCCTTCACGTCTACCACCATCCCTTCTACCTACATTCCTCCGTTCACGATCATTCACGTTCCTCCCACGCCCTTGATCATTTTCAACACTTCTATCTTGATTGGAATGTGGCGAGACTCTACTACCCCCATGGTTAGATTCTGGTGAAACCCTTCTCCGATTTTGATTCATTTCTGTCATAAGCTTCTCTAACCGGCCAATTCCTTCATTAAGCTTTTCACTAAAATTCTCATTGATTTTTTGTTCCATCTCATCAGCTTCTTCTCTTCGATACAAAGCTTCTACGTTTTGGTGGCGATTAGCTCTTCTTGGCGGCATACTTGAAAATCTTCCAACACTTCAAAATTCAAACACAATTCGGACTTTGATCCAAAATGAAACGGATCGAAAACTTCCACTTTGTAGCAAATCGCGATGAACACGATGGACAAAGTTTCGGCCTCCAATGCAAATCCGAACTTCAATCTTCAAACAATGATGAACACTTCTCTTGCTCACGGCTCAACTTCTAAATGAATAGGTTCCAAGACTCGATCCAGCTATGATTGGCTAGAACAAGCTCTGATACCAAACTGACGCAGCGGATTAATCAAAACAATGTAGATCGTTGAATGTAGTAATCGGTGGATTGGAAGATGCTGAAATGCCCAAATTCGTTGATCCGAAGATACCGAATTCTAGCTATCCTGAACTCGTTGATCGCGCATGATACCGGGTTCGAAGATCTTCAATTAAACTGACGCAGCGGATTAATCAAAACAATGTAGATCGTTGAATGTAGTAATCGGTGGATTGGAAGATGCTGAAATGCCCAAATTCGTTGATCCGAAGATACCGAATTCTAGCTATCCTGAACTCGTTGATCGCGCACGATACCGGGTTCGAAGATCTTCAATTCTTCAAGCGTTGATCAAGCGCACTTGATTCCGCGAATCGGCTTCTACAATCGTTGAATCGAGCGCACTCGATTATCCGAAAGAGGAGATAGGAGATTACACTCACCTACCAATTTAGAATGAAAGCACAAAGCAATCAAAAGAGAATTTTATTCAATATTCAACAACCTTTACAAATGAGACTCACGGCCTATTTATAGGCGAACAATTTTACAACAGAAATTTCTCCAACTCCTAAGTCGTTTCCGACTCATAGCTACGCTCTACGACTCATCATAAGTCGTATACGACTCATCAAATTACAACATGACTTACGACTTATACAAAACAACACTCCTTATTTACAAAGCATACGACTCACGACTTATTACAAGAAAGCCTAGCGACTTAGCAAACAGAAAATACAACATAGAAAAATACATCTTTTAAGTCGTTGCCGACTCATCAACTCCATTCGACTCAACTTATTTACAACAGACGCCATACGACTTATCTCCAGTAACGACTTAGAAAACAATCGGTTCAGATTAACTCGTCAGGAGAATCTACGGCATGGATTAAAGCGGCATCAGAATATACAGCTCCAGGCCTCTACGACTTAACCCAGTTTCGATAAGTCGTGGACGACTTATACCAGCCTCGCCCTTGAGTCGTAGACGACTTATCACTTGTGTATTCTTCCCCTTGAGTCGTGAGCGACTCATCTCCCTGTTAAGTCGTAGACGAGTTATAGTTGCTTCGTTAAGTCGTAAACTCGTCACATCTTTCCCTTTGGTCTTCCAGTTGAGTCGTGGACGACTCATCACCGCCTCCTTAAGTCGCATACGATTCATGCCTGTCTCTATGAGTCGTGGACGACTCATCACCGCTTCCTTACGTCGCATACGATTCATGCCTGTCTCTATGAGTCGTGGACGACTCATCACCGCTTCCTTAAGTCGTAGACGACTTATGCCTTCCCCTTTGGTTTTCCAGATGAGTCGTGGACGACTCATCACCGCCTCCTTAAGTCGTAGACGACTTATGCCTTGGCCAAATAAGGGTTGCGCTGCATCAGTTTGACACAATAAATTGACTTGTAATAAGTAAATTTTTCTAAAAAGATGATTACATAAAGTTAATTATAATTTTGAATGTCTTAGCTTTTCGGGAAAGAGGATAAGAACTCTTTTCCGATATTTTTATTCTTGCGATTCCCGAAGGGAACCAAGACTTTATTGTTTGTACCGATGCTAGTCGTATTGGTTTGAGTGTTATTCTTTTGCTAAGGGAATGTGTTATCACATATGCTTTTTGACAATTAAAGCTTGTCGAGACTAGATATGCCATTCATGATCTAGTGCTCGCAACCATTGTTTTCGCTCTTAGAATTTGGCGTCATTATCTTTTGGGAGAGAAAATTTGTTCTCTGCACCGATCATAAATCTTTGAAGTATTTACTTTCTCGAAAGGAACTTTTGCATCTTATGATCTTGATATTCTTTATACTCCCGGAAAGGGAAATCGTGTTGCTAATGCCCATAGTTGTAAGCAACAAGCAGTTGTTTCCATGATGATATCCGAATGGAATGATCTCGAGACTTTATCCACTTGTGAGATTCGAGACCGTGAATCCAATTTATGTTCATCTCTTGTTTTGTGTAGCCTTGAGGCTCATCCTTCGCTTTTGAACCGCATCTTTGAAGCTCAATATTAAGATCCCGAATTGGCTTTTCTTAGCCAAAGTTGTAGGGATCCAATTAAGGTTGATGGTTTGAAAGATTTTGAAATCGATGCTCGTGGTGGCATTCGAAAATTTGGTAGACTTACTGTGCCAAATATTTGTGATCTTCGTAAAGACATTTTAGAAGATTCTCATCGTTCTAAATTTACCATTCATCCCGGTAATAGTATCGACTTTATTATTGGGATGGAATGAAATCTGATATTGCTAACTTCATTAAGCATTGCATGACTTACCAACTCATAAAGGCCGTGTATCAAAGGCCCGTTGGGTTATTGCAATCTTTGGACATTCCTATTTGGAAGTGGGATCAAATTTCCCTGGACTTCATTTACGGTCTTCCCCGATTCTCGTTCGGGTCATGACAGTTAAAATCCGTCCATTTTATTCACGTTTGATCTAATTGAACCGTACCTCTTTTGGCTAAACGCTATGTCAGATTAGACTGCATGGAGTTCCTACTTCTATTGTTAGCAACCGTGATCCATTATTTTACTAGTGAATTTTGGTAAGGTCTTCAAAAGCCTTGGGAACAAAGCTTAATTTTAGCACCGCTTATCATCCTTTGTCCGATGGACAAACCGAGCGTGTGAATCAAACTCTTGAAGATCTCTTTCGTGCATGTGTTCATTTGTGTTTCACCTATGAGGGGTGTTGTGCGTTTTAGTCGATCGGGAAAGTTAGCACCTTGATATGTTGGTCCATTTCCCATCAACGAACGGATTTGTTCCATGGCTTATCGCCTTTGTATTATCGGCTCAATTTTTCTGCTATTCATGACGTTTTCCACGCCACTCATCTATGGAAATGCCTTAGGGATTCCGATTTTATTCTTCAGCCCAGTGTTGTTGAAGAAATGGAGGTTTCACCATATTTAACTTATGAGCAACATCCTATTCGCATCATTGCTTCGGAGGTTGAGCGCCTTCGAAATAAAGATTTCCCTTTTTATGAAAGTTCAATGATTCTCAAATCCCAAGGATTGCTCTTAGGAATCTAGAAAATTCATCGAGCGAACACATCCGGACTTGCTCTTTCGTGCTCCTTAAGGTGAACTTTTTATTTCAAATTTCTTCGTTTTGTGTTGATATGCTTTTATTGTTGTTACTTCTTATTTATTTCTTAAAGATTGCGAGGGCGCAATTTCTTTAAGGAGGGGAGTCTGTAACAACCCGCATATTTTACGATTGTATATTTAAATGTTTTATTTAAATATAGAATCGTTAATCGGATTAAAGTCCGAAAAGCTACTTTTCGTAAACAGTCAAATTGGAACTCGAGACTACCTCCATTGAGTCCAAAATGGTGTTTACAACTTTTTTGAGTATAAACATTGATATGTTTGGAGATGAGTGAATTTTTCTATTTTTCACTTAGGGCTTTGGGTTTGGGTTTCAGCCCACTAACCCATCTTAATACCCTAGCTCAACCCCTCCCCTCTTCATTCATCCTCATTTCCTAATACATTCGAGCTTAAGTAAAAATGGAGAGAGGAATGGGAAATTAGAATTCCTAAACCCTAAATTGATTTGCAAACCCAAGTGTTAGCTCCAAAATCAAAGAGAAGCTTAGGTAAGCATCCTCTTCATCTTCTCCAACTCATTCTCTCTTTAATTTCAGATATTTCCTAAACCTAACTTAGAAAATGTTCTTCTTTTGAGCTTGGATTCAAGCTTCTAGAGTTGAAGTTGAAGAGTAGTTGATCTTCCTTTGCTTTCAAGCTTCTCCTTCATCGTTTTTGGGTTTTAAGGTGAGTTTTTGAACTCACATCTTTGTCTATTCTATCATTGTTGTTAGGTATGAATTCCTAGCATTTATTCATGTTCATTTGCTTTTGATTTGAATTGATTTGGTGAACATTTCAATTTTTGGTATTTTGAAGTCAAAACTTTGAAAATCCTAGCTTTGATTTATGAACACGTTTTTGGTGGTGTGTCGAAGAACTTATAGGGCTGGGTTGTCGATTGGCAAAAAACCCTAAATCCCATTGCTCGTCCGATTGCAAATGGTGAGAGTTTTCTCTTCATTTGATAGGCTGGAAAACAGTTCCAGTGCCAGCCAGTTGACTGGCCTCTATAGTCAGTCGACTGACTGCAGGGTCTGAAACTTTCGAGTTTCTGGATCAGTCGACTGACTGCAGAGGCCAGTCGACTGACCTGCTTGTTTTTGCCTATTTTGCTTGAGGTTCCAATTTTTATCGATTCGTGATTATCCGATTTATTGTTATCATTTATTATTGACTTTGATGATGTCTTTTTCGGGGTTTTTGAGAATATCCATTTTGATGGGTTCGGTATAGATTTCATTGGAATTGATTCACGTCTTTGTATGTGGATTTTGGTGATTGATTGTTTCTACAATCATTTCTATGCTTTGTCACTTTAAAATACAAAGGTTTCTATACTAGTAGTAAATATTCAAACTCTTTTACAAAGATGATTCCAACTCTATTTTTAATACAAAGCTCGTTTATAAAACCATTTTCTAATCTATTAGTATATACAAACCTTTACCTCATTCGTATGAGAAATCTAATTAAACGGCTTAGCAAAACAAGTGGTATGAAACGCTTGCGTTTACTTTGCCGGTTAATTCTTGGACTTGTTCGATTGAACTCTTGTGACAAATTTCGAGTGGAAATCTACAATTTGTTCGTAAATATTTAAGTTAAGCTAGTGGTTATAAGACATGAAACTAAACTCATCTATTTACTGGCTTAGTGTAATCGACACTTTTTATTGATCGATGATGATCATTTAATGATTTAGACTAGCGATTGAGCGATGTCTCTTTGTTGGTATGGGGATTAAACCCCGTTTGAGGAGCTTCGGCTCAAATTTGGCGGGGTAGCGACCCGTGGTCTTTAGGCCGTTTGAGGAGCTTCGGCTCAAATTTGATGGTTAGCGACTATGGAATAGCGTTCCGTTTGAGATACACGTGTTGGTGAGTTTTCATGCTCCCGTTTGAGATAGGCCTTCCCCCTTTTTGTGATTTCTGGATTTCTAGTTGATGATTTCTAGTATTTACGTTTCACCGATTCTATGATTGGCATCGATCTATTTGCCAATATTTATGTTTGGTGATTAATTTAAAGAATGTGACATTCATTTTGAATGTTTGAGAATATTTGAGATATTGTATGATTTTTGTTGTTGCTTTATGTATACTTGTTATAGTATGACATTTTTGTTATCACACGTTTTTGTCATATCTCTTATCCTATCTTATTTTATCTGATAACTATAGCTAGACTGATCCGTTTATTATTTTCTTCTTAAATAATACTCGGGTCAGACCGAGGTATTTCAGGTGCTTCTTCTTGACTTCTTATCAGGGTCCTTCACCTGACTTTTGTCTAACTACATTAGTTTGGTAGTTTTTGTTGTCATACATTTGAGATAGAGACTCCTTGATGTATAATTATTCTTTTGACTAGCACTTGTATCTATTCTTTTGTGATGTACTGGATCTAGATTGACCACTACTTTGATGTACACTTTTATGTGATATATTCATATCTGATTCCGCCTTTGTGATATGAATGTCTGTGACTGATTTGTGTTATGTTTATTTCTATATTTGTTTCCGAAGGTCTCATAGCCACAGTGTGGTAGCTTTGAGTTTGTATTTGATATGTCGGATTTCCTCTTGAAATGAAATGTAAGTTATATTATTTGACATATCGGTACTCGCATAAAGCAATTACACAGATGGTCGCTCCTTAACAGCCTTATTCTTTGTACTAGTCGACGGCCTTACACAGTAGTGTTCTTGGCTAGCTTGAGTATAGAGGTGGGGCGTCACAGTCATGGACTTGAATCATAACCTGCAAAATATGTTGCCATCTTCATGATGTGTAATTTTTTTACTATTATAATTTTACTAGCTTTTATAACTCATGTAGTTGATCTCTTTAATTTAAATAGAATCCATATACTGACAATAAAGTTTATTTTCAAGTTCAGTTATGGCTTTTAAAATCTTTATTTTCTTGACTAAGGAACTACTTATCAAGTAGCAAATTTTTTCCTTTAAATGATGTGAGAAATATTGCAAAGAAATGAAATGATTTGCTTTGTATTATTGAGAATGAATAAATTAATACATTTTACATCAGTTTGCTATACACACACACACACAAGTGATACAAGGTAGATAACGTAACAAAATATATATTGGTATGGGCTGCAACATAAGGCCCAGATGCAATAATATCCGCACCACATATTGTGAGAATTGTATATGTCGGCTGCTATTCGTATTATGCTCATTTTCTCTAAAACCCCCCTCAAACCCTACTACGGCTAGGGTTTGTGGCGATCTTCTTCAATCATGTTGCCGACACATCAATTCTTCAAAATTCTACTTCAAGCATAGTTTTGAGGTGTTAAGCAAGCATCAAGCAGAGAGATTTCGGTGCGATAAGAGGGATAGATGATAAAATATGCCACAAAGCTACAAAAGCTGGTTAAAAATTAAGTTTTGTAGTTGACATCATTCTTCGAATTGATTTTAGGAGTCGGATCTAGGCTGACAACCTTGCTTTTGATTCTGGCTTTCATTGAGGCAAACTTATTTGTCTCAGATGAAAATTTGAGGCTTTTAGACATGGATCCGAGCTCCTTTGAAGTGGATCGGAAGCTTTTGAGAAGGTCATGAAGTTTAGATATGTAGCTTTCTCACTATACTTGTTTCCAGAGTCTTCAACTTTCAGATCTTGCTTTAATGAAGGAAATTATTCTTTGACAAAGGTTTTGTGAGTATATCTGCCCTTTGGTAAGTTGCAGGTACGTGATTAACATTGAGATTGCCTTTTATAACTTGCTCTCTGACAAAGTATAAATCTAATTCCATATGTCTTGTTCTTGAGTGGAATACCGGGTTGGCAGTAAGTGTTATTGTGCTCATATTATCACACCAGACCATAGATTTACTGTGAGCTTTGATCTTTAATTCATGTAGCAATGATTCTATCCATATGATTTCAGCTGTAGCACTTGCTACACTCCTATATTCGGCTTCAGTGCTAGATCTAGATATTGTTGCTTGTTTTTTTGAACACTAGGATACTGGATTATCACCCAAAAATATGCAATAGCATGTAGTAGACTTTCTACCATCCATGTTTGTTGCCCGGTCTGCATCTGCATATGCTGTGATATTAATTGTTTTGCTTGATTGTAAAGTTAAACCATGGTCCAGAGTGACATTTAGGTATCTCAAAATTCTTTTAACAGCTTTCCAATGCTCATCTAAAGAATTTTGCATAAATTGACTTGCCTTGTTAACACTGTAGGAAACTTCTGGTCAAGTGATGGTAGCATATTGCAGAGCTCCTACCACACTTCTGTACTATTTGACATTTGATATAAGCTCTCCTTTATTCTTTGATAAATGCAGATTGCTCATCATAGGAGTTGGTAGGGCTTTGGCATTTTCCATTTTGGCTTTCATAAGAATTTCAGTGATGTATTTCTTTTGACTCGGTTGAATTTTTGTAGCTGAAATTTTGTTAACTTCAATTCCCAAGAAGTAATTCACATTGCCAAGATCTTTAATAGAGAATTCTTTATTCAACTGATTTGTGATGTTGTTGATTTCTTGCTCACTGTTTCTTGTAATCAAAAAATCATCAACATATATTAGAATATATGTAACTTCATTGTTATTAAATTTAGTAAATAAGGAGTTGTTTGATTTTGTGGGATTATATCCCAGTTTAGCCAAGGTTGACTTCAAATTATCAAACCAAACCCTTGGAGCTTTCTTCAAACCATATATAGCTTTGTTTAGTTTGCACACAAGTCTTCTTGTTCCTTCCTTTTTGAATCCAATTGGTTGCCCCATGTATACTTCTTCCTATAATTCATCATTCAAAAAGGAATTATTTACATCAAGTTGTTTTATGGTCCAATTTCTGTGCAAGGCAACTATAAATATTATTCTGATTGATGTGGGTTTCACAACAGGTGAGAATGTTTCATTAAAGTCAAACCCATTCTATTGTGAGTACCCTTTTTCCACCAATCTTGCCTTGTACTTAGAAATGGAACCATCGGGATTTTTCTTTAATCTATATGTGCATTTGCATCCAATAATATTTTTGTCACTTGGTAATGAAACAAGATCCCAAGTTCTGTTTCTCTGTAATGCCTCATACTCCTCATTCATAGCAGTTTTCCATTTTTCACATTGAACTGCTTGATGATAAGTACATGGCTCTTCATTTTCAATTGTTGCATTGTATATTTTTGGCTTGAATATTCCCTTCTTTACTCTTGTGATCTTGTGATGACCAGTGCTTTCAGGAATTATCTGTTGAACAGCTTCCGAAGCACTTTATTGACCAGTATTGTGACTTGGAGAATCTTGTTGATCAATAGGTAGTTCTGAATTACCTATTGGTTGATAATGATCAAAATGTCCGCCAGTGTGATTGCTAATCTGATGTGAGCCCTCAGAACTGCTTCTTTGATTATCATCTGCTCTTGAGTTGGATGTGACTTGTTGATGGTATGGCACATTTTGATTACTTTCAGTTGCTACTTGCTTCATCAAGTCAGGTAATGAAGGTATAGAAGTTTGTGTATTGTATATTTTATGAGAGGTTTTCATATGTGTTTTACTAAATGGAAATGTTTGTTCATTAAATACTACATGTCTAGGCATAAAAACCTTTCCATTGCTATCTATACACTTGTAACCCTTCATATTTGTAGCATAACCTAAAAAGGTACATGGTGAGGACCTGAAATTCAACTTGTGTGTATTATATGGTCTTAAACAAGAAAAACATAGACATCCAAACACTTTAAGATCATAATAATTTGGTTTAAGACCAGATATCACTTCTATACGACTTTTATACTGCAGAGTTTTTGTTGGCATTTTGTTTATTAGATATACACTAGTAGCAAATGCATCAGGCCAAAAAATTTGTGGTAAAGAGGCCTGAGCAAGTAGTGTTAAACCAGTTTCAACAATATGTCTATGTTTTCTTTCTATTAAGCCATTTTGTTCAGAAGTGTAAGGACAAGTAACTCTGTGATGGATTCCTTTTTTCTGAAAGTATTCCTTTAAAAGATAAAATTCAGTTCCACCATCAGTTTGAATTTTTTTAACCTAACGGTCGGTTTGTTTCCCAACTAAATTGATGAATTGAACTACAACATCATAAGTTTCAGATTTAGATTTCAAGAAATATATCCACACATGTCTTGAGAAAGCAATTATAAAAGAAATGTAATATTTAAAACCATGGTCAGTGTTGATTGGTGTAGGACCCCATAAGTCAATGGCAATCAATTCTAATAGTTTAGTGTAAACAGTTTCTGAATCAGAAAAAGCAAGTTTGTGACTCTTTCCCATTTGACAGTGTGTACATACATAAGGCATATAAATGTTTGTAAAAGAAATATTATTATTTTTCAACACTTTCTTTACAATAATTGCATTGGCATGCCCCAGTCTATAATGCCATATATCAAAAGCCTTACAGTTACTTGCTTGAGTTATTTCAGAACTGTTACACCATTTATCTCTACAGTCTTGATTTCTTGTATTATCAACACTAAATTTGTACACTCCTCTACACTCTTTACCCTGCAAAAGAATTTCATTAGACTTAATTCCTTTGACTAGACAGTAAGTAGGAAATAATTCAAAATATACTTGATTATCTTTAGCAAATTGAGACACTAAGCAGATTTTTTGTAATTAAAGGCACTCTCAAAAGATTGTTAAGATATAATTTTCTTACACCTTTAATACATGCACTGCCAGTGTGTGTAATATTTGTGGGCTTACCATTTCCCATGTGAATGCACTGCACACCTTTGTACTCTTGATTTCCAAGAATTAGATTTCCAAAATTATTTGTTACATGATTAGTTGCTCCAGAGTCAGGGAACCAGCTTTCATCTTGAGAATCATAAGTTTTGACAATATTTTATTTATGACTGGTTGAGTCATGTTGAATGTTGATCATGTTTGCACTTTGATAATTACTTTGATTGTTGTTTCCTTGCTAAGCTGGTATATAGTTTGCAACAAATCTAAAGTAGAATTTGTTAGCAATGTGCCCAAACTTTTCACATATTTGACATCTTAGTCTATTGTTATTGTTATTGTGAAATCTGCCACCTCTGCCTCTTGACCTGTTAGATGAACCACCTCTGTTAGATGACCCACCTCTTTGAGTTTTACCATTGCATGTCTTTTCTTGATTTCTTGAGCATAGTTAACAGAAAATTCTTGAACAGATTTCTTATGCTCTATTCTTCCTTCACGAGATAAAGAGATAGAATTAACATACTCAATAGATGGTGTTTTTTCTTAAGATGAAATTATTGCGACAACTGCTGCATACCCATCATCTAGACCACTTAAGATTGGTAATACTTGTTTTGCATCAGACATTTTATGACCTGCTGTAGCAAGTTGATCACATAGATTCTTGATTTTGTTTAGATATTCTCTCATGTTTAACCCATCTTTTCTTAAGTTCTACAATTGTCTTTTGTCATAGAGAACCCTTGCTGCAGACTGTGTGTTGAATGTGTGCTCTATTGAATGCCATATTTCATGAGATGTTTTACATCCTATAAGTTGAGGTAGAATAGTAGGACCAATAGAAGATAACAGCCAAGAACTGATAAGGCTATCTTGCCTTTGATAGTTAGAGTAATCTTTGTTAATTACAAGCTTTCCTTCACTGTCTGTGACATATTTTGCTGGAGTAATTAGAGTTCCAAACACATACCCCTCAATGTCATATTCCCTTGTGGCTGTTTCAATTTGAAATTTTCGTAACAGATAATTTGATTCATCAAGTTGAGTTGTCACTAACTAACTTTGTGGTTTGATTATTGATTTCAGCAGATCTTGTGAGTCAGAGTGATGAGAAGTGGTAGTTCTTGAAGTATTAAGGGAATCTTGAACATCATTAACATTATCTCTGGCTATGTTAATGATTAGAGAAGCAAAACAGATTATCAGATGAAGAACTTTAAAGTTCTTAGATCAACAATTGGTGCAGCCAGAGGATTTTGGTGATTAGACAGACTCTGAAGATGACCTCTAGGCGAGGCACTGCTATTGAGATGGAAAGGTGATCAGAAATCAGAACAATTTACAGTTCTTGATCACAGTTTGCAGTTCTTGATCAAGAACTGTAAAAACAGCAGGTAAGGAATTAAAATGATGGCTAAAATGGATGATGAAAAGCTTCCTCGATGATGACACTGATCTGAGTGGAGCACTAGTGCAGCCAACGTTAGGTGATGAGGTTTTTCTAATAATGGTTAGGCGAGGCACCTTTGATTGGCAACAACCGTTAGGTTGATTTTAATGCTCTGACACCATGCGAGAAATATTGCAAAGAAATGAAATGATTTGCTTTGTATTATTGAGAATGAATAAATTGATACATTGTACATCAGTCTGCTATATATATACAAGTGATACTCGGTAGATAATGTAACAAAATATATATTGGTAAATGATTATAAACTCTACCATATCATTAATTTGTATTTGGGGAATAGTTTGCACCAAAATGAAGTATTCATGTTAAAAAAGAAGGAAGCAACACATGATAAAAGGATTTTGGATTGAGTCCCATGTAGATAATAAGTCGTGTAGGAATTAATTATATACTTTATTGCCTTTTAAAATTAGCACGATAATTTTTAACATGGTAATTGCAAATTTGACTATTAGTTAGACTATGTGGTCCGCCACTTAAACCAGCAGTGGAAACATATGTATCATACTAAAAAATGTAGGCTGATTCTATTTAACCCCTTGATTTGCTGAGTAGTCCTCCACAATTTAGAGAAAATACTTAAACCCTTGTTTTTATCTAGTAAACCCAAATTATTCTTAATTTTTTTCCCTTTATACCCTCAAGTGGTAAATTAAGGTAGGGGTTGTGAGTGAATATTTGTTCTGCCATGTAAGAGGTGTACGCGTATATATACTGTAGCCCATAGTGGTAGTGCGAGATAACATAACTAGTCTCACATCCATCTTGCATAGTTGATGTACAAACCATACACTATCAGTGCGAGATTATATTACCAATCTCTTACCCGATCCAATGCAATCTGAGAAGTTTCAAACTTTAAAAAAAAATCAAAGCAACATTAAATTCGGAGTTTACCTCTTCTTCTGATTCATGTAGATTCGCATTATCATCATTAAGAACCATTAGTTCAATCTAAATATTTAAAATTTTACCTAGAATTTGGAGTAGAAGGGTTTAACAGTCAAGAGATTTTAGCTAGAATATGAGAAGGAAGGGAAAGATGGTAAATGGATATGTTATTCTAATAAGGGCAATTTTGTCCTAGTATTTTTTAAAAATTAAAGGGGGTACTCAATAATTCTCGTGTCTAAATAAAATTAGCCAATAATGTAATTAGGAAATAGTATTCGATTAATGGTGAACTTGAAGGATCAGTTTCATCTGCATAGCCAAGGCGTGGAAGCTTTGAACTTATAAAATCCAACCTATATAAATTATTAACTTGTCCACACACACGTCATTATCTTAATATCTTGGCATCAACTTGCATTTTTGCAAGTAAAATCATATAAAACTTGTTGCTTTTTTCTCTCACCAACTTAGTTGTGTCAATACCGACGTTCTAATACTTTCCAATCATTGAAACAAAAAAAATATTATTTAAAAATTCCAAAATTCATAATCGACAAATTTGAATAATTAATCAAAATTACAAATAATGATGAGTCAAAATAGAAGAAATAAAGAAAAACCTAGCTACACCATCTTGGATCAAAAAGCATGAACTGACTGTTGAAGAGATTGTAGAAGTGGATAAAATTTATGAATAAATTTTAACTTTAGGTGGTTCTAATGACATATTGTTTGAATATTCAACATTAGAAAACTTTTTGATGAAAGATAAACCAATAAAATTGGATGACAAGTAGGATGATTTTGAAATGGTAAAATATATATTTATAGTCTTCTATTTTTATTTTTTTTACTAATGGATACAGACGATGGAAATGAAGATTAAGAAAGAGCATGTGCAACATCAATTTTTTTACTATTATTTATTTGTTTTAACTGTTGATAAATTTAGTAAAACAATGAACATTTTAGACTAAAATTATGAAATATTTATATTTATTTGATTTACACTTATGTTATTAGTATTTAAATTTTGAATTCTAATATATTAATTTTGGATGATGCCATATGCACTCACCAAAACACTCCTCTTACCCACTTAAAAATTTAATAAAATAAATTAATCAAAACCACTTCAAAAATCCACCATGTTTTAATAGACAAAACTAAGCTAAAAATAAAAAGAAAAACTTGCATAATCGAGCAAAATAAAATCAAAAAAGACTTTAATTGTTAAATATACTGATTTTCTTTGTTATCACTTTCAATGCTAGAGGAAAGAGATGTAAATAATGTAAGTGGAATAATTTAGAAATTAAAAACTGATGTAGTATGAGTATTTTATGTTCACAATATTAACATCTATTAATATGCTTGGAATTCCACTATTTGTGTGGAAAACAACAATGTTTAACTTATGTTGTATATTATTTTTAGTTGCGATTGTGCGTATTACTTTTTTCTATTTATAAAAATGTTTTCTCATATCGTCTATTAATAGAAGACGAAACAAAAATGAGATGAACAATGTAAGTAAAACATATTTTATTGTTTTAAGATTAATATTTTATGATTTAAGAAATTTTTATTAATATTTAAACTATGAAGCGCCCCACCTAGAGATTCGAACAACTTGCATGTTTTTTGAGATATTAAGTTTTAATTCTGAACGAGAATCAATTGTGAGATGTTTAGCCGTCAACAAATTGAATTTTGATTTATTTTTGAAAAGGAAAAGTATTTTTGAGAAAATGAAAGAGGAGAAATGTTTGATTTTTTGTTAAATTTTAGTGATTCAAATATTTGCCAAAGAAGTAAAGAATTTAGCTAATTGATCTTATCAATCAATTATGTTATAGGTAGAAAGAAAAAGAGGAAAGTTATGTGTGATTGCTTTTAAAGAAGGAAAACTAATTAATTAGCTAATCAATTAATTAGTCAAAAGATTTGTTATATAGAGATAGAAAAGTTTATATATGGAGATTCAATCAATTGAGCTAAATTACGGAAATCAAGATCATCATTATCCATTTGCGAAGAAATCAAATCATGGATATTTGAAAAGATTTCAAAATAATTCGACAATTAATTTTCTTAATCTCCAAGTAATCCTTCATTCTCAAGCCTATTTAAATGAAGGAAGTTCATCTTCATGTGAGTGTGTGTGAGAGCATCCACCATTATCCTCTTCTTCAATAAACCCTAATTTCTATAGTCAAATCAAATTAGGGGTTTTGAGTGCAAACAAGTCTTTGAAGAAATTGACTATTCGATTTGTAATTATAGGTTAGTGTCTCCACTTTACCTATAATTTTGTAATCTCTTTCTTCAGTAAAATAAAGAATAGTTGTTGGGTCCGTGGACGTAGGAAATCTTGCCGAACCACGTTAAATCTTTATGTTTTCTACTCTTTTGTTTTTCTTTGTTAGGTAATTTTTTTTCATTGAATTGGTGGTTGATAATTAATCGATAAGATAGATTCTTCTTTAACTACTAGAAAATACTTCAATTTCGTACGCAAAGTTTTCGAGGTCTTTCCTACGCCAAAAGGTGGGACGTAGGGAAGGCGTAGGAAACAGGTAGAAAGAGGTAAAGGCGTAAGAAAGACGTAAGGAAGTTTCCTACGCCTTTCCTACGTCAACTTCAATACGTAGTAAAAAAATTGAGGCGTAGGAAAGGTGTAGAAAATCTCCTACACCAAAAGTATACCATAGAAAAGACATAGATAATCTCCTACGCTATTTCCATGCCTTTGTTAATTTTCTACAATTATAGATCAGTGTAGGAAATTCCCACGCCATCCCTACACCTGCAGTAGGACAAAAATAGGTTTTTTATTTTTACTTTAATCACCGTATGTTTCCCAACCTTTCTTCGTATTCTCCTAACCCCAGTTTTTAACTAAAGAACGAAAAAAACCTAATTCTACTATCGTTTTTCGTCTCTGAAATTTCAGGTAAATTACCTTCCCCTTCTTTTATTTGTTGATTGGATTAAAGTTATAATAATTTCTCATTTCCTCTCTTATTTTGCTGTTTCTTCTTCTTTTTTCCCTAATAATTTAGGGTTTGAATAGATTTCAAACATCAGTTTTTCAATTGCATTCCTGAATTCGACTATAGGCATGCGGCATGCAAAGCTTTTATAGTTTCCCTATAGGCATTTATCTCTAGTGTACGATTTTCATCTTGGTTTTCAACTTTTGGAAAATATGATGATGCTCCAAAAGGAGTGTCCATAATTGAATTATTATAGGAATCATTTACATGACCCATTTGATTATTGTTTATTGAGTTTCTGAGTTGCAGGTTCTACTTCTACCTCCGCTAAGATCGATAGCGTAGTGCGTATGATCATTATTAACTATCAAAATAGAAGAATGACAATCCTGAAATATGGTTTTTGAGGTATGATATGATACCTTTTCTTATATTGAATTTTCTAAATCAGACATTTTTATAAGTGCATGCATCATTGTGCGGTTGAATCCATTTAGCTGTTACAAGGAAGTGAAAGCAAAATTTACTCCCATCAACTAATTACTTGTAAAAGGTCAAAGTCTAAATGTCTTATTGGTAAAATATTCATGTATAAGTTAAGATAATAATTAATAGTAGCCAAATCTACTTTTAAGGTTAAAAACCAACTTCCAGTTGGCTAAAAAGTAACTTATAAAAGTCGTAATCTAATATAAAAGCTACTTTTTTATATTTGCTTTTGGAAAGCAAAAAAGGTAATCTAATTTAAGCAATCTAAAGTATCTCTAAGTGCAAATCATATATGAATATGTTTGCAGACTGTATAAAGATAGAATTTTGATATTTTCTGGCAGCCATACTCCACCAACTATTAATCAAAGGTTTAAGTTATTGAAAGCTATTCACAGCTTTATTTTGTGCAAATGTTCAACATTTTTCAAACATAATTGAAATTAACAGCGTAATTGGTTCAACCTTATCTAATATCATAGAAAGCTGAGTTAAGAGCTTCTTATGACGCATCAAATTTGTTTGATAGTCCGAACTTGATTCTCCAATAAAAAAACTCTTTAATTCCAACCTCTGTTCACTTCCATTGCCTGAAAAACCTCTTCTCTCATCATCTAAAAGAAATTCAAGACTCATGGCAAAGATAAGAAGCAATAAACAACTGGAGCTTCCATTTTTTTTAGGCATTTAAAAGACACTACTGAATATGAAACTAAAAAATGGACAGTACTATACATGAAATTTTGTCAAATTTTCCAATGAATTCAAAGAATATAAGAACTTCTATGCAAATTTGTATTGTTTAATAAATAAGTAAAAAAAGCAATAGCATAATTAATAGCCAATAGATAGTCTGCAATGATATGAAGTTAGTTATCAGAGCTGCTATATCGTTAACCAACTTGAGATTTATTACTATGGTGTATAAGTGAAATGCACCTTTTGTGGTTATTTTCTTTCTTAAAAGGGTGAGTATTATGCTTATGACCATGTAAAGGGAAAATGTTTGCTCTTCACCGAGCAAGCAAATTTCCTTTTCAGAATTTGGTTTTTCACATCCATGCCATTAATTCGAATGTACTATTTTAATTTTAGATATCTATATTATTATTGTAGATCACCTAAAATAGAGTTTTGAAGTTTCATACCCCCTTGAAAATGTAAAATTTTGAAGTTACATTAATAGAAATATTATTAGTATGAAAAATGAAAGTTCAAGATTATGAATGCATATTCTAATTATTGCAATAAAATTAAATATAATTTAATTTATTTCTAATTATACAGTAAAAGATGGATTATATGAAAGTTCGAACTTGGATGTATGAGCCTGGATGGAAAAGAGGATCAATATCACTGCATTTTAGAAACGGTGTGGAAGCATTTCTAAAAGTGGCGTCTTGTAATAAAACAAAGATGAAAGAAATCCGATGTCCGTGTAAGAAATGTCGTTGCATGAAACTTCAAGATTATGAAACTATAACTTTTCATTTGCATAATTATGGTTTTATGCCAAATTATTACATGTGGAGATATCACGGTGAATCGGGGACAAAGCTTGATTCGACAGTCGTAGTTGAAGATGCAACCGAAACCATCGATGCTAATTTTGATGACTATAGCATGGTAGATAGAATGTCAGAAATGGTCCATGATGTTGCTGGTCCAAGTATGTGGACTGATGAACCTGATGCAGAAGAACTTGACTCGGAAGCTAAAAAGTTTTTTGATTTGTTAGAAGCATCGAAACGACCGCTTTATAAAGGTTGTACAATGACACACTTGTCGGCTACATCTAGATTAATCACTATAAAATCTGAATACAATGCGTCGGAAAACATGATGAATGCGATTTTAAGTCTGTGTAAAGAAATGCTTCCACTTGACAATGTGTTGGCATGTAATTGGTATTCATTAAAAAAGTAAGTATCTGCATTTGGTTTGCCGTATGAAAAAATTGACACATGCCCAGGTGGATACATGATATATTGGAAGGAAGATAAAAACCTTACGAATTGTAAATTTTGCAATAAAAAAAGATATAAGTCTACAAAAACCAATGGAAAAGGTGTACCTTTCAATCGTATTCATTATTTTCCGCTTACACCCAGATTACAAAGGTTATATGCATCTTGTGCTACCGCAAAACACATGCGATGGCACAATGAACGACAACGAGAGGAAGGGATTTTATGTCATCCTTCTGATGGCGAGGCGTGGAAACATTTTGATAAAGTTTATCTCGATTTTGCTCAAGAATCACGTAATGTCCGACTTGGTTTGTGTACGGATGGTTTCGCGCCTTTTACTTCGTTCGGAAAACCTTATTCGACATGGCCAGTTATTGTAACACCTTATAATTTACCTTTGTGGATGTGTATGAAGAATTCATACATGTTTTTAACTGTGATTGTTCCTGGACCAAAGAATCCCAAAAACGGAATAGATGTATATTTGCAACCTTCAGTTAATGAGCTGAAAAAACTATGGATAGATGGCGTTGTTACTTACAACGTGTCAAGGAAAAAAAATTTCAGAATGTTTGCTTCTTTATTATGGACAATAAGTGATTTTCCAGCATATGGGATGCTTTCTGGCTGGAGTACTAGCGGCAAGTTCGCTTGTCCTATCTGTATGGATTCGACAGAATCCTTTCGATTAAAATATGGTGGTAAACAGTGTTGGTGGGATCGTCATCGTCGTTTTTTGCATCCAAACGATCGTTTTAGATTTGATAAGAAAAACTTCAGGGCAAATACAACTATTACTTTAGAGCCACCTGACATTCTGAGTAGTGAACAAGTGTATGAGATCGTGCAAGATTATCCTAAAATACATGAGATAGGAAGAGAGCCAAAAATCCCTGGTAAAGGACAAATTCATAATTGGTGCAAACAAAGTATATTGTGGGAGTTACCATATTGGAAGAATCTGAAACTTCGGCACAATCTGGACGTAATGCATAATGAGAAAAATGTGTTTGAGAACTACTTTAACACAATTATGAATGTTAAGGGAAAAACAAAAGATGATTTGAAGTCAAGGAAGGATATTGCATTCTACTGTAATCGTCCTGAACTAAAAATTGATAGTGAACGTCCAAATTTCAAACGTTTAGCTTGTTATGAGTTGGAAAATATTCGTCGTAAAAAAGTATTAGAGTGGGTAGAAAATTTGAAGTTACCAGATGGAATTGCTTCTAATATGAAACGATGTGTTGACATGAAGGACCTTCAACTATCGGGAATGAAGAGTCACGATTGTCATGAGACTCTATTTCTGATAGTTTTCAAGGAGCTATTACCACAAAAGGTTTGGATGCCCATAACTGAGCTTAGCTTAATGTACAAAGATTTATGTTCGACTACTCTTATTAAAGCTCATTTGGAGAAACTAGAGAAGGATGTACCAAAGTTATTATGTAAATTGGAAAAAATATTTCCTCCTGGAGTTTTTAATAGCATGGAACATCTACCTGTACATCTACCAACTGAAGCTTTAATGCGAGGACCGGTACAATATGGATGGATGTACCCTTTTGAGAGGTATATATATATATAACTAAGGTGGACTCTTTTTATCATATTTTCATCATATCATTATGAGAATGTTATATTTAATATTTCATGTATTCATATTAAGGTATCTTGGTCACCTTAAAAAAAGGTGAAACAAAAAGCACGCGTTGAAGGTTCAATTTGCCAAGCATACATTACTGAAGAAGCATCCACATTTTTCAATTACTATTTTGAAGACCATATCAAGATTTCTAACAGTGGCCACCGTAATGAGGATGATATGGATGATTCATCTGATATATCTCTATCCATCTTTCAGAAACGGGGACGTCCATATGGTAAATGGAAAGATGGAGGTTTTTAGACAATTAAAGATTTTACTTTAGCTAAATCAACTGTGCTTCTCAATTGTGAAGAACTGTCAAATCTTATTTGGTATGTAACACAACTTCAATCAATTAAAATGATTTATGTTTTATATTATAAATTTTCCTTGGTAATTTTAATCGTCCAACAGTCAATTTGAAGAAGCAAATCCTGATGTTGAGCCCAGTAATGATTTGAGAAATGGTTTAAGAAATATGTGAGCATGATTTATTATATATTAATCGCATTTTATATCGTAAATCTATATAATATTATAATGTATGTGAATTTATTAATAGGTTGATGATAATGGAATCACTGATGTTTGTTATGCAAAACTAGCATTTGGTCCTATGATGAAGTATAGAAAATGTCCAATTATGTACGTTAACGGCTATAAATTTCACACAACTGAATTTGGAGCAAATAAAACAACTTACAACAGTGGGGTGTGTGTTAAAGGAAGCAATGGGGATGATGATCTAGAAGATTATTATGGCATGTTACAGGAAATAATTGAACTTACTTACTCGATGGTACCAGAGCTTAAAACCTTTTTGTTCAAATGTGAATGGTTCGACAATAGAAAAGATGTAGGGCTCATAAAGATTATCCACTTGTTGAAATAAATCATAAAAGACGATACCAAGGTTATGATCCATTTGTGTTAGCGATGTAAGCGACTCAAGTTTATTATGTACCCTATCCTGCTATGAACAACAATAAAGCGGATTGGTGGGCTGTTGTTAAAACAAAGCCAAGATGGTCATTCAATTCGAACATAATCGTAAGCGAAGATCAACCATATCAAAATGATTTGGACCATAACGGACTACTGCAAATCACTGAAGACATTGACGACATCAGACCACTTCATAATGAAGTATTTCATGGAGTAGAGGTTGACGATGACGTCGAAGTTGATTATGATATCGAAGCTGATGAAAATGATATTGAAGTTGATGAAGATGTCGAAGTTGATGAATGTGAAGATGAATATGATAGTGTAAATAATGGAAGTTATGATGATAATGTTGATTGGTAGCATGCTTTCATTAATATGCTTGTTTGATTTTTCTACTAGTATGAATTTTTACTTCAAATCACTCTTGTATGCTTAGTTATCTTTGGGTATTTAGTCTTCAGTTCATGTTGTTTTAATTGGTTTGTTGTATATTTAATTCTTCAAATCATATGTATTTCTCTATATTATAGTAATTGCATTTAACAGACATGTCTACTCGAGCTGATCGTCATCGTCGTTTCATGAAACGAGGTGATCTACGTCTTTCTGGCAACAACACATCTGCCGCAATACAACCTAGTGCATCTCCTAGTGGTCAAGATGGATCGGGATCACAGTCAGCAGAGCAGCATATCATGTCTCCCGTTGTTCATCCTACTTCCCTTGAAGTTGATGCTGCCAATCCATCGACTAATGCATCCGTGTCGGACTCCTCCTCCGTAACAAGGGTCGGAGTTTTCTGGCAAGCCAATGTTGGGTAAGAATTCTTGCAAAATAAGTAATTGATGTTGTCTTTTGTGAGCTATATGAAAAAGATTTGAGGTAGACACACGGTAAAATTTCTATTGCAGGCATCTTTAGACATGTACCTCATTGACAGTACTAGATAATAAATTTTTTTACTGGCCATAGACTCCCATAAATAGTAATATAAGCTGAAACAATGATTTCAACAAAGAAAATATTTAGGATCTTTTTATAGTCAGACCAAAATACAATAAAGGTGAATCCGCGACAAACATAATTGTATAAAATATTTTGAACATTTTAAGACAGAGTGATATATATCTGCTCCCAAATGTAGCGGGTGTTTTGGTTCATTTGTAGGGATTTCAAGATGCGAAGATTCTCTTATTCCTCAATACCTCTGTCAATTGAAATACGTAATGTAATTAATTTTAAGTGCAGAAAAAGATCATTTATACTGCCTGCCACCATCCTTTGTATACTCCTACTTTATTTGAGTTTGCGATGTCCTGTTGATAGTTTATTAAATTTTACTCTAACGTCATTCAAATTCAAATATATATTTTAAATATGTTATACGTGTCTACAAAATGGCAATGAATTTGCATATACTTCTAAATGATTTAACACATTGCACTAGCTTTGTTTTGAATTTTATGGTAGCTAGCTTTAGTATGGTTGGTTAAACTTCAAATCATAAGACCAGAAGACATTTTCTTATAACGAGAACAATTAAAATAATTAAACAGGATTTAAAGTGGGCTTCACAAAATATACATGTACGAGCATGATAGCAAATATGAGACAATGTTTCATATATTCAGATTCGAAATGATGGACTTTTGAAAATATTCTGGGAAGACTTTTTTAGTTGTGTTATTCCACGAGTAATTTTGAATTCAAAAGAGGGGGGAAAAGAGAGTAGTTGGTAAAAGAAAAGAAAAAAAGAGCAGTAGTTGATTGTATGTTGGTTGTCAATGTGAATACCGATATGGGTTTTAAGCTAAGTAGTCTACACTTGACCAGCTGTATAACCTCTATGCACATGTTTATAATAATAACGATGATAAGAAAATGATAATAATGTTTTGGGGTAATTAATTAAATGATGTCATTATAAGTAAACAATTTGTACAGTTTAGCATTCAATAAAGTATTATTTTGCTCTAACATGACTATAACTCTGTTTAATTTACTTTGACTAATTTGAAATAAGCTAGGTGAGAACATAAATTGTTTTCCTAGGCACTATCGAATTGTATCCATTGTCAAAAACCACTATCGGGCTTAAATGATATATCTCATACAAACAGTTTGAGTAATGTATATTCATGCTTTACATTTATATGTTTCAGATATGAGTTCACTTCCAGGGCTACATCTTATGCTATTCGAGTCAGTTTGTTAGCACGGGTTAACGATTTTTGGCCCAATTTTAAAAGTATACCCGATGATGTTAAGAAAGTGATGTTTCAGGAGTTTCTGGTAAAATAATATTAGTGTATTTGTGTTACATCTATTTTTTTGGTCATTACATTTTCTAGTAGATGTACAGGAGTCATTTCAATGGACAGATGATGCTTCAGCAGCAATTGTGAAGTAGATATGGAATAGAAAAGCAAGTTTGAAGTATCGGGACTGGATTCTTAGTATGAAAGAGTCAGGGAAGAAGCATCCGAACCTACCCCAGGAGATATATGAGCAGTTTTTGGCATATTGGGAGCTTCCTGAAGTAAAAGCTCAGGCAGAAAAAGCTACAAACTCTAGGGCTCAAAACCAAAAGTGACATTGTGGTGGTTCGAGATCCTTTTTGGATTATCGAAACGATTTGGTTTGATCTCTAAAATCTTGTTTTAATGTTAATTTACATCAGCTTATCATGGGAAGTACTTGTTACTGTATTGAGGCTACCATGGAAGCATATACAGATAATACTTGAGCATTTTTAACATGCCCTAGAATGACACTTCGACTTAAGTCTTCTCTTTCCAGTTTCCACTACCATACATATATAAACCATGTATTGATTGTATAACAACCCTATTGTTATCCCGCCTTTTTCGCAAGGCCATGATACTAAAAAGTCGACCGAGAAGCCAAAGGTAGTTCGTCTCAGAGATGGGTCAACTCAGCATTTCGACAGAGCGAGTCCTTGTTAGGTCGTCTAGTGACCTACGACTTAGAGCGAAATCGACCTACGACTTAGAGTGAAAAGGTGACGAAGCGACCTAAAATGTGGAGTGACCCAGCGACCTAAAAAACCTCACGACCTAGCAGCTTAAAATCCTTAGTGACCTAAAAACCTAAGCGACCTATTAGCCTCCGCGACCTAACTTCCTCGCGACCTAACTACCTTGCGACCTAACTACCTCGCGACCTAACTTCCTCGCGACCTAACTACCTCGCGACCTAACTCCCTCGCGACCTAACGGCTCAAGTATTCCGCGACCTAACCACAGAAAGGACTAAGCGACCTAAGGAGGTTAACGACCTAACTACAGAAACGACCTAACTCCTTAAAGGTCTTAGCGACCTAACTCCAGAAAGGGGATAGCGACCTAACTATCAACATGGGACAACAGTAACCCGCAGTAGAGAGGCAACACGACTTACGACCTATCTTAGGTCGTCCACGACCTAAAACCTACTACCCAGTTTGTACAAGCCGAGATAACTTCCTATGCCGCTTTTTCCTAGGTCGCTCACCATTCTCACTAGGTCGCCAACGACCTACAACCTACCTTAATCTTAACCCGTTCCCGACCTATGCCTTGTCAATAGGTTCAAGTGATCCAGTGCAAACCATTAGGTCGTAGCCTATGCTTCTTAGGTCGCCCGCGACCTACGACCTACTCTTAGGTCGTTCACGACCTACGACCCAGTCCAGAATCTCCCTTATAAATACAGCCCTAGCTCCAACTAAAGAGGGACTTTTGGATCATTTTCTGGAGCGCCTATATTCTGCTGTCTTCTCGACTCGACCTACACTTCAAACACTCCAAACATCGAAGAAGCTTCAAAGGACTTCAAGAGAAGATCAAGCACTAAAAAGAGTCTTCTACATCGAAGTTCTAACTACTCGTTAAAAGTGTTGTAATCTAAGTGTTGTGATCGTGTTGTAATCAGTTGTAATAAAAGAACGATTGTAAGTGGCTTGTTCTCACGGTGATGTAATCGGAGAGTGATTGTAAAGTTTGTAATTGAGTTAGTGATAGAGGATGTAAAGTGGACGTAGGCTTGATTTTGAGCCGAACCACTATAAAAATTGCTGTCTCTTTTACTTTTTTCTGCGATTTTCTGTTTACTTTTAGTTCCCGCGTAAACGGGTGGTGCTTTCACACACTACAACAAAAAGTGTCTTTTATAGCGGCATATAGCCGCTATTAATCACAACCATAGCGGTTTGATAAGCGCTGTATATCGACATGTTATAAAAAACTATTGAATATTTATAACACAAAATATGCCACTATGGTTGAGCTTGGTTTTATAACGCAAATTCGCCGCTATGGTACGTTAATTCAATAGCTCATTATAGCCGCTATAATACAGCGAAATCTCAACGGAACTGGAAATCTTTATAACACCATTTTGCCGCTATAAAATATTTATTCAATAGCTCATTATAGCCGCTATAATACAACTTTTTAGACAATGTGCATCAGTTCATGTTGTATCATAAAAGCCAGAATCTTTTTAGACAAAATATTTATTATTTCCTACTACTACTACACGAACACCAAAGTACAAAGACAATTAATGGTCACAATCCTGCTTTCGATTTACTACGAGAGATACATAATCTAACAATATGCATGCATAAGATATTATATATAATAAAAAAGGCATAATCTTTTTAGACTATTCAATATCTCCTACCATACAAACACCAAAATGCAAATACAATTAATGTCATAATCCTCTCATCACCATCATATGCTGTTTTTTCTTCTTCCAGAAATCCAAATTATGAAGAATAAAATAGGATTCAACGGCCTCAACGCAGCGCACGTGTCAACCTAGTCACATCTGACGGTTTAACTGGCTTCAGCAAGAAATCCTCTGCTCCCTCTTCCAAGCACCTGCATTCCATTTCCAAAATTTCAGAACACACACAACCTTTTAACATTTAACCCCTGAAATTTTATTAATTATAGCTTTGATCATACCGGTTGATGTTATTTGGAATGTTCTCAGAAGACACTGTCACAACTGCAATTTTCCTAAGCTGAGATGAATTCTGCTCAACAATTAAACATCAATATTTATACAAAACATTACTATTATTGCATAATGCCACTAGCAATATCCGCTATTATATATAGAAGATTACATTGATAATCTTATTTTTAGCCTAAAGGCTCTTTCTCTTTTGGGTAATTATGTACAGTTGAGTTGTAAATATTTTAAAAAAAATTAATTGTAATATAAAAGAAAACATCTTGGTGGAACTTGTCCAAACCATTATTTGTGCAATGGTAAACATAAGATGATTGTAACTACTCCAAGTCTCCAAACCCATCTATCTTCATTTAACACAGGATACGTTATCTTAAATGATAATAACATTAACATACTGATTGACAATTATAATATAAAGGAAACTATAAACATTAACACACTTCTCGACCCAGTCTCCAAGACCTGTCGCGCACTCTCTTATAGCTATGTTAAACTAAATCACAACGTAAACCAAAAGTAACTAACATGTATATATTTTATTAATGCTTTATCAAAACTCTATTACTTGTAACATCAACCTTTCATAAATCATCAATCAGAAACTAGCTTTTGACTGAATGATGTAAGATAAACCGAGCTGTGAACATTCTTTGAAGATAAACCGAGACTCTAGCTTCTCTACAAAATGATCATTCAATATAATTTTTTCCAGCTGTAGTTGGTAAATGCTTGTGAGAAACTAATAATCCAACAACTGGTATAAACAGGCATTGATGTAATAATGGAAGCATAAGATAAAAGCTAGAAGCAAGACGAAGGGAATTTACCATAAAGCCAGAGTTGTTTTTTTCCAATTCATTAGAATATATGAAAGGCTTTCTTTGTTGATTATTTCCAATTAATATACTTAGTTGCATCGCTGCACGCTTCAATAGTTTTTCCAAATCCTGGCCAAAATAAATTGTTAGGAATTCAAATGGCAAAACAAACCTACAACAAGAGATCAGTTTTCCAATTCATAAATTTTAACACATAATGCTCGAAATAACTGGAAAATAAGGCTTACCTTGCTATTTCTTGGTCTTACAAAGACATGGCACAATACATCTCGCATATCAGGCGTTAGCATTGCAACAGTTCCATCAAGTATTTCTTCTTCTTCATTAACACTTTTTTCTACCAAAATTGTTGGTTGCTCGTAAGATTTATTTTGAACTACAAGCAATTCATCTACAACAACATCATATGCAACCAGATAGTCATAAGCAGTAAAATCTCTTTAACTGCAACCAGCTATCTCATCTCTGTAAAGAAAATTATGGGATACTTACGTATCAGTGCTTATTCAATTAATTTGATTTTGATAGCAATGGTGAATTTTAATAATGCTTTTAGCTTAAAAGATAAAAGGGAAGGTCTACCAATTCATTTTTTAATTTAAGCAATTTTTAAAATGGTATTTTACAATTTGATTCCGTAGAAAGTTGTATGTAGTGGTGCTAGTACACTTGGAAACTAGTATAGACAATAACCTGGTTAATTGTGAATTTCTCACTAAATTTTCGGACATAGTGACAATTGCATTTCCAATTAATTATAGCAATCATACACCCATTCTAATCAAGTTTTCCAAACAAGTTCAACATTGAAAAGGGTAGCCATTCGGATATGTAAAAAACCAGTATCATCATAAAGAATATTTAAACTATGTACGTAGTGGAAGAACTTAAAGCAACAACATGAGAGGGTGCAACTCATAGGTTTTAATGCAAAAACATGGAACAAGAATAAAACCAAGTCAAATCCTGTTTAAAAGCTTGAAGAAGGATTTAAATTGGAATTCATGCAAACTAGTGAAAATCCAGAAAATGATACTTTATATGACAACATGCTTCAACTTAATATGCATCTCACGGAGCAACTGAAAAAGAAACATGAAGTTAACAAACAACAACTTAAGATACTATGACTACAATTTGGTGATACAAAGTTTTCTATGCAATGAAGTAAATGAGTAAACATAGAAACAGAATTCAAGCACTACTAAAAACCAACAAGGAATATATTTATTATAATAAGAGTCATCTCTTATTATTCCAATATATTTAATGGGGAGAAAACATTTAATTTTCCAACAATGCACACAAGAATGAAGATTAATGATGTGGGAAAAAAATTCTTATTTGTTGCAGTATTGTTGGAGGAGAGAAAATCTGCTTTGCTTTAAATTGATGATTCCAAAAGCCTAGGCACCGATGGATCCTTTACTATATTCTTTAGATTACATTGGGCCCTAATTAGTAAGGAGCTCTACAATGTCATATCTGAAAATTTCCAAATTGGAAAAACAGTTATATACTCTACCATCAAAAAATGAACATGTGCTATAACATAGATTATAACAGTGGGAGGTTAGAGCTTATTAAAATAGTTATATACTCTACCATCAGTTACTAGATAAAGGTTTTTCAAATGCTAAAAAACATTATTTCCCATATTGAATGCATTTAGGCAAATATCTTATGACAAGGAAGAAAACACCTTGTGAATTGGTACAGTTTGTAAAGCCGAAAATGAAGGAGGTTGGAGGCTCAGAAATCTAAATGATGCAGCTAACTTTCATGGTTTACAAATCACTAGGAATTACTTAAATCAAAAAAGCATATGGATATAGCGGATGCAGCAAATATACTGTAAAAAGTAGAATTTTTAGATAATTCAAGAAGACAATAGTGCATCATTTACATGAAAGTTACTGCTTAAAAGCAAGACCTTTATGTTATGGCATAGTCGATAAGAAAATTGACAACGGAAAAAACAATAGTTTATGGTTCGACCCCTAGCTTAATGGAAACACATTGATCAGTATAGTTGGATGGCAATCAATGAGCTATTTTGGGAGTTCGGAAAGGGAAGTGTCCGCACTCATCTCAGACTGTGAAGATTCAAGGAGTTAAGTATTCGGTCCAAAGCAATGAACATTCAACAAGTCCACAGTATGAAATACAATTTTTATATCCTGTAAGATAAGACAAAGGTATAGGCAATCCTCCCTTCTTATCTTTAGGGTTCAAAGCGTTATTAAAGTCCCCAAATGCGATCCAAGGCAAGTGAATTGAAGAAGCATTTCGAATTAAGTTGCTCCGATGTTTCTCCCTTTCAGAATAAGAATTACTGGCATATACGAATGTGATTATACACTGAAAACCACTTGTATTGGTCATAACAGTTGTAAAATGTGATAACTTTTGTTTGAGATGTCCGCAGTCCAAATGTTAGCATCGATGATGACTAATACTTTGTTTTTGTGCCCATTTCATTATTATCAAAGTAAGACCAGTGCGAGGGGAAGTTGAACATAAATTTATGGATGCTTGAGTTAGTTAATTTAGTCTCGTACAAGGCTATCATTGGCAGTCTACGAGATCGGAGAAATTTGATTACAGACTGCATTTTGCTATCTGTATTCAAACCTCTCGCATTCTATGCACATACACTCATTTTATATTGGTACAGCTCCTCGTTTGTCTTTTAGGAGGAGTTGTAGGAGAATTTTATTCTCATGCTTCTTCTTGTATTTCATATTTGTCACAAGCATTAAGGTACATTTTTTTGGAATATATTATAGTTTTCCTATTTCATCAATACGTTGAACCATTTCTTCTATAAACTACTGTTGATCATCTAGAATTTCCTATGTAGGGGTAAACTCTTCAGATTGATCTAAAGTTGTTTCATGATTAACAGTTACTTCAGGTTGTTCTTTGTTATATACAGGTGAATTTTGATTTCCAGCATTTGTAGTTGAAGGAGTTCTCTGCTAACTTGGTTGAGGAAGATCATTTCTCAGTTGTAGAGTGAAGTGTAGAAGGTCCATCGTCTTTTGACGATAAACAGGAGAATCTATTAGAGATATCAAATTCAGTTTTTTCTTTACCTTTTGTATATTTTCATAATCTGCTTTCCTGTTTCAGCATCTTCCATTTGATGATGTATATGTACATTAATTTCTTCCACTTGATTAAAGAGGAGGGGTGGACTCCTCATGAGACAGATTTGATTTGTTACTTTGTCTTGCTTGCGCATGCTCTGTTGTTTGAGATTTTGGTTTCTATGACTTTTTAAATGTGATACCATGGTTTTTGGTGCTGTGTCTAAACATGCAACACTTGTCGCATGGTCTAGGTTTATATTCATAGGAAACATGAATGTCCATAGCTTCACCATCATAATTCAGACCATGTATTATAGAAGGGTATGTAAAACTATGTTCGATTTCAACAAATACAAACACTGATTGATTGCCATACTAAAGCAAGGATGACCATTCTTTAAATAACAATTCTAAGCAAAGGTTGACAAGTCAAGGCAAGCTAGGCAGTAAGGTGTGTGACTTTCAAAGAGGCGAACAATAAGAATGGACGAAAGCCAAAAGCAACATGCACATGAACAATATGCCAAGGCAGCAATATTGAAAAATATACATTAAACACTACAAGCAAGAAATTATCAAGTTTTAGTAAACAACCAAGTGACATAGAAGCATTGATTTCATATCTTTTAGTAACAGACAGATAACCACCTAATTTCAGAATTAGCCATCATTCAAATCACAAATTCTACAAAGCATGAAATTAGATTTTCAAAGATAGGTTGTGTGAGGATTAACTCACCTTAAATTCGTGAACTGATTTGCTAAAAGCTCCAATTCAACCTTGCACTTGAATTTCAGCCATTTCTAAGATTTCACAAAGCCCTAGAATCCATGCTAATCCCTTATCAAGGAAGAGTATGAACAAAATTATAAGACAGGACATAGAAACGTAACCAAACCATAAAATCATAATCTAACGATAAAAAATATCTAAGATCATAACCAAACGATAATATAAAAATAAAATAGTTAATAAACATAACCTATAAATTTCTAACTTAGAAATCCGAGCAGACGTTTTAGGGTTCTGGACGAGAAATCCGAGCAGATGATTTAGGGTTCTGGATGACACGTCGATTTCGGAAATGTTGAGAGTGGTGATCTAAGATCAGAGATGGCAAGCTGGATTGAAGATCGGAGATGGCGAGCGATGAGCGATTAGGAGGGAGATGTAGCTGTTATTTTGTTTTGGGAGGAAGATGAGCTGAATAAGTGTTTTGAGAGGGAGACGAAAATATTGGGAGGGATATTTTTGTTTTGGGGGCCAAGCGTTACGTGTTACTTGTATACACAAGAGAACAACTAAAGTAAGAAAAAGTAAAGAGTGAAGGGTAAACAATAACGCATTAGAATAATGCGTTATCAATTGGCGTTATTAATAACATACTTTCTTGTAGTGACATTGTCACAACTTACACCGGATGTTAGCGTTCACCAATTTTAGCGTTAACACCTATTTTATGCTCAAATTATTGGTTAAACTATTAATTTCTCTTTCTTTCATGTGATTAATTTGCTCAGAACAAATAAGATAAGGCATAAAGCTACTATTTATATTCATTGGGACAAGCTAACTGATTTGAAGGGATTTGCTTTAAACTTTTTGTAACTAGTTCTAATCTATGTATGTTTATATTCTATGTTCATTATATACTCCTTGTATTCAATTATTCTAATTGGCTCTATTCCATTCTGTCTGTTTGAGTGTCGAAGGGGTATTTAATTTCTTCCTTTGGGTGCTTTTCTTTTTAAAAGTAAGAAAAGTTCGTTTTCTAATTATTCTATAATTATTTTTCTAATTAAGCTTGAAGTGTAATTAACAAACTTATTGTCTTGTTATATCTAATATATCTCCCAACTATCTTTCTAGAAGAGTGGTTTATAGGTGGTGAACGTGTGGAGTGCTTATGTTAAAGTATATTCTTGCAGTTTATCTCTTGGTGTATAAAAACCGTAATAAACAGTACCTAATATAATTGACGTATGTTTATCTCTTTATTATTTAGAAGAGTGTACTTTAAACTGCATAGCTTGAGTAGTGTCTAGGAGAGCTTAAATTGTTGATTAATACATAGAATAATAATAAGTGGGAGAATTAGTAATGGTAAGAGCTTTCTTGTACTATATCAAATTCAGTAATGTAGTACCTTTAGTTCTCCAAAACCATGTTTTCTCAAGATCTTGAAAAACATTTGATTCCCTATACTGTACGCACATTATTTTAGCTTCATCTTTTTTGGCACAAACAACACAAAGTTTCCAAAAGACTAACGCATTCTCTGTTAGTTACAGTACTTGATGTTTCAACTTTCAACTCTTCATTCCGATAGGAGCCAACTTGTATCTGACTTCAAAATTGGAGTGGCTCTTGGCATTGGTTGTATATAGAATTCTAACTCTCTATCAGTAGTACCAAAAAAAAAAGCAAATTCTTAGGTACATCGAACAAACTTTATTTCGTTTTTGATGTTTTATTTCTTTTAAATTGCAAATCATGGACAGAACACAAGATACCTAAGGTAATCAAACAATCAATGTTTAATTTGGATACATGTGGAGGAAAACTGTTAAGCATAGGTTGGCATGTTTTTAATTTATTTTAACAATGGGTGTTCTTTTTTAAAATAAAAAAGCACCTTTCTCATGTTGCTTATTTTTTTTCTAGTTCAAATTTCAGCATCATTTTCTCAAGGTCCAACTCTGAGCAGGGTAAAGTGACTATTGTTTTAGAACGAATAAATCAATCAAAATTTATTTGGAAAATTACAAATACAGGCACAATATCAAGCTAGAATCGAAGAATTGAAAAGTCAAGGCATAGTAATTTCATATGAAGTGGAGGAAGAAGTATTCGACAAGCTTACCAGTGCTATAGCTAAAAGAAAGGACCGTAGGCCATATTATGGCAATATCCCTGGAGTAAGTATTTAAACTTTCAACAAAACATTATTTTAATTAGTTTAAAATGTAGAAATTGATGCAATATTTGATAAAATGCAGAAATACAAAGACGCCACTTATAGCATCAATAAGGTAGAAGCACAGACTAGAGCCAAACTAGAGGAAAAGGTGGAGCGTCAAGAAGGGGAGATTCAAATGTTGAAGATGCAGTATGAACAACTCACTGAGATGCTTCGATAGCGATTTGATGGAGAGCCGAATGATCGTCGTGAGGGATGAGGGTATTGAAAACTTTCTTAATGGTATCTGTATGATGTCATGTATCATAAACATATTATCGTATTATTTTAACATATAGGAACTTGATTAATATTGTTTGACTTTGTAATATGAATGAGATATTTGTTTTTTGAATTAAAGATGAATGGTTTGACGTTAATCTTTTTGTTGGAATGTGTATATATATATAATAAGTTGATTTTAGTTTCTATTTAATGTGGTGAAATGAAATGAAATTCAATAGTAATATATCAAATTTGCTTCAGAAAAGACGTAGGGAAGGCGTAGGTAAATGGAATATTGATGCAACAAAATGTCGTGTCCATGGCATAGGAAAAACAATAAAAACACAGGCGTAGGTAAACCGTAGATAAATGAATAATGTAGGGAAAGCGTAGGAAAACTGGACGTAGGGAAGACGTAGGTAAACGAATGACGTAGGAAAGACGTGAGTAGCTAAAGAAGTAAAAATGTCGTAACAAAACCGTATGAAAAAAATGGCGTGGGGAAGGCGTAGAAAAATTATGGCGTAGGAAACAACTCCACGGACGGCGTAAGTAAGACGTAGGTATTTTATTACCTACACAGATTTTACCCACGGCAGAATTGGCGTAGGGGCTACGTAGTTGCTGTATTTACCTACGCCCCGCTTACGCCATATTGGCGTAGGTAAACCGCAGTTTTCTTATAGTGTTTTGGTTGCTTCTGCGCCTTAGTATTCCACTGCAGTTTTGGAGTTAGTGCAAATTAATTAAAATTTCACATAACAAATTAGTATCAGAGTAGTAGATTTTGCTCAATAGATTGATACTAGAGCTAACTAACTTGTTCTAGATTAGTTATCAATGGCAAATTCTTTTAATAGTGGTATAAAAAACTATGGCATTATCAAATTTGTTAGAAAATGAGTTTTTGGGACATGGAAGGTGAAGACTAATAACAATGTTCTTCAGCAACAACTTCATTCATTTAGTGGAAGAGATAAAAGTCGGAAGCACCTTGGAGGTAGAAGAAATATGCATTGGTCTCATTTCATGGGTCCTATAAGGGGTGTTTGTTATTACTGTAAGAAGAAAGGGCATTTCGGACGGGATTGTCCAGCTCTTAGAAAGAAGAGAGAGAAGAAGGAGAAAGCTTCAGTTTCGACAGCAGTTAGATCAGATGCAGATAGAAGCGATAGTGATACATCATTATTTTTCGCCAGTAGTTCACCTTCAGATAGTACAAGTTAGATGATTTATTCTAAAGCCTCTTGTCATATGACGCCAGATAGGAGCTGTTTTGTCAGTTACAAGAAGATTGATGGCGGAGAAGTTCATATGAGGAATGACACATCTTGTCATGTTATGGGCGTTGGAAGTGTGAGGTTTAAGATGCATGGTGGTGCTATTAGGACTATCACAGATGTTAGACATGTTCCAATGCTGCGTAGAAGTGTGTTGTCGGTTGGAGCTTTGAGTAGACTTGGTATGGGGATAATAATAGATGGAGAGAATTTGAGAGTGGCGAAGGGTTCCTTGGTAGTGATGAAAAGAATGCGAGTTGATGATATATATGTGCTTCATGGAGAGACAGTCTTAGGAGAGTTAGTAGTTTCTATTGATTCTACTGTTCTAGATTCTAATCTATTATGGCATCTTCGTTTAGGTCATGTTGATGAGGAGAGTCTTGAAGTATCAAAGAAGCGGGGGTTTTAAGCGCAAACAAGTCTTTGGAGAAATTGATTATTCAATTTGTAATTATAACTTGTCTCTCCACTTTGCTACCTATAATTTTGTAATCTCTTTTGTAATCTTTTTTTTTTTAGTAAACTAAAGAATAGTTGTTGGGTCTGTGGACGTAGACAATCTTGCTGAACCACGTTAAATATTTATGTTCTCTACTCTTTTGTTTTTCTTTGTTTGCTGATTATTTTTTGTTGAATTGGGTGGTGACAATTAATCGACAAGTTATATCTTTCTTTTGGTTGCTTCTTCGCCTTAGCATTCCGCTGCTGTTTTGGAGTTAGTGCAAATTAATTATAATTTTGCACAACATTTTTGTCATGTGACGAGAGAAAAATGGGCTAAATGTGGATGAGGAATGGTGTATTGATTTGTGCAAATAGTATCACCCTTATGTTTTAGATTTTAAAGGTTCATGTAATTCTTTGTCAAGCTTAAGATCATTTTGTATTTAACTGAAATTAACAGTAACTTCTTCCTTCCTCTTTTTCTTCTCCGTATTTTTTTTTCACAACCAAACGATGGGTTGGCCCATCAGTGTACACACTGATTATTCTAAAATACCGCACAGGGATACGAGTAAAAAAAACTACAACAGTAGGTGATAAGTCGCTATACGTCAGTTGTTCTATTATACTAAGTCGCGATATGTACGCTTGTGCTGCTACGATCGCTTTAACTACAATTGTCCATTCCCAACATATTAAATGACACTTTTTAACCCTACGAATTGAAGGACGGAAGGCGACTCCTTTGGCGTTATATGACCCCCGTCTTATCAACTTGTCCTGCAATAATAGAGGTGCTGACTATGCGCTGATAATGTCTCTTAACACCATACTTTTCTCCTTAAATTATTTAATTCACAAACATAATTAGTACTTTAGTGTTATGTTATAATAATAAGCTCTCAAAGCATTTGTATTGATTTTAAGATTCCTGCATAACCTACTAAAAATATTTAAACAACGATAAATTCTAGATTCACAACCAATGAATACATCAAAATAAAGTTTGGATTCCGTTCGCATTAACATTGGTTTACACAAGCTTTCCAATTTTATCGGATGTCCCCGAAGGGACGGTTTACACAAGCTTTTATTGCGTTCATCAAACCATACTTCGCATGAATACAAGCTTCACACATGTAATTATAAATGATAGGAACAGAATATGAGAAATTCATGTTTTCCTTCCTGATAAATCATCACATCAAAATACCGAAAATTTCCTAAATTCATTTATATACTTCATTAAAAAGCGATACGCAGTTATAAGGAAAAACTAATTATGAAGCCTTTTTTAACAAAGTCACTTGCTGAAAGTTGGTTCATAAACTATAATCATATATTGAAACTTTGATCTTTCATCTTTGTGATTTTATACTTTATTAATTTAATAACATTTAACAAGCAAAATCCCATAAAAAACGAGATAAGTTATTTAAAAGATTTTCATATATTCAACCTCTTTAATCCGGGCGGGCAGCATCTCTTTACATAAAGAAGTACAAAAGAACCATGGCATACTCCTCCTACTTTACCAAATAGTATCAAAAGGAAAGAGACAGAAACCCCAAATTAAATTAAAACAAACTTGACGATCAAGCAAACACGGTAGCAGCAACAGATCTCACTTGCACATCATCGATCTTAATAGACGTCGCAACTCTCTTCATGCTCATTTTAGACTTCATCTTCTCATTCCTCTCGTCTATTTCAATCTGGTCTTGCCTGCACTCTTCACTGCAAAATGGGGTGTCTCCTCTGTACATGTAGATGTCGTCTCCCAAATACAGCTTCGTTTTGCAAAGAGAACAATAATCGAGAAAGTGATTCCCTTTACCGAATGAATTAGACATGGATTTGGAGCTCATTCCTCTTCTCATGTGATATCTTTTATCGTTAAAAGAGGAGGATGGCGAGTGCGAAGAAATAGATTCGAATGATGATGAAGGAGTAATTATAGGAGGATTACACATTATTTAAGATTTATTTGGGCTTTTTATGCGAGTTGAAAGGTTTGATGAAATTGATGCACTGAAACATACAAGGAAGAGAAAAGGATTTTATAGAGAAAAAGAGAGAGAAATGGAGATTGCTCTAAAGTCCTTGCTTGTTTTGTTGGAAAATTACTCTAAAGTCCTAAAAGATTGGATTAATTGTCAGAGAAAAATGCATGGGGGTAGATGAAGGAACTTTTCAAATAAAGTGAAGAAACGGGTGACGTTACTGGATCATTAGGCGAAATAAATTAATCTTAATTTCCGATACGTATTCTCGGTTCATACATATAAAATTCGTTGAGGAGAAAGAAATACAGTTACATCCAAATTTCAAAAATAAAAATGTGTTTCGTGGCTATGAACTTGGGTACGCTTAGTGTAGGTATGTTTAAATTTAAAAAAAATGATGAAAAGAATAATTAAGAATTAGGGAATAAGCAACGATAATTGGTATATGTCGAGAAAAATGGGAGCAGCAATGCTAATTAGGTATAAACACGTGTATGTTAGTGCATGCTTTGTAGCCTGTGAGTCATTGCTAGCACATGCACTGTATGAGCAATACCTTTATTCATTGGTCTAAAGAGAAAAATGAAACGAAAGAAGGGAAGAAAAAAAACTACTTTGCTCAGTCAAGTTTCGATCAGAGTAGTTAAATATTCAAACCAATTTTGACCCCTCCTATTAAAACCTGCAGCCAATAAAAATTCAATGTAATCTTTGTGATCAGGTATTACCTTAAAAACTCAGAATGGTAATTCATAATACTGAGATCATAAAACCACGTCAAGGATATTTTCCGGAATGGAAATTAGGGAAACAAACTTAATTCACTTCTGCTCCTCAACAAAAACGCACACACAGATAAGATTGATACCAAACATTCACAGATTTTAACAAAAATATTAACTTTCAAAAATTGGTAGTTATAGTTAGGCCTGTCAATGGTACGGCTTTCGGACAGAGTTCAGTCCGAACCCGTCCTATTTATGCGGGTACGGGTTTTGCATTTTACTACCCAAGTCCAACTTAGACCCGATCCGGATCGGGTACGGTTTTATCAAAACCCGACCCGGTTAGGGCCCGACCCGACTATTAGTTTTTCATCATATCAAAACATGAGTGCGTATGTTATTTATTTATCATTTTGTTTGTTTACATATAGATGTTTTTGCATAATTTTGTTATGAGCTTGACTACATCACCGTCCAATTTATATGTTAACTTCTTTGTATATTAATTTTACCAAAGTTGCAGTTTTAAAATATGGTTTTAAAATAAATATTCCGAGTTAGGTATATAGTTATTACCCAGCGGGCTTAAAAAGCCCGACGGGCCGGGCTTGGATATTGGGTTGAAATACCTTGCGGGTTCGGGCTGGGCTCGGGTTTTAATTATTGTAATTGGACTCGGGTCCGGTTTTATAATATCCGGACCGAATCCTGCCCATTGACAGGCCTAGTTATAGTGTGAATAATTTCGTTGGAAAATACAAATATTTGAGCTTTTTAGTGCAATATTTGCAGTGTTTAGCACAAAATGCATTAAAGATCACAAATTTTCCAATAAAAAATTTAGGGTCCGTTTGGTTTGCTGTTTTTAGTTTTGTGTTTTCGTCTAAACAAAAATGCGCATTTCTTATGCATCGTTGGAAAACACACAATTTTAAAAAATGAAATTAACATAGAAAATAGAAAACAAGTTTATTTGATTTTTCGTGTTTTGAGACATAACAAAAGGACGGAAAACAATTCATTCCCTCCATTTCCCGTCCATTGTTGTAATGGCTAAGAATTGTAAAAAAATTTCTCATATTTTCTTGTATTTTGTAGTGTATGTTGAAAACACAAAACACAAAACTCAAAACGAAACTAAACGAACCCTTAATTTTTTCATGTACTTGTTCACATAAAGATGCGATTTAATGTAGATTTTGATTGTGAAATAAAGCAAGAAATGAACGAGAATAATTCAAACGAAGCTCTAATGTGTTTTTGAGAAGGAAGTTTGTTATATTGTGAAACTTTTTACAAACCTTCTTTTTTTTTTCTTTCAAAATGGTACATAAATAATGTTTAAGTTAAATAACAACAATAATTGGTTCATAACCAAACATACACATGTTACAAACAAACAAAAAACCATTACACAATTATCTTGTGAATGATTAATAACCAGGTTCAGAGATCTTAAGTCCGGCAAGGTAGTGACGAACCTTACACGATTCTAATACTAAGCGAATCATTTTTGAATCCAAATCTTAGTTCAAATAATCAAATCAAAACTAACGCGTGGATTGATTAGATGGGTTTGATTTGGATTTGAATGCAAGTTCTGGTCTTGTAAAAGGTAAATGGACAAGAAAAGGAATTTGTACATGGTTTGTAAAGGTATGTGGGGAAAGGGGTTGTAAAAGAAAATGAGAATAGGGATTTTTCAAAATTTTAAAAGTGTTTCCTTTTAGGATCGAGAAAACCAAGTTTGGCTTATAAACTTTGAGGAAGCACGCGCCGTACTTCTAACCCATACTCCAAGTAAATCGGATGGATAGTGTAACCATTATGGATCAAACCCTCAAGTGCACCGATGGATGCCAACATCCTCAACCAACTGCACTACCCAAGTGGGATTTATTTTTAAAGAGATTTGAAATATAATAATTAATTTAACGTTATGTTTAGATTAATTATTTCAATGATCGATTTTACTGTTATAGAAGTAAATTCATTATTCAATCGGCACATAAAACCATGATATTATGGATAAATCGGTGTTCGAAATAAGATATCGAAATATACATTAATAGTGTCGGTATCTCCTAAAAATAAGTAATAAATCATATATAATGTTGACCAATACATAGTGGATTCAAAGAAGCAACAAACCCATATATCATATATAATTAAGGAGTTGTGAACTACAAAAATTGGAATTTACGCTTTAAATCTCTTCCACCGGTTAATTATAAAAGTATTCCAAGTGACTATAGCTTTATAACCGTGAGTGTAACATTCTCTATTTTGAAAGCTGAAAATAAACACTAATGACATAGCAGTCATTGTAAGTATTAATTTCCCAATGTCATAATAAGATCCGTTATTGTATTATAAACCTCAAGAGCAACGAGAATTAAAAGATTTTCAAAAATCTTTTTCTTTCGTTCATTACATTTTTTAGTACATAACCCAATAATTCCAACGTTTGAAAAAATATATATAATTATTATATAATAAAATTTTCAAGAGAAAAGTTTGAGAATGCTCCCTTGAGCGATCAAAGTCATAACTACCAACATTTATAAATTCAGTTATTACACACGTATAAGCAGCTATGCTCCACAGTGGAGCAAAACTAATAAATAATATCACCTTGCCTACTTCACATCTTCAGTAAGCTTTTATTCCCATATTACCTATTATATATTTGGTTGATATCCAAGATGTAACATCCCACCTCTATATCCATACCACCAAAGAGAATTACTATGTAATTTTGTTTGATACTACCGAAAATAAAGCATATTGGAGTGACCACACAAGAAAGTTCTATTGGACTAACACCGGTACGTATTAAAAATCTCAAATAACACGTCTATATGTATCCAGTATCAGCACAAAACAATAAACATGTAGGTTTGTCAGGACAAAACAATATACAATGTATATATAAATGAACATAGAGTCACGGATCGTAGCAGAAAAATATAATATATACCAACCGATACCAGATAATGTTTGTCTCAATACGACGATAAACACCAAGTCAATTTCACTGTACACAATTCTTGGCCATCTCATCAAAATAAATACAAGGAGACATTCAAATTGAACATATACAAAGTCATCATCTCAAAATACGATGTTATAGATATATAATGTCTCCTCTAAAGACCGATCATCCAAAATGGCTAATGTCTATGTACCTGAAAACTTTTGGACTGACCCGAGTATTATATAAATAATATACGGGTCAGACTATATCTAAATCCGATATGGGTACATAACAATAAGAATGGTTATAGCAGGCAAACCACAAATAATACACAACGTAACATCTATCATAACATCATAAGAATATACCATGCCTCAATCTCAATATCACCCATGAAATAAGAATAAGCAAAGTAATCATGACAACTAAAATTTGGGAGATAACAATCCAACGCATCAAAATCTGAAACTACTACGGATAAGCATGCGGCGTATCCATAAATCCGTGATAATAGAACAAATCCCGAGTTAAACCATATCCAAGGGTCAACAATCCCAAAAATATCTGTCTTGACTTGCAGTCCCAATGGAAGTGAATACTTCCGGCAGTCAAGTCCTAAAAATATAAATCAAGAAGGCATAATCCCAAATAAACAATCAAAACATCAAATCTCGACTTACAACCCTAATGGAAGTAATAGCTTCCGACTGCTAAGCCATAAAAGATAAATCTGAAAATCTGAAACTCAAAAAGAGCGAAATCCAAACCAAATACAGAAATCAATATCAAAGAATACTATCTCGACTTACAATCCTGATGAAAGTCAAAACTTCCGACTGTTAGTCCTAGGAGATAGCAAGAAGTACCAATCCCAATAAAAGCTCAACTCATACAAAATATCGAAAGCAATATCCAAATAATTATCTCAACCTATAATCCTAATGGAAGTGATAACTTCTAACTGTTAAGCCTACAGAGTTATCAAGAAATATAAACTCAAATCAATATCAAACCCAATCAAAATCTCAATATACAAAACCATATATCTTAACCCCCAGTCCTTAAAGAGGCGAAAGGCTCGACTGAATGGCCTTAGGAGATAGAAACAATAAATCGTACAAAAAGGAGATCTCTCAGCCACAGGCTCTTATGAGAAAATGACAAACAAGCTTGCAACATGTCTCTAATGCCATAAATAGACTACACGTAGCTGTCTTGGGTTAGGTTAACTCAAACAATAGACTAACACTCAACTAGTCTCTAATGTCATAAGAACATCGTTTCTAGTGAGGTGATAATATCAAATATCTCAAATATAATGGATCTACCTAAGTCATCCAGATGGGTGACTGACGTACCGTAGCACAGCTCCAGGAAACGCTAATGATCGCAGCCCGCTTTCGACAATCCCTTAGTTAATTCGAGAAACGTGACACTCGTATATATCACATGTCATAAACACATTGTCAAACTACGTCAGGCATTGGCCACTATTCCTACTTGCCCTTGGTAATGGACGGTTGGTCCTTAAGTGATGTTAGGGCAATCTCTTTAATGAGGCAAATAACTTTCAACCTACAAACACAACAAGGTGACATCATCCAGGGAGCCACCCCGCAATTAGGATCGCTAGGATGGATAACTAGCCTATCTGGTAGGTCTAATTCACGTGCTCTCCATAGTGGCGTGAACCATATGACGTAGATTCCCAATAAATACTTTCAATTATACATGTCCTAATGAGAGTAATAACTAATACTCTCGACTCTAGAAGCCCTAATGAGAGGGACAACTACTACTCTTGACTATATAAGTCCCGATGAGAGCGTATCAACATAACAAATTCTCGAATACTAGCCCTAAGAGTAGATAATGATATTCGACTAGTTAGTCCTTAGAGGATGTAACAATATATACTCTCGGTGAGATTAGTCCTGACGAGAGTAAAAATAATAGGTATTCTCGGCTCCATACGTGCTAAAGAGAGCGTACTGCATAACAATTCCTCGACTACTAGCTCTAAAAGTAAATAATAATATATGTCGGCTAATTAGCCCTAAGTGGATAAATCTGTAAATCCCAACATTTCTCTTGCTTGTAGCCCTTGAAGAGTAATATAACTCTCGACTACTAAGCTCTAAGGAGTCACCTCTAGATGATATCACAAATTCCTAACCCATCTCCAGAATATAAGTGACATCTACTCACTAATGGCAATCAAACAAGTATTACTTGAGCGTCCAGTACCATTCAGTATTACTGGACCGTTTACTAGAAGTTAGTAAACTATACTCGTCAAACAATAAAAATTCTATAATATAAGTCAATAGAATAACCAAAAAAATATTACCGAGCATCCCATACCATCTGGTACTACTAATCCGTTTATTCATTATCCTCATTATATAAAATTAAATCATAAAATTATCGATATAAATCATTTTAATTCAAACCATATACGAAAGGGAATTATAACTCAATCTCTAAAATCCATTTAAATATTTCACAATTTAAATATTTCTCGAATCATTTATATCAAACCAAATTAAATCTTATTATCGTATTGAATTACTCATAATATTAAATAAATCAATTTCAAATCACCAAAATATATAAATGAAAAGGGATTTATATTATAATACTCTTAAAACCATTCAACAATATTTCAAAATTGGTTAATCTTCAAAATAGGCTCATAAACTCAAAATTTCCTTTTTGAAAACACTTGAATCCTATTTATTAAACATACACTTTATAACTTAAATTCCTACATTCATATAAATTGATAAATCTATATTTTTATTTCCAGATAAACTTTTATATCCAAAACACTTTCACTAAATCATTTTATTTTCCCGGCCACTTTTATTTATTTTTAATATACTTCAATTTAACTTTAAAACTCAAAAAATACATTTCTGAAGTTTTCAAAAAATATTATAAAACCAAAAAATAAATTGAACATCCAAAAATACAAATCATGGAGCAAAATTCTCCAAATTCAACTAATAATCATCAATTTAAATTTTATCGCTCGACTCGAATCGAATTTTGGTCATCCATAAATGCACACACAACAAATGCGACTTCATGTCCCATCTCGACCGAATGTTCTAATGAGAGGAAATACTCTCAACTGAATGGCTTAAGAGATGTAAAATATACAAATCAAAATGCAATCGGACAACACCTCCTTTACAATTTGGACAATCCAATGTACACAAAATCTCACAATCTATTCCAATATTCAACATTATATCCAATATTAAACCAACTCAACCAATATCCCAAACAACATTTCATCCAAACAATTCACTCAATACTACCAATCAATTCAACCAATCAATGCAATATGATCGGAATAAATAAATATGTATACGATGCAAAGGAAACATATATAGATGCAAGTGAGAAAACTCACCGAATTGTCGAGCTAAGGATATTGCCTTCCCTTGCCAATAATCATACATTCCCTTGCCATTCCAATCACCTCATCACCAACCTGCAGCCAAGCTCAAATTCACCAAAGACAATCGCTTGCACCTATTCCAATCATGACCGCACTCCTCCACATCGCTGACCAGCACCTATCATTGAAACCTTGTCGTCATAACTACATCGCAGGCTTGACCTCTACTCTCCTCATGTCACCATCTATGTTGCGATTACTCACGCTTGCCTTACCAGATCGCATCGCCATCGACTGTAAGCCCTTCCCTTAGTCATCGTCACAGATGCACATAGATTGCCTCACGTGATCCCTCTTCTTTTTTATATCGCATGTGTTCTGTTTAGGGATTAGGGCACCAGTTCATCAATAGGGGAGCGGGTATGGCCTGCGTTGAGGAATATGGGAGAATACTCTACAAAGGAGAGAAGAGTTTTAAGTGTAAACGAGCTTGGGCCTGTATTTCAATACAAATTCAAACTGATCCTAATTTTTAATTTGATTTCATTTTTTTCACAACTCCTTTTAATTTACTTGTAAATAAATTTCAATTTGATAAAAAAATAATTTACACTTCTTAATACTGAATTTATTTCGATAACTGCTCAATTATTGCAATTCAACGCCCGTTTATTAATTTACCACTATTTTGATCACTTAAAAATTATTTACATTTTAAAAATGTTTTATATTCAATTTAAACATTTTATTCAATTTTAAGTAAATTATTTGAAAAGATATTATTAATTTATTTCAATTTATTAAATCAAAAGCTTTTAATAAATAAGCTTCAAATAAATACGAATATTATTTTCAAAACAATAATAATTATATAAAAAATGAATTCGAGTATTTTTATTTTAATAAAATTTTATTTATTTAACGGTGTAGAAATTAGGGTTGTTAACAAGATGAAATTTATAAATAGGGGGACCACGCCATTGAACGGCACAAGTTTTCCCATCACTAGTATCTTACCAAATCAAAAATGTTAGAAATAACCTTCATAAGATAGGATGAGACAACCCTAACTCCCCGTGCTCTCCTCATCCACCTATAACCACAAAAGTTAGATCATAACAAAACATTATGCAAATCGGGTTAAATGTGAGTAGCTTCATATTCAGTAGGGTCTAAGTGTCACACAATCTCCATATCTACACATTTCATTAAGGGTAAAATACGTCGATCGATATAACTTTTATAGGGTCACTACAAACCCTTTTGTTTTCATAAGTCAACCAAAAACCTATCAGGTTGACTCAAACCTAAACCTGATGAAACCATGACTTTTGTTCCTATAAGAGTAACAAGATATCCCCATGACAAAAGAAAAGTAGAGTAAGCATCCCCACTCGATCCATTAAATGCGTACATACAAAATTTGGTCTCGACGCTGGCAAAGCCCTACACATTTGGATCATGGACCTTACATTCATGAAGGCTTTTACAGAGAGCGCATATATATGATTGATTGAAACCGGTGGCATGTAGTTTGTCTTTAGTAGGTATAGAACTGTGTATCGTTTTCCAAAGCGTTAACTAATCTTTTTTGGAACTAAAACGGTTCCATATTCGTTTATGCCATAAGGAGTAAGGAGTTTGATTGAAAGGACTGGTTGGGTTGTATATTATGGGTAGAATGTGTTCTCAAGTCTTTTGTCCATATAATGTTTTTATTAGAAGGATTGAGAATTGTAGAATGATAGTTCCCAAAATGCCCTTATATGCAAACAACGGGTCAGGAGTTCGAGTCCCTCTGAAAAAGAAAATTAATATCTATATTCAAGTGGAAATTTTGAAATACAAACAAGGTTACAAGTTCAAAACCTTGTTCCAACAAAAAAATTATAATTTTTTTTTATATTTTTCATTTTATTTTTATCAAACTACATAAGAATTTTGAATACAATGAGATGTGTAGATGTGGAGAGAGTTTGTGAGACTTAGACGCCACTGAACATGAATCAAAAACTTCGGATCGGACAAAAAAATCTAGTATGAAAATTATTAGTCATCCAAAACGACATTGGTAAACATGGGGTCCACGCCGCTGAGCAGAACAAGTTTTCCCATCACTGGTATCTTACCAAATCAAAAATGTTAGAATTAACATTCTTAGGATAGGATGAGACAGCCCTAACGCCCCGTGCTCCCCTCATCCACCTGCAACCACAAAAGTTAGAACATAATAAAACATAATACAAATTAGGTTAAGTATGAGTAAGCTCATGTTCAGTAGCATCTAAGTGTCACACACTCTCCACATCTACACGTCTCTTTAAGTGTAAAATATGTCGATCAATATAACGTTTACATGGTCACTACAAACCTATTTGTTATTACAGGTCAACTAAAAAACTATCAGGTTGGCTCAAACCTAAACCTGATAAAACCACAACTTTTGTTTCCAGAAGGGTATCAAGATATCCCCGTGACAAAAGAAAAATACAATGAGCGTCCCCACTCGATCAGTTAGATGCGTACACATGAAATTTAGCCTCGACGCTGGCAAAGCCCTATACATTTGGATCGCTGACCATGCATTCATAAAGGCTTTTAAAGAGAGAACATATATATGATTGAATAAAACCAGTAGCACATAGTTTGTCCTTAGTCGGCAGGGAACTATATATCATTTTCCAAAGCATTAAGTTATCCTTTTCCAAACCAAAACGGTTCCAAATTCGTTTATGCCATAAGGAGTTAGGAATTTGATTGAAAGGACCAGTTGCATTGTATATTATGCATATAATGTGTTTTCAAGTATTTTGTCCATATAATGTTTTTATCAGAAGGCTTAAGAATTGTAGAATGATAGTATTCCATATATTATGAATTTCTTACTCTTCGACATCATTATCGAATGCCGTAACACATTTGAGAAAAGATTAAGTATCCATTTAGTGTGTAATTGTCTGATGTGTGATAAATGATGAAGTTTATAATATGATATTTGAGATGAATGTTGGATTACTTATATAAGTGAATTAGAATCTTATTCAACACATCGTGGAAAGATAATATCAAATTATTTCATAGTGTTGTTAACTCATCTGCACCGATATGGTATTGTGTTGTAAAATCTGCTTTAGTAAAGTTTGTGTGACGTGTGTAAGACAATTATTTCAGAATTTGGTCAACTCAACTTTAACACATTGTTCGAAATAGTGTATCGATTTGACATGGTATTGTGGAATTTGTTTTAGTAAAGTTTGTGGCATGTCTAGACAATTATTTTAGAGTTGTCAATAAGAAATATAAATAATCGAAAGGTTACATGATACGTTGCATTGTAGAAATAGACCACATTACATGATACAATGTAGGAATACAAACAAACAATATGGTACATGATACATTGCAAAGTTAGAACACCTTAATACCCCACATTGACTGGTGTGCAGCCTATCTATTAGCGCCTAAGAGAGTGTATCGTAATACTATGTAATACACTCAAACCAATTGCCCCGACAACTGACATACCGGGTCAATATAATAACAACAGTTTCTAATTAATATATGATTAACATAACATTGACTAATATACTGGATCTATATAATAAAAATTAGTTCATGATTAATATACAATTAATGGAACATTGATGTACTTGATTTATATAATAACCAATAATGATATTTGTACCATATAATCAGTAATAATAAATACTTCAAATAATAATATTCAATTAACATAACATTGATGTACGAAGAGTTGTTTTATATGTATAATTATACATCAACTTTATCTAGAGCATTCCACATGTGATGTGTATATCCCTCTGGTAGCTTATGCAAAATCCATAAGTCGTAAATCGTTGTTTCAGGACCAAGGACAATGTGAAATAGACCGACTTGCTCCTATGTTTGTTTTCAGACGGTATGTCTTGTAGTTTCAGTGACATACAACAACATTTTAATGCTTTTTTTTATTAAAAGTGAAAATTAAAATAGAGGTTATGAGGGAAACAATGGCTAGACTTCCCATATATAGCATCCAACATTAGACGCCTATTTAATAGGCTCTCAATGCTCAAATGCTTATTTAACAGACTTTTGATAATCAAACGTTTATTAAATAATTGCCTAAATTTCAAGCGTCTATTTAATATGCGCTCAAGCTCAAGGTTTGTTGAATTGACGTGGTTGTTTGTTAAATGTCGGTTTTGTCATCATTATTCGATTTGACTTAATTCATTCTAATTCTAGGTCCTTATGAATTTGCGAATTTAGCGATTCTTAATAGTTTTCCTCATATTCCTTTTCAAAATGTCTTTTTGATCCTATTTGAATTCGCTTATGCTATTTGAATTTGTGTTCATTCTTTAAGTTTAGATTTTGATCTTGTTTATGCTCATTCTCTCAAGTTTGCGTTTTGTTTTAATATGTTTCCGTGTATTCATGTGTGGAAGTTGTACTTGTTAGGTAAAACACATACCATGGATTAACGATGTGGTCTCACAAAATTATTATATGTTCATCTTATTACTTGATTTTTCTCACGTTGGTATTTCCAGACTGATCTGGGTGTTATTTTATTATAATGTTTGGGTCAGACCGAGTTTATTCAAGTTGTTGTTGGTGGAACATGGAGCTCATGGAGTAGAGCTGGATGTTCATTTCCCGTAGTATTTTTATGTTTTGCTGTATTATTATGTATATACAACAGCAATTATAAGGTTAGGAAGTTATAAGTGTCTAGGATGATGAGGTTTGTTTTTATATCTAATATACTATGTATTTTAAAGTGACAACTTTTACTGTCTTTGTTATATTATATGTGCTCATTCCGCTGTGAGATTCTGTTTCTCCTGTTCTTTCCTTTTTTTTCTTTTTACCCTAACAATCCATCTTCTTGACACTTGGATGCTCGGCATTTGAATACCGTGCATGTATTTAGTGCTGACTTTTATGGGTCGAAAATTGGATTTATAATAGGTATTTGAATTTTTAATTCCAGTTATATACATGTTGATTTTAATTTCAGTTATATACCTGTTATATAGATTGTTAGATGTTAGAATTAGATTGTTTGGCTATATATGATGTGACCCTGACATATGTTAAAAGTTGAACCATTTTTGTGAAAAAGGGTAGTAATAGCATTGGTTAAGTGCTTTATTAGCTATTGACCTCATTATAGTATTTTGAAATACTATTAACTTCTATTTAGATTTGTAAATGGTTTTGATTTGAAAAATGATTTGTTTTACCTGACTCTTTTGGAATTTCTGTAATATTTTAATTAAAATAGTTTTTTGTACTTCTCTATTTTACTTCACCCGTTTTGTTTTTCTTTCTAATATATGTATATATGTAAAAAAAATTAAAATTCATTCGGGAGGTATTTTTTTTGAAAAGTTATTATAAAAAATGACTTTTATTTCTAAAGGAAAACAAAGGAGAATTTATCAATTTATAAAAAAGTGATTATGTTTTAAAAGGGAAAGTTATATTTTAGAATAAATATCTGTGAGATGCTTTATATGAATTATTGGATAATAGAATAGATCTATAAATATTATTTTATAAATAAACGAATAGTTTTATAAATGGTGTTTTTATAATAAAAAGAATAGTTTTCATAAATAATATTTTATAGAAGAGAATTTATACCGTTTTTACAATTTCGTATAATAAATTACATTTGTGGATTTATAGTAATATGTGAAATGATCGCTTTATGGAAAGAAATTGGCACTATTTTGGAAACTCGAAAGTTTGTGAGAAATTTGAAGATTAATGAACAGTATTTTACAAATAGAACTGAATTTATAAAAGATTCTTTTTAAATAGCAGGAAGTGTTTAAAAGGATTTTTATAATTATAAAAGGAGATTTATAAAGGAGTTATAAATAGAAATGAGTTTTATAAATGAATTTAAAGATTTATAATTATTTTTAGAAATTTACAAAGGAGTTCAATATTTATACTTTGAGATTTATAAAAGAAGATTTATAATGATATTCTACAAAAGAAGATTTGTAAATGAAATTTTGTAAAGAGATTTACAAATGAAGTAGGTAAATATAAAGAGGTTTATGAAAAGATGTTTTATAAAAAGGAATGAAATTGGATTTCCATAAATGATTGTTTAATTATGGTGGTATGGACAATATTCTTTCCATAATTAACACCAAATTCTGAGGTATGGATACTTGTCTCTATCTTAAGATTAAGGTGTGTATCGAGGCAATGATAGTTTTTTAACTTTTCTGATTTCATTGTTAACCAAGGGATAGTATTGTTTGAAATCAGGAAGTGGTGGTAAGTATATTTGGTCAATTTATATACGATCTATTTACTTACGTCAAAAGGAAAGTTTTTTGGGTTTATTGTTATTAATGTTTTTAAATGGCACTTGTTTGACCCAAACAAGTATGAGTTTGGAAATGAAATATTTCTTAAGATTTTTGAATATACTCATACCGGTGAGATAAGTATATGGGTACATTTTCTAAGTATTGGAAATGCAACGTTTTGTGAATATAATTATATTGTTGATATAAGTATATGGAAAAGTTTTTATAAGTTTTGAAAGTGAAATGTTTTTGTGAGTATACTTATACAGTTGAGATAAATATATCAATATTTTTCAAATATTGAAAGGAGTAGAGGGAGTTTGTGAATATATCTTTGTAAAAGTATCTTGATACAAGAATTTAGAAAATAGTTTTAATTATAGAAGGGAATTTAAAGAGGCTTAGTGGATGCTTATGGGCTTAACGAGTGTTATTTTCCTTATGAAACTAAATCTCTAGTTGGGTTCTTTTTTTATTTGATAGTTAAATAACCAACTATCAAATCTTGATCAGTTTTTAAACTATCGTTTGTCGATTCGAAGAAACCAAGATCAGGTATATTATCTGAAACCACTTCGAACTGGCATTAGTGTTCGAATTAGAGACATCTTGAAGATAATGAAATCAAAGACGAAGTTCTTTGAAGTGCAAGGGCTATTTGCTACTAATTCTGTGGGTGATTCCAAAAAGGATGTAGTTGTGATAGTGCCTTTGGTTTATTCATATCTTGAACAACTTGTATGGACGAATGTTGGCACTGCATTGTTGCCTATAGGGCACTGTTAGCAATCCAAGTGGGATTTTCTAAAAAGGTAAAAGATAGCCTCTACAATTGAAAATGACTAAAACAGGGGATTTGCCACAGGGCTATGTGGTTCGCTACCATTAGAGTATGGTCATCACCTTTCTAGATTACTTCAATGAATTTATGGATTTGGTTGTGCATGAGAGCTCTCAAGGAAAGGTTGGAAAGCAACCGGGTGATGATTTTATTCAGTTACTATTCAGTAGCGGGTAGTCTAGTCCTGATTCATAAGGGTCGAAAGGTTTTCGACCTCGGTACGTTTTATTTAGAGGTGTACAATGGTAGGCATTACCCCAGTGTCTTGTCATTGTTTGGAATTCATTCTCTAATACGTGCCTTTATGGACTTATTTGTGTACCTATTATTCTGGAATTTAATTAATGTAATAATTTCTGCTATGATTCAATATTTATTTTAAACCCTAGACACTATTATAAAATCACAAGATTTCCTATGAAATAATTCGGTTATCGTAAGTTAAAAACCCGCCCGTGTTTATGTGCAGTGTGGTCTTACGAGATACCTTTATTTTGAAAGGTTTTATAACATTAAAAATCCATTTGAAGTGTGTATCTCATTCTAGTTTACCAAAGTGATTCGGACATTATTTTCTTATAACGCTCGGGTCAGACTGAGCATATTTTCAAATTTAGTTATGGATTCTTTGGAGCTTCAAGAGACGAGTTGGATGCCTCCAAGACGTATTCACGTATATTTTATTTCCACCGCTTTATTTGTTTATATTTATCAGCATTTGTGAGGACGAGTTGTTATAATTGTCCAGGCTGATGATTGGTTAGTTACTCTGATTGATGCATGTATATTACAGTTTTCTCTTATAAAGATCTATTGTATATTATATTTTACTCGTCACGATGTGAGATTCTATTTTATCTTCTTTTTCTTTCCACCGACAATCTACTCTTTCGACACTGGATGCTTGCCACTTAGATGCTCGGTACGTGAATACCATGAATGTATTAGTATCGATTTTTATGAGTCGAAAAGATGGGTTATTTTATGGAATTGAAAATTCATATAGCACTTAACCAATGACACTATAGTACTTAACAAATGCTATTACTACCCTTTTTTTTAAAAAGGTTCGACTTTTAACATATGTCAATGCCAATCCAATATGGCCAAACTATCCAATTTTAGCATTCAACGTTCTATATAACAGGTATATAACTGAAATTAAAATCAATATGTATATAACTGGAATTAAAAATTTCAACGACGAGATATTTGAATAATCCCTATATTTAAATAACAGTTATTTAAATAACAGTTATTTAAATAATCCCTATATTTGAATTCAAGTTATTAGATATTTAAAACCTAATTATTTAAAATTAATTAAATATACACAATTAAACAATAAAATTATGTGATGTTACAAACCTTCTCCTTAGTTTATGCATCCTTTACTAGACACACATCTACTTTGATTTTTGTTCCTAAGGCATTGCTTTAACATTGGTTAATTTACTTACACAAACAAAATGCAGGCCCTGATACTATTGGTGGATCGGGTTCACTACAACGAGGCTAAAAAGGTGAATTTCAAATAAAAATCCTTTTATTGAATTGCATAAGATCTTTAATTTGTGTTTGTGTAAATAAATTTTGTTTATACTAAATGAAATTTTGCATTTTGATTGATGAAAAAGGTTTTCGTAATATTTTAATTTAATTTTATTAATTAAAATATTTATTTGTTGTTAATGTTTAAATAAATTAATTCATAATTAATTTATTCATTTATTTAATATGTCATGATATCTATATTCATAATCTGGACATCAAAAATAATATATATACATACACACACACACATATAACCTAAACTAGAGGTTCATGGGGAATTAATCGTGTTGTAATATGGTCAACAGGATGACTAAATGTGATTATATATATACACACACACACGTATATATATATGTGTATGTGTGTGTATTTGTATGTACGTATGTATGTATGTGTATATGTATATGATATCCCAAGTGTACATGAAATAAATAAAGAAATTTATTCAAACATTTTATATACATGTAAATATAGTTTAAAATTCATATATTCATGTAAAATAATTTTATAAAGTATTTATTTGCTATAAAAGATTAAATAAATTACATATATATACATATACATATACATAATTTATTTATTTTCAACTAAAATAAATAAACTATTTATTTAAAATTCAAATAAAAACGATTTGACTCATTCAAAAAAATTATAAAAAAATTATCTATAAACTTCAGCTACAAGCATGAAGAATGATTTTTTAAAAAATAATAAATTTCAACCGAATTTATTAATATTAAAAAATATCAAAATAGATACTTATTTAATTCATTGACAAAGTGTAATAAGTTAATATAAGTTTCTTTATACTTGTAAATCGAAAAATAAAATTTTAAAAACTTTTGGTTTTCTTCATAAGTGCAAAATAATACTTTGTTTGATAAAAATTTTGTTTTTTCTATATTGGATTTTTCGATTTTAATTTATTTAATGATAAAAATTAATTTTGATTTATATAAATATTATGTGTGTGTGTATGTATGTACGTATGTATATACCTTCAGATATTTTAAAACTAATTTATATATTATACATATATATATACATATGTGAAGTTGAAAGTTATTTTTTTTATAAAAATGGATGCACTAAAATCTATGAATAACATAACATATATAAGCATGATAGAGATTAAAAAATGATCAGAATATTATACATTGAGTTGAAATAGTTAGGAATTGATACTTTGGTAGAACAGTCCTTCCTCTTGGAGCATCACCATCTCCTCATTTATTTTGATTTACAACATCAAAAAAGCTGGCAACACCGAGGATGTTAGGCCAGCTAAAAATGAGCGAGAAAGAAATCAAGTTTCCGTATTTTATTTTATGTGGATGCTAAGCTATTTATAACCATCAACCAATAGAAATACCTCGTGGATATTTTCTAGATCTGAAGACTTGTTAAAATCCTACAAATATCCATGTATGGCTAATCCTAGGGATGACCAAGCATAGTCATTATCATATTTGACTCCAATTTAAACATCCAATTAATTAATTATTTCTAACTTCAACATTGATCAAAACCATCATATAACTTTTATACATTATTCCATCTGATTTTAAACTTGAAATAAATAATTAAATTAGCCATAAATATTAATACAATATTTTTATTAATTTATAACAATTATAAATTAATTTTATCTTTGGTCGAATTTGGAAATGACTAACAACGCAGTTGTAATGACTCTCTAGTGTGAACTCGATCCATTGTCAATATTTAAAAAATTTAAGTATCGAAGCCTATGCGGACTTTGCTAAAGTACAATATAGTGGCAAATTCAACACTTATAGATCAATTAGGAGAAATTGTAATTCTTATCTAATATAAGCTCACCTAGTAACTACAGTTGCTATATGTATTCTTTTCATTATCACTATATTACTTAGATATCCGAAGTATGGTCTAAGGTCAAAAACTCGATTAACATCCTTATTAGTTCATAGGTCAATTTTAAATTCCTTGGTTTAGTTCAAAAACATTTATCGATTAACCATATTGCTCTAACTACAGATTTTGATTTTAATTTGACTTATCAAATACGGTGATACCGACCTTCTATAATGAAGGAGGCAAATCCTCTTTTGAGTAGTGTTTCAATTTAAGTATTAATTTCAACATGTACCCAACTATGGCCATAACATAACTGTACTCTCAAGTCAGAAGACTACGGTGTGTTATTACCCTGAGATAATCTATTTTGACTATGTTATATAACATATAGAAGGCTCTTGTCGAGTCGTTTTGTGATTGTTCCAAACAGCCATAAGTACGTTATCCATTGGTACCTCAACGGTCATGAGTAAATCATGGTTCATTCTATGGAGAGCGTTACATACACTAGTCTCAACAGATGTATCGATAGCATTTTCTCGATACCTCGACTAGGTACATTTAAGGAGCTGGTATTTTTGTTAATATCGGCTCAATAATCTAGTTTACAAACTCATTCGTAATTGCAAAAAGTAAAACATTACTCCTAAGAATTTTCTACTTACATATGTTCAATGTTAATTATTATTACTTATATCACAATATAACAAACATAAATAATAGAAAACAACACCAAAAACATATCTTATTTAGAGAAAAATTGATCACGAAATTAGGATTACTTAACAAGTTACATAATTTCTCCAAGGGTACACCCTTAATTCTGTCACTTCCTGCATTCGAATGTGAGCCAAATGATCAATGCCATGCCACCTACAAAATTCGATCACCATTGACTTAGGGTTTGTGTAATGACCCGTAAATTTTCGACCATTTGAATTGTTAAATTAATAAGTTTTGGTAATTTATATGGAAAGAAATAAAAAACTTTGTAATAATAATGAAATGAATGCTAAAAAGGAAATGTAACAATAGTAATTAAAACTAATTATTGACAATTGAAATGAAATTCCAATAATGAAATAATGTAAATAGTTATACTTGGTTATAAAATTGAATATAAGAAACAAATGCAATTATTTAATTGTTGTATGAAATAGAGAGTTAATGGTAATTAAGTAAAATCAGTATTATATAAGAATTGTAACATTTGGTTGTGAATAATGAATTCATAAGTGTAATTAAAAGCTATGGTAACGATTGTTATAAGTTACCTGTTTATTTAGTCTACTAAATTTAAATAGGAAATTAATTAGAATTAAATGAACTTTAATGTTATATTAATGAGGATTAATGCAATAACTGAAAGTGTGAAGTAATAAAATAAATAAAAATGTAAATTTATTCATAAGTAATAATTGATGTAATAAAAAAATGGAACTAAGATAGAATAACTGATTGGATTTAAAATCTTAATTAATGTGTGTAATTGACAAAATTACAAATTTTGGAATATAATCATTAATTCAAATAAAAGATGGGAATGGGTATATATTAATGTAATGAAATGTGAAACAAGTGTTAACTGTGTTACAGAGTAATAATGGACTTAATAAAAAGATTGGAATTGAATCAAATCAATTTATTTAAATTAACTATAATTAATTGGAATTCAATCTATAACAAATGGATTTATTGTAGGTAAATGAAATTAAAAACTATGTTAATTGAAATTTGGATGAATTGGGAAATTATTAATGTATTAGTATATAAACCAATGTTAATATTACCTATAAGATGATAAGTTAATAATTGATTTAATAACAAGATTGAGAAATCAAATATAAGGATTTATTGGGAATTTAAATTTATAATTACTAAATTAATTGAAATTGAAATTAAATTCTGTAAATTGTGAACTTTTCAATAATAAGTTGATAAGGGAATTTGTTTTAAAGGATTTTTTTAAATTTCTAAGTAATCCAGAGTGATAGAAATTGTAAATTATTAAATATTGAATCGAAAAGTGATTTAATTAATTAATTATTAATTTATTTAATTAACTGGAATATAGCCATTTTGGCCACTGACTCGGATTTCGACGAAACCAGTTTCATCGGATCTGTAACGGTGAATTATAATAGGATTTCAAGTTTCGTAATGATCGGACTTGTCGTTTGATCATACGGGCTCGAAACGCCTAAAAATCAATTTAATTAAAATCAATTGAAATCAATTTGAAATAAGATGATTTTATCATAACTTCTTCATATGATGGAAATAGGACTTGAAACCTGTTCTATATAGTTTAAAATATTTGAAAACATCTATTTTGATATATGGGTTGACCCATTTTCGCTCCAGAGACAGAACGGGCTTTTCGGGCCATTTATCGTTCAATGTGTAAATCAAATCTTGTCCATCCATTCTATTTTCAGCTTTGTCTATAAATACCTCGTTATAAACCCTAGGTTGTTTCTATTCTCATTTTTATGTACGCACCTTTCTTCTCAACTCCTCATTCCAATGGCAGACAAACAAATTCTCCATTCAATTTCAAATCAAAAATCAAATCAAAATTTCAAATTCCTCAAACTATATCGAATTATATATCGATTTGAAGCTCTCGACGAGCGCATCTCAGATTTGTAATTAATTTTCCAATTCGAACCACTGTCTATCCAGAAATTGAGGAACAAATCATGGTCGTTCATCAAGTCGCGATCAACTGCGACCGATCGTCGATTAAAGGGTACGGGGCTGTGGAGATCGTCGCGTGCAACTCATCGGTGTAGTTTGTTAGATGAATCAATGGTGGGATCTTCATCAACAATTGTTTTAGGGTTACGTTGGTGCGGCGACAGCTGAGAAGTGGTGTCGTCGATCGACGACGTGGCAGTGTCGCAGTGGTCATAGGGTGTCACAGAGGGTGGCGCTTCGTCTAGGGAGGGGCGCGCTTGGCCGCGGCAGTGGCGAACGGAGATGGTTCTTCCGGCGGCGGCGCTTCATTCGTTCGAATGAAGGAACATTTCCTGTAGCGTGCGTGTATTATGCGTGACGTGGCTAATGGTTAGGGTTTTGTTTTTTTTCTTTTGTTTATTTAATTCTAATTTTAACAATCTTCTAACTCGCATATTTTTGCATGCGAACTCCGATTCATGCGCGGTTTCTTGCGTTAGGACCGTAATAAAATTTCGGACACTTTGACGCTGGTTTGGACGAAATCTGAGACGGTTTGAATTTAGGCTCTAAATTGGATTTAAATTCAAAGGTGAGTGTTTTAACCCACTCACAACTTCTAAAATTTCTTATGTTAGTTAAATTAATTTTTGATGTGATTAGAAATTTATTTATGACTGTTTGGTATATTTTAAATCATCATCTCAGTTAATTTGAATTTATTTGAATTAAATCGTTATTTAATTTATTATTGAATATAAATTGCCAGTTAAATACCTATTATTGATTATCAATTTATATTGATATTTATTGATTGATTTGGATGATGATTGTGATGGGTGTTGATTGTTGATATTGGATGAATGGATGTTGTATTTTATATTGTTATAAACTGCAAGTTCACTATGGGTTGAAATGATACATACCCGAATGATTAATAGATTAAGGAAAAATCGTTATGGGTTGAAATGATAGACTCGAGCGATTTTATGGATTTTATTATTAATTCGGGATTGCGGTTTGAAAAGATATATAACCGTAAATTTTTAATTGTAGATTGAAATGATAAATATCCGTATCACTTGACCCTAGGGTAGAGAATTATATACGGACACCAGATTGGTTAAATTAAACGATTTTAAAGCTTTAAATTTTTGAATCCTTTTTAAATGATACTTTGAAATAAAAATTGATTTATACGAATTGAATTATTATCGAAATTCAAGTTTATGATAAAATTGGAATTGGTTTAAAGGTATTGTTAAAAGGGATTTAATTGAAATTTCAAAGTTGAATTTGGAATAAAAAGTGAAAATTGTCAGAATTTGGATTATTTTAAGTTGCATGAAATATAACTTTGATATATATTGAATTTTGAGTAATTTAAATTGATATTTCGAACATGGATTGGAGGCGATATTGAATTAAATATTTTATTGAGAATTGGAATTGGAAAATTTGAAATTGGGTTTTGGGATATTAAAATGGTCCAAATGTACTGGAATGGAATAAATAGTTTAAATTGACATAAATTTCAAATTCATATTTTTATGTAAACTGTTTTAAAAATATATTATTTTAAAGACTTTGGTTATTAAGATTTTCAACTTTTAAACAATTAACATGTTTTAACTTATTTTAAATCTAATTAATCTATTTTAAAACTATTTAATCAATTTTAATTATATTTAATCTAGTTTAAATCTATATTAACTATTTATAACTATTTATAACTATTTAAACTATTTTAAAAATTCCAGGCTAAGTAAAGTAGAAGTGTTTATATTCTAATCATTGGATTAAAAGCAAATACAGGTAAATGATGTTATAACCTAAGTTGGGATCTAAATAACATATTTGGTTTAATATGATATTTTGAAATGAGAGTTTAACCTATTTTGTAAATATGAATTTTGAAAGGAAATATAATTTCGAACTATGATTTCAGAGGTAATATGATTTCAGAAGTAAGTAATGATTTCGTAAATGATATGATTTGAATTGAATATGATATTTTGATATCAATTATGAAATTATTTTGGAAATGTAAAAGAACAATCCGGTGTGTAATAAGCGATTTGTTGTTAAAGAGACCGGGATCGGATGTTGCCATACTCTCTACCAATACCGAAAACCACTTTGACAACTATGTACGTTGTGGAGATTCCAGAATGAAGTTGGATGGTGACGACGATCCTTTATGAGGTATATACGTGGACCCGACTCCCATGAGTTGGCATAAGGTGGCTAAAACAGGAGCAATCGACGTGCCAATGAGGTAGCTCCTTTGAGAGGAAATACTCCATCGATCTATATTCTGACTTTGTGATTTATTCGGTGGCCACCCTTCGATTTTACTCAGGAGCGTGTTTCGAGTTGGGTGGTAGTTGCGGCTATGCGTTACCAACAGTCCGGAAGTGTAATTGGTATATCTACCCTGGCATTTCCTAGTTATGCCGTGTCATCTACCCTAGCGCGCCTTCTACGAGTTAGTTTTCTGTCGTACCTATGTGGTATTCTCTGGCGGCTCCAGTTTATGGGGAGTTACCGTACTGTATAGACTATTGGCGTACTTATAAAATGTGTTAAGGGGGATATGGGTAATGCCATAACGCTATTTTAATAGTTTATCTTACTGTAGACATATTATAATAATGTATTGTACTACATTGTAGATAGTTTAACGGATCCTTAGGAGATGTGAATTCCAAACATCTCTTAAGTTATTGCACTCACGTTCGACACTGGATAGGAGATGTCAAAACCCGTAAACATCTCCGACACCATTTACACACATACGTATTTACCGTTGATTTGACTTACATAAGATCTTTTAGTTCTGACTCGAGTGTTTTGTCTTTTCAATTCGCTCGGGTCAGCCTGAGCATTTCAGGATTTGAAGACCTTATTTCTGGAGGCCGAAGACGAAGATTGTATTATTATTATTCACTGTATTATTCCACTGCATCCTATTGTTCCACCGCAATGTTATAAATTTATCTCTGATATGTGTAACTCTGATTTTGTATTGGATAAGTATAATCGAATGTTTTATATGCAACTTCATGAACTGTTATTTGATTATTATATTTTGTCATTCCGCTGCGAGATTCTGTTTTGTTTTTATTTCTTTCTCCTTTTCTTATCCACCCCAAATAACAATTCGCCCTTCTGTATGGTTTGAGTCGGCATGTGTGTCTGCTTAATGCGTACAAAAAGATGGGATGTTACAGTTGGTATCAGAGCTTTGGTTTAGCGATAAACCTTGGCTTTGTGGGGTCTGACTCTTTATTAATAGGGTAGTAATACCCTATGATGAGTCGCTGAGCGTATATATATAAGAGATCATATTTGTTAGTGTTATAAATTTTTTTGTATTATGTTAATTTGTTCCGTTTTGTATTTATAAATTCTGGTTGATGCATAGGACGCTATGACATCGATAGAGATTTCTAAACACTTAATAGGACAGACCGACACAGTATTGTTTTGAATATAGGTGAATGAAATAATTTTGCCTATTGTATATTTTTATATATAAAGTAATGATTTATAAATGATATATATTTGGTTGTAATATATTGGTTGTTATGTAGTGAAATTTATGAATATTAGTTGAAAATAAGATTTGAAAATAAAATAAATGAAAATTGGAAATTTAGAACTTAAAGTTCCGGGGTTTGAAAATTTCTTTTGAATGATTTTGGAATATAATAATAATATTATTAGAAGTATTTTCTGATAAATATTTCAATATAATTTGAAAGAATTGTTTTAATGAAATTTTGGAAAGAAATAAGTTCTGTACTCCCCTCTCTATCGCTAGAAAATAATTTCGATGATGAGTGCAGGCATCATCGACATTCATTTTCGAGTTTCAAAGTGGGAAGGCCACTGTAGTAATTTTACTGCTGATTTATTTTGATAAATAAATATAAATTTCCAATTTCTTTAAATATAATTGGATATATATATAAGTTATGAGTATATACATCTATCTATTGTTTTTAAATGATTGAAATGGAACCCGACATTTAGTTCTTAAATTTCTATAAATTAGAGGTTTCAATCATTGTAATGAAATAAAAATTGTAACCATTTAATAATTGGAACTTCTAAATGAAAATAAGAAATTATATGCTAAGTTATAAATGAAATATACAAGGAATTTGAAATTTGTAACTTGTGAACAAAAAGAATATGAAAATAAGAAATGATAACTATTGAACCTTAAGTTAATTAAAATAAGTAAGTCAAACTTGTGTAACTTTCAATTGCATTCTTAAAGGCATATATATATATATATATAAAACTTACCAATTATAAAAGTGGAAATGTTAAAAGAATATGTAATGGAAAATTCTACAAGTAAAGCTTATGTAGTGGAAGTGTTCAATGAAATTTACTTTTATAAATAAGAAATTTGATGTGGAAATAGTTATAAACTTGAGTTAAAATTTGTAATACTACTAATTAAATGAAACAGAAAAATGAGTACTGTAAGTAAAGGATTTTGAACTTAAGTTAATATTGAAACTATTTATAATTAAAGTAAATAATAAAATGAATGTAATGCAATAAAAGAAATTGGCATGATATGAATAAATGAAAATGAATTTTTGTAAGCAATAAAGGAAGAAAAATAAATGAAATAAGCACTGAATGAATGAATGGAAATAAAAATTTGTAAGAAATAAATGTAAATTAAAAAGACAAATCATTGTGTAAATGAAAAGGGAAATAAACAATAAATGTTGTGAAATGAAATTAATAAGAATGAACTTGATTAATGAAATTATTGTTTGTTTTGGTTTATAGGTTGTTTGGGATAGGATACTTCTAATTGTTTAAGATGGATGAATAATCTATTGAGTTCATCTAAGACTGTTGAGTAAATGGTGCACTCAGTAGTTTATTTGTCATTCTAGGCGGTTAAAAATTTCTGAACCCGAACAAACCATTTGTTTGTTTGCTATGGATGGATAGTTGATTCTATTGATTTCATATGATGATTTTATGTCGTGGGTGCCAGTGATTGTTGTTTATATTGATTTGTTTGTTAGTGGTTGAAAAAACTTTAAATATTTCATTTTATATAATTATTAACATCTTTGGATTATATAAGTGAAATACAGGTTATGGAAGCAATTGCTACTGCTTTTGGTTTCATAAAAATAAGCGTTGTTTGCCCGAAAAATAGGTACGTTTTCGGATTACGGTTACAGCGATATTATATTATTTTTCCACTGTTGGGATATATTATTTTGAAATTTTTTGATATATATTATTATTATTGATATTATTATTTCTCCCGAGCCTCTCCATACAAAGCAGACTCTGCCGAAATATTTCATGAATTTTGGACTTAGAAAATTTTATGAAATATTTTCCAAATTTTTATTACTTGAGTATAAAAGATTTAATGAGTATAAATTGGTATATTTTATTTAAATTCTTTAATTTTGTAAAATTTATTTGTTTATACAATTAATATTTTGAATAAGATATATTGACTACTTAATTCTTTCTTTTCCCTTCTTTTTCCTTTTCGGGGATGAAAAGTTTTAAGTGGGGGAGAGTGTAACGACCCGTAAATTTTCGACTATTTGAATTGTTAAATTCATAAGTTTTGGTAATTTATATGGAAAGAAATAAAAACTTTGTAATTTAATAATGAAATGAATGCTAAAAAGGAAATGTAACAATAGTAATTAAAACTAATTAGTGACAATTGAAATGAAATTCCAATAATGAAATACTGTAAATTGTTATACTTGGTTATAAAATTGAATATAATTAAGAAACAAATGCAATTATTTAATTGTTGTATGAAATAGAAAGTTAATGGTAATTAAATAAAATCAGTATTATATAAGAATTGTAACATTTGGTTGTGAATAATGAATTCATTAGTGTAATTAAAAGCTATGGTAACGATTGTTATAAGTTACCTATTTATTTAGTCTACTAAATTTAAATAGGAAATCAATTAGAATTAAATGAACTTTAATGTTATATGAATGATGATTAATGCAATAACTGAAAGCGTGAATGTAATAAAATAAATTGAAATGTAAATTTATTCATAAGTAATAATTGATGTAATAAAAGAATGGAACTAAGATAGAATAATTAATTGGATTTAAAATCTTAATTAATGTGTGTAATTGATAAAATTACAAATTTTGGAATATAATCATTAATACAAATAAAAGATGGGAATGGGTATATATTAATTTAATGAAATGTGAAACAAGTGTTAACTGTGTTACAGAGTAATAATGGACTTAATAAAAAGATTGGAATTGAATCAAATCAATTTATTTGAATTAATTATAATTAATTGGAATTCAATCTATAACAAATGGATTTATTGTAGGTAAATGAAATTAAATACTATGTTAATTGAAATTTGGATGAATTGGGAAATTATTGATGTATTAGTATATAAATCAATGTTAATATTACCTATAAGATGATAAGTTAATAATTGATTTAATAACAAGATTGGGAAATCAAATATATGGATTTATTGGGAATTTAAATTTATAATTACTGAATTAATTGAAATTGAAATTAAATTCTGTAAATTGTGAAATGTTCAATAATAAGTTGATAAGGGAATTTGTTTTAAAGGATTTTTTTAAATTTCTAAGTAGATAGAAATTGTAAATTATTAAATATTGAATCGAAAAGTGATTTAATTAATTAATTATTAATTTATTTAATTAACTGGAATATAGCCATTTTGGCCATTGACTCGGATTTCGACGAAACCAGTTTCATCGGATCCGAAACGATGAATTATAATAGGATTCAAGTTTCGTAACGATCGGACTTGTCGTTTGATCGTACGGGCTCGAAACGCCTAGAAATCAATTTAATTAAAATCAATTGAAATCAATTTGAAATAAGCTGATTTTATCATAACTTCTTCATATGATGGAATTAGGACTTGAAACCTATTCCATTTAGTTTAAAATATTTGAAAACATCTATTTTGATATATGGGTTGACCCATTTTCGCTCCGGAGATAGAACGGGCTTTTCGGGCCATTTATCGTTCAACGTGTAAATCAAATCTTGTCCATCCATTCTATTTTCAGCTTTGTCTATAAATACCTCGTTATAAACCCTAGGTTGTTTCTATTCTCATTTTTCTGTACGTACATTTCTTCTCAACTCCTCATTCCAATGGCAGACAAACAAATTCTCTATTCAATTTCAAATCAAAAATCAAATCAAAATTTCAAATTCCTCAAACTATATCGAATTATATATCGATCTGAAGCTCTCGATGAGCGCATCTTAGATTTGTAATTCGTTTTCCAATTTGAACCATTGTCTGTCCAGAAATTGAGGAACAAATCGCGGCCGTTCATCGAGTCGCGATCAACTGCGACTGATCGTTGATTGAAAGGTATGGGGCTGTGGAGATCGTCGTGCGCAACTCATCGGTGTAGTTTGTTGGACGAATCGACGGTGGGATCTTCGTCAACAACTGGTTTAGGGTTACGTTGGTGCGGCGGCTGCTGAAAAGTGATGTCGTCGATCGACGACGTGGCGGTGTTGCAGTGGTCAGGGGGTGTCGCGGAGGGTGCGCTTCGCTTGGGGAGTGGCGCGCTTGGCCGCGGCAGTGGTGAACGGAGATGGTTCTTCCGATGGCGGTGCTTTATTCGTTCGAACAAAGGAACAGTTTCATGTAGCGTGCGTGTATTATGCGTGCGTGGCTAATGGTGAGGGTTTTGTTTTTTTTCTTTTGTTTATTTAATTCTAATTTTAACAATCTTCTAACTCACATATCTTTTGCACGCGAACTCCGATTCACGCACGGTTTCTTGCACTAAGATCGTAATAAAATTCCAGATACTTTGACGCTAGTTTGGACGAATTCTGAGACCGTTTGAATTTGGGCTCTAAATTGGATTTAAATTCAATTTAAATTCAAAGGTGAGTGTTTTAACCCACTCACAACTTCTAAAATTTCTTATGTTAGTTAAATTAATTTTTGATGTGGTTAGAAATTTATTTATGACTGTTTGATATATTTTAAATCATCATCTCAGTTAATATGAATTTATTTGAATTAAATCGTTATTTAGTTTATTATTGAATATAAATTGCCAGTTAAATAACTGTTATTGATTATTAGTTCTATATTGATATTTATTGATTGATTTGGATGATGATTGTGATGGGTGTTGATTGTTAATATTGGATGAATGGATGTTGTATTTTATATTATTATAAACTGCAAGTTCACTATGGGTTGAAATGATACATACCCGAATGATCAATAGATTAAGGAAAAATCGTTATGGGTTGAAATGATAGACTCAAACAATTTTATGGATTTTATTATTAATTCGGGATTGCTGTTTGAAAAGATATATAACCATAAATTTTAAATTGCGGATTGAAATGATAAATATCCGTATCACTTGACCCTAGGGTAGAGAATTATATACGGACACCGGATTGGTTAAATTTAACGATTTTAAAGCTTTAAAATTTTGAAACCTTTTTAAATGATACTTTGAAATAAAAATTGATTTATGCGAATTGAATTATTATCGAAATTCAAGTTTATGATAAAATTGGAATTGGTGTAAAGGTATTGTTAAAAGGGATTTAATTGAAATTTCAAAGTTGAATTTGGAATAAAAAGTGAAAATTGTCAGAATTTAGATTATTTTAAGTTGTTTGAAATATAACTTTGATATATATTGAATTTGGAGTAATTTAAATTGATATTTCGAACATGGATTGGAGGCGATATTGAATTAAATATTTTATTGAGAATTGGAATTGAAATTTTGAAATTGGGTTTTGGGATATTAAAATGGTCCAAATGTACTGGAATGGAATAAATAGTTTAAATTGATATAAATTTCAAATTCATATTTTTATGTAAACTGTTTTAAAAATATATTATTTTAAAGACTTTAATTATTAAGATTTTCAACTTTTAAACTAATTAACCTGTTTTAACTTATTTTAAATCTAATTAATCTATTTTAAAGCTATTTAATCAATTTTAATTATATTTAATCTAGTTTAAATCTATATTAACTATTTATAACTATTTAAACTATTTTCTAAATTCCAGGCTAAGTAAAGTAGAAGTGTTTATATTCTAATCATTGGTTAAAAGCAAATACAGGTAAATGATGTTATAACCTAAGTTGGAATCTAAATAACATATTTGGTTTAATATGATATTTTGAAATGAGAGTTTAACCTATTTTGGAAATATGACTTTTGAAAGGAAATATAATTTCGAACTATGATTTCAAAGGTAAATATGATTTCGGAAGTAAGTAATGATTTCGAAAATGATATGATTTGAATTGAATATGATATTTTGATATCAATTATGAAATGATTTTAGGAATGTAAAAGAACCATCCGGTGTGTAATAAGCGATTTGTTGTTAAAGAGACCGGGATCAGATGTTGTCATACTCTCTGCCAATACCGAAAACCACTTTGTCAACTGTGTATGCGGTGGAGATCCAGAATGAAGTAGGATGGTGGCGACGATCCTATATGAGGTATATACGTGGACCCGACTCCCGTGAGTTAGCATAAGGTGGCTAAAACAGGAGCAATCGACGAACCAATAAGGTAGCTCCTCTGAGCGGACACAATCCATCGATCTATATTCTGACTTTGTGATTTATTCGGTGTCCACCCTTCGATTTTACTCGGGAGTGTGTTTTGAGTTGGGCGGTAGTTGCGGCTATGCGTTACCAACTGTCCGGAAGTGTAATTGGTATATCTACCCTGGCATTGCCTAGTTTTGCCGTGTCACCTACCCTAGCGTGCCTTCTACGAGTTAGTTTTCTGTCGTACCTATGTGGTATCTTCTGGTGGCTCCAGTTTACGGGGAGTTACTGTGCTGTATAGACTATTGGCATACCTATAAAATGTGTTAAGGGGGATATGGGTAACGCCTTAACGCTATTTTAATAGTTTATCTTACTATAGACATATTATAATAGCGTATTGTATTACATATTAGATTATTTAACGGATCCTTTGGAGATGTGAATCCCGGACATCTCTTAAGTTACTGCACTCACGTTAGACACTGAATAGGAGATGTCAAAATCCGTAAACATCTCCGATGCCGTTTACACACATACTTATTTACCGTTGATTTGACTTACATAAGATCTTTTATTTCTGACTCGAGTGTTTTGTCTTTTCAATTCGCTCGGGTCAGCCTGAGCATTTCAGGATTTGAAGACATTATTTTCGAAGAACGAAGACGAAGATTGTATTATTATTATTTACTATATTATTCCATTGCATCATATTGTTCCGCTGCAATGTTATGTATTTATCTCTGATATGTGTAACTCTGATTTTTTTATTGGATAAGTATAATCAAATGTTTTATATATAGCTTCATGAACTGTTATTTGATTATTATATTTTGTCATTCCGCTGCGAGATTCTGTTTTGTTTTTATTTCTTTCTCCTTTTCTTATCCACCCCAAATAACAATTCGCCCTTCTGTATGGTTTGAGTCGGCATGTGTGTTTGCTTAAAGCATACAAAAGGGTGGGATGTTACAGTTTGAGTGGAAACCCTACATTTTTTCCAACCATCACCTCAATTCGATCAAAGACACCAAACCTCCTTCAATGAGATCCCTTTGTAGAATTTAGTTTAGTAGTGTGTGTCATAAAACAACTAGCTATACTTTACTGTCGATCTAATGTGATGTTGTGCGGAAGGTTACCATGATGTGTGTGTGTATTCGACTATCCTATCAAAGCATATAATTTATCCTATGGATTTCTACTTATATGTTATAATGTACCTTTAACAGTAGGTATGTTTACACATAACTGAAATAAAACCATCTCTTAACAACTAAGTTAGGTAATTAAATAAATATTTTTCCCTAAGACCATGCTTATATAATATTGCTTGTGAGCATAATGACTATAATTATACAAGAAAATACTAATATAAATGCAAGTGAAGAAAAGTTTAAAATAAAAATACAATATACTCATTTCAATTCATGGTTGGACTTATGAGCATGACCTTGCTCAAGCGAGAGAACCTCCTTTTGATTCCCTGCATTCATCTCGCTATCCACTTGCGTGAGCTCATCGTAGGAATGCCTCGCAACATTCTCTAAACGAAAAATGGTTAGAGAATCTGCTAGAGCTTATTGATCATCTAGTTATCTTCCTCTGGTAATCTGTCAATAGTAAAGTATCTTTTTTGATGATCCAACACCTCCTCTAATTGTCAAGTCCGACGTACATTTTCCTTAATCTCCACTGCTATATTTATTATGAAATCATACACAGACTCATCTTCAAATTGATCTAAGATTAAATAAACTCATCCAGTTTCGATTTAAAATCAAAATTTTGATTTTGGTTAATATCAGTCAATAGCGATTATTTAATCTAGAAGCAATAACTTCATCAAACAATAACACACAACATATATAATATTCATACCTTAAAATAACCAAAATTAGAAAAGAGTGTTGTTAGTGAAATTTTTCATCCTACAATGCCAATTGAATATTTTGAAGCTAAATAACACTTTGCTAATTTTGGTTATTTAGTTAAATTACCTTAAAAATAATGTGTACCTTTGAATTAGCAAAGGGTGTTGTTGGCAAAGAATTGCGAAGCCCTTAAAAATAATGCGTACCTTAAAAATAAGCTATTTAAGCTAGTAAGGTATTTAGCTAGTTCGTGTATAGTTAATCTAAAAGCCTTCCTTCTAGGCCATACGATGTGTAGACTAAATAATTAAAGAACTACGAAGTATAGTTGGATAGTCGAGCCAAAAGTGCAATGACCCACTTAGAAAGCGAACAAGCTGAACCATGAAATGAACCAGGCAAGATGAAAGTGCGCAGCATAATCAACACACTGTAACTCAAAACAAAAGAGCAGGTCATGTCTCCTTAAGATGTAACCTGTGACGACCCACATTTCGGAAGGTTTAAATCGACAATAATCCACACATGTCCGACTCAAACAATCCGGAACGTAGATAATCAATGGGGATAATTAAGAAAAATAAAGAAACAAGAAGAAAACAAACACAGAATCTTAAAACGGAATGACAAAATATAATAATCAAATAACAGTTCATGAAGTTGTCTATATTATACATTTGATTATAATCTATACGAAATTTATCAGAGTTATATATATATATGTATATATGTATGTATGTATATGTATATACACACATCAGGGATAAATAAACAATGCAGTAGAATAGCATGATGCAGAAAATAATAATAGTAATAATATACTAAATCTTCATCTCCGTCCTCCGGAAAACGATCTTCATTGTGCTGGAAAAAAACTCAGGACTGACCCGATCATAATGAAAAGACAAACACTCGAGTCAGGACTAAAATAATCTTATGTAAGTCAAATCAATATCAACAAATATGAGTGTAACAGCATCAGAGATGTTTACGGGATTTTACATCTCCTATCCAATGTATAACGTGTATGCAATAACTTAAGAGATGTTACGGGATTTTCTATCTCCTAAGGATCCGTTAAACTATTTATATATAATAGTATACGCTATAGTAGGTAATGTCTATCAGTAAAATAAATATCAAAATAGCGTTAAGGCTTTACATTGATCCACCTTAACACATTTTTATAGTACTAAACCAAAGTTGTAATGGGCTCGCATAAGGATAAATATGACAAGGCACGTGAGGCAATGCCTAAGGTAGGATTCTACCAGTTTACCATTTCTGGCTGGTCGTAACCCATCCGTGGCCGACCGCGACCATTAATCCGAACAAAAAGGGTGCACCCATCAAGTACAAAATCACGATAGTAATACGAGTGATCAACGTCGCTAGAGGTAGCTAACCTCATTGGCCAGATATATGCTCCTATTTTAGTCATTTTAATTATGACAAAAGTGTCAAGGCTATCCATCATCGTTCTCTTACTTCATTCCAGTAAACGTTCGCCAATTCAACCACTACATTCTGGATATCATCCACCGCATACACGATTGTTAAAGTGGTTCCAGTATTGACAGAGAGTATGCTAATAAGAGGCCCCGGTCTCTTTAACAACCAAACGTCATTTTACACACCGGTTGGTTCTTTTACATTTCGAAAACTATTCATATTTGATATCAAAATATCATATTCGCTTGAAAATCAAATCCATTTCGAAATCATCATATTTACTCAAAATATACCGTATCATTTTCGCCTTAGTATCTCAATTTCGCTTTCAAAATTGTTTTGAATTTCAATTTAGGTTATAACTTCAATTTAACCTCATTCACATTTAAACCAAGATTTAAATATAAACATTCCACCCTTGACCAGTTTGAATTTTAAGAAAATAGTTTAAACAGTTTTAAAATAGCTTAAATAGTTAAAATAGTTTAATAGAAAATAGTTTGAGTATTAAAATGGTTTATATATTAAAATAGTTTGAGAAATCAAAATAATTAGAATATTTAAGAAGGTAGATTTTAAATAGTTTATACTAAAATAATTTATTTTAAAATAGTTTCAAAGTCAAACCAATTCACTTTCCAAATTTTCCAATTCAAATCAGTTCCATTTCGATTTAATCGATTCAATTCCGATTTCAAGTCGAATTTTTCTTCGATTCCAAATTAATTTCAAATTCAGTTCCAAATTAATTTCACTTCCAATTCCAAATTAATTTAAATTCCAATTCCAAATTAATTTCTACTCCAATTCCGAATTAATTTAAATCCCAATTTCAAATTAATTTCAACTCCAATTTCGAATTAATTTCAACTCAATTCTCAAATTTAACCATTTCGATTTATATCAATTCCAAGTTCGATTTCCAAAATATCGATTCAAAACACTTAAATCAAATTTCCTTCAATATCCAATTAAAAATCCAAATCTTCAAATATAATTAAATTCCGAGCTCAATTTCGAAATATCATTTTATATCACTTTACTTAGCAATATTCAAAGTTCGAATAAAAGTCCAATCCTTTAAAACAAATCAAATTTTTAAATTCACGTCATATTTCGATTATAACTTTAAAAATCTCAACTTCGATTATTTAAACAGTTTCGTTTACCAAATTTAAATTTCAACATTTCGAGCTCCAGTTTGAAAATAATTCGATTTCCATAAATTCGATTTTATTTCTTAAAAATCAAAATCAAATTAAATAATTTCAAAACAAAAATTTTCAATTATTTAATTTAACCAATCCGGTATCCATATATAATTTTCTATCTTATGGCCAAGTGAATCAGTTATTCCAATTTAATTCAAGGATGGATATATATCATTTCAATCCAAAATAAATGTCAGAGGTATATATCATTTCAACCTATTTCTTAATTTATTCGAAATAATTTGATTTACAGTTTTATATACTGTAAATAATATATAGGATGATAACAGGATGTATATAAAATAAATAAACATCTAATCATTCAAATATCAACCAATTTTCATCCATCACAATCAATCATCCAAACAATCAATAATTCACAACAATCAACCAATTACCGATAATCGAGGATTTTACTAGCAGTTTCATTCTAATTCCAATTTAATTGTTAATTTAAAATTCTAACATATAAATACTATATCGGTTTCCATATCAGTTAAATTTACCAAACAACAATCAATAAATTTAAATCACTTAATAATTTCAAATTTACCTAACATAAAAATATTCTAGTCAAAAGTGAGCGTATAAAACACTCACCTTTTTATTTGAAACTGAAAATATTTCAGCTTCAAATAAATGCCAATCTAATTTCATCTCGTAGACGATGTCGATGCGATCCTGATGCAATTCGTTCCGTTCGAAATGGACCTCGCACGAACAAGATACGATTAAATTAGCCTACGATTTAATTTATATTCAATATAATTTAAATAAAACTTGTAAACTAAATAAAATAAACAAAAAACATAACCTAACCAAATCTTCCTCGCGGCCGTTCTTAGGTGCCAACAAGAACCCACGCACGTTCTCAGGTCCTTATCCCCACTCGTCAACTCCCAAGCTCACGCGAACCTCCCCTCTCTTCGCCTCGCCAACGCGTATTGGAGCCCCACAATCCAAACCCTAAATTACTGCCCACCTCGTTGCCACATTCCAGATCTTGTCAAGAATGACGACTACGACCCGCCGCACGATCGCACAAACCCCCAGCGCCTCTCGTCTTCGCCGCCTCGCTCGACCCTCATGAGTAATACGCGATCACATGTTATTTGTTTTTTTTCTTTCTTCATTCGATTTCTTTTTCGTTGAGCAGCCGTTTTTTTATTCGGATCGAAATCTCATTCGATAAGCTAAACAAAAGGAGAAGGCAAGGGTAGTGGGTACGGTCGATAAGGAAAACATGGCTGTATGATTTATATATATATATATATATTATATTTGAAAATATCTCAACTATAAACACCTGAAATTCTCGAGCTCCAAACGAAGCGTGCCGCCTAGCGTTTATAATGTCTTACCCCCATTCCGTACACAATGGAACTAGTCCCGAGGGCTAAATTGATCGTATGCGGAAGATAGCTTTTCAAAGTCGATTAATTTTAATTAAATCCCGAAATTAAATTTCCATGCGTTTCGAGCCGTCACGGCCAAACGACAAGTCCGATCGCTACAAAACTTGAAATCCTACAATAATTCACTATTATAGATCCGATGAAACTATTTTCGTCGGAATCCAAGACAGTGGCCAAAATGGCTATTTTTACTCATTTATTATAATATAAAATTTCCAATTTCTAATTATTCAATTTTAATCCAAATTTAAATGTTAAAAAAATTCATTCATATTTAAATAACATTTAAATCAACTTCCGGTATCATTTTCATTCACATTAAATCCAGAATTCAATTATTTAAATAATCTCCAATATTAAATTTAAACAATTTAATTATCCAATAAACCAATATTAATAAATCATTAAATTTTATTTCTACCCATATTTATCCAATAATTACATTAAATTTGATAACTTACAATAGTCAAAAGTACAGGTCGTTACATAACCGCGCTACTATACCGCAATAAAATGCAGGAATAATGAATCCAACAAAACCGACATGCTCAATGAAGAAGTCAGCTCAATTGGATTAAACTCAGGCTGTAGCGCAATGACAGAAACTGCACTGTCAGCTATATAATAACTCTACCGTACAAGTAACATGCACTATAAATATATAAAGGTATCTTGTACCACCAAATAAGTTAAATAGTTTAACTATACCAATAAATCACTATAAATATGGGTTAAGACCAAACAGGATCGATATGCACAGTAGTAAGTTAGCTTAAGCGAATAAAGCTAAACTACACTACACTATTATGTTTACATTTCACAATCCACTTGATCACCCAAATACTAAGTGTAGAAGCAGGCCATCTTAATAATGACAATCTGCTCACCGTCATCGTTAAACCAAGTGAACCAAGGCAAGTTAGCCAAAAGAACTACGCTGCAAAGAAATTGGGACACAACAATCTACACACCGTCAACGTCAAACCAAGTGAACCAAGGCAAGTCACCCGAATACTTATGTCATAATGTTTATGAGCGGAATGACTATAATTATACAAGAAAATACAAAAATAAATGCAAGTGAAGAAAAAGTTAAAAATAAAATACAATCTACTAATTTCAATTTATGGTTAGACTTACGAGCACGGCCATGCTCAAGTGAGAGAACCTCTTTTGGCTTCCCTACATTCATCTTGCTATCCACTCGCTTGAGCTCATCGTAGGAATGCCTCATAGCATTCTCCAAATGAAAAATGGTTGGAGAATCTGCTGAGCTTATTGATCATCTAGTTTTCTTCCTCCGATGATCTATAACTAGTAAAGTATCTTTTGTGATGATCCAACGCCTCCTCTAATCGTCACGTCCAACATACTTTTTCCTTAATCTCCAATGCTCTATTTATTACGAAATCATAAACAAGAACATCTTCAAATTGATCTAAGATTAAACAGACTCATCCAATTTTGATTTAAAATCAAAATTTTTATTTTGATTGATATCAACCAATAGCGATTTTTTAGTCTAAAAGAAATAAATTCATTAAACAATAATGCATAGCATATATATACTATTCATACCTTAAAATAACCAAAATTAGAAAAGGGTGCTGTGAGTGAGATTTTTTGGCTTACAACACAAATTAAATATTTTAAAGCTAAATAACCCTTTACTAATTTTGGTTATTTAGCTAAAATACCTTAAAAAGAATGCATCCTTTGAATTAGCAAAGGTTGTTGTTAGCAAAGAACTATGAAGCCCTTAAAAATAACACGTACCTTAAAATAAACTAGTTAGATTTTTAAGGTATTTAGCTAGTTCGTTGTATAGTTAATCTAAAAGTCCTCCTTCTAGGCAATATGATGCATATGATAAATAACCAAAGAACTACGGAGTACGGTTGGATAGCTGACCCAAAAGCGCAGCGGCTCACTTAGAAACACTACGCCATAGATTGCATACTGCAACACCAAAGAAGTGATGCAGGAAGTGCCAAAAAATGATGCTGTAGGCTAAAAAAGGGCAAAGGCAACACTTTCTCGGTGTTGCATTTTGCCGCGTTGCCGCAGACCTCAAAGGCAACATTTTGACTATCTAAGGCAACATAAGAAATATTGTTGCAATAGAATCATATTTGGGTCTATAGCAACATCCATAGGTGTCTGTACCAACATTCCAAAATATTGCTATAGATATTAACTTTCTGAATTTGTGGGGCCCACAATGTAGAGCATATTTGATTTTTTAATAATTATTTATTTAATAAAATGCTATTTGCACAGAATTTGATATTCAAACAGTAATTTATTTAAATAAATATTTTATTTCAACATTAGAAATAGTACAAATTCCTGACTCCACTATTTTACAATTCAATGATATATAAGACTGATATTTACATATACAGATATTCCTCACTACATCACTCAGTTCACTCATTACATATGCAGTTTCAATTTATACAGACACTGACACTGACGAATATATGACGAGCTGAGTGCCGAGCCGAAGGCGAGCTGAGTTCCGAGCCGAAGGCGAGCCGAGAAGCGGGTCCGGGCACAGCGCCGACGGGGGTCCGGGGCACCGCAGTCCCGGTTAGGTCGAACAAGTGGGCACCGCCCGATTCATCCGATTTCGGAAGATCGAGCCTTCTTTGAAACGACGTAAAATGATGCACAAATGATCACCTCCTGCGAATTTGAACACCTCCTCGATGATTGACTTTTGCAACTCTTTCATGGCTTCTTCTGAATCATCCGACCTTTTTCCAGCCATCATTCTTAGCAAATTGTTCAGTGAAAACTGAAATAACCTTGCTTTTAGCTCTGCCTTGGTAAAAGACCAGAAACCATGATAAATAAAAATTGACATTTCATCGAACAGGTTGCGTGTTAATAAGTAATACATTACCCTTCACTGCCACCATCCCCAAATTTCGGCAACTTACATCCCCAAACTGCTGCAACTTACACTGCCATGAACCTCTACACAAAATTGACATTTCATCGAACAGGTCACGGACTTCGGCAGCACGAACCTCTACACTACCACCATCCCCAAACTGCTGCAACTTACATCCCCGAAGCACATTCATCTCTCCCAGAGTCAATGCAGCTTCGGTTGAAATATTATTTCCCAGGCACCTGTTGCAATTTCGATAGTAACTTCGCTAACAGCTCTTGCTTTGCCAGCAACTATACCATCAGAAGAAATTAGTGTCATTTCAGCCCACGTTTCAGTAGCAAACCCAGCGTCTTTAAGAACAACAGCTGCAATATCATCACTAGCAGCAGCATATGCATTTACAACTGTGATAGTAGAATTGTCACTTACAAGATCACCAATTGGGTCATCATTACAACAGAAAGATTCTATCAATAGCCTACAGCACACGGAATTAGGGTCGAAAAGCATAGCATCGAATTTGCCATCATTGTCAAAATCAAAAGCTGGAGTAGACGTCCATCCTTCGAAACTCTCATCAGATCCACGGTGAATACTGGCTTCCGCCCTTGCCTGCCGCTATGTCGAAACCCCATAACTCGCGTCTAAATAATCAGACATAGCTTTGAAGGCATTGAGAAGCACTCGGTTTTTCTGAGGAGTATGAAGGAGGTGGCGCTTTTCACTTCATGCTGGATCTGATTCCGGAGCTCTAGGAGTCTGATACCGAATTCCAATCTGACGTCGAAAAGCATATGCGAATTGGAAGTATGAATTTGCTGGATTTCGTGAATTTGCTTTTTGATTTGAGAATTATGAATTGAAAACTGAAAGGGGATCTACACCAACATACGCGGGAAAACGAAAATTTGGTAAAAAGTGCAGCGGTGATCCATTTTAACAGTCGGATTAAATATAGATCGTTGGATCGTATTCACGCGGATTGCTAATTTTATTAATTTTTTAATTTGAATACAGCTATAGCTACTACAACATTTTGCTGATATCTATGCTAACACCTTAAAGCGTGTGTTGCAATAGACAAAAATCAGCATACCTATCGCAACATTTTAGCTGGCAACACCATGCAAATCTGTTGCAGAAGGCCATCTATGGCGTAGTGAAAGTGAACTAGTTGGACCACGAAATGAACTGTGCAGGATCAAAGCACATAGCATAATCAACACACTAAAACTCAAAACAGAAGAGTAGGTCATGTCTCCTTAAGATGCAACTATGCTAATATATCGCAATAAAACACAAGAATAATGAATCCATAAAAATCGATCGGCTCAATAAAGAAGTTAACTCAGTTGGATTAAACTCAGGCTGCATCGCAATGACAAAAACCGCGCTGCCAGTTGTATAGTAACTCTACCGTACATGTAAGACGCACTAGAAATATATAAAGGTATCACGTCACACCAAACAAGTTGAACAGTTTAACTATACCATCAAAATAACTATAAATACGGGTCAAGACTAAACAAGATCGATATGCGTAGTAGTAAGTTAGCTTAGCAGAATAAAGCTAAAATGCACTGTATTATCATATTTACATTTCACGATCCACTTGATCACCCAAATACTAAGTGCAGATGCAGGCTATCTCAATATGACAATCTGCATAGCGTCATTGTCAAACCAAGTGAATTAAGGCAAGCCAGCTAAAAGAACTATGCTGCAAAGAAATTGGATCACAACATCCAAACTAGCTCAAAATGTGCTAGCACAACAATTTTGGAACTACGACACAATCTCTAAATAATAATAAGATAAGAATGCTGTGTTGCGGCCCAGAGAATAATCCAAATCATATAAAATTATGGCACGTCACCTTACATGACTATATGCAAACGGGGATGCACCGCAATCTTAAACTAACATCTAAAGTGGTAGGTTTGTTCCGCAATCCTATATCAACGTTAAAGTGATGAGGATGCACCGCAATCTTGATATGACAGAATGGAATCACAATCTTAAAGAATATTTACCATAAGCATAAAGACATAGTAGATGAGGCGATGAAGTAAAACTGCTTCGTAACTAAAAGTCGAGCTTCATTCCCCAAAGACAAACCAAGATGTCCTAGCTACATCCCTAAAATCACTGAACCTAGCTCAAAGACAAGGACATCAGTGTAGTCTTTTGTTGCTATTTCATCTACACATATGCGAAAAATAAAAACCCACTGCTTTGTAGAATCAAGGAAGGCATGATTCGTACAAATTTGGGCTTTCCCACCTCAATTCCAGATGTTCCCGCTTCAAACTCGAATTTTCCCACCAAAGTCAAATTTTCCCGCCTAAAGCCACGTCATTGATCCATGCATGCTTAGAACTGACAATAGATGGGTGACAAGTGTAAAGATCTAATGGGGAAAGAAAAGCACGAAAGGAAATCTTCATCAATTCACAAGAAGAAAGCGGGATTACTAATAAGGGTGCATTGTAGCAGTGCAAGGGGGATGGATTTTGATTCCAAAACTATATTAAGTAGTTCCCGGATGTAAATCATGGAAAGAGAAGTTGTGAACAGGAAGAAGGAAAAGTTAACCTGTGGACGTAGGATTCCTCGAAATCTGAACCACGTAAATATTTGTCATTTTGTTTTATTTAAATCTTATATTTTTTTTCGTATGTCTAATTTCATTGGGATTGGAACAAATAAAAGTTCAATCGTTATTGACATTTTAACCAACAGTTAAAGTGCATCTATATGATTGTGTATGCTATAGCAACACGATTACTCCACGAAAGGAAAATTTAATATCTAATTTAAGTTGTTAATTCTTTATTACGGAAGCATCCAACATCGTAATCACTTCAAAATATTCAATTGGTATTGTGGGATGAAAAATATCATTAACAGATGCAATGGGCAAGGATGAACTCACCTAGTTATCACCTTCAGGTTCGTTTTGTCGCCTTGATCATCGTCTTCATCCCCACCACCGACAAATATCGAAATACTAATATTAAGTTATATAGCTTTTCCACCTATGAATTTCTTTAAAACAACACCCATAATTTTCATTGTCTTCTCCCTAATTTTTCCTTTGGAACCTGCAAATAAAGAAGGATGTAGGTAACAAAAGGAAAAGAATGAGAGTCACAAACAAATGATAAAATACAGACAAAGTGAAGTGAAGGTTTGGATATACAAAAGTATGATGGACTTGAGTTAGTGGGCTTGGATTAAGGTTTATCTGGAGAATTAGTAAGGAAAGCTAATTTTATATGAGTATAGATATATATTAGCATACAAAATTAGCATTTTGAAACTCTTGCCGTGTTATTTAGTTGGTACCACGAGTCGAGCCGACATGATATGTATGCATGATATATTCTATTGATTCGATTATGTTATCGAAACTGTGGGTTGAACCTTGATCTAATCGCAACTTAACGCTTGACGAACTTACTGACGTCACATGGCATGTTAGAGCATGCTAAACAAACAAATAAGAGAATAAATTCAACAAAAGATAAAGAAAAACAAATACATATTGCTTAATACGCATTATTATTATTACTACTACCAATGTAAATCGCATGTGCCTGCATTATAGAATTATTTTATTTTTGTTTAATAAAAAACTAATGGACGGATGTGTACTATGAATGCAAAAACTTTAGTGGTCATAACACTTATTTCATTGGTTGTGTTGGTTGCAAATTTATAGTGAAATCTCGTTGATGGATGGTCGGAAAGGGATGGTGGTTGATATTGCAAACAAATGATGAGATTCCGTTGATGGGTAAAATGTATTTTAAAATTTTAAGAAAACACCATGAAAATCATATTCGTTGAACTCTCTTTATTAACAATGGAGATTATTATTATTATTATTGACATGGCTAATTCTATTCATACATCAACAATTACTTTACATACAATAAAAATATTATAAAGTAGTACGCATCAAAAGCTACTTTACGTACACCATTCTTTTTACAAAATTACCCTTGTTTTTTATCTTTCTTATCTTCACTCTTTCAAACTTAAACTCATTTACACAAAACTAGAGATTCTTAACAGTTAAATAAGTTAAAATTTAACAAAGGGAACTTTAATTTTGTACTAATATTGTAAATTCTTAAAAAAAAATTAAAATTTTCACAATTTCAGCAACATTAACTCTCTATTTACAAAATCCTAAATACTTTTAATTTAAAACAATCAGTTGTGAAAGTTTTATAATTAATATTTTAGCTTCATGGCAATAAAATTTATTAACTTCTTTATCAAAGCGTACGGTTTGACAAAATTTCATTAATTTTATGTTTTTAATTTGACGGAGAACGATAAAAATTGCAAATAATAAAACGAGTATTTTAGTAACAAATTATTTAAGAAAAACTAATGGTATGTCTAAGGTGATTTTTGTTGCATGAATAAAATTTACCTATTGACATGTGAGATTTGACCTGATCATATCCAGGAATGGCCCAACCCAATCTCTAAATTTATTCTAAACATTCTTAGTCGTGTCCGTAGAAAATCACTTGCATGTCCCACACCAGCACAGCTCTCTCCGCTCCCAGTAGTTATATGTCATCAGTTTTTTTTTTTCAACAGTAACAACTTGGTGTTAAATTTTAAATTCAAATGATAGGAGCCCTTTAGTTTATAAATACATATAAAAGTCTCACTGAAAAGATGGACTAGTTTAGTGGGTTTATTGGGGCCGAGCAAGCGTATCTTAATTAAAAATTTCACTGAATTTTTGTTATAAATTCGTAACATTCGCTTTCATGACAAGGAGTAAAGCGAAAGGTACAAGAAAAATTCGAATAATAAAAAGCAATCAAGTGCATCGTATATATAAAGAGAAACAAGGTGACGCTATTCTGTATTTCATAGACATGCCACCATGCTGTGATAGCGATAATTAGTTTATTATATGATTCTTGTTTAATGTAATCGAATTAAATATTGTGCTGGGGAAAGAACGGCGAATCTACCGTGCATTATTTTAATAATTATTCACCAGTTTATTGTTTCATCCCAGGCGTAGGCATTGAAGTATTGAACTAAGTCAGTGTGGTGGGTGGCAACGATCAAATGAACCTTTTAATAATAGTCAAAAAATTGGATTTAAACTAAAGAAATCAATCACATAAGTTAGAAAAGCTAGTAAAATTATAATAGTCAAAAAATTACACATCATGAAGATGGCAACATATGCAGGTTATGATTCAAGTCCTACAATCTTATTTGAAATATCCTGTACACAAAGCATACTAAACGTGTAATATTCTAATATATCAAACTATCCTAAAGCCAGGCTTCCTTACAATATGATTTCAATTCATCTTATCATGAGCTACATATCTGACTTGCAACTTCTAACATCTAAAGTTGGTTCGTATCAACAATGAGAAAAACAAGCTTGAGTGACTGAGATACAATCAATCTTGTATCAGAGCATGTGAACCTGTTCAGTTCAGGTCATCAAAAGTGCCTAGCCATATCCAGATGTACCCACTAAATGAAAATATGTTATTAATAACGTCATTTAATAACGCGTTATTCTAAAGCGTTATTGTTTACACTTTATCGTTTGTTTTTTAACTCATTTTGTTTGGTACTGTACTGTGTAACGTTCTTGGCTCCAAAATTTTCGTCTGCCCTTCAGAAATACAATTAATCAGTCTCATCTCCCTCCCAAAAACACTTAACCATTTTCATTTCCCTTCCAAAATAACACTATCAATTTTCGTCTCCAACGAAATAACCCTAATCGAAACTGTTCGCTCCATCTCGGATCTTCGCAGCCGTTCTCCTCCACTTCAATAGTTCGCTCCTCAGTAGTCAACTCGAAGGCATTTGGAACCCTAATCGTCGATCTTCAATTTCGCCGTCGATGAAGAAGAAGCGTTGGAGAAAGCAGAGAAGGAAAAGGGGGAGTCCAAGGAAGAGAATGTTGCTACTGTTGAGGTTGTTTTGGTAGAAGAGGAGAAAGCAGAAGCTTAGCTTTTATGGTAATTTACTTCTTATTGTTATATTCTTAATGGAAAAGTATAGCAATTCTTTGAGAGATTGGGTATTATTACTTGTGATGTTTATGTGCTTGGGATGGTAGAGCATAATTTAGGGATTTCGCAATGTACACTTAGTCATATTACTGATTTTTGTAAGAACAAGAATAACCACTTTTTACAATATAAGGTGAAATATTGTTGGAAATTCTATGAGATGTTTACCAACGTCAACTTATTGATAATTAGTCATGTTATGGTTGAATTGGTTATGATCATGATAAGTGGATTCTGGATTGTCAAAGCTCATTCCCGTTAAAAGATTATTTTGTTTCATTTTGGAAATTATTTCGTATTTTTATTATGGTGATCTGAACATTCCTTAATTTTTTGCTTTAGAGTTTTACCTTGAGCACGTCGTAATCTTAATAGCAATTGATATGTGACATATGTCAATATTTATGTTATTTAAAAAAAATGGTAAAACCAATAAAGTAGGCACCTCATAACTTGCTTATATTGTTTTATTTTGTGAACCAAACTACAAGTTCTATAATTTAGGCCACAAAATTTATTTTCATAAATTTAAAATCATTGAGGGTTTGTTATTTGAATTTCAACTATCCTTGTTCACTAAATGGGGTGGTCTGAATCCTCATATATTTCAAGAATGCCCTAGTTCAGATTTGGACTGAAGAAGTTTTGATTTCATAATAATTTGGATTTGCAACAAGCTCTGATCCCAAAAGCCATGTTGGTTCCATTTGAAAGATTCTTATAACCTCAATGTCGAATTTGCAACTGTTTATAGATTGTTCGTCTTCCACAATTTATAAGACTGGTTTTATTTTTTTCCAGATTTGTGTGCTTGTGAATAATACATAACGTGCATTACTTTCTATCTAAACATTCGGACAACAAAAGGCAGTGTTATAAGCAGACCTTTTTTTTTCTTAATAGAAGTGAAAAACATACCAGTAGTTAAATAGCAAAAAGTAAAAGAACCAGCAATATTCATAAGAAAGTATTGAATATATGTATTTTTTTGCACTTATTTTTACAGAAAGTGAGTAAGAGTGGGAATGTGAAAACGAGAGCTCACATGAAAAAAGAAATCGATGAACAAAAAAAGAAATCGACGAACAAAAAAAGAAATGTGCAAGAAAGAAGCAGTTTGAAGACAATCAAGTAGATGATCAGATTCATAATGAAGACAACCCACAAGCATTAGAAAAAAATCAAGTACAAACTTTTCACCATTCTCCAATTTTCATTTATACTTATGTATTACTGTAAAGTTTTTTGTATCATTCAATGAAATTCCTGCCGATAAGTACATGGTTGGGAAGAAAGCAAGGAAATTTCTGAGTTTTGTGCCTGAAAATATATTGTTTGTGTCACATACCGAAATTTTCGACTTTCGAAAATTCGACATCGATACTCACTTTATCGACTGTCGAGCAATCGAGTGCCGGAAACTCCAATAGTGAGGGTTTTAAATAGAAGAAAAAGGCAGAAGAAGAAGAAGATAGAAGAACAACAGAACAACAACAGAAACAGAAACAATTACGGAAACTCACATATCGCAGCGGAACAATATATAATAAATAAACACTAGTCTTTTAAAACAAAGCTATATCAGTTTATACATACATCAATCATCAGGGTCATATACAACAATGGACAGTTATATAAACTTGTCCTCATATAGAATACACAGCGGAATAAATACTATCAGATACAAATACTACGTCTCGCCATCCAGCTTGCTTCCAAAGCTCCAGAATATCCAGAATATCCTGATAACATAACTCTAGGCTGCCCGTGTGGAAATTGGTGGGCACCCAGAGTTTAGAAGGGAACAATAAACTCCGAGTCAGTCATGGTGACTGGTGTGAGATCGTAAAACAGTTATTCTTTCACAAAGAAAATAAAACAAATTCGCAATGCTTTTGGAAAATGAAACTACCATAAGACCTCCCACCACACACACAATGCAAACGCAGAATTGGAGGAGATTTCTTCTTATGATAGTCAAAGATGCTTACTACGCAAAATCAAATCCTTTTTGATATTATTATTAGTGCATAGTGTAGAAAACATTTCGAAAGTATAATATAAATCTTAGCCAACATACGACCAGTATCGTATGCCTACTATAGCTACCATCTAAACAGTGGTGACCACCGTACGTAAATGGCAGGTTCTACAACTAAAACCGTACAAGTTCCGTATTGGAGAAATGGATTTCCAACAAATGGTCAGGCTAAGGAACTTCCTATCCACGATGGGTACGTCCCTGGAATAGACGACCCGAGAAATAACCTAACATTACGGTTAGATCTCTGCCAACACAAGGCCGGGTTACCTCTGCAAAAATAGGTAACTACTGACACGCGTATGTCATCCCCCGATCGTAACCGATCTTCCCGAGGATCCCCGATTTCCAACAAACCACATAAATAATAATGCAGGAACCACATAGGTTAAGTATCTGGGCTCCATACCATGATACCACCTCTATCCAGAAGGAATGACATACACTAAGGGGCGCTACTCCCTAGAACCTTGCTGCATCCTTCCTGTTTCGACCATTTCCGGGGTGTGAGGCTCGACGAAGTCTCGTCCACAAAGCTACGCTTTCTACAAAGCCCTGCTTCGGGTCAAACAAAAATGATCAACCTATGATCACAAAGATATAAGATCAAACAAATGGTCATATCGTAAATGATCAAACACTGATCATTTCACAGCAACACTCAGTATGCCACGTTACCAAATTGGGATATATCGCTGATAAATTTCAACTACATAACCTCTGAGCTCGTACGTCTCAGAGAAGGGTGTTAAGCTAAGAGAATAAATTCTCCGCCACCAACAGAAATGTATTTGAAAGAAATCAGCTTTATATCTCAAATTGTAACGTCAGACACACAATCCATACAAGTCTGTTCCGGGATCGAACAGAACCGAAGGCACTTCTCACGAAGCCCTTGCATTTCCGGATAAATTTCTAATCACGTCCGGACTTCCCGTCACTAAGGGTGATAAAAACCTCTAAACCGGAGATCAGCCGATGTAGAGTAACTCGACGGTAATCCTTCCGTTTTCAAAAATATCCGGTCTTCAACACCGGTCTTCAAATGCAATTCATAACGACATATCACATATTTGGAATGGGTTATACGACCCCATGGTCCTTTCCCGGCTAACCCGAATAGTGAGCGTTTATTTAAAAATAAGTGTGGCATTCAAATTCATCCAATTCACAACAAATACCTATCTAAAGGTAATTATTGATAGTCGGTTATTTAACTATCAATAAAAATGCGCAACATCATCAGATTCCAAATAATTTTCTAAATTATTTTATCTTCCAAAATATCTTTACTAGATATAAAATTTCCACACTTCAAAAATAAATCCACGTTTATTTTTAAACAACTTCCCTTTCTTTTATAAATTCCATAGTGAATTTATATTTCAAAACTATCTACTGATATACGATTTTCAATCGTTTTCAAATATTCAATTTCAATTTATCTTTAAGAAGATAAAATCTCAAAAACGTTTCATTTCATTTTGGAAAACATTCCATACTTATTTAATAATAAGTGTTTCACAAATCTTTTATTTTCAACATTTGAAAATATTCGATATACTTAAATCAATATTAAGTACATATTCATTCTTTAAGGAAATCATTCTTTTTAACAACATCTATTTGAGTCAAAACGAATGTTACGTAAAACATCGTTACGACGACTCAAAATCACTAGTATAGGGATTCGAATTTTTAAGATAGATATGTAAATCCCAATACTAAAAACATTTCCTTTCGAAAATCATTTTCTATAACAACAGCGTTATAGTCCACCATTTCCTTAAATTTCTCGAAAACGTCTATTTCAACAACAAGTGTTGAAATCTATGCTTTCGATTCATAATACATTTTAAAACATCTTTAAAATGTTTAACTTCATTTTAAAGTATCACTTCTTCAAAAAATGAATCCATTTTATTCAATAATATATTCACTGTCCAAAATCGTGAATATAATTCACTTAACCCAATTTCAATCATTTCTACACATTTTTATTTAAATAAAAATTCGCTATCCAAAATTGCGAATATATCTTCTTCAATAATTTCCTATATATAATTTATCAAATTCAATCAATTTCGAATTTATAAAACGAAGTTTATAAATTCTATTTCTGTTTTAATAACAACTTCAACTTATAAATCTTCTTTTTATTAACTTCTATATTTTACTTATCAAAATAAGTGATTTCGGATTTATAAACAACTTTTATAAATTTCAATTCTATTTGTAAAAACTTCAATACCAAATCAATTTCAATATTGATTTCTAAATTTATTTTCAACCTTAAATAAAATTTCCATACTGATTTCTCAAAAATTCATTCCCAAATATTAAATCAATTACAGATTGATTTCTAATTTTATTTATCACTACTAAATAAATTCCTTATTTTTCTCAAATTATTCAATATCCTGTTTTTAAATGGATTCTTCAAATTGAAATCATTTTACATTGATTTCCCAAATTATTTCAATTTACCAATTGAATTCCTAAAGGGATTTCCAACTTATCTCCTTTTAAATAATTTCCTCTTTAAGAAAATAAATTCCTTTATCTTTTTCAAACTATTTAGAAATCCAATTTTAATTAAATTCTTCAATTTAAAAATCACTATTATACGAAATTCATTTATTTAACATCTTCACTTGATTCTGAAACTAATTCAATAAGATTTTAAAAATCAGCCTTTATTCTTTTAAATTCTTTTCTTCAAATTTATTAAATTTCTAAAGTTAATTCACTTAAAAATTCCTACTTGAATTTCAAAAATTCAATTTCGTTTATTTTTGGAATCCAATGATATCAAACATCCATTCAGCTAAATTTTAGCTTTCAAACAATTTCCAGGCATCAATATGATCAATATAATCATTCACAGATTCATATCACAGTATAAATAAATTCAATCAATATGAGGGGTCCAGTTGGATCCCTCCAACCTGTTTCCCTGCATCCAAAGACGTTAGCACAATACCAATTCCACTTCGAGGTGGAATATCGTGGTATATAGGTTTTATAAAAATCCGCTTACTAACGGCGCAATAGGGTCTCATCCGCTATACGAGGCGGGAAATCAATCAATCCAATATATACATATGCCAATATGTATATATTGCTATATATATATAGATATATCCTACTATATCTAATATCACATCCAATAGCAATCATATCAATCAATAACTGCAATACAAATTTAAATCTGAGTGAGGAGATCTCACCTTAGCTTTTTATTTTGCAATCCGTTTACTTTTCCAATCCAGTTTGTTTTTCTCGATTTTTTTAACCTTGTATAACATTTGATAATTGGTTAATATTCGAACCAACGAATAATTAAATTCGCTTTTAATTTAATTTAACTAAATAATAATTTGTATTTTTAAATCAATTCATAGATTCCAAAAATCAAATTTTCATATGAACTTCCATAAATTCAAAATTCCTATATTTCCAACCTTGTATATATATATATATATATATTTTGTTTACATATATGGGTATATCTGATTTAATTTAAACGAAACTGTTTTATACTTCGCTGTTAAATTCCGATAAGTGAATAATAAACAACAGTTTATTTACAAGTTTAAACTTAACTAATATTAAATCTAAAACGTTTTGAAATAAAATTACCTTAATCTGCTTGAACCCAAAATCATCGATCTCTCCATTCAAACTACACGAGACTACCACGATTTTCGAGCCATCTCCCCTTGCGAACGTCGCTTCCTTTGACATTCCAAGACCCGGCCTGCTACAGAAGCCTCATCTTCCCCATCCCTGCCTGAACACGCCACAGAAACCTGGGCCGCGAGCACGAGCTACTAGCTCAATCGACGAAGATATTAGAGTTCGAGTTCATGTGCCTCGCGTCGACGTCGCCCCCTATAACTAACTCTGTCGCACTCGAGAACACGCTCCCTTGAGTCGCCGGCGATCGATAACCCCAATCCAAGAGTCGCGGCTAAACCGGCTTCCAATCGAACTGGGTTCGAATTAGAGTCGAGAAACTCGATTCCATTTTTCTCAATTTCTTTAGTGTTGATTGAACGAGTCATTAAATCGAAAGCTAAAAATGAATTTGAATTAGAGGATAAGGAGGAAGCAGTTTGATTTTCAATTTTCTTTTGAACTGAAGAGCTCGGCATTTTTGTTTGAACGAAATAGGAAGAGGAACGAATTGTTTTCGTTTTTGACTTTGAATACCAGAGAGGGATGAGGAGGACGTATTTGAAACGAAAGGGAATGGCTGGCACGATTTGTTTCGTGATTCTCGGCGTATCCAAAGGAAGAGAACGTGGCTGATGTCCAACAAATTCAAATTTAAATTTAAATTTGAATTCGAATAAAGTTCGATGCGTTTACACGTCGTATTCTCACATAACAACTCCAAATGCCACGAAATTTGAAATCCGACAATAATTCGATATTACGGACCCAATGGAACTGGTTTCGTCGAATTACGAGACTGTGCCTCGGACGGCTATTTTTAAATTCGATTTAAACGATTAAATTTCAAAACTGAACAGAACAGTTTCAAATTCAATCCTGAAAGTTCTATTACCCTCAGAATTATCAATACCAATTTTAAAAGCTTTTGAAATATTTTTCTTTAGCTTTAAATTGAAGATTCAAATATTTATTCAACACTATATAGATTAAATTATAAAATTTAATCGCCAAATTCCAAGTTATATTCGGGATTCAAATTAAATCGTCGTTTTAAATATTTAAAATAAATTAAATATCCTCAATTTAATTCGTTCAAAATTCTGGGTCGTTACAAACTTCCCTCCTTAAAAGAATTTCGTCCCGAAATTACAAGTTAGGAAAAATGATCCCTATCTCGCCTACTATTTTTCACAATTCAAATAGTTTTATCAATTTATCAAAACAAATCTTTCTACTAAAGATTCGTTATCAATTCAACTCGTTTTCCAATTTCAATTATAAGTTTCAAACAACATGGTTTAACTTCTCAATTCAAATTCGAGTTTAAATTCAAATTTTAAACTTTCAAAATTTTCTCAAAAATTTTCTAACGCCCTAAATTTTCGAAAAATTTCGCCAGCGTCTCCTTTGCGCGGCTAATATGGCACGACTACAAAACGTCCCTACGGACTCTCAGATTTCAAAAAGAAAAAGAAAAAGCCAAGCGGCTAGAGAAATAAGTCATCAAATCTCATATTCAAATTTAAATACATACCTTTTTCGAGCAATTCAAATTCATCTTTGAAATAAATTTTCCAATTCCTTTCATAACACCTGTATATCCTACTAGCCATAATATCTAGTTACATATATTCAAACTATTTTGCAAATTTAATTACAAAATTTTCGATATAAACTACTTATATCATTTTTTTACTTCGCTGTTGAAGTTATAGATTCTTTTCATTCAATTTTACATTTCAAACTTCATTTGTATTTAGTTTACCATTTCAACTAAATTTGGATTCAATTTACTTTCAATTCTGAAATATTGAATTTTATCAATTATCTGTCATTTACAACTGCACTATCTTAAATTAGTTCCAATTACTAATTCAAATTGATATCAATTCAATTTATTTTAATTTTACTTCGATTAAATCTACTTACATTTAAACTGGATTTCCAATTTCCATACGAATTTTAATTCATATTTCATTTACAATTATTCAATTCAATTCATTTGCTTACAAATTCGAAATGAATTTCAACTTTCAATTTCATTTTCATTTAATTGATTCACTTATACTTGCTTTGATTTAACTTCATTCTTTTAAGTTAAATTTATTCTACCAAAATTCAATTGGTATAAGTTATCAACTTAGTAATATTTCATAAATATCTTTATATAGCATTCCAGAGTTTACCAACATTTCAAAGCCATTTTGAAAACAATTCAAATTCCATTTGAATTTCCAAAACAAAAACCCAAATTTTCCAAACACTTTCCATTTAAAACAATTTGGCAGCAATTCCTCTTTTGGAAACCCGAAAATGAATTCTAATGATGTGGCCATCATCATCAGGATTATTTTCCAGCGACCTAAAAGAGTTTAGAGCTTTTCATTTCTTCAAAACATTTTTCAAAACCTTCGAAATTCATTTTCAAATCAAAAAGATCAAACTTTCCAAATCTCCAAAATTTTCAATTTCTTTTCAAAACCTTTCCAAAAACTTCTCTGGAATTCCGTTTCAAATTAAAAATCACATTTATAATTTATATTCACAATTTTCATTTGTATATGAATTTTATTTCTTAACTTTGGAGTTATGATTTCAATTCTTATTCAATTTTAATGATAATAGTTTAATATTATCACTTCTAACAACCATGCAACCATATACTATAGTAATTCATAGAAAAACATTTCTTTTCTATACAAAAATAGTTTTGGGCAAAATTATTTCATTTACCCTATTTTAAAACAATACTGTGTCGAAATGTTCTATTCAAGTGTTTAGAAACCCCTTCGATCCAGTTGCGCAGACTGTGCCGACGAAGGTTCATATGCCACTCAATAAATCAATCATCACAATATAAAACAATTTTATATTCAATAACAAATACGCGCTCATATCTATTATTACAATCAACTCATTCTAGAGTACTACTGACTCTATCTCTAATGAGTAAAACCCAACAGAGCAGGGTTGTCGCTTAACCATATGCTCTGATACCACTTTGTCACATAACGAAATTTTCGACTTTCGAAAATTCGACATCGATACTCACTTTATCGACTGTCGAGCAATCGAGTGCCGGAAACTCCAATAGTGAGGGTTTTAAGTAGAAGAAAAAGGCAGAAGAAGAAGAAGATAGAAGAACAACAGAACAACAACAGAAACAGAAACAATTACAGAAACTCACATATCGCAGCGGAACAATATATAATAAATAAACACTAGTCTTTTAAAACAAAGCTATATCAGTTTGTACATACATCAATCATCAGAGTCATATACAACAATGGACAGTTATATAAACTTGTCCTCATACAGAATACACAGCGGAATAAATACTATCAGATACAAATACTACGTCTCGCCATCCAGCTTGCTTCCAAAGCTCCAGAATATCCAGAATATTCTGATAACATAACTCTAGGCTGCCCGTGTGGAAATTGGTGGGCACCCAGAGTTTAGAAGGGAACAATAAACTCCGAGTCAGTCATGGTGACTGGTGTGAGATCGTAAAACAGTTATTCTTTCACAAAGAAAATAAAACAAATTCGCAATGCTTTTGGAAAATGAAACTACCATAAGACCTCTCACCACACACACAATGCAAACGCAGAATTGGAGGAGATTTCTTCTTATGATAGTCAAAGATGCTTACTACGCAAAATCAAATCCTTTTTGATATTATTATTAGTGCATAGTGTAGAAAACATTTCGAAAGTATAATATAAATCTTAGCCAACATACGACCAGTATCGTATGCCTACTATAGCTACCATCTAAACAGTGGTGACCACCGTACGTAAATGGCAGGTTCTACAACTAAAACCGTACAAGTTCCGTATTGGAGAAATGGATTTCCAACAAATGGTCAGGCTAAGGAACTTCCTATCCACGATGGGTACGTCCCTGGAATAGACGACCCGAGAAATAACCTAACATTACGGTTAGATCTCTGCCAACACAAGGCCGGGTTACCTCTGCAAAAATAGGTAACTACTGACACGCGTATGTCATCCCCCGATCGTAACCGATCTTCCCGAGGATCCCCGATTTCCAACAAACCACATAAATAATAATGCAGCAACCACATAGTTTAAGTATCTGGGCTCCATACCATGATACCACCTCTATCCAGAAGGAATGACATACACTAAGGGGCGCTACTCCCTAGAACCTTGCTGCATCCTTCCTGTTTCGACCATTTCCGGGGTGTGAGGCTCGACGAAGTCTCGTCCACAAAGCTACGCTTTCTACAAAGCCCTGCTTCGGGTCAAACAAAAATGATCAACCTATGATCACAAAGATATAAGATCAAACAAATGGTCATATCGTAAATGATCAAACACTGATCATTTCACAGCAACACTCAGTATGCCACGTTACCAAATTGGGATATATCGCTGATAAATTTCAACTACATAACCTCTGAGCTCGTACGTCTCAGAGAAGGGTGTTAAGCTAAGAGAATAAATTCTCCGCCACCAACAGAAATGTATTTGAAAGAAATCAGCTTTATATCTCAAATTGTAACGTCAGACACACAATCCATACAAGTCTGTTCCGGGATCGAACAGAACCGAAGGCACTTCTCACGAAGCCCTTGCATTTCCGGATAAATTTCTAATCACGTCCGGACTTCCCGTCACTAAGGGTGATAAAAACCTCTAAACCGGAGATCAGCCGATGTAGAGTAACTCGACGGTAATCCTTCCGTTTTCAAAAATATCCGGTCTTCAACACCGGTCTTCAAATGCAATTCATAACGACATATCACATATTTGGAATGGGTTATACGACCCCATGGTCCTTTCCCGGCTAACCCGAATAGTGAGCGTTTATTTAAAAATAAGTGTGGCATTCAAATTCATCCAATTCACAACAAATACCTATCTAAAGGTAATTATTGATAGTCGGTTATTTAACTATCAATAAAAATGCGCAACATCATCAGATTCCAAATAATTTTCTAAATTATTTTATCTTCCAAAATATCTTTACTAGATATAAAATTTCCACACTTCAAAAATAAATCCACGTTTATTTTTAAACAACTTCCCTTTCTTTTATAAATTCCATAGTGAATTTATATTTCAAAACTATCTACTGATATACGATTTTCAATCGTTTTCAAATATTCAATTTCAATTTATCTTTAAGAAGATAAAATCTCAAAAACGTTTCATTTCATTTTGGAAAACATTCCATACTTATTTAATAATAAGTGTTTCACAAATCTTTTATTTTCAACATTTGAAAATATTCGATATACTTAAATCAATATTAAGTACATATTCATTCTTTAAGGAAATCATTCTTTTTAACAACATCTATTTGAGTCAAAACGAATGTTACGTAAAACATCGTTACGACGACTCAAAATCACTAGTATAGGGATTCGAATTTTTAAGATAGATATGTAAATCCCAATACTAAAAACATTTCCTTTCGAAAATCATTTTCTATAACAACAGCGTTATAGTCCACCATTTCCTTAAATTTCTCGAAAACGTCTATTTCAACAACAAGTGTTGAAATCTATGCTTTCGATTCATAATACATTTTAAAACATCTTTAAAATGTTTAACTTCATTTTAAAGTATCACTTCTTCAAAAAATGAATCCATTTTATTCAATAATATATTCACTGTCCAAAATCGTGAATATAATTCACTTAACCCAATTTCAATCATTTCTACACATTTTTATTTAAATAAAAATTCGCTATCCAAAATTGCGAATATATCTTCTTCAATAATTTCCTATATATAATTTATCAAATTCAATCAATTTCGAATTTATAAAACGAAGTTTATAAATTCTATTTCTGTTTTAATAACAACTTCAACTTATAAATCTTCTTTTTATTAACTTCTATATTTTACTTATCAAAATAAGTGATTTCGGATTTATAAACAACTTTTATAAATTTCAATTCTATTTGTAAAAACTTCAATACCAAATCAATTTCAATATTGATTTCTAAATTTATTTTCAACCTTAAATAAAATTTCCATACTGATTTCTCAAAAATTCATTCCCAAATATTAAATCAATTACAGATTGATTTCTAATTTTATTTATCACTACTAAATAAATTCCTTATTTTTCTCAAATTATTCAATATCCTGTTTTTAAATGGATTCTTCAAATTGAAATCATTTTACATTGATTTCCCAAATTATTTCAATTTACCAATTGAATTCCTAAAGGGATTTCCAACTTATCTCCTTTTAAATAATTTCCTCTTTAAGAAAATAAATTCCTTTATCTTTTTCAAACTATTTAGAAATCCAATTTTAATTAAATTCTTCAATTTAAAAATCACTATTATACGAAATTCATTTATTTAACATCTTCACTTGATTCTGAAACTAATTCAATAAGATTTTAAAAATCAGCCTTTATTCTTTTAAATTCTTTTCTTCAAATTTATTAAATTTCTAAAGTTAATTCACTTAAAAATTCCTACTTGAATTTCAAAAATTCAATTTCGTTTATTTTTGGAATCCAATGATATCAAACATCCATTCAGCTAAATTTTAGCTTTCAAACAATTTCCAGGCATCAATATGATCAATATAATCATTCACAGATTCATATCACAGTATAAATAAATTCAATCAATATGAGGGGTCCAGTTGGATCCCTCCAACCTGTTTCCCTGCATCCAAAGACGTTAGCACAATACCAATTCCACTTCGAGGTGGAATATCGTGGTATATAGGTTTTATAAAAATCCGCTTACTAACGGCGCAATAGGGTCTCATCCGCTATACGAGGCGGGAAATCAATCAATCCAATATATACATATGCCAATATGTATATATTGCTATATATATATAGATATATCCTACTATATCTAATATCACATCCAATAGCAATCATATCAATCAATAACTGCAATACAAATTTAAATCTGAGTGAGGAGATCTCACCTTAGCTTTTTATTTTGCAATCCGTTTACTTTTCCAATCCAGTTTGTTTTTCTCGATTTTTTTAACCTTGTATAACATTTGATAATTGGTTAATATTCGAACCAACGAATAATTAAATTCGCTTTTAATTTAATTTAACTAAATAATAATTTGTATTTTTAAATCAATTCATAGATTCCAAAAATCAAATTTTCATATGAACTTCCATAAATTCAAAATTCCTATATTTCCAACCTTGTATATATATATATATATATATTTTGTTTACATATATGGGTATATCTGATTTAATTTAAACGAAACTGTTTTATACTTCGCTGTTAAATTCCGATAAGTGAATAATAAACAACAGTTTATTTACAAGTTTAAACTTAACTAATATTAAATCTAAAACGTTTTGAAATAAAATTACCTTAATCTGCTTGAACCCAAAATCATCGATCTCTCCATTCAAACTACACGAGACTACCACGATTTTCGAGCCATCTCCCCTTGCGAACGTCGCTTCCTTTGACATTCCAAGACCCGGCCTGCTACAGAAGCCTCATCTTCCCCATCCCTGCCTGAACACGCCACAGAAACCTGGGCCGCGAGCACGAGCTACTAGCTCAATCGACGAAGATATTAGAGTTCGAGTTCATGTGCCTCGCGTCGACGTCGCCCCCTATAACTAACTCTGTCGCACTCGAGAACACGCTCCCTTGAGTCGCCGGCGATCGAAAACCCCAATCCAAGAGTCGCGGCTAAACCGGCTTCCAATCGAACTGGGTTCGAATTAGAGTCGAGAAACTCGATTCCATTTTTCTCAATTTCTTTAGTGTTGATTGAACGAGTCGTTAAATCGAAAGCTAAAAATGAATTTGAATTAGAGGATAAGGAGGAAGCAGTTTGATTTTCAATTTTCTTTTGAACTGAAGAGCTCGGCATTTTTGTTTGAACGAAATAGGAAGAGGAACGAATTGTTTTCGTTTTTGACTTTGAATACCAGAGAGGGATGAGGAGGACGTATTTGAAACGAAAGGGAATGGCTGGCACGATTTGTTTCGTGATTCTCGGCGTATCCAAAGGAAGAGAACGTGGCTGATGTCCAACAAATTCAAATTTAAATTTAAATTTGAATTCGAATAAAGTTCGATGCGTTTACACGTCGTATTCTCACATAACAACTCCAAATGCCACGAAATTTGAAATCCGGCAATAATTCGATATTACGGACCCAATGGAACTGGTTTCGTCGAATTCCGAGACTGTGCCTCGGACGGCTATTTTTAAATTCGATTTAAACGATTAAATTTCAAAACAGAACAGAACAGTTTCAAATTCAATCCTGAAAGTTCTATTACCCTCAGAATTTTCAATACCAATTTTAAAAGCTTTTGAAATATTTTTCTTTAGCTTTAAATTGAAGATTCAAATATTTATTCAACACTATATAGATTAAATTATAAAATTTAATCGCCAAATTCCAAGTTATATTCGGGATTCAAATTAAATCGTCGTTTTAAATATTTAAAATAAATTAAATATCCTCAATTTAATTCGTTCAAAATTCTAGGTCGTTGCAGTTTGTTATTTATTATTATGAACTGATTATTCATTTGTTGCTTGGTTTTTGTATATCGAGCGGAAATAGGTGTAGTGGGAATACCAAAAACTGAAGTAGCAAGCTGGAGATATCTGCTGTAACGAGTATCGGATACCGATTCGTGTAGTTGTACCAGTATCTAGAGGGTGTACATTTGCCAGATAAAAGCCAAGGTAAGAATTATAATTCCCCATGTCCTGCATATATTGAAATAGGTAAGGATATTTATTTATTCTAACCACTAGCACATGCGTCATTTGGTAAAACTGATATGACAAGGATATGGACATAGTCTGGATTCCTAAGCATTAGATGTGTACAATATTAGTCAAACTGTTGTGCTTGATGTGGACAATTAGGTATGCAACGGCTTATAGGAAATGACCTTATCTGTTTATGGTATGTATCAAGTAAATTCTTAGATTTGTGAGCAAAGCTCATATGTAAATATTTTAATTGAAGCGTATGCTTCGGTTAAAACAAAAACTGAAGTGTATGCTTTTAATGTTTTATGATGATAAGGAACGGACCGCTGTGGTGATGAAGTGATTCCAGCTAGTTGGGAAAACTACTTCATAGTTAATGTTAATAATTGTATATGTAATTTTATAGTAATGTATAATTTACGAATTATGAACCGAAAAATATGGAAGTCCAAATTTATGCTGAAAAATAAATAGATCCGAACCTCTAACTTGAATGTTTCATCCAGAATTTACACTGAAAAATAAATGCAAAAACCAAGTAGTTTGCTCAGTTTCTAAACTGAGCTTATGCTCATTTTATAAATAGAGCAACCACTCAGTTTTTAACCGAGCTTAGCCTCGATTTTAATTGAGCAAACGTTGATACGTTACAAACGCTGATACGTTAATAATTGTAAACCGAATAGTTAAAAATAAATGCTGATAACTGATCACTTTTTATAGAGCTTGATTGTATTCAAAATTTGTGTTAGTGGCTCTATAAAGTCATAAGTATCAAGAACCTTGGTAAAGCATAAAAACAACTTTAATACTTGTCAGTTATAATATACCCCTTAAACTACTTGTTGTAACAAGTGTTTTAATGTTCTACTATACAAAATAAAGCACCATTCTAAGTGAAAAACATACGTAGATCTTTTGTTGTTATAGATAAGAGCTACAAGTTTATTATAAAAGTTACCCGAGTTTTTGTCTTTTACTTTCAATATTATTTTGTCCTTAACTATCATTTACATAGAGATCATTTTCCAGCACTTTGATCAACATGTAAAGGTGGTTGTCTTTGTTAATAAAGTAATAAAGCACGATTATTACCGAAGTTTTTTGTGATATTTCATCTTTGCAATAAAAATCGGATCAAAACCACCGTTACGATAAGGATGAATTAAAAAAAAGATTAAAATGCTTTTTCCAAAAGATCTGTTGCTGAAATGTATGTCTCCAAATCTTGACAATGCATTTAATTAAAAAAAATAGTGAGAACGCGTATCAAATGGATGATGTTATAGAGTTAAAGCATTACATGTATGTTGTTATGTTTTTGTTGGCATCTTTTGAGCAGTGACCTCCTTGTTGCTATATCATAAAAAGTGGGCTCGTTGCTATTACATGGAGATCATTGGGATTGAATTTACATTTATTGATCATAACTCTTTTGTATTTTATAGCGTTTCCTTCATGCCTAAGGATGAGATATATATATATATAATGTATGAGATTATTACGGAAATATTTCATAAATTGCTCCAGTGGAAGTCATTTTCTGTCAGTGCTTGTCTTAATTGCTTGCTTCTTTTAGCTATGTAGAGTAATAATAAACTTGTAGCTTTTTTAGCTACTCTATGTCAAAATGATTGCTCTTTCAGATATCAAGTAATATACCAAATTGATTTTTCATGGAATTGGATTCAATCAAAAGGTTCTATATTGTTATTTTTCCATCTTTTGGTATATATGTAGAATGGATTATAGACACTGTTGTTGTTGCCTATATCTTAAATATCACTCTTATAGTTCTTGAGCTTGATCATGATTTATTTTGGAAAGATAAAAGGTTTATTTTTCTGTATTGTAAAGTTCCACTTTCTTGACTCAATTAGAATTTTACAAAGGCATTTTGTGACTGATTTTCTTTTGAAAATTTATAGTATATTTACCGACATATTTAGTGTGAACTCTTTTTCAAAGAATATGAGGTAATGACCATCTCAGCTAAAACATAAAGGACTTGGTTGCTTGATATCGTAACAAGGTTCTAATTCATGAATTTGATAGAATATCCAAATATGTACTGTACATTACAAAACAACACATAAATTTCATCAAATCCACCGACCTATGAAGCAAATTTAGTACTAAATACATACATCATTTCCATATCAAAGCTGGATTATTTTCTTAGTATTATATTGTAATATTTCTCTTTTATGGTGTTATATTGTAATATTGCTCTTAGTAAAAATATTCAATCTTTTAGTACTTTGTCTCTTTTTTTATTGCCTTTTCTATAGTACTGAAACAAGTTTACAATTGTTTATTTATATTGCCTTTTCTATAGCATTCACACTATCTTCTATTCCTCTACTATATAAACTTGTTCAATATTCATTTTTTCATAATTTAGTGAACTTAAAAATAAAATAATAATCATACATTTTACCTTGTAACAATCACACATTTCACTTCACAACATATTCCGTGAGTACTATCAATCATATATTTCCTAGGACATCATCTATTATAAAATATAAAGTTTAAACATCACACTTGAAAGAAGAAAAGAGATTTATTTATTTATTTAATATTTCACTTTTTTATAAATTCAATAATAACAGCAGCAGCAGCAACTACTTTTACCTTATAATAACCATGCATCTCTATTCGATATATTCTTTATCTGCTATCAATAATGTAATTTTGAAAACATCACCTATTACAATATAAAATTAATAGTTAAAACATCACAATTGAAAAAATAATAGGAGATTATGCAATATCAAAAAGTCCTTGACCAATATTTAGATGTTAATGAGATTAACAACACAGGTTTATGCAAGTAAAATACTGACTATATTTGTTTTCTATTGGGTGCTTCTTGATAACAGGCTGGGAATGCAAATGTTTGATGGAGGATATGTGCATCATGGATTGTTAAAGGCATCTATATGGGTACTGAACAGGGAAGCAGAGATGATCAGGGAACTTTTGAACAAGGAAAAAGAGAAGGGAAATGATTATTAGTTGGTTTTTATAGGGCATTCACTTAGATCTGGTGTGGCAGCTCTGATGACGATTATAGTAGTTAACCATAGACAACAGTTTGGTAGAATTTCTAGAGAGAAGATTAAGTGTTATGCGCTTGCACCTGCCAGGTGTATGAGTTTGAATCGCGGTCAAATATGCTGATGTGATTTCTTCAGTTGTGCTGCAGGTGTGTCTTTAAAAATGAATTACTGAATTTGATGGTATAATCGATTATATTATGAGATACTTCAATTCCGTATTCAAAAGAAAAGGGTAGGCTTGAATGAATTGGATAACTACTGTTGGGTGTGTTTCGACCGAGCCAAGTCCCACCGGACCAACTCCAAACCAGCACTGCCGAACCGAGTCCCACCGGACCAACTCCAAACCAGCACTGCCGAACCGAGTCCCACCGGACCAACTCCAAACCAGCACTGCCGAACCGAGTCCCACCGGACCAACTCCAAACCAGCACTGCCGAACCGAGTCCCACCGGACCAAGCCCCACCGGACCAAGGCGTTCCGGACCAACTGTGCCAGGCCTGACTGCATCAGCCCAGGCCCACCAGCAGCTATATACATCCAAGACCCCTACCCCCAGCCTGACTCTATAAATAGAGAGGCAGGGGTACAACAATGGGGGACAAATTTGAGAGCTCAAGCACGAATAGAACTTTCAAACAACTTTCATATACTTGTATCAAAGCTTTGTACTTGTAATCCAAACAAGAAAGGAGAAATAATATATAAAGTGGACGTAGGCACATTCTGGCTGAACCACTATAAATCTGTGTGTCTTTTACAGTTTAGCCCCTGCTTTTTACATATTTGCATAAATCACCCAGATCACTAAAAACAACATAAAATCAACTAAATCATACGACTTGGAGGTGTTTGCCCATTTTTTGTGCAAACATTTTTGGTGCTTTCACTGAGAACTGAACTCAGCGCTTCAGCTTCTCCCACTTAACCTTCTTCCTAACAACGTCGTTCATTGCTCGGAAAACATGCCTCCGAGGCAGAAAAAAGACGTTAACAAAGGAAAGAACATCGCAACTAGCAGTGTTCCAGATCCAGTGGTCACAAATCAAGTAAATCGTCCCATTCCAGCAGCAGTACCGAATGAAGGTCAGGCAAATCCGACAACCCCTACCACAGAACAGCCGGCAGCAATTACTAGGGCAGATCTAGACAAGGTTGTGGCTGAAGTGACTAACCGCTTCACATCCCAGCAGGAAGCCTTGGTGGACCAACTCATGTCACGCTTAAGGGATGCTGAAGAGTCCAACCGCAACACTGAATCATGGGGTGAGTCCCAGTCTGGAGGATCTCAGAGACAACAAAGATCTTCCTTCTTCGAAGGAGCTAACGACAGAAGCGGCCATGGTAGGAGCCGAGTCCGAGCTCAGCCCGAAGTTAGACCTGAGGAAACACTTGGAACCGAACCCAACGGGGGAGGTACCGGGTGGAGGTCAACTGTAGCCGAGCCTGTCGTACTGCCTAACCACGGAAACACCAGTGAACGGGGCCGAGCTAGAGTCCAGCCCGAAGTTAGACCCGAGGAAGTGCTTAGATCAGAGCCCAGCAGGGGAAGATCAAGGCAAGGGCCAACTATAGCTGACCCTAGCATGCTCCCAGAAGACCAAAGACAGCCACTGGAAAATATTAGGAATGATAGACGATACCATCCCTACAGGTCATCTGGACGGAATCAATCCCACAGAGCAGAACCGAACTCATTTTTATCTGCTCCAAATTCTGACGAAAGGATGGCACGCTTGTTCAGAGAGTGCGTCCAACGGGATCAAAGAGATCGAGGGATAGGCGCTAGGGTAACCAGCCCTTTCACCCGCAATATCAAAATTGCCATCACCCCCCGAGAATGGAAAATGCCAACAATGGAGCCTTACAAAGGAACCTCTGACCCCGTCATACACTTACAGAGATACACACAACATATGCTCATGAGTGGAGCAACAGAAGGGGTGCTGTGCAAATGCTTTCCACTATTCTTAGCAGATCTACCCACCTCCTGGTTCTGTCATCTACCCCAAGGATCCATCAGCTCATGGGAGATGCTGAAAGAAAAGTTTATCAGCCAGTTCCGCGTTCATGTGGAACAATCCAAGGACGCTTATTCCTTATCCAGTATCAAACAGAAACCTGGAGAGAAGCTGCAACAATATCTAACCCGATTCAATGCCGCAGCAGCCGCAGTCCAAGATGCAGATGAGAAGCTTATCTTAATGGCCCTCTGTAGTGGTGTGCATCCGTATACTAAATTTGCTAGAAGATTGACAAAAGAAAAACCAGCTACTTTACTCGATTTCTTCCATGAAGCCGGGAAATATATGAGGCTTGAAGACGCTGCCACTGAGGGGCAGTCATGGCAACAAAATAAGGCAGCTTACGGCAACACGCCCGCTGTAGCAAAGGACGTTCGAAGAAATGATCCAAGAGACAATGCTGGGGCAAGAAGGGAGAAAAGCGCCTATATCGGCCAGGACCGAGATTTGACGCCTACACCCAGTTGAATGAAACGATCGAAAACATCTTCCTGGCCACTCAAGACGAAGTTAGATACAAACGCCCCCCACACAAAAAGGAATCAGATAACGCAATTAAGTCTGGAAAATTCTGCCACTTCCACGAATCCCATGGGCATGATACCAACGAATGCCATCATCTCCGGGACTTGATTGAAGAACATATCAGAAGAAGAAGACTAGAACGCTATGTAAAAGGCCAGGACAGGACTCCAGTTCCTGCCAATGAGAACCCAAGGCTACCCTCCCCAGAAATAGGCAAAGGAAATCGCAACACCGGCGGCTCCAGTCAAGAGAAGATAGTGGTCCATACCATCTCGAGAGGGCCACACATCGCCGACAAAAGCTGGGCAGAGATGGAAAGATATGGAAAGTCACTTAGAAACAATGAATACTGCGTTAATTCTGTTATAGAAGAACGCCACCCGAAGCGGAAAGAGAGTGATGACATCACATTCAGTAGGCGTGACCTAGAGGGGAGGCAGTACCCTCACATGGATCCCATGGTTATCTCTGCCCGGCTCGGTCCAGCCGAAGTTTTCCGAATTCTAGTAGACACTGAAAGCTCAGTAAATATCCTATTCAAGCATGCATTCGACAAAATGAAACTGTCAATAAAGGATGTCTCTCCCTGCAATAAACCACTACACGGTTTCACTGGAGTTGCGAAGATGCCCCTCGGGCAACTGGACCTCTTTGTCGAAATCGGAAGTCATCCCCGCTCCGTTGTGCGGAAACAGACATTTGTGCTGATAGAAAACCACTCGGCCTACAACGCCTTCTTAGGAAGGCCAGCCTTGTCTGACTTCCAAATTGTCCTGGCCCCATGGTGCCTAAAGATGAAATTTCCAACGGACAATGGAGTTGGGGAAGTATAGGGGGACCAGGACATCGCTCGAGACTGCTATGTAACTGAACTTCGCAACAACCACAGGAAGGATAAAGGGAAGAGTGTAGAGATCGCTCTCTGCACAAAAAGTTTGGAAGCATAGCAACTAAAGAAAGCCCCTCCTCTTCGATATACCAGCGACCCTTTCAATGAATTAGACCCTAGGGACAAAGAGGTGGAGGGCACCGCTGAGCCTGCATAGGCTATGGAATTTGTATCTGTAGACCGACATGACTCGAGTAGACTATTGAAAGTCGGGTCCTAGCTAAAAGCAGAATTGAAGGAACAACTCATTGATTTTCTCCGCTACAACTTGGATGTATTTGCACGGTCACACGCTGACATGACCGAAATCTCCCCTGACATAACATGCCACATACTAAACATTGATCCTACCAAGGCGCCAGTAAAGCAGAAAAAGAGAACTATGGAGGTAGAACGATCATCAGCCCTCGATGAAGAAGTAAAGAACCTACTTGCCAATGACTTCATACGAGAAGCCATCTACCCAGAGTGGATCGCCAACCTGGTGCTGGTAAAGAAGGCTAATGGGAAATGGCGAACATGCATTGACTTCTCCAACTTAAATGACGCCTGCCCGAAGGATTGCTTCCCACTTCCCCGGATCGATCAGCTTGTGGACAACACAGCCGGGCACGAACTCTTATCTTTTATGGACGCATACTCAGGATATAACCAAATTCATATGCATGCTCCCGATCAAGTCCACACTAGTTTCATCACTGACCGGGGGTTGTACTGCTACAAGGTAATGCCTTTCGGACTTAAAAACGCAGGAGCCACCTATCAGCGCCTCGTCAACAAGATGTTTGCGAGGCTAATAGGACAAACTATGGAAGTTTATATGGATGACATGCTGGTAAAGTCAAGGAAAGCCGACGATCACGTAAGCCACCTGGATGAGATGTTTCAAATACTTCGCCAATATGGAATGAAGCTGAATCCTCTAAAGTGCTCCTTTGGAGTATCATCAGGAAAGTTTCTAGGATTCATCGTCCATGCCAGAGGAATTGAAGCAAACCCTGAACAAGTCCGAGCTCTGAAAGATATCAGGATACCTTCTACCCGAAAGGAAATGCAAAGCCTAAATGGGAAGGTGGCCGCTTTGAGCAGATTCATCTCTAAAGCGACTGACAAATGCATCCCCTTCTTCGAAGCTCTAAAGAAAGAGAAAGGAAAATTCGAATGGACTGACGAATGCTTAACAGCTTTCCTTAACTTAATCGAACACCTCTAGAGACCACCAGTACTCTCAACTCCGAACAAAGGTGAAGAGCTATACCTATACCTCACTGTGTCATCTCATGCTCTAAGCGCCGCGTTAGTGAGAGAAGACAAATGCACGCAGCGGCCATTATACTTTGTAAGCAAGAGGTTTACAGGGGCGGAAGCCAAATATCCTAAACTTGAGAAACTAGCATACTGTTTACTAATCACATCACGGAAACTGCATCACTATTTCCAGTCCCATTTCATCAGAGTTCTGACCGATCAACAACTAAGGCAGGTACTCCATCATCCCGACACTTCTGGGCGACTACTTAAATGGTGCATTGAACTAAGTCAATATGATATCACCTACCATCCTCACACCGCCATCAAGGGACAAGCTATGGCCGATTTCATTGCCGAATTCACTACCAACGAAGGTAAGAAGCAATCGGAAATAGCAGAAGACATCACGTGGAATCTCTTTGTGGATGGAGCGTCAAACGAACAAGGCTCGGGGGCAGGTGTGGTAATAATCACTCCCAAAGGAAATAAGCTACATTATGCTATAATGTTGGAATTCGCTGCCACCAACAACGATGCAGAGTATGAAGCAGTGATAGCTGGATTAGAACTTGCCTTAGAAATCGGAGCCAATTCGTTGTGTCTTCATAGCGATTCTCAACTTATTATAAATCAAATACTAGGAGAATTCCAGGCTCGAGAAGAACGACTCATAGCATATTTAAAGAAGACCAAGTTGCTTCTCAATCGATTGGATCACTATTTAATCAAACACATCCCTCGGGAAGAGAACCAAGAAGCCGACGAATTAGCAAAGCAAGCTAGCATGAGAGACAGTACTCTTTCCGGAGCAGTAGCCATCTCAAAGCAACTGACCCCAAGTTTTGAGCAAGTGAATCTAATAGCTGCAACCGAAGAAGCAACTTGGATGACCCCCATCCGAGACTACTTACAAAGTGGCACACTGCCCAACGGACGCAACGAAGTCAAGAAAATCTTAAGGAGAGCTTCCCGCTACACAATACAAGAAGGCACTCTTTATCGGCGCGGCTTCTCTAACCCCTTATTAAGGTGTGTCGCCGGAAGGGAAGCAAAGGAAATCTTATCCAACATCCATCAAGGAAGCTACGGAGACCACACTGGAGGTCAAACTCTGGCAAAGAAGATACTCCGATATGGATATTTCTGGCCCACCTTAAACAAAGACGCCTTAGACTTTGTCAAAAGATGTGACAGATGCCAGAAATTTGCTAAGATTCCGCGGCTACCAACAACTGAGATTACTCAAATGACCAGCCCTTGGCCCTTTGCAATATGGGGAATTGACTTGATCGGCGAACTGCCAATGGGCCGAGGCGGAGCTAAATATGCTATAGTGGCAGTCGACTATTTCACCAAATGGGTGGAAGCAGAGCCTTTAAATAAAGTATCTTCAGCAAAAGTTATTAACTTCTTGATCAAAAATGTTCTATGCAGGTACGGAGTCCCATTTAAAATCATATCGGACAATGGACTTCAATTTGACAGTGAGGAGTTCTCCAACCGGTGCCAAGAGCACGGAATTCACAAAAGCTTCTCATCCGTGGCTTATCCCCAGGCAAACGGACAAGTCGAATCCGTCAACAAAATTCTCAAAACTCTAATAAAAAAGAAACTCGAAAAGTCAAAGGGCGCTTGGGTGGATGAACTTCCTACAGCACTATGGGCCTATCGCACGTCTTTCAGAACATCAACGGGGAAATCTCCTTTCTCTTTGGCATACGGATCGGAGGCTATGCTCCCAGTTGAAACTATAGTGCCTTCCCACCGTAGGATCCACTATAACCCAGAAGAGAACGAAGAGCTCCTCCACATGTCTTTGGATCTAATTGAGGAAAGAAGAAATGATGCAGCCCTCAAAGCAGTAGCTCACAAGCAAAAAGTGGCAACACAATACAACTCCAAAGTCAAGCATCGTAACTTACAAAAAGGAGATCTTGTCCTCAAGCGAGTCTTCCCGCGCCCCGGAGCGCTAAATCCAATCTGGGACGGACCATATGTAATTCATAAAGATCTCCTCAATGGAGCTTATATTTTGTCAACAGTAGACGGGGAGGTGTTCCAGAGGGCATAGAACATCCAACACCTTCGTCGATACTTTTCTTAACTTGTACTGCCCATATGAAGTGAATTAACAAAGAGAATTAGTGGACGTAGGCATTTTCGTGCCGAACCACTCTAAAAAACTTGTCTCTTTTTAACTTGTTCCTTTATGTCTTGGCTACTTGTTAACTTTATCCTTTTCTGTTGAAAAAAATCCTGTGCAAATAGCATTTCCATTCAAGGCGCTCCACAACGTGACTTCTCCTAGACCAGACCTAACAGGTACTATGCGAATCTATGCCCTCGTCAATGAGACACTTTTGCTCCGGCATCCCTCTGCTGCGGGTTAACTCATTGCTCGCAACGGCCCTTAAAACCAACTGTAATGAGCCGATTATAAGACACTGAGAAGGCTGACTATAGCCAAGGCAGCTCATTATGGCGTTCGGCTCGCCGGCAGCTGTGAACCTACTTTAAGCCCCAACATAAGGTGTGGCCAGCCAGGGGTAGTTCACAGTTGACGATCGGCACCCACGCTAGCCGGCCACAGTAAATCGAATAATACCCACGATTATGGGCCATAATGGCTCGGGTAGTTACTGTGCGCGATCTCGGCTCCGATGTATCTTAAGTACGGCTGTGGTAAAAAAGATTAACTCCCCGCGGAGGCGTAAGATGGGTGACTAATGTATCCAAGACCCACGGCTAGGGAAAGTGACTACAAAGCCCGTTTGCCACGAACTTAAGCACATCGAAGGCCTTCCGTGATTGGAAGTTTTACTTTTTCTCATATTTCAATTCTACTTAAAGAACTTTTCTCCTGTCCTCTATTACAATCCCTAAAGTACAGGACACAGAATAGGAGACACTCGCTAATGGGGATAGGAGCTCTCAACTGGACACTCGGTTGCATTCCATACGCGGTCACACCAGACATACAGTGCTGCCATCTACACCTAAAACATGAAGGACGGTATTTTCTTCTTTTGTGTATAAAAACATAGCTATAATTTATTCACACATCACAACAACATTGCAAGATATGAAATTATGTTTTAAGCAAGAACTTGATATCAAACACAATTGAATTACAAGCATATGCATAGCTATATTTCTCATACAACATGTCAAAATAACAAAAGCATTCAGATGCGACAAAATCAGCTTAAGTTAAAAAATTACACGTCAAGAATAATGTTGTTTATTATAAGTAGCATGATTACAACCTGAAAGTTACATTACTGTTTTGGGACTAACATATACAATAATATCAAGTCCACAAAAAGATATCCAGGTCAAGTCAAGGAGCCGGCTGTATCGGAGCGTTATCCTTGTCCTGTTGACCGCCTGTCCGATCAAGGAAAGAATTCATCAGTGATAAGCAACCAAGTTAACGGAAAGACTAAAGGGGAAGACTTACCAACATCTGCTCCTTGATCATCTTGATCATCATCCTCTACCTGCACACCCACCTCCTCAGCGGTAAGCAGCCGCATATCCTCCTTCACCTCCACTCTCTCCTCCTTGGTAAACTGGGCCGTAATCACATCCATTCTGAAGGCCTCACCACCCTCCTTATCCGCATCAGCCTTAGCCTCCTCCAGAGCCTGAAGATAAATCCTGGCCATGACTCGGGGATAATCATCCATCCAGGTTAAGTTACCCTGTTTCCAAGTACGGAAGTACATATCCTGGAGCATCTCATCCATCATCCCCTCATTTTCCTCAAGCTCCCTCATTCGGGCCTCAGAAGCACGCAGCTTAGCAACGACAGCATCCCTCTTCGATCGGTATCGCGAGCGGTCAGCCTAAAGGGATTTCCTCATCGCCTCCATCTCATCCTTTAGCTTGGTTTGAACCAGCTCTGCAGCTTCAAGCCTCCCGGATAACTCCTCTACCCGCTCGAGATCCGCTTTCCGAACCTCATCCACCGTTGCTATAGCCATGTCAATTCGCTCCTTGCAGGCGGCCTCATTTTTCGCAACTCTGCCATGCTGGCCTCTTCCATAATCTTCTTCAGTTGCCTGGATGCGGCCTCGTGCTAAGAAATTTGAATGGCTTGATCGGTGAGTTGCTTAGCCTGGTCAGAAACCATTAACCGTAGCCGAATGTTGGCACTCCCAATTTCCTCCCCGGCCTTGACTAGTCGGACATGATGCCCCATCAGCTTCCTGGTCTCCTCGGCAACCCGGTCGATGATCGCCTTAGCTTCATCCCCCAGAGTTACAACCCGGGTGGTAAGAAAGTCAAGGTCCAGGGACTTAGCTTCGTCAAGCACCCGTACCATAGGATTGCGAGGGAGAAGATGCTCACCAGTAACCTCATCAAAGGAGATGTCATGAGAGGCCGGGTCCAGGTCTGGATGACCCGCAAACGGAATACGAGCCAGGCCAGGGTGATCTATCGGGGTGACGGTTGGATTCTCAGACGGATGTGGGGAAGGCTAAACTCAGTATCCCCCTCCGTGATATCGTGAATAGGCTGGAGTGGGGCCGGAGGGCCAGGAGGAGATTCAAGCGAAGATCGACTCCTCTTCCTCTTTTGTATAACCTCTTCAATAACTCCAAGAAGAGGACGATAGCCTACTACGTCTCCAGGGTGGTTAGTAGGAGGCTTCGGCTTGGCAGAAGTTTTGAGAAGTCTGTATTGTTCAAGCCTGTGCCGAATATCTGAGATCTTGGCCGTTTTGCCCGCTCCTGGAATGAAAACCAAGTGTCACCAGCATGCATTGAGCCATCATTCAAAAAAAAAAAAAGAAATTCACCTTGAATCGCAGAAGTCGCCTTAGTAGAAACACTCCCGGAAGATAAATCGGTGCCAGTCCCGGCCTTACCAGCTTTCTTGGGCTTCTCCGCCAAAGCCGGTCCTTCCTCCAACCCTTCGAGAGCTTGGTGGAGAGCGTCATCTGTCCACTCCTGAATAACACCTGCTTGCCTAGGAGGTAAAGCCCCGATGCCATCACCGCTCTGTCCTTCACCACCTGCATCACCGTGACGATCACCATCACCGTCTCTACCACTTCCACTCTCTGCCTCGCCTCCCTCATCCGTGTCTCTTTCCTCCTCCAGATTTTCCTCCTCCGGAACATCTGGACATGTGCTGGGGGAGGGTCCATCGGACTTCTTGAGTTTCTCCCCCCCGGCAACTGGATTTATCGAGAAGGGTCTCCTTTTGCTGCTCTTCGCCATAGCCCTTTCTTTAGCATTGACAGCCCTCTCCTCCGCCGTGTCTCTCTGCTTGACCACAGACTGATGTGGTAGAATAAGGTTATGCCCCAAAAGTGTAGCGTTTCTGATCAAGTAAGAAGCCGACCTGTCCCTTCCCGTAATGGCTTCTATTTCCACAGCCATCTGAACCAGGCGATCGTTTTCCACGACCGCAAAGCCACCTGTCGCTAGAAAGAAATTAAAGCACATAAGAAGAAGCATTGCAGTCAGAACGAAAATCGTAAATAAACTTCAACTTACAGCCAGAGGTGAAGCGACGGATGGAAACAGAGTCATCCTTGATGAAAAACCATTCTTTCTTGAACATGCTGAACTTCGAATATAAGTCCAGGACCGGCTTGAAAGATACGGTTGATTCCAAGCTGATGTATGGAGACCCCTTCTTATAGCCTCTCAGATTATACAAGTACCGGATCTCCTGGTTGGAGGGAGGACGCCTGTATCTCCTCTGGAAAATGACATACAGGCTCACCAGGATGGCATAGGAGTTAGGCTGAAGCTGAAATGGAGCCACCTTCAAGTAGGTGATGAAGCAGATTATCCAAGCATTAATCGGGGGAATGGCTCCACACATACAATGGTACCTACTATAGGCGAAGTATCCTTCGGGGGGATTATATGACATCACTCCCTCCCCCGGCAATAACATGCGCGCCCTGTCAATCCCAAAGGAGCGAGAAATAACATCAAGCTGCGCGCCTTTGAGAGAGCTAGGGAAACAGTCAGGAGGTGAGTTCAGAAGCTCCTGAGGGCCGTACCCATCTACTAATGACCTCGAGGTAGGCTCATGACGTCCCGGTCCTGACTGGGCTGGGGGCACCGCGGAAGGATCTTCTCTGTCCTGAGATTTCTTCTTTTCCGATCGGGTTTCAACTTTGTGAGACATTTTATCTGCAACACGAGAAAGCACATTGTTAGAACAAAGGATGTAGAGATAAAAACAAGCAAGTGTTTACAATCTAGAATTTCATTTGTAATTCGACACATAAAAGGTTCAAGGTTCGTTCAGCATTCAAACTCCGGGTCTCGTTCGATATTCCGAGTCATAAAAATTCATTCTGCAGTTCAAGGCACGAAGGTACATTCGGCACTCATGCCTCACAGGTTCATTCGGCAGTTCAAGGCACGAAGGTACATTCGGCACTAATGCCTCACAGGTTCATTCGGCAGTTCATGGCACGAAGGTTCATTCGGCACTCATACCCCATAGGTTCATTCGGCAGTTCAAGACACGAAGGTACATTCGGCACTCATGCCTCACAGGTTCATTTGGCAATTCAAGGCACGAAGGTACATTCGACACTCATGCCTCACAGGTTCATTCGGCAGTTCATGGCACGAAGGTTCATTCGGCACTCATACCCCATAGGTTCATTCGGCAGTTCATGGCACGAAGGTTCATTCGGCACTCATTCCCCACAGGTTCATTCGGTGGTTCAAAACATAAGAGATATTCGGCAAATCACCTGATTCGGTGGTCAAGCGTGGTTCGGCTATTTCAGTTGGTAGTGAATAACGAAGGCATAAGGTCTGTACTTATAGGCGAATATCAATGACCGGACCGGTTGATTCGGCATTCGTGACCGGATGAGTGTGAGTGACCTAAAGCAAAGCACGCCATATGCCTGCACATGCCCTACTTTGGGGGGCAAGTGTTGGGTGTGTTTCGACCGAGCCAAGTCCCACCGGACCAACTCCAAACCAGCACTGCCGAACCTAGTCCCACCGGACCAACTCCAAACCAGCACTGCCGAACCGAGTCCCACCGGACCAACTCCAAACCGGCACTGCCAAACCGAGTCCCACCGGACCAACTCCAAACCAGCACTGCCGAACCGAGCACCACCGGACCAAGCCCCACCGGACCAAGGCGTTCCAGACCAACTGTGCCAGGCCTGACTGCATCAGCCCAGGCCCACCAGCAGCTATATATATCCAAGACCCCTACCCCCAGCCTGACTCTATAAATAGAGAGGCAGGGGTACAACAATGGGGGACAAGTTTGAGAGGTCAAGCACGGATAGAACTTTCAAACAACTTTCATATACTTGTATCAAAGCTTTGTACTTGTAATCCAAACAAGAAAGAAGAAATAATATATAAAGTGGACGTAGGCACATTCTGGCTGAACCACTATAAATCTGTGTGTCTTTTACAGTTTAGCCCCTGCTTTTTACATATTTGCATAAATCACCCAGATCACTAAAAACAACATAAAATCAACTAAATCATACGACTTGGAGGTGTTTGCCCATTTTTTGTGCAAACAACTACAAATTGAGATTGCCAAATTGTTTAGGATCAGTGTTTCACATTTAGACCATAAAGAGTTCATATTTAGCCATTAGAAAATAAATCTGAATCTATTCTTATTGAATATTGGCTACGCTGTGATCCTGCAATTTAATTTGTGTAGTTTAGCATCTGTACTCCAGGTGGGATATTGATTATGATTCAATAACTTAGGGTAAAATAAAAAGTGTGTATTTGAGTTTGTTTTAGGTTTCACAAGTGATGATCTGTGTGCTTCTCAACTTTTATTTGAATACTGTAACAGATTATTGAAGCATTCTTTTTATTTGGAGCTCTATATTGCCAAAATAAAGAGTACATCTTCAACCAGTCAAGCATGTTGTTTATTTGGATCTCTATTATACTTAATTGTAGAGTACTACCAATAACCTGTAATTATCATCACATTTTTATATAATTATTTTCAAATTGTTCTGAATTTTCAGGAAGTACTACCAATGACCGAAGACATGCGTGAAGAAAGGCTTTGAGCAGTTCAAGTTCTTAGTGATGCATTTGGTACTTGTAGACGTTAACTTTGAACTATGTTGTCTTTTGTTATCATGAATATGTATTGAATTTGGTAACTCATGAATTGAAATTATTTTTTGATAGTTGATACTTTATTTTTTTATCATGAATATGTGTTACATTTGCTGATTATTATATTTTTTCGTTCATACATTGTTCATATTGTTATCTATTTAAAGAAGATTCATTTGATTGTTATTATTAAAATGTAATAGTGGGGTGCATCAAATATATAGTAAAATAAAGCATAGCTCCTAAAAAACGTTATAACTATATGACATAAGTGCTATAAAAAGATAATGCAATGTATGAGGCTACTTTCAAAGGATAGCAGCAAATAGGCGTTATTATATCTATACATTTTATAGCGGCATATATATGCTGTAAATAGATGTAGAATGTACTACAAACATGTTGATATATAGCGTGAAATAGGCGCTATAGAATAACTATTTTATAGCGGCTATATTATGCTATGAAATCATGCTCTTTTATAGCGGTTTTTTTTTGTGTTATAAATGTGCAATTCTTTTTTATAACATGTCGATATACAGCTTTTATCAAACCGCTATAGTTCTATTTAATAGCGGCTATATGCCGCTATAAAAGACTATTTTTCTTGTAGTGACCCCACCATGGGGACTGACTTCCTTCTATTGCACATTAAAGAATGTCCAAAACTCACCATGTTCAATCACAAATCAATTTGGTCAAGCATGCAAACACAAACTAACTATATAAAATAAAAGGAGCTAACTTTTTTTTATATTCAAAACCGAAAAAACATACTTACATATAAGAACGGTCATATCATCTATCCGTGAAACTTTAAATGTCACTTATGTGGTCCGAGTACTTTCAGAATCATTACATGAGTATAATATCCTCATTTCAATGAAAAAAAATCTCTCTAGAAAATGATTAAAACTCCTAATATCATGTTTAGAAGTTGAAAAAGAATGCACTCTCAAAGTAAAACCATTGTAAGTTACAATTACCATTTGATATTTATTTTAAAACCTAACACACACACACATATAATTAACTTATTGTCATTGACTCTATTTTTATAATAAAGTTACTTCATGTTTATTTCAAGTCAGATACATAAAAAATAACATATTTGAGAATTTTAACTATTTTAAAATAAACGTCTAATACTTCGTACTATATAGTTGTGTATAAAACCTATGAGAAACAAACTAAAATGTAAGCATTAACGACAAATCCATGTTGATTATGCAACATCAAATCATCATACAACATAAAAGATTTACTTTTAAGAAAAAAGACATCTGGCTATGTAAATACATACATTTGTTATAAAAACACATTAAATTTTTAGAAAAAAGTTGATTTGAAGAGACCAAACAATGAAGATCGAAATTTAATCTCAACATAGATTAAGTACCCATGCAATCTAATGTCATTGCAAAATAAAGTATTCTAATTTCTTTAAAAAAATTGTTCTCTTTTGCTCCCACTTCTGAAACCTACACAAAGTGAATAAAATTATTCATTGTTGAATAGATTAGCTTATGTACAACAATGTAAAATACAATAATTATGAATACTAAAAGGAATTTTTGTTAATAGTTTACATAATGAAACAAAGGCCAAATGCTGCGAATAGAAAAGAAGTGGAAATATTCACATCTTTACTAATCCATTTTTCTATGTAAAGAGGCAAACATCAGGCAAAATTGAATTTTAAAAACTATTAGTTAAGTATACAAGGAGATAATATTGGAAAACACAATTTTGAAATTTTGCAACTACAAGTTTTTTCTTATTAATGTAAGGATGCAACATTTGAAATATCGTACGTATGAGAAATATTGTTAATAAATCCATAATTTTGGAATACATATTTTCTAATTGGTAGCTAAAGACTAAGTCTTCAGTGAAATACATGTACTGAAATTACTAAATTAAATTAATAAGCTACCTATTATGTACCAACCAATTTTTTCCAAGATTGACCCCTTAATAATGGTAACACAAATTTTGAAAAGAATTCCAAAAGTGGGGAAGTAAATATATTTTTTATAATCATAGACTTACTAGTGATACATTTTACACTTTCTCCATCTGACACAAAGACCAAGACTATCAAAAACAATCCATGTTGTTACGTAAGAAAATTTTGAACAATATTGTTACAGTTCAAGTATGTATATGCATTGTTTTGTATTATAGGCTAAATGGAATGCATTTTGAACTATATGCCCTGTTAACAATTTACTTTTTAATACACACACATAGATAAATATGTGAAAATGCATTCTCATGGAAATTAATATATGTGTAAGCTAATAATCACAAGCTTTAATTTTCAATGAAGTATTGTCACAGAGTTAACACAACATCTCCAGCCTTCAAATCCTCTTGGAGCATAGATTATAAAGTTGATATTGCTGTCTACAAGAAAAAAAATAGTGGAAATGTCTGGTTCATCAAAATTAAGTATCCATGCACATATTGTAATCATAAAAGATTGATACAAACATGAGTGGCAAATAAAGTGAAAACTAATGTTCAAATTCCATATTAGACAATAATGTATAGATGAATGCTTAGACTTTAGAACAAAAATAAAAATAAACTGAAAATTAGTAAGTTATAGGTTAACTTGATTTTTAGCTAAACAAATTTCAACTGGACTTAGAAGGTCAAAATAAAGACAAAACGAGTCGAAAACTTGAAAGCCTGCTTAGATGAAGCAAGGAAACAACTCGGAAGAGTTTCACCAAAAATTGAGCTAAGTAAATAACTCGGTACCAAGTCATTTGGCCCAGTACCGAATCATTTTTCTTCCCCATTTTACTTCTTCAACTTCATACGACTCTTTTTTTACCCTTCCACTCGTGACCAAGTGTTTTCCCAGAGTTTGGATGACATATTTCAAGGGTTGAAGGGAAGAAAGCTAAGATAGTAGGATAACTCAAGTGATGATGGAATGACCACTAGAATCAACCAATAATCAATGAAAATAGCACGGAGCACATCAACTTGAACATAGAAAAGTAGTGCAAAAGAGTTGGAGCAATTTCCACTAAAGGAAATAACTCGGCACCGAGTCAAATGACTCAGTGCCGAGTTATTATTTTAACTCGATGAAATTCGAGTTCACTTGTGCGACCTTGGGCTAACTCTTAGTCTCTATAGCAAGCAAGCTTCTGACTCAGTACATTTGTTTCGCAATACTAGACTACCTACAACCAAAGAGGGATCTAGGGCCCGACCTTTTAGGTCTTCACTCTAGATCTACTTCACAGACTCGGGAACCTAGGAGCTACCATCTTCTTCACCTCTACTCTCTTTATAAAACATTCTAAAGCTCCATTATAAATATGAGATCGACTAGATTGTGGTCAAATCTGGTATAACTAGTTGTAATCCAAAGAGAGAACAACTAATAAAAGGGATTAAAGTGGACGTAGGCCGGAGATTACGTCGAACCACTATAAAAATTCTTGTGTCTCCTTTTACTTTTCTACGTTTTCTTTTATTTTGATAGAACTGGTGCTTTCATCTGATTTTTAGGTGTTGATCCATTTTTTACATTAACATTTTGGTGCTTTCACCGAGAAAGAACTAGATCTTAAGGCTTGAAGCTTAAATTTGATATTTGGAGAAGATGAGGAGACCCAGTACCAGATCTAATGCTGAAGGAAGCCAAGTCGAGCCTTGGGGCAGTCATGAGGTGTCTTCAAACTCTCATTAATCCATCTACGTGACTAGAGAAAAGATTGAAAGAACGATGAAGGAGATGCAGGATGGAGTGATAGCTAGACAATAGGAAATGCTCGAAGGATTTTTCCAAAGGATGGGAAAACATGAAATAGCCAGGACTGCTGAAATTCAGAACCAAGGACAATGATAAAATGTAGGAACACCTGGAGTTGGAGCAGAGTAAACTGGAACAATCCCCCATAAGCAGAACAACTCGTTATTGACCCATATCTACTTGGTACTGATAGAACTATACTATGGGGAAATGTTGATATGGCTGCTGGGATGCCAGGAATGGATAATGCTGGAGCTATAAACGCGAATCAAAATGCGAATGGTCAACAACCGGAGGAGTATGTGCTAGAGCTTCCCCGTAGGAATGGAGGATAGAATGAAACCAAAGGAGCGGGTCAAAATGTTAATGTGCAGCCGGAGGAGTATATGCCAGAATATGTGCCGGAGTTCCCCTATTGGAACAGAGGGCAGAATATCGCTTTTGATCGAAGACCTTCGTCGAACAGTGAAAACTGAATTGCTGAGTTAGTAAGGTGAATAGTTAGAGGTTGACCCCCAGACCAGAGTTTGGAGGACATAAATAGGAATTCATTCACTTCTAATATCTGGAATTCAAGGAATTCTCCCTATTTCAAGCTTCCGACGCTAGAAATGTACGATGGAAAGTCAAATCCGACGGTTCATGTGATGAGATACATCTAATATATGGAGGTATTGGGTGCTTTTGAGAAGTTAATGGGGTGGTGCTTCCCATTATACTTAATGGACTTGAAGGCGATGTGGTTCAGACAGCTGGAGAATGGGTCCTTAAGTACGTGGCCCGATTTGGTGAATAAGTTCTTAAGATAATTCATAGTTCATGTCTCACGATTGAAGAACGTGACGACGCTATCAAGCGTAAAGCAAAGGCCCAAAGAGACCTGGAGAAGCTATGTAACAAGATTTAATGTGGCAGCTACATCCGTTCATAATCCTGATCTGCCTATAATCTTAATGGCGGTGGTATCTGGAGTCGCGAGCAAGACCGACTTCAAGGTTGCGGTGGTATCACTTCTCTTTTTCTTGATTTAAATGATTAGGATAATAATAACCTCAGACCGCTTACACATGTATGAGGCCTATATTGGTCTCTAGGCACGCTCTAAGTCAGATGTTTGGGATGATTTTTTGGGACAACGATAACCTCAGACCGATTACACATGTATGGAACTTAGATTGGTCCCTAGGCACGCTTTGAGTCGGACGTCTGGGATGGATAATTAGGGTTTCTAGTTGTTTGCTTTGATTTAAATACTTGACTCTTGAAAAATCCACTTGAATGTAATGGATCGATATTGATCACTTTAAGTCCCATTCGGAGAGACTGGTCTGGAGTGCAAGGTGCAAGTTCCCTTGCCGGAGAGCGAGTGGATGAACTTGTACTATATCGATCATTTTAACTCCTGTCCGAAGAATCATAACCGGAGTGCAGGGTGCAAGTTCCCTTGTCGAAGAGCGAGTGGATGAACTTGTACGATATTGATCACTTTAAGTCCCATGGGGAGAGGTAGGGTCGGAGTGCAGGGTGCAAGTACCCTTGCCAGAGAGTAAGTGGATGGACTTGCACAATATTGATCACTTTAAGTCCCATCCGGAGAGTCAGGACAGAAGTGCAGGGTGCAAGTTCCCTCGTCGAAGAGCGAGTGGATGAACTTGCACAATATTGATCGCTTTAAGTCCTGTCTGAAGAGACGAGGCTAGAGTGAAAGGTGCAAGTTCCCTTGTCGGAGAGCAATTAGATGGACTTATACAATATTGATCATTTTAAGTCCCTTCTGAAGAGATGGGACCAAGGTGCAAGGTGCACGATCCTTTGTCGGAGAGCGAGTGGATAGGCTTGCACGAAAAGTAAGTCCCTTACTGGAGAGTGAGTGGATGGGATTGCTTGGTCGTTGGGTCCCCTTGTTGGAAAATGAGCGGATTGGACTCAGTAAGAATCCGGAGAGATTGAAACCCTAGATTGGGGGATAAGCGATACAAAGAGATCAAACCCTAGATTGGAAGATCAACAGTCCAACAAGACCAAGCCCCGGAGTGGATGCAAACTTAATAAAAGGATTTGAACTCCTTGCAATCAAAGAAAGGAAAATAAGCCCTAGGCGAACACAAGATGGCTTGGATATGTGGAATGGCACTTTCAGATAATTCACTAGGGTTCAATGGACAGCTAGAAAGCTCAACTATCGAAAATTGATTTTTAGAACTTGTTATCGACCAAAGCACACCTTACATTCGAAAGGCATACTTTTGGGGTCAAGTGTTAACCCGTTTTTAGCCAAGCAGATTTCAACTGGACTTAGAAGGTCAAAACGAAGACGAAACGACTCGAAGACTTGGAAGCAAACTTAGATGAAGCAAGGAAACAACTCGGAAGAGTTTTACTAAAAATTAAGCTAAGTAAATAACTCGGTACCGAGTCATTTGGCTCAGTACCGAGTTATTTTTCTTCCCTATTTCACCTCTCCAACTTCGTATCACTCACTTTCTACCTCTTCTACTCGTGACCAAGTGTTTTCCCAGAGTTTGGATGACATATTTCAAGGGTTGAAGAGAAAAAAACTAAGATAAAAAGATAACTCAGGTGATGATGGAACGACCTATAGAACCAACCAATAATCGATGAAAATAGCATAGAGCACATCAACTTGAAGATAGAAGAGTAGTGCAAAAGAGTTAGAGCAATTTCCACTAAAGGAAATATCTCGGCACCGAGTCAAATGACTCGATGCTGAGTTATTATTTTAACTCAGTGGACTCCGAGTTCACTTGTGCGACCTTAGAATGACTCCTATACTCTACTGAAAGGAGGCTTCTGATCTAGTACCTTTGTTTCCCTATAAATACAGCCTACTTGCAACCAAAGAGGGTCTGCAGCCTGACCTTTTGGCTTTTCACTTTGGATCTACTTCACAGACTCCAGACCTAGGAGATGCAATCTTCTTCACCTCTAGTCTCTTCATAAAACATTATAAAACCCCATTATAAATCTAGAATCCACTAGATAGTGGTCAGATCTGGTATAACTAGTTGTAATGCATAGAGAGAATACTAATAAAAGAGATTAAAGTGGACGTAGGTCGGAGATTATAGCGAACCACTATAACAATTCTCGTGTCTCCTTTTACTTTTCTGCATTTTCTTTTATTTTCCACTAATGCGACATCTAGAACTGGACGAGCCACGTTGTGTCGAATCAAGGCATGATGCTTTCATCTGATTTTTGGATGTTGATTCATTTTCTAGGTTAACATTATATATATATAGAAATATATAACATGTTCATGAAATTTGTACGAGACTAAAACCAAGATAATAACAAACCTTTATATACTGTCTAAGTTATCAAGTGCATATTATAAATTGTGTGAATACGATCATCACACAATCTACTAATTGCAAATTCACACTAAATTCCAAATAATCCGACAAAATCTAGTAAACTAACATTACCATTTCATAACTAGAATTCTCATATCTAACTGTTGTCATGTTTCCAAAAATTCATGTTGAAAAAACTCTATATGATGTCATACTATTAAATGAAATTTAAATGCATATGTTATCCACTGTTCTTGTACCTTTGACATCTGAAAACTTAGGTGATAGTTTCTAATCAAATTTTATGGATCACATTAACTATAAATCAAAATTACCTTACGATTTTATATCTTCTTGCCCAAGCTCTTTAACTTTTGGAAGTGCAACTTTCAACACTAGAAGTAAAGGAATAATTAGGGTTAATTATGGAAAATATGACCTATCTTCAATAATAATTTGTTCATAATAAACTACTAAAAAATCGCAAATCATACTTTGATTGTATAATATGGAGATGTTCAATGACATCTACTGTGGGAACCAAAAATTGATTGTTTGATATAAATCACACACACACAACATGCATATACATACATATATATAAGAAGCAGCAATATACTTCTTTGTAGCTACAAATCATTATTGAATTTGGAAAATGAAATGACAAGTCAACATGTTAGCTAAAAACATATTATCTTAGCTTTGAATATTAAATTAAAGAAGAAGAAAAATGCAAGAATATATCTAAAATATAAATAATATATTTTTGAACTACATTTTTTAAATAAATCATCTAAAACTACCATTCATAAAATAAAATAAAATAATAAACTTTAGACTCTATCGTGGTTGATAATTCTTCCACCAAGAAGCTTGATTCAGCCGAATAATTAACGGTTGAGTGAGACATAATAGCGCTCGTTTTTTTTCATTCATGTACTCAATCTGAGCAACACCAATCCTGAAAAGATGGGGGGACCCATAACACATCTTTTAGTTTTTGTTGGTATATTTCTTCACCTTCTTCATTTTTAATCTTATATCGGTCTATATTTCTTCACCTTCTTCATTTTTAATCTTATATCGGTCATTAACACTACCTATGATATGCTATGAATTTTCATTAAAAGAAGTAACCCAGCTTCAGCGAATGGATCAGAAATTTTTATTACCATAATATATCTACATTACATAAATATATTATTACAGATATTAAAAATTTATAGAAATACCTAACTCTTTATTTTTAAATTAAAAAATAAGTACTTTCTTTCTTTTGGCATGCTTCACACCAATAGCTCGATCCTGCAGCTTCAATAACCTTTTCGTTGCAAGTCTTACAAGCTTGATTCCATAATGTTTGATTCTTAATGTAAGTTATGTAAACATGTATGCTAAAGAATATATGCTAAGTAGGGAAAAAATAAAAAGTAAATAACCAATCAATATGAAATTATTAACGTATGATATAATTTGAAATGATGAGGACTAACCTTATCATGACCCAATGCTGAATTTTTTGTTATATGAGAAATCATGATCCTATCATAATTACTAGATGCTATTGTTACATTTTTTGCCTTCGCATTCGTTGCAAGTTCTAAGCTTTTTAGCTTCTAATATGTCTGGGTTTATAGCTAAATTGATTTTACTCAATGTTGATATAGAAAAACCTACAACAATAATAATATTTTAAAAATGATGGTATGGTATGGGTAAAAAAATTGAAAGATATATACCCTTAAAAATCTCTAATTTTTACATAATTAATACAATAGAAGCTTTATTAACCATTTCTAGCAACTCAGAACCTACTTCTACGGCTAGTTATCCATATAACGATTCTATAATTTAAATCAAAGCGTAAATATAATTAGTATAATATATTTACTTATAAATAATCTCCAATAGTTATATCATGTTTTTGAAGGTTCTCATTGTTGATTCTTCTTCGAACACCTTTGGTTGAAGAGACCTATTGAACAACACTGATTACATATTAAACAACACTGATTACATCTAAAAGGTAAATATATTATATAAGTAACCATACAATGAATTACTAAAAATTAATAAATTGAATGCCTTACGTACAACCTCCTTTCCTTTAAGACGTCTTTGAAGTTGATCAGTCTTTACAAAGTTGTATATGAACTCAAGTATAGAAGATTTTGCATCATCTACCTTTTAAACTAACGAGTACTTATTTATAGTCATCTCGTATACATTTTCTACGGTATTAAAATTTTTATTTGAAGGCTTAAGTGTTCTTTAGAAATATAATAAAATTTTCCATACTCAAATGTAGCATATAATTTTTTTGTAGCTTTATTAAACACTGTAACCAAAATCTTTGTACCTTGTTAATTTGAACAAAGCAAGCATTATAATAATAGTGAGACATAACAGCGATCCTTTTTTCCATTCATATACTCAATCTGTGCAACACCAACCTTGAAAAGATGGGGGACCCATAACACATCTTTTAGTTTTTGTTTGTATATTTCTTCACCTTCTTCATTTTTAATCTTATATCAGTCATCAGCACTACAACCTATGATATGCTATGCATTTTCATTGAAAGAAGTAACCCAGCTTCAGCGGATGGATCAGAAATTTTCATTACCATAATATATCTACATTACATAAATATATTATTAAAGATATTAAAAATTTGTAGAGATACCTAACTCTTCATTTTTAAATTAAAAAATAAGTTCTTTCATTCTTTTGGCATTCTTCACACTAATAGCTTGATTAGGGCTATCAATGAGTACCCGAAAAATCTGAAATCCGTCCGTATCCGTATCTGAAATATGAAAAATTATCCGATATCCGAAAAACGGATACGGATACGGATATGGCCATATCCGTATCCAATAATTATCCGTTCGGTTTTTATCAAGATTATAGCTATTTTTTATGTATTTTAGTACATAAAATGATTGTCGTTTACTATTATATCCCGGTAAAAATATTAATATGTACGTAAAAAATCAATTTTTACCGCTTAAAATTATTGTTCTTAGTGTATTTATTATTTCTATATATTTAGTACAAAAACAAATTTATGATAAATCAAAATTTTATATTTATTTGTTTAGATTTATAAGTTGTAAACTGATCAAAGAATATCCAATAAATATCCGATATCCGTCCGCATCCGCGGATACAGATATCCGATATCCGAAAATGATTTCGGATACGGATACAGATATAGCACTATCCGTATCTGAAAGTATCCGTTTACAGGCCTAAGCTTGATTCTGCAGCTTCAATAACCTTTTCATTGCAAGTCTTACAAGCTCGATTCCATAATATTCGACTCTTAATGTAAGTTATCGAAACATGTACACTAAAGAATATATGCTAAGTAGGGGAAAAATATAAAAAGTAAATAACCAATCAATATGAAATTATTACTGTATGCTATAATCTGAAATGATGAGGACTAACCTTATCATGACCCAATGTTGAATTATTTGTTATATGATAAATCATGATCCTATCATAATTAATAGATGCTATTGTTGAAGTTTTGCTTTCACATTCGTATCAAGTTCTAAGCTTTTTAGCTTTTAATATGTCTGGGTTTATAGTTAAATTGATTTTACTCAATGTTGATAAAGATAAACTTGCAACAGTAATAATATTTTAAAAATGATGGTAAGGTAAGGGTAAAAAAACTAAAAGATATATACCCTTAAAACAATCTAAGTTATACATAATTAACACTATAGAAGCTTTATCGACAATTTCTAGCAACTCGGAACCAACTTAGCTAGTTATCCATATAACGATTTTATAATTTAAATCAAAGCGTAAATATAATTGATATAATATCTTTACTTATAAATAATCTGTAATAGTTATATCATGTTTTTGAAGGTTCTCATTGTTGATTCTTCTTCGAACACCTTTTGTTGAAGAGACACATTGAACAACACTGAGACATATTGAACAACATTGATTACATCTAAAAGGTAAATATATTATATAAGTAACCATACAATCTATACTATACTATTATTATCGAGTAGATTTTAAGAGCGCACAAGCCTCCTGAGTATTTTGTGAAATGAACAGTCACGACTCCCTTCGTTTTCTTTTGTAACATCTCTTCTGACATCTTTTCAATTCTTCTTCCTTTGTACAATCAACCATCTTCTAAATAAAAATATATAAGATCTTCTTTTGATGGTGAAGAAAATATTCCACGATTAAAAGAATTTATACCGTTTTGGCGGGCGTCCTCAAAGTCTTCTAACCCCTCATTTGCATCGCCTTGCTTGATATCCCCTATAGGAAAATCTACACAGTTACAATCAAAAAAAATTTCTCTAATTTATTGCATCCACTATTTCCACCAACTATTCATCAAAATAGATGAAAATGGCGACAACATAGTCAGATCAGAAGAAGTAATCACCACGAAGAACTTTGCATAGAGGTTAGTTTAATTCTTCTTCTATACATCGAAATCGTAATTCGTTTTATCCTTGATTAATCAATTTCTATGTTTCTTCTAACTTCAGATTGAAATTTTTTGTTTATGATTTGATGCTTCAAGGAGAAGTCATTGATTTATTCATCAAAATAGACGAAAATGGTGACCACGTAGTCGAATCGGAAGTAGCAATCAACATGAAGAACTTTGCATATAGGTTGGTCTAATTCTTCTTCTATACTTCGAGACCCTAATTCGTTTTATCCTGATCAATCAATTTCTATGTTTCTTCTAACTTTCGGATTGAAATTTTAAATTTTGTTTATGATTTGAGGCTTTAAGGAGAAGTCCCTGATTTTTTCCATGAATATCTTTAACAGTCATTGTTAAGATGGGTACAACCTAATTATTTTTATATTTTTAAATTTTACTCCTATGTGAGAAAAACTATCAGAACGAATTAACCAAGGAAAACAAAACAAAAGCTGACATTTAGTGAGCAAGACTAATATACAAGAATTTGAGTGGAGATTCCTCACAAGTTAAAAAAATTAGTGTAAAGAAACAAACATTTAGAAATAATAATAGAAATTGTAATTATTCAAAAAAGTTAAAATCTTATTATCTATATATCCTAGTGTGAGCCAAGGTAATCTACATAGTGAATTTTTGCCTAATTTAACTTTGTTATGAGATGTTCTTATATCATCTATATATCTTATAGGTTACCATAGTTAAGATTTTGAGCTAATGTGTATTCATGTCTAAACGGGCAGTTCATGTCATATCACTATATTATGTCTGAACAGATTTATTTAACAATATTTCTCTCCATTAGTATGTTAGAACAAATTGATCTAAGTGTTTGACAGTTCACTTCACTATATTTTTTCAATTCTGGTACTTACGTGTAGTGTTCATATTATGATAAGGAGTACTAAGTGGAAGACCACAAATCTACATGCCATCTTTTTTGGTAGGTACAAAGTATTTTATGTGTGCATATATGTAGACTATTATTTTAGTTCCTCATATAACTTGATTTATACCAAAATATATAACTATGTTGTGCACAGGCTCTAAAGTTGCAAGGTATCTACAGTGGTGGGTGTGTTTGAGCATACATTCTTTGCAATATCGCTTACGTGGGGATACTATAACGGTACATTATTATCAATACGATGATTTTGAAATAGATAATTAGATGTTGTAAAAATAAACCATGTAACTTTGATCCAATTATATAATAAAAGTATTGTAACATTCCTCTTAAATATAGGGAATAGTGTCTTGGTCACCAAAAATATGATATCTTAATGCTAATTCATTAAAAAAATTATCGTTGATGCTCTATTTTCTTTACATATATTCATGATTTAAAGTAATTTTGTTTTTAGTTGTTGTTTATATTGTGGTTGAAGGAGCAATTGATAATCTAAAAGTTCAAAAATTAATATAAAGGTTTATTTGTTTTAAATGACAACAAATTCCCTTGCCACTTACAAACATCAAATGACAATAAAGGTATAAATCTTCAATTTTACATTGTGATTTTGTTGCTCCCTTATTATTACCTTTAATTGCATATTTGGGCTACAAAATGCGAGTTTGGGTATATAAAGAAGATTTATTGGATTTACAATGGTTTAATGGATGTTTTGAATGGCTTTAATTGGCTTATGCATAAGGTTTAATATTGTATTTAATCAATCGTTGCTTACCTTTAATGAAGCTGTTCGTAAAGGGTTTAATTTCGTAATGTTATATTTCTATTCAAGCATTTTTTCGAATGCCTTACCTTCAAATATGTAATATTGGGACGATTTAACATTTTTATTAATAGTTTGACATAGAAATGCTATCAAATATTCTTAAAAACACAAATATGTCACATTGCATGTGAATACATTAAACCAACATATTTTTCAGTGAATCTACTGTAATATGGATTCAAAATCATTAACTATTTTTTTACAACGTTATACTTTTTAAAGTGTATTTGACATAATTTTGGTAAATTTATGAATTAAGTTGCCAATAAATTGGTACATCAATATTAACCTTAGTCATACTTCTACCATCAAATAAGAATAGTAAAAGTTAGCAATATTTTTCATTAGCATCCAAGAATGGTATCAGGAAGTTTTATTTTCTGAGATATAATTTCCATTAAACGAGTAGTTTATTTACCACAAGTTTGGTTGTATTTATTCTATACATTTTTGTATCTGTATTATTACATGCATTCATCATAAATTTATACACTTCATATTTGTGTAACTAATTTGAAAACACTCAGGATGCATATGTGACATGTAAGTATTCACAAGGAGAAGGATACAGCATTGCTGCTTATAACAAATATTATGTTAATAATTAACTTAATTTCCGAACCCATAGTGTTATAAATGAACAATATTATTTTCAATCCTTGACAATCATTTATGTGTTTAGTATAGAGTACCAAACTCTTAGTTACACATGGAACAACTTTCATTTGGGTTAAAGGCTTGAGGATCAGATAATAAACATGAAAGTAAAAAAACGGTGTTGAAGGTTTTGGAAAGTTATAACCCATTTTAATCTATATTTACATGATGTAAACCATGGGTATAGCAAATTTCACTTTTAAGGCAGCATGTCCACAATACAAAAACATCATATCGATTACTTTTCAACGATCCTTCATCAATTTACGGCAAGAAGTACTACTTTAGAATTGATAAATAAATAGTTGTAGGTGCATGAAGGAAATCAACTATGTTGCTTCAGGTAAATTAGTACATAATTGTGTTGACTTCACTTCATACGTCATATCTTCTAATTACATACATGAATTTATGCTAAGTATTGCATGCTTGGTTTTTGTTTTTATGACTTCTCCTCTTTTAATGAAAAAGACAAGAAATATCAGTTAGTGTTTCTATTAATACCAAATTATTCAAAAGAGTAACAAAATTTTAGCGGTTGAAATAGCCATGGCATAGAGTCATCGGTTTGGTCATCATTTCCAAAGTGTAAGCAATTAGATTTTTTCACATTAGCTTTTCTTCATTTTTAACCGCCTTCTTCAATTTCTTCTATTTATTTTTCTAAATATTTTATTTGAACTCTTCTTATATAATATTGTGCACTGCTTATGATCTTACAGTAAGTCCAAAAGTAATCTCTTATGTAGACAAGTAGTTTTACAGGTTATAGTTAAGCAATAGCAACATCATAAGTCGTTTTTTACAAGAAGCGTAGTGCACTCATTTATTAGTTATGAGAATGTTTCAAATATTACTAAAAAAAGATACCAAAAAAGCATACATTCTCTTTACAAAATATAATTAATGCTTAAGGGAAATTTTGTTTTGTAATGTGACAATCCATTGACTAATGCAATCCAATCTTTAGAGCTGATGCTTAAGAGTAACACAAATATGTATCTTAAGAGATTTTTAAGTGGTTTTTTTACTGCAAAATTGTGTTCAAGTGGCTCATCTTTTGTTCTTACATTTTTTAGATAAAAAACTATATGGAAACTAATTCACCGATAAAGTTTGACAATGCGGTATTTTTGTTGAGGGACAAAGAGATGCTGACATGGAATGGGAAGTTAAGGAGCAAGAAGAAGAGGAAATGGGAAGTGAAGGAGAAGCAGAAGATTAAGAGCATGTGGAGCTTGATGCTGAGAGACTTCATAGTTTAATAGAAAAGGAAGCTAATAATAACCTATGGAGAGTGGAAATAAAAATAAGGAAGTTCAAGATAAGTTAAAGTCTACAAGTGGAGTACATTTTATTTTATGTTTAACGTGTGCCCTTTTAGCTTAATGACCTTAACTGCCATTGTCATCGAGAAGTACATATCATCGTTTCATGATTAGTTTATATTTGCATTCCTGAAAACCAAATAATGTTATTATAAGTTGTATGTTATTCTAAATGAATGAACCTTTAATTTCTATTATTTACCGCTCTCCATTTTGGTCAACATTTCATTCTGTTTTTCATATTTATAGGTATGGGTGAGTGATTATTGTTTTATGCGAGGTTATCTTATACTATATATACATCATGAATGTTTAAAAACTATATTATAATGCAACAACATGTGCGAATAATTATATAAGATGTAGTTTAGCAAATACATCTTCATAATATGAGGATATATTGAAATTATCATATATATAAACTAGATATATGGAGAGCTTTTAATATACAGACTGAATCTCCGGTCTATACACTAAATATATTTGAGTGCTTCATCTATAAACTTGGGAGAATAATTATGAAGATATATATATTTATCACTTTATTCTTTTGCTATCATGCTACTATAATAAAGGTAGACATCTATGGATTCGGACTATATATTTTCTATAACATCTATGATAAATATATTTATTAATATTTTAATTCAGTAAACCCAGTTCTTTGTGAATAGTTATCATGTATATTGACGGTATCATATACTGATTGTTCTGTCTATGTTATAAAAGCAGTTAAAAAAAAGGTTAACACAACCAAATATATATCACGTTTTCTATGTTGCATTAAAATAGGATTCAATTTAATGAACGATATACTGTGTAGTGGAAACATTATTTTATGATACGTCTTTAGTCCTTTTTTATAGGAGCCATGCTTTTTACTGCTTTTGTATTTCACCATAGTGCATCTGTTGCTTTTTTAATTACTACTGACGAGTCCACTTTGTCCTTTTAACTCTTTTGCCTACATATATGTTCGAGAGCATTCAGTCCTATTACTACATTGACTCAATAAGGATTGTCTACTAATTTTAATACTTATATTTGATATTGTAATAATGTTTGTTATTCCTTCCAGTAAATAGTATATTCTGATTATTTTTCAAAATAATTTAATTTTCTAACTGCAACAAATATGTTTTAGCCATACCCGTGTGCGAAGCACGGGTTCGCACTAGTGATTTACTAAAAATTAATAAATTGAATGCCTTATGTACAACCACCTTTCCCTTAAGATGTCTTTGAAGTTGATCAGTCTTTACAAAGTTGTATATTATCTCAAGTATAGAAGAGTTTGCATCATCTACCTTTTCAACTGATGAGTACTCATTTTAGTCATCTCATATACATTTCCTATGGTACTGAATTTTTATTTGAAGGCTTAAGTGCTCCTTTAGAAATATAATAAAATTTTCCATACTCAAATATAACATATAATTTGTTTGTAGCTTTATTAAACATTGTAACTGTTTGCACCAAAAATGGTCACAAACCCCAAGTATAGTGAAAGCACCAGCGTATGAATACGAATCAACAGTATTCACACACAAATCACAGATCTTAAATAAGTAACAAACAACAATCAAGAAATAATGAACAGTGACACGCAATTTATAGTGGTTCGGCTATCTCCGGCCTACGTCCACTTCAAGGTTTTTATGATTTTATTGCTCGATGCTTGAAGATTACAATTTCGTATGTTGTATTACAACTGATTTGCTGAACTAAGTCTGAATCTAAGGCAGCAATGGTGATCTGGAGTAAATCTGGCAGAATCTGGGCGCTCTTTCCTCTCAAAGTTATCCGACCCCTTTTCTGAATGACCAGGGGCTCTATTTATAGGTGTAGGAGGCTGATATTTCGCCTAAAATGAGGGGAGACCAGTTCTGGTACGTCAGGGGGCCCACATGGCCGAAATCCGGAGATCCGAGCCCACTTTGGGATCGATTCGACCCTTGGTTCGAATCAATCAAGAAATCATCCAATCGAGCTGAAATTTGGTGTGAACATTCTTCATCATGTATTTAAGCTTCTGTGAAAATTTCATAGCATTTGGATGTGTAGATCTCAAGTTATGATCGATTCAAGGTTGTATTTCTGGATGCGGCGTTCTGTTCGAATCGATTTCGTTCGAATCGATCATGGTACGCGTGCTCGTGGTGATGTGGTGCGCAATCTTCGAGTCGATCCTCCTTTCTCTCCTAGTTTTACCGAGTCGACTCCACGTTTCTAGCTGCCGTTGCCTAGTGGATTCGAGGTAGTGGGCTCGTAGACATACTTGTTCGAATCGATCAAGGCTTACCTTGGTTTAATTGATTCGAAGTTACCTTAACAGGGTGGACTCGAAGTAGCTTATGGGATGGAGTCGAGGTGCATCTACTGTATGGATTCGAAGTAGAGGAATGCCTACCGGGTTCGAACTCTTGGATCCTAGTGTAGCCTGTTTGGATGGATTCGAACTAAGGAGTGCTCGATGGATTCGAAGTCAGGCAAAAGGGATGGATTCGAAGGAAGGCTTCCGCGATGGATACGAAGATGATGGAGTCGACCTTGATGGATTCGAATAGCATTCCTACCTCATCGATTCGAACATAGGGTCTTTTATGGATTCGAATACAAGGCTGTCTCCTCCATTTTCCATTGGTGATATCTTGAGCATACGAACTCGGATTGACTCGAAACTTGGAACGTCGTTTCCTCTGGCCTTGCTTGACATGTCTTATCAATTGCAGCCCGATCCGGACTCGGACAAAATTCATCGATATCCATGGTGAACCTGTGATGCACAATCGATGTTCATGACTAACAATCATTGATTTTCAGTTAATCTTTTGGGTATCTCGGCTTTGCCAAAAGTTGGGATAACATTTTGCCCCCCAAAACATGCCTTTTGGTAAAAGGCGTGTTTTGATCAGTCTCAAATTAAATGCAGTGAGTTCATGTGTATCTCATAGCTTATAGCATTTTCAATCAAGTCCATGGCTGTTCGGAGCCGAATTGCTATCAATTTCTTCCAGCGGAAGTTAAGAATGAAATTCTATGGTCTCTCCGTACTATTGATGGTCACTCCGGACCCTTGTCAAACCCATTCTAGATTTAGCGATTGAATAGAAAGATCCTATTGCGCTCCGGCGTTGCTTTCTATCCCTTGCACTCTGGCCCCATCTAGGGCGTATAGCGATGTCTTGGTCGTTCTCGGCCGATTATAGCCTCTCCGGGCTCATGCTGGATCCCATCCTGTCACTCTCCGGTGAAGGGGAAACAACGATGAGTGAGCCGATCCTGTCACTCTCCGGCGAAGCAGCTACACCCCCTGCACTCCGGTTCAGTGTATCTGAACATTAAGCGATGTCATGACCTGAATCGTCGGTCGATCACAGCCTCTCCGGGCTCATGCTGGATCCCATCCTATCACTCTCTGGCGAAGGGGAAACAACGTTAAGTGAGTCAATCCTGTCGCTCTCCGGCGAAGCGACTCACCTCCTGCACTCCGGTTCAGTGTATCTGAACATTAAGCGATGTCATGGCCTAAATCGTGGGCCGATCATAGCCTCTCCGGGCTCTTATCGAATCCTGATCCAATCACTCTCCGGTGAATAGGAAACGATGCTTAAGTGAGTCGATCCTGTCGCTCTCTGGCGAAGCAACTCACTTCTTGCACTCCGGACCCCGCCTCTCCGGGTAAGGTCATAAAGCGATCATGTTTATTTTGATATTTAATGTTCATCCTTTAACTCTCCGGTTAAAAGGTTTATTTTAATAAGTGTTTCTTTATTAAATTCAAATCCTGGATGTTCAATCTCAAACACCAGGAAAAACAAGACAATGCCTCTCCGGGCGGAGCGGTCTATTTCCATCTTAGAGCATGCCTAGGGATCTCTCCGGTTCCCGTACATGAGTAAGTGGGATAGCCATTTTATTTTAGAAATCAAATCTAAGAAAACTAATAGACCAGAGTCCAAATCTTGAACTTGGCCCTTGCCATCACAATCAGTTGATGTCGAGTCGTGATCCCGATCCAGGATCATTCCTGTTTGGTTGAGGCGGTAGTTGTTCGGGTCTAACCGCCGTCGTACGTTCTCTGACATACTGCGGCAATCTACCACTCCTGGCATGTTCTTCCACCTCATCCTTCAGGTGGCGGCATTCATCGGTAGTGTGCCCATCCAGCTCATGGAATAGGCAGTACTTTCCAGTCCTACGTTCCCGCTCCGTGGGATCTCTCCTGGGTGGTTTTCGATAGGGGAGTTGCCCCCGAGTTTCGGTGTAAATTCGTTCCAGTCCTGCCACCAAGTCTGTGTATTGCCTGAATCTGGGCTCTCGGAATTTCTTCCGTTTATCAGGACCATCATGTGCGTCATCCTGCTTTCTCTTTCCTTTGTCTGCCCTGGACTGTTCCCTGGCGGTTCCTTCGCCTTGTGCAACATTTATTTCCTGCCTATCGGCTCGTGATTCCTCTAATCGAATGAATTTTTCAGCTTCATGGAAAAACTCTCCAAGATCTTGCGGTGGATCTTTAGTCAAAGACTCTTTGAATTCGGTGCCTTCTCCAACTCCTGCCACTGCCGCCATCAAAATCATCGATGGGTCCGGGCGATCTACAGAAGTCACCGTCGCATTAAATCGTAACAAAAAATCTTTTATGGACTCTCCGGTCCTTTGTTTTATTGATGCCAAAGTCATCACGCTCTTAGGTCGCGTCACGTGAACCCTAAACTGCTTCATGAAGCAATCCACAAGCTCGCCCCATGTCCTGATTGATCCGGTTTCTAGCTACCTAAACCAAAGCGCAGCCAAATCTGATAAGAATAAGGGGAAACATCGTGCCATCACTTCTTCGGATGCTCCCAGCACTTCCATGTGTCTGATATATCTGGTGATATGCATGGTCGGGTCTGACTTTCCGTCATAAGGATTCAGCGTTGGTAGTTTGAACTTCGGAGGGTTCCTTGCATTCCTGATATTCGGAGCGAACAGACTCCGACTAACTTCTTCCAATCCTCCTCTTGACAACCCTCCTCTCATGAGTCGTCTCACTAGGCCAATCATTCTTTCATCTCCATCCAGGGGTTGCCCCCTTGTCATGTCTCTGTCTTGCCCTCCGAGTCTTGTAGGGAATTCTGGTACGTACTCTTCGGGTGGCTCGTTAGCATTTGTGTTGGCCCTAGCCGGTTGAGCTCCTTCCAAAGGTACTTCTGCGTTGGATCCTGCGGGCCTGCCCCCAAGCCTTTGTTGATTGCCTTCTGGTTCTGTATTCTGTCCTCCGTTGGGTTCCATAGCCCTAGCTCCTTGTTCCACATTCACAGCCGCTGTAGCTGGTCCAAGGTTCTGTGTCCCTGCAGCTCTTATCTGCTCGAAGAAATTCTGTAGCATCTCTTGTTGGCTTTTCATCATTCTCTCCTGCATTAGGTTATTCATAGCCTCCATCTCATCTCTAGTAATGTAGATCGAAGCTTGTCCTTCTCCAGCGCCAAAGGATGCCTCTTGACTTCCTCCCTGTTGGCTCCTCTCAGCTCTTTATCTAGTTTGTCGAGTCATTGTAGAATCAAATCTGAATCCTTAAAATTTAAAGTCTAAACTCTGAATCTGGTGTAGCGGGTGCTAGTCCTTCTCGGTGAAAGCACCAAAGTATTTGCACCAAAAATGGTCACAAACCCCAAGTGTAGTGAAAGCACCAGCGTATGAATACGAATCAACAGTATTCACACAAAAATCACAGATCTTAAATAAGTAACAAACAACAATCAAGAAATAATGAACAGTGACACGCAATTTATAGTGGTTCGGCTATCTCCGGCCTACGTCCACTTCAAGGTTTTTATGATTTTATTGCTCGATGCTTGAAGATTACAATTTCGTATGTTGTATTACAACTGATTTGCTGAACTAAGTCTGAATCTAAGGCAGCAATGGTGATCTGGAGTAAATCTGGCAGAATATGGGCGCTCTTTGCTCTCAAAGTTGTCCGACCCCTTTTCTGAATGACCAGGGGCTCTATTTATAGGTGTAGGAGGCTGATATTTTGCCTAAAATGAGGGGAGACCAGTTCCGGTACATCAGGGGGCCCACATGGCCGAAATCCGGAGATCCGGGCCCACTTTGGGATCGATTCGACCCTTGGTTCGAATCGATCAAGAAATCATCCAATCGAGCTGAAATTTGGTGTGAACATTCTTCATCATGTATTTAAGCTTCTGTGAAAATTTCATAGCATTTGGATGTGTAGATCTCAACTTATGATCGATTCAAGGTTGTATTTCTGGATGCGGCGTTCTGTTCGAATCGATTTCGTTCGAATCGATCATGGTACGCGTGCTCGTGGTGATGTGGCGCGCAATCTTCGAGTCGATCCTCCTTTCTCTCCTAGTTTTACCGAGTCGACTCCACGTTTCTAGCTGCCGTTGCCTAGTGGATTCGAGGTAGTGGGCTCGTAGACATACTCGTTCGAATCGATCAAGGCTTACCTTGGTTTAATTGATTCGAAGTTACCTTAACAGGGTGGACTCGAAGTAGCTTATGGGATGGAGTCGAGGTGCATCTACTGTATGGATTCGAAGTAGAGGAATGCCTACCGGGTTCGAACTCTTGGATCCTAGTGTAGCCTGTTTGGATGGATTCGAACTAAGGAGTGCTCGATGGATTCGAAGTCAGGCAAAAGGGATGGATTCGAAGGAAGGCTTCCGCGATGGATACGAAGATGATGGAGTCGACCTTGATGGATTCGAATAGCATTCCTACCTCATCGATTCGAACATAGGGTCTTTTATGGATTCGAATACAAGGCTGTCTCCTCCATTTTCCATTGGTGATATCTTGAGCATACGAACTCGGATTGACTCGAAACTTGGAACGTCGTTTCCTCTGGCCTTGCTTGACATGTCTTATCAATTGCAGCCCGATCCGGACTCGGACAAAATTCATCGATATCCGTGGTGAACCTGCGATGCACAATCGATGTTCATGACTAACAATCATTGATTTTCAGTTAATCTTTTGGGTATCTCGGCTTTGCCAAAAGTTGGGATAACAGTAACCAGAATCTATGTACCATATTAATTTGAACAAAGCAAGCATTACAATAATAATTTAATGGCTCTATAATTAGAGAAAATATGGTTGAAACTATTAATTTATAAAACTTACAACTTCATTAGTGAGTTCTAAACTAAACACATAACCTTCTCCTCGATTATTTTTATAAGATCTTAAGTTTCCTTTATTTGTTGTCGGTACTTTGATGATCCGAGTTGATGGATAAGGATTCAAGAATGTAAGAGGAAGAACTTCTCTAGTCATATCCTTTTGATCAATAGAACTAATATAGATTAATGTAATTTTAGAAAGTAAACATACACATATCTATCTATGAACATTTTTAACTATTTCTCTGAATGTATCTATGAACGTCTTTGATACTGGTTCAGACTTGGCTATGTATTTTTCAATATAATTTACCGTAGCATGCGCAGATTGAATCAAAGGTCGTTCAATATTAGCATGCAAAACTAGAAGTACTTTCCTATTATGTGAGCACACCAAAGAATCATTCCACTTGAGATAAACCAAAAAATTTTGCTACTTGGAGGATCTTTTACAATTTTAGATCGTTGAATCACATCAATTGTATATTTAAAGCGACATGCCATTTGTTTGGTTTTTTAATGCAATCACAAACAATAACTTCCACCTAGAGTGATGTTGTTACACCATAATTTTTTCCCAGTTATATTCCTATTTTAAACCATATAAAGTGAAGTACCATTTGTTTGGTTGTTCAATGCAATCACAAACAATAACTTCTATACCTAGAGTGATGTTGTTATATCATAAATATTTTTTCAGTTATATTCCTATTTTAGACCATATCAATTATGCTTTATATTAAGCTTCCCATAAATATGAAACATCAATGAACATCTGGTATATACTTTTGCAAAGCCCTTCCGGCACATTAAACCGAAGGGTAAGTCCATAGGTTGAAGTATAAACCAGTTTACGAGCGGAGTGGTCGCTTGATCAGCTGAAAGCCGAAGGATTAAATCCTCAAAAGGGTATTAATCGAAATCCAACCCCGAGACAAGACTCTAAAGCCATAAGATGTCTTCAATGCAGCCATGATCAATGGATAAGATAGCATCCAGAAGCAATAGCCACTCATATAATGCAAAGTATAAGTCGTACATATTGATTGCCTCATGCCAAAACCTACATATAAAAGGTTAGGTCAGCAATCCACGCCGAATGGTAAGCCATCCAAATATCAACATATGTTCCAATCTCATCTATATAAACGGGTCTAGTCATCGATTTAAGAAGAAAGCACTCCGCCAATGACTACACAACAAGATGCCTATAAATTAGCGTTGATCCTAATGCATCAAGGAAAACTTTGGCATCTGCATAATTAAAATACTACATAAATTGTATTTTCCTATATTAAAGCTCAGATAGAAACTCATTAATGGTGGACTTGGCCAACTCAACATTATAACAGCCTCTCAGCTATATAAAAGATCTCTAAACAAGGAAAGAATAGTGGACATAGGTACTTTCAGCCCGAACCACTATAAACTCTCAGCGTCTTTACTTTCAACACTTTTAATTTTGCTTATTTACAGTATTTAATCATAGTTTAGAGTAATACTTATTACTTCAGCTCCATGATTAAGAATTCCAGCAAAATTTCCAATGACTATCCCAAAAAACTTCGGCTAACAACATTTGGAAGTATACAAAAGATTTCGAGTTTAAAGCTTAAACTTTAAACTTTAGGGAGTTAGTGTTTGACGAAAATCAAATCAACATTTTTGGTGCTAGAAGGAGGGCCTCGAACCTCTATTCCCCTATTTTCTCTCTCTAAAGAGACAACAGCTTTCACCTGTAAGATATGTCAAATTCCAACAACGAAAGTAATACCATGGAATCCTGGAATTATGATGAACCTTTGGATTCAGCTCGTTGAAGAAGACAATAATGAGCATCTTATTATATTAATCATGGTAAAAAGAAAAAAGTAGGGAATATGACCCTATCTATGCACTTCATGTAGGATCGATTTCACCCTAGAGGGGGGGAGGTGAATAGGGTGATACTATCAATTATAAAAATTTAATGCGGAAGTATATAAAATAATTTCAACACAGATATAACAGAATAATAGTAGCACAGATAATAGCAGAATAATAAATGCAGAAATAGAACAACACAAATTTACCCAGTTTTGTCAAAACCCTACCTACGTGCTTCCCCCAAGGTTTCTACTAGAAATTAAGTAGTCTGACGCTTACACATGTAAACTCGCAACACCCGCTATCGACTAACCTAACTCTATGCTCAAAACCCAGCCACAACTCAGCCACTGAGTTGCAAATTCTCGAACTACACCTCCGTAGTTCGTCCCCTAGTCACATGACTAGACTTTACAATAGTTTAAAAGAGAAAATACAAATTTAAAAACAATTTAAAAAAACAAAACCCTAATTTAAAAATTAAAGCCCAATTATAAAGGCCGACCCAAAATATAGTAAAAAAATATCCCTTTATCTCTTTATTTCTTCGGCCTGGCCTTGTATCCTTTGCGCTAAAAAGAATGGCTGCGTTCTTCTGCTCGTTTGTTCCTCTTGATAAAATTAGGGCTTTTGGAAATTGAATACTACCGATACAAGTTGATCAATCGAATAATTATTTAGAGTCGATTGCTTCGTCAATTGATCAGTTCTTCGATTTGCACACGGCTGATTCAATTTCGTCGAGTTCGATATGACTTCGGTATGTAATTTCCTTTTTGCTTTTCTGGTTGACTTGCTTGAACTCGATGCTTGTTTTAGGCCAATGATGATTGAGTTTTATATAGGGTTCGAACCCCTTGATTTTCGTTCGTATAATATCATCTGATAATTTTTCTCGGCCACTGATTATTATTTGAATGCTTGTGATTTGTACTGACTTATTCAATTCGTATATCATGTGTTTACTTGATTATCACGGCTTTGAATTGCTTTGACAATCTTTTCCTTGGTCATCACGGCTTTGATTTTGTGGCATTTAAAATTGACTTTGGTTCCGATCTTCCTGCTATTGATATCGGCCACTTAGATTTTGTGATAATATTGTCTTGTTTGATACTGCTACTCCTTTGAACAGTGACTCATCCGTGTTCATGCGGTCTGCACTGCTTCATCGATATATATATATATATATGCATGTGTATACATATATATGCATATATGTATACATGTATTTTTGTATTGCTCTGACTGAAAATGTGTGACCACAGCTTGCTTGTGCTTATGCATGTTCTTGTTTCACTGGGTTGGTCTGCACTGATTTGTCCACTGATATTTGAGTCTGGGTTGCTCTGACCAGTTTATTGCATTCATGTTGTTGCTCCATTGTTTTGTTTTGATCTGGTTCATGTATATGCTCCATTTGTATATCCACTTGAGTTTGGTTGTTTTGTTTGTTGATTTGTGTGCTTATTTTGGTCCATGAGTGTCGAGGCTTCACTTGAGCTTACACTGTGTCTTATCTTAAATTACTTAAACTTCCCATTTGCAATGTTTATGTGTATGCTGTGCACTTGTTTGCACTGTCAACTTTGATGGGTTTATTTGCGTTTGAATCTGACCATTGGTTGTAGCTTGATTCTCTGACCATATGTGTTATGCTCTGGTTGCTGCAGTGTTATCTCCATTTGGCCTTGCACATCTACTTGTTGTAATCTGCATTTATGTGAGCTAGTTATTTCCACTTGCAGCGCCTGTTGTTGCATTGCATGTAGTCTGCACTGTGCATTCATGTCTTGGTTGCTTTTGAGTGCCTTTGTGATTTTCTTTGAATCTGATCTTCGAGCCAGTTCATGTTGTATACTTGTTTGTACAGTCTACTTTCTGGCATCATCATGTAGTTTGCTTTGAATATTGGACTTGCACTTGGTTTTGTACATTGGTGACTGCACTTGATCCTCTGGCCTGATTTCATTGCTTCGAGTCATGTAAACTTGTTGTCTTCATTTTGAGGCTACACTTGTACCATTCTGTTTTCACTTGAAGTTTACATGTAAGTACTACTTTGAGTTTGAAATGATTGCAGGCTTCAATATGCATTGTTCTACGTGTCTGTGTGGCACTGCATATATATGTGTTGTCTTGACCATTTTATTGAACTTGTACATTTGGATTACACCTGTGTTGAATCCAGCTTATAGCTCGGGTTTGACCTTGTGCTAATATCGTGACTTTATTTGTATTTAACTTGAGTTGAACCCGGCTTTTGATTGGGTTTGATCTTGTGCTCACCTTTCCCTGCAATTTTATCAAGTGTATATCGGTGTGCACGGTCTTGTGGCATGTACAGTGATACACTGTGCATGTCACAAGTTGTTCGTGTATGATGAATTCAAAAAGAATATGATGATGAATAACCCAAATAACTGAGGCATATAATATTTTTTAAATACACATTTTATTTTTCATTGCAAAATATTTTCTTTTCAATTTTACTGCGTTAGTATTTGTTTTGCAGATTTCTCAGATGTTGGATTCAATCTGGAATAGAGTTGAAGATAAATATGAGTAAATGAGTGATATGTAGTGAGGTGAACAATGTAAAGGGAGATTTGAGATGTAATCGAAATTGTATTGTAATTGCAAATTGTATATATATAGTGAGAGCTTAAATCTGTACTATTCAAAATTGTAATAAATATTTGTTTGAATAAAATATCTATTTGAATTTAAATTATGTGTTATTTATTTTATTCAACAAATATTTATTTAATTATGTGAAAATAAAATAGTACAATAACAGATACATTTAAATGAATATATATATTTTTATTATCATCAAACAAAAATCATATACTTGCATATTCAACACTTCAGGCTCTCCAGATAAGACAACTTTCGGGGTATCTTCATCAGTCACTTCAAGAATCTGCCTAGCACTGGAAAATGATCAAAGCAATGAATGTCGGTATAAAAGATTTTAGTGTCAAGCTAATGGAATACGAAGATCCTACCTAGCCTACTAAATGACCTTTTCTTGCTACTACAATTAATAAACCCTGGTGAAAGCTCAAGAGAGACAACATTCTTATGCCACTCAACGAAAGCTTATGTCAGATCTCCAGGCAGACTGATAAAAGGCTTTTTTACCCTAGTTACTCCATATCGAAAAGAGAAAGTCCAAAGGGAGAGAAATATTACCTATATCATCTTGCAAATTGATACAAGACTGACTAATGCCGGAAGCTATCTTATGCCTCGAGAAGATGATTTAAATGGGGGAACTTTCTGATTTTATTAAGAAATAGGTTTTTTGCATTTTATTTCAATACATTAGTTAATATCGTTCTCTCTTTCTTTTAAGGAAAAAAATCTTGCGTCAAACATAAATCTTTCGGTAAACGAATGGAATATAACTTTCACATTTTGGTCAATGAAAGATTTATCTTGGAAGACCTGGACTCAAAACTAAGGCATGATAGTAAGTTCTCTTGGAAAAATTTTATGCATTCAAAAGCTGGTAATTCATTTGCGACGATTATAGTATTCTTCCCTCTAATAAACTCCTTACGACAATAGCCCTGTTTACCAAGTTTATGCTTGGAGGCATTCATCAGTCTTATATCGACATCGAGAATTCTGCAATTTCCATTTATGTATACCTTCGACAATTGCCATATCTATAAGTTTATGCTTGTGGGCATTCATTGTATTTCTTATATTGGCCTTTGAAATTCTGGGACTACTATTTATTTATCGGCAATTGCCTTGTTTACCAAGTTTTTAGTTGGGGGTATTCATTGGATTTCTTATATTGGCATTCAAAATTATAGGACCTATATTTATGTTTTCCTTTAGCAAGTTCCCTTTCTACCGAGTTTATGCTTGAGTGGAAATGTTATAGTTTCTTCATTAAGCCCTTGGGTTTCTTAAAGAGCTTACTTTATGATTTCAGGTAAAATAAGCATTGTCCCACTTTATAACATCTATTCTTTTCTCTTTATGGTTAGCCACAGGCTTTGTTTTATTCAACTAATTTATAAAACTTCTTGTAAAATTAGAGCTTTGATCTTGATTACAAGTCGTATACCAAAATAACCGAAATATAACTTCTCCTACGAAGAAGTATTTCTTTTAAGAACAAAAACCTATGTCGTTATGGTGTTGTGTGGTAGTGAAAAATGCGTCACTCCACCATAACATAATATTTAGTAAATTGAAACTATTCTAAAGATTAAATCCCACCATAAATAGATGTCTTTCATTATCATAATATTTCCATAATTATTTCCATGACCCCAACCCTTTCTACTCAGTCATAGAATTGGTTGGGTGACCTCAAAATTTGAGATGTCATTCGCTTTGTAAGCGATCTATTCTCCTACACCCCTACAATGATGTGCTCATAGAAAACTCTTACACGTGCTCGTAAGAGAAAGCCATATCACCTGGGCTTTAGAATCGGTCGATAATGCACGCAAGAGCGCCATGGTCAAGCAGTACCATGCATTAAGAGAAGTCTTGGAGAGCAGTCCCAACTACTAGTGGGTAGAGTCCCAATAAGAGATCACCGTGGTCAAAGTAGTATGGTGCACTAAGAGAAATCTTAGGGAGAATTCCCAAGTACTAGTGGGTATAGTCTTAATAAGAAGTCATCATGATCAAGTATTACCATGCACTTAGAGAAATTTTGGGGAGAAATCCTATGTACTGGTGGGTAGAATCCCACTAAGAGATCACCATAGTCAATAGTACCATGCACTAGGAGAAATCTTTGGGTAAGTACTAGTAGGTAGAACGCCAATAAGAGATCGCCATGGTCAAGTAGTATCATGCACTAAGAGAAGTCTTGGGAAAAGTCCCAAGTACTAGTGGGTAGAGTCCCAATCAAGTTGAAACTCCTTGCAAAACCTTAGATACGTAGCAAATAAGACTCCCACTGAAACTCATAGCAAAAGGCTAGGCACTTAGCAGTTAGATTCCTTATAACACTAAAAGGGTATAAGGTAACCCATAATTTAGGCCACACGGCTGGCAATAAACAAACATTCAAGAAAATGCTTGTAAGAACCAAGATCTTACCAAGATACATATAAGATGCCAACTAAAGAATGCTATAAACCTACCTAAAGAGGTAATGACAATATCTAAAACTATTGTAATATGGCTAAGACGCCAAATAATGAATGTTATAAACCTATCTAAAGAGGAACTACAATATCCAAAACTATTGTAATATGGCTAAAATGCCAACAAATAAATGTTAACTAAAGGCAATATCTGAAACTTTATCACTTTATACAATCGAAACTTGGCTAGATTCCTTTAAATTAAACTAAAACACAATGTGTGACGGACAAGAGCTCCTTAGCATTATACGATATATATGTACTTATAACAAATATCCTAATACCTAAGTGGTAAAACTATGTCAATACATCCCAAAAGTATCATAAACAGGTAAAAGAAAATGTCTAGAACAAATGATGAAAAATTAGAAATTGAGAGTTTTCCAAAATACCTACAACATATATCTAAAGTCTATCCTTCCACTACGGCCTTCCCTCGACCTTCTACTTCTTTCCGTATATCCTGGGGAAAACATCCCAGAACTTAGAACTCCCCAAGTTCTCAATGATTTCTGTCCTAGTTACCCTTGGGGGCCCAGCATAACTAAAAGAGAAGTAGGGGTTGACACGATACGTTGACTCGCATCATGAACTATTTTCAAAATACGGTCAAGTTTCTCTTCATATGAAGCAAAAGAAAGGTCCAACAGATGCTGTAAGCTACCAACGACTCGAGCATGTATTCATTTTTTTTGAAATAAGGTAAATGCGCTGAGCCCAGTACAAAGCGGGTAAAGAAACCCAAACCACATCTTTAAAGTTAACAAACCCTAGCCGACACAAAACATTTCACAGCCTCGAGCCCTAAAACTAAAATAATGGCGATGATAAAATCTCCACTGCTTCATCTATATCTCTCTTCCACCATACTTTGCTCTGCTCGACTCTCCTCGTTCCCAATAAGATAAACTATTGTTGAAGCAGCCTCACATCCCATCAATGTTCACTTTAAAGCAATTGTTCCTCTGACGAATTGAAAACCAAGGGGTATTAACAGATCTGAGGTCATTACGACCCAGATCTATTAATTCCTCTCCTATATTTGTGTCTTCATCAAAAAGTGAGCTCCAATTCGTCCTGGGAGCCTCGATTGTTTGCTGACAAGAAAGAGAATCACTGTTATCCTCAGCTGAACTCTGGTGAAGGCCACTAGTATCGCAAGGTTGTTGCTTGTCTTGATGCACTTTAGCACGAGCAAGAAAAAGCTCAAGATGCTTGCTTCCAGCTTCATGATTCCATTCATCCGCCAAAAAATAAAATTTGGTTTGGCCTTTGATCATTTTTTTTATTTATGAAGAATAATCCTGCTGTTTGTCTCGATAAGTCTTTACTTCTGTTCTCTGTTCATACTGCTTTTATTATGCACTCGAAAATTCCTTTCTTTCCAAATATGAAACACCGCAGTAGTAAGTAGTATGTGAGCATAATCCCTTTCATAGTTTTTAGCTTTAAAATTGTTGTTTATATGTTGAATAGCTTGTAGTAGACCCATCTGACCATTACTAGCAATATGCAGTGTAGTTTGAATATAGTTCCATATGTGATAAGAATAACTGCATTCAAAAAACAGATGATTAGCACTTTCATTAACTAAATTGCATAAGGAACAAAGTGAAATATTTGAGTTTCCCCATTTATTTATTTTATCCCAAGTTGGCAGTCTGTTATTAACTGCAAAGTATGTACAGAAAGCCATCTTGGGACAGTTCACCTTGTTCCATATACAATTATACCATTCCACTATAGGTGCTTTATTTCTAATATTTGCCCAAGTAAGTTTAAAAGAAAACTTCCCTCTAGAACTTGCCTTCCAGTCCCAATAGTCACTGTCTGCATGAATATCAATAGGAATTTGACTTATAGTTTTCTTATGTGGGTATGTGATAGGGTGCAACTGTGGCTGCCATTGATCCTCTTTTATTATCATAGCCCTGTATCATTAACCCCACCACAAATGACCAAACTGTCCAAACCCACTTTATTAACAAAAGATTCATTATTAAACCAGGGGTTACACCACATACTGGTTTGTTCTCCTAATTTAAATTTTCTCTCCAGAAAAGGTTTACCAATATTCCTACATTTTAAGATTTGTTTCCATGCATAAGATTGATTATTTCTTGGTAAAGCATTCCAAAAGTTATCATTTTTGAGGTATTTGGACCTCATCCATCTTGCCCAAAGAGAGTCTACATTCACAAACCTCCAAAATAATTTTAAATGGCATGTTAAAATGAGATCATTCATATTCCTAATACCAAACCCCTCCTTTTTTTGGTCTGCACACTTTTTCCCAGCTTATTTTATGATATTTACCCCTCCATAAAAAGTCAGCACATCTACTTTCAATTTTTTTAATTGAGGCAGCTGGAATATGATATGTTTGAATCCAATATAAAAAAATGGCATAAATCACAGTTTTTATGAGTTCCAGCCTGCCAGCAATAGAAAGAAGTTTACAAGACCAAGTTTCCATTTTTTCTTGGATTTTTTCTATAAGAACAGAACAATCAGAATCTCTAATCTGATTAATAGACAAAGGCAGACCCAGATATTTAATAGGGAGATGACCTTCTGCTATATTTAGAGCTTCCAAAATCTCATTTTTGTACCTATTGTTTCTGCTGAAATAAGCTTTACTTTTGCATTCATTAAGTAGAAGACCAGCATATTTATAAAGTTTGCCAAAAATATTTTTAATAGCATCTGCATTAGTCTTATTAGCCTTAATGAAAACCATAAGGTCATCTACATATATAAGATGATTAATACATGGCTGAATTTTATTCATAGGAGTAATATTACCCTTAATAGCCTCTTTTTCCATTAAGATAGAAAAGTATTCCATGACCAGAGTAAAATGGTAAGGTGACAGTGGATCACCTTGCCTAATACCCCTATTACTTTTTATAAAACCCTCTGATTTACCCAGAATGAGAATAGAAAATGTAGGGGAATTTATACATTCAAAGACCAAATTACAGAACTTATTTGGAAAGCCCATACACTTCATTATATGATATATAAAGTGTCTGTTTACTTTGTCATAAGCCTTTTGCAGATCCACATTTATACAAACATTATCAACATTCTTAAAATTAAAGTTTCTGACAAGTTCATGGGCTAGAAGAGAGTTTTCATAAATAAGTCTGCCAGGAACAAATGCACTCTGGTTTTCAAACACAATAAATGGCAGGAAATTTTTAATCCTATTACTTAAAACAGTAGCTATGATTTTATAGATAAAATTGCAGCAAGAGATGGGTCTATAGTCACCTATACAAGTGGGATTTTTAATTTTGGGGATTAAAGTAATAAAAGTATGATTTATACTTTTAAGTATTTTGCCTTTATCAAAAAATTCATTTACAACATTCAGAACCTGACCCTTAATGCTCTCCCACTGATTTTTATAGAATTTAGCATTAAACCCATCAAGGCCAGGACTTTTGTTGTCACCAGCATTGAACACTACATATTTAATTTCTTCAATAGAAACTGGAGAAAGTAATATATCAGAGGCATTGGCATTTATAACATTCTTACATATAATATGAGGAAAGTTATTAGTAATAGATTCAGAAAAAAACAATTTTTCATAATAGTCAACTGCCTCATTAACCACTTTATCATATGAATTAGTTAGATTACCAGCTTAATCTATAAAATTACATATATTATTTATATGCCTTCTACTACTCATTTTTGCATGAAAAAACTTAGTACAGTCATCACCCATTGTTAACCAATCAACCTTGGCTTTTTGTTTAGCATTCATAATATTAGTATAGAGCTCTGTAGATATATTTTGTTGATTGGAAAAAAAAATTAACAGCAGTAATGTTCCCAAGATTTTTATCTACTATTTCCGGTAACAGTTTTCCTTCCTACCTTAACAGTTCCAGTTTATTATTCTTCATAAAATTATATTTGTTCCAAGCTTTAAGTTTACTTTTGGTATGCTTCAAAAACATATTCAAAAACATATTGAATTGGAACTGTTTTGTACCATTACAAGAAAAATTCAAACAGTCTTCCATTAGAATTTTATAATTTTCATCTAAAACCCATCCATTCTTAAACCTGAATGGAGCTATTCTTTTATCAAAAGCTAAAATCCTTAAAAAGAGTGATAAGTATTGGAGTATGATCACTGGTATTTTTCTCAAGAGTAGAACATATAAAATTGAGGAAAACATTGGAAAATTCTTTATTAATCAGAGCTCTATCTAATTTACAATGAATATTCTTTGTAATACTAGATTTCCAAGTATATTTATTACCACTAGTATTTAGTTCTATTAACGCAGTCTCTATTAGAAATTTATTTAGCCTGTCTAATTTGCTTTGAGGTATTTTAGTACCCCCAAAATTTTCATATGCATGTAAAACAGTATTAAAATCCCCTAAAATTAGCGAGGGGAAATTATAATTTAAATTCAAGGCTTTTAATCTACTCCACATACTATTTCTTTCAATTTCCAAATTGATGCCATAAATACTAGTAATTTGTAAAGAAAAACCACCAATATTTTCAAATTGACAATCTATGAACTGTTTATCCTTATTATTATTTAACTTACTCCAGATATTGGAATCCCATAAAATAATAATTCTGCCTTTACAACCACAATCATTATTGTTTATAGCTTTCCAATTTCTAGGTAATTTAAAACAGAATTTTTCAAAATTATCTTCATTCGATTTATTTTCAATCAATGCTATAACAGAGGGTTTATATACATTAAGTCTGTGCAAAATATCAGACTGTTTAGAAGAGGAATTCATACCTCTTACATTCCATGCCAATATAGACATAATCAATAGATAAAAGGAAGGGTTTAGATAGTACCTGATACCGAGGTACTCTTACCTCTTCTTTTGTTCTTAACACTTTTTGCTTTTAACCTGGTTGACATTTCATCCCAATCTGGATTTATAGACATGTATTTTTGTTTAAAAGCTTTCTTCTCTTTATTACCCTTGCTCTTACCAATAGCCTTTGTTTTTGGTATATGCAGTTCAGAGATATCAAACTGATCAACAGCATCCACCATTTCCATTTCTGTTGCAGAATTATTGGCACCTTATGGGATTTTAACAAGAGATATATCAAATGGATCAACAGCGCGAGGCATGGTTGAGTCAGACTCCTCAGCCAGTGCAGCCTGCTTAGGTGGAGGGGCTGTTTCAGTAGGCTATTTTGTATCAAGAATTGCAGAATGCTGATGATCTTCATTATCATTATCATTATTGTTATGTAAATCATAATTTTCTATAATTAAACAAGAGTCTGTAACTGGTGGGGTTACAGATTCTAAGACCATTGTATTCTTTTCGCCCACCACTTTATTGCTCTGTGATTTTCTCTTTGAGATGATTTCATTACTGATAAGGTGAACTTCCTTGGCTATGACCAGATCATCCTGATCAGAGAGCACACTGTTATTACTTCTTTGGTCGGAAATGATACCTATTTGGTTGATTCGACCATTATCTTCAGATGATGCATTATGCTTTTGTACTATTGAATGATTTCTTGGATCAGAATTTGGGATTTCTTCATGATGAGTTTCTTGAATATTGCTGTTTGGGACCCATGCATGTTTTGAGTTACATTGATCTCTAGTGTGACCAAAGCATATGCAGACATTACACTTAGGCGGGACCCATTCATATTCAACTTTTTGGGTAATTTTTTTTCCATTATACAAAGAAAAGTAGATTTCATTGGGAAGTTCATCATTTACAGACACTTCTATGAGAAGACGAGCGTAATTTAATCTCGTCTTCGAAGTTGTTGCTGCATCCATTTTAATGGGTTTTCCTATAATACTTACCATGACACTGAAGGCCTCCTTGTCCCATAACTTCATATTAACACCGGGTAATCTTACCCAAATTGGCATAGACGTTAACATGTCTCTGTCCATTTTCAAAGAATCAGACCACTTTCTCACTATGATGAGTTTGCCATTGTAGAAATATGGTCAATTTTTTAAAACTAAAGAGAAATCTTGAGATTCTTTAAATTTTACTAGAAAGAATCCATTCTCTCTAGTAAAAATTTCAAATTCACCGATCGGATTCTAGACTCTTTGTATATATGATTTAAAAAATAAGTAGTATGGTTTGGTACCCACTACATACACAAGAACTGAGTTATTCCATGATTCAGTTGCCCTTTTACATACTTCTTCCTTTACCAGACCATACTTCTTGTTGTTGATCTTGATTGGTGCAATATGCTCTAGATTGCAATCTTCATCATTGGGTTCTTGAGGCTGATCAGCAACAATATCAGCCCAAGATTTCCGGCCTTGCTCTCTATTCAGTTAGATGGCTATCGGTTTCCTCTGTATCGGCAACATTTCACCTTTCTTTGCAGTCTGGGTGGTTGGATTCTGACCATCTCTGCCTTTTTGGTTGTCTTTATTGAGAACCGATAGCAATTCCTGAGATTTCTTGGCCTCTCTCCTCTTTTGCTGTTTGGATTGGACCATTTTAAAACCATCATCATCAATGTTGATAACCCCTGATGGCTTACTAATGTGAGAGGCCTTAGGTGGTCTGATTTGAGAAGAAGAATAAGGGAAATTTGAGGAAATTTGATGAGGGAATTGATTTTCCCCCATGCCTGAAAGGAAACCCTAGATTTGTTTTCTGGCAACTTAAACATATTTCGAGCATGTATTCATAATAACCTTCAAGTCTAAGATAACAATCTAACATCAGGTTCATTTAATTCTCTACTTCAACGACTATTTCATATATAAGTTTTTCAAAATGTTTTTTTAAAGAGATCGTATTTCTTATGAAATAATTCTTTCCTATATTACATAAAAGAAACCACTCTTCCATTTTAAGCTTGACCATAACATCTTCATAATTGGCATTAGGAGCCGAGGAGGAACTCCCCTCAGCTCATCTCGATTTTAAAGCAGATTTGCAATTTTGTTAGCTGTTTTGTGGGAGTGTGGAAGTTTGAATGAACCTCTTTCTCTACTTCCTCCTCTCCCTCGACCTCTTCCCCTTCCTTGAGAAGGAGATGCATCTAATGTAATTTTTTAAGACTTTTCTTCCATTTTAATTTCCCTCAGCTTGATTATTGAAAGCACTTCACAAGCTCTGTCCACTTGACGCTTAAGATCTGATACCACATCAAACAAATCCATGATAACCTTTTTCGAAGTCTGATCTAAAATTGAAACTGCTTCTGAATAGATTCAAGATGCTCTATTAGTTTTCCTACTTTAGTTTAAGAGCCTCATTTTTTTGGCAATCTTGAAGGTGGCGTCATCATTAGCCAACTTTGATTGAAAGAAATTTATGCGGCTTTTTAAGGTAGAAAATTCTTCGCTGAGTACTTGCATCTCAACAACTTTATCGTCGTAAGCTTTTTGAATTGCTTCTTAAGTTTCTTTAATGCTTAAACAATCCGAGCATAATCGTTTCTGAAAATTAAGTAAGACATTAAACCAAAACGAGACGTAAAGAAATCCAATTCTATTCCTTTACTAGGGATTGCAAACAACAAAAGATAACTACAAGGTTTCCAACTTTTCAAAGACCAAAATTTTCGTTTGTACTAAAAATAATTCTAAGACCTCTTAACCTCGCTTCAGCGAGAGTCTCTAAGGGTCTAGCCATATTGGAAGAGAAAACATTCTTTCCAAACAATGCCTTTGGTACAGAAAGTTCAAAAGGCAGGAACCCTCTAGCTCAAGCCTAAGGGTAACTCCTGGAACGTTTTAAGGGACATGCTCCAAGATAGTTGCTTTCTGCCAATTCCCCTTTGGTGATAGCCAAAAGAGAAGGAGTCACGCTTTTAAACCCAGGGATAACCTCTAGCATTGTACTCAATTCCGAAATGTAAAATTTTCGAAGGATCCCAATCCTATTTTTTTTAAGATATTACCTCTCGGATGTTGCTTTGCCAATTTCAAAAACTCCTGGAAAACTACATCTCAACTTTGAGTAGCAAATCTAAGTTGGTCATTTAAATTTAAAATGTGATTAAGCAACCTAAAACTTTTATGCTTAAAGAACTTGATGAGTTTTGCATAAGATTTCTTATGAGAATCTTTTACGTCCTCAAAATGATTGTGTAACATTCCGGAATTTTATCATTTTGATTTTTGAATATTTAGTTGATTTTTAATATTTAAATAATTGGTGTTTAAAAATCTAAATAACTTATATTGAAATATAGGGATTAATTAAATATTTGAATTATAAATTAAATATTAATTAAATGGATTGAATAGCCTTATTTAACTCCTTTTAATTAATAAATAACAATTGTGAGCTCATTTTGTAAATTTTATTTACAATAATAAAATGTTCAAATAAATAAAAAGAAAATAAATTGTTAATAAAACGACTTGATTTTTGATGACATATTTTTAAATAAATTTATTGGATTTTTCTATAATTTTTTAATTTAGAAAATATTTAAATTGCCGTTTGACGTATTTTACGGCAAACGATGGTATTTTTGAAATTTCACAGAATAAGAGAAGCAGTGTATTTTATAATTATTTTGAAATCGAGTCACATTTTTTATGCGCGATCGTATTTTTGTTTTGTCGTTCGCGTTTCGTACGCGAACGGAATTCTATGCGGCATCGCATTGGAAATTGCAAAATGTACAAACATCAACACTTGGAGTATTCAACAAACTTCTACTTTTCCCTCTTCTCTCTCTTATTCATTTTCTATCTCTAAGCATCTACCCATTCAAAAATAAAAACCAAGAGCTTTACTCAACTAAAAATTATGAAATTGGTTCCATTGGGTTTGTTTTAAGGAGATCTACAAATCCATGGTGTCATTGTTGGTTGCGGCATCTATGGGTCGAGCTCAACCATTTGGGTTGGAGTTAGGGTTTCACTTTGGTCAAGTTTGGTGAGGGGAGAGGCAAAATCGAGTGTGGATTTGAGTTGCTCAGGTGATGGAGCATCAGTGGTGGTAATTTTGGATGTGCGGTCGAGTATAGAGAATTGCAACTAGGCATTGTTGCGTTGGTGATGTTCAGGGAGGTTGAGCGTTGGATTGATGTGATGGCTGCAGAGAGGAGATGGAGAGCGACACATAGGCGAAGATGGGTAGATGAACAATTACTTATGGAGGGAGAAATTGGTGGAGATGCAGGGCTATTTTGGGTATCTTCATGTATGTATGTAGACGATTGTAGTTAGTGCGAGGGAGGAGAACGGTTATATGGTAATTTAATTAATTAAGTGATAATGATGATTAATTAACGAATATTTTAATCCTTATTCTTATAAAATCAATAACTATTGCATATGAGGTTCAATCGAGATGCGGGTTTTTGCGCTGCGCTCGTAATAGCATTATCTACGTGCTGAACTAATTTCGTTGAGTTTGGAGCTAGTGTAAATTTGAGCTAAAATAGAATAGATCAAACTAGAACGTGAAAGCGTAAACTGGAATTTCGGTGAGCTTACTCACCTCTAAATAAATTTTATGATATCTATGTTGCTATAAATTATTGTTGAATGCTTGGATGATAGTTGATAGTTTTAGTAAAGTATAAATTAATGATAAACTTATAATGATTTAATTTAATTACGTTTAACGTTGTTAAATTAGTTATACTTCATTGTGATATCAGTTTACCAGAATAAAACACTGTTCTGCTATAATTAAATTAAATATATTATTTTGGACATCTATCAAGCAGAATAAATCATCGTTCTGTGCTTACAAAGTAAAAGGATTATCTTTGAAGTTAATTAATATATGGATTAATTAATAAATGATAGGTCAGCTATTGATTGCTAATTGTTTTTGATAATATGATTCTTTGTTTAGAATTGAATTCTTGCTTGAAAAGCACACTGCATAAATAACTATTGTTTTGCAGGGGACTTTTGTAGAGAGAACCTAAGGGGTTTCTTGCCATCATTAATTTACTGTTATATGCTTCTTACTTATATTCTTATGCTTCTTATATTGATGTTTAGCTGAAATATTTGTGACATGTTGTTTAATTATGTAAGTGTCGTTATAGCGATTATCGCTATACCGTCACTTATGAAATATCATCTCCTAAAATCTTTTTGTGTGTGTGTGTTGAACCTGTGCTTGTATTTTTACAAGGTAAATGTTTGGTTATGTTTTTGCAATTTGAATGTTGTTTTAACTATATTTTCAAGTATTTTGAGAATTTTGAAAATAAAGGATAAGTGTTGATTAAAATCTATAAAAAAAGGGTTATAAATTTAATTCGTTGTCTCTCGGGATAATCAATGCTATCTTAAATTTATTAAAGATTATAAATAGGATTTAATTATCTTTCGGGAGAATTAATGTTGGTTAAATTTATAAAGGTTATATTTACCTTAAATATTTTGTAAGTTCTTTTCAAATGGGTTTGTAAGGATAGTATAAGTATTTGAAAAAATTAGAGGTTTAAATATATTCTTAATTATTATTTTACTATAATAAATTTAATTAATAAATCTATTGATGATGTTTAAAGATAATTAACTGAATTAATAAAAATGTCTTAAAGTTAATTAATTGATTTAATAAAAGTGATTAAAGTTATTAACCGAATTAATAAAAGTGTTTTAAAGTTAATTAACTGATTTAATAAAAATGGTTAATGTTAATTAACTGATTTAATAAAAGTGTTCAAAGTTAATTAATTGATTTATTAAAGAAGTTACAAATTTGATTAATTGTTTCTTGGGAAAATTAATGTGGTTGTAAATTTATAAAAGAATTTTATCAATTATATATCAGGATGAGTAACATTGTTTTAAATTTATAAAAGCATTTTAATTGATTTATTATCTTTCGAGATAATAAATGTTGTTTGAAATTTATAAATGATAGTTTATAAATGAAAAAAATCATTTAAAATGAACTGTTTGAAAATAAAGCTAAGTGTAAATTATCTTGGGTTTATAGTAAACAATGTTTTAATGACGTTTGTTTTTTACCCTTCTTTTTAATACACTTCGAAATATAATTAGCTCTTTGAAAAGGATATTTTTAAAGGGTGTTTTAAAAGTGTTTTACAAATATGAATGATGTGAAAATCAGGCACAAGTGCGAGTCAAATGTTTTAAAAGCTTGATTCATTTATTGGGGGTAAGTGTATGCGGCTAAGTTTTCATATACAATCATTTTGTTATTCCAAATAGCTGTTTTATTGATTATTGATTTTGATTCCGCTATCCACTTTGTGTTTTGTCCATTCAAGACGAATTGTTGTTCTTTTGAGCATTGATATCCTTTGTCGGAAATGACTAAAACAAAAGAGCGAGTAGGGACCAAGCTATGTGGGGTTGCTCTCATTAGGGTATTTTCAAATCTACTCTAAATTGGTTTCGATTATATACGCATTAAGATGTGAAATACTCAGATTCTCGGTAAGGTTGGTGGGGTCCGGCTTGGAGGTTTCCGAGAGCCATCGTTGTTCTCAAGTATATTTTCTAGAGGTATACTTTTGGTAAGAGAGTTGCACCCTCCTCGTCATTGTTGTAAAATTCTCTTTCCTTATTTGATTCAAATCTTTGAATCATTTTCTTAATTGCATCGAGAAGTTTCTGGAGCTCTTCTCGATGTTTAATTATTTGTTTCCATTATTACCAGTCTGATCTTGCTTCGACTTGTTTTCCATTCTTTTATCTATGGATGTTGTTCTTGTGAGGTAAAACCCATTTCGTGTTTAGCGGCGTGGTCTCACTGAATTATTATATTTTCATCATATTACTCGAGTTTTGTCATACTGGTTTTCCAAGCTGATCCGAGTGTTATTTTATTATAATGCTCGAGTCAGATCGAGTATTTTTCCAAGTTGTCATTGGTGGAACATGAAGCTCATGGAGTAGAGCCGGATTCCACCTATCGTAGTATTTTTATTTCTGCTATATTATTATTTATACCCATTAGAAATGTAAGGTCAAGAAGTTATAACTGTCCAGGCTGATGAGGTTTGGTTTTAACTTTGATATATCATGTATTTTAGAGTGACAGCTAGCTATTACTTTCTTTGTTATATTATATATTGTCGTTTCACTATGAGATTCTTTTTCCTTTTCTTTTTACCCTAACAATCTGCCTTTCCAGCACATGGATGCTTGACATTTAAATATCATGGATGTATTAAGTGTCGACTTTCGAGAGTTTAAAAGGCGGGTCGTTACATCTAATATCAGAGCTGAAGGTTAAACAAGTGCCTTGGCTTTGGTGGAGTGAACTCATTTGAGATAGGGTAAGTGACACCCTAGAATGAGTTGAGAGTGTCATATATACGAAAGCGTATTTTTTATTGCTATAAAAACGTATTGTGTTAATTGGTCTATTGAGTGGTTTGTGAATTTTGGTCGAGATGTGGGACATCACAGCGTCAATGGGGATTTCTAAACAATCGAACAAGATAAACGGACATGATATTGATTTTTGAAAATTGTTAAACGAAATAATTTACCTAGGATTATATTATATATATATATATAACTGAATAATTTTTAAATTTATACAGTTATTTATGGTGTGTTTATGTAGAAATGGTAATTTTTCTTGATTATCATTATTGTTTAATTTGTCATGGTCGGATAGTTTAAGAGCTTTGATTATTGTTTGTTGATTGTTAATTTATGCTCGATCATTTTATGGACATTTATTGTTATGATAATCGTGAGTACATTAAAACAAACCCTTTGTGAGTTAAGTTCCACAGTTTGATTATAAGGTGCCCGGAGAAAATGTTAAGTTAAAATCATCTTTAAATAATGTTGAGTTAAAAGTAAAACTTTTAATAAAAGTTGTTTAATATAATCTAAATGGTAAGATAAGACATTCAGAGAATAATTATTCATGAAAAGTTTATTTTAACAAAAGAAAGTTATTATAATATAAGTTGATTTTAAAAAAGGTACATTTTATACGAGTATGGTATATATAAAATAATTTATATGACTTATAAAGGTTGTTTTATAAGTAAAAAGGGTTTTAGATAATTTAAATCCCGGTATTGATTGAAAATATTTCAAAAAATGTTTTGGGAGAAGTAATAGTGGTATTACTTGGACGCATTCATATGTATAAATATTTCAAAGAGAACTCTTAAGAAATATACATTTCTTTCGGATAGTTTAGGGAGAACATCTCGATTAGTTTTGTGGATATTTGAATAATCTTCTAAGTGACGATCAAATGTTTGCTTAAGCGAATGTTGTAGTGCACTTGGTAAATTATTCTCTTTATCATTGTGCGATCGAAATGAGTTTGAATCCAAATAAACCCAAAGTGAGTGTTAGTGAATAAATTATTAAAGATATTATATATATATAATAAAAATATATAGTATGATTTCAAAAGGGGTTTTGAAATAAAAGCCAAGTATTTAGTTCTTAAGTTTCCTTAAAGGAAATTGATTTAAAATAAGAAGTATTAGAATATTTTGGATAAACGGATAATTTGATAAATGAAGATTTTAAAACTCTTGGATAGAAATGAGATAATTCAACTCAAGTTTATAAATGGGTTAAATTGGATAGAAAGCTTTTAATAAGCATTGTTTTATTGAATCCATAGTTTATTTTAAACATCTAAGTCTCATAAACTATTTGATGTTATTAGGCTGATTAAATAAACATCTTCACCTTAGGGATGTCTAAGGAAAGTAAACTCTAAGACTGAGTTAGATACAAGCATCCTACTCTTCTTAGTTACTTACCGGACATGATAGGTAAAGAGGTCAAAATAGTCAACTTAGTTTTAAGACTCATATTTTGTTTGGGCCTCCATTTGAGTTTTGAAAAAAAAATATAAATAATAAATAAGTAAAATGAAATTGACATTTTGTATGTACTCTTAGGATTCGAAGAGTATTATACAAGTAAATAAAAGTAGAGTACATTTTTAGTTTGATGTTTTATAAAGATGAGTCTTTATAAAATGTTTGAAAACTTAAGTGAAAATTTATGTAATAGTTCATAGATAATTCTAGTACTGAATGAAATACTATAAGTGAATATGAAAATGATTCAAAAAGAGAATGGTGTAGTTAGGAAACCAATCGGATTAATTTCTTAAGTTATATGTGGATCATTTTATTCGCACAGTTCTTGATCTAGGATTCTAGTATGTAACTTCGAGGTAATTCACACCAATTTGAAAAAGGATTTATCACTTGATTCTTGTCATCGAACACTTGATTCGGATTCTTGATTTGATACCAAGATTTTCTATCATAGTATATGGTTTGTAAGAAGAACCGAGGTTTCAAATCAAGAAACCTGATCAGAGTCCGTACTAGGGAGGTCGAGTGAGCGATACTAGTTTGAAAGTAAATTTTATGTATCCGAGCAAGTGGTTGGATCAGATATTGCGTATGGAGGATTTATGTACATCATATGGGCTTAAGTATATTTGCATACTAGGTTTTTTGGCTTAGGGAAGTTTAGGAGTGACTTTCAAATTTGGTTTGAGGAAGCTTAGATAATCTTCTAAGAAATAACTAAAAGCTGATGAGCATAATGGTATGCTAAAAAATTATCTATATCCTTGGACGATCGAGAAAGTTGTAAATTTCAGCAAAATTTCTAAATCTTGTTTGTTGGGCATTTAACATTTTAAATAATGTTAAGTGTCAGTTTATTCCTTTATGGAATTTGATTTAATTGATTGTGTGATTTTATAGACTATGGTTTATAAAGTTGTTCTTTATTATGACTTAAATCACGATGCTTTTGGAAAAAAAGTGATTTCGAAAGAATTTGTGAAAGAAATAATAATAATATTTTGAAAACTTTGGTGAAGTATTATTTTTTCTGAATATTTGAAAAAGAGTTTATGTGAAGTGATTTTTCAAATATTTTAGTTATGACTAAAGTTGGGCGATTGGCAATTTTCCAATTTGGAAGACTAGCCGAGTAAATTTATATACTCTAGTAGTTGTTTTAGGAGGAACCGAAATACCACTGAATGCCCCATGTTGTTTTGATTTTAGAGTTATACCATGCTTCGATGGGAGGAGCCCCCTCCCCATCATAATTCATTTTGGTTTTGATATATTTCTCTTTGGAGGAATTTGAAAAAAAAAATATTTTGAGTATAAAAAACTCGGGCATTTATTTCTAAATTTACCTTTTTAAAAGATTGGATGCTTAGTATTTTATTACAGAATATTCTCTGTACTTTTGACAGCATATGGTTGTTATACTGTTTATATTGCTATTGCTTATGATAGACATAGCTTATGTATTTCTCTTTTATCAGCATGTTTCTCTTTTGAACTATGTAAGTACAAGATAGGTACATGGATGTAAGAGATTAATAATTGATTTCTTTGAACCTACATTTGCATTGAGATAGTGAGATGCTCATAAAAGAGGTGCGTAGTAGATTTAGATATGGGTGATTGGTTGATGATTTTATGCCCCAAATATGGGAGGTCACTTGGCTTTTGTTTTCTTTGTTGATTTGGGCTAGTTATACGAGTTGTAGTTATTCCGGATCAACCGCGCAAAGGAGGTGCTGCCGAAATTCTCCGTAACATAAAGGACTTTAAAAAGTTTAATAACTCATTTTAATTAATATTTTAAACCTTAAGCGTTTGGGGACATTTTCTTCCTTTAGGAATTTCGGAGACGAAATTCTTTTAAGGGGGGAGAACATAACATCCTGAAATTTTATCGTTTTGATTTTTGAATATTTAATTAATTTTAAATATTTAAATAATTGGCGTTTAAAATTTTAAATAACTTACATTCAACATAGGGATTATTTAAATATTCGAATTGTGAATTAAATATTAATTGAACGGATCAAATAGACTTATTTAACTCCTTTTAATTGATAAATAATCATGGTGGACTCATGTTGTAGATTAATTTACAATAACAAATAGTTCGAATAAATAAAAAGAAAATAAATTGTTAATAAAACAACTTGAGTTTTAATGACATATTTTTAAATGAGTTTATTGGATTTTTCCATAATTTTTAATTTGGAAAATGTTTAAATTATCGTTTGACGTATTTTACGGAAAACGATGGTATTTTAGAAATTTCACAGAATAAGATAAGCAATGTATTTTATATTTGTTTTCAAACCGTTTCGCATTTTTGTATGTGACCGTATTTTTGTTTTGTCAATCGCGGTTCGTACGCGAACGGAATTCTGTGTGGTGTTGCGTCGGAAATTGCAAAATATACAAACATCAATACTTGGAGTATTCAACATACTTCTACTTTTCCCTCTTCTCTCTTGTTCATTTTCTATTTCCTGTAACATAAGAAAATAAGCATTCACCCATTCAAATATCAAAACCAAGTGTTTTGCACAACTAAAAATCATGAAATCGGTTCCATTAGGTTTGTTTTGAGGAGACCTACAAATCCATAGTGTCATTGTTGGTTGGGGCACCTCTGGGTCGAGCTTGACCGTTTGGGTTGGAGCTAGGGTTTCACTTTGGTTGAGTTTGGTGAGACGAAAGGCAAAATAGAGTGTGGATTTGAGTTGCTTAGGTAATGGTTCATCAGTGGTGGTAATTTTGGATAGTGCGGTCGAGTATAGAGAACTTCGACTAGGAAATTTCGCATTGGGGATGTTCAGGTTGCAAATTATTCGGGGACGTCCAGCGTTGGATTAAGGTGATTGTTGCGGAGAGGAGATGGAGAGCGACCCGTAGGCGAAGACAGGTTGATGAATAGTTGCCTATGAATGGAGAAATTGGTGGAGATGCACGGTTGTTTTGGGTATCTTCATGTATGTGTATATGTGATTGTAGTTAGTGTGAGGGAGGAGAAAGATTAAAAGGTAATTTAATTAATTAAGTGATAATGGTGATTAATTAATGATTTTTTAATCCATATTCTTATAAAATCAATAACTATTGCATACGAGGTCCAATCGAGACGTGTGTTTTTGCATTGTGCTCGTAATAGCATTGTCTGTGCTATGGAGTTGATTTTGTCGAGTTTAGGACTAGTGGAAATTTGAGCTAAAATCGAATGCCGTTCGATTTTAGATCAAACTAGAATGCGAAGGCGTCAACTGGAATTTCGATGATCTTACTCACCTCTAAATAAATTATATGATATCTGTGTTGCTATAGGTTATTGTTGAATGCTTGAATGATAGTTGATAGTTTTATTGAAGTATGAATTGCTAAAAAAATTATGGTGATTTAATTTAATTACGTTTAACGTAGTTAAATTAGTTATACTTTGTTGTAATATTTATTTAGTATAATAAAGCACCGTTCTACTACAATTAAATTGAATATATTATTTTGAACATCTATCGAGCAGAATAAATCACCGTTCTGTGCTTGCAAAGTAAAAAATTATCTTTCAAGTTAATTAATACGTGGATTAATTAATAAACGATACATTAGCTATTGGTTGCTAATTCTTGATAATAATATGATTGTTATTATTGTTTGATAGTTTGTTTGGATTTTAAATCCCGCTTGAAAATCGGACTGTATAAATAACCATTGTTGTGCAGGAGACTTTTGTAGAGAGACCCTTAGAGGTTTCTCGCCATTATTAATTTATTGTTATATGCATCCTACTTTTATTCTCATGTTGATTATGCTAATGTTTGGTTGAAATATTTATGGCATGCTGTTTGATATGTGTAAGTGTCGTAATAGCGATTATCATTATACCGTCACATATGAAATATCATCTCCTTAAATCTTTACGCATGTTGAACTTGTGCTTGTATGTTTACAAAATAAATGTTTGATCGTGTTTTTGCTCTTTGAAAGTTGTTTAAACTATATTTTCAAGTATTTTGAAATTTTGAAAATAAAGGATATGTGTTGATTAAAACCTATAAAAGGAGTTATAAATTTAATTAATTATCTTTATAATAATTAACATTGTTTTAACTTTTATAATGGATTATAAATTGGATTTGATTATCTTTCACGATAATTGATGTTGTTCAAATTTATAAAGGTTATTTACCTTAAATATTATGTAAATTCTTTTCAAATGGTTTTGAAAGGATTGTATAAGTATTTGAAAAGAATTAGAGGTTTAAATATATTCTTAATCATTATTTAACTATAATAAAGTTAATTAATAAATTTATCGATGATGTTTAAAGTTAATTAACCGATTTAATAAAAGTGTTTTAAGGTTAATTAACTAATTTAATAAAAGCGATTAAAGTTAATTAACCGAGTTAATAAGAGTGTTTTAAAGTTAATTAATAAAAGTGATTAAAGTTAATTAACTGATTTAATAAAGGTGTTTAAGGTTAATTAATTGATTCATTAAAAGAGTTACAAATGTGATTAATTGTCTTTTAGGATAATTAATGGGGTTTTAAATTTACAAAAGAATTATTTCAATTATCTTTCAGGACGAGTAACATTGTTTTAAATTTATAAAAGAATTTTAATTGATTTACTATCTTTCGGGATAATAAATGTTGCTTGAAATTTATAAATGATAGTTTATAATTGAGATAATATTTTAAAAGGAATTGTTTGAAAATAAAGCTATGTGTAGATTGTCTTGGGTTTATACTAAATAATGTTTTATGACATTTATTTTTGACCCTTCTTTTTAATACACTTAAAATTATAATTAGCTCTTCAAAAAGAATATTTTTAAAGGATGTTTTTAAAGTGCTTTACAAATATTTGTGATGTGAAAATCAAGCACAAGTGTGAGCTAAATGTTTTAAAAGCTTGATTCATTTATTGGTGGTAAGTATATGCAATTATATTTCCATATACAATCATTTTGTTATTCCCGATAGCTGATTTATTGACTATCGATTTTGATTTGCTATCTACTTTGTGTTTCGTCTATTCAAGACGATTTGTTGCTCTTCTGAGCGTTGATATCCTTTGCCGGAAATGACTAAAACAATAGAGCGAGTAGGGGCCAAACTATATGGGGTTGCTCCTATTTGGGTATTTTCACATCTACTTAAGATTGGTTTCGATACATGCGCATTGAGATGTGAAATACTCGGATTCTCGGTAAGGTTTGCGGGGTCCGACTTGGAGGTTTTCGAGAGCCATCATAGTTCTCAAGTGCATTTTCTAGAGGTATACTTTCGGTAAGGGAGTGCCCCCTCCTAATCATTGTTGGAAAATTCCCTTTCTCTATTTGATTCAAATCTTTGAATCATTTTCTTAATTGCATCGAGAAATGCATGGAACTCTTCTCGATGTTTAATTATTTGTTTCCATTCTTACAAGTCTGATTTTACTCCGACTTGTTTTTCATTCTTATTTATGGATATTGTTCTTTTGAGGTAAAACCCACTCTGTTTTTAGCGACGTGGTCTCACAGATTTATTATATGTTCATCATATTACTTGAGTTTTCTCACGCTGGGTTTCTAGAAAGATCCGAGTGCTATTTTATTATAATGCTTGGGTTAGACCAAGTATTTTTTCAGGTTGTTGTTGGTGGAAGATGGATTCATGGAATAGAGCTAGATGTCCACCTGCCACGGTAGTTTTATTTCCGCTGTATTATTATATATACCCATCAGTAATTGTAAGGCCAGGAAGTTATAACTGTCCAGGCTAATGAGGTTTGGTTTTAACTCTGATTTTCTATGTATTTTAGAGTGACAACTTTTACTGTCTTTGTTATATTATATGTTGTTGTTCCATTAAGAGATTTTGTTTTCCTCTGTTCTTTTCCTTTTTCCCTAACAATCTGTCTTTCGGACGCTTGGATGCTCGACATTTGAATACCGTAGATGTATTAAGTGTCAACAATCGATGGTTGAAAAGGCAAGTCATTACAGATTGGCTAAGTCGATATTCCATAACATATTGGCATGGAGACGATTCATAAGGCTACTAATAGTTTCAGCAATTATAGTTCTTAGTCTTGCTTCAATTCCAAAAATCTTGTAATGAGAGATGGAAGCCAACTTACCTTCACTAGCTTAATCAAGGTAACATAAAGCATATCAAATGACATAATAGAAACTACATGTTATCAAAAGAAATAATAACCATTCAACCACAAAATAAAAGCTTCACTGTACACAAAAAATAATAATTGCTACAAACCATAAGTTCAAGATTGTATGTTATCGGTTACATTAGTGTTGATTAAACAAGAAGAAATTGGATCAACCTCAGTAAGGATCAAAACGGTAGCAGAAGTAGCTTCATCATTGTTGTCCTTGGCCTCTTCATATTTTTTATTGAAAGCCAATGAGATTGTAGAGGCGTTCTCGCCTAAGAAATAAAACGGAAAAGGAAAACACTTGTCTCGACTATTAACATAAGCATTGTACAGAACCTCAAAAGCCTTTTCACCAGCCGCCTCGTTGGCTTTCTCTGAGGTCAAAAGACCTTTGCTCACTTTATAAGCAGTAGCTAACGCTGCATCCCTCCTAGTCAAAGCATCTTCAAAGTCCTTTAAATAATCTTCAAGCTAGACTACTTTGCTTGTAAGCTAGGCTTCCTTGGGTTTGGCATCTTTAGCCTCCTTCCTTGCCTTCTTCTTCAACTTCTTACATTGTTGCTGAAGTAGGGTGACCTTTCTCTTGGTGCTCACATCATCTTCCAAAATCCCCTTAAATTCCCAAATTTGTAACAAAGAGCTGACACTTCAACAATATCCAGTAAAACCGAGATGTGAGCAAACTCTTCTATATAATGAGTAAAGGTAGTAAAATGAATAGTCTATACTATAACGGTTTCCTTAAAACCATACTCGATTCTTTTAAGATCCTAAGGAGTTTCTAGAATTCCAACCATAGCAGCAACAGTGGCAACATAGACATAAGAATCAAAGCACATTTGTCAACTTAGCCCATGGGCATACCCTTATCTCTACCAGAAAAATCACAGAATGACACAACAAGAGTCTTCTATCGTTAATACAATTAAGTCGCAATAGAAGATTTCATGTAACATCATGCAATACTCTCCCGACATTAGAGTGTTATTGATCTTAAGTGGCTAGGATGTACATTTATTATCATCAGCCATATGACATCACCGTTGGAGCTGAGCTAGCACGCGACAAAGTAATTGGGTAAATTTCAATTTTTTACTTATTTGGATCTTTATTGGGCGTATGTAGTCTAAATTTATTTTGAACTTTTCTAAATTTTTGTTTAAATACAATCAGTATTTTATTTAATACACTAACAATGTTTTGTTTTATATAATTTGTATTAATATATATATATATATATATATATGTTTATCATATAAACATATGTGTGTACGTGCATGTGCAGCAGGATAATGCGTGTATGGTTTGACATGACCATATATATATATATGTTGGTATTTACATTGCAACAAACATGTTAGCCCATCGTGTACGCAAATGGATTATCTAAACGAGTGCATATGCACGCCGAAGTGGGCCTGCTCTAATAACAACGTGCATGCATGGGTAACTTCCTTGACATTATCCGATTAAGGAAGCATAAGTTATAACACATTAATGCAAAGAGGGTCGATAACCTGAAAAAGGGAAGAGAAGCAAACTTAATTAAAAACGTACAGGGATATAAAAAATAAAGGTAAGTTGCATTGCAAGATGAAAGTATATTTGAGCATGGCCATTATAGAGGTCCACAGGATCAACTTCAATGCTGCTACAAAAATGGATAACAATTTACAACAATCTATTACTCATATTCAAAAAGAACATCAACCGGCATCAATTTTCTCATTAGACTAACCAAAGAAGAGGTAAAATACCATTAATAAATTTGATTTAGATCTAAGAAAAGTGTAGAAATTGAATTAGATAATGTGCTCATGTGTTGTCTGTATTTGTCTGACCCACCCAATTGGATAGTGAGAATCTATATAGAACTCAACTGAAAGAATTAAACTTTTTTAGTGGACTGCAAGATAAATAATTTCAAAAACAACATGAAAATATCAGTAGCATCACCAAATAAATAGTAGTATTGAACATATTTAACAACATACACAAAACATAGCAGACTTCAAACATAGTATATGAATAACAACATAATAAGTTGCCTTTTTTAAATATAAAATAAAATTAAATAGCTACAAAAGTTTGTAAAGAAAAAATTAAATATCAATCTTAATTTACATATTCTGACATTTAAATACAAATGACTACAGTGAACATTCAAAACAGAAATAGATGTTATGCACAAATCCCCATAGGCAAGTATGCAGTTTTCTAGATTTTTGGTCGCAGTTTTCTATACAACAATAATGACTTTTAATAAGTTAGGCAAACAAGTTCCTCCCTGAGTATTAATCACATAATGAATGAGACGTTACAGTCTTATGTTTCATGGCAGTCTTTTTTATTATAAACTATAAATAAGGACTCATCCAATTCCAATTATAATATTTATTGGCTAAATGAAGGAGTTCCAAAATGTCTGGGTAAACAAAATTAAGAATACAGATAATGAATCTGCAGTTATGCTCGGTGTATTAAAGCACTAATGTTGCATTCTAAAAATGTAGATTTTTTCCATAAGGTATTGCATGAATATATTTTCATTATAATAATGTATAGTTATACAAACATATGCATTATACAAAAGGTTATGGCAAACATTATCAAAAACCTTTTACACTAAGGTAATGCATGCATTAAACATGCTATTAGTTCTCAACTTAATTTGCATCATACAGTAAATCCAGTTTGCGTAATGTGTAACAATTAGCATACCACATAAATGAGTGATTTTTTCTTCAAAGATTAATCAAAAGTTATGAATATGTACATTTAATTTCAATAAATCGTCTGGTGTCGTACGTACAATTTACTTATTAATCAAAATAAATAAATATAAACTTGAATTTACTAATACAGGGTTCTCTCTTAAAACCACATATTTGTAAGTTATAACATTATTCTATTTTATTATTACATTATACAATTAAAGTCAAATGAACACGATTAAAACCACATATTCTAATTATATTTCATCTTTTCCAACACTGACTTGAATGAAGTAAGTACTATCATGTTAGCAAAAGTGACACAACTGGCTACAAAACATTACAATTTTTGTGAAATGTCAGATCTACAGAGCTTCGAAAAGCATTTTCACTAAATTAGTATATAGTTTCTCCATAAAGTTCAAAAGCCTACAAATTTGCTTTGTCAAAAACCAATTCAAAACTAATAAGGCAACCCATGTAACAATTCAAATAGTTGTGAATATATAATTTTTACAAAATGGTTCAATCAATAATCACATCCTTAACCCTAAAAAAATAGATAAATATCTTTCGATATACATTCTACAAACACTCTCTCCCCTTTTCCAATATAGTGATTAAAGAGGATCCAATAGAAAGAGGCAACACAAACTACAAATGTAATATTATGCACCAATATTAAGAGGTGAAAATTGATACACGCATACATTTCAGAAAAAAAACTAATTCGTTTACATCATCCCAAAACTCTTCTTCAATCCCAATTGATTCGTTTCGTTTACACCATCCCTAAACTCTTCTTCGATCCCAATTACAATTAACCAAGGCGAAAAAGAAAAAGAAGAAGAAGAAGCATTCATATCAACAATTTTTGCATATAGGATGAAAAAAATCTTACATGTATATAGTATACAGAAACAATTTTTTACAACAAAAAACCACGTTCAAAACATAATAGGCACCGTAATCGCACCTAGATCTGCAATGACCGAACTGAAAATCAAACCTAGAAGTGAAATTTGTTTGGTTTGCTTTGAGTTCTCTCGCATCAAGATGTCGATCCCTATTTGAAACATGCTTTTCTTCTCCATATCAAACAATGCCGATTCATTTTCACGAATTCCCAGATCTGACGGCTTTACTTTTTGCACATTGAGCCTCAACTTCCTTTTATCTTTATGTCAATTGCCACTCCCCATACCTTTGTCTGAACGCACAAAGAGGCCACGTGAATTCATTTGAAGACATAATAGTATTTTGGGATAAAGGGTATTTTGGGTAGTTCAAAAAGACACGGATGAAATTAGTTCAAAGAATTATCATTATTAGTAGTAAAGATATATGTATGTGTGTGTACATTAAAATATTATATAAATAAATGTATGTATGTATAAATATAATTATATACTTATTATAAAATATCGGTTATAAATTATTTATATCAAGCATTTATAATATATATATATATGAATATAAATAAATTATAAAATTATTTCAAATATTAGTTTGTAAAATAACTTTGAGTATATATAATATGAAATTCGAATTGAAAGTATTTATTTATATAATTTTCCTAAATTTTATTTATATACATATTACATACACACATATAACTAGTTATATATATATATATATATATATATATTGGTGCTGCTCTCAACCAGATAAGATAATAAAATAATTTGTTTTTTAATTTTCTTTTTGGTTTTAGATAATTTATTAATAAATACTTATAACTAACTAAAATCCATATGGAATTAATAAAGAAAATATTTTAAAAATTCATTTTTTAAGACAAAATTTATATTTTATATTACATAAATTTTTTGCAGAATTTTATATTGTTTATAAATGTATACATTTATTTTATTTATTTAACAAATTTTTAAATCAAGTAAATAATTAAACTTAAAATATATAGATGAAATATTTTATTTTGCCGAAAGCTAATAAGTTATAAACAAAATTTTTGTAAAATTTAAAATATATTTATTATATGATTTAATCTTTTGTATTTAGATTTAATTCGTTAAAATCATTTAATAATATTATTGTAATCAATTTTTTTATTTAGGCCGTGAGCAACATATAGGCATATATACACCATTTTTTTGCACACACGCGCGCACGTGCACACACACACACAGATATATATATATAACCATCGATATATGATAATGCATCACTATACTGATTCGTTGTAAAATCTATCTAGCCAACATATGATGCAATGATCAATTAGATATTTGAGTATATTAGTAAACAAGAAGTATACCTTTACTAAGGCTTAGAGCTTGCACCTTGCAACGATGAAATAGACTCCTTAAATCGAATTCCAATTTTGAAGTTGCTAGCTTCTGAATTGCTTTACCACCAACGATCGAATTATAGTTAATTGGTGTGAGTTAGTGCTTTGATTTTTGGGGTTGTTATTAGGTGAGGCCGACTTGATATGAACAGCAAGGAAGTGAATGCAAAAGTATTCGCAAATCGAGGGTTAGAGTGATTATCTAAGAGAGAGACCAGGAAGTGAAATGAGGATCAAGATCCACTTATTTCTCTTACCGTTTCTTTCTCTTTTGAATTCAAAATTCCTTCCCTTTCTACGATCATATGGCCAGCCATAATGTTCTACCCTATAGTTGCTCATACCAAGCCGCAATTTGGGCCTTTAAACTATTTTGAGCCTAAATATTATTTATTACGTCTAAATCCAATTTAAACGTGTATCGATATCGTATATCGATTAGTGTTTGTATAACTATTATATGCACGCTATTTAATATTGTTTAATTCACATCAAATAATTGTTATTAATATTTCATAAATATTAATTAATTTAATAAATTTTTAAGGATTATAATTTAATTAAATCGGGTGGTAACATGAGTATTCAAAATTTCGTTTGTGTGACTCTTATATGTCAGCGATTAATATCAAACAATTTGAATATTAACGTCCACACTTCGCTTAGCAAGTGGTGTGACATTATAGCCGAATTTATCACTTACTTGGTTTCGGTAAAATGCAATTTTAATTTTATTAAGCGTTACCTGATAGTGACAATTATTTACACTAATTCTCTTCATCAAAACTATATCACTTTGGACTTATGAAATTTGGTAACGGTCAAAATTCCAGTATCGTCATATTCAACTCTATAATCCAAATACCAAGTCCTTGGTTCAATAATAATTATTATTTATTGACCGAACTACTCTGGCTAGATATTTTGACTTTGGGTTGACTTCAGTTGATCATGATACTAACCATATACAACAAAAGAGATGAATACATTCTTGAATAGTGTTTCATTTCCAATACTTCTACTCGATCCAACTATAGACATTCGATGGACGCCATGCCATAATTTGACTATAATCAAAGTGAAGCTTTCATATTGAAGACCAACGAGATTCTTAAGTTAAGAGAACTATGTAAATTAGTCACATCGATATTCTTTTTTTGACTTAGTTAAACTTATCAATAGAAAACTGTTGAGTGAGTCATTCCATAGTTAGCCAATAACCATCAGTACGTAACCCCTTGGTGCCCCTAACAATAATGAGCAATCAATACCATACATTTTGAGAGTGTTACATACTTTAGTCTCCACAGATGCATCGGTATCCAGCCTTGATACATCTTGACTGGGAATATTTAAAATGATGTGTTTATTATATTGTGATACAATACTCATGATCACAACTATTTGTAATTACTATCACGAACATACTATTTATGGATTTTCTATTGAATATATTTTAATTAAATATTTAATTATTTATAACACGTTATATTAAATATATATAACATAAATAAAACACCTTTTATTATGAACGAGAATTGATTGTAGAGTTAATAATTTACAATAAATTACAAAATTATCCTTTGGACATACCCCTGACTCTATCAATTACGATTATGTTACCACCGTAATTGGGTACACATTGAATTACTTTTAAGTGAAACAGTACTCAAGAGAAGATTCATCTCCGTCGCTTTAGAAAATCAGTATCACCATAATTGGTAATCAACTTCAAGTTAAAGTCTCTGGCCAAAGTAAAACAGTTAATCGATAAATATTAATTGATTGAACTAAGAAGTTTAAAGTAGTCTATGCAATCAATTGCAATTTTTTCTAGAGTTTTTAGTCATTGACCAGACTCCATATATCATAGTGATGTAGCGATGACAAAAAGAAAATATGCACAAAATATCATTATATTATGTAGCTTAATATGGACTAGAAATTGGATTTTGCTTAAATAATCTATTACCAATTGCAGTCATGTTCGATACTGTACTTTAATAAAGTTCACACATGCTTTGGTATTTAAACTGTTTAAATATTGATTAAGGGCCGAGTTCACACTAGGGTGTCAACAAAATCGAGTTATTATCTAATTTCCAAGCCAATTAAAAATTAATTTATAAAAGCTACAAGTTTATGATAAAATTAATATAAACATTGTATCAAATTTTTATGGCATATTAGTTATTTATTTAAATCCTTAAATTTAATTGAAATAATATATAAATTATTACATAATGATTTAATTAAACATATGGACTTAGAATAATTAATTAAATAATTAATATATTGTATATTAATTTGACCTGACATCATGCAATCCCAATCTAGGGTGCGGAGGGCCTTAACAAGAGGCAAAGGGGAGAAATTGACTTGGTCTGTGGGATAAATGATATTTGGATTCAAATTAGAAATAAAGATGGAAGATATTTGATACTATGGTAGTTATAAATAGCCACACCCGTTCTCATGCAAGTGACACAAAAAATAATAAACCATAGCCTTCATTAGAGAATTGTGGAGGCTTGGAAGCCAGGATTTGCACACTGAGTATGAGGACAAAGATGTGATCTGAAGAGGAACAACTAACTACCGACTTATCAATAACCAGTAGATCTAAAAAAATACACATTTATTTTCTATATATTATAAAATCATTATATTCCTATATCATAAATTGTTTTCGATCAAAAAAAATATTTTTTCGAGAATAAATAACAATATTTGAATATTTAAAATATACTAATATATGTGTCTATGCTTAATTACACTTACATATTTATATAAATAACTATTACTTACATATTTACTCCCGGCCTACCCATACACACACTCTTACATATTTATAAAATAATAATACATATATATTTATTCATGACCTGCCAATGTGTGTGTGTGTTTCTGTGTGTGTCTGTGTGAAGTAAATTGTATGGTTTTAAACCAAAGTTGAAAACCTTGTTTATTTATTCTCGTGTTTAAAAAATAGTATCCTTTATTTTTGATTTAAAAAAATACAATTTTATTTTATATTATATATATACATACATATATATATATATCTATATATATTAAACAGGAAAATAGGCACAAGGACAAACTTAGAAAAAAATTTAGACTGAAAAACATCAAGTTTGTTTTTTTGGATAATGGACAATGCAAGTTATAACTAGAATTTTGTACAGTGTAAAACCAAATATAAAGCTAGTTATAACTAGCATTTTGTATAGTGTAAAAGTTGAATATAATACTAACTATAACTATCATTTGTCCTTTAGCCTAAACTAAAACTTGATATCCTTCAGCCTAATTTTTTTTCAAAGTTTGTCATTTTTCCTAATTCTGCCTATATTAAATACAGCTTTAAATCAAACATAATTGAGTATAAATATACATTTACATGTACATACATATACATATACATATACATATATCATACATACATAGACACACACATAGGGACATATATATATATATATATGCAAATACATACATACATACGTAGATACATACATACATACATACATTTATATGTTTGTGTGTGTCTGTAATAAATTTAAAAATCAAAGGGAAAATACTTTTTTTTCTTTGTCATTATATATATATATATTATCACCTATCATTATTATGTTAAAACCCTAAACATTGTTCCTTTACTTATAACCATAAATCACAATAATTATTTACATCCATATGTTGGTATTTGTATTTATATGTCATAGGATAGTTTATAATCTATAATGTTTGCATTGCAAATGTGAACATTTAAGTAGCTAAATATAATAAATCAAAATTAAAATTGAACTTAAATAGTATACATCCAACATATATAATAAGCTTAAGACATAATATATAAATATACATAAATTAAAATTTCAACATAAATTGATTAAAATAAACTAAAAACAAAACACTTTTGCTAATGATCACTGAATATGATTTAGTATTAATAAACTATTCATGTAAACACAAAATAAGATCTAGTGCAAATTAATAAAAGTTTTCTTTATGAAATTTCCTCCTTATACACCATTGCCAATGCACTTGATCCAACATAGCGCAAAATTTTATTTTATAGTATCATTTATGAATTATAATAGCAATTTATGAATTATATTTACATTTTTTTTAATTGTAATAGCATTTTATTATTTGTATAACAATATTATTTTTTGTAGTAGCATTTTATGAATAATAATATTATTTCTTAGGTAGGGTATGTATATTTTAGATTACAAAGCTATTTTGTAATAGTATTTTTTGAATTATTATTAGATTATTTAAATGTTTATATTAGCTCATAAAGTTATTTACTTGTAGCATTTTTAAATGAATTGTTTTCATTTTTATCTTCTAGTAGTAGTTTATGATTCTTACAAAGGTAATATAATTTTATTTAAATTTTTGAAAGTTTATAATTCTATTTTTTGTTGATTATATTATGATCCAACTACATAGTAGCATTTTTGTATTTGTTGAATTAAAAAAGAAATCAACTTTTTTTTCAATTTTATCGTGTAGTAGTATATTTAAATATTATTGCTTAGCAACATTTTGTATTTACCGAATCAAAATATATAGCAAATTTTTTTTTACCTCGTAGCAACATTTCGTGTTTGTATACTACTGCATAGTAGAATTTTTTTGCATAGGAAATGTAATAGTTGTAATCTTGATTTCGAAGCAAATTAAGATAAGGATATTAAATAAGAGGAAGGTTCAATGACATCCTTATTATAGTGCACTCCTATTGTATCTTGAGCTATACTATTTGAAATACTACAAAATTTGGCAATTATCTTCAGCTCATATTCAATACCATCCGAACAAAATTGGGCTCATTTGAATATAAACAACATAATACATTTGATGTTTAAATTTAATGGTTAAAATAAATGATAAACAATTGATTTATGATTTTGAAAAGGCTACAAATACTGAAATAGTCTCATGTTTTTAGAGATGATCCACTAAATGTGGATTGAAAATCTTTAAAATTTTATAGTATTTGGAATAGTGTAGCTCAAAATACGATTGGGCTATTATATGGATGTTATAAAATAGTGGTGTCATTGAACATTAACACAATTTATGGTTAATCTGTCGCATTGAAAATGTAGCATGAAATGAATTTTGAAAATTATTACGTTAAGACGCACTAAATTTTGCATACGAAACACTTTTATTTTATGGTCTAAATTCCATAGTAAAATATTGATTTGCATTCCATAATCTAGAAATTTATATAATAACCTTAATAAAATGAAAATAACATAAAATGGTGGAACAATTGCCTTTCAAGCATCACCTCAAAAATTTACTAAAATTTCACCAAACAATGCAAAATAGCAATAACACCGCAATCCCAAAATAAAACAGTTGAAAGATGTTATAAACTTGAAATTACTCCTAATATTCAATTTGGTTAACCCAAAATACAAAATTTAGGAACTTTGGTTCCATATTTGTAAATTAAATGTTTCATCGAAGAAGGGTGTTTCTCTTCTTTTAGAAGATAAAAGACACTTTATTTCTTCCACCAGGTATGAGAGCATAAAGCTTTGTTTGTAATGATTTTCAAGTTGATGTGTTCTGTACCATAGTATTTGTGTGTTACCGTTGGCATCTAGGATTTTTTTTCTGGCTACTAAAACTATAGACCACCTTCAACAATTCTATTTCTTTCTTTCTAGCACCAATTATAATTTTCCTCACGTGAACATGCATCCAAAATGCAAAACGCTTATTTTCTCTCTTTCTTTCAGAACGAATGCTACCGTCGAAAGGAAAAATGAAGAATCAAGTCATTTGTTAGTAAGTCAGAAGCTCACCGCCTCTCAACAACCTATGCAAACGTCGCGTAAGCAATACTTCTCAAGTTTTATTTTATGAAAACCTAGATTTTCAATTCGCATTTGAATTGATTGCGGTTGATTGATTTGTTGAAGAATCAAAAAACTCTAAACAACGTATTCATGATTGATTTGTTGAAACAAAATTGACTTTAACACATGAAAAGGAAACTTAGATCTTTGTGATCATCATAATTAGGATCATCCGCTAAACCTTCACTTTCCATCATCATTTGGCCAAAAAGAGTATATATTTTTTGGTTTAGGGTTTGGAATTTTTGAGAAATATGTAAGATTTGTTGAGAAGAGATGCAAGGTATGGCTGTGTAAAGCTAAGTGAAAGAATAGAATATGGTGGCTGTTATTTGATACCTGATTTCGAATATGAAGAAGATGAGCCTATTGGAGATACTCGCGAAGCTTGGAGAAGCCCTAACCCTAGGTGCGGTGAAGGAGAGGTGTAACGCCCCACCTCTATGCTCATAATAACAAAGAGTATTAAATGAAATACTGCCTATTATTAGGAAGAATAAGGCTGGATAGGAGCGACCATCCGTAGTTGGCCTTACACTTGTATTGGTTATCTCGATAGGAGTGGTATATATACTTTTCATTTTTCATCTTATTTATTTACTCCCATCGACATATCCAATTACCGATATAAAACAAACTACGACGGTTCATAATAGTTTAGGACAATGAATATAATAATAACACAGATAATGTAAGTGCGGAACACAGATAAAACAAAATCTCATATATATACAACTGCTGTCAGTTACAATATAGTTGACACAATACATATGATACAACTACAACTGTCGACTCTGGAAGTTATATATACACATACATTATCAACTAATATACATGAATACATATCATCCTATACAATGACACGACTCCTACAAAATGACAAAGACAACTTCAGACGATGAGAAAAGTATTCATAGCCCGAACAGCAACTCAAAGAAGGAAATCTACAACCTGAAATAACTCGGGTCTGACCCGAGTATTACATTCAAAAGAAAATAATACACGGGTCAGTCTAATTCAAACTCAGTTATTAATGCACAGTAGCAATAATAATCAATATCAAATAGACGACGGTCACAGAAATCTCGTATATCCAACTTCTCAATAAGAGAATCGGATAACGGCAGATATAACACCAAACAGTGTAAATCAACAAATCAGCAATCTCAAAACGATCAATCAAATCATAATTCAACTCCAAAACATTGAAATTAACCAACGAAACAATTCAACAAATCGAAACATCAATTTAAAACTGTCAAATCTGATAGGGCTGTAGTACACGCACGCGTGTACTGCCTCGCCACTATCGCAGGAGATACACAAAAGCTCAGCGAAAGTCACAAATGATCACAAGGTCAAACCCGAATATTGGGTTTAACACAAGGAAATTAGAAACAAATCCAAACGTATTAATGCAATGCAAACCAACAAGGGCAAAACTGCATATAAAACTAAACTACAGTCACAAATGAATACGAGGGGCAAACTGCAACAAAACTGCAGCCACCACTAGATATAAAGATAGTGTAATCAAGGTAACCTGAAGTGCTACTAAACTACAGAATCAAGTAAGGGTGACGGTAATGCATCCGTGAACTAACCTAGATGTACAGTTCCCACTATTTATAGTAAAATGACTGCAACAAAATCAAAGTAATAAAGAATGAAGTCCTAATATATGCAGAATATGACAAGGTCCAATCAAAGTCAACGAGCTCACAACTATTCAAAACTGCACACTTATGAATACTTAAGGTCAGTACAAATCTACCTACATGTATATACACACATACATATGGATATGTGCACATAAATGCAGACTTGAATAATCAACTAAACAGAGAAGTGCCCAAGCCCAATTCAAATGATCAGGCAGTTAGCATACATACAAAACAGTGCCAACTGTGACACAACAAAGCAGGGAGGCTACAAGTACGAACTGAACAACGCAATGCAACTGGCAACAATGAAATGCAACTGGAAACGATGCAATAATAAAGCACAGAGACTACAAGAGTACAATAATTCCAGACTCATTCAGATAGAACAAGAATGGCTAGAGACAGTCTTATATAACTGTTACAATGAGTATGCAAGTGTATATCACACATACTAATGCCTCAGTGAAAAAGGAACAGACTCAAAGTACAAGTTAATGCAGACCACTGGTTTATCAATCAAGGAGCAATGAAGTGCAAGTGATAATGCAAGCTACAGGTCGATCTCAAGTCAATTGAAGGTGCATAACAATTGTACCAATGCTATCAGAAGCATATGCAGTGTACAGTACATGAAGATAGTGTCGACTTAATGAGCAAATGCAAGAAATAGCCATGGTGGCCGAGACTATCATGTGTATATGTATATATACAGTAAAGCAACAAGAACACATATAATATCAAGCTGATGCCAAACATAAAAAGTAACAGGGTATAACCGAAGTCACGAAATCAACAACAAACAGCAGCAGCTCATACTGTCTCAAAAATGCCAATCGAAGTAGGAAATTCCAACAAAAATCAGCACCGTGGTGACCACGAAATCAACAAAACCGACAAACAAACTTCCTATGACTGAAGTCAAGTGCAGCTGGAAGTATAACAAGAGGCAACGATCAAACAATAAGTCGGCTACCACCAATTACACGAGAACCCTAAATTGAGTTCGCAAGCTCAAGGAAGCCGAAACCAAAATGCTATCCCAAAAACAAAGTATTCAAAACAACTAGGAATTCAATGCCGAGAGTCTCACTTAATCAGATAACGAAAATCAAAATTTTTAAACAAGCCTGTACTGAAGTCGAAGCAGAAATCAAGACGATGTCCCACAAAGATACCGTGGCCAACCTAGGACCGAAGTCAATAAGTGACAGGGGTACAAAGGCATAACCGTTTAAATAGCATCAACACAAAATCAAAGTCGTCAGTTTCAATTAATCAAGCAACGAAATTCGAACATGGCCGAAGGCCAAACAGTCTCAATTTGAAGGCCAGAGAGTTCATGTAGTGGTTTCAAACAAAAAAACAAAGCCATCGTTTTAACAACGTGGGAATCAAGTAAATCAAGTTCAAACATCCGAGCACAAGTGAAACAGTGGAAGAATGAACAAGTCAATGAAGACAAGGTCGAACAAAATAACATTGTCGAACTCGATTTCGAAAATCAACGAAGCCGTGGGTAACCCAAAAACGAACCAACATGAAAATGCCGACAACTACAAAATCAACTTCGTTCAAACAAAATCAAAAACCATCAAAGCCATGTAAATCCATTCACAAAATCGCATAATTCTGAGATTAAATTAGATGTGAGAATTTACTCACAATTTTTCGAAGCGAAGACGAGCTCGGTGGCCATGCAATCATTGAAGGAGATGCTCACCATACGACAGCTCCTTATCTTCACGGCGAGACGAAGATGAGCAAGCCCTAATTTTGATCGAGGCCGTCATTAAGTTTCGTATTTTTGATTTTTAGGGTTATGAATGAATGAAAATGAGGCAAAGGGGGCCGGGTTGGTCTTAGATGATCATCATGGCTCAAAACAATTAAAAGAAAACGTGGGCCAACTTAAAATTTAAAGCCCGCATACTATTTCACAAATTCAAAAAAAGAATTTCAACCTGATTTTTAAAAGAATTCTGATTGTTTAAACGCCAAATAATTAGCAACCTAATTAAATCGTCATATGACGATAATAATAATACTGTGAAATCCCGGGTTGTTACAGACTCCCCCCTTATAAAAATTACGTCCCCGCAATTTTCATACTTAAATTTGTCTATAACAATTATTTTTTCTACCATAAACAGGTTATGCTAGAAAAATAAGATTCGAGAACACAAATATCAAAGAAATCTTTTAATTTCAATATAGGAAATTTACAAATTCTCAACCAAATCTGATCATCAAATAGATAATCAGAAACAATCAAACTGAACAAATGCAATCATCAGCGATATCCAATTATCAACAAGATAATTAAAACTGTGCAGTTAAAGTGCTCGGCAAACTCAATGCGGCGGAGGTGCAAAAAGTCATAGCGGGGATACAGCGAGGATATAGCGGGATATAATGGATGACTCTAAAACATCATATAAAACTCATACTTAATGTTTTTACAAATATATAAATGGTAATTAAGTGAAAAATTAACATTCAATTGAATTATAATTAGTACATAAATAATTTTAAATAAAAACATGTGCGAATATACTGTAAATAAATGTAAAACTGTAATATAACATAATTGAATTTAATAGAATATTAGAGTATTTTCATTTCTGAAAATATATTAAAAAATCAATCAAATAAATTAATTTCATAATTTTTATAATGTATAAATATCATTTTTCAATTCATTTCTTTTAGAGAAGATATAGCGGAAACAGCGGAATATAGCGGAAATAACGAGATATAGCGGAAATAGCGGGGCTTAAAGCGGAAAGGCTATATTTGGGGCTATATGGATATATCGTAGCGGCAGAAATCCACTATAAGATATAGCAGGGTTATAGCGGGGTAATAGCGGGGCATTAACTGCACAGAATTAAAATACATAGAATCATAAAGCAACAATGTCTAATCATCGATACGATAATTAGAAAAACAACAAAACCTAATTATCAACAAAGATAATTATGAAACACAAATCATAAATCGCAAACTACAAATATTTAGTTATCCAACAATTAACTAGAAAGCACAAATTCCATAATCAACAAACTCTAATTATTCATAGAAATAGATAGAAAATAGCGATTCAAATAAAATCAGTATACTCTAGAATCAATTGGAGACTAGAAAATCTCATATCAATAAAATCAACAAACATCCAATTATCCAAACGATAGTCAGAAAGCAAATCAACAAATATCAAATTATCAAAAACGATAATAAAAAACATCAAATATCTAATTATCTCAAATGATAATCAGAAAACGAATCAGCACATATCTAATTACCACAACGGTAATTAAAATTTCAAATCAACCAATATTCGATTTATCAAAAATAATAATCAAATTTAAATTCAACAAATATTCGATTATCAAAAACAATAATCAAATTTAAATTCAACAAATATTCGATTATCAAAAACGATAATCAAATTTAAATTCAACCAATATTCGATTATCAAAAACGATAATCAAATTTAAATCAACAAATATTCAATTATCAAAAACGATAATCAAATCTCAAATCACAAAAATATTCGATTGTCAAAAACGATAATCAAATATCAAATCAACAAATATTCGATTATCAAAAACAATAATCAAATTTCAAATTCAACAAATATTCGATTATCACAAATGATAATCAAATTTCAATTTCAACAAATATTTACTTATCTAAAGCGATAATTAAATCTCAAATCAACAAATATTTAATTATCTAAAGCGATAATTAAATCTCAAATCAGCAAATATTTAATTATCTAAAGCGATAATTAAATCTCAAATCAGCAAATATTTAATTATCTAAAGCGATAATTAAATCTCAAATCAACAAATATTTAATTATCTAAAGAGATAATTAAATCTCAAATCAACAAATATTTAATTATCTAAAGCGATAATTAAATCTCAAATCAGCAAATATTTAATTATCTAAAGCGATAATTAAATCTCAAATCAACAAATATTTAATTATCTAAAGCGATAATTAAATCTCAAATCAACAAATATTTAATTATCTAAAGCGATAATTAAATCTCAAATCAACAAATATTTAATTATCTAAAGCGATAATTAAATATCAAATCAACAAATATTTAATTATCTAAAGCGATAATTAAATCTCAAATCAACAAATATTTAATTATCTAAAGCGATAATTAAATCTCAAATCAACAAATATTTAATTATCTAAAGCGATAATTAAATATCAAATCAACAAATATTTAATTATCTAAAGCGATAATTAATCTCAAATCAGCAAATATTTAGTTATCTAAAGCGATAATTAAATCTCAAATCAACAAATATTTAGTTATCTAAAGCGATAATTAAATCTCAAATCAACAAATATTTAATTATCTAAAGCGATAATTAAATCTCAAATCAGCAAATATTTAATTATCTAAAGCGATAATTAAATCTCAAATCAACAAATATTTAATTATCTAAGCGATAATTAAATGCAACAAGTATCCGAATATCAAAACGATAATCAGAATCAATAAATATCTAATTATCACAAGCGATAATTAGAAACACAAATATCTGATTATTGAAAACGATAATCAGAACTCATATCAACAAATATCTAATTATCACAAGCGATAATTAGAAACAACAAATATTTAATTACCGATACGATAATTAAATCTCATAACATTAGATATCTAATTACCTGCAGATAATTAGAAACAACAAATATCTAGAAATCAATTAAGAAGACTAGAAAATCAACATAAAAGCTTGGATCGATCCCATCAGATGGCGAGTTTTTAATTCGCCGCACGTGCATCAACAAATGGCCGAAGCCTATCAAGTACTCAACATAATTTTGGCGCCCAACAAATGACCCGAAGGTCCGCAGAGTGACCCGAAGGTCTAGTACTGGTATTTGACCCAAAGGTCCATCAGAGTGGCCCGAAAGCCCAACAAATGACTCGAAGGTCCAACAAATGACCCGAAGGTCCAACATAGTGGCTCGAAAGCACACGAAAGCATCAAATATTTCAATTAACGAGTCTGGAATTAACCAAAATAGTAAACGCACATGTCCCATAACCACGAGTTTTACTAAATCGTTTAATTCTCTTCATCGTTTCCTTGAAAATGCAAATTCATCAAAATCATCAAAACAACAGATATTTCAATTAACGAGTCCGGAATTAACCGAAATAGCAAACGCACATGTCCCATACCACATGTTTTACTAAATCGTTTGATTTTCTTCATCGTTTCCTTGAAAGTGCAAAATTGTGTATTTTGTAAAAATACACTTTACATTTTTAAACGGACAAGTCCGGAATTAAGCGAATCAGTAAAAGAAAGGGGTCATAGTCCTCGATTTTGCTGAAACGTTTAAATCGCTTCCTCATTCTTTTGAAAGCGCAAACTATAAAAATTCCTGAAAACAATTTTATTTATTTTGTAAAAATAATAATTCACATTCTCAACTGGACAAGTCCGGAGTTAAGCGAAACAGTAAAAGAAAGGGGTCATAATCCTCGATTTTGCTGAATCGTTTAAGTCGCTTCCTCATTCTTTTGAAAACGCAACTGTTAAAAATTTATAAAACCATTTTCATTTTAAAACAATTTTCCAATCATGTGATTAAAGCAGCAACATTAGTAACAATTTCGAAAAGGAAATTGTACTTCTCCAGAACATCGTAAAACGAATCTCAGAATCAGCATTGCGGAATGACCGCTTGAAAACCCATTTTTTTTTAAATTTGACTGTTACTGAAGTCAAAGCAACAGTAATTTTAAAACGTCAAAATCTCATCAAATAATTTACATCAAAATGTAATATCAGTGAATTTTCATTCATCAAAATGCCAACAAAACACCGTGCCTCAAAATTTAGCATCGATGTAAAAATTCCGTTATAAAAATACCGACAACACAATACGTTTCATAACCAAGCATCGGTTCAACGCAAAATAATTGCAGTAACGTGCAATTCATATTTGCACGCGCACTACAATATAAACAAAGAAATTACTCTATTATCTTTAATGAAGATAATTTAAAACAGCAAAAGTCTAATCAATAGATGATTAGTACAAAAGAAAGCCAGCGGAAATTTCAACAAAAATCACATAACTGTAATTTCTTCGAATCCTCAATTCGGATTCGAAATTCTCAAAGAAATAAAATAGTTACAGCTATGTAAACAGCAAATGAAACCTATTTTAATTTCACACTTTGATTTTCAAATCAAAAAGATTATCAGCTGTATTCAGCGAAGACAGTTTCACTGTTTCCGCTGCACACTCTGATAAACAGAACACAATTTAATCAAATCAACAAAACACAGTTTCACTTTTATTTTTAAATAAAGATATTTAAAAATTTACATCTAAATTCAAAACGTTAGTTTTGACTCAAAGCACAATAAAATATCGACCAATAGTTGTAACATATGTTCCATCCAAGTTATGTTTTATATTATGTCCATAAACCAAGCTCTGATACCGACTGTAACGCCCCACCTCTATGCTCATAATAACAAAGAGTATTAAATGAAATAATGTCTATTATTACGAAGAATAAGGCTGGATAGGAGCGACCATCCGTAGTTGGCTTTACACTTGTATTGGTTATCTCGATAGGAGTGGTATATATACTTTTCATTTTTCATCTTATTTATTTACTCCCATCGACATATCCAATTACCGGTATAAAACAAACTACGACGGTTCATAATAGTTTAGGACAATGAATATAATAATAACACAGATAATGTAAATGCGGAACACAGATAAAACAAAATCTCATATATATATATATATATTTATATATATAACTGCTGTCAGTTACAATATAGTTGACACAATACATATGATACAACTACAACTGTCGACTCTGGAAGTTATATATACACATACATTATCAACTAATATACATGAATACATATCATCCTATACAATGACACGACTCCTACAAAATGACAAAGACAACTTCAGAAGATGAGAAAAGTCTTCATAGCCCGAACAGCAACTCAAAGAAGGAAATCTACAACCTGAAATAACTCAGGTCTGACCCGAGTATTACATTCAAAATAAAATAATACACGGGTCAGTCTAATTCAAACTCAGTTATTAATGCACAGTAGCAATAATAATCAATATCAAATAGACGACGGTCACAGAAATCTCGTATATCCAACTTCTCGATAAGAGAATCGGATAACGGCAGATATAACACCAAATAGTGTAAATCAACAAATCAGCAATCTCAAAACGATCAATCAAATCATAATTCAACTCCAAAACATTGAAATTAACCAACGAAACAATTCAACAAATCGAAACATCAATTTAAAACTATCAAATCTGATAGGGCTGCAGTACACGCACGCGTGTACTGCCTCGCCACTATCGCAGGAGATACACAAAAGCTCAGCGAAAGTCACAAATGATCACAAGGTCAAACCCGAATATTGGGTTCAACACAAGGAAATTAGAAACAAATCCAAACGTATTAATGCAATGCAAACCAACAACGGGCAAAACTGCATATAAAACTAAACTGTAGTCACAAATGAATACGAGGGGCAAACTGCAACAAAACTGCAGCCACCACTAGATATAAAGATAGTGTAATCAGGGTAACCTGAAGTTCTACTAAACTACAGAATCAAGTAAGGATGACGGTAATGCATCCATGAACTAACCCAGATGTACAGTTCCCACTATTTACAGTAAAATGACTGCAACAAAATCAAAGTAATAAAGAATGAAGTCCTAATATATGCAGAATATGACAAGGTCCAATCAAAGTCAACGAGCTCACAACAATTCAAAACTGCACACTTATGAATACTTAAGGTCAGTACAAATCTACCTACATGTATATACACACATACATATGGATATGTGCACATAAATGCAGACTTGAATGATCAACTAAACAGAGAAGTGCCCAAGCCCAATTCAAATGATCAGGCAGTTAGCATACATACAAAACAGTGCCAACTGTGACACAACAAAGCAGGGAGGCTACAAGTACGAACTGAACAACGTAATGCAACTGGCAACAATGAAATGCAACTGGCAACGATGCAATAATAAAGCACAGAGACTACAAGAGTACAATAATTCCAGACTCATTCAGATAGAACAAGAATGGCTAGAGACAGTCTTATATAACTGTTACAATGAGTATGCAAGTGTATATCACACATACTAATGCCTCAGTGAAAAAGGAACAGACTCAAAGTACAAGTTAATGCAGACCACTGGTTTATCAATCAAGGAGCAATGAAGTGCAAGTGATAATGCAAGCTACAGGTCGATCTCAAGTCAATTGAAGGTGCATAACAACTGTACCAATGCTATCAGAAGCATATGCAGTGTACAATACATGAAGACAGTGTCGACTTAATGAGCAAATGCAAGAAATAGCCATGGTGGCCGAGACTATCAGGTGTATATGTATATATACAGTAAAGCAACAAGAACACATATAATATCAAGCTGATGCCAAACATAAAATGTAACAGGGTATAACCGAAGTCACGAAATCTACAACAAACAGCAGCAGCTCATACTGTCTCAAAAATGCCAATCGAAGCAGGAAATTCCAACAAAAATCAGCACCGTGGTGACCACGAAATCAACAAAACCGACAAACAAACTTCCTATGACTGAAGTCAAGTGTAGCTGGAAGTATAACAAGAGGCAACGATCAAACAATAAGTCGGCTACCACCAATTACACGAGAACCCTAAATTGAGTTCGCAAGCTCAAGGAAGTCGAAACCAAAATGCTATCCCAAAAACAAAGTATTCAAAACAACTGGGAATTCAATGCCGAGAGTCTCACTTAATCAGACAACGAAAATCAAAATTTTTAAACAAGCCTGTACTGAAGTCGAAGCAGAAATCAAGACGATGTCCCACAAAGATACCGTGGCCAACCTAGGACCGAAGTCAACAAGTGACAGGGGTACAAAGGCATAACCGTTTAAATAGCATCAACACAAAATCAAAGTCGTCAGTTTCAATTATTCAAGCAACGAAATTCAAACATGGCCGAAGGCCAAACAGACTCAATTTGAAGGCCAGAGAGTTCATGTAGTGGTTTCAAACAAAAAAACAAAGCCATCGTTTTAACAACGTGGGAATCAAGTAAATCAAGTTCAAACATCCGAGCACAAGTGAAACAGTGGAAGCATGAACAAGTCAGTGAAGACAAGGTCGAACAAAATAACATTGTCAAACTCGATTTCGAAAATCAACGAAGCCGTGGGTAACCCAAAAACGAACCAACATGAAAATGCCGACAACTACAAAATCTACTTCGTTCAAACAAAATCAAAAACCATCAAAGCCATGTAAATCCATTCACAAAATTGCATAATTCTGAGATTAAATTAGATGTGAGAATTTACTCACAATTTTTCGAAGCGAAGACGAGCTCGGTGGCCATGCAATCATTGAACGAGATGCTCACCATACGACAGCTCCTTATCTTCACGGCGAAACGAAGATGAGCAAGCCCTAATTTTGATCGAGGCCGCCATTAAGTTTCATATTTTTGATTTTTAGGGTTATGAATGAATGAAAATGAGGCAAAGGGGGCCGGGTTGGTCTTAGATGATCATCACGGCTCAAAACAATTAAAAGAAAACGTGGTCCAACTTAAAATTTAAAGCCCGCATACTATTTCACAAATTCAAAAAAAGAATTTCAATCTGATTTTTAAAAGAATTCTGATTGTTTAAACGCCAAACAATTAGCAACCCAATTAAATCGTCACATGACGATAATAATAATACTGTGAAATCCCGGGTTGTTACAAGAGGCGAGTGTCGCAGTGCTTTGTGGCTTCGTTCGGTGGAGGCGTCACTTGGATCGGTGTTGAGATGATTTGAGGAAGAAGGAAGCTGGTTCGTTGATTGAAGAAAGGATTGTGAAGCGGTGAAGGGTTGATGAAGAAAGAAGAAGTGATTTCGTTCGGTGGCCAATGCAATGTTTTCCTAGAAGAGAAGGGGATAATGTCGAACGAAAGATTTCGTTCGGCGGCATGCCGGTCCAAATCTTGTGCCGCTCTAAATATTTTGTTCGGTGATTTAGGTTGCCGCTCCAGAAGTGTACCGATCCAAATGATTACAGGTCCAAGTGCTATATGCCGAACCAAATTGTGCCAGACCAGATGCATGCCGAGCCAAGTAGTGTCGCTCCAGATGTTTGGTTTGTGAATTGGGCTTTGCTGGTCCAGATGGATGTCGAACCAAAACCTAGTGCTGCTATATAGCAGCTACCCCTTCTTATATCTTCACTCTATAAATAGTGGAGCTTCTGGACAACAATGGAAGCCATTCTAGAGAGCTAAAACTCTACATAATTTTGTCTGTATTGTATATTCTTCTTATGTATATCCTCCAAAAGTGAATCAATCTTGTAACTCTAATCTTTCAGTGATTAATAAAATCTCCTCTCCTCAAGTGGATGTACACTGCCTCGCGGTAGTGGAACCACTATAAATACTGGAGTTATTTATTTTTCTGCATTGCATAGATCTGTGACTGTATGTTCTGGTGTTTATCTCTGTTTGTTTCATCTCACTACAATCACGATCCAGTTGTTTTCTACCGTGTTGGGTTTTTTATTCCCTTAGACTGATCATCTGAAGGGATTTTCCCCAACAGTCTAGTATCGGAGCTGCAAGGTTGATTGAGGAGTGTTAGATGCTATGACAGGAGATGAAGGGACTCTAGTTGTTTCAAGGCCCTATGTCAGAGGGACTTATATCGCATCAGGTTCACAGTTGGCAATAGAAAAATGGAATGAGGATAAAGACTTCGAGAAGTGGCAATGGAGGATGAAGACTGTTCTAATGAGGAATGAAGTCCATCCAATAGTGTTTACCTCTGAGGAGTTGACGACTGAGATTTCAGCCGCGGAAAGGAAGGAGATAGAGAAATGAGCGTTTATTACTTTACAACTAGCTATGGGAGAGAATGTCATCTTATAGATTAGCAGTGAGACCACTGCTAGGGGCATTTGGACCAAGCTAGAAAATCTCTACTTAAAGAAATCTCTAGCTAACCGTTTGATATTGCTGAAGACAATTTTCACCATGCGGATGTGAGTGGGTACTTCAGTGAAGGAACATCTTAATTTCTTTGATGATCTCGTGATGAAGATGAAGACTGTTGACTTGAAGATGGATGAGGAGCAAATGACAATGATTCTTTTGTGTTCTCTTCCGTAACGATACACAGTTTTCGCTAACAGCCTTATCTTTGCTAGAGACACATTGACAGTTGAAGATGTGAAATCAGACCTTCTATCTAAGGGCTTGAGAGATCAGATGAAGGAGATAAGTGAAGGAAGTAGAAGTGGAAGTAGTAGTCATGGCCTGTTTATTGAAAGAGGTAGAGAAGATAAGAAGAAATGGCACTCTAGAGGGCGTTTCAAGTCCAGGAAGCCCGGTAATGGCATGAGAGGAAAGTCTAAGGATGGGAAGTGCTTTATCTGTAAGAAACCTGGTCATTGGAGAAAAGATTGTCCAGATTTGAAGAAGAAGGAAGAAGATGGATCTTCATCATTTGCGGTGGAAAAGTCTGTATCTGACGATGTATTGTCTGCAGCAGTATCGGATGTCTCCGACCATTGGGTGCTGGACTCGGGGGCGTCTTTCCATATGACGCCTAATAAGGATTACTACAATTCTTTCATTGGACGAGAGGGAAGCTCTATTCTTATGGGTAATGATGCAAGCTGTAGAGCAATGGGTGAAGGTATAGTGAGGATCATGATGTTTGACGGAGTGATAAGCACTTTAACAGGTGTCCGGTATGTTCTAGGTCTTCGGAAGTCCTTAATTATTCTAGGACAATTGGCATCTTTGGGATGCAAGGCAACTATCAAGAAGGATAGTCTGAAGGTTTCAAGAGGTGCACTAGTTCTTATGAAAGGAGATGTGTTTCGAAATCTGTATTTGCTGAAAGGAACCATAGTTCTTAGAGAGTCGTGCGTTGGAGTAGATAGTTCTCGTGCTTTGAATGCCACAAAGCTTTGGCATCTCACGTAGGGTCATATTTCACAGAAGGGCTTTAAGTTGCTTCGAGGACGGAAGATGATCAAAGGAGGAAGCTTCGACAAGATGGACTTTTGCCAAGAGTGTGTGTTAGGCAAGCAAACTGAAGTATCTTTTGGAGTTGGACTTCATAGATCGAGGCGAGTACTTGTGTACGTGCATACAGATGTTTGGGGACCAGTTGCTACTCCTTCTCTTGGAGGAGCAAAGTATTTTATCTCTTTCATTGATGATTTTTCTAACAAAGTATGGGTGTATGTGATGAAGGCCAAAGTAGAAAGTTTTGAGAAGTTCAAAGACTGGAAAGCGCTTGTTGAGAACCAATCTGGTTCTAGGTTGAAGGTGCTGAGATCTGATAATGGTGGTGAATTTGTCTCTGGGGAGTTCCTCGACTTTTGTCGACAGTATGGCATCCAGAGGCATTTCACTACACCAAGCGATCCGCAATCCAATGGGGTTGCAGATAGGATGAACATGACTCTACTGGAGAAGGCTCGTTGCTTGAGATTGACGGCGGGCTTGTCTAGAGGCTTTTGGGCTGATGCATTATCAATTACGGCGCATATCATAAATCGAATTCCATGCTCATCCATAGATGGGAAGATTCCAGAGGAAAAGTGGAGAGGTAAAGCAGTGTAACTTGGTTACTTACGAATTTTTGGTTGTCCTGTGTACGTTCACCATACAGGTGATGTCAAGTTAGAGACTAAAGCATACAAGGGCATACTAATGGGATACACTAATGGTATCAAAGGGTATCGAATTTGGAACCTTGTTGATCGAAAGATTGTTCATTCCAGACATGTTATTTTTGATGAGTCTGCTATGTTCAATCCAAAGGAGAAGCTACCTACCACATCAGAAGATTCTGATAGACCTAAGGAGATGGATGAAATTCCCGTGTTCCAACCATATAGTAGAGTTTTTGTTGATACTGTTGAGGAAAACGCAGTTGATGAAACATCAAAGGATAGTCTATAGGTACCTTCTAGTAGTGCTGGTGTTGTGCATGAATCTAGAGGAAGTTCAGTTCAAGGTGGAGCTGAAAGGAGTTTAGGCGAAGTAGTATCTACCCGGGTCAGTTGTGGGACTATTAGGCCGCTCGAAAGGTATGATGATTGGCAGTTTGCGAACCATAGCCTTGGTGATCAGTTTGATTATTCCCAACATGTGGTTCATGAGGAGCCGCTTAACCTTGATGAAGTTTTGAAGTCATGTGACAGTTTGAAGTGGATGTGCGCTATGGAAAAGGAGTTAGAGTCGTTGAAGAACAAGACTTGGAATTTGGTACCACCTCCTCAAAGAAGCCGAGCCATAGGTTGCAAGTGGGTGTTCAAGGTGAAGGATGATGGGAGATACAAGGCTAGACTAGTTGCTAAAGGGTTTTCACAAAGAAAGGGATTGAAGTATGATGAGATATTCTCTCCAGTAGTGAGGCATACGTCCATCCATATTTTGCTCGCTATTGTCGCAGCTCATGATTTGTAGCTGGAGCAACTGGACGTGAAAACCTCTTTCTTGCACGGAGACTTGGACGAGACCATCTACATGAAGCAGCCAGCAGTATTTGTTGTAGATGGGAAAGAAAATTGGGTTTGCAAATTGAAAAAGTCACTGTATGGACTTAAGCAGTCGCCTAGACAATGGTACAAGAGGTATGACTCTTTTATGCTTTCACTTGGTTTTGATCGTAGCATCAAAGACGCTTGTGTGTACTTCAAGCATTTAAAGAATGGTAGATGGGGGTACCTACTCTTGTACGTGGAAGGTATGTTGAATGCTTCCAAGGATAAGGCTAAAATCGATAGTTTAAAGCGAAAGCTAAAAGCGTAATTCGAAATGAAAGACCTTGGAGAAGCAAAAAAAATTTTGGGTATGGAAATCCAAAGGGAGAGAAAGCTAGGAGTTTTGAGCCTCACTCAAAAGAAGTACATTCGAAAGGTGCTTGCTCGGTTTAGCATGGAAGGGGCAAAGGCAATCAGCACATCCATGCCTTTGCACATACAGCTTTCTAGTAAAGGCTCTCCGATCTCGGAAAAGGACAAGTCCTACATGGTGAAGGTCCCTTATGCAAGTGCAGTTGGAAGCTTTATGTATGCCATGGTCTACACTAGGCCTGACATTGCATAGGCGGTTGGATTGGTGAGTAGGTTCATGGCAAATCCAGGAAAGACGCATTAGGAAGCAGTGAAGTGTATCTTCAGATACCTTAGATGAACTCCAAACCATGCACTTGTCTTTGGCGGCAGAGGAAGAGATTTCAGCTTGGTTGGAATTTGTTGTTCCAACTATACCGGTGATAGAGATCGAAGGAAGTCAACCTTCGGATATGTGTTCACCATTGGTGGGACAACGATCAATTGGAGAGCGAGGTTGCAGACGATTGTGGCTTTATCCGCTATAGAGGCAGAGCTCACAGTTGCGGTTGAAGCAGCTAAGGAGGCCCTTTATTTGAGGCGACTTTTGTGCGATTTGGGCTTCATATATGATGGCGTAGATGTGTACTGTGACAGTCAGAGTGCAATTCACTTAGCCGAAAATCTGGCATTCAGCTCGAGGACGAAGCATGTTGAGGTGAGAGAGTCGTTCCTTGTCTCGATGAGTGAAGAGAAGCTAGTTCGTCTCCACAAAGTTCACATAAAGGAGAATGCAGTAGAAATGTTTACCAAGTCGTTGCCTGTTGCTAAGTTCGAGCATTGCTCGGACTTGATTCGCTTAATTAAGTGCTAGGTGCCACGGGGTAGCACGGGAGGAGAGTTGAGATGGTTCATGGAGACGTTTGTTTTCATGGTGGAAATTGATAGGTTCTACACGGACTGGGTACTTCGAACACTTTGTTGATGGGCGGTGGCCTTGCTGGAGTTCGTTGACATAGTGTAATGGGTGATGGCTTTGCCGAAGCTCATTGGGTAAGTATCCATTGCCTGGAGCATAAAGGTGTAGATGGAGTTGGAAGGCTTGTTTGGAAATCTGGTATCAAGGTGGAGATTGTTAGTTTTGATACCTGATTTCGAATCTGAAGAAGATGCGGCCATTGGAGATACTCGTGAAGCTTTGAGAAGACCTAACCCTAGGTGCGGTGAAGGAAAGGCGAAGTCGTAGTGCTTTGTGGCTTCGTTCGGTGGAGGCATCACTTGGATCGGCGTTGAGAGGATTTGAGGAAGAAGGAATCTGGTTCGGTGATTGAAGAAAGGATTATGAAGCGGTGAAGGGCTGATGAAGAAAGAAGAAGTGATTTGGTTCGGTGGCCAGTGCAATGTTTGCTTGGAAGAGAAGGGAATAATGTCGAACGAAAGATTTCATTCGGTGACATGCCAGTTCAAATCCTGTGCCGCTCCAAATATTTGGTTCGATGATTTAGGTTGCCGCTCCAAAAGTGTACCAATCCAAATGATTACCAGTCCAAGTGTTGTATGCCGAACTAAATTATGCCGGACCAAATGCATGCCGAACCAAGTAGTGTCGCACTAGATGTTTGGTTCGGGAATTGGGCTTTGCCGGTCCAGATGGATGCCGAACCAAAACCCAGGGCTACTATATAGCAGCTACCCCTCCTCATATCTTCACTCTATAAATATTGGAGCTTCTGGACAACAATGGCAGCCATCCTAGAGTGCTGAAACTCTGCAGAATTTTGTTTGTATTGTAAATTCTTCTTATATCTAGCCTCCGAAAGCGAATCAATCTTGTAACTCTAATCTTTCAGTGATTAATAAAATCACCTCTCCTCAAGTGGACGTACACTGCCTCGCGGTAGTGGAACCACAATTAATACCGGTGTTATTTATTTTTCTGCATTGCATAGATCTGTGACTGTTTGTTCAGGTGTTTATCTATGTTTCTTTCGTCTCACTACAATCACGATCCAGTTGTTTTCCGCTGCGTTTGGTTTTTTATTCCCTTAGACTAATCATCTAAAGAGATTTTCCCCAACAGTGGCTAGAAGTACTTAAAAATATTAATGTTTAATAAAATTATAATGGTGGCCGAAATAGAAAAGGCCAGATGTTAATAGTATCACGCTAATATTATGTCCTAACTTTAAATTCCCAAAGAAAAATTTAAGCTTCCATGATATTGCAAATCCATAATATGTGCAATCGCTAATATGTGCAAACTAAACAAACACCCACGATCTAAAATTAAAAGATCAATAGGTCTCACACACTGAACAATTTTAGTAAATTTAAGTATGAAGAGCAAAACAACGATTTGGACCCAACGTTTCCTTTGTTATTTAATTTTAGGAGATATAAGAGATATTACAATTAAACAAAGATGTACTAAAGAAGAGACACAAATTTTTATTCTCTAATTTGAATTAAATGAGGAATGCATTAGAAGCGGAAATTCTAATTTTTAAGATTGGTTAAATGCATTTTCTAATAGCCTTTAGCAACAATTTATAGGTTAAAATTGTTTAAGGACGAAGTATTCCCAAACAGTACATAATTAACTGAATGATTGATTTAATCAGTCAATTTATTTTTTTCCTCTTTCCTTATATTCCATAACTAACCATTTGATTAATTGGACTCCATTTCTTTCTTCAATTTGGCCAGATGAAATCCCATGTCTCCCTTTTCTATGTCTCCATGTGTCCAAATAAATCACAACCATTGATTAGAGTGATCTTATTAGTACGTAAGGTCTATTGAATCAAATCCAATGATTATGTAACGACCCGGATTTTTGGCCATCAAATATTGGGCAATTTAACTGATTTTAATTTTTGAAATATTGATTTTATAAGTCAAATAGATTAATTTTCTGATGTTTAAAAATATCTGTATCTATAAATTGGTTTAGAACTATATTCAAATTTAAATTATAACATTTTGGGTATGATAAATTCATATATATGTATATAAACTCCACCATTTAAATTAAGGTAAAATATCCATAAATATATATATATGTAATTATATACAAAGCTTTATGGTGTTTGATAATATATATAAGTATAAATGTGAATATATATATAATGGCAAAATATGCATAAGTAAAAGCATATGTATATATGTTATATGGAAGGGTAAAGGTGATAAATGCAAAAAAATAATATGATGACAAATATATGTAAGTAAATGAATATGTTATGCATATAAAATTTTTATATAGATAAGTTCAGGTTAAAAGCTTCATGATGGAGAATAAAATAAATATGTATATATACATGCTTTATGATAATTAAAAATATAAAGTATATAGGTAATATATATTTATGCCATATGAACTTTGTATATGAAAATGTATAGATAGGATGATAAAATATACATAAGTGTATGTATACGCATATATGGTCAAGAACTAGTGTACATGAAAGTCTATATATAAGCGGTTATGGTAGATAAATGTATAAATGTGTATATAGATAAGTGTAAACATATACACATAAGGATATATATATATACACATATCAATTCATACATAGGTATATGTAAACACCTTAGGGAACATAGCATTAAATGCATATATTCTCAACATATATTATATCAAATCCCTCCTTCAATTATCAAATCAACTATGAAATCTTATTATCTTCAAATCAGGTCACACATTTTCAAATCAAAATTAAATAAATGGAAGAAAATAATAAAGAGAAGTCTATAACAAGCTTCAGCCTCCCATTCATATCTATATATGGCCGAGCCTCACTTGCTAAATTGTTCATTCAAAAATTAAAATAAAAGAAGATAAAAATAAAGGAGTCTGCCATTAAAACAAAATCAAGGTAAGTATTCAAGGCTGAAAGCAGGAGCAAACAGAGCAGTTCATCATTTCTTGAAAACTGTGAGTAAACACATTCCTTTCATACTGTGAAACGTGTTATATATTTATTGAATTTATACATAGAAGTTGTTGATAGGTATGCTTGAAACAGGGGTGTGTGTGTGTGTGTGTATATATATATATATATCCAGTGTTATAGCCAGAGGAAACCCAACCTGTACATTTTTTTTGTTTCTGTTCTGCTCGGTAGGTTGAAAAGAAATGTATACCTAACTTCAAAATTCCCTACCATGCAAACTATTTAGATTCAAGTTATGATGTTAAAAAGAAAAACATTTTCTTTTGACTATACTTTGTTCCAAAATTCGTTTTATAAATTATTATCATGTATAAAAGAATAAAAATATAATTACTGTAAGTTAACCAAAATTTGGGAAAAATCGATTATCACGATTATGTTTTTACTTATGTAAATTGGATCGCCATTGGAAACGATGATTTTTAAAGAAGGTTTGGTGATTTTTAAGTGGGTATTGGATTTGATAAAGAGGGATGAACGAAAATTGCTTTTTGACGGAATTGGGATGGCCACGGCAACTTGGGGGCTTGCCGTTGGTTGAGGAGGTGGCTGGAGTGACGGTGGAGGTAGGAAAAATGGAGTGTCGTTTTTCCTTGGCGTGTGGCGTCGAGGGGAGGTCGTTGTAGGGTTTTGGGGCCTGTTGTGGAAGGGATCGGTTCCTGATGAATTACAACGACATGGGGCAACTGGAAGGATGTGGTATGGGGGAAAAAGGTGGAGGTAAGTGTGGCGAGGCTAGTGGCGGAGTTTGGGGGACTCTGGTAGTCGGAGGTGGCTGGACGAGGGGGGAAATGGTGGTCGTGTACTTTTCTGGGTTTGGTTTCGAGTGCGAGTTTTCGATTTGATGGTTGCCGAGGGAAATTTGGAGGGTCAGTGGGTTCGTAGGGTCGTAGGTGACTAGGGAGATGGTCGGAGGCTAGGGGAAGGCGTTGGTGGCGTGTGTGCACCTGGGTTGTTCGAAGGAATAGGGGAGTAAAAGAAAAAAAGGAAAGAAGAAAAAATAAGGAAAAAGATAAGGGAAAAAGAAAAGATAAGGGAAAAAGAAAAGAAAAGGAAAAAGAAAAAATGAAAGGGAAAGAAAAAGTAGAAAAAAAATATAAGGAGAAAGAAAGAAAAAGTAAAAAGAAGAAGAAATGAGTTTTACAAATTTATTTATATGACAATTTATATTTTCTTCTAAAAATCTATTTTTAATTTGAAATCCAAAATTTAAAGCTCAATCATATTTTATAACTTAAATGGAAATTATTACATTATTATTTGATTTGAAACTTATATAAATTAACCAAGTAGACATTAAATAAAGTGGTAAATTTCTAGTAACTAATAATAGATTGGTTTTTTTATAATTTCTTTAATCGTAGTTAATTTGGATAAATATATAAATGGATTTGGTTAAGTAAAGTTAATAAAATCCAAATATGTGATTTGTATGATATTTGTTATTGATCGTTAAATTGGTAACAATCTATATCTTGCCTTAATTCTATTGGAGGTTCAATTCAATTATTCTTGTCTGTACCATTATGTGGTCGGACGAGTTAAATAGTAGACTAAAACGACGATACGATTGTTTGAATAAAGATCTGTAATAAATCCCCATATCTAAATAGTGTCACCCAAAATAGTAAATTGTTTATTTTAAAACAATTTACCCCTTTAAAATTGTATTGCTTGGATTCGAAGAGGCTGGGATCGGATATTGGTGTTATCTGGAACCACTTCGATTTGAAAATCACTACTAACCATTACGGTCTTGATTTTAAAGTTTAATAGGCTGGAATTGAATAAATTAAGCAAATTTGATTATGGTAGATAAGAACTGTACCTAAACAGTATTGCAATATCGATGGATTTCTGTAAAAACGTTTGTTTATAATCAGATAAAAACTCGTAGCTTTGTACGAGTTACCTTGGTTCCCAATGATGTTGATAACTCCAGTATTTCATATTAAATGGGTTTACTCACGCTGGTTTCCAGCCTGATTCGGGTGTTACTTATTGTAACGCTCGAGTTAGACCGAGTATTACATAATTTCAGGTTAGGACGCTTTTGGAGCTCAGGAGACGAGCTTGATGGTAGAGACGTATTTGACTATATTTCGCCGTGTTTTGTATGCTGTATAGACAGCAGTTGACGATAAGTTATTATAACAGTCCAGAATTGTTGTAATCTGATATCTTGTATGTGTAATAACAGTTACAGCTTTTCTTGTATAAAAAATGCTGCTATTGTATATTATATTTTTTTCCGCTGCGATTGTGAGATTCTGTGTCGTTGTTTCTATTTCTTATTCTATCTTTTTTTCTTCTAAACCGTAACAGTTTGGTATTTCCGGCACTCGATCGCTCGGCCCTCTATACAGTGAACGTATTAGTGCCGATTTTCGGTGGTCGAAAATCGCCCGGTCGTTATAGATTATCATGGAAATATTAATGGTTGATGTGAGTGGACACATGGGGATAGGGGATTTGGGGATAGGAGAATTGAGCCCCAATTTGGTAAGCAATTTTCCATATTTGAGTCACAAAATTGAACAAACCGATTCGACTTAAATATAATCAATCTATCTATCAAACTCAACTCAGTAATAAAAAAATCTATGTTCATGCTTTTGAGTGCCATTAGTGCATGACCGAGCTAATCAAGTCTCAGTAGAGCTCAAACTTCTGATTTTGTTCTCTTGCGAGAACAAAAGTGACACCATGCACAAACATTTTTGGTCAAAGAATCACCAATCTCTCCACTCTAATCGATGAAGGAGACTCACCTTTAAATAAAATAAACTAAAACCTTAATGGATAACTTTGTTGTACCAACATCTCTACCACATATCGAGTGAGGACATACCAGATATAACATCGATCTACCCTAGTGTCCATTCCAAGAGTTTTCGCCGACTTTGCCATGTCCGAACCATCAAAATTGCCTTTGAGATTCGTGACACAAAGTGCACATGTTGTCAGATCATCAACATGATCATGCTCGAAACTGAATTTCATAGAACCATCTAGATGCCATGTGTTCTTAAACCGGCATTGGTTGGACCCGAGTTCCACCTTGAATTTGTACTTTTATACTATAACTCTCACCAACCATGGTGTTATCAGCCATGCCTTTCTTATTTCGCATACCGAAAGAAATTGACGACTCACTTTGTCATGTTTGATAATTTTTGACTTCATCCTATCATTCCTTGATGGAAGTTGACTTCAACCTATCATTCCTTGATGGAAGTTCCTCGTTGAACAAAGGTTTCTCATCAATCTACATGTGTCTGTTAATCGAAATTCGCTTCGTCGCTAAATACCACAACCTATACCATGTCACTCCTTCTCTTATCCTAGTAAAATATGCTTGCTAGCCCTCGGCTCCAACTTATCCTCACTTTTGTCAACATATATTAGACAACTAAACTTTCTAAGGAATGAAAAACTCATTGGCTTCCCTTTCCATATTTCCTCTAAGATTTTCATATCCAAAGGAGTGGAAGGTTTACGATTAATGAGATAAACCACATATATGGTGCATATGTTCAGTCTCCAATCTCCAATCTTCAATCCAACGGTAAACAACAAGATACTAGCTTGCATCAACAATGTTTGCACTCTCTGCTTAACCACCAACGAATCATCAAAAAAAGTAACCAATCTCAAATTTCCTTCAGGCCCACGATAGCATGTAAATTTTTCTGATACAAATGCAGTGCTACTATCTAATTTGAGAACCTTCAATTGCTTCCCTGTCTTTCACATACGAATCTAGGCGAGTGTCTCATCTTTGAGCTTTTCCTCCCAAAAAAAAAATTACTTGTCATCCCATATTTCTTATCAACTTAAAGATGCAATGATATGGTGCTATAAGAGAATGATGCAATGCAACCTTTTTACATGTTAGCGTGCAATTGTTGACCCATGATATTCAAGTTTGCGACACAAAGCATAGCATGTGGGGTGTTTTTTGGAACATTTGTGAGACCACAAAAGGTGTAGGTGGAAGCATCCACCTAACTATGACTGACAACCCACAAAGCGTCGATGGATACACATGCTTCTACAGTACCACCTACCATTAATCGTGGGTTAATGCTTGGTAAAAAAATATACATGATTGTTAATATACTCGAAAGTAATTTAATGATCTGACAATTTAAATATTCAACTAAACGACCATGTAGCTGGCAGGTTGTAAGAGGCTGAACTAATTGTCTCAAAATTGATTTACAGAAATTAAAACCCTCACAGGGGACATGGAATTATTAAATATATACTGCACTGAAGTGGTAAGGGGGATGAATATGCTGTTATATTCAGTTCGATAGTTGATATTTTGTATATTGAAGCACTGGTTCGGATTCATTTTGGAAAGCTATATAAATTCCAGTCGCCAACATATAAAACTATACATAGAAATCTGCCACATTTGCTATATAAAACAACAATAAATTTTACTTAAAAAAGGGAGAATATTACACGTGGAATCTACATAATTTATTTACCTTTGCTACAAAATGATAAAGGATTCCATTTAGCATTCTGAAATAAAGAAACAATAATGCATCATATTATGAAAAGTTCAAGGCTTCAAGCACATGAGTTGCGAAGTTGCTGCGCAGGAACATAGATCACAGTATTATCTACTTAAGAAATGACAATATTAATCTGTCCAATAGATAACGCGATGGAAGACTATTTTTTTGTTTTGCTAGTGCGCCAACTTTTGATAACTTGTTAAACAATTATTGGGATGCTGAGTTAGCGGTGACTAGGATGGATATTAACTTCTGTCTATGAAGATATTCTGCGTAGAAGATACTAAATACTATAACATTAGAACTATATATTAAACTAGTATTTTCGATAAATAGAATGTTAAATTAAACCTGTATCGGGTGTATAAAGCCAAGTTCATACAAGTATATAACGCTAAATTCATACAGTAACACACATGTAAAACGCAAATATCGTATAACATTCATTTCCATTTTTCATATACATCTGTTTTATCCGACGTTATATTAATATAACTGTCACTGCCGTTCATATTAAGTTTTAAAACTTGTGTCATTAATTCAAAAATATCGTTAAAATATTTTATACACTTATGTATTACGTATTTCGATCAAAGCATAGTCTGCATGCATGTTAATACAAGTACGATTTAAATTTTACTATCCAAATTCCAATGCAGGTTCGATCCTACTATTATAAAGTCGGATAAAATTTCATTATCACCCAACTAATCAAAATCTGATTTGATTATTATATATTCGCTGTACCAAAAAATGAGTGGATTCATTATTTATGCACCATTTGTTTGTCTACATGTGAATTTTTATGTATAATTTTATATGAAAAATCGATTTCATCATTACCATGTTTGTTCGAAAACCATGTTTATGTATCATATTTAAATGTTACGAGCTAAAAAGATGGATATGATATTAATATTTCAAACCAAGGATAAAACTTTTACTTAAGGAGCTTTAGAAGCCCAACAGACCGAGTTCAAGTAATGCATTTGAAATGTCCAACGGATTCAGACTAGACTGCGATTATGATCTTTGTAGTATTAGATTTTGGTAATATAATATTCCATATTTAAGTAAATTTTGGAGATATCCGAGTTAAGATGAAATTGTGATTCAAATACATTGCCCCTTTCATAGATTTTGTGGATTTAGTAAAGTGATTAGTTGCCTCTTTTATTACATTAAGAAAAATAAAAGAAGACAACAAATTATCTACATGGAAATGATTTATTATAAAAGATGGAAGTAATCAAACGTACATTAATTAAGGCATTTTGTCAAGTCTACTATAAATAGGTATGTATATGGTTCATTGTATGTGTGGGACAAAAGTTATTTTTTGGGGATTGAAATATCTTCTTAAGTTTTAGGCTTTCTCCTGTAATCATTTGGTGAATTAATAAAGGTTTTTGTTTAGAGAAATTTGTGTGTTTGTTTTTCTTTACTTCTAAAATCAAATTGTGTAGAGATCCTAAAAAACAAAACAGTTGGTATCAGAGCCCACTATATAATTTTTTTTTAAGAGAGTTAGATTATTGAGAAGATAAGTGTTGAAAAACTTAATAGGAGAAATAGGAAGTTATGGAAGTCAAAGATGGAGGATTTTTTATACCTCAATGATCTTCATCAAGCTTTGGAAAATTAAGGGGAGAAACCCAGTAATGTATCTGAGGCAAAGTGGGAATCTTTGGATAGGAAGGATGTAGCGGCTATTCGTTGTTTTGTGGACAATACGTATTTCATATATATTATGGCTAATGAAACATCTGCTTTTAGAATTTGGAAGAAATTGAAAGTAATTTATGTAAAGAATTCTGCAATAAAAAGGCCCCTCTGCGATAAATAAGGCTCCTCTCATGAGGAAATTAGTCGATTTGAAGCTTAAGGAATGTGGGTCGATTGGAGAGCATCTCAATGATTTTCAAGAAATTGTGAACCACTTGGCGGTCGTGAATTACAATGAGGATAATGAGACCCAAGCCTTATTGTTGACGAGTTCATTACCGAAGAGTTGGGAAACGCTTGTAGTTGCATTAAATAACTCAAATTTGGATGGATTTGTTTCAATGGGTTCAGTGGTTAGTAGCCTGCTTAATGAGGAGATGAGGAGGATGAACCTGATGGAAAGAAAGGATAAGAGGAAAAAGGAAAGTAGAAATCCGATTGAAGATGTCTATCTTGCAAGGAGAGGTAACCATCCAAATATGAAAAGACGATCAAATAGGCCGAACATGGAAAGTGATTTCTTTTGATGTTACTATGAGAGATATGGTCATCAATTAAGATTTTGTAATAATCTTAAAAAGGACAAGGAGAGGATGAAGGAATTCTAAGAAGACCAAAAGAAACAAAAAGATAATAGCGATGGTGAGGTGCATTTTGGTCAAGAATTTGATGACAAAGTTCTACGTGTTGATAAAGTGAAAAGCAAAAATTGGGTGCTTGATTCAGGTGCTTGTTTTCATATATGCAATCAAAATGAATCATTTATGGATTATGAAGATCTAGATAATAATGTGGAATCTATTTATAGTGGAGATCTGGGTGTTAAAGGAAAAGGTTCGGTTAGATTGAATATGCATGATGAATGGTGTGTGAGTCAACATATGCCTATAGAGTATGTCGACATACTCTTCACAAATTTGAAAAAAACATTTAAAAATATTATTTTGAAAATCCACCGCTTTCTAAAATAATTTGCTACTTTGTAAAATTGTTTAAATATAGTTTATATATATTTTAATCAAAATATAACTTAAAAAAACTTTATAAAATAATTTTGAAAGATTTAATATGAGTATTCAATAATATATATAAATTAATAATTATAACTTCTTTAAAGTATAAACCAAAATTCAATATTTATATAAACTTAACGATACTAAAATAATATTTTTATAAGTACAAGAGATTGAAAATCGTTTTGGGAAATATTTTGAAAATATTATTTTAAAAACAAAATATTTGAAAAACAATTTAAAACAAAACTAGAGAAGACGAGAGATATCAGGAAAATGCTTGTTTGTACCAAAAATGTGCACAACACTCTTCGGGAGTTGTTTGAAGAGATAAAATGAAGATTATAAATGTAAAACAGAGGTTATCTAACAAAAACTCCAACAAACAGAAATGTAAAATGCACAGACAAGCAGTTTAGAGTGGTTCGGCGTATAGCCTACGTCCACTATGAAGTTTTGATGATTTTATTGATTCTCTTTCAATGATTACAAGTGGTTACAGCAATGAACAGCGGATTACAGATTAGAATTTGAAATTGACAGCAAAAGTATGATGCAAATCTCAATCCGGCAGAGTTTGGACGCTTTAGAGAAAAACGATCCTTTTTCTGTTGATTCTGGGGCTCTATTTATAGGCGTAGGAGGCTTAGATTTCGCTCAAACTCCGGGAGACTTGGCCTGACACGTGAGGGGACCCATTCGACCATTTCCAGAGAGTTTCAAGTCGTTCTGTGATCGATACGAAATCATTTCGTATCGATCAGGATTACCTCCAATCGAGCTCAAATTTGGTGGAGATGTTCCTCGGTATGTGTGCAACCTTCAGTTAAAATTTCATGGTATTTGGATCAGCGGATTGAGAGATATCATCGATACGAGGCGATGTTCTTCGCTAGGCTGTCTGGTTCGAATCCATTTCTCTGAGCTGAGGGCTTCGAATCGATGGTGTCACGCGCCTCTGTGAAGACGTGGAACGCACACTTCGCCTCGATCCGGTCTTTACTCCGAGTCGACCTTGTCGACTCCATATATCTCGGCGCATTCGCATCGAGGGATGACGTGGTGCGCGCGCTTCGCCTCGATCCGGTCTCAGCGCCACATTGACTTTTTCGATTCCATGTATCTCACCTCGTTTTCTTCGAGAGATGACACGTTGTCCAAGCTGGTTGACCTGATGGATACGAGTAAGTCATTCCGCATGGATTCGAAGCAAGGTTCTCAGATGGATACGAAGTAGACACTGAATGATGGATACGAGGCAAGCACTGGCCGATGGATACGAAGTAGACACTGAATGATGGATACGAAGCAAGCACTGGCCGATGGATACGAGCAAGTCTTTCCGGCTGAAGGTTCTATCGATACGAGGCTTATAACTGTGTGGACTTAATCATCCTGATTGACATGCGATCGATGGATGCGAAACGAGTGATGGACACAGACTGGTTGGATGCGAAGCAAGATCCACTCATGGACACGAAATCACCGCTGATCTGATGGATGCGAAATCATCCATAGCGATGGATACGAAATCTGGGTCGGGCTGATTGATACGAAATCCATCGAGACGAATTCGATGGATTCGAAGCATGCTTAACTTCGGTCGATACGAACTGCTGCTTCCTGATGGATACGAAAAGATGCTCTCCCCTTTGACTTGCATCCATCATAACTCGAGCGTATGAACTCGGATCGATCTGAAACTTGGAGCATTGGTTTGCTTTATTTCCCCGATCATGTCTCATCGATTGGGGCTTGATCCGGACTTGGTCAAAATTCAACGATATCCATGACAAACGACATTTGGAATCCAACTCCTTGGTGTCCTGGCCTTGCCAAAAGGCGGGATAACATTTGCCCCCCAAAGTACGTCTTGAGAAAACATGACGTGCTTTGAAAAGCTGCAGGTCTTCTTTGAATAATTTGAAAGTCGTACCCTTTGGCCATTCTCTTGTATCGGTCCTCTCATGAATCGATGCTAACAGTTGGAAAGCCTCTCTTCGTATCGATGTGGGTTGACTTGATGGATACGTAAATGGTCATCCGTATCGATGGTCACAAATCGCGATGGATTTTGATTTGAATTGGCGATATCTGGTGGATACGAAATGGATGTTCGTATCGATAGATTCTGATGGATACGAAAGTGACGCTCGTATTAATAGGTCTGCTCTGTTTTGAATTGATGGCTCATAATTTGGATGTTTCGAAACGATGGTGTCTGGTGAACATTTCGCCTCGATGAATGCACAGCTTGATGGATTCAAAGAGAGCGTTTGCGCTGATCCATCGTACTCAAGTGGCCTCCCTGTGCGCTTCGAACCGATAAAGTATGGTGGGTTCGAAACGAGCCTTCGTTTTGATGCGCCGTCTGACTGGTTGCGACCGGTCAAGTTGACTGGGAGTCGAATCGACTCGGTTCCATCCTAGGCTTCATATAAATACCGGGGACTTGGCTCGATTTCACTTTTTTACCTTTTACTTTTACTGTTGCCTTCGGTATCTTCGTATCGATTCACGAACTTGGAAAGAGATAACAGTTCTGTACTTTCGACTCTATCAGCTCCAATCCACCAGATCTTGAAATCTCAATCTTAAACTAGGTACTCCACCACGAATCTAAATGACGAAACTATCTTCGATCTACTCTTTCTTCGTCAATCAACCACTCTGGCAATTGGTAAAACCAGATCTGGTTCGAAGTCCAGATGGCCATGGCGACGCTCTGGTAAATTGGAGAAGAAAGAGTGGAGAAGGCAAAAGAGAATCGGTCTAGGGGCCGTGTTCGAATCGACGAAGACAGCGACATCTTTTCTTAGATCCCGTATCGATTCTTGGGATAAGTCGATGGGGGAGATCCAGTTCGTATCGATGGATATGATGATGGATCGTATCGACACGAAATGATCAATACGAAAAACTAAAAAATGTATCTTAGTTTCAGATCGATACGAATCTTGCTTTCGCGATCGATGTTAAGCTAAGGCCTTTTCTGATCGATACGAACCAGGCAACCAAGGATCGATGCGAAGTACTCTGATCTTTGATGGATTCGAACTTGACTCCTGACGATCGATTCGAAGCATGCTCACGGGTATCGATTCGAACCGGTATCATGATGGATTCGAACGAGCCTCTTTTGATCGATTCGAACTTCCCATTATGGATGCGAAATCTTGACATTCTTCAGCATAACTCCGATGAGCTTCATTCTTGCATATCTAGACTTGATAATTAAATTGCATATTTGACTACCTCTCGAAGCTCGTCGATGGAACTGCCATTTAACAGAAAAGTACAACGAACTCTTTAATCTTAAATCGATCATTATCACCTGGATAGCGTGGTCGTGACGGTCAGCGATGACGGTCATGCCTGTCTAACTTCCAGAATTTAGTCGCTTGCATGTTTTCTTTAACTCTGCAGAATTTGCTCAAGTCACGCACAACATTTGCACTACACAACACATTCATGCACTTTACACTGGGGAATGCACGGGCTTTTTATCATCTAATGATGGTTTCTCGTGAGTTAGCTAGTGATGGAACCGTCAAGTTCGCAGCAGCAAGAAACTCAGAACCCTATCCCTCCCAGACTTGAGATTCCGGACATCGGGGCCGAAGCTATTGGTCCAGCTCCGGATGAGTTGCCCGATGCGTCCTTCATTAATTTCCCACCTGATTCTGTCCCGTCCAATATTTCTGAAGACATGCTAGGGAGAATATGCTTAAGGCATGGCTTATCTTTGGACGAAGTATGGTTGCCTGGACCGGACGACAGGCCACATAATCCCCCGGAGGGGTATACTGCTTTTAATCGACATGCGTGCGCAGCCGGCACACTTCCTCCGTTCAATGATTACATAAGAGAAGTGTTGGCTTATCTGGACATCGCTCCGTCTCAATTGCATCCAAATGGATATGCTTCACTCAACAGCTTATTCATTGTATTCATGGAGTATCTCCATCGTCCTCCCCGTATGACCGACATAAGATACTTGTTTAACTTCAAGAGTCGGACTGACAGCCCATCTTATACGTTCTTGGAGTCTGTAAGGAACTGCCAAGTCGTCGCGGGGTCGTGGACTAGGCTAAGCTACTTTAAGTCGGAGTGGTTCTATGTCCGATGTCCTCCGGGGTTTGCCAGAAGATGGCTGTTCAGACGTGAGTATTGTCTTTTTTCCCAAGTAATTGACAGGGCAATTTTCGAAGTGAAATTAAACTTACGTCTTCTTCTCTTTTTCTTTCAGCAATCATCCAGCGGCCTGAGGGCGGCTACTATAAAGAGATAGTTCGGGTCCTCCAAGAGATTCCTAGCGAAGAAAGGAATATTGAACTATTACTGACAGATCGGAATCTCAGAGTTCTTGGGTTGATCGGCAGGAGGCAGAGCATAAGACTCGATGGTGCATTAAAGACCGTCTCCAGGAAAAAGGTCAAGCGGATGAAACCCAGGGTTGTAATAATTGAGGAACCCGATTCCGAGAAAACTCATACCGACGAGGAACCGTTGGTCGGACCTGCTAATGCAACCCCGGAGTCCGACGCAAAGAGGAAAGGCAAAGCAGTGGCCTCAAAACAGCCTAAGTCTGGGAGGCGGAAGTCTGTGGTTTTGCACCGTCCTTTGCCAGGAGTTAAGATTACGGAAGCATCCTCCCTGCAAGCTGAAGATCAATTCGAAGGGCCTGCTGACCCTCCAATCCCGAACATCGAGCCGGAGCAACACGACGTTGGATCGGGTGGACCGCGACATATCGTCGATGTTAGCGAGTCTGATCCTGCCAGTGCGATTGACACTTCTGGTTGGTCCGGGGGTTACACATTCACACACTCTCCATGGCACAACACACTTTCCTAACCGTAAACAACACATCGCAAACGGTTACTGATTCTTCGTGGTTTTCTTTTCAGGTACGATGTCTGGGCAAGGTTCCGTGCTCGATAGTTTGCGCAATAAGCGCCGTTATCATGAGCCACGCAGGAGAGAGGGCGAGAGGGATTACGACACAGGACATTCTGGTCAGGAGAAGTCTGATAGAGATAGGGGATACGTTCGCCGATCCCGATCTCGCTCTCCTCCCCTCAGGACCTCTGCACCTCCTACGGCCGCAGTTACTCGTCCTCCCGAAACTTCACGGCCTAGGCCGCCTTCTCAAGCTTTGAGGTCCGATCCTTCGCGCAGGACTGAAATAGCCACCTCCTCGGCTACTGTACCGGTCCCGACCGAGGCGTCTAGTGAAGGAGCGCTTAAACTGGCACGGATGAGAAAGGAATTTCCCGACATCTGTTTTGACGGTTACGTCTTCCCTCCGCACTTGAAGAGAATTCCGCCAACCGCTGAAACCACCATCCATGATTATGTTGCGGACATCTTTTTCCAGTACAGGGAATGGGGACGGGCCGCGAGGAAGGCATCCAAAGTGGCATTCGATCGGGGCGTCACCATTGAGAAGCTCGAGAAGGAGTTGGGTCACAACGACCAGATCATAAAAGCGCTCAACTCGGAGGCTGAGTCTTCCCGTAAATCTGAAATGGAGGCCCTAAAGAAGGTTGATGAAGTGAACGCTGTCATGACCAGGATGAAGCAAGAGCATTATACTGCCATCGAGGACATGGGTCACAGGAACACTTCTATTACCGCCGAGAGGGATGCCGCTCTTAAGGAGCTTAATGAGCTGAAATCAAAGTTTTCAGAGATGGCGAAGGAAAAAGACGCAGCTAATGTCTCTGCGCAGGAGGCCTGTGATCAGGCAGTGACGCTCCGAAAGGAGAAGGAAGCGGCTATACAACAAGCCCATGAAGCTGAGGCTGGGGTTGACGAGAAAGTACGGCAGGCGGAGGCCAGGATTGAGGCCGAGGTGGAAGAGCTACTCATCACTTATAACGCCAATGTGCTAAGGCACCGAGATTTGACATGGCTTGACGATTACCCCACGCATCTCTATAACGCCTGGAACCTACTGGTTGATGAGGAGAAGTCCGGGCACCCTGATGAAGCCCTTGACGAATTCGAGCTGGAGAACCGCATCCTCAATGATGACGAAAAGAAAGTTCTCCATGACTCCATGATTTCCCACGACAAGGTGAGGCTTGGTGCCCAGACCCAGGAAGTCGGAGAGAGCTCTGGTGCAGAACACCATGTTATGAGTTCTGAGATAATCGTCTCATCTCAGTCTGAGCCAACTCCGATGATCTACCCCCAGCCTATTCCGGCATATGATCCAGATCAACCGCGTTTATCTCCTATTAAGGAACATTCTTCTGAAGTTGTTCAGACGACCTCGAGCCAAACCGAGGAAGGTACTCTGAACTAACCTCTTGTATATTTGGATTGAAGAGTCTGTGTTGAAATGTTGCTAATGACATGTCTTTTTCCTTTGATCAGTGACAGGAGTTGCACCAGCCGCGCCTCTTACCACCCAAGAATCAGGTCAAGCGCCAGGAGCCATCATCTCTGAGGCGACCTCCGTCGCGGCAATGGCACCAGTTGGAGTGACGCAGGGGAGCTCACTTTCTTTCGATGAGCAGATGATAAACGAGCTCCTTGGCCGTCAAAGTGATCCTTTTGCGGACTTGCCATTCGGCTTGGGTGGATTCACGGCTACTTCTGACGCCTCATCTCAGACAACTACGGCTCCTAGCGAAGCCAGAGCACAGCGGGAAGCGGCGATGTTGGCCGAGATTAATGCCGAGATGACGGCCGCGGCGCACGGCGGCGAAGTAGATGGCGGAGCAGCAGCACAGTGCCCTACTCCTCTTATGACTGTGTCTCCTGGGGGCACACTTACTGATACTGATGTGCCAGTCCCTCCTCCGGCTACGGAGTCTGTTCCTCCAACTCCTCCTGCGGGAAGCATCCCTATAGAGTCCAGCTCAGACGAGGACGTTGACATTATGCCTTCACCCGAAGGGAGCTTGCCTAAGGAGAAAGGCTCCAAGCGAAAGGGTACTGGTGGTTCCAGTAGCTCCTCGAGGAAGAAGAAGCTGAGGAAGCATAAGGATTAGACATTCTTTTCATTGGCAGTTAGGGACTTTTGTTATTTTCTCTGCTTTTCCCTTTTGTAGACCGTGTTTAGATGCGGGTTCGGCCCCTGCTAGTAGGAACATTTTGGAAAAAAACTCATGTATGAACCATTGTTTTTGAGTTAGCTGAAATAAAATTTTGTTTTCAAGTTTCAGCTCATGTTCCTTTCTATGCTTGAATGTTGCAGTGTTCGGACTTCGGTCCAGTGTACTTGCATTATCTGATTGTTTCAAGAATAGTTCATTTTACTTGTTAAGTATGGAAACCTCGGACTTGAGTTGTAATAGGGGATCACATCGGAGCTGAGCATCGCATAGTCTCGGGTAATGACTAACATTTGCCTCTGCCCCCAGTTCCAGGGTTAAGTTGTGATGATCAGCTTGTGATTGCATCAAGCGAGGACCGAGTGGTCGAACTACACTTGTTTTCTTATGCATCGTTTCATCCACACTCCGGGGATATATGTCATCTCGTAAGCGGTTGTTCGCACTCTGGGAACACGGAGTTGACTGATGTTTGTGCTCCGTCTCGCACTCTGGGAGCACGGAGTTGGTCGTTTATACTCCGCTTTGCACTCTGGGAATGCGGAGTCGATTGATGTTTATACTCCGTCTCGCACTCTGGGAGCACGGAGTTGGTCGTTTATACTCCGCTTCGCACTCTGGGAATGCGGAGTCGATTGTTTATACTCCACTTCGCACTCTGGGAATATGGAGTTGAATGTTCATGCTCCGTCTCGCACTCTGGGAGGACGGAGTCGAATGTTTATACTCCACTTCGCACTCTGGGAATATGGAGTTAATTGTTTATACTCCGTCTCGCGCTCTGGGAGGACGGAGTCGAATGTTTATACTCCACTTCGCACTCTGGGAATATGGAGTTAAATGTTTATACTCCGTCTCGCGCTCTGGGAGGACGGAGTCGAATGTTTATACTCCACTTCGCACTCTGGGAATATGGAGTCAAATGTTTATACTCCGTCTCGCGCTCTGGGAGGACGGAGTCGAATGTTTATACTCCACTTCGCACTCTGGGAATATGGAGTTAATTGTAGGATTGTCGTGTGTCAACCCTATTAATATCGGTGTCATGGCTTGTCCCCGAGCTCGGGTTTCACCTAGTGAGTGGCCGGTCATATCACAGCCACTCTCCATTTGAATAAGTCCCATTGCATGATGGGATTTAGCTCTTCGTGCATCGTGATGTTGTATATCATACTTAATGAATCACAGCTCTGGCTCGAAGAAGTGGCATTTTATTGCTGAAATAAGAAAATGCGGCAAAGTCAGTTGCCTTATTACAAAATTCAAATTTCGAAATGCAGAAACAAATTGCTAAATAGAATGAAATAAATAAAGCCTGTCATATGTAGTAGCGGCGGAGACTTTCGCTGTTCCAAGCCCTTGGTAAATCGAGACCGTCAACAGTCGACAGCTTGAATGTACCATCTCCGAGCTTTCGTGTAATTACATACGGTCCTCCCCAGTTCGGTTTCATGTGTGAAGGAACTGGGTAGATTCTCTTGAGCACGAGGTCGCCGAGTTCAAAGGTTCGAGGTCGAACTCTGGTGTTGTACAGTCGGGCGACCCGGCTTCGATTTGCGGCTGCTCTCAAATCAGCCTCTTCCCGTTTTTCATCCAATAGATCCAAAGACTCGGCCAGGAGTATAGCGTTTGTTTTTGGATCATAATAAGTCACGCGATGAGAGAGCACTTCTGTCTCGACCGGAATAACGGCCTCTGAGCCATAAGATAGGGAAAACGGAGTGTGTCCGGTCGCGGTTTTGTGGGTCGTTCGATAGGCCCATAACGCCATAGGAAGTTCATCGACCCACTTTACCCCAGCCTTCTCCAATCTTTTCTTCATGATCGATTTTATAACTTTGTTGACAGCTTCAACCTGTCCATTCGCTTGGGGGTGTGCGACAGCCGAGAACTTTTTGCGGATACGAAACCGTTGACAGAAATTCTTGAATTCCGCACTCTCGAATTGGGCTCCGTTATCAGTGATGATAGTATGCGGCAGTCCAAACCGACAGATGATGTTGCGAACCACGAAATTTATCACTTTCTTTGTCGTAATGGTTGCAAGGGCTTCGGCCTCAACCCACTTTGTGAAGTAGTCAACGGCGACGATGGCGTATTTCGCACCGCCTTTTGCTAAAGGTAAAGCGCCGATGATGTCAATGCCCCACATTGCAAATGGCCAGGGACTGACCATTTGGGTTATTTCAGTTGGCGGAGCTCTCGGAATTCGGGCATGTATCTGGCATTTATCGCACTTTCGGGCATAGTTTGCCGCATCTCGGTTCACTGTCGGCCAGTAGTACCCATATCGGAGTATCTTCTTAGCGAGAGCTTGCCCTCCGGTATGATCGCCACACTCTCCTTCGTGCACATCATGTAACACTCATTTGATTTCCTCGTGGGCGATACACCTGAGGAGAGGAACGGAATAACCTCTCCTGTACATGACTCCGTTCTGGATGACGAACCGTGAAGCTTTTCGCTGAATTTGTCTCTTCTCATTTCTAGGTTTAGGCAGCGTCCCATTCTCAATGTAGTTCCGATATGGAGTCATCCAGGATTCTCTACTGGGAGCGGTTTCAAACACAGAGTTCATTTCTATTCGGTCGATGCTCGGGGAGGCCAAAGTTTCAACAGGGACAAGTCCCATTTGTTGCGCTTCACCTGTTCTGGCTAACTTTGCCAGTGAATCGGCTTTCTGATTGTGCTCCGGAGGCACATAATAGATGGCGTAATAATCAAACTGGTTTAGTATTTCCTGAACTCGTGCCAAGTAAGCGGCCAATCTTCGGTCTCTTGCCTGGTATTCTCCTCGTACTTGACATACCACTAACTGTGAATCGCAATAAATTTCTACAACGATAATTCTCAAATCTCTGGCAAGCTTTAGGCCGGTTAGAAGGGCTTCATATTCGGCTTCATTATTAGTTGCATGAAAGTCGAATTTAAGAGCATAACATATGGATCGGCCCTCGGGAGTCTCAAGTACAACCCCAGTGACTGTATGTTCTGGTGTTTATCTCTGTTTGTTTCATCTCACTACAATCACGATCCAGTTGTTTTCTACCGTGTTGGGTTTTTTATTCCCTTAGACTGATCATCTGAAGGGATTTTCCCCAACAGTCTAGTATCGGAGCTGCAAGGTTGATTGAGGAGTGTTAGATGCTATGACAGGAGATGAAGGGACTCTAGTTGTTTCAAGGCCCTATGTCAGAGGGACTTATATCGCATCAGGTTCACAGTTGGCAATAGAAAAATGGAATGAGGATAAAGACTTCGAGAAGTGGCAATGGAGGATGAAGACTGTTCTAATGAGGAATGAAGTCCATCCAATAGTGTTTACCTCTGAGGAGTTGACGACTGAGATTTCAGCCGCGGAAAGGAAGGAGATAGAGAAATGAGCGTTTATTACTTTACAACTAGCTATGGGAGAGAATGTCATCTTATAGATTAGCAGTGAGACCACTGCTAGGGGCATTTGGACCAAGCTAGAAAATCTCTACTTAAAGAAATCTCTAGCTAACCGTTTGATATTGCTGAAGACAATTTTCACCATGCGGATGTGAGTGGGTACTTCAGTGAAGGAACATCTTAATTTCTTTGATGATCTCGTGATGAAGATGAAGACTGTTGACTTGAAGATGGATGAGGAGCAAATGACAATGATTCTTTTGTGTTCTCTTCCGTAACGATACACAGTTTTCGCTAACAGCCTTATCTTTGCTAGAGACACATTGACAGTTGAAGATGTGAAATCAGACCTTCTATCTAAGGGCTTGAGAGATCAGATGAAGGAGATAAGTGAAGGAAGTAGAAGTGGAAGTAGTAGTCATGGCCTGTTTATTGAAAGAGGTAGAGAAGATAAGAAGAAATGGCACTCTAGAGGGCGTTTCAAGTCCAGGAAGCCCGGTAATGGCATGAGAGGAAAGTCTAAGGATGGGAAGTGCTTTATCTGTAAGAAACCTGGTCATTGGAGAAAAGATTGTCCAGATTTGAAGAAGAAGGAAGAAGATGGATCTTCATCATTTGCGGTGGAAAAGTCTGTATCTGACGATGTATTGTCTGCAGCAGTATCGGATGTCTCCGACCATTGGGTGCTGGACTCGGGGGCGTCTTTCCATATGACGCCTAATAAGGATTACTACAATTCTTTCATTGGACGAGAGGGAAGCTCTATTCTTATGGGTAATGATGCAAGCTGTAGAGCAATGGGTGAAGGTACAGTGAGGATCATGATGTTTGACGGAGTGATAAGCACTTTAACAGGTGTCCGGTATGTTCTAGGTCTTCGGAAGTCCTTAATTATTCTAGGACAATTGGCATCTTTGGGATGCAAGGCAACTATCAAGAAGGATAGTCTGAAGGTTTCAAGAGGTGCACTAGTTCTTATGAAAGGAGATGTGTTTCGAAATCTGTATTTGCTGAAAGGAACCATAGTTCTTAGAGAGTCGTGCGTTGGAGTAGATAGTTCTCGTGCTTTGAATGCCACAAAGCTTTGGCATCTCACGTAGGGTCATATTTCACAGAAGGGCTTTAAGTTGCTTCGAGGACGGAAGATGATCAAAGGAGGAAGCTTCGACAAGATGGACTTTTGCCAAGAGTGTGTGTTAGGCAAGCAAACTGAAGTATCTTTTGGAGTTGGACTTCATAGATCTAGGCGAGTACTTGTGTACGTGCATACAGATGTTTGGGGACCAGTTGCTACTCCTTCTCTTGGAGGAGCAAAGTATTTTATCTCTTTCATTGATGATTTTTCTAACAAAGTATGGGTGTATGTGATGAAGGCCAAAGTAGAAAGTTTTGAGAAGTTCAAAGACTGGAAAGCGCTTGTTGAGAACCAATCTGGTTCTAGGTTGAAGGTGCTGAGATCTGATAATGGTGGTGAATTTGTCTCTGGGGAGTTCCTCGACTTTTGTCGACAGTATGGCATCCAGAGGCATTTCACTACACCAAGCGATCCGCAATCCAATGGGGTTGCAGATAGGATGAACATGACTCTACTGGAGAAGGCTCGTTGCTTGAGATTGACGGCGGGCTTGTCTAGAGGCTTTTGGGCTGATGCATTATCAATTACGGCGCATATCATAAATCGAATTCCATGCTCATCCATAGATGGGAAGATTCCAGAGGAAAAGTGGAGAGGTAAAGCAGTGTAACTTGGTTACTTACGAATTTTTGGTTGTCCTGTGTACGTTCACCATACAGGTGATGTCAAGTTAGAGACTAAAGCATACAAGGGCATACTAATGGGATACACTAATGGTATCAAAGGGTATCGAATTTGGAACCTTGTTGATCGAAAGATTGTTCATTCCAGACATGTTATTTTTGATGAGTCTGCTATGTTCAATCCAAAGGAGAAGCTACCTACCACATCAGAAGATTCTGATAGACCTAAGGAGATGGATGAAATTCCCGTGTTCCAACCATATAGTAGAGTTTTTGTTGATACTGTTGAGGAAAACGCAGTTGATGAAACATCAAAGGATAGTCTATAGGTACCTTCTAGTAGTGCTGGTGTTGTGCATGAATCTAGAGGAAGTTCAGTTCAAGGTGGAGCTGAAAGGAGTTTAGGCGAAGTAGTATCTACCTGGGTCAGTTGTGGGACTATTAGGCCGCTCGAAAGGTATGATGATTGGCAGTTTGCGAACCATAGCCTTGGTGATCAGTTTGATTATTCCCAACATGTGGTTCATGAGGAGCCGCTTAACCTTGATGAAGTTTTGAAGTCATGTGACAGTTTGAAGTGGATGTGCGCTATGGAAAAGGAGTTAGAGTCGTTGAAGAACAAGACTTGGAATTTGGTACCACCTCCTCAAAGAAGCCGAGCCATAGGTTGCAAGTGGGTGTTCAAGGTGAAGGATGATGGGAGATACAAGGCTAGACTAGTTGCTAAAGGGTTTTCACAAAGAAAGGGATTGAAGTATGATGAGATATTCTCTCCAGTAGTGAGGCATACGTCCATCCATATTTTGCTCGCTATTGTCGCAGCTCATGATTTGTAGCTGGAGCAACTGGACGTGAAAACCTCTTTCTTGCACGGAGACTTGGACGAGACCATCTACATGAAGCAGCCAGCAGTATTTGTTGTAGATGGGAAAGAAAATTGGGTTTGCAAATTGAAAAAGTCACTGTATGGACTTAAGCAGTCGCCTAGACAATGGTACAAGAGGTATGACTCTTTTATGCTTTCACTTGGTTTTGATCGTAGCATCAAAGACGCTTGTGTGTACTTCAAGCATTTAAAGAATGGTAGATGGGGGTACCTACTCTTGTACGTGGAAGGTATGTTGAATGCTTCCAAGGATAAGGCTAAAATCGATAGTTTAAAGCGAAAGCTAAAAACGTAATTCGAAATGAAAGACCTTGGAGAAGCAAAAAAAATTTTGGGTATGGAAATCCAAAGGGAGAGAAAGCTAGGAGTTTTGAGCCTCACTCAAAAGAAGTACATTCGAAAGGTGCTTGCTCGGTTTAGCATGGAAGGGGCAAAGGCAATCAGCACATCCATGCCTTTGCACATACAGCTTTCTAGTAAAGGCTCTCCGATCTCGGAAAAGGACAAGTCCTACATGGTGAAGGTCCCTTATGCAAGTGCAGTTGGAAGCTTTATGTATGCCATGGTCTACACTAGGCCTGACATTGCATAGGCGGTTGGATTGGTGAGTAGGTTCATGGCAAATCCAGGAAAGACGCATTAGGAAGCAGTGAAGTGTATCTTCAGATACCTTAGATGAACTCCAAACCATGCACTTGTCTTTGGCGACAGAGGAAGAGATTTCAGCTTGGTTGGAATTTGTTGTTCCAACTATACCGGTGATAGAGATCGAAGGAAGTCAACCTTCGGATATGTGTTCACCATTGGTGGGACAACGATCAATTGGAGAGCGAGGTTGCAGACGATTGTGGCTTTATCCGCTATAGAGGCAGAGCTCACAGTTGCGGTTGAAGCAGCTAAGGAGGCCCTTTATTTGAGGCGACTTTTGTGCGATTTGGGCTTCATATATGATGGCGTAGATGTGTACTGTGACAGTCAGAGTGCAATTCACTTAGCCGAAAATCTGGCATTCAGCTCGAGGACGAAGCATGTTGAGGTGAGAGAGTCGTTCCTTGTCTCGATGAGTGAAGAGAAGCTAGTTCGTCTCCACAAAGTTCACATAAAGGAGAATGCAGTAGAAATGTTTACCAATTCGTTGCCTGTTGCTAAGTTCGAGCATTGCTCGGACTTGATTCGCTTAATTAAGTGCTAGGTGCCACGGGGTAGCACGGGAGGAGAGTTGAGATGGTTCATGGAGACGTTTGTTTTCATGGTGGAAATTGATAGGTTCTACACGGACTGGGTACTTCGAACACTTTGTTGATGGGCGGTGGCCTTGCTGGAGTTCGTTGACATAGTGTAATGGGTGATGGCTTTGCCGAAGCTCATTGGGTAAGTATCCATTGCCTGGAGCATAAAGGTGTAGATGGAGTTGGAAGGCTTGTTTGGAAATCTGGTATCAAGGTGGAGATTGTTAGTTTTGATACCTGATTTCGAATCTGAAGAAGATGCGGCCATTGGAGATACTCGTGAAGCTTTGAGAAGACCTAACCCTAGGTGCGGTGAAGGAAAGGCGAAGTCGTAGTGCTTTGTGGCTTCGTTCGGTGGAGGCATCACTTGGATCGGCGTTGAGAGGATTTGAGGAAGAAGGAATCTGGTTCGGTGATTGAAGAAAGGATTATGAAGCGGTGAAGGGCTGATGAAGAAAGAAGAAGTGATTTGGTTCGGTGGCCAGTGCAATGTTTGCTTGGAAGAGAAGGGAATAATGTCGAACGAAAGATTTCATTCGGTGACATGCCAGTTCAAATCCTGTGCCGCTCCAAATATTTGGTTCGATGATTTAGGTTGCCGCTCCAAAAGTGTACCAATCCAAATGATTACCAGTCCAAGTGTTGTATGCCGAACTAAATTATGCCGGACCAAATGCATGCCGAACCAAGTAGTGTCGCACTAGATGTTTGGTTCGGGAATTGGGCTTTGCCGGTCCAGATGGATGCCGAACCAAAACCCAGGGCTACTATATAGCAGCTACCCCTCCTCATATCTTCACTCTATAAATATTGGAGCTTCTGGACAACAATGGCAGCCATCCTAGAGTGCTGAAACTCTGCAGAATTTTGTTTGTATTGTAAATTCTTCTTATATCTAGCCTCCGAAAGCGAATCAATCTTGTAACTCTAATCTTTCAGTGATTAATAAAATCACCTCTCCTCAAGTGGACGTACACTGCCTCGCGGTAGTGGAACCACAATTAATACCGGTGTTATTTATTTTTCTGCATTGCATAGATCTGTGACTGTTTGTTCAGGTGTTTATCTATGTTTCTTTCGTCTCACTACAATCACGATCCAGTTGTTTTCCGCTGCGTTTGGTTTTTTATTCCCTTAGACTAATCATCTAAAGAGATTTTCCCCAACAGTGGCTAGAAGTACTTAAAAATATTAATGTTTAATAAAATTATAATGGTGGCCGAAATAGAAAAGGCCAGATGTTAATAGTATCACGCTAATATTATGTCCTAACTTTAAATTCCCAAAGAAAAATTTAAGCTTCCATGATATTGCAAATCCATAATATGTGCAATCGCTAATATGTGCAAACTAAACAAACACCCACGATCTAAAATTAAAAGATCAATAGGTCTCACACACTGAACAATTTTAGTAAATTTAAGTATGAAGAGCAAAACAATGATTTGGACCCAACGTTTCCTTTGTTATTTAATTTTAGGAGATATAAGAGATATTACAATTAAACAAAGATGTACTAAAGAAGAGACACAAATTTTTATTCTCTAATTTGAATTAAATGAGGAATGCATTAGAAGCGGAAATTCTAATTTTTAAGATTGGTTAAATGCATTTTCTAATAGCCTTTAGCAACAATTTATAGGTTAAAATTGTTTAAGGACGAAGTATTCCCAAACAGTACATAATTAACTGAATGATTGATTTAATCAGTCAATTTATTTTTTTCCTCTTTCCTTATATTCCATAACTAACCATTTGATTAATTGGACTCCATTTTTTTCTTCAATTTGGCCAGATGAAATCCCATGTCTCCCTTTTCTATGTCTCCATGTGTCCAAATAAATCACAACCATTGATTAGAGTGATCTTATTAGTACGTAAGGTCTATTGAATCAAATCCAATGATTATGTAACGACCCGGATTTTTGGCCATCAAATATTGGGCAATTTAACTGATTTTAATTTTTGAAATATTGATTTTATAAGTCAAATAGATTAATTTTCTGATGTTTAAAAATATCTGTATCTATAAATTGGTTTAGAACTATATTCAAATTTAAATTATAACATTTTGGGTATGATAAATTCATATATATGTATATAAACTCCACCATTTAAATTAAGGTAAAATATCCATAAATATATATATATATATATATATGTAATTATATACAAAGCTTTATGGTGTTTGATAATATATATAAGTATAAATGTGAATATATATATAATGGCAAAATATGCATAAGTAAAAGCATATGTATATATGTTATATGGAAGGGTAAAGGTGATAAATGCAAAAAAATAATATGATGACAAATATATGTAAGTAAATGAATATGTTATGCATATAAAATTTTTATATAGATAAGTTCAGGTTAAAAGCTTCATGATGGAGAATAAAATAAATATGTATATATACATGCTTTATGATAATTAAAAATATAAAGTATATAGGTAATATATATTTATGCCATATGAACTTTGTATATGAAAATGTATAGATAGGATGATAAAATATACATAAGTGTATGTATACGCATATATGGTCAAGAACTAGTGTACATGAAAGTCTATATATAATCGGTTATGGTAGATAAATGTATAAATGTGTATATAGATAAGTGTAAACATATACACATAAGGATATATATATATATACACATATCAATTCATACATAGGTATATGTAAACACCTTAGGGAACATAGCATTAAATGCATATATTCTCAACATATATTATATCAAATCCCTCCTTCAATTATCAAATCAACTATGAAATCTTATTATCTTCAAATCAGGTCACACATTTTCAAATCAAAATTAAATAAATGGAAGAAAATAATAAAGAGAAGTCTATAACAAGCTTCAGCCTCCCATTCATATCTATATATGGCCGAGCCTCACTTGCTAAATTGTTCATTCAAAAATTAAAATAAAAGAAGATAAAAATAAAGGAGTCTGCCATTAAAACAAAATCAAGGTAAGTATTCAAGGCTGAAAGCAGGAGCAAACAGAGCAGTTCATCATTTCTTGAAAACTGTGAGTAAACACATTCCTTTCATACTGTGAAACGTGTTATATATTTATTGAATTTATACATAGAAGTTGTTGATAGGTATGCTTGAAACAGGGGTGTGTGTGTGTGTATATATATATATATATATATATATATATATATATATATATATCCAGTGTTATAGCCAGAGGAAACCCAACCTGTACATTTTTTTTGTTTCTGTTCTGCTCGGTAGGTTGAAAAGAAATGTATACCTAACTTCAAAATTCCCTACCATGCAAACTATTTAGATTCAAGTTATGATGTTAAAAAGAAAAACATTTTCTTTTGACTATACTTTGTTCCAAAATTCGTTTTATAAATTATTATCATGTATAAAAGAATAAAAATATAATTACTGTAAGTTAACCAAAATTTGGGAAAAATCGATTATCACGATTATGTTTTTACTTATGTAAATTGGATCGCCATTGGAAACGATGATTTTTAAAGAAGGTTTGGTGATTTTTAAGTGGGTATTGGATTTGATAAAGAGGGATGAACGAAAATTGCTTTTTGACGGAATTGGGATGGCCACGGCAACTTGGGGGCTTGCCGTTGGTTGAGGAGGTGGCTGGAGTGACGGTGGAGGTAGGAAAAATGGAGTGTCGTTTTTCCTTGGCGTGTGGCGTCGAGGGGAGGTCGTTGTAGGGTTTTGGGGCCTGTTGTGGAAGGGATCGGTTCCTGATGAATTACAACGACATGGGGCAACTGGAAGGATGTGGTATGGGGGAAAAAGGTGGAGGTAAGTGTGGCGAGGCTAGTGGCGGAGTTTGGGGGACTCTGGTAGTCGGAGGTGGCTGGACGAGGGGGGAAATGGTGGTCGTGTACTTTTCTGGGTTTGGTTTCGAGTGCGAGTTTTCGATTTGATGGTTGCCGAGGGAAATTTGGAGGGTCAGTGGGTTCGTAGGGTCGTAGGTGACTAGGGAGATGGTCGGAGGCTAGGGGAAGGCGTTGGTGGCGTGTGTGCACCTGGGTTGTTCGAAGGAATAGGGGAGTAAAAGAAAAAAAGGAAAGAAGAAAAAATAAGGAAAAAGATAAGGGAAAAAGAAAAGATAAGGGAAAAAGAAAAGAAAAGGAAAAAGAAAAAATGAAAGGGAAAGAAAAAGTAGAAAAAAAATATAAGGAGAAAGAAAGAAAAAGTAAAAAGAAGAAGAAATGAGTTTTACAAATTTATTTATATGACAATTTATATTTTCTTCTAAAAATCTATTTTTAATTTGAAATCCAAAATTTAAAGCTCAATCATATTTTATAACTTAAATGGAAATTATTACATTATTATTTGATTTGAAACTTATATAAATTAACCAAGTAGACATTAAATAAAGTGGTAAATTTCTAGTAACTAATAATAGATTGGTTTTTTTATAATTTCTTTAATCGTAGTTAATTTGGATAAATATATAAATGGATTTGGTTAAGTAAAGTTAATAAAATCCAAATATGTGATTTGTATGATATTTGTTATTGATCGTTAAATTGGTAACAATCTATATCTTGCCTTAATTCTATTGGAGGTTCAATTCAATTATTCTTGTCTGTACCATTATGTGGTCGGACGAGTTAAATAGTAGACTAAAACGACGATACGATTGTTTGAATAAAGATCTGTAATAAATCCCCATATCTAAATAGTGTCACCCAAAATAGTAAATTGTTTATTTTAAAACAATTTACCCCTTTAAAATTGTATTGCTTGGATTCGAAGAGGCTGGGATCGGATATTGGTGTTATCTGGAACCACTTCGATTTGAAAATCACTACTAACCATTACGGTCTTGATTTTAAAGTTTAATAGGCTGGAATTGAATAAATTAAGCAAATTTGATTATGGTAGATAAGAACTGTACCTAAACAGTATTGCAATATCGATGGATTTCTGTAAAAACGTTTGTTTATAATCAGATAAAAACTCGTAGCTTTGTACGAGTTACCTTGGTTCCCAATGATGTTGATAACTCCAGTATTTCATATTAAATGGGTTTACTCACGCTGGTTTCCAGCCTGATTCGGGTGTTACTTATTGTAACGCTCGAGTTAGACCGAGTATTACATAATTTCAGGTTAGGACGCTTTTGGAGCTCAGGAGACGAGCTTGATGGTAGAGACGTATTTGACTATATTTCGCCGTGTTTTGTATGCTGTATAGACAGCAGTTGACGATAAGTTATTATAACAGTCCAGAATTGTTGTAATCTGATATCTTGTATGTGTAATAACAGTTACAGCTTTTCTTGTATAAAAAATGCTGCTATTGTATATTATATTTTTTTCCGCTGCGATTGTGAGATTCTGTGTCGTTGTTTCTATTTCTTATTCTATCTTTTTTTCTTCTAAACCGTAACAGTTTGGTATTTCCGGCACTCGATCGCTCGGCCCTCTATACAGTGAACGTATTAGTGCCGATTTTCGGTGGTCGAAAATCGCCCGGTCGTTATAGATTATCATGGAAATATTAATGGTTGATGTGAGTGGACACATGGGGATAGGGGATTTGGGGATAGGAGAATTGAGCCCCAATTTGGTAAGCAATTTTCCATATTTGAGTCACAAAATTGAACAAACCGATTCGACTTAAATATAATCAATCTATCTATCAAACTCAACTCAGTAATAAAAAAATCTATGTTCATGCTTTTGAGTGCCATTAGTGCATGACCGAGCTAATCAAGTCTCAGTAGAGCTCAAACTTCTGATTTTGTTCTCTTGCGAGAACAAAAGTGACACCATGCACAAACATTTTTGGTCAAAGAATCACCAATCTCTCCACTCTAATCGATGAAGGAGACTCACCTTTAAATAAAATAAACTAAAACCTTAATGGATAACTTTGTTGTACCAACATCTCTACCACATATCGAGTGAGGACATACCAGATATAACATCGATCTACCCTAGTGTCCATTCCAAGAGTTTTCGCCGACTTTGCCATGTCCGAACCATCAAAATTGCCTTTGAGATTCGTGACACAAAGTGCACATGTTGTCAGATCATCAACATGATCATGCTCGAAACTGAATTTCATAGAACCATCTAGATGCCATGTGTTCTTAAACCGGCATTGGTTGGACCCGAGTTCCACCTTGAATTTGTACTTTTATACTATAACTCTCACCAACCATGGTGTTATCAGCCATGCCTTTCTTATTTCGCATACCGAAAGAAATTGACGACTCACTTTGTCATGTTTGATAATTTTTGACTTCATCCTATCATTCCTTGATGGAAGTTGACTTCAACCTATCATTCCTTGATGGAAGTTCCTCGTTGAACAAAGGTTTCTCATCAATCTACATGTGTCTGTTAATCGAAATTCGCTTCGTCGCTAAATACCACAACCTATACCATGTCACTCCTTCTCTTATCCTAGTAAAATATGCTTGCTAGCCCTCGGCTCCAACTTATCCTCACTTTTGTCAACATATATTAGACAACTAAACTTTCTAAGGAATGAAAAACTCATTGGCTTCCCTTTCCATATTTCCTCTAAGATTTTCATATCCAAAGGAGTGGAAGGTTTACGATTAATGAGATAAACCACATATATGGTGCATATGTTCAGTCTCCAATCTCCAATCTTCAATCCAACGGTAAACAACAAGATACTAGCTTGCATCAACAATGTTTGCACTCTCTGCTTAACCACCAACGAATCATCAAAAAAAGTAACCAATCTCAAATTTCCTTCAGGCCCACGATAGCATGTAAATTTTTCTGATACAAATGCAGTGCTACTATCTAATTTGAGAACCTTCAATTGCTTCCCTGTCTTTCACATACGAATCTAGGCGAGTGTCTCATCTTTGAGCTTTTCCTCCCAAAAAAAAAATTACTTGTCATCCCATATTTCTTATCAACTTAAAGATGCAATGATATGGTGCTATAAGAGAATGATGCAATGCAACCTTTTTACATGTTAGCGTGCAATTGTTGACCCATGATATTCAAGTTTGCGACACAAAGCATAGCATGTGGGGTGTTTTTTGGAACATTTGTGAGACCACAAAAGGTGTAGGTGGAAGCATCCACCTAACTATGACTGACAACCCACAAAGCGTCGATGGATACACATGCTTCTACAGTACCACCTACCATTAATCGTGGGTTAATGCTTGGTAAAAAAATATACATGATTGTTAATATACTCGAAAGTAATTTAATGATCTGACAATTTAAATATTCAACTAAACGACCATGTAGCTGGCAGGTTGTAAGAGGCTGAACTAATTGTCTCAAAATTGATTTACAGAAATTAAAACCCTCACAGGGGACATGGAATTATTAAATATATACTGCACTGAAGTGGTAAGGGGGATGAATATGCTGTTATATTCAGTTCGATAGTTGATATTTTGTATATTGAAGCACTGGTTCGGATTCATTTTGGAAAGCTATATAAATTCCAGTCGCCAACATATAAAACTATACATAGAAATCTGCCACATTTGCTATATAAAACAACAATAAATTTTACTTAAAAAAGGGAGAATATTACACGTGGAATCTACATAATTTATTTACCTTTGCTACAAAATGATAAAGGATTCCATTTAGCATTCTGAAATAAAGAAACAATAATGCATCATATTATGAAAAGTTCAAGGCTTCAAGCACATGAGTTGCGAAGTTGCTGCGCAGGAACATAGATCACAGTATTATCTACTTAAGAAATGACAATATTAATCTGTCCAATAGATAACGCGATGGAAGACTATTTTTTTGTTTTGCTAGTGCGCCAACTTTTGATAACTTGTTAAACAATTATTGGGATGCTGAGTTAGCGGTGACTAGGATGGATATTAACTTCTGTCTATGAAGATATTCTGCGTAGAAGATACTAAATACTATAACATTAGAACTATATATTAAACTAGTATTTTCGATAAATAGAATGTTAAATTAAACCTGTATCGGGTGTATAAAGCCAAGTTCATACAAGTATATAACGCTAAATTCATACAGTAACACACATGTAAAACGCAAATATCGTATAACATTCATTTCCATTTTTCATATACATCTGTTTTATCCGACGTTATATTAATATAACTGTCACTGCCGTTCATATTAAGTTTTAAAACTTGTGTCATTAATTCAAAAATATCGTTAAAATATTTTATACACTTATGTATTACGTATTTCGATCAAAGCATAGTCTGCATGCATGTTAATACAAGTACGATTTAAATTTTACTATCCAGATTCCAATGCAGGTTCGATCCTACTATTATAAAGTCGGATAAAATTTCATTATCACCCAACTAATCAAAATCTGATTTGATTATTATATATTCGCTGTACCAAAAAATGAGTGGATTCATTATTTATGCACCATTTGTTTGTCTACATGTGAATTTTTATGTATAATTTTATATGAAAAATCGATTTCATCATTACCATGTTTGTTCGAAAACCATGTTTATGTATCATATTTAAATGTTACGAGCTAAAAAGATGGATATGATATTAATATTTCAAACCAAGGATAAAACTTTTACTTAAGGAGCTTTAGAAGCCCAACAGACCGAGTTCAAGTAATGCATTTGAAATGTCCAACGGATTCAGACTAGACTGCGATTATGATCTTTGTAGTATTAGATTTTGGTAATATAATATTCCATATTTAAGTAAATTTTGGAGATATCCGAGTTAAGATGAAATTGTGATTCAAATACATTGCCCCTTTCATAGATTTTGTGGATTTAGTAAAGTGATTAGTTGCCTCTTTTATTACATTAAGAAAAATAAAAGAAGACAACAAATTATCTACATGGAAATGATTTATTATAAAAGATGGAAGTAATCAAACGTACATTAATTAAGGCATTTTGTCAAGTCTACTATAAATAGGTATGTATATGGTTCATTGTATGTGTGGGACAAAAGTTATTTTTTGGGGATTGAAATATCTTCTTAAGTTTTAGGCTTTCTCCTGTAATCATTTGGTGAATTAATAAAGGTTTTTGTTTAGAGAAATTTGTGTGTTTGTTTTTCTTTACTTCTAAAATCAAATTGTGTAGAGATCCTAAAAAACAAAACAGTTGGTATCAGAGCCCACTATATAATTTTTTTTTAAGAGAGTTAGATTATTGAGAAGATAAGTGTTGAAAAACTTAATAGGAGAAATAGGAAGTTATGGAAGTCAAAGATGGAGGATTTTTTATACCTCAATGATCTTCATCAAGCTTTGGAAAATTAAGGGGAGAAACCCAGTAATGTATCTGAGGCAAAGTGGGAATCTTTGGATAGGAAGGATGTAGCGGCTATTCGTTGTTTTGTGGACAATACGTATTTCATATATATTATGGCTAATGAAACATCTGCTTTTAGAATTTGGAAGAAATTGAAAGTAATTTATGTAAAGAATTCTGCAATAAAAAGGCCCCTCTGCGATAAATAAGGCTCCTCTCATGAGGAAATTAGTCGATTTGAAGCTTAAGGAATGTGGGTCGATTGGAGAGCATCTCAATGATTTTCAAGAAATTGTGAACCACTTGGCGGTCGTGAATTACAATGAGGATAATGAGACCCAAGCCTTATTGTTGACGAGTTCATTACCGAAGAGTTGGGAAACGCTTGTAGTTGCATTAAATAACTCAAATTTGGATGGATTTGTTTCAATGGGTTCAGTGGTTAGTAGCCTGCTTAATGAGGAGATGAGGAGGATGAACCTGATGGAAAGAAAGGATAAGAGGAAAAAGGAAAGTAGAAATCCGATTGAAGATGTCTATCTTGCAAGGAGAGGTAACCATCCAAATATGAAAAGACGATCAAATAGGCCGAACATGGAAAGTGATTTCTTTTGATGTTACTATGAGAGATATGGTCATCAATTAAGATTTTGTAATAATATTAAAAAGGACAAGGAGAGGATGAAGGAATTCTAAGAAGACCAAAAGAAACAAAAAGATAATAGCGATGGTGAGGTGCATTTTGGTCAAGAATTTGATGACAAAGTTCTACGTGTTGATAAAGTGAAAAGCAAAAATTGGGTGCTTGATTCAGGTGCTTGTTTTCATATATGCAATCAAAATGAATCATTTATGGATTATGAAGATCTAGATAATAATGTGGAATCTATTTATAGTGGAGATCTGGGTGTTAAAGGAAAAGGTTCGGTTAGATTGAATATGCATGATGAATGGTGTGTGAGTCAACATATGCCTATAGAGTATGTCGACATACTCTTCACAAATTTGAAAAAAACATTTAAAAATATTATTTTGAAAATCCACCGCTTTCTAAAATAATTTGCTACTTTGTAAAATTGTTTAAATATAGTTTATATATATTTTAATCAAAATATAACTTAAAAAAACTTTATAAAATAATTTTGAAAGATTTAATATGAGTATTCAATAATATATATAAATTAATAATTATAACTTCTTTAAAGTATAAACCAAAATTCAATATTTATATAAACTTAACGATACTAAAATAATATTTTTATAAGTACAAGAGATTGAAAATCGTTTTGGGAAATATTTTGAAAATATTATTTTAAAAACAAAATATTTGAAAAACAATTTAAAACAAAACTAGAGAAGACGAGAGATATCAGGAAAATGCTTGTTTGTACCAAAAATGTGCACAACACTCTTCGGGAGTTGTTTGAAGAGATAAAATGAAGATTATAAATGTAAAACAGAGGTTATCTAACAAAAACTCCAACAAACAGAAATGTAAAATGCACAGACAAGCAGTTTAGAGTGGTTCGGCGTATAGCCTACGTCCACTATGAAGTTTTGATGATTTTATTGATTCTCTTTCAATGATTACAAGTGGTTACAGCAATGAACAGCGGATTACAGATTAGAATTTGAAATTGACAGCAAAAGTATGATGCAAATCTCAATCCGGCAGAGTTTGGACGCTTTAGAGAAAAACGATCCTTTTTCTGTTGATTCTGGGGCTCTATTTATAGGCGTAGGAGGCTTAGATTTCGCTCAAACTCCGGGAGACTTGGCCTGACACGTGAGGGGACCCATTCGACCATTTCCAGAGAGTTTCAAGTCGTTCTGTGATCGATACGAAATCATTTCGTATCGATCAGGATTACCTCCAATCGAGCTCAAATTTGGTGGAGATGTTCCTCGGTATGTGTGCAACCTTCAGTTAAAATTTCATGGTATTTGGATCAGCGGATTGAGAGATATCATCGATACGAGGCGATGTTCTTCGCTAGGCTGTCTGGTTTGAATCCATTTCTCTGAGCTGAGGGCTTCGAATCGATGGTGTCACGCGCCTCTGTGAAGACGTGGAACGCACACTTCGCCTCGATCCGGTCTTTACTCCGAGTCGACCTTGTCGACTCCATATATCTCGGCGCATTCGCATCGAGGGATGACGTGGTGCGCGCGCTTCGCCTCGATCCGGTCTCAGCGCCACATTGACTTTTTCGATTCCATGTATCTCACCTCGTTTTCTTCGAGAGATGACATGTTGTCCAAGCTGGTTGACCTGATGGATACGAGTAAGTCATTCCGCATGGATTCGAAGCAAGGTTCTCAGATGGATACGAAGTAGACACTGAATGATGGATACGAGGCAAGCACTGGCCGATGGATACGAAGTAGACACTGAATGATGGATACGAAGCAAGCACTGGCCGATGGATACGAGCAAGTCTTTCCGGCTGAAGGTTCTATCGATACGAGGCTTATAACTGTGTGGACTTAATCATCCTGATTGACATGCGATCGATGGATGCGAAACGAGTGATGGACACAGACTGGTTGGATGCGAAGCAAGATCCACTCATGGACACGAAATCACCGCTGATCTGATGGATGCGAAATCATCCATAGCGATGGATACGAAATCTGGGTCGGGCTGATTGATACGAAATCCATCGAGACGAATTCGATGGATTCGAAGCATGCTTAACTTCGGTCGATACGAACTGCTGCTTCCTGATGGATACGAAAAGATGCTCTCCCCTTTGACTTGCATCCATCATAACTCGAGCGTATGAACTCGGATCGATCTGAAACTTGGAGCATTGGTTTGCTTTATTTCCCCGATCATGTCTCATCGATTGGGGCTTGATCCGGACTTGGTCAAAATTCAACGATATCCATGACAAACGACATTTGGAATCCAACTCCTTGGTGTCCTGGCCTTGCCAAAAGGCGGGATAACATTTGCCCCCCAAAGTACGTCTTGAGAAAACATGACGTGCTTTGAAAAGCTGCAGGTCTTCTTTGAATAATTTGAAAGTCGTACCCTTTGGCCATTCTCTTGTATCGGTCCTCTCATGAATCGATGCTAACAGTTGGAAAGCCTCTCTTCGTATCGATGTGGGTTGACTTGATGGATACGTAAATGGTCATCCGTATCGATGGTCACAAATCGCGATGGATTTTGATTTGAATTGGCGATATCTGGTGGATACGAAATGGATGTTCGTATCGATAGATTCTGATGGATACGAAAGTGACGCTCGTATTAATAGGTCTGCTCTGTTTTGAATTGATGGCTCATAATTTGGATGTTTCGAAACGATGGTGTCTGGTGAACATTTCGCCTCGATGAATGCACAGCTTGATGGATTCGAAGAGAGCGTTTGCGCTGATCCATCGTACTCAAGTGGCCTCCCTGTGCGCTTCGAACCGATAAAGTATGGTGGGTTCGAAACGAGCCTTCGTTTTGATGCGCCGTCTGACTGGTTGCGACCGGTCAAGTTGACTGGGAGTCGAATCGACTCGGTTCCATCCTAGGCTTCATATAAATACCGGGGACTTGGCTCGATTTCACTTTTTTACCTTTTACTTTTACTGTTGCCTTCGGTATCTTCGTATCGATTCACGAACTTGGAAAGAGATAACAGTTCTGTACTTTCGACTCTATCAGCTCCAATCCACCAGATCTTGAAATCTCAATCTTAAACTAGGTACTCCACCACGAATCTAAATGACGAAACTATCTTCGATCTACTCTTTCTTCGTCAATCAACCACTCTGGCAATTGGTAAAACCAGATCTGGTTCGAAGTCCAGATGGCCATGGCGACGCTCTGGTAAATTGGAGAAGAAAGAGTGGAGAAGGCAAAAGAGAATCGGTCTAGGGGCCGTGTTCGAATCGACGAAGACAGCGACATCTTTTCTTAGATCCCGTATCGATTCTTGGGATAAGTCGATGGGGGAGATCCAGTTCGTATCGATGGATATGATGATGGATCGTATCGACACGAAATGATCAATACGAAAAACTAAAAAATGTATCTTAGTTTCAGATCGATACGAATCTTGCTTTCGCGATCGATGTTAAGCTAAGGCCTTTTCTGATCGATACGAACCAGGCAACCAAGGATCGATGCGAAGTACTCTGATCTTTGATGGATTCGAACTTGACTCCTGACGATCGATTCGAAGCATGCTCACGGGTATCGATTCGAACCGGTATCATGATGGATTCGAACGAGCCTCTTTTGATCGATTCGAACTTCCCATTATGGATGCGAAATCTTGACATTCTTCAGCATAACTCCGATGAGCTTCATTCTTGCATATCTGGACTTGATAATTAAATTGCATATTTGACTACCTCTCGAAGCTCGTCGATGGAACTGCCATTTAACAGAAAAGTACAACGAACTCTTTAATCTTAAATCGATCATTATCACCTGGATAGCGTGGTCGTGACGGTCAGCGATGACGGTCATGCCTGTCTAACTTCCAGAATTTAGTCGCTTGCATGTTTTCTTTAACTCTGCAGAATTTGCTCAAGTCACGCACAACATTTGCACTACACAACACATTCATGCACTTTACACTGGGGAATGCACGGGCTTTTTATCATCTAATGATGGTTTCTCGTGAGTTAGCTAGTGATGGAACCGTCAAGTTCGCAGCAGCAAGAAACTCAGAACCCTATCCCTCCCAGACTTGAGATTCCGGACATCGGGGCCGAAGCTATTGGTCCAGCTCCGGATGAGTTGCCCGATGCGTCCTTCATTAATTGCCCACCTGATTCTGTCCCGTCCAATATTTCTGAAGACATGCTAGGGAGAATATGCTTAAGGCATGGCTTATCTTTGGACGAAGTATGGTTGCCTGGACCGGACGACAGGCCACATAATCCCCCGGAGGGGTATACTGCTTTTAATCGACATGCGTGCGCAGCCGGCACACTTCCTCCGTTCAATGATTACATAAGAGAAGTGTTGGCTTATCTGGACATCGCTCCGTCTCAATTGCATCCAAATGGATATGCTTCACTCAACAGCTTGTTCATTGTATTCATGGAGTATCTCCATCGTCCTCCCCGTATGACCGACATAAGATACTTGTTTAACTTCAAGAGTCGGACTGACAGCCCATCTTATACGTTCTTGGAGTCTGTAAGGAACTGCCAAGTCGTCGCGGGGTCGTGGACTAGGCTAAGCTACTTTAAGTCGGAGTGGTTCTATGTCCGATGTCCTCCGGGGTTTGCCAGAAGATGGCTGTTCAGACGTGAGTATTGTCTTTTTTCCCAAGTAATTGACAGGGCAATTTTCGAAGTGAAATTAAACTTACGTCTTCTTCTCTTTTTCTTTCAGCAATCATCCAGCGGCCTGAGGGCGGCTACTATAAAGAGATAGTTCGGGTCCTCCAAGAGATTCCTAGCGAAGAAAGGAATATTGAACTGTTACTGACAGATCGGAATCTCAGAGTTCTTGGGTTGATCGGCAGGAGGCAGAGCATAAGACTCGATGGTGCATTAAAGACCGTCTCCAGGAAAAAGGTCAAGCGGATGAAACCCAGGGTTGTAATAATTGAGGAACCCGATTCCGAGAAAACTCATACCGACGAGGAACCGTTGGTCGGACCTGCTAATGCAACCCCGGAGTCCGACGCAAAGAGGAAAGGCAAAGCAGTGGCATCAAAACAGCCTAAGTCTGGGAGGCGGAAGTCTGTGGTTTTGCACCGTCCTTTGCCAGGAGTTAAGATTACGGAAGCATCCTCCCTGCAAGCTGAAGATCAATTCGAAGGGCCTGCTGACCCTCCAATCCCGAACATCGAGCCGGAGCAACACGACGTTGGATCGGGTGGACCGCGACATATCGTCGATGTTAGCGAGTCTGATCCTGCCAGTGCGATTGACACTTCTGGTTGGTCCGGGGGTTACACATTCACACACTCTCCATGGCACAACACACTTTCCTAACCGTAAACAACACATCGCAAACGGTTACTGATTCTTCGTGGTTTTCTTTTCAGGTACGATGTCTGGGCAAGGTTCCGTGCTCGATAGTTTGCGCAATAAGCGCCGTTATCATGAGCCACGCAGGAGAGAGGGCGAGAGGGATTACGACACAGGACATTCTGGTCAGGAGAAGTCTGATAGAGATAGGGGATACGTTCGCCGATCCCGATCTCGCTCTCCTCCCCTCAGGACCTCTGCACCTCCTACGGCCGCAGTTACTCGTCCTCCCGAAACTTCACGGCCTAGGCCGCCTTCTCAAGCTTTGAGGTCCGATCCTTCGCGCAGGACTGAAATAGCCACCTCCTCGGCTACTGTACCGGTCCCGACCGAGGCGTCTAGTGAAGGAGCGCTTAAACTGGCACGGATGAGAAAGGAATTTCCCGACATCTGTTTTGACGGTTACGTCTTCCCTCCGCACTTGAAGAGAATTCCGCCAACCGCTGAAACCACCATCCATGATTATGTTGCGGACATCTTTTTCCAGTACAGGGAATGGGGACGGGCCGCGAGGAAGGCGTCCAAAGTGGCATTCGATCGGGGCGTCACCATTGAGAAGCTCGAGAAGGAGTTGGGTCACAACGACCAGATCATAAAAGCGCTCAACTCGGAGGCTGAGTCTTCCCGTAAATCTGAAATGGAGGCCCTAAAGAAGGTTGATGAAGTGAACGCTGTCATGACCAGGATGAAGCAAGAGCATTATACTGCCATCGAGGACATGGGTCACAGGAACACTTCTATTACCGCCGAGAGGGATGCCGCTCTTAAGGAGCTTAATGAGCTGAAATCAAAGTTTTCAGAGATGGCGAAGGAAAAAGACGCAGCTAATGTCTCTGCGTAGGAGGCCTGTGATCAGGCAGTGACGCTCCGAAAGGAGAAGGAAGCGGCTATACAACAAGCCCATGAAGCTGAGGCTGGGGTTGACGAGAAAGTACGGCAGGCGGAGGCCAGGATTGAGGCCGAGGTGGAAGAGCTACTCATCACTTATAACGCCAATGTGCTAAGGCACCGAGATTTGACATGGCTTGACGATTACCCCACGCATCTCTATAACGCCTGGAACCTACTGGTTGATGAGGAGAAGTCCGGGCACCCTGATGAAGCCCTTGACGAATTCGAGCTGGAGAACCGCATCCTCAATGATGACGAAAAGAAAGTTCTCCATGACTCCATGATTTCCCACGACAAGGTGAGGCTTGGTGCCCAGACCCAGGAAGTCGGAGAGAGCTCTGGTGCAGAACACCATGTTATGAGTTCTGAGATAATCGTCTCATCTCAGTCTGAGCCAACTCCGATGATCTACCCCCAGCCTATTCCGGCATATGATCCAGATCAACCGCGTTTATCTCCTATTAAGGAACATTCTTCTGAAGTTGTTCAGACGACCTCGAGCCAAACCGAGGAAGGTACTCTGAACTAACCTCTTGTATATTTGGATTGAAGAGTCTGTGTTGAAATGTTGCTAATGACATGTCTTTTTCCTTTGATCAGTGACAGGAGTTGCACCAGCCGCGCCTCTTACCACCCAAGAATCAGGTCAAGCGCCAGGAGCCATCATCTCTGAGGCGACCTCCATCGCGGCAATGGCACCAGTTGGAGTGACGCAGGGGAGCTCACTTTCTTTCGATGAGCAGATGATAAACGAGCTCCTTGGCCGTCAAAGTGATCCTTTTGCGGACTTGCCATTCGGCTTGGGTGGATTCACGGCTACTTCTGACGCCTCATCTCAGACAACTACGGCTCCTAGCGAAGCCAGAGCACAGCGGGAAGCGGCGATGTTGGCCGAGATTAATGCCGAGATGACGGCCGCGGCGCACGGCGGCGAAGTAGATGGCGGAGCAGCAGCACAGTGCCCTACTCCTCTTATGACTGTGTCTCCTGGGGGCACACTTACTGATACTGATGTGCCAGTCCCTCCTCCGGCTACGGAGTCTGTTCCTCCAACTCCTCCTGCGGGAAGCATCCCTATAGAGTCCAGCTCAGACGAGGACGTTGACATTATGCCTTCACCCGAAGGGAGCTTGCCTAAGGAGAAAGGCTCCAAGCGAAAGGGTACTGGTGGTTCCAGTAGCTCCTCGAGGAAGAAGAAGCTGAGGAAGCATAAGGATTAGACATTCTTTTCATTGGCAGTTAGGGACTTTTGTTATTTTCTCTGCTTTTCCCTTTTGTAGACCGTGTTTAGATGCGGGTTCGGCCCCTGCTAGTAGGAACATTTTGGAAAAAAACTCATGTATGAACCATTGTTTTTGAGTTAGCTGAAATAAAATTTTGTTTTCAAGTTTCAGCTCATGTTCCTTTCTATGCTTGAATGTTGCAGTGTTCGGACTTCGGTCCAGTGTACTTGCATTATCTGATTGTTTCAAGAATAGTTCATTTTACTTGTTAAGTATGGAAACCTCGGACTTGAGTTGTAATAGGGGATCACATCGGAGCTGAGCATCGCATAGTCTCGGGTAATGACTAACATTTGCCTCTGCCCCCAGTTCCAGGGTTAAGTTGTGATGATCAGCTTGTGATTGCATCAAGCGAGGACCGAGTGGTCGAACTACACTTGTTTTCTTATGCATCGTTTCATCCACACTCCGGGGATATATGTCATCTCGTAAGCGGTTGTTCGCACTCTGGGAACACGGAGTTGACTGATGTTTGTGCTCCGTCTCGCACTCTGGGAGCACGGAGTTGGTCGTTTATACTCCGCTTTGCACTCTGGGAATGCGGAGTCGATTGATGTTTATACTCCGTCTCGCACTCTGGGAGCACGGAGTTGGTCGTTTATACTCCGCTTCGCACTCTGGGAATGCGGAGTCGATTGTTTATACTCCACTTCGCACTCTGGGAATATGGAGTTGAATGTTCATGCTCCGTCTCGCACTCTGGGAGGACGGAGTCGAATGTTTATACTCCACTTCGCACTCTGGGAATATGGAGTTAATTGTTTATACTCCGTCTCGCGCTCTGGGAGGACGGAGTCGAATGTTTATACTCCACTTCGCACTCTGGGAATATGGAGTTAAATGTTTATACTCCGTCTCGCGCTCTGGGAGGACGGAGTCGAATGTTTATACTCCACTTCGCACTCTGGGAATATGGAGTCAAATGTTTATACTCCGTCTCGCGCTCTGGGAGGACGGAGTCGAATGTTTATACTCCACTTCGCACTCTGGGAATATGGAGTTAATTGTAGGATTGTCGTGTGTCAACCCTATTAATATCGGTGTCATGGCTTGTCCCCGAGCTCGGGTTTCACCTAGTGAGTGGCCGGTCATATCACAGCCACTCTCCATTTGAATAAGTCCCATTGCATGATGGGATTTAGCTCTTCGTGCATCGTGATGTTGTATATCATACTTAATGAATCACAGCTCTGGCTCGAAGAAGTGGCATTTTATTGCTGAAATAAGAAAATGCGGCAAAGTCAGTTGCCTTATTACAAAATTCAAATTTCGAAATGCAGAAACAAATTGCTAAATAGAATGAAATAAATAAAGCCTGTCATATGTAGTAGCGGCGGAGACTTTCGCTGTTCCAAGCCCTTGGTAAATCGAGACCGTCAACAGTCGACAGCTTGAATGTACCATCTCCGAGCTTTCGTGTAATTACATACGGTCCTCCCCAGTTCGGTTTCATGTGTGAAGGAACTGGGTAGATTCTCTTGAGCACGAGGTCGCCGAGTTCAAAGGTTCGAGGTCGAACTCTGGTGTTGTACAGTCGGGCGACCCGGCTTCGATTTGCGGCTGCTCTCAAATCAGCCTCTTCCCGTTTTTCATCCAATAGATCCAAAGACTCGGCCAGGAGTATAGCGTTTGTTTTTGGATCATAATAAGTCACGCGATGAGAGAGCACTTCTGTCTCGACCGGAATAACGGCCTCTGAGCCATAAGATAGGGAAAACAGAGTGTGTCCGGTCGCGGTTTTGTGGGTCGTTCGATAGGCCCATAACGCCATAGGAAGTTCATCGACCCACTTTACCCCAGCCTTCTCCAATCTTTTCTTCATGATCGATTTTATAACTTTGTTGACAGCTTCAACCTGTCCATTCGCTTGGGGGTGTGCGACAGCCGAGAACTTTTTGCGGATACGAAACCGTTGACAGAAATTCTTGAATTCCGCACTCTCGAATTGGGCTCCGTTATCAGTGATGATAGTATGCGGCAGTCCAAACCGACAGATGATGTTGCGAACCACGAAATTTATCACTTTCTTTGTCGTAATGGTTGCAAGGGCTTCGGCCTCAACCCACTTTGTGAAGTAGTCAACGGTGACGATGGCGTATTTCGCACCGCCTTTTGCTAAAGGTAAAGCGCCGATGATGTCAATGCCCCACATTGCAAATGGCCAGGGACTGACCATTTGGGTTATTTCAGTTGGCGGAGCTCTCGGAATTCGGGCATGTATCTGGCATTTATCGCACTTTCGGGCATAGTTTGCCGCATCTCGGTTCACTGTCGGCCAGTAGTACCCATATCGGAGTATCTTCTTAGCGAGAGCTTGCCCTCCGGTATGATCGCCACACTCTCCTTCGTGCACATCATGTAACACTCATTTGATTTCCTCGTGGGCGATACACCTGAGGAGAGGAACGGAATAACCTCTCCTGTACATGACTCCGTTCTGGATGACGAACCGTGAAGCTTTTCGCTGAATTTGTCTCTTCTCATTTCTAGGTTTAGGCAGCGTCCCATTCTCAATGTAGTTCCGATATGGAGTCATCCAGGATTCTCTACTGGGAGCGGTTTCAAACACAGAGTTCATTTCTATTCGGTCGATGCTCGGGGAGGCCAAAGTTTCAACAGGGACAAGTCCCATTTGTTGCGCTTCACCTGTTCTGGCTAACTTTGCCAGTGAATCGGCTTTCTGATTGTGCTCCGGAGGCACATAATAGATGGCGTAATAATCAAACTGGTTTAGTATTTCCTGAACTCGTGCCAAGTAAGCGGCCAATCTTCGGTCTCTTGCCTGGTATTCTCCTCGTACTTGACATACCACTAACTGTGAATCGCAATAAATTTCTACAACGATAATTCTCAAATCTCTGGCAAGCTTTAGGCCGGTTAGAAGGGCTTCATATTCGGCTTCATTATTAGTTGCATGAAAGTCGAATTTAAGAGCATAACATATGGATCGGCCCTCGGGAGTCTCAAGTACAACCCAGCGCCCGAACACCGGTCATTTGATGCACCATCAGTATACAGCTTCCAGATGTATTCGGGGGATTCACTGGTCTCGGGTAAGTCCTCTGGAACGGTGAATTCAGCTATGAAATCAGCCAGGACTTGTCCTTGAATGGCTCTCCGCGGAGCGTATGCGATATCAAATTGGCTTAGCTCAATGTTCCACTTGAGTAACCTACCGGACGTCTCAGGCCGCGTGAGGACCTGTCGTAACGGCTGGTCGGTGTACACGGTAAGTGGATGAGCTTGGAAGTAAGGACGGAGCTTCCTTGAGGCAATGACCAAGCAATAGGCCAGTTTCTCCAGTCTCGGATAATTTCTTTCAGCTCCTGTTAGTCGCTTACTAACATAGTAGACCGGGTTTTGCACTTTGTCTTCTTCCCGGACTAGAGCAGCACTGATCGCATGTTCTGATACTGCCAGGTAGAGATATAGTTGCTCGTGGTCAACCGGTTTTGATAAGATCGGAGGTGTGGAGAGATGTTGAACTAATGATCGGAACGCGCCCTCACACTCCGTGGTCCATTAAAAGTTCCGTTTGCCCTTCCGGATCAGGTCGAAGAAAGGAATGCATTTGTCGGTGGACTTTGAAATGAACCTGCTCAGTGCTGCGACCTTCCCGTTAAGACTCTGGACTTGCTTTATAGTTCTAGGGGTTTGCAAATTTCTAATAGCCCAGATCTTCTCAGGATTCGCCTCTATCCCTCGAGCGTTGACGATGAACCCAAGGAATTTTCCGGATGCAACGCCAAAGTGACATTTGAGTGGGTTGAGCTTCATTCCGTACTCCCGGAGGATGCTGAACATTGAATTCAAATCTCTGACGTGATCGGTGGAGAATCGGGACTTCACCAGCATGTCATCCACGTAAACCTCCATGGTCTTCCCAATCTGATCAGCGAACATTCGGTTGACTAAGCGTTGGTATGTTGCTCCAGCGTTCTTCAGACCAAACGGCATGACTTTGTAACAATAGAGTCCCAGGTCGGTCACGAAGCTGGTATGTTCCTGATCAGGTAAATGCATGGGTATCTGGTTGTAGCCGGAATAAGCGTCCATAAAGGATAGTAGTTCATGTCCGGCCGTCGAATCTACGAGCTGATCGATTCGTGGAAGTGGGAAGCTATCTTTTGGACAGGCCTTGTTTAGGTCAGAGTAATCAACACAGGTTCTCCACTTCCCGTTTGGTTTCCGAACTAGTACAGGGTTGGACACCCATTCTGGATACAAGGCATCTCGAATGAACCCATTCGATTGCAGTTTATCAACTTCCTCCTTAAGGGCGGCAGATCTCTCTGGATCCATACCGCGCCTTTTCTGCTTTACTGGGACATGTCGCGGATCTATATTCAGGGAGTGACTTGCAATGCTCGGCGAGATCCCGCACATGTCAGAGTGTGTCCAGGCGAAGACGTCGAGATTCGCCCGAAGAAATTCGACCAATTCCTGTTGTGTCTGTTTGTTTAGTTGAGACCCAACTTTCAACATCTTTGAATCATCATCCTCACTGATTGGGACGTCCACAGTCAGTTCGGCTGGAGAAGCTTGACTCTCCGTTGATTCGTCTTTATCCTCGTTGTCCCTGGGGTCCAGGTCTTTCAGGAATTGGCCGTGGTGCCCGGGCCGAGGCCCAGGCATCAATTGTCAGTTATCGATAGAACGGACGCAAAGAGATTCCTCTACGCCCTTCCCCTTCTCTTTACGTTGCGCCCCGCGCAGCTCAGCAACATAACAGGCCCTTCCTGAGGCCTGATCTCCTTGAACAACTCCAATCCCATGATCAGTGGGAAATTTCAAAGTCAGACACCATGGGGCGATCGCCGCCCTGAACTCAGCTAAGGCCGGTCGACCCAGAAACGCATTATATGGCGAATCGATTTCTAGCACAACAAATTGTAACATTCGGACTCTCCGGCGTTCTCCAACGCCTAACTCGACTGGGAGTTCAGTTATTCCGATGGGTATCGTGGCACTTCCGTTGAAACCATGGATTCTGGATAAACAGGGTTTCAAATCCTTTGTCTCCATCTTCATTAGATCGTAAGCCCGTTTAAGCAAGATGTTCACAGAGCTCCCACTGTCAACCAGGATCCTCTTCATCCAAGCAGGACCTACCTGGGCAGATATGACTAGTGGGTCGATTGTAGGGGCTTCGACTTTATCGGCGTCTCGGCTCCTGAACACGATATCATCGGACATTATCTTTTGTTGCTTTGCCGGGGTTCCATCCTCGCAATTACTATAACACTCGAAGTCCGCATGCCTGATAGAACTGGCATACGACTCCATTTCCCCCCAGCTTCTGTCTGCCGGATGGGGACCACCACTTATCGTGTTGATAACTAATCTCCCGCCCGCACGGGCGGGTTCCTCCTCTCTTTCCTGATTTTGTGAACGATTTTGATTCGATGGGCCCGCTCCGCCAGACTGCGGCACCCGTACAAACTGATCTAGCTTCCTCTCTCTAATCAGCTTCTCGATGAGGTCCTGTAAGTGCCGACACTCATTGGTATTGTGTCCATAGCTTTCATGGAACCTATAGAATTTTCCTGTCTGAATCTGTCTCTCCGACGAGGGCTTCGGAGCAGGCTTCTTATACTGTACAGTGTTACAAGTCTGTAAGTATACGTTTTCCAATGACGTGTTTAGCGGCGTATAATTGTCAAACATCTGAGCTCTACGTCGTGGACCTCGGTTCTCATCTCTCTTCTTACTCTGGCCATTGTTTCCTCTCTGCTGGGTTTGCTTGTTTTGTATATTCAGTTGAACTTTCCCGGAACTCTCGCCGGACTGTTTAACTACCACATTGCTCTGTATTCCCTCAATGCTGGGCCTCGCATCGTCCTGCTTCCTAGACTGTTTTGCGTCCTCCTGCCGTAGGAATTGAGCGGCCTTGGAGTAAAAACAGTCCAACGATGCGGGCGGTTTCCCAGCTAGCCAGTTTCCGAATTCAGAATCAGGATCAATCCCCTTGGTCAGAGCCATCAGGATTGAATTATCGTTAGGATTGGTGATCTCGACGCATACCGCGTGGAACCTCTCCAGGTAATGCCTGAGCGTTTCTCCAGGAGCTTGAGTGACGCTGGACAAGGTGTTGACGTCTTTTGGCCTAGCAACGTGCATCCGGAATTGCTCCACAAACCTCTTGGCCAATTGATCTAACGAAGAAATTGATCTAGGTGGTAGGCGAGTAAACCACATTGTCGTGATTCCCCCCAGAGAGATGGGGAAACTCCGACACTTTACTGCGTCATCGGCCCTTGCAGCGCTCATCGACCATTCATATTTCAGAATATGCTGGTTGGGGTCACTATTCCCTTCATACATCGGGAGAGTCGGCATTCTGAATCGCCTAGGGGGTTCGGCATGTAACACTTCGTCTATGAAGGGGGTATGACTACGGGAAATCCCCCAGTCATCATTGGTGAGCCCCTGACTCTCGCGGATCATCTGACGTATCATGGTTGATATATCCAAAACGGACAGAATCTGAGCGTGATGAGCTAAGGCGTGGTCGGGTTCCACGGTGCGAGTTGGGATCGGGCGCTGTCGACGATCCATATCTCGCCTCCTTGGATCAACGTCTTCTGGGACATAAGGCTCAGGAGTATGTCCTCACTGTTGATTGATCGGCTCTGATTGATTTCGGGTATCGACCCTTGTCTCTGCTGCGGCGGTTGTGGCGCGGTTATCCGTGGTGTACTATGGGGCAGTACCTCCTCGTGTTGAGGGACCCGTTTGGAAACTGGTCGACGGTCCTACCCTCAGTTGCCCAACAGTTAAGGCGGGCTGATATTCAGCAGCTTGAGCGCGACTCCCCTCTAGTCGAGGACGGGTAGTTCGGTGGTGATAATCAGATGAAGCTGAGCTTTCGGTAGACGCTCTGGAGACATCATCTCTCCTGGACCTTCTGTGCCCCCGGCGGTTTAGCTGGTTGGTCAGCTCGATATTGGCGCGCAACTGTTCCGCCAACTGCTGACGGCTTTGGGTCAGCTCCTGGAGCAATACCTGAAACTCCTGCCGGGTGACTAGCCCCGTTGAGTCGGAGTGAGTGGTATTGTCTTGATTGGAAGAAGGCGGCTGTGTGGGATTCTGCCTATCTCTGCCTTCTTGCTCTGCAGCGGTAGCGCCAGTTCTTGTGCTGACCATTCTCGGTGGTGGAGTCCTTTCCTAGATTTTGAGCAAATCTGAATAGAATGGAAGGATTCCGGACTGGATATTTGGATCTTCCTCTTGGATTTGTGCAATCCGGTATCGACGGCAGATCCAATGAGCAGGAGAAAAAGCTGGTTTTCTCAGTGAAAGCACCAAAGTGTTTGTACCAAAAATGGGCACAACACTCTTCGGGAGTTGTTTGAAGAGATAAAATGAAGATTATAAATGTAAAACAGAGGTTATCTAACAAATACTCCAACAAATAGAAATGTAAAATGCACAGACAAGCAGTTTAGAGTGGTTCGGCGTATAGCCTACGTCCACTATGAAGTTTTGATGATTTTATTGATTCTCTTTCAATGATTACAAGTGGTTACAGCAATGAACAGCGGATTACAGATTAGAATTCGAAATTGACAGCAAAAGTATGATGCAAATCTCAATCCGGCAGAGTCTAGACGCTTCAGAGAAAAAGGATCCTTTTTATGTTGATTCTGGGGCTCTATTTATAGGCGTAGGAGGCTTAGATTTCGCTCAAACTCCGGGAGACTTGGCCTGACACGTGAGGGGACCCATTCGACCATTTCCAGAGAGTTTCAAGTCGATCTGTGATAGATACGAAATCATTTCGTATCGATCAGGATTACCTCCAATCGAGCTCAAATTTGGTGGAGATGTTCCTCGGTATGTGTGCAACCTTCAGTTAAAATTTCATGGTATTTGGATCAGCGGATTGAGAGATATCATCGATACGAGGCGATGTTCTTCGCTAGGCTGTCTGGTTCGAATCCATTTCTCTGAGCTGAGGGCTTCGAATCGATGGTGTCACGCGCCTCTGTGAAGACGTGGAACGCACACTTTGCCTCGATCCGGTCTTTACTCCGAGTCGACCGTGTCGACTCCATATATCTTGGCGCATTCGCATCGAGGGATGACGTGGTGCGCGCGCTTCGCCTCGATCCGGTCTCAGCGCCACATTGACTGTTTCGATTCCATGTATCTCGCCTCGTTTTCTTCGAGAGATGACACGTTGTCCAAGCTGGTTGACCTGATGGATACGAGTAAGTCATTCCGCATGGATTCGAAGCAAGGTTCTCAGATGGATACGAAGTAGACACTGAATGATGGATACGAGGCAAGCACTGGCCGATGGATACGAAGTAGACACTGAATGATGGATACGAAGCAAGCACTGGCCGATGGATACGAGCAAGTCTTTCCGGCTGAAGGTTCTATCGATACGAGGCTTATAACTGTGTGGACTTAATCATCCTGATTGACATGCGATCGATGGATGCGAAACGAGTGATGGACACAGACTAGTTGGATGCGAAGCAAGATCCACTCATGGACACGAAATCACCGCTGATCTGATGGATGCGAAATCATCCATAGCGATGGATACGAAATCTGGGCCGGGCTGATTGATACGAAATCCATCGAGACGAATTCGATGGATTCGAAGCATGCTTAACTTCGGTCGATACGAACTGCTGCTTCCTGATAAATACGAAAAGATGCTCTCCCCTTTGACTTGCATCCATCATAACTCGAGCGTATGAACTCGGATCGATCTGAAACTTGGAGCGTTGGTTTGCTTTATTTCCCCGATCATGTCTCATCGATTGGGGCTTGATCCGGACTTGGTCAAAATTCAACGATATCCATGACAAACGACATTTGGAATCCAACTCCTTGGTGTCCTGGCCTTGCCAAAAGGCGGGATAACATTTGCCCCCCAAGGTTTTAACATAAATTCTATGACTCTATAACTTATCAGGAATATCTTGAAATCCTGAACATTTCAATAATCAAGAGTCTTCATTCTTCAACTCTAAAAACTCAATATCAGCATCTTGAATCTACTCTTGATGTGAGCACCTTGATACTGTACGGTCTTTTTGATCAACACTTGTCTAATATCCTGCACTATGTACTATCACAACAAGGAAAAAGGCATTTTCCGACGGCAGAAAACCGTCGGTGCAGTGTTTCCGATGGCTTCCGACACATCTCGTCGTTCGTATTTCCGACGGCTTCCGATGGATTCTGGTACTTGTCGAAATCCGTTGGAAAAATATAAACTGAAAGCCGTCGGAAGCCGTCGGAAATCTGATGCAATTTTTTTATATATTTCTGCTACAATATAGCCTTCCATCCACATTTCCCATACAAACACTATTCTACAGAATCCAATATATAATATTCCAACCAAATATCAAAAACCAAACTATACACAATTCACCAAACAAAAAAATACATAAAATTAAGTCAAAACACATAATCATCACCCAACATCCCAACATCCACATAATTATACAACAAAATAACTAAGTGTATCATAACATAGTACATAAATCAACAACTACCTCCACCATCTACCAAACCATACAAAACAGAAAAAAACATACCGACCAAAGCAATCAATCAATCTCCTCCAGAACCAGAGCAAGTAGATGAAGGGAAGCGGCCACCATACTGCTGCATGTATTCGGCGATACGCTGGTCTAGCAACTGTGTGGTCTCTATGGCATGCCGACGGTTCTGCTCCTCCAGTTGTGCCACTCTTGCCCGCAAATCTTCGATCTCTGCTAGGTCGATCTGAGCTCTAGTTTTCCTACCCCGTCTCTGACTGCTAGCCTGTAATAAATATTTAATTTAGTTGTGTGATCTGTAAGTGTATGTGCAGGTATGTGAATGATTAGCAGTGTGATAATGTTATTTAATTTAGTTTATTCATGTTTATGTAAGTGTATGTGCAGGTATGTGAATGATTAGCAGTGTGATACTGTTATTTAATGTGACAAATTTATGCATGTGTACAACATATATCAAGCAAACTAAATTAAATAACATGTCTTTTTTGTTATTTTTTTGAAATGACATTCAAGTAACGAATTAATATATTTTTCTAATGCATGATGCTTTTATAACGAAGTGACTCAAAACCAATGTACTGAATTTGAAAACTTATATGATACCCAATATATTATTTACTTACCACTTGATTGCCAAATCCGTATCGTCTGCTATGCTCCGATGGATCCATAACTGACTCAAAAATAGCATCCTCCTCATCCGTTGTCAACTGATCTCGACCCGTATCAGCAAGGAGTTTCTGGCGCTGCTCCATAAACTTTTCCTGCATTAACAAATTAATATCATCATATCTTATTTCATTATATTTTAACAAGTAGAACAATTACTAATACTGCTTAAAATGAAATATGCTTACATGGCTCTTGCTGGATTTATCGTCCTGCCATGTATACGAAACTGTCCCGTCCAGATTTACATGCTCGACAGCATGCGTACGAGTAAACACGTCCATATAGCCCACGGGACCATGCGCCTCAGCTTCCTGAAATTGATTTTTACATACAATTATTGTACATTTAAAATTATATAACACAAACTATTTACAATTTGCATTCAGTAAATTGACTAACTCATGCCGATGCCTCCGCGATGAGTGACGGGATTTTTATTTCTGTTTGCAGAGTTTCTTTACGACTCTGCCTGTACATTCAAAATTTGATACATTATTTATCGATCATGTATTTTTTGATATTTACTACCAGTCAAATAATTTTAAAAAAATTAGTATACTTGCCTTCGCCTCGTCAGTTTCCCAGTATCCCAATCATGCTTGCCATACGCTCTCCCCAATCCAACGTGGTTTCTTACCTGATTTCTTGATTTCGGATATCGAGTCCTTATAGTTTTTACGCATCTTCTTCATCCAATATTCTCGGGCCAACTGCATATCGTCTGTCTGAATGTCTATCTCAGCCCGTGTTTCACGATAAAAAGCAAAAAGAATATTAAACTGTAAACGATAAACAGTAAAAAAACGAATTAAAAATGGAAAACAGAAAAATATACTTACTAAGACATCGTGCCAAATACACTCTACTATGTGGGGAGGGATGTTATCCCACTTCGGCCAACACGCTCTCATCCTACTCCGGTAAGAAGCTCTAGAAACATCCAACACAACCTTCGAGGGCAGTAGGTCGAACCCCCTGTTTTTAAATATGATACAGATAAGTACATACGTATATCAAAAAAAAATAAGATGCTGAATAAAATTTAATTCTTACCCCTCTACTCTAGGTACTAAAGAAACTACAGGACGATGTGATGCTTACAAAGGACCACTACCATCGCCTCTTGAAGATCGGGAAGAGCTCCTACCTCTAGATGACATGACGATAAACCTGTGACATAAATACACATCATTTCAAAAGAAAATAATAACATGATAATGAAATATATTTCATACGTAAATGGCATCAACGGTATAAATTGATAAATTAATGACTAAAATGGAAATAGAAATGGAAGTGTGTTATACCTGTTCATAATGGGTCTCATGTTCCGACGATAAGCATATTACATTGCATTTTTAATAAAAATTGCTATATAAATGACAAATGGAAATGACATAAAACATGTAAACAATGGTAAACGTACAGATTTGGTTTCATAGTTACATCAATTTCATAATACATCAAGAATTCAACATAGTTACATCAATTGCAAAAAAATCATATTAGGATTTTTATCAATCATCGTCGTCTTCTGATTCAGATTCGGTCTCGTTTTCTACGATATTTTCCTCTGCACTGTCAAACGCTTCTACCAAAACATTTGATTCATCGATCAAAGGACCAAAATCTGTATGATCGTCTGTAATTATTATTTCATTTTTTTCCTCAAGATCTGTCTGATAAGCTTATCCGTTTAGAATATTCTTCCCATCGAATGTAAATCTGGCCTTTGTTTTAAAAACTGCAGACCAATCTGATTTGTCTTTTTTTAGAGACGGATAAGGAGCGTAATAAACTTGCAATGCTTGTTTGGCTAGTACAAAAGGATCGTACTTGTGATAGTGTGATGTATGCTTTATTTCGAAAAGATTATAATCCTTGTGCACATTAATTCCAGAACCTGGAACATTGCTAAACCAATTGCATCGAAATAGAAACACCTCCTCCGCGGGTCGTGAGAAATATGTCAGTTGCAAAATTTGTGTTAGAACGCCACGAAAATCACATTATAAAAATCATTTATGTGATTTTCTGGATCGTCACTACCTTTAACAAATACAGCAGTATTATTCGTTGATTTTTCTGCATCGTATTCTTTGGTGTTAAATTTATATCCATTGACAAAATATATTGGATATGCCTTGACCACTCTTTTTGGTCCCATCGCAAGATGTTTCAACCCTTCGTCAACAACACAATTTCTCGGCTCATAAACGTAATTTGAAAACCAACCGGAATTTTTTTTTACTGAGATCTCTGTTCGGATGTTCACGTTCATAAACACTGTATGTATAACCAAATTATTACATTAGGTTATACACGCGCATGCATTATAGAAAAGAATAAAACACAAATTATTATTTCAGATTACCTAACAAACGGTGCAACCTCGGCACAATTTAGAAGAATATAAGTGTGTGCTACATGAAGATCTCTACCGTCTAGCCATATTTCTACACATTTTCCAAAAGGCCGACCATGTTGTCTAAAAATAGATAACATTGCTTGAGAGGACTCTTGTTCGTCGCCTTCGTCATTACAAGGAACACTTTCAAATGATATATTCACATGGTCACTGAAATAGTGAGAGAGAAAGAACGAAGCTTCTTCTTCGATGTAAGATTTACATATCGAAACTTCAACTCGTGCTTTTTGCCTCACTTTTTTCTTCAGATGATTTAGATATCTATGCAAAATTAATTTACATTAACTTCATCTTTCAAATGCAATTAAATTACGTGATAACATATTACATACCTCTCAAATGTATACATCCATCCATATTGGACAGGACATCGAAGTCGTGCTTCAGATGGGAGATGAACAGGTAAATGTTCCATTACATTAAAAAAACTTGGCGGAAATATTTTCTCTAATTTGTAGAGCAATATAGGAATATCTACTTCAAGTTTACGTAAACGTTGCACTTTTAAAGTAGTCGAACAAAGCTCTTTGTAAAACATACTAAGCTCCGTTACTACCTTCCAAACTTTTAACGACAGTAGTTATTTGAACATTATAACGGGAAATAAATTTTCCCTCATTATGTGATAGTCGTTGCTTTTCATTCCGCTCAATCTACCATTTTTAAAGTCAACACATCTACGAAGATTTGATGATATCCCGTCAGGAAATCTTAACCCTTCCACCCATTTTAACACAATTTTAACTTGATTATTATCTAATTCGTAACATGCTTTGGGTTTTTTTACTGTCATTTGGTTTCATATGAAGCTCAGGATATTTGCATAATTCTTCTATATCGCGTCTTGATTTCAAATCATCCTTCGTCTTCCCTTTCACATTCAAAATTTTGTTAAAAACATTATCAAATACATTTTTCTCATTGTGCATAACGTCTATATTATGACGAAGCAGAAGATGTTTCCAATACGGCAACTCCCAAAAAATAGTTTGTTTGCACCAGTTATGAACAATCGATTTGCCTTCAATTTTTGTTTGCACTCCAGTTTCATATATCTATGGATAGTCCCTAACAAGTTCATATATGTCTTCGCTTGACCATATCGTCGGTGGTTGTCCAGTTTCTACTCTATTAGCTAAAAAGTTTTTCTTGTCTCCTCTGAAGGGATGATTTACATGGAGAAAATATCGATGACAGTCAAACCATGAAATTTTCTTACCATGAGGTAAAGAAAACGCTCGTGTTTCATTCATGCAATATGGACATGCTAGACGACCGGAAGTACTTCATCCTAAAAAGCATTGCATAGGCAGGAAAATCACTTATAGTTCACAACAAAGAAGCAAACATACGAAAAATTTTCTTCTTGGACACATCGTATGTTTCTACTCCTTCGTTCCACAGTATTTTTAACTCCTCAATCAACGGTTGTAAATATACATCGATTCCTTGTGTCGGATCGTCAAGGTCAGGAACGATAACAGTAAGAAACATATATTGTGTTTTCATACACATCCATGGAGGTAAATTATACGGTGTGACGATAATGGGCCAGGATGAATATTTAGAACCAAATTGAGAAAATGGCGAAAAACCATCCGTACATAATCCTAATCTAACATTTCGACTCTCCGCTGTAAAATTTGGATACGTTTTATCGAAATGCTTCCATGCTTCTCCATCGGCCGGATGTGTCAACGTACCCTCTTCCTCCGTTCTCACACTATGCCATCTCATATTAGATGCAGTTACAGAAGATGCATATAATCTTTGAAGCCTTGGCGTGATGGGTAAGTAATGAATACGGTTGTACGGAACTTCCTTCCCCTTCTTTTTTCTTGGTTTGTATCTCTCCTGATTACAAATTTTACAATTTCCAAGGTTTGCGTCTTCTTTTCCAAAACAACATGCAGTCTTTTAAACATGTATCTATTTTCTGATAAGGTAAACCAAAAGCCGACATAAGTTTTTAACTTCATAGTGATTTTCACACATTAGATTATCGGGCGGCATATGTCTTTTTGCAGCTTGTACAACAGCCGTAAACCCAGCTTCAGTGATGTTGTATTTTGACTTCATCGCAATGTATTATGCGATTACTGACAGCTGAGTGTCGCTTTTACAACCATCCCAAATAGGTTTCTTAGCAGCATCTAGTAAATCATAAAAAAAATTGCTTCAATATTTGGTTATTCAACATTTCCATCATCGTCGTCAACTTCAACCATATGAAACATTGATCGTGCTGCATCTTCGACCATATTTTCTATACGGGTCGTCGTAACTACTTCGTTAACGACACTTTCAGACTCTACAGAAGTATTTGCTACAACTTCTCCATGCCGATCCCAAACATAATACTCGGGTACGAAATTGTTTTGACACAAATGAACTTTCACAATATCTGGTAACAAATACTTCAAATGTCTATACCTACTACACGGACAACGAACTTCTGGATCATTTCCATTATTACTTAAAGCGAATTCAACAAATACGTTTATACCATTATAAAAATCTTCTTTTATTGAGCCTCTCAGTCATTTCCTTTGGTACATCCATCTCCTCCGATCAACAAAATAATCAATCATTTTTCCTATTTGAGAAAATGAGTCACAAGTTCAAAATTTAATATTTATTTTCAAGAATACAAATTCGAAAAAGATTATTTTCATGGTCGTATAATATTTGAATTTAAAGAACTATTTCACAAATTAAAAAATATTTTCAAATATGACACATTTTATTTTTTAACGTATCGATACAAAATTTTGTACAAAAAGATATTTTTTTTCCATGGTCAGGCATCCTACTTCCCATTACAAACACAGTAAGCATTTACGTTTTGTATATTACTTCGTCTCTACGATTCAATAAAATTTCGGCAGCATTTCCCTTTTGTTCCCTGCATTATACACAAATGCGTGTACGCAGGAAACAAAAAAGAAAAGTTAGGCCGAAATTTTATGAACCGTTTGAGATGAAGTAGTATACAAAATATAAATGCTTACTGTGTTCATAACTTGTCCAATACAGGGACAAATCCAACAAACATTGTACCACATGAATATAAATGGTCGTTTTTTGAAAAAAACGACTATTTATATAACGATCATGTATAACACTCGTCAAACGGGGCCAAAAACTCTCTAAGAGACATTAGTTAATTAAATGTGCGCATTTTTCAAAAAAATACAGTTTTACTAACTGTTCACATTTACAAAAATATATTTTAATTTAACACATTTATTCGACGTATTACATCAACTTAAGACTGGTTTAACATTTTTGTCATTTTTCAATACACACAATTATAATTTAGACTCATGCATTTTTTTGGTTGCATAAGTCAATACGTGCACAATATAATACTCCTAGCTCGTGCATTCATTTTATCTTATTCCAACTAACATAATACAATGATAGCAGCGCTACACACATATACAATCGTAGAATCAAGGCATACACAACGATTTACATATACACAAACAACCACAAATTATACATGTTTTTCACAATTTCACGATAAAAGATGAAATAGGTATACCATGGAATGCTAGAAACTATCATAACACTATTGGAAACAATTTCAATCACCAATTAGTCCTAATTTATCAACTTCTGCAAATCTAGAAATAGGGTAAAAATTGAATTTTTCACGAAAATAAGAGATTATACCTGAGCTAGAAAGCAAGAGAGGTTGAATTCGTAGCCGGGGAGGATGCAAAAATACGAAATTAATGATTGGAGGATTGGGGAGTGAATTTGGGAATTTGTAATTATGTTTTGGGTATTATGAAATAAGGAAGAAGAGGGATCGGTGGGAGTCAGTATTACGCGATTTTCCGACGGCTTCCGACGGCCCGTCGGAAGCCGTCGGAAAATGGCCGTCGGAAGCCGTCGCCCCCTGTTGCTATTTAACCTTTTTCTAGTAGTGTATATATATGTAGGTAAAACATTAGTATCTAGATTTTATATATTGTCTTATCGTCGTTATCATCAAAATCAAAACCTAAGTTACTAAGGTGAATCTTACAGGAGTTAGGCACATCCAAGAAATTACAAAGAATCTTATTTCAGTAAGACAATTGGAGGTAAAAGACTGCAACTTTTCAGCTCGAGGTGGAGTCACAGGAGTTTGGAAGGGTAACAAGGAAGTGCTGTGCGCAAAAGGGAAAGCAACAATGTGCATGTTGGTTAGAAGAACAGTGGAAAATTAAGGGAATTCTCAATGTGGTTTTGGAGAGGCAAATTTGCTAGAATCAAGATGGAGCATACAACGGAAAACCACAAAGTCTGCTTGGAGACCTTTATGGTATTACAAGAAATTTTGATTTATTGATCATATGCATGTTTAATTAGGGGGCATGCATATTTACATGGTTTATGGGTTGGTTAAGGTTTTTTTGGATGGAGATATTTTATTCCATTGTAATATTGGAAGATTATTTGGAGTTTGAGGTTCTAGGTGGAGCGTGGATGACATTTATGGAATATCAAATCAGGATGGAGATTGTTAGATTTTGATGATACAATATTTAATATTTAAGTAGATTTTGGAGATATCTGAGTTAAGTTGAAATTGTGACTCTAATGCATTGCATCTTCCATAGATTTTGTGGATTTGATAGAGTGATTAGTTGCCTCTTTTATTACATTAAAGAAGGCAACAAATTATTTACCTAGGAATGTTTTTTTATAAAAAATGGAAGTAATCAAACATAGATTAATTAAGGCATTTTGTCAAGTCTGCTATAAATAGGCATGTATAGGGTTCATTATATGTGTAGGGAAAAACTTATTTTTGGAGATTGTGACACTTCTTAAATTTTAGGCTTTCTCCTATAATCATTTGGTGAATTGATAAAGGTTTTTGTTTAGAGGAATTTGTGTGTTTGTTTTTCTTCACTTCTTTTCTCTTCAAAATTCTAATTGTGTAGGGATCCAAAAAAATCCTAACATTTAGACGAGCTCGGATTCGAGTTTTAAGCTATGCCCATGGACATATTTAATACCAATATACGTACATGTTACATATATATGCAAGTCCAAGCAATTTTCCATTAAGTCTTTCGACTAGGAAAACACCATCAGAACATAGAAAGAAGGTAATAAAATGTTTAAACTACTTAATAAAGTTTGGTGAACTGAATTAGCGTAGCGAAGTATTCAAGAATAATAACGTGGTCAACAGATTTCTTAGTTGATTCATTTGCTTAGATACCAAGATTTAACTTTCATTGCTTTGTATATATTTTCAGTTATTTCCCTTTAGAAAACGGAGGGGATGATAACAATATACAAAAAGGAGAATTTCCAAATTATGAAAAATGGAACTTACGCGAGTTGATCCCACTATTTTTTCTTGCTTAAGCCATGGATCCCACTATTTTTTCTTGGTGACTTAATTTATTGGTTTTTGAGCCTCCGACTACTTCAGCCTACGAGTGGCAATTAGACTGGACCCGATGAACCCGGACTTGACCCGGCGGGTCTCGGTTCCAGGCGGGTCTGGTTTTGTCAGGTGCAAACTATATATTTCAAAAACCTAGACCCGATCCGATCCAATTCGAGCTTCGGTTCAGGTCGGGTCGGGTCGGTTCAGATCCGATTGGGTAATAACACTAAAAACACATACATTTCATTATTTTTTGGTCGGGTCTTTTGGGTCGGGTCTGTTTGGATTGAGTTTGATCGGGTCTTTATTGTATTTTTTATCACCTAGACCCAATCCAAGACCCATCGAGTTCGATTCGGGTTTGGGTATTTTTGGGTCGGTTTGGTTCGGTTTTGCGGTTCTCGGTTCTAATTGACAGCCCTACCTCAGCCTACTATAACCAATATATTTTTAGCGGCTGTTCGAAGTCTTTAAATGCCACATTAATGTTGGTGACGCATCCGACATGTCGGACATACCAATGTACCAAACGTTACATTCGGACCATTGGGCCGGTTGGAGGGAATCGGTATGTTGATGTCACACACGTCGGATGCATCGTGCTGTTTTCCCTCAACGGCTCCTTCCTTCTCTCTTCCACTTGCCCTAATTAATCCACCCCCACCGACCCCATCTCCACACCAGCACCACATAGCCTACCCCCTTGCTTATTTTCTACCGCATAGTTCGAGCATCTTTTTGAGCATTTTCCCCCATTTTTGTGTTCATTTTTTTCAAGTTTATAACATATATCTTTCTACGATTTTTTTGCTATATTTTGTAATTTTCAGTTTTGAGCATGGCGCACCAATCTTCTGCTTCTGTTTACGCTTCCTCCCAGCTTATTGCTTTATGGACGCCCGTAAGGGAGGGAGTTTTCATAGATCTGTGCGTGGATTTTCTATCAGACAGAAGAAATTCCGTCAGTGGGTTTTATGCATCGGTGGCAAGCGCATTCAACGACAGATTTAACCTAGACTGGTCTTATACATAAATGAAGAACAAATTAGACAATCTAAAGTGTGCTTGGGGTGATTGGGACAGACTGTTACAGCTAGAAGGAGGAAATTGAGATCATGAGAATGATTACTTAGACGGTCTCGAGGAGTGGTGGAATACCACTACACGAAGATATAAGAAATTCAGAAAAGATTCCCCCTTTAGAAAGTTGGATCAGCTTTTTGGAGGCTGCATAGGAGAGCATAGGAAAGGGCATTGACAGATATCTGATACCTCATACCCCATCCGTTCAGCCTTTCACTACTGCCGATACAGATTATAACCACAATTGGTTAACCCATGACACTACACCCGCTTAGTCTAGACGTGATAGACATATCGAGCAGGGCAGCTCAAGACAACATGACGTTGGGTGGTCGATTGTTCAGATGGACCGTTTCTGCAACGCCGTGCATCCTTGTTATGTTATACTACCTCGTGTTATATCTATTAAGCGGTGTGAACTTATGTTAGTTTTTTACGATGATTCCACAAACTTGAATATTGTGGAAACATTGACTGTTGAAGAAGCAGTGTGATTTATGATGTACCGGTTGGATTTATTGCGTCGTCGTCATTATTTTTAGTTTATTTTTTTGAATGTATTTGAATTTGAAAATATATTAGTTTGTTTTAATGAAATGTCATAATTTATTTCTTATTGTTTGCAATTATTAAATGCATGTTACATAATAAAAACAAATAATTAATTAACTAAAAATCAATTAAATTTAAAATCATAATTTAAATACTCCATTCAAATACTTCGCTCAAGTACCCTGTTCGTATTGCCAAACACATTCTCCATTCAACCAACTTCCCCGTTCTAATACCCCGCTTAGATCCCCGCTCAAATGCCCTGTTACCGTTCGTCGAGAACGCACCCTTACTCTCGGGGAGTTGGACGATTGTGTATGGAGTTCCCTCTACTTGTTATTGTTGCCAATGCTTTACTCTTAAGGGCTTGTGTTAATTAACATCAAACACTATCAACTAATGCAAACGCTTATTTTAATTTTGAAGGTTAAAAGTAGTTGGTTGTTAACTGAAATTTTTTTTACAAATGCAAAATATTTAATTAACAACTCACAATTGAATAAAAAACAGTACAATATTTCATGCACAATCGTGATATCAACCAATTATGCATATACATCAATTTGTACAAACAACACCTCATGTTAAATCTTACAATAATAACAGTGACAAATTATTCGATAGTGGTGTATCAAGTGAGTGGTCTAATATGTAAACCATGAAGGACAATGTTTCCTTTAAAGTCTTCCTCACAAACTGAATACATGTATAAATATATGTACAAACCAAAAATAAGATAGGAAAGAGTGAAACAACCGAATGGAGTACGTACACTACTATACACACGGATCTTGGCCTTGGGGTAGAAAGATATAAGTTAGGTGTGGCCCACATTGTGGGTGCGTGGATTGGACGGATAAGTCCCACATCATAAGAAATATAACGTATAACGTGTTGTATATGGAAATTGTGGCACGTAAAATTGGAAATTTCTTTTGTTACAAGTAAGTGTTGTCAAGACCATGTATCTGCTAGTTGGGAGGAATGCAGGGATGTTCAATCGGGACATCTTGCGCTAGTAGATAATGCGGAGCATGGGGATGGTGCAAGAGATGAGCGGAACATTGTGGAGCATGGGGGACTGTGCAAGTGATAAGCGGAACATTGCGGAGCACTAGTGCAAGTATTGTCTGCAAACCAAAGAGAACTTCGTCAGTGGTCCACTCCAACACTGAATGTAGTGCACACCTACGGGCAGCAGGTGTGTGCGGAAGTGTCAAAACTCAACATGGTATCAGAGCCGATGGTTTGAAGGACCATTAAATGAAGCGAGAGTGTGTACATATAGGATTGGTGACATGATATGCACGTAAATGTTCATATTTTTACATCCATATTTAATCTATTTTTATTTAAATAAATGTTATAATTGGCTATACGAATTTTAACTCAAATCGCGTACAAAACCAAATAAGGATATAACAGAAGTACCTAAAATGAATCCAACAACAATTTAATATATAATTTCAACAAATATCCCACAAAAATAATCTTTAAAAACCATCAATACTAAATATCAATAATATAGTAGATAACAAATAGTATCCTAATAATGACCAATCTAAGTATTCTAATTATTAACAGTTCACTTTTAATCTTTTATAATAAATCATTTTATTATCACTTAGTTTCAAAAGTAATGATAATTCACTTTGAAATACCATAAAATTCCTTTCCAACATCGCATAAGTTATTATAAAAACTACTTATTATTATATGCCTCATGATAATCATATACATTCAATCAAACTTGTTAGAGGCATAACGTTATAATTTGCCTCTAAATAATTGAAAAATCCTCTCAAAACTCTAATATGTCGTGTTAATAATTAATTCAGATCTCAAGATTATATTATAATTGTCTACCTTAAAATATTGATAATCTACATTAAATCTCAAAGTTGCGATAGTAAAATTTATTAACAATAACAATAATCTCTTAAATCCATATTATTATTACTTATATCGAAATAAATAATTCATCTCAAAACAGGGACTATTTATCTTAACTAATCTTAAAAACATTTATTAACAAATTTACCTTTTAATTCATTAATAATTCTAATATAATAATTTTCCACCAATGTGATGTAATTATTCTTCCCGGAACACACCCTACTGTTCGAATAGTAATTGTAACATGATATCAACCAATATATATAAGCAGTATTATTTACCTTAAAAATAGTAATAAACTACTTAAAATGTATTATCGTATCGATCTCAAAATAATAACTCGCTACAAATATCTTAAATACTTAGTTTTTCACTATAACCATAGATAACAGTAACTTAATGATGATATAGTTAAATAATGTCGTTATTATTATTTTTAGATGGTTCTCCATCGACATGCAAATAAAAAGATCTCCTTCTTACCATTAATAGTTTTACACATTAATTACTAGCTATCGCCTGTGAATTTCACAAGCATTTACAATCGATATCCAAAAATGTTTCTAACATCAAGGAAAATAGTAAAACGTACATACATAAAATACGCAAGAATCTCTTAGCTAATACAATAGCTACTGAGTAATAAAATCAATTCTCTGTGCTAATAACACAATCCAACAAAAATTCATAATCCAAATGAGTATTAGTATTTAGTCTAAATTCAATCTGAGTAAAAATTCCAACAATAAAACATTCCATATAATATCATATCCATGGGATATGCTCAACTAGAAGGATAATAGGAATCGAGAATTCAATAAAAGTTATTCATTACTAAAGGAAAAATAAAGTGGATAAGAAAAGCGAAATTTTCTTTAGATTTGAAAAGGTTACTATATAGAGAAGGAAAAAAATATTCCCTTTGTTAATGAGTAAATAATATAACTAACCTTATTTCAAAAGAAAATACATGGTAGTTGCCGATATTTTTTATTTGTTTACATTTTCAACATATATCGTATTTCAGAATCTTACACGTATAACCATTCAAAATTCGAAATCAAATATTTTCTGTGGTTGATAATAGTCACCAAATTTACAATTTTCTAAAAGTACACAAGAACACGTTATTTGATTATGCAGTATAAACGCAGGATTAAAATAAGGTTCCAAGTGAGCATTTTGGTTAATATTTTAGAAACTATGATTTTTTAAGATCTTTAGTTTAGCAAGTTGGGAAATTAAAATTTAACTCGGAGTTTCAAAAGAAGATGAAAGATTGAAAGAAAAATATATTTTAAAAAACAAATTTCTTGTGAAGGTACAAACAAAAGAAGAATAATACAGCCAAAATAAAGTAGGATGAAAGCAATTTATTCTTTTAAGAAACAAGAAATTGTTTGTTGAGATATTTTAAATTTTCAACATGTCAAGTTTCTGTATTATTCCTATGGACTAAGTATTCCAAAAATTAACAAATAGCAAAATATTTTTTGACACAATCGATCGTATTTCGTGTTAAAATTAGAATTTTTTATCTTGATGCGGTGGGTGGGATCAGTGTTCACAACTGGCACCGATGATGATATAGAGGTTGTATGGTGTTTTCTTGTGCAACAGTACTGGTGGGGATTTTGTCGTTATGTGATTCAAATATGTGCCTATGAGTGCTTTAGATTGAAGATGTTGTGTAGAGCTTCGTATTGGATGAGTCGGGAGGTCGATTGGTAGAAAAGAGCAAAAGAATTAGAGGAGAGAAATTGATGAAGTGCTAGAACAGACAAACAGACATCTGGTGTTGAGCTAGTGTTATTGTTCTGCTTGGATATTAATGACTACTTCTAAAAAGTCTATTGATACATCTGCTGTCAATTATAATGTTACACGTTTTGATAGAAGGGGATATTTTGGAACTTGGAAGATGAAGATGGAGGCAGTGTTGAAGAAAGAAAAGACTTTTAAGATTGTTTCTGTGCCTAATAAATTTAAGGACATTGAAGCGAATGTTTTGAAAGAGATGGAAGATGAAGCTCTTATAATAATTCAGTTGCGTCTTTCAGATGAAGTTTTAGAATATTTTTCAAAAGAAGAGGCAAATGAATTATGGGATGAATTATCAGATGCATATTAAGACAAGACTTTCACGAATCGGATTATTCTTGAGCGACAACTCTATTCGTTTAAGATGAAGCCTGAAGCCGATCTTATGGAGCATGTAGATGCTTTGACCACTTTGATTATAAACCTAAAGGCAGTGGATGTTGATACTACTGATGAGGCTCAAGCAGCGATCCTTTTATGTTCAGTGCCTAAGGAGTATACTGCTTTTGTTAATTTCATGATATATGGTCGTAGTAAGATTGGTCTATCTGACGTACATGCTGGTCTTCATAATGAGTTTTGAGAGGAAGATTGGCGAGCAATAGTTTAGATAGTGATTCAGAAGGCTTATCTATTCAGAGAGGTAGAAGCCAAAGCAATCAAAGAATGGTGGAGGTCGAAATAATTCAAGATATCAGTTTAGGGGGCCTAAGCGATTGGCTTGCCATTATTAGAAGAAACCAAGGCACTTTATAGCTTAATGTCCCAAGCTCAAAGGATGAAGAAAAGACCGAAAGCAAGCTTCAGGGACTACAGCAGAGAAATCCGATACAGAGAGTGATACCGATGTGTTTACACCTTCGGGCTCTTCTGGAAAGAGCAACTTATAGCTTATTGATTCTAGCGCATCCTATCATATGACACCTGATAGGAACTGTTTCTCTACATATCGTGAGATTGATGGAGGAGAGGTTCTAATACGAAATGATGCTTCTTGCGGTATGGTTGGTGTTGGTAGTGCAACGGTTAGAATCTTTGATGGTGTTATTCGTACAATTACTGATATAAGACATGTACTTGACCATAGAAGGAGTTTGATTTCTATTGGGGCTTTGAGTATGCTTGGGTTGAGGATTATAGTTGAGGGAGAGAAAATGAAGGCATTAAAGGGTTTCACGATTGTGATGAAAGGAGTGAGGGTAGAAAATCTTTATTTATTGAAGGGTAGTGTTAACAAGAAATCTTGTCAACACCCCTAAAACAAGATTAGAGGAGTGAACGACCTCTTTGAAACCACTTTCGAGTCGGTTGAAGTAATCTGTGGTTGTGACTTAGTGAGATCTAAAAGGGGTTTTAACCGAGTCGAAAGAGTCCTACTCCTTCGAAGGGAATCCTTTCGATAAGCATTGATGCATGTACTTTATAACCGAAACCATATGTAAGCAGTGAATCAGACTACATGCATTCGAAAGTATCATGTGTTTTCTTTATTGACAATTTTCATGAATACAAGGACTTAAGAATTACCATAAAGTGAAATCCCCAATCCAATTTTCAAATTAGGGTTTACAAGCTCCAGAAAAGAATAAGGGTGGAAGTAATGAATTCGGATCCCCAAATAACAGGCATAGGCTAGACCCTTTTGCATCAGTCGTTTCGACTTAGTTGAAAGGGTGCCTTGATGACCTTCCACCGTTATTGAATCCAGGGCGCCTCTCTAATGTTGCTTTCGAGAGAGACTTGGATGCCTTCGACTCCATCAGAAGGTATAGGAACGACTCTTATCCTTGATTAATGCGGAAGCTCATCTCTTGATGCTTGCGGAAGCAACGCTGGTCACGTGTTAAACCGATTCGAAAGGCTAGTCTTTGCAATAGCATGCTTCCGAAAGGGTTATTTTTGGTAGAATCTTCTCCTGTGAAAGGTAGACAGTTGTGGAACCAACCGTTTCGAAGGGTTTGATATATGCGGAAGGTGTAATGACAAAGGAAGCCCCTTATTTTCGTCCCTTGTAGAAGTATCTGATGCCTGCAGCAATTTAGCAGCTTTATTTCCTTCGAAGGCGTTGTACTCCTTCGATAATTTTGGAAGGTAGTTTTCGCTGATGTAGTTGTCTCTTGCAAATCCCCTTTTAATGCATGCAGAATCAACTATTGCGAAAGAGATCAAATGAAGCGAAAGGATGGTTATGTCCCCTTTCGACCTCTTTGGAAGCCCATGGTTCATCTAATACTTGCAGAAGCATCCCTTCTACTCTTTCAAAAGGCCTTGTTATCGTCATCATTCTTCAGGAAGCTTTCTTTCGTATTCTTTTAGGCTTTGACAGGGTTGAAGTGATTTTTGATGATAACATTTTCCCCCTCCCCCAGCGAAGGGATGCTCTTGACTTTTCAAGTCAACCGTTTTGATCCAACATCTTCCACTACTTTGGCGCAGAGTTTTCCCACCCACTGGTTGTTAGAATGCGGATTAAGGATCTTAAGGCTAGAATTAACACTAGAGGTGGGGTAAATAGTGTTTTAAGAAATTTGTTAATCTTTTTGAATTTATCTTAATTTGTTAACAATGTATACACTAATCAGACATAGATATGAACACAGAATCAAACACAGATGCAAATATAAAGTAAAAGCAGTAAAGGAAAGAACACACTGGATTTTATCCTGGTTCGGAGTTACCCTACATCTAGTCCCGCAACACAAGTACAGATTTCCTTTCAAAAAACAATTCATACAAATACAACCCTCGGTTTCAAGGCTACGAGGTACACCCTCCAGAATCACAATCCTCTGGGTAGAGATACTTGATTTCCGGGGCAACAAGTTCACCCAATTGATTTCCAGGGCTACAATCACACTGTTTTCCTTCTGATTGATTTCCAAGGCTACAATCACACCTTTTCTCGCTAATATATTACAAAGAAGTCTATAACTCTGAATAGCACTGAGAACCTTTTAAAGATAGTGATGGAGAATCAAACTAGAAGTAATCGAGTATGATTCGATTTTGATTTCGGTAGAGTAATGGTATAAATTTGTATTAAGAAATGTGGAAGAAAAAGAGGAGTGAAAACCAGAAAAAAGTGATTAAAAATTCGTTGAAACTTACCCCTATTTATAGAAGAGCAACAACCATGACCATTCATGAAGAGTTATGGCGAATAGACACTTCTTTTGAAATTTGAATTTTGAATAAAACTGTCACCATGTCGACATGGTACCTATAGGCATGTCGACATCCCACAGCCTTTTTTGATGTTTTGAATTTCTTTGAAAATAACATTTATCTTATATAAAAACTATTTAAAACTTTATAAATATACTTGAATATAGTTGAAATTCATAAGTAAATATAAGGAACAATATATATATATATATATATATATTATATAACTATAATTTAAATCAAAGTATAAATAATTTAAAAGTTAAATATATTATTTGAAAAGATTGTTTAAAATCGGGAGAAATTTTGACTCTGAAAATAAAGATGTTTTGAGGCTAAAATTATTTTAAAAATGGAATCGAGGGTTTTGAATCTTTTTAAAAGGAAAGTTTTGAAATCATTTCACAAACAAGATAATTTTGAAAAATCATTTGAATTAAGCTTAGTGGATACAAAACAATGCCCCACTAGATTTTCGTAGGTTCCATCCTATTTAGGGTTCCATCCCTTTAACGGGCTCGAAGTGGATTCCATTCCACGAATAAATTGGATATTAAGATGTCAGTGCTTTTCTACGAGTTTTAACAAATATTCCTAATAAAACAAACTTAACCTTGAAATCTTGAACTCTTGATAATCTTGATACTCATGAGTCTTCTATCTCTATATCTTGAATCTCTATACTGTTCAGTCTTCATTCTTGATACCTGCATGGTTAGATCCTGCATATACATATATATCTAAACTTGTAATGTTAGTATTTATATTTTATAATCTATTCTAAGGTTGTTGTTGTCATCAAAACCATCATCTCATGGACTAACAATCTCCCCCTTTTGATGATGACAACCTTTGTTTATAAAATATTCCTTCTATCCTAATAGCTCCCCCTAAAACTAACAACTCCCCCTTAATCTATGCCTAACTACCCTATTTTATATTTCTCCCCCTTTATCATCAACAAAAACTTACTCTAAACTAGATAACTCGAAACTATATAACTCCCCCTAAAACTTATCACTCTATGACGTGTGATTATAATGATAGTGTTATCATAAATAATCAACACTTAGATCTAAAACTCAAACTTAGTCCTAAACCACTTACTATAAAACTCCCCCTTAAACTAATACTAGAACAAAGTATAGTAAATGAATTGTGAAAGATATTAACTTAATTATACTATAATTATTCAATAAATATGTATAAATATATTTCATACAATACAATCAACACACACATCAAAACCAATCATGTCAGACAAATCAAACAAATCAATAAATGCAAACAAGTCAAACAAGTCAATCAAGTCAAACAAATCAAACAAGTCAAACAATTCAATCAAATCAACCAAAAACTAATAATCCTATATTATAAGACATTACTACAACCTCCTCCTAAATAAAATACACTCGTTATATATACATGTATGTAATATGTAGTTTGTAAAGCAGTTTGAAGTGTATAACATATGCAATGTAGCATGAGATAATATGCGAAATGAAGTGCGACTTGTGATGCAAATGATTATGATATGCATTGTAATTTATGATGTAATATGCAATGAAATGTGATATGAAATAGAATGCATATTGATATGTAATATAATGACAATGAAGTAAAATAATTTGCAAAATGATATGATGATATATATACTATGGTAAGAGATGTTCAGACTATAAGATAAACATGAGTAATAAGTAATATCTAGTTGACAAGCATATATATATATTTGTGTATGTGTGTGTATGTGTGTGTCGATATATGTATGTATGTATACATATATCAAACTATTTATTATAAATCACTTCAACCAAACAAAGGTAAAACACACCAATTACTAGACTTAAGTTAAGGAAACTAATGAATGGGACTGAAAGAGTTGTAAAGAAAGAGTTTAAAGGTAATAAATGGTATTAAAACTATAACATATTCATGAAAGGTAGTAATCACACTCAATATCAATATTTTAGAAACATGTTTAAACATCTTTTAAATTTAAAAAAATATCATAATAAAATATTAAATAAAAAGATTGAAAAACTAAAATAAATAAGATCTTAGTCTATCATACCAGGCTCTAGGAGCTTGTTTTAGACCATATAAAGCTTTCTTAAGTTTGTACACATGGTTTGGTAATTTTTCATCTTCAAAAAGTGGTGGTTGTTCAACATATACTTCTTCTTTTACAAATCCATTTAAAAATGCACTTTTAACATCCATTTGAAATAATTTGAAATTATTATGATTTGCGAAAGCAAGTAGAATCCTAATGGCTTCTAATCTTGCTACAGGAGCAAAGGTTTCGTCACAATCTATACCTTCTTCTTGACAATAACCTTGGGCGACTAATCGTGCTTTATTTCTAACGACATCACCTTGTTCATTCATTTTATTTTTATAGACCCATTTAGTTCCAATTATAGTTTTATCTTCAGGTCTAGGAACAAGTTCCCAAACTTCATTTCTAGTGAATTGATTTAATTCTTCTTGCATAGCCAAAATCCATGAATCATCAGTTGATGCTTCTTTAGGATTTTTGGGTTCAATGGATGATATAAATGCTACATTGCTCATTTTACTTAGTTGTAACAATAGTTTGCATATCTCCTATTATATTTTCAATAGGATGATCTTTTAAAAGTTTAATCCTTTTATTAGGATGATTAATTTCATTATTAATTTCGGTTGATTCCTGATTTTGAGTAATTAAATCTTCTTCATCATTTGTAATTTCAAAATATTTTAAATTTTCATCAAACGAAACATGCATTGTTTCTTCGATGGTGTTAGATCTTAAATTAAAAACTCTATAAGCTTTACTTCTATTAGAATATCCGAGAAAGATTCCTTTGTCGGATTTAGGATCAAATTTATCCAAATTATCTTTTGTATTTAAAATAAAGCATTTACTTCCAAAAATTCTGAAGTATGATACCTTAGGTTTCTTTCCATGAAGAAGTTCATAAGGTGTCTTATCAGTTAAAGGTATAATTAAAATTCTATTCAAAATATAACAGGCGGTAGCAACAGCTTCTACCCAAATGTGTTTTGGTAAATTAGTATCTGAAAGCATAGTTCTCGCACACTCTTGTATTATTCTATTTTTACGTTCAACTACTCCGTTTTGTTGTGGAGTTTTTTTTTGCAAATGAGAAATTGTGAGTTATTCCCTTTTTATTGCAGAATTCCTCAAACTTTTCATTTTCAAATTCACCATCGTGATCACTACGAATAGTTATAATTTTTAAAGATAATTGATTTTGAATCCTTTTTGTAAAGTTCTTAAAACATTCAAAAGTATCACTTTATGTTTCAAAAATATTGTCCATGTTAATCTAGAATAATCATCTACAATTACAAAAACATATTTACCGTGGCATCTAGAATCATCAAGTGACTTTTCAAAATAACTAAATATAGTTTTAAACAAAAATATCATGATGATTATGTGGCATATTCATATGAAAATAGTGTTAATAAAATCCTAAAAATAGCCATTTTTTTAAAAAAACTTTTTCAAAATTCAGATTATGAAAACTTTGAAAACCTCGCTCTGATACCAATTGTTAGAATGCGGATTAAGGATCTTAAGGCTAGAATTAACACTAGAGGGGGGTGAATAGTGTTTTAAGAAATTTGTTAATCTTTTTGAATTTATCTTAATTTGTTAACAATGTAGACACTAATCAGACACAGATATGAACACGGAATCAAACACAGATGAAAATATAAAGTAAAAGTGTAACGCCCCACTCCGAGACCCATTCTAACAAAGAGTATTACGGAGTAATACCGTCTACTAGAACGGAGAATAGAGTATAATGGAAGCAGCCATATGTAATCAAGCTATAACTATCTACTGAATACGTCGAAATGTGGTATCGCTTTTTTTTCAAGTGGTTCGACATATCTAATAGATATTTATAATAAAATTACAATGGCTAAGGAAAATAGGTTCAGAACAAACATAATACTAAATGATAACATCATCATCACAGAACAGTCACAGAACATAGGTACAATATATCGTCAATACAGATCCAAATATCAAAAAGGTGAGTACAAAGCCGCCGCTCACACATGTGAGTCAAAGATATGTACATAAGAGACTGAATAATCAGAGTATTAAAATAGTGGACAAATATAAAGAGATATCTATCAGCATAGTAGATAATGTCCAAGTGGAAGCACAGAAAGCTAAGTCCAGGGGCCTAACCTGAAACAATTCGGTCTGACCCGAGTGAAAAACACTCGGGTCAGGCTAGCTAAATAATCAGTTAATAAACTGAGAAAAACATGATAGATAATGAGGCGATATATAACATAGTACTATAGACCACAAACTCTCACATAGAGAAGAAATAAATGTCTAAGTAGAGATGTATAGAAAACTTTGTCTCATTGACATAACATAGTCACAAATGTCAAAACAAAATATCTAAGTAGAGATGTATAATAAGCCTCATATCATCGGCATAACGTAAGCACAAATGCCAAAACAAAAACATCTAAGTAGATATGTATAATAAGCCTCATATCATCGGCATAACGTAAGCACAAATGCCAAAACAAAAACATCTAAGTAGAGATGTCAAAAACGATACATCTAAGTAGAGATGTATAATAGGCCATCTAAGTAGAGATGCCAAAAACGATACATCTATGTAGAGATGTATAACGGCCATCTAAGTAGAGATGCCTAAAATGATACATCTATGTAGAGATGTATAACGGCCATCTAAGTAGAGATGCCAAAACGATACCTCTAAGGGAGACAGTCCGAAGACACTATCCCAAAGGTAATAAAAGGAATGTTTCACGAACTATTAGCAAGGAACCCGTAAAGTGTTAACGTGAGTCCCATACCCCACGTTCGCACTAAACGGTTTACTAACCAATCGTAAGCTTCCACACTGAAAGCAGTACAAAGTTCATCTCATGTCATCGGTAAACTAGGCAGAAAGGCCAAAACGATCAATCGAATAGGTCGGGGATTAACCGAAAAGGAAATACACACGGTTTCATAGGCCGGAGTTTTTCCCAACCGTTTAAGCACCTTTCCACTTCGCTCGAAGTGCTAAAGTGTGAGTATGGGATTTTATTAAAGTGTTGGAAAATAGTCCAAAACTAACGCGAACCCAAGTTCGGAAAATTATTCGGACCAGCAGACTAAATCCGAATGGCATGAAAATTGGTAGGAACGTAGTCCGACATTCCTAATTCAGAACTCAAAAAGAATTACTCGATTCCGACTTGAAACAAAGTCGAAGCGACGCTCCAAAGTCGGACCCGGAAACAGTGAGTACACTATTTCAGGCTGAGATCCGGGTTCCTCTTCGACAGCAATTTCGAAGAGTCAGATGAACTCGGATACAAATCAAACTTTCTAGAGATGGATTTCAGAACTCCAGCTTTCCAACGAGATAGAAATCGATGAAATCTGACAAAGGACGAGCTCGGGATGGTGTCGCAAAGTCGGGGTTCTGTACTGAAAACAACGGGAGAAAAGAGACTAAGGCCTATAGTTATGCACTAACAGACCAGAGATGAAAAACCCCAATTTTGGCATAGCAAACTTCCAATTCTGCCAAAATGAATAAAATAAAAGTTTTAGCTTAGTTTCTAAGCTTTGCGGAATGACCAAGATCGTCAAATTCCGATCGGGGATGAAAATTTTATGACTAAAACAATTCTCAGATCTAAATTCTATATCACTGTCAATGTGCTCTCGGAACAGTAGTAAGAATGCACAGTTTTGACCAAATTAACTTCGAAATTTCATGAAACTTAAAGCACGAAAGTTTTAGCTCTAAATCTAAGCTTTCCATAACATCCAAAATTATTAGATTTGGATAAGAAACGAGTAACTTATGGCCAAATCAATTTCAGGTTTTTATTTTATCAACCATGTAGTTTGTTGTCAGGTCAGCGACAAACAAACGTGATTTCGACCATTCAAACCACAAAATTAGGCATAGCTCAAAACATAAAAGTTATAGCCTACAGAATAAGATTTCCAGAACATCAAGAAAATCTAAATTCCAATTAAATATGATTGAGATATGCCTAATTTACTAACAGCAATAAACTAATTATAATTTCAGCTAGCATATATTACCTTTTTCCCAAGCAAGAAAAGTATGCACAAACACTTGATGTGCACTCCAAAAGCTAGAGAGAGGAGATCAAGAGGCTTCATAACAAAAATAAACCAAAAACCATGTATTAAAAATTAATTTCAGAAATTAGAATGAAGATTAGAGAGTGATTAGAGAAGTATTGCTTTACCTTTTAACTTATATTAACCTAGATTAGCTATGTGGAGAGGAAAATGGATCTTCTACCAAATGGAGGCCATTAATTAGGTTTTGCTCTAGGGTTTAAGGGTTGATGGAATGAGATGTTGGCTGAAACAAATGGGTAGAAGATGGTTTATAGGCTAATGGAAGTGGGTTAGTGGGTCTAATACCCATTAGGACTTGGAATAAGTTCTATATCTCAAGTTAGCTAATTTCTTTAAATACAAACTACACATTATTTACCCATAAAATTTTAAAATATGTTACCAAAATAATTTAGCTATAGTTATAAAATTTTACATCACAATATTTGCCAACTTACAATTTAACCCCTAATTATTCCAAAACATCTTTTAGTCAAAATTGCCCAAAAATCACCGTTTTGCAATTAAATTGTAAATAAATTCCCAATTCAAATATTGCACTATTTTACACATATAAAATTTTGCAATATTATAAATTTCCATTTTCCCTAATTAATTTCCATTAAATTCTCCATTTTACACTTAAGCCCAAAATATTAATTTATTCAAAATAACTAACTTTTGAACAAATTAGCCACATTAAAAATTCATTAATAGCTCCAATTAAACTAAAATCAAAATTTTAATTTGTTATTTGGTAATTGCAATCACGGGTTGTTACAAAAAGTAGTAAAGGAAAGAACACACCGGATTTTATACTGGTTCGGAGTTACCCTACATCCAGTCCCGCAACACAAGTACGGATTTCCTTTCAAAAAACAATTCTTACAAATACAACCCTCGGTTTCAAGGCTACGAGGTTCACCCTCCAGAATCACAATCCTCTGGGTAGAGATACTTGATTTCCGGGGCAACAAGTTCACCCAATTGATTTCCAGGGCTAAAATCACACCGTTTTCCTTCTAATTGATTTCCAAAGCTACAATCACACCTTTTCTCGCTAATATATTACAAAGAAGTCTATAACTCTGAATAGTTGTAACGACCCGATATTTTCAACCATTCGCATCCGCACATGTCGGGCTTGAATTGCTCAAAATACCGCGTTGTAAATAAAATTTGGCAAATCTCAGAATATACAATAAATAAATATAATCACAGATCACAGACACAGACACAGAGTAAAATAATGCAGCGGAAGTAAAAGAAATAGTAGTTCATGAAGCTACTATATAAATATATCAGAGTTACATAAGATATAACAGAAGAAATGAAATACAACAGAAGTCTCAATATGATAACCAAGTACAAGTTGAACAGAACAACATAACAGAAATAGATAGGACAAGACAAGTAGATAATCTCCAGCGATTCAAATCTCCAAGAGAGCGGAAATCCAAATCTGTGAATAACTTAGGCTGACCCGAGCGTAAAGCAAGACACAAAACACTCGAGTCAGGACAATATATACTTATATAATGTAAACCAACTCAAGTGAACTGTAATAAAGGTACAAGTAACTTAAAGAATGCTTGGGATCGCCCATTCTTTAAGGATCCGTTAAACTATTTACTATATAGTAATATACTCTATATACAGTAGTGTCTAATCAGTAAAGTATAATCATATAGAAAATAGCGTTAAGGGGATGGTGAACCTTAACGCGGTCGGATCTTTAAACCAAAATCGTAGTGGGCTCGATATGGTAGGTGACACGGCACACAAGGCAATGCTAGGGTCGATATACCAATTACTCACACGGACTGATGGAAACGCATAGCAGCCACTACCGCTCCACCTCGAACAACACTCCCAAATCAAGGGTGCGCACCAAATCAATCGCAAGTAATAGAATGGTATCGAAGAAGTGTGTCCGATAAAAGGTGCTACCTCACTGGTCCGAGATCGCTCTTGTTTTAGCCACCTTATGCCAACTCACGGGGGTTGGGTCCACGTATATACCTTAGGATCGTCGTCACCATCCTACTTCATTTTGGAAAATCCACCGCGTACACAGATGTCAAAGTGGTTTTCGGTATCGACAGAGAGTATGTCCATATCCGATCCCGGTCTCTTTAACAACCAATCGTTATTATAACCCGTGGTTATAATTTTAAAACAATATTTTATACTTCAAAATAGAATATCATTTCAAATCCAAATCTTTATCAAAATAAAGATTAAATCAATTCCAAACCATTTCAATATATTTAAAGTATCATATCATTTCAAAACTTCATTTCAAATCATTCCAATATATCAAAATATCATATCTTTCCAAAACTTCATTTCAAATCATTTTAATATATCAAAATATCATATCTTTCCAAAACTTCATTTCAAATCATTTTAATATATCAAAATATCAAATCTTTCCAAAACTTCATTTCAAATCATTTTAATATATCGAAATATCATATCTTTCCAAAACTTCATTTCAAATCATTTTAATATATCAAAATATAATTTGAGTTCAAATCTAAATATTCAACTTCAAATACTTTTTAAATTTAAAGATATCATTCATTTACTATCATTTCAAGTCACCTTTTAAATAGTTTATATTTCAATCAAAATAATTCATTTAAACCATTTAAAAGTGTAATTATTATACTTTCAAATCAAGTATCAAAATTTCCAAAGTTTCAATTCAATTCAATCATTTATTTCAATTAAATTTCCATAGACCATTTCAAATCTTATAAATTTCAAATATAGATTTAATCCACAAAATAACTATTCAAATTATAAAATAAATTCCAAAGCTTTATTATCCTATATTTCATAAGTCCAATATCTTTTAAATAGATTCAAATTACAAGTAAACCAAATATTTTTCATACTAAATATAAACTTCAATTATTTATTCCAAGATTTAATATCATTTATTTAATTTAAATTTATATACCATTTAATCACATTTCAAAATAGTTGTATTTCCCAAATCAAATATTTCATTTAAATCATTTAAAGTCAATTCATTATATTTAAAAATTAAATATCTAATTTCCAAAATTTAATCTTTTTCAAAGATCATTTATTCATTTGAATTTATTAAACAAAGAAAATTCAACTTTCGCAACAGTTAGAAAATGCTACGAAATGTTATGTTTAAAACAGTCCATTAACAAAAGACGGCATTTAAAATGCTGTAATATCTTAATTTAGTTTCAATTAAAAAATTTAGTTAAATTTAACAACTATAGCACTAACAAAGTGCTATAATAACCCTTAGTTCAAATTTGATATTTGGTTCATTTAAAACAACTACAGCATTTTCCAATGCTGTAATATCTTTACATTATATTTCAAAAATGCTGTCGAATCAAATTCAGAGTTTTACTTACAATTTCACACATAATTAACTTTTAATATAAATCATTTTAACTTATAAATCATATATTTTCACATTTAAAAATAATCATTTAAATACCTTTTTTCTATGATTTTATAAAGTCAAATTTCCATACAAAATCAAATTAAATAACAATTAAATTTTCATTTCTTTAATTAAATTCTTAACTTAACAACTAAGTTTAAATTTCCAAAATATAACTTATTTCCATTTATTTTACTTAATTCAAAATTCACTTTTAACAAAATTCACAATTTCCCAATTTAAGTTATATTTCCAAATTCAGCTTAAATATTCATTTATTTCATATTTTAAGTTATACAAAATCATTAACACTTTATAAAATCATTATTTCTTAATAAAATAATTAAATTCATTTTTAAATCAAAATTTGTCATATATTCTTACTTTACATAGATTCCATTTATAAACAAGATCATAAATTCCAAAATTAACTTATATTTCAAATTCTACTTCACCATTTACTTAATTCACTTATTTAATTTGTAGAAAATCACAATTATTTTATAGAAATAATTTTAATAAAGTTTAAATCAAAATATCATAATATTTACATTTTTAAAATATTTAAAAATAATTTTAGAAAAATATATAAACCATGGGTCTGTATATAATTTTCTAGCCTAGGTCAAGTGATACGGATATGTATCATTTCAATCCGCAGTTAACAAAGAAAAACCGGGTTCTATCATTTCAAACCCGCAATCCCAAGTAAAATAAATGAATTTGAAAACCGCTCAGGCCTATCATTTCAGCCCATAACGATTTTCCCTTATTCTAAAGTCCGTTCGGGTATGTATCATTTCAACCCATAGTGATTCTAATCTACAGGGAACTTGCAGTGTGATAAACTGATATATATATATATATATATATATATATATATCAAAATAGCATGATATAGTAGTAACATAAGAGATAACAGGTGTATAAGCATGTGTGAACATCATATGATAATAATATAAGCATATATAACATGATGATATACATTACAGATTCAAATGATGTCAGTTTATCACTATATAAGTACATATTAGTCTGGTGAGATTTACTCACCTGTTCAGAGCTGGAGATATCCACCAAAGCACACAACACAAACATAATGAAGGCACGATGACATGGATATGACTTGAGAGTGGAGAGCCAAAGCAATTTGACTTGTTCAAACATTTACACAAAGCAATAGAATAGATATAAGTTTCCAACACAAATTATACATAAACAATGTTAGAAATGAATGCACGAAACAAAGCCAAAGTGTTTGCACTTGCTTTCTACCATCTATGCTTCAGCTCCAGATCTGAAATGGCATGGCTAAAGGCATGGTTTGGATCAGGTTTGGGTTCCTAAAGTTCGGCCTAGCATGTGTTAACAAAGTGGTGAAGTCTAGGTGCATAAACTAGGTGTTCAAGGCTAAACAATGCAACATAACCTCACATCTTTGGCACAAATAGGTTCGGCCAGAGGTCATGGGTCACGGTCAGTGGGTGCTGGTGATGGTGGATGATGTGGCAGAGGGTGGAGGTTAGGTCAGAGGTGGTGGTGGTGGTGGTGGTGGTAGTGGCGGCAAATGGTGGTAGAAGGTGGTGCTAACAATCTATGCTCGGCTAGTGTAATATGTGGTGGTTTTTGTTGATTTTGGTGGTGCTCCTTGCCATGGATGCTTGGCCTGCCTTGGTGGTGTAGTAGGGTGGGTAATGGTCAGAGAAAGGGGGTGGTGGAAGTCGGACCAGATCTGGTTGAGGAGGAGCCAAGCCTAGAAGAAGAGAGCAAGTGCAAAAATCAATGTAAACAAGTAGAAAAAGAATAAGAAAAAGTTGAAAATCATTACCCAAACTTTCCTCAATAGCCATGGCCGAAATTCTTTTGTTTCAGAAATGAAAATGAATGTACGTGAATAGAAAATTGGGTATGCAGCTGAAAGATGTGGATAGTAAAGGCTAATTGATGAAAAGATAAGTTACAAATGTGAAAGGTTGGAAGATAAAAGGCCTTAGGCAAATCAAAAGTCATAACCTTTCAAATTTCTTTTAATTTTTTTATATAAGTTTATATTACTGAAAATAATAATACATTCATTCACAAATTCTAAAATATAACAAAATATAAAATATATATAAATATTTATTAATTATATAAGGTTAAAATAAGAAAATAGCACAAAATTGCAAACTAGTCTAGAAAATTTGAAAATAAACAGAATAAACTTTGGAAAAATTATATGGACTTGGGAAAATATTTATAAATAAAGATAAGACCATAAAATAAAAATGCATTCACAAAATGAATAAATAAATTTTAATTAAATATAATTTAATTGAAGAAAATAGTAGAAAAATGGAACCTAGCCTTTAAAAATAGAAAATAAATGCAACATATTTTGGAAAAATTCTATTATCACTTTAAAAATATTAAAAGACAAAATATACATAAAAAAAGTATTAACACATATTAGAACAAAGACAACTAAAATATAATTTAAAATAGACAATATTGCTAAATACATCAGTTTACACACAATATTGAAATGTACCTAACTTTTATAGTTTAACTCCGTTTTCAACGAAACAAAAAGCAGTGTTCAAGTTATTACATCTATTTTCATAGTAAAAGATAAAATTTAAGATTTTATATAATTTAAATTTGAAGTTTAAAAGTCAAAGATTGAACAGTTTGACCAGAATTTCACTTTTCAATAAAATATTCAATTTTTACTAGTTTGAAACTATAATTCACTTAATAATCAACATTTATATTTTTAAAATGAAATGTTTGAAATATAAAAAGTTTAAAATAATTAAAAAATAAAATAAAGTCAATTTTAAATAACATACAAAATCTAGGGTTGTTACACTCTCCCCTACTCAAAACTTTTCGTCCCCGAAAAGGAATGAGGTACGGGAAAGCATAGAAAAAGTTAATGTGAAATAAGATTAAGAAAAGATGACAAAGAGGTTGAAATTATACCTGATAACTATTGTTATAGGTAAGTTTAACAAGGTGGAGATGGCAAACAATGCTCAGATTAAAATAAGTATCAAAGGTTATCAAGGGTTATTGGAAGATTTCTAAACAGAAAGACTATAGAAAGATGCCTATACCAGTCTGTAGCAAGATGAGGAAAATAAGAACAACTAAAGACAGTTTGAAAACAAGATAAGATAATAAGTTTGAAAAACAAAATAAGATAATAGGCTTGAAATTTCCATGGTTTCAGCTTAAATTGATAATTAACTTTACACAAGTTAAATAAACCTTAACTATCTTTAATTTCATTATCTTATCATCTAATTTTCTTAAACTAACAATTTCAAAAATCATGGATTTGCAAATTCATTATTTATTATACTCATAATGTACTTAATAAATTTAATTCCTCTTTATTCCTAATTAAAATTAAATTTATCCCTCTCAATATGTTTTATCACCTATGTTAAATATACTTACACTTATTATAACTGCTTTAATTTATTTTTAATTCCTTTCACATCATTTATATTGTAAATTATTCAATTACCTTTTATTCTATTTACCTCAGTTAATCTTTTTATAACCAAAATTTAAGTGTATAACATTTATTATAACCACTTAAATTTTATTTATAAAACCATTTTATATTGTATATTATCCAATTACATTGTTAACTTCTGAAAATTAAGGTAAGTTATAATGGAATGCAATTGAGAATTATACAAATAAAACTTTCTAAAATTAATATATAGTATAAAAATTCTAATTCAATCATTTCAAGATTAAATATTTATTCAAAATTTTGATTTTTTTATACTTGAAGTTATTATTTAAGATAGAATTTAAGAATAAAATTTCCAATTCCTTTCAAACCATTTAGAGATAAATAAATATATGTACATAATTTGTCAAATCAAATTTAAGTCATATATCTATATATATAATAAATCAAATCATCTTTTAGAAATTCAAATCAATCAAATTTCCCAAAACAAAGCTGTAGCAAAACTACAGAATGGTTTCTTCACTTCGAAACTCGAAAATGAATGTCGATGATGCTACAGTCATCATCGAAATTATTTTCCAGCGACAAAAAGAAGAGCACTGATTTTTAAACTTTAAAATTCTTTGAAAACAAATTTCTATTTAAAAATACTTTAAATAATATATCCTTTTAAAGCTTTAAACACAAAGTTTGAAACCATCAGAAATTAAATTCTCAAATTCTTGATTTAAATTCATTTTAGTTCCCAAATCAAATTTATAAACAACTATTTATAAATTCATTTATAGAATGATAAATCAAGTATTATCATTTCAAATAATCAATTTAAATCAATTTATTAAGTTCCATAAATTTACTTATATCAAAATTTATTTCATTAACCAAATTTTAAAATAATATAGTGTCAGTTTGTTCTGTCAAAGTGTTTTAGAAATCCTATCGATAGCGTTGATCAGACGAATCAATCGGAAGCCCAAATCAACATCAACAACTCAAACAACACAATATATAAAACAAACATAGATTTACAAGTACAATTTTGAAATGTTTGGAGATATTTTGGAAACAAAGACAAGATGATTAATTGGCAAAATATGAAGATGGATAAGCTTAGATAAATCGCGGGCAACCTTAACCGGGTCAACCGTGACTTAAAGAATAAGTTCAATGTGGATTTTATAGGGTAAATCTACATTCGATCTCAAGAGAGAGTTTGGAATAACAAAAGATATTAGCATCTAAACCAAGGATAGATATAAATCTCTGGTGAATCGATGCTAATTGTAAATGAGTTTTCCCACTTTTACAAGTCATTAGAGTATTGGCGAGACTGCCAATTCACTATAAAGCTCATTCGAAGTGGAGTTATGGGATACTCCAAAATCATAAGAAGATGAATAGTGAGGGACAAGAATGGATTTTGGAACCGTAGGGAACGTTCTAAAAATTCAAAGGAAATCAAATAAAAATGAAGAGATTCGAGCTCGAATGAAAGTGATTCTGTAACTAAATTTACCATACATTCTAAGTTTTGCCTCAAAGCCAAAGCTCTGATACCAACTGTAACGACCCGATATTTTCAACCATTCGCATCCGCACATGTCAGACTTGAATTGCTCAAAATATCGCGTTGTAAATAAAATTTGGCAAATCTCAGAATATACAGTAAATAAATATAATCACATATCACAGACACAGACACAGAGTAAAATAATGCAGCGGAAGTAAAAGAAATAGTAGTTCATGAAGCTACTATATAAATATATCAGAGTTACATAAGATATAACAGAAGAAATGAAATACAACAGAAGTCTCAATATGATAACCAAGTACAAGCTGAACAGAACAACAGAACTGAAATAGATAGGACAAGACAAGCAGATAATCTCCAGCGATTCAAATCTCCAAGAGAGCGGAAATCCAAATTTGTGAATAACTCAGGCTGACCCGAGCGTAAAGCAAGACACAAAACACTCGAGTCAGGACAATATATACTTATATAATGTAAACCAACTCAAGTGAACTGTAATAAAGGTACAAGTAACTTAAAGAATGCTTGGGATCGTCCATTCTTTAAGGATCCGTTAAACTATTTACTATATAGTAATATACGCTATATACAGTAGTGTCTAATCAGTAAAGTATAATCATATAGAAAATAGCGTTAAGGGGATGGTGAACCTTAACGCGGTCGGATCTTTAAACCAAAATCGTAGTGGGCTCGATATGGTAGGTGACACGGCACACAAGGCAATGCCAGGGTAGATATACCAATTACGCACACGAACTGATGGAAACGCATAGCGGCCACTACCGCTCCACCTCGAACAACACTCCCAAATCAAGGGTGCGCACAAAATCAATCACAAGTAATAGAATGGTATCGAAGAAGTGTGTCCGATAAGAGGTGCTACCTCACTGGTCCGAGATCGCTTCTGTTTTAGCCACCTTATGCCAACTCACGGGGGTTGGGTCCACGTATATACCTTAGGATCGTCGTCACCACCCTACTTCATTCTGGAAACTCCACCGCGTACACAGTTGTCAATGTGGTTTTCGATATCGACAGAGAGTATGTCCATATCCGATCCCGGTCTCTTTAACAACCAATCGTTATTATAACCCGTGGTTATAATTTTAAAATAATATTTTATACTTCAAAATAGAATATCATTTCAAATCCAAATCTTTATCAAAATAAAGATTAAATCAATTCCAAACCATTTCAATATATTTAAAGTATCATATCATTTCAAAACTTCATTTCAAATCATTTCAATATATCAAAATATCATATCTTTCCAAAACTTCATTTCAAATCATTTTAATATATCAAAATATCAAATCTTTCCAAAACTTCATTTCAAATCATTTTAATATATCGAAATATCATATCTTTCCAAAACTTCATTTCAAATCATTTTAATATATCAAAATATAATTTGAGTTCAAATCTAAATATTCAACTTCAAATACTTTTTAAATTTAAAGATATCATTCATTTACTATCATTTCAAGTCACCTTTTAAATAGTTTATATTTCAATCAAAATAATTCATTTAAACCATTTAAAAGTGTAATTATTATACTTTCAAATCAAGTATCAAAATTTCCAAAGTTTCAATTCAATTCAATCATTTATTTCAATTAAATTTCCATAGACCATTTCAAATCTTATAAATTTCAAATATAGATTTAATCCACAAAATAACTATTCAAATTATAAAATAAATTCTAAAGCTTTATTATCCTATATTTCATAAGTCCAATATCTTTTAAATAGATTCAAATTACAAGTAAACCAAATATTTTTTATACTAAATATAAACTTCAATTATTTATTCCAAGATTTAATATCATTTATTTAATTTAAATTTAAATACCATTTAATCACATTTCAAAATAGTTGTATTTCCCAAATCAAATATTTCATTTAAATCATTTAAAGTCAATTCATTATATTTAAAAATTAAATATCTAATTTCCAAAATTTAATCTTTTTCAAATATCATTTATTCATTTGAATTTATTAAACAAAGAAAATTCAACTTTCGCAGCAATTAGAAAATGCTACGAAATGTTATGTTTAAAACAGTCCATTAACAAAAGACGGCATTTAAAATGCTGTAATATCTTAATTTAGTTTCAATTAAAAAATTTAGTTAAATTTAACAACTATAGCACTAACAAAGTGCTATAATAACCCTTAGTTCAAATTTGATATTTGGTTCATTTAAAACAACTACAGCATTTTCCAATGCTGTAATATCTTTACATTACATTTCAAAAATGCTGTCAAATCAAATTCAGAGTTTTACTTACAATTTCACACATAATTAACTTTTAATATAAATCATTTTAACTTATAAATCATATATTTTCACATTTAAAAACAATCATTTAAATACCTTTATTTCTATGATTTTATAAAGTCAATTTCCATACAAAATCAAATTAAATAACAATTAAATTTTCATTTCTTTAATTAAATTCTTAACTTAACAACTAAGTTTAAATTTCCAAAATATAACTTATTTCCATTTATTTTACTTAATTCAAAATTTACTTTTAACAAAATTCACAATTTCCCAATTTAAGTTATATTTCCAAATTCAGCTTAAATATTCATTTATTTCATATTTTAAGTTATACAAAATCATTAACACTTTATAACATCATTATTTCTAAATAAAATCATTAAATTCATTTTTAAATCAAAATTTGTCATATATTCTTACTTTACATAGATTCCATTTATAAACAAGATCATAAATTCAAAATTAACTTATATTTCAAATTCTACTTCACCATTTACTTAATTCACTTATTTAATTTGTAGAAAATCACAATTATTTTATAGAAATCATTTTAATAAAGTTTAAATCAAAATATCATAATATTTACATTTTTAAAATATTTAAAAATAATTTTAGAAAAATATATAAACCACGGGTCTGTATATAATTTTCTAGCCTAGGTCAAGTGATACGGATATGTATCATTTCAATCCGCAGTTTACAAAGAAAAACCAGATTCTATCATTTCAAACCTGCAATCCCAAGTAAAATAAATGAATTTGAAAACCGCTCAGGCCTATCATTTCAGCCCATAACGATTTTCCATTATTCTAAAGTCTGTTCGAGTATGTATCATTTCAACCCATAGTGATTCTAATCTACAGGGTACTTGTAGTGTGATAAACTGATATATATATATATATATAACAGAATAGCATGATATAACAGTAACATAAGAGATAACAGGTGTATAAGCATGTGTGAACATCATATGATAATAATATAAGCATATATAACATGATGATATACATTACAGATTCAAATGATGTCAGTTTATCACTATATAAGTACATATTAGTCTGGTTAGATTTACTCACCTGTTCAGAGCTGGAGATATCCACCAAAGCACACAACACAAACATAATGAAGGCACGATGACATGGCTATGACTTGAGAGTGGAGATCCAAAGCAATTTGACTTGTTCAAACATTTACACAAAGCAATAGAATAGATATAAGTTTTCAACACAAATTATACATAAACAATGTTAGAAATGAATGCACGAAACAAAGCCAAAGTGTTTGCACTAGCTTTCTACCATCTATGCTTCAGCTCCAGATCTGAAATGGCACGGCTAAAGGCATGGTTTGGATCAGGTTTGGGTTCCAAAAGTTTGGCCTAGCATGTGTTAACAAAGTGGTGAAGTCTAGGTGCATAAACTAGGTGTTCAAGGCTAAACAATGCAACATAACCTCACATCTTTGGCACAAATAGGTTCGGCCAGAGGTAATGGGTCACGGCCAGTGGGTGCTGGTGCTGGTGGATGATGTGGAAGAGGGTGGAGGTCAGGTCAGAGGTGGTGGTGGTGGTGGTAGTGGCGGAAAATGGTGGTAGAAGGTGGTGCTAACAATCTAGGCTCGGCTAGTGTAATATGTGGTGGTTTTTGTTGATTTTGGTGGTGCTCCTTGCCATGGATGCTTGGCCTGCCTTGGTGGTGTAGTAGGGTGGGTAATGGTTAGAGAAAGGGGGTGGTGGAGGTTGGACCAGATCTGGTTGAGGAGGAGCCAAGCCTAGAAGAAGAGAGCAAGTGCAAAAATCAATGTAAACAAGAAGAAAAGGAATAAGAAAAAGTTGAAAATCATTACCCAAACTTTCCTCAATAGCCATGGCCGAAATTCTTTTGTTTCAGAAATGAAAATGAATATACGTGAATAGAAAATAGGGTATGCAGCTGAAAGATGTGGATAGTAAAGGCTAATTGATGAAAAGGTAAGTTACAAATGTGAAAGGTTGGAAGATAAAAGGCCTTAGGCAAATCAAAAGTCATAACCTTTCAAATTTCTTTTAATTTCTTTATATAAGTTTATATTACTGAAAATAATAATACATTCAGTCACAAATTCGAAAATATAACAAAATATAAAATATTTATTAATTATATAAGGTTAAAATAAGAAAATAGCACAAAATTGCAAACTAGTCTAGAAAATTTGAAAATAAACAGAATAAACTTTGGAAAAATTATATGGACTTGGGAAAATATTTATAAATAAAGATAAGACCTTAAAATAAAGATGCATTCACAAAATGAATAAATAAATTTTAATTAAATATAATTTAATTGAAGAAAATAGCAGAAAAATGGAACTTAGCCTTTAAAAATAGAAAATAAATGCAACATTGTGACGACCGCCCATGACCCCTGCACCGAATCTAGAGATAGAGCGCTGTAAAGTGTGCCAGGCGACCATGGACGATTGTCAAGACAAGATTTAAAACAACTGAATCTATCGTATTACTCACAGCGCATGGATAAAAATACAATAGAGCATAAGTATAGTGAAGCTTTACAGAACAAAATGACATCCTATAAAACTTCATAATAGTTGAATACAAGCATCCACATAGTCAATACATCCAGCCTCACTACAAATCTCTCAGAGAATACAAAACAGCGGAATATCCAGTACATATAAGAAAATAATATGCAACCCTCTAGCTCGTCTTCGATATCAGCATCGTGAGAAGAGAACAGCACCTGTCACCTGCTACCTAGTCTGCCCGTCCCAAAATGGACGAACAGCCCAAGGCAATAAGAATTAAAACATAAAGCCTTGAGTCAGACAACAGTCTTAGTGAGCAGTAAATTAACTAACAACATACCAAAAGAGCATAAAGGAAAAGGAATAGGAATACAACCCTCCCACTCCAACCTCATTCTACAGTGATAGCCCCCAGACACACACTAAGCAGAAGCAAACATAGCAGAGCATACAATTTAAAGTAAAGCTACTATCACTCGAGTCAAGGGCGATGTTTTCCAAGTACCAAGGCCTAAATCAGATAAGCACCCAGAAAATACCGCTCTTGAGTCCGAATGACGATACAACCAAACATCCATGACTCTGGCTATCACTGTTATCATTGCTTCAATATCACCGTTAATTGAATGACCGGCACATTCTTTCAGCCGTCCGTCAAGGGCTAATGAAAACCCCGGTTCTAGACATAACTCCCGCACGTCGTCGCAGCCCGTGCCTAGGACTATCGAATCTGCCCAGAGTACTCGACCATCAACAGTTGGCCGTTGGGACTATCGAATCTGCCCAAACGTACCCTTGCTTAGAGCATGCTAGAACCTTCAACAACGATGTTATCCAAGCCTCCTAGTCATCCTCCTCGACGACTATTCTCATATCCATTCATTATCTTCAACTCGAATCATATCACCGAGTTATCAACATGCTTGGAATGATCCCGTCTGGATTAGACCAAGTCTTCATCATATGATGCCTCGCTTCATTACATCCTCGCAAAGCCTCATCTCATCATCGCATCATCGAATCTATGCATAAGAGCTTCATCATCCCGCTACATATGCCACGAGCAACTTTTCCAATTCAAGAGCCTTTCCCTTAGCTTTTGAATCATCTTCGATCTAAATCTAATCATCAATCATCTAGTTCATAATAAGCACTCAAATCAAACATCAATCCAAGCAATCAAGCATTCAAATATGATCTAAGTAGACAATTATAACAATAATGGCATTTTCGTAATTAAAGAGTTGAAAGTCCAATAAGCATGAAAACATGGATTATATCTCTACAAACTTGATGAATGAACTTGCATAAGTTAACATATGATAAAATGGATGCAACATCATCATGAACAATGGATCTACAAGGATCTACACATAGGATGAAGAAAATGCATGGAAATCTCTATTTTAACACCAAAACGAGCCAACAATCCGATATACTCCTTTGGATCCGTGTGAGAGATAATCACCACTCACCAAATCACCTAAACAACCTCAAATCAACACACTTCAGATCTGGACAGCGAAGGATGAAGCTAGATCTATCACAAATCCGCTTCAAATGAAGAAATCTCTCTTGAAAAGATGAAGATCTTCAATCCAAGCTTTTGAATCTTCAATCTCGATCTTCGATTTGGATGGATGGAAGCACTAGATTAAAGTGGAGAAAAGAAGTGAAGAAGTGTAGAAGTCGAGCTCTCAAAATGGCAGCACTTCGTCGCTTCAAAAATCCGGATCCCAAAAAGTGAGAACAACCCCTCCTATTTATAGCTGAAATCTGTCCTTAAGTCGAAATCTGGCTATCTCCCTAGGTCGTTTCCGACCTAAGACTCTCCGACCTAAGCTTCTCCGACCTAACAGATAGATCTACGCGACCTAACACAAACTATTCTAGCGACCTAACAACTTAGCAATCTACGCGACCTAACAGATGCACGACTTAACTCCTCAGCGACCTAACACTTAGGAAACCCAGCGACCTAACAACCTAACGACCTAACACAACATACGACCTAACAGTGTTACGACCTAACACATAGCCTAACTCCTTAGGTCGCTAACAAGCTAACTCCTTAGGTCGCTAACAAGCTAACTCCTTAGGTCGCTAACAAGCTAACTCCTTAGGTCGCTAACAAGCTAACTCCTTAGGTCGCTAACAAGCTAACTCCTTAGGTCGCTAACTCAGAACCACTAGGTCGCTAACTCAGAACCACTAGGTCGCTAACTCAGAACCACTAGGTCGCTAACTCGGCAACTACTAGGTCGCTAACTCGGCAACTACTAGGTCGCTAACTCGGCAACTACTAGGTCGCTAACTCGGCAACTACTAGGTCGCTAACTCGGCAACTACTAGGTCGCTAACTCGGCAACTACTAGGTCGCTAACTCGGCAACTACTAGGTCGCTAACTCGGCAACTACTAGGTCGCTAACTCGGCAACTACTAGGTCGCTAACTTTCCCAGCCGACCTAACACTTAACAAAACTTAGGTCGCTCACAACATTTCTTAAGTCGCAGACCTTCTCTAAGTTGCCAACAACCCTTAGGTCGCGTACGACCTAGGACTTAGACAAATTTGCCTAAAAATCTGAAAGTGCTAAAATTCCAGATTTTGACGAACATGTCGATCCGTGAGAAATACGGGTCGTTACATTCTCTCCCCCTTAGGAATTTCGCCCCCGAAATTCCAAGCAAACAAAGCAATCAAAGACTATTCTGTACGCCTACCATTCATAGCAATCAACAAACCATGCATCCAATTCTAGCTTAGCGTACAGAATTCTAAGACTTAGAACAAGTTACAATATCGTGAGATGAGACGACACTTTAGGGCCATACCTTGAAGAGTTCAGGATGAGCTGCCTTCATCCTCCCTTCCACCTCCCACGTACAGTCGTTATCATCTTCACTCCATTGTATCTTGAGCAACTTAACTACCTTCCTCCTAAGCTGTTTCGTGTCGGTTTCAACAACACGAAGCGGCTTACGAGGTCTTCTATCGACTGGATCAACTTCAAAATCTTCATAGCTATCAGCAGAAACCACTGCATTCGAGTCATGCACATACTTCCGTAGATACGATACGTGAAAAACATTGTGCACACCTGACATCTTCTCCGGTAACTCCAATCTATAAGCGAGCTTTCCAATTCGCTCGATGATCGGGAATGGTCCAACAAATCTCGGAGTCAATTTTCCTTTCTTCCCGAATCTAATAACATTCTTCAGTGGAGAAATCTTCACAAAAACCATATCTCCCACGTCGAACTCCAAATCCTTTCGACGCTTATCAGCATAACTCTTCTGACGGTCTTGGGCTGCCTTCATTCGTTGCCGAATGATCTCTATGCAATCCGAAGTCTGTCGAATCATCTCTGGCCCAAGTATCAGCTTTTCCCCAGTTTCCAACCAACATGTCGGAGAGTTACACGGTCTTCCATACAATGCCTCATATGGTGCCATACCAATACTTGACTGGTAACTGTTGTTGTACGCAAACTCCACCAAATGAAGGTGATCTTCCCATGATCCTCCGAAGTCCAAAACACATGCTCTAAGAAGATCTTCCAAAACTCGGTTGACTCTCTCGGTCTGACCATCTGTCTGAGGGTGATAAGCTGTACTCAAACACAACTCGGTTCCCAAAACTTCCTGGAAGCTCTTCCAAAATCCACTAGTGAACAATGGATCTCGATCGCTCACTATACTCTTCGGAATACCATGGAATCGAACTATCCACTTCACATACAACTCAGCCAACTTTGATGCAGTCCTAGTCGATCGAACAGGAATGAATCGTGCACTCTTAGTCAGACGATCCACAATGACCCAAATCCCTTCATTCCCCGTTCTGGTTCTAGGCAATCCATCAATAAAATCCATCGACACTTGTTCCCACTTCCATGTAGGAACTTCTAAGGGTTGAAGCAATCCACTTGGCTTCTTCTGTTCAGCCTTTACCAACTGACAGTTCATACACTTGGAAATGAAATCTCCAACATCCTTCTTCATGCCTTCCCAGTAGTAGGTTCTCTTCATATCCCGATACATCTTATTTCCACCTGGATGAATTGTCAACTTCGAGTGATGACTTTCCTTCAGAACTTCACTCCTCAATTCATCTATATCGGGAACCACTAGTCGTCCTTGCTTTCGAAGCCAACCTTCTCTATCGACCTCGAATCCTTTATCCTTTTCTGGCTCCAATCCAGATTCCAATTCACGGATAATCTTGACAAGCTTATCATCTCGCTTTTGACTCTCGCCAATCCTTTCCACAAGAGTCGGTCTTATCGATAAGTTTGCCAACATTTCAGGTTCCAATTCGCATCTAGGCCTGAAGTCAAATCCAGCTAAATACTCGAGACTCTTCCATTCAGAAAACATGGCTCCCAATCCCGCATGTCTTCGACTTAACGCATCAGCCACTGCATTACCTTTCCCCGGAGTATAAGCTATACCAAAATCATATGATGCTAAAAACTCTAGCCAACGTTGCTGCCGAAGATTCAAATCCTTCTGGGAGAAAAGATACTTCAACGACTTATGATCCGTAAACAACTCAAATCGAACTCCCAACAGATAATGCCTCCACATCTTCAGAGCAAATACAATCGCCGCTAACTCCAAATCATGAGTTGGGTAATTCCTTTCATGCGGCTTCAGTTGTCGACTGGCATACGCAACAACTTTATCCTTCTGCATCAGCACTGCCCCAAGTCCAGTACCACACGCGTCGGTGTAAACCACCATCTCATCATTCCCACTTGGAATAGTCAAAACAGGAGCACTCGTCAATCTCTCTTTCAGGATTCCGAAAGCTTGCTCACACTTAGCATCCCAACAGAACACTTGGTTCTTCTTCGTCAATCCTGTTAACGGTGCAGCTATCTTGGAGAAGTCTTTAATAAACCGTCGATAATATCCTGCTAATCCAAGAAAACTTCTCACATCAGACGCATTCTTAGGTCTAACCCAATCCTGGATTGCTGCCACCTTAGCGGGATCAACCGCTATTCCATTTCCAGAAATCACATGGCCTAAGAATCTCACTTCACTCTTCCAGAAGTGACACTTCGAAAACTTAGCCTTCAGCTGATGTTTCCGTAAGATTTCCAAAACAATACGCAAGTGCGTCTTGTGCTCTTCTTCCGTTCTGGAATAAATCAGAATATCATCCACGAACACAAGTACGAACTTGTTCAACTGATCTCTGAACACTCTATTCATAAGATCCACAAAATATGCTGGCGCGTTAGTCAATCCAAACGGCATTACCAGCCACTCAAAGAAACCGGATGGTGTCCTAAAAGCAGTCTTCGGCACACTATCCTTAGCTACTCTTAACTGGTGAAATCCCGTTGCCAAATCCATCTGAGAAAACACCTTAGCTTCGTGAAGCTGATCAAACAAGTCATCTATTCTCGGCAATGGATACTTGTTCTTCTTAGTCACCTTATTCAGCTCACGATAATCGACGCACAATCTCAACGACCCATCTGCCTTGGTTGCAAACACAACTGGTGCACCCCACTCGGACACACTACGCCGAATGAATCCTTTCTGCAAAAGATCATCAACTTGCACCCTCAACTCTTGCTGTTCCCTAGGCGCCATCCGCCTAAGAGGCATCACAACAGGTCTGGCTCCTTCAACTAGATCTATACGAAACTCGATCTCTCTATGTGGCGGCAACCCTTTGACTTCGTCAAAGACATCCTCGAATCCATTAGCGATCGGCACTGATGACAGTCCATCCCGTGGAACAACTAGCGAATACATGAAGCTCATGAAGACGCCTTCTTCATGCTTACATCGTATCACAATCTTTCGCCCCTCCACATTCTCGACTGTCACTTCCAACCTTTCGCAATCAACCTTAGCCGCATACTTCCTAAGCCAGTCCATACCCAAAATAATTCCGAACCCCGCAAAGTTCAGAACAAAGCAATCACAAACAAAAGAGCAACCATGACTCGACACAACTAGACCACGGCATAACATACACAAACAAGACGAACCCCCAACTGGATTAGTCACAACCAATGGCCTATCAACAATATCCGGCTTCAAACCTAACCGGCCTACTAGTTCATTACAAACAAATGAATGCGACGCTCCAGTATCAAACAGAACTCTAACTGGAACACCACATAGGAAAAGAGTACCTTGAACAACCACACTCTTTCCCTTCTCTTCAGCAGTAGGAGCTTTCGAAGACGACGGAACAGCCCCCAAAGCATAGGCTTGCACAATCTGCCTGTCCTTCCTTGGTTCTGGACAATTCTTCCTGAAATGCCCCGGCTTGTCACAGTTGTGACACTTCATCGGTGCCTTCGGATTCTTACAATCCTTAGAGAAATGGCCCTTCTGTTGACAATTGTAGCAAGTCACCTCGCCTTTCGGCTTCTTCTGGCCATCCTTACCTTTCTGCTGCTGCTGCTTCCTCTTCTGGTTTCCACCCTGCTGTGGTTTAGATTCTCCCTTGGTAACAGCAACAACAGGTCCTTCCTTAGGAAACAGACTCTCATGTCTAAGAGCTTTTTCCACAAGCTTCTCAAATGAATCGTCCAAATGATCCACCAACTGTCTCCCAAGATAACTATCCAAGCCGGTCACAAACTTCTCGTTCTTCTGATAAGCAGACTCAATATATGACCGGGCATACTTGGACAAAGCTTCAAACTCAGAAACATACTCAAGAACAGATCTTCCACCCTGCTTGAGCTCTACAAACTTCTTGAACAGAACAGACTTCTGAGCTGTAGAAATGAACTTAGCTTCAAATCTAGCTTGGAATTGTTCCCAAGTAATCTCTTCCTCCGCAGTATTGATGGTAATAGAGTTCCACCAATCAGAAGCTCTCCCTTGAAGCTGCCTTGATGCCAACTTCCTCTTAGTTGCATCATCAATTCCCAAATCACCAAAGATCCTTCTACAAGCATCTATCCACCTCTGGACCTCAATGGTAGATTCTGTTCCCAAGAAAACCTTCCCTCCAAGAGCAGTATAATCCTTGCACAGCTTAGCAAAATCCACTGGTTTCGGAGTTTGGACTTGAACTCCAACATCAACTGCCGCCCCCGGAACTGGTATCCTTCTCATGATCGAAGTCATCATAGCTTCGAACATGGCTGCATAATCAGCAGTCTCTTCAGTAGCACGACCTCCCCTAGCAGCTGGTCTCCCTCTTCGACTCATTCTCAATATCTATAAAAAGGAATGATTAGAACATCTAGAGAAACAACTGCATAAAGGACTCAAACTCTACTAAGCTACTATATTATATATAGTAATCATCCATCACAATACAATTACGTCTCTCATACGTAGTTACGACAGCGAGCGTTGGGTAAAATCGATCAACCAATGCTCTGATACCAAATGTGACGACCGCCCATGACCCCTGCACCGAATCTAGAGATAGAGCGCTGTAAAGTGTGCCAGGCGACCATGGACGATTGTCAAGACAAGATTTAAAACAACTGAATCTATCGTATTACTCACAGCGCATGGATAAAAATACAATAGAGCATAAGTATAGTGAAGCTTTACAGAACAAAATGACATCCTATAAAACTTCATAATAGTTGAATACAAGCATCCACATAGTCAATACATCCAGCCTCACTACAAATCTCTCAGAGAATACAAAACAGCGGAATATCCAGTACATATAAGAAAATAATATGCAACCCTCTAGCTCGTCTTCGATATCAGCATCGTGAGAAGAGAACAGCACCTGTCACCTGCTACCTAGTCTGCCCGTCCCAAAATGGACGAACAGCCCAAGGCAATAAGAATTAAAACATAAAGCCTTGAGTCAGACAACAGTCTTAGTGAGCAGTAAATTAACTAACAACATACCAAAAGAGCATAAAGGAAAAGGAATAGGAATACAACCCTCCCACTCCAACCTCATTCTACAGTGATAGCCCCCAGACACACACTAAGCAGAAGCAAACATAGCAGAGCATACAATTTAAAGTAAAGCTACTATCACTCGAGTCAAGGGCGATGTTTTCCAAGTACCAAGGCCTAAATCAGATAAGCACCCAGAAAATACCGCTCTTGAGTCCGAATGACGATACAACCAAACATCCATGACTCTGGCTATCACTGTTATCATTGCTTCAATATCACCGTTAATTGAATGACCGGCACATTCTTTCAGCCGTCCGTCAAGGGCTAATGAAAACCCCGGTTCTAGACATAACTCCCGCACGTCGTCGCAGCCCGTGCCTAGGACTATCGAATCTGCCCAGAGTACTCGACCATCAACAGTTGGCCGTTGGGACTATCGAATCTGCCCAAACGTACCCTTGCTTAGAGCATGCTAGAACCTTCAACAACGATGTTATCCAAGCCTCCTAGTCATCCTCCTCGACGACTATTCTCATATCCATTCATTATCTTCAACTCGAATCATATCACCGAGTTATCAACATGCTTGGAATGATCCCGTCTGGATTAGACCAAGTCTTCATCATATGATGCCTCGCTTCATTACATCCTCGCAAAGCCTCATCTCATCATCGCATCATCGAATCTATGCATAAGAGCTTCATCATCCCGCTACATATGCCACGAGCAACTTTTCCAATTCAAGAGCCTTTCCCTTAGCTTTTGAATCATCTTCGATCTAAATCTAATCATCAATCATCTAGTTCATAATAAGCACTCAAATCAAACATCAATCCAAGCAATCAAGCATTCAAATATGATCTAAGTAGACAATTATAACAATAATGGCATTTTCGTAATTAAAGAGTTGAAAGTCCAATAAGCATGAAAACATGGATTATATCTCTACAAACTTGATGAATGAACTTGCATAAGTTAACATATGATAAAATGGATGCAACATCATCATGAACAATGGATCTACAAGGATCTACACATAGGATGAAGAAAATGCATGGAAATCTCTATTTTAACACCAAAACGAGCCAACAATCCGATATACTCCTTTGGATCCGTGTGAGAGATAATCACCACTCACCAAATCACCTAAACAACCTCAAATCAACACACTTCAGATCTGGACAGCGAAGGATGAAGCTAGATCTATCACAAATCCGCTTCAAATGAAGAAATCTCTCTTGAAAAGATGAAGATCTTCAATCCAAGCTTTTGAATCTTCAATCTCGATCTTCGATTTGGATGGATGGAAGCACTAGATTAAAGTGGAGAAAAGAAGTGAAGAAGTGTAGAAGTCGAGCTCTCAAAATGGCAGCACTTCGTCGCTTCAAAAATCCGGATCCCAAAAAGTGAGAACAACCCCTCCTATTTATAGCTGAAATCTGTCCTTAAGTCGAAATCTGGCTATCTCCCTAGGTCGTTTCCGACCTAAGACTCTCCGACCTAAGCTTCTCCGACCTAACAGATAGATCTACGCGACCTAACACAAACTATTCTAGCGACCTAACAACTTAGCAATCTACGCGACCTAACAGATGCACGACTTAACTCCTCAGCGACCTAACACTTAGGAAACCCAGCGACCTAACAACCTAACGACCTAACACAACATACGACCTAACAGTGTTACGACCTAACACATAGCCTAACTCCTTAGGTCGCTAACAAGCTAACTCCTTAGGTCGCTAACAAGCTAACTCCTTAGGTCGCTAACAAGCTAACTCCTTAGGTCGCTAACAAGCTAACTCCTTAGGTCGCTAACAAGCTAACTCCTTAGGTCGCTAACTCAGAACCACTAGGTCGCTAACTCAGAACCACTAGGTCGCTAACTCAGAACCACTAGGTCGCTAACTCGGCAACTACTAGGTCGCTAACTCGGCAACTACTAGGTCGCTAACTCGGCAACTACTAGGTCGCTAACTCGGCAACTACTAGGTCGCTAACTCGGCAACTACTAGGTCGCTAACTCGGCAACTACTAGGTCGCTAACTCGGCAACTACTAGGTCGCTAACTCGGCAACTACTAGGTCGCTAACTCGGCAACTACTAGGTCGCTAACTTTCCCAGCCGACCTAACACTTAACAAAACTTAGGTCGCTCACAACATTTCTTAAGTCGCAGACCTTCTCTAAGTTGCCAACAACCCTTAGGTCGCGTACGACCTAGGACTTAGACAAATTTGCCTAAAAATCTGAAAGTGCTAAAATTCCAGATTTTGACGAACATGTCGATCCGTGAGAAATACGGGTCGTTACAAACATATTTTGGAAAAATTCTATTATCACTTTAAAAATATTAAAAGACAAAATATACATAAAAAAAGTATTAACACATATTAGAACAAAGACAACTAAAATATAATTTAAAATAGACAATATTGCTAAATACATCAGTTTACACACAATATTGAAATGTACCTAACTTTTACAGTTTAACTCCGTTTTCAACGAAACAAAAGGAAGTGTTCAAGTTATTACATCTATTTTCATAATAAAAGATAAAATTTAAGATTTTATATAATTTAAATTTGAAGTTTGAAAGTCAAAGATTGAACAGTTTGACCAGAATTTCACTTTGCAATAAAATATTCAATTTATACTAGTTTGAAACTATAATTCACTTAATAATCAACATTTATATTTTTAAAATGAAATGTTTGAAATATAAAAAGTTTAAAATAATTTAAAAATAAAATAAAGTCAATTTTAAATAAGATACAAAATCTAGGGTGGTTACAATAGCACTTAGAACCTTGTAGAGATAGTGATGGAGAATCAAACTAGAAGTAATCGAGTATGATTCGATGTTGATTTCGGCAGAGTAATGGTATAAATTTATATTAAGAAATGTGGAAGAAGAAGAGGAGTGAAAACCAGAAAAAAGTGATTAAAAATTCGTTGAAACTGACCCATATTTATAGAAGAGCAACAGCCATGACCATTCATGAAGAGTTATGGCGAATAGACACTTCTTTTGAAATTTGAATTTTGAATAAAACTGTCACCATGTCGACATGGTACCTATAGGCATGTCGACATCCCACATCCTTTTTTGATGTTTTGAATTTCTTTGAAAATAACATTTATCTTATATAAAAACTATTTAAAACTTTATAAATATACTTGAATATAGTTGAAATTCATAAGTAAATATAAGGAACAATATATATATTATTTAACTATAATTTAAATCAAAGTATAAATAATTTAAAAGTTAAATATATTATTTGAAAAGATAGTTTAAAATCAGGAGAAATTTTGACTCTGAAAATAAAGATGTTTTAAGGCTAAAATTATTTTAAAAACGGAATCGAGGGATTTGAATCTTTTTAAAAGGAAAGTTTTGAAATCATTTTGAAAACAAGATAATTTTGAAAAATCATTTGAATTAAGCTTAGTGGATACAAAACAATGTCCCACTAGATTTTCGTAGGTTCCATCCTACTTATGGTTCCATCCCTTTAACGGGCTCGAAGTGGATTCCATTCCACGAATAAATTGGATATTAAGATGTCAGTGCTTTTCTACGAGTTTTAACAAATATTCCTAATAAAACAAACTTAACCTTGAACTCTTGATAATCTTGATACTCATGAGCCTTCTGTCTCTATATCTTGAATCTCTATATTGTTCAGTCTTCATTCTTGATACCTGCATGGTTAGATCCTGCATATACATTGTAGGATCTAGATTAACCCTAGAGGGGGGGTGAATAGGGTTATAGCAAATTTTCTCGAATTAAACACACAAACAAACTGCAGAGAAGTAAATATGCTGAAAAGTAAATCACACACAAAATTTACCCAGCTTCGGCAACCCCTGCCTACTGTTGCATTCCCAGATTTCTATTAGGATTAAACAGTATCCTGCTTACAAACACTCTAACAGACTCGCACACCCTGCTCCGCCTATAGAGTTTCATAAACTCGCACACCCTGCTCACTGAACTAACCCTAACTAGACAATCTGACACTACCTAAACCCTAGCTGGTGATTTACCCTGTTTTGATTCGAAAAAGTAAAAAATGAAAACCCAAAGAAAAAACAAGGGCAAAAATTAGTTTGAAAACTTTAAAACAATTTTTCCCCTTATTAAAACAAATAACCCTAGCCCAAAGAAAACCCTAATTAAATTAAGGCTATCCCCTTTATTATTTTATCTCTGGCCCGATTCCTTTGAGATAATGGCGATTAAAAAACTAGGGCTTCGGCGATTCTTTGTGACTGGCGATTCTGGCCTTTGGCTCCTCGAATCCCTGTTGCTGGTGAATCTAGAATCGAGACGTCGGCTTTTGCTTGATTCTGGAATTAGGGCTTTTTCTCTGTTGCGATTTTGAGCTTCGGCTCTTCTCCGGAATTGGTATGTATTTCTGCTCGATGCTTTTCTCTGATTTATACTTGAACTTGATTCCTAAATGTCAGTGATGATTTGGGGTTTTTTTCGTTGCTCTGCTTCCCCACTCGATGATGATATTTGGAGTTGTTTATATAGTCGTCTGATTTGATTGTCTTGATCACCACGTTGTTTATACTTTCCGTTTTTACACCTTGATATTTTGGAAAAGATCTTTGTATAAACGGCATTGATTTTTGAACGTTCGATCTTTTGATTTGAAATAGTCGAACCTTTTGATTTTATATCTGAAACTTTCCTAATTATAAATTCTTTACTGTTTCAACGTTTTTAAAACTTGATTTTACATCTCTGACTTTTTACTTGTTCTGGTCATCTCCGACTGGGATTTTCTGGCCATCTGTTCCTCACTGTTTTCTGGTATTATTTACTGTTTCTGGTCATCTTCGACTTCGACTGGGATTTTCTGTTGCTCTGAATTAGGCTTGTAGTTGATTCATCTTTGTTCATCGGTTGTTGTTACTGTCTGGTTGCATTTACTTCAAATATGTTGATACTGGGTTGTTTATTCTTGCATACTGCACTTGTATATATTATCACTTGCTCTTTGATAACACTGACTGTTTCATTGAGCTTGATTTTAGTTGAGTCTGCACATTCATATATACCTATGCTTTTGTCTCCACAGTAGCATTCATGCTTTAGTTATGAACTGTTGACTTTGAGCTACTTTAGTCACTTGAGTCTGTTGTCTTCACCTGTTATGTCTACTGAACTAGTCTGAACTTCACTTGAGCATGTGTATCTGGTCATTGCATTTGTTATCTTCACTATGACCTGTTTCACCATCATGTTGTTTAATGCTTCTGCTTGGTTTTGCTGATGCATTCAGTAGTCTGGTCTTTGATCATGTTGGTTTAATGATCATGTATGGTTTACATTGATGTTGTAGCATGTTCACTTGAATTACATTCATGAGTTGTACATATCTGTTGAACTGCACTGCTTCATTGACTTGTAGATAGTCCATTTGTGGTTGCATGTTGTATTGAGTTGCACTTTGATGTTGCTGTTGGATCCAGTGTTCATTCTAATCTCTGAGCTTTAGATATTAGCTTTACTTCCTCCAGTTCACTGTGTTGTTGTGCACTCTGGTATTTATTTGAATTGCTTCATTGTTACCATTTTTGGTTGCACTGTCACTTGAATTACATTCACTCTTGTTGCCAGTTCCTTGGACAGTTTCATTTGCATGCTGATGATCTGATACTTTGAGTTGCTATGTCTTTGTGCATTCATCTGGCTGGTATACATTTGTAGTTGTTTCCCTATGCATTTATAGCTATGCACTTGAGTCTTTGTGCTTTCATCTAGTCTCTGAAGTTGTTGTTCTTGAGTCATTTGTGCATTTGTTCATCTGGTTACTGGTTCATTTGGACTTGAATCACTTGAACTTGATAAAGTGGTCTTGTTGAAGTCCAGTTTCATATGACTGCTGCATCATGTAGATATCCATTGACTTGTTCATTTCCCAATTGCTGTTTCAATTTGCACTTCTTTGACTTCACTATGTACATGCACATTTCATTATTGCAGTGATCATTGATATTTTGGTCGAGGCCATTTGCACTTGTGTTGAATCTGATTTTGATTTGACCTTGTGCACTCGAGTTGGCGAGGCAGTGCACACGTGTATACGTGTGTACTGCAGCCACTCGTAATTACCTGTCCCTGATATGAATACTGATATGCATAGATATTACACAATCAAAGATGATGACGATAACCCATATATCTGAGACAGCTTTAAAAAATAAATTTTATATTTTTGCAAATTAAAATTTGTTTCTTTTCAGATTACTGCGGTAGTTGTTAATTATACAGGTACACAAGAGACAAGACAAATACTGGAGCTGGACAGTGTAGATGTGCAGAAGACTGAGTATATAAGTGATGTAGTGAGGAAATAAATGTAAATGTGCAATGTATGAAATCAGTGTAATGTATGCAATTATGAAATGTATGAAATTAGTGTGTGAACTGAAAACAATGTATTATATAAAATATTATATTGAATACAAATACTGATTGAATTTGTCAAATTCTGTGCAATAATATTAATATTCAATATTTATTTCTATATGTGTACAATCTGCAAACACATCTAAAAATCGATATATATTTTGTTATCATCAAACAATAAACACACATCAAACATACATATATATCTAAACTTGTAATGTTAGTATTTATATTTTATAATCTATTCTAAGGTTGTTGTCATCAAAACCATCATCTCATGGACTAACACTGGTATTCCTGAGTGAATCTTGGCCGTTCATTTAAATCTGATCGAATGGTTTCCTTGCATCCATCTTGCTTATAAATTATGTTTCCCGCTTCCTCCTTTTCATTTACCTACAATCAAAAATCTTGGAGCAAGAATCAAATATTTCAATCTCTCACTAAATTCATGATTTTAAGAGACGAAAATTCAAATCTAAGGTGAGTATCCATTGTTCCATGTTAGAAATCAGTTTTCATGTTCAATTTCGATTTCAAACTACTAGGGTTTAAGTCCATGCTACTGTTTTAAAATTTGAAATTGATTCAAGTTTTTCTTCTATGCAAGATGATTCTAAACTCAATTTTTATGCTAATTTTGACTAATCTATGGCATCAATCAGGGTTCGGGCTTGAATTTGCCAAATTTAGGGTTATTTGCCACTGTTGGATGCCGATTCAAGCTCGTAATCTATTATGCTCAATTTTAATTTATCTTGGAGGATATTAAAAGTTAAAAATTAACGTCCTTTACTATGAATTGAACTAAAAAAATATACTTTCTGTTATTGTCAAAACCATTCATCAACCTTTTGACTTAGTCGAAACCCCAAAATTGAGATAAGCTCGTATGTTTGTATTATTTCAATTTAGTGTCGATGTTTCCAAAATTCTGTTATGCCCTTTCGACTTATTCGAAACCCATAATAGTTAGTTGGAATGTAGCTATTATCAATTTCCAACATAAACATTGTTGAAACGTCTCAATGTCCTTTCGCTAATGTCAATGCAACTTTGTTTTAAGTCTTTCGACTTAATTGGAGTATGGCGTTTCGACAATGTATATTTTCAAATAGATATTGCGTAGGCAACTGCAATTATTATAAAATAGAATAAAATTTGTAGGTTTCGACGTTGTCGAAGGGTAAGTCCAGGTGCATGTATGCCATAAAATGGGGAATGTTGATATTGGTTTCGACACTGTTGAAAGCTCAATGATTCACACGGTTCTAATTAACTTTGACCCCTTTCGAAGGCATGGAACCAAATGCTATGGTTGGTATTCGAATTGTTGTAATAGGCTTCCCACACCTTCGAAAGGTGTTAGTAATGGGATAAATCATAGCTTTGATAAAATTATATCACCTAGCAGGATCATGTGTATTAAAAGAACTTATAAGAGATCTAAAAAGGATATTGTTTCGGAGTTAGAATTTTCTCCAAAGAATGGTGAAGCGGTTTCAAGGCACTCCCTCATAACTTCTCCAGATGAAGTTGAGGCGATCCTCAATGATTTTGGGCTCACAGGAGTTGAAGCTATCCCTCCTGGCAATAATGACACTATTCAAAATCCTTCTAAGGGATACTTTTCTTATATTGCCCTCCATATTTGGTATGGTGGTTTCACCCCATTTCTAGAGTTCTTGTTGAGATTTTTAAGTCATATTGGCATAACTCCTATCTTATTACCACCCAAGGTATACACATCCTTATCTCCTTGGAACTCACGGCCTTAGAGTCGGGAATTCCTTCTCTAAGTGATGAAGTTCATAACTATTTAGTATGCCTCATTAAACTTAGTTATCCAAATAGCTAGATTTTCCGGGCTAATCCTCTCAAAAAGTTGGTTTCAGAGGGAATAAACAAGTTTAAGGATTGGGCAACGTGGTTTTTCTACATCAAATGTTTTTCGAATATTAGCAGAGCCTTTTCTTCTCCTCGTAAGTAGACTATTTCCATTATTTATATTAACTTGTTTTCTTTTGCTAAATAATATTTTTTTATTAGGCCTTTCTCCTAAGGATCTTGATGATGAAGGAAAGAAAATCGTAAAGTTGATGATTACTGCCTCAAATCGCATTGGGAATAAACTTACATTACTGACTCCTAGCAACCTCCAAAAACATTCCCTCATACCAGAAGGCCATAGGATTCTTGTACAGCCTCCTCTCATCCAACATACTTCAAAAAGCAAACGCTTCTTAGCCTTGGATAACCCTAATTTTTTTATCCTTATCCCCAATTTGTTCAGATCTACCTGGTAAACTTAAGTGTATCGTTTGTAACTTGCCGTCGTGTTATTCCTTTGATTGTTTTGCTAATCTATGCTTTTTAGTTTTAAAAAACGCTCCTCTAGCTGAATTAACTACAAGTGATCCACCCCCTCCATCTTCGAAGTCCGATGCTCTAGCTTTGACACAAGCCATTACTAGGTCCATAATGATTGCGAAAAGGAAATTAAGCGGAGTGACTGCCACAGGCTCTACTCCCAAGAAAGCTAAAATTACTGATATCCAGTCTTCTCTTTCCCTAGAAGAGGGTGAATTTGTTGATGCAGGCAAGGCTTTAGAGGGTCCTAACCATGATCCCACTTCTTCTGTGGATGACTTACCTTCTGCAAATGCTGATCAGACTAAAATGGTTTCTTCGAAAGATGACTTTATGTCTCGTATTGTTGTATCTGATTCCCCCAACGTTATTGATCAAATGCAGAAAGATCTAGGTATTTCAACTCCTTTCCAGGATTTGAATCCCTCAAGACCTTCATCACCAGTGCCTTCCACTGATTTTGAGAATGTTGTGCGGTCGATTATGCACTTTCCATCGTTTTCTGCCATTCAGCCACTCCTTTGTACCAGATCCATCAAGCCATTGTCGATCTCTTATAGAACAACAACTTTTGGTATATTTTATATTGTTTGATTTTCTCATTACTATATTATACTGAATCTCAACTCATGACTTACTTTTCTTTTAGATCTCCAAAAGCCGGTACTCACTTCAGGAAAATGTTTCTAAATCTTCTGCTGAGACATCAAGGCTCAACGAATAAGTCTCGACTTTAAAAAAATCAGATAACAATCCTATGTACTGCCAAAGATAATGTAGTGAGGGAACAAGAAAGGTTGAGTACTTCTCTTGCTCAGGCAGAATCTACAGTTTCTGATGAGAGGAAGGCTAAACAGATCTTAGCTAATGAAATTTCGGCTTTGAAAATGACTTTGAAGGACTAGTAACGATAATAAGTGATAAGAAACCCACAGTTAGGAACGATTAATGACTAGTAATTCTTGTTTGACAATAATAGTTGTCCTAAGATCCAACTTTGGTAATGATGAAAGGGAAGACCAGAGAATCGCGTTTGATTATATTAATAGAAGACCAGAAATTTAATTATGGAATTAATAATAGTGGGCCAAAAATCCAAATCTGGCATTAATAATAGAAGTCTAGAAATCATCTGTTGGAAATAGCTGATAGAAGACCAAGTACAATCGTTTAACAACAATAGTCTAGAAATTATCATTTGGAAATAAGTCATAGAAGACCAGGAATCCTCGTTTGGGGACAAATAATAGGGGACTAGCAACCCTTATCTGGAAATAATAGAAGACTCGAAACCCATATTCGGGTATTGATAAGTGTAGTCCAGAAGTTATTTGTAGGAGACCCAAGACCCAAATTTGGGTATTAGTAAGAGAGGCCCAGAAATTATCATCTGGAAGTAAGTAGAAGACCAGAGATCCATAATAATAGAAGATCGAAAACTCAGATTCGTGCATTAATGAATGAAGTCTAGAAATCAGTAGAGGACCTGAAACCTAGATTCGCGTATTGGTAGACGAAGTCTAGGAATCATCTTCTGGATATAGTGGAAGACCATGAATTTATATTAAATAATTGAAGTAGTTCGGGAATTATTTTTCGAGAGTAATAGAATTCCAAAAATCCTCCCTTGGTAATAAAAAGGAAAGTTTAGGAAACATTATATGAATAATAGAAGTTCAGAAATTCCCATCTGAGTCTTTTGTTCTACACCACTCTTTGGACTTTGATTGTTCGAATCTTTTGCTTTGTGTTACCTCTCCAGTTCCAGGTATTTGATTCTCTCGATATGCACTATCCTTTAGGTTTTGTATATTGTTAATGCTTTGTGTGCCACTCCTTGGACTTGGACGTCTTAGTCCGTTGTTGTCTGATGCGCTTGGTTAGCTTATCCACAAGCAGGACTCAAGGACTTACCCATCCTCCCTTCAGGAGGCGCTCCAGCAAGGCCTTATAACTTGGACTGAAGGCTTGTCCAATGCCTTGACTAGGCCATAGTGTGGCGGGATCAAGGGTTTACTCTATCCTCCCTCCAGGAGGTGCTCCAGCCAAGCCTTATAGGCGGGACTTAAGAAGAGTCGGTGCCTTGACCTGGCCATAGCGAGGTGCATTCAAGGGCTTACTCCGTCCCCTCTCCAAGGGGCGCCTTGATCTGACCACAATGTGGCGCGATCAAGGGCTTGCAGATACTTTAACCTGGCCATAGCGTGGTGCGGATATAGGATTATTCTGACCTCCCTCCAGAAGGCGCTTTGACCTGGCCATCTTGGCGCAGACAAAGGCTTATAACCGTTTTAAGATAATTTTCAATTTTAAGGAGGATCTTCCTCTTAACCATGTAGACTTTCTTATTTGAATGAGTCTTTAGTGATTTCGTCTAGGATTGCTTTACAAATCTATTGATCTTTCCTTGTCTGAAAAAGTTGATGATCATCCCTTCAAGAGGTCTGCATTGATTGGTTTCGTGTCCGTTCATTATATGATAATGGCGGTAAAGTCCTCCCATATTTCTTTCATAAATGAGCTTTTTCTTTTTAGATGGCCAGTAACTTAGTTCCTCCCTTATTAGTAAGTAGATGTTATCGATTGATGTAGTCAAGTCGCATTCCTTAGGGAGTCTTGATTTGAAGCTTGTCTTTTATTGCTAATTTCTAGATCTTTTGTTGCTTGATTCAGAAGCTTTACCCTAAATGATCAATTTTATTTTTAAAATCTTTCGAAGCTCATATGGAGGTAATGGTCCTCTTATTACCTGATGCCATTTCCTAGCAAATATATCATAATCGGCCATCATTCCTTCTTCAAAGATAGCGCCTTTAGTATAGAATTGAATAGTCTTCCTCATTCGATCAAATAAGTTATCACCCCTACTTTTTGCTTTTCCTAAAGCAAAGATGGTTGTAGGGCTAATGTGAAATGGGTTTAAGCTCTTACTGTCCGGATCATAAGATTCAACTTTCTTCTTTTCCATGATTCTTAAAGCCTCCAAGCTTAACATTTGTTCTTCATATAGCTTAGGATCTTTAATAGTTTCATGAGAGAATCCAACCAAGCGTGGTTCTAAAGATCCTTGCTCGGACTTTTTGATTTTGCTGAGCATTGTGGTGTAGGATCTTAGATTAGCTTGGATTGGAATAGGGATAGGGGAAAGTAAGGTTGGGAATTCAACAAAGTCGGAGGTTCAAGCCCTCATTCTAGCGCCAAAAATGTTAATAAGAAATCTTGTCAACATCCCAAAGCAAGATTAAAGGAGTGAACGACCTCTTTGAAACCAGTTTCGAATAGGTTGAAGCAATCTAAGGTTGTGACTTAATGGGATCTAAAAGGGGTTTTAACTGAGTCGAAAGAGTCCTACACCTTCGAAGGGAATCCTTCCGATAGGCATTGATGTGTGTACTCCATAACCGAAACCATATGTAAGCAGTGAATCAAACTACATGCATTCGAAAGTATCTTATATTTTCTTTATTGATAATTTTCATGAATACAAGGGCTTAAGTATTACAATAAAGTGAAATCCCCAATCCAATTTGCAAATTAGGGTTTACAAGCTCCAGAAAAGAATAAGTGTGGAAGGAATGATTTCGGATCAACAAACAACACCCCTTGGATCTTATTTATAGGCATAGGCTAGACCCTTTCGACTTAGTCGAAATGGTGCCCTTGATGACCTTCCACCACTGTTGAATCTAAGGTGCCTCTTTAATGTTGCTTTCGAGTGAGATTTGGATGCCTTCGACTCCATTGGAAGGTATAGGACTGACTCTTATCCTCGATTAATGCGGAAGCTCATCTTCTGAAGCTTGTGGAAGCAACACTGGTAGCGTGTTAAACCAATTCGAAAGGCTAGTCTTTGCAAAACCATGCTTCTGAAAGGGTTATTTTTGGTAGAATCTTCTCCTGTGGAAGGCAGACAGTGGTGGAACCAATTGTTTCGAAGGGTTTGATATATTCGGAAGGGGTAATGTAAAAGGAAGCCCCTTATTTTCGTCCCTTGTAGAAGTATTCGATGCTTGCAGCGCCAATTTAGCAACTTCAATTCCTTCGAAGGCGTTGTACTCCTTTGATACCTTCGAAAGGTAGATTTCGCTAATGTAGTTGTCCCTTTCAAATCCCTTTTTAATGAATGCGGAATCAGCTATTGTGGAAGAGATCAACTGAATCGAAAGGGTGGTTTTGTCCCCTTTCAACCTCTTCGGAAGCCCATGGTTCATCTAATACTTGCATAAGCATCCCTTTGACTCTTTCGAAAAGCCTTGCTATCTCCATCATTCTTCAAGAAGCTTTCTTTCGTATTGTTTTAGGCTTCGATAGGGTTGAAATGATTTTTGATGATAACAGGTAATACTGTAGTTGGTGAATCAGCTTCTGTTACTTTTGCTGATTTAGATTCTTCCAAATTGTGGCACTTGAGGATGGAACATATTGGAGAACGCAATTTGGAAGTGAGGTTTGGTTGATGGTGTTCAGCATTCAAAGCTTGACTTTTGTGAAGAGTATGTATTTGGTAAGTAGTCAAAGATTTCTTTTGGTACTGGAGAACATAAAGCAAAGACTGTCTTAAAGTATATTCACATAGATGTTTGGGGCCCTCCCTTTGCCCATCCTGGGGTGGAGCCAGGTACTTTGTTTCATTTTAGAAGATTTCTCTCACAAAGTTTGGGTATACTTTCTACAGTCTAAGAGTGAAACCTTTGCCAGGTTTCGAAAGTGGAAATCTATGATTGCGAAGCAGTCGGAGAAGAAGTTGAAAGTTCTTTGTTCTGATAATGGTGGTGAATTTGTATCACGAGAATTTAACGATTTCTATGAGTCCGAAGGCATTAAGAACCATTACACCACACCTCGCGATTCTCGGTCTAATGGAATTGCTAAAATAATGAATCGAACATTATTAGAGAGAACTCGTTGCCTCAGATTGACTTCTAAGTTGAAGAAGAGATTTTGGGCAGAAGCTTTATCTATGGCGGTTTTCTTTATCAACCACACACCTTCTACTGCCATAGATATGAAGATCCCTGAAGAAGTATGGAAAAAGATCCCTGAAGAAGTATGGAAAGGAGAACCTGTTAGCTATTCATTTCTCAGCTTGTTTGGATGTCTAGCTTATGTACACAAGAGCAAAGGGAAACTGGAACCTAGAGTTCACAAGTGTATCTTTCTAGGTTATAGAATATGAGTGAAGGGATATAGGTTATGGTGTCCTATCAGCAAGAAGATTATTATCAACAGGCATGTGACTTTTGATGAGAAGGCTATGCTGATGGTGAGCCATCCCCATCCGATGACAATGTGAGGACAGATTCAGAATACCAAACACAAGGCAAGTCTTCTTTATATTCTTTCTATAGAGATACAGATGGTGTTTTCAATTGCACTGTGGTTGATGAGGATGGTACATATGTTAGTACAAAGGATTAGACTCAAGGTGGAGCTCATTTAGAGACTAGTCATGTTAGACTGAGAAGGAACCCTAGGTGGCTTGACGAGTTTGTTGGATTGAGCATCGAAGGCATTGACTTCGATGACATGACAACATATGCATTGAATGTTGTCTATGATGAGTCTAGAGATAATAGAGAAGCTATTGCATTAGTTGATAGTTCCAGTTGGTTAGTTGCTATCATTGAATATTTTCTATGATGCCCCTACCCACCGACAATAGAGCAATTGGATGTAAGTGGATCTATAAAGTGAAAGACGGCAGCAATGGTGATTTCAAATACAAAGAAAGGTTAGTAGCAAAGGGGTATATTCAGAATAAAGGGGTAGAGTATCATGATATCTTTGCTCCAGTTGTAAGGCATACATCCATTCACATTCTTTTGGTGTTAGTTGCTCATTATGATATGGAACTTGAGAAACTAGATGTCAAAACTGTATTCTTGCATGGTGATCTGGACAAAGGGATTTATTTGCGGCAGCCAAAGGAGTTCATTGATGGCAGTCAGCCAGATTATGTTTGTAAACTTAACAAATCTCTGTATGGACTGAAGCAGTCTCTTACACTATGGTATATAAGAGATTTGATGAGTTTATGCTTCCCCATGGTTACTCTAGAAGCTTCAAAGACCAGTGTGTTTATTTCAGGGAGTGTGATGGAGATATGATATATCTTTTGTTATATGTTGATTGCATCGTAGAGTATGGTCAGCATTACAGAGTTGAAAGCGAAGTTTTGCAAGGAGCTTGAGATGAAGGATTTGGGAAAAGTACAAAGAATTTTGAAAATGGAGATATTCAGATATAGGAAGTGGAGAGAGTTGAGACCCATTTAGGTGCAGTATATCAAGAAGGTCCTCGCTCGATTTGGTATGTAGAAAGATAAACCGGTTGGCACTCCATTAGACTCTCATTTTAAGTCGACGAAAGACTTACCTCCTTCATCGGATGAAGACAAAATGTATATGGAAAATATACCTTATTCTAGTGCTCTTGGTAGTCTCATGTATGCGATGGTATGCACAAGACCAGATTTAGCCCATGCAGTGGGTGTTGTGAGTCAATATATGTCTAACTCGTGTAAAGAGGGTTGGCAAACAGTGAAGCGGATACTCAGATATCTTCATGGAACTTTTATTAGTTGGCTTGTTGTATGGTGGAGTAGATGGCGACATCTCTCATAGAGGATACAGTGATTCATATTATGTTGAGGATAGAGAGTGATAGAAATCAGTCTTAGGCTAATTTTTTACACTTGGTATAGGCTCAATTTCATGGAGATCAAAGATGCAGTATATAGTAGCTTTGTTGACTATCGAGACTGAGTTGATATCATTTTTGGAAGCGACTAAGGAGGGATTGTATTTACTTCAGCTATTGGATGATCTTTGCATGGTGGAACAGAAAGTAGAGCTATTTTCAGGCTGTCAGAGCACGATTCATCTTGTAGAGAATCAAGCTTATAGTTCTCGAACGAAGCACATTGATGTCAGAGGATTCTTCCTTATGCTTGAGGAAGAACGAAGCGAGATAAAGTTGGTGAAGGTGAGTACTATAGATAATCCTTCGGATATGATGACAAAGTCACTACTAAAGGACAAGTTGAGTATCGCTCAAACTTGATCGGTTTGATTTCAATTGCTTGAGTGCCACGGGGCACAAGAACCAACAACCCCTATGATTTTTTTGTTGATTATTGATGAGACATACATATTTGAATTAAGGTGGAGTGTCTTTATTATGCGATTAAAATATGTGCTGATGAGTACTTTAGATTGAAGATGTTGTGTAGAGCTTCGTATTGGATGAGTCGGGAGGTTGATTGGAGGAAGAGAGCAAAAGATTAAAGGAGAGTAGACAAAGTGCTAGAAACAGGGAAACATACGTCTGGATTCTCAAGCAGACGTCTAAATGCCTATGGAGTTTAAGAGTAGAAGAGTATCAAACACTTAGACGTCTGACTTGATCACTTAGATGTCTGAGTTCCTGCATTTGTCAAACCAAACAGTTTGGCTAGACGTCTTTGTTGATAGAAGTTCGATCTCGAGAGTTTGAATAGACGTTTGACCCCCTTAGTCAGACTTCTGAGTTGCTGCTACGAGATTTTTCGAGGGTTTTGGTTGAGTCGAATTTTGAAGGGCAGTTTTGTCAATTAGGTGCTCATTTCTTCTCTATTGATAGTGCAGATTCTTTTTAAGTGATGGGACGATCTAGAATAATTAGAGCATCTATGTATTAGCCTCTTAATATCTTCCTAATAATGAGATTAGATTTTCAATAATTGAAATTAATAGAAACCCTAGCCAAATCAGATTGAGTATTTTCTATTTTGAGTGCTCTGAATTTTAATTCTTAGATTGAGTGATTGATTAGAGGGAGTCCTCACATCTTGGAACTCTCTAATCATTGATTTGGCTCATAATCTCTTGAATTAGTGGTAGTAATAAAAGGGTTGCAGGGTCACCGTGGACGTAGGATACAAATCCAAACCACGTTAAATCTTTTGTTTCTCTTTTCTTTCTATTGTTTTACCTTATGTGATATCTTGGTTGATTTTGAATTTGCATTGGTATTAAAATAAGCAGTACAAGATTCGGGTTAAATCGCTTCCACTCATTAGTGATAAATCCTTCCTTACATATTTCACCACACATGGCGATTGGGTTGGTGATTATTAGGTTGATTTGTCATGTTGTTGAACCTTTGAGACAATGATGGAGATGAAGGAATAATGGTGAAGGGAGATGGAGCGACAATTAAGTTGGATAGAGCTAGACGAAGTGGATGGGTGGTATCGAAGTGGGGTAGAAAATGAAGTTATCAAACGCTAATGTTATTCTAGAGTAACGTTAAATATATTTTATTTTACGTACATGTATTTACCATCTCATAATGTTATTTGTATATTTTATTCAACCACTAGAATTTTATAATAGCATAAATTTTAATGTGAATTTTTTTGATGGTAAATGTGACACTTTATTCAAACAGAGCACTCATTTTGATGTCTCAAGGATCGAACTTATAAGCTCTAGAACCTATGTCTAGAGTACCACAACACTAACCAGTTGAGCGAATAATCAGTGAATTTTTTATTTGTGGATTTTGAGTTATGTTTTTTTATTTTCTTAATCCTAAATATTCATTGACTTTGTTATAGTTGAATGGTTGAGTTCTTGTGAAAAATTATTATACAACTTTTTTCTGAAAGTTCTTTCTATTATATTTGTAATGCTACGTATATAAATCATTCAACATTTAGCCTTAAATAACGTTGTAATTTATTATTATGTAGCATTTCATGTTTTTGTGTTTTTTTATTGTATCATTATGTGAATTGAAAATTTTAGTATTCCATTTTATGTTTCAATGCTACCTTGCAGTAATATTTCAATATTTATAATAATTTTTTTACAATGCACATTTACAGTTCATGTGACATTCTGTTTTAAATAACATTGTACATTATTACTATGTAACGTTTAATGTTTTATTGCTACATAAAATATACCATTATGTGAACTGAAAATTCAAATATAGCATTTCATGGTTTAATGCAGACTTGTAGCAGTATTTTACTCTTTATTACATGTTATATATTTTTCATATGAGATTGACATTAGAAATTGAAATATCGAATATAAATTTCACATTTTACACTTTGGCGAAATTATATAATGTTCTATTCTTATAGCATTTTGCATTCGATGTAAATTTTTTTACATTGATACTATATACCAACATTTTTTATACACTATTAATATTTTGTTGTTAGGGATTATCGTTGAAGGAAACTAGTAAGAGGAATTGCAAACTAGTGGTGCAGTGAGGTGGGGAATGCAAGGCTGTACGAGCAACGGGATAAGGTGTCATAGTTTGGGATGCTGTGATTGAGATGATGTAGAATTGACGTGAAGAGAGGGGGCGACTAGGTGGTGGTGACGATGAGAATGGTAATAATGATAGCAATGATGATCTTGAGTGGTGAATGTGTTAGTCTCATTAGACTTAGTCTTTGGACTTGGTCAGAATAAGATCCAGTCATGTAGGAGTAATTGCAGTTTAATAGTTCTTTATTTGTTTCCATCTGTAAAAAGACCTCCGAATAAGTAGGAGGCAGTTGCTTTAGTAATTGGCTATTTAAACAGTCATTGAAATAATAAGAAGGTAGACAGTTTTCGTTCTCATCACTCAGCTTTCTTATTCTCTGTTACAACATATTGGTATCGGAGCCACGTTTTGGGTCTGGGTGGTGAGAATTTTTTTAAAAAAAAGAGAGAGAGTTAAAAGGAGTAAGACATGTCAGGAGAAGGGCAAAACATGTTGGCGATACCTAAGTTCGATGGAGATTTTGAATACTGGAGCATGCTGATAGAAAATCTCCTGAGGTCGAAAGAGTGGTGGGATTTGATAGAGAGAGGCTATGTTGAGCCAGCTCGAGGAGAGATTCTTAATGGAGCACAAAGACAAGAGTTAGCAGACAAGAAGCTAAAAGATTTGAAGGTGAAGAACTATTTGTTTCAAGCGATTGACAAATCCATTCTGAAGACCATAATTCAGAAAGACACGGCCAAACAATTATGGGATTCACTGAAAACAAAGTACCAGGGAAACGAGCGTGTGAAGCGAGCACAACTTCAACGCTTAAGAAGGGATTTCGAGGTCTTAGAGATGAAGGAAACAGAAAGCATCACAGATTACTTCTCGAGAGTGTTGCTTATCGCAACAGACATGAGAAATCTTGGAGAAGATATGCAAGACACCAAGATTGTTGAGAAGATCCTACGGACACTCTCGGAGAAGTTTACATACATAGTATGTTCAATTGAAGAATCCAAGGATATAAACAGTCTTTCAGTGGATGCTCTTCAAAGTTCACTCTTGTGTCATGAGCAGAAGATCACAAAACACTCTAAAGGATCCAACAATGATGAGCAAGTGTTGAAGGTGACGTCTGAAGCGAGTGGAGCAAGAGGTAGAGGAAGAGGAGGCTCATTCAGAGGACGTGGCAGAGGACGTGGAAGAGGAGGATCATTCAACAAAGCACTAGTGGAGTGTTATAAGTGTCACAAGCTAGGACACTTTCAATTCGAATGTCCTAGCTCAGAGAAGCAAGCAAATTACATAGAGTTCAATAAGGAGGAGGAGCTTCTGCTAATGGCGTATGTGGAAATAAAGGGGTCTAAAATGGAAGATTTGTGGTTTCTAGACAGTGGATGCAGTAACCACATGACTGGAACGAAGAAGTGGTTCTTCGAGATCGATGAAAGCTTTCGACATTCGGTGAAACTCGGGAACAATGCAAGGATGATAGTACAAGGAAAGGGAAGCATAAAAATCAAGGTGAATGGCTTGATTCAAGTAATTCAAGACGTGTATTATGTCCCCGAGCTGAGCAACAATCTTCTGAGCATAGGACAACTGCAAGAGAGGAACCTTGCAATTCTAATACAAGATGGCATATGTAAAATCTTCCATCCATCTAGGGGGCTCATCATTGAAACTCAAATGAGTGCAAATCGGATGTTCGTAATTCTTGCACAAGTGATAGGCTCAGACTCTTGTTTCCAAATGGAAACATCAAGTGATACACATCTCTGGCACTGCAGATTTGCCCATCTGAATTACAAGAGCCTAAAGACTCTAAGATCCAAAGGAATGGTGGAGGGGCTTCCTCTCATTGGTTCATACAAGAAGGTGTGTGAGAATTGTCTTGTCGGAAAACAAAAAAGAGAATCTTTCCCAAAGAAAAGCACATGGAGAGCTTCTTAAAACTTGCAGTTGATACATGCTGACATATGCGGTCCAATCACCCCAGCTTCCATTGGTAATAAGAGGTATCTTCTCACCTTCATTGATGATTACAGCAGAAAAATGTGGAGCTATTTGATTGCAGAGAAATCAGAAGCTTTTCAAATGTTCAAAAACTAGAAAGCCGGTGTGGAGAAAGAATCAGGCTTGTCGGTGTGTGGTTTAAGAACTGATAGAGGAGGGGAGTTCTGCTCAAAGAAATTTGAAGATTTCTGCAAGTCTCATGGCATCAAACGACAATTGACAGCGGCCTACACGCCTCAATAGAACGGAGTGGCTGAAAGAAGAAATCAAACAATTATGAATCTGGTCCATAGCACATTGTTTGAGAGGAGAATGCCTAAAGGGTTTTGGGCGGAAGGAGTTAAGTGGATAACCTATGTCCTCAACCGTAGTCCCACCACCGCATTGCAAGATCAAACGCCAGAAGAAGCTTGGAGTGGTATCAAACCCAATGTTAAACACTTCAAAGTCTTCGGGTGCATTGGACACGTTCACATACCAGAGGCAAAGCGAACAAAACTTGATGATAAAAGCTGTAAGTACGTCTTTCTTGGAGTTAGTGAAGAATCAAAGGCATATCGAATGTACAATCCCATTTCTAAAAAGATCATGGTGAGTAGAGATGTGATCTTTGAAGAAGAAGAAAATTGGGATTGGGGAAGGAGTGACGAAGGTGTGAGCAATCAATCAACTGTACTTACTTGGGAAAATGATGGAGAAAGTATGCCTGGTGAAGAAGAGTACTTCCAAGAAGAAACTGCAGATCTTGAAGATGACTATGAAGGAATTGCTGTAGCAGAAGCAGCAGATCATGAAGGTGTGGACTCCAACCTTGGAGCACAGGGAAGACCAGTACGAGAAAGAGCACCTCCCAACTATCTACGGGATTATGAATGTGGACAAGCTCTGACAGATGAAGAAATCTCTGCTTATGTCATTGGCGATTACTTGCTCGATGATCATGCATTACAAGTTGTCACTGCACTCGGTGATCCTACAACCTATGATGAAGCTGTGAGGTATCCTGAATGGAGAGAAGCCATGAAAGCAGAGATTGAATCCATCGAAAGAAATCAGACTTGGGAGCTCTCGACAATACCCAAAGGTACAAAAACGATTGGAGTCAAGTGGGTATTCAAGACTAAATACAATGAAGATGGTGAAATAGACAAGTTCAAAGCCAGGTTGGTCACCAAGGGGTATGCACAAAGGTTTGGGGTTGATTATAATGAAGTTTATGCACCTGTGGAAAGATGGGATACTATTCGAATCATCATTGCTACTACAGCATACAAAAACTGGACGATTTATCAGCTTGACGTGAAGAGTGCATTTCTACACGGAGAGCTACATGAAGTTGTTTATGTCGACCAGCCACAAGGTTTCATAAGGAAAGGAAGTGAAGGGAAAGCTTACAAACTGAAAAAGGCTTTGTACAGTTTAAAGCAGGCACTGAGGGCTTGGTTTAGCAAGATTGAAAGCTACTTCATTAGGGAAGGATTTGAGAAATGCGACTGTGAGCACACTTTGTTTGTCAAAACAGAGGAACAAGGTCAGATTCTCATTGTGAGTCTATATGTTGATGTTCTAATCTTTACTGGTAATTGTGAAAGTCTGATTCTCAAGTTTAAGGAGTCGATGAAGAACAATTTCGATATGACCGATCTTGGAAAGATGAGATACATCCTTGGGGTAGAGATATTATAGAAGGAGGAAGGAATTTATATGTGTCAAAGGAAGTTTGCTAAAGAAGTTCTTGAAAGATTTAAGATGGAAACAAGCAATGGAGTGAACAATCCGATTGTTCCAAGAGTAAAGCTTTCAAAGAAAGGAGGTGGAGCAGCTCTTGATACCACACTTTACAAGCAAATGATAGGAAGCTTGATGTATCTTACAGTCACTCGGCCGATTTGACATTTGCAGTGGGTCTTGCCAGTCGTTACATGGAGAATCCGACTGAAGCACATTTCCAAGTGGTGAAAAGAGTGCTCAGGTATGTAAAGAACATGGTAGAGATTGGAATCAAGTATAAGCGTGGAGGAAACAGAGAGTTTCAAGCTTATACAGACAGCGATTATGCGGGAGATTTGGATGATCGGAAGAGCATGTCTGGGTTTGTGTTTCTAATAGCTGGAGGAGCTGTTTCATGGAGTTCAAAGAAACAACCCATTGTCGCATTGTCCACAATAGAAGCAGAATACATTGTTGCAGTATCATGTGCTACACAAGGGATTTGGATGTCAAGGGTGCTTAGCAAGATTGGAGAGAATCACGAAGACTGCATCACAATCAAGTGTGACAATAGTTCGGCAATTCAGTTATCAAAAAATCCAGTACATCACGGGCGTAGCAAGCACATTGAGGTGCGGTTTCATTATTTGAGAGATTTGACCAGAGAAGGAAAAGTGAAGCTGATATACTGTGGAACGCAAGATCAATTAGCTGATATCATGACCAAACCGTTGAAGCTAGACTCGTTCAAGAAACTAAAGGAGTTGCTAGGTCTCGTCGAAGTGCCAAAGTAAACTGATATGCTTGCAGATATCAGTATAGGGAAGGAATTTGTTAGTCTCATTAGACTTAGTCTTTGGACTTGGTCAGAATAAGATCCAGTCATGTAGGAGTAGTTGCAGTTTAATAGTTCTTTATTTGTTTCCATCTGTAAAAAGACCTCTGAATAAGTAGGAGGCAGTTGCTTTAGTAATTGGCTATTTAAACAGTCATTGAAATAATAAGAAGGTAGACAGTTTTCGTTCTCATCACTCAGCTTTCTTATTCTCTGTTACAACAGAATGGTGTCTGAGAATAAAATTGAACAGTGAAGATGTATTGCATGAGACTTAACTGACTTAGAATTTGATTTTCGGAAGTGCCGAATGTAGATCGTATCCTAGTGCCCAATTTTAAAGCTTTATGATTTTAGAAGGAAAAAGAAATGAATTCAAGATTTTTTAAACTAATTCCTATTTAAAACATTCTAATTTTTCTGCATTCTAATAAATCCTTCAACCTCATCTATTTTTGGTCATCGTCTTACATCAAAGCAGCTTCAAGGGAAAATGTTCAAATTTACAGAAACTCGAACATAATTCATCAATTTTTCAATCGAAAGATGAAAAAATGCAAAAAAAAAGTAGTACGGAAGTGAACCAAATATAGATTCAGCTAAACAATCATACAAACAAAGGAGCACCAGTAGTAGCTCTCACATAGGCATCATCGACCTCATTTGATTTTGTTGCTTTCTTCCAACTCATTTTATACCTCATCTTTTCATTCATCCCTTCTATTTCAGTTTGTTCATGTATGCACTCTTTAATGCAAATGGAGTGTCTCCTCAGTACATGCTGATTAGAAAATGGGAAGTGAAAATGAATTTATAGATGGAATTGTAATTAAAAGGATAATAAACTGTTGTTGGTTTCTGGTTTTAGTTATTATGACTGCAGCATCGAATTTATTTAACCATCGGTCGTTATTTATAAGGGAAAATGCTAGGATAATCATATTTGCTGAAGAGCCCCTATTTGTTGCCAAAGAAATCATTACTTAAAAAGGAGAAAAAAGTTAAATGTTTGAAACAAAGATTTAAGAGCATCTCCGGCTGTAGGTAGAGGTAGAAAAATTGGAGTGATTCCAACTATTTTCCCCTCTCCACACTCTAGTGGTCAAAGTATGAGCAACTCAATACACTCAAAATACATGATCTTAATAGAAATTGAGTGTTGAACGATACATAAAATAATGTACATGGCCTCGTGTACAAAAAATGTCTAAAGTGCATAAAATAGTAAATTGATAACTGAAAGTCATGGTCTTCATTCTCCCAAAGATCCAACTATCCTGCTAACATGTCCCTAAATACTCGAGTTGAGGGGAGTATTCAGAAGTTGTTCAAAAAAAGAAAATTGAGAAAACGTGTGTAAGATGGATTTTTAGTAAGGGGACTATCTCTGAGAACTTTATATATATAACCTATATTCATCGAAAAATGTATGCAAAGATCTACATGTAATGCAAATTATACCTCATCTTGCCCTATCCCTACACCACCAAGTCAGGATAATACACAATAGTGGTTCTATTATTAAAACAGTATATACTATAATAGGTACGCTACTGATAACATAATAAATGAATGTATGGGTAATACTACACTTCATGATCAACGCTATCATAGATCCCCTAATTGAACTCCAAATGAAAAGCAAATACAATGATATAACCATGTCATATATCCAAGCATCTTTATACCCAAAAACCCCATATGAATCGTATATAATTAATATATAAGTTAATGTTATTTGGATATCTGAAACTAATATCTATATAACAAATTATCATTATCGACCATAGAGAACACATTAGAGTCAATTCATACCACTGACTCCGAGTCAGCATTGACTATTGTTTGTTCCATCTCATCCAATTACGTAGACGGTATATGACACACTCTAGAAAGACATCCCAATCTATCCCCACCCCTACTCTAGGATTTTGTCTGCATGTTGTGTCATCTCTTTAGTGTGGTGGATTCATTCATTAACAACGTGTCTCTTTGATTGCCTCTAATTAGACAAACCAAAGCCATATGTTACTGCCTATATCTGTATACTCTCCCATGCGTTTACATGACGCTGAATTCTCTTCGTTCTCATGAGGATCATTGAACCTTTCTTAAAGTTCCTCTCACAAATTGGTAGCCCTATATCTGGCATATCGAAACTATATATATGAATCGCATAAACATCATATTTGTAAATGTATATATATAAATATATTTGTAGCCTAGGTAATAATTGGTAGTCATAAGTCAGGCATACCGAATACATATAAATCACTTAAACCATGCGTCTATAAATATATATAATATATTCCATGCATTAACCAGTAGCACCAAGTCAGCCATACCGAAACTATATATAAATTGCTTAAAACCATGTATCAACAAATATATAATATGTTCCACGCACCTCCGGGTATCCCTAAGGCAGACATACCGAAACTATATATAAATTGCTTAAACTATGTATTTACAAAGATATATAATGTATTCACTGCACTTTTCGGTAGCCCCATGCCAAGAAATACAATCACTTGAACCGAGTATCAGTAAATATGCATAAATCACATAAACTTTATATGTGTGTGTGTGTAAGCCAATCCAATAAAATGGAACTAATACACATGTTTTGAGCACATATACATACATGTAGGTAACAACCAAAGTAATTATCAACAACAATTCTTACGTACAATCCTAATACTAGTGCAACCAAAGGTAAATTAGAGAATATGTACATATGTTCTGATCATGTATCCGACATGTACCTAGGATCATCAACAACTTGTCTTTTTCGAATTGATGTATATCAATCCCAAACATTTATATATGTACTGTATATATCATTTTATATCATCATGGTATTATAATGTAATATTGGTGAATACAAGGATTTATACCATATGTAAATGGGAAAGAATTATTTCACTTCACCTTATCGATATCTTTTCAAAGTTTAACTTTGACAAGCTACGCCAACACACAGAAAATTTTAAGACCATCGCAATAGCAAAACCACATCTTGATTAGCCATAGTACGAAAAATATGAATTTTACAGGATATCGATTTATATCTTAAATAAATTATCATTTAAAAATGAATTATCCAATCACCAAAATACTATTCTTTTCAAATTTCCTCCTGGCTCCTACTATCGACATGGTCGAACCTTCTTATCCTTGTCGCCGCCATTGTAATGAGCCAAGCCGCCTCTAACGTAGCTAAAAGATCCTCCAAAAATGAACTGTCGGGTGCAGTTTTGATGAACATTTTCCGCTTGCACCATTAACACTAGCTTCTCACTATCTTCAAACGTTTTTGGCAATAAATGAGGCAACTCCCTTTCTTGATGTAAATCCTCACCTTTATCGGATTCACTCTCACTTTTCTTGGACTCATGAAAAAAGAAACAACGTCATAAATAATAAGTGACGAGCGGTCTAAATAACAATCTTACCCATGGTAGAGAAAGAGGGGTAGCTGGAATGAATCTAGCTCCATATTATTAGTGCACACAATTCCATCATTGTCGTCATCGTTGTCATTATCTACATCACTGTCATCATTGTCATCTACATCTGCGTTATTTTCTGACCCCCTTGTCACCGTCATCCTCTTCTTCGTCATCTTCTTCTACCTTATCTTCGAATTGAATTTGATATATTGTCTTCCTTTTCTTATGGTGTTTCAATTGACCGGTGACCTTGGTTTGTAAGATCAAAGCTAGTTCCCTACAAATCTCCATATTCAACAAAAAAATTAAAAAATAAGTAAATTAGAGCTAGAAACATAAGAAGAGTTAAGATTTAGAACTGGGAAGAATAACAATCACTTACGAAATCACTAACCACATTATTTATTGTTTCAATCCTTCCTCATAATACTTTGAGTCTCGAAGGACTAAATGATGCATCTCCATGTTCATCTCCCATGAATTGTCAACAGTGTAGTGGGACGAGATTACGGTTATGTTGAACAATAATGGATATGTATAAAATCTCTTCCAGTCCATTCAAATACCAATCAAGATCCTCTGCCCAAGCTGTTTTCTCAGGAGTAGGATAAAACTGAGATGATAAGTTCACCTTGGAAGACATGATGATGGGAGCTTGAATACCAAACTTCAAAGTAGAAGGAGCAAAAAAATCCATGTTCTCAGTTCCAACTACAGCATCCAATAAATGACCCATGTCTTTAGCAATCCATGTCCAGTCCCGGGGAAATATATTGCTGGCAATCATCTTCATATAACTCATTATGCATTTATGCATAAGTACCTTATGTCATTCTTCAAGACATATGTTGGGGTGGATCAATAGGATTAACTATAAACCCCGTCAACTGTTGCATGCACCTCTGTCCTAAATATAACATTTAAAATTATTCGAGAGGCATAACCAAACGAAGTCGTTCCATGGATAGATTGTGGGTGACTGCCATCTCATTTAGATCACATTCTATTGATGTGTTCCATGGGTTTCAATTAATATGACTTGCCTTCCTGTGATCAATGTGGTAACATGTGCTAGAGAATAGATGAGATGGTGTATCAATTATTTTAGTTCTATTTTTCTTTTCACATGCTTTATGTCTTGGATACGATGATTGCTTGACATTTTCTTTCAAAATACATAAACATTCATATACTTGAGTATCAATACTAGAATAAAAATAAAAATATGTCACAATTAGATGATTATTTGATTATGATATAGGATTACAATTAAATTTGTGAATGTACATGCAACAACTCGATAAAACCAAGATACGACCTCCCTTGGTCATAACTATGTCTAAGCTTTAGTATCGATAATCAAGAATAGCAGAATCCCAATCAAAGTATGGAGCTACATCCAAATCAAGTACTAACTCAAAATACCCTATTAATCTAACCATGTCATTTATTCTTGTGAAAAAAAGAGTCCCTATCATATACAATATAAATATCCTAGCCATGTGGTCTAACTTTTCCGAGTTTTGCATTGTATAAGTATCTTCAAAATATTGTACAAGATTGGATGAAACAACATTTCCGACCTTGATATCAGACTAAACTAGTAGTGATAGAAATTGACAAACATCATTATAATGACTCCAACTCTAATCATAACGAATAATATGAGTATTCAACCCAACAGATATAGATGTCAACATGGTTAAATCAAATGGCATAAACCCGGTCTTGACATTTGGGAATAAAAACGTATTAGACGTAGGCCACCAATGCTTTATTATTGCATGAATACATTGATTGTCTGAATTTTTTGAATTCTATATCTATAAATCTTCGAAATATTTTAAGAATCGGATCTCTAATTTGTGGATGTACATTTAACTTTTTCCATCATTTCAACATTGTTGTAAAAGCTCCATGAAATCTTGTTTTATCGCGATTCTATCTATAATACAATTTTAACATAATTAAGTACTTGATAAAAGAAATTAACAATTGCTAATATATTATACCAGTAAAAAGTGATATACCATGAGCACTTCCCATTTATTAAAATGTGATGTACTCCTTTTTGTAGCATGGTGACACTACAACAAAAAGTGTCTTTTATAGCGGCATATAGCCGCTATTAATCACAACCATAGCGATTTGATAAGCGCTGTATATCGACATGTTATAGAAAACTGTTGAATATTTATAACACAAAATATGCCGCTATGGTTGAGCTTAGTTTTATAACGCAAATTTGCCGCTATGGTACGTTAATTCAATAGCTCATTTTAGCCGCTATAATACAGCTAAATCTCAATGGAACTAGAAATCTTTATAACACCATTTTGCCGCTATAAAATATTTATTAAATAGCTCATTATAGCCGCTATAATACAGCTAAATCTCAATGAAATTGGAAATCTTTATAACACCATTTTGCCGCTATAAAATATTTATTCAATAACGGTCATTTCATGCTATTAAATCAACATGTTATAGTATTGATAAATTCTTTTACAGCTCATATATGCCGCTATAAAAATCGTAGATACACTTTTCAAGAGCTATGCCTATATATTACATTTTAATAATAGCAATCAAACTAAATCTTCATAAACGAATAAAGATTATAATCAACAAATATAACACAAGAGCATGCTCAGAAAGAAATGTGATATATTTTTCATTACAGTGTACAAACATTAAAGCAAGTGCATAACCATTGAATAAAACATAAGCCTGCAGCCAAGTTAACACAGAGAAATAGAAAATAATGTCAATTTAATAAGTGTACAAACATTACAGAGTACAAACATTAAAGCAATCCTTCCAAATATTACAGAGTACAAACATTACAGAGTTCCAACATGCAAGATCTGATCTAGTTGTGTACTAAGGACCTTGATTCCTTCCAAATAAGCCTGCGAAGTTAACACAAAGAAACAGAAAATGTTAAAACAAGTGCATGCTCAAATAGAAATGTGATATATATTTTTCATTACAGTGTACAAACATTAAAGCAAGTGCATGAACTGCATGAATTAGAAACTACAATTGATTATTTCTACTGATCTATTTTCCCAATATGGAAAATAGATTAAAGCAATGTTAACCTCACTTTTCTCAGTTGCAGCAACCATCTGTTGAAGCATTTATAACACTCCAACATTTTGCCATACATTTCTCCAACCATCTGCTGCAGCAACCGCTCCAACAGCCACCAGTGACTACAACTCATTCAACTGCCACAACTCATTCAACTGTTCCCTATTCCACAAACCCCTACACTGTCTACCACCACCATACCCCTACACTATCTTGTGGAATATTAACAAATCCGATGTTTTAGGAGGAAATTAAGAGACTAGTCTCAAGATAAATTCGGCAAAGGCAATCTTCTTTCAAATAAGATTAGGGAGGAGCTTCAAACTCAACAACTTCTAATGATAGAAAATGCTTCAGACATGTAGTGTACTTTCTTGCATATACCCCAAAGTATATTGTATGTGGTAATACACATTCATATAAGCAGCAGGTATTGTGTATACCATGTTAACTTGTACAAACTATCCACATCACCAAATAAAGAGATCAATAAAGACTTGTTGCCATCCACTTTCAAGTCAGTTTCAGACCAACATCCTGAAAGAAGCAAGCCACGAAACACTATACACACACACATACACATACATACATATAGTGTTATCTACAATGGATCCCAAAAAAAACCACAAAGAAAGTGTGGGTTTCCAGGGAGAATGAATGCATGTCAGCAACATTCATCTCCCGTTTGATTCACAACACATTATGGGATGGTCTAAGAACTCTGAGTTCTTCGAACATGTGGAGGTGCAGTTGATGTAGGAAATTTCTTGCAATGTTTTTGGACATACGTAACAAATTAACTGTAAAGATACAGAATATTTAAATGATTTATTATAGGTACTAACCTTGAATCGTGCAAACATGTATGAATAATTCATGTGCAACCAAAATGTTTTTATTTGCAATTTAGCTCAATTATTAATAATTTGCAGCTAGCTAATTATCTATAAGCAGCTAGCTACAGAATTAACATCATTTATTAATAATTGAAAACAAAATATCAAATCTGTTTATGATAATAATTTTTACATTTATTAAGCAATGCCGTTTTTACAGTCTAGTTATTATGATAAGGAGGCTTAAAATATTAGTTTGGTCTTTTTTTGAATTATCTTCAACAGTTAGTTTGATTTAAATATTTTATTCAACTTCTTTATGACAATAATTTTTATGACTAAATTATTCTCTTTACTTTTCATCTAGTTGTAAAGTTAATAAAGGGAAAGTTCCAACGATGGTTCTTTCATAATTTCAAACAACTTTTTATAGAAACTTCCCTCCGTACCAAATCAGTCTTTAACTACCCCAAAACAGTCAGGGAACCTAGTTTTTCGTTATCAGACAAAATCAGTCTTTAACTACCCCAAAACTGCTCAACTCCGTACCACTCAGTTTAACCTCATTGGATCCACTTCATCAAAACTGCTACTCAAGCAAACTGAACCAACTTATCCTCGACATCAACCACTTCCATGCTCCTCCTCATTCAACTACCACAAACCCGCTTCCTTCCTGAAACTTGAAACCACTGCAGCAACTTCAAGTCACCAGCCGCAACCTGACTCCATCTTCAAAACCATTTGGAACTAACGTAGTCAATCACCAACTACAACATATCGCCACGACAATCACAACCGCAATCAACTCCAGGTTCCAATACCAAACCCAAATCCGCTACCAACTCCTCCTACCTGCATCCTTCTAATTGCCTCATCCAAATCAATTTGAAATCACAACCAAACCACAAAATCAAACTGCGACCCTCATCTAACAACCCTCTATTGACCATTCTCATCTAACAACTCGAACGTCTGTAACAAACACCTTCAATCAAACCGCGACCACCAAGTATTCTCGCCTAATTATGTTTTTGAGAATTAATTTCTCAAACCCATATCACTACATACATTCAACTGTATCATCTCTACCTCATCCCTGAACTCCAAACAGTCAACTACAAACAAACAACTACAACTGGTACTCCACCAACCAGAATTTAAAGCTAATAACTAAATGTAACAAAAAAATGAACGGTAAAGACTTACTCAAAATTCATTCCATTACGACGTGCGTAGCAGGCCAAGCCATAATAGAAGAGAGGGCATCTTCCATGTACTGTAATTCGGATGTTTGCCTCCATAGCTTTACCGCTGGCTCTTTTACGGTCATTATCCAAACTTTAACTGCATTGTGTCCTAGTGGTTTGAAATGCACCCTTGCATTTGGATCGATTGACTCCACCCATCCTAAAGCAACTACTTTCCCATTTCCCGATAAATCCATTAACTTGCATTTATTGTTTGTTCTTGAATTTGTAGTCTGTAAGTTGAAAAAAGAAAAAAATAATGAAGTTGCTAATCATAAAAAATAGAAACACACAATAAAAATCAAGCACCATAAATGTTTTCACCACATCCATAGGCGTAATAGGAGCTGTAGTGTCAACCATATCAACAACTACTTGCGATTCAGGCCATGCAACCTTCTTACCAACAGCATCCGCAATTCGGATCAAACCAGGGGCTGGCCTCCACAAAAAAGCTTCTGGATTTAGTAGATCATCTATCCAAACAATCATATCTGATGGCCCAAGAGGAACATCATTAACAATTTCCTCTGAGATGCTCGAATGTAATCGTCCTAAAGCCACTAATTGCTTGCTCCCTCCCCAATCAAAAATCTTGCATTTGCATTCTAAGCTGCTATTTCTACTCTATTAGAGGTAAAAATATTTATTTAGTAAATAATGTATATAATAAAATTGCATGTTCATTGTGAAGAATTTTTTTTACCTTATCCTCTTCTTCTTCAATGTGATCGGTTGAATTTAAAACAACTCTATTCTTCGGCCACGCCATAATATTATCCTTTGCTTCCCCAATAAGTGTGAAAGAAGGTGCAGGCCTCCATAGAAAAGCATCAAGCTTGATTGGACAGTCAACTAAAACTATCATCGCATCCGGCCCTAAAGGAACATCATTGACAATCTCGTTTGGATCGTCTGACACGAATCTTCCTTCAGCAACGATCTCTTCATTCCCTTGCCAATCCAATAAATCACACTTCTTCATATTTTTATCAAAGTTGCACTACATTTAAACATAGGAAAATTATGTTACTAATTGAATAAAAAGTTAAAATACAAAGATGTGAAACCAATAAAAAAAATTTACTTGAGGTTTGTTTACTTCTGTCCCACTGTGTCTACTTCAGTCCCACTTCTGTCAAAATAAAAAAACATGTCATTTGTAAGTCTGGTAATGCAAACTATTAGCGTGTTCAAGTATGCAAGTATTCAATTGTATAATGGTTGAAGTGCGCAACTGTTCAAGTGACTGTATGCAAGTGTTCAAGTGTGTATGCAAGTGTTCAAGTGTGTATGCAAGTGTTCAAGTGTGCAAGCAATTAGTGATCAAAATGTAATGATAATTCTTACCTAATTTTTCTCTAGTTGTAGAAATCTATTCTCTAAGTTCAACAATTTATTTTCAAGTTGCAGTGTATGCTTATCCTTAACTTCCGATAAAGCTGCTCTACTAAGACTCATTCCTCTTCCCATCGCTCTAAGTCGACCCAGTCTTTCCTGCTCTAGCACTTGTGCAAGTGCATCTGCTCTATAATTAATTGGCGAGCTCGATTATGAAACACTTTCAATTTGTTTAATCTTTTCCTACAAAACATGATTAATTTCATATTATTGCAGTTTAAATTAAAACGTAGTATTTAAATTAAAATAGGAAACACACTAAGAAGCTTGCAAATTTATTTTAGCTTGGATTAAATTTGGTGATTGATTTATTTTTTGGGTTGGATGCAGAATGTTCTAGCAGATGCATAATTTTACACTTGATTTGGCAACATGCCAAAACCAACAGAAATATATGAGATGCAACATGCCAAAACCAACAGAAATATATGAGATGCATTCAGATGATTAGTCGACTGAGTTTAAGCTAAATTAGCATGAGAATTTAGTCAAAATATGACATGCTCAAAACATTTTTGCAAACAAGGGAGCCAATTCTGTTTATATCACAAATCAACAATATTATATATTATTTATACAGGTTATACTACGAAGTAGATTATTTTCAGGCTACACACATACTGTTTTGCTTAAATATGATATTTGGGAGGGAAGTTAACACCTGAAAAATAATTTTCTCGAAGTTTATAGATCTCTCGAATCTCTCACATATTCAGGAGCTAAAATTTTGCAGACCGAAGGAGCAATATATGAATACATTATACTAAGTTTGCAGACTTAAGGGGATTCAAACTAAAATACAATAATCCTACAACACGGTATCTCTTTGCTTAATTTTCTTTAAGAAATTAATTAATATTAGCAGCCTCTTGCTATGAAAATTATTAGGCAGTACAAGGATTTTCCACAATATGAGACTCAAGACCATGTACTATAGAATAAATTTCATCGCATAATTCAATAAAACACAGTGCAGTGTGTTACTTTTATGTCATAGATAATTAGAAATATACACCAGTTGCACAGATTCTTCTCCACACCAAAAGCTGGATCTTACAATATGCTGACAATATTTGTATACAAAAATATATTTAGCGCCACCGTAACAACTTATTGGAACATTATATAGCATTTTAGAGGTTCCTCTAGCGTAATAGCTACTAATGCATTTTCATACATACTAAAAACATTCTTCGTCACTATCATAAATAACCTCTATGACAGCCAACTGCAAATCATTTACAGAAATACTAGAAATTATCATAAAGCTAAACCATACACAGAGTTCCAACATTTTACAAATTCAAGTGCATGATTACTAATAAACTTAAATGCTGAAATACAGTCAAAACATTAGGAAACTGATGAGGTTTTTTTATTTGGAACAAGCTAAGATCAAATTAATTCAAGCAATTAGGTGATGCCTAAGTCAGGCGATGCATATATATTAAGTTGGTGAATGCTAAACAAGTAAACATGTATCACACAAGTATTTATATATGTACCATAAGTATTTGAAAAGTATGAACTTACTATAGCATCTGCAGCAATCAAATTCACCGGTTCACCATTTTTCTTAGTGCGAGATTTGATCCAAACTTCACTTCTAGGGATAGAAGAGCGATCACCACTTTCGCTTTTCTACATTCAAAAGAACACCAAACAACAAATTTCATTACCTTAAAAGTTTTCATAAATATTGCAGTAAATAAAACTACTATTTTCTTACCAAATCTTCAGCCAGTCGAGCCATTCCTCTACGACTGCATGTGTGTGGCAACTGCCTCTGTCTAATAGCTTTGTTCTTCTCGCTCAAAGCCTAAAATAAGAATCATTTCAATAAATGTAAGAAAGAAAGAAATTTGTTAGTGAACTCGGATATTGTAAATGAAATTTCGTATGTAATGATTTCATAGGGCAAAAGATTTCGAAGGACAAAAGGTTTTGAAAGCATATAGGTCTGCCAGGTTTTAATATTATCAAGTTTCACATACATTGAGCTTCAAACAGGGTATTATTAGTCTCCAAAATATATCTGCCCCTAAAGTATGTAACTATAAGCGTGAATTCCTAAAATATAAATTTTATATGTTTAAGGCCTTAGAGACAATTTTTTATACAAATTTCTGCTATTTTTTTTTCAGGTATGAGTATCATATGAAGGAAATTTTGGAGTAATCATTGACCTCATAACAAAGTTCATATTTTTACAGCTTTGAATATAAACGAGTATTTTGTACATAGTGGTTATAAATATATCAAATTTTAAATAAAAAATTTAGTATGCATATTAATTTTGTGTCAGAATTCCTTAATTTTGGTTTTGAAGGTTTCGAATATATGAATATGAAAGATTTACTATATGTTTAAACGTCATATCGCCTAATTTCAGATTTACTATACACTAGTTTTAACAATGTCTAGTATATGTAATTTGATATGTACAAATGCCAGTCATCTACTTTTGATTTTGAAAACTGTAAATATGCCATGACTTCAAATGCATACAGAATATTGTATTTTCATTTGATATGTACACTAGTTTTAATATTTTTTATCTGCATCATTCTTTCATATGTATTTGAAGACTGAAATTTCTCATGCCTTGAATTTCGAACTTGTTTTCAACTTGATAAACTTCTTCCACTCAATCATACATTTAATGTTAGATGGTTTCAACTGAAGTCTTTCTTCCATAGACTTTGCTTGTACCAACTGCCGAACTAATCTACATTTTGATGCCCGCCAAATACCACTCATTTATTGAAAAACTAATGTTTTGTGCCAATTTAAATCCAATTTAAACCTTGCCTGGGACAATCAAAATTCGGCATAAAGTGTTTGAGGTAAGCAATCAATATAAGATTTAATCTTAAAGCAAAAGAGAGTGTCACCTGAATGCTTTCCCATAAAACATCTTTCAATTCGGTACTAAATTGCTTCCAATTACTTAGTGTAACCGGAACAATTTCTCGTACAAGTGGTCCTAAGTAAGAAGATAATTTGACCGACCCCAGTCCTATTGGTTCGCCTGCGGTATTAAATTGAACTTCTATTTGCTCCAAAGAATTGAATGGAAGTCTTCTAACTCTGGTTGGCCCTCTAGGTTTTCTTCTGGGATTTCCTTCCGACTGAACTATGTTGTCTTCAAGTATTTGTGGGTGTCTTGTATTTCAACATTGTTTTCTGGATCGATTTGTACTTGATTCTTTTCTAATGCATGTGGGTTGTCTTCAATAGAAACCTCGTCTTCTACTTGATTGTCTTCAAACAGCTCCTCTCTTGTACGTTTCTTCCTATGTTCATCAATTTCTTTTTGCATGCGACCTCTCTTTTTCACAGCCTTACTCTTCTTCCCTATTTTCTGTATATAAAAATAATAATTTACAAATTAGATCATAAAAGCCCATAAAATTCTCACTTTCAAAAATATACGGTTTAAATTTTGCTCGAGTTTCATATATGCTCCCATTAAATTGGTTTTATGCATGTGTAAAATCTTGCACTTATATCAAGTTGCACTTATATCAAGCTTTATGTCTCCTGAAAACCTGGAACTTTTGTGAACATATTAGAGGGCTGCATTCCTAAAAACTGGAGGCCTATGTAAGTTTATATGTATATTCAGAACTTATGTAGAAAATGGAACTTGTATAACTACAAATCCTTGACCTTAGACAGAAGATTTTATGCTTCCAAAAACCAGTTCACAGAAGTATATACCTGTAAAATCTCACATATGAAACTGGGCATTCATTAAAGTTTATTCTTCCGAGTACTTAAACTGTATATTTTTGAAAGTGAGAAGTTTCAGATTACACATATGACAGGATTTCAAATGAATATCAAAGTTTGAAAAGATTTTGAAGACAGAACAAGAGATATCGAAAAGCATCCACCCTAGGGGTAGGAAACAAAAGCATAAGCATAACTACAGATAAACCCTAGACTGAAATTTCTCAAAATGATTTCAGCAACCAGGTTCAGATTGTACTTGATTTATTATTTAGTAGCCGAACAGGAAAATCGCCAAGTAAATTGAAATAAATCCATTATTTAGTAATGAAGCAAGATTTATTATGAGAAAAGTTTGTACTTGATTTTTTTCTAATGCTTGTGGATTGTCTTCGTTATGAATCTCATCGTCTACTTGATTGTCTTCAAGCTGCTTATTTCTTGCACCTTTCTTTTTTTGTTCGTCGATATTTTTTTGCATGTGAGCTCTCGTTATCACATTCCCAATCTTGCTCATTTTGAATTCCAGTGAGCAGATCCTGAGCAAAAATGAACAGTGCATGAGTTATTTTGTTATAAAAGAAAATTTAAATGCAAATGACATATTTTAATGCAAATGATGCTGACATGAACAAAAATAAAATATATCAACATTATGTAATCACAATGAACAATTATTTATGATGAATATCTTATCAATAGCAAACAGATAAAATGATCAAAGTATTTTCATTTATGCACGGTACAATAAAATATGAAGCAAAAAATTTATATGAAGCAAAAAAATTTATTACAACTACAACTGTGGTCAGTAGAGGAAAGTTTGCATTTGAAGTTTAATGAAATTATGTAAAATAAAAATGAAAACATGAATTTGGTTTAACTTGGTTTAACTTGGATTGTTGGATGTTTCAAATGTCGTAAAGGAATCAGATCTATCAAAATAATTGATTTAATTATCAAAAAGAAAACACGTACTTGCATACATGATCACTGTTACAAGTGTGTACATATCTTGTTTAAGGCTTTGTCAGATTAAAATGTGCGTGTGTGTGTGTGTGGATGTTGCTACATGTATGTATATACCTTGGGCTAGTTTGTGTTATTTTTTTTAAAAGAACACAAATTGTTTAAGTTGTAACCAAAATATGATTCTTCAAAGTTGAGAAATTGCTCTTAATTGTTTAAGTTGTAACCAAAATATTTCTTTTACTCATAAATTGTTATTTCAACATCACCAGACATAAGTTGAATTAGACAGCATTTATATTACAAACAGCTTGCAAGAAACAACTATACTCGGTATTACTTTTAATCAGACCACAATATACACACACACACACAAAAAACACAATATCAAGCCAAATTCAATTCCTTCAACATAAAATGAAGTATTGTTGCATTCATACCAATACTACATACACCCATCCACGGACAAAATTTATCCTCTGATTGTTGAACTCATACATTTCACACATAACACACAAGACACTTCTCAAGGATACAAGAATAGACTGCAGTGAACTCCACACAACAAAAGCTACTTATTCTGAACACTATATGACAGTGATAATGACATAAAAATGCATTATGAAGACTTTTAAGATATTTTTATAATTATCTTTTTTTTGTACAAAGAACAACCAATAAAAGCCTTTCGACCTTTACTAAATGACTGAAAAACAAAGGGAATAATGGTTTTAAAAACAAATTAAGACCTGACATATGAGAAAAGAAAAATAAGTTGGCACACAAGACACAAGTATATGCAGAGAGCAAGAACCATCACCAATAAAATTAGGCTGAAATAAGAATAGGCAGAGACAAGTTGTTGAAGGGACTGCTTTTTTGATATGGAAAAGAATTTTAGAGGGACTTGAAACAAAATACAACCGTTAAGGGGATAATTCATATCGTATATATATCACTAGCAAATAAGTAGGAATTACAAACCTCATAAGCAAATAAAACTGGAAATCTACTCAAATATGCCTTCATAATCTTCTCTAACATAGCTAACATTCTACACGGAATCAATATCCATGTCAGTTTCTTCACAATCTTTCCTAACAAAGCTAACTTCCATAACAGGATCATCTGTCTCTAATTCATGATAACCTGTAACAACCCGCATATTTGCCGATTTTTTTATTTAAATATATTATTTAAATATTTCATCGTTAGTCGGATTTTAGTCCGAAAAGCTACTTTTTGCAAACTGTCGAATTGGGACTCGAGACCACTTCCATTGAGTCCAAAATGCCGTTTGCGACCTTTTTGAGTATAAACTTTGATATGTTTGGAGCTAGTCAAAAATTTGACCATTTGCACTTTGGGTTTGGTTTTGGGTTCAGCCCCCTTTGCCAACTTAACCTCCAAACTGAACCATCCCTCCCCATTCATCCTCACTTCCTCCTCTTTTCAGTTTCAAAGCAAAAATGGTGGGAGAGATTGGAAATTAAAACTCCATGCCCTAGTTCCTCTTGCAAATTCTTGTTCTTGCTCCAAATTCAAAGAGAACCCATTGGTAAGCCTCCTCTTCATCTTCTCCAACTCATTCTCTTATCAATTTCAGTTTATTCCTAAACCTAACTTTGGGAATGTCCTTCTTTAAAGCTTTGATTCAAGCTTGTTGAGTTGGAATTGAAGAGTGATTGCCATTGCCATTGCTTTCAAGCTTCTTCTTCATTGATTTGGGTTCAAAGGTGAGATTTTTATCTCACATCTTAAACTATAATTATCTTCGATTGTTAGGTATGAATTCCTAACACTTATTCTTGTGCAATTGCTTTTGGTTTGGATTGATTTGGTGAATATTCCAATTTTTAGTGTTTTGAGTTCAATTCTTTGAAAATCCTAACTTTGATGTTTTGATCATGTTTTTGGTGATGAATCGAAGAGCGTATATGGCCGGGTAGTCGATTGGCGTAAACCCTTAGCGCCGTTGCTCGACCGATTGCATTTCAGAAGGAATTGGTATTCATTTGATTGGCATGGGAGTGCTGGAAACAGGCTCCGGTCGACTGACCTCAGAATCCGGTTGACCGACCTGCTACTCTAGCATCTCCCTGCCTCTGTTTGGAAGTGCAGGTTACAGGCTTCGGCCGACCGACCTCAGGGTCCGGTCGACCGACCTGCTACCCGAGCACTTCTGTCTCTGGTCCGGTCAGCCGACTTAGGGAGTCCGGTTGACCGACCTGCTCCTATTTTGACAATTTTGCCTATATTGTCTATTTGTTTGAATTTCCAACTTTAATCGATTCGTGTTGTCTCCTCTTTGTTGTTATCATTTCTTAAGACTTTGATGACTCCTCTTTCGGGCTGGTACCTCGTTAGGTCGCTCGACCCTATCCCCTTAGGTCGTTAGACCTCATTTTGTCCTCTCTAGGTCGTACCGTTTTGACGGGGCGCTGCCCCCTGGACCCCCACGACCTGACCGGGCAGGTCGAACCCCGTACACCTCTGCGTAGGCGATCTTATTCGAAAAACATTCAACCGAACTTCTTACTTTGATGGTTTTGGGAATTGATTTCTTTGGATTTTATTCACGTCTTCGAATGTGAATTTTTATGATTGATTGTTTCTACAATCACTTCTATGATTTGTCACTTCAAAATATAAAGGTTTTCTATACTAGTATTAAATATCAAAACTCTTTCATTAAAACGATTTCAACTCTATTTTCAATATCAAACTCGTTTATAAAACTGTTTTCCAATCTATTAGTATATACAAACCTTTACCTCATTCGTTTGAGAAAATATAATTAAACGGCTTAGCAAAACAAGTGGTATGAAACGCTTGCGTTTACTTCGTCGGTTAATTGATGGACTTGTTCGATTGAAACTCTTGTGACAATTTCCTAGTGGAGATCTATAGTTTGTTCGTAAATATTTGAGTTAAGCAAGTGGTTATGGGACATGAAGCTAAACTCTTATATTTACTAGCTTAGTGTAATCGACACTTACTTATGATCATGATGATCATTCTTGTGATTTAGACTAGCGATTGAGCGATGTCTCTTTGTTGCGAGGTTAGACTAGACACCATTTGTGTGATTTCGATTCACACGTATCTCTTTATCTTCAAGGTTAGTCTATACCTCATTGGTGTGATTTCGATTCACACATATTGAAACTCTTGTGACAATTTTCTAGTGCAGATCTACAATCTGTTCGTAAATATTTGAGTTAAGCAAGTGGTTATGGGACATGAAGCTAAACTCTTATATTTACTAGCTTAGTGTAATCGACACTTCTTTATGATCGATGACGATCATTTTATGGTTTAGACTCATGGGTCGTACCTATTTAGGTGCGTCGATGTTTACTTCTCGCATGGGTCGTATCTATTTAGGTGCGTCGATGTTTATTTCTCGCATGGGTCGTATCTATTTAGGTGCGTCGATGTTTACTTCTCGCATGGGTCGTATCTATTTAGGTGCGTCGATGTTTACTTCTCGCATGGGTCGTATCTATTTAGGTACGTCGATGTTTATTTCTCGCATGGGTCGTACCTATTTAGGTGCGTCGATGTTTATTTACTTTGTGGAGCAATCGGCTCAATAAGTCGGGGCATGGGGCGTATCTATTTAGGTGCGTCGATGTTCGTCTATGCATGGGTCGTATCTTTCTAGGTGCGTCGATGTTCGACTTTGCATGGGGTGTACCTTTCTAGGAGCATCGATGTTAGACATTACATGGGGCGTATCTTTCTAGTTGCGTCGATGTTTATTTGTGCATGGGGCGTATCTTTCTAGGTACGTCAATGCTAGAGCATGGGTCATATCTTTCTAGGTGCGTCGATGTTCGACTTTGCATGGGGTGCATCTTTCTAGGTGTATCGATGCTAGACTTTACATGGGGCATATCTTTCTAGGTGCGTCGATGTTCAGTTTATGGGATTGGTCATCCTCTTTTCTTGAGATTTCTGGATTTTATGTTCACCAGCTTTTACCATTGACATTGATGAGTATGTCATTTTATTGTGGCTTGGTGAATTAAATTAAGAATATGACATTCTTTTAATCTTTGAGAAGATTCTTGTGATATTGATTTCGGCAATCTAAACAAGGACATAAAAGCTTCTCTACATTTCTTATATCTCTCTTTGCAGCTTCTACGAAACATCTTGCCCCTTGCGAGTACTCCTTGGAAGTTCTATAATGAAAAAAAGTCAACATAATAGTTGAGTTTAACATCAAATATTTTTATTTTATGAAATTAAACATGGTTGAGAATATTGAATTATCTACTTACCTATGTAAATGAACCCAATCTTTTTCCATTAACATATAATTAAGGATACACACTGGAAGAAAGAGCGCTCAAGCTCCAAAGCTAAAGAGAAAAAAGATTGCCTCTGATTTTAGAAACACAAAATTCAACAAGAATAAGGAATTTCCATAGATACCTAGAATGTTAGAGGTTTCCATAAACCTAATGTTCATGTTTATAGCTAAACACATATGCATGCACATGATCTTTTATATATACTAGTTATGTGTAATTATTGGAATTTATCTTTCTTCATGTATACTAGTTATATGCACATCGAATATTTTTATTTGTAAGTAATTGTTTTTAAATATTGGGATATTTGGAGAATTTTTTTTAAAAGAAGCTAATTTAAATATTTTATTAAGTCGTTACTAATCTCTCCCTTTGATTTTAATCCATAGTTTTCACAAAGATTTTATTAACTCCCTTTGGAGAATGTTAGAGGGTACAAGTGAAATATAATACTCTTTGTGAAAATTGCAAATAGTAGTAACCTTTATACAACTGCAAGCAGGTATGATCATTCTCATAGGAAAAAGAATTGTATAGTTGGTTTGGCTTAGCACGCCAGGGACATATTGGAAAAGGAACTCCTATTTTGTACTCTTGCTTAGACTAGTAAATGCATTGAAAATGAACATCGTTAACAATACTATTCATCTCTGCAGCACTCCACATTTGACTTAATTTAACTTAACAGTGAACATCATCGTCGTTATGGAAAAGGAACGATTATTATTTTAAAACTAATCTTAATTACTAACATACATATCACACACTCATATTTTAAAACTAAAGAATGGTTTGATGAAGCTGGTCTGAAAGGAGTGACGCTGTGGTGAATGATGAACTAGTGACTGAAAGGGTGCAGCGCTACAACCAGGTCTGACAGGTCGGAGATATGGAGAGGGTGAGAGACTGAAAGGGAAGTTCCCATGCACGATCTGGTCTGAATGGCTTCCGTAGCCGAAGCAGATCCAAGAAGCAAGGCTGTAGAGCATGAATAGGCGAATGGCTATCAATGGTGATCTGGATTTGTACGGTGTAAAGAGTCGAAGCCAGAACTGGTCGAAGTTGAACTTTATTGTATTGGCTGTCCAAGGTCGGAGGTTTTAAAGGTCTGATCGGTCAAATCGTAAAAATCATACATGTATGAAATCTAATACAATAAGTGTCTTAACGTAAGAAATTAAGTATTTGGTAAGAAACTAGGAAAAAATGTTTCTACAGTATCCATATGCATATCGTGTGAGCTATTACCATATCATCATTCAAAGGTCATAAACATCCTAATTGTTACAGATTTCCCAAATTGAACATGTAGAATCTACTGAATTAGCCAAAGTAGGATTGTAGTTGATTTAAACCTTGTGGTACGTTACCAATTCAATGATGAGCGGTTGAATTAATATATAAACTCGATAAATTTTAGTCGAAGATTGGTATAGTGTAAAAACGTTGGGTTGTGTTAAAACAGCAAATGTAGGTCGAGTTGTTTATGCGAGAGGTGATTGCCGAAAATTTCAATACATTATGATTTGGCGTTGTCAAACTGTTTTTGTGTTTTGTAATTTTTTTTGTGATATATGGTAAAGATTAGGCGAATGTTTTACCTTTTTTCAACAAAGCTGTGCTGATTCTTTTCTAAATTTTGGCCGCAACCTGTCGAATTGTATTTTATTTTACTCCCTATTGTAATTAAGATAATTCCACAGTGTCTTTATATTATTAATAGTGTGGCAGAAATATTCTTTAAGACTGATTCTTTTGGCTTTAGTATAAAAAGAAGGAGCTCTTTACATAGCTTCAGCATAATAAGTATGGTACAAATTTTGATAATTTTGATAGTTGATAAAGATTGAAAGTGCTACTATTTTATCTTGCTAAATTTAGATTAAAGCAGTCCAACTGATGGTAATTAGCTGATATGCTATTCATAGGCTATTGATACCTTTCGCATGCATATTTCAAGCAACAAAAGTTACAAATATTTGACTATTTTTCTCTTTTGAATTTTGTAAAGTGGTAAACTAATTAATCTGGATTTGGTTAATCAAGTTGTCTACATTATAAGAGAATGAGTTATTTATAAGTAGACAAACCACATAGAAGTTACGGGCCTTCAACAATTTATATGCTCCAAAATTAAATTTTTTTCTGTTCTGTCTCTTTTTCGAGGAAAAAAACGAAACAAATAGAAAGAAAGAGGGATATGGGTAACGCATTAATGCTATAGCTGAATAACTGGATAGCTTTAGCCAAAAATCATCTTCAGAAATAATCTAATTATCAATCCCCATCCATAAAAATAAACCCGCTATATACATCTAGCTTTTAAAGTTTACCAAATTGCCAATGTGGCTAAGAGCATCTAGAATAGGGAAGTTAACTATCACAAATTAAACTAGGCTACGCAGTTAATTTAGCTAACTATCTTTTATATTAAATTTTGATCGAAAATAGAAATTAACGGATAACACAATAATTCAAGTGACCAACCTATTCATTTGGAAAAAAGACAAAGGTGATAATGATAATCTATAAGTTAAATTTTCCTACTATGTAACCATCTCCATTCTAGTTAACTATGAAAATTTAGATAGCTAACCAATGTAATGCTACTGCTATATAGAGGACCTGCAAATAATCATTGTAATGTTTACAAAAACAATCAATAGTATTATACCAGATGTTGCAAAATTCATTAGTTGGTAAATCTTACTATGTACTGTTGATTTCTTATTTAACATTATGCTTCTGCAAAATATTTTTTATGTTCAAGAACAGTTATAAAAATGTTTTGAAATCAGTTCCGTTCATTTGACCTAAGAAATAGAACTAAAGTAGTGTTGGTACAGAAATACTTCAAATATTTTAACTTCTGACTATTACATGAATTGTAAAACCTTTTGAATACTGCATATTTGATGGTCAGTTATGTTTTTGTCAAAGTAGTTTTTAGATTAAAGTACACTTTTGTAAACATAGTAACACAGAACTAACAGTAAGAGATTGAACCAAATAGTACACAAATAATAGACATCTGAAATGAGTACATCTTTAACTTGGTTTAAGTACAAAATCACAACCATATAATGAAAGATCAAAATACTTGATTAAATTATAAACTTAACAAATAAACTAATAACAAACTTCATAAATAAGTATGTGAACTAGTTAAGAGGATAGTTGGATGGTTATTGTACGAACTTATGATTTCTTTCTTTTTGATCTACAAAATTATGTATCTACCAGTTCACTTATATTTTACTTAATCCTTGCTGGTTTAACCACCACTTTTCTGTAGAAGAAAAAAAAAACCAAGAAGTTAAACCTAAAATTTTGATTTCCATTTTCTAAACTACCATGTAAACGCATTTTTCATTGAATACATAACTTGGATATAAAAAGACAACAAACAAAATGTAAACGCTGTTCGTTGTACAAAAAATTTCACTGCAATATAGAGTAAACGATTTGCCCGTAATTCTGCAATCAAAATTTCTTATATAACACCCTCCATCACTAAACAATCTCACCTTCAACACCGTTTTCACTGACACTACACCCACATGGTTTAATGATGCACACCAAAATGGCCATGAAATTGTTTAATGATTTATGATTATTGCACTAATATACTATCAAATTACATCACAGCAACTTGTTCTTGAAGCATTACAAGCCAAATCAAAGTTACTGTCTAGAAAAAACAAGCTACAAATACAACAAATATAAATTATAAAAAGGAGCAAGAAAATTTATAGCGAGATTACCAGAATCGAAGATTATATCGCTTACCAGAATCAAAATCGAAGATTATATCCAAAACGCGAAGCCCTAGCTTCGAAATCGAAGGAGTTTGCTTTCTTCGACAAAACTTGAGAGGGTTTCTGCTTTCTTCGAATCGCTAACGTAATTTGGAGGAGGGAGCTGTGCGCGTTTTGGAGTCTTCGAATCGCTAACGTAATTTGGAGGAGGGAGATGCGCGCGTTTTGGAGGGAGGCGGAATGGTTTTGGAGGGAGAGGGAAAATAATTTAGGAAGTTGAAGGGAGATGTTTTGGGGCAGCATTACACGTGAAGGGGAAGGGAGATGCGCGCGTTACACCTGTAGGGAGAACCAAAATCAACCGGTAACTAGATAATTAAGGGTCAATAATAACGCTTCAGAATAACGCGTTATTAAATAGCGTTATTAATATTATATTTTGTTGTAGTGTGACCAATCGAAATGAGAATGTTGGTGAAATAACATTTGGAACACAAACTTCATATCCACTATCATCCGCCCTAAAAGCCTTTTTATTCTTTCTTGATGTTTCACGCTTATGAAGAAAAGTAGTAGGACTAGAATCTTTTTCATGAACATTTTCCATTTGCTAGATTTCCCAATTTGGGAATTTTTCAAACACTTTAAAATTTGGTTATTGATAGTAAATTCCAAGATTTCAATTGAAGAGAATTTAAATTACTCTAAGCCACTCATGTAGGCTAATTTTTTTTAAATGGAAATTTAGAAGAAGTAAAAAACAAGAGCATAATATAGTCGGCATAGATTTAAGCAAGATTGAAGTGAAGAGTAGGAGGAAATCTTGTTTACTTTTGCATTACTTAGAGTTAAAATAGGCATTTCGATAATGTAAGAGTATCCAAATTAAAAAAAAAATTAAAGTCGATGTCTATTTGAAATTTACTATTTAATGCTTGCGTATGAATGTTTCATGAGAATGAATTTCCATTTCTATTTATGATTCAACGCTTGCATATGAATGTTTCATAAGAATGGAATTTGAACTTTAGTTTTCACTTTATTTGTAACTCGTGTTTGCATCAATAATTTATCATTACGATATGTGCATATATACTTAATTTTTTATGAACCAGACATTTCTTTTGTTCTATTTTTATTTTTTCTTGTAGACAACAATGTCAACTTTATAATCTGTGCTCCAGGAGGATTTCAAGGCTAGAGAAAACAATACTTCATTGCAAATTAAAGCTTGTGATTATTAGTTTATATATATATATATATATATATATATGCATTTATATTTATGGTATATTAGTTTATGTGAGAATGCATTTATATATATTTATGTATGTATGTGTGTCTATTAAAAAGTAAATTGTTAATAAAATATGGTTCAAAATGCATTCCATTTAGCTTATAACACAAAATAATGCTTATACATACTTGAACTGTATCAATATGGTTCAAAATTTTCTTATGTAACAATATAGATTGTTTTTTGATATTCTTGGTCTTCATTTCAGATGGAGAAAGGGTAAAATGTATCACTAGTAAGTCTATGATTGTCAGAAATATAACCAAAAAAATATATTTACTTTCCCACCTTTGGAATTCTTTTCAAAAATTATGTTACCATTATTAATGGGTCAATCTTAAAAAAAATCGGTTGGTACAAGATAGGTAGCTTATTAATTTAATTTAGTAATTTCAGTATATGTATTTTCATTCAAGACTTAGTTTGTAGCTATCAAATTAAAAAACCGTGTACTCCAAATTATGGATTTATTAACAATATTTCTTATACGTATGAGATTCCGAATGTTACATCCTTATATTAATTTTAAAAAATTGTAGTTGTCGAATTGTAAAATTGTGCATTCCAATATTATCTCCTTGCATGCTTAACTAACTGTTTTTAAAATACTATTTTGCCTAATGTTTTACCTCTTTACATAAAAAATATGCATTAGTAAAGATGTGAATATTTCCACTTCTTTTCTATTTGCAGCATTTGGCCTTTGTTTCAAATACGTAAACTATTAACAAAAAGTTCTTTTAGTATTCATAAATTATTATATTTTACATTGTTGTACATAAGCTAATCAATTCAACAAAAAAATAATTTTATTCAATTTGTGTAGGTTTTAGAGTGGGGAGTAGAAGTGAAATTTTTTTATAAAATTAATGAGAATACCTTATTTTGCAATGACATTAGTACTTAATCTATGAGTCATTCATACTTTATTTACTATGGTGATAGATGGCACACACATATTGATTTTATTTTCATGTCCATTCGTAATGTTTTCAGAAGTATATGGAAATCTTTGTTGTGTTTCGCCACTCCAACGCGTCCACATGAACACGCGCTTCATTGATCCATAACGACGTCATCTTAATGAAGCTTTCTATGTGTCGGCGTCCTGATTGAACGTCCTTCAACGGAACGGGCATATACGTTGTTTTGACAACATTTGCTTGTAACAAAAAAAATTCTCATTGTTACGTGCCACCAATCACACATATATACTGTGTTATGCGTCATATTTCTTGCGATGTAGTACTTAATGTTCAACCCACGCACTCTCAAATGAAGCTTTCGATGTGTCAGCGTTCTGATTGAACGTCCTTCAATCGCCTCTCAAAACGGGCACATACGTGGTCTTGACAACACTTGCTTGTAACAAAAAGAATTTTCAATGTTATGTGCCACCAATCCTACACATATACTACGTTATGCGCCATATTTCTTTCGATGTGGGAGTTAACGTTCAACTCACGCACTCTTAAATGCGAACCACACCTAACAATCTTATCCACGCTTAGTTGAGACTAAATTGTCAAATGTCTTTTTGTTCTTAAAAGTAAATCTTTTATGCTGTATTATGATTCTAAAAGTACTCGGACCACATAAGTGACATTTAAAGTTTCACGGATAGATGATATGACCGTTCTTATATGTAGGTATGTTTTGTTGGTTTTGGATAGAAAAAAAGTTAGCTCTTTTTATTTTATATAGTTAGTCTGTGTTTGCATGATTCACCAAGTTGATTTGTGATTGAATATGGTGAGTTATGGACATTCTTTAATGTGCAGCAGAAGGAAGTCAGTCCCCATGGTGGGGTACATCTGGATATGGCTAGGCACTTTTGATGACCTGAACTGAACAGGTTCACATGCTCTGATACAAGATTGATTGTATCTCAGTCACTCAAGCTTGTTTTTCTCATTGTTGATACGAACCAACTTTAGATGTTAGAAGTTGCAAGTCAGATATGTAGCTCATGATAAGATGAATTGAAATCATATTGTAAGGAAGCCTGGCTTTAGGATAGTTTGATATATTAGAATATTACACGTTTAGTATGCTTTGTGTACAGGATATTTCAAATAAGATTGTAGGACTTGAATCATAACCTGCATATGTTGCCATCTTCATGATGTGTAATTTTTTGACTATTATAATTTTACTAGCTTTTCTAACTTATGTGATTGATTTCTTTAGTTTAAATCCAATTTTTTGACTATTATTAAAAGGTTCATTTGATCGTTGCCACCCACCACACTGACTTAGTTCAATACTTCAATGCCTACGCCTGGGATGAAACAATAAACTGGTGAATAATTATTAAAATAATGCACGGTAGATTCGCCGTTCTTTCCCCAGCACAATATTTAATTCGATTACATTAAACAAGAATCATATAATAAACTAATTATCGCTATCACAGCATGGTGGCATGTCTATGAAATACAGAATAGCGTCACCTTGTTTCTCTTTATATATACGATGCACTTGATTGCTTTTTATTATTCGAATTTTTCTTGTACCTTTCGCTTTACTCCTTGTCATGAAAGCGAATGTTACGAATTTATAACAAAAATTCAGTGAAATTTTTAATTAAGATACGCTTGCTCGGCCCCAATAAACCCACTAAACTAGTCCATCTTTTCAGTGAGACTTTTATATGTATTTATAAACTAAAGGGCTCCTATCATTTGAATTTAAAATTTAACACCAAGTTGTTACTGTTGAAAAAAAAAAACTGATGACATATAACTACTGGGAGCGGAGAGAGCTGTGCTGGTGTGGGACATGCAAGTGATTTTCTACGGACACGACTAAGAATGTTTAGAATAAATTTAGAGATTGGGTTGGGCCATTCCTGGATATGATCAGGTCAAATCTCACATGTCAATAGGTAAATTTTATTCATGCAACAAAAATCACCTTAGACATACCATTAGTTTTTCTTAAATAATTTGTTACTAAAATACTCGTTTTATTATTTGCAATTTTTATCGTTCTCCGTCAAATTAAAAACATAAAATTAATGAAATTTTGTCAAACCGTACACTTTGATAAAGAAGTTAATAAATTTTATTGCCATGAAGCTAAAATATTAATTATAAAACTTTCACAACTGATTGTTTTAAATTAAAAGTATTTAGGATTTTGTAAATAGAGAGTTAATGTTGCTGAAATTGTGAAAATTTTAATTTTTTTCTAAAGAATTTACAATATTAGTACAAAATTAAAGTTCCCTTTGTTAAATTTTAACTTATTTAACTGTTAAGAATCTCTAGTTTTGTGTAAATGAGTTTAAGTTTGAAAGAGTGAAGATAAGAAAGATAAAAAACAAGGGTAATTTTGTAAAAAGAATGGTGTACGTAAAGTAGCTTTTGATGCGTACTACTTTATAATATTTTTATTGTATGTAAAGTAATTGTTGATGTATGAATAGAATTAGCCATGTCAATAATAATAATAATCTCCATTGTTAAAAAAAAGAGTTCAACGAATATGATTTTCATGGTGTTTTCTTAAAATTTTAAAATACATTTTACCCATCAACGGAATCTCATCATCTGTTTGCAATATCAACCACCATCCCTTTCCGACCATCCATCAACGAGATTTCACTATAAATTTGCAACCAACACAACCAATGAAATAAGTGTTATGACCACTAAAGTTTTTGCATTCATAGTACACATCCGTCCATTAGTTTTTTATTAAACAAAAATAAATAATTCTATAATGCAGGCACATGCGATTTACATTGGTAGTAGTAATAATAATAATGCGTATTAAGCAATATGTATTTGTCTTTCTTTATCTTTTGTTGAATTTATTCTCTTATTTGTTTGTTTGGCATGCTCTAACATGCCATGTGACGTCAGTAAGTTCGTCAAGCGTTAAGTTGCGATTAGATCAAGGTTCAACCTACCGTTTCGATAACATAATCGAATCAATAGAATATATCATGCATACATATCATGTCGGCTCGACTCGTGGTACCAACTAAATAACGTCTTGTAACGGCAAGAGTTTCAAAATGCTAATTTTGTATGCTAATATATATCTATACTCATATAAAATTAGCTTTCCTTACTAATTCTCCAGATAAACCTTAATCCAAGCCCACTAACTCAAGTCCATCATACTTTTGTATATCCAAACCTTCACTTCACTTTGTCCGTATTTTATCATTTGTTTGTGACTCTCATTCTTTTCCTTCTGTTACCTACATCCTTCTTTATTTGCAGGTTCCAAAGGAAAAATTAAAGAGAAGACAATGAAAATTATGGGTGTTGTTTTAAAGAAATTCATAGGTGGAAAAGCTATATAACTTAATATTAGTATTTCGATATTTGTCGGTGGTGGGGATGAAGACGATGATCAAGGCGACAAAACGAACCTGAAGGTGATAACTAGGTGAGTTCATCCTTGCCCATTGCATCTGTTAATGATATTTTTCATCCCACAATACCAATTGAATATTTTGAAGTGATTACGATATTGGATGCTTTCGTAATAAAGAATTAACAACTTAAATTGGATATTAAATTTTCCTTTCGTGGAGTAATCGTGTTGCTATAGCTTACACAATCATATAGATGCACTTTAACTGTTGGTTAAAATGTCAATAACGATTGAACTTTTATTTGTTCCAATCCCAATGAAATTAGACATACGAAAAAAATATAAGATTTAAATAAAACAAAATGACAAATATTTACGTGGTTCAGATTTCGAGGAATCCTACGTCCACAAGTTAACTTTTCCTTCTTCCTGTTCACAACTTCTCTTTCCATGATTTACATCCGGGAACTACTTAATATAGTTTTGGAATCAAAATCCATCCCCCTTGCACTGCTACAATGCACCCTTATTAGTAATCCCGCTTTCTTCTTGTGAATTGATGAAGATTTCCTTTCGTGCTTTTCTTTCCCCATTAGATCTTTACACTTGTCACCCATCTATTGTCAGTTCTAAGCATGCATGGATCAATGACGTGGCTTTAGGCGGGAAAATTTGACTTTGGTGGGAAAATTCGAGTTTGAAGTGGGAACATCTGGAATTGAGGTGGGAAAGCCCAAATTTGAACGAATCATGCCTTCCTTGATTTGTCTTGAGCTGCCCTACTCGATATGTCTATCGCGTCTTAGACTAAGCGGGTGTAGTTGTTAGTCCATGAGTTGAGGGTTTTGATGACAACAACCTTAGAATAAGATTATAAATTATAAATACTAACATTATAGTTTAAATATATATGTATATGCAGGATTTAACCATGCAGGTACCAAGAATGAAGACTGTACAGTATAGAGATTCAAGATATCAAGATTAAAGACTCATGAGTATCAAGAATATCAAGATTTTCAAGAGTTCAAGATTTCAAGATAAGTATTGAGTCTAGAATTATGTTAAAACTTCACAATAGCACTAAAATCTTCATTCCGTATTTTCATTTGGGATGGAACTCATTTCTACCTTTTTAGTGGCTTACAAACCCACGAAAAGTAGCTTACAAACCTACGACAAGTGGCTTACAAACCCACGAACATCCTGGTTTTGTACAAGTTCTCGAGTCCTGATGTGATGAGATATTCTACAGGAAGAAGCTTGCAAAACTACTTCAAAATGATTTTCAAAACTGCTTTTCAAAATATTTTAGCCTTAAAAATTATCTTTTCAAATGATTTTCAAAAAAAGATGTTTTAGCCTTAAAAAATATTCTTTGATTTTGTTCTTAAATAAATTCTTGTTTTAAACTTCGTTTGTTTTAAACTATCTTTTAATATATTTAACTTTTAATATTTACTTAGATTTAAATATAAAATTATAGTAAAATTATATATATATTATTCTCTATATTTATCTATGTATTTTATCTATAGTCAAGTATATTAATAAAGTTTAGAATAGTTTTAATATAAGATAAAGGTTATTTTCAAAGAAAAACAAAACATTAAAATTTCCTTTGGGATGTCGATATGCCCTAGTACCCCATGTCGACATAGTGTCGGTTAGGACCAAAAATTTGAATTTCAAAAGAAGTGTCTATTCGCCATAACCTTTCATGAATAGACATGGTTGTTGTTCTTCTATAAATAGGGGCTAGTTTCAATGAATTTTTAATTAGACTTTCTGGTTTTTCACTTCTCTTCTTCTTCCAAATTTTCTTATTCAAAATCCTATCATCACTCTACCGAAATCAACATTGAATCTAACTAGATCATCTCTGGTTTGATTCTATATCACTATCTCAACAAAATCCCAGTGTTATTCAGAGTTATAGGCTTCTTTGTAATCTATCTAGCGAGAAAAGATGTGATTGTAGCCTTGGAAATCAATCAAGTAAGAAAATGTGTGATTGTAGCCTTGGAAATCAATTGGGTGACTTGTTGCCCCGGAAATCAAGTATCTCTACTCAGAGGATTGTGATTCTAGAGGGTGTACCTCGTAGCCTTGAAATCAAGGGTGTAGTTGTACAATTGCTTTTGAAAGGAAATCCGTACTTAGTTGTGCGGGACTGGATGTAGGGTAACTCCGAACCAGTATAAAATCCGGTGTGTTCTTTCCTTTACTACATTTACTTTATTTATGCATCTGTGTTTGATTCTATGATTATATCTGTGTTTGAATATTTATACATTTGGGTATAAATCAACAGTAACTCAAAAGGATTTAGTAATTTCTTATAAACACTATTCACCCCCCCTCCTAGTGTTCATTCTAGCCTTAAAATCAGTATTCCGCATTCCTCACATTTGGTATCAGAGCAAGGTTTTCAAAAGTTTCATAATCTGATTTTTGAAAAAGTTTTTTTTTATATAAAAAAAATGGCTATATTTAAGAAATTTGTTAATGCATGTTTAGAAATATTCAGATCATCATTGTCTCTTGAGTCTGCATATAATCAATATTCAAATACAAGTTGTCTACTAAGATTGTTTGATGTGCATGAATCATGCTTTATGGGAGTTGAGGAATTAATCCAGAACAAACAAATTGTGCAGATCAAAAAGAACAAATGGATACTTGATAGTGGATGTTCTAGACACATGACTGGAAATCCAGATATGCTGAATGATATAATATACAAAGACGGAGGACTGGTTAACTTTGGAGACAATTCAAAAGGTTATGTGATCGGCATCGGCAAAGTCAGTAACTCTGAAACTCCTATTATTACTAATGTTTTGCTAGTTAAGAATCTGAAACACAATTTGCTAAGTATAAGTCAACTATGCGAAAAAGGATATAAAATTAAATTTGAAAAAGATAAGTGTCACATTGAGGATAATAATTCAACCATAATATTTGAGAGAATTAGGAAAAAGAATATTTATATTCTTAGTATGAAAATTTCAAATGATAGCTTGTGTCTTTTGGCAAATGCAAGTGACCCTTGGATTTGGCATAAGAGATTTGGGCATTTGAATTTCAAACTCTTATCTAGACTGTAAAAACATGATCTAGTAAGAGGCCTCCCTAAAATAAATTTTAAAGTAGATAGTCTATGTGATGCATGTCAACTAGGAAAACTTAGAAAAAGCTCTTTTAAATTAAAAAATATGATTTCTACTACGAAACCTCTTGAATTACTTCATATTGATCTATTTGGTCCATCTCAAATTCTATCAATAAATAATAGTAAATATGTTTTTGTAATTGTAGATGATTATTCTAGATTTACATGGACAATATTTGTAAAACATAAAAGTGATACTTTTGAATATTTTAAGAATTTTTCAAAAAGGGTTCAAAATCAACTTTCTAAAAAAATTATAACCATCCGTAGTGATAACGGTGGTAAATTTGAAAATAAAAAGTTTGAAGAATTCTGCAATAAAAAGAGAATAATTCGTAATTTTTCATTTCCAAGAATTCCACAACAAAACAGAGTAGTAGAACGTAAAAATAAGATGATTCAAGAGTGTGCGAGAGCTATGCTTTCTGATACTAATTTACCAAAGTACTTTTCGGCAGAAGCAGTTGCTACCGCCTGTTATATTTTAAATAGAATTTTAATTAGACCTTTAACCGATAAGACATCTTATGAACTTATTTACTCAAAGAAACCTAAGGTATCTTATTTTAGAATTTTTGGAAGTAAATGTTTTATTTTAAATACAAAAGATAACTTAGATAAATTTAAGAACTCTAATAGAAGTAAAGCATACAGAGTATTTAATTTAAGAACTAATACCATCAAAGAAACAATGCATGTTTCATTTGATGAAAATTTCAAACATTTCGAAGAAATAAATGATGAAGAGGATTTAATCACTCAAAACCAAAAGTCAACTGAAACTAATAATGAATTAAATCATCCTAATAAAAGGATTAAACTTTTAAAAGATCACCCTATAGAAAATATACTTGAAGATATGCAATCTGTTGTTAAAACTAGAAACCAACTAAGTCAAATGAGTAATGTAGCTTTTATATCAACTATTGAACCCAAAAATCCAGAAGAAGCATCAACTGATGATTCATGGATTTTGGCTATGCAAGAAGAATTAAATTAATTCACTAGAAATGATGTTTGGGATCTTGTTTCTGGACCTGAAAATAAAATAATAATTGGAACTAAATGGGTTTATAAAAATAAAATGAATGAACAAAAAGAGGTTGTTAGAAATAAAGCCCTATTAGTCGCTTAAGGTTATTGTCAAGAAGAAGGAATAGATTTTGATGAAACCTTTTGCCCCCGTAGTAAAATTAGAAGCCATTAGGATTCTACTTGCTTTCGCAAATCATAATAATTTTAAATTATTTCAAATGGATGTTAAAAGTGCATTTTTCAATAGTTTTGTAAAAGAAGAAGTATTTGTTAAACAACCACCAATTTTTTAAAATGATAAATTTCCAAATCATGTTTACAAACTTAAGAAAGCTCTATATGGTCTAAAGCAAGCTCCTAGAGCCTGGTATGATAGACTAAGATCTTACTTGTTACAATCAAATTTTGAAATAGATAAAGTAGATAATCTCTTTTTATGAAAAGAAATAAAAATGATATTCAACTAGTACAAGTCTACGTAGATGATATCATTTTTAGATCAACTAATTTTGAAATGAATAAAGAATTTTCTGAAATAATGACAAAAGAGTTTGAGATGAATCATATGGGTGAATTAAACTTCTTTTTAGGATTACAAATAAAACAATTAGATAATGGTATCTTTATTAGTCAAGAAAAATATGCTAAAGACCTAGTTAGTAAATTTGGTTTGACTATTACGAGTGGAAAACCCACTCCCATGGCAACCAATGAGTACCTTAGTAAAGAAGATCTCTCGAAAGATGTAGGTCAAAAATTATATAGAGGAATGATTGGATCACTACTCTATATCGCTGCGAGTGGACCTGATATCATGCATAGTGTCTGTCTCTGTGCAAGGTATCAATCCCAACCTAAAGAAACTCACTTAAAAGATGTAAAACGTATTATAAGATATGTTAAACACACCTTTGATTATGGCTTATTTTATCCTAAAAATGATTCGTTTGACTCAATATCTTACTGTGATGCTGATTATGCTGGTTGTAAATCAGACCGAAAAAGTACAAGTGGAACTTGTCACTTTTTAGGGCATTCTCTGATTTCCTAGTTTAGTAAAAAGCAAAACACAGTTTCTCTATCAACAACTGAAGCAAAGTATATTTCTGCTGCTTTGGCTTGTTCTTAAGTAATATATATGCAACAAACTTTAAAAGATTTTGGTTTAAATATCTCAAAATCACCAATTTATTGTGATAATACTAGTGCAATAAATTTATCCAAAAATACTACTCAACATGCTCGAACTAAACATATTGATATCAAACACCATTTTCTCAAAGATAATATAAGTAGAGAAGTAATTACTCTCGACTATATCAATTCTGAAAATCAAATTGCTGATATCTTAACAAAACCCTTAAATGAATCTACATTTACTAAATTAAGAAGAAAATTAGGTATTTGTTCATTAACTGAAATATAAAATATAAATAACAAAGTATAATTAAAAATTAAATCAAAATAAATCAAATAGTAAAAATATTGAGAACCATGTCAACATCCCCCCTATACCCATGTCGACATATAACGTTTTTTTTATTTTAAAATTTTTTCCCACCAAAATTCAAATTATTGGTTATATATTCTTCTTATTTTTGAAATTTTCTTCATTCTCTCTGTTCTCTTTCTGTTCTATCTTCTGAAATCAATTTATCAATGGCCTCCTCTTCAAAATCAAACATAAAATCAACCTACTCGTTCCCTTCTCCTACCTCTAGTCCGTTCCAACCTACTACACTCGCACGAGTGATAAAAATGGAGGATTCTCTGAAGGATATAATTCAGTTAATGACTGAAATTCAAATAGTGCAACTTCGAATGGTAAAAGAACAGGAAAGGTAAGGGAAAATCCTTAGAAATTTGCAAAAATTTCTAATGGACAATCATGTTAATCCAATCTTAATTGACGAGGACTCTTCAGGACATCATGAACAAGAGGAAAGTGAAGAAAAGAAGAAGAACCAATGGAAGAAGAGCATGCGGAAGACAACGACAAAGTCAATTGCGTTGGCGAAGTATGTTTTGGCAAGGACGGAAACTTGGTTGAACAACGTGGAAATTTCTGTTTCCATTATCCAAATTGTTCGATCCATAGATCTCCAATTGTCAAAGATACTCAGTAGTTTCTTTTTTTTCGTTTTTCATCGTTATGTGTATATTTGTCACGTTGTACGAAAATGTAAATATAAACATATATATATATAATTAAATATTGTGTGTTCTTATATATGATTTCTATATATGTTATATATAAGTATTATATAGGTACTTGGTTAGGAATGTTAGTAGTTTAGGACTAAGTTTTAGGTTTACAAGTAAGTATTGATTATGTATGATAACAATATCATTATAATCATATAGGATATTAGACTAAGAGTTATATAGTTTGGAGTTAGTTTGTTTTTGTTGATGACAAAGGGGGAGAAATATAAAATTGAAGAGTTAGGCATAGATTAAGGGGAAGTTATCAGTTTTAGGGTGAGTTATTAGGATAAAAGTAATATTTTATAAACAAAGGTTGTCATCATCAAAAAAGGGGAGATTGTTAGTCCATGAGTTGATGGTTTTGATGACAACAACCTTAGAATAAGATTATAAAATATAAATACTAACATTATAGTTTAGATATATATGTATATGCAGGATTTAACCATGCAGGTACCAAGAATGAAGACTGTACAGTATAAAGATTCAAGATATCAAGATTGAAGACTCATGAGTATCAAGAATATCAAGATTATCAAGGGTTCAAGATTTCAAGATAAGTATTGAGTCTAGAATTATGTTAAAACTTCACAATAGCACTGAAATCTTCATTCCGTATTTTCATTTGGGATGGAACCTGTTTCTACCTTTTTAGTGGCTTACAAACCCACGACAAGTAGCTTACAAACCTACGACAAGTGGCTTACAAACCCACGAACATCCTGGTTTTATACAAGTTCTCGAGTCCTGATGTGATGAGATATTCTACAGGAAGAAGCTTGCAAAACTACTTCAAAATGATTTTCAAAACTGCTTTTCAAAATGTTTTAACCTTAAAAATTATCTTTTCAAATGATTTTCAAAAAAAGATGTTTTAGCCTTAAAAAATATTCTTTGATTTTGTTCTTAAATAAATTCTTATTTTAAACTTCGTTTGTTTTAAACTATCTTTTAATATATTTAACTTTTAATATTTACTTAGATTTAAATATAAAATTATAGTAAAATTTTATATATATTATTCTCTATATTTATCTATGTATTTTATCTATAGTCAAGTATATTAGTAAAGTTTAGAATAGTTTTAATATAAGATAAAGGTTATTTTCAAAGAAAAACAAAACATAAAAATTTCCTTTGGGATGTCGACATGCCCTAGTACCCCATGTCGACATAGTGTCCGTTAGGACCAAAAATTTGAATTTCAAAAGAAGTGTCTATTCGCCATAACCTTTCATGAATAGACATGGCTGTTTTTCTTCTATAAATAGGAGTTAGTTTCAACGAAATTTTGATTAGACTTTCTGGTTTTTCACTTCTCTTCTTCTTCCACATTTTCTTATTCAAAATCCTATCATCACTCTGTCGAAATCAACATTGAATCTAACTAGATCATCTCTGGTTTGATTCTCTATCACTATCTCAACAAGATCCCAGTGCTATTCAGAGTTATAGGCTTCTTTGTAATCTACCTAGCGAGAAAAGGTGTGATTGTAGCTTTGGAAATCAATCAAGTGAGAAAAGGTGTGATTGTAGCCTTGAAAATCAATTGGGTGAACTTGTTGCCCCGGAAATCAAGTATCTCTACCCAGAGGATGGTGATTCTGGAGGGTGTACCTCGTAGCTTTGAAACCGAAGGTGTAATTGTACAATTGCTTTTGAAAGGAAATCCGTACTTAGTTGTGCGGGACTGGATGTAGGGTAACTCCGAACCAGTATAAAAATCCGGTGTGTTCTTTCCTTTAATGCATTTACTTTATTTCTGCATCTGTGTGTGATTCTGTGATTTTATCTGTGTTTGAATATTTATATATTTGTTATAAACACTATTCACCCCCCCCCCTCTAGTGTTCTTCTAGCCTTAAGATTCGTATTCCGCATTCCTCACAGTAGTGTCATGGGCTAACCAATTGTGGTAATAATCTGTATCGGCAGTAGTGAAAGGCTGAACGGATGGGGTATGAGGTATCAGATATCTGTCAGTGCCCTTTTCTATGCTCTCCTATGCAGCCTCGAAAAAGCAGATCCAACTTTCTGAAGGGGGAATCTTTTCTGAATTTCTTATATCTTCGTGTAGTGGTATTCCACCACTCCTCGAGACCGTCTAAGTAATCATTCTCCTGATCTCAATTTCCTCCTTCTAGCTGTAACAGTCTGTCCCAATCACCCCAAGCACACTTTAGATTGTCTAATTTGTTCTTCATTTGTGTATGAGACCAGTCTAGGTTAAATCTGTCGTTGAATGCGCTTGCCACCGATGCATAAAATCCACTGATGGAATTTCTTCTGTCCGGTAGAAAATCCATGCACAGGTCTATGAAAACTCCGTCCCTTTCGGGCGTCCATAAAGCAATAAGATGGGAGGAAGCGTAAACAGAAGCAGAAGATTGGTGCGCCATGCTCAAAAATGAAAATTATAAAATATGGCAAAAAAACCGTAGAAAGATATATGTTATAAACTTGAAAAAAATGAACACAAAAATGGGGGAAAATACTCGAAAAGATGCTTGAACTATGCGGTAGAAAATAAGCAAGGGGGTAGGCTATGTGGTGCTGGTGTGGAGATGGGGTGGGTGGGGGTGGATTAATTAGGGGAAGGGGAAGAGAGAAGGAAGGAGCCGTTGAGGGAAAACAACATGATGCATCCGACGTATCTGACATCAACATACCGATTCCCTCCAACCGGCCCAATGGTCCAAATGTCACGTTTGGTACATTGGTATGTTCGACATGTCGGATGCATCACCAACATTAACGTGGCATTTAAAGACTTCGAACAACCGCTAAAAATATATTGGTTATAGTAGGCTGAAGTAGGGTTGTCAATTAGAACCGAGAACCGCAAAACCGAACCAAACCGACCCGAAAATACCCGAACCCGAATCGAACTCGATGGGTCATGGATTGGGTCTAGGTGATGAAAAATACAATAAAGACCCGATCCAAACAGACCCGACCCGAAAGACCGGACCAAAAAATAATGAAATGTATGTGTTTTTAGTGATATTACCCAATCGGATCTGAACCGACCCGAACCGATCCGAACCGAAGCTCGAATCGGATCGGATCGGGTCTAGGTTTTTGAAATTTATAGTTTGCGCCTGACAAAACCAGACCCGCCTAGAACCGAGACCCACCGGATCAAGTCCGGGTTCATCGGGTTGAGTCTAATTGCCACCCTTAAGCTGAAGTAGCCGGAGGCTCAAAAACCAATGAATTAAGTCACCAAGAAAAAATAGTGGGATCCATGGCTCAAGCAAGAAAAAATAGTGGGATCAACTTGCGTAAGTTCCATTTTTCATAATTTGGAAATTCTCCTTTTTGTATATTGTTATCATCCCCTCCGTTTTCTAAAGGGAAATAACTGAAAATATATATAAAGCAATGAAAGTTAAATCTTGGTATTTAAGAAAATGAATCAACTAAGAAATCTGTTGACCACGTTATTATTCTTGAATACTTCGCTATGCTAATTCAGTTCACCAAACTTTATTAAGTAGTTTAAACATTTTATTACCTTCTTTTTATGTTCTGATGGTGTTTTCCTAGTCGTAAGACTCAATGGAATTGTGCTTGGACTTGCATATAGATGTAACATGTACGTATATTGGTATTAAATCTGTCCATGGGCATAGCTTAAAAATCAAATCCGAGCTCGTCTACATGTTAGGATTTTTTGGATCCCTACACAATTATATTTTAGAAGAGATAAGAAGTGAAGAAAAACAAACACACAAATTCCTCTAAACAAAAACCTTTATTAATTCACCAAATGATTATAGGAGAAAGCCTAAAATTTAAGAAGTGTCACAATCTCCAAAAATAAATTTTTTCCCTACACATATAATGAACCCTATACATGCCTATTTATAGCAGACTTGAAAAAATGCCTTAATTAATCTGTGTTTGATTACTCCCTTTTTTATGAAAAATATTCCCAGATAAATAATTTGTTGTCTTCTTTAATGCAATAAAAAAGGCAACTAATCACTCTATCAAATCCACAAAATCTATGAAAGATGCAATGCGTTTGAGTCACAATTTCATCTTAACTCAAATATCTCCAAAATCTACTTAAATATGAAATATTGTATCACCAAAATCTAACAATCTCCATCCTAATTTGATATTCCATAAATGTCATGCACGCTCCACCTAGAACCTCAAACTCCAAATAATCTTCCAATATTACAATGGAATAAAATATCTCCGTCCAAAAAAACCTTAACCAACCCACAAACCACGTAAATATGCGTGCCCCCTAATTAAACATGCATATCATCAATGAATTAAAATTGCTTGTAATACCATAAAGGTCTCCAAGCTGACTTTGTGGTTTTCCGTTGTATGCTCCATCTTGATTCTAGCAAGTTTGCCTCTCCAAAACCACATTGAGAAGTCCCTTCATTTTCCACTGTTCTTCTAACCAACATGCACATTGTTTCTTCCCCTTTTGCGCACATCACTTCCTTGTTACCCTTCCAAAATCCCGTGACTCCACCTCGAGCTGAAAAGTTGCAGCCTTTTACCTTCAATTGTCTTACCGAAATAAGATTCTTTGTAATTTCTTGGATGTGCCTAACTCCTGTAAGCTTCACCACTCTGTTAGTAACTTAGGTTTTGATTTTGATTATAACGACTATAAGACAATATATAAAATATAGATACTAATGTTTTACCTACATATATATAGTACATAGTGCAGGATATTCGACAGGTGTTGGTCAAAAAGACCTTACAGTATCAAGATGCTGACATCAAGAATAGATTCAAGATGATGATATTGAGTTTCTAGAGTTGAAGAATGAAGACTCATGATTATTGAAGTGTTCAGGATTTCAAGATATTCCTGATAAGTTATAGAATCATAGAATTTATGTTATAATCTTGATAGCATTTTCTTGATATCTCTCGTCTTCTCTAGTTTTGTTTTAAATTGTTTTTCAAATATTTTGTTTTTAAAATAATATTTTCAAAATATTTCCCAAAATGATTTTCAATCTCTTGTACTTATAAAAATATTATTTTAGTGTTGTTAAGTTTATATAAATATTGAATTTTTGTTTATACTTTAAAGAAGTTATAATTATTAATTTATATATATTATTGAATACTCATATTAAATCTTTCAAAATTATTTTATAAAGTTTTATTAAGTTATATTTTGATTAAAATATGTATAAACTATATTTAAACAATTTTAAAAGGTAGCAAATTATTTTAGAAAGGAATGGATTTTCAAAATAATATTTTTAAATGTTTTTTTCAAATTTGTGAAGAGTATGTCGACATACTCTATAGGCATATGTTGACTCATACACCATTCATCATGCATATTCAATCTAACCGAACCTATGCCCTTAACACCCAGATCTCCACTATAAACAGATTCCACATTATTATCTAGATCTTCATAATCCATAAATGATTCATTTTGATTGCATATATGAAAACAAGCACCTGAATCAAGCACCCAATTTTTGCTTTTCACTTTATCAACACGTAGAATTTTGTCATCAAATTCTTGACCAAAATGCACCTCACCATCGCTATTATCTTTTTGTTTCTTTTGGTCTTCTTAGAATTCCTTCATCCTCTCCTTGTCCTTTTTAAGGTTATTACAAAATCTTAATTGATGACCATATCTCTCATAGTAACAGCAAAAGAAATCACTTTCCATGTTCGGCCAATTTGATCGTCTTTCCATATTTGGATGGTTACCTCTCCTTGCAAGATAGACCTCTTCAATCGGATTTCTACTTTCTTTTTTCCTCTTATCCTTTCTTTCCATCAGGTTCATCCTCCTCATCTCCTCATTAAGAAGGCTACTAACCACCGAACCCATTGAAACAACTCCATCCAAATTTGAGTTATTTAATGCAACCGCAAGTGTTTCCCAACTCTTCGGTAATGAACTCATCAACAATAAGGCTTGGGCCTCATTATCCTCCTTATAATTCACGACCGCCAAGTGGTTCACAATTTCTTGAAAATCATTGAGATGCTCTCCAATCGACCCACCTTCTTTAAGCTTCAAATCAACTAATTTCTTTATGAGAGGAGCCTTATTTATTGCATAGGGGCCTTATTTATTGCAGAAATCCTTTACATAAATTACTTTCAATTTCTAAAAGCAGATGTTTCATTAGCAACAGTATGAAAAAACCTATTGTCCATAAAACAACGAATAGCCACTGCAGCCTTCCTATCTAAAGTTTCCCACTTTGCCTCAAATACATTACTAGGTTTCCCCCCTTACTTTTCCAAAGCTTGATGAAGATCATTGAGGTATAAAAAATCCTCCATCTTTGACTTCCATAACTTCCTATTTCTCCAATTAAGTTTTTCGACACTTATCTTCTCAATAATCTAACTCTCTTCAAAAAAAATTATATAGTGGACTATGATACCAACTGTTTTATTTTTTAGGATCTCTACACAATTTGATTTTAGAAGTGATAAGAAGTAAAGAAAAACAAACACACAAATTCCTCTAAACAAAAACATTTATTAATTCACCAAATGTTTACAGGAGAAAGCCTAAAACTTAAGAAGATATCTCAATCTCCAAAAAATAACTTCTTTTCCATACATACAATGAACCATATACATACCTATTTATAGTAGACTTGACAAAATGCCTTAATTAATGTATGTTTGATTACTTCCATCTTTTATAATAAATCATTTCCATGTAGATAATTTGTTGTCTTCTTTTATTTTTTTAATATAATAAAAGAGGCAACTAATCACTTTACTAAATCCACAAAATCTATGAAGGGGCAATGTATTTGAATCACAATTTCACCTTAACTCGGATATCTCCAAAATTTACTTAAATATGGAATATTATATTACCAAAATCTAATACTACAAAGATCATAATCGCAGTCTAGTCCGAATCCGTTGGACATTTCAAACGCATTACTTGAACTCGGTCTGTTGGGCTTCTAAAGCTCCTCAAGTAAAAGTTTTATCCTTGGTTTGAAATATTAATATCATATCCATCTTTTTAGCTCGTAACATTTAAATATGATACATAAACATGGTTTTCGAACAAACATGGTAATGATGAAATCGATTTTTCATACAAAATTATACATAAAAATTCACATGTAGACAAACAAATGGTGCATAAATAATGAATCCACTCATTTTTTGGTACAGCGAATATATAATAATCAAATCAGATTTTGATTAGTTGGGTGATAATGAAATTTTATCTTATAATAGTAGGATCGAACCTGCATTGGAATCTGGATAGTAAAATTTAAATCGTACTCGTATTAACATGCATGTAGACTATGCTTTGATCGAAATACGTAATACATAAGTGTATAAAATATTTTAACCATATTTTTGAATTAATGAAACAAGTTTTAAAATTTTATATGAACAACAGTGACAGTTATATTAATATAACGTCGGATAAAAGAGATGTATATGAAAAATGAAAATGAATGTTATACGATATTTGCGTTTTACATGTGTATTACTGTATGAATTTAGCGTTATATACCTGTATGAACTTAGCTTTATACACCCGATACAGGTTTAATTTAACATTCTATTTATCGAAAATACTAGTTTAATATATAGTTCTAATGTTATAGTATTTAGTATCTTCTACGCAGAATATCTTCATAGACAGAAGTAAATATCCATCCTAGTCACCGCTAACTCAGCATCCCAATAATTGTTTAACAAGTTATCAAAAGTTGGCGCACTAGCAAAACAAAAAAATAGTCTTCCATCGCGTTATCTATTGGACAGATTAATATTGTCATTTCTTAAGTAGATAATACTGTGATCTATGTTCCTGCGCAGCAACTTCGCAACTCATGTGCTTGAAGCCTTGAACTTTTCATAATATGATGCATTATTGTTTCTTTATTTCAGAATGCTAAATGGAATCCTTTATCATTTTGTAGCAAAGGTAAATAAATTATGTAGATTCCACGTGTAATATTCTCCCTTTTTTAAGTAAAATTTATTGTTGTTTTATATAGCAAACGTGGCAGATTTCTATGTATAGTTTTATATGTTGGCGACTGGAATTTATATAGCTTTCCAAAATGAATCCGAACCAGTGCTTCAATATACAAAATATCAACTATCGAACTGAATATAACAGCATATTCATCCCCCTTACCACTTCAGTGCAGTATATATTTAATAATTCCATGTCCCCTGTGAGGGTTTTAATTTCTGTAAATCAATTTTGAGACAATTAGTTCAGCCTCTTACAACCTGCCAGCTACATGGTCGTTTAGTTGAATATTTAAATTGTCAGATCATTAAATTACTTTCGAGTATATTAACAATCATGTATATTTTTTTACCAAGCATTAACCCACGATTAATGGTAGGTGGTACTGTAGAAGCATGTGTATCCATCTACGCTTTGTGGGTTGTCAGTCATAGTTAGGCCTACACGTTATGTGGTCTCACAAATGTTCCAAAAAACACCCCACATGCTATGCTTTGTGTCACAAACTTGAATATCATGGGTCAACAATTGCACGCTAACATGTAAAAAGGTTGCATTGCATCATTCTCTTATAGCACCATATCATTGCATCTTTAATTTGATAAGAAATATGGGATGACAACACTACAAAGAACGGAAGACATAGCAACGGCAAATAGCCGTTGACGGCCGTTGCTAAAAGCCGTTGCAATTAAGCTCGTTGCTACTTGTTTCAGCAACGGCAATAGCAACGGTTCCGTCACCAATTTAGCAACGGCTAGCGACGACAAGTTGTCCACGTGGCAACAGTTAGTTCCAATCCTTGTCGTCCCGTGGCGTCGCGAGCCGTTGCAAGTCTGGAACCAGATAACCGTTGCTAAACTGAACCAGAGAGCCGTTGCTAGTTGTTGCGAGCCGTTGTAAATCTGGAACTTTTTTGTTTTCCAGCAGCTAGCTTTCACTCTTCCAACCTCTGTCGTCGCAAACCATTCCACATCACAATAATCACTTCCAATCCATCGTATACATTCCATTCCAACCATCATATAACCAAATACATCGCAAATAATCAAATAAAACACATATATATCAATAATCACGCAACTATATAATCAACTAACACAAATATTTCATCATCAACCAAACAAAATACATCTCAAATCCATCACACATAATATTCATCACCAACACCATATGTACACAAAACACCAAACAAACTACCAAGTCCATCAACCAACATAAGTACACAAGTCCAACAAATATCCATTAAAACCATAATCTTGCCCAAAAAAAATAACCATCAACAAAACATACATACTCATCATCATCATCAGCATCATCGTCATCACCACCACCACCAGACCCTGGCATGGTCCCATGCTCTGAAACGAATGCGGCAATGCGCTCATCTATCTGCTGAGACAAGAAGCTCTGTCGCCAATCATTTATCTCGTCCAGCTGTCGTTGCATTTGGGCTATCTCCTCCTCGACCATAGATTTCTTGTAAGCCCTCTGGAAGTTAAGAGCCTGTAAAACGGTCAAACAAACTAGTTCTAATTCACGCTCGCAACGGCTATATTAAATTCAAATATAAGTTATTAAAACAGTTTACCTTCTGATTGTCGTATCCATAATGCCTATTGCGAGAAGGCGGATCAATAATTCTATCCCATATTTGATTGGACTCTTGAAGCGTAATATCCTCTCGTCCAGTTCTTTGCGCCATCGCTGCCCGCTCCGCTTCATATCTACCATGCAATTACGAATACAAATTTGACTCAATATATAGCTATACAATTTACTTATACACTACTAAAGGAATGTGAAATGTTGTCATTGCGAATAAACATATTTACCATAACAGATTCAGCCTTCGCATCTGTCCACTCATAGGTGACATTCCCATCATCATCGGTTTGCTCCACCGCATGAGTGACTCTAAAAACCTCGGCCATTGTAGGCTCCTGTCCGGTTCTTGAATGCTGAAATTATACATGAATAAAAAACGTTACTAATATGATTAAATAATATTACAGTTTATAAACTCAAATTACAAATTTACCAATTCCCTCCGCCATTGTTGGAATGACTTGGACCCACCACGGTGTAACGTTGGATTTTTATTTCTGTTCGCGCTATTTCGCTTTGCTATTTCCTGTTAATTTAAATAAACGGTTAATTAAATTAATAATGCAACTAACATACATAATTTAAATAAATAATACTAACAATACAACAATACATAACTTACTTTGACAACTTCACTTTCTCAGTGGGTGACAAATGCAGCCCAAACATTATTACCCATCCAACTGGGTTTTTTTCCGCTTAGCTTGGCCTTCGAAAGAGTCTCCCTGTAATTTTTCCGCATCCTCTTATTCCAATGATCGAAGAAGATATTCTTATCTTCCGGGCGGACACGTATTGCAGCCTACTTATTGAAAATAATTTGAATTATATACAGTATACTAATTTTAAATTGAAATATAAAATTTTACTTACCATCAAATCAGTAACTATAGCGTTCATCACTTCGCCTGGGATGTCGTCCCAATAAGGCCAGCAACCAGACAGCCTACTCTTATAGGATTGCTTTGAAACTTGAAGAATGTAATCCGCCGGCTCTATTTCGAAACCCCTGTATAAATGTTGATGTATATAATTAATATATTTTAAATAATATAATTAAAATTAATTAGATACTTACCCAACACTCTTGAGAACTATCTCTATCTCATGGCGTAAGTCCGGAGCCGTACCGTTGGGACCTGCGCTATGAGAAGGCGAAGGAGAAGGCTGAGATGTACTGCGCCTTCTGTGAGACATATCTGCCACAAACGTAATCATATCATATAATGAAAAGAAAACAAATTATTATTACAACACATGTTCCATTAATCATCATAATCATTCTTTGTAATTACATAGCTCAGAATGATGCAGAACATAATCATTATTATTATTACACAGCTCTGAATAACGCATAGGTCAAAATAAAATAGAATGATAATACATAACAAAATCATTATTATTACATAGCTCAGAATAATACAGAACGCATTCATCATTCTTAATACATTACTCAAAATAAAACATCATACATGCATACATTAAAAAAACAGTGTAATGTATCAGTCTTCGTCGTTTTCTGATTCAGACTCGGTCTCGTACTCTATATCGTTTTCTTCGGTACTTTCAAATGCATCTATTAAAACATTCGCTTCATCATTCAACGATCCTACGTCAACATCGTCAGTTATTATTATTTCAGTATTTGGCTCCAGATCTGCTTGATACGCTGCTTCATCTGGAATATTATTTCCATCAAATGTAAATCTTGCCTTTGTTTTAATAACAGCCCACCAATCTGCTTTATCTTTTTTTAAGGATGGATACGGAGCAAAATAAACTTGTAATGCTTGCATGGCTAACATGAAAGGATCATACTTATAGTAATGCGAGGTATGCTTTATTTCAATGAGCTTGTAATCTTTGTGCACGTTAATTCCAGAACCAGGAATATTGCTAAACCAATTGCATTTGAATAAAAAAAACTTTCTCTGCAGGTTGTATATAATATGTCAACTCTAAAACCTGTGTTAAGACGCCGTAAAAATCTTTTATATGCTCCTCTGGATCATCACTGCCTTTAACAAATACACCACTGTTATATGTTAATTTTTCAGCCCCATAATCTTTGGTGTTGAATTTAAATCCATTGACGAAGAATATTGGATAAGTCTTCACATTTCTTTTTGGTCCGATAGCAATATGTCGTAATCCTTCGTCAACAACAGAGTTTTTTGGATCATATACGTATTTTGAAAAACATTTAGCAAAATCTTTACTGAGATCGCCAGATGGATGTTGTGATTCGTATATACTGCAAAAATGTATTATTCCCATCAAAATTAATATATATATATATATACGTATAATTAAATTGTACATGAATTTAGTACTACCTGACAAATGGTGCAACTTCAACACAATTTAAAAGAACATATGTGTGTGCTATATGGAAATCTTTATCGTCTAACCATATTTCCACACATTTCCCAGTAGGTCGGCCTTGTTGTCTAAAAATAGATAACATTGTTTGAGAAGAATCATGTTCAACAGCTTCATCATTACGGGGAATACTGACAAATGATAACTTCACATCGTTACTAAAGTAATGTGAGAAAAAAAATGAAGATTCTTCTTCCAGATACGCTTTGCAAATTGAACCTTCTACTCGTGCTTTTTGTCTAATTTTCTTCTTCAAATGATTCAAGTACCTATAACAAAATTAATTTAATTTCTGTTTTGGTATATAAATCTAAATTTTAAGCAAACTTCATATTGTGGATATTCAAAATTACCTCTCAAATAGATACATCCATCCATACTGCACAGGACCTCGAAGAAGTGCTTCGGATGGTAGATGAACAGGTAAATGCTCCATTACATTAAAAAAAACCTGGCGGAAATATTTTTTCTAGTTTGCAGAGCAGTATAGGGATTTCTACTTCAAGTTTACGTATGCGATCTACCTTTAACGTCGTCGAACAAAGTTGTTTATAAAACATACTTAATTCTGTTATAACACTCCATACTTTGCCAGGCAACAGTTCTTTGAAAAGCACAGGGAAAAAATATTCCATCATTATATGGCAATCGTGACTTTTCATCCCACTCAGTTTACTATTTTTAAAGTCAACACATCTACGGAGGTTGGAAGAAATCCCATCAGGACATCTTAGTCCTTCCACCCACTTTAGCACGAGTTTTACTTGTTTGTTATCTAGCTCATAGCATGCTTTGGGTTTTTTTGTATCGTCGTACAAATGAAGCTCGGGCCGCTTACAAAAGTGTAATATATCACGTCTCGAATTCACATCGTCCTTAGTTTCCCCCTTTACATTCAAAACTGTATTAAACACGTTATTGAACACGTTTTTTTCATTGTGCATAACGTCAATATTATACCGGAGTAGCAGATCTTTCCAGTAAGGTAACTCCCAAAATATACTTTGTTTGCACCAGTTATGAATGTCTGATTTACCTGGAATTTCAACTTGTACCCCAGTTTCATGTATCTTTGTATAGTCTTTTACGATTTCATATATCTCTTCACCTGACCAAACCTTCGGTGGTAGCATACTCTCTTCTCTGTTTGCTTTAAAGTTCTTTTAATCGTTCTAAATTTATGATTAACATGTAGAAAACATCGATGACAGTCAAACCAAGAAATTTTCTTTCCATACTTTAATGAAAATGCTCGTGTTTCATCCATGCAATGAGGACAAGCTAGACGTCCAGCTGTGCTCCAACCTGAAAGCATCCCATACGCAGGAAAATCACTAATAGTCCATAATAAAGAAGCGAACATACGAAAATTCTTTTTTCTTGAAATGTCGTATGTTTCAACTCCTTCATGCCACAGTGTTTTTCTTGAAAGCTTGCGTGGTCGGTTCTTCTTCAACGTTATCATTGTCATCATCGCCCTGATCAATGGTAGGAAACATCGACCGTGCTGCATCTTGCACCATATTTTCTATTGGATTCATCATAATATTATCGTCCTCTAACACTACAGGATTAGGTGTACGTTCAACAAGTTCTCCATGACGATCCCATAAGTAATAATTCAGCACAAAACCAAATTTATACAGATGTACTTCTATTACATCTGATTTACAATGATTTAAATGTTTGCACTTACTACACGAACAATGAATTTCATCATTATTCCGATTATTAGATTTAGCGAATCTAATAAATTCATGTACACCGTTACAGAAATGTTTCTTTATTGATCCTTTCATACCAGTTCGGACTTCATACATCCAACTACGATCAAGAAAATAATCGAACATTTTTCCTGATTTGATAAAATATGTTAGAAGATTCAACTAAACACTTCACTTCATATTACAGTATTTTACGATTGATTTATAATTTATCATTAAATCAACTATTTAACAATTGAAAAACATTTTATAATTCATTGACGGTCGGTCATCCTACTTCTCATTACAAACACAATATCGTAATTACATTTTATAAATCATTTCAGGTTAAACGATTCAACAAAATTTCGGCAGCACTTCCCTTTATTCCCTATATCGTACACAAAATGCATGTACACAAGGAACAAAAAGGAAGTGCCACCAAAATTTTGTAAACCGTTTAAACTAAAATGATTTACAAAATGTGATTACTTTATTGTGTTTGTAACTTGTCCAAATACTAGGACAAATCCAACAAATATTGTATCAGATGAATATAAATGTCCGTTCTTGGAAAAAACGAATATCCATATAACGATCATATACAACACTTGTCAGACGGGGCCAAAATATCTCTAAGGGATTTATAGAAATAAAACATATTTTCTAATTATTCTTCTAACAACTACAAAATATTTTATAATTAATTAATTCATTATATTTATTAATTTTAAAACGTGTTTTAACTTTCACTGAATAATTAGCTCATTGTTATTACGCTCATTTCAAAATTTTATAATTCATTCAACGAATTATATTTATTTTAAACTACGATAACAGTTATAATTAGCACTTCTGAATTAAATTATCGTTAACTGTACCAATCTATCAAGATATGTATTAATTACTATACAATTAACTTTGGCGTAAACTATACACATTATTTTAAATAAAAACAAATATTGTCATAAACTTAAATATCAACAAGCATGTTCATCAATAATATACACTAATTTTAAAATCAAACCACCAATCAAAATCAACTAATACAAATATTACCATAACTAATAGGCATTAATCATCATTTTCAACATAATCATAAACTAATTTAACTTCCACCTAACTTAAAACACTATAATCATCACCCAATATCACTATAATCATCACCCAATATCACTATGATTAGCTAATACAATTATTTTCGAAATTAGGGTTTTCCAATTAATCCTAAATTAAACCTAAATCAAAGCCAAATCAAGTTTAGAAGAAATACCAGCGAGTTTTGGAGGTGTTTGAGCGACGTGGAGGCAACGAGCGACGGCTGGAGTTGGAGAGGCGGCGGATTGCGACGGGGAGGAGGGTTTTGGGGAGAAAATGATTTTGGTGGGAAATGAGATTCTGTTCGCGGGTTCCAGATCTGTAATCGCGATATGCAACGGCTAGCAACGGCCGCATTATTTAGCCGTTGCCAGCCGTTGCAACCATCCGACACAAAATGGGGCCTTTTCTTGTAGTGCAAGTATTTATTTATTTATTTATTTATTTATTTTTAGGACGAAAAGGTCAAAGATGAGACACTGGCCTATATTCGTATGTGGAAGACAGAGAAGGAGTTGAAGGTTCTCAAATTAGATAGTAGCACTGCATTTGTATCACAAAAATTTACATGCTATTGTGGGCCTGAGGGAAATTTGAGAGAGGTTATTTCTTTTGATGATTCGTTGGTGGTTGAGCAGATGGCTCAAACATTGTTGATGTAAGCTAGTATCTTGTTGATTACCATTGGATTGGAGATTGGATATTGAACATATGCGCCATATATGTGGTTTATCTCATTAATCGTGAACCTTCCACTCCTTTAGATGTGAAAATCCTAGAGGAAATATGGAAAGGGAAGCCAATGGGTTTTTTTATTCCTTAGAAAGTTTGGTTGTCTAATATATGTTGACAAAAGTGAGGATAAGTTGGAGCCGGGGGCTATCAAGCATATTTTACTAGGATAAGTGAAGGAGTGACAGGGTATAGGTTGTGGTATTTAGCGACGAAGCGAATTACGATTAACAAACACATGTAGATTGATGAGAAACCTTTGTTCAACGAGGAACTTCCATCAAGGAATGATAGGATGAAGTCAAAAATTATCAAACATAACAAAGTAAGTCGTCAATTTCTTTCGGTATGCGAAATGAGAAAGGCATGGCTGATAACACCATGGTTGGTGAGAATTATAGTGTAAAGTACAAATTCAAGGTGGAACTCGGGTCCAACCAATGTCAGTTTAAGAACATATGGCATCTAGATGATTTGATGATTCTATGAAATTCAGTTTTGAGCATTATCATGTTGATGATCTGACAACATGTGCACTTTGTGTCATGAATATCAAAGGCGATTCGGATGGTTCGGACTTGGCAAAGTCAGAGAAAACTCTTGGAATGGACACTATGGTAGATCGATGTTATATCTGGTATGTCCTCACTCGATATGTGGTAGAGATGTTGGTACAACAAAGTTATCCATTAAGGTTTTGGTTTATTCTATTTTAAGGTGAGTCTCATTCATCGTTTAGAGTGAAGAGATTGGTGATTCTTTGACCAAAAATGTTTGTGCATGGTGTCACTTTTGTTCTTGTAAGAGAACAAAATCAGAAGTTTAAGCTCTACTGAGACTTGATTAGCTAGGTCATGCGCTAATGGCACTCAAAAGCATGAACATATGTTTTTTTATTAGTGAGTTGAGTTCGATAGATAGATAGATTGATTATATTTAAGTCGAATGTCTGTTCAATTTTGTGACTCAAATATGGAAAATTGCTTGCCAAATTGGGGCTCAATTCTCCTATCCACAAATCCCCTATTCCCATGTGCCGACTCACCATCAACCATTAATTTTTCTATGATAATCATTGGATTTGATTCAGTAGACCGTACATACTAATAAGATCACTCTAATCAATGGTTGTGATTTATTTGGACATGGGGACATGGAAAAGGGAGACAGGAGATTTCATCTGGCCAAATTGAAGAAAAAAATGGAATCCAATTAATCAAATGGTTAGTTATGGAATATAAGGAAAGAAGAAAAGAAATAAATTGATTGATTAAATCAATCATTCAGTTAATTATGTATTGTTTGGGAATACTTCGTCCTTAAGCAATTTTAACCTATAAATTGCTGCTGAAGGCTATTAGAAAATGGTTTAACCAATCTTAAAAATTAAAATTTCCACCTCTAATGCATTACTCATTTAATTCATATTATAGTAAAAATTTGTCTCTCTTCTTTAGTACATCTTTGTTTAATTGTAATATCTCCTATATCTCCTAAAATTAAATAATAAAGGAAACGTTGGGTCTAAATTATTGTTTTACTCTTCATACTTAAATTTACTACAATTGTTCAGTGTGTGAGACCTATTGATCTTTTAATTTTAGACCGTGGGTGTTTGTTTAGTTTGCACATATTAGGGATTGCACATATTATGGATTTGCAGTAGCATAGAAGCTTAAATTTTTCTTTGGGAATTTAAAGTAAGGACATAATATCAGTGTGATACTATTAACATCTGGTTTTTTTCTTTCAGCCACCATTATAATTTTATTAAACATTAATATTTTTTATGTACTTCTAGCCACTGTTGGGGAAAATCCCTTCAGATGATCAGTCTAAGGGAATAAAAAACTCAATGCGGTGGAAAACAACTGGATCGTGATTGTAGTGAGATGAAACAAACAGAGATAAACACCAGAACAGACAGTCACGGATCTATGCAATGCAGAAAAATAAATAACACCGGTATTTATAGTGGTTCCAGTACCGCGAGGCAGTGTATGTCCACTTGGGTAGAGGAGATTTTATTAATTACTGAAAGATTAGAGTTACAATATTAATTCACTTTTGGATGTTATACATAAGAAAATTTTACAATACAGACAAAATTCTTAGACTTTCAGCTCTGTAGGATGGCTACCATTGTTGTCCAGAAGCTCCACTATTTATAGAGTGAAGATATGAGGAGGGGTAGCTGCTATATAGCAGCCTTGGGTTTTTGTTCGGCATCCATCTGGACCGGCAAAGCCCAATTCCTTAACCAAACATCTGGAGCGGCACTACTTGGTTCGGTATGCATCTGGTCCGGCACAATTTGGTTCGGCATACAGCACTTGGACTGGCAATCATTTGGATCGGTACACTTCTGGAGCGACAACCTAAATCAACCGAACCAAATATTTGGAGCGGCACAAGATTTGGACCGGCATGTCGCCGAACGAAATCTTTCGTTCGGAATTTTCCCCTTCTCTTCCAGGAAAACATTGCACTGGCCATCGAACCAAATCACTTCTTCTTTCTTCATCAGCCCTTCACCGCTTCATAATCCTTTCTTCAATCACCAAACCAGATTCCTTCTTCCTCAAATCATCTCAACACCGATCCAAGTGATGCCTCCACCGAACGAAGCCACAAAGCACTGCGACTTCACTTTCCTTCACCGCACCTAGGCTTAGGGCTCTCCAAGCTTCGCAGGTATCTCCAATGGCCTCATCTTCTTCAGATTCGAAATCAGGTATCAAAACTAACAATCTCCACCTTGATACTAGATTCAAAACAAGTCTTCCAACTCCATCTACACCTTTGTGCTCCAGGTAATGGATACTTACCCAATGAGCTTTGACAAAGCCATCATCTATTACACGCTATCAACGAACTCCGGCAAGGCCACCGCCCGTCAACAAAGTGTTCGAAGTACCCAGTCCGTGTAGAACCTATCAATCTCCACCATGAAAATAAACGTCTCCATGAACCATATCAACTCTTCCCCCATGCCACCCCATGGCATCTAGCACTTCATTAAGCGAATCAAGTCCGAGTATTGCTCGAACTTAGCAACAGGCAACGACTTGGTAAACATGTCTGCTGCATTCTACTTTGTGTGAACTTTCTAAAGACGAACTAGCTTCTCTTCACTCATCAAGACAAGGAACGGCTCTCTCACATCAATATGTTTCGTCCTCGAGCTGAATGCCAGATTTTCAGCTAAGTGAATTGCACTCTGACTGTCATAGTACACATCCACGCCTTCATATACGAAGCCTAAATCGCACAACAATCACCTCAAATAAAGCACCTCCTTAGCTGCTTCAACCGCAGCTATGAGCTCTGCCTCTATAGTGGACAAAACCACAATCGTCTGCAACCTCGCTCTCCAACTGATCGTTGTCCCACCAATGGTGAACAAATATCCGGAGGTTGACTTCCTTCGATCTATATCACCGGCATAGTCGGAATCACAAAATCCAACCAAGCTGAAATCTCTTCCTTTGCCGCCAAAGACAAGTCCATGGTATGGAGTTCCTCTAAGGTATCTGAAAATACACTTCACTGCTTCCCAGTGCGTCTTTCCTGAATTTTCCATGAACCTACTCACCAATCCAACCGCCTGTGCAATGTCAGGCTTAGTGCAGACCATGGCATACATCAAGCTGCCAACTGCACTTGCATAAGGAATCTTCTCCGTGTAGGTCTTGTCCTTTTCCGAGATCGGAGAACCTTTACTAGAAAGCTGTATGTACTCCTTTTGGGTGAGGCTCAAAAGTCCTAGCTTTCTATCCCTTTGGATTTCCATATCCAAAATTTTCTTTGTTTCTCCAAGGTTTTTCATTTCGAATTCAGCTTTTAGCTTTCGCTTTAAACTATCGATTCCAGCCTTATCCTTGGAACCAATCAACATATCATCTCAAGAGTAGGTACACCCATCTACCATTCTTTCCATGCTTGAAGTACACACAAGAGTCTTTGATGCTACGATCAAAACCAAATGAAAGCATAAAATATTCAAATCTCTTTTACCATTATCTAGGCAACTGTTTAAGTACATACAATGACTTCTTGAAAGGTAATATCATCCCCATATACCAAATTGAACCTATGATTACTCATTTGCTATATGCAGATGATATTTTAATCTTGGCTAAATCCACCATTAACAATGCTGAAACAGTTCATCACATTTTTCAACAAATGAGGATTCTAACTGGTCTTGATTTAAATGCAAATAAATCTACCTTGTTTTTCAGTAAAGGTGCAAATAATAAGCAACAAATTACTGATATACTAAAATCAAACCTAGTAATCTACCCATCATGTATTTGGGCATTCCTCTTTCTAACAACAAATTAAAGACCAGAGATTTTGGTTGGCTCGTTGACAAAATCAACAAAAAATTCAGCCATTGGCACAATAGATTCCTCAACATTAGTGGCAGAGCAGAGCTCATCAACACTGTTATATATCTTATGTTACATTTTTGGCTTCAGGTTACTCTATTTCCAGTGACAGTCATTCAGAAAATTAACTCCTTATGTACAAATTTTTTATGCAAATCTAAAGCTCATAAAATGAGCTAGGATGAAGTGTGTAAAACAAAAAGTGAAGGAGGCCTTGGAATCAGAAAAATTGATGAAATTTCCAAAGCTATTGCTGCCAAACTTTTATGGAAATATATTCAAGGTGATTCCCTTTGGGCTAAGTGGATCTATAATAAATATTGCAGTAATGTTAATTTTTGGACACCAAACATGGACAACAATGCTTCACATACCTAGAAGACCATTTTAAGAGCTAGACAATGGTGTAAGGGACTTCTAGACAGAAAAATTGTCAATGGTGACAATACTGACATCTGGTTTGACCCATGGTTGAATGATGTTTCTCCGATTGATAAACATGGATTGAATATCATGTCTATTATTTGTGGATTTCATAAAAAAGTGTCCATGCTAATCTCAGAAAATAAATGGAAACAACAACTTGTCTACGTTCCTACTCAATCTTTCCAAACTGTTAACAATATAGCCATTCATAAAAATTTGAAGCAAGATTTCTGGTATTGGGTTCCTAATAGTCAAGGTCATTTTACATTAAAATCAGCTTGGAATCGGTTCAGATGCAGACACAATGAGTTTAACTGGGCAAAGGTTATTTGGGACAAAGGCTGTGCCCCGAAAATGTCTACTTGTTCCCTCTTGGCTATTCTAAACAAATTAAATACCAAGGATATAATTAGTAAATGGTCCCCTAACATAGATCAAACATGTGTTCTGTGTTCTAGTCATAATGAGGACGGAGATCACCTCTTATTTGACTGCACTTACTAGAGAAAAATGCTGGATGATCTTATGTCTAAATTTAAGATTAATGTTGGTAACAACTATGATCTTTCCAATGTTCTAGAAACTATCTACCAAGCTCAGAACAATAACTCGACAAGTAATCAAATCATCAACATCATGTTTACTTCCCTTATCTGGAATATTTGGTGTGAGCGTAATAGTCGAGTTTTTAACGGACTCGAACTGCCTTTCAAGTTGAGACTTAAGCACATAATACAAGATAGTAAGTTCCTAATTCAGCATAATTTAAAGCCGCAAATGTTAAGTTTTGAGATGAAACTTATCTTAAAGGAGTTTCATATCGCCTCAGACCCCTCAGCTAGCTTTCGTCCTCCTTGAGCTCTTATCGGATTGCATCAATGAGTTGGTATTAGCTGATTTCTCCCTCCTTTTCTAGCTCCAGCTTCTGCCATTATTGATTCCTTTTGCTTCGAGAACTGTCGATTTAATTCAATTTGGGAAAGTTGATTTTTCTTTCTTCCATCTAGTGATAACGCGTGAAGACAAGTCTGAAGTGGTTTTTATTTTTTAGTTTGTATAGTCACGTGTTTTATTGTTTTTTGTTTTGTTGCCTCTTTTCTGTTTTTTTCTGACCCAAGTTGCTCGTATGGATAGTTTCGAGTGTGTTTCTTATTATTTTACTCCTCCATCTGTTTGACAACTTGGCTCAGTTTCAAACTAGTTTTATTGTTAATATATGGAAATGATATATACTCTTTTTCCTTATAAGGCATCCATCTAGGTTAGGGGGGTTGTAAGGTTTTAACGAGGCATATCATGGAAGTATATGCTTTTCCCATTAGTAAATAAAGTACATTTTTCCAAAAAAAATAGTTGTTGGGTCCGTGCACTTAGGCAATTTAGCCGAACCACGTTAAATCTTTGTGTTTTCTACTTTTTTGTTTTTCTTTGTTTGAGATTGTTATTCATTGAATTGGTGCTTGATAATTAATCGATAAGATAGATTCTTCTTTTGGTCGCTTCTGCCCCTTAGTATTCTATTGCAATTTTGGAGTTAGTGCAAATTAATTAAAATTTCGCACAACAAATTGGTATCAGAGCAGTAGATTTTTCTCAACAGATTGGTATCGGAGCTAACTGTCTTGTTCTAGATTAGTTATCAATGGCAAATTCTTTTAATAGTGGTATGAAAAACTGTGGCATCATCAAATTTGTTAGAAAAGGAGTTTTTGGGACATGGAAGGTGAAGACTAATGACGATGTTCTACAGCAACAACTTCATTCATTTAGAGGAAGAGATAAAAGCCAGAAGCACCTTGGAGGTAGAAGAGATATGCATAGGTCTCATTTCATGGGTCCTATAAGGGGTGTTTGTTATTACTGTAAGAAGAAATGGCATGTCAAACAGGATTGTCCAGCTCTTAGAAAGAAGAGAGAGAAGAAGGAGAAAGCTTCAGTTTCGATAGCAGTTAGATCAGATGCAGATAGAAGCGATAATGATACATCATTATTTTTCGCTGATAGTTCACCTTCAGATAGTATAAGTTGGATGATTGATTTTGAAGCCTCTTGTCATATGACACCAGATATGAGCTGTTTTGTCGGTTACAAGAAGATTGATGGTGGAGCAGTTCATATGGGGAATGGCACATCTTGTCAAGTTGTGGGCGTCGGAAGTGTGAGGTTTAAGATGAATGATGGTGTTATTAGGACTATCACGGATGTTAGACATGTTCCAATGCTGCGTATAAATGTGTTGTCGATTGGAGCTTTGAGTAGACTTGGTATGAGGATAATAATAGATAGAGAGAATTTGAGAGTGGCGAAGGGTTCCTTGGTAGTGATGAAAGGAGTGCGAGTTGATGATATATATGTGCTTTATGAAGAGACAGTCTTAGGAGAGTTAGTAGTTTCTATTGATTCTACTGTTCCAGATTCTAATCAATTATGACATCTTCGTTTAGGTCATGTTGATGAGGAGAGTCTTGAAGTATTAAAGAAGCGGGGGTTGATTGATGGTGTTTATCAATCGAAGTCTAGCTCTTGTGAAGATTGTTATTTTGGAAAGAAGATGCGTGTCACATTTGATGTTTGGAGACCTAGAGCTACAGAGTTTCTACAGTATGTTCATCCTTATGTGCAGGGACTCACCACAGTTGCATCTTTTGGTGGAGACGGTTACTTCGTCTTATTTGTGGATGATTTCTCACGTAAGGCCTGAGTCTATTTCTTAAAGGCCAAAGATGAAATATTTGCTCAGTTTTGTAAACGAAAGACCTTGGTAAAGAAGCAGTCAAGGAAGCGTTTGAAGGTTCTCAAAGTTGAAAATAATAGTGAATTTATGTCACAAGAATTCACTAACTATTTTGCGTCCGAGCATGTAGTTAGATATTTTTCTATTTCTGTTGAGTTACATTGTTATGGACTGGTGGAGAGTATGTGTCGGATATTATGGAGAGAGCTATGAGCTTGAGAACGACTGCTGGTCTAGAAGAGGGATTTTGGGCAAAAGCGATATCTATGGCGGTATTTCTTATCAACCATACACTTTCTATTGCCATAGATATGAATATCTCAGAAGCGATATGGAAAAGAGAGTCTGTTGATTATTCATTCCTTACAGTGTTTAGTTGTTCAGCTTATTTAGAAGATGAGAGACATGATAAGTTGAAGCCTAGGGAAAGCAAACACATTTTGTTAGGCTATAGAGAAGGAGTGAAGATGTATAGGTTGTGGTGTGAAAAAACTAGGAGAATTGTGACTAGTAGGTGCGATATTTAATGAGAAGTCTTTGTTGAAGGTGGAGCCTCTATTAAGTAATGACATTAGGAGGACAAAAAATTGCTAAACACATTTGGAGTCATCAGATTGTTTCCATGTTCGGAGAGATATTGGTATTTCCGATGATACCATGGTTGATAAGAAGATTATAGAGGTTCAGACTCTAGGTGGAGCTTAGTTACAGGAAAGACCTTTTAGTTCAGTTGGCCCTATTTGTAAGCATATTTGTAGCGATGATTCTTCATCTTATGCTTTGAATGTTGTGGAGCTTGTTGGTGAGTCTGTTGGTGTTGACTTAGAAAAGTCTAGCAAAATTCTTGTGGAGGAGATTGGAGTAGATAAGGTTGAGTATGTGCTCACTCAATTTGGAATGGAGAAGGTGAAGCGCGCTGTTAAATCTCCATTTGTCTCTCGAAGTTTAATATCTACATGTTCATCTCCTACATTGGATTTATTGAAAAAATTTAGTATTTTCTCGTATGCATTTTGTTTGATGATGTGCATACTATCTTTCTTATGCTTGGGAAAGATTTTGAAGTTTTGTTTGGGCAACAATGTCCAAACTTGTCATCGTGAGTTTGACGCCATATGGCGTAGACCCAACAATTTGTTAAGATGTGGTGATGAAGAGAGATTGTTATATTTGAATCAAGATGGAGTGTTAAATTTAGATGATTCAAATATTTGCCAAAGAAGAAAAGAATTTAGCTAATTGATTTTATCAATCAATTATGTTATAGGTGGAAAGAAAATGAGGAAAGTTATGTGTATTTGCTTTTGGAAATAAGAAACTAATTAGCTAATCAATTAATTAGTCAAAAGATTTGTCCTATGGAGATAGAAAAGTATACATAGAGATTCAATCAATTGAGCTGAATTATGGAAATCAAGATCATCATTATCCATTTGCGTAGAAATTAAATCATGGATATTTGAAAAGATTTCAAGACAATTGGCCAATTAATTTTTTTAATCGCCAAGTAATTCTTCATTTTCAAGCCTATTTAAATGAACGAAATTCATCTTAATGTGAGTGTGTGTGAGAGCATCCACCATTATCTTCTTCTTTAATAAACCTTAATTTCTGCAGTCCAATAAAATTAGGGATTTTAAGCGCAAACAAATTTTTGGAGAAATTAATTATTTAATTTGTAATTATAGTTTGTCTCTCCACTTTGCTACCTATAATTTTGTAATCTCTTTCTTCAGTAAACTAAAAAATAGTTGTTGGGTCTGTGTGCGTTTACTGAACCAAGTTAAATCTTTGTGTTCTTTACTCTTCTGTTTTTCTTTGTTTGATGATTATTTTTCATTGAATTGTTGGTTGATAATTAATCGACAAGCTATATCATTTTTTTGGTTGCTTCTGCGTCTTAGTATTCCGCTGCTGTTTTGAAGTTGGTGCAAATTAATTAAAATTTTGCACAATATTCTTGTCATGTGACGAGAGAAAAACAGGCTAAATGTGGATGAGGAATGGTGTATTGATTTGTGCAAATAGTATCACCCTTAGGTTTTAGATTTTAAAGGTTCATGTAATTCTTTGTCAAGCTTAATATCATTTTGTATTTAACTGAAATTAACAGTAACTTCTTTCGGTTTTTTTTTTTTTAATACAACTAAACGATGGGTTGGCCCATCAGTGTGTACACTGATTATTCTAAAATACCGCACAGGGATACGAGTAAAAAAAACTACAAGCTATACGTCAGTTGTTCTATTATACAAAGTCGCAATATGTACGCTTGTGCTGCTACGATCGCTTTAACTACAATTGTCCATTCCCAACATATCAAATAACACTTTTTAACCCTACGAATTGAAGGACGGAAGGCGACTCCTTTGGCCTTATATGACCCCGTCTTATCAACTTGTCCTGCAATAATAGAGGTGCTGACTATGCGCTGATAATGTCTCTTTAACACCTTACTTTTCTCCTTAAATTATTTAATTCACAAACATAATTAGTACTTTAGTGTTATGTTATAATAATAAGCCCTCAAAGCATTTGTATGATTTTAAGATTCCTGCATACAGGGGCGGATGCAAGTATGCATCACATAGGGCTAAGGCCCCACCTGAAAACTGATTTTTCTTCACAAAAAGTTGATTTAACAATATTTCGCCCTACCTAAATAAACTATGCTTACCCTATCTCAATTTTGATCAACACTATTATAGCTGTAATCCCATGTTTCTAATGTTTCTTTCTTCATTTCAGTTCAATTGTCCTGTCACTATTGGCCTATAATAAATGGTCCATCTAAACTTATTGGCTAGCTCCGCCACTGCCTGCATAACCTACTAAAATATTTAAACAACGATAAATCCTAGATTCACAACCAATGAATACATTAAAATAAAGTTTGGATCCTGTTCACATTAAATTTGGTTTACAGAAGCTTTTATTGAGTTCATCAAGCCACACCTTGCATGAATACAAGCTTTACACATAAATGATAGGAACACAATATGAGAAATTCATGTTTCCTTCTTGATAAATTATCACATCGAAATACTGAAAATCTCCTAAACTTATTGTATACTTTATTAAAAAGTTGCATGCAATTATAAGGAAAATTTTCATTCGGCTCCAATGGTATCATATATAAGGAGGAATACCGATACTTATTATGAAGCTTTGTTTAACAAAGTCACTCGTTGAAAGTCAGTTCATAAACTATAATTATAAATTGAAACTTTGATCATTGATCTTCGTGATTTTATACTTTATTAATATAATAACACTTAACAAAGCAAAATCTCATAAAAAACGACATAAGTTATTTAAAGATTTCCATGTATTCGACCTCTTTAATCCAGGCAGCATCTCTTTACAAACAAAAATTACAAAAGGACCATGGCATACTCCTCCTACTTTACCAAATAGTATCAAAAGGAAAGAGACAGAAACCCCAAATTAAATCAAAACAAACTTGATGATCAAGCAAACACGGTAGCAGCAACAGATCTCACTTGCACATCATCGATCTTAATAGACGTCGCAACTCTCTTCATGCTCATTTTAGACTTCATCTTCTCATTCCTCTCGTCTATTTCAATCTGGTCTTGCCTGCACTCTTCACTGCAAAAAGGGGTGTCTCCTCTGTACATGTAGATGTCGTCTCCCAAATACAGCTTCGTTTTACAAAGAGAACAAAAATCGAGAAAGTGAATCTCTTTACCGAATGAATTAGACATGGATTTGGAGCTCATTCCTCTTCTCATGTGATATCTTTTATCGTTAAAAGAGGAGGATGGCGAGTACGAAGAAATAGATTCGAATGATGATGAAGGAGTAATTATAGGAGGATTACACATGATTTATTTGGGCCTTTTATGTGAGTTGAGAGATTTGAGGAATTTGATGCGCTGAAACATAAAAGGAAGAGAAAAGGATTTTATAGGGAGAGAAGGAGAAAGAGAAAGGGAGAGGAATGGGAAACCGCAGCTGGTTTCTGGTTTTCTCGGTTCTGGTTTTGGCTTTTTCCTCTGAAATCCAGGGGCAGCTGATAATTATACTAGCTTGTTTTGTTGGAAAATTACTCTAAAGTCCTAAAAGATTGGATTAAATGTCAGAGGTAAATGCATTTGGGGAGATGAAAGAACTTTTCAAATAAAGTGAAGGAATGGGTGCGTCACTGAATCATTAAGCGAAATAAATTAATCTTAATTTCTGATACGTATTCTCGGTTCATACATATAATATTCGTTGAGGAAAAAGAAATACAGTAACATTCAAAATTTCAAAGATAAAAATGCGTCTCGTGGCTATAAACTTGGGTACGCTAGTATAGGTATGTTTTAAATTAAAAAGTGATGAAAAGAATAATGAAGAATTAGGAAATAAGCAACGATAATTGGTATGTGTCGAGGAAAAAGGGAGCAATGCTAATTAGGTGTAAACACGTGTATGTAAGTACATGCTTTGTAGCCTGTGAGTCATTGCTAGCACATGCACTGTATGGGCAATACTTTTATTCATTGGTCCAAAGAAGAAAAGTGAAACGAAAGAAGGGAAGAAAAAAAACTACTTTGCTCAGTCAAGTTTCGATCAGAGTAGTTAAATATTCAAACCAATTTTGATTCGTACTATCAAAACCTGAACCCAATCAAAATTCAATGTAATCTTTGCGGTCAGGTATTACCTTAAAAACTCAAACAGGTCATTCATAATACCGATCATAAAACCATTTCAAGGATATTTCCTGAAGTGGAAATTAGTAAAACACTCCTATTTTACTTATTTCACTTTTGCTCCTCAACAAAGGCGTGTTGAGATCACCTAGACCTAATCCCTAGTGTCACGTAAGGCGAGACAGCTAACCGGAGCACGAGATTTTGAGAAAATAAAATATAAAAAAAAAACCTACTTTTTTTTCTTTAAAAAAGGTACATAAATAATGTTTAAGTTAAATAACGACAATAGTTGTTCGTAGCCAAAGATACATGTGTTATAAACAAAAAGCCGATACACAATTATCTCGTGAATGATTAATAACCAGGTTCGGTGATCTTAAGTCCGGCTAGGTAGTGATGAACCTTACATGATTCTAATACTAAGCGAATCATCTTTGAATCCAAATCTTAGTTCAAGTAATCAAATCAAAACTAACACGTGGATTGATTAGATGGGTTTGGAACATAAGTTGTGGTCTTGTAAAAGGTAAATGGACTAGAAAAAAGATTTGTACATGATTTTGTAGAGGCGTCGGGAAAGGGATTATAGAAGGAAAAAAGATTAAGGATTTTCCAAAATTTTGAAAGCGTTTCCTTTTAACATTGAGAGAATCAAGCTTTGGCTATAAACTTTGAGTAAGTACGCACAGTACCCCTAACACATACTTCAAGTAATTTGGATGTATAATGTAACCATTATGGATCAAACCCTCAAGTGCACCGATGGATTCCAACATCCTCGACCAACCGCATTATCTATGAGGGATATATTTTGAAAAAAAAAATATAATAATTAATTTAATGTTATGTTTTGATTAATTGTTTCAATGATTAATTTCAATGTTATAGAAGTAATTCATTATTCAATCAACACATAAAACTATAATATTTTGGATAAACCGGTGTTTGAAATAAGATATAGAAATATACATTAATGGTGGTGGTATCGCCTAAAAATAAGTAATAAACCATACATAATGTTGACCAATGCATACTGGATTCAAAGAAGCAACAAACCGAGAGTGCATATATAATTAAGGAGTTGTGAATTGCAAATTTGGAATTTACGCTTTAAATCTCTTCCACCATTTAGTTACAAAAGTACTCCAAATGATTATAAATTTATAACCATGAGTGTAACTTTCTCCATTTTGAAAGTTGAAAATAAGCACCAATGACATTGCAGTCATTGTTAGTATTATTTTCTAACGACATAATAAGATCTATCATTTTATCATAAACCTCTAGGGCCCAAGAATTAAAAGATTTTCGAAAAAGATTTTCTTTCGTTCATTACATTTTTCAGTACATAACCCAATAGTTCCAACAATTGAACAAAATATAATTATTATTATATAATAAAATTTTCAAGCGCGATACTAGAATGCTTCCTTGAGTGATTACAGTTATAACTACCAACGGTTATAAATTCATTTATCATACACGTATAAGCAGCGATGTTGCACAATGAAGCAAAACTAAAAAAATAATACCACCTTACCTACTTCACGTCTTATATAAGCTTTTATTTGCATTGTACCTATAAATCTCTACTCTCGACCTACTCAAATGAGTACTTAGGAGTTTAGGAGGAATCAAAAACTTTAAATTAAACAAAAAAGTATTGTATAAAAAATATTAGTCATCCAAGATTAAATTGATAAATAGGATACCACACCACTAAACATAACAAGTTTTCCCATCAATGGTACCTTACCAAGTCAAAAATGTTATAATTAACATTCATAGGATAGGACGAAACAGCCCTAACACCTCGTGCTCTCCTCATTCACTTGCAACCACAAAAGTCAGACAATCAAAACATCATGCAAATTGTATTAAAGATGAGTAAGTTCATGTTCAATAGCGTCTAAGAGTCACACACTATCCACATCTACACATCTCGTTAACTGTAAAATACATCGATCGACATAACTTTTGCAGGGTCACTACGAACCTTTTTGTTTTTATAAATCAAATAAAAACCTATCAGGTTGACTCAAACCTAAACCTGGTGAAATCACGACTTTTGTTCCTAGAAAGGTACCAAGATATTCCCATAACAAAAGAAAAATATAGTAAGCATCCCCACTCGGTCCGTCAAATACGTACACACAAAAATTTAGCCTCTACACTAGTAAAGACCTACACATTTGGATCGCTGACCTTACATCCAGGAAGGCTTATACAAAGAGCATATATATAAGATTGAATGAAACTGGTTGCATATAATTTGTCTTTAGTCGGTTGGGAACCGTGTATCGTTTTCCAAAGCATTAAGTTATCTTTTTCTGAATTAGTGTGTTTCCATATTTGTTTATGCCATAAGGATTTAGGAGTTTGGTTGAAAGGACCAGTTGCGTTATATATTATGGGTAGAGTGTGTTCTTAAGTCTTTTGTCCATACGATGTTTTTATTAGAAGGCTTGAGAATTGTCGAATGATAGTTCCCAAAATACTCTTATATGCGAACAACGGGTCGGAAGTTCGAGTCTCACTGAAAAAGAAAATTAATATCTATAATCAAGTGGTAAATTTGAAACGCAAACAATGTTAGAAGTTCAAAACCATAATCCAATAAAAAATACAATTTTTTCTTATATTTTTCAATTTATTTTTATCAAACTGCATAAGAATTTTAAATATAATGAGATGTGTAGATGTGGAGAGAGTGTGTGACACTTAGACGCTACTAAACATGAATCAAAAACTTTGATTCGAACAAAAATGTCTAGTATGAAAAATATTAGTCATCCAAAATGAAATTGATAAACATGGGAACTACGCCACCGAGTGGAACTAGTTTTCCCATCGCTGGTATCTTACCAAATCAAAAATGTTAGAATTAACATTCATAGGATAGGATGAGACAACCCTAACGCCCCATGCTCTCCTCATCCATCTACAACCACAAAAGTTAGAACATAATAAAACCTTATACAAATTGGGTTAAAGATGAGTAGGTTCATGTTCAGTAGCATCTAAGTGTCACGCACTCTCCACACCTACACATCTCATTAAGTTTAAAATATGTCGATTGATATAATCTTTACATGGTCACTACAAACCTATTTGTTTTTATAAGTCAACTAAACACCTATCAAGTTGGCTCAAACCTAAACTAGGTAAAACCATAACTTTTGTTTCAAGAAGGGTAAAAAGATATCCCCGTGACTAAAGAAAAATACAATGAGCGTCCCACTCGATTCGTCGGATGCATACACACAAAATTTAATCTCGACGTTGGCAAAGCCCTACACATTTGGATCACCGACCTTGCATTTAGAAAGGTTTTTACACTGTGTAGTTAAAGCGCTTAGTGGTTTCATAGCGGTGGCGGTGCAAAAGTTATAGCGGGGATAGAGCGAGAATAAAGCAATGATATAGCGGAGATGCAAAAGTCTTCATTAAATAAAAAATAAAATACTTAAAGTTAATTTATCTCATCATTTGTATAGGAAAAAGAATAATTGTTTAATCATATGCAACAAAATCGAAAAATATCAAGATTTGTGCAGTCAAATTTGGCGACTACAATAAATTTCTAACTTATATTGAACACTTATACCTTAAAATTTGATCTTTACCCTAACTTTGTTGATTTGGTGCAAAGAAGAACTAGTCAAATCAAACTGTTTATATTAATGTTGCTAAAACGTGTGCTAAAATCTCTTGATTTAGCTGGTGTAGTGGAAAATAGTAGGACTTTAAGCGGATTTACTATTTAATAGCGCTATAAAAAACATAGCAGTCGGAGAGTGATGGGCGCTATAGCAGAGATTTTGCGGGAGTTAACTGCACAGCTTTTACAAAGAGCATGTATATATGATTTAATGAAACCAGTGGCACATAATTTGCCTTCAGTCGGTAGGAAACTGTGTATCGTTTTCCAAAGCATTAAGTTATCTATTTCTGAACCAAAATAGTTCCATATTCGTTTATGCAATATGGAGTTAGGAGTTTGATTGAAAGGACCAGTTGCGTTGTATGTTATGGATAGAGTGTGTTTTCTAGTCTTTTGTGCATACGATGTTTTTATTAGAAGGCTTGAGAATTGTAGAATGATAATATTCCATATGTTACGAACTTCTTACTCTTCGAATCACTATCCAATGCCGTAATACATTTGTGAAAGTGGAAGTATCCATTTAAGTATGTATTTGTCTGATGTGTGAGAAATGATGAAATTTATAGTGTGATATTTGAGATGAATGTTGGATTACTTATATAAGTGAATTGGAATCTTATTTTACACATTGAAGAGAGATGATATCGTATTATTCCATAGTGTTGCTAATTCAAGTGTACCGATTTGATATTGCGCTGTGGAATCTACTTTAGTAAGTTTGTGTCGTGTGTAAACAATTATTGCATAGTGTTGTCAATTCAACTTTAACACATTGTTCGGAATACTGTATCGATTTGACATGGCATTGTGAAATTTGCTTTAGTAAAGTTTGTGGCGTGTCTAGGCAATTATTTTAGAGTGTTGTCGACAAAATACACAAATAAAGGAAAAGATGCATGATACATTGCATTGTAAAAATAGAACACATTACATGGTACACTGCATAAATACAAACAAACCATATGGTACATGATACATTGCAGAGTTAGGACACCTTAATACCCTTAATGGACTTGTGTGCAGCCTACCTATTAGAGCCTAAGAGAGTGTATTGTAATACTATGCAATACACTTCGACCAATTACCTTGACAACTGACATACTAGGTCTATATAATAAACAACATTTTCTAATTAATATACGATTAACTTAACATTGACTAATATACTGGATCTATATAGTATAACAATTAGTCCATGGCTAATATACGATTAATGAAACATTGATATACTTGATTTATACAATAAACAATAATGATATTTGGACTATATAATTAACAATAATAAATACTAATTAAATAATATTCAATTAACATAACATTGATGTACGAATAGTTATTTTATATTTATATGATTATACAACAATTATACCGCGAGTGGTCCACATGGATGTGTGTATCCTGCTGGTAGCTTTTGCAAAATCTAGACGTCGTAAATCGTCGTATTGAGACCAAGGGCAATGTGAAACGGACCGACTTGCTCATTTATCTATTTTCGAACGGCATGTCTTACAATTTCAGTGACATGCGACGACATTTTAATGCCTTTTTGCATTAAAAGGAAAAATTAAAGCCAAGGTTATGAGAGGAACAACGGCTAGGCTCCCCAAATATGACATCCAACATCAGACGGCTATTTAGACTCCCGATGGTCAAACATTTGCTAAATATGCTTACGATAAACAGATAATCAGACGCTTATTGAATATATGCCTAAATTTCAACCGTCTATTTAATATGCATCTAAACACAACGGCTAGGCTCCCCAAATATGACATCCAACATCAGACGGCTATTTAGACTCCCGATGGTCAAACATTTGCTAAATATGCTTACGATAAACAGATAATCAGACGCTTATTGAATATATGCCTAAATTTCAACCGTCTATTTAATATGCATCTAAACTCAAGTGTAAATAAACGCGTTTATTGGGCCAGATTATTGGGCCAAACCCGGCCTGTATTGATCGGAGATGCCCAACGCACAAACATATTCCAACATTAAAAAAAATTCGTTTTCCAACCAAATGAATAACATTTAGATTCCATTCACTTCAATCAGTTTAATTAATTTAGGATTAAACACAGCAAAATCAATCTTAATTTAACACAAACTGAATACTGCAAACCATACTTCAACTATATTATACATGCATGATACTACGATTCTTTGCCCTTTGCTCTTCGAGTTAATTTTCTTGCTACTTTGCTCTGATTTCGTAGTTTATTTATCAATTGACAAGTAAAATCATACAAAAACTCGCGCACAAGTTATTCAAAGATCTCCACTTAGGCAACCAAGTACAAAAAGCCTTCTTCCCTTTTCAAACAAACGGCATCAAAAAGGAATTGAGGGAGAGGAAAAAAAAACCCAAATTAAATTAAAATCAGTAATCATGCAAACAAAGTAGCAGCAACAGATCTCACTTGCGCATGATAGATCTTAGTCGACGTCATTTCGTCTCATTGTATACTGAATTTGTTCATTTGTTCATTGATCAAACATAATACCAATCTCTGTACACACGTGATTTACAGAACCAAACAGAATCCATTTACTTTTCCAACAACAAAAAAAAAGGCATCAAAAGTGGTATGGAAAAGAACCAAAAATTAGCATAACTCAGAAATCACACAAAAACAGCAGCAGCGGCTCTCACGTACACATCATCAACCTTACTCGACTGTACTGCTTTCACCTTACTCGTTTTATACTGCATCTTCTCCTTCCTCTCGTCTATTTCGATCTGTTCATGTCTGCACTCTTCACTGCAGAAAGGAGTGTCTCCTTTATACATGTAGATATCGTCTCCCAAATATAGTTTCCTTTTACAAAGCGAACAATAATCCAGGAAATGATTATCTTTACCGAATGAATTCGACATGGATTTCGAACTCATTCCTCTTCTCATATGAATTCGCCTGCTCGCACAAGATGCTGAAGGCGAATACGAAGAAATTGATTCAAACGAAGTTGAGTGAGCGATTGTTGGAGGATTACACATTATTTTTGTTTTTGATTTTCTAGTTTGTTGGGTTTTATGTTATTTGAGAGATTAACGAAACCGATGCGCTGATTAGAAAATGGGAAAGTGACACGAATTTATAAACGAAATTGGAAGTGGGAAGGAGAGTAAACCGCAGCTGGTTTCTGGTTTTGGTTTTCATGATTGGAGCATCGAAATTATTGAAAACTGATTGATTGTTATGTTTAGGAAAATTGCTCAAACGACCCTACTGTCCGAAGGATACTTTTTTGCTGCTTCATTCTAATATGGTTTAGGAGAAATTAATTTAAAGTACAAAGATTTGTATATTTTTTGCCTCAAGGACACAACCTTAATATTTTTACCATAAGGACAAACATTCTTCTAAAAATTATTCACAAGGACAAATATTTTTCAAAATTATTCATAAGGACAACAAAACTGCTATCAAGCTAAAAACTGATATCTAAAAACTGCTACCGATAACTACAAACTGATACTATCAATGACTAAAAACCGATACCTAAAGAAAGTTGTCCTTGACAATAATTTCCTGTATGGGTTTAAGTTTTGCATATCAATCTTTTAACCATGCTGGAGGGTATTTCAACATTAAATATATGAACTTTTTTTCCTCCTCTGAACAACGTCATGCTTTCCTTTGTAACTATAAAAAACATAGGTACAAACGCGTTCGGCCTAAAATAGGCCTCAAGACACAAAATACGATGAGTAAAACCAAAACAAACAGGCCCAACAATAGCCCAAAACCGAAAACAAGAAAATCAGCCCAAATCATTTTCGGGTACACACCATCAAACTCCATCCGGAATCTCGAATGTTCTCCATAACCCCACCACTTCCATTCTGGACCCATCATTATTACAACTTTTAAACAAGGTTTATTTCCCCGAATGTTAATGGCGGTGCTTGTTTCCCAATCCACTCCTCCGCCAAGTAAAAATCAGCCTAGCAACATAGTAGTCCACTCCACTGCAAGTTCAAGTCACTCACAACTCCCTGGGCTACTCTCCTTTGTCACTTAAAAACTAATTTCATATACTGCTTCGGTTTTCCCTTTGATTTGTAGAAGTTAATTGTTGCTGCGTTTGTGTAACATTCACTATTTTGAAGTTCGAAACTAACCGCTACGGATACTGTATTAATTTCCGCTGACAAATACGGTAAGTTAATGATATCCAAAATATCAGAAGCATATGAATATGAAATATTTCAAACACTATTTTAAAACATTTTTTTTTCTTACATCGTAAATCACCATTTCGTATTCGATATATAATCTCGTAGCGTTGTCCAAATTCAGATAAATATAATTATTACAAAATACGGCAAAAGTGACATATAAAGATATCCATTTGGATAATCGGAGTTACTAAATAGACAGTTATAACATCTACCATTACATATAACATTCAATCACAGCGGAATAGACAAATAGATAAACTCCTACATGGCTAGATCTGTCTTATGCACGTTTTCGTATGTGTTATTCGCTAAAACCTACTAAACCTGAAAATCTTAACTCTCAACCTACTCAACTTAGATTTTAAGCACCCGAGAGTTTAAGGGGAAAACATAAACTTCGAGTCTGACATAAAACTTGATATGAATAATAATATGACATCTCAATTTATCGAGTGAGACTACGTCATCTACCGGAACGTGTTTCTCCTCACTAATATCCTTTAAAAGCATATCTTTTGCAATCAAAATCCAGCAACCAAACTGGTTATAATAAACAATATACAATAACATGTATGTATACAAAATAGGTAATAAGTGGACTATCCGTCCCAACATCAAAGTTTTATCAAACTGACTATTAACCTATAGCTGACTCAGGCATACCAGACATAATAAATACTCTAACTTGATGTTAGAGGAAAACTGGACGGTCTATCCAAAACTTACTGCTTCTAGGGTCAACTGATCCTAATGGTTTTGCAGGCTCACCACTAACCTAACTCTAATATGTGTATTCCTTTCTGTGTGTAATCTTCTTTTAGTCTTATCCACGACAAAGCCCAACACACTAAAATTTTGGACTTACATTAGTTAGGGGCTACTAGCTAAGGTGTAGGGCGCTATACCGCGACCCTACACCAGTCCTATCTAGTTTTCTAATCACTGAGTCATTCTTCTAGTTCTGGATTAACTACCCTATCCATGTTTTCTTGAAAACAAAATTTTTGTAAATGACTTAACCCTTGAAATCACACTTAAAATAAGGTAGGCATTGACCCTTTACTTTACTCAAAATACTTATGTCAAGTATATGATTTACAAAACATTGTTGATGAAACTCGAAATCACTAGGGTCTTCGACCCTCTTAAAACTTAGGCTATAAGGCCAAAACTGTGTAATACCTTTACAATTATAAAACTCGACGACGTCATCGCCATTAAAGATCTTTGCCTACTCAAAAGCATGTCGAAGTCTTTTATTTGAAAATATACGAGGATGATGTCGATGTCATAACTTCATAAATCATATTGCTACATTATAAAAATGTTGAACTTCGATGATACTCAAAATTCTCGAGATAAAAAGTAGACTAGGTGCGGCGTCGATATCAATGACGTCAATTTAATCAAAAGCGGGATAGGCTCGATGAAAATATAAAGCGATAAGGGTTAGGCTCGATGACCATCGGGCCGACGAGGCTGAAATTCGAAGTCACTTTATAAAACAATGCGACATAGAGGTTATAGGGGTCAACGAGTCTAAAGAACACATGCGGCTATAAGCCTCTTTAAATAAAATGTGACACGCTTGCACATCGACATGGCCATATTGAAGGTCATCCCTTTATCTTTATTATTGCATCGACCAACACCAAAACCAATCTGCTTCATGTTAAATGCGTATTAGTTTGTTCCACAATGATGACGAACTATTACGGTGAGATGTGGCTCGACATGGACAACGTCGACATGTTAAAACTGTAATTAACTCGAAAACTGCCAATTTACTATAAAAAGTAGTATCTTTTAACCAAATCTCGATAATTTGTCAAAATCTCATTGGCTAATAAAAACTTCATTAATTTCTCTACTGAAAATCTGTCGTACATGATAGTTAAAATGTTAAAACATTTTATATTTTAACCCTTATTATAAAATACTTAAACAATTAAGAACTTTTGACTTAAACAATTTATTTATCATTTCTAAACACCTAGGAAAAATCCCCAAAAATCAAAATAAATCAAATTAATCATACTTTTCAACATATAAAAATTTTAGGAGCAAAAAATTATTTTAATTATTTTTAATAATTAAAACCCGAAATCAACAATTTCTCCATTTAGAAAATTCATATAAAATCCATGCTCGCTAGGAAAATTAATCAATTAAAAACCCACTTCTAAAATGATATTTCTAACATCATTTCGGAAACTCAAGTCATTTGGGTATCATATGATAAGTTTCCAACTCAAACATATCACTAAATCTAATGTTTAAATTCTAGAAAATCACCATCAAGCATATAACCATTCAAACTAATAAAACATGGCATAATACTTGCAAAAGAAACGGGCTTACACTTAAAACCGAAACAAATAAAAAACGTGAGATGTATATTCATTATTCATCTTGATTTGGATGAGAAAGATAAAATTTGGTGTAGAATTGATTTCTTTTAGCTTTGATTTCTTAATCTTTTAGTTTCCTTCTTGTTTTCCCTTTGTTGTGACTGACCTCTCTCTATGTTTAGTTTGTACGTGTGTAAAATGAATGAAGGAAATGAAGATAGAAGGGTTTAAGGGGTAGGAATGAAGGCTACTCTCATTTTCCTCCTTCTTATCCTAACCTTTTGCTTCTCTAATTAGTTATTAACTAAGGCACAACCTAAACTTAATTACCAAATCTCAATTTTCTTATCCCTTTGTATTATTTCATTTAATTTATCTAATTAAATGTTCTAAATAATGTTAGTCAAAATTAGGGTCATTACATACTCCCTTTCATAAAGAATTTCGTCCTCGAAATTACGATAAGATGCATACATCAGTTAAACATAAAGGTAAAACATACCATCAAACAAGTCAGGATAAGTGTCCCTAATCCTACTCTCTGTTTCTCAAGTGCAATCTCTCTCGTCGTCACTCCACTAGACCTTTACTAATATGACTATCTTGTTCCTTAGCTTATTCTCATCCTTAGCCACCATACGAACTTGCCGTCTAACTATGGTCATATCCGCTTCCATTACTAAGTCTTCTAACACAATCAAAATTATAGTAGTCTTTGGATCTCGAATACACATCCTTAGACGAGAAATATGGAAAACATTATGGACACCGTCCAAACTATTCGGTAACTCTATCCCGTAAGCGAGTTTTCCGATCCTTTCTATAATAAGAAATGATCCAACAAACCTCGGTGCTAATTTCCCTGACTTCCCGAATCTTATTACAACTTTCATCAGTGATACCTTGATGAAAACATAATCGAACTCTAAGTCTTTTCATCTCTTATCTTTCCTAATTTTTCTACCTTGACTATGCTTCCTTCATACTTGCCCAAATTAACTCAATTTTTTCCGCAGCTTTTCTTACTAAATCTGGACCAAGAACTAATCTATCTCTGGTTTCTAACCAATATACGGGAAATTAGCATGGACTTCCATACAAAGCCTCAAATAGTGCCATCCATATACTAGTCTGATAACTGTTGTTACATGAAAACTCGACTAAGTGCAGATGGTCTTTCCATGATCCTCTAAAATCTAGCACATAAACTCTTAACAAATCTTCTAAGACTTTGTTAACTCTTTTCGTTTGTCCTTTAGTCTGTGGATGGTAAGTGGTACTCATCTTGGGCTTGATACCTAAAACTTCTTGTAGACTCTCCAAAACTCACCAATGAATAAGGAATCTCTATCACTTACTGTACGACTAGGAATCTCATACAGTCTAACTATATTCTTCATTAATATAGCTAGACTGGTGCCATTCTAGTCGACTTAACGAGTATAAATTATGCTCTCTTAGTCAGTTTGTCCACTATAAACCAAATACTCTCATATCCTCTATTCGACCTTGGCAACCCGTCTATGAAATCCATAGATATAGAATCCAACTTCCAAACTGGAATATCTAAAGGTTGAAGTAACTTACGGCTTCTGATGCTTGTCTTTTACTTGCTGATAGTTTAAACACTGCTTTACCCATAAACCTACATTCTTCTTTATACCTTCCCAATAGAAACTTCTTTTCATATCCCGATACTTCTTAGTTTCTCTCGGATGAATAGTGAACTTTAATCAATGACACTCCTTTAGTCTCCGATATTCGAAACACACAACCTTCCTTTCTTCCTCAACCACCCATTTTGGTCAAGGCTAAAATCCTTTAAATCGTCGATTCCAGTTCCACTCGTTAACCTTCCAATCCATTCGCTAGTAATGGATCGTCTCCTTACTTAGAAGTAATCCTTTCGATCGTTACTGGTCAAACTTGTAAACATGACAACATAGCAGTTTCTTGATTTGAACTTGTCGTAGACCACTGCACACACCATATAGCCAAAGCTTCTAAATCTTTCCACTCAGCTATCATTGCTAATACTGCATTCTGATGCCTTCTATTAAGCACATATGCTACTCTATTTCCTTTCCCCGTTGTACTCAATTCCAAAATCATAAGCGGTTAAAAACTCTAATCATCTCTATTGTCTCATATTCAATTCCTTTTGAGAGAATAAGTACCATAATAACTTGTGATCCGTGAACAACTCGAATCTCTCTCCTAAAAGGAAATGTCTCCACATCTTTAATGCAAAAATCACTGTAGCTTACTCTAAGTCCTACATGGGATATCTAACCTCATGTGGTCTGAGCTGTCGAGAAGCTTAGGCAATTACTTTATCCCTCTACATTAACACGGCTCCTAATCCAGTTCCGCACGCATCTGTATACACTACTAAATCTTGATTTCCATTCGGAATAACGAACACCGGCGCATTGGTCAACAAATGTTTCAGCTTCTAGAATGCCTCCTCACATTTATCGGTCCAAACAAACTTTACTTCTTTCCTTGTCAGCTTAGTCATTGGTGTTGCTATCCGTAGAAATCCTTAATAAATCGCCGGTAATAGCCAACTAGTTCAAGAAAACTCTTTATCTCTGTCACTGTCTCGAGTCTCTACCAATTATCAACTACCTCGATCTTAGCTGGATTTATCGACAACCCTTCCTCTGAGACTACAAGACCAAGAAACTTCACATCCTTCTTCCAAAAATGACACTTTGAAAACTTTGCTTTTAACTGATGTCATCTCAGTGTCTCAAGAACTATCCTAAGATGAACTTCATGGTCCCTTTCATCCTTCGAATATAATTAAATGTCATCTATGAATACCGATACGAATCTGTCCAAGTATTCTTGGAAGATCCAATTCATTAAGTCTACGAAGATGGCTAGTGCATTAGTCAATCTGAATGGCATTACCAACCACTTATATGATTCATACCTGGTTCTAAATGCCATCAAAGGAATACTATCCTCCGCCACTCTTGGTTGATGGATCATGTTGTCAAATGCAACTAAGAAAACACTTTGGTTCCACTCAGTTGATCAAACAGATCGTCAATCCTCCGCAATGGATACCTATATTTGATTATCTTCTCATTTAATTTACGATAATCGATACACAACCGTAATGATCCTTCTGGTTTCTTAACGAACACTACAGCTTCTCCCTAAGATGAACTACTTGGTCTAAAAAAACTCTTCCGTTCTAAATCCATCGGCTGCATCTATAGCTCCCTCATCTTAGTAGGTGTCATCCTACTTGACGTATACTAACAGGTTCATCTTCTGGTGCAAGATCTATTCGAAACTTAATATCTCATTTTGACGGTAGTCCTGTCACCAATTCAAAGATGTCTATGAATTCTCTAACAATGAAAACTCGATTCTACTCGTCTTCCTCTTCCATTACACCCAACATAGCACAAATATTAAAACTCAGATATTCTAACGATGATATAGTTCCATCACTACTACCAGGTTGTCTTAGTGATATTTTCCTATCGTAGTAAAATATCCTACCATCATACTTACTTAACTAGTCCATACCCAAAATAATTTTGAAGCCTACGAAGTCAAACACATGCAAACTGCAAAAAAAATATGACTTAACAATTCAAACTCTAACTGGTCACATCTCATCCCAAAAGTTGCATACCCTCCTATCAGATTTGCAACCCTTAAGGATGTAACCAGGTATGAGGGTTCTTGGTTAAGCTTATCTACCAAACAATGAGATATGAAAGAATGTGATGCACTAGCATCAAATAGAACTCTAACAGGTATACCATGAATCAAAAGCGTACCTTCCATCACAGCTTTTTCATTCTCCTCAGCTGTAGTCCCGAGGTAGCTAGTTCCAATGCAAACACCTTGCCCTTCTCAGCTTTAGCTGGTTCCTTGCACCGGTTCTTATAATGACCGATTGGATCACAGTCGTAGCACTTAATGTTCTTCCCTCAAACATTTTATTTCCATCCCTAGAATGACATTCATTTGCAAAAATGCCCTTTCTTATCACACTTATAGCAGATAATCTCAGATTTTTCCTTTTCGGCAGCTCCACTCTTCTAAGTTCCTTTCTTGTGAAAGAACTTCCTATTTTGATTCTAGCTACCTTAAGCCTCCACTACTTTGTTACTACCAAAGAAAGTAAGAATCTTTTCGTTCCTTAAAGCCATCTCAACAACTACATCACATGGATCCCTTAGATGTGTTAAAGTTTACCAAGCAAGCTCAGGTCTCAGTCTACGAATGTACTTCTCATTCCTTTTAATTAGTATGTCGACTGTAGCATAACCATACCTCGATAACTCCTTGAATCTCGTAGCATACTCCAACACAGTCATATCTCCTTATACCAACTTAGTAGACTTTCTCAACAGGGTAGACTTAGCAATCTCTGACATAAACTTTTTATTCTAACCTTCTTCTAAATTCTGCCCAAGTCAGGGTTTCCTCCGCTACTCTAACAGTAACATTGTTCCACTTGTACAACCCTGCTCCTTGTAGTTGTCTGGATGCTAACATCCTCTTCTGCTCATTATACAATCCAAGATTAGTGAAAATCCTCTCACAATGAAGCAACCAATTCTCTACTACAATTGCATCTTTTGTTCCAACAAATGGTTATTCTCCAAGCCTTGCATAGTCTCTGGTCAGCTCAACATAGTTGTTGACAATCAGAGCTTCCTGATTCACTCCTTCAGCATTTCCAGCTACAAGTCCAGCATTAGCTCCTGCTTGCATCATTATGACAAAGAACTGATACATAACTCTCATATCCACCGGCGGTGTTCCAGCACCTGCATTTCAAGCTGTTTTTCGACCCAGTTTTCTCCTAGCAGTGGGGCCAGCATATCCATTAGTTGTGGTGCTTCCTCCACCGAGATCCACTCTTCCATTTCCTACCTCCATATCTTACTTTCTTTTTCCGCATTCGAAACTAAATAGGACATGGAAGAATGGTCTGAGAGAGATGAGAGAATAGAGATAAAGCGTATACTTATATATAGAAAATACAAGTACGTTACTATAGCGTTATTCCATACCCCAATCTTGTTCTCTGATTCATTTGGATATGATTTAGAAATCTTTTTAGGTTTGAATTTCTTTTAAGTTTTACATAAACCTATGCTCTGATACAAAGTTGTAACATCCCCTATTTCGAGGCTCGAAACTAACCGCTACAGATGCTGCAATCATCTATGGTATTAATTTTTGGTGACAAAATGCAGTAATGTTAATGGTATCCATAATCTGAACCATAAGAATATGAAATATTTCAAAATAACTTTTCTGCTTACATTTTAAATTAGCATTTCATATTCAGTACATAATCCCACGACATTGCCCAGGTATAGATAAATATAATTATCACAAAATACGCTAAGAGCGTCATATGAAGATGCCCCTTGGATTATCAAAGAACCTAAATAGAGAGTTATAACATCTGCCATTACATATAACATTCAACTATAGTCGAATAGACAAATAGATAATCTTCTACATAGTTAGATCTGCCTCCTGCATGTCTCTAGATGCTTTATTCACCAAAACCCAAAAATCTTAACTCTCAACCTACTCAAATTAAATTTTGAGCATCCGAGAGTTTAAAGGGAAATCATAAACTTTGAGTTAGACATAAAGCCTGGTGTGAATAATAATATGACATCTCGATTCATCGATATTAAGTGAGACCACGCTGCCTAGCGGAATGGTTTCCCTCACTAATATCCTTTAAAAGCATACCTTTTGAAATCAAAATCCTACAACCAAACCTGTTATAATAAACAATATACAATAGCATGTGTGCATACAAATAGGTAATCAGTGGACTATCTGTCCTAACATCACAGTTTTATCAGGCAAACTATAAAGCTATGGCTAACTCGGGCCTACCAGACATAATAAATACTCTAACTTACTATTAGAGGAAAACTAGACGGTCTATCCGAAACTTACTGCTTCTAGGGTCAACTGATCTTATTGGTTTTGTAGGCTCACCAATAACCTAACTCTACTCTGTGTGTAACATTCTTTTAGTCTTACCCATGACAAAGCCCTACACACTGGACTTATATTAGCTAGGGACTACTAGCTAAAGTATACAGTGCAACCCTACACCAGTCCCATTTGGTTTTCTAATCTCTGAGTCATTCTTTTAGTAAAATTCTAGGTTAACACCCTATCCATGTTTCCTCGGAAAAAAAATCTTTGTAAATGATTTAACCTTCAAATCACACTTAAAACAAGGAAAACATTAGTCCATTACTTTACTCAAAATACTTATGCCAATGTATATGCTTTACAAAACATTATTGATGAAACTCGAAATCATTGGGTCTTCGACCCTTTCACAACTTAGGCCATAAGGCCAAAACTATGTAAAACCTTAACAATTATAAAACTCGGTGACGTCGTCGCCATTAAAGATCTTTGCTCAGTCAAAAGCATGTCGAAGTATTTTATTTGAAAATATATAAGGATGATGTCGATGTCATAACTTCATAACTCATAGTGCTAGATTATAAAAAAAGTTGAACTTTGGGGATACTCAAAATCCCGACATCAAAGCCTTCCCGAGGATAAAAATTTAAATAGGTGCAACATCGATATCAATGACGTCGATTTAATCAAAAGCGGCATAGGCTCGATGATAATTTAAAGCGATAAGAGTTAGGCTCGATGACCATTGGGTCAGCGAGGCTGAAATTTAATGTCACTTAACAAAATAATATGACGTCATGGTTATAGAGGTCATTGAGTCTAAATAACACATGCAGCTACAAGCTTATTTAAATAAAATATGGCATGCTTGCACATCGACATGGCCAAGTCGAGGGCCATCTCTTTATCTTTATTACTGCCTCAACGGGCTCCAAACCAATCCGCTTCATGTTAAATGCGTATTGGTCTGTTCCGCGTCGTTGACGATGAAGCACGGTGAGATGTGGCTCGACATGGACAATGTCGACATGGTAAAACAGTAATTATCTCGTAAACTGCCAATTTACTATAAAATGTAGTTTATTTTCACCAAACCTCTATAATTTGTCAAAATCTCATTGAGTAGTAAAAACTTTATCGATTTATTTACTAAAATCTACCGCATATTATAGTTTGAAATGTTAAAACATTTTACCCTTATAATAAAAAACTTTACTCAAACAATTAAGCCATTTTTACTTAAAACAATTTATTTATCATTCCTAAACACTTAGGAAAAATCCCCAAAAATCAAAATAAATGTAATTAATCATACTCTTCAACATATAAAAATTTCAGGGCCCAAAACTTGTTTTAATTATTTTTAATAATTAAAACCCGAAATTAACTAATTTCTCCACTTAGAAAATTCATATAAAATCCATACTCGCTTGGAAAATTATGAAATTAAAAACCCACTTCTAAATAATATTTCTAACATCATATCAAAATCTCAAGTTTTCATATGATAGGTTTCCAACTCAAACATATCACTAAATTTCATATTTAAATTGTAGAAACTCACTAACAAGCATATAATCATTCAAACTACTAAAACATGACATACTACTTGCAAAAGAAATGTGTTTACACTTAAAACCAAAACAAATGAAAAATGTGATATATATATTCATTATTCACCTTGATTTGGATGAGAAAGATGAGATTTGGTGTACACTTGATTTCTTTTAGCTTTGATTCCTTAATCTTTTAGTTTCCTTCTTGTTTTCCTTTTGCTATGGTCGGTCTCTCTTTATGTTTAGTTTGTATGTGTGTAAAATGAATAAAGGAAACGAAGATAGAAAAGTTTAAGGGGGTAGGAATGAAGGCTATTCCCATTTTGCCCTTATATTTTACTCCTTCTTATCCTAACCTTTTACTTCTCTAATTGGTTTTAACTAAAGGCACGACCTAAACTTAATTACCAAATCTCAATTTTCTTACCCTTTGCATTATTTCATTTAATTTATCTAATTAAATGTTCTAAATAATGTTAATTATAATTAGGGTCATTAGAGTTTGTTTCAGGAATACTCTAACAAGTAGAAATGAAGTTTCCTTCTCTAGATCAAAAAAACAGATTTTGCTCGCTCGATGAACTACTTATGCTTGTAATTATTCTTTTATACTCTTGTAAAGTAATCCCTGAGTGTAATTTGATAATTGAGCCAGAAATGCCAGCGAGCAGCTTCCTTTGATGCTTGTTTCTTTAAAAGAGGCATCCTCAGATAAGTGTTCCACTTTTGTATGCTATTAACAGCCCAATTGATGATGCATGCTAATATCATATTCCTTCACAGATTTGTATCTACATGCGATTGTGTTAAAATAATGGAAAAACCGTAGCAAATAAAAAGAAAACCTTACCAAGGCATAAAAATAGTGGAAATGCAATATTGTGAGCTTATATGATCAGCAGAATTAGGTAGTCCTGATCTGAGGAGGGTTAGGTGATGAGCATTCTTATTCCTAGTTGTTACATGCTTTGATATATCTGTCATCTATCAAATGCATGTGTTTGGATTTAGCCATTCTCACATTTACTAGATTCACAATATGCGTAGACACTTCCTTTACATTTTTAGGCTTATTTTCACTGCTAAAATTTCTTTCATGTGTTCTTTCCATTCTTGCTATATGCATACAGAAAAGTCACCATGGCCAATTCTGTACTTCTACAATTTACCTTGAAATGTTGTTGAATATTTATAATTTCCAACATGATATTTAGTTCATCAGTATGATTAGTTGGCCAAACAGTTTAATTCTGCACCATTTCCACACATAGGCAGAGAAATTACATTTGAAAAAATGTGATCCGCACAATCATCGTCACTTTGCACAACACGCAAATTAGATCCACGTAATGTTTTTGTATAAGTCGATCTCTAGTAGGTAAGAAGTTCATCGACACCTTATAACAACATATAACAGTCTTAGGATAGTTAATACTGACCCACACACTTTTCCACTAGGAGTTATTACCGAATTTAATCCTAATGTTCTCTACCACCTTCTTTAATATGAACTTTTCATTCTCCAAACATGTCCAAAAGTTTGTATTTTGATCTGTTCGTAAGCTGATAGACTTTATTTCATATTTGACATTACCCAAAAAACTGAATTATTTTGGATTTCAAGTACCCTCGTATATAATTTTCCCCACAACCATTTTCTCACCTTTGACATTTAGCATAGTTTCAACACCCAGCTTATTTAACAACGTACCCCTATTCATCCACGGGTCATACGAGAAGCTCGTACTTATCCCGTCCACTATTTGTTTCCTAAAACATTTTAATGCGTTGGGTCTTAATTTGAACATATGTTTCCATACACCTAAAACATCATTACGAATGTTGCACTCCCAAGCAAACTGATTTTGTAAATAAATTTCCTTCATAAATCTGGCCCAGAGTCCTTCGCAATTTAATAGTTTCCATGGTCTTTTAACTCCCAACCCAGTTTGAAACTCTTCCAAATTATGAAGACCCAAACCTTCCTCATTCTTTGGTCTGCAAACTAACAACCATGGAATTTATTAACTTTCGCCTTCCACAAGAAATTCGAACACAACTTTGTAATTTCATGAATAGTCGCCTTAGGGAACTTGAAAGCTTACATCTAGAATAGGATAATAAGGTAAATAGTTTACCTAATTAATTCAGTTCGACCCGCCAGACTTAGCATCTTCGCCTCCCACCCCTCCAATTTTGTCTTAATCTTTTTAATAAGGGAAGCAAAATCTTTATTTTAAGATTGACGTGTGAGAGAGGTAAACCCAAATACCTAATAGGAAGCATACCTTCTTTTATGTTCTAAATATTACAAATCTCCTCTTTGCGTGACCACCCTTTTCCAAAATATATAGATGACTTGGCTTCATTTAAATTTAAACTCGTAACATGGTAGAAGTCATTAAAAACTTCCCTAATCACCTCAGCCCCTGACTCGTCTGCCCTTGCAAAAGTCAAAATATCATCGGCGTATATCAAATGAGAGATTTCCACTCCAGAAGCAGTACAAGCCCTAATATCTCCCTCATTAACTTTTCTATCCATCAGCATTAAAAAACATTCCATCACCAAGACAAAAGGAAGAGGTGAGATAGGATCACCCTGCTTCATCCCATTTTTACTACTAAAAAAACCATGATTCCCCTTAAAAGATACAGAAAAACTGGGTGTGTTAATCATTTCCTCCACAATTCAAAGCCATTTCTCTGTAAAACACAAGGTCGCCATCATATGTATCACAAATTTTCTGTTAACTGTACCGTAAGCCTTTTTAAGATCAACAAACACATCTGCTTATTATTATTCTAGTTGAAGTCCCTTACCATCTCATGTGCCAAAAAAACATCATCAGTGACATTTCTCCCTTGAAAAAATACACATTGGTTATGAGAAATAAGTTGGATCTATAAACAGACTTAATATACTGCTGAGAACTTTAGCAACTATTTTATAAACAAAGTTACAACACAAAATAGGTTGAAAATCACTAGTGTTTGAAGGATTCGTGATCTTTAGAATAAGAAGATAGACGTACGATTACATTCCTTAATAATTTTCCAGGGTCAAATACTTCCTGAATAATTTTCATAAGCTCACCCTTATTTCATTCTACTATGTTTTGTAGAATTTAGTGTTAAATCCATCTGGTCCCACCGATGTACTGACCTTGACATGAAAAATAGCTTCCTTAACTTCATACTTGTCAACCCTATCATTCAAAAAGTTTCTACCATAGTTTGTGATGATATTTCAAAATGTCAACATCGGTAAGGACATGGGAATACTAGAGTTAAAAATTATTTCGAAAAATTCTAAAGCTCTCGAACCAAATTCTTTTAAATTTTTACAAGTTACCCCATTAATGCTTATGTCAGCAGTACCCATTTCTCCATTACATTTGTTAGACATTTCGCATAAAAGTACAATATAGGTTCATCACTATTCAGTAACCATTCAATCTTCGACTTTTGAACAACATCTATATGTTTCCTGTGTAACATAGCATACAAACTTTTCTTACACTCCGCTAGACGAGAAGCAACCTCTAAATTGTGATTATCCTCCAACTCATTCTGAATCAACCCATATTGAGCTCTAAGCTCTCTAACTTCTAGTTTATTATCCCTTTTGTTTCTCCATAGCCTCAGGTGTTCCTTGCGCAGGATCCTATACGTGGCATTACCTTCAATTTGGAAATTCCATATATCTTCCAATAATGTCTCATATTCCTCATACGAAGCCCAGCTGTTCATATATTTAAATGATCTATTTGTGTGGATTTATTCTACGTAAGGCTAATCAAGATAGGGGCATGATCACCACAATTGACGGTAAATACTTAAGGTCCCCTCCTTGAAATGTTGGATCCACTATATGTTATCTAATGCCCTATCTATCTTGGTCAATATATTTTTCTCGAGGCCTGACCACCAAGAGTAATTGAACCCCCTAATCTGTAACTCCGTTAGGCCCGGCCTTAACATGTATATATCAAGTTCATGCATTTTACTAAATGGAACATGAATACCCCCCAATTTATCACTTGCATCTGTGATGCAATTGTACTCCCCTACTACCAGCCAAGAAGAACTAACTCTACTTGCTTCCCAATGCAAATTAAACCATAAGTTTTTCCTCGGTGATTCAAAATTGTGTGCATATAAGAACATGCAAACAAACATAGGCAGATTCTTGTTCTTAAGTTAAATGAATATATGTTGATCACTCATAGACAGCAGAGAGAAATTACATACTTTTGAGTTAATCCTAACTAAGATTCTACATTTGAAATAATACTCCACATCACTAATGACACATCTCTGATCAAATTGTTTACTCCACACTTTAATGTCCTTCACTTTTAATTTATTCCCCAAAAGCCCCACACAACTAGATCTACAGTTATATACATGATTTTTAACATCCAACTTTCTGGAAGGCTTATGCAGCCCTCTCACATTCCAGCTTAAGATATTTATTGAGTAACCTTTTTGTCTTTGCCCCCTTTCCTATTCAAAAGGTTATCCTTCTTTTTAGTGTTCCTTCTCTGAGTGGTTACCTATGGAGGATTTTTATTGATTAAAAGTTTGATCTTTACATTATCCAGTTTATTGTTCTCTTTGACATGGCTAGAATGGTTCTTTGGGGACACCTGTCCACGATTATATAAGCTCATTAAACTATCTGCATTGTTCACCATAAGTTGTTCCGTAGTAAAATTCTCTTTTTTCGGCATAATTTTAGGACTAATAGCTGAAATATTAGACTTCGATGATGAAACCACTCCCTTCATGGGTGTTGAGGGTATAAATGAACTATAAGTAGATGCTGAAGTGGCTTTGGATTTGGTTGTAGTATAATGATCAACATCAGTTTTAGTGATCTGCGCCCCCCACCGACTTTGAGTTAACTGAGAAGTTCGAGACTGAGATATTTGCATTTTCCTTCACCAAAGCAAGGACTTCCTTGCCACTCGAATTAACGTCTACTAACTTATGCATGTTAACTTTCGCTTTCCTAATATTCTCCTCCTACATCTGTTTTACCTCTAACTCCTTCTGCATATCAGATTGCACAAATTTCAGTTGTTGGATCACCTTGTCCAAGTCCCTAAAGGACTTCTCCAATCTCTCTAGCTCTAACAATTCACCTTTGTTCTCCTCTTCTATGGGATTCTCCTTAGTGACATTATTAGATTCTCTCTCCTTCACCTCATCCTCCTTCTCCCAAACAACCCCCTTTATATTCTCCTGTAACAACCTGCTTTTCCGGATCTTAGAAGTCGATACTAATACATCCTCGGCATTCACCTACCGAGCATCTAAGTGTCGCAAAGACAGATAGTTTGGGAAAAGAAAAAGAAAACGAAGAACAAAATCTCACAACAAAACGAAAAATCTATAATATATAAATGATCTTTACACAAAGGAAAAGTTTTATACATACAATTAGAGTACCATCCTAACTCATCATCAGCTTGGATAGTTATAACAGTCTGTCTTTACAAATACTGAAGAATACAACAAACAATGCAGCGAAAAATAAAGAAATATACGGGATATACGTCTTAGGCCTCCAGCTCGTCTCTTGAGCTTCAAAGCCTCCAAAGCTAATCTGGAAATATGCTCGGGTCTGGCCCGAGCATTATAAGAAAAATAACTCCCGGATAAGTTTGGTAAAGCCTGTGTGAGAACTCAAATAATAAGGAACTTTATTATTTTAACTTGTAAAACCCTTTTAAAATCAAAGGTATCTCGTATGACCATGCCGCATATAAACCCGGAAAGATTTTTACCTTACGATAACCAAAACATTTTCTTCAGGAAATCCAGTGATATTATAATAGTGTTCAGAGTACAAGTAAATATTAATCTTAGCCGAAATTGTTACATTAATTAAATTCCATCATAATAGGTTTACAACTAAGTCCATAAAGGCACGTATTGGAGAATGGATTCTATTAATGACTAGGCTACTGGGGTACCGCCTATCACAGTACATCTCTAAATAAAATGTACCGAGGTCAACAAGAACATCTTGCAACCTTGCTGGATAGTACTGAATATGATCGTCCCATGGTTGTGATCAATAAATGCACCATTCCTGAAAGGTTAGTAAAATTGAAGAGAAGATGAAAGGTGGATATGATTATATAAAGTGGATTTTAAAAAAATAAAGAAAATTTAAAAGATGCTTTTCAAATAAAAGACCATCTTACAAAGGACATGCATTAGAAGTCCCCTTGGTTTTGTTTATGTACTTAAGCAACTTTCCATTGGGTAAAAAGTGATTTCATGTACTTCTTTGGTTTACTTATTTATTAAGGAACCCATATGTCACATCTTTCTTATTTTTAAATTTAAATATAATTTTGCGCCTTTAAAAACTTTAATATGATCTAAATACAAGTGTTTACATTTATAAAAGTTGTTTTAAAACCAAAACAAAAATATTACAACTTAAAGTAACTTGTAGTTCCATAAAAAGCCGAAAATCCAAAAATTGTGTTTCGGTCACATTTTTAGTTTTGCATTAAACTATTTATTTATGTAAACCAAATTTAAAAATAAATTTTCCATTACCAATTATAGATAAACGGGAAGGTTTATTTAATTAATAAAAACCATTAACAGAATATTTAAATTAAATTAAATATTCACAAACTAAAACGATAAAATTCTAGGTCGTTACATCTCCACTTTCGTCCAAACCTTCACCATGGGGCATTGAAGTTTCGTATGACCAAAACAAATGCAATTTGAACAACTCAAGTGTGGGTTCTCATATTCAACCCTCTGCTTATAATAAGTACCATCCCTGAATACTCCCTCAATCTCATTCGAAAAACCTGCCTCTTCTTTGAGCTCCACTAACACTCTTGCAAACGAGATTCTACGCTTGTTAGCTATAGGGTTATCCATTTCGATAGGAATACCTATAGAACTAACAAATGCACTACTGGCATATGCCCCCCACCACCTAAAACTTAGCTCCGGAAGCTTAATTCATACTGGTAAAGACACCAATAAGTCCTTGTCTACTCTCTTGTTTGTTTTTAGTTTTTTCATTATAATTAAATTTTTATCAAAAAAACTGGGACCTTGTTTCAAAATATTTTCACAACTGCTATCTTTACCGATTCTAACCACAAAGAACCCATTTTCTCGAGATTGAAGGGTGAAATCCCCCTTTGATTTCCAAACCCTCCTTATATAACTTTCTAGATGTATATAATAATGTCTATGACCATCGACATATAATAACAAGCAATTGTTCCATTCTGCTTCAGCTTTTGCAATTAAATTATTAACTAAATTGCCTTTGCTCTTTCCATCGACTTCTATTGGGTCAATGAATCTGAGTTCCACCTCCTTGGGACAGTCCCAAGCCACACCTCTGAATGCTTCACTAAATGCCATCTTCGTAGCATTAGGAGCAACATGAAATCTCCTAGGCGGATCTGGAATTCTCCTAGGCAGCTAACTTTCAGAAATTGGTCTCCGTATTGGCTAAACTGGGAATCTCCATGAAGATTGGTCGAATGAATTTTGCCCACTTATTCCAATTCCTTGATGAAGTCTGATTCCATTTGCGATTTCTCACCGTACTTCAGCCACCCTTAGCATCTACGCCCTCCTACAGGCTAGAACCTTCCGCCTTATTCTCCATAACTGTATTACCATGGCTATCCACCATAGTAACCATAACTAGAGAGGAAGTGAATTGAAGAGTTAAAAAATAAAAGAAAAAAGATGAGGAAAATTGAAAATGAGGAAGAAAAATGAAAATACCCTAGGCGGCTAGGGTTTGACGGCTAGGGAAGACGCCATTTTGTAAACAATTATAATTTGGTCTAGTTTTTCAATAAAATATATGTTATCCATAAAATGTTCTAAGATAAATTATATGTTATCCATAAAATGTTCTCAGAAATAAAGTATGAAAGAAGGAGTTATGAGGACGTTTCGACAGAATAGACAGAAAACTTCCGACGAGGCTAAAGGTCATCATCAGAAGTCGACAAACAGAGAGCTTTCGACAAGGTTGGAAGCTACCTTTCGAAGACAATGGATAGCAGACACTTCTGTGCCAAACTATTCGAAACGTTGTGGTTTTCCTTTATCATTCCTACCGGATGAGTATTCAACCAATTCAACCCTTTCAAAGGCATGTACAGCCTTTCGAAATGGTTAGGGTAAATGTTACTCCCAAAAAAAACTCCATCTTTCGACTAGGTCGAAAGGTCCTTCTACAAAGACTAAGAAAATGGAGTTTAGACCAAACCTATCAAAGGAGCCGAAAAGATGCAGTCACCAAAGTCTAAATAGCTTCAAAACCTTTCGAAGGGGTCGAAAGGTTCCATCTCATAGTACCTAGGGAGTTCTAACCTTTCGAAGAAGATGAAGAGGTCAAAGCAAGAAGTAGCAACCCCATGGAGACCTTTTTTAAAGAGCAAACCTTTCGAACCAGCTAAGACACATCCAGGGTACCTTTCGACAATGTCGAAAGGTTCTAGGAAGAAGGCAACACTCAAAAGTCAGTAAAGAATGAAGGATAACCTTTCAACAACATTGGAGGGAGGCACAGTTCTCGACAACGTTCAAGTGAAAAGCAACTTTCCGACAAGGTCGAAGGGTTCACAACAGTGTGAACAAGGCAAACCTTTCAACAACATCGAAAGGTTCATAAAAGCATCAGAAAGACAACCTTCCGACATAGTCGAAAGGTTCATGAAAACATCAGAAAAGCAACCTTTCGTCAAACTCGAAAGGTTCATGAAGGCATCGGAAAGGCACACCTCTCGACAACGTCAAATGGTTCATCATGGCATATAAAGGGCAAACCTTTCGACAAAGACGAAAGGTTCATAGCTGCATATAAAAGGAGGACCTTCCAACACGGTCGGGAGCATGGAGTCAAAAGGGGGGCCGCCTGCATCTATAAATAAGACCCAAGAGGGCATGTTTAGGGGATCCGAACTTTCTCATTCTAGTCTCGTATCTTATTAATCAATATATTGTAACCCTAATTGAGTGTTAATTTGGGAATTTAATAAAATAAAGCTTGTTCTTGGATAAAGTGGGATGTCCTAAGCTTTGTAAATTACTTTATTATTTGCTTAAACTTTTGTTGGATTAAATCCTATTTTCAGGTTCAAACTCATCGAAAGGTTCTTGTCGATAACACTTCTGTTTCAAATAACTACTATAACCCCTTGAAGCCTTCAACTTTACAGTCTGAACCCTTCGACAAGGTCAACAACTGAACTGATACCAATACACACTGTAACCATTCAAAACCATCAGCTTTGAGGTCTAACCTTTCGACAAGGTCAAAAGCTACTACATTTCCACCAAGGAATCCGATATCCAGCCTAAACCCAAAGAAGGCTATCACCCTAACCTTTCGACAAGATTGAAACCTACCTTTCAAGGACTTAATTCAGGGAATTTCGACCTAAACCCTTGCAGAAGATTTCTAACTAGCTCAACAAAGTCGAAAGGTTGCTTAATCCACAGTATATACCTTTCAACGATGTCGAAAGGTCTATCTAAGAATTATCAACAAATAAAGTCAAATTGAAAGGCAATTCTCAAGGGAATTTCACTCACTGTTCTTGCAATAGACTATCAATCATTCTCAGCATTACTTTGGGGTGTTGACAAGAATTCTTGTTAATGCTTTTGGTGCAAGAAGGAGGGCTTGAACCTCCGCTCTTGTGGTTTCTTCATCATAGATTAATTACATAAAGCTTTTTGTTTGAAAGAAGAAGAAGATGGAAGGAAAAAGTAAAGATAATGACGTCTCAAATGAAGAGGCTATGCCATAATCAATTTTGGAAAACAATATCTTCCCAAGCTTTAACTTAGAAAATATGGAAATTGGACAGCCTTCAATCCTGATAAACAACGAGATTAAAGTTCAGTATCTACATCAACAAATCATAGCAATGCGAGAATTTCTTGAAGGGATTCCATCACAAGAATTGTTTGGGATCATGGAAGGAGAAGTTAAAGCATAACCTCCGAATAAAGATCAATATGAGAATCAAAGAAGTCAAGCTAAGAGGATCATTGAGCAATCGTTTAACTATGAAGGACAGCGGAGATCACTATGACAACCAAGTCACAGAGGATATAATAAAAAATGTACTCGATGGGTTAAGGAAATATGTTATCCTGCCAAAGGCTGTTTTCCAGAAGAAATTATGGTAACTAGCATCCCTTCTCACATTCAAATCCCCCCACCAAAGTATGATGGAACTACTGATCCGGATGATCACCTTACAGCATTTAAAAATTGGATGAACTTGTACAATGCTCCTAGGGCAGTTCGATGCAAACTTTTCCCGTTTACTTTTCAAGGAGCAGCTATCAAATGGTGTAGGAATTATCAAAAGAAGACCATTTATTCTTGGGAACAATTTTCTCACGACTTTGTGACGCAATTTTACACATTCAAAAATCAAACTATGAACTTTAGCCTGCTAGCTACAATCAAACAAAAACTGGGAGAACCACTAAAGAAGTATTTAAAGAGGTTCAATACTGAGGTATTAAAAGCAGATAATGCAACCGATAGAGGCAAGTTAATAGCCGTTTGGTCCGGGCTAATAGAACATACCCCTTTTTGAGAACAACTTTATATTCATAGGTGTAAAGATCTACAGAACTTCTATTTTCAAGCCGAGAAATTTATTCAGATGGAGGAAAAATATTCCACGATAAGGGAATCCCTACGAAGAAAAAGGATAGAAGAAATCAATTTTGAGTCCCTTAATGAAAGATTGGAGGGAAAGAAAAGTAGGAGGAAAATTCAAAAAGAGATTTCTGAATCCAATTATGTGAATTTGAACAGGCCCCTTTCTTATATTTTCGTTGTAGCAAAAGATTCTGAAAGCTTTCCAATCACTCACAGTATATCAAGCCACCCTAAGCCAAGCAAAAGGAATGATTATTGCGACTACCACAAAGCGAATGGACATAAGACCGATGAAAGTCGTGCCCTATCGAGACTGGTCCAAAACGCGATCAAGTCGGGATCTCTAAAAGTGCTCATTAAAGAAATTTGAATAGCTTCTTATGCTAATAAGAGAATTACCTAGATACTCGAGAACAAACTTTTCCTACAGAAGAATGACATGTTAACAATTTATTGAACCATCAAGTCCAGTGGCTTTCGTTTACTATGAACTTTTCCTATTCATAAAATTCCAAATTTGATTTGTATTTCAAAATTGTTCTTGTACTGATTTGAAATTCGAATGTCATTACAGGTAAAAACCAAAGCAGCCCATGACATTCAACACACCGGTAGAGCACAACAAATTTCTAGCTACTTGAGAAAGATGGCTCAAATACCTGATACAAAGCAATCATCAATGTTTAAGTCAATGCAGTACAAAGAACAGTTCTCAAGAAACCTCGGGCGGCTATTAGTTCTTTATCAATTATTCTATATATATATATATATGTATGTATGTATGTATGTATGTATGTATGTATATATGTATGTATGTATGTATGTATGTATGTATGTATGTATGTATTCCAAAAAGGTCAATGGACAAAAAGAGATTTTCACAACGTCTCCAAAACTGTTTTTATACCTCTTGGAAGGAGGATCAAAACTACTTTCATACAAAAACTGTTTCAATCTTTCCTCGGAAATGTCTCTTAAAAGAGGAACAAAAACTTTGAAATAATATATATATATATACAAAAAAATGTTTTTTGAGAATCAACCTCCGACGTCCAATCCGGAGTACAAAATGTTTTTGAGAATCAACCTACGACGTCCAATCCGAAGTACAAAAAATGTTTTTGAGAATGAGCCTACAACGTCTAATCCGGAGCACCTCCTAGGGGGAGGAATAGAACCTATAACGTCCATATCACCTCTTAGGGGAAGGGTCGAAATAAGCGCCCATCAACAACCTTCTAGAGGAAGGTCAGCTTAGAAAACACAATATCCCTTTGAGACAAGGGAAGCCCAAGAAGAGGCTCATCAAATAATAGACTAAGATGTCCAAGCCCTAGAAGAGGCTCATCAAACGTTAGACTACGATGCCCAAGCTCAAGAACAAGCACCGAGCAGATAAAGAAAGACAAAGATGTCTACAATGCAAAACAAAAGTCAAAACCCAAAATAAAGGGTTAGAGAAAGAAATCTATGAAACCCAAGAGAAGGAAAATGAACAAAGGAAAAAGAGATCAAGGTATCCAATGCCAAAATCTAGAATAGACAAAGAGACCAAAATCATATCCAAAAGAGACAATATATGGATTAACAAATCTTAAAACATCAAATGAATGGGAAATAATTTTTACATCAGAGGACTAAGGAACATACATCCTAAAAGAAGGAACATGAAACAAAGGAATGGATAAAAAGAATCCATAGTATGATACCAAAAGCAAAGATCTATACAAGAGTCAAAGGAATAGAATATATAGCGAGTTCTTACACCGAAGATGAAAGTGACTCCATTCAAAGATAGATTGAGTAAACCAATACTTGGAAAAAAAGTGTCCCTTTAAGATAGAAGAGTCTATATATATTATATATGTATATATATATCAATATGTTATTTGAACCATTGCAATACTAATCGGCCAAGCGGTAGTACGGAACCACTATTTCGGGTAACTGCATGGCCTTACAGAACTACTCGGCTCTAATATAACAATAACACTACTAACTTATAGACACTTTAGGAATCACACATTAATTAAATGTGTTATTACTAGACAGACTTCTGATTTTGTGCATATTGGATGAAGTTATAAATAGCTTATTCGTCAGATGAGATCCTAACAAGATTTTGGCTGAATTATTGATTTTGTGAACTTTTAGATTCCTTATCTCTTTTCATGAATATTTCGTATTGGGTTTTGTAAGGCTAGAATTTCCGCATTGGCTTTGATGATTATTTATGGATTTCATATTTAGGATTTCCTTGTTGGATTTTTGATGATTTCATATTGAATTTCTGCTTTTGTGAATTTTGAAGTTTCTCATTGAATTTTGTGATGGTTTATGGATTTCATATTTAGGATTTCCTTGTCGGATTTTTGATGATTTCATATTGAATTTTTGATTTTGTGAATTTTGAAGTTTCTCATTGAATTTTATGATGGTTTATGGATTTCATATTTAGGATTTCCTTATTGGATTTTTGATGATTTCATATTGAATTTTTAATTTTGTGAATTTTGAAGTTTCTCATTGAATTTTATGATGGTTTATGGATTTCATATTTAGGATTTCCTTGTTGGATTTTTGATGGTTTCATATTGAATTTCTAATTTTGTGAATTTTGAAGTTTCTAATTGAATTTTATGATGGTTTATGGATTTCATATTTAAGGATTTCCTTGTTGGACTTTTCATGATTTCATATTGAATTTCTGCTTTTGTAGGTTCTAGGTTCCATTGTTGGATCTTTGATAATTTTTCATCAATTTTTTTGGTTTTGTGAATTTTAAATATTGCTATTGAATATTTCCTATTAATTTACGAACTCAATATTGACTTCCTGAAGTTAGATTTCAAATAAAACTTTCTTGATATTGGTTGGACTTTCATCAAATTCAAGCTCTTTTTCATGGATTGAGTTCATACAGAATGCTTTCCTATTCAAGACATACACTACCAATTTCTTTGAAGCTACTACCACAATACAATAACTGCTCTGGCTTGCTTGTTTTGGTTACCAGTAATCCCAAGGAACTAGATAAGATTGCCAAGAGCAGGAAATTAATCCTCGATGGCCGAAGGAAAATATAACTTGAGAACAGGGGATTAAATGTATGCAATGGCCTTTTTGGGGAAGGTCTATATACCTAAATCAACAACAGCAGACCAGGTAATATCGTTTCATATATCTATAATGGTCATATAATTACTTGAATGCTCTACCCTATGAAATAACCAGATAGTATCTAGAATTATAAGGATACTCATCATGGTTTAGCCTTAAGGTTGAGATCCTTATAGAAGTTATTATTTGTTTTGCAGGAAACAAAGGGGGAGATTCTTTTGAATTTTTGTCCTGAAGAACAAAAGCTTCTTTCATGGGGGGGGGCTAAAATGTTATCCATAAAATGTTCTTAGAAATAAAGTATGTGGTATACATAAAATGTTCTCAAAAATAAAGTATGAAAGAAGGAGTCAAGTGGACGTTTCGACAGAATAAACAGAAAACTTTTGATGAGAATGAAGGCCATCATCAGAAGTCGACAAACAGAGAGCTTTCGACAATGTCGAAAGCTACATTCCGAAGACAATGGATAGCAGACACTTCACCTTTTTGCGGCAAACCATTCGAAACGCTATGGTTTCACCTTTATCATTCCTACCAGATGAGTATTCAACCAATTCAACCCTTTTGAAAGCATGTGTAGCCTTTCAAAATGGTTAGGGAAAATGTTACTTCAAAAAAAAATCCACCTTTCGACTGGATCGAAAGGTCCTTCAACAAAGACTAAGAAAAAGGAGTTCAGACCAAACCTATCGAAGGAGTCGAAGGGATGCAGTCATCAAAGTCTAAACAACTTCAAAACCATTCGAAGGGGTCGATAGGTACCATCTCATAGTACCCAGGGAGTTCTAACCTTTCGAAGAAGATAAAGAGGTCAAAGCAAGAAGTAGCAACCCTATAGAGACCTTTTTGAACCAGTTAAGACACATCCAGGGTACCTTTCGACAATGTCGAAAGGTTCTAGGAAGAAGGCAACACTCAAAAGTCAGTAAAGAATGAAGGATGACCTTTCGAAAACATTGGAGGGAGGCACAGCTCTCGACAACATTCAAGTAAAAAGCAACCTTCTGACAAGGTCGTAGGGTTCACAACAGTATGAACAAGGCAAACCTTTCGAAACATTGAAAGGTTCATGAAAGCATCAGAAAGGCAACCTTCTGACAGAGTCGAAAGGTTCATGAAGACATTAGAAAAGCAACCTTTCGTCAAAGTCGAAAGGTTCATGAAAGCATCAGAAAGTCAAACCTTTCGACAATGTCGAAAGTTTCTTCATGACATATAAGGGGCAAACCTTTCGACAAAGATGAAAGGTTCAAAGCTGCATATAAAAGGAGGACCTTCCAACACGGTCGGGAGCATGGAGTCGAAAGGGGGACCGCCTGCATCTATAAATAAGACCCAAGGGGTCATGTTTAGGGGATCCGAACTTTCTCATTCTAGTCTCATATCTTCTTAATCAATATATTGTAACCCTAATTGAGTGTTAATTTGGGAATTTAATAAAATAAAGCTTGTTCTTGGATAAAGTGGGATGTCCTAAGCTTTGTAAATTACTTTATTATTTGCTTAAACTTTTGTTGGATTAAATCCTATTTTCAGGTTCAAACTCATCGAAAGGTTCTTGTCGATAACACTTCTGTTTCAAATAACTACTATAACCCCTTGAAGCCTTCAACTTTACAGTCTGAACCCTTCGACAAGGTCAACAACTCAACCGATACCAATACACACCGTAACCTTCCGAAACCATTAGCTTTGAGGTCTAACCTTTCGACAAGGTCAAAAGGTACTACATTTCCACCAAGGAATTTGATATCCAGCCTAAACCCAAAGAAGGCTATCACCCTAACCTTTCGATAAGATTGAAACCTACCTTTAAATGACTTAATTCAGGGAATTTCGACCTAAACCCTTGCATAAGATTTCTATCTAGCTCAACAAAGTCGAAAGGTTGCTTAATCCACAGTATATACCTTTCAACGATGTCGAAAGGTCTGTCTAAGAATTATCAACAAATAAAGTCAAATTGAAAGGCAATTCTCAAGGGAATTTCATTCTCTGTTCTTGCAATAAACTATCAATCTTTCTCGGCATTACTTTGGGGTGTTGACAAGAATTCTTGTTAACAATATACGTTAACTTTGGGTAAAAAATAAACCTTCAACGACTAGTATAACCATTCAACGGTGAGAAACAAACCATTTATTACATAATTTCAACGAAATACACTTGTTACAACATTTAGTATATTTCAGTTTAATGCATAATGATAATACATTGAACAAAAAATATATTTGAATTACAAGAACATCAAAATTCATTGAAGAAAAACAATACGTTCAAAGAATTTTCTAACATTTTGAACTTCAAAAATTACCTGATAAAATCTTAGGACATTTGCTTCTTAGGTTTCATTTTACCTTCAAGTCTAGCATAAGTTCGCTTAAATTATTCTTTATTTGGTATTATGTTGCTTCTATATTGAATTTATAAACCAAAAAGGAAAACGGAGATTCAAAATTCTCCACCCTTTGACCTTGATGTTGAGTGACTAATGTAACATAATCATTCTCTTCTTCCCACTTTCTCTCTAATCTATGATTTAAGACATAAATATGTTAAGAAATCAGGAGGAAATGAGGAAACAAAAAATAAAAGTGAGTTCACTTTGACCTTTGAGTTAAAAGGTTCAATTAGCGGTTCTAGTCTAGATATTTGTTTTGCCCATTTGTTATATGCTTTAGTTGTTTAGAGTTCTCCTATCTAAATATGAACAAATTAAACACATAGTGCACAAAGTACACCCAAATGGATGTTAATTTAAAAGCTTATTTGGCGATATATGAAATGAATAGCGCAAAATTATGTAGGTAAAAGGGTGGTGGTAGACTATGTTACTTAGATTTAAATATGAGAGAAATGTACTAGTACAATCCGTGACATAATTGGATATTCTAATGGTTTATTTTCTAGTCTCATATGCTATGAATAATTTCAATTGACCAATAACTCTTTACTTGCGGCATAATATATATTTTTGAGAATTATGGGTGAAACTACCTTACGAAAACATCATGACAATTTCAAATTTAAAAAATTTCAAATAAATACCAATTGGTCATTTACATGCCTTATGGGAAAAAAATATTAGATAGTGAACCTATTTTTCAACAAAGCTAAATACTATGCATTTGGTAAAACTAGGCATACGTTCAGCAAATTCAAGTCATTACCAAATAAAAAAGGATAAATACCAATTTTTTTCGTCCACTTTTAGAGGTCTAACCATGCCACATAATGTTGTTTGCTACCATGCATTTGATTGAAAAGTGCTTAATTAGTGGATGTTGGATTTAATACATAATGATTAAGATGTTTAACACATACCGATATATAAATTTTGAAATATATCATACCATTAGCTGTTGTTTTATCAATAATATCCATGAAGAAATGTGAGTTCAATTTTGGTTCTGTCAAACATGAAAAAGAAATATATTCACTTGTTAAAGTGCACAAAAATCGTTTTGGTTAAACAAAATAGACATATATATAATTCTTTGAATAAACATGTTCATGTTTCCTTTAAATTATGTGTATAGGTGCTTTAAATTTATCTTCTTGGGTTCTGATCCCCTAGGGATTACTTCAAATTCCTCAAAATCAACAAATTTAACTTGTACCAACCTAATAGTCACTATTATTAGTAAAGGGACAAAGAGAACTTAACAAAGTACAAACCAAGCAATTCTTCCTATTATTTCTTAAATAAGCTTCTAGTTTAAAATGGTATTTATAAATAATTTAATAAAATTCCGTTTACAAGTTCCTTTAGAACACATGTTAGAACAAAATGAATTAAAATGTTATGCATCCTAATAAACAATATGTGCAATATAATATTCACCAATAATGAATTAAAAAGGATTTCTGAGTTTATTTTTCAATCAAAGTCACATCAAGAATCAAAGCAAGTTCTTGCACCACTCAGCTACATTGTAATTTTTTAAATATACATTATTTCATATGTAGGTGCCAATGTAACTAACCATTTAGTTTTCTTTTATGATATAAAGTTGGTTATAATATAGAAATTTTAATAATATATCCATCTTCGCACAAATATAAACTTACAAAATGGAAAAATTAAAGATACTAAGGTTATATAAGTTGAGTAAGAATTGATATCTTAAACCTTATTTGACTATATAGTTGTTTGTGTTGAGTTAGGGATTTTTTTAACTTTCCATTGGACACATTCATGGTTGAGTTAAAATTAATATTTAAACTAGGGATAAAGCAGTTGGAAACAACAGACCAAAATTGAGCAAGTGTAACATCCCCCACTTGGAGGTCCAAAATTAACGGCTACAGATGCTGGAGTAATCCATAGTAATTATTTATTAATCCTTGGCGACCAAATACGGTAATGTTAGATAAATTAATATAATAGAAACACATAGATATGGAAAAAAATTAAAATCATAAAACAACTTTCACATTCCATTTCAAATCATTTCAACATTCGTTACATAATCCCATATTCGAGAACCACGTTCAGAGAAGATATAATTATTACGACATACGCCAAGAGCGATATATGAAGATGCCCCCTTGGATGATCAGAATATATATAACTGGGCAATTAAACAACTTTGCCTTTACAACAAAACACAGTGGAATCAAAAGGAAAAGAATTCCTAATAGCTACCTTACCTCCTGCACGTCTTCGGAAGCTTATTCGTCTAATGAGGTACATAAAAACATCAACTCTCAAACTACTCAAAGTTAATTGAGAACCCAAGAGTTTAAGGGGAAAACATAAACTTCGAGTCAGACATAAAGCCTAGTATGAATAATAATCTACCATCTCAAATCATTTAGATATCTAGTGAGACCACGCCGCTTAGTGGAATGGGTTTTCCCCTCACTAGTATCTTAACCAAAACTTTATAAGAACCATATATTGTGCTCCTGCATCCACAATGGTTAAAACATAACAATTCAAAATATTATGATGATATTCAAACAAGTAAATCAATTCTGGATTACCCATCCCCATTCATTTTGAATATCTGTCTCAGTTATAGTTTCTAGGGTCACTATTAACCTATTAGTTTTCTTGGGCTTACTAATAACCTGTTTAAAACTTATGGACTCCCTGTTAAGTTTTATAATTTTCATGGGATCACTAAGAACTTATTGGCCCCTGCCAATCACTTCCTTATCATGGGTTCTCCCTGAACCTAATGGTTTCTCCAATAACTTCCCTCTTATCCTAGTTTTCATGGGTTGACTAGGAACCTATTGACTTCTATCAATAACTTAATCCGAATATAGTTTTCATGGGTTCACTACAAACCTATTGGCCCCTGCCAATAACTCTTTCTAATCATAGTTTTCATGGGTTTACTATGAATCTGTCTATCTAACAACTTCTTTAATCAGTATTTAAACATCCTACATTCTGGTCTACCTAACCTCATGGATGCAATTCTACTCATACAGGAGTTAACTCAATTTATATTCACTACTGGGTCAACCTAGCTGGTTATTCTACCCTTTCTCTCCAATATACAGTTATTGGTCCATTTTAAAGTGAATATGTATATTAGAAGAAGCAAATATAATAACATAATATCACCAACATCTGTGGGTTAATATCCTTGAAAGCATTTTCATATAAAACATGGTTAATCCCTTTAACCTATTATTTTATCAAGGAAAGCTTCTTCAAAAACTCCATACTTAAAAGTCATTTTAAAACTCCTTTATTTATGCCATGATTTTTCCTTTAAAAATGAGATTAGATTCTTGGTTTTAAAAACTAAGGCTTTTGAAACCTTAAACTTTTACTTTCGAAACTGTTGGATAACCTCTTTCGAAAGCATTCAAATCTTATTTTCAAAACACTAAGCATATGCCTTTCAAAACACTTTAAATCATCTCTTTCAAAACCTAAAAAACATACATTTCGAAAGTATTATAACTTTACTTATTAACTCATAGAAGCATGGATTTGAAACCATTTGAAAGTACCCCTTTCAAAACCATTTGAAAGTATCCCTTTCGAAAACATTGGGTTTATCTTTAAAAATATCTTTTAGGTCAAAGTAAATATAAACGAAAGTACCCCTTTCGAAACCATTAATCTTCGTATAAAAGAGTTTGGGGAAAACTGATCGCTTCGGAACCATCCTTTCGAAAGCTGAAATCATTTAAGTAAAACAATTGAAGGTTAGCTTTGAAACACCTTTCAAAGTCATTGCCTTTGAAACCATTAACCCTTTCGAAAGCTATAGGAAGCGGCTTAATATATTTAAATAACAAAAGCTACCTTTCGAAAGCATTGATGACTTTAACACTTTCGAAAGGTATAAGGTCAGCAGTAGGTTTTCGATTGGGTTGAAACTACCCTTTCGAAAGTTTTGGTTTAAAAACAATGCAACTCTTGTGAAAGCTTCACTTTAAACAAAATGCGGCAATATATTCTAAAGCAACTTCTTCGAGAGCTACATTGAAGGAGTTTCGACCTCTTCGAAAGCATTCTTTTAAAAACAAGGCTAGCACATATCTTTCGAGAGTAAAACAAAGGCTTAGACCCCCTTCGAGAGCTAGGTTTCGACACCATACCTTTTGCCTTTCTCCAATCCACTACGTACCAACTTATTGAAACCTTGTGTATTTGTTTCGACTTGGGTGAGGCGGAAGTATTGAAACCATTGGATAACCTTCTTTGAAAGCATTCAAATCTTCTTTTCAAAACACTAAGCATATGCCTTTCAAAACACTTTAAATCATCTATTTTGAAACCATGAAAACATACCTTTCAAAAATATTAAAGCATGACTTATTAACTCATAAAATCATAACTTCGAAACCATTTGAAAGTACCCCTTTCGAAATAATTTGAAAGTATCACTTTCGAACCCATTGGGTTTATCTTTAAAAATATCTTTTGGGTCAAAGTGAATATAAATGAAAGTACCCCTTTTGAAATTATTAACCTTCATATAAAAGAGTTTAGGAAAAACTGATGGCTTCGGAACCATCATTTAGAAAGCTTAAATCATTTAAGTAAAACAATCGAAGGTTAGCTTCGAAACCCCTTTCGAAGCCATTGCCTTCGAAATCATTAACCCTTTCGAAAGCTATAGGAAGTGGATTAATATATTTAAATAACAAAAGTTACCTTTCGAAAGCATTGATGACTTCAACACATTCGAAAGGTATAAGGTCGGCAGTAGGGTTTCGATTGGGTTGAAACTACCCTTTCGAAAGCTTTGATTTAAAAACAAGGCAACTCTTTCGAAAGCTTCACTTTAAACAAAAGGTGGTAATATATTCGAAAGCAACTTCTTCGAGAGCTACATTGAAGGGGTTTCGACCTCTTCGAAAGCATTCTTTTAAAAACAAGGCAAGCGCATATCTTTTGAGAGTAAAACAAAGGCTTCGATCCCCTTTGAGAGCTTGGTTTCGACACCATACCTTTCATCTCTCTCCAATCCACTACGTACCAACTTAATAATACCTTCTGTATTGGTTTTGACTTGGGTGTTTTCGACTTGGTTGAGGCAGAAGTATAGAGTCGAAAGGTGGCCGATGAAAGCATCGAAACAACATTTTAGGGTAAAGGCTATTTTAATGCCTTTTTAAGTAATTGCTTTTAAACTAACTTCTCTATTTGTAAACATTTGATTAGTTGCCATAAACTTTTCAAATTCTTTCTAAAATAAACTGCCATAATTATCTAGAATCTAATTAAAATAATTTTAACAAATAAGCCCTTCCATTAAGCAAAATAATTAAATCATTTAAGTCTTCCACCTAAATTAATTTTGATCTCAATAGTAAATTACTTAGGAAAAATCCCCAAAAATCACAGAAATTCACTTCTAATATGTTACCTAACATATATAAATCTCAGACCCAAATTCTTCATAATATGGTCGAAATTAATTTCTAAACCCAATTATTCATATTTTCCCCTGAAAATTCATAATGAATTTTCCCTAGCTTGGAAAATTATAAAAATTAAAACCCAACTCCAAAATAATGTTTTACATAACATATAAATTCCTCATGACATTCGAAATCCAAAATAAATGATTTTAACCTTAAAGTCGAATTGAAACTTTATCAAACAACCTTGTTTGAATCTAACATATCATAAAATCTATGCATATTATCATCAAAATCATTTTACATGGTTTAAACATAAAACCCAAAATCAAATGACCTTATAAACAAAAATAGAGATGGTTTTGATTATTATTCACCATGATCAGGATAAGGAAGTTGAGATTTGATCCTTGATTAATTCCTCTTGCTTGATTTCTTAGCTTTAGATTGATTTTCCTCTTTTCTTCCTTAGGTAATGGCCGGCTTGACCTTTTTATTTGCATTTTTGAATAATGAAAAGTGAACATGCAAAGAAATGGAAACGTTATTTTTAAGGGTAAGGGAATTACGGGTGCGGATATTACCCAAAAGGCCCACGTTTTATTTTCTTATTAATATTCTAATAAACCATTTCCATAAATTCATTGTTTAATTTTTAATTAAGCACGACCTCTAGTTAAATTTTCAAATCTCAATCCACTTATTGCTCTAATATTTACATTATTCTATTTAATTTATCTAATTAAATCTCCCGAATAATATTAATAAAAATTAGCGATGTTACAGGCTCCCCTCCTTAAAGAATTTCATCCTTGAAATTCAGTAAGGACTAAATAATAAACATAGAAATCATCTATAATAACTCCTAACAACAATACTAGCCTACCTGACTAGCAACTATCTATATAAAGGTAATATTGACATACCGTTAAAGCAGATCAGGACAAGTATCTCTAATCCTGTCTTCTGTCTCCCAAGTACAGTTCTTCTCGTTGTCGCTCCACTGAACTTTCACCAACTTGACAGTCTTGTTCCTCAATCTTTTCTCATCTCTTGCTACAACCCGAACTGGTTGTCTAACAAAATTCAGATTACGCTCCACTATCAAATCTTCCAACCCTGTCAGAGGAATAGTAGTCTCTGGATCATGCACATACTTGCGAAGATGAGACACATGGAACACAATATAGACATTTGCCATACTGCTCGGCAACTCTACTCTGTATGCGAGCTTTTCGATCCTCTCTATAACTTGGAATGGACCAACATATGTTGGTGCCAGTTTCCCTGACTTTCCAAATCGTACCACATCCTTCATCGGTGATACCTTAATGAAAATCTTATCTCCAACTGATAATTCTAGGTCTTTACGCCTCTTATCTACGTAACTCTTCTGTCTGGACTGAGCTTCCTTCATCCTTTCTCGGATCAATTCAATCTTCTATGTTGCCTCTCTAACCAGATCTGGACCTAAGACTAATCTGTCTCCGGTCTCCAACCAACATGCTGGTGATTTGCATGGCCTTCCATACAAAGCTTCAAAAGGCGCCATTCCTATACTAGTCTGATAACTATTATTATAGGAAAACTCCACTAAGTGTAGGTGATCTTCCAAAGATCCATCAAAGTCCAATACACAAGATCTTAACAAATCCTCGAGTACCTTATTGACTCTCTCTGTCTGCCCATCTGTTAGAGGGTGATATGCAGTACTCATCTTAAGCTTGGTACTCAAAACATCCTGTAGACTCTTCCAGAGTTCTTTAGTGAACAAATCATCTCTATCACTAGCTATACTACTAGGAATCTCATGCAGTCTAACTATGTTCTTCATGAACAACTTAGCTAGGTGTCGTCCTAGTTGACTTAACTGGAACAAAATGGGAACTCTTTGTCAACCTGTCCACTATGACCCATATAGTTTCATTTCCTTTATTTGACCTTGACAATCCGTCTATAAAATCCATGGATATCGAGTTTCATTTCCAAACTGGTATCTCCAAAGGTTGAAGTAACCCACTCGGCTTCTGATGTTCGGCCTTCACTTGTTGACAGCTTGCACACTGCCTAACCTACAAGCCGACAACCCTCTTCGTACCTTCCCAATAGAAGCACCTCTTCATATCTTGATACATCTTGGTCCCTCCAGGATGAATCATAAATTTGGATCGATGACATTCCTCAAGAACTTCTTTCCTTAAGTCCTCAACATTCGGAACACACAACCGTCCCTTCTTTCTCAACCATCCTTTCTGATCAAGACTAAAATCGTTTAGATTATCGATCTCCGTTCCAACCTCAAGCCTTCTAATTTTCTCGGCTAATAATGGATCCTCCTTCTGCTTAGAAGCAACCATTTTTGATCAAAACTGGTCGAACTTCTAAACAAGATAACATAGAGGTGCTCTGACTAGAACTAGCAGCCGATCTTAACTCCTCACTACAAGTAGTCAAAGCTTATAAGTCCCTTCATTCTACCAACATAGCTAACACCACATTCTGATGTCTTCTGCTAAGAGAATCGGCTACCTTATTTCCTTTCCCAGGTGTATACTCTATACTAAAATCATAAGCTACTAAAAACTCCAACCACCTCTGTTGTCTCATATTCAACTCATTCTGAGAGAATAAGTACCTTAAAGACTTATGATCTATGTATAGCTTAAATCTCTCTCCTAAGAGATAATGTCTCCAAATCTTCAATGCGAATATCACTGCAACTAACTCCAAATCTTGAGTAGGATATCTTACTTCATGCGGTCTAAACTGTCGTGAAGCGTAGGCAATAACTTTGCCCTTCTGCATCAACACAGCTCCTAGTCCAGTCCCACATGCATCAGTATACACCACCAACCCTTGGTTTCCGTCTAGAACTACTAACACTGGTGCGTTAGTCAACAAATGCTTTAACTTAAGGTATGCTTCCACACATTTGTCGGACCAAACAAACTTCACATCCTTCCTAGTTAACTTAGTCAAAGGTGCTGCTATCCGTGAGAAATCCTTGATGAATCTCCGGTAATAGCTAGCAAGTCCAAGAAAACTCCTCATCTCAGTCACAATCTCTGGTCTCCTCCAATTATTAACAACTTCAATCTTATCTGGATTGATTGACAAGCCCTTCTCTGAAACCATGTGATCAAAAAACTTAACCTCTTTCTTCCAAAAATGACACTTGGAAAATTTTACTTTTAGCTGATGCTGCCTCAGCGTCTTAAGCACTACTCTAAGATGATCTTCATGCTCTCTATCATCCTTAGAGTATACTAAAATATCATCTATAAACTCCAACACAAACCTATCCAAGTACTCTCGAAAAACTTGGTTCATCAAATCCATGAAGAAAGCAGGTGCATTTGTTAATCCGGATGGCATTACTAACCACTCATACGAACCGTACCTAGTCTGAAATTCTGTTAATGGAATACTGTCCTCTGCCACTCTTAACTGATGGAAACCTATCGCCAAATCCAACTGGAAAAACACTCTGACTCCACACAACTAATCAAAGAGATCATCTATTCTTGGCAAAGGATACTTATTCTTAATCATCCTCTCGTTCAACTTACGATGGTCGATACACATCCTCAACGACCCGTCCAGTTTCTTCACAAACACCGTGGCTGCTCCCCAAGGTGAACTGCTTGGTCTAATAAAATTCCTCCCTTCTAGATCCACTAGCTGCACCTTCAATTCTTTCATCTCGGTTAGTGTCATCCTGCTAGGTGGTCTACTCATAGGTTCAGCTCTTGGTACAAGATATATCTGAAGCTCAACAGCTCGTTTCGGTGGTAATCCTGTAACCGACTCAAAGACATCTCTAAACTCTCTTGCTACACGAACCTGACTTAACACTTCTCCCACTTCCATAGCACTTAACAAAGCATAAATACTCCAGTCAGAATTCTCCACCGAGAATATAATTCAGTTATGACTATCAGGGCGTCTTAGTGATATTTCCCTATCTTGGCAAAATATCCTAGCATCATATTTACCTAACCAATCCATACCCAAGATGATCTTGAAATCTATGAAATCAAAACATATAGACTGCATGTGAACTTTTGACCTTATAATTCTAGTTCTGATTGGTCACATCTCATCCATATAGTTGCATACCCTCCTATCGGATTTGCAACCCTTAAGGAAGTAACAAGGTATGTGGGTTCTAAGCATAACCTATCAACCAAACACTGAGATATAAATGAATGTGATGCACTAGTATCAAATAGTACCCTCTTTGGTGTACTCTAAATCAAAAGCGTACCTTCCATCACAGTCTTCCCTTTTCAGCTGCAGTTAGCCTAGCAAATGATGGCCCAATAGCAAAGACGTTTCCCCTATCCGTCCTGATTGATTCTTATAATTTCCAACTTGACCACAGTTGAAGCATTTCACACCTTTCTTTTCTGTAGCTTTCTTTCCCTTGCTTGATCGACACTCATGAGCATAATGACCTTTCTTGTCACACTTGAAGCAAACTAACTCAACTTTTGCCTTCTTGATAGTTTCTCCCTTCTAGGCTCCCTTCTTCTTAAAGAACTTTCTCTTCTTTCCCTGAGAACCCTAAGTTTCAATCGGCTTTTCTCTCGCACAAATAGCAAGCATCTCCTCATGTCGGATTGCCATCTCCACAACTACATTACAAGGATCATGGAGATGTGTTAGGGTCGCCCTAGCAATCTTAGGCCTCAATCCCCGAATGAACCTCTCATTCCTCCTGATGACGGTGTCTATGGTAGCATACCCATATCGGGACAACTCACTAAACTTAGTAGCATACTCGATTACCGACATCTCTCCCTACACCAAATCCATAAACATTCTCAACAACGCTGACTTAGCAACTTCAGACAAAAACCTCTGTTCAAATCTCCTTCGGAATTCTACGCAAGTCAACTCTTCCTTCGAAACTCCGACAGTAACACTATTTCAACAATGAAGCGCTGCCCCTTGAAACTGCCTAGAGGCCAGCTTCCTCTTCTGCTCATCATCCAAACCCATATCAGCGAAGATTCTCTCATAATGTAATAGCCAATTCTCCAATCTATGACATCCTCCGTTCCCATAAACGGCTTCCTACCAAGACTGGTGTAGTCTCTGCTTAACTTAGCATAGTTATTCTCAATTGGAGCCACGGGATTAGCTCCTCCAACATTCCCAGCAACTCCAGTTGTAGCTCCTGCTTGCATCAGATTGACGAAGAACTGATACAACATCCTCATATCCACTGGTGGATTTCCAGCACCCACATTGGCATCTGCATTTTGGTTAGCATTAGCCTGTCGACCCGGGTTCCTCCTGGTGGGTCGAGCATTTCCGTTGGTTATGGTGCATCCTCCACCGAGGTTTCCTCTTCCGTTTTCTACATATATATCTTCTCTCTTGTAAATCTACATACGAGCCTTAGTAATATACATAAGAACAGTCTAAGAGAGAAGGGAATACGTACTTATATACATATATCTTTATCACATACAAGTATGTTACTATAGTTTTATCCAAACCCCGATTTTATTTTCTGATTCATTGGATTATGTTTTGAAAAATCTTTTAGGTTTAAATTTCTTTTAAGTTTCACAAACCTATGCTCTGATACCAACTTGAAACATCCGCCACGTAGAGGCCTAAAACTAACGACTACAGATGATGCAGTCATACATAGTTATTAAACCTCGGTGACCAAATACGGTAATGTTAGGTACATTGATATAATAGAAACACATGGATATGAAAAAAATTAAAATCATAAAACAACTTTCACATTCCATTTCAAATCATTTCAACATTTGTTACACAATCCCATATTCGAGAACCATGTTCAAAGAAAATATAATTATTACAACATACGCTAAGAGATGCCTCCTTGGATGATAAGAGTATTTATAACTAGGCAATTAAACAACTTTTCCTTTACAACAAAACACGGCAGAATCAAAAGGAAAAAACTCCTAATAGCTACCTTGCCTTCTGCACATCTCCGGAAACTTATTCGTCTAATGCAGTACCTGAAAACCTCAACTCTCAAACTACTTAGAGTTAATTGAGCACTCGAGAGTTTAAGGGGAAAACATAAACTTCGAGTTAGGCATAAAACCTAGTATGAATAATAATCTACCATCTCAAACCATATTTAGATATCTAGTGAGATCACGCCGCTTAGTGGAACGGGGTTTTCCCCTCACTAATATTGTATCCAAAGCTTTATAAAAACCATATACTATGCTCCTACATCCACAATGGTTAAAACATAACAATTCAAAATATTATGATGATATGCAAACAAGTATCCTCATTCATTTTGACTTTCTGCCTCAGTTATATTTTATAGGGTCACTATTAACCTATTATTTTCATGAGCTTACTAATAACCTGTTTAAAACTTATGGACTCCCTGTCCGGTTTTATAGTTTTCATGGGATCATTAAGAACTTATTGGCCCCTACCAATAACTTCTTTATCATGGGTTCTCCCTGAACCTAATGGGTTCTCCAATAACTTCCCTCTTATCCTAGTTTTCATGGGTTGACTAGGAACCTATTGACTTCTGTCAATAACTTAATCCGAATTTAGTTTTTATGGATTCACTACAAACCTATTGGCCCCTTCCAATAACTCTTTCTAATCATAGTTTTCATGGGTTTACTATGAACCTGTTTATCTGAAAACTTCTTTAATCAGTATTTAGACATCCTATATTTTGGTCTACCTGACCTCCTTCATGCAATTTTACTCATACAGGAGTTAACTCAATTTATATTCACTACTGGGTCAACCTAGCTGCTTATTCCGCCCTTTCTCCCCAAAATACAGTTATAGGTCCATTTTAAAGTGAAAATGTATATTAGATGAAGCAAACATAATAACATAATATAACCAACATCTATGGTTTAATATCCTTGAAAGCATTTTCATATGAAACATGGTTAATACCTTTAACCTATTATTTTATCAAGGAAAGCTTCTTCAAAAACTCCATACTTAAAAGTCATTTTAAAACTCCTTTATTTATGCCATGGTTTTTCCTTTAAAAATGAGATTGGGTTCTTTGTTTAAAAAACTAAGGCTTTCGAAACCTTAAACTTTTACTTTCAAAACCATTGGATAACCTTCTTTGAAAGCATTCAAATCTTCTTTTCAAAACACTAAGCATATGCCTTTCAAAACACTTTGAATCATCTATTTTGTACCTTTCGAAAATATTAAAGCATGACTTATTAACTCATAAAAGCATAGCTTCGAAACCATTTGAAAGTACCCCTTTCGAAATAATTTGAAAGTATCACTTTCGAACCCATTGGGTTTATCTTTAAAAATATCTTTTGGGTCAAAGTGAATAAATGAAAGCACCCCTTTTGAAATTATTAACCTTCGTATAAAAGAGTTTAGGAAAAACTGATGGCTTCGGAACCATCATTTAGAAAGCTTAAATCATTTAAGTAAAACAATCGAAGGTTAGCTTCGAAACCCCTTTCGAAGCCATTGCCTTCGAAATCATTAACCCTTTCGAAAGCTATAGGAAGCGGATTAATATATTTAAATAACAAAAGTTACCTTTCGAAAGCATTAATGACTTCAACACATTCGAAAGGTATAAGGTCGGCAGTAGGGTTTCGATTGGGTTGAAACTAACCTTTCAAAAGCTTTGATTTAAAAACAAGGCAACTCTTTCGAAAGCTTCACTTTAAACAAAAGGTGGTAATATATTCGAAAGCAACTTCTTCGAGAGCTACATTGAAGGGGTTTCGACCTCTTCGAAAGCATTCTTTTAAAAACAAGGCAAGCGCATGTCTTTTGAGAGTAAAACAAAGGCTTCAACCCCTTTCGAGAGCTTGGTTTCGACACCATACCTTTTGTCCCTCTCCAATCCACTACGTACCAACTTAATAATATCTTCTGTATTGGTTTTGACTTGGGTGTTTTCGACTTGGTTGAGGCAGAAGTATAGAGTCGAAAGGTAGCCTATGAAAGCGGCAAAACAACATTTTAGGGTAAAGGCTATTTTAATGCCTTTTTAAGTAATTGCTTTTATACTAACTTGCCAATTTGTAAACATTTGATTAGTTGCCATAAACTTTTCAAATTCTTTCTAAAATAAACTGCCGTAATTATTTCAGATCTAATTAAAATAATTTTAACAAATAAGCCCTTCCATTAAGCAAAACAATTAAATCATTTAAGTCGTCCACCTAAATTAATTTAATCTCAATAGTAAGTTACTTAGGAAAATTCCACAAAAATCACAGAAATTCACTTCTAATATGTTATCTAACATATATAAATCTTAGACCCAAATTCTTCATATACGGTCGAAATTCATTTCTAAACCCAATTATTCATATTTTCCCTTGAAAATTCATAAATTCATTCCCTAGCTCGGAAAATTATAAAAATTAAAACCCAACTCCAAAATAATATTTTACATAACATATAAATTCATCAAGGCATTCGAAATCCAAAATAAATGATTTTAACCTTAAAATCGAATTGAAACTTTCTCAAACAACCTTGTTTGAATCTAACATATCATAAAATCTATGCATATCATCATCAAAATCATCTTACATGGTTTAAACATAAAACCCAAAATCAAATGATCTTATAAACAAAAATAGAGATGGTTTTGATTATTATTCACCATGATCAGGATAAGGAAGTTGAGATTTGATCCTTGATTAATTCCTCTTGCTTGATTTCTTAGCTTTAGATTGATTTTCCTCTTTTCTTCCTTAGGTAATGGCCGACTTGATCATTTTATTTGCATTTTTGAATAATGAAAAGTGAACGTGCAAAGAAATGGAAACGTTATTTTTAAGGGCAAGGGAATTACGGGTGCGGCTATTACCCATAAAGCCCACGTTTTATTTTCTTATTCATATTCTAATAAACCATTTCCATAAATTCATTCTTTAATTTTCAATTAAGCACGTTCTCTAGTTAAGTTTTCAAATCTCAATTCCCTTATCACTCTAATATTTATATTATTCTATTTAATTTATCTAATTAAATCTCCTGAATAATGTTAATAAAAATTATGGGTGTTGCAAAGGGCTTCCGCCCTTATTAAACTTAAAGTGAGTTTGCTTACGAATGCAATTAGCTGTTGAGATTAACAAAATAGTTGTCCACATCTCATTAATATATAAATAATTGTATTGAAGTGTGGATCTGGATGCTTGTATTGTGTAGCAGATTATTTGAATATATAGTGGTGATGTCTAAGAACCGTTAAGCAATAAATCGGGTACAAGTTTAGTCAACATTAAGAAGACTATGAAATTTAGTATTTGGAATATAATTAAACATTATTCGTTTTCAAGATTTTTTTACTACCACGATTAACCTTCCATTGTTGATAAGTTTTAATTGTATTCACGATCATATTTTTTTAATCGCCTAAAAACTATAAATAGGTGGCTTATCTCACAATTTGTGTTAAATCTATTTAAATAAATTTGTAACAAGATGTGTTTTTGTTATTTGGTTTGAGTAGGATACCAATGAATGTAAGATTACATAAGTAAATATAAACACTCATATCCTGATTAGACCTTGATTGAAAAATAATATCAAACATCAATAGTAACAAGAACATAAACTCAGAATATTGTCATATTGATAAATTTTCCATTCAAATCATTATTGTGCCTTTTTTCACCTAAAGGACAGTTGGGATAAATGTTACTACTCATTCCTCTCTCGCTCTCCATTCTTCTTCTTCCTCTTCATTTTTTTAGTTTAAAATATTTTATTATTCACCTTATAAACTTAGAATGTCATAGTTTAGACATGGTTTTATACTCTCAGTTATTCGTATAGTTTCATTAGAACGTCTAATTCTAAAGTAATCAAGAATAAGGCTAAATACAGAAAATCGATTTTCTAGTTTACCCTAATGTGTAAAAGGTAGTGTAAAATGGACGTGTCTAATTTTTTCTCTTTGGTAGGGTTAAATTCATCTAGTTTTATCTCTACAATAGGAAATGCAAAAATATATGTATTTAAATTTTGTGTTAAAACAGTTGTATTTTGCCTTAAATAATACTTACTTTCCAGACTTAATCGGAAAACTAAGTTGCTAAAACCAAGCTAGCACTCTGCAGCCATCCTAATTCTGTCTTCATCCAAGCATGCAAAATTCTTCATTAATGAACCTGTTACAGGCAATATTTGCAACTTGTAGCGGTGAAGGTCGGTTACGATAGTGACTACTAGTGCCGACATTAGGTGATAGGAAGGCGGATCATTATGACTAGTGCTAGGAGGAGGGTTAGGATGGGTGCATGGTAGGTGGCTTGATGCTGATTTGGGAGTTAATTATCTTTAATTTAAGTTAAGGTTTGAATATGAGTGGGAATGTCCATTTGAATATTTGCCATTAGATTGAAATCTAAGCAGAGTTTATTGGGATTTGGAATTTGAATAGGAGAAGAATCGAAAAAAGAAAATGGAGGACATTTAGTGTGAGAAGAAAAGGGATGAAATGCGCGTTTTTGAAGAAAACGAAGTGCGTCAGGATCCTATTATTTTTGGCTTCAGACTATTTTATTTTGGCTCTCTACTATAAGGCAAGCCTTCCTACAATCAGTTTGATTAATCAGAAGAGCAACCTTAATAATTTCTTGCTCCAATATTACATTTTGTTTCGTTACAAAATGTAACGTCTTGGGGTTCCAACGGTTTCGGGAACTAGATGCTTGTTTGACAAGTGCCTAGAGTTCAAGCGCTTGTTCAACAAGCTCCTGAAGATCGGATGCATGTCAGAAAATCTTCCACTTAAGGGTGCTTGTCCAACAAGTGCCTGAGCTTCAGACACTTATTAAACAAGTGGCTATATTAGGTGTCAACCTGATATTATTTATGAATTCTCAACTTTCACCCCTCATTCTTTTCACTTTTTGCCCTAATAGTCGAAATGCTGCCATGATTCATCAACATTCTAGACAAAGTGTCCTTACACGGCCGATACTAATGATGGTTCAGTTCATACCATTCTAGATGCTATCGTTACCGCAGATGATCTTCGATGCTTGCATGAGGTGCCACTAACGAAGGGACATTGACAGAGTGCTGCGTTACTGATGCCGCAAGTATATTTTTAATGTATAGCTATTAGATAAATATGCCTATCATAAATTATAAATATTTTTCTGTTGTTTAGTTTACCGTTAAATAATTACCTGTATATGCTAGTCACATAGCTATGCATGGTGGTTGGCATAAGTGCATTATCAAGTACTTTCACACATTACCCGAGCTGATTAGGGTTATGTTATATTCTGCGTGTTTACCGGCTTTGACCGACGATGAGGTTAAAGGAGGTGCTATGCAACAAGCAAAACCTAAATGGACTTGAATTTCGACTAAATCGAAAACCAAGTCCATTAGGACACATATCGTTGGTTTTGGTAACCTATAATAAACACAAATATATCAAAAGGCGATCAATATAAACTCACAAAATACTGACTGAGACTACTACCTTGGAATAAATAGTATTCATTTGATATCCGGTTGCCTTATCAACACAAAGCATGAATGAGAAGACTACACTATCTACTGTTCCCGTCTTGCACCAGTACATCGTCCATTTAAATCTATCATGTGGGTTGTAATGAGGAGGGGGTCAGAAAAAAGTTTCGATGATTGAAAATTTACATACTTTATCCGTAACACTAATTTATATCGATTGATTTCTATTCTTATATCCATTATTTACGGCTAATCCGTTCAACCTACGTGCACATACGATATGCTTAACCTCCTCTGAGGTATAACTATATATAAACATATTCCTATACACATATATGTCTAAATGTTGTACTACCGAAAGACCCTGACCACTTAATACTTTTTGAATAGGGAGGAGGCGAACCCAACGACCATTTAATACCTCAACCCTGAAGCAAGCATTTCATACCGTAATCGTTAGTCGGTCGGTTTTAGCTTCATAGACTAATAGCCCCTATAGTCGACTTTATAATATAATTGTCGTATTACTATCATATCTCAAAGACCCATCTAAGGATTAACTAGCCCACCTCCAATAGACAAACTTCTAACTAATTAAACTTTGATATCCATGCTTATCACATACGGATTCTACACTAGTAGAAAGTGAAATCCGTTAAGGCATAACCCGAGCCATTGCTACCGACCACTCGGGATCGTTGGTAGTCATAGCATATATACTAGCTCTACTACTAATTATCGGCTCAACAACAATACTGACATAGCCCGCCGACCACCCATAGCCGAAATCCCATTTGGACTAACCTAATGTAAGTTAAGAAAAATGCCTATTCCAGTTACTTAATACCTCTTATCAAAAATGACGTAGACCACATTTCCCTAAAAATTATCAGACCATCTAATACTTCAATTCTAAGGTGAACTCTTGGTATATTTTCCCCTACCTGTACGCAACCATATATCCCTTTCCCTGGGGTCTTATGATTGGAGATGTCTCACATCAGTAGTAAGTATACACAACTTATGGTAGCCTCTAGGTGAAGGGCAAACTTCTATTGTATAACTCTACTGATCTCGCATCCCAACCCACTAAATCAAACCAACCATCCTAAGCTTAAATGTTGAGCTAGGCCCACTAATTCACACTCGTTCTAAACGTATAATTGAAGCTATATAATTTGCTGCTATGAAAATTATACTGTCTTCCAGCATTTAATTCCTAACTTATATGTTTATTTACTATATTCCACAAATGTCAATTATCTGTAATAAATGGTCGTTATTATTTTAGTAGGATAATCTCTAATAACATTTATTTATTCGTTCTGATTCAACCTATTATTCCTATTTAATTTTCCATAAATTCCATATTAAATCCTTCAACTAGTCCCATTAAACGAATTTATGTCTCCATTTAATTCCACTAACTCCCTATTAACTGCATACTTATTGCCCCATTAATTTTGGGAGTACTATCTCTTTTCCATCTATGCATCCTAATCCTATAATTTGCTATGCTATTTTTAACTAGAAGAACTAATTATAAATAATGTGAATATTGACGTATATTACGCTGCATAATCGTATTGTTATTTTTAATCGGTGAGCGCGGTTATATGTATATATATGTATATTCCTATTACTAACTATTAATTCCTAAATCAGAACATTCCTTTTCACGTTTTAATTTATCAGAGCTATCTTTCCAAAAAGGATTACTATTATAAATTTCGCTAAATTCACCAAAAGTGGGACCTTGCTTCACTTGAAATTACAAAGAATTATCTCTTTTCTTTTACTGAAATAGATAGTGCAAACTACAGGGAAGAACATATGTACTTTGCAATCTCTTTCATTTTTTTGTATATTACTAATTATTACAAATGATGCACTTTTTATTCATTTGTGGAATTAGATAATTTATGAAAATTATATGAAAATAGATACAATTAAATTATACAAACAATGCTCCCGATAAATTAAAGCATAGAAATTAACATTCCAAGTCAAATTAGGGCAACCAAAATTAATATTAACAAATTACAAGCAATTATCCTAAATCTAAGATAAATCTTAGAATCTTATCAACATTCCACTTTAATACATTTATGGATTGATTTCCAGATTTTTAGATTAGAGTGTTAACACCAGTTCTGTTTCAATTATCTAACTTTCAGAATATGTAGGCAATATTCCTATACGTTCATTTTAAGCCTACAGCTCATTAGATCTTATATAGGTATAATAATTAAATAAAATTCAATGATATAAATTTTAATGTTATAAATAAATCATATAATTTTCCACTCACCTTTCTAGCTTTCCAAATATCCCAAATCATATTTCTTTCTTTTAATTTGACTCTTTTTTCATTGTAATCCCAAAAAATATGTATGACAAGGTATATACATATTTTAGAATTACAGATTTGAGAAGAGTTGGAGTTAAGGGGAATATATATTTATAATTATAGAAATTACTTTTTTCTTCTGCAACATTGTTCACTTCTTCTCTTCTTCTCTTTTATTTTCCGCCCATCTTTGATTTGTGTATGTAAAAATAATATATTATTATTTCTAGAAATAGTGGAGAAGGGAAAATGGAAGTGCATCGTTGTTTTGGTTAGAAAATATGAGTAGAAAAGTGAAGGGCCATGCCTGTATATATATGTGCTCATATCAACCATATCTGTTAAATTTAAATTAATAAAATCCGGCCCGTTCTGCAAAGGTTCAACCCTAATCACCACCTTCACAACCGGTCGACCGCCTCGTATAAGCAATTGATCGTTAGCGATCGACCGATCCAAGTAAGGAATCGATCGCAAAACTTCACATATGAAAGTTGCTCATAAAATCGCCATGAATATAATGATACAAGTTTCGCGGTCACATTCTGTCGTTTGCTAAAATTCCATTCTTGAGCCTTAATAATCATTTGTTAATTACTGTTAATTTTACCGGTGTTGCATTCTCCGCAACCCCCTAAATGAATTTTGAGGTCGTCGAAATTCCTTAAGTGTTGAATCATGTAACATAGCATGCAAGCATTCTAAACTTTCCAATCACTTAGTGTATAACCAAATTTGCAGCCAAATGTGTAAAGTTTATGGCGTATCACAACATATATGATATGCATGTCCAATAATTCTAAATCGGCGCCTCCTATATGAATACGTTCTTTTAGGAAAAAAACATCTTGAAAATATGATGCAAACAACTTATATAGACCGACAATTCTATATGCATGCAAGTTTTCAAAAATCAAAAATCCTTTTTCACATAACAATTTCCACATTCCTACAAATAGTAGTATGGTTCAATCAATTTTACATCCAATCCTTGCCATCCAATACCTGACACACAACTTCTAACATCCAAAATTTTGAAAATCCAGTTTTTTGAAATCCACTCTCTTGCGCCGAAAATGGAATTTAGGTGGAGAATTCTACATTCACAACTTTCTTTTGGACGGCTATTTCGTAGCATCTTGGAACCTTCTCTTTTGCCCCTAAATATTTTTTCAACTTTTCCAAATGCAATTTACATAAGAAAGTTTATTTTTGATGTTAAAATGGAATTATTATTATAAACGCAAACTTTGTTCACTATTAACAAGGTATGGAAATATAAATTCCAAAGCTAAAACAACTTTTTCTCTTATTACTCCTTACCTTTTGTATACTATCACCCTTGTCGAACAATAAAATTTATATTCACTAACACGTCAACCCTCACTATGCTAAGCATTGTCATTTTCCCCCTTCATCAAACTTGCAAAATAGTTTGAAAAATTGAATCCCTAAAAGCATTTAAACACCATTTCTTTCAAAAGCACTTAAACAAAATTTGATAAAGCATTTGAACCCAATTTCTCAAAAGCATTTAAACAAAATTTTCGAAAGTATTCGAACACAGTTTTCAAAACATTTGACACCCCATCCTTAAAAACAAATCAAGCCACATCTTAACGTAATCGAGATTCAGTCGATGAGTTAATGCAAATGATTGATCCTAGCATTGTGCAGTTAATCTTAGATTTAGGAACCCTTCCATTTTCTTCAAAACAACGACACACATGCGTATTTATAAACTTCAGCTTTTAAGGCATATGGATAGTGACCCGAGATTTCGCAACAACCTTTCCCTATCCTTTGCTTGCTAAAATTTATTTTTCCCAAATTCTAAAGTTCTTGGGACTAAAGCATTCTAGATGATAATTTAATTTCGTAATCCACTTCATAAACTTTCATCCTTAACTACATTTCATCGCTTATTAAGTGTTATTATGAGATCTTTTTATTTACACTATTTCCCTATACATACACACACAAAACATACAAATACATATATATAGAGCGATCAAAGCTCATCCTAAAAATCAATAAAGTGATAAAATAGGAACATATCTCATGTCATTTCATACGCTTTTCAATGCCCGAATGGAGACAACCAGCGATTATAACCTAAAAGAAAGCAATTGTTGGAAACTGCCCTTCAACATCAACTGGTGTTAATGATGTTGTAGCCCCATCACTCCTTATTCAATTTAGATGGACATTTCTAGTATGTCATTCTACTATAACCCATATGTCTTAACTTACCACCTTGGCTTCTAATAAATAAGGTCCATCCATTATTTCCATCATTACACTCGATTATGGGATAGATTGCGCATTCCCACACTACAGTGGATAAGAAATATAAACTATGAACATTTGAATAATTCACTGGACAATTGGCTTGTTGGAATAACTTTCCTACCTTCTACCTTTCCTTCTTTAACCATTGATTCAACTAGCATCATTTATGCGTGTTTGCCATCTCTTACCCTCTTCTTCGATCAATACAATCTTTCTACAATCAAAATCTCTTGATAATATCCACAAACTTTGGTATTTGCCTTCTTTATCTATGACAACCTGCACTTCCTGACACACCAATCCAAAGTCTAGGGTAACTTTTAAACTCGTGTTGGTGTCAAGACATATGGGCTATCGAGTTTTTAAGCATTACAAAGACTAAAGATATAAGGTTAAAATCTATGGCATTCTACACTTTCAGATCTCATTGCAAAAGGAAATAAAATATAAATACAAAAAATAATAATCATAAAAAATATCTCAAAAAACATGGTCTCAAAACAATATGTGGGTAAAATCCAAAGAATACAAAAATACGGCACATAGTCTGATAAGTGCTAAGTATGGTAAATAGTTACACATTGGGTAATAGGAAATAAAGAGCAACTCCAATGGCAAGCTCGCCTCTCCACGTACTAATCTCCCGACTAATCACCTGCTGCCATATCCTCCGTGATGGGGGAAAAGAAAGGAAAGGAGTGGGTAGTCTGGTGAACGAGTTACATCGTTAATATAAGGTGATCACATGCAATTAACTTCATAAATACTCTACGGACCTAGAGTATCCTAGTTGTGTTTGTAATTACCAATTTCATTTATCTAAGGAATAGCTTTGAACATGCCTACAAAGACATCTTGTGAAGGCTCATACTTAACATTGAACAAATAATCAAACATTGAAAAACTATGGATCAGCTATAAGCTACTGGAACTATCCCAACATTGGGTTACCTACAACTTCAACCTTGGGACTACATTTCCCAAATTATGGCTACACGTATCATATCTATGCATTTGGGGGTGCCTGCAATGCTGACTCGCGCAGAAGAAATCTTCTACGTCCATGTCCATCTTTCAATGGTAACGTAATGCCTCTTATCGCATTGCACCTGGATCCATCAACAATGCAGTATCACGCCCGCACAAACGTGCATTTCAAGAAACTCTCGTTAGTGCCAGGCCAAACACTTCTCCAGATATCATCTTCAATGTCCACAACCACTGTGGAACCTCATGTGAGTTTAATATTCAATAGAATTGCCCCATTCGAAAATCGACCATACTCAATAAATACAGCCTAGGCCTTGTTGCATGCGCACACATCTATCCAGTCCCGCAATATCTAAGAATCGCAAATATAGGGAGCTGGTTTTCCTATTTACTAACATCCATATATAACTATATATATAATTAAATTAATAACCAAATCCTTAAGTTGATATTCATACTATACTCAGAATTCGTAACCGGTCAACCGCTGCTAACTGGAGCGGTCGACGCTTGTTGTCAGCCGGCTCAAGTGAGCCTGTCGATTGACCGGGTTGTTTACTATGTATTTTAATCATCGTTGTTTGTTAATTATCATCGTTTTCAATTATAGTAGACGTTAATTAAAGATTGCATATTACAGTAAACTGTTAATTATAGTGAACCATTATTTTTCCAATCTACATTCTCCAAAGTTTTCAATTACAGTATTTAGCGATTTTATAAGCATGTTAGTTTATCAAAATGAACTGAATCAGATTTATAGTTAATATATGATTTATATTCAATTCAACAAATAGTGTAATTCAACCTAACCAATTTTTACACAATAGGTTTACTTTATCCAGATCTAGATTATACAAGAATCATATTCAATTAGATTGAATTCTTATTCAAATTCGAATCTTTGACTATAATTCGATAAACTATATTTTTGATTTAACCTAAATAATGTGAGGAATGCGGATTACGGATCTTAAGGCTAGGAATAACACTAGGGGTGAATAGTGTTTATAAGAAATTACTAAATCTTTTTGAGATTATGTTAATTTGAACACAAATGTATGCAATATTCAGACACAGATATAATCACAGAAACAAACACAGATGCAGAAATAAAGTAAATGCAGTAAAGGAAAGAACACACCGGATTTTATACTGGTTCAGAGTTACCCTACATCTAGTCCCGCACAACTAAGTATGGACTTCCTTTCAAAAGCAATTCAACAATTACAACCCTCGGTTTCAAGGCTACGAGGTACACCTTCCAGAATCACAATCCTCCGGGTAGAGATACTTGATTTCCGGGGCAACAAGTTCACCCAATTGATTTCCAAGGCTACAATCACACCTTTTCTCACTTGATTGATTTCCAAGGCTGCAATCACACCTTTTCTCGCTAGATAGATTACAAAGAAGCCTATAACTCTGAATAGCACTTGGATCTTGTTGAGATAGTGATAGAGAATCAAACCAGAGATGATCTAGTTAGATTCAATGTTGATTTCGGCAGAGTGATGATAGGATTTTGAATAAGAAAATGTGGAAGAAGAAGAGAAGTGAAAAACCAGAAAATCTGTATTAAAATTCGTTGAAACTAACCCCTATTTATAGAAGAACAACAGCCATGTCCATTTGTGAAAGGTTATGGCGAATAGACACTTCATTTGAAATTCAAATTTTTGAATCTAACTGTCACTATGTCGACATGGGGTACTAGGGCATGTCGACATCCCAAAGCATTTTTTGATGATTTGATTTTCTTTGAAAATAACCTTTATATTATATTAAAAACTATTTAAACATTATAAATATACTTGACTATAGATAAAATACATAGATAAATATAGAGAATAATATATATAAAATTTTACTATAATTTTATATTTAAATCTAAGTATAAATATATTATAATTAAAAGATAGTTTAAAACAAACGAAGTTTAAAACAAGAGTTTATTTAAAAACAAAAACAAAGAATATTTTAAGGCTAAAACATCTTTTTTGAAAATCATTTGAAAAGATAATTTTTAAGGCTAAAACATTTTGAAAAGCAGTTTTGAAAATCATTCTGAAGTAGTTTTGAAAATCATTTTGAAGTAGTTTTGCAAGCTTCTTCCTGCAGAATATCTCATCATATCAGGACTCGAGAACTTGTACAAAATCAGGATGTTCGTGGGTTTGTAAGCCACTTGTCGTAGGTTTGTAAGCTACTTGTCGTGGGTTTGTAAGCCACTAAAAAGATAGAAATGGGTTCCATCCCAAAAGAAAAATGGAGTGAAGATTTCAGTGCTATTATGAAGTTTTAACATAATTCTAGACTCAATACTTATCTTGAAATCTTGGACTCTTGATAATCTTGATATTCTCGATACTCATGAGTCTTCAATCTTGATATCTTGAATCTCTATACTGTACAGTCTTCATTCTTTGTACCTGCATGGTTAAATCCTGCATATACATATATATCTAAACTATAATGTTAGTATTTATATTTTATAATCTTATTCTAAGGTTGTTGTCATCAAAACCATCATCTCAAGGACTAACAATCTGCCCCTTTTTGATGATGACAACCTTTGTTTATAAAATATTACTTCTATCCTATTGACTCCCCCTTAAACTAATAACCCCCCCTTAATCTATGCCTAACTACCCTATTTTATATTTCTCTCCCTTTGTCATCAACAAAAACAAACTAACGCCAAACTATATAACTCTTAGTCTAATACCCTATATGATTACAATGGTAGTGTTATCATAGATAATCAATACTTACTTGTAAACCTAGAACTTAGTCCTAAACTACTAACATTCCTAACCAAGTATCTATATATAACATATATAGGAAGAACACACAACATTTATTAATTATATATTTGTTTAAATTTACATTTTCGTAAAACATGACAAGTATACACAAAACGATGAAAATGAAAGAGAATAAACTACTGAGTATCTTTGACAATTGGAGATCTATGGATCGAACAATTTGAATAATGGAAACAGAAATTTCCACGTTGTTCAACCAAGTTTCCATCCTTGTCAAAACATACTTCGCCAGCGCAAATGACTTTGTCGTTGTCTTCCGCATGCTCTTCTTCCATTGGTTCTTCTTCTTCTTCTTCACTTTCCTCTTGTTCATGATCTCCTGAAGAGTCCTCGTCAATCAAGATTGGATTAGCATGATTGTCCATTAGAAATTTTTGCAAATTCCTAAGGATTTTGCCTTGCCTCTCTTGTTCTTTGGCCATTCGAAGTTGCATCACTTGGATTTCAGTCATTAACTGAAGTGCATCCTTCAGAGAATCCTCCATTTTTGTCACTCGGGCGAGCATAGTACGTTGGAACGGATCAGAGGTAGGAGAAGGGAACGAAAAGGTTGATTTGATGTTTGATTTGGAAGAGGAGGCCATTGATAAATTGATTTCAGAAGATAGAACAAAAAGAGAACAGAGAGAATGAAGAAAATTTCGAAAATAAGAAGAATATATAACTAATTATTTGAATTATGGTGGGAAAAAATTTTAAAATTAAAAAAAAAACGTTATATGTCGACATGGGTATGGGGGGATGTCGACATGGTTCTCATTATTTTTACTATTTGATTTAATTTTTAATTATTTGTTATTTATATTTTATATTACAGTTAATGAACAAATACCTAATTCTCTTCTTAATTTAGTAAATGTAGATTCATTTAAGGGTTTTGTTAAGATATCAGCAATTTGATTTTCAGAATTGATATAGTCGAGAGTAATTACTTCTCTACTTATATTATCTCTGAAAAAATGGTGTCTGATATCAATATGTTTAGTTCGAGCATGTTGAGTAGTATTTTTGGATAAATTTATTGCACTAGTATTATCACAATAAATTGGTGATTTTGAGATATTTAAACCAAAATTTTTTAATGTTTGTTGCATATATATTACTTGAGAACAAGCCAAAGCAGCAGAAATATACTCTGCTTCAGTTGTTGATGGAGACATTGTGTTTTGCTTTTTACTAAACCAGGAAATCAAAGAATGCCCTAAAAAGTGACAAGTTCCACTTGTACTTTGTTGGTCTGATTTACAACCAGCATAATCAGCATCACAGTAAGATATTAAGTCAAACGAATCATTTTTAGGATAAAATAAGCCATAATCAAATGTGTGTTTAACATGTCTTATAATACGTTTTACAGCTTTTAAGTGAGTTTCTTTAGGTTGGGATTGATACCTTGCACAGAGACAGGCACTATGCATGATATTAGGTCTACTCGCAGTGATATAGAGTAGTGATCCAATCATTCCTATATATAATTTTTGATCTACATCTTTCGAGAGATCTTCTTTACTAAGGTACTCATTGGTTGCCATGGGAGTGGGTTTTCCACTCGCAGTAGTCAAACCAAATTTATTAACTAGGTCTTTAGCATATTTTTCTTGACTAATAAAGATACCATTATCTAATTTCCTTATTTGTAAACCTAAAAAGAAGTTTTAATTCATCCATATGAGTCATATCAAACTCTTTTGTCATTATTTCAGAAAATTATTTATTCATTTCAAAATTAGTTAATCCAAAAATGATATCATCTACGTAGACTTGTACTAGTTGAATATCATTTTTATTTCTTTTAATAAAAAGAGTATTATCTACTTTACCTATTTCAAAATTTGATTGTAACAAATAAGATCTTATTCTATCATACCAGGCTCTAGGAGCTTGCTTTAGACCATATAGAGCTTTCTTAAGTTTGTAAACATGATTTGGAAATTTATCATTTTCAAAAAGTGGTGGTTGTTTAACAAATACTTCTTCTTTTACAAAACCATTTAAAATGCACTTTTAACATCCATTTGAAATAATTTGAAATTATTATGATTTGCGAAAGCAAGTAAAATCCTAATGGCTTCTAATCTTGCTACGGGGGCAAAGGTTTCATCAAAATCTATTCCTTCTTCTTGACAATAACCTTAAGTGACTAACCGGGCTTTATTTCTAACAACCTCTTCTTGTTCATTCATTTTATTTTTATAAACCCATTTAGTTCCAATTATTGTTTTATTTTCAGGTCTAGGAACAAGTTCCCAAACATCATTTCTAGTGAATTGATTTAATTTTTCTTGCATAGCCAAAATCCATGAATCATCAGTTGATGCTTCTAGTGAATTCGATTTTCTTTGAAAATAACCTTTATATTATATTAAAAACTATTTAAACTTTATAAATATACTTGACTATAGATAAAATACATAGATAAATATAGAGAATAATATATATAAAATTTTACTATAATTTTATATTTAAATCTAAGTATAAATATATTATAATTAAAAGATAGTTTAAAACAATCGAAGTTTAAAACAAGAGTTTACTTAAAAACAAAAACAAAGAATATTTTAAGGCTAAAACGTCATTTTTGAAAATCATTTGAAAAGATAATTTTTAAGGTTAAAACATTTTGAAAAGCAGTTTTGAAAATCATTCTGAAGTAGTTTTGAAAATCATTTTGAAGTAGTTTTGCAAGCTTCTTCCTATAGAATATCTCATCATATCAGGACTCGAGAACTTGTACAAAACCAGGATGTTCGTGGGTTTGTAAGCCACTTGTCGTAGGTTTGTAAGCTACTTGTCGTGGGTTTGTAAGCCACTAAAAAGGTAGAAATGGGTTCCATCCCAAAAGAAAAATGGAGTGAAGATTTCAGTGCTATTATGAAGTTTTAACATAATTCTAGACTCAATACTTATCTTGAAATCTTGGACTCTTGATAATCTTGATATTCTCGATACTCAAGAGTCTTCAATCTTGAATCTCTATACTGTATAGTCTTCATTCTTTGTACCTGCATGGTTAAATCCTGCATATACATATATATCTAAACTATAATGTTAGTATTTATATTTTATAATCTTATTCTAAGATTGTTGTCATCAAAACCATCATCTCAAGGACTAACAATCAATTCCAGATCAAATAGGTTATAAATAAAATTAGTTACATATAAATCATCTTACCAATCATGAACCCACTCACCTATAAAAAGCTATCCCTCTTTGATTTGCGCAGAATCGTCCTTCATTCTAGATGTAAATTCCTTCCCACCGCTTGATTTCTTCTTCAATTTGCATTTTAATTTTCTATTTTAGAAATTAGTTTTAGAGGAGATAGATATCTGGGTAGAATTGGGAGTATTGCTTCTGATTGGTGAGGGTTTAGGTTAGCATTCTATTTATAGCAGCAAAAACTAACATTGACTGTTGATTAAATTTTAATTTAATCTGGGCTGTTGGCCTACCCAAACCCTTGCCCGATACACATGACTGGTCGATTGCTTAGATTGGAGTGGTCAACCACTAGGTATCGATCCATCCAATCTGGGGTGTTAACCCGTGGGTTTCCTTATATATAAATATTTATTTTCTAATTTACTTATTTATTATTTTTGATTTGGAAATTTAAAACTTTAATAACTTTCTCATATTAGTTCTGATTTCAAAACATTATACATGAAAATTGTCCAGAAAATCACTACGAACACAATGTGCAAGTTTCATAGCCAAATTTGTTTACATGTGAAAATTCCATTTTTCCCTTATTATATTTAAATTTATTTATTTTATTAAATTTCCAGTTAAATTTTTAGAGTGTTACATTATCCTGGATCTTTCATGTAAGTATACCCTATGCCTCAAAATAGTGCACTTTGATACCACTCCCTATTCCTTTAAGGGTTCTTCTTATGGCTTTCACACTTGCCTAATCAAACATTTCTACGTTCATTCCAATATTCCTTATTATCAATGGGGATTCCTTGTTACTACATTACAAGCATTCATAGCTATTTTATTCATAGCCTTGACCTTTACTCAACCTTACTTAGGTAGTCATCCATGTCTACTCCATATCAAAAATTTGTTTGGCTTTCACCACTCTTTATAAATTAAAAACTTCTTGTCATGAAGTACTTAATCTAGAAATTTTATCTTTGAACATATAAACTTAGAAATCTTTTCCAAAAATTACTTGATTTCCAAAAGGAGCCATGAAAAATTTCTCATTCTAACCAACTTTACCTTTTCAAAAACTTTCTACAATAGAAATTTATTTCTGTTAAAAGTAGGATTTTAAACTCGAAACATATATCACATTTAAAAATCCAATTGTCATAACAGACTATTTTTTTTTCAAAAAGACACCCTCTATAACTTTAAATAATGAAAAGTGGAGTAGACAAGGATAACTTCCATCCTATTATTTTCTGCTAGTCATGCTATTTCTACTTTCAACCTTAGCGGAGATTCTAATAGTACATAAGGGCGACTTCTAAAAGATATGTGCGATTATTGCACATATCTATGGACATTATCCATTTCTCATACCCAATCCCTATTGTTTTTCTCTTATACTATTTCCAACTATATTATTAATCCTATTTTTATATAAATTCCTAACGCTATTTCTAATCAATTTCTTAATACTACTACTATGACAATTTCTCATACCTAAATTGTCTTTAAATAACTTCTCCTTATATAGCACTTTTCCTCTTTTATTGTTTTCCCATTGACTCATTGCAATGCATTCGCCTACTGCTTTAGTCATTGGGCTTTTCTTCAATAACATGAAAAGAGATATGTATAAATCCATTTCAGTTGTTTTTCTCTGTATTTTCCTTATACAAAGAATATTCCTCATGTCTTCGTTATCGGACATTCTTAGCCTTCTATTCTCTCTACCCTATTTCAATCAAGTACCATTTCCACTTATCCACTGCTTAGAAGGAATTTAAATAAAAGAACTTCAAAAATAGGAAAAATTATTGAGCCAAACATACACTCTCTTTTCCATTTATTTCAAAAACGAAAAATCCTTTAACCAAAATTGTTAAATCAAAATCTTTTGACCCAGCAAAAATTTTAAACTAAGAACTCCCGAACTTCCTTGCTTTTTCAAAACAACAACTTCTTAATAAATCCTTTGAAAAACATTTTCAAAACGTTTCAAGGAATTTTTTAAAATCTTTTTGTCAAATTCTTTTCACTTGGGTTAGACTCAAAAATGGACTTTAATTGTCCTTCCTCTTGAATTTTCCTTATTTTCTACTCATTCTTAACTCATGCTCACCAAAAATCTGGCCATCATGTTGTGGTGATTAATGCACACCTTCTTGCGAAAACTTGCTCAATCCTTTGTCACATCTTGCTTCTAGATGCTTGCAACATATAGGTTCTTACTTCCCATCTGTCTGGATAAAGTATGTCTTTAATTGGAAATCCATCAAAATCCACAATCATAAGGCCACCTAGGTCCAACAAAGGAGTCAAGTACCATCCAGCTTCCGGGATCCTTCTATATGTCATACTCATGCTTTTTTTTGTTAACGCCTTGTGGTATAACCTGCACTTCATAGGATAATCGGGGTAGGGGTATAAATTTAACTCTATTTATTATTCCAACTCATAATTATCTTATCCATCTTTTTAGATTATGTTCGCAACTACTTTTATAGTCAGAATTCATAGTATTTGGCGTATAATACATACATACATATATATATAATACACTTATAGTGAAAATACAAACACACTCTCTCAGCATATACTAATTCCTATGATCCACTAATCTAAGATCTGATATTAAAGGTAACAACCCCCACCTTAATGAGCCAGACTTTCATCTAAATCGAAACACAAATCCATTAGGGCACTAATCATTGGTTTTGGTAACCTACAATACACATAAGTATATCAAAGAGCGACCAATATAAACTCACAGTGGAATGGAAAAATATAATATAACATCAATATCGACTGAAAGTTACTACCTTGGAATCAATGGTATTCCTTGGATAACTAGTTGCCTTGTCATCATCGAGCATGAATAAGAAGACTTCAGCATCTACCATTCCCGTCTTGCACCAGTAGCTCGTCCCTCTAAATCTATCATGTGGGTTGTAATAAGGAGGGGGACAGAACAATGATTTGGCGAATGGAAATTTACATACTTTATCCATAACACTAATATATGCCGACTGATTTCTATTTAGGTGTTTTGTCCATTATTTACGGCTAATCCATTCAATCCTACGTGCACGTATGATTTGCCTAACCTCTTCCGAGGTATAGCTATATATATATGCCTATACACATATATGTCTAAACGTTGTACTATCTGAAAACCTCAACCACTTAATACTTCTTGAATATAGAGGAGGCAGACCCAACGGCCATTTAATACCTCAACCACGAAGCGAGCCCTCTATAACGTAGTCGCTAGTCAGTCGGTTCTACCTACAGAGATCGACGACCACTAGATATGGATTTATAATATAATTGTCATATTACTAACGCATCTCAAAGACTAATCTAAGGGTTAACTATCCCACCTCAAAGCGGGCTGGAAAAGCTATTCATCGAGGAAGGATTTGCACCAATCCTATGCTTCGAAACTTTTTGAGTGAGAATGTTGCCCGTGCTACATCGCCTTTTCAATGTCCTATTGGTGTAGAATTTTGATGGAGGCAATTGTTTGATTCGTTCAAAGTTGAAGGGTGCCTTTTCAAACGGAGTCAATCTTTCCCTTTTGTCTTAAACCTATTTATGAAAATCATAGCTGAAAATTTTCCTAATTAAGGAATTTAATTCCAGTAAATTAAATATGAAAGGATATTCTAGTTACATATTTATGACTAGAATATATTTGGTTAGTAGTTTTATTAGGTAGTTTATACATATTTATTGTGTTAATAAATAATAATAACATTTATTCGTTCGTTATTTATGTGTAACGTTCGTTAGTTGTCGTTATATTTAGGGAAGCGAATAGGTAGAATTAGGGAATGCAGTCATTCCTATTAATGGGAAATAAATTAGAAATTGCCAATAATTAATAGAAAATAAAAGATTGTAACCCCAATTAATAGGAAATAATGGATAGGATTAGATTAGAGGATACAGTTGGTTAGTATAGGAATCAAATATTATAACTCCAATTAATGGGCAATTAATAGAAATGAATTTGGAAGTTACAATTAATATGGAAAAATGGATAAAAATGAATTGATAAAAATGGAATAGATATAAAAAAAGTTACTAATTTGAAATTAGTAATCATACATAAATATCTTAGGAAATGTCCGTTAGGATTTTATGGACAATTGACATTTATGATCATAAAAAGGGGATTTATGGGTAGATAAGTATTTATGGTAAATCTTATTGCCTTAAATAAAAAGGAATTAGTAAGTTAAGTCCAATGTCTACCTAAGATAATATAAGTAAAGACTTAGGATAGGTAATTAGAGTTAGTAGGTAAGTGATGTGAGCAGTATAGTCACTCGACAAAAGACTACCCTTCACTTTGAGGCTACCAATAGTCGGGTGCACTTACTACTGATGTGAGATATCACTAACCTAGGACCCGTGACTTTGCTAGAGATAGGGTCTGCTTTAGGGTCAAAGGTATTAAGTGGTTATTTGAGGGCCTGCCTCTTTCCTAATTATAAAGTATTAAATGGTCCAAATTTGGAATTAGAAGCGGTGAGGGATTTCTCTATAGGGGTTCGCTTCTGGTTTGAGGTATTAAGTGGCTATAGGGCCCGCCTTTCCCCTAAAAGAAATTATTAAATAATCTAGTGAGATTCCAAATAAATAAGAATGTCTCTAACAAGGTTTACTTCAATGTTAAGGTATTAAGTGGCTATCTTAGGGCCCGCCTTCCTACCGGAAGAAGTAACCTAGTGAGATTCCCTATTTATAATTAAGAGCGATGATGAATATCCCGTGAATTGTTCGCTTTGGGTTTGAGGTACTAAATGACTAATCTAGGTTCGCATCTCTCCTATAAAAGAAGTACTAAGTAGCCTAATGAGATTTTCAAGCAATGTTGCTAGATAGTACCAATGAGGAGTCCGCCTTGGGATTGCATATTAAATGGCAAAGGCATGCCTAGTCCTTGTTAAAGAAGTATTAAGTGACTTGGGTACAGTCTCTCACATTGCTAAGACTTTAATAACGATAGATGCACTAGTAGTATGGCTATTATAAATTATAAGGCCATAGATAGTGGTCAAAGGTCTCTGTAGCTAGAACCAATAGACTAATAATGACGACACTAGAAGTCCACCTTGGGAATAGATCTTAAATGATGGAGTCTACCTCGATTGCTGTAATGACCCGCCCTTTCGACCCTCGAAAATCGACATAAATACGCTCATCGTATAACATGCCGAACGATCGAGTGCCGGAAAAACAGATTGTTGAGAGAAAAGAAAATAGGTAAAAGAAGAAGAAACTAAACAAAACAGAATCTCACAGCGGACTGAATAACATACAATATAAATAGTTCATTACACAAACCCAAAACTGTACTATACATATCTCACATCAGAGTACACAAATCAATAATTACCAGCCTAGGCAGTTATAACAACCTGCCCTCACAATTTGCTGGTAATTTCAACAAACACTACAACAGAATAAAAAAGTACGAGAATACATCTCGGTCTCCAGCTCGTCTCCTGAGCTCCATAGCATTCTAACTTGAACCTGTAATACTCGGTCTGACCCGAGCATTATAATAAAATAACACCCGAGTCAGTCTGGAAAACCAACGTGAGAAAACACACTCAATTTGAATTATTAAAGTATTAAAATCCCTTGAAAATCAAAGGTATCTCGTAAGACCACGCCACACATAAACACGATGGGTTTTTACCTTACGATAACCAAAACATTTCATATCAAAATCATCTGATATTATAATAGTGTCTATGTATAAATACTTATTCAAATAGCTGAAATGCTTGCATCTCATGTTTCATCATAGTTGGGAACAATCAAAACCATACGGTGCTTATTGGAGAATGGATTCCATACGAATGACTAGGTACTAGGGTGTCACCTGTCACAATACATGTCTAGAAACAATGTACTGAGGACCATGCCGGAATCCCTGCCACACAAGACCAGACTATCTCTAACCTGGATAGACCGAATATGCTATCACCCCGGATGTTCCCACCCTTTCCGAGCTCCTTCCATAAATCATAGTAATAATATCCGAGAGTATCTAGAAAGGTGATAAACATACCATAATTGGGTGCTACCCACTTAGCCTTGCTGCATCTCCCTTGCTTTTCTGTCATTCCAGGTTGATTAGGCTAGAGGCTACGATTACCTTTTTAAGGAATTTTCACAAAGAATGCTCATTGTCCTCCAATGACAATGTACTGATAACATTCAGCCATACAAGTCCGTTCTGGGTCCGAACGGAACCGAAGGCACTATTCCTACTACATCCATTTTGGGATAATCCTCAGTATTGGTAGCGATTAGCCCTTGCACTTCACTACTCCATCTTCGACTCCATGCTCTTGTTTTCCTTTCGAAAATGTACTCGTTGGATCGAAGTGGTTTTCGGATAATTTATCCGATTCCGGTATCTTCGAAACAACGTTCGTTATTTTCCGGTAAAATCAACCCCGGTTCTTTAGGAAATAAACAGATGAAAATAAGATCGGAGATCACCTCCTAACCGTTAGTGGATGGATTTTCTTATAAACGTCCTAGAAGAATGAAATGAATTTATACGTACAATATAGCATCTCGAACGGTAACCGTACCATATAATTCCTGTGCTTCTTCAAGATATTTCCAAAGTTATATTTAGGTCCAGATTTGATAGTCGGTTATTTAACTATCAAATAACAATCATTCTACCAAATATTTTCATTTCCATTGAAAAACACCAAGTCTTATTTAACTTAAAATTTCAAATAAGTTAAATCTCTTCATTCCAAAAGTATGCACTTATCTTATCGAATTCAAAAAATTTCCCATTTATCCTTTTCAAAAATATTTGAAAAACCATTTTAAAATAATATGGAAAGTACCACTGCAGTATCAAACCATGGATCCACAGCTCAATGGTTACGTCTCTATCCCAGAGAAATCCAAGACTTAACAGTAGGCACTCACTGCCTCCGATTACGCCATGCGAGTACACCATTACTTCCCTAAACTTTATCTAAAAATTATCTCAAAATAATGCTTATAAGTTATTCAAATAAATTTCCAAGTTTTATCTAGGCAAATATACTTCAGTAAAAGTTATTATACATAGCCATATTAATATTTAATAATATATCTTTTAAAAACAACAATGTTGACCAATTCTTAAATAATAGTAATAAATCTTTAACAATCATTATAAGGTAACTAACTAATAATTAAATATGCTTTAAACAATTTAAAATAATTAAATAAGTAGTTTTTGGAATATTTTAACACTTTTAAAATTACCTAGTTAATAATTAAAAATCCTCCTTTTAAAACAGGCCCAAATTCCTCGATTTTAATTCATTTCGTAAATTTAGAAATCTTACTTGAGCTCCAGTATAACCAATTTTATACTTATTTCCAATTTCACCTTTATCCTTCCAATCTATTAAAAATCTCGATTTTAAAACCTCCTTTATTTTTAAACAAGTGCCACTTAAGAATTTATTATTTAAAATCCGTTTATATACTTTTATCCCAAAATCTCTATTTACAATACCCCGAATTTGTTAAGTACAAATTTCAGACCATTATTTTATCAGATCAATTAACCCAAATTTCTAGGTAAATATTTTACTTCAAAAATCCCTTTTAAATTCTTTTCCAATTTAACCCATATATTACTGGTATTTAAAAGTACCAAAATCTGGGTCGAATCCTGCCATAGCATCCAATCAATCCAATTCACATGATAATCTATCACATAATTATTCAAACAAACATATATCACTATATATGCAAATAAATTCAACATTTTTGAGGAATCCAGTTGGATCCCTCCAACCGTTTCCCTGCATCCACAGATGTTAGCACAACATAAAAATACAAATTCCGCTTCGAGGCGGAATATCGCGGTATATAGGGTCATCCGCTATTATACGGAGCGCATAGGGTCTCATATATATATATATATATATATATATATATATATATATATATATATATATGCGGGAATATCAATCACTCTAATATATATACACTACTATATATAATATCACATTCAACTGATAAAAATGTATCAATTCAACCAATCAACATTAATTAATTTTAACTACTTAAAATTAATACCAGTAGTCAAAAATTGAGTGAGATTAACCCACCTTGAGTTTTAATTTGCCAAATGCTCCAATTTTAAATTAAATCGAACACGTTCGATTAACCTAAAATTTTAACTCACTCCAAACATTCCCAAATCTTTTCCACAGCGTAGTGCTCGTCGCCACGATTCCAATGCCTCCTGTTTTTTCCGATTTCGACCTCGTACAAAAAAGATACGAGTTTTTAAAGATTTGAATATAAATCACATAAATAATCTCTTTTTTTATACCAGAGGAAATCAAGCCATTCTTTCTGAAATTCAAGATCGTGGTCGCATGTTCAACTTCTCCCCACTCGCGTTTTCCAGGTCGATTCGAACTCATCACCGCTTCTTTTGGTCGATCGCCGCTCCCTCTTCTTTCGCCAAGGAGTTAATCCAAGGCCATCCCGATGCGCCCCAGGCATGCTCCACCTACGGCCAAATTTCCGGTGAGCTCGGTCACCTCTAGGCTCAGAAAATCGAACTCGAATGCGTGCCCTTCCAACTCGATTTTCCATCCATCCAAAGCCCTAAATCCAATCATATCTGTTGAGTAGGTAGAGCCTGAGATGCTTTACGATATCCTAGTTGGAATATCGGCCTGAAAATGCTTGGATGAGGGGGATTTTAGGGAGGAAGGTCATGAAATGTCGACCATTAATTATAAAAGGAGGCGGCTGCGAAAATTCTGCTAGGGTTTTACTATTGGCATGTGTATATATACGCGTATACGAATTATTTTAATATTATTTCCAAAATTAACGTGCTTTTTCGAACGAACTCCAAACAAGACGTGTCGCCCGGTGTTTATAATGTCTTACTCTTATTTCGAACACAATGGAATATGTTTCGGGGCCTAATTCAATCATATATGGAAGATAGCTTTTCGAATCGAATTAAAATATTAAATTTTCGATTTTTATTTCAACGCGTTTCTATCCCGTACGATCAAACGGTAACACCAAACGCTATGAAATTTGAAATCCGATAATAATAAACTATTACGGATCTAATGGAATTGGTTTCGTTGAATTCCGAGACTGTGTCCCGGAAGGCTATTTTAACGTGTCGATTAAATCGAGCGATTTCCAAAATCGACAAAATTGCTTGAAATTTCAATTTTAAAAACTTACCAACTCAATTATAATTCAAATAGAATTTATATCCATATTATAAATCATTTCGATTCATATTAAATCATAATTCAATTATTTACACTATTACCATATATTAAATGTCCACTATTAAATTCGTATATAAAATTCCAACTTTAAATTTATCGACTTTTAATTCCATTCAAAGTCTATTACCATCACTCTAATTCAAATAGAGTTTTAAATCAACTTAGAAATCATTTCTATTCACATTTAACTCGAGATCCCATATTTTCCCAATTCCAAATATTGAATTACCATTTACTAAATCCGTTAATCGTTATATTTGAAATTTTAAACTATTTCACAGATTCTTCCATATTCAAAATCAATTAATAATTCAAGTTCAACATTTAAAAATAAATTAAACGTTCAAAACTAAACGACCAAAATTCCGGGTTGTTACATTCCTCCCCTTATAAAAATTTCGTCCCCGAAATTGCTAAGGTAGAAAAAATGCTCCTAAACCCATTTACCTATCCAAACCCACTTAATTAGAATCCTACATTCACTTCTCTAAACCCTTTTGATTTTATCCAAAACAATTAGCTTCATTTCTATTTCCAAAAGCCTTGATTTCTAATACGATTCAAAAATCAACTCTCTAGTTAACAAACTTCTAAAAAATTTCAAAATTTTTCTAACACTCTAAATTTCCGAATTTTTTTGACAGAGTCTCCTTTGTATGGAGAGCCTTTTACAGTATGACAGGAGAGATAAAAATATATACATCAACCTACACGGTCGGAAAACAAAATATATATCAATATATATCATTTCTTTATTTTATTGCGTAGGCATACCTCATATTAGCGTTTTTAAGCAAGCAGCTTATTTATGTGCATTTACGCAACCCAAAATCTATCAAACAGCTCTCTATACCTGTACTTACTCAATTTAAGCACATAAGTTTTCATAAACATGAAATTTTAATAATATTCCATTTCTATAACTAGCTAAACATATAACTCCATAACCCAAACATGCCAATCATATATTACAAGCAATTATAAGGTTCTAACACTAATTTAATTTCTTTCCATGGACCCATATATCATTTCATTCAATTCGAAATGATTTACAACCAAATTTATTGTATTCAACTCATATTTCCAACAACCAAACTCATATTCATTCCAAATTGATTTATATGTGCTTTTCTTGCATAAATCTACTTCTATTCAATTTCAAATTGATTCGCAATCAATTTATTTGCATTCCATTTATGTTCACTTCCATTATATGCAAATTCATTTTATCAACTTCAATTTATTCCCTTTTAAATTGACTCTAAATCAATTTTTCTAATTTCCATTTTATTTCCATTCATATTATTCACCACTTTGTTTGCTTTATATTGTATTAAACAACATTTCAATCCATGTTAATTTATTTATGAATCATTTCTTAAATAATCACTTAAGTTAAGTTTCCATGGCAGCCAAGTTCCATTTCATCTTTTAAATTGATCTCATTCAATTTATTCACTTCCATTTACTTAGTATATCCAATTTATACTATCATTTGGGAATTATTTCATATAAATCAATTTTCGAACGATTCATTATATCATAACATGGTTCATGCCCTTGCATTCCTATTAATTCCATTTCCAACTTACATTACATCTTTGCCATTCACTTTTCATCTAGTCCACAAAGGGTTATTCATTTCATTCTATAGTGAATGGCATTTCATTTCATGCTAATTTCATTTACAAACCATTTTATAAAATTATTTCTAATGTTTATTATAAAAATTCCATATCGATACTTAAGTTCATATTCAGCTTTACAATCTTATCAAATCCATATTCTAATATTATATTCAATTCGTTTAGTCTTAAATTGAATTCATTTCTTGTTATCAATTACTTAACCATTTAACTTGATCATGCTTTTCACTTTTCTAGTTTAATAAGTTATACCACTTATTTATTCACAATTCCCTGAATTTCCACTTAAGTTTACTCACATTCAATATTTATAACATATAGCTATATAATCACTTCACCATTCACATTTATATTCAATTTACCAAATTCCAATTCACCCTCCATTTAAAAATTCAAAATTTTGAATTTCCAATTCTTTACTATAGTACCACTATTTTCATTTAGGTTTCACCATTTCATTTCTCAATTCATAAGTTCAAGAACTTATTTACTTAAAGTCTCACTTTACGAACTTGAGTTCATTTTCATTTTATAATCACAACTCTGGATTATACACATCACTTAATAGCTTAAGTTTATCCATTCCATTCAATAGTTATAACTTATAATTGCATAATCATTCTACATTTCAACTTTATATTCCATTCAATTCAAATCCAATTTCAGTTTTATTTAACTTATCTTAAGTTAAATTCCAACCTATCTTATTCACTTTAACTTACTCAAATCAAATTTTTAATTCCAGGATTAAAATTTACATTTTTCCTTTCTTATCTATATCAACTTCAATTTATAAGTTCAATAACTGATTTCTCTCAACTTTAAAAATCATTTAATTGGAAACCCAGAATTCAATCACCCGGTTTTTATTTCAAAACATTTCGAAATCATAATATACATCTATCCACTTTTTGTATATCAAATCATACTTTTAGATTTTCAAAACAACTTGGTTTTGCCCAAATAATTCCCCTTTGTAATTTGTAGAACCAAACTTGTTTACCAAACAAGTCCAAAGCAAATATTCATAGCCAATCACTATGGTAGCAATCCATCACTTAAAAACTCGAAAATGAATACTGATGATGTGGCCATCATCACCAGGATTATTTTCCAGCGACTGAAGTGAGTTTAGTGCTTCCTTACTTCAAAAATTCATTTTGAAACAATTTCTTTATTCAGGAATATCTCCAAAATAATATCACCATTATTCCTTTCAAACATTTTGGAAAAAATTTCCAAAAAACCCCAAGATTTTAAAATTTTCCAAACATTTAGTTTAAACCCAATTTAAAACATTTCCCAAAATTTTCGGGATTTAAATTCTGGTTTAAATCAAATTTTAGTTATACTCCTTTGTATAAATCATTCTTATATAATTTCTATTTGGATATATATAAAACCATTTCAATTTTTTTTATTATCTTGTTTTGATTATAATATTAGCAACCAAACATTCCAAACATATACACTATAATTATTTCAGAAAATTATTTCTTTTATATCAAAATATAATTTTGGGTAAAATTAGTTCATTTACCCACTTTAAAACAATACTATGTCGGTTTACCTTGTTTAAGAGTTTAAAAACCCCTATCGATATGGTTGTACTTCCCGTACCGACCAGAATTCATAAACACTCAACCGATAAGTCAACACAAAATAAAACATTTTATATTCACTAACAATTACGCGCTCATATCTATTAATACACTCAAACTCATTCTAGAGTACTTTTGACTCTATCTCTAATGAGTAATCCCCACCAAAGTCTAGGTATATCGCCAACCTAAGCTCTGATACCAACTGTGACGACCCACCCTTTCGACCCTCGAAAATTGACATAAATACGCTCATCGTATAACATGCCGAACGATCGAGTGCCGAAAAAACAGATTGTTGAGGGAAAAGAAAATAGGTAGAAGAAGAAGAAACTAAATAAAACAGAATATCACAACGGACTGAATAACATACAATATAAATATTTCTTTACACAAACCCAAAACTGTACTATACATATCTCACATCAGAGTACACAAATCAATAATTACTAGCCTGGGCAGTTATAACAACCTGCCCTCACAATTTGCTAGTAATTTCAACAAACACTACAACGGAATAAACAAGTACGAGAATACGTCTCGGTCTTCATCTCGTCTCCTGAACTCCATAGCACCCTAACCTGAACCTGTAATACTCGGTCTGACCCGAGCATTATAATAAAATAACACCCGAGTTAGTCTGGAAAACCAACATGAGAAAACACACTCAATTTGAATTATTAAAGTATCAAAATCCATTGAAAATCAAAGGTATCTCGTAAGACCACGCCACATATAAACACGATGGGTTTTTACCTTACGATAACCAAAAATTTCATATCAAAATCATCTGATATTATAATAGTGTTTAAGTACAAAAACTTATTCAAATGGCTGAAATGCTTGCATATCACGTTTCAGCATAGTTGGGCACAATCAAAACCGTACGACGCTTATTGGAGAATGGATTCCATACGAATGACTAGGTACTGGGGTATCACCTGTCACAGTACATGTCTAGAAACAATGTACCGAGGACCACGCCGGGACCCCCTACCACACAAGACGGACTATCCCTAACCTGGATAGACCGAATATGCTATCACCCCGGGTGTTCCCACCCTTTCCGAGCTCCTTTCATAAATCATAGTAATAATATCTGAGGGTATCTAGAAAGGTGATAAACATACCCTAATTGGGTGCTACCCACTTAGCTTTGCTGCATCTCCCCTGCTACCCACTTTGCCTTGCGTCGAGACCGGACACGTAGTATTTCAGAGATACTCAGGTATTGAAACATATCAATGTTGATCCAAAAGTGTATAGAGAGATCGCTCCTTCCAAGTCCATTGGTCCAAGCAATCGAATGGTACTCCCTCTGATATTTTGGTCAGTAGAGTCAAGGCATCACATACTTTGTCTTTAAACCGAATGCATCTCATACTCGCGGATTGACTGGTCATCAAAAAATGACCGTTGCATTGAGAATGCTTGCAAATGTTGGTCCAGTAGACTCACTCAATGAGAATTTGCACCTGGGGAAAATCACAATACTATCACCTTTAGACCATTTATGTCAAGTTATCATTGACATATATGGTGATCAATACTTACGAAGATGGAACGAAGCCGACATAGCAAGATTAGTAGAGATGCATGGCAGTAGATGATGTCTAAGAATGTTTGATAGCATAGATTGTATGCATTAAGAGTGGAAGAACTATCCAAAGACGTATGTTGGAGCTTATCAGGTAAAGTCTTATACATCGACAATTATTATTGAAGCGGTAGCTCCATATGACTTATGGATCTGACTTGCTTTTTTCGGAATATCAGGTTCTAACAATGACCTAATCATAGTAGAACGATCTACTTTATATATTGATTTAGCTAATGGTAGAGCAACTTCATATTCCATCACTTTAGGAGGAAACATGTATGATCATGGATATTATCTTAACGATGGTATGCCCAAAATGGAGTACCATTGTTAAGACAATTCCTAACCCATTAATAATCAAAAGTTTGCAGCAATGCAATAAGGATAGAGAAATGATGTTGAAAGAGCATTTGGTGTTCTTCAATCAAGACTTTCCATAGTCAGCAATCCATGTATACATTTGTCACCACTTAAAATGGCAAAATAATGCACACTTGTGACATTTTACATAATACGATTATTGAGGAGGAGAGAGACATGGAAGAAGAATTTGACTATGAGGATGTTGAAGCAATACCGTATGTATGGCGTAACGATATGATTGAAAGCGCTATGAAACTCAAGTTTCATGTTTCTAGCCAAATGTCGTTTCAATGTGTTCAACTCCACCGCATACAGCAGAATGATCTAATAAATCATCTTTGGAACTTTTATGGCAATCGGTAGAAGTTTATTGTTGTTGTAGTTGTTATTGTTGCTATTGTAGTTGTTGTTGCTGGTACCGTTGTTGTAATGTGTTTCAAATGAATTTCATATCAATAATGTATCACGGTTTCATTTAGTACAGTTGAAAAGTGAAACATACTTGATTGGTTATAATACTACTAAAAGAACAGGCATACTGGACTAAGTTCAATCAATACATCAACTAAAGATTTAGCGATACAATAGTTCTAAAACGAAAAATACAACTACAGCCCCTCTTCATGCACGTGTCTTATAATTTCTCTCTTGCTAGATTCCTTATACTCTTGTTGTACTTTAGACATATTCGATGTATCCACAAACATTACCACATCTTCTTCTCTTTGTTTGTTTCCAACAAGTAGTAATTCCAATTTCAACATTTTTTCTTAGTTTTGAGCAACCTGAAACTCCATTCCACTATTATACCTTTCTTCAAATTCTAGTTAAAGTTTTTTTATCTCCACTTGATTCGAACTAGCAGTCTGCTTCTTTTTTATTGCTTTGGATCTTTAAGGCCTAACAAAATCATATTTGCTAGGTGTTTGATGCTCTTCCAACCCAATACTTTGACTTCCTTGTGAATCCCATGAATGGAGCTTTTTCCTGCTCTCGGGGCATTACTTTGGGACTTGTTTGATTCGAATTTTTACACAATTTTTTGAAGAGAAAATTTTCATTTCACATGCTCAACTAGTAGGTCAGAAACATGCATGAACTGGTAAAAATGAGGTGTTTATTTATTCTCAAGTCTGTTGACTTGTTTAAATAATTTATTTGTCACCGCCCTATATAAAACAAAGAACACAATATTTAGAGAATGGTAAAAATATTTGTAAACATATGAAAATTAGTTAATCATTCCAAATGCATTTCACTTCCAAAGCTACGAGGGTTCATCTGCTTTAACTTAAATATTTAAGCAAATGTCTGTGTTTGACGATTAATTTTTCCATAATGACCTTTGATCGAAGAAAGCAATCTTTTCCAATCAGTGTTTTTCCAATTACAACAATTTGTAGTTTAGCCCCAAAAGGTATCACCACTTTGGTCAGCACCTCGGATCGGATCGTTTGAGAGTGTTTGCCAAGTGTAACATAAATCATAGTCTTCTATCTAAGTCTAACCGCTAAGTGTGAATGCTCCACCAACCAAAATTGTATTGTCTATAAAACTGAATCCTCAAAACTTCATCTTGCAGCATCGGCATTGAAATCAAAATACATTTTTATTGAAAAGAAGTGGAAGTAGAATGATTTCTATTGTGGTGGAATGTTGGTATGGGAGGAGAAGAGAGTGGAGGTGAAGGGTATTTGTAGGGGAAAGAGAAAATAGTCATTGAATTATAACTGTTGGAGAGCCATTACATGGGCGCTAATTTAAAAAGCGCCCAAACATCAGGTCCTTGTTGAACAAGATCCTATTTTCAGGCATTTATTCAACAAATACCTGATTCTAGACGATTGTTGAACATGCGCCCAAACATGTTACGGATTTGGGACCGTTTTGATTGAATTTGTAACCGATTACAATTTTTGCATTCTATTGAACAGCTATTTGGAGCCACATGTTACAAAATCTGATTCCCAATGTGCCACTGAAGATGTTCAAACGTTAATTATATGATACACCATAGAATCATTGGTGTCTGTATTTGGGAACAAACAATTAATAATGTATAATTCAATAACCAATAGATTTATTGATCTTTGAGCAACGTCGTGTTTAAATAGGTTGTATATTGAAATGAATTACATAATCATATAATATTAATAATTAATACGATAGCATGATGACTTATACATACATACATACATACATACATACATACATACATACATACATACATACATATATGTATGTATGTATGTGTGTGTATAATACAAAATATTGTCACCTAACCGTATTTCTTATTATATACTGGACTTAGTTGTTCATGGACCTTAGTTATAAATATAAAAATAAAAGAGGAATAGAAAAGACATAAAAAATTATAATCGTTTGACAAAAACTTCTGCCTATGTCCTATTAGTTGTATTTATCGATTAATTCTCTTAGGAATATTCAATTTATAATGGAATTTCAATTTACAATTGTTAAATCTCATAGTTGCTCAAAGCCTAACGAGGAAGAATAAAGTTCCAAAAAGTCTCATTCTAGTTAATTAAGAGTCTCTATTTATAGATGAATTCTAGCATGAGAATCGCTCAAACAGCCAGATCCTAGTTTCTGACATGAAGATTGAGTCAATTTGCATATTTTCCAAAATATGATTGATCTGTAATTTTCAAAACTTGTATTTTCCGTCAATATAGCATATAAGTCAAACGAATCAAGATGAACCAAAATTCGCTACTTGATCAATCGGGACCTAGTATTTGGCACATATCGATCGGTACCTATTGATGGGTCGATCGGTATCTATCGATGGGTACCTACCGACTAAATTTGTTCCAAACTTGAACTTTTCTTCTATCGACTCATTTTTGCTACCTTCGTAGCTTCTTGATATATTCCTTCATGATTTTTTAGTCCAGTTCCTCTGATTTGAGTTGATTTTAACACTGCGGAAAATTTGTCAGTGGAACTTGACCCCAAAGCATGTTGTTGTGGATACAAAACGTGTTTCGATCAAGAACATGTATCGTTGTAGGAAAATTGTTATTTTGGTTACCATGTTATGTATCAAATCGGTTATGGTGTATCATCCAGTTTCCTTGGATTCACTTGTAAATCAACGGTCATTCTAGACCCATCAAGGCAAAAGACTCGTATTCTTACCTGAAAGTCAATCATGACTCGTTATCATCCTGCGTTCTCTCATGATTAATGTATCATACATAAATCATATATCTTGTTAGCATGCAATACAAACCATAGTGGCATAATACCTTAGATTGGAGCATTACTTGTAAACCGTATAGTATCTCCTAGCATTCCATATAAGTAAGTCAAGTCGAATCAATGCAATATAATTCATCAATCATTTAGTAATCATAATCAAATCATTTCAAATCAAAAGGTGTACATACCATGAATTCAAGTTCCACTCTATCAAAATTAAGAAATGTAAATTTATATCGGGACCATCCGCTTGCTCTCCGACGATGGAGCTCAAAGTTTAAGGTGAGTCAATCCACTCACTCTTTAGTGAGGGGACCCGCTATCCAACATAAGTCCATCCACTCTCTCTCTGATGAGTGAATTGTGCTTCCTGGTTCATCGCCTTATCTCTCTGGTCGGGGGAACCCGAATCTATTAGTCTATGTGTCAAATATAAAGGATAATCAAGCTCCATTGGTATCCCGCAACAATGTCAAAATCAAATATCATGATCAATTTATTTCATAGCTAAATGTTGATCAACAGATTGTTCATAGAATAACAAAGTGCATCAAACAAAAAACTAAGCACATGGTTCAATCAAGGATTATTCTTGGATTTTAACTCAGACCATGCTTGTAGGACCAATCGAGGTTATGTACATATGTAAGTATTACGATAGTAAACCTTTGTAGTTTATTCAAAGCAAAAGAAAAATGCAATGAAAAATTAACTTAATTCCAATCCATTTCGATCATGGGATAATCATCTCGATCATGGGATAACCATGCTCGGCCTATATCCTAGGCTTCGTCTGGGGTTGTCTATAATAGTTGGTAGTTGCTCCTATTGAACCAAAGTGGTTTGTGCCATATTTAATCGACTCCTCACATACTGTTTCAGTCAGTTACTCCGAACCTGTTCCTTTATTGAATCTCCCAAGTGTATGCTTTCATTTATCTCATGTTCATCCAACTAATGGAATAGGTAGAACTTTCCTTACTTCCTTTCTAATTCTATAGGTAGGGGGTTTCCTGTATTAAATCTACCTCCTAGTATCCATATAATCCTCTTTGGGGTTTCGATTAAATCAGTGTAAGAGGAAAATTTGGTTTCCTCTTTGGACGCTTTGGACCCCTCTTTGGACGCTTTGGATCTCCGAAACTATCATCCTTCTTCCTTTTTTACTTTGCCCTTCTCGAATCCTGCCTTGGATTGTACCCCCATCTTCCACAGTATTCACTTCAACATTCTTGGATTTCGCATCTTCTTGACGCAAATATCTTTCATCTTGATAGTAGAAATCTGCTAGATCCATTAGCAGAATACTTTCCAATGCATTCCTATACTCGGTCTTGTTAGCATCTCCAACGACCACCATCATAAGAACTATCAATGAGACTTGTTTTTAAACTACAACAACTGCTTAATGTCTGAAAGCATGGTCACATTCCTCAGCCGAGGCTTATAAATCTCTCAACTAATTTGGCCTATGTGCTAATAGGTCCGTTATCAAGTTTTTGAAGCCACGTGTCAACCAAATTAGTCAAGAACAGTGGAAAGAAACTTCCTATCGCTTCCTATAAAGCTTCCAATACTCTCATGTGTTGGATGTATCTCATCAAATAAACTATTGGATCAGTTCTTTAATCATACGGTTCAAATGCAGGCAACTTGAAATAAGGTGGATTCTTAGCATATCGAATGTTTATGGTGAAGGGGTTTATATTCACATCCTCCAAACTCTGATCTAGGGCTCCACTCGAAGCACTTGTCTTATCATCTCAGATATTATATCTTCTTAATTCAGTTGAAATCTCTTAGGCTCAGCATGCCTCTGATCCATACCTTTCTCATACCACCCTCATACTATCCTTCCCTCTGTTCCTACAGGGACCTTTTGGTTCTAATCCAAGCAACTATACGTTTGCATACTAATCTTGATTCCTAGTCTAGGAACCATCCTCGGGCATGCTCCACCATGCTCAAGATCCACCTCCACTCTACCCCCGTCCCAATCTTTCAGTACCACCGGTCAGGATCTATGGTACTAATCGGTTGGCGGACTGGCAGGTTAATTTGGTTTTTTTGCATCTTGATCCGTGCTTCTGTTCCATCGTTTTTGTTTTCTTGAAAGCACCATTGCCCTTTTCCTGGGCTAACACCCCATATTGATTGAATCAAAAATTATAAATATAAAATATAATAAATACAAGAGAAATAGAAGGAAAACTCAATATTTTTAAAGTGGTACGACAAAAAATCCGGTCTACGCCACTTAGTTGTTTTTGTTGATTAATTCTATCTGGAATATTCAATTAATAATGGAATTTCGAGTTTAATTATCAGATCTTAGAGTTGCTTAAAATCTAATGAAGAAGAAGAAGGATATCCAAAAAGTCTCGTTCTACTTGATTAAGGTTCTCTACATATAGATGAATTCCAGCATGAGAATCGCTATATCTCATTTGAATTGCTTGAATAGTCAAAACTAAGTTTTCAGCACGAAGATCGATTCAATTTACTTGTTTTCCAAAATATGATCGATCAGTAGTTCTTAGAACTTATTTTTTTATTCAAGGTAGCATATAGGTCTATTGTAGGAACCAAAATCCACTTCTTGATTTATCGGTACTTATCGATCAGTATCTATTGATGGAATGATTTGCACCTATCGATAGATCGATCATTACCAATCGATCAAGTTTGTTGCGAGCTTTAACTTTTTTTGGCGACTCATTTTTGCTCTCTTCTTAGCTTCTTGGTCAATTCCTTTGTCATTTTGTAGTCCAGTTCCCCTTATTTGAGTCAATTCTATGACTGTGGAAAGTTTGTCGGTAACACTTTGTTTATTATTATTTTATTTGTTGTTGTAGCATTTTCAATCAAAATACATGTGTTTAGCCTGCATGAACTTATTTATAAAGTTTACCGGTTTTATTCTGTAAACTAATTGTCCCATGTTAGTTTAATATAAAACCTAAAGTAAATTTGTTTAGTATATAAATTAAAGAAAAGTTTACGGTGAAACTAGCAGGCATGTCATCTCCAAAGTAAAGCTCTGTTTTGCAAAGCGAACAAAAATCGAGCAAGTGGTTTTCTTTACCGAAGGAACTAGATGTGGATTTGAACTCATTCCCCTTCTCAATTGATATATTTTGCCATCAAAAGATGATGAAATATATTTAAATGAAGATGAAGGAGTAATTATTGAAGGGTTACTCATTATCAAACCGACCGTTAAGGAGGTATGCCTATTGTAGGATGAAAATCAAATTGGTCTGAAGCTCAAAAAACAAGCAACAGTACACCCACTTTCTCTCTGATATTCCATGCTCTTCTTTTTTCTCCTATTTTCAACCAATTCATGTTTCCTCATCGGTTCTCGTTATTCAATTCAATATTGGACACCTCTTTGTTTATATCGAACTCCTCATTTTTTGCCGATAATTCCATTTTCCTTCGTTATTTCCTCAGATTTAACTCCAAATTTCTTGACCTAATCTTGTAAACCTAATTTTTTTAACAATTTGTAAACCTAAGTTTAGAAAACCAAAGGTATTTAATCCATCTCTCTTCCAATTATACTTTTGTTCCGAGCGATGAATACCTAGGCTTCCAATTTTGAAACAATGCTTCATTAAATCGATGTAATGGTGGAAGCCAGATCGTTGTAAACGTATTGCCATTTCCATGCTTCTATTTCGAGTTGCTGGCCTTCTCCAAAAAAAGGGTATGTTTCAATTTTAGTTCAAAGCGAAAGCTTTTCATCTAATATCTGCGTGCTTCTCTAAGTTTTTCGTGATATGGATCTAATTTGGTTGATTGTGCAAGAAATGATATTATACTTCTAGGATCGAAGAAGAAAAGGTCACGTGGAGGTGTAGAGAAGCGACGAAAAAGAGTCGATTGAGAAGGAGTAGGGTGAAAGCCTGTAGCATTTGCTATAGGCTACCAGTCGACCGGTAGAGTTTACCAGTCGACTGGAACTCTTTCCAATCGATTGGTAAACTACTAGTCAATTGGGCTTTTGCTCAAATTGGACCTGAGCATACTACTAGGCTCGGAGTCGACTACAACTTTTTTCTAGTCGAATGATCAAAAATTTCAGTCAACTGGTGGTGGAAAATCTTGAAAATTTGATTCTCGAGTTTCCAAGGATGTTTTCGTCTTTTTTGCAGTAGTAGAGTTTCCATCGTAGAATCAACATATCTTCTGCATATAATCTGATCCAATGACAAAGACAAACCAATATTACAAATAGATATTAGGTTTATTGTTGTATCATATTTCTTATTTGAAAAGAAAGAGGGTTTTGTTCTTGTTATTCTTTAAGGTTTAGCCTTCAAAATAGTAATCAACATCATGATCATTTTTGGTGGTAAAGTTATAAAGGTCACATCTCTCCAAAGTGGATACACACTATCTCGCGATTGTGGAACTATTATAAATCGCGTGCATGATTTATTGCTCTTTGTTGCATCTATGATATGTGTTTTCTGCAATGGATATTGGTTTTTTGTTTGTTCTACCTCACCATCCACACATTTCCATTGCTATTTTCATTGCATTGTGATTGGTTTGGATTTGTCAAATTTCCCCAACAAATATTATGGATCTAATTTGTCTGTAGCCGTCTGATTATTTGTTTTTATTTGCTTCATGCTTTAGTATCGAAATCACTTGTTGCTTGTTATTAACTTTTGGTTAATCAAGAATTTTCTCAAAAAAATTTGCTTATATATTATCTAATCATCATTGCAAATTTGAAACATTTAACGATATAATGATTATTCAATGTATGTTTGAATTAGAAAATGAAGGAGGACATGATTTGGCTTGCATAGCAAAGCAATTAGTTACAGAAACCGAACGAGGACATGATTTGAGAAGAGTACTTCTTTCCGTCTTGATGGTTGAAAGAGGAAATATTTACAAAGGCCAAGATTTTGCCCATTTTTTCACCTTCACTGTGCAACCACATGATAATAAATGTTGTTTTCAAGTTTATGTTTTGAGGCTTAGATACTTATAAGGTGCTAAGGAGAGAAAATGCATTGATCGAATTATAGTGTGAAACACTTATAATACTTAAGTACAAATATATCTTTTCAAATGCTAGCTTATGACATTTTCGGTATTCCTAAAAAAAAATTGATTTTAGTACAGATTTGTTATTATATGTATTGTCTAAGTGCATCTGTACTGGTATGATTATTGTTATATTGTTTAATCCATTTTATGTTTTGATCGCATTGTTTAATGAATGTTGTCTTTATTAGATACTCAAAAGAGCAATAAGTATCGGTGCATCTGAGAAGATGGACTCTCTTCAAAAAAATATTTTCATGTGTCAAAACTAAAATTACCTATGTTTTGAAAGAGGAAATTAGTCTGAATGGAAAACCCAAGATCAATTTTTGTTTGAAGGACACGCGTTTTACAATTTAGTTTGAAGGACAATAGAATGATATATTCATATAGCATCATACACACACATAGATATATATATATATATATATATATATATATATATAATGTTATATTCATATAAGTATGGAACGAAACTAAATCTTTGGAAATGTTCATTCGGAGAATCATTGGGAAAAGGTTTTGAGGTTTTTTTTTTTGAAAATGGTACTTTATATACAACATGTCACTAGGTCAACATATCACATGTCAATAAACGTTCGAATCACGGTACACAAGTTTCGAACTTGCGACCTCTCGCATCAAAGCCGAATCACTTAACCACTGGGACAATAGTGCTTGTCAAAGATTTTGGGGTTGATCATGAACTCCAGAGATATTGAAGTAGGCTGAAGCCTTAAAGAAAGTGATAACGCCACGACCCGGGTGGGAAATGCAAAACTCAAAGGGTAAGATTGAAGCTTTGAGTTGCTTCATATTGGAAGCAAACTATAAGTATTTCTCATTCTTTGATGCTTTCAAGAAGAAGAAGGGAAGTTCCAATAGACAAATGATTGCGAAGCTGCTTTTTAGCCATTGTTGGAACATCTTCAAAAATCCTCCATTTTATTAAACCCTTTGGACGAAAAGGACTTATAAACTTGTCTTTTATTGTCGACTCATGCGTTGAGTATAGCTTTGATGCATGAAGAGGCGAAGATCCAATGATAGATATATCAAATCAGCAAAGAATTGCCTTTGTACTTGCAAACTCGTTCAAAAAGGAGGTTTACTGATCAAACATCAGGTTTTGATTCGTCCTTAGACATCAACATTCTCTAATTTTACAAACGTACACTGATTGATTGGAATTGATTGACGATGTAAACTTTAATGTTATGTTGAACATAAAATAATTGGAAGTTGTGTTTAAGATGTACGAAAATTAATCCTTAAGCAAGAGGGGAAATTTATTTTAACGTTAAACAATTTAATGGAAGATGGGTTTTTAATTAAAATATTGTGATCAAAATTTTTCTCGGTCGGTCTATACAAAGTAAAATTAGTTGCCCGTGCGTAGGAACGAAGACAATATGCACTTGGATCAAATTTACTTGTTGCAAGAACTATAAATATCTTTTGTTTCTACCGTCTTTGTTAGCCCCAAATTGGGTATTTTTTAAAACAAAAAATTATGAAAATAAAATAAATAAAGAATAAGAAATAAGCAACAATAATCGATAAATGCTGTGAAAGGGGGAGCACATATGGCAGTTGGGTGTAAACACGTGTGCTTTACCCCATGCCTCGTAGCCTGTGAGTCATCAATATTTTATGCTAGCACGTGCATTATTATGCATCGTAGAGAAATATTATATACACAATTACTTTAGTATTAAACCAATGTCAGATTGCGTATGTTGGCGAGCCTCTTGTACTTTAGCAAGGGAATCAAAAAATTCACGTCACATATTTGCAATTACAAAGTTAACTTTGCAGCGAAAAATGGGAGTTTGGATCCGGTAATGAAAGGGGGCATAAAATGCTATTGCTGCTGACTGTTTGTAGTATATTGAATTCAATTTCGGTATATACTCGTACCCCAACGTCCACAATTTTTTTAGATCGATCTTGATATATGCATAATACGAAGAGGATCAATTGCTAAGCCCCAAACACCTATCGTCGGTATGCAAAACCGTCCTTGAGAAATATTGGTTTAATAATCAAATCAATCAGACTGACAATATTACGCATATTTTGCATATATTAACACACCCCGTCTTTATAAAAGAAGTGGGATTACATCTTGTTAAAGATCAAATGCTGATAAAATGGAGTACGGATTGGATTTGAGAAAATGTGTAAACCATCTCTTTAAAATTTGATAACTGTCGGTTGTGATTATGTACAGTTCCACTGAGTGAGCGCGGATGCCAAGAAAAAAAATACAATTTCAGTCGCTAAATATTTAGAATTCGGTTGCGTTCTTTTGATATACGAAAGTCACCCGAGAAATAAGCATATGAGAGGCGCATAATGAAGAATTCACTCTTATGTTGCAAAAAAAACATTCGAATGAGATTTTTTTTTAGAAAAATGAACAATCATCTATAAAGAGGAGACCACTCATTTAATTTTATTTCACACTTAAACATAAAACCACCAACAAGTTTGGTAGGTAACTCTTCCTCGTGATCACGTACAAAAAAAATAGAAAAAATCCTCCCAAAAATAAAATAAAATAAAATAGGTCATGGCCACAAAAGTCGAAAGCTCATGTAAAGGAGTGTCGACAATGAGAGGAGAACCTCGTTCAGTCTCTAAGCGGATGTGAATATTATAAATAACTGACAAGTAAGTACTAAGAAGGTGTAGAAGATCCGAAAGCATATCGAAGCACGACTCATTCAAGGAAAGAGAACGCCCGAGTCAAGCTGGCCACATCGTCACCTAAAACTTAAAACTCAACAAGAAATGTGAGGCTTAAAAATATATATGCATATAGTCGCATATATACATATACACGCAAGAGGAGAGGCAACAATTAAATGAATATTGATTTGTCATAAGTAACTATCATTGTTATTGTTTTATTTTATTTCGATTGCTTTTAAATAATACAATTAAATGAATTTATATTATTTATAAAATTATGAAATGGCAGAAAAAATGTAGTAAAAAATAATAATTTTTATTTCATGCTAGTAGTTCGAATTACAAATACAATAGCACATCTTTGTCATAAATTTTCCTACTTAACATATCACAAGTCGTCTAAGCTCATTGGACTTGTTCATCAGTAAAGGGACAGCTCTGTAGTTTATCTCCCTATTTTTGAGAATGTATGTGATTTCTCATTCGGAATATGGATCATCCTCATGTTGCATAGTTATACATCTACCAATGATCTGTGTCATCTTCGCGTCATGCGTAGTAACTCCACTCCACTGACATCTACGAGAACAGAAGTAGTTGCGGAGCGAGCGTTGATCTCGGCAGTATGTTCCAAATCGACATAAATCTAGCTGTCGAACTGGACATTGGCAGGTGGAGCCTCTAGAACTGTGAAGTGAATTTCAAAAGCGAACAAACTTTGAATTTCTTTTACTTTTTACAAGTCGTGCCCTACCACTCATAGTCTACTCCGACGGTTTCCTTCTCCGGATACCATAATCCATTTTAAATCTACAACATTCGGTTCTAGGGGTTCAGTCATGCTTGAGGTTGTCAAACCTATTTTTCATTAGAGTGAGATTGTAATCGACGATCATCTTTGTGTTGAAGGCTTTGAAGACTTCATTGTTAATCCTACCACTCTTTATGTCCTTCGACAATTTCATTTTTTGCATTTCAAGACCCGTATTCAACTTACAACAATCCACTATAGGGTTCCAATCATGCTTGAGGTTGTCAAACTTATTTTTCGTCTGACTGTGATTGTCATTGACGTTCATCTTTGTGCTAAAGGTTTACCTCTTTGTTGAAGGCTTTGGAGATTTTGTCGTTCCAATAAGCAGCTCAACCTTTGCGAGATCTAATGTTGGCGAAGCAAATATTGATAAACACCAAAGTACATTCCTTGATCTTGTCTATAACGTGGTGGACGGAAACATCACAGAATTCATGTGCCAATATTCCGAAGAAAAAAATCAAAAAAGTTTAGGGAAAATTATGAAAGGTAAATATTAGTATGAAAAACTCAAATTGGATGAAATTCACCATAAAAAAAGTAACGTAGAGCAAAATAAACGTTTAAAATTTCTGATTGAGTGAAAAAAAAATGTGATTTGATGAAAGAAAAAAAAGAGAGTAGAAGATACAAAGAAGAAGAAGGGATGATCATTGATAAAAGACGGTAGCGTCTGCTGTATTGAATGTCAATTTTTCGATTCGAACAATTCAGCCAAAAGAAACAATCGTCTGAACCGCAAGTTTGAAGCTTAGCCAACTTGGCTAACATTTTTTGGCTACGAACCGTAACTTTGTGTGTTTCCAACGTACCAAATAGTCTTTTCCCAACGTAGGAAACAGTCTTTTTTCCCAACGTACGAAAAACGACACTTTTTGACAGATAATTAAAACGAATAGCTACTGTTTTGGCATCATGTAGCGCTGTTATGTCAACTTGTCCTACAAATACAATAATAGAGCTACTGACCATGCACTGACAATGTCCCTTAACACCTTCCTCGACTCGCTATTTTAATCCATAGATTTAATACTAATGAGGTTATTAACCCGCATAAAATAACATTCGTATGAACGTAGCTTTTGTAAAGCTTTTAAAGCTTAATATTCACGACTGAAGAAGAAAGGACCAAGAGCGTGAGCGTTCAGCATGAGCGTCCAACCATGAAATGGACATCCAATGCTAAATGCACTGAAGTCGACGCCTATGTTTTAACGCACAGTAAATGAACGTTTAAACTCTGAAAACTGAGGTACCTTTCTTTTTCTGAAGTAGTCAGCGTTGGCATTTACGTCGGACGAATCAATAGTTGAAAACGAACTGTTCGCGTCATACGCCGTTGCCGTCTTACGCGAACGATTCCTTTCCAACTACCATATTTTCCTTCATTCCCTATATATATCAAACCATTTCTCAATCAAATTACCAAAAAAAACCAAACAATCCGAAAATTCAGCAATTTCTAAAAACTTCGTCGACGACTTTTTCAGATAATTTTTTTTATATTTGCGTTTTTCTTATTATTATTTACCATATAGATTTTTTTGAATAGCTTTTTTTAGAATGTCTAGCTACTCTGCTGCTTCTTTTACAAGAACCATCGTCGATTGGAATGCCGACAGAGCAAACGCGTTCTTCGATGTTTGTTTCGATGCCGACAGGGCAAACGCGTTGGACGTGATTTTTGATGGCTGCATCCGAACTCACAAATGTCAGTTCATAATTCCACAAAATCCACTTGTTCAGCTACAGTTTGACGCACAGCTTTATGGCGACTATGTTAGGATTGATGCTGTAGAGATCTCAAGTCGCAGAGCGCCTAAACATCAACGGTCCACTGGTGGTCCTTCTAGGTCTGTTGACAGTTCTTCGCATGATCTGACTCTTGCTAGGTGTATGAAAGCGAAACAGAAGGATGACGATTATAAAGAATGGAAGGTCACGATTTGTTTGACTGAGTATGATAGCAGATGTTTCAATCTTTGCATATCCTGTTGGACAATCCCGAACAGCTTAGTAAGACTGTTATTTATCTTGTTTGACAGTTGAGAGAAGAAACTAATTTGTTTTATCTGTATTTTTATTCGGTACATTTATTTTTGCATTTGTATTATGAATTCCGAACTATGAATTTTTATTTCTGCACTTGTATTATATTCTGTATTTGAAAATAATTAACGTAAATAAAATAATAATATAAACAAACAATAAAATAATATCCTTGTCTTTTTCGCGTTGTCCCTTTCATAAAAAGAACACTCTTTTTTTTTCGAACTTACCCCTTCTCAGCCCCTTTGGTTTTACCTTTCTGTTCGTAGAAGGAGGCACCCTGAAATTCAAACAGAATTGGTAACCTGAACGTGGTGCCATTGGAGTTGAGAAAGCTAGATTCCCAACCAATGAAAAGGGTGAATAAATTATGGATTCCGTTGAACTGAATCAGTTTAATTAATACAGGACTAGACACTTTCTGATAAAAGCTTATCGAGTTCATCAAATCATTTTTCACATCACCTCCTGTTTTCATATGCATTTTACATTAAAGCATCTTCAACCCAGCATTAATTTTGATGTAATGTCAAGCCACATCAGCAATTATAAAATGTCTTTTAAAATACATTCTCCAATGCTAATGTAATTAATAATTTTAAGACACTACAACAAAAATACCCTATTACAACGTCCTTTTTACAACGGGCATTTTCTGCCCGTTGTAATAGAAGGCTATTACAACGGTCCATTCAGGACCGTTGTAATAGATACCCTATACAACACCCTTTTTACAACGGGCATTCGCTGCCCGTTGTAATAGAAGACTATTACAACGGTCCACTCAGGACCGTTGTAATAGATGCCCTATACACCGTTCTTTTTACAACGGGCATTTGCTGCCCGTTGTAATAGAAGGCTATTACAACGGTCCATTCAGGACCGTTGTAATAGATGCCCTATTTTCTTCTTTTGATTTAGCAGGCCACTTTTGCTCCCTTGCCTTCCCAAACTTTCATTTCCCGCTTTCCCTTTTTATTAACCCTAAATTTCAATTTCCATGGCATTGAGTTCCTCCTCTCGTCCTCCTAAATCTCATATTTCTTCTACTGTTAAAATATTCACTGCTCCACTTAAACTTCTCTCTGTTTTTTTTCTGATACAAGAAATCGATTCTCTTCAAATTCGATTTCCAGTTCAATCGCTCAGACTAATTTCCCAAAACCGCAATCAATCTCTCCAAAATCACTTTCCCAAAATCAAAATTCCAAATCAAATTCGGAAAGCATGAATTGTTGAGTTCAATTATGGTTTGATTCGGCGATGAGGTTTGGTGTTGGAGTGCTATTCGAGGTTGGGTTGGCAAGTGTTGCCGTTTCTTGGGTTCGCGATGGTTGCAGAGGTGGGTTGTCGGTGGTTCGCGATGGTCACGGTGACGAACAATTTGAAGGAGATTGATTGTGTCAGGTGATGAATTTGGTCTCTGTCTCTCTGTTTTTTTGGTTCTGCGGATTTGATTTGGCTGTTGATGCTTGTGATGGAGGCAATTTCAAGCGATAGTGGTTGATGGTGATTGAATGGCAATGATATGTATTAGAGCAGGTGGTGGTAGTACAATGTTGTATGGAGGTAGTGTTGTTGGATGGTCTGGATGTTGTTTGGATATGCAATCGTTTGAAGATGGTTGACTTTGTGAGTGGATGGTAATGAAGTTTTGATGCAAGTGTTTGTTTGCTATGTTGGAGTTGCAGTAAAGCAGATGGTTGTTGAAGGCAGTGAAGTGATGAGATGCTGTGTATTGGTTTGTGGCAGAAACGGATGTTGTAGGAGCAGAGGTTGGTGAGGCTGTTGTTACAGGTTGGTTGTGGTGTAGTGGATGCTGTTTGCAGTGGAATAAGAAGATAGTGGAGGACGATTAAGGGAGAGGATTGTTGTATTGATATTTGAATGATGTGTGCAGCACTATGAGGATGGTGGTGGTAGTTTGGTATTTGAATGATGGTATTTGGTGGTGGTGGAATGATGGGGGTTGTGAATTATATTTGTTAAGGTTGCTGCAGTAGGGAGTGAAGGATGTAGTAGGTTGATTGTTTGAATGTGGATGATGACCTGGGAAGTGATGGAGGCAGTGCTGTTGATGGTGATTGTGAACTTAACTTGCAATAAGGAGGTACGGAGAAGCAGAAAAAAACACTCAGTGGAGATTCGGTGCACCTCCACAATATGATGTTGTTAACAGGTTATTCGAGCAAGGCAGAACCCAGGTACATATACCTTCATCTTTTTCTATCTAGACTTTCGTATTGAGAAAAACAAAATTTAACTCATTAATAGGTTAGATTTGCCCGTTCCCTGCAAAATTTTTGGTGTGAGCGCCATTCTCTCAATAGAGTTTGTTAAAAGAAAGATTAGTGGTTAGGGATTTGTTAGCAGTTATCTATGTGATTATGTTAGCAGTTAGCACTTAATTTTACAACGAATGCAGCACTTCACTATTAACTGGAAAAAAAAAGTGATTAAATTAACTTTTAGCTCATCACAGTTTCACAAGTTTTGATCATGATTTACACCTTCATTGATGAACAGAGCATACCAGAATCAGTAACCGCAAGATTAGTGAACGTGGTGACACTAGACGTACAGTCAAATCAACTAAAGGTATTGCCAAACTCCATGGGTTGCCTTACCAAGCTCAAGCTCCTTAACGTTTCCGGGAACCTCTTGCAGTCTCTACCAAGAGCTATCGAAAACTGCAGGTATATTATCACCTTTATATCTTCTCAATTATTGCCTTGTTTATTTGATTGAATCTTTTAATATTTATTAGGCAAATTTCCATGATAATCATGTGTTTCTTCTATAGCATACGTGTTAAAGATGAGACATTTGAACTGCAAATAAAATAGATGGTTAATGGTATTTTATACCTTTCTAGGATTGGATGTTTTAAATATTTTGACCTTTGATATTTTTTTTAAAGCAAGATTATAATAGGTAATTTCTACTGTCATATTTTTTATATTTAGTTTTGTACATTATGGCTTCTTTCATTAGCATTATGAGCACAACACTATATAACGAATACATTAGTTAGATAAACCTTATGTCAAATCACATTATTTTATTCTATGCAGATCATTGAGCCCGTAGCCCATTCATATTTATGTGGTTTGTTCATGCATTTGATTTTAAAATTTACCAAATGTGATTGTTGTCGCTACTAGGATGTCAAATCAAACTATAATGGCCGTGATTCAAAAAAAAGTTCAATGGGAGTAAAATATGCCTTATACTTTGGTTCTTAAATTTGCATTATAGTTTTTTTACCCTATTGAAAATTTGTTAGTAGATCAATAGTTGATTTATCAGTACGTTTTATCAGAATTACCAGTATCATACAGTTAACCATGAACTGAGGGAATATGTAGATTCTCTTTATCATGAAGCAAAATCCATAAATTAAGGGAACAAAATGGATTTTTCTTGTAATGGCCCTTTATTATTACAGTTCTCATTTGATGAACCAAGAAAGGTCTTTGAAAATTGATTTTTACCAAGATCCCTTTTTGACACAGTTCTCGGTCGATAAACCAAGAAAGATTTTCAAAAATTGAATTTGATAAAGATCCTTTCTTGGTAGGGTTCTCAACTGATAAACTAAGAAGGGTTTTAAAACTGAATAACATCAAGATCCTTTCTTGGCATGTTCTCAGCTGATAAACAAAGAAAGGTTTCAAAAAATTAAATTTGATAAGGATCTTTCCTTGGCTGGTTCCAACTAATAAACTAAGAAATGTTTTTGTAAAAACCACATAATTGAAAAGTAAATCTTACATAAAGAGACTCAATAATCATGGTTCATGAACTAACGGTTGATGAGCTCTGTCTTGCATATTAGATTATGTCTTAGAATAAAATCTCACACTTTGTAGACGTGAATCACTGCATGGTTTTGGATGTAATGTAGGCTACACTTACAAAAACTTTTTGTTCTTTTAAATAATTGTAAGCAGCAGTACTCATCCTAGTAGATCAATTTGCTGTTTTGCATTGTTTTTCAAAGCACAATTTACAAAACTGAGCTATGCTTGTAAAATTAGAGAAGGAAGAGTTTGTCCCAAACACACGTTTATGTACATCGTGAATTAAATGGTGCTTGCAAGAGTCCCATGACATCACCAACATCATTACCATCTATGAAGGCAATTTGAATATATTATATTATTCAGTTAAATCATTGATATTTTGTAATAATGTAAATGTATAATTTGGTATTTAACTAATTGCAGTGATGCTGTTAGGACAAGAGAAACCCTTAAAATAATGCAAGAACATGCAATTGGGTTTTCAGAAGAAAAGGTCTACTTTGTGCCAAGTTTCTATTCTATTGCAGCAATGGATGGCCAAACTACATATCACCTTCAAAAGATAATTTGTGAATATTCTAGTGATGAAATCCAAACTGTAATGTAAGTTTCACAATATAAATTCTGCTACAATATTTATTTTTTCCAGAAAAGATTAGAAAAATAAAAAATACAAACATTAATTTGTCTGCAATCTAGAAAAAATTAATGGCATTTTCAGGTGCATGGGGCACAATAGAGGTTGGGAGGACAATAGAAGAGATGTACTGTGGAGGACAGGAGTGCGATCAAAAGATCCAGCAAATTACCCGAACTCACAAGCTATTATTCTACGATATGACAGAAGACTCATGATATATAACCAGAAGATATGGTCTCTGCCCGTTCCTATTTCTCTACCTATTGCTACATCTTAGGCTCTGATAAGCATTGTGAGCAGTGAGTGCTGGGTGTTTTGTTTCTTTTATGCATGCATGTGTGTAATGAATAATCTTTAGAAACTGAAATGCACACTTCAGTTTTTATTCGTTTCCTTCTTTGAATGAACACTTCATCTTTAGAAACTAAAATTTACACGTGCATTGTAGTAGTTTTATTTTTTTTCTCATTTGAATCTTTTTAACAACGGGCAAAAACAGTTGCAATATCATGTATTACAACGGGCATTGCCCGTTGTAAAAAGGTATGTTACAACGGGCATTGCCCGTTGTAAAAAGGTGTGTTACAACGGGCATTGCCCGTTGTAAAAAGATTTATTACAACGGGCATTGCCCGTTGTAAAATATGGTTAACCTATTACAACATCGCCTATTACAACGGTCGGCTGCCCGTTGTGGAACACATATTACAACGGACATTGCCCGTTGTAAAAAGCCTGTTTTGTTGTAGTGAGATGACATTGTGAAGTGCAATGTCTAGTTTTGGACATTGCACATCACAATGTGAAGTATTAAATTAAGTAGTTATTAATAAATTATGTAAATTACTTTAATTGACTACGAATAATAGAATGACACGTATGAAACAAATGATCATATTTTGCATTTGCATTGGAGAGAAATTATAAATGTTATTGTCATGTATGCAAACATTGACTTAACATTGTCTACAACCTATTGACACATAAGCTTTACATGACATTATTTGTGAAATGGGTTGGAGATGCTCTTAGTTCCGGCTTTTATATGCCAATTTATAAACAACAAAAGGGCAGTGGTAAGTTACTTGCTTCCTGGTAATCAGGTCGCAGGTTCGATTCCCGTCTGCCCTACTCCCATTCCAAAGGCGCGGAGGTGGGTCCCTGTAAACCTTCAAACACGAGTTGGGGACATCAAGCCTCTGTGCTGGGCTAGTCAAAACCCTCCTGTCTGTGGTCGGACCAGGCTCGGAGGGGGCTCCCCTCATCCCTTCGATTTCATCAGGGCTCTGGGTTGAGTTAAAAAAAAAAACACAAAAGGGCCCTGATACTTCCATCTTTGGACTTCAATTTCGTTGTTTATTTATGTCGATGGACAAGCAAAAACTTACAAAAACGGAATTAATTTAAATATTTCCATATACTTCCAGTTGGGCAGCATCTTTTTACGTACAAAATCTAGAAAAAGCTCTGATATGACTTTCTTTTTCTGACGAACCGGAGCAAAAATATATAAAGAGAAAAAAACACATGCAAATCAAAATAAATGCAATAATTAATCACGCAAAAACAGTTGCGGCAGCAAATCTCACTTGCGCATCACCGATCTTACTCGACTTTATTGAATTCTTTATACTCATTTTATACCGCATCTTCTCATTTCTCTGTCTTTTTCAATATGTTCATGTCTGCACTCTTCACTGCAGAAAGGAGCGTCTCCTTTATACATGTAGATGTCGTCTTCCGAAAATAGTTTCCTTTTGCAACGCGAACAAAAATCCAGAAAGTGATTCTCTTTTCCGAATGAATTCGACATGGATTTCGAACTCATTCCTCTTCTCATGTTATATCTTTTGTCGTTAGAACAAGAAGATGGCGAGTACGAAGAAATAGATTCGAAGGAAGATGAAGGAGTAATTATTGGAGGATTACACATGGCTTAATTGGGTTTTATGTGAGACGAGATATTGATAAATTTATGCACTGAAAAAAGAAAGAAAGATGGAAAGATTTTATAAAGAAAACGGAAAAGGGAGAGGAATGTGAAACAGCAGCGGGTTTCTGGTTTTTCGATTTAGGTGGATGGTGAACGGTAACGAGCAGTTGAAAGAGCATTTGAATTGAAAAGTTGGATAAGCGGAGTAATATATTTAAGATGATGACATCGTCCTTTCAAGAAGTTAGGAAGTTGTGCAAGGAACAATACTTGAGAGTGATGATGGAGTGGCCTATACGACATGCGACAGGCCACGCACGCTCGAGCGACGACCATCGTGGTTGTTTGCTATTACAGCTACGAGTTTAACGTGTGTTTGTTAACCGTCGGTGTCAAGGAAATGATTAGACGATTAATGAAGTGATACTGCGGTTGCTACATAGAGACGACTGTGATAATAAACGGAAAATTGTTGCCATTTGGAACCCCTTTACACTTAAATCAAAGGAGCGAGATATCCCAATAGGTTAACATCGTCGACGAGGCCATTATACAGTTGGTTGATGGATCCGAAACAAAATATGTCGAGGCATGATGTGCACATGGATGGTGCATATGCATGTGAGCTCTTAAAGTGTAGAAGTTTTTCTCTGTTTCTAGAAGGATCGAGGACAATGTAGTTCTACAGGCTTGATTTGGGGTACATACACTACTAGAAAAACAGTAAATTCCAACGCCTCATTTCCAACGGCCGCCAACGGTTATTCCAACGGCTTCCAACGGCCCGTTAATTTTTTACGAAGCCGTTGGAATCCATTGGAAATAAACCGTTTGCGGCCGTTGGTAGCCGTTGGAAATTTTACTGAAATAACAGACCGAGGCCAGACCTGCAATTTATTTCCTCTTCCCAACTTACATTTTCCCCAAATTTTCCAATTCCCCCACCTCCTACCCAACTGCTGCCGCCCCAAGCACCAACCCGACAGCCTCCGACGCCATCTAGAAGCTGCTCCGGCCAATCTCCACCCTTCTAGCTCTCCAAATCGGTAATTTTCCTAAACCTAATATTTAGGATTTTTTAGATTTAGGGTTTAATTCGAATGTTGATTGATTCCTAATTGTTACTGTATGCATATTACATTATGTTATCCCCTAATTGCAACTATTATAACATAATGAACAAGTTATTATAATTAATTGAAAATTTTGTAATTTAAGATATTACATTAGTTTATGTTTATTTGGTTATAAGTATATTAAATGTATGTGTGTGATAGATTTTATTGCATTTGGAAGCCGTTAGAACGGATATTGCATTTGTGCGAACACGAGATTTGTATTTGTGCGAACACACGAACATTTGGAAGCCGTTAGAACCAATATTAATTAAATGAGTTATATATTAAAATTTAATATAAACAAATATTTAAATCCTTAGATATTATTCGGCCCCGTCTGACAAGTGTTGTATATGATCGTTTTAGGGTTATCCGTTTTTCCACAAAACGGACAACTCTATTCATCCGATACATCATTTGTCGGATTTGTCCCAGTATTGGACAAGTTACAAACACTATAAAGTAATTATATTCCGTAAATCATATCATTTTAAACGGTTCACAAAATTTCGACGGCATTTCCTTTACGTTCCTTGTGTACACGCATTTGTGTACGATACAAGAAACACGGGGGAAATGCTGTCGAAATTTTGTAAATCGTTTAAAATGATATGATTTACGGAATATAATTACTATTGTGTTTGTAATGGGAAGTAGGATGACCGACCATCAAAGAAAGACACATTAGTGGTAATGAAACAATAGTTGCTTATTTAAAATAAAGTTTGTGAAATTAGCAGTTTGCGACCGTTGGAAGCCGTTTGAAAATTTCCTGTAAAATATAAAACAAATGATTTATAACATTTTTACTCTATCATAGGTTTTCTAGTAGGGAAACATGGTCAATTACTTTAATGATCGGAGCTGGATGTATCAAAGAAGGGAAATTAGTGGCGCAATAAGCGAACATTTTCTAAAAGGGGTACAAGTGTTCATCGAATTTGCTATAAGTAATATTGGAAACGATGAAGAAATTCGTTGTCCGTGTAGTAGATGCAAATTGTTGAACTATTTAGAACCGAATATGGCTAAGTTTCATTTGCGCCAATTCGGTTTCGTACCCAATTATTTGCTGTGGGATCGTCATGGAGAAATTGTAGCCCCTAATAATCAAGAACAGTCGGTGGAGGTCATCAACGAAGAAGGTAGTACGAATCTCATAGAACATATGGTCGAAGATGCAGCACGATCAATGTTCCCTACCGTTGTAATTGATAACGACGATGTTAACATCGAAGAGGAACCAAATGTTGGAGCTAAAAAAATATATGATTTATTGGATCATGCTAAAAAACCCCTTTGGAATGGATGTTTAAGTGGCTCTCAATTATCGGTAACTGCAGAATACATTGCAATGAAATCAAAATACAACCTTACAGAAGCTGGATTTACGGCTGTTGTTCAAGCTGCTAAACGTCATATGCCATCCGATAATTTAATGTGCGAAAATTATTATGAAGTGAAAAAACTTATGTCATCTTTCGGTTTGCCATATCAAAAAATAGATACATGTTTAAAGGGTTGCATGTTGTATTGGAAAGAAGACACCAATCTTAGAAATTGTAAAATATGTAATCAGGAAAGATACAAATCGAGGAAAAAAAAGGGAAAAGAAGTTCCGTACAAGCGTATGCATTATTTGCCCCTAACCCCTAGACTTCAACGATTATATGCATCATCTGTAACAGCGCATCATATGAGATGGCACAGTGTGAGAACACCTCAAGAAGGTACGTTGACACACCCATCCGATGGAGAAGCATGGAAACATTTTGACAAGAAATATCCCGATTTCGCAGCGGAGAGTCGAAATGTTAGACTAGGTTTATGTACAGACGGCTTCTCACCGTTTTCTCAGTTTGGTTCTAAATATTCATCTTGGCCTATAATAATCACACCTTACAATCTACCTCCGTGGATGTGTATGAAAACTCCATATATGTTTCTCACGATTGTTGTCCCTGGTCCTGATGATTCGACACAGGGCATTGATGTTTACTTACAACCGTTAATTGAAGAGTTGAAAATATTATGGTATGAAGGAGTTGAAACATACGACATATCAAAAAAGAAAAATTTTCGGATGTTCGCTTCTTTGTTATGGACTATTAGCGATTTTCCTGCATATGCAATGCTTTCGGGTTGGAGTACGGCCGGTCGTTTTGCTTGTCCTTATTGCATGGAAGAAACACGAGCATTTTCTTTGCCAAATGGAAAGAAAATTTCATGGTTTGATTGTCATCGATGTTTTCTTCATATTAATCACCCTTTTAGAAGAGACAAAAAAAACTTCATAGCTAATAGACATGAGACTCTACGACCACCAGCGGTATGGTCAAGCGAGGATATATATGAACTTGTAAAAGATTATCCAAAGATACACGAGACCGGACAACAAGAAGAAATTCAAGGTAAATCGACGTTTCATAATTGGTGCAAACAAAGTATATTCTGGGAATTACCCTATTGGAAAAATCTATTAATCCGTCATAACATTGACGTGGTGCATAATGAAAAAAATGTATTTGATAATGTGTTTTATACAGTTTTGAATGTGAAGGGCAAGACTAAGGACGATCTGAAATCTAGACGTGATATAAAGCAAATATGCAATCGTCCCGAGCTTCATATGACTCCCGACAATAAAAAACCCAAAGCATGCTATGAACTAGACAACAACCAAGTTAAAGTACTGTTACAATGGGTGGAAGGATTACGATTTCCCGATGGAATTTCCTCTAATCTTCGTAGATGTGTCGACTATAAAAATGGGAGACTGAGTGGAATAAAAAGCCATGATTGTCATGTAATGATGGAAAATTTATTACCCATCGCTTTCAAAGAATTGTTACCGGTAAAAGTTTGGACGGTAAAAACAGAACTTAGTTTATTTTACAAGGAGCTTTGTTCAACTACGTTAAAAGTTGACCGTCTACTTAAACTTAAAGAAGAAATTCCTATACTGCTCTGCAAACTGGAGAAAATATTTCCTCCGGGTTTCTTTAATGTAATGGAGCATTTACCTGTTCATCTTCCATATGAAGCACGTCTTCGAGGTCCTGTGCAATATGGATGGATGTATCCATTCGAAAGGTATGTTACTATATTGAGTATGCAAATGTTGATTTAAGTATAAATATAGTAGTTAATACTTAACCCAAATAATTTTTATTAGGTACTTAAATCATTTAAAGAAAAAAGTGAGACAAAAAGCTCGAGTTGAAGGCTCTATTTGCAAATCATATATCGAAGAAGAAGCTTCTTTCTTTTTCTCTCATTATTTTAAAGACCATGTGAACTTATCATTTGTAAGTGTTCCGCGTAATGACGATGAGGCCGTTGAACAAGATTCTTCTTCTGAAATAGTATTATCTATTTTTAAACAACATGGCCGACATGCTGGAAAATGTGAGGAAGTATGGCTAGATGATAAAGAATACCATGTAGCACACACATATATTCTTCTTAATTGTCCTGAAGTTGCACCATTTGTTAGGTAATTAGCACATTCCAAGTTTTGTTAAATTTAATACTACACGTGTGAATAAATAATAATGTAATATATCATGTTTGTGTTTGCAGTATCTATGAATCACAAAATCCAGGCGGCGATTTAAGCAAAGATTTCAGTACTTGGTTTTCGAAATACGTTTCTGATCCCACAAATAATGTGCTCGATAAAGGACTGAAACATTTGGCGTTTGGACCGAAAAGAAAAGTTAATACGTATCCAATATTTTTTGTTAACGGATATAAATTCAACACCAAAGAATACGGTGCTGAAAAATTAACAAACAATACTGGTGTATTTGTTAAAGGCAGTGATGACCCTAATAATCATATAAATGATTTTTATGGCGTGTTAACTCAGATATTGCAGTTGACATATTTTACAAGACCCGTGGAGGATGTTTATTTGTTTAGATGCAACTGGTTCAGCAATGTTCCAGGTTCTGGTATTAACGTGCATCCACAATATAATCTTATAGAAATTAAACATACATCGCGTTATCAAAAGTACGACCCATTTATACTAGCCAGACAAGCCCTACAAGCTTATTATGCCCCTTATCCATCTCTAAAAAGGGATAAAGCAGATTGGTCTGTGGTTTTTAAAACCAAAGCAAGATTTACGTTCGATGGACAAAATATTCCAGACGAACAAGCCTATCAAGCAGATCTGGAGGAAAATGCTGAAATAGCAATTACAGACGATCAAACTGATTTTGGACCTTTAAATGATGAGACACATGTATTAGTCGAAGCATTTGAGAGTGTAGAGGAAAACGACATAGAGCACGAAACCGAGTCTGAATCAGAAAACGATGAGGACGATTGAGTAATATCCGGTAATTTTTAAAAGTATTCACATTACATTGATCTCTGATTAATAGTGCATTTATCCAATTTACACAATTTTAATGACAATAAGTGTATTACATTTTTTAATGGTTCATCATATCATGATTATTATGAATTGTATATGTATGTATATATGACAGGTATATTTATTATGTCTGGTTCTGGTTCTGGGTCTCGGCGACGTGGCTCTTCACGTCATGTTGGAGAGGGTAGTGGTGAGCAACCAGCTCGGCCACTTGTTTACTTGCAGCCTAAGGCTGATGAGACGTAAGTATCATAATTAGCAAGCATAGCATTTTAAATTTTTAATTGTACATGATATATCTATAATTGTCTAAAGTTCAATTTTATATTTAACGCAGTGGATTTGAGTTGGAGCCATCCAAAGTGGTTCTGAACTTTTCGAAGCAGGCGTACATGGCTAGGATGACCGATTGCTGGCCCAAGTGGTGCAAGATCCCCGACGACGTGAGAGAGACGATTTGGCAAGATTTTCTGGTAAGTGTATACCGCTTTACAAGATGATTAATTAAATACAAATAAATAATTAGTAATATTTTCTCATTGTACAGGGCGCCATAGATTTGCAAGAGCCTGACGTCAATTTAGTTCAGCGACACTGGAACTCCAGGATCGCGAAGAACTATAGGGAGACTATGTCGGAGACTAAAAAAGTAGGAAAGAAGCCCAAGTGGATGAGCGCGACTGTATGGGAGAAGTGGGTTGAGTGGTGGAACTCTGAGGAGTTCAAGGTAACTCTACAATAAATCTCAGCAATTTTTTACCGTTTAATAAATAATTAATCATTGTAAATTTGCAGGAGGAGTCAGCTAGGAACTCGACAAACAGGAGTAGGAATCCTGTATCACACCGTGGAGGCTCCAAATCTTTCCAGCATCACCGCGAAGATTTGGTAAATTTATCTATTATCACATTTGTATATTGATCAGTTCAGTAATAAGTTAATTATGTACAGTTAAATTATCCAAATTATCAATTGCAGGAACGTGCTCGTGGAGGCTCTGTTGGCTTAGTGGATGTGTTTGCTCACACCCACGCGTCTAGGCAAGTAGATGAGGCTGGCAATATCATATATCAGTGGTGTGATCAAGATAGGACGACCGAGGCATATGTATGCATTTTTAAATTTCTAATACTTACACCGATAAGTTTATTAAATTTTAGCTATGCGAAATAATTACATGCTACTATTTTTCAATTGAAATTGTTTTTTTTCATTTTAGTCGAGGTTGCAGGAGGCACAGACTAATGCGCTTCAGCAATCAGGTCGTGATGCGTTGACACAGGAGGAGCAGGATAACATTTTTACTGCTGTTATGGATCCGGCGCAACGGAGTAGACGTTTTGGCTTCGGGAACCTAACGGTAAATAATTAATCCTTTTACGTATTTACAAAAAATCAGCGTTTTAGATATATGATGTTATAGTATTTTATATGCTGAGACAATCCTTTTGCTATTATTTCTATTTGCAGGCTCGACAGGCTCGACAAGCTCAAAAAGACCAAGACAAAGATGAAATAAAAGAGCTTAGAGCTATGGTTGAGCAGCTACGGGAAGAGAATCGTCTACGAGCCATCCAGGTGGAGCAGCTGGATCAAAAGCTTGCACAGTATTTGCAGAATCATGGTACCCTTCCTTCGTCGTCTGGTGCTTCGGGAGGCGACGAGGATCCTTGAGGAGGTATGTTTTTGATTATTTGTGCTTGAACAATGTATATATTGACTTGGAGATGTTTTGATGTTGATGGTGATGTTGTATATATTGGTACGGAGTGGGTGAGAAATATTTTGATGGCATGTACATGGTACATTGACATTTGTTGATGGTATGTACGTTGATGGTATATTTTGTGATGTTTGATCGGTTTGGTTTGTTTATATTGGTGTTTTATTGATTTATGAGTGTTGTTTGTATTGATATTGATATATATGTGTGGAATTGATTGGAAATGGAATGGAATTTGAATGGATTGGAAATGGTATGGGTGGAAGGTTAATAGGTCTGCTGTTATACAGCAAAATAAATCCAGTATTTCCAACGGCTTCCAACGGTTTATTGGCCATTTTGTTGTAACGGTTTCTAACGGTAGAAAGCCGTTAGCGGCCGTTGGAAATTCCGTTGGAAATGGTTCGTTGGATCCGTTGGAAAGCATTGCAAGGCGTGGGATTTATTCCAACGGCTATTCCAACGGTTTCCAACGGCCGCCAACGGCTAGGAACCGTTGGAATAGACGTTTTATCTTGTAGTGATAAGCTCATATGGTTACTTGCTAAACGAGTTTTTAGGTTAGTTTAGGTTCCCTACAGTGCAGTCCGAGGATTCTATTCGGTTGAAGAATGCTAAAGCTGCTTAGCAACGATTGGTTAACATGATGTTTGCAAAACAAATTAAACAGGCCATGGGTGTATGCTCATGAAATCAAATAAATCAGTGGACCACCTTACGAATTTGGTAGATGCTATAGATACCTATAAGTATGGATGAAACTAAATTCATTGAAACGTTCAGTCGGAACATCATCGGGGAAATGTTTTAGGGTTCACTGTAAACTTCCAGGATATTGAGGTTAATCCAAAATAGAATGAAGCATTAAAAGAAATTGACAAACCCAAGAGCTAGGAGGGACATGGAAAACTCAAAGGATAACGTTGCCACTTTGAGTATTTTCATATCGAAATCAAACTATAAAAACTATAAGTACATTTTATTCTTCCATGCTTTCAAAAAGGACAAGGATGTCTGTGGCATTAGTGGAGTTGGCAGAGGTTTCTAGTTCCGCAGCAAAGGAAGATGGTTCGAGCTCTAACAACCACACTTTAGCAGCTTGTAATTGATGGAGACATGTGGTAATCTTTTAAAATGAGTTAAAATCTCGAAATTGAAAAGTGTCGCTGCAAAATCCAGCTAAAGCAGGGGGTCGGTTTGAACGGGTCTATTGAATTTCCTGGCTCTGAAGTAGGGTTTTAGGGAAAAAAAACACAGGGGACAAGGGAAGTTCTAGTTGTTCGAAAATTATGTGATCAAATTTGTTCTCGATCTGTACAAAATAAAATTAGTTGCTCGTGCATGAAAGAAGAAAATATGCACTTGCACTTGGATCAATTTGACATTTTATTGCATTCAATTCCAAGAACTAAACATCTTTTGTTTCTATTGTCTTTGTTTACCCCAAGTTGGGTATTTTTAAAACAAAAAATTATGAAACAGATAAATAAAAAGAATAAAAAATAAGCATCGATCATGGACATATATATATGTTGTGAAAGAGGAAGCACATATGGCATAGGTGTAAACACGTGTGCCTTACCCCATGCCTTGTTGCCGGTGAGTCATTGCTAGCACATGCATTGTAAAGAGATAATTTATACACAAGCACTTGAGTATTAAACTAAGGTTGATTGCGTATGTTGGCGAGCCTCTCGTTCTTTGGCAAGGGAATCAAAAATTTCATGTTCACATATTTGCAGTTACGAAATTAATTTTGAGCGAAAAATTGGAGGTTGGATCCGGAAATGGAAGGGGGAATAAAATGCTATTGCTGCTAATAGTCTGTAGTACGTTGAATTGAATTGCTATGTTTACTTTTACCCGAACCTCCATAACTTTTAAGATGGATGTTGATACATACGCCAAATGCATTTTTTGATACACGAGAAGGACATAGAAAAATGATATTGAAAGATGAACGAAATTTTTGCTAACGGAAGAAGAATTGAGTTTTTATGTTGCGAATGGCGTTTTTGAAATTTGAAATGGTGTATGAGAAAGGAAATTTTCTTTCTTGTTATTATTAATTATGTTGAAGAATGTTGATTATTTGTGCGGGAAAGAGAGATCAAGGTATCAATAAGCATAATTTTGAACACAAAACCATGAACAGAATCAAATAATTCATGATCGATGGTTTTGAAGGTCATGCTGATTGGACTTTTAAAACCGTAACAATTGTTTTTCATCAAAATATGCATGATTAAAAATTAATATATAATACATGTTGTTTATCAAAACGAGATTTTATAGCATGTACAACGTATGTGCATATACAAAATTCTTACAAAATCATAAAATTTAAAATTTTCACGTAGTTTTGATTAAAATAAATTGAAAATATAAAATTGTAATTGTATTTTTTTTTCAAAGCAGAGTTTCAAATTTGTAAATTTGTCTACGTACCAAAATTTACACTTGAAAATAAATGTTATTATTTGTTTTTTGTGAGGTTCGAACTTCCGACCTCTTATTTACATATAAAGGTAATTTTAGAACTTCACAGTTGGACCAAACGTGTGTGTTTCAATTTCAATTATTAACAAAGATATGATCATAAAATTCAAAATTTATACGTAGTTTTCATAAAAATAAATTGAAAAATATAAGAAAAAATGTACTTTTTTGTCGAAACAGAGTTTCAAATTTGTAAACTTGTCTAAAGTACCAAAATTTACACTTGAAAATAAATGTTAATATTTGTTTTTTATGAGATTCGAACTTTCGACCTCTTGTTTACATGCATGGGTTTTTGAAAGTTCGCGGTCGGACCAAAAATTTGTGTTTCTATTTCAATTATTAATACGAGCATTACGGCACGCGCTTCGCGCGTGATGAAGAATGCTGAATTGTTTTTCTACAAATTGTATTTATTTAAAACGTTCAAAAGAAAATAATTTTCGCATATATTTAATCGTATTTTTGTGTTAATCATACGTAGGTAATTTAAAATTTTATTTTTAAGTTGCAATACCTAATTTCTTGTGAGTTTAAATTTTTATTTATATTATTAATTAATAAAAAACAAATTTGTAAAGTAGTTTATTTGCTAAATCCTAATTTTAAGTGATATCAAGACTTAGTAAATATTTGTAGAAGAAATTTTGAACTTGTAAAAGAAGTTTAATTGTCAGATCCTAATTTTAAGCGATGCTAAATTTTAATAATATCAGTAGAGAAGCATTTTTGGTATTTCATGCGGATACCAACAAAATGTGACATCAAATATATAAAGATACAAAGGACAATTTGAAAGCTCGCGGTCGGAGCAAAAGTTTGCACTTCCAAACCAACTATTAATAAAAATAAATATAAATATATTAGAAAAAACTCTAAATCAGAAACGATTATATATATTTTTTATATAACACAGCTCTATTTCTTATACTTATATATAACAATTTTATAATTTAAAAACTATAACCGTTGCTCATAATTAATAAGCATAGTTTGTATTCTTCTATATAACGCAACAAATATTTAAGAATATGACATACGAGATAGAATTGATTCTTTAAAACTAGAAGCCGTTGAAATTTTTTTCAATAAAATTATCTAAGGTAATTATCACTATGAGGGGTCCATGGGTAACCCCACTAGGTTGGAGCATGAGGCAACGGCCCTCACTGACGACGGTCGATCTGACTGGTCAAGTCGTGGGTTCCATGCGGTAGCGTCCCTTTTAAAAAATGTTATACTTCGTTTGTGTTTCTATTTGAATCCAACGCATCGCCAACAACACAATTTGTCCAATTCGGTTGAACGGAACAAAATGGTGTCTCGTCCTCGATGCATTGGATTATCCGTTGTAACGCCAACAGAAAATGCGCTTTTTCTTTATTGCAAGAGGACGATCAGCCAGTAAGCCCAAAACGCCTATCATCGATATGCAAAACCATCCTTAAGAAATATTCGCTGAATAATCACGTCAATCAACCGACATTAATAGATGTAATTTGCATTTACTCCGTTTTTACTAAGAAGTACTATTATTTTTTTGTTAAGATGTAAAGAAGATAATATAGATACCTGATTGGATTTGAGAAAACGTGTAAGCACTCTTTGATTTTTGGTAATATTGTTTGTGATTATGTGCAAATCAAGTGAAGATGAGAAAAGAAAAAAAAAATACAGTATTAGATGGGAAGTCGTTATATGTTTGCTTTAAGTGCGATGGTAATTGGAAAACGGTGGTTTAAACCTGGGCCTATTTTTCATGGTTCAATGGACCCAAAAAATCAACGCAGCTCATTTTATGTTTTTTAATTAACTAGAATTCAAAATGATGAGAAATGAATGGTTGGAATTTATCAGAAGTTACATTAATGGTCCGTTCTTTACCACCCGAGCATGACATTTGATCGAGGTATTTAAACGAGAAAGTTGGTTGATAGTGAAATGTGTTTTACGATGCGAAAAGGATATTTGAGCGGAATACTCAAATCATGATTTTTAATTTAATTGTTGATGAATGATTTTTAATTTAATCGATTTATAGTTAATTAATTATTATTTTTTATTGTGTAATATGCGTATAATAATTGTAAATAGTATGAAATTGCACAATTTTATAAAAACAAACTAATACATGTTTAAATGCAAACACATTAGAAAAACAAAACAAATTGCCAACGACGACCACACAACAAATCCAACTCGTATATTATATATCCTGATACTTCTTCATCACTCAATTGTTCAACGGTATCCAAGTTTGTGGATTTATTGCGAAAAATTAACATAAGTTCCCACCGTCGAACAAGTAGAAGAGGAGCCATGACAACGCTATACGACATTGTTAAAACAATTCGTGTTCACAATCAACCTTCCAAAGTCATGTCTGCTCTGGCTACCTTGCTTCGTATACTACGTCTAAACGGTGGAGTAACTGAAGTGTCACGGGATACTCAATCGAAATAATAATTTGTATCGACAGCAGTAAAATGATGAGCAGATAAGTTAGGAGCTATTAGATATCTATGCCGCCTCCAAAAAATTGATTCAACTGACTAAAGTTGGAAACGGAATTTTCTCTAAATCTTTTGAATTTTTACGCAGTCACATTCCACTACTATTCAGAACCGTCCATTTAATCGTTCTCCGGATCTCAAATTTCTCCTTCTAGCTGCTACAGTTTTTTCCAATCAACCCAAAAATGCTTCAGATTGTCTCATTTGTTCTTTATTTGTGTTTGGGACTAGTGGAGATTCAATCAATTGTTAAATGCATTTATCACAGATGCATAAAACGAGCAGATAAAATTTATTATTTTCGTTAAAAATTCGATACACAAATCTATGAAAACTGCAAGGCTTTCGAGCATTCATAACACAATTGGCTGATAGGAAGCCGAAAATCCGTGCGATTATGCTGAAAATTACAAAATATAGCAGAAAAGTTTGTTGAAAAATATATATCATCTATCCGAACAAAATAAATTCAAAAACGTAAAAAATACATCTGAAAAGGTAATCGAATTGCGGCCTAGAAAATGGTTAAGTTCTGGATTTTGAGGTATGGAGATGAAAGGGGTGGATGAATAAATAGAAGGAAAAAGGAAAAAGAAAGTAGTAGTTGGGAGCAAACACGACCCATCCGACACCAACTTGTCATTTACTCTCGTATGTCCCAATCGTTCATTTGTCGACGGTATCGCGATAAAATTTGCCTGAGAAGGTAACCATGAAAAATTGTGACTTAACGATTATTTGCAGGAAAACGGATAGCAACCGTTTTGGGACGTTGCACTGTTATATCAGCTTGTGCTACAATAGTAGAGCTGCTGACTATGCACTGCTTGACTGTTCTTTAAGACCTTGCTTGACTCACTGCTTTCTTTAATCCATAAGTTTAAAACCAACGAGGTTATGAACACACAACATTTGTATGATTTCAGTGGAGGTTATGAACACAAAAGTAAAACTTTTCATTAACAAGAAAGCTAGATTCCCAACAAACGAACAGGGTGAATAAAATCTGGATTCCCTTGAGTTCAATCAGTTTAATTAATCTAGGATTAAACGCTTTCTGATAAAAGCTTATCGAGTTCATCAAATCATTTTTTTTACATCAGTTCCAGTTTTCATATGCATTTTACGTTAGTTCCAGCTTTCATATGTCAATTTATAAACAGTAATCGTACGCTGATACTTTCATCTTTGGACTTCGATTCCATTGTTTATTAATTTATCAACGGTAGACAGGCAAAAACTTGCAGAAACGGAAGTTATTTCAAAGATGTCCGTATATTTCCATTCGAGCAGCATCTCTTTATGTACAAAAACTAGAAAAAGCTCTGATATGATCTTTCTTCTCCTAACAAACCGCAGCACAAAAAAAAAAAAAGAGGAAAAAACACCCGAATCAAATCAAAATAAATGCAATAATTAATCAATAATCACGCAAACACGGTTGCGGCAGCAAATCTCACTTGCGCATCATCGATCTTACTCGACTTTATTGAATTCTTCATACTCGTTTTATACCGCATCTTCTCATTTCTCTCGTCTATTTCAATCTGTTCATGTCTGCACTCTTCACTGCAGAAAGGAGTGTCTCCTTTATACATGTAGATGTCGTCTCCCAAATATAGTTTCCTTTTGCAAAGCGAACAAAAATCCAGAAAGTGATTCCCTTTACCGAACGAATTAGACGTGGATTTGGAACTCATTCCTCTTCTCATGTTATATCTTTTGTAGCTAAAAGAAGAAGACGGCGAGTATGAATAAATAGATTCGAAGGAAGATGAAGGGGTAATTATTGGAGGATTACACATGACGATTTAATTGGGTTTTAGGGGAGACGAGATATTGATAAATTTGATGCACTGAAAAGGTGAAAGATGGAATGGATTTTATAAAGAAAAAAGGGAAAGGGAGAGTCATGTGAAACAGCAGCTGGTTTCTGGTTTTCTCAAATTTGATTTTGGCCTTTTCATCTGAAATCCAGGGGCAGCTGATAATTGTACTAGCTTTGTTTTCCTGGAAAACTGTTCTAGAGTCCAAAGGATTATACGACATGTCACGCATCTTACGTGGAAAGTAGAAACACATCGGTCTTTCTAAAAAAACTATATTCCTCCTTTTTAAGAACAATTTTATACTTTATTTTTTTTAATTTCTTCCTTTTATATGTTTTCTGTAGCCAATATGTGTTTTACAGACAGTTATGAATTATAAATATATATCTTAAAAACACGTGTTAAAGTTAGCAAAATTATTCAAATACCCACGTTAGTTTCGCCTATCATTTTGAAAGTAGTGATGTATTTTATAAAAGAAAATTAGGAGGGATTTAAAATTTATATTTTTAATTATAAGCATGTATAACAAAATTATCCTAAAGGTGGATATATTGAAGTAGAAGAAGGAGAATTTTTCAGATAAAAAAGTACTGTTGTAATATGGGTTTATGTCTTATGGGTACTGCTGTAACATAGGTTTATGTCTTGCGGGTGCACTCGTCGTCAATTTTTTCAGGAACGCAATTTGCTTCACTCAAATGAAATGAGAAAATTGAACTGTTGACGATCGATGCATCCGACGCATCAACCATTAACAGTTCAATTTTCCTTCCTCTTATATGAATCTACCTCTATAACGATCTGCAATTTCGAAAACTTCGTATTTATATATCCGAATTATTTATATATTTGAATCTTGGATTAAATATAATTAAAGAGATTTAATAACATATCTAACCCCCTTTTAATATATAACTAATGATGGTAAACTTGTTTTAGAAAAATATTTATAAAAATAAATATTTTGAAGGAATATCGATAATGTGACCGAAAATCTTTTTATCGATAAACAACTTTTCGCTCATTAGAAGTTGTTCAAACTTCTTTTACATATACGAAAACACTTAAGAAATCATTAATATGAAATAAAAATATTTTGTCATTTATGGAAAGTAATAAAATGATGATGTCATGGGTGATGTCATGAGAAGATATTTTGAAAAATGAGTATTTAAGGAAAGTCTTCCGTGATAAGTTGGAGATGTAAAGAGGTAAAGTAAAAAAGCATGCAAGGCACATGGAGGGGGGTCTTGGCTGTATAAGGGTGATACTTAGGCCTGTGTATTCACTCATTATCTTCCAGAGCTTGAAAAATATAAAAATAATTAAAAATGGTGGAAGTGGATTAACACTAATCCACTTTGTTCTTCACTAATCTTTCTCTAATTAGTTAAAATTTCTTTCAAATTTTACCAAACTTTTACCAACACCTTAGAAAGCTTAGATCTAAACTCAAAAGTGGAAGAAGCAAAGAGGAGATGGGGTTCCCATCCTGGGCTGTGAGCATGAGGAAGGAGGGGGAGCTTGGTTGTGTTGTGAGAGCAAAAGGAGGTATCTTTAGGCTTTTAGATGATGGTAAGAAGTAGTTCTTTATTCTTGTGTGTTTGAGCTTGATGTAGGCTTGGATTTGGATGATTATCTCATTATCTTGTATGTATATATTATGTGTGTGTGTGTGTGTGTGTGTGTGTGTGTGTGTTTGTGCAAATATAAAGTTAAAGTGACATTAACTAATTAAAGTTATAAACTTTGGACCCCTCTTTCTTTTGAAAGCAAACGACAACTTTATATTGTATAACATCACTCCTATTACCTTCTATAACATGTGGCGTGGTCTTGACTTGATGTTTAAATGGTTATTTCGATTGTGTGTTGAATTGAAGTATGTTTGAAAGTGTTTGAAGCAAGAATATTCGCTATAAGTGCACTTTGATATTCCTTAACTTTAACTTGTGTAATTGAAAGGTTTATGATCTTAACTTGGTATAATCTTTTTTGGTTGTTCTCTACACGTATTTTGGTGTATGGGATAATAAATAAGTGGCTTGGAAAGTTATATAAAGTGTGAAACAAAATTGTGAATGTTAGAAGCGAAAAGGTCGTTATAGATGCACTTTGAAAATACTAATGCACTTATTAGTGGAATAATATTGAAGTTTAAATCATTCATTAACTTGTGAAACAAAGTTGTAAAAAGTTATACCGAGAAGAACATCGCTATATGAGCACTTTAAAATAACTTGTTTTTGAGAATTTTTGCAATTAACTTGAAAGATATCCTTTGGCAATTTTAACAAGTATTTTATGTGAAATTATTACTGGAAATAAAATCAAAGTCTAAAAGATTTTAGAACTTATTAACCTCCTTTTTAATTAAGCAAATTTCAACCAGAATTAGAAGACAAAAATGAAGACAAGTCAATTCACGAACTTGGAAACACGCTTAGAAAGACTAAGGAATTGGACTCGGGAAGTTTGATGGAAATCGAAGCTAAGTAGATCACTTGGTACCAAGAGGAACCTCTCGATACCGAGAGGGTTTTCTTCCACTGGGCACCCTCCTAAACCCTCTACAATTCAAGTACAACTTCAACCTATCATCGTCAAGTGCTTTTCTCAAAGAATAGACAAGAAACCTTGGAGATTGATAAGCAGAAAGTAAAAAAATATATAGGAAAAGACAAGCGATATCAAGTGAATCATCAGAAGGAACTTGAACTTCATGAAAAAGAGTTTGAAACACATTAAATCAAAGATAGAAAAACTAAGTAGGTGAAAAACAAGAAGTTTTCACTAGAATAAACCACTTGGTACCGAGTTGTTTTGTTGGAGATTGGACTAGCATGTTTCCTCCCATATACTTGGACTTGCATTTGGAATTTACTCTACATAGGCTCCTAAGTCTACTGACGAGTTTCTTTATAAATACCAGCCCGGTAGCAACCGAGGAAGGGATTGACACATTGCATCATCTTCAATCTTATCTCCTTCCTTAAATATAATCTAAAAACTTCATTGTAAATATGAGATCCACTATATTGTGGTCAGATCTGATAAAATTAGTTCTAGTTAGGAGAGAAAACGACTAATAACAAAGATTAAAGTGGACGTAGGCCAGAAATTGCCGAATCAATATCAAAATTCCTATGCATTCTTTACTTTTCTACTATTTTTTTTTACTCTCTGCTAGATCTCTTGATATCGCTTGCGCATCATCGATCTTACTCGACTTTATTGAATTCTTCATACTCGTTTAATACCGCATCTTCTCATTTCTCTCGTCTATTTCAATCTGTTCATGTCTGCACTCTTCACTGCAGAAAGGAGTGTCTCCTTTATACATGTAGATGTCATCTCCCAAATATAGTTTCCTTTTGCAAAGCGAACAAAAATCCAGAAAGTGATTCTCTTTGCCGAACGAATTAGACGTGGATTTGTAACTCATTCCTCTTCTCATGTTATATCTTTTGTCGCTAAAAGAAGAAGATGGCGAGTATGAATAAATAGATTCAAAGGAAGATGATGAAGTAACCATTGGAGGATTACACATGACCTAATTGGGTTTTAGGTGAGACGAGAAATTGATGAATTTGATGCACTGAAAAAGGGAAAGATGGAATGGATTTTATAAAGAAAAAAGAGAAAGGGAGAGTCATGTGAAACAACAGCTGGTTTCTGGTTTTCTCAATTTTGATTTTGGCCTCTTCCTCTAAAATCCAGGGGCAGGTGATAATTGTACTAGCTTGTTTTCCTGGAAAATTGTTCTAGAGTCCAAAAGGATTATACGACATGTCATGCATCTTGCATGGAAAGTAGGATGCATAGGTCTTTCTAAAACTACATTCCTCTCTTTTAGAAACAATTTTATACATTTTTTTTAATTTCTACACTTTTTATTTCTTCCATTTCAAATTTAAAAATCATAGCCAATATATGCTTCAAGCGGTTATGAGTTATGAATGTATACCCTAAAAGCATGTGTTAAAATTAGTAAAATTATCTAAATATTCTCATCAATTTCACTTATTTTTTCGAAAGTAGTGACGTATTTTACAAAAGAAAATTAGGACCGACTTAAAACTTATTTTTTTTAATTATATTCCAAAAAGTAAATATATTGAAGGGGAAGAAAAAGAATTTTTTAGATAAAAAAGTACTGCTACAATATGGGTTTATGCCTTAAGGGTACTAGTGTAACATAGGTTTATGTCTTGTAGGTGCATTAGTTGTTAATTTTTTCAGGAACACAATTTGCTTCACTCAAATGAAATGAGAAAATTGAACCATTGACGGTCGATGCATCTGACGTCATCCGATGCATCAACCATTAACGATCCAATTATCCTTCCTCTTATATGAATCTACCTTTGTAATAATCTGAATATTCAAAACTTCTTATTTAAATATCTGAATTATTTAAATATTTGAACCTTGTATTAGATATGATTAAAGTGATATAATAACATTGTTAACTCCCTATTAATATATAAATAATGATGATAAAATTGTTTTAGAAAAATGTTTACAAAAATAGATACTCCGAAGGAATATCGATAATGTGACCGAAAATTATTTTATCAATAAACAACTTTTTACTCATCAGAAGTTGTTCAGACTTCTTTTACATACACTAAAACACTTAGAAAATCATCAACATGAAATAAAAATATTTTGTGATTTATGCAAAATAAAAATGATGATGTCATGGGTGATGACATGGGAAGTTATTTTGGAAAATGAGTATTTAAGGAAAGTCTTAAGTGATAAGTTGGAGATGTAAAGAGGTAAAGCAAAAAGCATGCAAGACATATGGAGGGGGGTATTGGCCATATAAGGGTGATACTTAGGCCTGTGTATTCACTCATTATCTTCCAAAGCTTGAAAAATATAAAAATAATAAAAAATGGTGGAAGTGGATTAACACTAATCCACTTTATTATTCACTAATCTTTCTCTAATTAGTTAAAATTTCTTTCAAACTTTACCAAACTTTTACCAACACCTTAGAAAGCTTAGATCTAAAGTCAAAAGTGAAAGAAGCAAAGAGGAGATATTGTGAAAGTTGTTAATACCTCAGATATTGATTTTGATGACGACAACCATACAAAAATTACTGCTAACATATCTTTGAGTTGTGCAATACTTCTAGTTATATTATGAAGACATTTACAGAGATAAACAAGAACTCAGTGGAAGAAAATGAATTATATATGAATAATAATCAGAGCAAATGGAAGAACAAAATTGATTGAAGAAGAAATGCAAATGCTAAAAGGACTGAGGTATTTGAAGTGATGAGTAGTTGGTTAAATCTTAGAATCTTTGTTAAAGACCCATGTCAATTATACTTGAAGGTCATCAACCATTGACCTCAACTGAATCATAAAATATCCATAAATACGAGGTAGTTTGATGTATGAAAATCTACAACACTTTATTGGAGTTCCTGATTTTTTAAACACACATATGTCGACATATGCCTTCCATGTCTGTCGACTACTAGCCTATATGTCGGCATATGTCTTCCATGTATGTCGACATACTAGCCGTTTTTCATTTTTAAAAATTCAAATGAAGGTATTTTTCCTCCACCTCTTCATCAAAAGAAATGTCTCTTCAACCACTATTTAAAAGCTTTGAAAAATGAATTTTCACAACAACGATTCTCATTTTCTCTTACTCTTTAATACCCATACATTTGTGAGAGAAATCCATTGCATACTCTCCCACTCTCTTTGCGAATCCATACTCTTTCACTCCAATTCTTCAAGAATTTTCAAACCGCACAATATCAGAGAGTTTGTACTTGAATTTATATCATTCTCTCTCTGGTTTCATCCTATTCCTTAAAGAATTCAAAGATATATTGCTACCGGAGGTCTATAGGATTATTATGTCAGATTTGCAAGAATCTGTATTAAAGATACAACTACTTGCCATACTATACTATTTTTTGTAAAGAGAATAAGGTGTTCTTGTAGCCTGTGAAATCAAGAGGGTGTTCTTGTAGCCTGATATATCAAGAGGATGTATGTTGTAGCCCGTGAAATCAAGATCGTAAAGGTGTTATTGTCATCCGTAGAAAACGAGCGGTTATAGTGAAATTCTGTACGGTGTAGTACATGACTGGATTTAGGATTGTTCAACCTGAACAAATATAAAATTCCTAGTGTTATTTACTTTACTACATTTTACTTTACTATTTACTTATTATGCGATTATTGGTTTCTGTTTACAATTCGATTAGATATAATTTTAAATTCGTAAGTAAGTTTTAAATAGTTTAAATACACATTTCACCCCCTCTAGTGTTTAAATAGCCTTAAGATCCATTCTTCATTGTATTATAGACAACTCGTTATCCACATTTGGTATAAGAGTGCTGGTTTTCAAAAATTCATAACCTGGTTTTTGAAAAGTACAAATGGCTAATAACACTTTCTTTAACCCTTTTGTAGAAGGAAAATTTACTACTAGACCCCCACTATTTGATGTAGTAATTATGCTTATTGGGCCTGTAAGATGAAAATTTATTTGCAATCTATTGGTTTAGATATTTGGAACATTACCCAAACAAAGTACATTGAACCCCAAATGAATTATGCATAGTGGATCACTCATCAAAAGACACAAGTACTCAAAAATTCAAAGGCTATGAATATTTTATTCTACACCTTGGATAAAAATGAGTTTAATAGAGAACAATACAAGTCACATACGAAGGCACTAAAAAGGTTAATAGATAAAGATATCCATGTTAACCAATCAATTTCAACTGTTTAGAATGAAACAAAATGAATCCATTTCTGATACGTATTTTAGATTTTAGGATATATTACATGTATTAATATCATTAGGAAAGAATGTTACTGAAGAGGAGAAATTCAGAAAGATCTTAAATTCACTTTATAGTGAATGGGATCAGAAGATTTTGGCAAGCGAAGAAGCCAATGATATTAGTACTATGAAAATAAAATGAGAAGAATCAAGCAAATGATAAGAAATAACTGGCGCTTAACGCTAGAAACGACAATCATAAACCAGATGATGATGAGTAAATCGATTCCATGACCAAGAATTTCAATAAATTCTTGAAATATAGGAGATGAACAAACTTTGAAAAAACTAACAACTTTAATTCCATAAATTGAAATGTTGTTAAGTGTCTCGAATGTGATTAACCTGGTCATTTGAAAAGAGACTGTCCAAGTCTGAAGAAATCACAGTACTCTTCAAATACTTTCAATAAGAAGAGTAAATAGGCTTTCAATGCAACATGGGATGATTCAAATACATCATCAAGTGATAGGAATTCAGAAACTGAAAATGCCAACGTGTGCTTCGTGGCAAGGATGACCATGTATGGAATTCTAATGAAGAAATAATGAATGTTTTAAATGATAAATATAAGGGATATAAAATGCTTAGAAAAGAGTATAAGATTGGTTTAGCAGAGATAGATGGATTAAAACCGTTTAACGAAATGTTGATTGAAGAAAAACAATGTCTAGAAGATGAAATTGAAAGACTTAATGGACTTAACGATGATTTAAAACTTGAAAGTTTTGAAAAAACTGAAAAGTGAAAATGAATCTTTAAGATCAGAAAATCTGTCAATGAAATCAGAGATCATTGATCTAAATAACAAAACAACATCTCTGGATAATGTTATTCTTTACTGTAATAAGGATTGAGATAAAATGAAAACCGATGCTGATAAATTTAACAAAGAGAAGGATAATCTTGAAAATTTATTATTTGGATCTAACCTACTAATAATTAACATGGACTTTGATACACCACTAAGCTCAAATCAAAGAAAAATAGTACTCAAAGTACTAAATTTGAAGGCTACCGAGTTATAATATAAAACATGTTTTTTATTTATTTTCACCAAATTATAAATTAGTTATTTTCAAGCAATATTTTATATAGATATTTAAAACCTATTTACAAGTATTTTTAAGTATATATATATATATATAAGTTTTGGAAAAGTAAGTTGAGTATTTTAGAAAGGATAAGAGATAGTTTTGGATCATAACACTTATGTTATAATAAATGGCTTTGCAAAGTTATTAAAAGTATATTACCTGTAATAAGTGTAGATATACTTGAATTTTAGAAGAATGGTTTATAAAGGTAACAACAAGTATAAAGTGGTTTTAGGTTTGTTGTGACAATACGTTAATAAATTTGTCTTTATCCCTTTTTGATTTTACTTATGAACGTAAATAGATTTTTGAAAAGAATCACTACAAGAAAACTTCCTTTCCTTAGCATCAGCAAACAACGTTTATGAACGGTTGTCGTGTGAACCTATTATTTTGGTGATAAATTTCCAACCCTAATGTTGTGAGATTGAGCGCTTACATTTCACTTTCCCTGAGCGCTTACATTTCACTTTCCTTCCCTCCATTTCCAGTATTCCTTAGAAAAAACTTCCGCAAGATTTTAAAATATTGATTCAGAAAAATAAAATAGTTTCAATAGACAAATTTTTTTTCCTTCGAACTAAATTTCCATCGCCTGTAGCTCATCGGTCGAAGCGAAACAGCGCCTTCATCATCATCGTCATTGCAATCGATTAGCTCTATTCGTACTCGTCCCAGTCGTAGTCGATCGGTAGCCATCATTTCCAGTGGCCATCGCTAGCAGCCATTAGCTAGTAGTCATCATCGCCAGCCGCAGTTGATTTACGAACTACTCTTCATGTAAGATCACTACAACAAAATGGTATATTTATTGCAAGGAGGGATTGCACTGGAACAAGGATTGCTGTAATTTTCTTAACTATTCGTTGGTTAGAGTTAAACATAGCTCACTATCCATGCTGTTACATGTTTCCGCATTACAATAAAAAAATTGGCGGTCTCCCTCCCTTTTTCACAAAATTCCTTTTTCACCAGTCCAAGACCTAAACCACAAAAAAATCCCCCTTTTCAGCGCCCATCAAATCCTAACTTGTTCGAATCCATCTGCCTCTATTATTGCATACCTAGAATCCTACACTCCGTAATTTTATCTCTATATCATTTCGAGATTTAAAATTGTTCCAGGTACGATAGTGTTGTTTTAGTATCAATGGATGTTAATTTTACATTAGACATATGCATTATATTAATTGATTTTATCAATTCTTTTCACTAACTGTGTGATTTCTCCCTTCTTTTTTGGTGGTTGAGCTATGTAGCTTGATGTTGGTGTGCTTGGGTATCAAAATAGAAAGCTGAAACAACAAATGGAGACTTTGAAAGTTGAGTATTCCATTCTTGAGAGCAAAATTAGTTATCTGGAATATAAACGGATAACATATGATGATACTATAAGTGCGATTAATAAGTCTTGGGAGCAAGTAAGTGCCTGTTAATCTGTTAATTTGTCATCATTATGCTGTCCAATTCTCTTTAATTGGTTGAACAGATATTCTTGATTGTTTCAACAACTAGTCGATAATCTAGAAAAACATTGTAAGATTACTCATGGGTATGAAAATGATAGATATGATATGGAAAGCTCTCCGACGATTAATGGTAGGATTTCATTCTTTTACAAAGTCAATGTATGAGTTTTATGATGTTGTTTTTATATCATCCTTGTTTTGGTTATTATTCATGACTAAGATATGTGTGCTATGACAATTGTGACATGGATTCCAAAAACAAAGCCGAACATAAAGGATTGACAGTACGATTTTTACACAAGTTAATAAATAGATTAAGCCATTTTTATCAACAAACGCCTTATGTTCTTTATGTTGCATAGTTTATTTTATGAATGCCCCTGTTCTTGCTTTCTAATATATTATCTGTTTGTTTGTTTAGGTGAATTAGCATCTGCTATTTCAAAGTTGGATGAAATCAACTGTAAAATAGCACACCTTAAGACGCAAAAAGATGTTGTAGCATTTCAGTCTCCAATCCTTTTCCCTATGTTGGGAAGTAAGCCATCGGGCAGAGATAAGTTTAGAGATAAGGAAACTGAATTGATAGATTTGGAGTCCTCACTAAAAAATATGAAGGTACACATTTTCAGCTTATGGTTATTTTCTCCTATATCTTTATTTTTGTGTTCTGATATCCGTTCTTCTGAACAGGATCTTGCATCAAGTAGGCTTGTTGAAATAAGAAACTTGCATGAAGGAAGAATCGATATTTAAAGAAACTAGATGATATAAAGGTGTGGTTAAATAGATTTCCTCTTTTGTTTGCTTTATTTACTCAATTTCTAAGCATTTGAATTTGTCTAAATAAATGTATTTGTATAAACATATTTGCAGAATGTTGTGACTGATGTACATAGCATCATTTCATCTCCAGCTTTCTTGTCACTATGTGAACGGCTAGATAAATCAAAAGCGGAAATGATCTACACTGGACCTCAATAGAGAAACTACAGGTGATAATTGTTCAAGAAATGATTGTAGCCTCTGTAATCTTTATTATTCTTTTGACATGTGTATCTTAGTTGGTTGATGCTAGTTCGATTTTATCATGATAGGTCGAAAAGGATACTATAATCTAGCATGAAAATGAAGTTACTTTAAAAGCTAATTTGGTTGATGTTTATCAGAGACTCTCTGCTTTCTCAGAATCTCATAGAGCTCATCTGGAACTGGATTTACAGACATTACAAGGACTGTGATAGAAAGCAAGCTTGAACAAGCTTCGAAAGAGCCAGGTAATTTCCTTCTCTGTTGCTAATTTAAGTTAATAGTTTTGTTGGATTTTATATGCTTCAACTTATACTTTTTCATCATGTTCTAGGAATAATAATCAGTGCAACAATACCTTAATTTGCTTTTCAAAGTACTTAAATGTTTTTGGTCCTATAATCAGCAGTACAAATATTTTATATTATTTCAGACAGAATTTCGAGCAAACATCATACAGTTCAATATTCTTTATGCTTATTGCAATCTTTTACCGTGGAAATTAAGGGAAGAATAAACTGGTTTGGTTTTACAAATATTTTTTGATAACTTAAGCAATCTTTTGCCGTGTCAAAACTGATTTCATGTATATTCTTCCATTTGGTGTTTAAGAATCATGGTTATTTATTTGCTGTTTTGTTTTTTAATTTTGCTTTAAACATCATGTTACCTTTGTCAATGATGCATGTGGATAAGTTTATACTTATTGGTTGGTAAGGGTAGTAACCCTGATTTAATCAAAGGACTTCCGACAAACATGGCTCTTATTCAAGCATGCTTTAGTTTTACTTGTAGGATCCAATTCTTAAATGCAGTTATCAGTTGCACTTTTTCATAGTTATTGATTTTAAGTTCTTTAACATGTTTCATAACGGAGTAGTTTATATATATATATATATATAATCTAGTTTTTAAGCTTCCGAATTCTAGAAGTTGTTCTAATGAAATCCTTATATATAGTAAAGTTTTAATACTTACATTTTATTCATGATTTTATAACTGTCATTTTTGCTACACTCAAACTCATTTCGTTTAAAGATAAGTTCTTTTGAAAATATATGTATGCTGTTTTCCAGGTCCAACGATCGAGAAAAATTGACCATGAGTTGAGGCTGCTTATAGAAATGTACAAACGTGAATCAACCGATTCCAGGTATTGCTATCGCATTATTTCTGAAATATAGTTATTCACCCTATATGTTTTGATGAAAAATAATAGTTCGATCACAACTCTCATGGATGGGTTACATTTTGTGGTGTTATTATTTGTATGATACGACAAATGTTTTTATCAGGAAATGTTGGATTGCCTTAGCTCCTTAGTGTGTGTGTAGTTATCACCAAAGTTTTCAGTACAGTTACATACACGCACAGTATAACTGTAAATAGCTAATATGTTGTGGAAATCCTAGGCTTGGTACCCCCAGTAAGAGCACTAAAATAGCCCTGGAAACAAAATGAAGCAGAATCAACAGTATTAGGGTAGAATAGCATGGATTATCTTGTGAAATATGGGAGCTGGACTGACAGCAAAACCAGAGATAAAAATCACCTTAATGCACTTCTTTCGGTTCGGAATCAGTAATTATATTTATCCTAAAAATAGTTTTGTGTTCAATATTATTGGTAAAACCAGTGTTTTGATAACCGGACCCGGTCGCGGTTGAACCGAGGTTAACCATGAACCGTCAGCCACCACGGTCGGGAGGAGATTCAAACCTTGTGTATGCTAGAACCGAAGATCCAACCTCTAAACCGTGGATTGAACTGCTCAATTAGACCGCTTCGAACCTTCTTCCTCTGAAAATTCACTCGCAGAAACTCATTTATCCTAAAATTCTAAACCCTAGACGTTAAATTTCAAATCCAATAAACCCTCTACAAGCGCCACAGCTAGCTCCAACTTCAGAAAACCTTGTGCGTTGTCACTGACTGGTAACAAATTTCAAATTTTTAAATAATTATGTGCGTAATTGGATGTTCAGCTTATGATTTGCATTTTGATGTTGGGTGAATTGAATATGGGCTCAGCGAGTTCTGTGAATAGGGATTTACTTGAGTGGTTGTAAAATGATATGGGCTCAGTGAATTGTGATATAACTACTTCTATCAGTTCATATTGTACCGTCAATCTGAAATTAAACAAGTGATATTAGTCATATTTGTTTAAAAGAATGCTTATCTCATTCATTTTTTGAACTGTTTGGCTTATTTTCATTCAGTTTGGATGAATTTTTTGTTTGATTATATAAGCTTGTTCTGTGTATATGATATTATGATATGCACTTTTCTATACGGTTGCTTCTCCTTGGAAATGAATATAATAGAGGAAGAAACAAAATGCACGGCTTTAACGGTTCGACTGGTCAAACCCTCGAAACCTTGAACCTTGCATCTTCACGGTTCAATTCACGGTTCGGTTTTCAAAACTATGGGTAAAACAGTAAAGGCAAAAAAACTGATGAATTAAGTGCAAAATAGGAAAATCATAAAAAATTATATCATTTAATCTGAAAATAACAAAATCATACAATTTTCATATTGATTAAAACATAATTGAATTGTAACAATGAATATAGTTTTTTCCTCCCAAAGAATGAAACTATATCAGTGCAATATTTGAAGTATAAACAACAGTGAATAATATTAAATCTTGGATCACAATTCAATGGTGCAATAGTAAACAAGCACATTGTTTTGCATTGCTTAACGGTAGAATTAACTGTATCATGTGTGCATACACTATTTAATATACTATGTAGGATTGTTGGTGACTGATTCTATAAAACTATTGTTTATGCAGGAAAGCAAAAGAGAAGCTTTTGATTTTATTTTTATTTTGTTTTCTCACTAGCTGGCTAATCCCCCCTTGATTCAATTGTAGTCATTTAATTTATAAATGTCAGCTTCATATTTGATTTACTTGACTACTTGGTACATCTTTGAGGAAAGTAAACTGCATGTTGCACTGAATACTACAAGATCCTACTGGGTATTTATTTTGAGTTTATTTGATTCTTTGTTTTTGCAGATCAAATCTTTGGTAGCAGTCACAAAACCCGTTAACTTAAAGGATTCAACATATTCATGGAATGACGTAGTATTGAGATGCAAGTGTATAATTCCTTACTGTTTTTAATTGGTGAATGCATATTTTATTCTATCAATCAGAATTATTTTTACCAAGTTTATAACTGCTTAACTTGCAACTTTGTCCGAAGCAACAACACTTGAAGTAGCAGCACCTGAATAATTGGTTAGTTTCATTTTCATTACATTTTATTTCGACTAATAGCAGTTTAATTATTTCCCTTGGAATTTGTTTTTCCTGCTGCCTCCTTTTACTGTTTGAGTTGTTACATGCACATTTATTACTTGAAGTTATGTAATTATTTTATTAACTATAAATTTAAACTCGACTATTTTGTTAACTAAATGGAATAGCGGTTACTGACTAGAAGACTAGAGGTTTGGAATTTGAATGTAGTTGATAAACGTACCTATATGCATGCCCAAATAAATGTTCGCGTTTACGAATAAGAATTAAAAGTATACAAGTAAATTCAACTTACTCTAAGATCGATAATGGTCATAGTTTGGAGTAAAGACATTGTGTTTGGTGAAAATAAAGTTAACTAAGTTTTATAAAAATTAACTAAATTTATAGAAACCAACCTAATTTATAAAAGTCAACTAATTTTTATAATCGTTAACTGCATTTTATAAAAATTAAATAAGTTTATAAAATAACTAAGTTTATAAAAATTAATTAAGTTTTAAAAAATTTATTAAGTTTATAAAAATAAATAAGTTAATAAAACTTAACAAATTTTTATAGAAGTTAACCACTTTTATAAACATTTGACTAAATTAACTAAGTTTGTAAAATTTAATCGAGTTTTATAAAAATTAAACAAGCTTATAAAAATTAACTATGTTTTATAAAAATTTAACTAAATTACTAAAGAATTTATTAAGTTTCATAAATATTAAACTAAGTTTCTAAAATTAGCCAAGTTTATTTTCTTAATTAAGTTTATAAAAATTAACTAAGTTTTATAGAAATTTAACTAAGCTAAATTTTTATTAAATTAACCAACTTCACAAAAATCAACTAATTTGTACAAAAAAGAACTATGTTAAGCAAGTTTTATAAAAATTAAACAACCAAGTTAACTAATTTTATAAAGAAATAACTAAGTTTATAAAATTAATTAAGTTTTATAAAATTTTAACCAAGTCGACTAAATGTTTGTAAAAAATTAACTAAATTTATAAAATTTAACTAGGTTTATTAAGTTTATAAAAATTAACTAAATTTACCAAATTTATAAAAGTTAAATAATTTTCTAAAAATAAACTAAGTTTTATTCAACTTAAATAAATTCATAAGAATTAAAAATATAACAGTTAACCAAGTTTTATAGTAATTAAACAATTTTCCAGATATTAACAAAATTTCATAAATATTAACTATATTTTATAAATTTAATGAAGTTAAATAAATTTTATAAAAATTAAGTACAATTTATAAAAAATGACCTAATTTATAAAAATTAACTACTTTTTATACAATTAACTATATTTTATAAAAATTAAATAAGTTTATCAAAATAATTAAGTTTATAAAAAATTAAGTTAAAGTAAGCTTATTGTACCCTTGCTGGTTAAAATGGTGGTCAAAGATAATGCCTGTACGAGATTGTATTGTTTGAATTATTTTGTTGGAAATCAATGTTTTCACCTAAATGATGTGACCTGTACTAGAATTGATTGAACCTTTACTATGATCAAGGTTCTAGCCTTTCAAATTTGTATTTACTATATTTATGATTTATATGAACTTACTTTATAGGTAGATGGATGTCTTTAATGCAAAAAAGTAGAAACATGCTGCAACATGTTATCGTTTCAAAGTTATTTTGGATGTCAGAACTACATTTTGGTTTGTATTTATTACTACTTTGGTTACTAGCTACTACTTCTACATTTTTTATGAAATATTATGGACGTATTATATATGTTTTGTTGTAAGAATTATGTTGATTATGTAATGTTACATGTAGATTATGAGATGCGTGATTAATTTAACGAAATGTTTGAATAATGTATAATGTGTTGATTTTAGTTGAGTTATATATTTGGTATATAAATTGTCATCGATGCATATAGAAATGGAATCTATCGGTGGGGAAATGTAGATACTCTAAACGACAACGTTTTAAAAATGTTGTGTTAACTTTCAACAGCATTTACGGAGTGCTATAGAAAAGAGTTCATACTAGAGAAAAACGCTAGAGAAGAATTCTCAGCATCAGTTAAACGCTATGAAAAGTTTTCTTAGCAAAGTTAAACTGCTGTTAAATCCATTTGATAACAGAGGCCGAACGCTACGAAAAGTGTTTCAGCTCATTAGCAAAAACGCTATAAATATTATTAACGACATCAATAAAACGCTATTAGAAACATACTTTTTATAGCGTTTTCACTATTGCTATGGTATGTTCAGTACCTATAATTGAATGTCGTTATACAGCGTAGTTAAAAACGCTGTTAAAACCTTTTACAGCGTTTTTTGAATGCTGTTAAAGGTCCAGTTTGTTGTAGTGGATTTTATGATTTAAAATTATCATTATGTCTATTTAGTCTAGTCACTACAGTTAATATTGAAGTCTGATTTCAAATTAGTATTAATTTCCTCTATGATTGATATTGCATTTAAATACTAGCTTCTGTAATCAATATGATATAAATAAAATATAGTTTGATAATTGATTATAAGATTGAGTAGTGGCATGCTGGCCTTAAAACTTTTTATTCTGCAGCTTGCAAACAATTTGAACAATCCACTTTGTAATTGAACTTAATAGATTAAGTATGATTGATATTAAAGTTATAGATTGATAAGCATGGACAGTGGTAGACAGTAGTAAAATCTCACAAAGCACCTGCAAATTGCAGTAGGATGACAATTGTGGATTATTGCTTCAGGTAATGGTCACTGAATTGACCACTTGACTAGTATAATAAGGAGACATAATATAATGATTTTGTACTGGTAGTCTAGTGCGATAAGGAGGAGTTGATATAAAGATTTATAGGTCGACCAATTTCCATGGCCATTATTGTCAACTAATTCAGACCGGTGTTCTTACATAAGTTGATAATCCTTGATCTTTGAGGACTGATTGGAGGAAATTGCAAAATAGATACTAGGAGATCTAAATTGTGTGCCCATAAATAATAAAAATTTATTCGCAAATATATCTATTTTTAAGTTTAAATAATAGATACATTGCTTGAACATCATGTTGTAGTAGTAGATGGTTCTCTCACAAAGGGATGAACATTATAAGTTTCTTCCCACCTATGCCTGTACAAAAAATGTTGTATGCTTAATTTATTTCTATTCTATTTCGTGTTTAACAAACTACTTTTCATTTTAACGTTGTAAAGCTACTTTAAATTTGTTCCCAGCACATTGGCCTAACAGAGCATTGCATATATTGTTCTGAATCACCAACTGTTAGATACTTAATCTTCCAAAAATTGTTTTTCAGCCAGTACATGCTGCATCAAAAGTTTAAATAGTGAACATATTATTATACTTCATAATATTTTATGTTCTACATTGCCAGCTCTGGATTATACAAAAATATTAGTTACTGTTACCATAAATAACTGATACTCTACAAGGTAGCATATGTGAGAACAAGCGGTTAGCAATCATCAAATTGAAGCTTTCACCAAGTTAATCTACAAAATTAACTATATAACCATACATGATTGTTTAGACCTAAACAAAAATGATTTGAACAGCTGTGTTAGCGATTCCTTATAGGCAATCACTAACAGCCGTGTTAGTGAATGTTATATAAATAACTATATAACTTCTATAAGCATACTGCATACAATGACTATTAATTTGTAGAGTTCTCAACATATTAATATCAATTGCGCATGAAATGACATAATTAGATGAATTTGATATAGAAAATGACAGTACTGTGGCAGCAGCAAGTGCAATGTGTGAACTTGAGATAAGTCAAATCCTATACATGGAATTTGAAAGTAGTATGCCTAACAAGTTTCTATTTCCAAATATGAAATGGTTTGAATAGCTGCTACATACATTTAAGGGCCTTAATATATACATTAATAATAAGTGCTGCTTTCATAATTGGACTCATGAATACAAGAAAATTTATAGAGCATACACAACTCATTGCTAGGATGCGGAAGTTATTATCGATGTATCAAATTTTTACTATTATTACGGAAAATGCATTTTACATAGATTTTATTTGGATCATGCTCGTGAATGAGGTTGCTCATGTACAGGTGGATTGCTTTATATCTGAAGATTACCGTTTGTTGATAGATTGATGTGTTTGCATCAGTTGTGTGTTTTTTGTCAACTTTTCAGTACAATATTATATACATACTAATCAATGTGTATCGATTTCACATGTTAGGGATAAACAAGCAGTCCAGATGCAAAGCAAAATTTCAAAATTACAGGCGATGGTTCAAATGCTAATGAGAAATAAGGTAATATCATTTATCAACTTCACCAATGTATGTATTATCATGCTTATTTACCGTTTATTGACTTTAAGAGTTCTCATGGGTAAATATTGACTACTGTAGAATTGACCACTGCCCATGTTGTTAACATGATATTGGAGAATATGGCATAATGGTATATGGATGGGTCTTTAAATCTGATCATGTTTGGGACTCTTTTATGAGATATTTGACGGAGGTAATAGTCATTTGTTAGTTTTAGTGTGAGGCAGTGCAAAGATTTTGGGAAACTGTATGAAACAAACTCCTTGAAAAAACATTTTTATTCTGTTTTGATACAACATCCTCTATAGCTCATTGCATGTGTGCTCTCCTCTATTCACAGAGGATCACACATTTTTCAAAAAAACATCCTCTACAGCTTGAACAATTTCCCTTAACTTCCTTGACATTGTCCCGTAATTATAATGCACGGTTCTTGCTTTTCCTATAACAGCCATTAGTCTAGCTAGCTTAGATGCACTAAAAGAGAACCAATAGAAAAGAAATGGTTTCATCATTGAAATACTTGATTTGGAGTTAGAAATTGAGTTTGAGTTGAAGAAAATAGGATAGTTACCCCTACCTTTAGTTCACTATCCAAGGTTGCTTCACTAGCAGCTTCTGTGCATCGTTTAATGTCTTTGATTAGCATGTCACTTATATATCGTGTATTTGTATTGGCACTTGCCATGTTATAATACACCTTTGCCAAAATAATTTGACCTTTCATAATCTTTTAGAGTTTGTTTGAAGTTGTTTTTTTAAACTCTTTCATCCATTTAGTATTATTTTCCTCTACTACTGAGATCAAGCTGCATTGCATGTTCAATGGCTCTGTTTTTCTTTCTCAACTTCCATAGTTTCTAGAATTAACCGAGTTAAATTAGTCTCAGCAAACATAAATAAGATGAGAAACATTCAGATACTTACCTTACGTTCAAGCTTTAAAGTGTCTAATACTCTGGTATTCTATTGATTGGTCGAAAGTTTATCGTGTTGATGTATCAAATTAACAAGCTTCTTTTCAACCTTCCATTTTTAGAGGACTTAATTAAAATCAAATATGCACTTCATGGATTACACACTTTAATAATATTACTTAATATGCAGCAGGAAACATGTAACTGGAAACGTTTTCATTCTAATTTAATACATTAGATATTACTTTGTATTTCGTGGTCGCTAAGAAATATAGATAAGGAGCTACATGTTTGGATTTTTCTTCACGTGATCCTTTTCATTTATTTCCTAAATTTCACACGAATTAGAGTTCTGGGTATCACTCTGCAAATTGTAGAAATTATAGAATATCATAAAAAAGAAATGCAAAACACGCATTTTCAAGTTTCGGACATGGTGGTTAGTAATTTATCCAAACCGATTGTCTAATACTTCTTATTTTCATTTGGCAGTGAGGGCCTCGAGATGGTATGATTTAGTGTTTCATTAAGAGGGATAAATCGAAGTTAACTTATCATTTATATCTCTGTCTTACTCCTAGTAAGATTTTTTTAGCTTATTCTTTTACATTACATCTTCAAGTATTTTAAATCTAGTCTCCTCATAATTTTAGTAACATTTAGTTATTTTTATTATTTTTCAACTTACATCTCAATGGTTGTATCTGTTTGATTCATTGCAAATTGCCCAGGAGTTAGTATAAAATCTTGAAATATTCTAAAGTAAATGAATTAAAAATCTCTAAATGCAAACCAACTACACAATAACAACATAATCAACACATAAACTTGATGCAACAAAATTGACTAATATTGCATGAGAGATCTCTCATGTATTGTTTTGTTATATTCAAAAAATTTGTGAAGGGGACGTCAACCATTATAATACAGTTGGTATAATCAAAATTACACCAGCATCTGAAAATTATTAAACTTCTATTCATATTCCTGTTTAAACATTGTGGCATCTTGTGCCATATAAACACGATAAGATTCATATTCCCTTTTTGGCGTATACAATTTATTAACTTCTATGATACTACCTACTTGTGCAGGTAGCATGTAACGACCCGTAATTTTGCTACTTAAAAAATGAGAGATTTTATTTATTTTTAAATTTAAATGGAATTTAAAACTTAAATAAATATGTTATATATAATAAATAATTATCTATTCTTATAGTTAATAAATTGAAAAGTAAAAATTTGAATTTTAGAACAAATCAACAAAAGTTAAGTTTTGTTAATAATAAATAAAGGCTTAAATAAATAGGTTTAAATATTTATTTGATAAGTTAAATCTTATTTAAAACATCTAATAAAGGTAATAAAAGTATATTAAAAGATATAAAAGTATGTTAAGAATCATTTTACAAAAATAACCAAAATTTGTCACATTTTGTCAGTTTTACATACACTGTAAAATTAGAGATTTTGATATTAATTAAATATGATTTTAAAATATAAAGAGACATGTTTTAATTTATTTAAAGAAGTAAAAAGTTCATTTTAAAGTATGATTTACTTCAATATATAGCTTAACAAAAACGTTAAATTTTGACTGTAAAATTTGTCGACAAAAACACAGTTTTCAACCGAAACAAGTAGTCGACAAGTTGTTGCAACTTGATACATTTTCTAACATATAAATACAAGTTTACAAACTATTTAAACAATTTACATTTAGCACTAAAAGACAAAAGGAATTTACTTTTGAAAAGTTTAAATAAATAAAAAAAGTGAAAATACATGATTTGACATAAACCTATAAACAAATCTATACTAAACAAAATCAAATCAAAGCATCTTATCTCATTAAAAGACATCAAATCATGTCTTGGAAAGGAAAGAAAATAAGTGAAAATTCAAAAAGTAGAAGGGTATTTGTCATTTTGGCTAAGGATAAAAATGGAATTTACATAGAAATTTTTTTCTATAAATACCACCTCACTTTCACACATTTCTTCACACCAAAATTCTTCTTCTTCCTTTCTTAATGCTTCCCTTAAGCTTCTCTAATGGCTTCCAAAAGGAAGTTCTCTCTTTTCTTTTCTTTTTAAGATTTGGTAGGAGGGTTAAAAAAGTGGAGTGCATAAACACCAATCCGCTAATTACTCTCAAACCACTTCTTAAAACTACTTCTCTTCGCTATAATGGCCATGGGCCATGAGGATGAAGGTGTGTAAGGGCTTAGGCCGAAAGCAAGGTGGTGGAGGAGTGTCATGGTCGTGAGCAAAGCAAGTAGTGGTGGAGATGGTCGAGCACTTGGAAGCATGGTTATGATAAGGTGTAGAAATGTTTAGTGAAGTGTTGGTTTGGATAAGAATGTTGGTAGAAAGTGAAAAGGTTTTGGTTGAAGGTGAGAAATTCTCATCGCTTTTAAATTTATATTTTGGTTATGTTAAAACAATCATATTTATATCCTTACGACATATGAATGTTTATTTGATTGTTAATATGGATGATTTGATAGTTGGTTAGATAATTGAATTGTGATAATATATCCCGTTATGGTATTAATAGTGAACGTTGTATTTGAAATCATATGTTATGTGATTTGTTGAATGGATGTTATAATAATGATGAATATGGATATTGGTTATGTTCATTTTGATTAAGTGATCCTTTGTTAATAAGACCATATTTTAGTGATATGAGATATTTTGGAAAAATAAGTCTCTTTTCAATTAGAAGTGAAATTAAAGTAAAAATAAAAGAGGATTTGAAATTTGAAGTGAATCGGATTTGAAAAGGATAGTTAAATTGAAATTGAAATTGAGATGAATAGTGAAATTGAAATCGATTTTGAAAATTAAAGTTTAGTTTGAGATTGAGTTGAAGTTTAAATTGAAATTAGATTTGAAATCTAAGTTTTAAATATGTTTAATTTGAAGTTAGAATTGAAATTGAAATGAAATTGGAATTTAAAATTTAATATTAAAATAACATGAATAAAATAATATTATAATATGGTAATAGTGAAAAATATATTTTAAATACTTTAAAAAAGTGAAAATATTGATTTATAATGATTTTATAAGTGATATAATTCAATTTGAATAAATTATTTCAAATGTTGAAAAATAAGTTAAAACAAGGTGCGTCGACGCAACGGTAGTTCGCGATTTCGCGTCGAAAAGTTCAAATGAATGTGTAGAGTGGAATATAGCTCGGAATTCTTCGAGATAAGAAAATTTCGGACTATTATATCCATATCTTCTAAACGAAGAAAGAAAATCAAAATTTTGTTGAGTAGATTTTGAATTAAGTCCAAATTAATTTTCTAGAAAAATCGCGCTAGTACAGTTAAATGACCATAACAGAAAACTGTTTAAATAAATGTTTTTAATTACGGAAAAATATGGGATAAATTTGATAAATCTATTTAAATGATTTAAAAGAGATTTGGATTGAAAAATATGAATTATCGAATGTTTAAAAGTTGATTTAAATAAATAAGCTTATATAGCACTTTCCCTAGCACTTTTATGCTGCGAATGGTATAACTTTTTGAAAATAAGTTTAAATGTAACGATTTTTCCCAGAACCAATTGTGAATGTTTTTAAAAGGGAAATAAAGTGTTTAAACGATAATTTGGAATCTTTATAATCAATTCCAAAATAAAGTTGATAACTGAGTATGCGGAAACGACTAGTACATTTGTCCCGCCTATGAGATCTGAGATGATAAAACAAGGTGTTTAACTAAGGTTAGGGATGGAGCAACCAGTGCCCTGAACTTACCTAGCCTATGTTTTCTTTTCTTAGGCGAGGAGTGGAACAGATCGAAAGGAAAGCCCGAATGCTCTAAAATAAAAAGATTGTATTAAGTTTCCGAAATAAAAGAAGATGGGTATTATCCAGAATTTAAGCAATCTTCAAAATGAATGATTTCTATGATCCTATTTACTCAAAAATATTTGCTAAGATTTATTTTAGGGTTTATCGTAAACGATGTCTTAAATAACATTGTTTTTGACCCGCCTAAAAGTTAAGGAATTTGGATCAAGAGTTAAGTAAGGAAATTTGAAAATATTATTCAAAGCAAAAGAATGAATTACTTAGAATTATCCTAAATCAAAAGAAAGAGATTTCGAAATCATCCGAAAAGAGTTAAAGTGAAAAGAGACTTAATAAATCATGTATACTCATATTCACTTTTTTTATCGATAATTGGATTTTGAAGGAACCAGAGTCGAATTTGGGTAATCCCTATTCGAAAACCACTTCGAACCAATGTATACGTTCGAAAGTGAAGACATGTTGAAGATGATGATTATTGAAGACCGTGGATCTTTATAGCTTAAGGACTGCTTGTTGACTTGCTCTGGGTAGCACCCGAGTTATATATAGCAGTGATCCCCTCGTTGTGGAGGATTTTTTGGATTGCAAGGACTACTCGAGGTCTTGTTCCTAGACAAGTTGTATGGACGTTTGTCTGACATTACATTTCTAATGATTACGAACATTGGTTTTTACAAACGTACATCTGTTTGGTGGCGGAGAAGGCAACTTCTCTTAGCTTAACATCCTTCCTTGAGACGTACGAGCTCAAGGGTTGTATTTTTGTGGAAGGCAATGAGTAGTTAACGGAAATGGCAAATGTGGCATTCAGAGTTGTGATATGTGCTATGTGAAAAGGTAATCGTTGCCGTAAGCCTCATCAAACCGGAAATGACCAAAACAGGATTAGATGCAGCAAGGCTAAGTGGGTCATTCCCAAGTAGGGTATGATCATCCCCTTCTAGATATAATTCTTTCCGCTATGACGTTCGGGATGTAAATTAATGTGGTGTATGGAAACGAGCGCTCGGTTAAAAGTCGGTAACGACCGGGGGATGACATATTCGGTACTATCTAGTTATAGAGGTAGGCCAGTCTTGTGTTGGTAGAGGGCAGTGTTCTGTGCCTCGGGACATCCATCTAGAGGTGTACCCATTTCGGAAGGTAGATCCTTCACCTGGTCATTTGTATGGAAATCCATTCTCCAATAAGAACCTACCGTTTTGTTTGTATTGGCGCAATGAATAGCTTCGAAATGCTATATGGGTAACCATTTCGGATAAGATTAATAAGTTTATTTGCAAATATTTTCAAAGAGATGTCATTAGAAATAATATCAAATGTTTTGATATAAAAGTGTTTTTAGTTATCATAAGGTAAAAACCGTCCGTGTTTTTGTATGGGCGTGGTCTTATGAGATACTCTTGTTTTCAAAGGATTTTATCCAAAGGCTGATATATGACACTGTCATTTATTATTGAGTTTTTCTCACGCTGGTTTATCAAGCCTGATCCGGGTATTTTCAATACTCGGGCCAGATCTGAGTAGTTTCAGGTTTAGTCGAAGACGATTGGAGTTTCCAAAGGAGAGCTGGAGATATTCATCTACGTATGGACATATTCTATTATCCGATGTACTTAGTTTGTTTTAGTTGATGTTTGTCAGCAATTGTAAGGACACATGTTTATAACTGTCCAAGCTAAATTTAGGTTAGACTCTGATATATGTATTTAAATGTTTTTCGCTGTAAAGATATTTGTTCAATATTATATGTTATCCCTTTCGTGTGAGATTCTATTCTGTCCGTTTTTCTTTATTTCCTTTTATGTTCCATATTTTGGTGCAATTTGAGTTAGACATGTGTGGTTTATTGTCGATTCAAAGGGTACGGAAAAACGGGCCGTGACATTTGGTATCAGAGCTGAAGGTTAAGCAAGAACCTTGGCTTTGTTATGGGTAAAATCTCATCAGAGATGGGATTACTAATATCGTAGGATGAGTAACTCATTAGAGATAGGGTTAGTAACACCCTAGAATGAGTTATGAGAGTATTATATATATGAGCGCGTATTTTTTAATTTTATAAAAATGATTTTGTTTTAAAAAAATTGGTAAATGAAATAGTTTTACCTTAGGATTATATTTCAAATATACAAAGAGGATATTATTATATTTGGGGTTAGAAATTATGGATTGATTGTATTTTAGCTTAGTAAAACTAAAATATGAATATCTTGGGATTAGAATTTCACAATTTGACTATAAGATATTCCATATAGAATCAATTAGTTGAAAACTAGAATTTAGAACATTAATCATATACCCTTAGGTATTTAGTATTAAGAAATAATAATGATTAAGTGATTATCATAATGGATGGAATTAAAAGCTAAGTACAAATATCTTGTGAAATAAAATTCACGATTTGATTATAAGATATTTGATGATAATATTGAAGTTTGAAGTTGTAACTAGAGAAAGTAAATAGAAAATGCATTCTTAGAAAAAACAATTCTTATCAATAAGATAGAAAAAGATAAGTCGGAATTGAGACTTTGAGTAAATATAATACGAAAGTGTAAGTTCTATAACTCATAAAGGAGATAAGGTAATTTGAAATTTAGACACTTTGATTAGGTTAAAAATTAAAGTGAAATTTAGGAATAAGTGATAAGAAATATTATCCTAATATAAAACTTTGAATTAGTGATACATTTAGGGTAACATTTGTAATTCATGATGAAGTAAGATTAGAAGTGGATAGTTTTGAATAATATGGTTAGTAGGTTGATTGTTGGATGAAAATGTTTAAGTAACAAATACCATGTGAACTAAGTTTCACAGTTTGACCATAAGGTATTTAATGGATTTAAGGTCAAGAAATTTGATTAAAAATGGATAGGTAAATAAGTTAAGTAGTTAATCATAGAATTAGTAAGAAAAAGATGTACATTTAGTAAAGTTGTCTTATCGATATATGGATAAGATAAATAATGTCAGCTAAATCAAGACCTTAGGTAAATAAAACTAAGGATTAAGTTTTATAACTTACTAATTTGAGATAATAGTAGAATTCCACATTTGTTGAACACCCTAATTGAAGTAATGACGGTTTGATGTTTGGGGATATGTATATATACTCTTAGAAAGTAAATGGCTGTGAAATAAACTTAGATTAATAGAAATTTTGAAAAATATGTTAGGTAAAAATGAATGTGAATAAGTACATAAGAGTAAGGTAGATCATTTCGGCACATAAATTTTTGACCTAATATTTGAGTACAGAACTTTTAGGTGTTTACACCAATCCGAAAAAGGAATTGTCACTCGATTCTTGAAGGCGAAAATTAATGAGAGTTTATGATTATGTACACGAGTTTTCTATCATAGTTGAGAGCTATACAAAGAAAGCAAGGGTTTGTGATTAGAAAGTCTGATCAAAGTCCGCACTAGAAAATCGAGGAATCGATACTAGTTCGGAAGTAAAGTTGTAGATTCGAATAGTAGATCGAATCAAATATTAGGGGTGGGCGCGGTCGGTTAACCCATTCAAACGGTTAAAATTTTCGGTTAACCGCTTGACTTAGTCGGTTCGGTTAACCATTAGGCGGTTAATTGTGAACAAATGGTACCGACTGAATCGTTCTATTTTAACCGCGGTTAACCATTTATTTTAAACGTTTAACCATCCAATTCAATCGGTTAACTGGTTTGCCAGTTAACCGATTAAATTGGATGGTTAACCATTTAAAATAAAATGTAACTATTAAAATCTGGAGACTGAATCTGTGAATCAATAACTGAATAGCTTACACATTACAGTTCATAATTAAATAACTCAAACTGTCAAAGCACTCACAGTTACAGTTATACATTACACTATTACAGTTCATATTAAATAGTAAATACTACCGCTGAATAACACTTACAAATACAGCTTATGCCTTACACTCATACAGGTCAGTGCAGTGCAGTGAGTTCACAGTCACACTTTACAGAATCAGAATCACATACATATACATCATTGCAGTGCAGGCAGGCAACAGATATAATATATTACAAGGCTACATTAGTAGTTTAGTACATTACAAGGCACTGACTGAACTGAAGGGCCGATTCTCGAACGCAACATGCCAACAGCTAGCTAGAGACTCAGAGAGCATCAGAGATTCAGAGCAACTGGAAGAGCAAGAGCTACAACAAAACAGCAACCACAATTACAAAGTTACTGTTAATACTTGAAACTGTGTTATAACTTATAGGGGTTGTGTCGTTGTGAGTCTGTGACTTCCTGTTAATACTTGAAACTGTGTTAACAAAGTTACAAAATATTTATAAAATTCATTTCTGCTGCTACTTGAAAGTTGAAACTGTGTTAACTATTTGGTTGTTTGAAATAATCAAGGAAAGGACTTTTGTAACCTTGTAGCAACTACTAACTAGTAACTAGCAACATTTTTTTGCATGCATTTATACAATAAATATTAAATTGCACCAACAAATGAATAAATAGGCCTTAATTTAGCTATAAACTGCTAAAGGAGGATTTTCTAGTTTAGGATAGGAATGACATAAATAATTGTTGCATTGAGAGTCCGAGACCAACAGAAAGCTAAAGTAAAAATTATGTACAAGTAACAAAATCACTTAATCACTTAGAGTTATATGTACAAATAATTGTTGCATTGAGAGTCCGAGACCAATAGAAAGCTAAAGCTAAAGTAAACATTTTCTAGTTTAGGAATGACAGAAATAATTATTGCATTATTTCGAAGTTGTTGCTGTACATTGCACTTAATCACTTATATGTACAATATAACCAACTGACCAAGTCAACTTATAGTTTAATTATAGAAAGAACTACAAGATAGTTAAAGTAAAAATTATGAACCTGCTCGTAGGCCTAATGACATATGGATGGCGATCGATTCTCCAACAACGACAATGTTTCCACAGTTGAAGAAGTTCTCGAACCACGTCCGTGTACAAAATCTGTAGCCAAATAACTAATAAGTGTACAAAATCTGTATCCAAATAACTAATAAGTGTGTGACTGTGTAATGTGTATTGTATGTACTGATTAAATGATAATAATTTACAAACTAAAGAAATATTACCTGAAAAAACTTCATCATAAAAATTCACATCGTCTAAAGGAACTTCAATTCGATGGTCTACAAAAATAGGTTTAGACCTAAGCCAATTTTGGGTAGTTACCAATGCCTCAACCATTCTTGGACTGGATCTATAACCCGTCCTCCGGTGCTAAAAGTGGATTCTGAAGCGACCGTGGATACCGGAATTGCAAGAAGATCTCGTGCGACCAAAGATAAAATATGATACTTTGGACTATTTACCTTCCACCATAATAAAATATCAAAGTTAATTTTTGGCAATTCAACTGGCTCATTTAAATACCTATCCAATTCATACTTTCATTATCTTGTTGTCGAACTTGTTTAAGATAAGCATCCATTCTTCTAGAATAATCACTACCACTACTATTACTATCGGTACTTCCACTAATAAATGATGAACTATGTTGTTGTTCATCACAACTTTCACTTTGCATCCCAAATGTAGGATCGATGGCATAAAAATCAAAAAATCTAACAAGAAGGCGTTTCACATCCGCTAATATATCTTCTGCCACTTCTTTAGCGTACATTTCTTCAAGACATAACCTCAAAAATTGGAATTTATATCTAGGATCAAGCACACAAGTAATAAACAGAACTTTGTTCAGGCTACCAATATTCCCCCAGTATTTATCAAATTTCTCTTTCATACTTCTTACCATTCGTGAAAGAGTAGGATCCGCTTTTTGAATCAAATCTTGCAATTCTTCTTGAATTAAACTCAACTCCGTAAAACATACATTTGAGGTAATAGATAAAGTGTTGCTGAACTTTAAAGTAATGTCATAAAAAAACTTCAAAAATTGAATAAAAAAGTCAGCATTTTTCCAATCTAGTGAATTCAGAGGTTGAGTTTCATTATTAAAGTAGGCAATATAAATACCATCGCTTTCTTTCATTTCATCAAAAACTTTCTTATATTTCAAAGCGGCTTCCAACATCAAATACGTAGAATTCCATCTAGTTGGCACATCTAAAGCAAGCATAGACTTATTATCAATTGATAAATTAACACAAACCTCCTTAAATTTTGCCAATCTAGCCGAGGATGATTTTACAAATCTAACGGCGGTACGAATCCCAGCAATAGTGCTACTAATTTCTTTCAAACCATCATTAACAATTAAATTAACAATATGAGCACAACAACGTATATGAAGGAATTCACCATTCAAAACACAACCATTGCATCCATCATAATCATTCAACGCATTTTTCACATAATTAATTGCCACTTCATTAGCACTAGCATTATCGACTGCGATAGACACTATTCGCTTAAGTTCCCACTTTTTGATGCAAGAAACCATAAGTTTTCCAATGTTATCCCCTTTATGACTAGTGATCACACAAAAATTTAAAATCCTTTTGTGCAATTTCCAATCGTTATCAATGAAATGTATGGTTAGAACCATATAATTTACATTTTGACAAGAGGTCCATGTATCGGTAGTAAGACATACTCCATGCAAACAAGTATAAAACATGGTTTTAAGATAATCTTTTGTGTCGCCATATAAGTTAAGAACATCCCTACAAATTGTTCTACGTGAAGGTACGTCAAAGCTAGGACCCATTTTCCGATAAAAATCAAGGAATCCTTCACCCTCAACAAAACTAAAAGGAAGTTCATCAATAATTAACATCCGAGCAAGAGCTCTTATACACTCATCTTTGTTAAATGTCCATGTAGTAAGGGTGTTACTACCTTCACTTTCACTATTGCTTGTAAAAGCTAAAGTTTTTTGTCTTTTATCGTTTTCTCGAGGAATTGATTTACAAGTTTTCCTTATATGATAGATTAAATGTGAAGTACCATTCGCTTTACCATCACAAGCAAATTGTGCATGACAATGATTGCAAATACACTTAGGATGTAAAGGGTTTACCAGATTCTCTTTAGTAAAATGTTCCCATACCATAGATGGTTTTCTAGTAGAGACTTTGCGCTTAGGAGCTAACGGAGGCCTTCCTTCATCAATACGCACTACGTTCGTTTCTTCTTCTTCATCAATGCCATCAAGATGTGTTTCTTCCTCCACCCAATCTTTGTCCAATAAATCATCAGCTGCGCCAACTTGCACCTGAAAATAATATTATAATAGTATGAACATCAATCAGATTAAGACTAAAATTAACAATACTTATAGCAACAACGATACTTATTACATAATGCAAAACAGCAACAACAAGAAAAATTTCAAGCAAAACTATACACTTTGCTTATATTTCAAGTTCAAGTTCATATGTTTATAGCTATAAAATAACAAGCAAGACAGACATTTGTATTATCACAATTATCAGAGATTACAAATTTACAATATCACAAGCAAGTTCATATGTTTATTACAATTTACAATTATCACAAGACAGCTAGTTCAAGTTCATATGTTTATTACAATTATCACAAGCAAGACAACAAGCTTTACAATTATCAGAGATTCAGAATGTACATTTGTATTATCACAATTATTAGAGATTACAATTATCACAAGCAAGTTCATATGTTTATTACAATTATCACAAGACAGCAAGTTCAAGTTCATATGTTTATTACAATTATCACAAGCAAGACAGCCATGAACTATGAAGTCTCGACTGTAATTGAAGTCTCGACTACAATCAGCAAAGCAAAAAATTAATAAGTTATAAACTCAATACTCACATGCTTTCTCTTTCTCACTGATGTTGATGCCATGATCTCGAAGTCTCGATGCTATGTCGACCGATTGTGAAGGCAGCTGCTCTGTTACCTATTAGAGATTGAAATTTTGGAATTGGGATTGTGAACTACGAAGGCGGCTGCTCTGTTACCTATTACAGATTTAGGGTTAGAAACTTAGAATACTGAATAGTGAATAGATTTACTAATTTAGGAGGCTAGGGCACGAAGCGGGTAATGGGTTTCAGGGTTTTCATTTTGCAAGGGACTCGGGTGTACTGCTAGTCTGCTATGGTCAATGGTGCTACTATTTTCTAATTTCTAATTTTCTAATGCTAAATAATTGTTCGGTTAACGGTTAACCGACCGACCAAATTTTCGTTAACCGTTAACCGAACCGAAAATATCGGTTAAGGTCTGTCGGTTAACCAAAGATGTCGGTTAATTGATTTTGTTGGTTAAATCGGTTCGGTTTAGATCGGTCAAGGCGGTTAAGTCAGTATGGTCGGTTAAATGCCCACCCCTATCAAATATCACATATAGCATGATGTTTTGGGTCTATCTACATAGTAGTTGGATCATTATCTTAAATAGTACGCACTAAGGTTTGGGGTGTAGTCCTTTAGTATGATATTTTGGTTGAATAATGTAGATAGTTGACTTATGACTATGTATTTACCTCAAGTGTGTAGTACGCACTCAGGTTGGGACTAGGATCAATGATTGTATTTCATGATCAGTATTTAGTAGTAGTATTTTCTTTGACACATATTGTTGACCTTTATAGTTCTGTATCTTTGATTTTATTTCGAGGTTTTAAGTAGGGGAGAATGTAACGACCCGTAATTTCACTACTTCAAAAATGAGAGATTTTATTTATTTTTAAATTTAAAATGAATTTAAAACTTAAATAAATATGTTATATATAGTAAATAATTATCTATTCTTATATATTTAATAAATTGAAAAGTATAAATTTGGATTTTAGAACAAATCAACAAAAGTTAAGTTTTGTTAATAATAAATATAGGCTTAAATAAATAGGTTTAAATATTTATTTGATAAGCTAAATCTTATTTAAAACATCTAATAAAGATAATAAAAGTATGTTAAAAGATTTAAAAGTATGTTAAGAATCGTTTTACAAAAATAACCAAAATTTGTCGTATTTTGTTAGTTTTACATAAACTGTAAAATTAAAGATTTTGATATTAATTAAATATGATTTTAAAATATAAAGAGACATGTTTTAATTTATTTAAAGAAGTAAAATTTTCATTTTAAAGTTTGGTTTACTTCAATATATAGCTTAACAAAAACGTTAAATATTGACTGTAAAATTTGTCGATAAAAACACAGTTTTCAACTGAAACAAGTTGTCGACAAGTTGTTGCAACTTGATACATTTTCTAACATATAAATACAAGTTTACAAACAATTTAAACAGTTTACATTTAGCACTAAAATACAAAAGGAGTTTACTTTTGAAAAGTTTAAATAAATAAATAAATGAAAATACATGATTTGACATAAACCTATAAACAAATCTATACTAAACAAAATCAAATCAAAGCATCTTATCTCATTAAAAGACATCAAATCATGTCTTGGAAAAGAAAGAAAATAAGTTGAAAATTCAAAAAGTAGAAGGGTATTTTAGTCATTTTGGCTAAGGATAAAAATGTAATTTACATAGGAAATTTTTTCTATAAATACTACCTCACTTTCACAAAATTCTTCACACCAAAATTCTTCTTCTTCCTTTCTTAAAGCTTTCCTTAAGCTTCTCTAATGGCTTCCAAAAGGAAGTTCTCTCTTTTCTTTTCTTTTCTTTTCTTTTTAAGATTTGGTAGGAGGGTTAAAACTAGTGGAGTGCTTAAGCACCAATCTGCTAATTACTCTCTAACCACTTCTTAAAACTACTTCTCTTCTCTATAATGGCCATGGGCCAAGAGGATGAAGGTGTGTAAGGGCTTAGGCCGAAAGCAAGGTGGTGGAGGAGTGTCATGGCCATGAGCAAAAAAGTAGTGGTGGAGATGGTCGAGCACTTGGAAGCATGGTTATGATAAGGTTTAGAAATGTTTAGTGAAGTGTTGGTTTGGATAAGAATGTTGGTAGGAAGTGAAACGATTTTGGTTGAAGGTGAGAAATTCTCATCGCTTTTGAATTTATATTTTGGTTATGTTAAAACAATCATATTTATATCCTTATGACATATGAATCTTTATTTGATTGTTAATATGGATGTTTTGATAGTTGGTTAGATAATTGAATTGTGATAATATATTCCGTTATGGTATTAATAGTGAATGTTGGATTTGAAATCATATGTTATGTGATTTGTTGAATGGATGTTATGATAATGATGAATATGGATATTGGTTATGTTCATTTTGATTAAGTGATCCTTTGTTAATAAGACCATATTTTAGTGATATGAGATATTTTGGAAAAATAAGTCTCTTTTCAATTAGAAGTGAAATTAAAGTAAAAATAAAAGAGGATTTGAAATTTGAAGTGAATCGGATTTGAAAAGGATAGTTAAATTGAAATTGAAATTGAGATGAATAGTGAAATTGAAATCGATTTTGAAAATTGAAGTTTAGTTTGAGATTGAGTTGAAGTTTAAATTGAAATTAGATTTGAAATCTAAGTTTTAAATATGTTTAATTTGAAGTTAAAATTAAAATTGAAATGAAATTGGAATTTAAAATTTAATATTAAAATAACGTGAATAAAATAATGTTATAATATGGTAATAGTGAAAAATATATTTTAAATACTTTAAAAAAGTGAAAATATTGATTTATAATGATTTTATAAGTGATAGAATTCAATTTGAATAAATTATTTCAAATGTTGAAAAATAAGTTAAAACAAGGTGCGTCGAGCAACGGTAGTTCGCGATTTCGCGTCGAAAAGTTCAAATGAATGTGTAGAGTGGAATATAGCTCGGAATTCTTCGAGATAAGAAAATTCTGGACTATTATATCCATATCTTCTAAACAAAGAAAGAAAATCAAAATTTTGTTGAGTAGATTTTGAATTAAGTACAAATCAATTTTCAAGAAAAATCGCGGTAGTATAGTTAAGTGACCATAACAGGAAAACTGTTTAAATGAATGTTTTTAATTACGGAAAAATATGGGATAAATTTGATAAATCTATTTAAATGATTTAAAAGAGATTTGGATTGAAAAATATGAATTATCGAATGTTTAAAAGTTGATTTAAACAAATAAGCTTATATAGCACTTTCCGCAGCACTTTTATGCTGTGAATGGTATAACTTTTTAAAAATAAGTTTAAATGTAACGATTTTTCCCAGAATCAATTGTGAATGTTTTTAAAAGGAAAATAAAGCATTTAAACGATAATTTGGAATCTTTATAATCAATTCCAAAATAAAGTTGATAACTGAGTATGCGGAAACGACTAGTAAATTTGTCTCGCTTGTAAGATCTGGGAAGATAAAACAAGGTGTTTAACTAAGGTTAGAGATGGAGCAACCAATGCCCTGAACTTACCTGGCCAATGTTTTCTTTTCTTAGGCGAGAGGTGGAACATATCAAAAGGAAATCCCGAATGCTCTAAAATAAAAGGATTGTATTAAGTTTCTGAAATAAAAGAAGATCGGTATTATCCAAAATTTAAGCAATCTTCAAATTGAATGATTTCTATGATCATATTTACTCAAAAATGCTTGCTAAGATTTATTTTAGGGTTTATCGTAAACGATGTCTTAAATAACATTGTTTTTGACCCGCCTAAAAGTCAAGGAATTTGGATCAAGAGTTAAGTAAGGAAATTTGAAAATATTATTCAAAGCAAAAGAATGAATTACTTAGAATTATCCAAAATCAAAAGAAAGAGATATCAAAATCATCCGAAAAGAGTTAAAGTGAAAAGAGACTTAATAAATCATGTATACTCATATTCACTTTTTTATCGATAATTGGATTTCGAAGGAACCGAGGTCAGATTTGGATAATCCCTATCCGAAAACCACTTCGAACCAATGTATACGTTCGAAAGTGAAGACATGTTGAAGATGATGATTATTGAAGACCGTGGATCTTTATAGCGTGAGGACTGCTTGTTGACTTGCTCTGGGTAGCTCCCAAGCTATATATAGCAGTGGTCTCCTCGTTGTGGAGGATTTTTCGGATTGCAAGGACTACTCGCTACTAGTGGTAGTAGGAGAGTGCCTTCGGTTTATCCTATTCCTGGACAACTTGTATGGACGTTTGTCTGACATTACATTTCTAATGATTACGAACATTGGTTTTTACAAACGTACATCTGTTTGATAGCGGAGAAGGCAACTTCTCTTAGCTTAACACCCTTCTTTGAGATGTACGAGCTCAAGGGTTGTATTTTTGTGGAAGGCAATTAGTAGTTAACGGAAATGGCAAATATGGCATTCAGAGATGTGATATGTGCTATGTGAAAAGGTAATCGTTGCCTTAAGCCTCATCAAACCGGAAATGACCGAAACAGGATTAGATGCAGCAAGGCTAAGTGGGTCATTCCCAAGTAGGGTATGATCATCCCCTTCTAGATATAATTCTTTCTGCTATGACGTTCGGGATGTAAATTAATGTGGTGTATGGAAACGAGCACTCGGTTAAAGATCGATAATGACCGGGGGATGACATATTCGGTACTTTCTAGTTACAGAAGTAGGCCGGTCTTGTGTTGGTAGAGGGCAGATGTTATGTGCCTCGGGACATCCATCTAGAGGTGTACCCATTTCAGAAGGTAGATCCTTCACCTGGTCATTTGTATGGAAATCCATTCTCAAATAAGAACCTACGATTTTGTTTGTATTGGCGTAATGAATAGCCTCGAAATGCTATATGGGTAACCATTTTGGATAAGATTAATAAGTTTATTTGCAAATATTTTCAAAGAGATGTCATTAGAAATAATATCAAATGTTTTGATATAAAAGTGTTTTAGTTATCATAAGGTAAAAACTCATCCGTGTTTATGTGTGGGCGTGGTCTTATGAGATACTCTTGTTTTCAAAGGATTTTATCCAATGGCTGATATATGACACTGTCATTTATTATTGAGTTTTTCTCATGCTGGTTTATTAAGCCTGATCCGGGTATTTTCAATACTCGGGTCAGATCCGAGTAGTTTCAGGTTTAGTCGAAGACGATTGGAGTTTCCAGAGGAGAGCTGGAGATATTCATCTACGTATGGATATATTCTATTACTCGCTGTACTTAGTTTGTTTTAGTTGATGTTTGTCAGCAATTGTAAGGACAAATGTTTATAACTGTCCAAGCTGAATTTAGGTTAGACTCTGATATATGTATTTAAATGTTTCCCGCTGTAAAGATATTTGTTCAATATTATATGTTATCCCTTTCGTGTGAGATTCTATTCTGTTCGTTTTTCTTTTTTTCCCTTCATGTTCCATATTTTCATGCAATTTGAGTTGGACATGTGTGGTTTATTATCGATTCAAAGGGTACGGAAAAACGGGCCGTGACATAGCATCAAAATATTGAATATATACGAGATAAGGAGAGAAAGAGAGGGAAAAAACATGAAATTGAATCAGATTCCAAATCAAAAGTTGGTTACCAGAATATTTGTTTATTTCAGAAAATGTATTCATTCAGCTAGTCAAGGAATTTTCTTTTTCTTTACTGTGTACTCATTCAGAGAGACGTTATGGATAAATATCATGGCAAGAGATGACTGCTGTGAAATACATTTGATAGCATAATTTGAAAGCTAAGAAAAGTTTTAAGCTCATCAAGATAAACGCTGTAAAATGTATTAATAACATCCACCAAACGCTGTTAAAAATGGGATTTTTATAGCGTTTACTCTATTGCTGTGGTATGTTGCTGACCTATCATGGCATGTTATCACACACGTATTTAAAAACGCTGCTAAAGCCTTTTATGGCGTTTTCTGAACGCTATTAAATGTCCAGTTTGTTGTAGTGAATGTTTTAAAGATAATTATAAGTGAAGTGGTTTTGAGTTTGGTGTGAAAATGTTTAAGTAACATTTGTTTTAAACCATTTGAAATAGATTTGTGAATGTAATTAGACCATTTAAATGGTTATTTCAAAGGTAACAACATGCATGGAAATCTTTTTGTAAAAGATAGAAAACGTAAAGGTTTAAAGTAAGAAATCTTGTTAAATATTTGTGAATATACCTATACCATTTGAAATAAGTATATGAATACGTTTTGAAGTATTGAAAAGAGTATAAATGAATAGTGAAAATATGAATGCATATACATATCTTTTATAAAGGTATTTTAAATATATATACAAGTGTAAAAAGGAATTTTTAATTAATAAAGGAATTAATTAAATAAGAAGGGGATTTGAAGTCGCTTATGTGGCTTAATCATGCTTTCTGTGACTTAATTGTGCTTTGTGTGTTTGCTTGTTTATGGAAAGTGGTTGTGTACTTAGCACTAAAAGCCAACTAAGTAAACTTGTCCATCCATGAGAGTTAAGAACGAAGTGTCCAGGCAAGGCTTTGATGCAACCACTGCTCTAACTTACCTGGCTTCACTCTTGACTGAAGGGTAGTATAAGTTGAGAGGTGCGGAAACGCAATAAGTATACGTGACTTACTTTCCATATGCGATCATTCTCAATATTTTTGAATTTGGCCAAATTATCTTGGGAAGTATCTAAAAGCATCACCGGTTCATATGATTTGAGATCCCCCAGGGAGAAGCATTGTATGAAACGTCTCTATCTTTAAGAACTTATATATACGAGATCCCCCAAAGAGGACTCCTCTTTATATATTGTTTGCTTACTTCTAAAAGAACCGGAATTGAGTTAATCGGAAATTCATCGATTTAGTTTTGAAGAGATCGAGATCGGTAAGTGTTTTACTTATCGAATACTACTTCAAAACTGATATAAGGATTCTATGTTTTGAAGCGATTGTGAAGTGGAATGCTATATAGTTGAACTATCTATCATAAGGTTAAGTCCAAGGGATAGGTCAGCGATAACATTCGGTGGATGACTTATTTTAGGACCCTTATAGAGACCCATGGATTGTTTGAGATGTTGGGATCCTTATGGAGATCCGTGTTCTATTCATGTGACGAAGACTTAAGTGAGAGATGCTGAATGTAGCCTCGATATCGGAAATGTCATAATGGAGGCCTAATCTGGGGGGAGTCGCTATCCTTAGGGGTATTATCAACTCCATATCAAGAGATACTTTCGATATGTTGGGCGCCAGGAGTTGATGATATATGGTACCACTCCTTTAGGCTAAGGTCTACTTTGTGTACCTTAATGGTATATTTAATCTAGAGATATACGACGTTCGGAAGGTACTTTATGACCCTTGTCAGGAGGCTGGCCTCGGTTGTTCTGGGAACGTCTCCATGGAAAATCCGTATGTGAACACTCCTTAGCGATTTTGATTGTACCCTCAACATTGTTGTGGTGTGATCAATGTAAGAATCACAGCTGTTTGATCTTATTTATATTCTATACCCTAGACATTATCTATTATGTCACCTTATATACTTATTAGATGGTGGTTCTTTTGAGAGGATAACCGTTACGGCATTCTATGCAGTCTCAAAAGTATTGTTATATGCTAGTTACACATTTCTTGAGTTTCTCATACCAGACTTAGGTCTAACACATGGTTTTTGTTTTCTCTTTATTCCTCGTGTGCTCTTTCCAGTAGTCCAAGAAAGGCAAGTTTTTGTTGATGTTCACTGGAGCTCGAGAAGACGTGCTGGATGTTTCACCTACCATAGTGTTCTTATTTCTACTGCATTACTATTATGTATATATATCAGTATTTGTGAGGGCATGCCGATATAACTGTCCACGCTGATGATAGTATTTTGAATTGTAATTCTGAAATGCCAGGTATCTTAGAGTGACAGTTTTGTACTGTCTTTTGATGTCATATGTTATCGTTCCACTGTGAGATTCTGAAATTGTGTTCCTTCTTTCTTATTTTGTTTCGTTTTCGTTTTATTTTACCATAACACTCTATCTTTTTGGCACATGGATGCTTGGAACAAGAATACCATGGAAGTATTAGTTTCGACATTTGAGGGTCGAAAAGGTGGATCATTATGCAACATCATCGCTTTGCCTAGACACTTCATTCTTGACTCTCATAGATAGACAAGCCTACTTCATCTGCTTTTGGTGCTAAGTACACGACTAAAGACTTTCCATAAATGAGTAAATACACAAAGCACGATAAAGTCCACAAAGCACGATTAAGTCACATAAGCGACTTCTAATCCCCTTTTTAATTAATTAATCCTTTTCTTAATTAAAATCCTCATTTTCTACTTGTATATATCTCCACTCGAATGAAATGAGAAAATTGAATCGTTGACGGTCGATGCATCCAAAGTCATCCGATGCATCAACCATTAATAGTTTAATTTTTCTTGCTCTTATATGAATCTACCTCCTTCTTTCCTTAATTATAATATCCTTCTTTCTCTTCATGCATGTTCTCCTGGTCTTCTTCAAGTCAGATAGTGATTCTTATTACGCAGATATAGGAGATTTGGTCACAATAAATGAATTATTGAATGAAATAGAATATAAAAAATGTCAATTCACACTTCAACTTATAGGCACGCATTGGGTTAACGATATTCTATCCAGATATCTAGAGCATTGCCAATGAAATTTTGTACGGAAAACTTTGCTTCATTATGTTTTTTGATCTTTTGCAACCTTAGACTTTGCAGACCATAAAGGAAATCCACGTTAAAGAAATGGTAGCAATGTTTTTGTACATCATTGCTCTGTCTCTTCCAACACGTTAGATTTCGAGAAGGTGTCAATGATAAATTAGCACTATTTGTTTTTATGTTCATGTCGTTCTAAATGTTGTTATTTCAATGCCAAAATATATTATTAAACCAGATAATCCATAATTTAACATTATGTCGGAACAAAATAAAAGTTCTCACCGATACCACTTATTTTCTAGAAATTTTATCGGAGCTATAAAAGGCATACACATAGTTGCATATTTGACCATTAGTAGTGCACAACCATTTATTAGACGAAAAGGATATGTCATAACTGGTCAGCATGAAACATATATGACTTTTACATATGTCATGGCCGAGAGAGTTAATAGTATGCCTTATGAGCAATAATGTAATTTGTTATATATATCTAACTCTATAACCAACCTTATTAATAATAAAGGTATTTGATTTCTAATATATGCTTCGCTAAATAGTGATATAATAAATTAAGTAATTAATTAAAAGTATATTAAATAGAAAATCCTTAATTGATATGTTATGTGATTATATATACATGGAGTTATAATGACGAGAAAATTATCATAACATAAAATAATATATTATTTTAAATATTCCTAGTCAAGATCTTTCAAGAAAGGATATCGATACATCCATTGAGACTGGAGTACGTAGTAGTCTCCAAATGTTTGGCAGTGTATTACTCAAGGATGTTGGGGGCACCAAGGGGTTACGTATTGATTGTTATTGGATAACTATAGAAAGACCGTCGAAGAGTTTCCTATTGGTTAATAACAACTAGGTCAAACAGAAAATCTCAAAGTGATGATACTACACAATTCTCTTGACATTAGAATGCTGTTAAACTTTAATGTGGATACTCCACTTTGATTATAATTAAACCATAATATGGCGACCATCGAGCGACTATAGTTGGGCTGAGTTAAAGCATTGGAAGTGAAACATTATTCAATAGAGAGTTCATCTCCTCAACTATATGAGGTTAGCATCATGGTCAACAATAGTTGTTATAACCAAATTTTTCACAGTCCTCAAACGGACTTAAACGAGTGAATTGGATGAATAAACAATGAAGAAATGATCTAAGGACTTTGGAAACACCATAAAAAGGCAAGAAAAAGGAAATATACAAAAATAGTCGAAAAAGTTGAAAAACTGGAAAGTCACATTTTTGGTCGGGGTCCATAGGTCGATACCAAGAAGAACTCAGGTCGGACGCACAAAACTCTCGAGTTGGACTCCAAATGATCGGTACCGAGTAGAACTCAGTTGGACCCAGAAAACTCTCGGGTCAGACTCCAAATGATCGGTACTGAGTAGAACTCGGTTGGACATACAAAATTCTTAGGTCAAACTCCAAGCGATCTGTATCGAGTAGAACTCGGGTCAGACACACAAAACTCCCAGGTAGCATTCGAAGCACTTCAACCTTTGGACGGCTCTAAGTAAGGTCGGAAGCAAACAAACAAACCACTTTGGTCGAACAACTATTCAGGTCAACCCTGACCGGAAGCTCGTGATTTTCATCGACATGGTTTTCACCGACATGATTCACCCCAACATGATTAGAATTATCTAAAACGATGATATGAGGTAACTCAGGAAATTTTAAAGGCATTACAGCAAGGAGAACCATTCGGTACCGACCACTCGGTATCGACCTCTTTTTTTGCACATAGGTCCTCCAAATCCCTTATACATGGAGCACTAGCCCGAACTATCATCATAGAGTGCTTTTCTCAAGGAATATAAGAACAAATTTAAGGATTTTCTAAAAAAAGCAAATAAGTACAAGCGGTATTAGAACCTCTCGGAAACAACCCAATCTCAAGAGAAAAGTGTTTTGTACACAAAGGATCGAAGATAGAAGGTCAATGAAAAAAGGAAGGGAGGTTTCCCCTTAGAATAACTGGCCAGTACCGATCAAAACCACTTTGTAATGGGTGGTTTTATTAATAATTAGGCTTGGTTACTTACTCATGCACACTAGGATCTGGATCTGGACTTGATATCTCATGGGCCTCTGGTTCTGCTAGGCGGTTTCCCTATAAATAAAGCACCTATAGCTTCAGGAAAAGGACTTTTTGGCACTTGATTTCTCTTTCTTCTTCTTCTTCAAATACTCCAAACACTCTCAAGTCCGAGATCCGCTAGATTGTGGTCGGATTTGTGTTGTAATCGTTGTATTCTAGAGAAGATCAATTAAATAAAAAGATTAAAGTGGATGTATGTTGGAGTATTTGTCGTATCACTATAAAAATTGTGTCTTCTCTATTACTTTTACGTTTATTTCATTAGATCTGGTGCTTTAAATCAATTCTAGGGTGTTTGTGCCATTTTTGGTTCTTTTACTAAGAACACGCTAAATTTGAAGGCTTATAGCTTAGATCTGAAGTTTGGAGAAGATGAAGAGACCTACTATAAGAGAAATTACCGAAGGAAGCCAACAAGGACATGGGGACAGCTAGGACGTGTCCTTAAGTTCAACTCCATTAGTCTACGTAATCAGAGAAAAGATAGAGAGAATGATAACTCTATAGCAGAAAACGTTGGAGGGATTCTTCAGAAGGATGGGATAACAAGGTACAACCGGAGCAGTTGGAACTCAAAATTAGAGGCTAGAAACCAATGCAAGAGCATTTGGAGTTAGAGTAGAGAAGGCTGGAATAGTTGCTTCTTGACCAAAATAGGTCGGTACTAACCTGAATTAGATCAATACTGAGATGAATTTACTTGAGGGCACGGTCCATTTGGATCTAGGATGAGCTCTAATGCCTAGAACGAGTGATCCTAAAGCCAAAAATCATATTAGAATGCAGATGCACAATAGTAGGAGTTGGAACCTACAGCACACCATAAAAACATAGAGCGGAATTAAACTATGGATTAGAGACTTCAATCGGATGATAACCCCATAATCGGGATAGATTTGAGTCAAGTTTGATTCCCTTACCTTGCCATTTGTTTTAATAAATGATGCAGTACTCTATCAGACTGCTTACACATGTAAGAGATCCCGATTGGTCCCTAGGCACACTTTGAGTTTGAAATCTGAAGGTGATCCTTTATAGGAATATATGTTTTGATCTATGCTAGATGCTATAATTTAGGCTTCATAAGTGATGACTGAAACCGATTAGGAAACACCAATAGGGATTGATGACCCCTTGAAATTGATAAGGATTTTATTAACCACTTGAATGTGATGGCTAATATTGATTTAACATGGTTATCATGTCCAAAGAGACGGGATGATGACTATAAGGTACAAGTCCCATTGCGGGAGAGCGAGTGGATGGGGCTTGTATGAAAGTAAGTCCCCTCACCAGAGAGTGAGTGTATAGACTTGCTTGGACGTTGAGTCCCTTTATCGAAGAGCGAGTGGATTGGGCTCAACCAGGATCCGGAGAGATCAAACCCTAGATTGGATGTTAAACGATATAGAGAGATCGAACCCTAGATTGGATGTTAAATGATCCAGAGAGGTCAGACTCTAGATTAGATGTTAAATGATCCAAAGAGATCGGATCCTAGAATGGACGTTGACTTGACCTTAGGATTTGAACGCCTTGTGATTAGGCTAGAATGGATAAATCCAAAATGAACATAGGACGATTTTGGTATATGATGTGATAACTTCAGATGAAAACGGACTGATTATGATTTATGACTTACTTAACCAAGGAGTAGAGTCCTTAGCTATGACAGGTTGGAATGACCTTGGATTTGTGGAAGAATTTTAAGGAACCAGATAATTCACCACAACATGAATCAATAGATAGCCGGAAAGTTTGACTGCCGGAAGTCGACAGCTATGGAAACTTGTTCTTGAGCAAAACACAACTTACATTCATAAGACGTACTTTAGGGGGCAAGTGCTATACCAAACTTTTCGTAGTCTTCGAACAGACCTAAACGAGTGAATTAGACGAACTAGCGATGAAGGAATGACCCAAGGACTTCTGAAACAACGAAAAAAGGCAAGAAAAAAGAAATATAAAAAATAGCCTGAAAAAGTTGAAAATTTGGAAAATTTTTGGTCGGGTACACAAGTCAGTACCGAGTAGAACTCAGGCCGGACACACAAAACTCTCGAGTTAGACTCCAAGCGATCGATACCAAGTAGAATTCGGGTCGGACACACAAAAATCTCGGATCAGACTCCAAGTGATAGGTACCACATTGAACTCGGGTCAGACACACAAAACTCGCATGTAGCACTTGAAGCACTTCAACCTTTGGACGACTCCAAGCAAGGCCTGAATCAAACACACAAACCACTCTAGTCGGACACCAAGTTACGTCAACCACGACATGAAGCTCATGATTTTCATCGACATGGTTTTCACTGACATGATTCACTCCAGAATGATTAAAACTATCTAGAATGATGATATGAAGTAACTAAAGAAATTTTACAAGCATTGGAGTGAGGAGAACCACTATAGCAAGCCACTTGTTACCGACCTCTTTTTTCTACGTGTAGGTCCTCCAAAACCCTTGTACATAGAGCACTAGCTCGAATGATCATCATGGAGTGCTTTCACCAAGGAATAGAAAACAACTCTGAGGATTTTCTAAAGAAAAGCAGACAAGTACAAGTGGTATCAAAACCTCTCAGAAACAACCCAATCTCAAGGGAAAGGTGCTCAGAACACAACAAATAGGAGATAGAAGGTCAATGGAAAAAAGGAGGGGAGGTTTCACCCTGGAAAAACTGGTCGATATCAATCAAAACCACCCTGTACCGAGTGGTTTTTATTGGTAATTGGGCCTTGTTACTATTAACCGGGTTTTTGACCCAGCCGATTTCAATTGGAAGTTAGAACGTCAAGATGAAGACAAAAGGATTCAAGAACTTTGAAAACATTATATAAAGGCAAGAAAAAGGGAAAATCAAAAAATGAGTGAAAAAAGTTGACTTGAGTTTTTCAAGTTGGCGCTTTGAGTTGGACCCGAGTCATACCTAAGCCGAGCCTAGGAAAAATAAAGGAAAACCTAAGTTGAAAAACAACTCTGTACCGAGGTGTTTTTCTCGGGTCTAACATAGAAAACTCTCAGGTCAGACTCTAAGCAATCATCACTGAGTATAACTCAAGTCTAACACATAAAAATCTAGGGTCAGACTCCAAGCAATCATCACTAAGTTTATAACTTGGTACCGATCCATTTAACTCAGTACCGAGTGTATTTTCTTAAGTCTGACTCACAAAGCTCTCAGGTCGGACTCCAAGCAATCGTTAGGGGGCGGAACTCAGGTCTGACTCATAAAACTCTCAGGTCAAACTCCAAGCAATCGTCACCGAGGAGAACTTTAGTTGAACACGCAAAACTCCCAAGTAGGACTCAAAGGACTCCAACCTTTGGATGACTCCAAGCAAATGCACAAATGGCTCAGGTCGGACACCAAGTCAGGTCAACTTCGACCTAGAGCTCATGATTTTCACTGGCATGGTTCACTCTAACATGATTAGAACTCCCTAAAATGATGGTATGAAGTAAGTCAACAAATTTCAATGGAAATGGAGTTAAGAAAATAAATCGGTACCAAGTCATTTAGGTCAGCACCGAGTCATTTTTCCTCCTTATTCCTTCTCCCAAATACCATACATCTCATGTACTGCTCCAACCACTTGTGGTCAAGTTGTTTCTCTAGATTTTGGGTGACCTATTCCATGAGTTGTTGAGAAGAAAACTAAGAAACCGGAAACTCAAGTGATGGTGAAATAATCACTAGAATCAACCGATATTTGATGAAAAGAACATGGAGCACATCAATCTGAAGATAGAAGATCGGTACAAAAGAGTTGGGCCAATTTACACTAAAGTAAATAACTCGACAACTAGTTAAATGACGCGGTACCGAGTTACTATTTTAACTCGATGGACTCCGAGTTCGCTTGTGCGACCCTGGGCCGCTCCTAGACTCTATTGCAAATAGGCTTCCGACCCAACACATCTGTTTTCCTATAAATACAAACCATAAAGCAACCAAACTAGTATCTTCTCCCTGATCTTTCTTCTTCACTCTGGATCTGGGATTCCACCACTCTTTACCATCTTCCTCCTTTAGTCACCAAGGTAGCTACTTTTGGCAGTTCTAGGCCTTAGAACCTGTCAACCTCTTATAATTGTGACTCTAATTCCTTGTAATCTCGTACAAAGTATCTCAAATCCCTAATTAATAAAACTATAAAGTGGACTTAGGCCAGAGATTGCCGAACCACTGTAAAAATCTTATGTCCCTCTGCTTTATTTCTTTTATTTTCAATACTATCTGATATATCTACTCATGCAGGTTTCTTAAAACTCAATCTTGGGTGTTGATCCATTTTTAGCGTCAATATTTTGGTGCTTTCACTCGGATAGCCAGATCCTGGGTTAGATCTAGCCTGCAAAATCCAGTAGTTAGATTCGAAAAACTTACTTGAAGAACTAGAAGAGTTGTTAACAAAAACTTATGGCACCAAGAGTATCCAATAGATCCTCCGGAGCTTTGGCTGGTGGTGATGAAGGGAATGCTCACCAAACCGAAGTAAACAATCAATAGGCAATTATCCTGGATCCTCTGCTTAGCACGATGTCGTACCCATATGAGAGTTTGATAAGATGATCCATGAACTCAACTAGAAGATGGCAGATAGCCAAAAAGCTCTCATGGACAAGATGGACGCTTTGATCAATCTTCAACCCCGACTACCAAGAGAGTTAGAAAAGAAACTTCTACTACAATAGAATAAGAAAACTCTTCAGTTTCTGGCCTAAATAGGAGAGATGGAAAGCAAAAGCCGAAGGAAGTACCTATCGGAGTTACTCTTCAGTTGCGGGAGGTAGTAGGAGTGTGCCACCCGCAAGAAAATAACTTGGTACCAAGATAAGACAACTCGGTATCGATCCAATATTCCACTTGATAATGCTTAGGAGGAAGATGCATTGCTGGTTTCTGACTCTGATGACGAAATCTAGCTGGATGATGGTGATGTTGAGTTGAATACGGGTGTTAACGGACAAAACACTAGAACTGGAGTTCAAACTGCCATGGCAAGACCAACAAGGCACCAATGGAACTCTGAAGGAGTGGTTTTCCTAGAGAATGGAGAACCTAGACTCCAGTCAACAAGTCGAGATCGTTTGGGGAGCCAAACACTTGCTGTAGCCCTTGACAGTCGACTTATAGATTATCGCACCAGTGAGGAGTACATCGCTGACATGGTCAAACGGTTGACAGAGGAGGGCAGGGGCAGGAAAAATGAAGACTAGAGTTCCGCACCAAGCCGAACTCCATTTACCAAAAATGTTCTGAGAGAAGAACATCCCCGAAAATTCACCAAGCCGACTATGCTATCGTATAAGGAGGCGACGGACCCCAAACAATACTTGTTTATATAGAAATGACATATAGACTAGAGCTATGGATATTGTTCGTTGTAGGTGTTTTCCTATCTTCTTAGAAGAAGTCACTTCCATGTGGTTTACTAGGCTCGCACTGAAGTTTATTTCTACTTTTGACGAATTGGCTAAAAAGTTTCTGGAGCAGTTTAGGCTCCACACTGCACGACCAAAGGACGTGATGTCCCTATATGGCTTTTCTGAAAGGCTCAAGTAGTCACTCGAAACTTTCTTGAACCAGTTTAACATCGCTATTACGAAAGTTAGCAATCCGAAGGAGGATCTTGTATTTATGGGCTTGGTCCGGGGCATTCACCCTAATATGAATTTTGGTAGATGGTTAAAAATGAAGCAACCTACTATCATGGAAGAATTTCACCGAAAGATGAATCAATTCCTACGGTTGGAAGAAGTAAGACTAATCGAAAGAAAGGTTAGTGATGAACAACTGAAGGAAGTAATTTAGAGCAACATCGCAGTAAATGCTAGAAGCTCTGGTAATTAGAAGAAAAGAAGTCAAAACTCCATAACGGGTATGACTCGAATGTAAGACGTTCGAAGAAATTCGGATTGAAAGAATACATGCCCTTGAATGACACACCGAAGAATATATATCTTGCCTGTCAAGGAACTAAGCAATATAAGAAGCCGCCAAGGAGAGAAGCAACAGAGAAAGATAAACATTATGGGAAGTACTGTCTCTTCCATGAAACACATGGGCATAACACTAATGAATGCCGACATCTGAGAAATCTAGTCGAGGAGCTAATAAGGAAAAACAAGCTCCAGTAGTATGTTAGGGAACCGTAGAATGGCGGAGAAACTGCAAGACCCTAGCTCTACCCGCTCAAGGAAAACTGCCTAGACCCAGCGGATCGGGCCTCAAGCGAGCCGATGTAAGATTGGTTATCAAATAACCCTCAAGCTAGCCGGTCACCCAAAAATGAAGCGTAACATAAAACAATATTGTTTCATTCATTCTTATCTAATTTCCTTTTGCAAATAAGCCTCCCAGGGACATTAGAGGCATTGTAAATAGGTAGGACTTGCCATTTCTTCTACCCATTAATAAAATGTGCTTCTTAAACTAACGGAACCATGTTCTTGCAAGTAAAACTCCTATATCGGGCAACCGACGGCATAGCCGAGAAAATGCTCCTCTACCCCTGAATGATGGATGGGGTGTGTAGACTCACTAACTGCCAGATCGAAGGGTCATATCGATCCTCAACCGTCCGAGAACTGGCATTATCCCAAGACTGGCAACGTTGGGAAGGTTTAAACCGTCGGATCAACGAGTCGTATCGATCACTAATATTCTAAGAACTAACTTTGTCCCAAAACTGGCAACATCGTAAAGTTTTAAACCGTTGAATCGACTGGTCACATCAATCTCCATCCTTTTGAGAACCGATGTTGTCCCATGACTGGCAATTTCAAAAAGGTTTAAACCATCAGATCAACGGGTCGTATCGATATCTAACCTTCTAAGAACTGACGTTGTCCCAAGATTGGCAAACTTGGGAAGGTCTAAACCGCCGGATCGACGGGTCGTATCGATCCCCAACCTTCTGAGAGCCGGCGTTGTCTCAAGATTGGCAAATGTTGGAAAGGTTTAAACCTCCAGATCAACGGGCCATTTCGATCCTCAACCTTCTGAGAACTAGTGTTGTCCCAAGACTAGAAATGTCGAGAAGGTTTAAACTGCTAGATCGATGGGTTGTATCAATCCCCAACCTTCTAAAAACCAGCATCGCCCAAGACTAGCAACGTTGAGAAGATCAAAACTAACGAGTCGATGGTAAAATCTACCCTTGCCTTCTGAGAACCAGCGTTGCTTCGACAACATCGGGAAGATCCAAACCGATTAATCAATAGTCATATCGGTCTGCTACTTCTTAAGAATCGGTATTGCCTTAGCAAAGTCAAAAAGAGAAGCCGACTCCCAAAAAGTCGTTGCTGCCCGAAAACCGACAGGAGCACACTATCGCTCGCAGATAAGGGTTGAAATAAGGCAGCTCCAGAACAAAATAATTGGTGCACTTATTTTTGGAGATGGAAGCAGGTGCTCGACTGAGTTTTCAATTATATCTTTCTAGAGCTAACTTCCAACCTCCAGGAATCTAGCGTTGTCCGAAGATAGGCAATGTTAGGGAGAAAAGCCATTAGTATTTAGGAATTCATTGTTACCCGAAGATTGGCGATGATGAGAGTTTTGATAAATTACTCGAGGACTAATTAGATGATTCGATCCCAATTTGTCAGAACGTACCATCACCCGAAGGTTGGCAAAGCAAAGGTGGGACATTCGAAATGGAACCATCAATGCACTGGCTTTTGGAGGCAGAAGCCGAAGCTTGATCGAATCTTTAGTCCATCTTGAGGAATCTATCGCTACCCGAAGACAGGAAGCGCCACGAGGGTACCAAATTCTAACCTTCAGGAATCTGGCCACACTCAAAGATAGGCAACGTCGAGAAGCTATAAACCCAAACCTTCAGAAATCTGACATCACCCGGAGATAGATAACCTCAGGATGGCATAATCTTAAAACCTTTAGGAATCTGATGTTGCCCGGAGACTGGCGTCAGGAAGAAGTATTCACTTTTGAGCTGATCGAATCATTTGACTCTAACATGCAAAAAGTAGCTATTACTAGGAGATAGGCAACATCAATGACGAATCTTCAAAATGTAATCACTAATATGCTAGTTTTCGGAGATAGGGACCGATGCATGACCTAATTTTTGACTCCGAACTTCAAGAACTCAGTTGTAGTTTAGAGATAGGTAGCGTCAAGAAAGGAATACTTGAAATCGATCAATCAAAATGCTAGTTCCCGAAATCAAGGACTAGTGTGCAAATTGGATTCTGGAGATCACAAAGGGAGTGGAATCATGAACGATTCCCATAAAGATCCTGATAGCCCCATAGATGGAATTCATGCAAATGATCAGCCCATGGTCGTTTGTAATTTGGGAATCAACATTATCAATGTGCAATTGGAGGCGAAGGGAGAAGCTAAGTATGCTACAATTACAGTCGACTACTGATGGCGAAGTAGAACCGCTTTTCAGAATCACAACAAAGAAGGCAAATGGGCTAGTGGAAGCAGTGAACAAAATGGCCTTAATACCGGGAGGAAGCTCTTGGTATCGAAAGGCTCGGAATTAAGTCATTGATGTACTAGTTTCTAGAGATAGGACCCAGGACATGGCTGGAGTGTCGACCATAGTCATTTGAAGTTTTACCGTTTCCTAGAAATAGACAACTTCGAGGATGAGAAATCGAAATCGAATGATTTGTGCGCTAGTTTTTAAAGATTAAAACTAGTGCCTAACCAGATTTCAACAACAGTACTAGCGGCCAAGCAGGATACACTTGGCCGAGGATAAGGCGAGGATAGTCGTGGAAGATTGAAAATAAGTATTACCGGACTAGGGGTAATCGGACAATTAACTCCGCACATTCAACTCACACTAAAGCCAAACTCATGGCAGAAAAATTCATGAATAGGGTTTTGTTCATGACAGAAACATATGAATGAGGATTAAATATCTCGACAATGTTCATCAGGAACCTGCCATTACCCAGAGATAGACAACGTCAGGGAGGAATAACTACGTAGAGGTCGATCGGATAATTCAACCCCAGCTTGTAGGAATCAACTGTTGTCCGGATGTAGGTAACATCAAGAAGGATGCTCGAAATTAAACAATTCATGCACTTGTTTCCAAAGACTGAAAGAAGTGCACGATTGAACTCCCATGGCAATGCCAGTGGCTAAGTGGGACACGCTTGGTCGAGAGTAAGCAAAGGTAATTATGGAGAATCTAAGGCATGTATTGTTGGATTTTCCCGGTCCAGGACAAAGATAGGGAAAAACACACTAAGACAGCGGGCAGTTGAATAATTTTTCCCACAACATTTAACTACTACTAGTGCCTAGAGTTGGGCATTTTAAAAATGGGTTCTGCCAACAAGATTTAGTACATTACAAAGATCATACAAAGAGAGGATGAACATCCCAACTACTGTTCTAAGACAGTCAGAAATGGCATGGAATCGGGATTCTTCACGGCTAATAGTTGGTCGAAAGGAACATGACCTATTTAAAGCGAAAATAAAGAGTATGGACTATATGACCAAAAGGATGACCGATAGGCCAGCAAGCTTTAGGAGATTCCTACTTGTTCTTCCCTCTTTATCCAAGACTAGTAAGGCCATGTACTCGTCTAGAGGAGGAGGAGGATTTAGCAACAGCTCTATAAGAGCAACCGTACCTTGTAATCCAGTCGTAATTGATCGCCCAGGCATAACAAGAATAAAAGGTGAAGCCTAAGCTGTGGAGGATCCAGCTTCATAAGGACAGACGTACCATCAATGGCCTTGAAGTACAGTGATTGGCGAGTCATCCTAAGAAAGGAAGTTTAGCGTTTAACATGATCATGTATGTTTTATTTTGAAAATTGAAACCCATGTGATAAACGCCCGCAGTCCAAAGGATATCGACGCATGTTGATCAATCGGATTACGAGCATTAACCGAGACAACTGAGAAGTGTCGATCTATGCAGTATGAGTCTTGTACCTCGTACGCGATGAATGAACCATCTTATGTAGATACCTCGCTCATGCTAGACAAACGAGTTATGTCGTACAATGATATTTTATTTCAGAACTTACCCGTTATCTGTAAACCATCGGTAATGGAACCACTGTTCGGAGTGACATGGAAAATTTCTTTCTAGGAACAAGGGAAATGAAGAAAACGGAAAAGCATAGCGATGGAATCATCCAGCTTGACCGTTCTTGAAGCGAACCGTCTTATTGGAATGTAAGCGGCAATACAAGAACAGTTGTGCATTGAAAGGAGTTAGTCAAACTTAGAGAGTCAGACGAGTTTCCAAAGCTGCACTAATATAAGCTAAGAAAAGCTTGAGATCCATCATAGGTCAAGTGCAACCCAAACTTTGACTATCTCCACTAAGAAGCCGTCGGCTGCACCACCACCATCATCAACATCACTACAGCGATCCCCATTCCGCCGAATTTGGATAAATTTCACTCAATGGCAGGAGCTAAAAGCTCTAATGGGGGTAATAAAAAAGAAAAATTGAAAATAATACACAACAAAGAGAGAGCATGCTCGTCTAAGGCATGGAACGATCTCCGGAGTGTAGATCTTTTCCATAGCCCGAAGAATAGAGAATTGAATTCTAACTATTCAAAACGGTTGAAGGAATGTCTACCGGACAAAAGAAATGCTTCGAAGCAGTTTATGAACGACTATATGGAATCAAGGGACAGTAAATCAGAACCTGCCTTGATCTAGAGTACGCTTTGTTTTCAACGAAAGCATACTCTCACTACGCCATAGATGGCCTATTGCAACGAAATTACAAGGTGTTGCTAGCTACAATGTAACGATAGCTATGCTGATTTTTGTTTATTGCAACATTCACTTCAATGTGTTAGCATTGATATCAACAAAATGTTGCAGTAGCTATAAATATATTCAAATTAAAAAAATTAACAAAATTTTACACCTCAGCGATCCACACCATCATTTAAAACAAAATCTCGACCATCAATCCACACCATCAATCCACACCTTAACAATTTCCATTTCCCGCTTTACTTTTCTTTCTCGTTCCTCTCTGTGTGAAAATTAGGGCACGCGATTTTTCTTTCTCGTTCCTCTTTGTGAAAATTAGGGCACGCGAAAATTAGGGCCTTCTGGCTTGACGTCTTCGTTTAGTCTGGAATTGAAGCTACGGCTTCTTCTTTTCGTTGCTTATGAAATTAGGTCTTCGACCTTGCTTTTGCTTCTGTGAGAAATTGCTTGCGATCTCGACAATTGGGTTCGGTATGTATTTCTCTGTTGTTCTCTCGATTTGAACTTGAATACTTTTGCTTTATTGTTGTCGGTGATGATTGGGTTTTCTCTGATTTTCACCACACCTCGTCAATGATGATTTTGGATCCTTTATATAAGCGTCTGATTTGATTTACGTGTTCTTCACGTTGTTGAAACTTTCCTGTTTTAATCTTTGATATTTTTGGAAATTCTTTATGCACACGGCTTCAATTTTGAACGAGCGTTCCTCTGTTTGAAAAGTCGAATCTTTCCTAATTTTTAAATCTGACATTTTCAAAAAAACATACGGCTTTGATATTTTTCTTCTCGTTGACTTCACTGTGACTTCTCTGATCACCTGACTTCTGACTACTCTGCATACTTGTTTTGTGACATCCTGGCCGCGTCTTGATCACTATTAATCTAAGTATTTCCAACTTGAATTTTGATATTGCTACATTATCACTTCACTGTTGTGCTTCACTTTAGCATGTGTATCTGATCATTGCATTTGTTATCTTTTCACTATGACCTTGTTTGGTTGATTTACCTGTTGTGATGATGTTTGTATTGTTGTTTTGAGTTCGGTCTTGTAGTTGTTGTACTTCATTGTTGCTGTGTTGGCGTAACTGTATGTAGATGTATGCTCTGACCATTTTCACTGACCTGTACTACATTGTTTTATCACATTCCATTCAGTTGTACTGTGAAGCAGTTTGTTGATATTGTTGCACTGCTGTGTTCATGTGTTCACTTGTAGTCTGTGATATTTGTTGAGTCTTCACTATCATATCTTGTAGCCTTGCTTCCATATAGATGATGACACTGGTTATTTCCAAAATGCTTGTTGCCACTGCATGCTGTAGTTATTCATATCCCAGTTAGCTTGCATCTACTTGTAGTTCTGTATATTGTAGCTTGATCATTTTTCTTTGTCTACTGCCTTGATCATTGGTTCTTGTAGTCACCTGGTTCTTGTATCACTTTGTCACTGCATTCATGCTTTGTGGTTGTTTCTGTATTTTTGCCTTCCATACTGTTGTGACCTGGTCTGGTGGCATCATGTATATTCTGTGGTCATTTAGCATTGTGAACTGCCTGCTTGATTTCCTTGTTGTTCATTTGGTATTCTGATCCATGCTTGCTTACTTGGTGGCTTTTGTTGCTGTTACACTTTGAATTTTGATCGATTCTATTGGCACTTGTGTTGAATCTAATTTTGATTTGACCTTGTGCACTCGAGTTGGCGAGGTAGTGCACACGTGCATACGTGTGTACTGCAGCCACTCGTAATTCCCTGTCCCTGATATGAATACTGATATGCACAGATACTACACAATCAAAGATGATGACGTTTAACCCATATATCTGAGACAGCTTTAAAAACAAATTTTATATTTTTACAAATTAAATTTGTTTCTGTTCAGATTACTGCTGTAGATTGTCAATTATACAGGTACACAAGAGACAAGACGAACACTGAAGCTGGACAATGCAGATGAGTGATTGAGTGATGTAGTGAGGTTGTTACTGTAAAATCGAATTGTGATGTATTCAGAAATTGTACAGTTATAGTGAGAGTCAGAATTTGTACCATTCAAAATTTGTAATAAAAGATGTAGTGAGGAATATCTGTATATGTGAATATCAGTGTTATTTATCATTGAATTGTAAAATAGTGGAGTCAGGAATTTGTACTATTTTAAATGTTGAAATAAAATATTTATTTAAATAAATTACTGTTTGAATATCAAATTCTGTGCAATAGCATTTTATTAAATAAATATTTATTTCTATTAAAAAATCAAATATGCTCTACATTGTGGGCCCCACAAATTCAGAAAGTTAATATCTATAGCAACATTTTGGAATGTTGGTACAAACACCTATGGATGTTGCTATAGACCCAAATAGGGTTCTATTGCAACAATATTTCTTATGTTGCCTTAGATAGTCAAAATGTTTCCTTTGAGGTCTGCGGCAACGCGGCAAAATGCATCACCAAGAAAGTGTTGCCTTTGCCCTTTTTTAGCCTACAGCAACATTTTTTGGCACTTACTGCATCACTTCTTGGGTGTTGCAGTATGCAATCTATGGCGTAGTGTCTGTAGGTCAAGTGTTAACCAGGTTTTTGACTAAGCCGATTCCAATCGGAAGTTAGAACGTCGAGATAAAGACAAAATGATTCAAGGAATTTGGAAACATCGTAAAACGGCAAGAGAAAGGAAATATCAAAAAATGAGCAAAAAATGTTGAATTGAGTTTTTCAGCTTGGCGCTTGGGGTCGGACTTGAGTCATATCTGAGCCGAACCTAGGAAAAATAAAGGAAAACCTGAGTAGAAAAACAACTCGGCACCGAGTTGTTTTTCTCAGGTTAGACTCCAAGCAATCATCACTAGGTATACCTAGGGTCTGACACACAAATCTCTCAGGTCATACACCAAACAATCATCACTAAATGTATAGCTCGGTATCAATCCTTTAATTCGGTGTTGAGTGGTTTTTCTCATGTCCAACTCACAAAACTCTCAGGTCGGACTCAAGCAATCATCACTGAGCAGAACTCGGGTTTAACTCACAAAACTCTCAGGTTAGACTCTAAGCAATCGTCACTGAGTAAAACTCGAGTTAGGCATGCAAAACGCCCTGGTAGGACTCAAAGCACTCCAACCTTTGGATGACTCCAAGCAAACACACAAACAACTTGGGTTGGACACCAAGTTAGGTCAAGCCCGACCCAAAGCTCATGATTTTCACCGACATGCTTTTCACATTCATGATCACTCCAACATGATTAGAACTATCTAGAATGATGGTATGAAAAATTTCACTAGAACTGGAGTTAAGGAAATAACTCGGTAGCAAGTTATTTAGGTCATTACCGAGTAATTTTTCCTCCTCATTCCTTCTCCTAAACTCCATACATCTCATGTACTACTCTAACCACTAATGGTCAAGTGGTTTTTTGGAGTTTGGGCGACCTATTCTAAGAGTTGAAGAGAAGAAAACTAAGAAAGCCGGATAACTTAAGTGATGGTGAAACAATCAGTAGAATCAACCAGTAATTGATGAAAAGAAAATGGTACACATCAACTTGAAGATAGAAGACCAGTATAAAAGAGTTGGGGCAATTTCCACTAAAGAAAATAACTCGGAACATAATCAAATGACTCAGTACCGAGTTACTATTTTGACTCGGTGGACTCCAAGTTCACTTGTGCGACCTTGGGCCAACTCCTAAACTCTATTGCAAGCAGGCTTCTGACCCGACACATCTGTTTCCTTATAAATAAAAGCCATAAAGCAACCAAAACAAGATCTTCTCCCTGATCTTTCTTATTCACTCTAGATTTAGGGTTCCACTGCTCTTCGCCATCTTCCTCCTTCAAATAGTCACCAAGGAAGCTACTCTTAGCAGTTTTAGGCCTTAGAACTTGTCTAGATCTTGTACTCGTGACTCGAATTCCTTCTAATCTCATACAAACTATCTCAGATGCCTAATTATTAAAACTGTTAATTAGATGTAAGCTAGAGATTGCTGAACCACTATAAAAATCTTATGACCCTCTATTATATTTCTTTTATTTTCAATACTATCTTCTAGATCTAGGTCATACAGGTTTCCTACGACTCAATCTTGGGCGTTGATCCATTTTTGGCATTAGCAGTTACTTACTCATGCATACTCGGATCTGGATCTGGACTTGATATCTCGCTGGTCTTCAGTTCTGCTAGGCGGCTTCCCTATAAATACAGCACCTATAGCTTTAAGAAAAGGAGTTTTTGGCACTATATTTCTCTTCTTTTACTTCTTCTTTCCCAAATACTCCAAATACTCCCAAATTCGAGATCCACTAAATTGTGGTCGGATTTGTGTTATAATCATTGTATTTCGGAGAGGAGCAATCAAATAAAAAGATTAAAGTGGATGTAGGCTGGAGTATTTACCAAACCAGTATAAAAATTATGTCTTTTCTATTGTTTCTATATTTATTTCATTAGATCTAGTGATTTCAATAGATCATGGGGTGTTTGTGCCATTTTTGGTGCAAATTATAATCAACTCAAATTCAAAATATCTTACTAAAGTAGTATGACTAATAATAAACATTATTATTGAATCATGGACTTAGTTTATGCACTAACCGAGTTGAATGAGGATGTTATTGGAATTTTAACCAAAACCAATTTCATAAATCCTAAAGTGATATAGCATTGACGAAGAGAATTGATGTGGATAATCGTTGCTAAAAGGTACAACTTGAATTTATAAAATTGGTTTTTTCTAATAAGATTTGTGAGCAATGAGTTCGACCAAAATATCATGTCACTAGCTAAGTTGACATGTGAGCATTAGAATTTGAATTATTTATATATTAGTCGCTAACTGAATTCACGCCTGTAAGTCGCATAACTAAATTCATTTCAGTCTCTGAATCGCTACTAAATTTAATTAGTTTATTGAGTATTATAATTGATTAAATTGATATTTAAAGAAATATTAATTATTATTGTATTAAATATTTTGAGTGTTTTTTGTAAATGGGGTAGCCTTTAGAAATGTTTTGGGTGTTATTAGTAATTAACTAGGTGCGTATATAAAAGTTATATGTGTCGATATACGACATCGATAAGAATTTAATTCAGATTTAAAAGGAATTAATTGCTATTAGAATTTGACTTCCATTAGGTACATTATTGACTAGGTTTAGCCAACCAAAAATGAGGAAGGAGAGGGGTCTTAGGGCATCACTTGGTAAGAGGATATGGTGGAAAGATATTTCTAGTAGATCCCATATATAAGTGAACCTACGCCTCCACTTTTTAGGTTTTTTTTTGCTTCATCTCTCCCATTCCTTAACCACCATAATCCCATGTACCTCCGCCCATAGCCAACTTCTAACAGACTCCAAATCAAATACGAAACACTTTTAAGTGGTGACATTCCAAAGTTTGCACCATTGGATATGGATCTTGGAGATAATTTAAATCGACATGTGAATAAAAGGCTGCTTCTCATAGGTATTTTCTTTTATATTATGTATATTGTTCATTATATGTTGCTCTTATTATTATATCAATTTTATATATGTGATATTGTCTCCCTATAAATATTAAATTATATTAAATAATTAATCTGTATGAAACTGTTAACTTAAAATCAAAGTTTAAAATTAAAAATGTATATAAATATTTGAAATTCAACAATATTCGTACTCAAATACATATATGTTAATTTTATAATTGCTTTAAATATTTATTTAATTTTAAATGATTATTTACTAACCTTAACAACTAAAATACGTTAAAACCATATATATATATATATTTAATTAAATTATTTAAATTATTTTTTGTTGTTAAAATTAAATAAAAAATAATCTCTAGCGGAAAACATAATTTTATTTGATTATGATATACACACATACATTATTATTATTATTTATTTATTATAGTGTTTATTTTTAATATTATATATATATATGCATATATATATATATATATTCTTTTATTAAAAAACCAGTTTTTGTTTTAGGAGTTTTTTTCTTACTAGCCAAATAATGTATTACATATATATATATATATAATTTAAAATATTTATTTTTATAATATCTATAAATTGTTTATACATATTGCAACGGTGTTGTTTTTTTTAAACAAACAAACAAATAAAATAAATATAAATAAAAAAAAATATTACTGGCCATATAATGTTTTACTTATAGATAATTCTAAGATATTTATTTTATAATGTATATAAATTATTTATACATATGAAAACAGTGTTGTATTTTTTAAATAAATAAACATATAAAAATATAAATAAATAAAAAATAATTATTTTATATAAACTTACATATTTAAATTAACTAACAAATATTTTAATTGGTATTTTAAGATCTAGTTTTGAATTTAAAATATTTTACGGAGTCTTAGTTAGATATTTTAAGTACAATTCGAATTTAAAATTTATTGACTTAGTAAAAATTAGATTAGATATTTTAATATTTTATTATATATAAATAGTTTCAAAATTTTATATTTATAATTATATATTTTATAAATATATTAAACAATGTTTTGACACATGTAACAGAAATATAAATAGCCAATGTTTACATAGTGGATATAAATCCCAATATCTACTTATGTAACCATTAATCACTACACCTTGCTATGTTTCACATTACACCTATATATACGCATCATTATATATTGATATACTCAAAACATATAAATGTTAAATTATTTAACATACATTCATTAATTAAATCAGGTGAATTAAATAAAAGAAATTTTTCGGCATACATCCTTGGTTATAAAAAATTAGCATTAGGTCCCTCCTAATTTTATTTTGTAAATTACATCCTTATTTTTAAAAATGGTGAAATTCAAGGGGGTATCTGTGTAATTTTACTAAGCTTAACATGTGCTCCTAGGATATACGTCTATAATTCATAACCGATGTAATACACATCGGAGTGGCCGCTTTTAAATTTGAATACGAGAGAATTAAAAAGAAATAATTCAAAAAAGAGGGATGTAGAAAATAGTTTCTAAATAGGGATGATGTAAAACAAGTAAGTGTAGAACATAGGGATGTGTCATTAATTTCCACTAAATAAAATATGATTTTACTTAAACTAACTAGATTAGATCTGGTACAACCATGAAACTTAATAGGCCCACTAAGATCAAATTAGGGTGTAACGACCCGCCTTTTCGACCCTAAAATGTCAACACTAATACATCCATGGTATTCTTGTGCCAAGCATCCAAGTGCCAAAAAGACAGATTGTTAGGGTAAATAAAAGAAAAAGAAAACAAAAGAAGAATCGGAATTTCACAGCGGAATGATAACATATAATATCAAAAGTGCGTACAAATTGTCACTCTAAGATACATAGCATTTTCAGAGTTACAATTCTAAATATTATCATTAGCTTGGATAGTTATAACAACATGTCCTCACAATTGCTGATTTATACTTAATAGTAATGCAGTGGAAATAAGAATACTACGGTAGGTGAAACAACCAACTCGTCTCCTCGAGCTCCAATGAACAACAACGAAAACCTTCCTTTCTTAGACTACTCGAAAGAGCGTACGAGGAATTTAGGGAAAAAATGTTGTGTTGGACATAAGTCTGGTATGAAAAACTAAAGAAATTTGCGGCTGAAATGTAACAGTACTTTTGAGACTGCATGGAATGCCGTAACGGCAATCCCCTCAAAAAATCACCATATAAAAAGTACATATGGTGATATAATAGATAATGCTGATGGTGAAGAATATAAATAAGAAAATAGCAGTGTTGCTTTGCATCTCACGACACAACAATATTAGAAGTACAATCAAAATCGCTAAGGTATGTTCGTATAATAGATTTTCCACGAAGACATCCCCAGATATACCGAAGCCAACCTCCTGCACAATGGTCAGAAACTATCCTCGAGCGTCATACATCTCTAGATAGAATATAACAATAAGGAAAACATAGCTGGTCCATGTCTAAAACGTGATCCCAAATATCATGACCTCCCACGCGCAATGTCGATAAGCATACTCTAGATATAGAGTGGTAATATCATATCATGGGTCAGCTAAACCCCAAGCTATGCTCCTACTATGTTTTCTGCCATTTTCGATGTCGATGTCACATTCGACATCTTTCATATGAGTCTTTATCAATTGAAAGGAGCATGAATCCCTAATTAGATTCCAGCATCTCGAACAGATCACGAATCTCTACATGGATTCGAGCATCTCAAACAGATCTTGAATCTCCACATAGATTCCAGCATAGGTCCTCCGATGAATGCTAATGCAGACATCTTCCTTGGACTTAACCTCAGGATAGAAAGTTCAATTATATAGCATTCCACTGCACAACCTTTTCCAAAACATAAAACCCTTATATCAGTTTTGAAGTGGTACTCGATAAGTAAAACACCAAACAATCCCGGTCTCTTTGAAACTAAATTGATGAATTTATAGTAAACTAAATTTCGGTTCTTTTATAAGTAAGTGAACAGTATATAATGAGGAGTCCTTGGAGGATCTCCTATATATAAGTTCTTAAAGCTAGAGACGTTTCATATTAATGCTCCTCCCCGGGGGTTCTCAAATCGTATGAAACCGTGAAGCTTTTGAATACTTCAAAAGTTTATTAGTCAAGTTTGATAGTCGGCTGATCTACTATCAAGTTCAAAATAGATGATCGTATACGGAAACCAAGTCTTATATGCTTATCACATTTTGAACCTTTTGTCTCACACTATCCCTCATTCAAGAGTGAAGCCAGGTAGTCTAGAGCACAAGTTGAATCAAAGCCCTGCCTAGACATTTCATTCTTGACTCTCATAGACAAACAAGTCTACTTTGTTGGCTTTTAGTGTAAAGTACAGACTAAATGCTTTCCATAAACGAGTAAGCACAAAAATAATGATCAAGTCTTACAAAGCATAGTTAAGTCACATAAGAGACTTCTAATCCCCTTTTAATTTAATTAATACTTTTAATTTAATTAATACTTTTATTAATTAAAACCTCTTTATTGGTAAAACCTCTTTTATCTAATATAACTACATTTATCAATCGCTACTATTCATTTGTACTCTCCTAATACTTCAAAAATTATTCATATACTTATCTCAAATGATATAAGTATAATCATAAATCTTTAACAAGATTTCTTACTTTAAACCTTTTTCTATCATTTTCCCAAAAGATTCGATACTTGTTATTCTTTCTAAATTATCCATTTTAACGATCTACGTACATTCATAAATCTATTCAAAATGGATTGGGACTAATTTCACTTAAACATTGTCACTACAAACCCAATACCCTTTCACTTATGCTTATCTTTAAAACATTCTTTTCAAAGATCTATTTACATTCATAAGCACAATAAAAAAAATGACTAAAGACGAATGTTATTAACACATTCTCGCAAAAAAACCAAAAATCAATTATACTCAACCTTATCTTTCAAAAATTCCTTTTTAAGATCTAAGTATATCTACACTAATTAAACAAGGTAATATTCTTTTAATTAACTTCCCAAAACCATTTATTTTAACAAAAGTGTTATAATCCAAAACTTCTTTTATTTCTTTATACTTAACTTACTTTTTCCAAACTTATATGTATATAAATACGTTAAAATACTTATAAACAGGTTTTAAATATCCATATAAAATATTACTTGAAAATAACTAATTTATAATTTGATGAAAATATATAAAAAGCATGTTTTATAGTATAAAACCTCTTTACTTTGAAAATTCATAAATAATTTTTAAAAACATATTAAAACATCAAACAAACTTTAAAATATTGTAAAATGTTTTAGAAAACATTCCTAAAAAGATTAGAGAAAATACCAATTTTAAATATCATCTCTAGTCACTTAAAATCTCAAGCAACTTACTACAACATTTATAAATGTCGTTAAAAGTCCTTGATAAATAACGATATTGAAAAGCATGAACTTTACGACCAGTTTTCACGACTTAAACAAATGATTCAAAACTTGAAACTTTTATAGTATGGACTACACTTTGGGTACTTAAATTCCATGGAAAGAAACCCTAAAAAATGTTTTCCAATTTATTTATGATAATTCCCGAAAATAAGGAATATTTCATAGTGTATTTGTAACCATCTTTTTACTCTAACTTTAGCCGCTTTGTTTGACCTGTTCTAAGATCTTTTAAAGTTTAGTTTTTTTTCAAGTAATATTTACAGATATACTTATTAAAATGCACAGAAACTCCTAGGAATTTATTTCAAATTAATTACAAAATTGTCCAAAAACAGTACATTTCAAAGTGCTCGTATAGCGACCTTCTTCTCGCTATATCTTTTTGCAATTTTGTTTCACAAGTTAATAAGTAATTTAAACTTCCATATTATTCCAGTAATTAATAAAATTATAGAAATTATTAGAAATGCAAATAAGCCTCTAGGATGTCTTCCAAAGTTGACTTTGAAAATCGTCGAACACAAGGCATTTTCAAAGTAAATCAATAGCGACATTTTTGCTTCTAACTTCACTACTTTAGTTCACAATTTCTATAACTTCCGAAATCAATTCCTTTCTGACCCATACACCAAATGATATGTAGAGAACTACCAAAACTATTTATATCATGTTAAGATCGAAAATCTTTCAAAATGCACTTATAGCGACTATCACTATATGTACCATTCCATATCCATTTCAAATTCAGCATAAAATCCAAACAACTATTCAAACATCTAGTAAAGGCCACACCACATGTTATATAAGGTGATAGATGTGACGTTATACAATATAAAGTTGTCATTTGCTTTCAAAAGCAAGAGGGTCCAAAGTTTATAACTTTAGTTAATGTTACTTTAACTTTATATTTACACACACACAAAGATATATATATATATATATATATAAACACAAGATGGTGAGATAAATCACCCAAATTCAATCCAACATTAAGCTCAAGCACATAAGAACAAAGAACCACTTCCTACCATCACCTAAAAGCCTGAAGACACCACCTTTAACTCACCCATGCCAAGCCATTCCTCCCCCTCCACATCTATGCTCACGACCCAAAGTTGAATCCCACTTTCCTCTTCACTTCTTCCACTTTTAACTTTAGATCTATGCTTCCTAAGGTGTTGGTGAAAGTTTGGAGAAGATTTAAACTAATTAGAGAAAGTTTAGTTAAGAACAAAGTGGATTAGTGCTAATCCACTTCCACTATTTTTAGTCTTTTGTTCTTTTGAAGCTTTAGTAAATAATAAAGGTGTTCAAGGACCCTTATCCCCTCTTTTGGCCAGCCATAAAGAGCTTCTCTCCATCTCCTATGCATGCTTTTTCCATGTGCCTCTTTACACCTTTTAATCCACTTGAAAATATCTTCTCTTTTTCACACCTAACTAGTTAACTTTTAGAAGCTTTTTTCTAATTATTTTCATAAAATATTTTTATTTTCTAATTACCTCAATAATGATTAATTAGATAAGCACAAAAAGTTCAAACAACTTTTTTTGAGAAAAATGTTGTTTATCGATAAAACAATTTTCGATCATTTATCGGTATATAATTGAACTATATATTTCTTCAAACACTTTTCTAAAACAAGTTTACCATCATTAGTTATTACTTAAAAGGGGGTTAACAAGGTTGTTAAATAATCTTTATCATATTTAATCCAAGACTTAAAAATTTAAATAATTCAGATATTTAAATACGAAGTGTCGGAAATTTTGGGTGGTTACATAGGGTCATCGATTTTCAATCGCTACTAATCGACCTAGTTCCAACAATGACCTCAAAGTGAAGTTGGTTGTGGCGTTCACCTAGTAAATTGGATGTCCTAGGTTCGATCCCTATAACTAGCATGATAGCGGGTTTAACACATTGTGACCTGTGATGAAGCATTGCCTCTTACCCCTACATGACTGGTGATGGTTGTGCTAGTCGAAAGGCTACATATAAAACTCACACATGGTTTAACTATTGGGTCACCCCAAAGGCATTTGGGTTGGACCAACAGTAGTAATAAAGCCCAAATAGTCTATGCAGTCGAATTAGAAAATTTAGGGTCAACTAATAGAACCTACTTGTCCAATGACTGTCCAAACTAGTAGTGTCTAAGCTTAGGATTGGGTAGTTAAGTATTCTTCCCTACCTAGCTATCGTATCGCCCCAATTGGTGGAGTAAGTCCAAAAGGTTAGCCTAATTATAATGGCTTAATTTGGGCCTTAAGCTAATTTTAAAAATTCAGTTTGAAAATTTAAAAATATATTTTTAGTTTAGATGTTAAATGTAAAATATAAAATGAAATTTTATAAAGGAAACACATTTAAAATTTTCTAGAATGTTTTCAAAAATAAAATAACTAAAATTAAAAATTTAATATATTTATTTAATTATTTTGATTAGTTAAATAAAATAAAATAATTAATTAAATGGCTAATTTTATATATATATATATATATATATATATTGGTATATGTATGCAACTATAACTGTTATAATTATATATTTATCTTAAATTTGTGCAAGTTAAATTATATTAAAAAGTTCAAATTAATTTAATATATAATTTAATTATTTAATTAAATAAATGAATTTATTTATTAAACAAAATTAATTAAAAGTTATTTGGTTAAAATATATACATATATTGATATGTATTTATATAAGCTATAAATGTTTAGTAAATTATTTATCTTATATAGTGTAACATGAATAATATATAATTTCACAAATTTTATATAAATTAAATAACAGGAAAATAGGCATAATGACAAACTTATAAAAAAAAATAAACTGAAGGATAACAAGTTTTTTTAGACTAAAAGACAATGTTAGTTATAACTAGCATTTTGTATAGTATAACTGAATATAACGCTAGTTATAACTAGCATTTTGTATTGTGTAAAAGCTGAGTATAATGCTAATTGTAATTAACATTTATCCTACAATCTAAAAATAAACTTGATGTCCTTCAGCTAATTTTTTTTAAAAATTATTCCTTTTGCCTAATTCGCCTATTAAATAATTAAATATTATTTAATAAATATATTAAAATTAATCAATTATGATTTAATTAATAAGAATTAAAATTAATTAAATATGATTTAATTAATAAAATACACATATACATTATATAAGTTAATTAAATTATAATATTTATAAACTAATTAAATTTATATAACTATATACGTATAAAATATTGTAAGTGGAACTTAAATAAACCCAAAACATATTTTTGAAATAAGTAAATATGTAAAGTACGTATAACGTGGTTTTGGATGTGTATGACACTTGAACCACAATGGTATTTCATAAGAAATGCATTATTCCTTAAATCGATATCACTCAATTTGTATATATTAAAGATTATGAATCTTTAATATATAAGTTGTCTTTTACCATTTGTATATTGATAGTTTATTTACATACTCTTTAGTTGTTGAGCAAACTCAAGCTTGGAATGTTATGTATAGTACTATCAGTATATTTACTAGAGAATGTAAGATACATGCATGCATTTGTTGAGCAAACTCAAGGTACATGCATTATACTTAGACCGTCATGAAATGATATGTTTAAGTAAATAATCTGCCTCGATTTGTTGAGCAAACTCAAGGTCGAGATCAAGATTAGGACAAGGACCATGGTTATGAGTTGCATATGGTACAGCAAATATAGAGTTATCCATCTCTTACAAGTCTATGATTTGTTTAGTAAGCTCAAGATTAGAATCGCAAGGCAAACGAATCCTAACACTCACTAGAGGAATCACAAGATTTCTTTATTTCTGTTAGGGTGTTGGGGAATATAAAATTTTAGTGGGAGCCTTATTAGAAAAATTAAATGATAACGTTTAACCTTTGCAATATTGCAAAAATATATGCTATAAAAGTTAAAATAATCTACTTTGATAAATTTATGCAATCGGTATAATTGATAAAAAAAATTATCAGTTAAAATATACAAATGAACTAGATTAAGATTGACAAAGAAATATAAAATATACTTATTAATAAATATTTTGGCATGTCATTGCTTCAAGACCAATGCAAAAACAAAATTATACAACTACTAAAACGTTCGTTCCTTGGTCGCTTAAGTGTTTATTTGTCTGAGTTGTGTATTGTTTTCTATGAGTTTTAAACTCTTAAGCAATACAAGAATATGGATATTTGAACCATTTTCGATCACATATAAATGCTATATGGTGAACAATCGTGATTTGTAATGTACAAAACCTTGATAAATTAGTTCATTCAAAATGAGCAAGTAAACCATAATTCTATATCATATATTCAATATGATTGATTGCACTAAAAATCTAGTTTTATTAAATGTAGCACTAGATCGAAAATTTCAAGATGAAGATAGGAATTCGGCCACTGAAATGTTAGTTTGATCAGTTTAAATGAAGTGTGATTTATCCGATATCTTTATATTTGAAGGATGACTAAAAGCATTTTATAAAGAGTTCGATGCGGTTTTGTAGTAAGGATTTCCTTTAAACGGTTCGACCATTTGGAAAAGAAAGCAAATATACAATGGTGGATATAACTATGTTGGATAAAGAGAGTGAACAGTCACTTTTGCTTTATAAAGAGATATCAGAAACGAGGGTTGTATAAAATACTGGTAGATACTTAATATGGAATGAGAAATGTAGTTTCTATTCCAATTGTATTTTCATATTGAAAACTATTTTCTATAAGAGTTAATTCTTTGAGTTCAAGATATTTGATCTAAAACTCATGATTGTATACTAATTATAGTAAATAAAATAAATGGTCCATGTTAAGTGGATGAACGGAGCTTCGTATTTCATATGCTGTTGTAGTAATGGCGGAAATAGTGTGCCATACATCAAATATTATTTATGAAATAATAAATATTTTCAGTGTTGACTGAAATAGATATAGTTTTATTTGTCAGGAATATTATGAATATTCGTTATGAAATAAATCTATTATAATAACTATATTTATTTTATAACATCGGTGATGCGTTAGTTATAAAAAATCAAGAAGTATTAAAATCTTTACAATTATTTTGAAATTATGGACTCTGTCCTATCTTTAAGAAATAATACAATAATTATATGATTAAGAATAATACGGTATTGAGAATTGTATCTCAAAAGATTAAGGCCAAAGTACTCGTTTTGTGGGAGTTACAAAAGAATTGGTGAACTCTTCCAATTGGTACGTATAGAATTTGATTTGATCGAATAAGCGAGTGTATCGGAAAGGAGTTCCAAAAGTACGTAAAATGAATAAAATGCAATCTTAAAAGCCATTCCTTCCCATGATACATAATAATGTATCGATAAGTAGTAATTAGACTTTGTTGGACAAAGTATGATTGATTGTGGGTAAAGTTGAGATCTATCTATAAGGGCATGTACATAAGAGTAAGTACATAGGTTAGGTTTAAATTGATCTAGAGCATAGTTTACAAGATCATATAAGATAAGTTTTGATTGGAAATCTCTACATATCCTAGGTCAAGGAGTTAATAGGTTGTGCAAGTCGAGAGGTTGCATGTTATATTTTCTTATGAGGGATCTTGTGTGAACCATCGCAAAGGATTTTGGGAACAACCAACATTGGTTGACTAATTTATGTTATGAACAATAGTCCCATAAACTCAAAATAAAATAAATTTTATACATAAGGGAATTTTATAAAATGTTTCGGAATCCCTATTCCATCGTACCGAGAAACAATTATTGTTTCAAGAAACACTAACTTTGTGACAAAGGAATTTCCTTTTGAAATTATCAGTAGTAAAATGGAATTGTATACAATCCGAAGATAAAACCGATTACGTTGGATGAAATGAAATTAACCAAGCCAAAATAGACACAACTCATTGGAATGTCTTGTAAAACACTCACACATTAAAAGAAACTATGAATTTCATATCAATGTCGAGAAAAAAATTCCTTAGTTGCCAATAAGCCATTAAGAATATTGACTCTTCCATATGGCACGATGCACTAATCCTGGATGGATTCCGAGTATAATATGAAAGTATTATTTTGATAGTTGAAGGAATACGATTCATCGATTTCGATGTTTCTTCGAGAAAAAGATCAATATAGCTGGAATATACTAAGCAACGTTGATAAGAATAATATCATTAGTTTCAACTGTTGAAACTAATATAACAGATTCATCATTCAATATGCTTAAGGTAATCTAGATTTTACTCGCAAAATTACACCAATATGATTTTGATTTTTGGTACATATTTGTTGAAGTTGAAATTCTAAATAATGATTAGAATATACTATTTAACATAACAAACAAAGTGTCTCGAATTCAGTGGAAACAATACCGAGTTCGTGGGTTTTGGATAGGATCCAAGAACTGGTACGAAAGTATTGCTCAACAGGAATCAGAATTGAGCAAGTATTTTAAAAAATAAATCAAACAGTCTGATTTTCAGTCAAATGCAGAGGAAGCACATGTCTATAAGAAAGAATATTCCATGGTACTAAGATATTTCTAAACCATTAGTAATAACATACTACTGATTATTAATGATGTTCCTATGTTAAACTCGGTTTTAGTTTGGTCATTTAATCCTCGATATTAGATTTGAAAATAACATATTTTACAGTCATTATAAAAGAATATTAGGATTGTCCCAAAAGATATAAATAGATATGATATTAAAATGTTTAATATGGAGTGTAAGAGATGAATTCCTTATGCATTGACAACGAGAATTATCATATATGATTTGTTTTCTACTATATCACATTTTGCTTATGTACTTGGCAAATTAAGCAAATATCAAACTCAAACTAAGATCACAAAATGGTAGCCAAGGGTGTTCTCGAGTATTTAAGAAATTCTAGAGAATTATTTATGGAAGCTATGAAGTCCTTATGAAGTAGTATTTGGAATCGAACTTCATAAGTGATATTAAGCATAGTATGTCCAAATAAGAGGCTGTGGCTAATTCAAACCTAGTTAAGGAGCTTAAATTTAGAAATGTTCCAAAATAGAGGTTGTGGCTAATTCTGAAAGTCTAGTGAACCGTATACTATCTAACATGTATGGAATATGCAGGTATATAAATCAATGCAATAGAAGACAATAAAGAATAAAATATAAAAAGCGTGCAAACCGGAGTTTTTATACTGGTTCGGACCTCCCGTTCTACGTCCAGTTCTGAAGCTCCCCTTCGGTATTTCCTTTAAAGAAACTGCCCTCACTTCACCCGGAGGAATATGCTTAATACAAAAGTGTCTTTGACAATGTTTTGTTCCAATAACATAGTTTTTAGCTTATAGTACAAATCTTCCTATGATCTCCTTTGAGTATGAATATGATTGCTTTGAGTTGTAGGTAGTGATATAACCAAAAGGTTATAATGAATTGAGAGTATGTACTCATTGTATATGCAAGAGAGTGCTTTGAAATCAAGAAAGTAAAGAATAGATCGAATCAAGATAAGTTCGTTGTTTCTACTTCTCAATCAAGATGCTATTTATAGAATCAGAGAGGTGCAGATGAAGAGTTGTTACTCTTCGAAGAAATCTTTTCGTTTTAATGGCAACAACTCTTCATGAAAGATGATTTTATTTAGTTTAAAAAAGAAGCGTCTTTTCAAATATGACAGTTTTTGCCATGACAGATGTCTATGGTATAATGACATACATCTGTGACTAGTTTTAATTTTTAACCCGAGACTTGTCACAGACGTCCGTGAGAGTACCTCAGACGTCTGTGAGATGAAAATGCAGTTTTCCACAAGATTTTGATGTATATAAAATTATGTGTTATCGTGTATGCATATATACTCAAGGAGACCTTAACAATATTTTATCTAGGACTCTTTTACAATAGAATAACCTTAGTGTGGTCAATGAATCTCCGTTTCTCTTTGAGTCTCAATATCTTCAATCATGGTGTCTGCTTGTAGTATATACCTGCAACCTTGATAAAGTCTATATATGTATATGATTGTATAGTTGTTATCATTGAAAAATAAGTTGGAGGTTCTAACAAATTCAACCAATAGGCTGTGTACATCACCTTGAATAAGCGCAACGATAAAAGCAATGTGTACATACACACACATACTCAAATTTATAACCGAGCTATGGGTGATTTGAAAAGTTGAGGATCACATAACATTGTTATATGATAACAATGTCGTGATTTAGTGCACAAAAGAGTCTAGAGCTTATTAGAAGTCGAGAAGCGTACTCTAAAATGTTCCACATGATAAAGTTAATTTATCAGCATTAAAGAGAGTTGATTAACATAATAGATAATTACGATATAACATGCCCAATCCTTAGAGACTGACTGGATATTTTTTTGAGAAAACTGAGTGAAATGTTGGGATTAAAATTACATATTGACCCCAAGTGCAATTGGGAGACTGAGAAAATCAGGGGTATGCACTAGGGGTAATTATGTAATTTGTTACATAGATCTAATTCTATAACCAAACTCATTCAGAATAAAGGTATTTAACTTCTATTATATATTTTATTGTATAGTAATATAATTAGTTTAGTAATTAAATTATATTAAGTAGTGATATGTTATGTGATAATACTTATAGAGGTTATAATTATGAGAAAATTGTAATAAAACAACATATTATTTTACAAATTCCTAGTTAAGATGTTTTGAGCAAGGATATCGATACATACATTGAGTCCAAAGTACGTAACGCTCTCCAAATATTAGGCAGTGTATTACTCATGGCTTCTGAGGGAAGCAAGAGGTTATGTACTGATAGTTATTGAATGACTATATAATGATTCATCCAAGAGTATTCTATTGGTTAATAATAAACAAATTATATAGGAAATCTTATAGGGATGATATTACATAATTCTCCCGACATGAGAATATCATTGAGCTTCAAAGTGGATACTTCACTTTGATTATAGACATGCATTGGCGACCATCGAGCGATGTAGTTAGGATCGAGTTAAAGCATTGAAATTGAAACACTATTCAATAGAGAATTCGTTCCCTCGGTTACATGAGTTTAGTATCACGGTCAATTATAGTCAACTCAAAGTCAAAATCTATGGCCATCGTAGTATGGTTAATAATAAATTTTATTTTTAAACCATTGACTTTGTTTATGGACTAACCGAGCTCAATGTGGATGATTTTGGAATTTTGATCCAAAAAAACATTCCATAAATCCTAAAATGATATAGTATCGACGAAGAGAATTGACGTAGATAATCATTACTGAAAGGTATCGCTTAAATTTGTAAAATTTGATTTTACCGATGAGATTTGCTACTGCTAACGGAATCCATACTTGTGAGTCGTACAATTGAATTCATTTCAGTCTTCGAATTGCCACTCAATTTAATCAGTTTACATGGTATTGTAAATTAGTTAACATTTAAAGAAATATTAACTGTTGTTGTATTTAATATTTGGGGTGTTTATACTAAATGGAGTAGCCTCTAGAAATTTTCTAGTTGCTATTGGTAATTAGTTAGGTGTATATATGAAAGTTATATTTGTACGTTTGGATATATGGCATCGATAAGAATTTAAATTAGATTTAAATGAAACTAAATGCTTCTAGGTTTTGAGATCCATTTGGTCCATTATTGGCCAAGTTTAGGCTAGCCAAAAATGTGGTGGAAGAGGGGGAAGAATGGTATATTGCAATTTAAGAAATATATCATGAAGGTTTAAGTGAACATAAGAACGAGATTCAAAAAGAAAAATAAATAGAGCGATGTCTACGATGAGAACAATAAAAAAACAAATATATCAAAAATGGACCAAGAAGTAGAGTCTACTATAAAATCGCAAATACCAAAAACTCTTAAGGAATACTGGATTGAAATGGAAAGGAATCACTACAAAAATGTACAAGTCCATTAGAATGAATCATGTATGAAGTAATAGGCTCATTCTCTCAATACAACGATAGAATCGACAAAAACATGGGCTCATTCTCTCTTTGATCAACTGGATCCTTGACCTCGACAAACATTACATAATATCCATTCGTGAGTGAAATATGGATTCTAACACCATCAACTGTCCGTGTTTTTAGGTAGCTCTAGTTGTAAGACATAGTTGAGACGTTGGATGTCGTTACTAGAGATGATTACTACATGAAAAATTCATGAGTGGATATATTACTTGATGGTTGAATACATTGTGAAACTAGAAAATGAGAATTGTTTGCTTCCAAATCAACTTTGTTCAACTCACATTTGACGTGATAATTAGCAGATTATTATTAGAGGAGTTAAATGATATTATAACTTATGAATGCATTTTTTATCACTGTTATTGTAGTATCACTATACTAATATGTTTTTATGTAAAGAACTTTCTGTACTAATGTCTCAATGCACGTATCTTTGTAAGTAATCATTCATTGTATTAATGTCTCTTTGAAACTTTTAATCATTATACTTAGTAACTGATAATCAATGTCTTATGAGGATGCATATTTGTCTTGGACGCATATTTGTCTTGTACACAAAAAATGATAAAATATATCAAAATCCATAAGGACACACGACATTTCCTTAGACTTTTTTATCCGTAGATATGTAAAGAGGACTAGGAATAGTCATTCCCTAATCAACAGTGTGTGTCAACTGCAAATTGGTAGTCACTGCAGGATATCTTAGGAGTATCGTGTTTTTTTTTGGTTCATAAAGAATGTTGAACCAATGAGAATAAACGAAAAACACATATAACAAGGGTTGAGTATTTATTGCTTCAATCAATAAACAAACAGAACCAAATAGGTATGGTTGGATTGATTTGATTTTGCTAGATAATTGACTGGGTTTGGTTTTTATTTTCTTATTTTTTTGGCCGGTTTTGGTTTTTAATGTTTGAAAACCAAACCAACCAATTATATCAAAGTTAAAACTTAAATCATTTAAAGAAACATAAATATCAATGTCAAATAGTTATTTACGTTATAATGTTAATGATATTAATTGTCTTTCAGCTCGTAGTAATGCTTTTAGAGGAGTTTGTTTCTGAAGTTATAACATCATCGCACCTTTATCGACTCAACTAATTATTTTAATCTCCTATTATGTTAACAACTCAATCCAGTATCCACCTCCTTTTTTGATGAATCAATTAAACTAACCAAATCAAACCAATTCAATTATTTTCCGTTTGATTGGTTTTGATTTCGAAAAAAAAAAATTTGTTTGATTTCTGTTTTATGAATGATTATCTTTGTTTTAATAATTTTTATCGGTTTAAACCAAACAATCCATTTGATCACCCTTGCGCATAACAACATCACTCATTATCATCGAAACTCCAAGGGCAATTATGCACTCATCTAATTATGTCAACATCATAGCTTTGATATGAATCCGAACCTCATCAAGCTGAGGTAATAAAAAGGTATAATACCGGGGTAACTCATGCTCATCCTTGAACGACTTATGTGTATGCTCATTGACTCCTATCTAAATGTTGGTCAGCACGTACAAATCAATACATGTAACTGCAAACTTAAAATTAGGGAAACAAAATGTATGGGCAATGAACCACCGTCTCTCTAATAAATCTTGAATAAGACAATAGTTGTTGGACTCGATAGGCCTAATCGATAGGAACAAATCAAATGAATTCTCATGAAGCCTATCAATGATACTAGGAGGTAATGTGCTCTAAAATTCATATATACACTTAGGCTAACCCCCTCAAAAAATAATGTATCTAGTATATATGACAAAGAACAATACATAATTAATATTTATTTAACCTAAGATACCATACAACAAGTATAAAACAATTTATGATTATCATTTCAATGTTATTAAATTTACGTTTTAGAACAATTCCAACACATAATATAATTTCAGTTCTATGCTAATCAATTCAATAACTGTATGTATTAAATTAAAGCACAATAATATACACATGTATGGTTTGAAACGCGGTACATATCTAGTGGAAGCTCTTATAGAACTCGAAGAACTTGGCAAGTCGTATCATGCATTTGACAGACATGCATTGGTTTAGCATCAGCTCACTACAAGACACACGGTGCATTCCAACGGCGGCCAGACGTTGGCGGCCGTTGAAAAGCCGTTGATGGACGTTGGAAACCCCGTTGATATACATTTCAACGGCGTCCGACGTCTACCAACGGACCCAACGCCCATATACCAACGTCTTTCAACGTTCAGGTTGTCCACGTGGAAGAAGATGTTGACCAAATAGACATTGGAAAGACGTTGGAAGACGTTGGAAGATCCGATGGAGGATGTTGTAAGACATTGGAATAAATGTGCCAGTAAACCGTTGGTGGACGTTGGAAGACGTTGGAAATCTGGGTGTTTTTTTTACAGAACCAACAATGCATGCTTCCAGCCACCTCCAACATCGTATATCTCATAAAAGCTCAATTTCGAGCACATATACAACAACATATCTCACATATAATCAATCATAATAGTAAATCCAAGTAATAAGCATATATACTAATCAATATACACAATACAAATCAATATAAACAACATAAACCATCCAACATCAACATCCAACAAAACGTCCAATCCAACAATATCCAAACTACTACGTCAACATCTCAAAAATCACATCCAAACCAACATCCAAAACATCAGAATGTATCAAATCCTCACACACTCCAAATATACAAGTCCATAGCAAAACAAATCAAATCATACCTGAAATCACTCTCCTCCAGAACCACCAGAAGGCGGAAACCGGCCGTATTGCTCTATAAACTCCGTAAGACGCCTATTCAGCTCCTCCGTTTTGGCTTCGGTGCGGATATTGCGTTCCTCGAGCGCAGCGACCTGGGCTCTGAGCTGTGCAATCTCCTCCTTATCTTGAGCACTCTGATACTCAATCTGAGCCGTCTTAGCCTGTAAATAAAATTTAAATTATCAGTGTTTAATAATTGTAATTCGTGTTTACTATAATCCATCACAATGTGCAACAGTTGGTTCAGAATAATTATTTTAAAATTTAAGTTAAAGTTATTACCGATTGATTCCCAAAACCATAGTGTCTGCCATGTGCCGCTAGATCCATGACAGACTCAAAAATAGCGTCCTCCTCATCGGTGGTCAACTCGTCACGCCCAGAACCCTCGAGAATGGAAGTCCGTGCTTGCTGAAACTTTTGATGTTATGCAAAATAAGTTGAATTTAGATAACATTATTTTAGCTAACTTATATAAGTGTTAAGTCATTATGTTACTTACATATGCGGACTGCGCTTTGGCATCATGATCCCAGGAGTATGAAACGGTGCCTGCTTTGTCGACCTGGCTCAATGCATGAGTATGCGTGAAAACATCCCAGTAGCTCACAGAAGCACCACCATGCTGTCTCTCTTGAAATATGTCCATATACATATATATTATATATATATTGTTACATTATCTACAACTTAGAACTTAAAATCTTTAAATTGTTATCGTAATTAATAAATATACCAAGTTCTCTCGGTGATGCTGAAATGACTTGGAACCACCACGATGTGTGACAGGGTTCTTGCTCCTATTGGCTGAGTTCCTCTCCGACTGCCTCTGTAAATTTAATTTAAAAACAAAAATTGTTTAACATTTCTAGTTAGTATTTGCGTAGAAGAATTTAAATTAAACATGTGATAAATTTACCTGAAACTCCTCGTTTCCCCACCATTTCACAAAATCATCCCACACAGCTGCACTCATCCACTGAGGCTTCTTTCCCACTATTTTTAAGCTGTTTACTGTTTCCCGGTAGTTCTTTGCGACTTTGCTGCACCAGTGGCGATATACGACTGAAATATCAACATCCTGAAGGTCCACTTCCGCCTGCACGTTTGACAAAATAAGAGTTATACAACTTTTGTAAATAATGTAAACATGAATTGATATAACATGTTCCTAATATATAAAGTGACATACCAAAAAATCCTGCCAAATAGCCTCTTTAACATTATCTGAAATCAATGTCCACTTAGGCCAACATTCGGTCATACGACCCATGTACGCCCGTCGAGATATAGATAGAACTACTTGAGTCGGCTCCAAAGAGAAACCACCGTGTTTAAACAGAGAAAAAACATTTAATATTTCATGACTACTATATATTTTCAGAGTAGATTGTAGGAAAATGAAATTTAATTTTGAAATTTAATACTTACCTTTGATCTGCTTTTGGCTTTAGCCACACAGGACGCCGTAGCTCCGTGATGGACCACCGCCATCACTAACATCCAGACGAGCATGCCCTCCCTGTGAGGAAGAGGGAGACCCAGAATGTCCACCGGTACGTCTACGTGACGACATACTTATATAATACATGTTACAAACAAACATTATAATAGAAAATAAAATGACTATATGTAAAACATATAGTATGGCGTAACATAAAAACGAGATGTGATACATATCATATATTAGCATACCATTTCATTTTTATTGAAAACAGGATAATGTTTAAAAAAATATAAATTTACCTTCTCAAAATGTAGATAGTTGATCAGTCCTCGTCATTTTCGGATTCAGACTCTGTTTCGCACTCTATATTTTGTTCCTCTGTACTCTCAAATGCTTCAATTAATGCATTTGATTCATCGTTTAGAGGTCCAAAATCTATTTGATCGTCGGTTATTATTGTTCCTCTATTTTCCTCGATATCTGCTTGGTAAGCTTGTTCTTCGGGAATATTCCGTCTATCAAATGTAAACCTTGCCTTTGTTTTAAAAACGGCCGACCAATCTATTTTATCTCTTCTTAGAGATGGGTAAGAAGCATAATAAACTTGAAGAGCTTGTTTGGCAAGTACAAAAGGATCGTATTTATAATAACGCGAAGTATGTTTTATTTCTATAAGATTATATTTTGGGTGCACGTTGATTCCAGAACCTGGAACGTTACTGAACCAGTTGCATTTAAACAAAAATACTTCTTCCGTGAGTCGTGTGAAATACGTCAATTGCAAAACCTGGGTTAGCACGCCATAAAAATCATGTATATGATCATTTGGATCATAACTACCATTAACAAATACACCAGTATTGTTAGTTAATTTTTCGACACCGTATTCTTTGGTATTAAATTTATATCCACTGACAAAGAATATTGGATAGGTCTTCACTTTCCTTTTTGGTCCCATAGCTAAATGTTTCAATCCTTCGTCTATAACACAATTTGTTGTATCAAAAACGTACTTAGAAAACCAAGAAGCGAATTCTTTGCCGATATCGCCGTTAGGATGTTGTGATTCGTAAATACTGCAATTATATAACAAATGTTGCATTATGATTAAGATACACGTGTGTGCATATATTTGTGTATACACACGTGTTGATTATATATATATATATATATATATATATATATATAAGTAAATTACCTAACAAACGGTGCAACTTCGGCACAGTTGAGAAGAACATATGTGTGTGCAACATGATAATCTCTATCATCCAACCATACTTCCACACAAGCACCAGCAGGCCGACCTTGTTTTTTAAAAATTGATAAGGTCGTTTGACAATCATCTTGATCAATGCCTTCATCATTACACGTAGCACTTTCAAATGATATGTTCACATGGTCACTAAAATAATGAGAGAAAAAAACGAAGCTTCTTCTTCGATGTATGATTTACAAATCGAACCTTCAACTCGAGCTTTCTGTCTTACTTTTTTTTAGATGATTTAAATACCTTTCAAATGGATAAATCCATCCATATTGCACAGGCCCTCGAAGACGTGCTTCTAATGGAAGATGAATCGGTAAATGTTCCATAATATTGAAAAAACCTAGAGGAAATACTTTTTCCATTTTGTAGAGCAATATCGGGATTTCTTCCTCAAGTTTACATAGACGATCAACTTTTAATGTAGTAGAACAAATCTCTTTATAAAAAAGACTAAGTTCTATTACAACAGTCCAAACTTTTACGGGCAACAGTTCTTTAAAAGCGATGGGTAATAAATTTTCCATCATAACATGACAATCTTGACTTTTCATCCCGCTAAGTTTATTGTGTCGGATCATTAGGACCAGGGACGACAACTGTGAGAAACATATATGGAGTTTTCATACACATCCATGGAGGTAAATTATAAGGTGTGACAATTATAGGCCATGACGAATATTTAGAACCAAACTGAGAAAATGGTGAAAATCCATCCGTACATAAACCAAGTCGAACATTACGACTCTCGGATGCAAAATCAAGATATTTGTGGTCAAAATGCTTCCATGCTTCCCCATTAGCTGGGTGTGTTAACGTACCTTCTTCCCGTGTTCTAACACTATGCCATCTCATATGTTGCACAGTTACAGAAGATGCATATAACCTTTGAAGTCTAGGAGTAATTGGTAAATAATGCATACGTTTATACAGGACTTCCTTTTCTTTTTTCTTTCTTGATTTGTACCTTTCCTGATTACATATTTTACAATTTCTAAGGTTGATATCTTCTTTCCAAAACAACATGCAACCATTTAGACATGTATCTATTTTATGATACGGTAACCAAAAGCTGACATCATTTTTTTTACTTCATAATGATTTTCGCACATTAAATTATTGGGAGGCATATGCCATTTCGCAGCTTGTACAACAGCTATAAATCCAGCTTCTGTGAAGTTGTATTTAGATTTCATCGCAATGTATTCAGCAGTTACTGATAATTGGGTTGCGCTTGTGGAGCCTTCCCAAAGGGGTTTCTTTGCGGCATCTAATAAATCATATATTTTTTTGCCCCAATATTTGGTTCTTCTTCAGTATTACCATCATCCTCAATTAATTGAGGAACATGAAATATTGACCGTGCAGCATCTTCAACCATATGTTCTACGATGTTCGTCATATCAATTTCAGTACACACTACCTCCTCAGCTTGTACATGATTAGATGCTAATGGTTCTCCATGACGATCCCAAACAAAATAGTTCGGCACGAAGCCGTATTGACGCAAATGAACTCTAACCATTTCTGGTATCAAATGCTTTAACATTTTGCATTTAGTACATGGACAACGGATTTCTTCATCGTTTCTGTTATTACTTAAAGCGAAATCAATAAATACGCGAACACCGTTATTAAACTGTTTACTTATTGAGCCTCCATTTTCGACCCTTCTTTTTTTGTACATCCAGCTTCGATTAGTAAAATAATTGTCCATTTACCTACGTATATAATTAAAAAGTACGATATAAATTTAAAAAATTGACATTTTATTAAAACAATATTATTGGTGAATTTTATATTAATAGATCATTGACACTTTGTCGATGGGCCATCCTACCTCTCATTACAAATACAATAACGTAATTAAATCGCGTAAATCATTTCAATTTTAAACGATTCAACAAAATTTCGGCAGCACTTCGCTTTAATTTCCCGAACAGTACACATTTGCGTGTACACACTACAAAAATCGGTTCGTATAGCGTCGGACAGGGGCAACGGCTAAAAAAAGCGGCCGTCGCTCGACCTGTATATCAGCCAAACCCGAGCCTTCTTCTTCCCCCTTCTGCAGAACCAAAAAAAAAAAAGAAACCCCCCCCCCCCGTCGCCCCGCCGATTCGGTACTCAAACATTCGCTCCCTACCTCCCAAATTGATCTGGTATGTGTTCTAACCCTATTTCCTATTCAATTAGGGTTTATTTGCATGTTTATTGGGTTTAAAAATTGGTTGTTAATGGCATATTTATGGGTTTGAGATTGGTAGTTATGTGGTATATGTATGGTGATAGTAGTATTGTAGGTTGATTTGAGAATAAAATCATTTTATTTCGACGTTGAAAACGATGATTAACGCATACTATTATGATGTTGGTTATTGTAGAATTAATGATTGGTGATGTGATTTGGATTAAGATTGTGATAACATGTTTAAGATGCTTATTGATAAGTTTATGCAATGTCGGTTGTCGATTAGGTGAAAATTTAATTATTTAGCATGCATTAGTTATAAGTGTAAATACACTACAACTGTGTATTTTGTTCAAATATATCATTTATGCTCACTTGCAATGGCCATGCTAAAGTACTCATAGCCTAAAAGAATTACAATGATTCACTTTTGTCTCATTGTGGATTTCCAATTAAACGTATATAGTTTAAAATAAAATTAATTCAATTTATTATAAGTGCTAACTTCTAATTTGATTTAAAAAAATTCGTTATTTAAAATTTGACTTAGTTAGCCAAATTTTAAAGTACGTGTTAAAATGTGAAATTTACTTGACAAATATTTATTGAACGTATTATTAAAATTTTTATAGTTGTTAAAATATAAATTAGAAAATTTGTTTTATTTGTGTGAACCCCTTAGACAATTTTTGGCCCCGTCTGACAAGTGTTGTATATGATCGTTATATGGATGTTCATTTTTACACAGAACGACATCTGTATTCATCTGATATAATATTTGTTGGATTTGTCCCAGTATTGGACAAGTTACAAACACAATAACGTAATCGCAGTTTATAAATCATTTCAGTTTAAACGATTAACGAAATTTCGATGGCACTTCCTTTTTTTTCCCTGTGTACATGCATTTGTGTACGATACAGGGAATAAAGGGAAGTGCTGCCGAAATTTTGTTGAATCGTTTAATCTGAAATGATTTATAAAATATGATTACGTTATTGTGTTTGTAATGGGAAGTAGGATGACCGGCCGTTAAACAAGTATTAACAAGTGTTGTATATATATGATCTGTATTTTATAAAACAATCAAATAATTTATTAAGTGCAATTTACTAAAGTAATAAAATTTAAAAGTTAGTTTGAAACTAATAAATTTGTTCAGTCTAATTTATTAAAGTTTGTTTAAAATTTACTAAAGTTAGTTTAAAATTTACCAAATTAATAAAGTTAGTCTAGTTTACCAAAATATTAAATTTACTGAAGTTCAGTCTAATTTGTCAAATTAATAAAGTTACTAAATTAATAAAATTTACTAAAGTTCGGTCTAATTTGTTTCAGTGAAGTATTTGTTTGAATTTTCTAATATAATTTTTGCAAATCAGGAGATATGTTCGATTATTTTTTCGATCGTAGTTGGATGTATGAATCCCGAAAAGGTATGAAAGGATCAATAAAGGAACATTTTGTTAACGGTGTACACGAGTTTATTAGATTTGCTAAATCTAATAATGGAAATAACGTAGACATTCGTTGTCCGTGTGCTAAGTCAAACATCTGAAGCATTGAAAGGCAGATGTAGTAGAAGTTCATTTGTATAAATTTGGTTTTGTACCGAATTATTATTTATGGGATCGTCACGGAGAGTTTGTTCAATATACACCTAATCCTGTAGTGGAAGAGGATGATAATACAGTGGCAAATCCAATAGAAAATATGGTGCAAGATGCAGCCCGATCAATGTTTCCATCCATTGATCAAGACGACATTGAAAACGAAAATGGTGAAGAACCGACTATGGAAGCTAAATTTTTTTATGATTTATTGGATTCCGCTAAGAGAATATTGTGGGATGGATGTGAAAGTGGAACCGAATTATCTGTAACCGCTGAATACATCACGATGAAATCAAAATTCAATCTTACAGAAGCATCGTTTACAGCAATTGTACAAACTGCTAAACGACACATGCCACCCAATAATTTGATGTGCGATAGTCATTATAAAGTTAAAAAACTTATGTATGCTTTTGGATTGCCATACCAGAAGATAGATACATGTGTTAAAGGTTGCATGTTATTTTGGAAAGACGACGCTCACCTTAGAAAATGCAGAATATGTAACGAGGAAAGATACAAACCAAGGAAAAAGAAAGGAAAAGAAGTCCCATATAAAAGAATGCATTATTTACCCATCACTCCCAGACTTCAACGGCTACATGCTTCTTCTGCTACAGCATGTCATATGCGATGACACAGCGTGAGAACACCAGTAGAAGGAACATTGATACATCCATCTGATGGAGAAGCATGGAAACATTTCGATAGGACCTATTCTGAATTTGCTCGAGAGAGCCGTAATGTTAGGCTCGGTTTATGTACAGATGGATTTTCGCCATTCTCTCAATTTGGTAGTAAATATTCATCATGGCCTATTATTGTCACTCCTTATAACTTACCTCCATGGATGTGTATGAAAACTCTATATATGTTTTTAACGATTGTCGTTCCCGATCCTGATGATCCGACTCAAGGAATTGATGTTTATCTACAACCGTTGATCGAAGGATTGAAAACACTATGGCATGAAGGAGTTGAAACATATGACATTTCGAGAAAAAGAAATTTTCGTATGTTCGCTTCTTTATTATGGACTATTAATGATTTTCCCGCATATGGCATGCTTTCAGGTTGGAGCGCAGCTGGACGTCTAGCTTGTCCATATTGTATGGAAGAATCACGAGCATTTTCATTAAAGTACGGCAAGAAAATTTCCTGGTTTGACTGTCATCGGTGTTTTCTACGTATTAATCATAAATTCAGAATGGATAAAAAGAACTTTAAAGCTAACAGAGTAGAGAATATGCTACCACCTAAAGTTTGGACAAGTGAAGAGATATATGAAATCGTGAAAGACTATCCTAAGATTCATGAAACTGGGAAACAGGTCGACATTCCGGGTAAATCGGACATTCATAACTGGTGCAAGCAAAGTATATTTTGGGAGTTACCTTATTGGAAAAATCTCTTACTGCGACATAATATTGACGTCATGCACAATAAAAAAAATGTGTTTGATAACGTTTTTAATACAGTTTTGAATGTAAAGGGGAAAATCAAGGACGATGCGAATTCGAGATGTGATATATTACATTTCTGTAAGCGGCCCGAACTTCAGTTGTACGACGATAACAAAAAACCCAAAGCATGTTATGAGCTAGACAACAAGCAAGCAAAACTCGTGCTCAAATGGGTGGAAGGACTAAGATGTCCTGATGGGATTTCTTCTAACCTTCGCAGATGTGTTGACTCGAAAAACAATAAATTGAGTGAGATGAAAAGTCATGATTGCCATATCATGATGGAATATTTCTTACCTGTGATATTCAAAGAACTGTTGCCAACAAAAATATGGAGTGTTATAACAGAATTAAGTATGTTTTACAAACAGCTTTGTTCGACCACGTTAAAGGTAGATGTTAAATTTATTTCAATTATATTATTTAAAATATATAAACAAAATAAAATATGCACGTTAACAATTACAGGGGGTTCGAGGTGGAACCATCACATTTTATTTTAGATGTCTCGAAGAAATCATATAAGGGTCGGATGTCAGCAGTTTGGCCGCATTGGGATAACATTCCAGCTCATATTAAAAATGCTATATGGGCCGACTTGATGGTAATTACAATTTATATATTTCTATTGAAAATAATATGCTGTATGTAATTCAAAATAAATTCAATATGCAGACTGTTGTACGAGTGGAGCCGCATGATTTAGATGTTTTTAGCAATAATTGGAACCAAAAAATGCGGAAGAATTATAGAGAGACAATATCAAGGGCGAAGAAGGCTGACAAAAAGCCAGGTTGGATGAGCGATGAAGTCTGGAACGGATTTCTCACATATTGGGAGTCAGAAGCAGCTAAAGTAAGCTATGATGAGAATGCTTACAATTATGTTAGTTGCATTATTTTAATCGTGTATCTAAATTAATAGGAAGTAGCAGCAAGAAACCAAGCCAATAGGAATAAGAATCCTGGTTTACATCGAGGTGGCTCTAAATCTTTCCAACAGCATAGGAGAGAATTGGTAAATATAAAATATATTTAGCATATGGTGATGCATATCTTCATGTATAACATTTATGCTTATTTTCAATATATCTTATTCGTGTATATCTTCAGTTTGCAAAGTACGGAAGGGAGCCTACAATGGGTGAGGTTTTTAGAGCCACACACGCAGTTGAGTCTGTTGATGATGAGGGGAATGCGACCTATGATTGGACCGACAGCAAAGCTGAAGCAGCGATGGTAAATATGCTAACTCGTGATTCAAATTGTATATATGTAAATTGTATACCAATTATTTCAAAATTATGTTTGTAATTACAGGGGCGATATGAGGCAAAGGCATCGGCATTGACACAGGCGAGTGGAAGAGCAGAGCTTACAGTTGAGGAGTCCAATAGGATTTGGGATTCCGTTATTGCACCGCCTACTCGAAATAGGCGTTATGGTTTCGGCAATCAGGAGGTAAACCATTTCACTAACTTCATATTAAAAGATCCACATTATTCTCACATCAATACAAATTTCCCTCCAATGTTGTGAAGTACTAGCTTATTGACACATACTTTATAATAATTATGATACAATTGCTCACATTCAACTTTATAGTCCAATTACACATACTTTGGCATAATTATTATTATTGTTATTCACACATACTTTATAGTCCAAATACACATAATAATTATTATTGTTATAATTTGACAACAGTCAAAGCATATAACTTCATATTAAAAGATCCACATTATTCTCACATCAAAAGAATTATTTATATACTATCCAATTCATTCAAAATTCATGTGAAATGCTATCGTATTAACTTCAGTTATTTCACAGGCTGTTAATTTTCAAAGAGCTTATGGCAAATCGATGGAGGAGGAGCGTATTGCTCAGATGCAGAGACAGCTGGATGAGCAACGATTGGCGAAAGGGCCAACTGGCACAGCAGCATTGCAGCATTTTATCAGGAGCACAGCTCTATGCCTGGGGAGCAGGGAGATGGATCTGATGATGCCGAGGAGGATGATGATGCATAGTTTTACTATTCTTGTGGCTATGTATTTATGTACGTATTTAGACTAGATTTGATACTTGGGTTTGGATACTTGGTATTTTGGATGATGTTTGGGTTTGGTTATATTTAGATTTGATCCTTGTACCTTGATACTTGGTTTGGTTTTGTATACTATGTTGGTTTGGTTGGTTTTTGTGTTTTTTTGGTTATATTGTTGAATATTAATGTTGTGGGTATTGTTGAGATGTGTTATTGTTGATATTATTGAGGTTTGAAAAGACGGTTTGAGGTTTGGGATGAGGTTTGATGGAAGGATAGCTATTGTGTGCACAGCAGATTTTGCCCAGAAAAGCGACGGCTAGTAACGGCTTTCTGGGCAAAAATAGCGACGGCTAGTAACGACACGTAACGGCAAGTAACAGACTTGCTATGGAAACAAACTAACTGCCACGTGGCGTTGACACGTGTAAGATACCGTCGCTTGCCGTCGCTATCTTAGCGACGGAGCCGTCGCTTCTGCCGTTGCTTTTCCTGATGGCAACGGATTGAATAGCGACGGCAGTTAGCGACGGCTAGCAACGGCTAGCGACGACCGCCGACGCATTTTTGCTGTCGCTATACGCTGCCTTTGTTGTAGTGACACAGGGAACATAAAGGAAGCGCTGTCGAAATTCTATGAACCATTTAAAATGAAATGTTTCACGAGATTTAATTACGTTATTGTGTTCGTAGCTTGTCCAATACAGGGACAAATCCAACAAATATTGTATACGATGAATATAGATGTCCGTTCTGTTAAAAAACGAATATCCACATAACGATCATATACAATATTTATCAGACGGAGCCGAAAGACACTCTAAGGGTTTCATGAATATAAAATATCGTTTTTGAAATTTTCTAAAATACATAAACTAATTGTATGCTCACTAACAACTAACGTTTCCAAATAAACCTAAAACTAATTGTATGCACATTACTCTATTGTTAACACAAACTTATATATATATAATCTTGCAATACATAAGTTAATAACATAAATTATGCCTCAATAAACTAGATTATACATACAATAAGGCAATACAAATATTTAATACACTAATTTAACAAATTTAATTAAATATAGGGATTATGGTTTATACCTTGTCTTGAGAGGTTAGGGAGTTAGAGAGGCGAGAGGGAGGCTTGGAGTCGGAGGAGGAGCCGTTGATCGTCGGAGCAGCGGAGGGGGGGGGGGGGAGAGGGGGGGGGGGTCGGAATCAGAGCAAATTTGGGAATTGAGGGGGGATGTTTCATCCGAATGGGGAAGAAGAAGCTGGGCTTCTGTTTTGCTCGCGGATTTCCAACGTCTTTCAACGGCCGCCAACGTCTACCAACGCCAACGTCTACCAACGTCCTACAGTTTTTAACTAATAAAATATACGAGAAAACACTGGACGTTGGAAGACGTTGGTCAATGACGTTGGAAGGCTCCGTTGGAATACAATGTGTGTCTTGTAGTGTCTTCATCTAACGATTTTTCGAGGTTTCGATGACATTTAAATAAAGTGTTTAATTAAATGTAATTTATTTTGAGATAAATGAACATAAACTTATTGGCTGATTCTATTTAGACACTTAATATTGCTTAGTCGCCCCTTAAATTAAGAAAAAAAAATTGTATGACAAATTAGTCTTTTGTAATTCACACATCATTTTACCTTGCATCATATTTTCCTTAGTTTATTCCTCTTATGAATTAAACCCTAAAAATCAAATTTTAGGTAAAATCTCAAATCTTATGGTTGAATCGATGGAGGGTGATGATAATAATGCAAACCCAAGCCCGGCCCTAGGGTAAGGCTGGAAAGACAGCCGTCTAGGGTAACGAGACGGGGAGGGGCAACAACCTGCTAGTTTGAATAAGTATAAGCTTTTAATGCAAGTCTATTTCAAATGTTAAGTTCTTTGAGCGCCAACAGGCACTGGCTTTGCTTGTAGCAACCAGGGTTCGAATCCGGTATCAATCAAGTCCATTTCAAATAAACTTATCTAAGTTGGGACTTTGTTATAATAAGCTCCTGGTAGTTGGAAGCTTTGTTACCGCTCTAGCACCTTGATTTTTAGATCGGTGATATTGTTTCGGTATAAGCTACGCATAACCATTGGCATTGCATGCAATGCATAAGTTTGAGGAAATTTGTTCAACGTAGCCAGTGCGATTTCATATAGAATAAAGAACTGCAAAGATGCCACGCGTATGACCTCGGAGAAAACAATAAAAATTAAGTCAGGTTGGTCCCTGCACCTAGGATCTAACATCAGTTAATGAAAGACTAAACAAACCATTAAAGATTTGATGATCTTTCTTAACCAAACATGAATCACCATATGTAAAGCTTAGCTACAAAGTTTAAGTGTAATTCAATTTTGTAATGCAATGACATACTATAATATAGTCACAAGACGGTGTTCCCTTGTCGCGCATCAACGTAATTGTTGTTTAGTTGTTACTTTTATATGTGACATAATAATATGTTTATTTAAATAGTCGTTACTTTGTTGTGGCTTTAACTTTACCCCTTTAATCATGAATGCATATGCTGTAAACAATGAATGAGAATCTCTCGAATTTTGCATTCAAGATATGCTCGTTCGAACCCAATACAGTGAATGTACCCACGTATACATGTACCATATACTATATAGTTTATTCCCATGTGAATAATCAAATATATAAGAATTAGCAATAGAGTCTCTTCCTTGTTGATAAATCTTCTCCTTACTTGCGTTCGTTTATTCAAAAGAAAGATCTAGAAGGGTAACCAAGACAGTTGAAAATATATGAAATAATGAGGCAAAAAATGCTCGAGCATCGGTTATATAAGCAAGAAAAACTTTAGTTGAACAAAATTCGTTTATAGCGTTTAAACGATACCCAAAGTTTACAAAACTGGATTGGTTTAGAATAAAATAACAAACCGACTTTCTGTAAATCTGGGTCAAATTTCCATGAACTTAGACCCGTTTAGTTTGCCATTATAAGCTTGGGACTTGTTAAATTCCTTTTTCAGTTGGTCCTTACTTTTCAACTTCGTTTGTACTGTCGTTTAACCTGAAAACTTATGGTTTAAATTTCGTAGAAAGACATAATACAAATCATATATCTAACCAAGATTGTATGTTGTAACTAATTTTGTAGTCAGAGTAGGAAAAAAAAGTGCATGCAGGGCCCAAATATTAGAAGCCTAATTGCAGTTGGGAAGCCCGGTAAAGGACAATTTATAAAAGCCCCATGACCGCCTAGATGTGAACCGGGATCCATTGCCAAAACCCACAATAGAAAAGGGCAAATTTACAAGTATTTATCTGTACCCTACTTTCTTACTCACAATTTAGTTTACTATAAATAATAGTCAATTCGGTCAAAGCAGTCGCGAATCTATCTTAATATTATTTTGTAAAATGATAATGCTATTTTAACTAATAAAATCTTTTGTAAATTAATGACAACTAAATGAATTTGACTGTATGTTGATCAAATACAAAAGTTATGCATGGAGTTACAGGTGAATGCAACCTTAAATCCATCAACATATACCCCAAATATTAGTAATGCTGGAATAGTTTAGATTATCATGAAAGTCCGTTCTTCTGTGAATTTGAGTCTAATTTCGATAAACTTAGATTCATTTAGTTTACAATAATAATTGTAGGACTTGCTAAGAGGGTAAGATTTTTTTGCTCTAGGTCAGCCTTTTCAAAATTTAACCATAAACACAACCCAAAACAGATATATCGAGTCTCTTCACATGCCACCACACCACCCTACACCTGCGCTGCGCCACATCCAATAGCCACCGCCACTCATAGTCACTACGTACATCCAATATCCTCAACCTCCTAAAAACCTAAGTGCAACAAACAAATTCATACATCTACTCACCTCTTGCCGTGCCACCTACATCTTCCAGCACATCGCAATATCATTGCTCGCTTCAACTTATCACCAATAATCAATTACTTCAAAAATAACAAGAAGTAAAAAATAAAACCGTACAATACCATTACATAAGAAAATGATAGAAAAGTATAGCATGTATAATTGAATGCCACTGTAAAGTAAGATCAACTATTAAAATTGAAATATAAGTGCTTTATATATATTTTTAATTCAGTAAACACTAAACTGATATAACACAGTAACATTATAAAATAATTTATGAAAAATTGCACGATAAATATTCAAAAAATTAAATATAAATGATACCACATTTACAAAACTATGTAGCATTATAAATTAATTTATGATACATAGTATGTCAAACTTTTAAAAATAAAATAAAAAGAATATCATCTTTACAAAAGTCAGAAAATGATACTAGGTAGAATTCAAAAATCTTTATTTAAAGATGATACTACAATTCATAAAAACTTAGTACAAATCGATGAATTCTAATATTCTCCATATATCGATATAACAATTAATAAATGCTATTACAAAATAATGTCACTAAGTGCATTATATACAGCATTTAAAAAGATATCACAATCGTTTGCAAACTGCTATTGTAATATAGATTACAATGCACAAATTGCTATTACAATACATTAAATGTTACTATAAAATAGCATTATGAACAAAAATATACATAATTAGTTATTTGTTAAAAAACTAAAATATAATACCGCACAATAGAATTTAGTATACGCATCTAAGAAGATGCTAATTTTTTTTTGGGTATTGTAAGCGAGGTTTAATAGAGGGCCCTTACCTCTTTCTATTAATAAAAATAAAAGGTTACAAAGGATAGCATGGGGAGAACAAAAACCCAACTAAAAGAAAAGAAGAAAAGAGCTCGGATTATTGATAAAAATCAAGCCATCTATTTAGAACTATACTATCATCTGTACTGCGCACTAGAGTGTCACGCCATGATATAACCTTGCGCCTAACTACTTTTAAACAAACATGCGTGGTTTCCTTCAAATTCCTCGACTTCCCCTCAAACAACCTGGCATTTCTCTCTTTCCAGACCTCTAGTAGGACATTTTTCAAGGCTTGTAGCAATACTTTCGACTACCCATTTTTCCACCTTGTTGCCAAAAAAAAAGTGTACCACTCTTGCTTGCTGTCTATGCTTGGACAATGGTACCCTCTAGCCTCTAAAGTTTTTGGCCAAAGCTCATTCATGAATTGGCATTAAAAAAATAGATGCATTTTCATTTCATTTGTGGTTTTATAGAAGCTACAAAGCGAAAAGTTTAACATACCCATGCAACACAACTTGTCTTGAGATAGGATAGCATTCTTTAAAACTCTCCAAAGGAAAAAGTTTTGCTTCTGATTTCCTAAATTATCCCAAATCCTGGTGTGCCATGGATCATAGCTTTGCGAACTATCATGAGATAGCAGCTTGTAAACAAGCTTGATGGAGTGCTTAGCTGGAGGAGAGCCCCATAAAATGGTGTCAGTATCCGCAAGAATAGGTTTGACAGACTAGATATGTCTCCATAATTCTCTGATATTTGGATTGCTATTGTGTGTAAGTGATATATGACCTTTGAAAAAATAATCAGGGACCTTGGCTTGTAGAGGGATACCACTCTGGATTCTTTCATTATAACTTAGCTTTTCACTTAGCACCAGTCCCTTCTCGGTCCAAGGAGAATTCCAAAAGGAGCTATTAGAATTGCCTGCAATAGCCAGTTGCATATTGTTTTTGAGTCTTTCCCTAGAGTCGAGAATTCCCCTCCATATCAAACTGGAATTTTTCTTCTTTTCTATCTGCCAAAAATCCTTGCTGCCTATGTAATGTTTATGACACCATCAAGACCAAATGGAGTTGCTATTGTTTATTAGGGTATTGAGATGATTAGAGAAAGCAGCATCATTCCATTTGACTAAGTTAATAACACCAAGACCGCCATACTTCAATGGTTGTTGAATCTTTGATAGAGCAATAGGTAAGGGTTTCTTAGAGTAAATATTTCCCGTCCATAGGAAATGGCGGCAAGCCTTATCAATCACATTCAATAGTTTGTTGGTAGAATAAAGATCCTAGAGTAGAACACTTGCATTGAGAAGGTGATAGATCGAACAATAGTTAACCTTCCAGCTTGGGATAAAAATTTGTTTTGCCAGAGGCTATATTTGGAGGATAGCTTTTCGAAGAATTGTAGCCAATGGTGTGTCTTAATTTTGATGGATACTAAGGAGGCTCTAAGATATATGATTCCTGGCTTTTGGAGCTGAATACCATAGGTGGCAGCAAGGCTATGTTGATGGGATAAGTCCAGGACATAAATTATTATAGAGGACTTCTGAGCATTCATCACCAGACCCGATAACAATGAGAAATCATGAAGAGAGAAAAATATATTATCCAATGACTTAGTATTAGGCTTTGTGAAGATCATTAAATCATCGGCAAAACAAAGGGAAGAGATGGAGGGGTCATTGCATTTTGGGTGGTAATCAATTTTTTTCTTGGAGTATCCGTCTTTCAGTAACTAGGTAAGCATTTCCATCACTATTAAGAATAGATAGGAGCTAATTGAATCACCTTGTCGCATACCTTGGTTGCCCTTGAAGTAGCCATTTATCTGTCCATTCACCTGCATTGAAAATTTGGAAGTGTTGATACAGAGATCAATCCAATTGATAAATTTCGTGGGAAACCCACTCTATTTAGAGCATATAACATAGAGGGCCATTTTGTAGAGTCATAAGCCTTCTCGATATCAATCTTCATGCAACATCTATGGTTTAGATGAGTGCTTTCATACCCCTTAGTATAGAAGAAATGAAATATTCTTGATTTATTGAATGAGAAGCTCTATACAAGAGATAATGATTCAGTTACAATGTTATGTTATTTATAATGTTTACACAACAATGTTAACTGAAATAAAATACAAATGGGTTGTGGGTTGGCCCAAGATAAGCTGAACCTGATATGAGATCTTGACTTGGTATACATGAGTTATATGTTGTATTCGATGGCTGGCTTTGTACTTGCATTCTCCATTACCCCCCTCAAACTCAAACGAGGTAGAGTTTGTGAGAAAATCCCAAAATTGCCGCCGAATTCATCAGATTGAAAAATTGATGCTCCAAACTGATAAATCTTCATTTTGATGAGGGTTTATTAGCTTCTTCTCTTCTCTAGAGAGCCTTCATTCACTTTTGGTTGCTTGTGATCCAAAATTACTATCCATCTCAACGATATTGGTTGTTCTGATGTGGTTTGATCTTCACTGCAGTGATGATTCCTTGATTCTCTTTGTTGGTGGACAGTGTTTGGCAAGTAGTTTAAGTCTTTCGATTGACACCCAACTCATGCTTGAATCTGGTAATTTTTTTTTGACAATGCCTTTGTAAGAACATTTGCTCTTTGGTAAGTTGAAGTTATGTGATTAACATTCAGTTTTTCTTTTATAACTTTCTCTCGTACAAAGTATAGATCCAGTTCCATATGCTTTGTTCTTAAATGCAATACTGGATTTACTGTAAGTGAAATTGTACTGAGATTTTCACACAAATGGTTGCTATGCTGTTAGTCTTAATCTGTAATTCACTTAATAGAGATTCTATCCACATAATTTCAGCTGTTGTGCTAGCAAAGCTTCTGTACTTGATCTAGAAATTGTTGGTTGTTTCTTTGCATACCATGATATTGGGTTTCTCCCTAGAAAAATGCAATAACTAGTTGTTGATTTTCTGTCTTCATAGTCAGTTGCCCAGTCTACATCAGCATAGCCATTGATGTTTAATGATTTGTTTGCTTGTAGAACTAAACCCTAATTTATGATTCCTTTGTTATATCTTATTATTCTCTTAATCGCCTTCCAGTGTTCATCTAGTGGCCTTTGCATGAATTGGCCTACTTTATTCACACTAAATGATATGTCTAGTCTGGTTATTGTAGCATATTGCAATGCTCCCACTATGCTTCTGTACTACTTGTCATTTTCTATTGGCTCTCCTTTATTCTTTGATAAGTGTAACTGCTTGTCATTGGTTTAGGAAAAGGATTAGCTTTTTCCATTTTTGCTCTCACTAGTATTTCTGAGATGTATTTTTTTTTATTTAGATGCATCAATGTATGATGTCTTCTTGACCTCTATACCAAGGAAGTAGTTTAGATCCCCCAAGTCTTTAATTGGAAATTCTTTGTTCAAGTGTTGTGTGATTCTACTGATTTCCAGCTCATTGTTACCTGTAATTATAATATCATCAACATAAATTAGTATGTAAGTAACAGTTATTGGAAATCTTATTAAAAAGCGAGTTATCAGATTTTGTTGAGTTGTAGCCAAGCTTGGATAATGTTAACTTTAGTTTGTCAAACCATACTCTTGGTGCTTGTTTGAGTCCATAGATTGCTTTATTCAGTTTACACACCAGTCCCTCATTGACTTTTTGTTTTAATCCAAGTGGTTTCTCCATGTAGACCTCCTCCTGCAAAATACCATTCAAAAAGGCATTATTTACATCTAATTGTTTAATGGTCCAATTCTTATAAAAGGCAATAGTTAGGATAATTCTAATAGTGGAGGGTTTCACAACTGGTGAAAAAGTTTCAATAAAATCAAAGCCACTTTGTTGTGAATATCCTTTTTCCACCAATCTAGCCTTGTTCTTAAGAATTAAACCATCAGAATTTTTCTTTAACCTGTATGTCCATTTGCATCCTATAATTTTTTTGTGTTTTGGTGATGGAACAAGATCCCAAGTTTTGTTTCTTGTTAATGCATCATATTCTTCTTTCATGGCTTCTTTTCACTTTTCATGTTGCATTGCTTGATGATAAGGGCTAGGTTCCTTATTTTCCAGCTTTGCATTGTATGCTTTTGGTTTAAATATGATACTTTTTGATCTTGTTATTATATGGTGACCGGTGTTTGTAGAAGTAGACTGCTGAGTTCTGTTGATCATCGTGGTCCCTTGTTGAGTATTGGGTGATTGATAATCATCCAATATTTGGTAGTGATCTGATTGACCAATGTTGCTTTGTTGTGATGCATGATTTGAACTTTCTGATGCTTTAACCTGTTCATAACCTGGCTCATTATGGAGCATTGTGTGTTGTGGACTAGTATTACCTTTCTCTTGAGAAATTTGACCTTCAACTGGTATGATCACTTCAGATATTGGAGATATTGAATACTTTAGGATATATAACTTTTGAGTTGTTTTGATTTCTGATTTGCGGAATGGAAATTCAAGTTCATTGAATACCACATGTACTTGATATGTACATTCTGCCATTGCTGTCAAGACACTTATACCCTTTTTGGTTGGTTGCATATCCTAAAAATGTACATGGTGCTGATCTAAATTCTAACTTGTGTGTCTTGTATGGCCAAGGGAAACACAAGCATCAAAACACTTTTAATCTTTGATAATCTGGCTTGATCTTTGTCGACACCTCCATTGGACTTTTGAATTTTAGTACTTTAGTTGGTAATCTGTTGATGAGGTATACAACTATTGAGAAAGCATCAGGCTAGAATTTTAATGGTAGAGATGCTTGTGCAAGAAGAGTTAGTTCAGTCTCTACAATATGCCGGTGTTTCCTTTTAATGAGACCATTTTGTTCAGAAGTATGTGGACATGTTTTCCTATGATTTATTCCTTTCTTCTAAAAATATTCTTTGAGTGGCAAAAACTCTTCACCACCATCAGTCTGCATAATTTTTACCCGACAATTTGTTTGCTTTTCAGCATTTTCTATGAACTGTATCACTGCATTGCAAGTCTCAGATTTTGATTATTTTTAAAAAATAAATCCATACATATCTAAAGAATGCATCAATAAATGAAATATAATATTTGTAACCATAATCAATTGATATTGGGACTGATCCCCATAAATCTGTAGGAACAAGTTCTAATGGTTTATCATATTTAGTTTCAAAATCTAGAAATGCAAGTTTGTGACTTTTGCCCATTTGGCAATACGTGCAAGTATAAGATGTAGGGATATTATCAACATGAATATTATTGTCTCTACTCAAAACATGTTTTATAATCTTCATACTAGGGTGTCCCAGTTTAAAATGCCAAACATCATACTTCTTATAATTTTCAACTGGTTTCATTTTAGACATATTACACTAGTTTTCCTTACTTCCAGAATTTCTTGATTTTGCAACATCAAATTTGTATAATCCCCTACATTCTCTACCTTGCAAAAGAATTTCCTTTGTTAGTGCATCTTTTACTAAATAATGCTTTGAATGAAATTCAAAATATACATTATTATCCTTTGAAAATTGTGAGACACTCATTAAATTTTTTCTAATTAAAGAAACTCTCAATAAATTGTTAAGGTAGAGTTGCTTGCACCTTTAATACTTTCATTTCTAGTGTGCGTGATGTGAATTGACTTACCATTACCCATATATAACAAATGTTTACCTTTTGTACTCCTTGTTGCCAAGATTTAAATTGCTAAGATTGTTGGTCACATGGTTGGTTGCTCCAGAGTCTGGATTCCAGCAGTTATCTTGTATGTCTTCTATTTTTGCTATGTCATTGCCTGCATTTTCTGAGTGACCCTTGCTTTCTTGTTGTGTGTTCACCATGTTTGAACTTGGATTATGCATTCTTGAATTGTTAACATTCTGTTGAGATGGTGTATAGTTAGCATCAAACCTGAAATAGCATCTGCTTGTTGTATGACCATACTTCTCGCAAATTTGACATCTTGGTCTGTTATTATTGCTATTATTACTCCATCTACCACCTCTTCCCCTATATTTTTAATTCTGTCAACTTCTTTGACTGGTGCTTGACTGATTTCTATTGTTGTAGTTCTTTTCTTGTTTCTTGCCTTTGTTATCAGTGACATAATTTGCTGAGTACTCCAGATTTGTAGATTTCTTTTGCTATAATCTACCTTCATTGCAAGCAATATTACTGTAATGCTGGTAGTTTCTCTATAGATGATATTACTACTACCACTGCTTCATACTCTTCATCTAACCCACTCGGTAATGATAGTATTTGCTTAGTATCAGTGACTTTATGTCATGCTGATGCTAATTGATCACATAGTGTTTTGGTTTTTGACAAGTATTCCCTCATGGACAAATTGTCTTTCTATAAATTCTGCAGTTGTCTTTTGAACTGCATAATTCTTGGTGTAGATTGAGAGCTAAACACTTGCTCAATTGTATGCCATATTTCATAAGCAGTTTTGCATCCAATTAACTATGGCAGTAAACTTGCACCAATTGAAGATAACAACCAAGAACTGATCAAACTATCTTGTCTTTGATGAGTTATATATTCTTGATTGTCAACTAACTTGCCTTCTCTATCTGCAGTGAATCTTGATGGGGTAATTAATGTTCCAAGAACATACTCTTCAAGTCCACAACCTCTAATTGCAGTCTCAATCTGGAATTTCCAGAGTAGATAATTTGTTTCATCTATGGGATGGTGATAAATTGGCTTTGCGGTTTAATGATGGTTTTGAGGAGTTCTTAGGTGACATTGGATTGAGTTTGGGTGGATTTTGATATAGAGATGGGAGAGATGGCCATCATTTCCTTTAGCAATGTTGCAAGTTTAAAGAATTAACATATCAAGAAATTGATGGTGAAATAGTGGGTATTACCTGGCTGATGAAAAAGTGCAGCTAGAATGTGGTTGAGTGATGATAGATCTCTAACAACTAAGTTCTTGGCGAGGCACTTCAGGTGAGATGATCTGAATCTTGATAATTTCTGATGATGCTAATGTAGTCAGAGAGGTGCTGCGTGATGAGATTATTCTGATACACCTTTTCATGGCAAGGCACGGTACTCAAGTGATGAATGAGTGGATTTCTTGCAAGATTTTATACATAGTTATCAAACTATGTTGCCGATATCTCAAGTGATGAATCTTCTCTGATGAGATCAAGCAGTGCAGCCTGATTCTAAAATAATGAAAATTCTCTGATGAGAATTATGGTGTGGCACTTGCTGTTAAGCAATAAGCTCTGATACCGTATAAAAGAAATGAAATATTCTTGATTTATTGAATGAGAAGCTTTATACAAGAGATAATGATTTAGTTACAATGCTCTGCTATTTATAATGTTTACACAACAATGTTAACTGAAATAAAATACAAATGGGTTGCGGGTTGGCCCAAGATAAGCTGAACTCGATATGAGATGTTGACTTGGTATACATGAGTTATATATTGTATTTGGTGGTTAGCTTTGTTTTATTTGCATTCTCCAATACTTAGTAGCTCCCGCGACATTAAAATGTTATCAATAATACTTCGATCACTTAGGAAAGCACTATAGTTGAATGATATCAAACCAGGAGCACTTGTTTGAGCCTACGAGCTAGGATTTTCGAGATGCATTTGTATATGGTGTTGCATCAACTGATCGGTCGAAACCGGGAAACATGAGTGGGGATCTTCACATTGGGGACCCGGGATATTGTAAACGAGTTAATACCGGAGAGCATATGGTTGCCGTGGAAAAAATTGTACACTACCTTAAGGAAGTATTTACCACAAATGCTCCAACAACTAATGAAGAATTGATAATTGAAGCCATCGGGACCACTAGAGCTGGACTTTGGAATTGTCAACAGAGCACTCTTAAGTTCATCGTCCGAGATATTATGTTGCAATAGACGGATCTGAGCTTTTGTTAGGAAGGGGGTCAAAACAACTAGTGTTAATTTTTTGAAGATCTTTGCTGCCAAAAAGGTTGGAATAACGGTTCACAAAAATTTCGCAAACATCGCCATGACCTTCATGAAGCACGTTGCTGTCATCATAGATGTAGGGAATGTGACTATTTTTGGTTTTGTGCTTTAGATAGTTGTGGTAAAAGGCAGAGTTCTTGTCACCTTGCTCATCCCAGTTTAATCTACATTTTTGTCTAAGCATGTTTGCTTTAATTTAATGTGCATTTGTTATCTTGTTGGTGAGAAAATGCTCCTGCATAGAAAGATCAATGTCAAGGATTAGGAATTAAATCAGATTGTACCTTTTCTAGTTGAATTTGAAGTTTTGTGGACATCTTGAAGCCGTTGCCATAGGTTTCTCTACTCCAGGGTCTAAGGATGGTCTTGGAATGCTTGAGTTTAGTTTGAAGATGGTACATAGGGTTACCGTAGAAGGATAAGGACCAGGCTTTGGTGATAGTGTCTAAGAATTCAGGATGGTCCGTCCAAGAATTGAAGAAACAAAAAGGTTGAAGGAGACTAAAGGTCAGGAGGGCCAAAATTGAGAATGAGGAGAGAGAGGTTTGATAACAAGGGAGGTATGATATCATAGAAGATGTTCGACCAAGATAAAAAAGCATGCTGGTCGATAAATATCCTACCAAATTTAGAATATATACATGCACAGTTCTTGACTTATTATTCCAAGTGTAGGGAAAGCCCTGAGACTTGCACTCAAACAGATTGGAATTGTATACGGCTTCATTGAGGGGGAGGAGTTCTTTATGGGACATCTTGTTGCCGCCATATCTATCATTTGTTTCAAGCATACAGTTCTAGTATCCAAGTGCAATCCATAGTAAATTGTTAGTTTGAAGACGGGGAGGTGTGTCAAGTAAGGTTTGTCTGCCTGCAATGGAGCTCAGGCCATATACAAAAGAACAGAGTTGGAAAGAAGGTGATGAACTTGGACATAACAAAGCCGATTAGTGATCAAAAATGGATTGAATTGAAATTTCTTAGGGTTGCACAGTAAGAGGATTCTTCCAAAAGGTGCTTCATGCAGATTATGCCTAGTGTTCCAGGAAGGTTGTATGAAGTTGCAGGCCTTATCTATGGTATTGAGATTGAATTTGTTTTCGAGAATATCAATCATTTGGATATTGTAATCATGAATATCTCTCTTTATTTCACATTGCTTAGAAATGTCATTTGCTCCTCTCATGTTCCATGATGCCATTTTGGATGGGAAACATTAGTGTTAGAAGTCTTAACAAGCGAATCTTGCATGATGTTGGAAAGGTTTAAGCTTTGATTGGTTACGTTGGCATCGAAAGGAGGGGGACAAATAGGGGTAGTGGAATTCAAAGAGTAGATAATTCATTTATCACGATCTAATGGATCTGCTCTTGGTTACATTGGGTAAATATTTGCGTTCGTATCTCTGCCGTCTCAACAAACACACTTCATAACAAGGCTTATCCTCAAAGTCCATCAGCCACAGGATATCTTATCATCCAACGGCTCCTACTCTCCCAATATTTCCTCCTGGATTGCCATGCTGTCTAAATGGGCTGATAACAGTTAAAGCCCAATTCTCTATTTTATATAAAAAGACAGTTCGTGTATTGTTACAGACATAGAATCATTGTTACAAATTGTACAAGAAATAAAGATAAAGTTCATATTTTCTTTTACAATTCTGTTCTTAATTCAATCTCTAATATGGTATCAGAGCTGAAATCAAAGGCTTAACAGCCATTCAATCGATCTCTCAATTCTTACTCTTCTCCTCCCTGAAACTAACTGAATTCAAGAAACAAACATCTATCATCTTTTGGTGTTCTTTCTTTTTCTTTTTCCCATCAGATTTTGTTTCATCATTTGGGTTTTATCAAGTTTTCATTCAAGAAATCCAGTGCCATCCTAAAAGAACGAGTTCTTGGTTGCATCAAGAATTTCTTAAAAAGAAAACTAGAGTGTGGAAATCATTCATCCAGTACAAGCAAACTCTTCTCCTCTCAAGAAATCAGAAAATCGTCAGTGCCATCCTTAAACTTTAAAGAAAATCATCTTTAAAGTTGGTTGCATCTGACCTACACCATTACTGGTTGCTCATCATTTTTCTTGAAAAGAGAAGTCTCATACCTGCAGGCGTAAACCATTTCCACTGCTCCTTCTCACAACTTTCCTCATACACTTATCATGACTGACGACAGCAACTCTGAAGTTGGCAACGCAAGTAACCCTGCCCCTCCAGATCTGATAGCAGAAGCCAACAGCCTGATCAAGACTATAATCAGTCCTCAAAGCCAGTTGGTTACAGTTCAGCTAGATGAAGATAATTATCTCCTTTGGCGTGTGCAAGTTGAGACAGCCATAGAAGGATATGGTTTGGAGGGTCACATTCTTGGTACTTCTATCATTCCTCCCAAATTTGTCACTGATGCACAAAACAAGGTTATCAGCAACAATGAATACACAAGATATCATCGACAAGATAGATTGATAAGTTCTTGGCTCATGGCATCTATCACTCCCAAATTGCTACCTCAAGTAATAAGTTGCAAAACTGCTAATGAAATTTGGCTCACTACTGAAAGAGTATTCAACACACAATCAGGTGCAAAACTAATGCATTACAAAAGAGAACTTCAAAGCATTAGGAAACAAGAAGAGCCCATGAGAGATTATATAGCAAAAATTAAAAGACTATATAATCTCCTTGAAGCTGCAGGACGTAAAATACCTGAAGATGAACAAGTCTTGACTGTCTTAAATGGATTAAGTACAGATTATGAATCTGTCATAGCAGTTCTCACAACTCAGAGAACCATTCCTGATATGCAGTTTGTTGAGTCTACTCTACTTGCGCATGAGGCAAGAATTGATCACAAAAGATCAACTGATTCTGAAATATCAATAAACTACACTACAAAAAATAAGAATCTCAATCAAAATAAAAGTGATCAATACAATCAGAGAGGAGGCTCTGCCAATAGATCTAGAGGCAGGGGAAGATGGAATAATAATACAAGACCCAAGTGTCAAATTTGTGAAAGAATGGGCCACACTGCTGCAAAATGCTACTTCAGATTCAATCAAAATTACATGCCTGGACAGAATTCCAACAATCAAAGGAATAACAACAATGGCAGTGTTAATCTTGCTCAAACTCAAGGTGATTCTGATAATACCAAAAGCTGTCAGTTAAGTGAAGGCACCAAGCCAGATCAGGTCCAAGATGATGCATGGTACCCAGATACTGGTGCTACCAATCACATAACCAGCAGCTTGGAAAACCTTAATGCAGGCAACAGGGAGTATAAAGGTAATCAATTAATCTCTTTGGGTAATGGTGACTGTATAAACATTACACATATAGGAGATGCTCACATTAAAGGAAAAAGAATGATGTACCTAAATAATCTTCTAAGAGTACCCAAAATAAAAAAGAATCTCATTAGTGTGTCTCAATTTGCTAAAGACAACAATGTGTTTTTTGAATTCTATCCCAAATATTGCTTAATCAAAGATATGCTAACTAAAGAAATTATATTGCAGGGTGAAGCTGATAAAGGCTTATACAAGTTTAATTCTGTAAACTGTAAAAGGCCTGTAGTTAAAAATTCTTGTAATGCTACAATGTTGAGCAAAACTGATGATCAGATTAATAAATCAGTCATTGATGTTAAAGTGTGAAATAATTCTATGATATCTAAAAATAGCACTAACACATTTGAACTGTGGCATAACAAACTAGGACACCCTAATGAGAAGATAGTTAGGAAGATACTCTTAGAAAATAAAATTTCCTTTAATGAGTGTGCATCACCTTTTGTGTGTACTTATTGTCAACTTGGCAAAAGTCACAAACTACCATTTGCTAACTCTGAAACTGAGTATAAACAACCTCTTGATCTGATTGCCTCAGACTTATGGGGACCAGCACCCTATAACTCTGACTATGGGTACAAATACTATATCTCCTTTGTTGACTCTTACTCTAGACACACATGGATTTATTTTCTTAAAGCTAAGTCTGATACATATAATGCTGTTGTACAATTCATAACTATGGCTGAAAAACAAACAAATTGTCAGCTGAAAACTTTTCAGACTGATGGTGGTAGTGAATATAAACCACTTGATGAGTTCTTTAAAAGAAAAGGTATAATTCATAGAACCACTTGCCCATATACTTCTGAACAAAATGGGTTAGCAGAAAGAAAACACAGACACATTGTAGAGTCTGGCTTATCACTTCTTGCACATGCTTCAATACCACTTAAGTTCTGGCCTGAAGCATTTAGTACAGCTGTTTATCTAATTAACAGGCTTCCAACTAAAGTATTGAGCAACATGTGTCCCATAGAAAAATTATTTAACACTAAGCCAGACTATAAAATGTTAAAAACCTTTGGTTGTTTGTGCTTCCCATGTCTTAGGCCTTACAACAGGAATAAATTAAATTTCAGATCAAAATCTTGTACATTTCTTGGATATTGTACAAATCAAAAAGGGTACAAGTGTCTGGATGAAAGTGGTAGAATTATCACTAGTAGACATGTGGTATTCAATGAATTTGTGTTTCCTTTTAGAAATTCAGATATAAAGACTAATGCAAAGGTCTATAATCCAAGTAAGTCCATTCCAGATTTACCTCTGTATACTGACATCCAAAAGGATGTTGATCACAATGCTAACAAGGATGCTTTAGATCCACAACTCACTATACCACCTAGGTCAGGTTGTGAACTTCAAAGCTCTCCAAATCAGCACAATTCTGCAGCAACATTCAGCAATCACAGTCAGAATAAAGATCAAGACCTAGCTGAAGAAATTAGTAGTCATGGCAACAACATACAGCAAAGCAATCAAGCTGAATTACCATCTACAAGGAATCAACCAATTGTAGGTCATCCCATGATTACAAGAGCCAAAAGTGGCATCTTTAAGCCAAAAGCTTACACTATAACATTCTCTTCTGACAAAGAACCGGAAAACTTCATTCAAGCTGCTAGTAACAAAAATTGGAAAGCAGCCATGGATGAAGAGTTCAATGCTATTGTTAAAAACAACACTTGGAATCTGGTCACACCTCCAGGTAATAAAAATATTATTAACTGTAAGTGGACTTACAGGTTAAAGAAAAATCCTGATGGCACAATAAACAAGCACAAGGCTAGGCTTGTTGCAAAGGGATACACACAGGAATATGGATTTGATTTTGGTGAAACTTTTTCACCTGTGGTAAAACCTTCTACCATCAGACTTGTTCTTACTATTGCTTTGTATAAAAATTGGCACTTGAGACAATTGGATGTGAATAATGCCTTTTTAAATGGTGTCCTGCAAGAAGACATCTATATGCAGCAGCCACAAGGTTACATACAAAATAATAATCTTGTATGTAAACTTAACAAGGCTATATATGGTCTCAAGCAAGCACCTAGAGTATGGTTTGATAAATTAAAAACCACTCTAACAAATAAGGGGTTTCAGTTCACAAAATCTGATAACTCACTTTTCATCAAAATCACAAATGAATCATCTATATATATACTGATATATGTAGATGATCTAATTATAACAGGTGACAACATTGATGAAATAAATGAGTTAGTTAAATATCTTCATAAACAATTTTCTATCAAAGATTTAGGTGAGCTAAACTACTTCTTAGGTATTGAGGTTTTAAGATTGTCCTCTGCAGATATATTTCTCAGTCAAAAGAAATATATCTTGGACATCTTAAACAAAACCAAAATGGACAATGCAAAATCACAACCAACACCTATGATCAGTAACCAAAGATACTCCAAAAGTCAAGGTGAACCTATTTTAAACACTAAGCAATATAGGAGTATCATTGGTGCACTGCAATATGTTACTATAACTAGGCCTGATATTGCCTTTAGTATTAACAAACTGTCTCAGTTCATGCAGAATCCTCTGGACAGTCATTGGAAAGGAATTAAAAGAGTCCTCAGATATCTTAAAGGCACTATCAATTTCAGTCTGCATATCAAAAGGGGCAATGATCTAAACCTAGTGGGTTACAGTGATGCAGACTGGGCTGGAGATCTAGATGATAGAAAATCTACTACTGGTTACTGCATATATCTCGGTGGCAACTTAATTTCATGGAGCTCAAAAAAACAGTCAACTATCTCTAAATCTAGCAGTGAAGCAGAATATAGAAGTGTAGCAAGTGCTACAGCCGAAATTATGTGGCTTCAATCAATGTTATCCGAACTAAGAATTGAAAATAACAGCAAAGCAACGTTATGGTGTGATAATCAAAGCACAATCTACATGTCTGTTAACCCAATTCAACATTCTCGAACTAAACACATAGAAATCGACCTACATTTTGTTCGAGAACAAGTAGATAAGGGAAAATTGCAAGTTTGTCATGTTCCTACATATTACCAGAAAGCAGACATCCTTACCAAAGCTTTATCAAGCTCGAGTTTTCTCAGGCTAAGAGAAGATTTAAAGGTCAAAGAAATCAAACCAGAGAAGATACAAGAGTCATAGCTGATTTCAGATCTGACTTCCTCCAACTAGATCTTCCTCAAATATCTTTCATCCATGGCATCTCGAAGTTCAGCTTCAAAGAAAATTTAAGTTTCTTTTGCAGAATCGCCTTATCGCCATGATTTGAGGCTAACCCTAGTTTGAATTGAGGGGAAGTATTTGCGTTCGTATCTCTGCCGTCTCAACAAACACACTTCATAACAAGGCTTATCCTCAAAGTCCATCAGCCACAGGATATCTTATCATCCAACGGCTCCTACTCTCCCAATATTTCCTCCTGGATTGCCATGCTGTCTAAATGGGCTGATAACAGTTAAAGCCCAATTCTCTATTTTATATAAAAAGACAGTTCGTGTATTGTTACAGACATAGAATCATTGTTACAAATTGTACAAGAAATAAAGATAAAGTTCATATTTTCTTTTACAATTCTGTTCTTAATTCAATTTCTAATATTGGTCTTACGGGAAAGAGATCTGGACTTCTTGGAAGTGTCAGGAGTAGGCCTGTCAAATGGGTCAAGTTAAATTTGACTTGACCCTTTTATGACCCTAACACGTTTGTCATGTTTATTAATTGAAAAATTAGACCCAACCCACTTGTTTTTAGGGTCAACCCATTTAACCCGTTTAAAACATTATCACTTGAAACGTCAAATACACATAAAATGCAAAATTGCAGCTGCATATAACACTGGAAATGCATTATGTATAGTCATATAACATTAATGTAAACTGACTGTATAAAACTGCATCAAATAAAAACAATATAACACTAAAAATGCACTAAGATAACAAGAATATCATGAAATATTATACATAAAGCTTGATGAAAGTGCATGAATATAAGTTTGAAACTGCAAAATGTGATAGAACTGCACTAAATAATAACAATTTAACACTGCGACTGATACCAATATAACACTGCGGTATATCAATGCATCAAATATAAAAACCAAAAATAAAAAACAAAGATGTAGACTAAAAAAACGGCCTTCAAAATTACTGAAACTGAATCATGCACATATGATACACTTTTTCAGTCACCCAGAAATACCTGCACATACAAATAAAATGTTACAGTATATAAACATGAACCAACAAGAGTATAGAATTACATTACAAGAAGAAAAAAAGGAAAAAAAAATAGTTTTGGCTTTTGAAAGCTTACAATATTTATACAATATAAACTGTCATATTTATACTTAAGTATACATCTAAAAGCTTGGCATATTCAAATTCAGATGCATACTTAAAACTTCCAAGATCAGATATATATATATATATATATATAAAAGCTGTAACAAAGTCTACACTATGCACTGAATTGGAAAAATTTACTTTAAAAACTTTTTGCTACTGTGTTTTCCAGTGAAGTTTAATTTCATAACTGTAATTGTAAATGAGAAATTACATTAAGGAATCAATATTTTATCCTATTTCATAAAGTCTAATAAATATTCAGGCTCTTAGAAATATAAGCTTTGGTATTATATATATATAGCTTTGAATATGTATAAATTTTGATATAAGGCAGCAGGTTTTGAAAAGTTAAAGACTTTGAAAAATGTTTGGCTTTAAATATATATAAAGTTTTGAATATAGATTACCTTTAGGAATATTTGCATGGTTTTGCACAAATTAGCTTTAAAGTATGTATAAGTTCCAAATGTGTAGATTTTGAAAATGTAACAAGTCTTGGAAGTATATATCATTAGGTTGGACTCACTTTCAATATACATCAGTTTTCAAAGTGTTGGGCATACCAACTATGTACATGGAGGTTTGGGAATGTCAGGCTTTTGGAAATGTATTAAATTTTGAATACAAATAAGTATCAAATATATATTAGTTTTAAATATAAGGACATAAATTTCGAATAATAACAACTTTGAATATGTATCATCTTCAAACATATATGGGTTTTAAAGTATGCAAGTTTCACAAAAACAGATTTTGAATGCATGAGTTTCAAATACATAAGTTTTAAGTGCATATAAAGTTTCAAATGCTTATCAGCTTTCAAGTATGAAATCTCTCAAATATTCGAGTTCATATATAAAGAGATTTCAACTATACGTGAGTATCAGGTTTCATTCATTCAAAGATTTTCAAATATATATAAAGTTTTGTATATATGCAAGCTTCTGGAAGTACGTTAGCTTCAGATATTCATAAGAGTTGGTTTCATAAGTGCAAGCTTTAAACATGTTTTGGGTATCATGGATATAAAGATTTTATACATGACAGTTTCATATAAATTGTTACCAAATATTAGTTTCGAAAATAAATGTACAAGCTTTGAATAAAGGTATATGATTTCAAATATTAGAGCTTTTGAACCTGTGAAAAATCAATTTTGAAATATATCTCAAGTTTCCAACAAAAGTGATTTGTGGCATGTGCGCAGTTTCAAGTTTGTATAATTTCGAGACATGTATCATTTTATGTAAGAAAGATATATACAAGATTTCAAGTTCAAGGAAAACTTCGAACTTCAGGTAAAGGCGTAAGTGTTAGGTGATTCCAAAAATTATCAAGTGATATCGAATGGATTAAACAATGTTGTATGTCAATGTCAAATGTTGTAATTGTGTAAATATATGCTGTGAAATTTGTGAGAAAGAATTTAAAATTTTCTGCAAACATACGTTAGTTTGGGAGCATGTTTATTTATATCGTTATCACTAGGGACATCTTATACTTTTGTCTGTCAAGCATTTTTTATTTTCGATTAGTACTTGCAACATATACTAACTTGATAAAAAAGAAGTCATACCGAAGAAGTGACAGCATGAATATTTTGAGCAGTACAGTAAATGTAAATATTGAAGCATTTTTCCTCAGCTCATCTGCCTGAATCAAATTATGAGTAATAGCCATAAGCAGTTACACGATCATTTAGTGGACATGTTTGAATAGAAGAATTTTGAGAAGTTATCACCATCATTTAGTCATTTAATATTTGATTTCTGCTGGTTCCCTACTGCATGGTTAAGTTTGAAAAGACTACATGTACATAAAGACTATCTTATATTCATGTACTAGATTAACAGCAAGTTATCAATAAGTAAGTACCTGATCCTATAGTGAAGTTATAATATTCATACGAGTTCATGAAAATTAATAAGGTGGATCAAGGCTTAAGAGGGTTGAGGTGAGCGAGCTCAGGTGCTTCTTCAGCGGTCTTGCAGCATCCCCTACATCTGCCAGAACGTATGGGTTTGGGAATGCAACATAGGTAGGGGCAGCCTGAAAGTTATTTGAACAAGGGGTGAAACCCTGAAAGTTATTTTAAAACACACGCAATGCACATGCATAACCGCTCAGTATACTAGAAATAAGAAAGAAATGAAACATTATGTGATATATGAATAAAAATGAGAAAGACTACTAAAACTGGTATATAAGTTAGTGGTCCTACGGACTACCGTAGTAATAGTTTGTTTAATGAAAATATACCGGAAACAAAACATACAAACATAATGAGATTTATTATTCAATATTTAAATCAGAAATGACAAAAATACTAGACAACGTAAAAGGTAATTTATAATCATTATCTACAAGCAGAAGCATATTTAATATGGATACATATGGACCATGGTGATTCTAGTTTGAATAACAAACATTGTGCTTAATACTGTAAAAAAGCAAAGCAAAGCAAGAACAAATAAACTAAACTTAAAAGCTTCAATATGCTTGCAGAACAATTATTACACTTGATTATTGCTATATATTAGTAATGAAATTTTAAATTCACTTCAAGGAGTACTCTTGCATTCTTTTGTAGGTTACATTAAAAGGTTAGAGCAAGGGTGAAGTTTGTGCTCATTTAACAATTCCATATTAGCATTATATTTTTAATTAAAAACTAAAGTCAATTAGTTTCGTATTTTCTCAAGTTGACTGCAATTTTCCTCAGCCTTGTCAACTCCACGCCTTGATTAATGGATGCATTAAAACAAGGGAATTCACATCAATGAAATATCAAATTAAGTCAAAATACGTAATCTAGCACAATTAAATATCCATATGAACAATTCTTTTGACTGATTGAATACAGATGTTGATTGCGTATAGTTTCAAATTGTAAAATGGTATCTGTATTTATTATGCTTAGGTCATTTACTTCTGTGTTAAAACTGGAAGACTGGTAAGAAATAACAATAAACTTTCATTTATCATCAAAACACCAATTCACTATGTATCCAACTCTCCTATCCTATGCCTTATGGGAATTCATTCGACCCTTTTTTTAAATAATGCTTCCTACCTATAGAACTGTGTAATCTAAAACTGCATTTGATAATATGACCAAAGTATGCGTACTAGGAGACAAAAACCTGAATAATAGTTTCCACCACATATATATTGTATTAAACCACAATACCTTCAGCTTGTAGTTTGTCAAACATTTATCCATTAGTCGGGCATGAAACTATCGTGTTGTATTCAAACTTGTTATAGCAAAGAGAAAAAAGAGAACAATGGAAAGGGTATTGCCCAACATCAATAACATGGTAAGTTAAACCTGAAAATAAGTCAATCAAAAACGCAATACCTTCAAACCCACAGTTGTATTGATCCAAAAATTGCAGCAAGAGATAGATCCAAACAATTTCGAGTGATGGCGAGGGCGATTATTTGAAGGGAATCGAGCGGATTATGGAATTAGGGATTTAGAGATGAGATGCCGACATCGTATTCTTTTTTAAGAAACAAACTTTTGGAAATTAGGGTTTTGGACGGGCAGCGGGTAAACATGGTTGTATTGTTTTTAAGCGGGCTGAATGGGTATTGACCCAATGCAAAATATAATTGAAATAGTTTAACCCAACCCAATTAAAAATGGGTTAAAAGGGTTGGGTTAAAAGGTTGTCTTGAATTTTGACAGCCCTAACTGCACAGGAGAGCATGAATGCCCAAGAGTTAACAGAATAACTCGATACCGAGTTAAATGACTCGGTGCCGAGTTATTTTAACTCGCCCAATTGGAAGTTTGTCACTTGCTAACTTTTCTATCTTCTTTTGGAGTCGTTTCAAGCTCTTATCCTTCTACATTGAGTTGATTCTTGTGATCTTTCGATAGCTATTTTCTTTGCTTTCTTCTCGTCAATCCTTCGAATTGCTTGTCAAAATCATTGGAAAATCACTTGACCACGAGTTATGGGAGTAGCATAAGAGGTGTATGGTGTTCGGAAAGCAAAAAATGAAGGCAAATCAACTAGGGCCCAAACTATTTAACTCGGGGCCGAGTTAGATACTTAGCCAAATTTTCACCAAAACTTATGGAGTTCAATTCTCTAATCCTTTTGATCGTGCTTCCAAGTCTGTGAATTGTTTCGTCCTTATGTTGATCTTCTAAGTCCAGTTGAAATCTGTTTTGATTCAAAAGTAGGTTTATACTTGCCCCTAAAGTATGCCTTTCAAATATAAGGTGTGATTTTGCTCGAGAACAAGTTATAGCAATCAGACTTCAATAGTTAAGCACTCTGGCTATTCATTGATCCCAATCTTGGTGAATTATCCGAAAGTGTCATTCCACATATCCAAGCCAACCACCGTTTGCCTAGGGCTTATCTTCCATTCTTTGGTTGTATGGCGTTCAAATTCTTTTATCAAGTCTCCATCCACTTTAGGGCTTGGTCTCGTCGGTTCCAATCCAGAGTTTGATCTCTCTAAATCGTATATAACCCAATCTAAGCGTAACGTCTCCCATTCTAAGGCCCAAAACTAACCATTACGGATGCTGCAGTCATCCATAGTTATTAATTCTTGGTGAGAAAATACGGCTATGTTAATCATATAAATAATCAGAAGCACATTAATATGAAAAATATTAAACACAATTTTTCTTACATATCTTCACATTTCATTTCACAATTGATATTTCATATTCATTACATAATCCCATTCGCAAACCCACGTTTGGAGAAATTATAATTATTACAAAATACTCCAAGAGCGACATATGAAGATGTCCCATTGGTTGATCAAAGTATGGTACTTGGCATTTATACAACTTGCCATTACATACATCCAAGAAAAATCAAACACAGCGGAATTAAATAAAGCTCATAATAACTTGATTGCCTCCTGCACATCTACGAAAGCTTACTTGTCTAATGGAAACCTAAAAAACCTTTACTCCTGACTTACTCAAATGAGTACCCGATAGTTGAAGGTGAAAAACAAAAACTTCGGATCAGATAAAAATTCTAGTGTGAATAATAACCTACCATCTCAAATGAAATAGATATCTAGTCAGACCACGCCGTTGAGCGGAATGGGTTTTTCCCTCACTAATATCTTAGCCAAATACATTAACCATATAATGTGCTCCTACATCCACAATGGTTAAAACATAATAATATATGATGATATGTAAGCTTGCAATATACCCTGGATTAGCCATCCTAATTTATCTGATTATTTGTCTCAATTTATAGTGTTTCTAGGGTCACTATGAACCTATTAATTTTCATGGGCTGATTAATAACCTATGCCAAGTCTTAGGGGCAATCTGTCCAACTTCATAGTTTTCATGGGATCACTAATGTAATGACCCAGATTTTTAGCCATCTGATATTGGGATGATTAGATAATTTTAGTTACTGGAATATTAATTTTTATAAGCCTAATAGATAAATTTTCTGATATTTAAAATATCTTAATCTATAAATTGATTAAACTATATAAAATTTTGAAATGTAAATTTCTGAGTAAGGGAAATTTATTAATATATGTATTTTTATTTAATCTTCACCATTTCAAACTAGTGATAAAATAATCTCTATATAAAAATGGCATATATATAAATATATAGAAATGTTGATATGTATACATATGTAAATATGTAAATAAATAAATAAATAAATAAATATATATGTATATATAACTATGTATATGTATATGTAGAAAGGACAGAAATATACGTAAGTACACACATAAATATATATATATATATATATATATATATCTGTGTGTGTGTGTGAAATAGTGAACAAGTAAGTATATATATTTATAAAAATATTGTATATGTAAATAAGTATATATACATGAATGTACAAACTGCATAAGGGAAAAATTTCAAACTTATGGATATATGTATATATGTTTATATTAAATAGTGAACATGTAAATGTATATAAACATGTGTGTATTTAAAAGTATATAAAAATGCGTAAGTATAAATATATATGTATATGATGAAAAAAGATATATAAGTATAGATATATATGTTGGAAAAATAGTGTATGTGTAAATATGAATATATCGAAGTGTGAATAGAGTATGTGTAATCTATATATATGCATGAATATATATATAAAACATATAGGAAACACCATCATGGCCAGGCATCAATTCAAGCACAAAATAAATCAAATCATCATAAAAGATCAAATCAACTTATAAATCAAATCAAAACATAAAACAACATCGGCTCATAAATCAAATGAAAAGAAAAAAAAATATAATTAAAAGAAGGAGTATGTGAGAAGCCCGTACATAGCCACCCTTTTACTTCACTGTACACTTCATTCTCATATTTATATATGGCCGTGCTTGCCTTCTTCATTTATTCACAACAACAACAAAAAAACGAAAAAAAGTCCTGCCATTAAAAATATAAAGGTCAAGACATTCAAAGGCTTGGAGAAGAAGATTTAAAGCAGTGTTCATCATTTATGTAAACAGTGAGTAAACACTTTGTCTTTGTTAACTGGATATTACATGTATGTATATATATAACTGTGATTTGGATGAATCAGTATCCTAGGTGTAACGACCCATAAATTTGCAATAATTAAAGTTGTCAATTTAATAAGTTTTTGGTAAATAAATTTGGAAGAAATAAAAAAATTTGTAATTTAATAATGAAATGAATGCCAAATGAAATGTAACAATGTATTTAAAACTAATCATTAACAATTGAAATGAAATTACAATTTATTGAAGTAATGTAAATTGTTATACTTAGCTATAAATTTATGTAAGAAAACAAATGCAAACATTAAAATTTATAAATGATTTAGTATGAAATAAATGACCCTTGAATAAAGATTTGGTATATAAGAATGGTAACATATGTCTGTGAACAATGAATTCAAAAGTGTGATTAAAAGTTATAGTAACGGTTGTAAGTTACTATTTAATTGCTCTATTAATTTAGTTATAATAGTTACATTTGAGTATAAATTTAAATATAAGCAAATAAGGGTAAGTGGTGTATAAATAAATAAATTTGTATCATTGATAGTAATTGAATGAATTCAATATCAGGTAAGTAATTATGATAATTAGTTGAATATATGATAAACTTAAGTGTAAATTAAAGGGTAGTGATAACAGCTATTATAAGTTGCCTATTTAGTCTATAAAATAATTAGAAAATCTTAATGTCATTCATGAGAATTTATGCAGTAACGGGAGGTGTGAATGTATAAAATAAATAGAAACGTAAATTTATTTATAAAGTAATAAATTGGAAAAAGGAATGGAACTAAGGTAAATTTATTAATTGGTTTTAAATCTTAATTGATGTGTACAATTGACAAGATTTCACATTTAGAAATGTAACATTTATACATACTTGAGAAATATATATATGTTTCTTTTTCCCGTAACTCCTGCTTTTCCGTTTCTTAATATTCATTTCCACTTTCTTGCCATCCATCTCCTTAGTTTATTATTTCTATTGTATTGTATAAACTTTATTGTTATTTATTGAATGTTTCTTTGTGTATATATTTTGTATTTAATGATAGGAAACAAATTAATCAGACGTATGTTACTTTGCTTTAATTTGGCATAAGTTACATTTGGTTTATTTCTTGCCTCTATTTGCTTGTCCTCTTTAATTCCTACCATAGCCATTCCTAAAGTGTAGCCATTCATACCCTATCAATTCACGTGAAAGGAAGAGTATCTCATCTCATTTTCCATTTGTTTCTTTTTATTAAATAGGTAACAAATTCCTTGAAATCTCTAACCGTTTAAAACATTTAATTACTTGCCGTTTTCTTTCCACTTGATTAGCCGTTTTTTTTCTTCCATCTTTAGCCGTGTATATCTTTTGATAACTCACACACAAACAATTCTCAAAACTCCTCATTATCATTTGCGTGAAGAAAAATATATGTTCAAGCTCTAAAGTCATGGCTTCTCTTCTTTTTCCATTTCTTTTCTCTTTTCTTTTCCTCTTTCTTTGTTTTGCTTCAAGCCAGGCTCGACCTCTTGCCTCTAGCACACCTCTAACCATCATGGCCGAGCCCTCATGAAGATGGTCAAGCCTATTAGTGATGCAGCCAAGCCCAGTGATTGATTTAAGCAAAGGTTACGTCACTTTGATTCATTCCTTTCCATTTTTTTAATCTAAATCTTTGTGTTGAATTTTTATTCTTATAATTTTGTAAATTGTTTGTATACAAGATTGGATCTTGACTCTCCATCACAAAAATAATAATATTTTTCGTGCCTAGTCGTGCTTTCGGAATTTGTTTTGTCTCTCTTGTTTGTTATCTCCAGCTTTAAAAAGGTGAGTTTTTTCACTCTAGACATATGTACTTATATTATTGTGAAATGATGACAAGTGAATCTCAATAAATTGATATGTTATTCATACATGCCTTTGATATATTATATGATTTTAAATGCTGTTTATATACCTGTTACATTACCTGATATGTTATTATATGTTGTACTGTTCATTTTAATTACTGTATCTCACACTGCAAGTTCCCTATCACTATGGGTTGAAATGATACATACCCGAATGGATATTAGAATAAGGAAAAATCATTATGGGCTCAAATGATAGGCTCGAGTTATTTTTATTATATTATTTTATTTTATTTTATTTGACTTGGGATTGCGGGTTTGAAATGATAGAACCCGGATTTTTCCTTTTTAAATTACGGATTGAAATGATACATATCCGTATCACTTGACCTAGGTTAGAAAATATTATACAGGCCCATGGTTATATTTTAAATAATATTTTCCTAAAAATTATTAAGCATTTTGAATGTTTTAAATATATGAAATTTGAGCTAAAGGATTTGATTTAAATGACTTAAATATAAGAAGATGTTGGTTTTCTATAAGTTAAGATTTTTTAAGTCAATAAGTGGCTTTAATGGAAATTTTAAAGATGTATTGGTTTTAAATTGAATTTAAAGACATTTATTGATGATAAATAACTTAATAATTGAATCTGACTTAATATGGAAGTTTTAAATCTAACCTAGTAATTGTTATGAATTTTACTTTATGAAACGGACATGTTTTGTGTAATAAATAATGTATTTTGAACTGATAAAATGGAATACAGTTTTTAATTGGACATTTTGTAATAAAATGTATTTAACTAGAAAATCATAGTTAATTGATGTCTAAATGAATAGATCTAAAGGAAAAAGATTTGATTGTTATATTAACTATGATAAAATATTCTTTTGTGAAATGTTATGTTTTGTAAAATAAATAATGATGATTTTTAAATGGAAAAATGTAACTTTAATTATGACTTAATTTGGAAATTGGAAATTTGGTTTTAAATGAAAGCTTTTAAGTTAAGTAAATAAAGGGAGATTAAAATTTTATTTGGGAAATGGGTATTTTAAAATAAAGTATTAAGTTAACTGTTAAAGTAAAAGTTGAGAAAATAATTTACTTTTGACTTAATAAATGAATTATTGTTTAAATCGGATATTTACTTATTAAGTGTTTATTTTATTGAATCATAAGTTAAGATATCCGAATGAATATTTTTGAAGCGAAAAATATGATTTTTATAAGTTAAAATGGCCAAAATTTAAGTTTTATTGTTTCTGAAATTTTTTATAATAAAGCTGGAACTAATATTGGTAGCACTTCAGAAATGATGTGGTCATTAGACGCATTTGTTAAGTGCTGTCATTTCACGAAATAGACTAAGTTTTGAAATAACAAAGAGCTACTGCAGCACTTTGTAGGTGCTGTTGTTGCTGAAACTAAACTAAAATTTGGAATAACCATAGAGCTACTGTAGCACTTTGTAAGTGCCGTTGCTGCTGAAAGTAAACTGTTTTGAAATAATAACTAAATATCTACTGTAGCACTTGGTAAGTGCTGCTGTTTCTTAAACTGAACTGTTTTGAAATTCTAATACCTACTGTAGCACTTTATAAGTGCTGCTGTTTCTGAATTTGACAATGTTTTGAAATATTACTAATATATCTACTGTAGCACTTTATAAGTGCTGTTGTTAGCTGAAAATACAATGTTTTGGAAATTTTATAATTTAATGAATGAACGTAGAAATGCTACAACTTTGAAATGAATATTATTTGACAATGAATTTCAATGGTTTAAATGAATATTATTTTAAGGGTGTTATGATTTTCAAAGTATTATGATTTTCAAAGAATAACATTTCTAAATTGTTATGATTTCAAATATTATGGTTTCAAAGTGTTGGGTTTCAGAGTTGTTATAACTTTGAAAAGTACTATGGTTTTGAAAAATGAAATTGTGTGAAATTGTATTTAATTAAGAATTGCCTTAAAATATATTAACTTGGAACTTATTGAAATTGAAGATTTAAGAATGTGACTTTATAAAGTGTTTTGGTTTAAGATGATTTAAAGGAATATTTCAAGTTTAATAAATTTAAGGAAGTATTCAGTGATTTGGAAATTTGGGTTTTATTTAAATGATATATTGATTTGGCTTTTGAAATGAAATAATATAGTATTTAATTTTGAAATGGATATGATATTTTGGATTTTAAAGTATAAATGATTTTTGAATAAATATCCATGGGTTATAATAACGATTGGTTGGCAAAGAGACCGGGATCGGATATGGGCATACTCTCTGTCGATACCGAAAACCACTTTGACAACCGTGTACGCGGTGGAGATTCCAGAATGAAGTAGGATGGTGGCGACGATCCTATTGAGGTATGAACGTGGACTCGACTCCCGTGAGTTGGCATTAGGTGGCTCCAACAGGATCGATTGACGGGCCAATGAGATAGCACCTCCGATTGGACGCATTTCTTCGATACTATTCTATTACTTTGGGATTTATTTGGTGGCCACCCTTCGATTTTTGATTTGGGAGTGTGTTCCGAGGTGGGCGGTAGTAGCTGCTATGCATTTCCACCAGCCCGGATGCGTAATTGTTATATCTACTCTGGCATTGCCTAGTTGTGCCGTGTCACCTACCATATCGAGCTTTACTACGAGTTTGGATTTGTGTCGTAGCTTGTGGAGTATTGTGGGTAGCTCCCGATCTGGGGGTATGCTAATACTGGATAGACTACTGGGACTATTATGTGTTAAGGGGAATACTGGGTCACTCCTTAACGCTATTTAAAAGTAAGTTTATTTTGTTATAGACATTATTATAATAGCGAATATTACTACACAATAGATAGTTTAACGGATCCTTAAAGAATGGGCGATCCCAAGCATTCTTTAAGTTACTTGTACCTTTATATTACAGTTCACTTGAGTTGGTTTACATTGTATAAGTATGTATGTCCTGACTCGAGTGTTTTGTGTTTTGCTTTACGCTCGGGTCAGACTGAGTGATACAGCATTCAAGACTCACCTTTGGAGTCGGAGCTTTCTTGGAGATCCACCTATCTATTTCGCTTTCAGTCATTCAGTTGATTCCAGTGATGTATTCTGATTTATACTTGATTATCATATTGAGACTTCTGTTGTATCTTTTACTTCTATTGTATCTTGTTAACTCTGATATATACATATATAATAGCTTCATGAACTACTATTTCTTTGCTTCCTCTGCATTGTTATATTATTCTGTGTCGGTGATTTGTGATTTATTTACTGTATATTCTGAGTTTTGCCAAATTTTATTTACAATCTATTATTTTGAATTATTCAAGTCCGACATGTGTGGATTTATTGTCGATTTGAATGGTCCAAAATAGTGGGTCGTTACATTTGGTATCAGAGCTTGGCTCTAGGCAAAACTTAGCATATATGGTAAATTTATTTACAGAATCACTTTCGTTCGAGCTTGAATCTCTTCCTTTGAGTTTTGGAACGTTCCCTGTGGTTCCAAACCCATTCTTGTCTCTCCCTATTTGTCTTCTTTTGATTCTGGAGTATCCCATAACTCCACTTCGAATGATCTTTATAACAAATAGGCGGTCTCGCCAATCTTCAAATGATTGTTAAGGGGTGAAACTCCTTTACAAGAAGCATTGATTCACCGAAGATTTCTGTATCCTCGGTTTACGATGCTATCTATCTCTTGTTATCCCGAATTCTATCTCTTGAGATCTGATGTAGATTTACCCCAGAACCCCACATCGATCTTATTCTTTAAGTCACGGTTGACCCGGTTAAAGTTGCCCGCAATTTATATAAGCTTATTCATTCCCTTATTCTGTTATCTAGTCATCTTGTCTTTTGTTTCCAACTTATCTTCAAATCATTCTTGATGTGTATTTTGTAAACTAATATTTAAATATTTTAATATATATTGTGTTGTTTGAGTTGTTGATGTTGATTTGGGTTTCCGACCGATTCGTCTGATCAGCGCTATCGATAGGATCTCCAAAACACTTGAACAGAGCAAACTGACACCATATTGTTTTCAAACTTGGTAAATGAGAAATTTTGTATAATCATATTATATATGTAGAATTTTCTGAAATTTTATAGTTAACTGAATTGATTAGAAACAATATTTGACTTTGTATATATATTGTAATCATTGGCTTTGTTCATATATAAATAGTTGAACTATAAAACATGGTTATAAATTAATTTGTAAATTTAAATGAATTTAAAACAAGAATTGAGAATTTAATTTCCGAAGATTTCAAACTTTGGATTTTAAAGTTTTAAAAGGATATATTATTTGAAATATGTCCGGATAGAAATAGTTTCTAAAGAATTTTAAAAGTTTTAAATCAGTGCTCTTCTCTTTGTCGCTGGAAAATAATTTCGGTGATGACCACAGCACCATCGACGTTCATTTTCGAGTTTCGAAGTGAAGAGACCATTCTGTAGCCTTGCTACAGTTTTATTTTGGAAAATTTAATTGATTTTGAATTTCTAAAATATGACTTGATTTATAATATATATATTGATATATGATTTAAAATTTGATTTGATGTATATTATGTATATATATTTGTTTGTCTCTAAATTGTCTGAAGTTAATCGGAAATTAAATTCTTAAATTTTATCTTAAAAGACGATTTCAATTATAAAATGAAGCCAAAATTTTTGGATAAATATTTAAGCTTGAAATAATTGAACTAGAAAGTTTTATTTGTATAATATTCTATTGCATTCCAGTATAACTTACCTCAATCATTTAGAAGTTAACAATGTAATTGGATAATGTACAATATAAAAGGGATTTTTATAAATAAATTTGAGTGGGTATAATAATGTTATACGCTTAAATTTTAGTTATAAAGAGATTTATAGAGGTAAACGGAATAAAAAGTTAATTGAATAATTTACAATATAAAATGGTGTTAAAGGAATTATAAACAAATTTGAGTAGTTATAATAAGTGTAAATATACTTAATATATATGATTAGATATATTAAGTGGAATAAATTTAATAATAATCTGGAATAAAGAAGAATGGAAATTTATTGAATAAATTATGAGTATAATAAATGATTTTCAAATTCATGACTTTGGAAAATTGTTAATTTAAGATAATTGTATGATGAGATAATGAGATTTAAAAATAGTTAAGATTTATTTAACTTAAGAAAAAAAATCAAATGGATGAAATTTTCATGGTTTTAGATTTATTATCTTCTTTGCTTTCCAATCTCTTTTCTTTTAGGTTGTTTCTATTCCCCTACCTTCTTCCTTTTCGGGGATGAAAAGTTTTGAGTGGGGGAGAGTGTAACGACCCGTAAATTTGCAATAATTAAAGTTGTCAATTTAATAAGTTTTTGGTAAATAAATTTGGAAGAAATAAAAAACTTTGTAATTTAATAATGAAATGAATGCCAAAATGAAATGTAACAATGTATTTAAAACTAATTATTAACAATTGAAATGAAATTACAATTTATTGAAGTAATGTAAATTATTATACTTGGCTATAAACTTATGTAAGAAAACAAATGCAAACATTAAAATTTATAAATGATTTAGTATGAAATGAATGACCTTTGAATAAAGATTTGGTATATAAGAATGGTAACATATGTTTGTGAACAATGAATTCAAAAGTGTGATTAAAAGTTTTAGTAACTGTTGTAAGTTACTATTTAATTGGTCTATTAATTTAGTTATAACAGTTACATTTGAGTATAAATTTAAATATAAGCAAATAAGGGTAAGTGGTGTATAAATAAATAAATTTGTATCATTGATAGTAATTGAATGAATTCAATATCAGGTAAGTAATTATGATAATTAGTTGAATATATGATAAACTTAAGTGTAAATTAAAGGGTAGTGATAACAGCTATTTTAAGTTGCCTATTTAGTCTATAAAATAATTAGAAAATCTTTAATGTCATTAATGAGAATTTATGCAGTAACGGGAGTTGTGAATGTATAAAATAAATAGAAACGTAAATTTATTTATAAAGTAATAAATTGGAAAAAGGAATGGAACTAAGGTAAATTTATTAATTGGTTTTAAATCTTAATTGATGTGTACAATTGACAAGATTTCACATTTAGAAATGTAACATTTATACATATTTGAGAAATATATATATATATATATATATATATATGTTTCTTTTTCCCGTAAGACCTGCTTTTCCGTTTCTTTATATTCATTTCCACTTTCTTGCCATCCATCTCCTTATTTTATTTTTTCTATTGTGTTGTATAAACTTTATTGTTATTTATTGAATGTTTCTTTGTGTATATATTTTGTATTTAATGGCTAGGAAACAAATTAATCAAATGTATGTTACTTTGCTTTAATTTGGTATAAGTTACATTTGGTTTATTTCTTGCCTCTATTTGCTTGTCCTCTTTAATTTCTACCATAGCCGTTCCTAAAGCGTAGCCATTCATACCCTATCAATTCACGTGAAAGGAAGAGTATCTCATCTCATTTTCCATTTGTTTCTTTTTATTAAATAGGTCACAAATCCCTTCAAATCTCTAGCCGTTTAAAACATTTAATTACTTGCCGTTTTCTTTCCACTTGATTAGCCGTTTTGTTTTTTTTCTTCCATCTTTAGCCCTGTATTTCTTTTGATAACTCACGCACAAACAATTCTCAAAACTCCTCATTATCATTTGCGTGTAGAAAAATATATGTTCAAGCTCTAAAGTCATGGCTTCTCTTCTTTTTCCATTTCTTTTCTCTTTTCTTTTCCTCTTTCTTTGTTTTGCTTCAAGCCAGGCTTGGCCTCTTGCCTCTAGCACACCTCTAACCATCATGGCCGAGCCCTCATGAAGATGGTCAAGCCTATTAGTGATGCAGCCAAGCCAAGCGATTGATTTAAGCAAAGGTTACGTCACTTTGATTCATTCTTTTCCATTTTTTTAATCTAAATCTTTGTGTTGAATTTTTATTCTTATAATTTTGTAAATTGTTTGTATACAAGATTGGATCTTGACTCTCCATCACAAAAAAAATCTTGTTCGTGCCTAGTCGTGCTTTCGGAATTTGTTTTGTGTTTCTTGTTTGTTATCTCCAGCTTTAAAAAGGTGAGTTTTATCACTCTAGACATATGTACTTATATTATTGTGAAATGATGACAAGTGAATCTGTATAAATTGATATGTTATTCATACATGCATGTGATATATTATATGATGTTAAATGCTGTTTATATATCTGTTACATTACCTGATATGTTATTATAAGTTATACTGTTCATTTTAATTACCGTACCTCACACTACAAGTTCCCTATCACTATGGGTTGAAATGATACATACCCGAACATATATTAGAATAAGGAAAAATCATTATGGGCTGAAATGATAGGCTTGAGTGATTTTTATTGTATTATTTTATTTTATTTGACTTGGGATTGCGGGTTTGAAATGATAGAACCCGGATTTTTCCTTTTTAAATTACGGATTGAAATGATACATATCCATATCACTTGACCTAGGTTAGAAAATATTATACAGGCCCATGGTTATATTTTAAATAATATTTTCCTAAAAATTATTAAGTATTTTGAATGTTTTAAATATATGAAATTTGAGCTAAAGGATTTGATTTAAATGACTTAAATATAAGAAGATGTTGGTTCTCTATAAGTTAAGATTTTATAAGTCAATAAGTGGCTTTAATGGAAATTTTAAAGATGTATTGGTTTTAAATTGAATTTAAAGACATTTATTGATGATAAATAACTTAATAATTGAATCTGACTTAATATGGAAGTTTTAAATCTTACCTAGTAATTGTTATGAATTTTACTTTATGAAATGGACATGTTTTGTGTAATAAATAATGTATTTTAAACTGATAAAATGGAATACAGTTTTTAATTGGACATTTTGTAATAAAATGTATTTAACTAGAAAATCATAGTTAATTGATGTCTAAATGAATAGATCTAAAGGAAAAAGATTTGATTGTTATATTAACTACGATAAAATATTCTTTTGTGAAATGTTATGTTTTGTAAAATAAATAGTGATGATTTTTAAATGGAAAAATGTAAATTTAATTATGACTTAACTTGGAAATTGAAATTTTGGTTTTAAATGAAAACTTTTAAGTTAAATCAATAAAGGGAAATTGAAATTTTATTTGGGAAATGGGTATTTTAAAATAAAGTATTAAGTTAATTGTTAAAGTAAAAGTTGAGAAAATAATTTACTTTTGACTTAATGAATGAATTATTGTTTAAATCGGATATTTACTTATTAAGTGTTTATTTTATTGAATCATAAGTTAAGATATCCGAATGAATATATTTGAAGCGAAAAATATGATTTTTATAAGTTAAAATAGCCAAATTTTAAGTTTTATTATTTCTGAATTTTTTTTATAATAAAGCTAGAATTAAGATTGGTAGCACTTTAGAAATGTTGTGGTCATAAGACAACATTTGTTAAGTGCTGTCATTTCTAGAAATAGACTAAGTTCTAAAATAACAAAGAGCTACTGCAGCATTTTGTAGGTGCTGTTGTTACTGAAACTAAACTAAAATTTGGAATAACCATAGAGCTACTGCAGCACTTTGTAAGTGCTGTTGCTGCTGAAAGTAAACTGTTTTGAAATAATAACTAAATATCTACTGTAGCACTTGGTAAGTGCTGCTGTTTCTTAAACTGAACTCTTTTGAAATTCTAATACCTACTATAGCACTTTATAAGTGCTGCTGTTTCTGAATTTGACAATGTTTTGAAATATTCCTAATATATCCACTGTAGCACTTTATAAGTGATGTTATTAGCTGAAAATACAATGTTTTGGAAATTTTATAATTTAATGAATGAACGTAGAAATGCTACAACTTTGAAATGAATATTATTTGACAATGAATTTCAATGGTTTAAATGAATATTATTTTAAGGGTGTTATGATTTTCTAAGTATTATGATTTTCAAAGAATAACATTTCTAAATTGTTATGATTTCAAATATTATGGTTTCAAAGTGTTGGGTTTCAGAGTGGTTATAACTTTGAAAAGTACTATGGTTTTGAAAAATGAAATTGTGTGAAATTGTATTTAATTAAGAATTGTCTTAAAATATATTAACTTGGAACTTATTGAAATTGAAGATTTAAGAATGTGACTTTATAAAGTGTTTTGGTTTAAGATGATTTAAAGGAATATTTCAAGTTTAATAAATATAAGGAAGTATTCAGTGATTTGGAAATTTGGGTTTTATTTAAATGATATATTGATTTGGCTTTTGAAATGAAATAATATAGTATTTAATTTTGAAATGGATATGATATTTTGGATTTTAAAGTATAAATGATTTTTGAATAAATATCCATGGGTTATAATAACGATTGGTTGGCAAAGAGACCGGGATCGGATATGGGCATACTCTCTGTCGATACCGAAAACCACTTTGACAACCATGTACGCGGTGGAGATTCCAGAATGAAGTAGGATGGTGGCGACGATCCTATTGAGGTATGAACGTGGACCCGACTCCCATGAGTTGGCATAAGGTGGCTAAAACAGGAGCGAATGACGGGCCAATGAGGTAGCACCTCTGATCGGACGCATTTCTTCGATACTATTCTATTACTTTGTGATTTATTTGGTGGCCACCCTTCGATTTTTGATTTGGGAGTGTGTTCCGAGGTGGGCGGTAGTGGCTGCTATGCGTTTCCACCAGCCCAGATGCGTAATTGGTATATCTACCCTGGCATTGCCTAGTTGTGCCGTGTCACCTACCATATCGAGCTTTACTACGAGTTTGGATTTATGCCGTAGCCTGTGGAGTATTGAGGGTAGCTCCCGATCTGGGGGTATGCTAATACTGGATAAACTACTGGGACTATTATGTGTTAAGGGGAATATTGGGTCACTCCTTAACGCTATTTAAAAGTAAGTTTATTTTATTATAGACATTATTATAATAGCGAATATTACTACATAGTAGATAGTTTAACGGATCCTTAAAGAATGGGCGACCCCAAGCATTCTTAGAGTTACTTGTACCTTTATATTACAGTTCACTTGAGTTGGTTTACATTGTATAAGTATGTATGTCCTGACTCGAGTGTTTTGTGTTTTGCTTTACGCTCGGGTCAGACTGAGCGATACAGCATTCAAGACTCACCTTTGGAGTTGGAGCTTTCTTGGAGATCCACCTATCTATTTCGCTTTCAGTCATTCAGTTGATTCCAGTGATGTATTCTGATTTATACTTGATTATCATATTGAGACTTCTGTTGTATCTTTTACTTCTATTGTATCTTGTTAACTCTGATATATACATATATAGTAGCTTCATGAACTACTATTTATTTGCTTCCGCTGCATTGTTATATTACTCTGTGTCTGTGATTTATTTATTGTATATTCTAAGTTTTGCCAAATTTTATTTACAATCTATTATTTTGAATTATTCAAGTCCGACATGTGTGGATTTATTGTCGATTTGAATGGCCCAAAATAGTGGGTCGTTAACACTAGGTAAGTGTAGATGCATATGATATGTGTACATGTGTATATATGAATGTGTTGGACATGGTCAGTTCCACCATAACACAGTAGTTCTTCAAAATAGCTGCTCTGTTCATGGTTTTGGTTAAAAACAGTGGAACTTTCACCTTTAAAAATCAACAACTCAACACTCTTTTAGTTTTAAATCATGGTACCAAAATGAAAGTTGTTTTTTTTGTATAGAATAATTCAAAAATTTATTTCATTCAAATCTAATAGTAGGAAAGGAGGAAACAATATGTAACAGTGAGTGGGTTAGTTTGGTTAAAATTCAACTTGCATAATTTAATACATGGATCATATAGACATGATCGTCATTGAAACATACGATTCTTAAGATGGGTTTGGGAGTTTTTCGTGTAGTGTGGAGGTAGATAAGGGGAGATGAATGGAATTAGGGTTTTTGCCAAATTCTGGCAACCTAGCTAATTTCGAGGCACGATGTTGGGTGGGGAGGAGCGTTGGGTGAGGGGCCATCAAGGAAAAATGGCGCAGAAATTCCTAGGTGCGTGTGTGGCGAGGCGAGACAAAAGTAGGGTTAAGGTTGTCTTTTGTGTGGGTTCGGTTTCGTGACAATGGCGGTGTGGAGGAGGCAAAGTAGGGTTGTGGTCCAGAGGGAAAAGAAGGAGTGGTCGATGGCGATTTTATCGGTGAAGTTTGGTGATGAATGGAGTACGGTGGTGGCCGTGGCGATGCAATTTTGATGGTGGTCGTTGTTCAGTTTTTGGGTTCGATTTCGAAAATTCGAACTAGGGTACGGTCGAAGGTTCTGGTTGGATGGAGGTGACGCGGTGGCCGTGGGTGGTTTGTGAGGTCGTTCGGCGGCGATCGGCGTCGACCGGAGCATGTGTGCATGTTCACACGTACGTGCACAGCCTTGGTTTGTTTCAGGTGATAAAAGAGGGAGAAAAGTAACATGGAGGAGGAGAAGATAGGGTGTTGAGGCCGTGAGTTTTGGTTTGGACAGGGCTTGTTTTATATAAAAAAAATTTAAAAAGGAGTAGAGCCTGGTTTCTCTTCATGGCCGAAGTGGGCCGGGCTCAATTTTATAAAAAGTAAAAAAGGAAAAAAAAGAAGGTTATTTAAAAAAAAGAAAAAAGAAATTTTTTTATTTAAAAATCTTTTAATTTAAAACATATTTCCCCTCTTATTGTAAATCAAATCGACATGAAATCTTTTTCTTTGTAATCATACTACCTAATATCTTAAGCCAAATTTATTTTTTTAAAATTTCTGTAGTATAGAATTTATTATTTTATAATAATCAAAGTGAGTTAATATTAATTCTTAATTGATTTAAATCTTATGTTAGCTAATAAATTATTTATTAAATAGGTTGTTAATTTTAATTAACTAATAATAAATTGTTTTAAAATTTCTTTTAGTTTATAACTAATTTGGATTAAAATATAAGCAGATTCAATTTAATTTAAGTTAATTAAATTCTAGTTGTGAATTGTTGAATATGAGCTATTAATCGTTAAATTTGTTAATGATCCATGTTTTGTTTACGGCTCTTGAATAATTATTTTAAATTGTTCTTTATCCTTGTCATTTAGTAGCCAAACCTGTTAAAGTGCCAGAATAAACTTTGGCGCGTTCATTGAAAATAATCATATGTAGAAAATTCCCATATGTGAATATTGACACTCTGAATATAACATTGTTATTTAAAATAATTAGGTCTTTTAAAATTTATCATTTTCAGTTTGAATGGACCGGGATCGGATATCAGTGTTATCCGGAACCATTTCGACTAAATTACCACTACGAACCCTTACGGTTTTGATTATAGAGTCCAATATGTTGGAATTTAATTAATTTAACAAATTCGGTTATTTTAAATAAGTATTTTATACTTAGACACTATTATAATATCAATGGATTTTTCTATAAAAGTGTTGGTTGTCATAAGATAAAAACCTGCCGTATTTTTGACGCGGTCTTACAAGTTACCTTGGTATTTCGAAGGATTTCGATAACTTAAGTAATTCAAATTAAGTGTGTTTACTCACGCTGGTTTCCAGCCTGACTCAGGTGTTACTTTGTTGTAATGCTCGGGTCAGACCGAGTATTACAGTTTTAGGTTAGGAAGCTTTTAGAGCTTAGGAGACGAGCTGGATGGTAGAGACGTGTTGCACGTATTTGATTATATTCCGCTTTGTATTGTAGGCTGTATATTTAGCACTTTGAGGACAAGTTGTTATAACTGTCCAGATTTATATGTTGATGATTGTACTCTGATAATTTGTATGTATATTAACAGTTACAGTTCTTCTTTTGTATAAAAAGCTGTTATTGTATATTATATTTTGTTCCGCTGCGATTGTGAGATTCTGTGTTGTCATTTCTGTTTCTTCTTCTATCTCTTTCTTCTTAAACCCTAACAACCTGGTATTTCCGACACTCGATTGCTCGGCACTCTATACAGTGAACATATTAGCGTCAATTTTTTAGGGTCGAAAATCTCCCGGTCGTCACCCGTGGTATCAGAGCTGAAGGTTAAGCGAGAACCTTGGCTTTGGTGGGGATTACTCATTATAGATAGGGTCAGTAGTACCCTAGAATGAGTTGAGCATATTATATATGAGGGCGTACTTGTTGTTTTCTTATATAATGATTTTAATAATGATTTTAAAATAATTTTATATAAGACTATATTTTGATATAAAAAAATAAACATTTTTTTTTTGAATTATTATAGTATATTGAGGAGATTGGTTGTTATTATGGTAATCAAATAAGATTATAAACTTTAAGTGGTTATATATATATAAAACCAAATAGAAATTTGATAAGAATAAACTATACAAGTGGGTTAAGCTAAAAATAGATTCAAACCAGAATTTAAAATCCCGGAAGTTTCAGGGGGTGTTTCCAAAGTGTTTTGAAATGGAGTAAGTTTACCCTGATTATATTCTATATATAAAAATAAATTTTTTTTTCAGGAAATTATTATGGAATATATGGTGTGTTTGGTTTCTAGATATGATAATATTGATTATTATCATAAATTAGTTGTTGTGTATTAATGAAGGATGTTTATTACAAAATAAACAATTATAAAATATGGTGAGATGTTTAAAGGAAGTGGAATTATATAAGCATAATTCATAAATGTGGCTTATAAATTAAAATGAATTTAAATTGTGAGATTTTGAATCTAAGTCCCAAAAATTTTGAAATGTGTTTCAAAGTGCTTGAGGAAATAATAAGTAATATTATTTAGAATATATTTGGTATGAAAATTTTTGTTTTGAAAACAAGAGTTGTTTTGAAAATTCCGAAGGAATTTGTTTTGGATAAAAACCAAAGTCGATTAAAATTTAAAAGTGTGATTTGGTATATAAATGGGATATATATATATATATATATTTTTGAAAAGAAAAACCGCCTCATTAAAAACCTGAACCTATAACCAGCATGGATATAGGCCAGGGAAAAAGAGTGCGGCGCTTTATTAACAACATATAAATGGGAGATATATGTGTGTGTGTATATATATAAATGATTTCAAGGTGATTTGAAATAAATACCGGGTGTTGAATTCTGGGAATTTCATTGAAATGACAAGTGTAACAAAGGGAAAATAAGTTTTTGAACTTATAAGTGGAAAATGATGTTAATAAGAAAAGAAGTGTGGAAATTTAAATTTAGAAGTTAAAAATTTAAATTGAATAAGTTTAAAGGGGTTGAACGAATTGGGAATTAACTCAGGCCAAGTTAAATAAGTTTTGAACTTATAACCTAAAATTGGAAATTTCAAGGTGAAATTAAAATTTAACTTATGGAAGTTAAATAAATTAAATTGTAAAAAGAAAAGGTATAGATTTGATAAGAGTTGCAAAGAAAGTTATGTATGTATAAATGATTTCAAAACAATTTTTGAAATAAAACGGGTTTCGAATTCTGAAAATTTGTGATGGATGCAATTGATTGATGTTTTATATTATTTGGATGTTTATTTATTTTCATATATCCTACTATCATCCTGTATATCATTTACAGTATATAAAACTGTAAATCGAATTATTTCAAATTAATTAAGAAATATGTTGAAATGATATATACCTATGACATTTATTTTGGATTGAAATGATATATATCCATCCCTGAAATTAAATAGAATAAAACTTTGATTTGATATTTTTTAAATGATTTTGATTTTAAGGAATAAAAATGAATTTATGGGAATGGGATCATTTTTGAACTTGAGTTTGAAATGTAAAAAAAATGAACTTGTCAACCGGAATTGTTTAAAGAATCGGGTTTGAAATTTTGAAGTTATAATTGAGAAATCACTTGAATTTTGGAAATTGATTTGTTTTAAAAAAGATTTGAACTCTTACTCGAACCTTGAAATAAGTCCAAGTAAAAGTAATTTAAATGGATATTTCGACATTTGGGCTCAGAATTTAATTATTTTTAAAGATTTGGATTTTATAAAATTGAATATTGAAGGTTAATTTAATTTAAGTGATTTAAATCAATATTTTGAAAATCGAACTCGAAATTATATAAATTGAAATGGTTTAAAATTTAATTGATTTTTTTTTCAAATTGGAATTGAACTGAATTAATTGAAATCGAAATCGAATTAATTTGAAATCAAAATTGAAATTTGATTGAATTGAATTTGGAATCGAAGTTAATTCGAATTGAAATCAGAATTTGAATTAATTTAAATGGAAATGGAAATTGAAATTGATTTGAATTGGAAGATTGGGAATTGAATTAGTTTGACTTTGGAACTATTTTCAAATAAATTATTTTAATATAAACTGTTTAAAATCTATCTTCTTAAATATTCAAATTATTTCGATTTTCCGAGCTAAATTACTATACAAACCATTTTTAAAACTCAAACTATCTTATATTAACCATCAAACTATTTTAAATCTATTCAAGCTATTTTCTAAATTCAAACTGGTCGGAGTGGAAATTGTTATATTTAAATCATGGATTTAAATAGAAATTGGGTTAAACTGAAGTTATAACCCAAATGGAAATTCGAAGCAATTTTGAATTGGAACCGAAATCGAGATATTAAGGCAAAAATGATTTTGAAATGAAATAGTATATTTTGAGTAAATATGATGATTTTAAAATGAAGATTGAATAGTTACTATAACTGAAATTAATTTTATAAATTTTTGATTTGCACTAATGAGATTATATATATGTTAGTTATATATTCAAACTCCTCTTGCTAAATTTATAATCAGAAAGAAATGATCTTTGAAAGATATTTGAAAATACTAAATGGAGTTTATATAAGTATGAAGCGGACTCAGAAATTATTGATTCGAAAGTTATTCGAGTTGGAAAGAATAATCTTATATGTATATGAGGATGAAACTGAAATAGTTTGGACCCTATTGATTTTTAAAGACATTTGATTTTGGTAAATAATCGACTTTGGAAATTGGGTAAACCGAATTAAAAAACTATCGATTTTAAGGATATCGATTTTATATAGATAAAATTTATATGTGATAGACATGAAGTGTATGATTTGAAAGGTACTATTTATATATAGTATGATATGTTTTGAGACTAAAAGTATGGAATGGCACCCCCACGAAAGTCGAAACTTAGAGTAGGAGATCCACTGGGTGGTTCTACCTAGGAATCCACATGGTGGGTTCAATGAGAATTGGGATCCTAGAGGACGTCCGGACAAAACTCATGAGTTCCTGGTGATCATTTGTTTGATAGCGTAAATCGAGGGGTATTATACCTACAGTTATGTTTGGTTTTGCTGTGATAGCAACGTAACCTTTGTGTAACTGCGATCTATCGTGGTTCCATAGCGTAATTCGAGAGGCAGTGATTGCCTACAATCTACGTTTGATTCACTGTGATAGCGACGTAACATCGGTAGATTGCGATCTATGTGGTTTGGTTCCATAGTTTAATTCGAGAGGCAGCGATTGCCTACAGTCTACGTTTGGTTTCACTGGGATAGTGACGGAACCTTTGTGTAGTTATGATCTATGTGGTTTAGTTTTGTTTGATAACGTAATTTGAGGGGCAGAGATTGCCTACAGACTACTTACGGTTTTGCTGTGATAGCAATGCAACCTTTGTGTAGCTGCGGACTATTGTGTTCCCATGGCGTAAGTCGAGAGGTGCTGATGCCTACAGTTTACTTATGATTTCGCCGGGATGGCGATGCAATCATCGTGTTAACTGCGAACCATAGTGGTAAGAAGGAAAGGGGGGGGGGTGATACTTTCCATATCATTTTTGAAAATTTTTCAAGTATTTTCATTGGGTGTTGAAACGGGTCTACTAAGTACTTAGAGATTTTCAGTCCTACGCCTGATCAACGTATGACTAAAGTTCTGTAAGAACAAGGACGGACTTGTTAGGACATCGAGTTATGAAAAATGTTTTAATGTAAAACTAGCTTGGTAATACTATGTGATTTAAAGTGTATGCATTTTTAAACTGTATAGTAAAAGAGTGAGAGTTTAAAATGTTAGAAGATGATTGATTTAGTAATATACATCAAAATTCTAGTTCTTGTTTCGCTCTTTTTCGTGGACGAAAAGTTCTAAAGTGGGAGGAATGTAACGACCCAGACTTTTAGCCATCTGATATTGGGATGATTAGCTAATTTTAATTACTGGAATATTAATTTTTATAAGCCTAATAGATAAATTTTCAGATATTTAAAATATCTGAATCTATAAATTGATTAAACTATATAAAATTTTGAAATGTAAATTTTTGAATAAGGGAAATTTATTAATATATGCATATGTATTTAAACTTCACCATTTCAAACTCGTGATAAAATAATCTCTATATAAAAATGGCATATATATAAATATGTAGAAATGTAGATATGTATACATATGTAGATATATGTAAATATGTAAATATATATGTATATATAACTATGTATATGTAGATAGGACAGAAGTGAAAGTAAGTACACATAGATATATATATATATATATCTGTGTGTGTGTGTGTGAAATAGTGAACAAGTAAGTATATATATTTATAAAAATATTGTATATGTAAATAAGTATATATACATGAATGTACAAACTGCATAAGGGAAAAATTTCAAACTTATGGATATATGTATATATGTTTATATTAAATAGTGAACATGTAAATGTATATAAACATGTGTGTATTTAAAAGTATATAAAATTGTGTAAGTATGAATATATATGTATATGATGTCAAAAGATGTATAAGTATAGATATATATGTTGGAAAAATAATGTATGTGTAAATATGAATATATCTAAGTGTGAATAGAGTATGTGTAATCTATATATATGCATGAATATATATAAAACATATATGAAACATCATCATGGAAAGGCATCAATTCAAGCACAAAATAAATCAAATCACCATAAAAGATCAAATCAACTTATAAATCAAAACATAAAACCACATCAGCTCATAAATCAAATGAAAAGAAGAAAAAAAATATAATTAAAAGAAGGAGTATGTGAGAAGCCTGTAAATAGCCACCCTTTTACTTCAATGTACACTTCATTCTCATATTTATATGTGGCCATGCTTGCCTTCTTCATTTGTTCACAAAAAAAAAGTCCTGCCATTAAAAATATAAAGGTCAAGACATTCAAAGGCTTGGAGAAGAAGAATTAAAGCAGTGTTGATCATTTCTGTAAACAGTGAGTAAACACTTTGTCTTTGTTAACTGGATATTACATGTATGTATGTATATAACTGTGATTTGGATGAATCAGTATCGTAGGTAAGTGTAGATGCACCTGATATGTGTACATGTGTATGTATGAATGTGTTGGACATGGTCAGTTCCACCATAACATAGCGTTTCTTCACAATAACTGCTCTGTTCATGGTTTTGGTTAAAAACAGTGGAACTTTCACCTTTAAAAATCAATAACTCAACACTCTTTTAGTTTTAAATAATGGAACCAAAATGAAAGTTGTTTGATTTTGTGTATAGAATAACTCAAAAATTTATATTTATTTCATTCAAATCTATCGAGCAGGAAAGAGGAAACAATTGTAACAGTGAGTGGGTTAGTTTGGTTAAATTTCGATTTGCATAATTTAATACATGGATCATATAGATGTGATCGTCATTGAAAAATACGATTTTTAAGATGGGTTCGAGAGTTTTTCGTGTAGTGTGGATGTAGATAAGGGGAGATGAACGGAATTTTGGTTTTTGCCAAATTCCGGCAACCTGGCTAATTTTGAGGCACGACGTTGGGTGGGGAGGAGCATTGGGTGAGGGGCCATCAAGGAAAAATGTCATAGAAATTCCTAGGTACGTGTGTGGGCAAGGCGAGAAAAAAGTAGAGTTAAGGTTGTCTTTTGTGTGGGTTCGGTTTCATGAAAATGGCGGCGTGGAGGAGGAGAAGTAAGGGTGCGGTCCGGGGGAAAAGAAGGAGTGGTCGATGGCGATTTTATCGGTGAAGTTTGGTGATGAATGGGGTACAGTGGTGGCCGTGGCGAGGCGATTTTGTTGGCGGCCGTTGTTCAGTTTTTGGGTTCGAGTATGAAAATTCAAACTAGGGTACAGTCGGAGGTTCTGGGTAGAAGGAGGTGACGCGGTGGTCATGGGTAATTTGTGAGGTTGTTCGGCGGCGATCGACGTCGACTGGAGCATGTGTGCATGTGCACAACCTTGGTTTGTTTCAGGTGATAGAAGAGGGAGAAAAGTAACAGGGAGGAGGAGAAGAAGAAAGGGAGTTGAGGCCATGAGTTTTGGTTTGGGCTGGGCTTTTTTATTGAAAAAAAATGTAAAAGGAAGGAGTGGAGCCTGGTTTCTCTTCATAGCCGAAGTGGGCCGGGCTCAGTTTTATAAAAAGGAAAAAAGAAAAAAAAAGAAGGTGATTTAAAAAAAAGTTTTTATTGCTAAAAATCTTTTAATTTAAAACATATTTCCCCACTTATTGTAAATCAAATCGACATGAAATCTTTTGCTTTGTAATCCTACCACCTAATATCTTAAGCCAAATTTATTTTGTTAAAATTCTGTAGTATAAAATTTATTATTTTATAATAATCAAAGTGAGTTAATAATTAATTCTTAATTGATTTAAATCTTATGTTAGCTAATAAATTAGTTATTAAATAGATTGTTAATTTTAATTAATTAATAATAAATTGTTTTAAAATTTCTTTTAATTTATAACTAATTTGGATTAAAATATAAGAAGATTCAATTTAATTTAAGGTGATTAAATTCTGGTTGTGAATTGTTCAATACGAGCTGTTAATCGTTAAATTTGTTAATGATCTATGTTTTGGTTTACGGCTCTTGAATAATTATTTTAAATTGTTCTTTATCCTTGTCATTTAGTAGCCAAACCTGTTAAAGTGCCAGAATAAACGTTGGCATGTTCATTGAAAATAATCATATGTATAAAATTCCCACATGTGAATATTGACACTCCGAATATAAAATTGTTATTTAAAACAATCTGGTCTTTTAAAATTTATCGTTTTCAGTTCGAAGGGACCGGGATCGGATATCGGTGTTATCCGGAACCATCTTGACTAAATTACCACTACGAACCCTTACGGTTTTGATTATAGAGTCCAATATGCTGGAATTTAATTAATTTAACAAATTCGGTTATTTTAAATAAGTATTTTATACTTAGACCTATTATAATATCAATGGAGTTTTCTATAAAAGTGTTGGTTGTCGTAAGATAAAAACCCACCGTATTTTTTACGCGGTCTTATGAGTTACCTTGGTATTTTGAAGGATTTCGATAACTTAAGTAATTCAAATTAAGTGTGTTTACTCACGCTGGTTTCCAGCCTGACTCGGGTGTTACTTTGTTGTAATGCTCGGGTCAGACTGAGTATTACAGTTTTAGGTTAGGAAGCTTTTGGAGCTTAGGAGACGAGCTGGATGGCAGAGACGTGTTGCACGTATTTGATTATATTCCGCTGTGTATTGTAGGCTGTATATTCAGCACTTTGAGGACAAGTTGTTATAACTGTCCAGATTTATATGTTGATGATTGTACTTTGATAATTTGTATGTATATTAATAGTTACAATTCTTCTTTTGTATAAAAAGCTGTTATTGTATATTATATTTTGTTCCGCTGCGATTGTGAGATTATGTGTTGTCATTTATGTTTCTTCTTCTATCTCTTTCTTCTTAAACCCTAACAACCTGGTATTTCTAGCACTCGATTGCTCGGCACTCTATACAGTGAACGTATTAGTGTCGATTTTCTGGGATCGAAAATCTCCCGGTCGTCACAACTAAGTACCTATTGGTTTCTACCAATAACCTTCCAATCATTTTTTTTATATGCTTACCATGAACCTATTAGATTCTCTAATAACTTCTCTCATTTCATAATTTTTATGGAATCACTAAGAACCTATTGGATACCCACTAATAACATTCTGATCATAGTTTTCATGGGCTTACTATGAACCTATTGGACACTTCCAATAACATGTCTAAATCAATAATCTTTTGATCAGCTCTGACATCCTACATGTTTGATCTACCTGATCTCATGGATGCGATTCTACTCACTCAGGAGTTAACTCTGTTTACACTCATTACTGGGTCAACTTAGCTGGTTATTCCGCCCTTAATACCCCAAAGTACAGTTATGGGTCATAAATGATGTTGGTATGACAATAAGAATTATTCATTATAACCGATCAAATAAATACAAGAACATACGACATTATGTTCAATCAATAATCTTTTTATGTCTTATAATTGCTTAATCTTAAGTAATATTCTCTTTGGTAATTTCAACTCAAAACTTGGGCTATTCCATAATTAAAATCCTTGAAACTATTTTCACAGTATATGATTAATCCCTTTAATTCGTATTTAAAACAAGGAAAAACTTAGCCCTTTATATTACTAATTTCTTATACCATTTTATAGTACCATTTATATTTTCGATGAAGATATGAGGGTGTCGCACCTCATCCTGATAGGGAATATCGCCAAAATAGGTAAGAATATGTTGATCTTTGAAAACATGCGACATCAATAAGGTCGACGTGGGTCATCGCCTTTCTTAATGTCATCCTTTATATAAAAGCGTTCTGATTTCATAAAAACATAAGGCTATAGTGCTAATGGTAACCATGTCACATGACATAAATGCGTGGGTCGTCGACCCAATTGAAAATAACCTTCATTATTTAAAACAAATGGACGCGACATTGATGACTATCGACATCAATGTCTTATTTCACTTGGAAAGTAATCAATGGCGGCATTAACCAAATAGTGGGTAGCAGCGTCTTTTAAAACCTTGGTGAAAAAATGCGGCGTCGACGCCGTCTAAAACAAGATAAAGGTTGCGAGCTTGATGAAAGGCAATATAGGTATACTTACAAGGAGCTATGTCGACGTCGATCTCAGTGCCGAATACATACATACGCGCTTCAACCTTATAGGAACCACTCATACTAGCATCGTTGATATCATGTACTTCCCTTAGTATCAATGGCGACACGAATGGCTTCGACCCAGAAGGGCGTCGACACTAAACGAAGGCACATGACATTCGTGTAATTATTATTAAAACTGATTTATTTCTATATAAAGCCTATACTTTTCCACCAACTCTTAATCTTTGGCACATTCTTATTGGTTGAAACAATCTTTAACATACATCTTTTCAGAAAAATCTACCGCACCCTATTTTGACACAAAAATCACATTTTCATCCATTTAAATATTATTAATCATTTAATATTCTCATAAACTTTTCTAACTTACTAAATTCACAACAAATTGAAAACCCTTGGGAAAAAGCCCATAAATTCACCGAATCATAAATAACATGTTCTATATCATATAAAAATTTAGAGGCCAAAATCATTATTTAATTATTTTCAATAATTAAAACTCGAATTAAATGCTCATTCTTCCATAGAAAATTCGTAAAATATTCCCATTATCTTGGAAAATTATGAAATTAAAAACCCATCTCCAGATTATTATTTTAAATATCATATCCTAAACTCAAGTCATTTGGAGATCATTAACTAAGGTCTTGCTTTTAAACTTATCATTTAGTTTCAAAAAATCCATATTTCATCATTAATTAAAAAATATAGCAAAATCAAGCCTGGCATCTCATTCAAACATCAATCCATTCGGTTTCATATCTAAGCCGAAATTAAACAATCATAACACAACAAAAATGAGATGGATTTGACTATTATTCACCTTAATTTGATACTGAGAATTGAGACTTGTTGATTTGAATTGGTTTCCATAGCTCTTCCTAGGTTTTTCTCCTTCTTTTCTTCTAGCTTATGGCTGATCTTGATATTTTTTCCTTAATTGTTTTTGTTTTGTGAAAACGTAAATGATATGGGAGGTAAGGGTTTTAAGGGATGAAAGGTTTATCTAGTCTTGTTTTACCCCTCTCATAAATTCTTTTATGTTATTAAGTCATTACAACAATCTTATCAATTTTTCAGTTAAGGCTCGACCTTAGTGTTTATCAAATCTATATTCCCTTATCTCATTATGCGTCAAATCATTCTACTTAATTAATCTAATTAAATTACTTGAATAATGTTAATCAAAATTAGAGGTGTTATAGGCTCCCCTTCTTAAATAATTTCGTCCTCGAAATTCAGTAAGGACTACTTAATAGACATATCAAATATGCAAATAATGTTAGTATATCCTACCAGCTATAAAGTCTACATACAACAAATATAGAACATACCGTCATAACAGCCCAAGATAAGTATCCCTAATCCTATCCTCTGCCTCCCAAGTACAGTCTTTCTCGTTGTCACTCCACTGGACTTTCACTAATCTAACTGTCTTGTTCCTTAACTTCTTCTCATTTCTTGCTACAACTCAAACTGGTTGTCTCTGGATCTTGCACATACTTCCTGAGACGAGAAACATGAAACACATTATGGACACCTGCCATACTCGATAACTCTACTTGGTACGTGAGTTTTCCGATCGTCTGTATAATAGGAAACGGTCCAACGTATCTCAATGTCAGTTTCCTGGACTTTCCAAACCGTACCACACCCTTCATTGGTGATACCTTAATGAAAACGCGATCTCCAACCGAGAACTCTAAATCTTTATGCCTTTTATCTGCGTAATTTTTCTTCCTAGAACGAGCTTCTCTCGTACTATCCAGGATTAACTCAATCTTCTCTGTGGCTTCTCTTACCATATCTGGACCAAGGACCAATCTGTCTTTGGTTTTTAACCAACACGCTGGTGATTTACACGGCCTTTCATACAAGCTTCGAAAGGCGTCATTCCTATACTAGTCTGATAATTATTATTATAGGAAAACTCAATCAAGTGCAAATGGTCTTCCTATGACCCACCAAAATCTTGTACACAAGCTCTCAGTGAATCTTCAAGTAACTTATTGACTCTCTCTGTCGGCCTATTTATCTGTAGGTGATATGTGATACAAATCTTTAGCTTGGTACTTAATATTTCCTGTAGACTCTTCCATCATTCACTAGTGAACAAAGCATCTCTGTCGCCGACTATACTACTAGAAATCCCATGCAGTCTAACAATATTCTTCATAAACAACTTAGCCAATACAGGTGCCATCTTGGTCGACTTAATGGGAATGAAATGTGCACCCTTGGTCAGTCCATCCACTATGACCCATATACTTTTGTTTCCCCTACCTTGACAACCCATCAATAAAATCCATGGATATCGAATTCCATTTCCAGACTGGTATTTCTAAGTGCTGAAGCAATCCACTTGGCTTTTGATGTTCGGCTTTCACTTGCTAGCAATTTGCATATTGCTTCACCCATATGCCTACATCACCTTTTATGCCTTCCCAGAAGAAACTTCTCTTCATATCCTGATACATCTTGGTTCCCCTCGGATGAATTGTAAATTTCGATCGATGATACTCCCTAAGAACTTCCCTCCTTAGGTTTCTAACATCCGAAACACATAGCTGTCCCTTCTTCCTCAGACATCCTCTCTGGTCAAGACTAAAATCTTTTTAGATCATCGATCTTGGTTCCACCTTCCAATCTTCTAATCTTTTCGGTTAGCAATGGATCATCTCTCTACTTAGAAGCAATCCTTTTGATCAACATTGGTCGAACTTCCAAGCAAGATAACATGGCTGTTGTAACAACCCGCATATTTTACGATTGTATATTTAAATGTTTTATTTAAATATAGCATCGTTAATCAGATTAAAGTCTGAAATGTTACTTTTTGTAAATAGTTGAATTGCGACTCGAGACCACTTCCAATGAGTCCAAAATGGCGTTTACAACTTTTTTGAGTATAAACATCGATATGTTTGGAGTTGAGTAGAATTTTGCTATTTTACTATTTTGGGCTTTGGGTTTGGGTTTCAGCCCATTAACCCATCTTAATACCCTAACTCGACTCCTCTTCATTCATTTCATTCCTCATTTCTTAACATTCAAGCTTTAGAGAAAAATGGGGGAAAAGATTGGAAATTAGAATTCCGAAACCCTAGTTTGTTTAGGAAATACAAATTCAAGTCCAAAATTAAGGAGAAGCTTAGGTAAGCATCCTCTTCATCTTCTCCATCTCTATCTCTCTTCAATTTCAGAAATTCCTAAACCCTAACTTAGGAAATATTTGCTTATTAGCTTAGATTGAAGCTTCTTGAGTCGTTGTTGAAGAGGAATTGATCTTAGCTTGTTTTAGAGCTTCTCACTTGAGTTTTTGGGTTTAAAGGTGAGTTCTTTAACTCACATCTACGTCTATAACTTTCCTTGTTATTGGGTATGAATTCCTAACATCTATTCTTGTTCATTTGCTTTTGCTTTGAATTGATTTGGTGAATTTTCCAAATTTTGGTGTTTTGGTCCAATTTTATGAAAATCCTTCTATGGATGTTTGGACATTGATATTTGGGGTGTATCGAAGAGCCTTTAAGGCTGGGTTGTCGCTCGGCATAAATCCCTAGTCGTCGTTGCTCGTTCGATCGCTCCCGAAACATTTTGGTCATCTTGGCCTAGGCAAATTGTTGCCCAGACCAGGTGACCAGACGTTTGGTTATCAAGTCCAGACGTCTGGTTTAGACCTGGAGAGAAAAGATATGGAACGTAGAAAATAAAAAATGGCAGAGAACAACTTCAGACATCTGAATTTATGGTTCAGACGTCTGAAAGGGGTTTCAGACGTCTGGGTGGTTTTTTGGAATATTTCCAAAGACCAAATCCAGACGTCTGGATTTACCCCTAGACGTCTGGAACTGCACAGTTTTGCCTATTTGTCTATTTTTGAGTGAATTTCCATTGTTTAATCGATTTTTGTCGATCTGGTTAGTTGTTATCACTTATTAATGACTTTGATGACTTCTTTCTTTCGATTTTTGGGAATATCCGTTTGATGGATTTGATATCGATTTTTATGGATTTAATTCACATTTTCGTATGTGAATTTTTGGTGATCGATTCTTTCTACAATCATTTCTGTAGTTTGTCACTATAAAATACAAAGGTTTCTATACTAGTAGTAAATACTCAAACTCTTTCACAAAACGATTTCGACACTATTTTAAATATAAAGCTCTCTTTTAAAACCGTTTTCCAATCTATTAGTATATACAAACCTTTACCTCATTCGTATGAGAAATCTAATGAAACGGCTTAGCAAAACAAGTGGTATGAAACGCTTGCGTTTACTTCATCGGTTAATTTTTGGACTTGTTCGATTGAAAATCTTGTGACAATCTTCGAGTGGAAATCTACAATCTGTTCGTAAATATTTAAGTTAAGCCAGTGGTTATGGGACATGAAGCTAAACTCATCTATTTACTAGCTTAGTATAATTAACACTTCTTATTGATCAATGGTGATCATTTTGTGATTTAGACTAGCGATGTGCGATGTCTCTTTGTTTATGTGGGGACTAAAAACCCCGTTTGTGGAACTTCGGTTAAATTTGGTAGGGTAGCTACCTATGGTCTTCGGGCCGTTTGTGGAGCCTCGGCTCAAAATTGATGGTTAGCGACCATGGAATAGCGTTCCGTTTGTGACACACGTGTTGGTGAGTTTTCATGCTCCCGTTTGTGATAGGCCTCCCCCCTTTTGTGATTTCTGGATTTCTGGTGGTTGATTTCTAGAATTTGCGTTTCACCAATTTTCGTGGATTGCATTGATAAGCTCTATCAATATTTGTGTTTTGGTGAATAATTTGAAGAATATGACATTCTTTTTGGTGTTTGAGAATATTTGAGATATTGTATGATTTTTGTTGTTATCTGATGTATACTTGTCACGGTATGGCATTATTGTTATCATACGTTTTTGTGATATCTCTTATCCTATCTCATTTTATCTAATATTTATAGCTAGACTGATCCGTTTATTATTTTCTTCTTAAATAATACTTGGGTCAGACCGAGGTATTTCCAGGTGCTTCTGCTTGACTTCTTATCAGGGTCCGTCACCTGACTTTTGGCTAACTACTTTAGCTTAGCAGTTTTTGTTAGTATACATTTGAGATAGAGACTCCTTGATGTATACTTACTCTTTTTCCTAGCACTTGTATCTATTTTTTTTGTGATGTAGTGGATCTTGTATGACCACTATTTTGACGTACACTTCTATGTGATATATTCATATCTGTTTCCGCCTTTGTGATATGAATATGTGTGACTGATTTGTGTTATGTTTATTTCTATATTTGTTTCCGAAGCCCACATAGCCAGTGAGTGGTAGCTTTGAGTTTGTATTTGATATGTCGGATTTCCTCTTGAAATGAAATGTAAGTTATATTATCTGACATATCGGTACTCGCACAAAGCAACTACACAGATGGTCACTCCTCAACAGCCTTATTCTTCATGCTAGTCGACGGCATTACCCCGTAGTGTCCTTGGCTAGTGTGAGTATAGAGGTGGGGCGTCACAGCTTGGTATCAGAGCCAAATTTTGGAACAATGTATATTAATCTAGCAAGGATCATTGTCCTAAGTCTTTCTTAGGAATCGTGCTATGGGATTTAATTCGAGGCTTCGTACCGTTCTATCATATTTCTTTTTATGATGCCTTGTTTTATCAATTAAGTTTGTTTGATATTCATTTTTTGAATAACCTTTTTCCTCTTCTTTCTTTCTTAAAGAAGAGAAATGGTTAGACCAGGCCGTCCCAGCTCTGGTCAATCCAGTGCTACTCCTCAGGATGGAGTATTTATGTCTGCCCAGCAGCTTTTAGATCTTGTGAAAAATGCTCAAGCTATCAGACCCATTCCAGAGCCTACTCATCCTAAATCTGGGTTCGCACGCTTGTGCAGTGATTACACCAACTTGGGTGGAAGGCCTTTCAAGGGTTCCGAAAGCATTATAGAAGTCCAAGCTTGGCTTAGAACATGCGATCGCATCTTTTCCTGCATGAATCTTATTGATCTACATCGAGTCCAAGTGGCTTCCAGTATGCTCCAGGAGAGAGCATTAGATTGGTATGAGCTTTTGATTTCTGAAATTATTGAAGCGGATCTTACTTGGGAGCAATTCCGGGAAAGGTTCGAGTTAAAATTTGTGCTAGAAGCTGAAAAAGTATCTTTAGCTCGACGCTTTATCGACCTTGTTCAAGGTGAATCTTCTATGACCGACTATGTCGCATCTTTTGAATCTCTTTCTAAGTATGGGGTCGAGCATATTAATACCCCATTGAAGAAAAATCATAGATTTGTCTATGGGTTGAACAAGAACCTCAAAAAGCCATTACTTCTGAACTAGAAGTTTCTTTCGATCAGCTTGTTGATATTGCTCTTTGACTCGAAGAGGCTGATAAAGAAAGTGATGTTGAAGTTATGGAGGCCAAACAAAACATCAATAAGAAGAGGCCTTTTAAGTTCAAGCCTTATCCCAACAAGAAAGGGAAGTAAGCAACTTCAGTAGCAAAGACTCCTACCTCTAGTCGTGGAGAATGTTACAATTGTGGTTCTAAGGACCATTATGCAAACAAGTGTCTGAAGTCTATTACTTGTCGCTATTGCAAAAGTTCGGGTCGTACTATATCTTCATGTCCCAAACTTCAAAGCAAGAAGGAAGGAAAGCTAAATGTTGTGCAAGCCCCTACTAACACTTCTCTTAGTCAAGGTACTTTTCATTCTATCCTTGATGGCATTATTATATTTCATGATCTTCCTATTCGAGTTCTTTATGATACGAGTGCATCTCACTCTTTTATATCAAAAGAACTTGTTGATGCTTTGTCTTTGAATATTATTGGCTTGATGACTTCATTGAGAATTGCGAATCCGGTTGGTGGATCCGCAACACTCAGTTTACTTTGTAAAGATGTCAAAATTATTTTATGTGATTATGCTTTCTGAGCCGATTTGCATGTTATGCGTTATCTTGGTTTCGAAATGATTTTGGGGATGGATTGGCTTAACCGTTACAAAGCCCATATCCTATGTCCTGAGCGGACTATATACCTTCGACATCCTCAATCTGTTAAGCAGATTTCTCTTGTTCTTAAAGATTCAGATTCCAATTCGGGAGCATCCTTGTATTCTCTAAATCCTCATGATGACGATAATGACGATGAGGAAGATGTTATTTCTCTCATTCACATTGTTCGTTAATTTCCCGACATATTTGAGCCCGTATTAGGATTACCATCTAAGCAAGCAATTGAATTCAAAATTAATCTAATCCTTGGAGCTCTACCTATCACTCGTCCTCCTTATCGTATGTCCAATAAGGAAAATGAGGAAATGCGTAAACAATTATACAAATTGGAAGCAAAACAATTTGTTCGTTCTAGTTCCTCTCCATGGGGAGCTTCAGCTATTTTTGTGAAGAAATCTGATGGTACACTTAGGCTTTGCGTTGACTACCGCAAGCTTAACGATCTCACCATCAAGGATAAATATCCTTTACCTCGGATTGATGATTTATTCGATCAACTTAGTGGTGCTAGAGCCTTTTCACAGTTAGACTTAGCAACTGGTTTTCATCAGCTCTGTATTGCAGAGGATAGCATTCCTTTGACATCGTACCATACTCGTTATGGATCTTATGAATGGCTTGTTATGCCATTTGGTTTGACGAATGCTCCAGCTTATTTCGTTGACCTTATGAATCGAGTTTTCAAAGACTTCCTCGATCGATTTGTTCTCATCTTTATCGATGATATTCTAGTTTATTCTAAAACCGAGGAAGAGCATGAAAAACATCTTCGTATTGTGTTGGAAACTCTTAGGAGCAACCAATTGAAAGCAAAATTTTCTAAATGCCACTTTTGGCAAACTCGTGTGAAATTTTTGGGGCATATTATTTCTGAATCCGGAATTTCCGTTGATCCTTCAAAGATTGAAGCGATTCAAAATTGGAAGAGACCGGAGAGTGTGATAGAAATTCGTAGCTTCCTTGGATTGGCGGGCTATTACCGTCGGTTCATAAAAGACTTTTCTAAAATTTCCGTACCTCTTACTAATTTGACAAAGAAGGGAGTTAAATACATTTGGTCAGGCAAATATGAAGTTGCATTTCAAAAATTAAAAGAACTCCTTTCCGATGCTCCTATTCTTGTGATTCTCGAAGGGAAACAAGACTTTATTGTTTATACCGATGCTAGTCGTGTTGGTTTGGGTGTCGTTCTCATGCAAAGGGAACGTGTTATTGCTTATGGTTCTAGGCAATTAAAGCCTGCCGAAACTAGATATGCCACTCATGATTTAGAGCTCGCGGCTATTGTTTTCGCCCTTAGAATTTGGCGTCATTATCTTTTGGGAGAGAAATTTGTTCTCTACACCGATCATAAATGTTTGAAGTGTTTATTTTCTCAAAAGGAACTTAATTTGCGTTAACAACGTTGGCTCGAGTTCCTTGCATCTTATGATCTTAATATTCTCTATACTCTCGGAAAGGGAAATCTTGTTGCCGATGCCGTTAGTCGTAAGCAACAAGCGGTTATTTCCATGATGATATCCGAATGGAATGATCTCGAGACTTTATCCACTTGTGAGATTCGAGTTCGTGAATCCAATTCATGTTCATCTCTTGTTTTGTGTAGCCTTGAGGCTCATCCTTCTCTTTTAGACCGCATTCTTGAAGCTCAAAAGCATGATCCCGAATTGGTTCTTCTTAGCCAAAGTTGTGGGGATCAGAATAAGGTTGATGGTTTGAAAGACTTTGACATTGATGCTCGTGGCGGTATTCAAAAGTTTGGTAGACATATTGTGCCAAACATTTGTGATCTTCGTAAAGACATTTTAAAAGATTCTCATCGTTCTAAATTTACCATTCATCCCGGTAGTAGTAAAATGTACGTGGACATGAAGCGACTTTATTATTGGGATGGAATGAAATATGATATTGCTAACTTTATTAAGCATTGCATGACTTGCCAGCTTATAAAGGCCGAGCATCAAGGGCCCGGTGGGTTATTGCAACCTTTAGACATTCCCTTTTGGAAGTGGGATCAAGTCTCCATGGATTTTATTGACGGTCTTCCCCATTCTCGTTCGGGGCATGATAGCCTATGGGTGATAGTAGATAGACTTACAAAATCCGCCCATTTTATTCCCGTTCGGTCCAATCGGACCGTACCTATTTTGGCTAAACTCTATGTCACGGAAATTGTTAAATTGCATGGAGTTCCTACTTCTATTGTTAGCGATCGTGATCGATTGTTTACTAGTGGATTTTGGAAAGGTCTTCAAAAAGCTTTGGGAACGAAGCTTAATTTTAGCACCACTTATCATCCTCAGTCCGATGGACAAACCGAGCGTGTGAATCAAACTCTTGAAGATCATCTTCATGCATGTGTTCTTGATTTTGGTGGAAGTTGGGAAGATCATATTCCCCTTGTTGAGTTTTCTTATAATAATAGCTTCCAATCTAGTATTGGTATGGCTCCTTTCGAGGCACTATACGGAAGGCCATGCCAATCTCCTTCGTGTTGGCTTGAAGCCGGTGAGAAGTTGGTTTTAGGTCCAGATTTTATTCTTGATGCCATAGAAAAGATTGACCTTATTCGTCATAGGATGAAAGAAGCTCAAAGTAGACAAAAATTCTATGCCGATAATCGAAGAAGGAAATTAGAATTTTCTATGGGAGATTTTGTGTTTATTCGTGTTTCACCTATGAAGGGTGTTGTGCGTTTCAGTCGATCAGGAAAATTAGCACCTCGGTATATTGGTCCATTTTCCATCACCGAACGCATTGGTTCCGTGGCTTATCGCAATTTATTACCGGCTCAGTTTTCTGCTATTCATGACGTATTCCACGTCTCTCAACTACGGAAATGCTTTCGAGATTCCGATTCCATTCTTGAGCCCGGTGTTATTGAAGAAATTGAAGTTTCGCCTAATTTGACTTATAAGCAACATCCTATTCGTGTGATTGCTACAGAGGTTAAACGCCTTCGAAATAAAGATGTTCCTCTTGTGAAAGTTCAATGGTCCACAAATCCTAAGGATTGCTCTTGGGAATCCAGAGAATTCATCGAGCGAACACATCCGGACTTACTCTCTCGTGCTCCTTAAGGTGAACTTCTAATTTCATAATTTCTTCTTTTTGTGTTGTTATGCCTTTGTATGGTTGTTACTTTTTATTTCTTTCTTCTTAAGTATTGCGAGGACGCAATTTCTTTAAGGAAGGGAGTCTGTAACAACCCGCATATTTTACGATTGTATATTTAAATGTTTTATTTAAATATAGCATCGTTAATCAGATTAAAGTCTGAAATGTTACTTTTTGTAAACAGTCGAATTGGGACTCGAGACCACTTCCAATGAGTCCAAAATAGCGTTTACAACTTTTTTGAGTATAAACATCGATATGTTTGGAGTTGAGTAGAATTTTGCTATTTTTCTATTTTGGGCTTTGGGTTTCAGCCCATTAACCCATCTTAATACCCTAACTCAACTCCTCTTCATTCATTTCATTCCTCATTTCCTTACATTCAAGCTCTAGAGAAAAATGGGGAAAAAGATTGGAAATTAGAATTCCAAAACCCTAGTTTGTTTAGGAAATACAAATTCAAGTCCAAAATCAAGGAGAAGCTTAGGTAAGCATCCTTTTCATCTTCTCCATCTCTATCTCTCTTCAATTTCAGAAATTCCTAAACCCTAACTTAGGAAATATTTGCTTATTAGCTTAGATTGAAGCTTCTTGAGTCATTGTTGAAGAGGAATTGATCTTAGCTTGTTTTAGAGCTTCTCACTTGAGTTTTTGGGTTTAAAGGTGAGTTCTTTAACTCACATCTACGTCTATAACTTTAATTGTTGTTGGGTATGAAGTCCTAATATCTATTCATGCTCATTTGCTTTTGCTTTAAATTGATTTGGTGAATTTTCCAAATTTTGGTGTTTTGGTCCAATTTTATGAAAATCCTTCTATGGATGTTTGGACATTGATATTTGGGGTGTATCGAATAGCCTTTAAGGTTGGGTTGTCACTCGGCATAAATCCCTAGTCGTCGTTGCTTGTCTGATCGCTTCCGAAACATTTTGGCCATCTTGGCCTAGGTAAATTGTTGCCTAGACTAGGTGACCAGACGTCTGGTTATCAAGTCCAGATGTCTGGTTTAGACTAGGAGAGAAAAGATATGGAACGCCGAAAATAAAAAAATGGCAGAGAACAACTTCAGACGTCTAAATTTATGGTTCAGACGTCTTAAAGGGGTTTCAGACGTCTGTTTAGAAATATCAGACGTTTGGGTGGTTTTATGGAATATTTCCAGAGACCAAATCCAGACGTCTGGATCTAACCCCAGACGTCCGGAACTGCCTAGTTTTGAGTGAATTTCCATTGTTTAATCGATTTTTGTCGATCCAGTTAGTTGTTATCACTTATTATCGACTTTGATGACTTCTTTCTTTGGATTTTTGGGAATATCCGTTTGATGGATTTGATATCGATTTTTATGGATTTAATTCACATTTTCGTATGTGAATTTTTGGTGATTAATTGTTTCTACAATCATTTCTGTAGTTTGTCACTTTAAAATACCAAGGTTTCTATACTAGTAGTAAATACTCAAACTCTTTCACAAAACGATTTTGACACTATTTTAAATATAAAGCTCACTTTTAAAATCGTTTTCTAATCTATTAGTATATACAAACCTTTACCTCATTCGTATGAGAAATCTAATTAAACGGCTTAGCAAAATAAGTGGTATGAAACGCTTGCATTTACTTCGTCGGTTAATTTTTGGACTTGTTCGATAGATAATCTTGTGACAATCTTTGAGTGGAAATCTACAATCTGTTCGTAAATATTTAAGTTAAACCAGTGGTTATGGGACATGAAGCTAAACTCATCTATTTACTTGCTTAGTGTAATTGACACTTCTTATTGATCAACGGTGATCATTTTGTGATTTAGACTAGCGATTTGCGATTTCTCTTTGTTTGTGTAGGGACTAAAAACCCCGTTTGTGGAACTTCGGTTCAATTTGGTGGGGTAGCGACCCATGGTCTTCGGGCCGTTTGTGGAGCCTCGGCTCAAAATTGATGGTTAGCGACCATGGAATAGCGTTCCGTTTGTGACACACGTGTTGGTGAGTTTTCATGCTCCCGTTTGTGATAGGCCTCCCCCCCTTTTGTGAATTCTGGATTTTTGGTGGTTGATTTCTAGAATTTGTGTTTCACCAATTTTCATGGATTGCATTGATAAGCTCTATCAATATTAGTGTTTTGGTGAATAATTTGAAGAATATGACATTCCTTTTGATGTTTGAGAATATTTGAGATATTGTATGATTTTTGTTGTTATCTGATGTATACTTGTCACAGTATGGCATTATTGTTATCATACGTTTTTGTGATATCTCTTATCCCATCTCATTTTATCTGATATTTATAGCTAGACTGATCCGTTTATTATTTTCTTCTTAAATAATACTCGGGTCAGACCGAGGTATTTCAGGTGCTTCTGCTTGACTTCTTATCTGGGTCCGTCACCTGACTTTTGGTTAACTACTTTAGCTTAGCAGTTTTTGTTAGTATACATTTGAGATAGAGACTCCTTGATGTATACTTACTCTTTTGCCTAGCACTTGTATCTATTCTTTTATGATGTAGTGGATCTTGTATGACCACTATCTTGATGTAAACTTCTATGTGATATATTTATATTTGTTTCTGCTTTTGTGATATGAATATCTGTGACTGATTTGTGTTATGTTTATTTCTATATTTGTTTCCGAAGCCCACATAGCCACTGTGTGGTAGCTTTGAGTTTGTATTTGATATGTCGGATTTCCTCTTGAAACGAAATGTAAGTTATATTATCTGACATATCGGTACTCGCACAAAGCAACTGCACAGATGGTCACTCCTCAACAGCCTTATTCTTCGAGCTAGTCGACGGCATTACCCCGTAATATCCTTGGCTAGTGTGAGTATAGAGGTGGGGCGTCAAAGTTGTACTTTGACTAGAACTAGCAGTCGATCTTAACTCCACACTACAAGTAGTCAATGCCTCCAGAACATTCCATTCAGCTAACATAGCTAACTCCACATTTTGATGTTTTCTACTAAGTGCATCCGCAACTTTTTTTTTATTTTTTCCAGTGTATACTCAATACCAAAATCATAAACTGCTAAAAAATCCAACCACTTCTGCTGTCTCATATTCAGCTCTTTCGGAGAGAATAAATTTCTCAAAGACTTATGATTCGTATACAACTCGAATCTTTCTCCTAAGAGGTAGTGTCTCCACACTTTCAAAGCGAAAATCACCACTGCCAACTTCAAATCATGAGTCAGATGTCTAACTTCAAGCGGTTTGAGCTATCAAGAAGCATAGGCAATCACTTTACGCCTCTGCATCAATACATCTTCTAATCCTATCCCACACACATCTGTATACACCACCAAATCTCTATTCCCATCCGGAATAACTAATACGGGCGCATTGGGCAATAAATGCTTCAACTCAAGGAATGCTTCCTCGCATTTATCGGACTAAGTAAACTTTACGTTCTTTCTGATTAGTTTAGTTAGGGGCGCTACTATCCATAAGAAATCCTTGATAAATCTTCGGTAATAACCAGCCATCTATGAAAACTCCTTATCTCAGTCACCGTCTCGGGTCTTTTCCAACTATTTACAGCCTCAATATTAGCTGGATCCACGAACAACCCTTTCTCTGAAACAGCATGACCAAGAAACTTGACCTTTTTCTTCCATAAATGACATTTCGAAAACTTCGCTTTTAGTTGATGTTGTCTCAACGTCTCAAGCACTATTTTAAGATGAATCTCGTGATCTCTTTCATCCTTAGAATATATCAGAATATCATCAATGAATACCAACACGAACCTATCCAAGTGCTCTTAGAAAATTTGGTTCATCAAGTCCACAGAAAAAGCATGCGCATTAGTTAATTCGAATGGCATCACTAACCACTCGCACGAACCCTATCTCGTTCGAAACGTCGTTAAAGGAATACTGTCCTCCGCCACTCTCAATTGATGGAACCCTATCGTAAAATCCAACTGGAAATATACTTTGGTTCCACTCAACTGATCAAATAAATCATCAATCCTCAGCAAAGGAGATCGATTCTTTATCATCTTCTTATTCAGCTTACGATAATCGATGCATAATCTTAACGATCCGTTTGGTTTCTTTACGAATACCGCGACCACTCCCTAAGGTGTATTGCCTGGTCTAATAAAACTCTTTCCTTCTAATTCCACTAGTTTCACCTTTAATTTCTTCATCTTAATAGGTGTCAGCCTACTAGGTGGTCAACTTATGGGTTCAGTTCCAAGTACAAGATCTATTCGAAACTTGATAGCTTGTTCGGTGGTAGTCCTATAACCGGCTCAAACACATCTGTGAATTCTCTCACAAGTAAAACCCAATTTATCTTATCTTCTACCTCCATGGTACCCAATGTAGCACCAATTTCTAAACTCGAATTCTTAACAGAGTATATGATTTGATCACTACTATTAAGGTGTCTCAATGATATTTTCCTATCTTGACAAAATATTCTAGCATCACTTCCATCCAACCAATCCATACCCAATATGATCCCAAAGCCCATAAAATCAAATACGTACAAACTATAGGAAAACTTATGAACTAACAAATCAAGTTCTAACAGGTCACATCTCATCCCCAGAGTTGCATACCCTCCTATTAGATTCACAGCCCTCAAGGACGTAACAAGTTATGATGGTTCTAAGCATAATTTATCTACATAACACTGAAATATAAATGAATCGGATGCACTGGTATCTAATAGTATCCTAACTGGTATGCTATGAATCAAAAGCGTACCTTCCATCATAGATTTTCCTTTCTCAACAGCAGTCGGTCTAGAAGATGATGGTTCCAAAGCAAAGATCTTTCCTTTGTTGGCTTTGACCGGCTCCAGACACTGATTCTTGTAATGCGCTATCTGGTCCCAGTTGAAACACTTCACACCTTTCTTATCTGCAACCTTCTTCCCTTGCCAGTCCGACACTCATGAGCAAAAAGTCCCTTCTTGTCACACTTGAAGCAAACAAGATAAGCCTTTCCTTTCTTAGCAGCTCCATCCTTTTGAGCTCCCTTCTTCCTATAGAACTTCCTTTTCTTATTATGAGAATTCTGGTTCTCCGCTGACTTCCCTTTCCCAAAAGTCACCAACATCTCTTCATTCCTGATAGCCATTTCCACCACTACATTCGATGGATCCCTTAGATGTGGCATGGTTGCCTTAACAATCTCCAACCTCAACCTCCAGATAAACTTCTCACTCCTTTTAATCATAGTGTCATTGGTGGCATATCCATACCTAGACAGCTCATCAAACTTAGAAGAGTACTCCAACACTGACATTTCCTCTTGCTCCAATTCCATAAACCTTCTGAGCAAGGTGGACTAGGCTACCTCAGATAACAATCTTTCCTCGAATCTTCTTTGAAATTCTGCTCAAGTCAATTGCTCTTCTGGCACACCAATAGTTACTTCTTTCCACCAATAAAGTGCAGCCCCTTGCAACAACTTTAAAGCTAATTTCCTTTTTTGTTGGTCCTCCAAATGCAAAAAAAATCTCTCATAATGCAACAGCTAGTTGTGACGATCTGCCTTTTCGACCCTCGAAAATCGACATAAATACACTCATTGTATAACATGCCGAACGATCGAATGCCGGAAAGATAGATTGTTGAGGAAAAAAGAAAGTAGGTAGAAGAAAAGAGAAACTAACAAAACAGAATCTCACAACGGATTGAATATCATACAATATAAATAGTTCTTTACACAAATCAAAACTGTAATATACATATCTCACATCAGAGTACACAAATCAATAATTACCAGCCTGGACAGTTATAACAATCCGCCCTCACAATTTGCTGGTAATTACAACAAAACACTGTAGCGGAATAAACAAGTACGAGAATACGTCTCGACCTCCAGCTCGTCTCTTGAGCTCCATAGCATCCTAACCTGAACCTGCAATACTCGGTCTAACCCGAGCATTATAATAAAATAACACCCGAGGCAATCAGGAAAACCAGCATGAGAAAACACACTCAATTTGAATTATTAAAGTTTTCAAAATCCTTTAAAAATCAAAGGTATCTCGTAAGACCATGCCACAAATAAACACGACGGATTTTTACCTTACGATAACCAAAACATTTCATATCAAAATCCTCTAATATTATAATAGTGTCTAAATACAAATACTTATTCAAATAGCTGAAATGCTTGCATCTCACGTTTCAGCATAGTTGGGCACATTTCATATCTTCGACTCCATGCTCTTGTTTTTCTTTCGAAAACGTACTCGTTGGATCGAAGTGGTTTTCGGATAATTTATCCGATCTTGCTCTCTTCGAAACAACGTTCGATATTTTCCGGTAAACTCAACCCCGATTCTTTATTAAATAAACAGACGAAATAAGATCGAAGATCACCTCCTAACCGTTAGTGGACGGATTTCCTTATAAACGTCCTAGAAGAACGAACGAGTCTATACGTATAGTATAGCACCTCGAACGGTAACTATACCATATAATTCCCGTATTTCTCCTAGATATTTCCAAAGTTATATTTTGGGTCCAGACTTGATAGTCGGTTATTTAACTATCAAATAAACAATCATTCAACCAAATATTCCATTTTTCACTGAAAAACCCCAAATCTCTTTTTAATTTAATTTTAATAATTTAAATTTCTTTATCCGGAATATGTGTACTTATCTTATTGAATTCAATAAATTTACAAGCTATCCTTCAAAAAAATTTGAAACCCTTTTTGAAAATAATGTGGAAAGTACCACTTCAGTATCAAACCATGGATTCACAGCTCAATGGTTACGTCTCTACTAGAGAAATCCAAGACTTAATTGCAGGAACTCACTGCTAGGCCTGTCAAATGGGTTTGACTTGACCCTTTTATGACCCTAACACGTTTGTCATGTTTATTAATTGAAAAATTAGACCCAACCCACTTGTTTTTAGGGTCAACCCATTTAACCCGTTTAAAACATTATCACTTGAAACGTCAAATACACATAAAATGCAAAATTGCAGCTGCATATAACACTGGAAATGCATTATGTATAGTCATATAACATTAATGTAAACTGACTGTATAAAACTGCATCAAATAAAAACAATATAACACTAAAAATGCACTAAGATAACAAGAATATCATGAAATATTATACATAAAGCTTGATGAAAGTGCATGAATATAAGTTTGAAACTGCAAAATGTGATAGAACTGCACTAAATAATAACAATTTAACACTGCGACTGATACCAATATAACACTGCGGTATATCAATGCATCAAATATAAAAACCAAAAATAAAAAACAAAGATGTAGACTAAAAAAATGGCCTTCAAAATTACTGAAACTGAATCATGCACATATGATACACTTTTTCAGTCACCCAGAAATACCTGCACATACAAATAAAATGTTACAGTATATAAACATGAACCAACAAGAGTATAGAATTGCATTACAAGAAGAAAAAAAGGAAAAAAAATAGTTTTGGCTTTTGAAAGCTTACAATATTTATACAATATAAACTGTCATATTTATACTTAAGTATACATCTAAAAGCTTGGCATATTCAAATTCAGATGCATACTTAAAACTTCCAAGATCAGATATATATATATATATATATATATATATAAAAGCTGTAACAAAGTCTACACTATGCACTGAATTGGAAAAATTTACTTTAAAAACTTTTTGCTACTGTGTTTTCCAGTGAAGTTTAATTTCATAACTGTAATTGTAAATGAGAAATTACATTAAGGAATCAATATTTTATCCTATTTCATAAAGTCTAATCAATATTCAGGCTCTTAGAAATATAAGCTTTGGTATTATATATATATATAGCTTTGAATATGTATAAATTTTGATATAAGGCAGCAGGTTTTGAAAAGTTAAAGACTTTGAAAAATGTTTGGATTTAAATATATATAAAGTTTTGAATATAGATTACCTTTAGGAATATTTGCATGGTTTTGCACAAATTAGCTTTAAAGTATGTATAAGTTCCAAATGTGTAGATTTTGAAAATGTAACAAGTCTTGGAAGTATATATCATTAGGTTGGACTCACTTTCAATATACATCAGCTTTTAAAGTGTTGGGCATACCAACTATGTACATGGAGGTTTGGGAATGTCAGGCTTTTGGAAATGTATTAAATTTTGAATACAAATAAGTATCAAATATATATTAGTTTTAAATATAAGGACATAAATTTCGAATAATAACAACTTTGAATATGTATCATCTTCAAACATATATGGGTTTTAAAGTATGCAAGTTTCACAAAAACAGATTTTGAATGCATGAGTTTCAAATACATAAGTTTTAAGTGCATATAAAGTTTCAAATGCTTATCAGCTTTCAAGTATGAAATCTCTCAAATATTCGAGTTCATATATAAAGAGATTTCAACTATACGTGAGTATCAGGTTTCATTCATTCAAAGATTTTCAAATATATATAAAGTTTTGTATATATGCAAGCTTCTGGAAGTACGTTAGCTTCGGATATTCATAAGAGTTGGTTTCATAAGTGCAAGCTTTAAACATGTTTTGGGTATCATGGATATAAAGTTTTTATACATGACAGTTTCATATAAATTGTTACCAAATATTAGTTTCGAAAATAAATGTACAAGCTTTGAATAAAGGTATATGATTTCAAATATAAGAGCTTTTGAACCTGTGAAAAATCAATTTTGAAATATATCTCAAGTTTCCAACAAAAGTGATTTGTGGCATGTGCGCAGTTTCAAGTTTGTATAATTTCGAGACATGTATCATTTTATGTAAGAAAGATATATACAAGATTTCAAGTTCAAGGAAAACTTCGAACTTCAGGTAAAGGCGTAAGTGTTAGGTGATTCCAAAAATTATCAAGTGATATCGAATGGATTAAACAATGTTGTATGTCAATGTCAAATGTTGTAATTGTGTAAATATATGCTGTGAAATTTGTGAGAAAGAATTTAAAATTTTCTGCAAACATACGTTAGTTTGGGAGCATGTTTATTTATATCGTTATCACTAGGGACATCTTATACTTTTGTCTGTCAAGCATTTTTTATTTTCGATTAGTACTTGCAACATATACTAACTTGATAAAAAAGAAGTCATACCGAAGAAGTGACAGCATGAATATTTTGAGCAGTACAGTAAATGTAAATATTGAAGCATTTTTCCTCAGCTCATCTGCCTGAATCAAATTATGAGTAATAGCCATAAGTAGTTACACGATCATTTAGTGGACATGTTTGAATAGAAGAATTTTGAGAAGTTATCACCATCATTTAGTCATTTAATATTTGATTTCTGCTGGTTCCCTACTGCATGGTTGAGTTTGAAAAGACTACATGTACATAAAGACTATCTTATATTCATGTACAAGATTAACAGCAAGTTATCAATAAGGAAGTACCTGATCCTATAGTGAAGTTATAATATTCATACGAGTTCATGAAAATTAATAAGGTGGATCAAGGCTTAAGAGGGTTGAGGTGAGCGAGCTCAGGTGCTTCTTCAGCGGTCTTGCAGCATCCCCTACATCTGCCAGAACGTATGGGTTTGGGAATGCAACATAGGTAGGGGCAGCCTGAAAGTTATTTGAACAAGGGGTGAAACCCTGAAAGTTATTTTAAAACACACGCAATGCACATGCATAACCGCTCAGTATACTAGAAATAAGAAAGAAATGAAACATTATGTGATATATGAATAAAAATGAGAAAGACTACTAAAACTGGTATATAAGTTAGTGGTCCTACGGACTACCGTAGTAATAGTTTGTTTAATGAAAATATACCGGAAACAAAACATACAAACATAATGAGATTTATTATTCAATATTTAAATCAGAAATGACAAAAATACTAGACAACGTAAAAGGTAATTTATAATCATTATCTACAAGCAGAAGCATATTTAATATGGATACATATGGACCATGGTGATTCTAGTTTGAATAACAAACATTGTGCTTAATACTGTAAAAAAGCAAAGCAAAGCAAGAACAAATAAACTAAACTTAAAAGCTTTAATATGCTTGCAGAACAATTATTACACTTGATTATTGCTATATATTAGTAATGAAATTTTAAATTCACTTCAAGGAGTACTCTTGCATTCTTTTGTAGGTTACATTAAAAGGTTAGAGCAAGGGTGAAGTTTGTGCTCATTTAACAATTCCATATTAGCATTATATTTTTAATTAAAAACTAAAGTCAATTAGTTTCGTATTTTCTCAAGTTGACTGCAATTTTCCTCAGCCTTGTCAACTCCACGCCTTGATTAATGGATGCATTAAAACAAGGGAATTCACATCAATGAAATATCAAATTAAGTCAAAATACGTAATCTAGCACAATTAAATATCCATATGAACAATTCTTTTGACTGATTGAATACAGATGTTGATTGCGTATAGTTTCAAATAGTAAAATGGTATCTGTATTTATTATGCTTAGGTCATTTACTTCTGTGTTAAAACTGGAAGACTGGTAAGAAATAACAGTAAACTTTCATTTATCATCAAAACACCAATTCACTATGTATCCAACTCTCCTATCCTATGCCTTATGGGAATTCATTCGACCCTTTTTTTAAATAATGCTTCCTACCTATAGAACTGTGTAATCTAAAACTGCATTTGATAATATGACCAAAGTATGCGTACTAGGAGACAAAAACCTGAATAATAGTTTCCACCACATATATATTGTATTAAACCACAATACCTTCAGCTTGTAGTTTGTCAAACATTTATCCATTAGTCGGGCATGAAACTATCGTGTTGTATTCAAACTTGTTATAGCAAAGAGAAAAAAGAGAACAATGGAAAGGGTATTGCCCAACATCAATAACATGGTAAGTTAAACCTGAAAATAAGTCAATCAAAAACGCAATACCTTCAAACCCACAGTTGTATTGATCCAAAAATTGCAACAAGAGATAGATCCAAACAATTTCGAGTGATGGCGAGGGCGATTATTTGAAGGGAATCGAGCGGATTATGGAATTAGGGATTTAGAGATGAGATGCCGACATCGTATTCTTTTTTAAGAAACAAACTTTTGGAAATTAGGGTTTTGGACGGGCAGCGGGTAAACAGGGTTGTATGGTTTTTAAGCGGGCTGAATGGGTATTGACCCAATGCAAAATATAATTGAAATAGTTTAACCCAACCCAATTAAAAATGGGTTAAAAGGGTTGGGTTAAAGGGTTGTCTTGAATTTTGACAGCCCTACTCACTGCCTCCGATTACGCAATGCGGTTATACCATTACTTCCCGAAAACTTTATTTAATAATTATCTCAAAATAATGCCTATGAGTTTCTAAAATAAATTTCCAAGTTTAATCTAGGAAAATATACTTCAATAAAAGTTATTATACAAAACCATATTAATATTTAATAATTTATCTTTTAAAACAACAATGCTGACTAATTCTTAAGTAATAAATAATAAATCTTTAACAATCATTATAAGGTAACTAATTAATAATTAAATATGTTATAAACAATTTAAAAAAATTAAACAACTAATTTCTAGAATATTTTTAACAATTTTAAAGTTACTTAGTTAATAATTAAAAATCCTCTTTTTAAAACAAGCCCAATTTCTCGATTTTAATTTCACATCATAAATTTGGAAATCTTACTTGAGTCCGGTATAACCAATTTTATACTTATTTCCGAATTCGCTTCTATTCTTCCGATCTATTAAAAATCTCGATTTAAAAATTTCCTTTATATTTAAACAAGTGCCACTTGAGAATTTATTATTTAAAATCCTTTTTATATACTTTTATCCCAAAATCTCTATTTACAATATCCTGAATTTGTTAAGTACAAACTTCAAAACCCTTATTTTACCCAATTAATTTATCCAAAATTCTATATAAATGTTTTACTTCAAAATGCCTATTTAAAATCCTTTCCCAATTCAACCATATTTTATTAGTATTTAAAAATTTAAAAGTACCAAAATCTAGGTCAAAACTGCCATAGCATCCCATCAATCAAAATCACATGATAATCTATCACAGAATTATTCAAACAAACATATATCACTATATATGAAATTAAATTCAACATTTTTGAGGAATCCAGTTGGATCCCTCCAACCTGTTTCCTTGCATCCATAGATGTTAATACAATATAAAAATACCAATTCCGCTTCGAGGCGGAATATCGCGGTATATAGGGTCATCTGCTATTATGTGGGGCGCATAGGGTCTCATCCGCTATATATGCGAGAATATCAATCACTCCAACATATATACTATTATATATAATATCACATTCAACTGACAATAATTTACCAGTTCAACCAATAAATCATTAATTAATTTTAACTATTTAAAATTAAAGCCAGCAATCCAAAATTGAGTGAGATTAACTCACCTTGAGTTTCAATTTGCCAAACGTTCAAATTTTAAATTAAATCGAACATGTTCGATTTAACCCAAAATTGTAACTCACTCCGAATGCCTCCAGATCTGCTCCAGAGCGTAGTGCTCGTCCCCACGATCTCGTCGCCAGTTGTTTCGTCCAATTTCGACCTCGTATGACAAAGATACAGATTTTTAAAGATTGGAATATAATTTACATAAATAATTTACTTACTTTTTTTTATTACCAAAGGAAAATCATGATCGTAGATCTGGATCAAGAAAATCACGGCCGTCCCCTTTCCTTCTCTAACGCGTTCGTTCCCGTTCGAGCAACCCAACTCAACATGCTTTGACCAACGTTAGCTCCCCCATCGACCACCTGGAACGCGATCAGCGACCACCATCTCGAAGCCCTATCCCCACTCCATCAACGCCCAAGGCCATGCGAAGCTCGGCTGCCCCTTTCTCTCGAATTTTGTGCTTGAACTCGCGACCTTCTCGAGCCGATTCTGGCGAATCTAAACAACCACCGACGATCTTAACCCTTCAACTTGTAGAGCTTGATGAGCTCTTCAACTTTCATGTTGGGAGCTTTTTCTAATAATGCGTGGATCGAGAGATCCGAGGGAAAGAAGGTTAGAAGTTTTTCGGCCATTGAATTTTTGGAGAGGTGGCGGCTGCATATTATTGCTAGGGTTTACTGTTGGCCATATTTATATGCATGCTTATATTATTTAATTATTATTTTCACAATTAACTAGCTTTTTCGGACAAACTCCAAACGAAGCATGCCGCTTGATGTTTATAATGTTTTTCTTCTATTCCAAACACAATGGAACGTGTTTCGGGGCCTAATCCGATCGTATGTGGAAGATAGCTTTTCGAATCGAATTATTATTAAATTTTCGATATTTATTTCAACGCGTTTCCATCCCGTACGTCCAAACGGTAACTCCAAATGCTACAAAATTTGAAATCCGATAATAATAAACTATTACGGATCCAATGGAACTGGTTTCGTCAAATTCCGAGACTATGTCCCGGAAGGCTAATTTAACGCGTCGATTAAATCGAACAATTTTCAAAATCGACGGAATTGCTTGAAATTCAATTTTAAAAATTTACTAACTCGATTATAATTCAAATAGAATTTATATTCATATTAGAAATCATCCCAATTTATATTAAATCAAAATTCCATTATTTACACTATTACCATATATTAAATTCCACTATTAAATTAATATATAAATTCCCAAATTTTAACTTATCGATTTTTAATTCCATCCAAAAGTCCAATATTATAATCCTAATCCCAATAGAATTTAGATTGACTTAAAAATCATTTTTTTTCACGTTTAACTCCAAATCCACATAATTACCCAATTTCAAATATTAAATCTACTATTTACTGAATCCGTTAATCGCTATATTTGAAATTTTAAACTATTTCACTGATTCTTCCATATTCAAAATCAATTAATAATTCAAGTTCAACATTTAAAAATGAATTAAATGTTCAAAAAAAAAACGACCAAAATCCCAGGTCGTTGCACTAGTTACCCACTTCAATATCATTTTCGTTTCCTAGAAAAGGCTTCTCACCTAAACTGGTGTAGTCTCGACTCAGTTTGGCATAGTTATTGCCCATTACCACGGGATTAACTTCTCGCGCATTAGCAGATTACCTCCAACTACTCTTGAAGCTACTCCAGCTTGCACCAGATTGATGAAAAATTGATACATGGTCTCCATATCTACTAGTGGGGTCGCAGCACCTACATTGGCATTTGCATTTTGATTAGCATTTGCCTGTCGACTGGATTCCTTTTGGTGTTGGGCCAAGCATTTCACTTTGTTATGGTGCTTCTGCCACCTAGATTCACTCTCCCATTTCCTGCCTCCATATCTTTCTTTCTCATAAATCTGCATATGAGCCTTAGTAAGATATTGAAGAATGGTCTAAGAGAGAGGGGATAATAGAGATAAAATACATACTTATATATAGCAAATACAAGTATGTTACTATAGCATTAACAACTACTCTTGAAGTATGTTTTCAAAAAATCTTTTAATCTTTTAAGTTTGACATAAACATATGCTCTAGTACCAACTTGTAACATCCCCAATTTTGAGGCCCAAAACTAACCGCTATGGATGCTACAGTCATCTATAGTTGTTAATTCCCGATGACAAAATGCGATTATGTTAATCATATCAATATTCAGAAGCATATGAATATGAAAAATATTAAACACAATTTTTCTTAACAAATCTTCACATTTCATTTCACAATTGATATTTCATATTCATTACATAATCCCATTCGCAAACTCACGTTCAAAGAAATTATAATTATTGCAAAATACTCCAAGAGCGACATATGAAGATGGCCCTTTAGTTGATCAGAGTCTAGTACTTGGCATTTATACAACTTGCCATTACATACATTCAAGCAAAATCAAACACAACGGAATTAAATAAAGCTCCTAATAACTAGATTGCCTCTTGCACGTCTCCGAAAGCTTATTCATCTAATGAAAACCTGAAAAACCCTTACTCCCGACCTACTCAATTGAGTACCTGAAAGTTTAAGGGGAAAAACAAAAACTTTGGGTCAGACAAAAAGTCTAGTGTGAATAATAACCTACCATCTCGAACCAAATAGATATCTAGTCAGACCACACCGCTGAGTGGAACGGGTTTCCCCCTCACTAGTATCTTAGCAAAAATACATTAACCATATATTGAGCTCCTGCATCCATAATAGTTAAAACACAATAATATATGATGATATGCAAGCGTGCAATATACCTTGGATTACCCATCCCAAATTATAAGACTATCTGACTCAATTTATAGTTTTTCTAGGGTCACTATGAACCTATTAATTTTCATGGGCTGATTAATTATCTGTCCCAAGTCTTAGGGACAATCCGTGCAACTTTATAATTTTCATAGGATCACTCAAAACAATTGGTTTCTACCAATAACCTTCCAATCATAGTTTTCATGGGATTACTATGAACCAATTTGATTCTCCAATAACTTCTTTCATTTCACAGTTTTTATAGCATCACTAAGAACTTATTAGATACCCTCCAATAACATTCCAATCATAGCTTTCATGGGCTTACTATGAACATATTGGACTCTTTCAATATCCTGTCTAAATCAATAATTTTTTGATCAGTTTTAGGCATCCTACATTTTTGATCTACCTGATCTCCTAGATGTAATTCTACTCACTCAGGAGTTAACTCTGTTTACACTCACTACTGGGTCAACCTAGCTGGTTATTCTACCCTTAATGTCCCAAAGTGCAGTTATGGGTCATAAATGATGTGAGTATGACAATAACAATTATGCATAATAACTGATCAAATAAATACAAGAATATATAGTATCCATCATTCAATATGTTCAATCAATAATCGTTTTATGTCTTATAGTTACTTAATCATAAGTAATATTCTCTTTGGTAATTTTAACACAAAACTTGGGCTATTCCATAATTAAAATCCTTGAACCCATTTTCATAGTATATGATTAATCCCTTTAATTCATATTAAAACAAGGAAAAACTTAGCTCTTTATATTACCAATTTCTTATACCATTTTATAGTACCACTGATATTTTCGATGAAGATATGAGAGTGTCACACCTCATCCTTATAGGGTATATTGCTAAAATAAGTAAAAATATATTTATCTTTGAAAACACGCGGCATCAATAAGGTCGACGTGGGTCGTCGCCTCTCTTGATGTCATACTTTATATAAAAGCGTTCTGATTTCATAAAATCATAAGGCTATAGTGTCGATAGTAACCATTTCACATAACATAAATGTATGGTCGTCGACTCTATTCAAAATAGCCTTCATTATTTCAAACAGATGGACGTTGACATTATTAACTATCGACATCGATGTCTTATTTCACTTCGAAAGTAATTAATGGCGGCATTAACCAAATAGTGGGTAGCGGCGTCGTTCAAAACCTTAGTGAAAACATGCGGCGCCGATGCCGTCTAAAACAAGACAAAGTTCGGGGAGCTTAATGAAAGGCGGTATAGGTATGCTTGCGAGGAGCTATGTCGACATCGATCTTAGTGCCGAATACCATACATACGCGCTTCGACCTTATAGGAACCACTCCATACCGCCATCGTTGATATCATGTACTTCCCTTAAGATCAACGGCGACATCAATGGTTTCGACTCAAAAGGGAGTCGACACTAAACGAAGGTGCATGGCATTCTTGTTATTATTATTAAAACTAATTTATTTCTATATAAAGCCTATACTTTTCCACCATCTCTTAATCTTTGGCAATTTATTATTAGTTGAAACAATCTTTAACATATTTCTTTTCAAAAAAATCTGTCGCACCCTATTTTAGCACAAAAATCACATTTTCACCCATTTAAATATTATTAATCATTTAATATTCTCATAAGCATTTCAAACTTATTAAATTCACATCAAATCAAAAACCCTTGGGAAAAATCCTATAAATTCATCGAAAAACAGAAATAACATATTATTTATCATATAAAAATTTCAAGGCCAAAATCATTATTTAATTATTTTTAATAATTAAAACCCGAATTAAATGCCCATTCTTCCGTAGGAAATTTGTAAAATATTCACATTAACTTGGAAAACTATGAAATTAAAAAAACATCTTCAAATTATTATTTTACACATCATACCATAAAATCAAGTCATTTGGAGATCATTAACTAAGGTTTTGCTCTTAAACCTATCATTTAAGTTGAAAAAATCCATTTATTTTATCATTAATTCAAAACATGGCAAAAATCAAGCATGGCATCTCATTCAAACATCAATCCATTTGGTTTCATATCAAAGTTGAAATTAAACAATCATAACACAACAAAAATGAGATGGATTTGACTATAATTCACCTTTATTTTATAATGAGAATTGAGACTTGTTGATTTGAATTGGTTCCCTTAGCTCTTCCCAGGTTTTTCTCCCTCTTTTCTTCTAGCTTATTATCGGCCTTGATTTTCTTTCTTTGATTGTTTTTGTTTTGTGAAAACTGAATGATATTGGAGCTAAGGGTTTTAAGGGATGAAAGGTTCATCTAGTCCTATTTTACCACTCTCATATTTTTTTTATGTTTTTAAGTCATTAAAAAAATCATATCAATTTGTTTAATTAAGGCATGACCTTAATGTTTATCAAATCTCAATTCCTCATCTCACTATGCATCACATCATTCTATTTAATTAATCTAATTAAATTTCCTGAATAATGTTAATCAAAATTAGGGGTGTTACACTAAGCTTTCAATCTCTCCGAATTCTTGCTGAGCCCAATCCGCCCGCTCTCCGATGAGGGGACCAATGACCAAGCAAGCCCATCCACTTACTGTCCTGTGAGGGGACTTACTTTCTATACAAGCCTATCCACTCGCTCTCCAGCAGGGGAGCTTTCACCTTGCTCTCTGGTCTCGTGTCTCTAGATGAGACTTAAAGCAATCAATATCGTACAAGCCCATCCGCTCACTCTTCGACAAGGGGACATGCACCCTGCACTCGTACAAACCCATCCGCTCGTTCTTTGGCAAAGACACTTGCACCCTGCACTCCGGTCCCGTCTCCTCGGACGTAACTTAAAGCTATCAATATCAGTCATCACATTCAATGTGGATTTTTCAGAAATCAAATACTCAAATCAGAGCAAACAAGCAGAAACCCTAGTTATCCATCCCCAACATCCGACTCAAAGCGTGCCTTGGGACCAATCTAGATTCTGCACACCTGATTGCGGTCTGAGATTATTGTTGTTCTAAATAATCATCCTAAACATCCGACTCAGAGTGTGGCTAGGGATTAATCTAGGCCTCGTACACGTGTAAGCAGTCCGAGGTTATCGTTATCTTATTCAAAGGAAGAAAAAGCAAGGCGAAGAAGTTGAACTTGACCCTCGACCATGCTGATCATGGGATTTCAAGTCTCGAACTAGATCCCTGGTTGTTCCTTGATGCATTTGTTGTAGATGGTGGTTGCTCCGGCCGTACCATTGCAGTTTGGTTCCTCACGTATTGTTGTAGCCGGTTGCTCTAAACCTCTATCAAATCACAAAGGTATTTACACTCGTTCATTTCATACCCTTCTAGCTTATGGAAGATGCAAAAAATTTCGTATTTTCTCTCCTGATCAATGGGCACTCTCCAAGCTGGCTTTCGATAGGGGATCTACCCCTAGTGTCCAGATATATCCTCTCCGGGGTCTAGGTTAGATCAGTGTAGGAAAAGAATTTCGACTCCCTCCTTTGTCATTTCGATTCTCCAAAGTCATCATCAGCTCTTCTTATTCCTTTATCTTTTCTGTTTCCTGCTTCGTACAGTCCTCTATCATCCACAACATTAATTTCAGCATTCTTAGCTTCGGCGTCTTCCTGATGCAAATATCTCTCAGCTTTGAGGTAGAATTCCACGAGATCCATCGATGTTCCAAAGCAATCTCGAAATCAGTTTTGCTTGCGACTCCAAATACTGCCGCCATTAAGATTATGGATGGATTCGGCTTAGCGATGGCTGCAGTTGCCGCATTGAAAATTGCCAAATAGCTTCTCAATGTCTCTCCGGGACTTTGTTTCATGCTTGATAGCATTACCACATTGTTTGGTCAAAAGACAAGAAATCTAAACTCACTACAAGAAAACCAATTTTTAGTTGCATAAATTGGCAGCGTTTGTAACTAAATGCCACCCTAAATACTTGGGTTTGTTTTTCTTTATGTGGAAAACGCAACGATTAATATTTCGTTAACCCGCCAAAAATTTTCGCCAAAAATTTCTAAGTCCCTCCCAGCCAAAATTTCTAACTCTCTCTGCTCTCAAATTTTCTATGTTTCAAATTTTCTTATTCTCATTATACTTCTCTCACAACTACAAATCTATATTCCAATTAAAACCCTAGAACCATAACTAAAAAATCATCTCTCTTCACCAGCAATCCCATCGCTCAACTCGTCGGTGCCGCTAAGATCTAGCATAACCTATCACCAAGTCTCCAACGAATCTCGCTCTCGTATCTACGCGGTTGAAAATTATTTAGTAGGAAAGCTAAAGCAGCTGATTTTATTCAAATTGAAAAGGTAATGCTTTTAGTTATTAATTTTTGTTTAAATTCAAGCTGAACCATTAATAGTATGATGTTAGTATTGGGTAGGAATCTTGTTGTGCTTCTCTTCTGTCAAAACAAAAGGCAAATAAAAATGCGTCTTTTACATTTATAAGAAAGAAACCCAAAATAATCAAGAAAAAGATCGCGAATTGCATCTGGTCGCGAATGGAATTTGAATTGGTGATTCAAGGTGGGTAGGATGGGTTTGATTTGACGATTGAGGCTTGATTGGCCGGTGGTGGAGTTTCTTGCAAGTTGATTTGAGGTCGAATGGTGGTTATTGGCAATTGCGATTTGGTGTTCCAATGTTCAAGTGAACGGGGAGGAACGAAATTGGGTGGTGTAGGATTTTGTGTTGCAGGTTTTTAGGAGTGTACAGGCAAAGGATGATGGCAGCAGTATGTAGAGGTAAATGGCAATTTGAAGGAGAATGGTGTGCAGGGGTAGTGGTAGAGGTAATGTAGAGTAGCTGTAAATTATGTGTGTTGTGGGATGATGCCATTGATATGAAGAAGGCAAATAGTTGATTTTTATGGACTTGTAGGTGGGTGTTTGCTGGTCTGCAGGCAGTTTTGCCAGTGGCAGTTTAGATGCAGGGATGCTAAAGGAATAGAGATGGTTGTTTTAGGCTGTGTGTATGGAATATTGTGTTTGTTTGATGGTTTGATGTGGTGATGGTGTGGTTGTGAGGATGTTGAGGTGGTAGTAGGGACTGTTGTATAGGTTTGCTTTGGATTGGTTTATTGTAGGAAGGAGACAATTTAGTGGATGTTTAGAGAGGAAGGTAGCTGTTTTGTTTCAAATGTGTTTGAAATGTATGCAAAGGTGATGTGCAGAGGTAGGTGTATATTGGTTGCACAGAGGTGAGTGCTGGTAGTATTGATGATGGAGAAGGAGGAAGTGGTGATATAGGAGATGGTTTTAGTAGTGTGTAAAGGAAGTTGATTTGCACAGAAATGCACACTATTGGTATGCTTAAAGAGGTTAAGGAGGTTTGTGACTGTGGAGTAGGGTGTGTGTCTCTAGTGATGGGGAACTGTTATTGGCTGGATATGATGTTGGAAAAGTGGAGGACTTATGTAGGGATGGTTTTTTGAATGAATGACAGGGGTGTTTGATGAAGCAGATGGCAGAAGTTAGGTGGTGGAACACTGGTGGGTTTTAATGTTGCTGTTGTTTTTCAGGATGTGTGGTGAAGTGGTAGAACTTGTGAGGAGCAGCAGTGAAGTTCCAGGGTTGACAACGCTTGGATGGGAAGTTGAGTGATGTATATTGGTTGTGGCAAGTATATATGCACAGTTTATGTGATTGGTGTGTGGATGTATGAACATAAGTGATAGGAGGTTGGTTGTATGTAGGCAGAAATGTATGGAAGTTGTATATAGTTGTGTTCAAAAATCAAGTAGTGGAGATGTATGGCAGTGTATGTTAATTGTAGTACGACTTGCAGCTTGAGGTGGTTGCAAGGGGAAGGTAGTGACAGTGGATGTGTTGAGGAGGAGGTTGAGCAGTTTGTACAGTGGAACAGAGATTAAAATGGCAGTAAGGCAATTGTTTATAGGTTATGTGCACATGCACAGTGATACAAGGCAAAGGGGTGTAGTGGCAAGGAAAGGAGTAGTGACAGGATAGTGAAAGAAGTAGTGATACAAGGCAAAGGGGTATTTGATGGCAGTATTGCTGGGTGTGGTTGGTGAAGCAGAGGAGTAGAGATGCAGGGATGTTGAGAGAAGAAGGAGGAGTAGCAGTTGATGTTGAAGATGGTCAGAGGGAGGTGAGATGAAGTATGGACAGGTGGTGATTGAGGAATGCAGTGGTAAACAGAAGTGCACAGCGATAAACAGAAGTGCACAGAAAAAAATGTAATGCAGAAAAATGAAATGGAATATATATTTTTTTCTTTTTGAAATGAAATTGTGTATAGTAGAAAAAGATTGTATGTAGGAAAATTCTTACTAAAAACATTTTGAAAAGGTGAAGATGGTCTTTAAATATGCATTCATGAATAATATTGATTTTGGTCATTTGATTTTATTTTACAGATGGAGAAGTAGGCAGCTTTAGATTGCTCCCAATAACTCATGTTGCAAATATTATTAGGGAGACATATTTATATACGCCAAACTGTTGCCTTGTCATAATCGATTTTCTTATACGTCATGGGTATGAATCAATTCAACTTGCTATCTTTCTGTTATTTCTTACATACTTTGTCTAATCTGTTCAATTCAATGTTTTGGTAGGAGTATCATAATTCGCTATTTCTTTAAAAAATTAAAACTATTAAACTTTTACCCTTTCAATTACTCAATTCATTCGACAATATAATGCAAGTTGAAAATCGTTTGGCAATACATCGCCAAATAAGACCGTTTTCCTTGGTCGGTGATGTGTGTCTAATTAACAAAAATTCTGTTTGGTCGGTGATGTGTGTGCCCAATACCCAAATGTTAAAATTCTTTAGAAATAAAATTCAAGCCCGAAAACCCCCTTCTCTATTGAACGGAAAAATTGAAAACGCAATCTAAAAAAAAAGATTGCGAAATCGCGAATTGGGAAAAAATGCCGATTTGGAATTTTGAGTGCTATCGGCTCTTTTGGTTGCGATTTGCTGAGATACGGAAGCAATTTGTTGTGGCTATGGGCGAAGGAAAAACATTTGGTGGTTGAGTTGGTTTTCGCTGTTGTGGGTGGTGTTGTGGGAATGGAGTAGGTGATGGTTTTGTGAGGCGATTGAGTGGGCAGTACGGTTTTAGGTAGTAATAAAGAGAAATCAGTGAAGCATGGTTGTAGGTGGAGGAATGCTCATTTGTATGCAGAGGGTGTTGAAGTGTAGTTTGGAATGGGTTTGTAATTGGGGAGGAGAAGGTTGGTGGAGGAGCAGGTTGAAGGTGGTCTGAATGTTGATGGCAGTGGTATTGAGTGTTTTAGTAGTTGCGGTTTGTAGATGAGTTATGAAGTGGTGCAGTTGTTGTGATGATGTTGTATGGAAATGTTTGATGGTTTGTTTTAGAGTTGTAATGGAATGTGTGTGGTGGCATATAGGTGATGTTGGAGTGCGACAGTGGTTATAGGCTGCAGTTTGGTTGTGGAGTGGGTTTGGAAGTAATGGAGTTATTCAGGTGGGTTGGTGGTGGTTTCTAGTTGTTGAGGTGTTGAAGGTAGAAGGAGGGTGGTGGTTGGATGGTGGAGGTTGTAGGCAGAAGTGTGTCAATGGGATTGCGGTTTCTTGGTTGTAGTGAGGTGATGGTTTAGAGAAAGTAGTTTGGAAGGTGAAGTGCAGTTGATGTTGTACTGGAGATAGTCAAGGCTGGAGTTTGCAGGTGGGTGAGGCAGAGGAGGTGATGTGGGATTACAGTGCAGCAATTTGTTGTTGATGTATTTGATGTGTTGTGTTGCCAATGAGGTTCTGTTGGATGTTAATAGTGATGTGCACTGTGATACTAGCAGTGAAGTTGCTGGAGTAGTTGGAAGAAAGTGGCAGTTCAAGTGAAGGCAGTAGGTTGAGGGAAGAAATGATTGGCCATTTGGTGAAACAGTTGACTATGTGAAGTGCTTGTGAACTTGGTGAAGTGGTGAAGGAAGTTAAACTATAAATTAAACTAAAGTTAGTTTACATGGGTTGGCATAGTATCAAACAGAAGCAAAGTGAAGTAACCTTATAAGTAGGTTCTGAGCCTGAAAGGAATATAGATATCCGATGCAAACATAGACCTACGACGTTTTGTTAAAATTAACTAAGTTTTGTTAAAATTAAGCAAGTTTTATAAAATTAACTAAGTTTAAGTTAACTAAATTTTATAAATAATAATAATAATATAACTAATTTAACAAAGTTTTACAAATAATAATGATGATGAATTAACAAAGTTTATAAAAATTAACTAATATTATAATAATAATATAATAATTAAGTTAACTGAGTTTTAATAGTAATAATAAATGAACTAAGTTAACCGAGTTTTATAAATAATAATAATAATTAATTAATTAACCAAGTTAACCAAATTAATAAAAATTAACTAAGTTTTGTTAAAATTAAGCAAGTTTCATAAAATAACTAAGTTTAAGTTAACTAATTTTATAAATAATATTAATATAACTAATTTAACAAAGTTTTATAAATAATAATGATGATGATGATGATGAATTAACAAAGTTTATAAAAATTAACTAATATAATGATAATAATATAATAATTAAGTTAACTGAGTTTTAATAATAATAATAATAATAATAAAAAATTAACTAAGTTAACCGAGTTTTATAAATAATAATAATAAATTAATTAATTAACTAAGTTAACAAAAATTAACTAAGTTAACAAAAATTAACTAAGTTTTGTTAAAATTAAACAAGTTTTATAAAATTAACTAAATTTAAGTTAATTAAATTTTTATAAATAATAATAATATAACTAATTTAACAAAATTTTATAAAAAATAATAATAATGACGATGATGATGAATTAACTAAGTTCATAAAAATGAAATAAGTTCATAAGAACAACAACAACAATAATAATAAAATTAAGTTAAATCGAGTTTTAATAATAATAATAATAATAAATTAACTAAGTTAATCGAGTTTTATAAATAATAATAATTATAATAATAAATTAACTAAGTTAACCAAGTTAATAAAAATTAACTAAGTTTTGGTAAAATTAATTAAACAAGTTTTATAAAATTAACTAAGTTTAAGTTAACTAAATTTTATAAATAATAATAATATAATTAATCTAACAAAGTTCCATATATAACTGTAAGATTGGACTTTATTTATTTCATTTCGTTTATATCTTTGATTATTTATATGACGTTATTTATAGTATGATATGCTTGTACAATGCTATAGATATTTGATATCAGATTTAAAGTCCTACGAATTAACATAATTGTTTGACTATATGTTGTGCTTTCACTTGTGCAGGCATTGGATTTCCGAAGAGAGCAAGGTTGGACTTTTATGGTTCTAGCTTTCACTTGTGCATGCAACAAAGAATTATGGGTAATCGAGCATTTTGTTAGCACCAGTTTGGTATAACATTTTATTAGTACTTGGTGTGTAAATTTGTATACGAATGGTTATTGTATGTGAGTTTGGTTATTTTATCAAAAAACTATTGTATTAGAATGTTTATGGATATCCTATTTGATTATATGATTAATATGTTTTTTTAATTGTTTGAATATGATGATTATGTGAGCGATTGTTGATTGATATAGTAGAAACAAAATAGACCATCAACATGAAATAATAGCATGAAAAAATAGTGCAAAATGATCATCAACTTTTGTAGCGTTTCAAAAACGCTACAGAAATACATATAGTGGCGTTGAGTAAACGCAACCGTAAAGTAGGGGTAAAGTTGGAAATTCTATTGGTAGCGCCAAAAAACCTTTTTGTGGCGTCTTTAAAATGCTACAAAAAGATTTATGGTCGCGTTTGAGAAACGCTGCAATAAAAGGATTTATAGTGGCATTGAAATAAATGCAACTAAAAATCATGGATTTTTAGTTGCGGGATTTATCACGGCGTTTATCAAAACGCTACCATAAATTTTGGTAGCGTTTTTTGTGCGCCACCAAAAATAAAATTTCTTGTAGTGACTATCTTATGAACTTATTCCCCAAATTAATCCATGTGCTTATGGACCCATTCTCCAGCTATCTGAACAAGATCGCCGCCAAGTCCATTAAGTGTAATGGGAAACACTATCTCATTACCTCCTCAGAAGCACCCAACACCTCCATATGTCGGATGTATCTCATCAGATAAACCGTTTGATTTGACTATCCATCATACATTTATAGTGTTGGAAGCTTGAAATCTGGAGGATTCCTTGCATTTTGGATATTAGAAGTGAATGGATTCTTGTTTACGTCCTACAAACTCTGGTCTTAGGCCCACCTTTAACTATTCTTCTAATATATTTTGCAATTTGGTTTTCACCGTCCAATGAAGGTCTTCTTCCAAAAGCAATATTATGCCCCTTGTTCCTGTAGGGGAACTCCAGCACATACTCCTCTGGACGCACGTTAACGTTCTGATCTGCACCTCTGGATTCATTCTGGCCTTCATTCCTACGGGGAAGCTCTGTCACATATTCTTCCGGTCGTTACTTATTCGCATTTTGATTTGCGTTTCTAGCTCCAGTACTGCCCATTCTCAACATCTCAGCAATCACACCAACATTGCCCTCGAGTATCGTTCTCTCAGTACCGAGTAGATTTGGGTCGGTACCGAGTTGTTTTGCTTGTGTGGGCATTATTCTAGTTTGCTTCGCTCTAACTCCATTTGTTCCTGCATTATCTCCTTACACTTCGTTTTTAATTCCAACAGCTCCAGTTATTTCTTGCCATCCTTTGAAGAAATCCTTCAAGCATTTCCTATTTTCGAGTCATTGTTCCATCCTGCATCTTCTTCATCATTTTCTCCATCTCCTCTCTGGTCACGTAGATGGAATGAAAAGAATTTGAGGACACTTCCTGGCTGCCCCCAGGCTCTAGTTGGCTTCATCCAGCTTTAGATTTGGTGTTAGACCTTTTCATCTTCTCCAAATCTATATTCAAGCTTCAAGTCTTCAGATCTAGTTCCTTCTTAGTGAAAGCACCGAAATGTTAACCCAGAAAATGGATTAACACCCAAAAATCGGATGAAAGCACCAGTTCTATCAAAATAAAAGAAAAAGCAGAAAAGTAAAAGGAGACACACGTCCACTTCAATCTCTTTTATTACTTGTTCCCTCTTTGGATTACAACTAGTTATCTAAGATTTGACCATAACCTAGTGGATCTTAAATTTACAATGGAGTTTTTAGAGTTTTTTTTCAGGTAGATGATAGGAGTGAAGAAAATAAAGAAGTCTCCAATAGCAGAGAAATCTGGTACCGTTTTGGTTACAGCCAAGCTTGTATTTATAGGGAAACAGGTGTACAGCTCTAGAAGCCCACTTGCATTGAAGTCCAGGTGATAGCCAGACACTACACAAGAGAGTAAGAAGGCCCACGAGTTATAAAAATAACTCGGTATCGAGTTAAATGACTCGGTGCCAAGTTATCTTAACTCATCCAATTGGAAGTTCATCTACTTGCTAACTTTTCTATCTTCTTTTTAAGTCGTTCCAAGCTATATTCCTTCTACTTTGAGTTGATTCTTGTGATCTTTTCGATAGTTGTTTTCTTTTCTTTTTTCTCGCCAATCCTTGGAATTGCTTGTCAAAATCATTGGACAATCACTTGACCATGAGTTATTGGAGTAGCATAAGAGATGTATGGTGCTCGGGGGGTAAAAAGTGGAGGCAAAATAGCTCGGGCCCACCTATTTAACTCGGGGGCGAGTTAAATACTTAGTCAATTTTTCACCCAAACTTCTAGAATTCAATTTTCTAGTCCTTTTGATCGTGCTTTTAAGTCTATGAACCATTTCGTCCTTGTCTTGATCTTCTAAGTCCAGTTGAAATATGCTTTGGCTCAAAAGCAGGTGAACAATCATTTTATCTTATGTTTTATATTTTGTACAAAATTAAAAAAACCACAAACCTGACATGCTTACGTACTATCAAGTTTACGGAACACGTCAAAAATAGAAAATTTGATGACATAAATATATTTTATAAAAGTTTGTTTAAGAATCAAAAATTTCATTACAATAAAACTGAAGCTTGTGTTGTATTAGATCACCAATAAATGTTTTCAGCATTATTAACATATGTTCGACGTCTCAAAATAAGTTATTATAAAAATATCATACGATTTTGTCCAACTTTACATAATCAGTTAATATGTTGTTTTTTTGCATGTGTATTACAGATTTTGTTGAAGTTTTCATTTACCTTAAGATAATTGGTATTGTTTAACCTGTCGAAATTATTTATTTATATTTTTTTTCACGCCTGCGTTACATATTTCAATTTATTTATTTTTGCATTTCTTATTAACCAATTTATAAATTATCATATTTTAACTTCAAATTTTATGCAAATGCCATGGTAGGTTGCTCTTAATTTGTTTTTTCATCATTGTTTTTTAGTATATTCATTCTAGTGTTTAGAAACTACAACATAAAATTAAAATAAAAAACAATAAAAACCATCTCAACAGAGAAGGAGATAAAATTAAAAACAAAATTGATGTTATATTCAAAAATTTCAAATTGTTTGATATAATTGAAAACAAACTTTATGAAACAATTATATATTAAGTTGCATATGAGTATAATTGAAAAATCTAGTGTAATAAGTGATCGACACTTACAATAAGTACTAAAATTTTGCTTATTAAACTCAGTGAATAAAAGACCATGATAAAAGCACTTATTTGAAAACAGACAACCTAGCAACCTATTATCACTTATTTCATTAAGCATTCTGCCCTTTTTCATTAAAATAAACACAACCTTAGTTTGCCATAGTAAGTTTAGGACTTGTTAAAAAGTTAAGTTTTTATGCACTTACCACAAACTCTTCAAATTTTAGCCATAAGTGCATCTCGTTCCTCATGTAGGCGTAGCCCAAAACCGCCACATCTAACTTCATCGTTTCACATACCATCCTACACTTACGCTCCACCGCCTCTTGTAGCCACATCCCATAGCCACTGCCTCCTCAAAACCCAACTGTAACAAACAAACTCATGTCTCTACTTGCCACTTACTATGCCATTTAGATGTTCTGACATATCACAACATCATTGCTCACTTCATCTTGCTTACCTAAGTTATTGCAAAAATAGCAACAAGAAAAAAGTGATATTGTACAGTACCATTATACGAGAAATTGATAAAAAATGTAGCAAGTACAAAATGCAATCGAGTCGTACCATTAAATGTTTCCACAAGGTAAGATCAACTATTACATGATAAAACTAAAATATAAGTGTTTTATTATTTTATTTCAACAAATACTAAATTGATACAACAAGGTAACGTTATAAATAATTTATGAAAAATTACATGATAAATATTCAAAATTTTAAATATAAATGATACCACTTTTATAAAACTATGCAGTAGCATTGTAAATTAATTTATGAAAAATAGCATTTCAAACTTTCAAAAATAAATAAAAATGATATAACCCTTACAAAAGTCATAAAATGATACTAGGTAGAACTTAAAAATCTTAATTCAAAAATGATATTATAATTCATAAAAACTTACTACGAAACAAAGAATGCTAATATACTTCACAAACTGATACTACAATTCAAGAATGCTATTACAAAACAATGTCATGAGATGCACTATATACATCATTTAAAAAGATGTCATAATTGTTTGTAAATGACTATTGCAATATAAAAAGTGCTAATACAATACACAAACTGCTATTATAATTTATAAATCTTACTATAAAATAGCATTATAAACAGAAATATACATAATTGATTAGTCATTAAAAACCAAAAAATGATACTACACAATATAATTACTATACACATCTAAGAAGATGCTACAATTATTTATAAATTGCTATTTTAATTCAGGAACTGCTACTATAATTTATAAAATGATATTATAAAATAGCATTATGTACAAAAATATTCCTAAATAATTATTTACTAAAGAAACAAAAAACGATACTGCACAATAATAGTACTACACACACATAAAAAGATGCTACAGTTATTTATAAACTGCTACTTCAATTATTTATAAGCTACTACTACAATTACAAAACTGCTACTACAATCATAAAAAGCTAATATCAAATAGTATTATAAGCAAAAAATACAAAATTAATTTATAAAACAAAAAAGATGCTATATGACAGCATTACTACACTATATCTTCTTCCTCATTTTGTTGCTACTCTTATAACATCACTCCCTCATTCATGTCAAAAGTCGAAGTCATTGTTGCCAGTAGAGCCGTCCCTTCTCCATCCTTACCATCATCAAAGCACTTTGATTTCATGCTCCTTCAAAACCCTAGCCAACCACTCCCTCATTCATGTCGAAACTCAAAGTCATTGTTGCCAGTAGAGCCGTCCCTTCTCCATCCTTACCGTCGTCACCACATCGTCAAAGCACTTCGACTTTGCGCTCCTTCAAAACCCTAGCCGACCACCATCGCACCCTCCTACGTCATTGCCACGGCCATCGAGATTTGTCGTGCCTTAACTGAAGCAGCTGCAAAACTCCTCCATCATCTAGGCTCCAACTCACATGAAATGTGCACCTGTTCTTCTCATCAATTTTTTCGCATGATGCTGTTTTTAGTTGAAAAGTTTGTCCTCCTCGCTAAAAAATTAAGAGCATGTCCTTGAAGTTAAAAAACCGGTAAGATTTGTTCTTCACACTATTTTCCTATCATTAAAATCATTCCTTTTAACTATGCCTTAATTTTCAGTTTCATTAGTATGTAGCTACTACCGTTGAAGATTCCACAAACAAATATTTCCAGTCAATTTCGGTATGAACTGTTATACTAAAAGGACTAGTGTGAAACTGTGTGTTGCACACATGAACAATGTAAAAACAATAAATTAAAATTAAACAATTTTTATATTTGAATAAAAAATAAATTGTGTTCTTTTTATTAATATAAATGAGTTTACTAATTTTGTTATTCTTTGCAATTCGAAATTGCTAAAAAATAAATGAATATAGTTAATTACATTATTAATTCGAAATCTTAGATTTTATATACTTTCTTTAGATACATATACATTAAAATTAGTTTTAAATTTTATATATGATGTTATTTTAATTTTTAACCCATTATCCATATTTCAATAATTTTTCTTTTCGATACATTTGAAAAAAGAAGAGAAACTATTCATTTAACACAAAATAATACGCGTAAATGTTTTAATTTTTGTTTATATTATTTCATAAAAATCAAGTTTTCTAAAACTAAAATTGGATTGAACCAAAATGTAGGCAAATATATGGTCAAATTTTTTGCTTTACTATTATTTGACATGTAGTTATACATGTTTTTTTTGTTTTTAATGAAATATAATGTATTACCATGAGATAGAATTAAAGAGCGACTTAAAATATTTAGAATTAAGGAGTGATTTCCACTTTACTATTGTTTATTATATAAATATATTAGATAGTATATTTGACGAAATGAATGATATATTCATGATAATTAAAAAAACTCTACTCCGGAGAGTAGAGCCAGAGATAAAGAGAATTAATAATATGAGAGAATCAAGAAGATACCATTTTCTTCTGATTTTCTATTATTTGTTTATAGACTAATATATATATATATATATGTGCGCGTGTGTGTATATATATAAGGATTACAAATATATATATATACACATTTTGATCTCAAAATAGTACTTCAAAATTCAAATAATTTTTTTTGCATTAAGCATAATATTTTGTTAATTTACATATACTGAATATATATTAAAAAATAAAATATATTATTATTTGATTTTTTTGTAGGCAAAACAAATTGTTATTATTTTGCTAGGGCAAGCTGGATTATAATGGCCATACTACTTTACAACGGTAAAGACAGGTGTGAGGTAGAGATGCTTCAACAACTATAAGTATGAAAGAAAAGAACAGGTGTAAGGCACAAATACCTCAACAACTAAGCGGACATGAAAAGTCTGCACTAAAAAAATCAACAAAACAGACTAAACCCCTTACGCAGAGGAGGAATCGATATAATTTACATCAATCATGCTTAATTAGTTTACATAATTTCTACATATATACACACACATACAAAATAATTGTATATCATTGTTTTCATATTCTAATCATTCAAAATGATTCCTTTTTTTAATAAATTAGTTTAAAGTAATATTTTTGAAATTTCATAATTTATAAGTTAAATATAATAGCTAACTAATTAATACATATTAAACATTTATATATAAATTTGTAGATAATTTTATAAAAAATTACAATATTTTTTAGAATCTTTATATTTCCATAAATACATGTATTTATGTATAACACTAACTTATCCATTTGGTCCCTATGCTTATTTAGCGGTATTCAATCTCGTGTGGTGGTCTTTTTAGCCTTTCTTATCTGCTCAGCACTAAAAGCTTATTTTCATAACACCACACAAAGTTCCATTGGCAAATGAATGAACTATCATGAGCTTTATAAGAGTACGTTTACAACACTAACCATCTTAAAATATTTCTAGTTAAGTATAACTAATGATGGGTGTGAAATCAAAAAATTAATGAAGATTAGAATTTTGAATTATAACAGAATTATATATATGTAGAAATAATAGAAGAAATTAAGGAGAATACCAACGGTTTCTCTTTACTAAAATTACAAGGGATTTAATGAAAAATAATAGACAGAATTGAGAGGAAAATATAATATGACAGAATTAAGGAGAGATGAGTTTTTTAACTTCACTATTATTTAGTACATTAATATTATATAATTTTATATATGTATACATACACTCATATATGTGTGTTTGTGTGTGTATCATAAATATCTATAATAATGCAATCTGATTTTAAAATAATTTTAACATAATAATTTTGAAATTTAAATATGCTATACAATAATATCTAATTAATTTGTATGTATTAAATACATATAAATAACTTACAAAAATAGTATTATTATTACCGTTGACTAGAATTTTAGCTAACCTCGGAATTATAGTTAGAGATAGAATTTGGCAGATGTTTCTTACTAAAACTATAGTTAAAAATGTAAAACGAGGAATTAATAAGAGGATTTAATGCAAGTATGGTAAATACATAAGATATAGAATGGTTCGATCTTAGCAAAGATCGATGCTCACTATGGTTGATGATTTTATTGCTTGATATTTCGACTACAAGAGGTGAATTCAATTGTGTTTACAAGAGCTTATTGCAAATAATATTGCTTGTAAAAGTAGAAAACCATCTTAGTGCAAGTGCATGGAAATCTCTATTTATGGAAGCAGAGATCATGGTTTGTAGGGCTTCGATTAATCCTTAGTTAAGTTCCTTTTGACCGTTGATTGCTATATATAGTTCAAATGATGGCTAGCTCGGATGCCATGTGGAAAGAATGGTTTGGATGAAGGCCAGCTGAAAGGTTGTACCATGGAACGCTTGTGTCAGTAAAATGGCATGTAAAATAGAGATATTGACGAACATTGGTGCTTTGCCAAGTGGGCATCAAAGTAAAGAGGGTGGTTGTTGTATAAGGATACTTTTGTTAGATGAACAATGTTGTTTTATACCATTTTTATCTGGGAGATATTACGGGGTTATAGCTTCTTTATGGAGGGTCGACTAGGAGCTCTTGTCAAATATCTCCCAGATCATGACGAAATGAAGCGGGCAAAGGGGTTTGTCGATTGGAAGAATGATGGACAAGAAAGGATGTGGGAAGTTAGGTTTTCTTGCTATGACTTTGTTGTCTAATGATGGGGTGATGGGATGCTGTTCGTGAGGTTTTAAACTTCCTATGGCCAGAGTGGACTTAACGAGCATATACCCAAGTATAAAGGGGTAGGGCGACCATGTCTTTGAAGTTTGGGATGTTGAAGGCAAACATGAAACTAGGTTAGACCTAAGGCGGGTCGGGCCGAGCCTTATGGTCTAGGTCGTTGGCTTTGAACTGATGGGATCATTTAGCTTTTTTTGAGAAATCAAGCAAAAATTTGCTCCTAAGTTCATTCTATGGGAAAAGGAGGACTTGTCTTATTTGTAATTAATGCGAGTGAAACGTTGTGCATTCGTTAGTTGGGATGTTTCATTACTCGAGCCAGTTTTAGATGTCTTATTGAAATTTGACAACCGAGATTGATTCTCGCGCATTTCATCCATCTTCTGTGATTAGAGGTGCAAATCTATAAAATGAAGGTGATTCATTCTTCTTCCTCTTTCACGAGCATTCGAATTCAAAGAACCCCATTAAAAAACCTAAGCTTTTTGCACAACTTCTAACTCTTTGATGAAAGTAAGTCTCTTCCTCTTTTTTTATCATCTTCCTTTTAGTTATTTTTGCCAAAGCTTTTCTGTTGAAAAAAATGTGATTTTTCATTATCCTTTTTATTATTAATTCTTGCTTTCCTTACCATCTTAGCCTTTGGACTTAAAGTTAAACATAACTAGGACATCGATCAGTGTATGTTGATGGGTTAACGTTGATCGGTTGATGTTGAGCCATACCGATCATTCCCTAATAGGAAATTTGAACATTAAATTACTAAACTTCATCCCACTCTTAGGAAGAACACAAGAGGCTGGGTGTTGGGATATGTCCCGTTAAACAGTTAAATGTTGAACTTTGAGTAGATGATCCATGCGGCTTAGTTATATATTAGGTGTATTAGGTATGGTGGTCAATCTTGTGCTTGATGGATGCCTCAATAAGGTTTTAGCACATGACTAAGCTTTGCCCTCGAGTCTAGTGTCACCCCTCAACATTGTTAGGGCGGTTTGATAACTAGGTTGCATTCGTATATGTTTTTATAGATGGCTAAGGGAAATTAAACTATCACAGAAGGCACCTCCAATAATGGTCGCCCCTTCGAGAGCACCCCACATATAGTGTGGGAGGACAAGGATGTTGGATTATGTGCATTGGCAATGGAGATAAAATAATGAATTCATAAAAGATTCTTTTATCAATTTGCATAAGATCGTATTATTTTTGTTTATATGAATAATAAATTTTATACTAAATCATATTAAGTATTTATTAATAAATGAGTTTGGAAAATGTTTTAATTTAAATTTAAAATATTTATCTATCTTCTATCATTTAATAATAATATTTTATTATTAATTTAATTCAAATTTAGTTTGTTAATTTAATTTTATGTTTTAATATTTTTTGTAAATTTGTATTCATAATACAAATATCATAACTATATTAAAGGGAATAATATAGCCTTAAGGTAATATATGTGTATAATTAACCGTTGTGACTTATAGTTAATAAATATATAGGTGATGATCATAAGTCAATAATGATGTCAAAGGGATATACAAATACATCAAATGATTTATATTACACTCATATAAACTAATTTTTTAGCCACTTTTATTTTAATTAATACTGATATAAATATATAATATAATATCATTTAAAATTTAATTTATTATTATATATAAATGATTTAATTTATATGTATATATCAATACTTATATATTTAAATAATTTGTTAATTAATATTTTAATTTTATAAAAATATGTTTCATAATTTCAAAATTCAAATATAAATTGGTCTGACCTTTTCAAAATAAATGTCTAGTAATATATATATATATTAATAATTTTTATATTAACAGTAGCCGCTAGTAGATATATAAAAAAGTAGTTAAAAAATTCGATTATTACGAGTTAAATTTTCAAAATTTTATTTAAAATGTTTTGTTTATTAATTAATTAAACTAAAATCAATTTCGATTATTTTAAGATCAAAGTCGAGTATAATAGTCAATGATAAGCATATATGTGACCACATGAATATAACTTATATTTGAGTATATAATTTAATTGAAGAAGCTACCTCCTCCTTGTAATCTAACCGATTGCCAAACACCTCGGTTGTTTGTTATCTCCTCCGTCTCTTTGGCTATAGGTCGGAAGGTCATCTCCTTGGCTTTACCAATGTTTACTAAAGGCTACAGTTTGATTGGTTGAGTGTGAATTTAATGAGAAGGGGCTGCCTATTTACAGCCAAGTAGATATTAAATATCTACCTTCTTTTCCTTAAACCTTGGGAGAATAAGTGTAGCGATCCTGACTCGGCCTTCGAAAATCGAAATCCGTACTTCACTTGTACTCGAATGCTGCAGATTCAAACGCCGAATCTGGCTCGCCGGAGCTTATAACACAGTAAGTATAACAACACAGCGGAAGAAAGAAATGAATGATATCATATACAACTCCAACAAATACAATATCCAGAATGATATACAACAATGATATCAATATGATACAACAATATCAGAGACAAATAATAATGTTACAGCGGAAACAACAGAAGAGATAACTCCAAACGATCTTTAAAAGAGAATGAGTCCAACAACACCAACTTCAAGCTCGAGCCACCATCACGTTTCACAAAGATAAGAAAGGTCAGTCCATGAACTCCAAAAACTGAACTAGCTCCAACTAGTCTACTAAACGCGACTATCTGAAAAACCCAACTCTAGACTGCCCGTGTGGAAAATTGTGGGCACCCAGAGTTTAGGAAGGGAACAATAAACTCCAGGTCAGTCATGGGACTGGTATGAGCAACAAAAACAGTTTATCTTTAAAACAAACAACACAAGAATTTTAAACATTGAAATCCGCAATGCTTTTTGGAAAATGAAACTACCATAAGGCCTCCCGGCACACATAATGCAATCGCATACATGGGGGAGATTTCTCCTTATGATAGTCAAACATATGCTTAATACGAGAAAACTCTTTGATATTATTACTAGTGCATAGTGTGAAAACATTTCGAAAATATAATACAAATCTTAGCCAGAATACAACCATTATTGTATGCCTACTATATCTACTATGTTCAATAGCAGGTTACCGCCACATTCCATAGCAGGTTATACAACTAAAACCGTACTGGGTTCGTATTGTTTCTTTGGATTTTCCAACAAATGGTCAGGCTAAGGAACTTCCTATGCCACATGGGAACGCCTCTGGAGTGACATCCAGAGAACTAACTAGCTCTTTGCCAACACAAGGCCGGGTTACCTCTTACTAGGTAACTACTACACGAATATGCCAACCCCCGGTCGTTTGCGACCTTTATCCGAGGCGCCTCGATCACAAAGCAATAACCATACAGTAAATGAGATTGATGCAACCACACAGGTAAAGCATCTGGGCTCCATACCATGATACCACCTTTTTCCAGAAGGAAATGACATACCCTAAAGGGTGCGACCCTCATAACCTTGCCGCACTTTCCTATTTCGACCATTACCGGTTTGTGAGGCTCGATGAGGTCTCGTCCACAAAGCTACTCTTTACACGAAAGCCATGCTTTGATCACAAATGATCGGCAACACACAGCAGCACTCAGCATGCCACACTACTAAATTGGTTGTATATCACTGATAACCTTCAACTACATAACCTCTGAGCTCGTAGGTCTCAGAGAAGGGTGTTAAGCTAAGAGAATAAATCTCTGCCACCAAACAGAAATGTATTTGAAAGAAATCAGCTTTATATCTCAAAGTGTAATGTCAGACATACAACCACACATGTCTGTTTCGGGTTCGAACAGAACCGAAGGCACTTCGAAAGAAGCCCTTGCAAATCCGGATAATTTCTAATCACGTCCGGACTTCCCATCACAAAGGGCGCTAAAATCTCTATACCGGGGATCAGCCGATGCAGAGACAATCGATGGTAATCCTTTCGTTTTCGAAAGTATTCGGTCTTCACCACCGGTCTTCAAATGCTATCCATATACGTCGTATCATTATTCGGAATGGGTTATATGACACAAAGGTCCTTTCCCGGCTAAACCGAATAACGAGCGCATATTTAAAAACATATGGATAATGAGATTTCATTTAAGTCACAACTAAACAAATTTCCATTTCAATCTTTTAAACAAAAAGATTCATTTCACTAAGTTCACCCAGTTTCATAAAGATTAATTCATAGTTCTCAAAACTATTTCAATTTCCAAATCTTTTATACAAAAGATATACTTTTCCAATTTCAAAACAAAAATTTAATGATCTTCCACAAAGGTTCAATTTATATCTTTTCAAACCAATTCAATTTCAAATTGAATTAACTCATTCAATCTTCAAAACAAAGATTTAATTGATAGCTTTCAAAACAATTCACAATTCAAATCTTTTATAATATAAAAGATACACCATTAAATTTTTTTTTTCCATTTTCAAAACACAATTTAGTCATCGTCACAAAGGTTAATTCATAGTTTTCTCAAACTATTTACAATTTCATTTCAACTTGAAATGTTTCGATACAAATTGGAAACCCTTTCCTTTATGAAAGCTGTTATTACTTGAAACAACTAGTTTTCGTTTTGGAAAAACTGATTATAATTACATAGGTTAAAGCCATCCAAGTATAAAACTTGGATTTAAATTTAGATTTCCATAACCACACTTTTAAATGGTTAAAAACCCATATAAACACCTTTTATAACTTGTACAATCTTTTAGACCCAAAATCCCAAGTTATTGAATTCAATTTCCAATATTGAATTCAAATTTAAATCAAATTATTTGAAATTCAAATTCTATTAAGTTATTTAAAATAACTTTTATTTTTGAAACTTATTTCAAAAGTACTAAATTCCAATTTCCAAAACTATTTTGAACTCAAAAATTCAATTTCTAAAATTATTAAAAATCTGTGACTTAACCGATTTCCTCGTGAAATCCATATTTGTGTGTATATGGTGTAGTCCAGGGGTTTAACACAATAGTGCAACAACATTCAATCATTACAGATGAAAATACAGAAATAAAGTGGATAAGCGGTATAAGCTGTAACGCTTATTTTTTTTATTCACAGATCACAGATCACAGATCACAGATATATAATACAGATAATAAATTGCATTCATCCCAGATAAATAAACTACTTTACAGATCACACACAAATCAGAATATATCACAAAGCATCACAGATCAGAGATATCAAGCAATTCAACCATTCAATCAAATCCAAACATTCACAAGTAAAATTTATTAATCAATTGATTAATTTAAATTAGATGTATTACTTATGAACGAATCATCAATCTGGGTAAATTATCATAAGTTAATTACAAATAATTTGAAATAAATTTCCCTTTAATCATTTGTTAGTTAATCTTTTATTATTTACTAATTGATCTTAATTAATGAATCAATTAACCTTTAATTATTTAATTAATCTTAACTAATCACAATTTATTAGTTAATCCTTTAATTACTAACAAATAATTATACTCAAATTTCTGATCATTTTTTTCAAATAATTACATTCAGTAATTATCTACTAATTACTTTTCTAAGTAATTATATTTCCCAAATTGTCAAATGATTATTTTAAATTAATTAAACTTAAATAATTAACTTAAACTAATTCAATCAAACTCACTTAATTACACTGAATAATTAATTCATTAATTACTTCTATTTAAGTAATTATACTTAAAATTCCACAAATGATTATTATTAAATTAATTAATCAAAATTTATTATTAAAATTTATCACATTAATTATTCCTAAATTAATGAACTTAAACTTTAATTAATAAATTTTTAAGCTTATAACTACTAATTAAATTCATACAAACAATAATTACTCATTCTTAATGAAATTATAAATCATTAACTCTTCATTATTTAAAGTAAAACTCATTCGTATTTATGATTTAATTATTATTCAAAATATGTTTGAAAACATTGATTCCAAATTTTCTTTTAAATTTCAGTTTAAATTCGAGCTTTGAAATGAATCCTTATTTACCTTAAATAAAGTTTAAAACAAATTTCCCTAACCTTTTTAAATTTACATGTTAAAAAAATAGATTTTGCTATAAATGAAATTCTTAAAGAGTTAAAAATCAATTTTCTTTTAAATTCACATATTTAAACTTATTTTAAACACTTGAGTTATAAAACTTAATTAAATTTCAAAATCTTGAAATCAGACTTAGAATGAAATTCAGGTTTAAACTTTTTAATTACAACTTGTTTAAACTTTCCATTTACAGTTTCAAATCTATTTTGAATTCAAAATTTTCCAATACATTGAGTTATTTAAACAATTGGAATTCAAAACTTTATTTATTTTCAAACTAAATTTCAATTCAAACTTGATTTGTATTTACATTTAGATTAAAATTCAGTTTTAACCTGACTTTAAAATAAGAATTTCAGTTTAAATTTGAAAGGAAATAGAACAGGGTTCTGTTTAAACCTGGAAATCATTCTATACCCGAGCCATATCATTTTTGCTTTGAGTCAAACGACTAAAAACTTTGAGCAACACTCAACAGTTACTCGAGAAAAACTCGAGTCTCACTTCTCTGCTCCCAGACTCCATCAGGCAACAGCACACGACACCGTACACGTGCACAACGCCGGTGATCGACTTTCGGCAACGCTGCATCGTCGAGCACGTCAACGATTACCCTCGTTCCTCTTCCCGATCGCCAGAATCACGATACCACCTCTAGATCGAAGATCGACCCAACATCCCAACCTGGGAAAAACAACACCGGCTCCACCCCGAAGCCTGTCAACGCCTCGTGCTCACCGCTCCGACCACCTGAAGGTCTACGACTCTGGCTACAAACTCGACAACATCCCCTCTATCATTTCCTAGAACCACGTGGCACTCGGTCGACTATCGACGACGAACTCAACAAAATACATAGCCTCGACTAAACTAGGTTTACAGATTTTAAACGCTCGCCGCCGCCACGACGATCAACTACACACCATCACACTATTTTTCTCAAAGCCACTGATCACTCCTCCACCTCCAGGAGGAACCTCGACCTCCACTTCCAAGTAGATCACCAGAAAATCACAAATTCCCATTTTCTGATGAACCCAAAATTACTCCCTTAATTCCAAACTAGAAATTATGATGTTTGGTTTAAAAATCATGTTATAAGTTAAGGATTCAACTCATGATTCTGAATTTATAAATTAGAATGTTTGGGTTTTTCCCTTATTCAAGTTTGCTCTGTTGTTTTGATTTTCCAGAGCAATATACAAAATTATTTCAACTTAAATAAAATTTAAACTCTAAGCTAGGATGGAACAAACAATTCTTTGTTTGTATTCTAAGTCCTGAAAGTTATCAGATCAAGGGATAATCATTTTTAAATCAAAACTTAAGCTTTGAAACTAAAACAGTTTAGTCACAGAGACTACAACATGTACACGAAATTAGATATTCACATTAGATTTTCACTTATATACACCTGCAAATACCTATTCATTTCAACCATACTTAGTATGCACCCAAATTATTTTCTTAATTTTAAAAGTTACTCACATTGATTTGAAAATGAACAGAGCTGCTACTTGAAACAGACTTGAATTTGCAAGCTGAAACCCATTCTTGATTCTCTGGTTTGCTTTGATTTGTATTGATGTTTTAAGTTGGATGATATTTTCTTCAGTTTTACTTAGCTTTGAATGAATGAACTGAATTGGAAAGCTTGATATATAAAAGAAAGCAAGTTACAGGTGATGATGTTATTTGTACAAGTTGATATAATTTTGTACAATAGAAACCAGAGATATTTTTATCTTTGTTGGCTGATATAAGCTTGCCTTGGTGCTGCATTAATTAGTTTGTACAACCTATATTATTTTTTTCGGTTGTACAAATATGAAGATAATTTTGAGTGTCTTCTCTTGCAAGCTTTTATACTTATTTTTTTTCTCCTTTCTTGTTTCATGTTTGCATATGAATTTTTTTTATTACTTGGTAATATAAGTGAGCTTCTATTTTATATTTCTTTTACTATTTTTGTAGTCTATCCTATTTGTATTATTTTGTATTGATTTATTAACATGAGATTAAGATATATATATATATATATTTACTTTATATTGTATAAAACTATATATATTTATTTTTGTAATATAGAGGAATTTCTAGATTCTAATTTGTTGTTAAAATTTGAGCTAAGGTTTTTCTTTATATTTTTATAATTTATCTTATATTTATTTATATCTCTATGTCTAGCTTAATATTTATTATTGTTTTATTGTCTTGTATTTCTCTCTATATATATTTATTTCATAAATTCAAATTATTGTTAACCATCAATTCTAAGTTTAAATCATTTATTTATTTTCTTGTGTCCAAAGTCTATATTTTTTATTTTTTTTTATTTTTAAACCATTTATCTAAGATTTAAATTCAAATCAAATATACACATATATATTCAAATTTACTCATATATGTCCGTATACATATATATTCACATATATACAATATTTAAATTTTAAATGATTTAACATAGAATTTATTTGAACTCGGGGAAACTCGCATCAATTTACAAATTAATTTTACAATTTTAATTCAAAAATTAAATTAATTATCAATTTAAATATTTATAAAATCCGGGATCGTTACAATAAGTCCCCATTTGCCCCTATATTATAACGATCAGCATTTTATATATCGAAGGATCTTAAATATTATTTTTAAATTCATAATGGGTCGTATGACTCTATAACTTTGGATGATAATGAGTAGTGACATTTTTTACCCATAGAAATACAATTGGACGATTTTGACCCAGAAAACTTTTAAGACCTATAACTTTTGATAGGAGTCAAATTAGGGGTTTAGACCACTTCCATTAGAAATATACAATAGTTTCTCTTTCTATAGAGTGGTCATAATAGCTTTTTGGCTTACCATTTAGGAGATATGACCGATTTAAGTTTGAATAGTTTTAGGCTAGATTAGTGGGGAATTAATTAGGCTCGGATTAGGCCCACTAACCCATCTCGAGATTTTTGCCTAATTGGCAAGATGGGATAGTTCCTAATCAATTTTTTAACTTCTCAAAATTGAACCAAACCTCCATTAATTTATTTCTACCTAAAAAGTACCACTTTTCCTTCCTTTTTATTTAGCGTAACAACATCATTAAAGAGCAATTACTATGCAAAATTGGAGAATTACTATTTGGGCTAATTAGGGATTTGTATATCAGCTATCCTACTTTAGATTTACGTTGAGATCATGTATTTTGGTACCAAGTGATTTTACATCCCTCGTTATCATATGACTATTAATATAGCTAAATAATGATTTTTTAGATGAATTTTATGTTCAAATGATATTTAAATGTAGATGTAACTTTAATAACCTCTTTAAATTAATTTAAAAAGAATGCAATTTGATTCGTATTCCACTACTTTACAATCAAGTCGTCATTGTAGCATATAGTTAGATCTAGGGTATTACATTTGTTTGAATTGCATTTTAATGGCTGATATATGTTATTTGATGTTGGGTGATGACTATATGTCATCATTTGATGTGTTTGATGCCATTGTTAGTCGTTTTAGTGTAGTTAGAAAGAGGTTGTTAGTTGAGCAAATTGATGTCAAAAGCATTCAAAATGTGATGCGACTGAAGTGTGATTTGTTTGAAGCCTAGGGAGGCCACAAAATCAATCACATAAGATTTGGACGAGTTTTAAGGTGAAAAAATCATGTTCGCATAGGGGGGCAAATCATGTTGATGGTGGTTTGAAATCATGTCGGGGGTAGATGACTTCGGGTTGGAGCTTTCAGAACTTCGGGCACAATGGAGCTTGGCTTCTGGTTTCAACAAAGGATGAGAAGTTTTGTGTTGTGGACTTAGAAAAATTGTAGCTAAGGAATATGGTCGACACCAACATGATGGTGCAAAGATAATTCAACAGTTATTTCCAAGAAATAGAGGGGATACTTCAGACTAAGATAAGTTTACAGTACAGATAACAATCAGAGTATACCAACCCATACAGCATGGACGGTTATAACACCCTGTCCTTACAACTGCTGATAAACTCAACTAAATGAAACGGAAACATAATCATTTATGTGAATACATCTCCGGGCCTCCAGCTCCTCTCCCGAAGCTCCGAATTTCATCTAAACCTGGAAATATACTCGGTCTGACCCGAGCAATTAGGAAAAACCACGCCCGGGTTAGTCTGGTAAAACCAACGTGAGAATTTAAATCATAAGGAATTTTATTAATCTTAACTTTCAAAATCCTTTTAAAATCAAAAGTATCCCGTAAGACCACGCCACACATAAACACGATGGGTTTTTCCCTTATGATAAACAAAACCTTTTATTGAAAATCCAGTGATATTATAATAGGGCATAACTACAAATACTTATTCAAATAGCCAAAATTGTTACATTAATTAAATTCCAGCATACTAGGCTCTACAACCAAAACCGTAAAGGCATGTATTGGAGGATGGATTTCCATACAATGACTAGGCACTGGGGTACCACCTATCATGATACACATCTAGAAAAATGTACCGAGGACCTCGCCGGGATCCCCTACAACACAAGACCGGCCTACCCCTAACCTGGATAGTATAGAATATGTGATCACCCCGGGTGTTCCCACCCTTATCGAGCTCTTCCCATGCACCGTATTTATAATATCCGAGGGTATCTAGAAAGGTGATAAACATACCTTAATTGGGTGCGACCCACTTATCCTTGCTGCATCTCCCCTGATTTTCAGTCGTTCCGGTTGATGAGACTTGAGACTACGATTACCTTTTAAGGAATTTTCACTTAGAATACTCATTGTCCTCCAATGACAATGTGCTGAAAGCATTCATCCATACAAGTCCGTTCTAGGTCTGAACGAAACCGAAGGCACTATTCCTACTACATCCATTTTCGAATCGTCCTCAGGATTAGTAGCGATTAGCCCTTGCACTTCAATGCTCCATCTTCAATTCCATGCTATTGTCTTCACTTCGAAAACGTATTCGTTGGATCGAAGTGGTTTTCTGATAACTTTTCCGATCCCAGTCTCTTCGAAACAACGTTCGATATTTCCGGTAAACTCAACCCTGTTCTTTAGGAAATAAACAGACGAAAAATGATCGAAGATCATCTCCTAACCGTTAGTGGACGGATTCCCTTATCATCATCCTAGAAGAACAAAACGAGTTTATACGTTCAATATAGCACCTCGGACGGTAACTGTACCATATAATTCCCGTGTTTCTCATAGATATTTCCAAAGTTATGTTTTGGGTCTAGATTTTTATAGTCGATTATTTAACTATCGAATAAACAATCATTCAACCAAAGATTTCATTTCCTACTAAAGTCACTAAGCCTTATTTAATTTAAATTTCAATAAATTAAATCTCTTAATCAAAAAAGTATATACTTATCACACAGGAATAAGTATATCCACAAACCATTCATTTCAAAAATATTTGAAAACTTTTCAAAATAAATATGGAAATCGCCATGCGGTGTCAACAATGGATTCGCAGCTCAATGATTACGTCTCTATCCCAGAGAAATCCAAACTTAACTGTAGGCAATCTCTGCCTCCGATTTCCGCCATGAAAGTATACCATTACTTTCCGAAAAGTTTTATTTAATAATTATCTCAAAATAATACTTATAAAGTTTCTATATAAATTTTCTAAGTTTAATTCAGGAAAATACTCTTTTATAAAAGGTTTACTATATAATATATTATATTTAAAACATTATTAATATTTAAACAAATTATCTTTGGAATAAATATAATATCTTAATATTAATTAATCCTTAAGTAATAATTAACCTTAATCAAATCATTATAAATAACTTTAATTAATAATTTATATACTTTTAAACAATTAGAATAATTAAATAACTTTGAAACAATAATTAAATACTTTTAAATAATTTTTAAGAATAATAAAATAATTAACTTTAAATCATTTCAAATAATTATTATTTATCTTTAAAATATCATTAATAAATAATAATTATCTTTTATATAACTTTGATTCCAAAATCAACTTCCAAATTGGAAAGAGGCTTATTAATTTCAATGGTACTTTGTCAAGTTACCATCTATTTCATAACAATCCAGCATAACAGATTTTGATATTCATATCAATCTATCTTCAACAATTAATTCAACATCATATCGCCCAATATAATTATCAGGATAATAAATAGATGTCTGTACAAATATAATAGCAGAACAGGGTTTTATTTCTGCTAATAAACGTCCAAAACACATATATTCAGTAATAATGGCAGAACAGTGATTAATTCTACCAACAGGGGTCCATTTAAATACAATTAGCGGAACTGTGTTTTATTCCGCTAAATAGATGTCAAAACATCGTAATTAATGTAAATTAACTCGTCATTATTTTTATCTGGGCAAAACACTTCAATAGATAGGTCATATAAATTTTAAACGACTAAGTTTATTTAAATCACGTATTTAAAACATGACCGTTTTAAAATACCATAAATTATCGCATAGTCAAATCTAACAACAGACTTCGTAGCGTCGAAGTACTCGATGATACGAACCCATCGCAAAAAGAATCGCGATAATCGGGTTTCGTATGGACGAGTTATAGTATTTCAAAATTTACAAATATAAATAAATTTTAACATTTTTTTAAAAAAAGAAAAACTTCCTTCACAATTCTTTTGGGCCGAAGCCCATAGTTCAACATTTTAATTTATCTTATTTTCTTTGTTGCCTGGGCCGAAGCTCGTTCCTACTCCTCCAAAAAGAAAGCATGCTTCCCTCCCTTTCTTCTTCCTTTCCCTTTCTCCTTTCACCTGGAAGCAACCACTACAACCGAATACAAAAATCCCCCTATGCTTCAACCTTTGATCGAACCAGCTGCCTTCATCCTTTTGCGCGACTCGAGACCAAGACCTAAGCTACCTCCACCCATCAACAAGAAATCGATCACTTTCCCCAAATCCTGGAGTTCCCTGCCTAAGACGCCTGCACACGCGTGCACGTGTGGACATGCACGTTCCAACCGTGACACCATTTGATCCTCTACCATCACCAACGGATCCCCCTCCTCGCTCCTTGTTCAATTTACCCCATACGCCATTGCTCCACTCGTCCCCACTCAATTCCACCGCGAGCGCTAAGAAGTCGACCCCCAGTTTTGACCATCACCCGAAAATTGACCACGCCCCGCCTCATTCCACCACTAGAAAACATGCTACCAACTCCAAAGTGTCCGCTACCTACAGACGCGTCACCAGCCACCACCCTGGCCCACTCGGTCAACACCGCCATCCCCAGTGACGAAATTTTCGAAGCCAAACAAAACGCGTACTTAAACCTTAAAAACGTCATGCCCTCTCAAACCAAAGCCAAATTCACGATTCTGCCACGGTGAACCCCTTCCCCTCGTCATCACGCTTCTCCTCGACCAAGCCGCCTACCTCCTCGACGACCCGAACATCGGAAAATAATTTTTAAGTGAAAATTGATCATCTCAAAAACTCTTGAAATCCAAGCTATATAAAATTGTAATTTCTTCACTAAAATTCCTAACTTCACTCAACAATCAAGATTCTATGCTTGATTTCTTTTTTTAAGCATGGTGAATTTTAACGAAATTTGGGTTGTTTACTATTGTTTAACAATTTCCCACAATATAAAAAGCAAACGAGTTCTAAGGGCCCGTTTGGATGGGCTGAAATAAGCAACTTTATAACTTTTTAGAAGCAAAATAAAAAAAGCCTACATGGATGCAGAAAATATTTGGGCTTTTAAAAGTTTCTTTTCCACTTATTTCGAAAGCTAATTTTTTTTTGCTTTCAGCTTCCATAATCCAAAAGAAGAAACGACTTTCCGACCGCGTTTTCATAATTAGGTTTTCTGAGCGATATTTTTCATTTTCAATCTCATCGAGCCGCACTAATTTTCCTTGATATTCTTGACAAAGGTACTCTTTTTCTTCTCTTGTTTATTTTCAATGCTCTCAATCTACTTCGATTTCGTTTATTTGTTGTTGGTTCATAGATATTTCGATTTGAAACGTTGGTAGCCATTGGCATGGAAGTTTTTTCGAGTTCATTTGTTACCTGAACAAATTTATCTGAACAAATTTCTGGCCGCGTTACATGAACAAATTTTCATGTGGGTAAAACGAGTCGATTATAAAAGTAGGAGATGAAGAAGAATTGCTACAGTGGAAGTGATTAATAATTTATCTGAACACTTCAATAAGAAGATAAACAATTAGTGCGCCCTCTTTCTATGTTAATTTCAACATTTGCTAATTGCATACAAAAGATTAATAATTTTACTCATCTGTAAAGGCAATATTATAAAATTATATAAAACTCATTTGGTAAAATATCAGAACTGGAAACAAATGGAAACTGAGTTTTTCATTAGTCAACTCATTTGGTAAAATATCAGAACTAGAAACAATAGGCTTGTAGAGGGAGTATGAAGAGCAGTTTGAATGAGTTTGCTAATGTTTGGATTCAAAAGATGAGAGTTACTTGCTGAATCATTAGAATTTGGTTCTTATCAGAAATTTATGCATTTTTCATACTTCAGCAAGTCTTATAACATGCATTTCTTATGCATTTGCATAGTTAACTAGCAGAGTTATAATCTGTCTAGGTAGGAAAGAAATTTAAGTTTTAAATTGCACAAATAAATACGTATACAACACATATATCAGATAATTAGTTGTTGAATACTACCTGAAAGTACAAATATTAATATTTTGCTATTAATTATCACATTCTAACATTATATCTTAGCACATTCTTGTTTTGCGTGAGGGAGTGTGAACATTATAGTAAATATATATAAAACTGCGTGCCTATAGAGGGGTGTGTGACCCTTTCCTGAGTGAATTGATATATTTTATATAAGTGCATATAGGCTGTATATGGTATCTTTTCAAATACTAATTATACTACAGTTAGATGATTGTGAAATATTATTGTGAAATACTAATGTTCAAAATTTTACTATGTCTTATCTAACTTCAATGACGATCCTAGTAGATGACCTATGATAATGTTACTCAACGTAGCAATCCTTCATATGAGTCGGCACCCCTAGTCTCAGCTAATTGGGACAAAACAAAAGAAGGCGTCTTTATAGATTTGATGGTGGAAAAAGTAAATGCATGTGGAAAACATAGAGTGATTGGAACATTTTCCAAAAATGAATGGGAAGACATTCGAAGAAAATATTATAATATATGTGCTCAAAAATATCTTCCAAAAGCATACAAAAATAAGATGCAATCTTTGAAGGAGAAGTACAAAGAGCACAAAAAGCTGATTGTTGAAAACACTGGCTTAGGATGGAACTCGGTGTTGGGTACGGTGGATGCGGACAATGCTTGGTGGGATAACTACATTAAGGTGATAGTTATTATTTAATCAAAAACAAATTATCCGGATATCATTTTAAACTAATATTTATTTACCGATCAGAGGTATCCAAAGTCAAAGTGGCTAAAGAAATTTCGAACTGAAGGATGCCCAGAGTATGACAAGCTAGCTATTATTTTTGACGATGTAGTAGCAGGAGGAAAACTTCAAGCTTCACATTTAGATGAATTTGATTCAAGTGATGATCATGTTGATTTGCATCCAAATCTTTCTCATTCTACATCTCGTCATAGTCTACCTGTAGCGGTGTCACTTGCTGAAGATTTACCTAATGACGAAGTACAAGAGGATGCTACAAGTGGTTTACCATCTAGGAGCACAAGTAGGAGTAGTAAACGTGACAAAAGAGAGAGGAATGAAATGGATTTCAATGAATCTATCAAGGTTTTAGCCGAGACTTCTAGAGCTAGATTGGAGGAGAAAAAGAGAAAGCGTGAGGAGAAAAACAAATATTCTATCTCAGAGTGCATGAAAATTATTGATAGGATGGCGTTAAACATTGATAACCATGCACGTATCCGTGTTCTGCAGTTGCTTCAAGAAAAATTATGGAGGGAGACATTTGTTCACATGTCCGATGAGCTAAGGAGGGATTGGATCTTATCGGTTTAAAGATTGACAAAATGGCAATACATTGAAAAACTATATGAAGCTATTAGGATTTTAACTCTCCATGTTTACTTAACTAGTATGAAAATATGAACTTTTATTTAGGGATGTTGTTGTTATCATTTTGTGAATGTTGAATGGTACAAGTTTGAGAATGTTGTGTTTTAATATGTAAAAACTTATGTATTATTTCATTTTGTGAATGTCATCAGCTGTTCTCCATGTTTACTTAAAATTCTTCAACGAACTTTGGAGAGGATGAAAAAGAAAGAAATAGGATGTTCTTTTTATTTTGTGTATTATTCTCAGTTTTTATGTTTTATAGCATGAGTTTGATTCCAATTCATGTGACTACCCTTTCTTTTTATTTTGTGTATTATTCTCAGTTTTCATGTTTTATAGCTGTATGCCTGTATCCATCAGTTTTACTCCAAAATCTGCTGCAGGCACAATGAAGCTACCCAAATTATGAAACGAGTGGCTTATAATTTCTACTGGAACTAATAGAAACATATAATATAATATTCTATCTTGTAGGTATCTGAAGAGAGGCTCATATCATTGCTAGAGCAAATAAACACCCAAACAACCAAACAAACGAAAGTTACAGTAAGCATTCATCTTATTTTTGCTGGGTATTTCTTTAGAAGTGTTCTCATTCTATCTACTTATATTAATTAATTTACATTCAGATTCAGAGGCGACGCAGTGTGCTTGACGATGATGAATAACCATGTTTCTTAGCGGATTTATTATTTGTGCTGTCATCAAACTATTATGCTGGAGTTCTAAGGTAGTAATTCCCCTGTTATGTATTATAAAATCATGTTGCATATTGCGTCTCTTTGATATTTAATTGGTCATATAACCTATGTTTTTGGTTGATTATTTGCCTTAATGGCAGCAGCTTCTTTATCATAAATAAAAACCTTGAGTTAGAATACTACATTTTTTAATTTTTTAATTTTGAATCGATGTTGTTTGCAAAACAGAGTATCAAAATATAATCATAATTTAGGACATATAAAAAGATGGTTATCATAATTTACCTGCACTATAATCTGCAGCAACAGGGTTACAATATGCAAAATATGAGTAAGAGGAGGTTGTGTTCTAAAACAGCAAATAAGTTATGTTCCTCTTCTTGAAGCTTTAGATTTTCCATGATTACGATTTTATTTTCAATATATTTGTATTATTCTTTGTCAAATATGTTTCTACATATAGGATATTGACGAATATGAGTTCAAGTAGCGAATCTAGCAGATCAAGTGATATCGAACAAGAAGCTATTGAATTAATAGTTAGCCATATTGGAAAGAAGTATTATTCAAGAATCCCGAGACAACCGTATAGAAATGATTCATTGAGTGGAAGAGAATATGTTTTTAATGTACTCAATGGTCATACGGCTAGATGTTTGGACATGTTTCGTATTCATACAAATGTTCTACTAGATTTATGTGAGGCTCTAAAGACTCGTGGATTGTTGCGTGATACACAACATGTCAAAGTGGAAGAACAAATGTGCATATTTCTATACACGGTTGGTCATAATGATAGTAATAGAGTTGTTTCTGATCGTTTTCAACATTCTCCGGAAACAATTTCACGTCACTTTGGAAATGTATTAAAGGCTTTATGCAAATTTGCTAAAGAAGTCATTGTACCTCCAGATTTCACGGTAGCTCATCCATACTTGAAAAGTAAAGGTGATAAATATTGGCCTTGGTTTAAGGTATCTTTTTATAGTAACTTTATTACATGCTTAGCCAATTGCTCTCAAAAGTTGTTGTTCCTGTCAATGTCAATGTAATTGGTTTTTCTTCTTTTAGAATTGTATTGGAGCGATTGATGGCACGCATATTAGCACATCAGTGGCGGGAAAGGCACAGATTCCATATCGAGGGAGGAAAAGTTTACCTACCCAAAATGTAATGCGCGTATGCGATTTTGATATGTGTTTCACATACGTCTTAGCTGGATGGGAAGGCAGCGCAAATGATTCAAGAGTATTGATGGATACAATTAATAATCCAAACAAAAGGTTTCCAATGCCTCCAAAAGGTATTATTTACTACTGTTTTTCACAATAATGTTTGTACGAATTTTAAAATCATAAAATTAAATTGCTCTTATAGTTCTTTATATCAAAATAAACTTAAACAATAAACTCAAAGTTAAATTTACCAATGAATTTATAATTGTGCATCTTTTGTTCGATAGGGAAATTTTACTTGGTCGATTCGGGATATGCTAATATGGCTGGGTTTTAGCCCCATACAGAGGAGAAAGATATCATCGCAGTGACTTTATAGGAGTAAACAGGACACCACAATCCGCAAGAGAGCAATATAATTATGCCCACTCATCTTTACGGAATATCATTGAACGTTGTTTTGGTGTTCTTAAAGCACGTTTTCCTATTTTGAAAATGATGCCACCATACAGTCTTCACAAGCAACGCAATATTGTTATAGCTGCATGTGTAATTCACAACTACATCAGGAAGCACGCTTTAGATGATGAGATTTTTGAAGAATTTCAAAACAATGATTTGATCTTTTCTGAAGAAAACAATCTTGAATCTAATCAAAGTTCGGTTGGAATGAATTCAACTCAAGGAGCAAGACAAGATTTCAACAACCAAAGGGAACAAATCCGTCGAAGTATGGCGGTATTTTATGATTTGCCATTTTAGATTCAGTATTCTTTTAGAAGTTTTCAATATTTCTATTATAATGCTTGAAATTTGTGTAAAAGACCAACATGCATCTATGTATGGTTTGTTGTTTGATTTTGTAACTTACAATAGATCGTAGTTGCTTTGTGTATGTGCGAACAAAAAGCAAGTACTTGTGTTGTGTTTTGATTCATTTTTCATTATACTTTGTTTTAAGATTCTAACATAAATGCCAAAAAGCTATTATGAAAATATACTTCTATCCATATCGACTTTATATCTTTTTGACTTATAAGTCGTTATTGTACCAAACGAACTTTTTGACTTTTTGACTTTATAAAAGTAGAAGCACTTATGATATTAGCATAAGAACTTTTGCTTTGAGTTGCCAAACGGGGCCTAAACTATTTTTAACATGATCTTGATTAAAAAACAATAACTTTACCAATTTACTATATTCAAAAATTCGAATCGAGCAAGGAGATAATGATTTTTGAAAACAGGGACACTTGATTTTTAGCTCTGTTAACATGACATAGTACTATTTTGACATTTCAAGTATTCAAAATAAAGTTTCTCACCTTAAATATGTTGAATTCTTTTGAAATCTTCTACTTGAATCTTTGCCTAAGATCTGATTTCCTGAAATCTTGCTTTTGCTTTTGGATTTTGATAGATCAGGGATGTTTTTATTTTCTTCTTACTGAGCTTTGTTTACAGGCTTCATAAAATTGAAGCTACACTCAAGCTTTTATGCATATATGCATCTTTGCAAAACAAATTGATGTATACGTACAAGATTTTGGCTCAAAAAGATTTTGTTATGCTGTAAAAATGTTTTGATGGATTGATTGGAAATTTTGGTGACTTGAGGTTTGAGATTGAAAGGAAGTTAAAATAAATGTTTTGGTCTTTCCTCCTTTAGGCCAGACCATGCTTTATGCTTATATATGTTTAAATTTCTTTGGTTGTATATTCCTTTCCAGGAAATGCTTACATTATTGATTGGTAATTTTTGTTTTACTTTTACATGATCTACCTTTGGTTATTTTTCTCTTTTATTTACTCAGTAAATTTTCTTTTGATTCAAAACATGCTTCCAATATATATATATATTGAAACAATTTGCAAAGTGGTTTTTGAAATAAACAAAGTCTTCATGTTTATATATGTTTTCTATTTAAAATATATAACTCACGGCTTTAAAAGTTTTTGTTATTTCATTTTAAAATTATGAAATGACATTTTTGTCAAAACCCCATTTACAAAAGATTTCCTTTTTAAAATGATTTTATAAATTTTCTTATTTCTATCATCATATATTTTCATATATATTCCTTCTTTCATTTCCAATATTTATTTTTTGAATTTGTTCAGGGGGGAAACCGACCGGAGTCGTAAAACCCCCCCTAGTGCACCTAGCCTGGTCCGCGAGCACTACATAAGTGGCTGATCTGAGCGTATGCACATGGTAAGCTCTGGTAGTAGGGCAGTCCGGGAATCGAACCTGCGACCTCATTAACAGGAGGCAGGTGTCCAATATATATATATATATATATTATTTTTAATGTACCCTATTTATATGTTAATAAGTACCATGTTTTCCTTTTTGGAATTATATATATATATATTATTTTTTCTTAAACAAATATGTACATTAATAAGAAAAATCCAATTTTTAAACTCTTTCTATTTATAATGCACTTTATTGTTTATAAGCCATATTCATTTGTATTTATAATATATCCTTTTTTTCATTTTTATTTGCTATGAATTTGTTTTTCAATTTATAAAGATAAATTCTATTGTTATACATACAGATATAAGAAATTCCATTTTTAAATCAATCTTCTATTTTTTAAATAAAATTTGGAAAGTTCGAATATTATCTTGGTTTAAAACTATATATTTTACCAGTTATCATTTAATAAGGGATTTATTTTGATTAAAAATACCGTATTATTGAATATTAAAAATTAATATTCAAACTCAAGACGATAAAAATTCCGGGTCACTACATTCCTCCCCCTTAAAAGAATTTTGTCCTCGAAATTTCCGTAACCAGGCTAGTAAACATAACTAACTGAATTTTTTATTAACGAATTAATAAACAACCATATCACATAGGATCAATCATATATACTTATATACCAAAATATCAGTCAAACAGAGATCAACTAAGATACTCTTACAACTACAGTCATCATCATACATGTACACATATCCAGGGAATATCTACAACCACTAGCCAGTTATACATATATACCCATTACCAAAGCATTTACTAAGACACTTCATTAATTTACAATCCATACACACATCCATGATGTCTACTAATCTATACTAACAGGTCAAATAGGGAGTACATTCTAAGAGAAGTAACCCAAACCAAACTAACTCTCACAGTGGACTCTCTCCATCAGAGTCCTCCACTTCCAGTCCTTCCATTTCCCTCGTTTTAGCATCCCTCTCCGGGACCCATACCATCTCCGGACTTGGTTCCCTAGGCACCCGCATCTCTACCCTAGGCCATAAGTCATCCCTCAGAAGGTCATCCCGATCTGTAAATGGCTCACTAACAATCTCGCCTATTTCCCAGATGATAGCATCATCGTTTTCTGATTCGGGCTCCTCTTCTATCTCATATTCCTCTTCAACTTCTATCTCGGACTCCTCTTCATACAGTGATGGCTGCTCAATAGGTTCCATAATTTCTCTAGCTACTTCTTTGCTGAAATACTACCTAATCTTCATCCGTTCTCCTCGAACGACACTACGAGTCCTCTATAATCAATCAACAAAACCTAAGAATGAGATCCTAAAGTTTCCAAGAATTCACATATGCTAAAGAGTACATATAGGTACATACTCTATATGAATCCTCTTTTAAATTACTACTATTAAATTTTTTACTTTAAGCAATACCATAATCATTTCCCTTCAAAAATTTGTTTAAAACAATTTTCCGAAATCACTGGAGTTTTTAAATTCTCAAATACCCCTTTTATAAGTTAATTATTTTAAAACTAGCTTTTATATATGAGAAATCTCCCTAAATATCCATCTTAAATATTTAAATCTTTTTTAGTAAACAGAATTGACTAAAAATCCAATTTTCCAAAGCTTCTATCTACAAGACCTAGGTTTTCTACAGGATACTCAAAACTAGATGGTCAGGCAATAGAGGATACTCAAAACTAGATGGTTACAGCCAATCAAATCCTAGATGACAATGATAAAATATTATCATCACTTATCAAACAACACCTCAAAATACTATATATTTTGAAAATCATTGCCTTTTATATATCAAATATATCTTGGGTAAAATTATTTAATTTACCCACTTAAAACAATATTGTGTCCGCTGGCCTTGTTCAAGTGTTTAGAGATCTCTATCAATAATGTTAGCTACTTGTATTGACAAGAATCCATAAGCCACTCAACAGATCAATTAACATAATATAAAACATTTTTATATCACTAATAAGTACGCACTCTCGTATATATTTACACTCAAACTCATTCTTGGGTATTACTGACCCTATCTCTAATGAGTAACCCCACCAAAGCCTAGGTGTTCCCTCAACCTAAGCTCTGATACCATAATGTAACGACCCACTTTTTCGTACAAATTTAAACTGACATTTTGCAAACTTGTCCAGCTCAAATTTCACGGGAAGGCGGATAGTTAAAAGAAAGAAAGTAGAAAGAAGATAGAAAGAAAACTAACAACACAGAATCTCACAGCGGAAACGAATAATCTATAATATAGAACAAATCTTTATATAAAACAAAAATGTAATGTTTACAGTACAGATAACAATCAGAGTATACCAACCCATACAGCATGGACGGTTATAACACCCTGTCCTTACAACTGCTGATAAACTCAACTAAATGCAACAGAAATATAATCATCTACGTGAATACGACTCTGGGCCTCCAGCTCCTCTCCCGAAGCTCCGAATTCCATCTAAACTTGGAAGTATGCTCGGTCTGACCCGAGTAATTAGGAGAAACCACGCCCAGGTCAGTCTGGTAAATTCAGCTTGAGAATTTAAATTACAAGGAATTTTATTAATCTTAACTTTCAAAATCCTTTTAAAATCAAAAGTATCCCGTAAGACCATGCCACACATAAACACGACGGGTTTTTCCCTTATGCTAACCAAAGCTTTTTATAGAAAATCCAATGATATTATAATAGGGCCTAAGTACAAATACTTATTCAAATAGCCGAAATTGTTACATTAATTAAATTCCAGCATACTAGACTCTACAACCAAAACCGTAAAGGCATGTATTAGAGGATGGATTTCCATATAATGCTAAGCACTAGGGTACCACCTATCATGGTATGCGTCTAGAAAAATGTACCGAGGACCTTACCGGGATCCCCTAAAACATAAGACTGGCCTACCCCTAACCTGGATAGTACCGAATATGCTATCACCCTGGGTGTTCCCACCCTTATCGAGCTCTTCCCATGCACCGTATTTATAATATCCGAGGGTATCTAAAAAGGTGACAAACATACCCGAATTGGGTGCGACCCACTTAGCCTTGCTGCATCTCCCCTGATATTCAGTCATTCCGGTTGATGAGGCTTGAGCCTACGATTAACTTTTAAAGAATTTCACTTAGAATGCTCATTGTCCCCCAATGACAATGTGCTGAAAGCATTCATCCATACAAGTTCGTTCTGGGTCTGAACGAAATCAAAGGCACTATTCCTACTACATCCATTTTGGAATCGTCCTCAGGATTAGTAGCGATTAGCCCTTGCACTTCAATGCTCCATCTTCAATTCCATGCTCTTGTATTCACTTCGAAAACATCTTTGTTGGATCGAAGTGGTTTTCAGATAACTTTTCCGATCCCGGTCTCTTCGAAACAACGTTCGATATTTCCGATAAACTCAACCCTGGTTCTTTAGGAAATAAACAGACGAAATAAGATCGAAGATCATCTCCTAACCATTAGTGGACGGATTCCCTTATCATCATCCTAGAACAACGAAACGAGTTTATACGTTCAATATAGCACCTCAGACGGTAATTGTACCATATAATTCCCGTGTTTCTCCTAGATATTTCCAAAGTTTTGTTTTGGGTCTAGATTTTTATAGTCGGTTATTTAACTATCGAATAAACAATCATTCAACCGAAGATTTCATTTCCTACTGAAGTCACTAAGCCTTATTTAATTAAAATTTCAATAAATTAAATCTCTTAATCAAAAAGTATATACTTATCTCATAGGAATACGTATATTCACAAACCATTCATTTCAAAAATATTTGAAAACTTTTCAAAATAAATATGGAAAGCACTATGCGGTATCAACCATGGATTCGCAGCTCAATGATTACGTCTCTATCCCAGAGAAATCCAAACTTAACTTGCAGGATAAATTTAATTCAAAATTTATCGACGGGTTTCTAACTCGATAGAAATTTCACCGTTGAACACTACCATTGACATAGTTTTTAAAAGTAATGAGAAGTTCATCCATGGACTAAGAACTGAGCTTGCTAGGGCAACTTTACCACATATCATGGATCCATGTGATGTAGTCGTGGAGATGGCTTTGAGAAATGAAGACGTGCTTGCTTTGTTTAATAATAACAAGCCAGGAGAGAATCATGGTGGACAGAATCAGAAGAGAGAGTTTTAATAGAAGAAGGGAGCTTAGAATGGTGGAGCTGCCAAGAAAGGAAAGTCTGAGGTGGTGTGTTACAAGTGTGACAAGAAGGGGCACTTTGCTCACGAATGCTGAACTTGTAAGGGAAAGGAAGTTGTTGGAAAGAAGAATATTAAGTGCTTTAACTGCGACCAAGTGGGACATTACAAGAATACATGTCCGAAAGTGGCCAAGGCAGAAAAAGGAAAAGTATTTGCTTTTGAACCGGCTACCTCGAGACCTATAGTTGAGGAGAAAGGAAAAGCTGTAATGGAAGGTAGGCTTTTGATTAATGGTATGCATGTTAGAGTATTATTTAATACTGGTGCATCGCATTCTTTTATATCTTATTGTTTGGTGGGTAAGCTTGACCTAAAACCCTCATACCTAGTTACTTCCTTAAGGGTTGCGAATCAGATAGGAGAGTATGCAACTTTAGGGATAAGATGTGATCACTTAGAGTTTGAATTATTAGGTCATATGTTTGCCTGCATTTTGCATGTGTTTGATTTTGTAGGCTTTGGGATTATTTTGGGTATAGACTGGTTAAGTAAGTGAGATGCTAGGATATTTTTCCACGATAGGAAAATATCACTAAGGCACCCTAATGGTAGTAACCAAATTGTATACTCAGTAGAGAATCTAAGTTTAGATGTGTGTGCTTTGTTGGGTGCAATGGAGGAGGAAGATAAGTTGAATTGGGTTTTCATAGCTAGAGAATTTGCAGATGTTTTTGAGCCTGTCAGGACTACTACCGAAATAATCTATTGTGTTTTGAATAGATATTGTATCTGAAGCTGAACCAGTAAGTAAACTGCCTAGCAGAATGACACCTACCAAGATGAAAGAGTTAAAGGTGTAGTTGTTGGACTTAGAAGGAAAATGTTTTGTTAGAGTAAGCGGTTTGCTTATGGAGTGGCCGCGGTGTTTGTGAAGAAACTAGACGAGTCGTTAAGAATGTGTATCGATTATCATAAGTTAAATGAAAAGACGATAAAGAACCGATATCCTTTGCCGAGAATTGATGACTTATTTGACCAGTTGAGTGGAGCTAAAGTGTTTTCCAAATTGGATTTGGCGATAGGGTTCCATCAATTAAGAGTGGCGGAGGATAGTGTTTCTTTGATGGCATTTCGAACATTATATGGTTCGTACGAGTGGTTAGTAATGCCATTCAGATTGACAAATGCACCTACTTTCTTTGTGGATTTGATGAACCGGACCTTTCGAGAGCATTTGGATAGATTTATTTTAGTGTTTATAGATGACATTTTCATATATTCTAGGAATGAGCAAGACCATGAGACTCACCTTAGAATAGTGCTTGAGACGTTGTGGCAACATCAACTTAATGCGAAGTTTTTGAAGTTTTATTTTTGGAAGAGAGAAGTGAAGTTTCTTGGTCATGTAGTCTTAGAAAAAGGATTGTCTATGGATCCAGCTAAGATAGAAGCTGTAAATAATTGGAAAAGACTCGAGACAGTTACTGAGATAAAGAGTTTTATGGGATTAGCTAGCTACTACCGATGATTCATCAAGGATTTCTCTCGTATATCAGTACCAATGACTAAGCTAACAAGGAAGCATGTGAAATATGTTTGGACCGATAAATGTTAGGAGGCATTCCAAAAGCTAAAACATTTATTGAACAATGTGCCCGTGTTAGTTGTTCTAGATGGAAATCAGGATTTGGTGGTGTATACTGATGCTTGTGGAAAAGGGTTAAGGCAGAGGGGTAAAGTGATTGCCTATGCTTCACGACAACTCAGACCGTACGAAGTTAGATATTTGACTCATGACTTGGAGTTGGCTGCCGTAATATTTTCTTTGAAGGTGTGGAGACATTAATTTTTGGAAAAATGGTTCAAGTTGTATACGGATCACAAGTCTTTAAGGTACTTATTTTCCGAGAAGCAGTTGAATATGAGACAATAGAGATTGTTGGAGTTTTTAGCTGCTTATGATTTTGGAATCGAGTACGCACCAGGGAAAGAAAATAAAGTAGCGAATGCACTTAGTAGGAAGCATCAAAATGCAGTATTAGCTATGATAGCTGAATGGAAAGACTTAGAAGCATTGGCTACATGTGGTGTGCTATTAAGATCTATGGGCAGTTCTAGTCAGAGTACCGTAGTATTATGTTGTTTGGAATTTCGACCAGTATTGATCGACAAAATTGCTTTTAATTAAAGAGAATGATCCATTGCTAGCTAAAAGAACTAGAAGATTGAAAGATGGAATTGAGATCGATGATTTGATAAACTTTTATATTGATCACAACGGCCAGTTAAGGAAGAAAGGACAAACATGTGTTCCAGATGTGGGAGACCTAAGGAAAGAAGTCCTTAGGGAGTGTCATCGATCGAAGTTTACTATTCATCCTAGAGGGACTAACATGTATCAGGATATGGAAAGAAATTATTCTGGGAAGGTATAAAAAGGGATGTAGGCTTATGGATAAAACATTGTTTGAATTGCCAGTAAGTAAAGACGAGCATCAGACTCCAAGTGGGTTAATTCAGCCTTTAGACATACCAGTTTGGAAATGAGATTCTATATATATGGATTTCATAATAGGGAAAATGAAAGTATCTGGGCCATAGTAGATAAACTGAATAAGAGCGCACACTTTATTCCCGTTAAGTCGATAAGGACGACACCTATTTTAGCTAAGTTATTCATGAAGAATATAGTTAGACTACACGAAGTTCCTAGTAGTATGGTCAGTTATAGTGATTCTTTTTTTACTAGCGAATTCTAGAAAAGTCTACAAGAAGTGTTAGGTACCAAGCTTAAAATGAGTACCTCTTATCACCCATAGACAGAAGATCAGACAGAGAGAGTCAATAAGGTATTCGAAGATTTGTTGTGGGCATGTGTACTAGATTTTGATTGGTCATGGGAAAACTACTCGCAGTTGGTTTAGTTTTCCTATAATAATAGTTATCAGACTAGTATAGGGATGGCACCTTTTGAAGCTTTGTATGAAAGATCATGCAAATCACCCGTATGTTGGTTAGAAACCGAAGACAGATTGGTCCTTGGTCCCGATATGGTAAGAGAAGCCACAGAGAAGATTGAGTTAATCCGAGATAGGATGAGAGAAACTTAGTCTAGGTATAAAATTTACGCAGATAAATGGCATAAAGATTTAGAGTTCTCAGTTAGAGATCATGTTTTCATTAAGGTAACACTGATGAAGGATAATGGCACAATTTGGAAATCCGGGAAACTGGCATCGAGATACGTTGGACCGTTCCTTATTATATAGAGGATCAAGAAACTCCCTTACAGGATAGAGTTACCGAGCAGTTTAGCAGGAGTCCACAATGTTTTTCTTGTTTCTCATCCAAGGAAGTGTGTTTGAGATCTAGAGACTACTATAACTCCGACTACATTGGAAGGCTTAGTAGTGGAACCGGGCATGACAATTAGTAAACAATAAGTGCGTATTGTGGCTAAGGATGAGAAAAAGCTAAGAAACAAGACAGTCATATTAGTAAAAGTCCAGTGGAGTGACGATGATAGAGACTATATTTGGGAGACAAAGGACGGGATTAGGGACACTTATCTTGACTTGTTTAATGGTATGTTTTACATCTATGCTTTTATGTTTGATGTGTGTACCTTATCGTAATTTCGAGGATGAAATTCTTTATGGTGGGGAGTCTGTAATAATCCTAATTTTGATTAACATTATTTAGGATATTTAGTTTGACAAATAAAATAAAATAACGTAGAATGTTAAGCAGATTGAGATTTGATAATTAAAATGGTTTGGGCCTTAATTAATAAATCAATGAGATTAATTAAAACATTAGTAAGAAGGAGGATATAAGGAGGGAAAAATAGAAAAAAAACATATTCCCTTAATACATATTCTCTCATTCTCATTTCCTCGAAACTTCATTCACACAAAACCAAAATAGAGCAAGCAAAGGCCGACCTTAACCAAGGTGATTCAAGAGAAGAAAAATTAGAAAAGCAAGATTGAATTTTAGGGGAATCAAATCAAATACAAATCTCAACCTTCTTAAATCATTCAAGATGAATAATAGTTATGCATCTCATGTTTTAATTACTATTTTTGGTTTTGAGTATAAATCCAAATGTTTTGATGTTATTATGTCATGTTTTAATGGATTGAATGCTTATATGCTTATCGATGAATATTTGGATTTATTTATGAAATTAGTTTATAGGTTTAAGTGAGAAAACCTATCATATGATACCCAAATGTCTTGAAATTTTGATATGCTGTTAGAAATATTATTTTAGAAGTAAAATTTTAATTTCCAAGCAAGTATGAATTTATTATAAATTTTCTACGAGGAGAAAATGGTTTATTTCAGGTTTTAATTATTAAAAATAATTAATTTAAGTTTTAGACCCTGAAAATTTTTATATGTTATAGAATATAATAAATCAGATTTATTATGATTTTTGGGGATTATTTTCCTGTTATTTAAGATTTATTATGAATTATTTGAGCAAGAAAAACTTAATTATTTTATTTAAATAATGATATAAAAGTTTGGTTAGTAAATATGTTTTGGAAATATAAATTCTAGCCTATGACAGATTTCAGTAAAATATATGATAAAGGAAGTTATTATCTAATGAAAATATAATGACCCGATTGAGTTCACCTTGATTTATCATTTATTTAATTAAACAAACCGGATTTAATTGTGTAAGATTAAAGATCTAATAAGTGAGGAATTGTGTAATTGGATTTTTAGGATAAATTATGTTTGAGAAATTTGGATTTGAATTGAGTATTTGTGTAAGTTAGATTATTATAATCCTTTAAAGGTTAAAATGAGGATTTATAAAGTGTTAGAATTTATTTATAAAATTAATAGGTTTAGAGAATGAGTTAAATCAATAAAATTGTGTATTTTCTTTAATAAAGGAATTTAGAAAAAATATTATGTAAAAGGGATTTGAGTGTGTAAATTCTTGTGTAAATCATGTTAGTACTTTCTAAATAATAAGTAATTTTATTTAGAGAGAAAATGATAAACTTTGGTGTTAAAATGATTTATGTATATGTTTTATTGTTTTATAAAATGCAAAAATGCCTCATTTTCAATAATAAAAATAAAGGCCTAAATGATTATTAAAATTTTATTTCACTATCTAGTTATCAAGATTAGGTGGTAAACTTACTTTTAGAACATCCGTATTAATTTTTCTACGTTTTAATCATTTAGAAAATGGTGTTTAAAATTGTGTAAAAATGAGATTAGGGAATGATTTAATTCATGGTTTATTTAATTAAAAAGGGTTTGGGCTTAGATATTTAGTTCAGCCCATTTAAGGGGCTTAGTGAATTTCTCTAAACTGAGAAACATCTCCCTGTACGTTCATTCAAAACACAAAGAAGATTTCATCAAAAAATTCACATATGCAAATCAAGTTTAGAAAGAAAAAACATCAAATTTAAATCCAAATAAATTCTAAAATTTTTTGGGAAAAATCAAGGTAACCTCTCGTTCCAAACTACACCCGATCTCCAATTCGTTTGTTGTTTAGTTGTGTAGAATTTCAATTTTTGTGTTTTGTGTCTTTTGAGTTTTAAGGCAAGTTGCTAAAAGGCCAATAGGCGAGTTTATCTCACACTACTATCTCCAAACGAAAGCCTATTCGATGTTTAGTAATTGATTGAATTTAGGACTAAATTGTTCTCAATCTTGCGTGCTAATTTTACCATATGAACCCTATTTTCTGTTTGCTAAAACCATTATCATACGATCATTTAAATAATTAAAATCTAATCGTTTGTATGCTTTCATGTTTGCTAAATTAGTACCATAGGAGTTAGAAGCATCCACCGTCGGAAAACCCCCACCGACGGACCACTAGAAGGCACTAAGATCGCTTAGGGCTTCACCCCGGAGATGCCACAGGTGGATTGGTCCTCAAGGACCGGTGCACCAGTCACACACCTGGGTAGAGCCCCAGGTGATGTTTGCGTGCCTCCCGATCGCCTGTTCAACCTTTTGTTCGCCCGGTTGTTTCTTTGATTGACATGTGCTATTTTTTGTGCCCTATTTCATGTTGATTTTAATGATATTTCAGGGTTTTGGTTTATGACTTTGTGAATTCATCTTGGAGTTATATTCCATAGAAGTGTTCTATGAATATATGATTTTAACCACAAGTTTTAAGGCACAATATCAATTTGAGTTTACAAAAGAACGATTTCCAAATCAAACCATTTTCTCACTACCTTTTCAAAGGAAATTTAGAACATATATAAATACATTTTTATATCAATTCAGGTTTTGCCGTTTAATTCTTCTAGTATTAAAAAGATATGTAAAGTTGAGCAATAAAGGAGTTTATGGATTTTAAAGGAGAAGTGTGGAAATAGACTTATACAAATTGTATTAGAAATCATTTCATATGTGATGAATTAGAAGTAATTGCTCCTAAAACTATATACGCCAATTCGGGATTTCTTTTGTGACTTTTAATGACTTTTTGTGTAAATTAGCTTTCAAGTTGATTATTTTCTTTTTCTATGAAATGAGAAATATACTTAAACAATATAGTAGTAACAAGTGGTTATGGGATATTAGTTATCATTTCATAGTTTAATTATACGACTAGTTTGCGTAGAGTATGTAGTAGAGGAATTTACTAACTAATAGTTAATATTTTAGTAACACCAAGTGGTTATGGGTCACACAGTGTTACTTTAGTAATTACTATTGGAGAAGTTTACAACACATCGTGATAAATAGATATTGGGGATATGATTTATTATATAACTCATTATATTCGTTAGTACATTTATTAGCTTGACCTCATACTCTAGTTGTTTGACCTAACGGCTTGATGGCGGAGGCCGCACCCCGGGTCGTGGTCTTCGTTTAGTTTCTAGCCCTATACCACTGAGCCAGCAGTCTGTACCACAGATTATATTCGATATCATAACAATTGCAACATCCGTTAGTAGGCATGGCACCTCAGCAGTGCAATGTTAGGTTGAACATAGGTTATGGTATCTGGTATCATTGGGCCGTAGGAGTTTAGCGGGTCAAACTCCTAGAGCTTTTCTTATCGGTCTCCCCTTGGAAGAGAACAATTCGCACTAAGAATATCTTATTGGTCAATTTATTTATTGTGGCGTTGGCGACCGACTTAAACTACTATTGTGGTTTTAGCAACCGACTAAACTGCCAGTATAATGTTAGTGATCGATCGAACTGTTAGTATGTTGTTAGCGACTGACTAAACTGTTGGTGTGGTGTTAGCGACCGGCTGAATTGCTAGTGTGGTGTTAGCGACCGATTAAATTGCTAGTGATTATTTAGTAGTATTTTCGGGTATCCATTCCGCATGTTCTTCATAGCGTTTAGTTTTGAATTATAATTCCCTTTTTGTGCTTTGAAGATTTTGATAAGTTAACACTATATTTAAGAGGATAGTCCATGAGAGACTTGATATGATTTTGTGACATGGTGTGATTTATTTGTGTTTTATGTTTAGTCCAAAAAGTGGACATTACCTTTGATTAGCATTAGACTTATATGGATTTCTTTGGTCTATTGATTTGAATTGGTTGTGTATGAATTGCCATATTTGTATATGATAGTCTAAATAGACTTGAGTATTGTTGAGATCACTTGTATGTTAATTATAGCTAGATAGACCTCATTTTATTCGATATCCGATTGATATTATAGTGGTCTTACCTTTTGATATTTAGAGATAGTCTAATCTAGGTGTTATTTTATGCTCTGGTCAAACCGAGACATTTCAAGTTCAGGGACATTGACCATGGATTCATGCATGTGTTTGGAGCTTGAAGGGATTTTGCATTATGCAGCTTTTTGTTATCTCGCCATTAGGCTTAGCAAGATTTTCATTAGTTATCTCTTCAGTAGTGTGTGACCTTTATACATTTTATGTATATATATATATATATATATATGATATTTTGTATTTGCGTAGTGATGACATTATGATGTATATTTTTGGGTAGTGAGCTTTGCACACAATTTCGAGACTTACTTTATATTATGTGATGTGTATTATATTTTGGTCCACATGCGATTCTATGTCTGTGAATATTTATTATATATTGTTCTGCTATTATGAACCTACGTAAGCGTTCCTTCGTGCAAATATCGCATATGTCAAATGTTGAGATTGATTCAGACCACAGTAAGAATGACATATCGGTGTAAGCTTGAGGAAAGATTTATGTAAGGTTGCTCCCAACAAACCTTATTCTCTGTATTGCTAGACAACATTACTTAGTAATGTCCTTTTGTAGCGTGGGTATAGAGGCGGGGTGTTACAGCTTGGTATCAAAGCAGGTCAAAACAATATAGAATAATTATCTAACATGAATCCTAACCTATAAAGACTTAGTGTCACTACCTGGGTGTTTGTGTGTGTTAGATAGAATTTTACTTCTATTTAGGGATAGGAATAAAATGTTTACTGGGTTAATCATTGGGTCGTAATTGTGTTGCTTTATTACTTGAGTATGTTGAGTGTTAATATTGTGTTTGTTTCTAATTGAAACTCACCTTTGTCAAAAATGAGATTTAATGGATAGTGGTTATTAGACCTTAGATGGCTTAGAGTTAAATGGTTATGTTCTGATCTGTTAGTGATCAAAGTTGCACAACGGGAACAGATGGACTGTTTTCGCTGAGCACGTTTAGTAATTTGATCTTTGATAAATGTTTGTTTGGTTGATTAATGCATGGATGTTATGATATTATAGTAATTGTTACAATTAATGTTGAGTAGCAATTTTCATTGAGAATTAGAATCCTAGTTAATATTAATGATAAGAACTTACGGTGTCTTCAAAGGTGTAGCTACCGCAAGAAGTATTGGAAAGATTAAAATTGTGAAAACTGGAATTTAATTCATAAGAATATTTAACCATAGGTTAAAATGAATTTAAAATTTGATGTTTTCTTAAAGTAGCTATGGATGCATTGTAAAAATTGTTATTAGTGAAGAATTGAGATTGATTAAAAGAAAAATTTATAAAAGAAAGCATTCATTTAAATTAAACATCTTTCCGATAAAGGATATATATATATATATATGTATGTATGTATGTATGTATGTATATAAGTAGAATTTGATTATGTTTATTAAAGCAAGGAAATAAATATTTTAAAGTTGTAAAAGAAAATGTATATCATAGGGAAATTTATTTTTGTATTAAAATTTTCATTGAGTGTTTTATGAATTCTAGTCGATACGCTCGATCAACGTTATCGATAGAAATTTCCTAAACACTAGAACGAGACAATCCAACCTAGTATTTCGAATATAAATTATTTAGTGAGTATACAATATTTGAAGAAAAGATAGAACTTTAATAACTTGTCAAATATTGTATAGAAATATAAAATGAATAGTTGGAAAGTTGCTTTGGAAATAAAAATAAGATTTTATAATAGTATATGAGTTATAGTTTGGGGAAAAAAATAGCATGTGATATTTTGAGGAATAAAACGAAGTATTAAAAATGGGAAAGTACATTGTTTAGAAAACTAATATATTGACGAAAAATATATTCGAGTAAAAGTTACATTTAATGTTTATAAAATTTTGATGTGATTGTGTATTTTTAGTAATTTAAAATTTTATATGTCCATTTGCATAAATGCATATTAAATGAAAAGTTATCATTTTTGTTCGAATAAAGTATGAAGTGTATAAAGTACTGAGAGTTGGATACTTTGAATTGTGAATAATGAGTAATTTCTCTCAAAATTATTAAATGTTGAATAAATGCTTTTATAAAGCAAGGATAAGAGAGAAATTTTGTGAAAAAGAATTTGGGATATAATATTATTACCAAAATAGAGTGAAACCTTTTCAAGTGAACAAGTGTTTTAAACCTTTGAAGGGTTAAAATATGTTAGTTGCGAATTTGTAAAATTCATTTGAAAGCAAGGTTTAATTTTGTGTTAAGAGAAAAAGTATAGTATGAATAGTTCATTTATTATATAGATGTTAAATATTGAGAGTTTAAAAAATAATAAATGAATTGCGAAGAAGTTTAGATTGTTTAAATTGTGAGTATAATTTAAAAATAAATGTGTATTTTCAAAATTTATTTTGGAGAGATAATTACTTCTTGCAAGTAAAGAAGATCAACTATCTCATTTAAAATGAATTTTCATTAAAGGGAGAAACTTGCTTGCATGATTTGTGAAGGTGTTCTTATTGGGTGAATTGATTTTGAAAGTTGGTTGCATAGTGTAAATTAAAATTTTGAAGATTCTAGCTTTCCGTAAAGTGGATCATGTAATAAATAACTTCGTGTAAATATTTCCTTAGAGAATATATGGTTTTGGATTTTGAAAATGGTTTGAGAGTAGTAGTTTAAAAATGGTCTTAGAGCTAAAATTTTGATTTAAAATACGCTGTACCAAAACAGCGATACCTTGAGATTTATAACTCTAAAAATGGTCAATCTTTTTGTGTAATTTCATCAAGCTAAAAGTTTTCTTTTTGCCACTTTTGAAGATTATGTTGTTTATTTAGTCTAAAATGAGTTTGAAAATGGATAGGCAGCTCTTCCTATTAGAAATTTCTGAGATTAAAAGGCTGAAAGTATTTTGGGCATAACTTTCAAGCCGTAAATGGAATTTTGATGATCTTTACCTTGATGAAAAGCTTAGACTAAGTAGAACAACATTCTTTTTATGAGCTTTGTCAAATTTTTGGTTTTACTAGATGAAAATTTGACTTGTGTACAACAGGTCTGAATTTGGGTAATGGTTGTGAAAATTATGTTCGACATGATAGTCTTTTTTTGGAAGTTCTTCTTGGTTTGAAAACTTTTGTAGTATTGTATAAAGACTTGCTAGTATTATGTTACTTGTTAAGGAATTAATGTAATAATTAAAGGATGATTTGTAAATTGAGTTTTTAAAACTTGTGAAGGTAAATAAAAAAATTTAAGAACAAAAGTTTCATTCATGAATGCATGTATGGATTTGTGAAATATTCATAGTTTTCTGAAAATTTCGACATTTTTGTTTGGATAGATGTAGTATCTTCTAAATGAGTTTGTATAAATATCAAAGTCTACAATAATGGACAATAGGAAAAGAAGATAATTCTAAGTTTGAATTGCCATCGATGAAAGGTCTAATAGTTATTTTAGATTGCTTTATTTTACTTGATGGGTCAAAGAAGATCTCGATTCATGCTAAACCAATAGAGCAAAAATGACACTTTCTGAGTTTTAATAAGAGATTGTTTTGTAGCTGATTATTGTATGTATATTATATTACTAATCATAGTATATTTATTGTAGGATATTCTTTGAAGTAGAATTGTGGAAACGCAATTTTCTTCTAGAATGAGAGCATGTAACAACTCTGATTTAAATTAGAGGTTTGAATGAGAAATTTTATTTTTTTCAAGTATTGAAATATGGAGAAATTTAATTTTTTTTTTATGAACGATAATGAATTCTTCTGAGTGAGGATTCTAAGATTATAGAATATTAGAAATTTATATATGAAAGGAAGATTGTAGAATCCAGAAATAAGAATTTTATTTTAATAAATCTCTTCTATTTTAAAGAGGAGTTAAAAAGTGCTAAATTACATATAACTAATTTTAAAAGGTTACAGTGAGACCCTAATTGTTAAACTATTCTTTTAGTTATAATAGAAGTTTAAAAATGATTATTTTGTACATAATAAAACCTTAGTGAATTTGGAATTTAAATTAAAAAGGTTGTACTTAAATTTATGAATTTATATCATAAATGATAATAAATTGGAAGTATTAATTAGCAACAACTAGTAGGAAGTACATATTTTGTAGAAACCTTGATTTGAAATGAATTTTAAAATAAAATAAAAAACAATGCTTATTTTCTAGAAGCTCATGAGTTAGATGAGCATTTCTTTTGTATTTGTTTGTTATTTGCATACATGATTGTTCTAAATTTTGTTAGTTGTGGAGCTAAGCTGTAACTTGTTATAGAATTTCCTTTAGATTCAAATTGTGAGGACTGGATTTTATTAGGTGGGGAGTTCTGTAACAACCCAATTGAGTTCACCCTGAATTATCGTCTATAAAAAAAAACCAAATTTAATTGTGTAAGATTAAAGATCTAATAAGTGAGGAATTGTGTAATTGGATTTTTGGAATAAATTATGTTTGAGAAATTTGGATTTAAATTAAGTATTTGTGTAAATTAGATTATTATAATCCTTTAAAGATTAAAATGGGGATTTATAAAGTGTTAGAATTTATTTATAAAATTAATAAGTTTAGAGAATGAGTTAAATCAATAAAATTGTGTATTTTCTTAATAAAGGAATTTAAAGAAAATATTATGTAAAAGGGATTTGAGTGTGTAAATTCTTGTGTAAATCATGTTAGTACTTTCTAAATAATAAGTAATTTTATTTAGAGAGAAAATGATAAACTTGGGCATTAAAATGATTTACGGGTATGTTTTGATATTTTAGAAAATGCAAAAATGCCTCATTTTTAATAATAAAAATAAAGGGCTAAATGATTATTAAAATTTTTTTTCATTATCTAATTATCAAGATTAGGTGGTAAACTTAATTTTAGAACATCCGTATTAATTTTTCTCTGTTTTAATCATTTAGAAAATGGTGTTTAAAGTTGTGTAAAAATGAGATTAGGGAATGATCTAATGCATGGTTTATTTAAATAAAAAGGGTTTGGGCTTAGATATTTAGTTCAGCCCATTTAAGGGACTTATTGAATTTCTCTAAGTTGAGAAAAATCTCCCTGTACGTTCATTCAAAACACAAAGAAGCTTTCATAAAAAAACTCACAAATACAAACCTAGGTTAGACAGCAAAAACATCAAATTTAAATCCAAATAAATTCTAGGAAAAATCTGGGAAAAATCAAGGTAATCTCTCGATTTAAACTAAACCCTATCTCCAATTCGTTTGTTGTTTGGTTGTGTAGAATTTTAGTTTTTGTGTTTTGTGTCTTTTGAGTTTTAAGGCAAGTTGCTAAATGGCCAATAGGTGAGTTTATCTCACACTACTTTCTCCAAAGGAAAGCCTATTCGATGTTTAGTAATTGATTGAATTTTGGACTGAATTGTTCTCAATCTTTTTTGCTAATTTTACCATATGAACCCTATTTTCTATTTGCTAAAATTATTATCATATGATCATTTAAATCATCAAAATGTAGTCATTTGTATGCTTGCATGTCTACTAAATTAGAGCCTCAGGAGTTAGAAGCATCCATCGCCGGAAAACCCCCACCGACGGACCATTGGAAGGCACCGCCGGAAAACCCAAGTGATGCCACCGGTGGATCCGTCCTCAAGGTCCAGTGCACCAGTCACGCACCTGGGTAGAGCCCTTGGTGATGTTTGCATGCCTCCCGATCGTCTGTTCGACCTTTTGTTCGCCTAGTTGTTTCTTTGATTGACATGTGATATTTTTTGTGCCCTATTTCGTGTTGATTTCTATGAAATTTCGGGTTTTGGTTATGAATTCGTGAAATCATCTTGGAGTTATATTCCATAGAAGTGCTTTATGAATATATGATATTAACCACAAGTTTTAAGGCACAATATCAATTTGAGTTTACAAAAGAACGATTTCCAAATCAAACCATTTTCTCACTATCTTTTGAAAGGAAATTTAGAACAACTATATATATATAAATACATTTTTATATCAATTCGGGTTTTATCGTTTAATTCTTCTAGTATTAAAAAGATATGTAAAGTTAAGCAATAAAGGTGTTTATGGATTTTAAAGGAGAAGTGTGTAAACAGACTTATACAAATTGTATTAGAAATCATTTCGTATGTGATGAATTAGAAGTAATTGCATTCAAAACTATATATGCCAATTCGGAATTTCTTTTGTGACTTTTAATGACTTTACATGTAAATTAGCTTTCAAGTTAATTATTTTCTTTTTCTATGAAATGAGAAATATACTTAAACAACATAGTAGTAATAAGTGGTTATGGGATATTAGTTACATTTCATTGTTTAATTATACGACTTGTTTGCGTATAGTATTTGGTAGTGGAATTTACTAACTAATAGTAAAAAAATTTGTAACACAAGGTGGTTATGGGTCACACAGTGAAACTTTAGTAATTACTATTTGAGAAGTTTATAACACTTCATGATAAATAGATCTTGGGGATATGAGTTATTATACAACTCGTTACATTCATTAGTGCATTCATTACCTTGACCTTTTAGGCTAGTTGTTTGACCTAGCAGCTTGATTGTGAAGGTCGAACCCCGAGTCGTGGTATTCGTTTAGTTTCTAACCCTGTACCACTAAGCCAGCAGTCTGTATTGCAGACTATATTCGATATCTTAACAATTGTGCATCTGTTAGTAGGCGTGGCACCTCAGCAGTGCAATGTTAGGTTGAACATATATTATGGATATCCGGTACCGTTGGACTATAGGAGTTTAGTGGGCCAAACACTTGGAGCTTTTCTTATCGATCTCCTCTTGGAAGAGAGCAATTCGCACTAAGAATATCTTATTGGTCGATTTATGTATTGTGGCGTTAGCGACTGACTTAAACTGCTATTGTGGTGTTAGCAACCGACTAACCTGCTAGTATAATGTTAGTGATCGATCAAACTATTAGTATGGTGTTAGGGACTGACTAAATTGCTGGTGTGGTATACGCGACCGACTGAATTGCTAGTGTGGTGTTAGTGACCGATTAAACTGCTAGTGATTATTTAGTAGTATTTTCGGGTAGCCATTCCTGCATGTTCTGTAACGACCCGTAATTTTCAATAATTTAAATGTGTTAATCCAATAAGATTTTGGTAATTAAATACTGAAAGAAATAAAAATTTGTAAATTAATAATGAAGTAATAACAAAAATGAAGAGTAACAATGATAATTAAAGCTAATAATTAATAATTTGGATGTAAATCCAAATAAATGGAATAATGTAATTGTTATACTTGGTTATAAGATTTAATATAAGGAAAAAATGTAAATATTTAATTATTGTATAAAGGTAGATAGTTAATGGCAATTGAATAAAATCAGTATTATATAAGAATTATAACATTTGTTTATGAATAAGGAATTCATAAGTGTAATTAAAAGTTATGGTAACAATTATTATAAGTTACCTGTTTATTTAGCTAGTTGAATTGAAATTGAAATCAATTTTAAATAAATGTAAATAAATGTTACATTAATGTGAGATGTAATATAATGTTTAAAAGTTGTTAAATTGGAGTATATTAGGTAATGAAAGGTAAAACAAAGGTTAACTAGGTTTATAGAGTAATAATGGATTTAATAAAAAGATTGGAATTGAATCAAATCAATTTATTGGAATTAATTATAAATAATTGGAATTCAATTTATAATAAATGGATTTATTGTCAGTAAATGAAATTAAATACTACGTTAATTGAAATTAAGATGAAATTGGAAATTATTAATGCACTAAGATATAAACCAATGGTAATTATATCTGTAAGATGATAATTGATTTAATAACAGTATTGAAAATCAAATAAATGAAATTTTGGAATTCTTATTTTAATTACTAAATTTTTGAAATTTAGATTAAACAAGGTAAATTGTGAAATATTCCATAGTAAATTGATATAGAAATTTATTTTAAAGGACTATAAATCACTAAGTAATCCAGAGTGATAGAAATCGTAAATTATTAAATATTGAATCGGAAAGTGATTAATTAATTTAATATTAATTAATTTAATTAATGTGAAAATAGCCATTTTAGCCACTGACTCGGATTTCGATGAAACTAGTTTCATCGGATCCGTAACGGTGAATTATTATAGGATTTCAAGTTTCGTAATGATCAGACTTGTCGTTTGATCGTATGGGCTCGAAACGCCTAGAAATCAATTTAATTGAAATCAATTTAAAATAAGCTAATTTTAGCATAACTTCTTCATACGATGGAATTATAACTTGAAACCTGTTCCATTGAGTTTAAAGTCATCAAAAACATCTATTTTGATATATGGGTTGACCCAATTTCGTTCCGGAGTCAGAACAGGCTTTTCATGTCATTTATCGTTCAACTGTCCAAACGAATCGTATCTGTTCCTCTATTTTCAGCTCTACCTATATATATCCGGTTATAAACCCTAGCAGCCTTTCTATTTCTCATTTCTGTATGTACTGAAATTTCTGTTGCTCCTCTTTCTCAATGGCAGACAAACCCTAAATTTCACAATTCAATTTCAATACAAAATTCAACTTCAAAATTCAAAATCCTCAATATATATCGAATTATATATCGATTTGAAGCTCTCGACGAGCGCATCTCAGATCTGTAATTCTTTTTTCAATTTGAACCTCTGTCTGTCCAGAAATTGAAGAACAAGTCTCGGCCGTTCATAGCACGTTGATGAACTTCGACGGATCGTCGATTGGAGGATACAGTTTTGTAGTGCGGACCGAGGGGAGTGCATCGCTGTAGTTTGTTCGACGAATTGACGGTCGGATTTCCCTCGAAAATTCGATTAGGGTTTAACCTTAAATGGCGGCTGGGTGAGTTTGCGGCTGCATCTGAGGCGACGGCGTTCGCCTGGGGTCGCGCGAGGTGAGGGGGCGGTCGGCCTGACCGGGGCGGAGTCGCGATGCGTGGTTGTTCGTGATCGCTGTCGGTGTTTCATGTTGAGGTGGCGTCCGATACCTGTGGAAGCTTGTGCGTGAATAGTGCAGTTAGGGTTCTCTGGAACGAGATGTAGGAGGTGACGTGTATTTTTTTCTGGTTTATTTTATTTAATTTAAATTTGAAATCGATATCTTCTAACACATATAACTTTTGCATACGAGGTCTGTTTCACGCGCGGTTTCTTGCATTGGGATCGTATTAAAATTCCGTACATTTTGACGATGGTTAGGGCCGATTATGAGAATGTTCAAATTTTGGGTTTAAATTAGATTTAAATTTAATTTAAATGCAAAGGTGAGTGTTTTGACCCACTCACAACTTCTAAAATTTCTTATGTTTGTTAAATTAAATTTGTGATGTGATTGGAAATTTATTTATGACTGTTTGGTATATTTTAAATCATCATCTCAGTTAATTTGAATTTATTTTAATTAAATCGTTATTTAATTTATTATTGAATATAAATTGCCAGTTAAATACCTGTTATTGATTATCAGTTCCATATTGATATTTCTTGATTGATTTGGATGATATTTGTAATGGATGTTGATTGTTGATATTGGATTAATGAATGTTTTATTTTATATCGTTATAAACCACAAGTTCACTATGGGTTGAAATGATACATACCCGAATGATCTATAGATTAGGGAAAAATCGTTATGGGTCGAAATGATAGACTTGAGCGATTTTATGGATTTTATTATTAATTCGGGATTGCGGTTTGAAATGATATTTATAACCGTAACATTTAAATTGCGGATTGAAATGATAAATATCCGTATCACTTGACCCTAGGGTAGAAAATTATATACGGACACTGGATTGGTTAAATTTAATGATTTTGAACTTCTTAAATTTTTTGAATTAATTAAATGATATCTTGAAATAAAATTTGATTTATTTAAGTTAAATTATTATTGAAAAATCAAGTTTTATGTTGAAATGTGAATTGGTTTAAAGGAATTGTTTTAAGAAATTAAATTTAAAGTTAAAGTTAAACTTTTAAGTATAAATGAATTTCTATTGAAATTAAGTTATTGAAGTCGTTTGAATATAACTTTGAAATATTTTGAAATTGGAGTAAGTCCGAATTGGTATTTGAACATAGATTGAAACGATATGAAATTCAATAGTTTATTGAAATGATAAATTGAAAGGTTTGGAATTTGGTTTGTTGACTTGGAAATTTAAATGGTCCAAATGTGTTGAAATGAAATGGATAGTTTAAATTGATATAAATTCCAAATTTATGTATATATTGTTTCAAAATTCCTAATTATTAAGATTTTCAAAGTATTAAACTATTTTAACCTGTATTAATTATATTAAATCATTTTAACCTATTTTAAACCATTTAATTTATTTAAACTAATTAACTTGTTTTAATTTATTTTAAATCTAATTAATCTATTTTAAAGTTATTTAATCTATTTTAATTATATTTAATCTATTTTAAATCTATATTAACTATTTATAACTATTTTCTTCTAAATTCCAAACTAAGTAAAATGGATGGGTTTATATTCAAATTCTCGATTTTTAAAGTGAATGTGGTTAAGCGACACTATAACCTAAGTTGGGATCTAAATAGCATATTTGGTTTAATATGATAATTCTGAAATGAGAGTTTAACCTATTTTGGAAATATGACTTTTGAAAGGAAATATAATTTCAAACTATGATTTCAAAGGTGAATATGATTTCGAATATGATATGATTTGAATTGAATATGATATTTTGATATCAATTATGAAATGATTTTGGAAATGTAAAAGAACCATCCGGTGTGTTATAAGCGATTGGTTGTTAAAGTGACCGGGATTGGATATGGGCATACTCTTTGTCGATACCGAAAACCACTTTAACAACTGTGTACGCGGTGGAGATTCCAGAATAAAGTAGGATGGTGGCGATGATCCTAAAGGTATATTTACATGGACCTAATTCCCGTGAGTTAGCATAAGGTGGCTAAAACAGGAGCAATTGACGGGCCAAGTGAAGTAGCTCCTCCTTTCGGACACACTTCATCGTTAGCCATTCTATTACTTTGTGATTGATTTGGCGTGCACCTTTGATTCGGGAGTGTGGATCGAGTTGGGCGGTAGTTGCGGCTATGCATTACCAACAGTCCGGAAATGTAATTGGTATATCTACCCTGGCATTGCCTAGTTGTGCCGTGTCACCTACCCTAGCGCGCCTTCTACGAGTTTGTTTTATGTCGTACCTATGTGGTATCCTCTGGCGGCTCCAGTTTACGTGAAGTTACGGTACTGTATAGACTATTGGCATACCTAAAATTGTGTTAAGGGGGAAAATGTAACGCCTTAACGCTATTTTAATACTTTTACTTTACTGTAGACATATTATAATAGCGTATTGTACTACATAGTAGATAGTTTAACGGATCCTTAGGAGATGTGAATCCCGAACATCTTTTAAGTTACTGCACCCACGTTAGACACTGGATAGGAGATGTCAAACCCCGTAAACATCTCCGACGTCGTTCCACTCATATTTATTTATTTACCGTTGATTTAACTCACATAAGATCTTTTAGTTCTGACTCGAGTGTTTTGTCTTTTCAATTTGCTCGAGTTAGCCTGAGCATTTCAGGATTTGAAGACCTTATTTCTGGAGGACGAAGACGAAGCTTTGTACTACTATTATTTACTATATTTATTCCACTACATCATACTGTTTCGCTGCATTATTATTTGTTTATATCTGATATGTGTAACTCTAATTTTGTATTGTATAAGTATAATCAAATGTTTTGTAAACAGCTTCATGACCTATTATTTGACTATTATATTTTGTCATTCCGCTGCGAGATTCTGTTTTGTTTTTATTTCTTTCTCTTTTTCTTATTTACCCCATAACAATCCGCCCTTCTGTATGGTTTGAGTTGGCACGTGTGTCTGCTTAAAGCGTACAAAAAAGCAGGATGTTACATGTTCTTTATAGCGTTTAGTTTTAGATTAGAATTCCCTCTTCGTGCTTTGAAGATTTTGAAAGTTATCACTATATTTAAGAAGATAGTCCATGAGAAACTTGATATGATTTTGTGACAGGGTGTGATTTATTAGTGTTTTATGTTTAGTCCAAAAAGTGGATAGTACTTTGATTAGCATTAGATTTATATGGATTGCTTTGGTCTATTGATTTGAAATGGCTATGTATGAATTGCCATATTTGTATATGATATTCTAAATAGACTTGAGTATTGTTAAGATCACTTGTATGTTAATTATAGTTATATATACCTCATTTTATTTGATATGATATTATATTGATCTTACCCTTTGATATTTAGAGATAGTCTGATCTGGATATTATTTTATGCTTGGGTCAGACCGAGACATTTCAAGTTCAGGGACATTGACCATGGATTCATGCATGTGTTTGGAGCTTGAAGGGATTTTGCATTATGCAGCTTTTTGTTATCTCGTCATTAGGCTTAGTGAGATTTTCATTAGTTATCTCTTTAATAGTGTGTGACCTTTGTACATTGGATGTATATGTATGATATTTTGGATTTGGGTAGTGATGACATTATGATGTATATTTTTAGGTAGTGAGCTTTGCACTCTATTTCGGATTTCACTTTATATTATGTGATGTAGACAATATTTTGTTCCATATGTGATTCTATGTCTATGAATATTTATTATATATTGTTCTACTATTATGAACCTACGTAAGTGTTGCTTCGTGCAAATATTGCATATGTCAAATTTTGAGATTGATTCATACCATGGTAAGAATGACATATCGGCGTTTGCTCGAGGGAAGATTTACATAAAGTCTCTCCCAACAAACCTTATTCTCTATATTGCTAGACAACATTACGTAGTAATGTCCATTTGTAGTATGGATATAGAGGCGGGGCGTTACAGCTTGGTATCAAAGCATGTTAGACCAATATAGAATACTTATCTAACACGAATCCCGACCTAGAAAGACTTAATGTCCCTACCCTGGGTGTTTGCGAGTGATATATAGAATTTTACTTCTATTTAGGGATAGGAATAAAATGATTACTGGGTTAATCATTGGGTCGTAATTGTGTTGCTTTATTTCATGAGTATGTTAAGTGTTAATATTGTGTTTGTTTCTAATTGAGACTCACTTTTGTTGAAAATGAGATTTAATGGATAGTGGTTATTAGCCCTTAGATGGCTTAGAGTTGAATTGTTATGTTCTGATCCGTTAGTGATCAAAATTGCACAGCGGGAACAGATGAACTGTTTTCGCTGAGCACATTTAGTAATTTGATCTTTGATGAATGTTTATTTGGTTGATTAATGCAATGGATGTTTTGATATTATAGTAATTGTTTAATTAATGTTGAGTAGGAATTTTCATTGAGAATTAGAATCCTACTTAATATTAATGACAAGAACTTGCGGTGTCTTCAAAGGCATAGCTACCGCAAGAAGTATTGGAAAGATTAAAATTGTGAAAATGAAATTTAATTCATAAGAATAATTAACCAATGGTTAAAGTGAATTAATTTTTTTATGTTTTCCTGAAGCAGTTATGGATGAATTATAAAAATTGTAATTAGTAAAGAATTGGGATTGATTTAATAAAATTTTATAAAAGAAAGCATTCATTTAAATTGAAAATCTTTCAAATAAGGGATAATCTATATATATAAGTAGAATTTGATTATGTTTATTAAGGCAATGAAATAAATATTTTTGAAGTTGTAAAAGATATATGTATATCATAGGGAAATTTGTTTTTGTGTTAAAATATCCATTGAGTGCTTTAAGAATTCTAGTCGATGTGCCATATCACTGTTATCGATAGGAATTTCCTAAACACTAGAACGAGACAATCAAACATAGTATTTTGAATATAAATTATTTACTGAGTATAAAATAGTTGAAGTAAAGATAGAAATTTAATAACTTGTCAAATATTGTGTAGAAATATAAAGTGAATAGTTGGAAAGTTGCTTTGGAAATAAAAATAAGATTTTATAATAGTATATAAGTTATAATTTGGGGAAAAAGATATCATGTGATATTTTGAGGAATAAAACTAAGTATTTAAAATGAAAAAGTACATTGTTTAGAGAACTAAAATATTGATTAAAAATATATTTTAGTAAAAGTTATATTTAATGTTTATAAAATTTTGAGGTGATTGTGTATTGTTAGTAATTTAAAATTTTATATATCCATTTGCACAAATGCATATTAAATGAAAAGTTAGCATTTTTGTTCGAATAAATATGAAGTGTAATAAGGTATTGAAAGTTGGATACTTTGAATTGTGAATAATAAGTAGTTTCTCTCAAAATTATTAAATGATGAATAAATGCTTTTATAAAGCAAGGATAAGAGAGAAATTTTGTGAAAAAGAATTTGAGATATAATATTATTACAAATATAGACTGAAACCTTTTTGAGTAAACAAATGTTTTAAACCTTTGAAGAATTAAAATATGTTAGTTGTGAATTTGTAAAATTCATTCGAAAGAAAGGTGTAAGTTTGTGTTAAGAGAAAAAGTATAGGTATGAATAGTTCATTTATTGTATAGATGTTAAATATTGAGAGTTTAAGAAATAATAAATGAATTAGGCAACAAGATTAGATTGTTTAAATTGTGAGTATAATTTAAAACTCAATATGTATTTTCAAAATTTATTTTGGATAGATAATTACTTATTGCGCGTAAAAAAGATAACTATCTCGTTTAAAATGAATTTTCATTAAAGGGAGAAACTTGGTTGCATGATTTGTGAAAGTGTTCTTATTGGGTGAATTGATTTTGAAAGTTAGTTGCATAGTGTAAATTTTAATTTTTGAAGTCTCTAGCTTTCCATAAAGTGGATCATGTAATAAATAACTTCGTGTAAATATTTCCTTAGAGAATATATGGTTTTGGATTTTGAAAATGGTTTGAGAGTAGTAGTTTTAAAATGGTCTTAGTGCTGAAATTTTGATTCAAAATACGCTGCATCAAAACAACGATATCTTGAGATTTGTAACTCTAAATGTGGTCAATCTTTCTGTGTAATTTCATCAAGCTAAAAGTTTTTTCTTACCACTTTTGAAGATTATGCTATTTATTTAGTCTAAAATGAGTTTGAAAATGGGTAGGCAGCTCTTCCTATTAGAAATTTTTGAGAATAAAAGACTGAAATTTGGGCATAACTTTTAAGCTGTGGAATTTTGATGATCTTTACCTTGCCGAAAAGCTTAGACTGAGTTGAACAACTTTCTTTTTATGAGTTCTATCAAATTTTGGGTTTTACTGGATGAAAATCTGACTTGTGTACAATAGGTCTGAATTTGGGTAATGGTTGCGAAAATTATGTTGGACATAATACTTTCTTTTTGGAAGTTCTTCTTGGTTTGAAAGTTTTGTAGTATTTTATAAGGACTTGCTAGTATTATGTTACTCGTTAAGGAATTAATGTAATAATTAAAGGATGATTTGTAAGTTGAGTTTTAAAACTTTTGAAGGAAAATAAAAAAAATTTAAGAATAAAAGTGTCGTTCATGAATGCATGTATGAATTTGTGAAATATTCATAGTAATGTAAATTTTCGGAACACGCTTCGTACTATAGAATTATTCTGGAGTTTTTCCGAAAATTTGACATTTTTGTTTGCGTAGATGTAGCATCTTCTAAATGAGTTTGTATAATTATCAAAGTCTAAAATAATGGACAATGGGCAAAGAAGATAATTCTAAGTTTGAATTTCCATCGATGAAAGGTCTAATAGTTATTTCAGATTGCTTTATTTTACTTGATGGGTCAAAGCAGATCACGATTCGTGCTAAACCAATAGAGCAAAAATGAAGCTTTTTGAGTTTTAGTAAGAGATTGTTTTGTAGCTGATTGTTGTATGTATAATATATCACACATCGTATTATATTTATTATAGGATATTCTTTGAAGAAGAATTGCGGAAACACAATTTTCTTCTAGAATGAGAGTATGTAACAACTCTGATTTAAATTTACTTTAAATAAAAGTTAAAATGATTTAAATTAGAGGTTTAAATGAGAATTCTTTTTTCCAAGTATGGTAATACGGAGAAATTTATAATTTTTGTTTTATGAAAGATAATGAATTCTTCAGAGGAGGATTCTAAGATGATAGAATATTAGAAATTTATATATGAAATGAAGATTGTAGAATCCTAAAATAAGAATTTTATTTTTATTTATAAAACCCCATTTATAAATCTATCCCTTTATAAATAAAATATGATTTTGCAAATCTTAACTTTATGTGTAAAATATCACTTTACCATTATCAACTTTATAAATTTCCATATTTATAAATAAATCTTTATATTCACATATATTATATACATATCACTTTATATAAAACAGTAACTAAATATTTCTATCTTCTTTTTAAAATCCATATTCCGTTATTATAAAAAACTGACTTATTTCAAGATTTTTTTTAAAGAAAAATCTTTATTCAGTGTTCAAAATATCTATTTAAATTATCTCATAAAACTATTAATTATAATATTTAAAAATCGTACCTTTTTACTTTAGAAAAATTATTAAAACATATAAAATTTCCAAAATCACTTTGAAATCCCTTTTTAAATCAAATCTCTATTTTATAGTATTTTAAAATACCAAAAATGAGGCCCGGTGCTACTAAAGCACTAATTAAGCAAAATCATATCCATGTCATCAATATGGCATTCAATAAGTCATATATAACTATATATATGAAAAGTAAAATCAACAGTGTGAGGAATCCTGTTGGATCCCTCTAACCTGTCCCCCTACATCACATACAGTATATAATTAAATAATAAAAATCGACCGCTTCGAGGCGGGATTCATATACAAAGGGTCATCCGCTCTTACACGGGAACATAATAGGGTCTCATCGGCTTCAATGGGTGGGAATATATCCAATCCAGTAAATTATCCAAATAGTCAACAACAACCAACAATAAAATATTCACACATCCAATAAATAATTTTATTGACTATAATATTTTCTGATTAACCAAAAAGGTGAGATTAACTCACATTGATTTCAATAGTTGCCAAAACGTTTCGTTTTGAATTAAAATTGAACGAACGTCCAATTTTAATCTAAAATCCTCAATTGCTCCGAATCCATCCAATCCAATTCCATAGCGTAGCCTTCGTCGATACGATCACAACACGACTTGTCGTGCTCAATTTGGACCTCGTATGAACAAGTTAAGAATTTATTAACGTTCGAGATAATTAAAATTTAATCAACTTAATAAATCAAAGTTTTTTTTTAAAAAATAAACCTTCGTCCTTTTCCTCTCGTTCACCCTCCAGACAAATCACGTGACTTTTTTTTATTGAGATCGAATGCGCGACCTAACCCATGAACACCGACCATCGACACGCGCCGCCGCGCCGACCACCCACCGCCGCTCCCCTCTGCTCCACCTCGACACAGCCTCCCACGCGCGCACGCAAACGCGCGAAAATAGAATCGAACCCAAAGTGTTGCACTTCGAACGCGGCTGATTTTCGGTCATCTCGCCTCGCCATGGCTCGATCCAACCATTGATTGCCTTCGTATAGTCATGCTCTAGACTTTTCTAGTTGGAGTCATAGCCTAATTTCGTCTCTAGAGTCTCCGACCGACCATGGCCGTTCGATGGATTGTTTTAAATTTTAATGGCTACTCTGGTTTTTAAGTTAGGGTTTGGCAAATGAAAACGTTAAAGCCCTATATATAGTAAATAAACTTAGCACTATTTACGCTTAAAAATTTAGAACCCCAAACGAAGCGTGCCGCTTGGCATTCTATATTTTATACCCCTATTCCGAACATAGTGGAATATATATATCGAAAGCCAGTTCCCTCATATACAGAAGTTAGCTTTTCAAATCGAGTTATATTTAAATAAATCCCTTTGATTAATTTCTATGCATTTCGAACTCGCCCGGCCCAACGATACGTCCAATTGCCATGAAATTCGACAGCATATAATAATTCACTATTATGGATCCGATGAAACTAGTTTCTTCGAGATCCGAGACGGTGCCCCAGAAGGCTATTTTACACGTTAATTAAAACGAGTAATTTTCAAAATCAGTTTAATTACTTTTAATTTAATTAAAAAGGTTTATTATCTCCCTTCTTATTCGAGTAGAATTTAAAATCAAATTTCGAAATCATTTTCATTCACATTAAATTCAAGATTCAATTATTTAAACAATTTCAAATATTAAATTAAACAAATTTAACTATCAAATAAATCGCTATATTCAAAATTTGCATATTTAACTTATAAAGTTAACTTTTTAATATCTAAAATCAATTAAATATAAAAAATTCTAATGACTAAAATTCTGAGTCGTTACATGTTTTGTAGTTGATTGTTGTATGTATAATATATTACTAATCGTAGTATATTTATTATAGAATATTCTTTTGAAGCAGAATTGCGGAAACACAATTTTCTTTTAGAATGAGAGTATGTAACAACTCTAATTTAAATTTACTTTAAATAAAAGTTAACATCATTTAAATTAGAGGTTTAAATGAGAAATTTTATTTTTTAAGTATTGAAATATGGAGAAATTAAAAATTTTTGTTTTATGAAAGATAATGAATTCTTCAAAGTGAGGATTCTAAGATTATAGAATATTAGAAATTTATATATGAAATGAAGATTGTAGAATCAAGAAATAAGAATTTTATTTTAATAAATCCCATTTATATTAAAAAGAAGTTAAAAAGTGCTAAATTATATGTAACTAATTTTAAAAGGTTACATTGAGACTCTAATTGTTAAACTATTCTATTAGTTAAAATAGGAGTTTAAGAATGATTATTTTGTAGATAATGAAACCTTAGTGAATTTGGAATTTAAATTAAAAATGTTGTTCTTAAATTTATGTATTTATATCATAAATGACAATAAATTGGAAGTAGTAATTAGCAACAACTAGCAGGAAGTACAATTTGAAATTTTGTAGAAACCTTGATTTTGTAACGACTTGTAAATTCAAACAAATTTTAAAAATATTAATTATAACAGTTGATTAGAATATGATCTTAGATAGAATTCTAAAACAACTAATCTTTAATGAAATGGAAGGTGGTAACGCGTATTAGAATATAATTTAATTGAATGTAATTGACAATTGTATTAATGCAATTTCAATCAACTGTAATAATAAATATTAATAAGAATGGGATAAACAATATTCTAAATATGTTAGCATACAATAAGAAATTGATTATTTGGTAAGTAGATTTATACTCCTTGTGTAAACAATAAATTAATAGATATGAATTACTAAGTTGTAACAATTGATTTATTCCTCATCCCATTGATCAATCCGTTTGGAACTTATTTTGTAATCAATGGAATTAAAAGTAATTGAAATATTTCAAATAAAAGGAAAGAGAACATTAATTGTAATTAATGGACGTAATAATAGAAACATATGTTTGAACTAAAATAAAAGAGGAAGTTGAGGAAATAAAAAGGAAACATATGTTTTAATTGAAGAGAAATTTGATGTAATATAAAGAACATGTGAATTAAAATAAAAGGATAAAACTTTGTTTGAATTATTTAATGAAAATTTAACGATTAGTGTGTAACCAACATTCAATTGGAAATTTAATATTGAATTAATTGGAATTAAATCTTTTAATTAAGGTATAGAGAAACATATGGTAATTAATTCAGTCAAGAATAAGCAACATATATTGAATTGAATAAAATGAACATTTGAACGAAGACAAACCAATGTTAATAAAATGAAGGTTCAATTCAGTCAATTTTAAAATATATTATTATTTGAATTTAAATAAAATTTAAAGGTTAAAATTAAAGAAATTCTTTTGGAATATTGAGTAATATATTTTTCCAAATTCAATGAAATAGAAATTTTTTTAAAATTTTAAATTTTGGTCAAACTTAGTCAAAATTTGACCTTTGGTTGAAAAATTTTAATTTTAATTTGAATTTTGAAATTTTATTCTTTTTATATGATACTAGACCGAATTCTGATCTTTTCTCCACTTTTCGTTTCGTCAAAATCAAATTTCCATTGCTCTAAATATTTGATTTTGAAGAAACGAAAAGTGGAGAAAAGATCAAAATTCGGTCTAGTATCATATAAAAAGAATAAAATTTCAAAATTCAAATTTAAAATTTTCAACCAAAGGTCAAATTTTGACTAAGTTTGACCAAAATTTAAAATTTTAGAAAATTTTCTATTACATTGAATTTGGAAAAATATATTACTCAATATTCCAAAATTTGTTCTTTAATTTTAACCTTTAAATTTTATTTAAATTCAAATAATAATATATTTTAAAATTGATTGAATTGAACCTTCATTTTATTAACTTTGGTTTGTCTTCATTCAAATGTTCATTTTATTCAATTCAATATATGTTTGGTTTAGTCCTAATGGGTTGTGAAATTTGGCTAAGTCCTAATGGGTTTGGTTTAGTCCTAATGGACCTTGGTTAACCAAGAGACTCTAACCATACCAAAAGACTTGTATCTATTCCTATGGCTATGACCATTTGTTTCCTTCTGACTAACTTGTACGTACATAATTTTTTCTTCAGAAAACTTTCTCAACACACTTTCTTCTTCCTCTCCAAATTTACAGAGAGTTCTAGATCTCAAATCTCCAAAACCTCACAAATCAAAACTCTTTCCTCCTCTCCTTCAATCCTTCCTTCGTGCTCCTTGTGCCGCCCAATCTTCCACCATCCAAGCCCTTATCTCCTCCTCCTTATTCCGGCCATGAATTACCACCCAAAGCCAAAACCCTACCCCTCTTCTCTTACCCATAGTCGAGCCCTACTTCACCACAACTCCACCAATTCAACCACCATCTCCTCCTTAGCCTTAGCTACAAACACTCCTCCACTTTAGTTCACCTAGGCTGCACCCAAACCCTCCCAAAAACCCTATAGTCGAGCCTATTTCCTACCCTAGGCAAAGCCCTCTTTGTTTCTTTTCTCTTCTATTTCATAAAAAAAAACAAAGTTACATATTTTATTTTGGAGATCCATTGATTCTAGCTTGCTTTGCATTGGAATTAAGATTCAAATTCATAGCTTTGTTTGTCAAATATTTCCTAGCCTCGAAATGTGAGCTATTCACTCACGATTTATAATCTTATGCTAAATGAATGAATATCAATTGATATGTTATTGAAATGTTGCAATAGTTAAGAAATTTTGCATAGTTTGGTTATGATTTGATATGACATATGTTCACCTATGTTCCCTTATTATTTTGACATGATTATTGTTATTGATATTATGTTGTTTATTTATAAAAAAATAGATGTGATGATATGGTTATTAATATGCTTCATGATGTTAATATTAAATTGCTATGTTGAAAAGAAAAAAAAGGGAAATGTTATATTGATTTAAAGGTTGACACTTTTGAGATGGAAATTGTCATTAGAATGTTATGTGAAATTTATGTGTGAAATGGAAAAAGAAAAGAAAAAAAAGAAAAAAAAAGAAAAAGAAAATAAAATATATATGCATATATGTGTTATGTTGGAAATCACCTAAATTGCTATGTTAAAAGTGGTTGCATATTGGGTTATATTATGGTAGGAATCTTATGTCACTTCCATGTTCAATATGCATATATGCTATATTATGTAGTTTGTATGTAATTATGTGTTATTGTATGTAATTGGTTATATAAGTAATATGTTGTGTTATGTGATTCATTATGTAAGTTATGTGCCATCTTATGTAAATTGTTATGTACGATTTTGTGTTATGTTATTTATTTTATGTAAATCATGCTGCAAGTTCCCTTAGTTTTAGGAATTCCCTGTGGGTTGAAATTATACATACCCGAATAATCTTTTAGAATAGGGAAAAATTGTTATGGGTTGAAATGATAAACCCAAGCGATTTTTATTGATTTTGGAAATTTGGGATTGCAGGTTGAAATGATATATACCCATAAATTATAAATTATATAGATTGAAATGATAAATATCCATATCACTTGACCCTAGGATAGAAAACTATGTGCGGACACCGTTGCTCTGTTTTTTTAAAGTGATTTCTGAAATTTTGGAAAGATGTGTTTGGAAAAAAAATGAAAATGATTTTTAAATTTAATATAAAGAATTTATTTTAAAACATATATGTAAAATTTAGATTTTAAAATTTTATGTTTTAAGAATTCTAAATTTATAAGTTAAGTTTTTAAAATGTAAATTTTAATGTTTTACTTATAACTTTATTTTCATAGTATAAGATTTAATTTAATAAAATTTAATAAAAATAAAATATTTTTTTTTAAAATATTTAAATTAATATATTTATTTCAATATATAACCTATTTTAATATATAAACTATTTCTAATATATATACTATTTCAGTCTATAACCTATTTTAATATATAAACTATTTCTAATATATAAACTATATCTATCTATTACCCATTTTTAAAATATAAACTATGTTTAATGTATAACTATTCCAATATGTATACTACTTTCAATATTCAAAATGTTTAAAGTTGGAACTACTATGATTTAGATTTAATTGATCTAAAATGCGAATAATTTGATATAATGGTTTAACCTATTTTATGGTTATGATTTTTAAATGAATATGATTTCGGAAGTGAATATGATTTCAAAAGTGATATGATTTTGAAGTGAATATGATTTCGAAAGTGATATGATTATGAAGTGAATATGATATTTTGATATAAATTATGAATCGGTTTTGGAAATGTAAATGAACCACCTGGTGTGAAATAAGCATTTGGTTGTTAAAGAGACCGGGATCGGATATCGTCATACTCTCTGCCAATACCGAAAACCACTTTAACAACTGTGCACGTGGTGGAGAATCCAGAATGAAGTCGGAAGGTTTGGCGAACGGTACTGGAATGAAGTAAGAGAACGATGATGGATAGCCTTGACCTTCGGGTCATAATTAAAATGACTAAAACAGGAGCCACGCCGGGCTAAGTGGGGTCGCTCCCCCTATCGGGCACATTTCTTCGATACCATATTATTACTTTGTGATTGATTTGGTGGCCTCCCTTTGATTTGATTTGGGAGTGTGTCTCAAGATGTGCGGTAGTAGCTACTATGCGTTACCACCAGTCCGGATTCGCAAAATGGTAGTATCCTACCCTGGGCATTGCCTCGCGTGCCTTGTCATATTTATCCTGATCGCACCCACTACGAGTTTGGTTTGTGTCGTACCTATGGAGTGCTCCCTGATAGCCCACCAGTTTACGGTGGAGTTTACAGTACTATATAGAGTACGACATTTATATAAAAATATGTTAAGGGGGATATGGGTAACGCCTTAACGCTACTTTAACATTTTACTTTACTGTAGACATTATTTATGTAGCGTATTGTATTATGTATGTAGATAGTTCCACGGATCCTTAAAGGATGGAAATCCCAAACATTCTTTAAGTTATTGCATTTCACTTGAGTTGATTTACTTGCATAAGATTGTTAATCCCGACTCGAGTATTTTGTGTTTTGCTTTATGCTCGGGTCAGCCTGAGTATTACAACATTTGAGACTCACCTTTCGAAGCTTGGAGCTTGGCATGGAGATCTATCTTATCTATTCAGCTTTCCAGTTATTCTGTTATTTCGGTCATTTAGTTATTTCTGTTCAGACTTGTTATTTGCTTATGTATTAGAGACTTCTGTGTATTTGGACTTCTATTGTCTTTTGTCTTGGACTCTGTTGTTTATGTAGTAGCTTCATGAACTACTATTTATCTATTCCGCTGCTTATTGTTGTATTACTCCGTGTTTGTGATTCAGTGATTGATTTATTTACTGTATATGCTAAGTTTTTCCAAATATAAATAACAATCCGTTATTTTGAGCAATTCAAGTCTGACATGTGTGGTTTATTGTCGATTTGATTGGTTCAAAATAGGAGGTCGTTACCGTTCGTATCAGAGCTCTGATTTAGGCAAAACTTAGCTTATGGAGTAAAAACCCATTAGAAATAGGGTAGCAGCACCCTTTAATGTGTAGAATCAATTACGGAATCATCCTTCTTTTCGAGCCTATCTTCTTAGTTAGGATTCTCTTTGATTAGGGTTCCTCTAAATTTGAATCTCTATCTTTGTTCTAAAATCAATTCTTGAATCATCCTATGAGAGAGCGTATTTGTTAGTGTTATAAAAATTGTTTATATCATATTGTTATTTTGTTAAGTATGATTATATTTTATATATAAAAGTATAATTTTCTGAAATTAGATTGTTAAATGGATTGGTTGTTGGAAATGATAATACTAGATCATCATTTATTATTTTTTTAACATTCCTAAACCTATAACTATTGTTTTATGTTATAAGGAGATGAAATTTTATACACATGGTTTATAAATTTGATTTGTAAATGAGATAAAAATTAAATTATGGATTTGAGAATTTAATTTTCGGTGCTTTTCAAAATTTGGTTTTCAAAGTTTTGAAAAGAAAAGAAAATAAAAATAATATTAATATTATTTTAAAGTATTTTCGAGCAAGTCAGTACTCTCCTCTTATGTCGCTGGAAAATAATTTCGATGATGACTACAGCATCATCAACATTCATTTTCGAGTCTCAAAGTGGGGGAGACCGCTTAGTAACTTTGCTACACTTTTGTTTCGGAAATTGGATTTTGATTTGAATTTCTTAAGTATGATTTGGTATACAAAAATATATATGCATATATTTATTTCAAAATGGTTTGTAGTGAAACCGGAAATTAAACTCTTAAGTTTATGTTAAGTAATGGTTTTCAATTATTGAAATGAAGTAAAATTTCTGAATAATTGGAGTGTCTAAAATGAAAAATGAAATTGAAACAGCTTGAAACAGTTGAACTAGGATAAAATTAATTTGTATAATACTCAATTGCATTCTAAAATATATATAACTTACCTGAAAGATTTAGAAAGTTAGAATGTTAACATGAATATGTAATTGAAGGGTATACAAGAGGAAACTTAAGTAAAAAAAAATGTTCAAACTAAATTTTGCTTAATAAAAATATTATAAATAAAAGGAAAATTGTATAGTGCTCAATTACATTCTAAAACATTAATAAAAACTTACCAGGAAAAAAGTTTGAATGTTAATGAGAACATGTAATTGAATAGTATATAATATAAAATGTAAGTAATACAATGTCCAAAATGAAATTTGTTAAGGAAACTTATAAATAAAAATTGAGTTGTTATAATGAATGTTTATACACTTAATCTATGTTATAAGAAACGTTAAGTGAAATAAGTTGAATAATAAAAAGAGAATGCTATTTAAGTAAATGAATATGAACTTAAGAAACTAAACAAGTAAAAACTAAATTTATATTTTGTAAACTGTTTGTGATACAAAGGTAAATTACAAAGAATGGTTGAAATAGAATAATGAAGTGGAATTAACTTAAGTGAAGTCAAATGGATTAAATAAATGAAATGAGTCAAATAAAATAGGATTTGTTTTGAAAAAAAATATAATAATAATAAATGAACTTAAGTTATAAAGATAAGGTGAATGTAAATAAATTATGAATGAAAGTTAATTAAGTAGAGATGTAAGAAATTTGGAATATATAAGTTATATAACTTGAAACTTGAGAAAATAAGAGGTGAAAACCAAAATAAGAATGTGGTTAAACATTTTGGATAGGCAATAGGAAATATGGAATGTTGATATTAAGCTTAAGTAAATTTGTACAATGGTTAATTAAGTGATATTGACATTAAAGGAAATATACTATGTGAATGAAATAAAATAAATGATCATAAATAAATTTGAATATGAAAGAGAATTACACATATGATTGTAAACCAATGTAAATATATAGGGTGAACATAATGAACGTTAATAATTGAATGTAAGTTAATTGGACATAATAGAACAGAAATTAATGGAATGAGAATTCATTGAATATGAATAAGTAAGCATGGAAAAAAAATTGTAACGAATGTTAATAAATTGAAAGTAAATCAATTGAATGTAAACCAATTAAATGTGGATGAAACAAATGCAAATAATTGAAAAATCAATTGAATGTAAATACATTAAATTGGAATCAATCAAATGCGAATGCAATAAATATTGATTGAATAAAAATGTATTGAAACCAAATTAATTGAATGTAAATCAATTAAAATCGAATGAATTGAATATAAATCCATTGAATGATTAACGGGATGAATAATAATAAGTGAATGTTAATCAATTAAGAAGTAAATAAGGTGAATGCAAATAAATTGGATATGAATGTAAATTAATTGAAAGTGAGTTAATTAGAATGATAATAATAAATGGATTATAATAAGTAATAAAAATGTATAGAGTTAACACTTGAAAAGAAATTTATATGGTTTTGAAATAATTGTTTGTATATGGTACTATTCATTTCGAATCTATCCTATCTTTATGTTTGCTTATATTCTACTATCTTATTCCTTTTCGGGAATGAAAAGTTTTTGAGTGGGGGAGAGTGTAACGACTTATAAATTTGAACAAATTTTAAAAATATTAATTATAATTGTTGACTAGAATATGGTTAGAAACAAAGAATTTCAATTATTACTATAAAAATATATATATAATAACAACAACAACAATAATAATAATAAATTTGTTAGAATATAAAACATGATCTTAGATAAAATTCTAAAACAACTAATCTTTAATGAAATGGAAGGTGGTAATGCGTATTAGAATATAATTTAATTGAATGTAATTAACAAATGTATTAATGCAATTTCGATCAACTGTAACAATAAATGTTACTAAAGAATGGGATAAACAATATTATAAATATGTTAGCATACAATAAGAAATCAATTATTTGGTAAGTAGATTTAAACTCCTTGTGTAAACAATAAATTAATAGATATGAATTACTAAGTTGTAACAATTGATTTATTCCTCATCCCATTGATTAATCCGTTTTGGAAGTTATTTTGTGATCAATTGAATTAATTGTAATTGAAATATTTCAAATAAAAGGAAAGAGAACATTAATTGTAATTAATGGACGTAATAAAAGAAATGTATGTTTGAATTAAAATAAAAGAGGAAGTTGAGGAATTAAAAAGGAAACATATGTTTTAATTGAAAGAGAAATTTGATGTAATATAAAGAACATGTGAATCAAAATAAAAGGATAAAACTTTGTTTGAATTATTTAATGAAAATAAAACGATTAGTATGTAACTAACATTCAATTGGAATTAAATCTTTTAATTAAGGTATAGAGAAACATATGGCAATTGATTTAGTGAAGAATAAGCAACATATGTTGAATTGAATAAAATGAACATTTGAACGAAGACAAACCAATGTTAATAAAATGAAGGTTCAATTCAACCAATTTTAAAATATATTATTATTTGAATTTAAATTAAATTTAAAGGTTAAAATTAAAGAACAAATTTTGGAATATTGAGTAATTATTTTTCCAAATTCAATGAAATAGAAAATTTTCTAAAATTTTAATTTTTGGTCAAACTTAATCAAAATTTGAACTTTGGTTGAAAAAAATTAAATTTGAATTTTAAAATTTTATTCTTTTTATATGATACTAGACCAAATTCTCATCTTTCCTCTACTTTTCGTTTCGTCAAAATCAAATTTCTATTGCTCTAAATATTTGAAGTTATGTGAAAAACTGACATAAGTTTGTGATGTTTAGTTGTGAAATTTGGCCAAGTCCTAATGGGTTTGGTTTAGTCCTAATGGGCCTTGGTTAACCAAGAGACTCTAACCATACCAAGAGACTTGTATCTATTCCTATGTCTATGACCATTTGTTTCCTTCTGACTAACTTGTACATGCATAATTTTCTCTTCAGAAAACTTTCTCAACACACTTTCTTCTTCCTCTCCAAATTTACAGAGAGTTATGTGAAATTTATGTGTGAAATGGAAAAAGAAAAGAAAAAAAAGAAAAAAAAAGAAAAAGAAAATAAAATATATATGCATATATGTGTTATGTTGGAAATCACCTAAATTGCTATGTTAAAAGTGGTTGCATATTGGGTTATATTATGGTAGGAATCTTATGTCACTTCCATGTTAAATATGCATATATGCTATATTATGTAGTTTGTATGTAATTATGTGTTATTGTATGTAATTGGTTATAAAAGTAATATGTTGTGTTATGTGATTCATTATGTAAGTTATGTGCCATTTTATGTAAATTGTTATGTATGATTTTGTTTTATGTTATTTATTGTATGTAAATCATGCTGCAAGTTCCCTTTGTTTTAGGAATTCCCTGTGGGTTGAAATGATACATACCTGAATAATATTTTAGAATAGGGAAAAATTGTTATGGGTTGAAATGATAAACCCAAGCGATTTTTATTGATTTTGGAAATTTGGGATTGTGGGTTGAAATGATATATACCCGTAATTTTTAAATTATTGTGGAATGAAATGATAAATATCCGTATCACTTGACCCTAGGATAGAAAACTATGTACGGATATCGTTGGTCTGTTTTTTTAAAGTGATTTCTGAAATTTTGGAAAGATGTGTTTGGAAAAAAAAAGGAAAATGATTTTTAAATTTAATATAAAGATTTTATTTTACAACATATATGTAAAATTTAGATTATAAAATTTTATGTTTTAAGAATTCTAAATTTATATGTCTAGTTTTTAAAATGTAAATTTTAAGGTTTTACTTATAACTTTATTTACTTTTTTTCTTCATAATATAAGATTTAATTTAATAAAATTTAATAAAATTAAAATATATTATGTTTAAAATATTTAAATTAATATATTTATTTCAATATATAACCTATTTTAATATATAACTATTTCTAATATATATACTATTTCAGTCTATAACCTATTTTAATATATAAACTATTTCTAATATATAAACTATTTCAATCTATAACCTATTTTTAAATTATAAACTATTTTTAATGTATAACTATTCCAATATATATACTACTTCCAATATTCAAAATGTTTAAAGTTGGAACTGCTATGTTTTAGATTTTTGTGTAAATCATGTTTGTACTTTCTAAATAATAAGTAATTTTATTTAGAGAGAAAATGATAAACTTTGGTGTTAAAATGATTTATGGGTATGTTTTCTTATTTTAGAAAATGCAAAAATGACTCATTTTCAATAATAAAATAAAGGGCTAAATGATTGTTAAATTTTTGCCTCATTATCTAATTATCAAGATTAGGCAGTAAACTTAATTATAGAGCATGCGTATTAATTTTTTTTATGTTTTAATCATTTAGAAAATGGTGTTTAAAGTTGTTATAAATGAGATTTGGGAACAATTTAATTCATGGTTTATTTAATTAGAAATGGTTTGAGCTTAGGTATATGGTTCAGCCCATTTAAGGGACTTAGTGAATTTCTCTAAGTTGAGAAACATCTCCCTATATGTTCATTCAAAACACACAGAAGCTTTCATCAAAAAAATTCACAAATGCAAAACTAGGTTAGAGGGCAAAAACATCAAATTTAAATCCAAATAGATTCCAGAAAAAATCTGGGAAAAATCAAAGTAATCTCTCAATCCAAACTACACTATCTCTAATTCATTTGCTGTTTGGTTGTGTAGAATTTCAGATTTTGTGTTTTTTGTCTTTTGAGTTTTAAGGAAAATTGGAGAAGAAGAGGAGGAGTAGCAAGCATAGGAAACCAAGGTAAATTGCTAAAATGCCAATAGGTGAGTTATCTCATGCTACTATTTGCAAATGAAAGCCTATTATTCGCTATTTAGTAATTGATTGAATTTAGGATTGAATTGTTCTCAGTCTTACGTGCTTATTACCATATGGAAGCCTATTTTCTGTTTGCTATAACCATTGTCATATGATCATTTAAATCATCAAATTGTAGTCGTTTGTATGCATGTATGTCTCCTAAATTAGTGCCCTAGGAGTTAGAAGCATCCATCGCTTGGAAATCCCCGTCAATGGACCATCGGAAGGTATGAAAATCACCTGGGCTTCACCCAGGCGATGTCATTGATGAGCAGCCCTCAAGGACCAGTGCACCAGTCATGCACCTAGGAAAAGCCCCATGAGATGTTTACTTGATTCCCGATTGCCTATTCGACCTTTTATTCGCCCATATTTTTGTGTGCCTATTTCATGTTGACTTCAATGATATTTCAGGATTTTGATTTATGAGTTTGTGAAGTCATCTTGGAATTATATTCCATAGAAGTGCTCTATGAATATATGATTTTAACCATAAGTTTTAAGGCATAATATCAACTTGAGTTTACAAAAGAATGATTTCCAAATCAAAACATCTTCTCATAATCTTTTCAGAAGAAATTTAGAACAACTATATATACACATATTTTTATATTAATTCAAGTTTTGTCATTTATTTCTTCTATTATTAAAAGATATGTAAAGTTGAGCAACAAAAGAGTTTACGGATTTTAAAGGAGAAGTGTGGAAATAGACTTATACAAATTGTATTAAAAATCATTTCATATGTGATGAATTAGAAGTAATTGCTTTCAAAACTATATATGCCAATTTGGGATTTCTTTTGTGACTTTTAATGACTTTTCTTGTAAATTTGCTTTCAAGTTAATTATTTGCTTTTTCTATGAAATGAGAAATATTCTTAAACAATATAATAGTAACAAGTGGTTATAGGACATTAATTATCACTTCATTGTTTAGTTATATGACTTGTTTGCATAGAGTATTTTGCTGTGGAATTTACTAACTAATAGTAAATATTTTGGTAACACCGAGTGATTATGGGTCACATAATGTTACTTTAGCAATTACTATTTGAGAAGTTTATAACACTTCGTGATAAATAGTGTCTTGGGGATACGAGTCATTGTATAACTCGTTATATTCGTTAGTGCATTCGTTAGCTTGACCTTGTAGGCTAGTTGTTCGACCTAGTGCAATTTCTAGTCCTATACCACTGAACCATCAGCCTGTATCGTGGGCTATATTCGATATCATAACAATCGCGCCATCCGATAGTAGGCATGGCACCTCAGCAGTGCAATATTAGGAAGATATGTTATGGATATCCAGTACCGTTGACTGTAGGAGTTTAGCAGGCTAAACTCCTAGATCTTTTCTTCTCAGTCTCCTCTTGGAAGAGAGCAATTCACACTAAGAATATCTTATTGGTCGATTTATGTATTGTGGTGTTAGTGATCGACTTAAACTGCTAGTATGGTGTTAGAGATCGACTAAACTGCTAGTATAGTGTTAGTGATCGACCGAACTATTAGTATGGTGTTAGCGACCGACTAAATTGCTAGTGTGGTATTAACGATAGACTGAATTGCTAGTGTGGTGTTAGAAACTTATTAAACTGCTAGTGATTGTTTAGTAGTATTTTTGGGTATCCATTCCCTCATGTTCTTTGTAGCGTTTAGTTTTGGATTTGAATTCCCTCTTCGTGCTTCGAAGATTTTGATAAGTTAACGCCATATTTAAGATGATAGTTCATAAGAGACTTGATATGATTTTGTGACATGGGTGATTCGTTTGTGTTTTATGGTTAGTCCAAAAAAGGGACAGTACCTTTGATTAGGATTAGAATTATATGGATTTCCTTGGTCCATTGATTTGAAATGGCTGTGTATGAATTGCCATATTTGTATGTGATAGTCTCAGTTGACTTGAGTATTGTTGAGATCACTTTTATGTTAATTATAGTTAGATGTACCTCATTTTATTTGATATCCGTTTGATACCTTTATTAAGTGATCTTACCCTTTGATATTTAGTCTGATCCGGTTGTTATTTTATTCTCGAGTCTGACCGAGACTTTTTAGGTTCAGGGACATTGACCATGGATTCATGCGCGTGTTTGGAGTTTGAAGGGATTTTTCATTATGCAGCCTTTTGTTATCTCATCATTATGCTTAGCGAGATTTCCATTAGTCATCTCTTCAGTAGTGTGTGACCTTTGTACATTGTACGTATATGTATGATATTTTGGATTTGGGTAGTGATGACACTTTGATGCATATTTTTGGTTAGTGAGCTTTGCACTCTATTTCAAGACTCACTTTATATTATGGGATGTGTATCATATTTTGTTCTGCATGCGATTCTGTGTCTATGAATATTTATTATATGTTGTTCTGCTATTATGAACCTACGTAAGTGTTGTTTTGTGCAAATATCGCATATGTCAAATTTTGAGATTGATTCGGACTACGGTAAGAATGACACATTCGTGTTAGCTTGAAGGAGGATTTACATAAGGTCGCTCCCAACAAACCTTATTCTCCGTATTACTAGACAACATTATTTAGTAATTTCCTTTAGTAGTATGGGTATAGAGGCAGGGCATTACAGAGAAATTGATAAACATTTTGGAGTTGTTAGAAAGTAATTTCTTTTAATAGATATTAAATAGTTTTTTTATTAATTACTACTTTGCCACGTCGAGAGTCATGATGCCGCACTTCATCAAGCCGCGTTTTTGGTCTTTGAAGTAAATCATAAACGATACATATGATATCAACTCTAGTTGATATGGAGACGTGGTTGAGGTGGGAAGCACAACATCGAAGTCGACATCATGACTTCAACGTTGGCTTTGTCGCATGGCTTAAGTGCCACATTTTATATATAAGGGGCATGGTGCCACATGTCTTTAGTGTCGCTGTTGGCGTCAAAAATGGATGCCAACAACCAAGTAATGTGAATGCACCAAAATTTTCAATATCCAATATCCAAACAGAATGAAGTAGAGAATAAAATATGAAGAATAGTACATTAAAACAGCAAGAAATGAATTGAACACGTGATTTTATAGTGGTTTGGCATACTCCGGCGTACGTGACCAAAAGTTTTCCTTTTTATTTATACCGCTGATTATAGTTACAAAGATTTGAATTTGAGTAAAAAAATTGGCATAGTGTTGCCAATAGAGAAGAAGAAGAGAGCCCGAAAGAAGATTCTGAATGTCTTGAGGATCGTATACTACCTAACTTGTGTATAATATGCAAGTATATAAATCAATGCACTAGTAGATAATAAATAGTAAAATAAAAATCTTGCAAACCAGAGTTTTTATACTGGCTCGGACCTCCTGTCCTACGTTCAGTCCCAAAGCTCCCCTTGGATATTTCCTTTAAACAAATTACCCACATTTCGCCTGGAGGAATAGGCTAATACAAAAGTATCTCTGACAATCTTGTGTTCCAATAACACAGTTTTTGACTTATAATACAAATCTTCCTATGATCTCCTTTGAGTATATGAATATGAATGATTTGAGGTGTAGGAAGTGATTTAACCAAAATTCTATTTTGGTTACAATGGATTGAGAGTATGTAAACATTGTATATGCAAGAGAGTGCTTAGAAATCAAGAGAGTAAAGAATAGATTAATTCAAGTTCAGTGATTTTTATTTCTCAATCAAAGTGGTATTTATAGATTCACAAAGTTGCAAATGAAAATGGTTACTCTTGGAGAAAGTCTCTTTACTTTATGGCTGCAACTCTTCAGTGAAAGATGATTTCCTTTTGATTAAAAACAGAAGTGTTTTTTCAAATGTGAAAGTTTTTCCCCATTACGGACGTCTGTGGTAAAATCCTCAAACATTTGTGACTTGTTTAATTTTTAATCTGAGACTTGTCACAAACGTCTGTTGTTTTATAACAGACGTCTGTGAGGTGTAAAAACAGTTTTCACCTTATTTTGATGTACATGAAATTGTGTATGCTCGTGTATTCATATATACTCAAGGAGACCTTAACAATATTATATCTAGGACTCTTTTATAGTAGAATAACCTTAGTATGGTCAATGAATCTTCGTTTCTCTTTGAGTCTCAATATCTTCGAACATGGTCTTCTTGAAGCATATACATGCAATCTTAATAAGGTGTATATATGTATATGATTTTATAGTTGTTATCATTGAAACATAAATTGGAGGTTCTAACATATCCCTTTCTTTAAACCAATGATCCGGTATTTATAGGAGAAGACGTGCAAATATCTAGCTGAAAATTCGCGTGTAGAAGACCAAAGTCGAAATGGATCGATCTAGAAAAATAGGGCCCATCTAGGGCCATATGAACAATCGACACCGATCCCTATAGGGGGATCAGCACTAGGGATCAGCACTGATCCGTCATGCATGACTTATGGGGCCCAGCGATTGCCTTTGTTTGCTTGATTCCCCTAGTATTTGTTGAGTTATTGAGCGACCATCGTTGAGTTGAACTGCCAATCCGAGTGATCCATAGCTATAGCGACCTGATCCGATCCCTGCGTAGGGGAAGCTCCAATCCATACTTAGCTAATTTCGGGATGCCATTCGTCTGAATTTGCTTGACTATCATCCATACCCTTTCTTATAACTGATCTCTGAACTTGATAATTATCTCTCCAAGCTTTCTTTCTCGATGACCACGAAATCCATTTAGCAAAATCCATGGTATCACGGCCTAGCCAAAAGGCAGGATAACATTTGCTCCCCCCAAAACATGCCTTACGGAAGGTGTGTTTTGTACATCCATATGTCCGAAGTCCATAATCCATCGATAATCGAATCTTCCAATCCATAATCTAATCTTTTGCCAAACATAATGTCATAACCCGTGACCACTTTGAGTTGATAGCCAATTCCGAAACCATTCCAAATCCTTAGCTGTATCTATATCAATCCAAAGCCGGTAACCGAATCCATGATCTCACTGAATCGTTTGCCAATCCCTCGGTCTAGCCGGACCAATAACCTAGTTCATAGTCTCTCTGGACCGATCATAGCCCCTCCAAGCTCTTGTTGGACCCTATCCAATCATTCTCCGACGAAAGGGGGAATAATGATAAGTAAGCTGATCCTGTCTCTCTTTGGTGAAGCAACATTACTTCCCACACTCCGGTTTAGTGTCATTGAACATAAAGCGATGTCATGGACTTTCTAGGTCGGTCATGGTCTCTCCGGACCCTTGTCGGACCCCACTTGCTATCCACCGAGAATGGGATAATGATAAGCAGGCCAATCATGTTGCTTTCTGACGAAGCGGCCTACGTCTTGCTTCTCCAGTTACGTCTCTTCGGTTGGAACATAACATGATCTATGAGGTAATATTCTCCAGCCTCGATCCCCCAGTCGAGGACTTAATCCATGTATGAGTCCATCCTGTCACTCTTTGATGAAGGGACTCGCACCTTGCGGTTATTGCCTCGTCTCTTCGGTCGGGACAACCATGACCTGTTTCATTTATTACTTTTAAATGCAGATTTGAGCATTCCAATATCCATTCATTAAATTATTAATTTAAGTTCTTACAACCAAAAAACCAAAACACCAAAAACCAAAAAATACCAAATACTACCTCTCTGGGCATGATGGTTTGTCGTCATCTCAAAGCATGCCTAAGGACCGACCTCGACCCCGTACATGTGTAAGTGACTTAGCCATTTTATTATGGAGTTTACTATTTATTTAGTTCATGCCATCCCGATCAAGAGATTGCGATCTGTGATCTCGATCCAATACCATTTCCATTTGATGTAGACGGTGGCTACTCCTATTTCACCGCCGTAGTCCGAGTCCTTATATATTGTGGTAGCTTGCTATCTCTGACACGTTCCTCAACTATATCCTTCAAGTGCCTATAATCCTTGGTAGTGTTCCCATCTAGCTCAAGGAATAGGCAATATTTTCCTGATGTCCATTCACATTTGGTGGGCTCTCTCCTTGTCGGCCTTCGATATGGAAGGCGTCCTCGAGTATCCAAATAAATCCTTTCCAAAGTCTTGTTCAAATTGGTGTAAGAAGAGAATTTTGGTTCTCTCCTTTGCTGCTTCGATCTATCGAAGCTATCATCCACTTTTCGCTTTCCTTTGTCTTTGCCTGAACCTTCCTTGGATGATCCTCCGTCCCTCACTGTATTTACCTCTTCTCTACCTGCCTTAGCATCCTCCTGCCACAAGAACCTCTCGGCTTCGTGGAAAAATTCTCCATGATCCATTGGTGGATCTCACTCCAATGAAATCTTAAAGTCTGTGTCGTCCGCAATCCTAGATACCATCGCCATTAAGACCATCGATGGATCCGACCGATCCACCGAAGAAACTGCAGCATTAAACCCTGTCAAGAAACTCCTCAAGGGTTCTCCTGCCCTTTTCTTTAGCTTTGCCAGTGATATTACACTTGGGTCTCGTGATGTGGACCCGAAATTGCATCATGAATTTAACAACCAACTCCGTCTAAGTACCAATAGAATCGTTCTCCAATTTCCTAAACTGCATTGCAGTTATATCTGCCAAGTACAAGGGAAAACATCGCACTATCACTTCCTCTGATGCCCCCAACACCTCCATATGCCTCATATACCTCATCAAATGAACAGTAGGGTCCAATTTTCCATCATATGCCCCCAGTGTCGATAACTTAAACTTTGATGGATTCCTAGCACGCCAGATGTTAGGAGTGAATGGACTCCTATTCACATCTTCCCGATCCCTGTTAACCAATCCACCTCTCATAGCATGTCTGATCATCTCTGCAAACTTATCGCTGCTATCCAAAGTTAGCCTCCAATCACCATTTCCAGCATACCCCCCGTCTCTACGAGGGAATCCTGAAACATACTCCTCTTGATGCATATCTGCATTTTGATCTGACCAAACCTCACAGCATTGACAACCGGCCTACCATGAACCGATCTAGCCTAATCCGGGGCATGCCCCCTTGCCATGGGCAATCGGTTCCAATTCCTATGAGGAAATCGGTGCTGATCCCTCCTTATTGATTGGGGACTACCCTCGGTTGCTCCGTTCCATTCTCCCGCCTGTTGGCTTCAACTCCATGCTCCTGGTTCTAATTTCATGTAGCTCCTACTGCTCCAATTCCTTGATCCATATTACTAGCTGCTCCAACTCCTTAGTTTTGTGCTCCAACTTGTCCAATTTTCCTGAGGAAATTCTACATCATTTCCTCTTCCCTCCTCATCATCCGCTCCTACATAGCATCCATCATAGTCTCCATCTTGTTCCTAGTAATGTAGACAGAGGGTTGATTAGTTCCAGCTCTAGAGGATGCCTCCTGACTTCCTCCTTGACGACTCCTATTTGCCAATGGCCTCCATACCGATTACTACACCATTGATTCCAAGATCCATGTATCCAAGCTTCCAAATCAAAGATCCAAACTTCCAATTCCATGGGTGCAAGTCCTTCTCAGTGAAAACACCAAAATGTTGGCATAAAAAATGGACCCCAAAACCCAAATAATGTGAAAGCACCAAAATTCTCAATATCCAATATCCAAACAGAATGAAGTAGAGAATAAAATATGAAGAACTAGTAAATTAAAATAGTAGGAAATGAAATGAACATTAGATTTTATAGTGGTTCGGCGTATCTGGCCTACGTCCACTTTAAAAAATTTCCTTTTTATTTATACCGCTGATTATAGTTACAATGATTTGAATTTGAATAATAAAAATGGCAAAGTGTAGCCAAGAGAGAAGAAGAAGAGAGATCGAAAGAAGATCCCTTTCCTTGAGCCAATGATCCGGTATTTATAGGAGAAGACGTGCAAATATCTAGTTGAAAATCCGTGTCTAGAAGACCGAAGCCGAGACAGACCGATCCAGAAAAAATAGGGCCCATCTAGGGCCATATGAGCGATCGACATCGATCCCTATATGGAGGATCGGAACCATTCAGTCATGCATGCCTTGTGGACCCGGTGATCGTCTATGTGGGTCTCCCTTTATTTCCTCTCCGTGTTTCCATGGTTGTTTGTGTGATTCCCCTAGTATTTGTTGAGTTATTGAGCTATCATCGTTGAGTTGAACTGCTAATCTGAGTGGTCCATAGCCAAAGTGATCCGGTCTGATCCCCTGCCTAGGGGAATCTCCAATCCATATTTAGCCAATTCTGGGATGCTATTTGCCTGAATCCGCATGACTATCATGCATATCCTTGCTTATAACTGATAACCAAACCCAATAATATCTTTCCAGGCTCCTTGCTTCGATAACCATGAAATCCATTTAGCCAAATCCCCGATATCACCGCCTTGCCAAAAGACGGGATAACAGTCGCCGATCCTATTGTTTTCAAAGTAACTCATAGCGGCGCTAATGAAGCCACGTATTTTGATAATGACTCCGGCTATATGATACCGTGTTTTATGGCTCCGACTTTAATGGTTTCCGCTTTTAATCTTTAAACATGTTTTCGAATAAGTCTATAATGCCGCTTATTTTCACTTCGGCCTTGACGACACCGAATGTAATCAATGTTGGCTTTGATAAAGACTTAAATCTATATTGATGCAAACCAAGTTTTATATTATATACGATGTTGACACTCTATGAAGTGCAACAGGTATGATATCGGCCTGATGGCTTTATATTTTATAAGTTAAAGATTTTAACATGATTTTCGATAATGAAGAAGGGCGATGACCCTTAGGGCGGAGTGGATGTCGGGTTTATAAATTTAATAGTTTTATTAAGTTTTGGCTTTATGTCCTATAGCTTTGAGATGCGATAACCTCAAATGGTTTTGAACTTCATCAATATTGTTTTATAAAAGCATATATCATGACATAAATATTTTGGGATAAAGTAAAGGGCTATATTTTCCTTGTTTTAAAGTGTGATTTCAAAGGTTAAATCATTTGCAAAGGTTTTGTTTTCAAGGAAATAGAAAAGGGTATTTAGCCCAGGATTTTTACTAAAGAGATTATTGTTCTTACCACTTTTGCATAGATTGTGATAGGATGAAATGACTCAGAGATTAGAAACTAGATGGGACTGATGTAAGGTAGCGCCCTATACTTCAGTTGTTAGCCCCTTGCTGATATAAGTCCAAAATTTAAGTGCGTAGGGCTTTGTCAAAGGTAAGAATAAAAGTAGGTTTACGCACAGAAAGGAATACATAAAGATAAGACAGATTATAGGTTGGCCTGCAAAACCTTTAGGTGTATAGTAAGCCTAGCAAAATTATGAGAGTGACAGATAGTCAGGTAAACACTAGGACTTCAGACTGATGGTCCAGTTTTCTTCTAATATTCAATTAGGAAATTTGGTATATTTGGTAGGCCTAAGTCTGCCATGTAGGTTGGTAGTTACCCTGTGAAAACTAAACATTGGGACTGATAGTCCGCAGATTTGATGGATAGTCATGGTTACCCATGTAGCATGCATGCACATTATTATTTATATAATCTATATCCATTATAGTTGCAGGATTTTGTTTTACAAAAGATATATTTTAAAAGAGATATTAGTGAGGGGAAAACCCATTCCGCTTAGCAACATGGTCTCATTAGATATATACAAAACCGAGATGGCATAATATTATTCACACCAAGCTTTTTGTTTGACTCAAAGTTTATGTTTCCCCTTAAACTCTCAGGTGCTCAAAATTTGATTTGAGTAGGCGAGAGTAAGGGTTTATAGGTTAAGTAGGTTTTGGCGAATAAAGCTTCGAGAGACGTGCAGGAGGCAAAGCTAGCTATGTAAGAGTCTATCTATTACTATTATCCTCTACATTATGTCAGTTCTTGTATGAATGTATTGATAGTATCTATCTATGTAGTAACTCTGATCAACTAATGGGGCATCTACATATGTTGCTCTTAGAGTGTTTTGTAGTAATTATATTTTATCTGAACCTAGGCAACGTTTGGTATTATGTAACGAATATGGAATTTTATCTTTGAAATAAAATATGAAAGTTTGCTTTGAAATTGTGTTAAAATTATTTCATATTCTTGTGCTTCTGATATTATGGATACCGTTAACATGACCGCATTCTGTCATCGAAAACTAATATTGCAGATGACTACAATTTTAGTTTTAAAAAGAAATGCAAGTACCTGCGTACATATGTTGCATTTCCCATACACTAAAAGTTGGAATGCCTTATAGAGTGTAATGTGGTTCTTTTTCATGTTCCTGTTGTTTCTATTTGCACAGCTAGTCATTTTAGCATGCATTATTTCTATAATTTATGAAGGTGCATTATAACATTTGTATAATACCACTTTGTATTCTAGAGTACCAGGTTTCACATTGTTGCATATCACTTATATACAATTTAATATTCATTAATAGCTGTAGAAAATTCATGTCTTTCTTTTTAAACTCAGAAATGGTTTACAAAACTAATTTTTTAACATATAAATTGTTTAAACATTTCAATACTTAAATGTTGTTAACATACATACATACATACATACATACATACATATATATTAATGATAAACCACCAACTTGCTTATGTGTCTGTGTATATATAGTTTAAGCATATTTTATTTTGTTTAATTGAATTATAAATATATTCATATATAGTTTAATCATAAATTTCTGAAGTCCACACTCCAAAGTGTATGCACATGCGAGAAACACACTCACACACACTTACACTATATGCACACATATGTAGGCATTCACGCGTACACGAAGGAAAACACATGCATGTATGGAATTTCTCACACACATAGCACTCGTACATCCACTGTCATAACCACACTTGCACAACCACCTAAACTCTCTCACCAAATTTAAGCACACACGTATCCCCATAATTATATGTATATACACTGCGCATTATACGGGCAATACACACTCACATCATGCACACTACACTCGTCATCCCATGTCGTAGCACATTCGCAATATATAAAACACACATTCATGCACTTACCTAATAGTGCATCCAAACATATACATATGTTTCAGCATTTGATTTATAATAGCGATGAATAAAATAAATACTCACCTGATGTGGTCGCTTTCTCTTCTTCTTTTTCTTCCCAATTGTTCTTCTCCAACAGCATGTACAAGTGCATAGAGCTTCATTATCATGCACGACAACACAATAATACGAAGATAGGAACCATGAATTCACCTCCTGTCTTCGCCAATGGCTCTCTCTTCATAAACTCGACTCGTCTACACTGATGACAACTTCCTCAAACCAACGAATCAAAATGAGTTATCCGCATTGTTGCTACAGACGCGCGACCCAATATACAACCGCACACCTCCATATTCTCATTGGAGATGCTCCACTCGACCATGAGTCCAATGCAACAACCGATTCGGCTTAACTTCGCTAGATTTCCAACCAAAGTCTAATCTTAATTTTGAACCCGCAACTTCGATCATCACCAAGCCATCCTAAATTCACACCAAAATTTTTCCATCACTTCGAGATTCTAATGTAGTATATAGCATCGTCTAATTCATCATGAATCGGGTGAATTTATCTATTATTATTTTATAAATAAAGATCAGCCATTTTTTCTTAAAAGGAAGAGATCCTGTTAATTCATCTTCATCCCTTTTTATATGCGTGTGTTTATTGGTGCTGTGTAACCCATATTTAAATTAGGGAATCAATAATCATTTATTTGATTCTAATCTGATTTTTAAAATGATAGGAGGTGGTTAAATTCTTTTGAATTCCTTCCTCTCCTTTCCAAATGAACTAATGAGGTGTATTTATAAAAGAAAAGTAATCATTTGGAAATTGAAAACTCTAGAGGGAGAAAAATCAGTAAACATGATTTAGAGTTTGAGTTGTTGTTGGGCTTGATTTGCTTGGTTTTTAGCTAAAGTAAATATGAATGTGTGTGTGTGTGTGTGTATATATTCTTTTTATTTAAATATAATATAAACTTATTTCATATTACAACAAAACTCCAAACAAAATTTGTATTTGTTATGCTCAATTATTTACATATTATGGTAAAACTTCTGGAATTTATTTTATTTTTCCACATTCAAATTTATTAAATTCAAATACTTATAGTTCACATTTTAAACCTGATTTAAACCATTTTAAAGTTATTCTATTTCGCAATTCTCAAAACACCCATTTAATTACTTTACCAATTTCCTTGTAATAAAATCTTGATATTTTAAGACAAATCCAAATTATTTATTTTAATTCCAAATAAAATTCCATTATAATTATTTAAATATTCATTAGTAATTACAATTAAAGACCAAGTTGTTATAGAAGAGCTATAAATTGGTGGAACATGGTGAAAATAGCTACTTTCGAGGACCATTTTACTTGGGACTAGTTTAAGGCAAGATTTGAAGAGAAATTTGTCCCAACTGATTAAAAGTATATTTAGAAAGTTTGAAATTGAAGCAAAGGCAGTATGTTTGTATCGAAGTACATAGCCGAATTTGAAATGCTGTCAAAGTACGGTCTTTCTTTCATTGATACTCCACTCAAAAAGAATGAAAGGTTTATCATTGGGTTGAATGATCATCTTGGGGAGCGATAGATTGGTAGTATAGACGAGAGCTTTGAGAAGTTGGTCAAAGAGGCTTTATGATAAGAAAGCCAATACCCATTGCAGAAGTTTGTTGTCGCCAACGGTGATCCGAAGCCGCACTCTAGCGGGAGAGGCAAGAAGAGATGGAATAATAAAAGCAAGCAATTAAAAAATAAGAATGGTCAGAAAAAAGGTAAGTGGGACCCTATTTTCTATAACTATGGTGATAAGGGCTATTTGAGTAAGTTCTGCAAAGCTGAAGGAAAGAAATGCTACAAGTGCAAAAAACGATCGATGATATGTAGAGGGATTATCATAAACCAGTAAAGTAGAGGCAAATGGTGAAGGTGTATGCATTAGATGTTGTTTCGACTCCGTCGAGTGCTCCATCGGCGAAGAAGAAGGGAAAGAGCATTATTATTCAAGGTATGATTTCCATTTATGATGTTCCAATGCTTGTTTTATTCAACATTGGGGTTTAACATTCCTTTATATCTAGTGATTTAGTAGATAGATTGGGACTAAGACCTAGCATAATAGACCGAACTTTAATTGTGACAAACCCTATTAGATGCTCCGCTGGCATGTGTATAGTTTGTCATGGTTTGGTCTTATTGAGTCATGGATGCTCTTTTATTTGTGGATGTTTTGTTTATGGTTTTGTGGGGTTTAGTATTATTTTAGGGATCGATTGGCTGAGTAAGTATGCGGTAATGTTAGATTATGAGAGGCCGTTGGTGATGATTGGGACCAAGAATGGGCGAAGGGTAGAGTTAGGCTGCCTATCGAAGAATAAGGTGATGGTTAGCTTTCTGTATTCGTTGGAGATCCCGTAGGATGAGTTTCATCTATGCCTATAGTTGAGTATTAGGACAAATTCGAGGTCATCGGATTACCATCACATAGGGAGATAGAGTTCCGCATAGATTTAGTGAAAAATGCTAGACCAATAGTTATGCCTTTGAGATATATAACACATAGAGAGTAGAGGGAACTAAAGGTGAAAGTGAATGACCTATTAAGGAAGGGATTCATTCGTAGGAGTATAGCTAAGTGGGGCACACATATAGTATTCGTGTAGTTACCGTGAACTAAACAAAGTGTCAAAGAAGAACAAGTATCTACTCTAGCACATTAATGACTTCCATGGTGCTAGAAGGCTCTCTCAGTTGGATCTCATGATGGGGTTTCATCAACTGAGAGTATTTAGAGAGAGTGTGCCAATTATAGTGTTTCGTATGTCATTTGGATTTTATGAGTAGTTGGTTATACCATTTGGGCCGACCAATGCCCTAACATACTTTATTGATCTCATAAATCGTGTTTTCTGGGATTGGCTAAATAGTTTTGTGCTTGTGTTTGTTGATGATATTATAGTGTTTTCATGGATCAAAGAGGAACACAAGACACATTTGAGGATTGTGCTTAAGGTGTTGAGGAAGTACCGATTGAAGGCGAAGTTTTCTAAGTGTCACTTCTGGAGGAGGAAAATGAGATTCTTAGGTCATGTTGTTTTTGAGCAGGGCACTGCTATAGATCCTACAAAAGATGTAGTGATTCAGGATTCGAATTTATCCAAGAATGGTGCAGACGTGAGAAGTTTCTTTGGATTGGCGGAGTACTAAAGACATTTTATTAAGGACTTCTCAAAGGTAGATAAACCATTAACTAGTTTGATGAAGAAGAACCCGGCTTTCATTTTGGATGTAAGGTTCATGCATGCATTTGTGAGCCTGAAGAAGAGGTTGATGAGTGCTCCATTGTAAGTCATTCCGAGTGGGAATGAAGAGTTGATAGTATACGAAAACGCTTGTTGTACGGGACTAGGTACGGTGTTGATGCGGAGGGAAATTTTTTGTGTGTATGCTCATCAACAATTGAAACTGCACAAGAGGAAGTATCTGATCATGATTTAGAGTTGGCGGTGATTGTATTAGCTTGAAAGATATGGAGTTACTACTTGCTTGGAGAGAGATTTAAGTTATTCATGGATCACAAATCGTTAAAGTACCTCTTCTCCCAAAAAGATCTCAACCATCATCAGCAGCGAAATGCAGTCGTTGTAACTTTGAGTAGATGACATGTCTGTTTGGGAGCGGAAGCAATGTTCCTAGAGTGGACGCAGCTTGAGTTTACTACTAGCTATGACTTCAAACCTTGTTGTGAGCTTGAGCCTGAGATGTTGGCTAGTTTGACCCTCAAACCTATCTTGATTGAGAAGGTCAACACTAGTCAAAGACGTGACACTAAACTAGAGGAGATTATTGCTAAAGCCAAGAGTGAAGTAGTGTCTAATGATATGAAGCAGTATGGACTTGACTAAGGTGGTTAGCTCTATGGGAGATTGTTTGTGCCTGATGCCAATGTATTGAGGGATGAGGTACTATAAGAGTGCTATCATTCGATATTGACTATACATTCCGGTGGCAATAAAATGTATCATGATATGAGACAAATGTTTTATTAGGAAAGGATGAAAAATGATATTGGTATATTCATTTCAAAATGTAAAAATTGTCAGCTAGTGAAGGCCGAATAGAAGAAGCCAAGTGATTTGAAGCAACCGCTTGAAATTCTCGAATGGAAGTGGGAACAAATATCAATGGACTTCATTGATGGATCGTCGAGGACTAGAGGAGGGTACGATAGCACTTGAGTCATCATAGTCGATAGATTGATGTCTCGATTCATACCTGTTAAGTCTTGTACGGCGACATCCAAATTATCCATGTTGTATGTAAAGTGCGTTGTGAGATTCCATGGTGTACCAAAGAGCATTATGAGTGACCCAGACATTTTATTTACTAGTGAGTTTTGAAAGAGCTTACAAGAGGCATTGGGGTCAGAACTTCATCTTAGTACAGCTTATCACCCGTAAATTGATGGACAGAATGAGAGGGTAAATTGTATCTTGGAGTGTCTCTTGTGAGCTTACATTCTAAACATCAGAGGCTCGTGGGACAATCACTTGCAGTCGTTGAAGTTCGTATACAATAATAGTTATCAATCCAACATTGGTATGACACTATTAGAGGCATTATATGACCGACCATGGAACGCTCCTTCATGCTAGTGGGAAGCGGGCAAGAAACTGATGTTGGGGCCATATATGATCAGAGGTACATCAGAGAAGGTCAAGATCATTTGGCAATGAATGAAGGCTGCTCAGGATAGGAAGAAGTGTTATGCTGGTAAGAGACGTAGAGATTTGGAGTTCTATGTTGGCGATATGGTATTTGTAAAGATCTCTCCATTAAAGAATGTAGTTTCATTCGACACAAAGGGAAGTTGGCACTAAAATCTACAGGTCCTTTTTTGACACTCGAGAGGATTGGGTACCTTGCTTATAAAGTTGACTCACCTCAACAGATGGTGGGGGTGCACACTGTATTCCATGTTTCTTATCTACAAAGGTTTGAGCACAGCTCAAGCGTAACTATTTCACTAGATCAATTTGGTGATATTGAGATGTAATCAGAAGCTTCGAGGCCCCGTAGGCCTGTTCGTATTTTTTGACATGATATGAAGCAGCTAGGGAGAAAGACAGTGAAGTTAGTGAAGGCTCAATAGAGTGAAAGCGAGAGCCACCATACATCGGAGACCGCTTATTTGGAGCTCTTTACTAGGTAAGACTTTATGTTCATGCATTTACTTTCACTTTTGTACCAGGTAGAATAGTATAGTACCTTGCATGCTAGGGTAGGCATAAATATTATTTGATGTCTTATGATTACATACAAGGTAAATATTGTTTAACTTTGTCTTATGGTTGAGAATTTCAGGGGTGAAATTCCTAAAGGAGGTGGATGGAGAGTGTAACAACCCGCATTTTACGCTTTGTGAGATCGTAAAATATTATTTTTTAGACTTTTATAGGGCCGTATGATACTATAACTTTGGTTGATGTTGAGTTGTAAAATTTTTTTACGTTGAAAAATTTTTTTGGACGATTTCGACCCCGAAAACTTGTACGGCCTATAACTTTTGATGGAAGATGAATTAGGTGATGCAAACACTTTCAATGGAAAGATACGATGGTTTCTTTTTCTTTATAGTTGTCATAATAGCAATTTGGACTTACTATTTTGGAGATATGACCACTTGAATTTTGAACGGTTTCTGGCCAAATTAGTGGGTAATCAGTCAAACCCTGATTAGCCCACTAACCCATCTCTGGATTTGTGCATTATTGGGAAGATGGGATAGTTCCTAATAACTTTTCCTGCTTCCAAAAACTGAACCAAACCTCTATTAATTCATTTTTAGCCAACAAGCACCACTTTTACTTTAGTTAGCTTAAACACATCATTAAGAAGTAATTAGAAAGGGGAATTATAGAATTAGTATTTTGGAAACCTAGGGATTCATGCATATGCTATCTTACCTAAGATTTACTTTGGAATTCGTGTATATTTGTACTATATGAGTGATCTTACATCCTTTATTGTCATATGAATGTTGACATAGCCAAACAATGATTTTTGAGATGAATGTTGATGTTAAAATATTTTTAAATATTGTTCTTACTTTAATAACTTCTTTAAAACGAATTTAAAAAGGCAAGAATGTATTTTGATTCGTTTTCCATTATTTTGCAAGCAAAATGTCATTTTAGCATATGGTTTGATCTAGGATAATACATTTGTTTGAATTGCATTTCAACGCCTAATATATGTTTTCTGGATGTTGTATGTTGATTGTATGTCATTTTTGATGTGTTTGAGCATCTTTGGTCATTTTAGTGTAGTTTGGAAGAGGTAATTTTTTGAGCAAATTGATGTCAAAAGGGTTTAAAAGGCGATGCTACTGAAATTTGATGTTGTTTGAAACCTAGGGAGGCCTCAAAACAAGTCGCACAAGATTTGGAGGAGTTTTGAGGTCAATAAAACATGTCAGCATATAGGACAAATCATGTTGGTGATGGATTGAAATCTCGGTGGTATATGACTTAGGTCTGGAGCTTCCAGAGCTTCTAGTGTGGGGGGCTTGGCTTTTGGTTTGCAATAAGAGATGAGAAGATTGGATGTTACGGACTTAGAAAAAATGCAGCTAAGGCATATGGTAGGCACTATCATAATGGAAACGAGATGATTCAGTGGCTACTTCAAGGAAATAAAGGGGAGACTTCGAGCCGAGATAAGTGGTTTGGGGGAGAACTACTTAACCATTTGGCCCAAGTGTATCATGTCAGCACTGATATATGTGAATCATGTCGGCACCAACATGATGTGAATTATGTTGTTATTGACATGATGTGAATTATGTCAGTACTGACATGATGTGAATTATTTCGGTGCTGACATGATTAGGGATGGGCCAATCAAGGTCAAACTCCATAGGGGGTGGCGGTGATGCCTTGGGGACCGTGTTGTGCATATTTGTTCATTTGTTCGACATTTGGATTCGATGTTACAATGCGACAAAGGATGTTTCAACATTGAAGCAAGGACAACATGTTCTAAAGTGATGGCTTTGGGACTTTGGCGAGATGAATCTACGACTCATGATGGAGATATAAAGATGTTCTAATGACGACGACTCTATAGTGATGGAGTCGTGATGGTGATCCATGAGGACAAGTTCGATGAGGATAAGAACTTATGGGTAGAATAAGAGAAATGTGTTCTACTATCGATATGAATGGAAATAGAATGTGGATGTGTTCAATTATGATTACACGTGCAAAGTGATCTTTGGTAAAAATTAACAAAATAATTTAATTAATAAGAAATTAATTAATTAATAATAAGGCTAAAAATGAAATTTTTTAGATGTCAGAATTTGGCCATAGAAGTTACAACATTGCGTTCATGACGATTTTCAAATCAATTTTCACATATAAAGTTTTAAAATCGAGGCTCAAACAGAGAAATTATCGACGTTTAAAGTTTTCAAATTCAAAATAATTCAAATGAAATTCAAATTCAAATTTAAAATTAATGTTAAAAATTTGAAATTTAAAATTTAGCGTTGATTAGAAATGGGGTTAGGGAAAACATTAATGTTAAAATTAATTAAAGAATTAAATAAATCGGTAAACAAAACAATTAGTACGTTGCCAAATACAAGCTACCAATCAACCTCCTAGGTGGGAGCGGTCGACCGATGGTTGTTGGGGTAGCTACGGTTATTTTGGTGGCCTGGATTTTATTATTTTAAACCAACTTAAGTCTGATGGTTTTGGTGACTTCTAACCACTATAAATAAGAGTCTAGCTCCTCGCTTTTATTAATAAATTATTTGGGAACGTATGCAGAGTTCTATCAGTCTCTTCCTTCCACATGATTCAGAAATTTCTTAAGGTCTTTAGGTAACGGATTTTAGATATTAATATTCAATTTCTATTTCTATTCTCCTCCAATCCTTGAAATTTTGAATTTAATTAATATACAATCCAGTTATTATATTTTCGAAAGGAAGAGGTCTGTAAAGAGGAAAAAGAAGCAGGCATATTCAAATCTAAAGGAGAAAACTGAGAATTATCTATGAGTGGAAGTCTTAATTTTTCTCATTTTATTAATTGTATAGTATAGGTTAGATATGATATATGCTTTGGGATTTTTTTATCACGAAAACACCAAAATTCCCCCAAAGCGAAATGTCAATTCTTATGTTTTGAAATCTCAATTATTCTATATTAAAATAGCAGAATTTGTGAAGTTGTTGCAATTTTAATACTTTTATATTCTATTCCACTTCTCACTTTTATCTTTTGATGAGATTAAGGGTTTAAAAAAAGAAATAAATTAGGAAATGGTGTGTAAAGTACGGATTCTCCTATTCGTAGTTCGCAATGTTTATTTCATAATTTAAATATGAATCCCCTTATATTTTATATGCAAAGTTGAATAGAGTGTAAAAGGATTTGAATTGTATATTCTATTGATGTTGATTCAACCATTTTAATATAAAATAAGTTTGGCAATTAATTCTATTTTCTTATACAAGTCTATTGTTGGGCTAAGGATACTAGCTAATTTGTATGTTACGGTATGAAGTTAGACTTGTATAAATTGAAATTTTTGACATTTAAACGATTAGTGTAGGATGCAATCTTCGCAAGCTTCAGAATGTTTTACTGTGTGTGTATATTTATTATCCTCCAAATAATGTATACTTAATAACGTATAAATTGCATAGTAGATAAGTTAGTAATTAGCATTAAAACCCCATATGATGAAAGTTAAGGATGATTATGATTAGTGGCGGAATAAAGAATATTTCTTTATAGCCTTAGTAGAAAGCGATGAGGTATGTGATAGTATAATTAGGGGAGTGTAAATTATGACTGACTTATAAGGATGTGAGGTCAGCCAAAAGCATATGGATGTCTGCCCGGCTAATCTGGCTACCAACAAAGTGACTTTAGGGATAATGTAAGACATCGCCAATAATATGTACCCACGGAGGATCAATACTAATCCCAATTCTATAGGGTAAGTCTACCTAGTTAAGTTGACTACCGGTGCCTATGAATAGTCAAATTAATATGAGGTATCACAGTTTGGGTTATGGGTCACAATACCTAGGACCTGCTTTAAGGATTATGGGTAGTAAGTTGTAGTTGTAGGGTCCGCTTCTTTCATAGTTAGGAAGTATTAAAAGATAGTGGATAACGTTTAGGCATGGTAAATGGAAATCTCGAGAAGGGTCTGCTTTGGAATTAAGGTATTAAGTGGCTATTGTAGGGTCTGTCTCTTCCAAAAGAAGTATTAAGTGGCTTGATGAGATTTCGTGCGATGTCAGCTATATAGTACCAGAGAGGGGTCCGTCTTGGGTTAGGTATTAAATGACGGGCATCTGCCTAGGATATAGGAATTAAATAGTCAGAATCTACGCAATTCCTATTGAAAAGGTATTAAGTGGCCTGCGTACTTTCTCTCACATTGTTAGGACATGATTGACAGCAGTTGCATGGGACTGGGGATGGCTTAGGCCTATAGTTGAAGGTAAGTTATAAAGTTGGGTTAGAAAAGTTTAAGTTATAGGATTGGACTGAGAGTGCCTTCAGGCTTACAGTCAGAGGTATTTAAAAGAAATATAGTTAGGATACATAAGACTTATTCTTATCTAAATTATATTGCCCAAGTACTATTATGGAAAGGCTCAAGATTTTATTCACTAGACATTGTTGTTCTGAATCTCTCCTCATTACAACACAGGTTGGAGAAGATGATGCAAATCTAGAAGATGAAGGCGGAGACGGAGCCTTGCTGTAGTTATGTATCTACTTATTTTTTTATATTTTGATGTACCCATTTCAGACATGAGATTATTGTATTTTGAGATATCATACTACAGATATTGGGATGCTTTGTTTTGGAATTTTAATTTTTATAAAATGAGTACTATTTTTGATATTATATTTTATCCTTTCCGCTGTCATATTCTGATAGTATTAGAAGATAGCTCCATGTATTGTCCAACCAACAACTAGCTCTGGAAGGGGTCTAATATTAGATGGGCCCTTTTTGTGTCGAAAATTAGGCCCATTACGAGGTGGGTTGTTACATTTGGTATCAAAGCCTAATTAGTCGATCATAGGAATTAGAGTATGCTGAGAGAACATATTTGTATTTTTGCTTATAATTATATTATATTATATATAAGGAAAGTCTATTGGGGCACAAAATATAGACACAATTGGTGACACAATGGATCCACCATTGGATTGCTTCCTGATTTTGACTTTTTATATAATGATAAAAAGATCCAATGCTACAGATCTCTTATGCTAACAATTGTGTCTAATTTTGTGTTCAAATAGCCGACCCCATATATATATATATATTATACGCCAAACTCTATAAATTGCGACTACAGAAGTAGTTTTTTTTTGAGATCATGGGGAACCTTAAGATCATGGTATTCATTGATACTCACTTAAGTAAACCCCACGCCGTGTGTCTACCCCGCTTTTACTTATTCGTCGCACACGGATGCGTAACGTTGAAACTCCCACTGATGGTTTGGCGCTGGGATTCGAACCTGCCCGGACACAGTCCTTTTGGTCCCCATCTCCCATCTCCCAAACCAACCGAGCTACGAACGGCGGGTGACTACAGAAGTAGTTGCGAACATATTTCGAAAGGATGGACGAAGCAACTACGAGTTGGGCCAATAAATAGAGTTAATTATATTCACCTACCCCGATTATCCCATGGAGTGTAGGGCATACCACAAGGCATTGACCAAGAAGAGCATGAGTATGACATATATAAAAGAATCTCGTTCTTGGATGGTATTGGACTCCTCTGTTGGGCTAGACCGCTTTATGATTGTGTATTTTGATGGATTGCCAATAGAAATTGAACATTTCATCCAGGCAAATGGGAAGTAAGAAATTATATGTTGCAAGTATTTGGGATTAAAGTATGATGAAGGAGTGGAGAAAGTTCCCGCAAGAAGGTGTGCACTAATAACCACTAGAAGGTAGCTGATTTTTTGATGAAGAAGAGTTAACGAGTAGGAAGAAGGAAATTCCAAAAAGAAAGGACAATAAGAGTGCATTTTCGAGTTCGATCCCATGTGAAAAATTTAACAAAAAGATTTTGAAAGTTTCTTGAAATGTTTTGAATGTGTTTTAAAGGTTTATTAGGAAGTTGTTGTTTTTAAAAAGCAAGGAAATTTGGAATTCCTTAGTTTAAAATTGGTTGAGTAAAAAAATTTGATAAAGGGATTTTTTGATTATGAAATAAATAGAAAATAGAGGGTAGATTTGGCTCGATGATTTTTCATATTTTTATAAATTTGGAAGTTTCGTTTTAATTTTTTTTTAAGAGGTGAATAAATAGAAACGATTCTTGATTAAATTCGAGTATAGGGAATAAAAGGGTAGGAATGCCCGATGACCAAAATAGGAATAACAATCCCATATAAGGAAAATACAGAGAATAATAGCTGAAGTAGAAGCCATTTAGGTAGGAGAAATATAAATAGTTGCAATATTGGGAGATTAGGATAGGAAATCATTAGGAATTTATACAAAATAGGATTAGTAATCTAGTTAGAAATAATATAGGAGAGAAGAAATATGAATAAGGTAGGAAGAATGGATAGACTCCATAGATATGTAGTAATTGCACATATATTTTAGATAGACGCTTAGATAGATGCAACGATTACACGTATCTTTTAGAAGTCCCTCACATATGCTATTAAAATCTCCATCAAATGTGGAAGCGGGGATAGCATGAGTAATAGGAAAATAATAGGATGGAAGTTATCCTTGTCTACTCCACTTTTCATTGTTTAAAGTTATATAAGATGTTTTCAAAAAAAAAATGGTTTGCTATGATAATTGAGTTTTAAACGTTTTGAGTTAAAAATCCCACTTTTAGAAGAAGTAAATATCTATTTTAGAAATTCCTTAAAAAGGTAAAGTTGGTTAAAAAAGGGAAAATTTTCATGGCTCCTTTTTTGGAGATCAAGCAATTTCTGGATTTGATAAAAAGGTTTCTAAGTTTATAATTTTAAGGATAAAAGTTTTAAATTAGGTACTTCATGATTGTAAAGTTTTAGTTTTATAAAGAATGGTGAATCCAAAACCAAATTTTAATATGGAGTAGATTGTGATGACTACCTAGGTAAGACGAGGGAAAAATTTATGAATAAAATAACAATGGATGCTTGTAAGGTCGCAACAAGAAATCCCTGTTTGAATATAAGAAATATTAGTATGAACCTAGAAAGGTTGATTGGAGATGTGTGAAGGTCGTAAGAACCCTCAAAGGAATAGGGAATGGTATCAAAGTCCAATTTTGCGAGTCCTAGGGTACACTCGCATGAAGGATCAAGGATAGAGAGGAAGTAAATACTAAAGTTTGAGGATACTGTCAAGAGAGTGTGATTTAGAGAAGATTGTAGTATGATTGGGAAAGTGAGGAACAAGATGGCAAACAAACATAAAGGGTATTGGTTGACTCAAGGTTGAAGAAGGCAAGATAGGTTGTAGGAAAGTCATTTCACCAAACCCATTTTCTACTGAATTATTCTAAATATGCATAGTTCATATTTTTTTTCCAGTACAGCGTAGGAAGGCATAATTTATTCCATAGTCGGGTATAATAATTGAAGTAGTAGATGTACTTCATTTACTAGAAGCTAAGGTGGTAAGTTAAGACATGTGGATTATAGTTGAATGGCGTACTAGAAATATACATGTTAATTTAGTAAGGAGTGTTAGGGCCACAACATCATTAACACCAGTTGATGATGAATGACAGTTTCCAGCAAAATTTTCTTTTAGGGTTTTTGGGTTGTAATCACCAGTTGTCTCCCTTAGGTTATTGAAAAAACGTATGATAATATATGAGATATGATCCAGTTTTATTATTGTGTTGATGGTTTGGATGAACTTTGGCCGCTATATAAATATATTAGAAAATAGTGCAAATAAGGAGATCTCATAAGGACATTTAACTAATGATAATAGGAATTCCTCTCCAATTTGCATTTCCAACTGCCAATCGAACCCACTCTAGGCTATTTGGTGGCAATGGAGGTTAGGCTAGCAATAATGGACCGCATTGGGCTAGAGCAAAAGAAGGATGCGGCGATAGTAGACATTTTGTGCAAGTTAAGTAGATGAGATCATTTTCCCAATGTTGGTAGATATGCAGTATACGAAAGAGGACGTTTGACGAGAGTTGGACGCTTTTATGTCCCTATGGTTGAGGATGTTTTCGAAGAAGTGCTAGCAGAATGTCACCATTCTAGGATGACCATTTATCCTGGAGGAGATAAGATGTATAGGGATATGAAGAGAATTTTCTACTGGTCGAGGATTAAGAAGAGGGTAACTTTATTCTGGCTGTTTGACATACCAAAAGATAAAGGCTGAACAAGGGAAGCCTGGAGGATCGTAATGGCCGTTAGAGGTGCCGACTTGGAAATGAGAGCATATATCAATGGACTTTATAGATGGGTTTCCTAGGAGCCAAAGAGGTAATAAAGCTATATGGCATATAGTAGATTGGCTTACTAAAATCGCTCATTTTATACCCGTTAGAAGTAATAGGACTGCAACATTTTTAGACCAAATTTATATTAAGGAGGTGGTCCTATTTCATGGAATCCCTGTTAGCCTTGTTAGTGACAGGGACCCGTTATTCACTGGTGAATTTTGGAGGAGTTTGTAGTCAGCTGTGAGAAACTCATTGAATCTTAGCACTGCTTACCGCCCACAAAATAATAGTCAGGCTAAAAGGGTAAATAGGATTTTGGAAGACTTATTGAAAGCTTACATCATGGACTTTGAAGGACATTGGGATCAACACTTACCTTTAGTAGAATTCGCGTACAATATCAGTCACCAAGCTACGATTGATATGGCAACCTTTGAACTGTTGTATGGAATGCCATGCAAATTGCTTAATTGTTGGTGGGAAACTACCGATAAAATTCTACTTGGACTAGATTTGATTGGTGAGACCTCGAAAAAGATAGATTTGATTAGGCAGCGAATGAAGACGGCATAGGATCCTATGCGGACAAGCGGAGGAAGGAATTGGAGTTTGAGGTAGGAGACATGGTATTCGTTAAAGTTTCCTCTTTTAGGAAGGTTATGAGATTTGGTAAGTTCGGGAAGTTAGCACTAAGGTTTGTCGGACCTTTCCCGATCTTGGAAAGAATAGGTAAACTTGCATATCTAATAGAGCTACCGGATAAGTTGGTAAGATTCCATAATGTTTTTCATGTTATGCACTTGAGGAAATGCCTTCACACCATAGCCACCATAGTAGAGCCTGACCGGTTAGTAGACATGGAGATGGAGTTGATAGCATCCCGTGCCACCGCACACATATTGGAGCATGGAATTAGGAAGCTTTGCAACAAAGAAATTAGGCTGGTTCGAATACAAATGGGGAGATAATCAAGCGAAAAGCACATGGGAAGCTGAAGAGAAGATGAGGAATTCTCATCTTGAGCTTTTCTCTGGAAAACCTTTTCTCTGAAAACCTTTTCTCCCCAAAATTAGGTTTTAGTTGCATTATGGTTGCTAGATTGGATGGTTGGTGATAGTTTCCAAACTTTTATTTCACTCATATTAAATTCTCTGCATATTTAGGATGTTTGTGTAAATTCCTATATGTCACGATCTTGAATTCATGCTAGGACTGAGCTCACATATAATATTTCTACATACATAATCACATTGTATTTTGGTTAAGTAGATGTAGATAACTTGATTGTGTAACATGGATGCTTAGTGCGCCTTACACTGTCTGTCCCTTTGGGATTTCGGGGACGAAATACATTTTAAGGAGGGAGAATGTAACACCCCATAAAAATTAATAAGAAATTAATTAATTAATGATAAGGCTAAAAAATTTAGATGTCGTAATTTGGCCGCGGAGTTATGCCATTGCATTCGTGGCGATTTTCTGATCAATTTCCATACACAAAGTTTTGAAATTGGGGCTCAAACAGAGAAGTTAATAACATTTGAAGTTTTCGAATTCAAAATAATTCAAATGAAATTCTAATTCAGATTTATAATTAAAGTTAAGAATTTGAAATTTAAAAATTAATGTTGTCTAGAAATGGTGTTAGGGAAAACGTTAAAATAAATGTTAACATTAAAATTAATTAAGGAATTAAATAAGACGATAGACAAAATAATTAATACATTGCCAAATACAAGCTAACGGTCGGCCACCTAGGTAGGAACGGTCGACCAGTGGGTGTTGTGGCGGCTAGAGTTATTTAGGCTAGGAATAGCCTGGATTTTATTATTTTAAACCAACTTAAATCCAACAGTTCTGGTGACTTCAAACTACTATAAATAAGAGCCTAGCCCCTTCATTTTTATTTACAATTTTTTTGGGAACATATGTGGTGCTCTGTCAGTCTCTTTCTTCTACATGATTCCGAAATTTCTTAAGGTCTTCAGGTAAGGGATTTTAGATAATAATATTCAATTTCAAATTCTATTCTCCTTCAATCCCCAAAATTCTAAATCTAATTAATATACAATCCAATTATTGTATATTTCAAATGGAAGAGATCTGAAAAGAGGAAAAATAAACATGCATGTTCAAATCTAAAGGAGAAAGTTGGGAATTATCTGTGAGTGAAAATCTTAGTTTTTCTCATTTTAGTAATTGTATAGTATATGTGGGATTTGATATATGCCTTAGTGAAAAAAAATTTCACGAAAACAACAAACTAAAAACCCTAAAATTCCCTAAAGCGAAATGTCAACTCTTATGTTTTAGAATCTCAATAATAACAGAATACAGGGTTGTTTGGTCAAGTAACGGTCGAAGAACACCATGCATTGATAGGTAAGGGAGCCAGCAGAAGCTGGACGTCTTCTCTGACAAACCTTGTGTTCCATTACCCCAATGGCTTATTCTATATTAAAATAGCAGAATTTGTGTAGTCGCTGCAATTTTAATACTTTTACATTTTATTCCACTTCTCACTTTTCTCTTTTGATGAGATTAAGGGTTTTTAAAAAGGAAATAAATTAGGAAATGGCGTGCAAAGTACAGATTCTCCCATTCGTAGTTTGCAATGCCTATTTCTGAAGTTTAAATGTGAATCCCTTTTTATTGTATATGCAGAAGTTGAATAGAGTGTAAAAGGATTTGAACTGTATATTCTATTGATGTTTACTCTACTATTTTAATATAAAATAAGTTTGGAAATTGATTCTATTTTCTTATACAAGTCTATTGTTGGGCTAAGTATACTAGCTAATCTGTATGTTATGGTATGAAGTTAGACTTGTATAAATTGAAAGTTTTGACATTTAAACGATTAGTGTAGGACGCAATCTTCGCACACTTAGGAATGTTTTAGGGTATATATATATATACACTAGCGTATAAAAACGTATACTTAATAATGTATAAATTGCATAGTAAATAAGTTGGTAATTAGCATTAAAACTGCATAGGATGGAAGTTAAGGATGATGATGATTAATGGCAGAATAAAGAATCTTTCTTTATAGCCTTAGTAGAATGCGGTGAGGTATATGGTAGTATAATTAGGGGAGTGTAAATTATGAATAAGTTATAGGGATGCGAGGTTAGTCAAAAGCACATGGAAGTCTGGCCAGCTAATCTGGCTACCGGTAGTGTGAGTTTGGGGATGATGTGAGACACCGCCTATAATATGTACCCATGGATGACGCGATGTTAGTCCCAATTCTGTAGGGTAAGTCTGCCCAGTTAATCTGGTTACCATTGCCTACGAATAATCGGATTAAAATGAGTCATTACAGTGTGGATTACGGGTCATAATACATAAGACCTGCTTTGGGGGTTGGGGGTAGTAAGTGGCTGTTGTAGAATCTGCCTCCTCCCTAATTCAGAAGTATAAATAGCCATGGATAGCGTTTAGGCACGGTAGATGTAAATCTTGAAAAAGGTCAGCTACGGGTTTGAGGTACTAAGTAGCTATTATAAGGTCCGCCTCTTCCAAAAAGAAGTATTAAGTGGCCTAATGAGATTTCTTATGATGTCAGCTATATAGTACCAGAGAGGGGTTCGCCTTATGTTAGGTACTAAATCACGGGGACCAGCCTAGGATATAGGTATTAAATGGTCAGAGTCTGCCTAATTCCCATTGAAAAGGTATTAAGTAGCCTGGGTACTTTCTCTCATATTGTTAGGACATGATTGACGGTAGTTGCGTTGGACTGGAAATGGCCTTGAGCCTATAGTTGAAGGTAAGTTATAATATTGGGTTAGAAAAGTGTAAGTTATAAGGTTGGAATGGGAGAGCCTTCGGGCTTACAGTCGGTGGTTTTTACAAGAAATATAGTTAGGATGCGTAATACACATTCTTATCTAAATTATACTACATAAGTACTATTATGGAAAGACTCAAGATTTTATTCACCAGATATTGTTATTCTAAATCCTTCCTCATCACAACATAGACTAAAGAAGACAATGTAGATATAGGAGATAAAGGCGGAGACAGAGCCTTGCAGTAGTTATCTATCTATTTATGTTTTTATATTTTTGATGTACCCATTTCAGACATGAGATTATTGTATTTTGAGATATCATACTATAGATATTGGGATGCTTTTGTTTTAAAATTTGAATTTTTGTAAAATGAGTACTGTTTTTGATATTATATTTGATCCTTTTTGCTATGAGATTCTAATAGCATTAGTAGATATCTCCGTGTATTGTTCAACCAATAGCCAGCTTTGGAATGGGTCTAAAGTTCGATAGAGCTTTTTTAGATAGAAAATTAGGCCCGTTTTGAGATGGGCTATTACAGTTTTAAAGTGTTCTCATAGAGTAGGGAGAGGGGGTAGGTAGGGATGCCCACTTGGATATGAGGATATGATATTCTAGATGGTGGACACTTCATACACCCTAAACCATGAGAATGCATTGGTCAGATTTAAGCGTAGAGAAATCCAAATTTTTTCCATTATTTTTTTGGTAAAGGATTGGTTATATAAGTTATCATATATCCAATGCACCCGAGCGGTTGTGAGGATTGTTTGTTGGATGTTATGTTACTATGTTTTTCTTATCACTTTAAGGATATCACATGACATAGGTGTTGTGGACTTGGATACCTGAACACTCGACTTTGATTTGTATCACACCTATATAATGATGGTGATAGTTGATTAGCATACATTGTTATGTGCTACCTTTTTCAGATGCAGGGACAGGACATGTATGCTTCTCCATAACTTATGTTCTATACCATATCGACTTTCATAGTATTTTGAGATTGTTTATCGCACATAGCGTATTATTGTCTGACTCAATGTTTTATGCTTTGTTCCTTATTATCTTGGGTACACTTAAATGAGTAGACTAGATAACAGGTGTGTGACAGCACATGGGGTTGTGCAGATAGACCAGAAAGAAGCAATGCTTTCTCAAACTTATGTTCTTGGGATTTTTGTTGCTTATACTGTTATACGACAGTGTGGAGCCTTGAAAGTGTTTGACATATTACTAGAGACATATATTTTAAGTTTATTCTACCAGTTGTATAAACTCCATTACTGCTTTGTATAACTTCATTGACCCTGTACCCTGATCGACAATGGTTCAACTGGTTATATTTCTGTCTCACCTGTTTTTTATTAGTGATTGATATTATAAATTTTTTGATGCGCTGTGAGATATACGACTGATTGTGATTGTTTTTTTTAGTTCACCACTTGAAAATCGTTAATCATTGATTAAGTATAATTACAAAGTACCATACATGTATATTGGGTACCGAGGTTGTAGGACCGTCATCACACATATGCTATGGCTAGTCTCGTTTGTCCTTAGGCTAGTCAAAATGCCCATTTGACTAAGTTTGAATTAACTATTTAATTATTAAATTTAAGCCCTTTCCTTAATTATATTGACTACAATTTTTATACATCATTTTAATTGAATTTTGACTTCAAACAAATAATTAAAATGCCATAATATATTTGATCAACTTTTTTTATCGATTCTATTATTAATATATAACTTTTCTAAATTAATATTTACATTTGCTGAATTTAAATAACAAACAACTCGGTTGTGTTGACTCTCTAGTGTGAACTCGTTCCTCAGTCAATATTTCAACAGTTTAAATATCGAAGCCTATACGAACTTTGCTGAAGTACGGTATCAAGCAAAAGATAACCGCTTATAGATCCTTTAGATGAAATCCAATTTTTTATCTATAATAAGCTCACCTAGTAACTACATTTTTACACGTATTCTTTTCGTCTTCACTATATTATAGATATTTAGAGTGCGGTCTAAGGTCAATCACTCTATTAATATCCATATTTTATTGCATAGAACACTTCAAAGTCCTTAGCTTAACCGATAACATTTATCGATCAACCAATTTACTCTGGCCAAAGATTTTGATTTTTAAGTTGATTACCAATTACAGTAAACCTTCGACAACGAAGAAGACACTCCTCTCATAAGTAGTATTCCACTCTAAGTTGTTTGAAATATACCTACTAACCTTATTATGATGCCATTAAATTAACCATAATCAAAATATAGTCTACTTACTCGAGATCAACAATACCCAGAAGTCCCGAAGACTACAGTACATCGTTACCATTAGATCTTCTATTTTGACTTAGTTGTATTAACCGGTAGAAGACCTCATCGTTTAGTGATTGTTCCAAATAACCACAAGTTCATAATCCCTTTGTTATCTTAATGGTCATGAGTTATTCATCATCCATTGTATGGAGAGAATTGCATACAATTATCTCAATGGATGTATCGATATCCTTTTCTTGATACGTCTTGACTACGAACATTTAAGAAGTTAGTGTTTATATACATATCGATCCAATACTCATGTTTTTGAACACTTCCATAACTGTAATCGATAAAACGCTTCTCCTATGGATTTTCTATTTATATATGTTTAATGTAATTAATTCATTATTTATATACCTCTATATAACAACAAATATAAAAGAAAATAAAACCAAACGAAGGATTTATTTCAAACAAGACTATTTATAGAGTTAAATCTGTAACATAATTGTTCCTAGGGAACACCCTTAACTCTATGAAAGGACAGATTAGCTTAGGCTCTCACTATGCATAGGGTTGTGCAAGTCAACACGATGTACCCACTTATGGGGATAGGGTGAACCACCCTCCCCCTGGTTACTTTTCTTGGGAAATGTCGTACATGAAGTGCAGGCAAACCCTTCCTCTACATCATCACTTTGTCTGATTACTTAATGTGCACCGAATGACATTGGCCTAGCTTGCCCCCAATGGTTATAGGTTGTCGGCAGCCCTCTTCGTCGTCTTCTATGAATAACGCATCCCAGAGCCCTCCTCGCTTTTCATAGGTCTTTGTACAAACACACTAGTTTCCCGAAGGGTTGGTACTATTATCTTCAAAGGAGAGCCATGATAGAATTAGAGGTATGCTATATGGGCAATTATGTAATTTGTTACATATATCTAACTCAATAACCAATCTTGTTCAAAATAAAACGAGTTTACTTTTTATTATATATTTGTTATATCATGATATGATTAATTAAGTAATTAATTTAAAGTATATTTAATAGAAATTCATTAAATGATATGTTATGTGATAGTAATTACAATGTGTTGTAATCGTGAAAAATTTATGACATTAAATATAACATATCATTTTAAATGTTCCTATTCAAGATGTTTTGAAATGAGATATCGATACATCCCTTGATACTAAAGTACATAATGCTCTCCAAATATTAGGCAGTGTACTACTCATAGTTATTGGGGGTACTAATGGGTTACGTGCTGATAGTTATTAGATAACTATGGAATGACTCACTCGAGAGTTTTCTATTGGTTAATATAACTAAGGTCAAACAAAGAATCTTGAAGTGACGATGGTACACAGTTCTCTTGACTTGAGAATACCGTAGAACTTCAATATAGATACCCCACTTTAATTATAGTTATATTATGGCATGGCGTCCATCGAACGACTATTGTTAGGTCTGTGTTGAAGCATTGGAAGTGAAACACTATTTAATAAAGAATTCATCTCCTCAATTATATGAGGTTAGTATCATGATCAATCGTAGTAAACTCAAAGTCAAAGTATTTGGCCAAGGACTTTGTGTTTGGACTATTCAAGTTACATGTGGATGATGTTAGAATTTTGACCAAAACCAAATTTGACAAGTCCTAAAGTAATATAGTGTTGATGAAGAATATACGTGTAAATAATCTTTACTACTAGCTAATATGTCACATTATTAGCTAATAAATTTAGCTAATAAAATGTCACATTATTAGCTAATAAAATTTAGCTAATATGTCACATTTTAATGAAAAGATGTGAAAGTGATAAATTTAGCCAAAATGTGACATTATTAGCTAATAAAATGTGTGCACATCAATACTCTAATTGTTCGATATTAATCGCCGATTGAATTTAACCATTTGAGTCGCACAACCGTAATGATGAATACTTCAAAAAATCACACTATTTAATTAATTTATAATCAGTGTAAATTAACTGAATTAATCAATATTTTTGAAATATTAATTATGAAATATTATTTAATTTGTTTGAATACCATTATTGTTTAATAAAGTGCATATGTAAAAGTTATACATGTGTGTATCGATATACGATATCGATAAAATATTTAAATTGGATTTAAATAAATTAATTTCAAAGTGGTTTTGGGAATTTTTTTAGTCCACATGCCTCTTTTATGGCCGACCACACATCATACAGAGGGGAGAAGTTTCAAATGTGATTTGAAAACCTAAAGGAGCAATTAAAGGAAGGAATACATCTCCATCCTTTACTCTTCTTTATGACTCACTTAAAAGCACATTTATGAAATAATTTTTTCCCATTTCTCTTCATTCTTTATGCTACCTAAAATATGGAAGGTGGGAGAAGAGTATTTGATGATATTTAATAAGAAGTTAAATAGTGAAGATTTTAAATGAGGAAATCGAAAGGTTCCAATGTTTTTTTAAAACAAATTCTATTTTATTCATTTAAGAATTCCTCCAGATTATTTACTTTTCTTTCTCTCTTCTCTCTACCCTCTCATGGTCGAAATACCATGGCACTATGAAATAAAAAATCTTGAAAAAAATCAAAATTAAATCTAAATAAAAGTTGGTTGTTATCTCTATTGATTCTTAAAAATCTAGAGCTGGATTTGGTTGAATCTAGGAGCTTTTTTCATCATTCAAGGGAAAATTTTTGGCTACATTCTAATGTAATTTTCAATTTTACTTATTCAAATATATTAATCATGTTCACAAAGTTTAAATCCTTTATATATTTCATACCAAATGATTATATATATTCATCTTGTAATATAATATAGAACCCCTTTGGCCACACCTCAATTGATTAATAAATAATCGTGGTAGTTTAATTTGGATCCCCTTTTGTGTCATTCCTCAATTAATTATACAATCCATATGTTAATGTAATTTAGATCCTTCATCTTATATGATTATTAATTTATATTATTTGTATAGTCTGATTCTGAACCTTTTATAACAAATGCATATGTGTCTTAGTTGTCTAGTGCATTTTGTTGTTGTTTCAAAATCATTTTTGATTAAGTACCTTTTAATTATATATATATATATATTATTTGGTTACTTAAACAATTTTGATTGAAATAATTTTGAACAATTTTAGTTAATTTTGATTGAAAACAACTTTAATTATTTAAATTCATCTTTAAAATGAATACATGTGTTACGTGGTTGTTGTTTGAATATATTTTATTTGGTTACATAAGTGTAAAAGTTATTTCGACTTAAAAACCCATAAGTGGACTTTTATATAATGTCTTACATCATTTGATTCTTTCCTAAGTTGAAAGTTGGATTTGTTAACTTTAAATTTATATATATAAATTTTAGATTTTTATCTTTACATACATGTGTGGTTTTTAATTATATTAAATTTTTTACTTATAATTATTTATATATGGACATGGGTATATATTTGTTATTTGAATGCAAATTTTACAAAATGGACTTTTGTGTAAAACTAAATTTTTTAATTTTAACCTTTCCTTACTTTTATATCTATCATTATATATACATATATTTTAAATATAATGTGTGGACAACAAAGGCATATATATAAAAGAACAAATTAGCCATTGCGGTGTAAATCTCAGCACCTATGTACGATCACATTAGCTATATACACTTTATATCACGTGCACTTTATACAAATAGTGTACTTAATATCCTTATATAAAAATAAAAATAAAACCTTTTTTAAGTAGATTGAGTATAATAAAGATTTTATTAAAATATCTTTGATTGAATCTAAAATCCACTTTAGACTTCATAGTTCCAACAAATCCGAAATGGGAATTATTTTGAAATTTACCTATTTCACCCACCTCTGACTAGCCGGTTGCTTCAAGTCACTCCTGTGATGCTTGGGAATGAACACGATCTTCTGAACAAGGTCGTTGGATATCAAGACTGCTATATTTTTATGGAGTCGGCCTGTGAAATCAAACCTCCAAGTATGGGAGTTTAGAGTTTTAGATATCATTTCGCCTTCAAACTTTTTACCATTATAGTCATTCTGTATTGTTTATAAACATGTGTGTTTTATTTGATGTAGTGCTTCTAGTAGAGTCGGGAATGATAGTTCATAGTTCGTTAGCTGTACGGATTGCATTTGCAAGTTGGAAGGATACCGATAGAATATTGTGCCGATCTGGACCGACGATAATTTACGATTGGTCGGCATGCTAGGGCCCAAAAAATAATGTTAAAGGAGAAATCGAGGGATCCAAATCCTAGGATGGGGAGGGAATGGCGGGCGTTGTGGCTAAGATGGAGGTGGAGAGCGACCCAAGTTTGTCGAGGGTGGTGCAAAGGTGACAAAGTACGTGCTAGGCCTAGATGCAGGAACCGACTTAGTAGCAAGCATTCAAGATGATGTAGGTGAGTGGGAAACATATGAATCAAGCTTATATGAGTACACGAAGATGGAAATAAAGAGAACCGCCACAATTTGGGATGGGCTGTGGATGGGTGCCCTCATGATTTAATGTAATATTTCACGGTCATCAAAATACATGACCATACTAGAGACCTTGTAGGCGGAGAGGACGAAGGCATTGACTAGGGCCCTAAACACCCTAGAAAGCATGGGCTCCTTCGATGAAGTTCCTTTCCCCTTGGGTTCGATGGACAACCCGACTAACAAATAAACGTGCCCTTAGATGTATGCTCACCTAAAGGGAATCTAATAACGATAGCAACACCGAGTCCTTCTATCCTCCCTTATTTAGGAGGAGTCAACAGATCCAACCTATGAGTAGTTATATTTTCGTTGTCAGTTTTGTCTATAGTCATTTATTGCTTGTTACTTGTCGCATTTCTCCTTTATATTATCCATTCATTATTCTAATAGTTACAGAAATATTTTTTTGCTTTTGTTTTATAGTGATCCAACCAAACTTTGCTGTTTGGGATGACGCTTCCCATGCCAATGCAGCCTCCACCTAGACCCACAGTTGTAGACCACCATAATGACTTCCTAAGGAAGAGCTTCTCGACTACTCTATGAGGATCCATTGTCATTTCTTCATATAGTCTCCACCATAGGAGCATGTCGATGTTACCACCCTGATACATCCTTAGGCAATTGTTTGACGCTCCGTCCTTCATCTTCACATACACACGAGAACTTATGAGGAGCTGGAGGAATCAAGTGGGGACCTGCCCCACTAGTACATATACATGAGGTACAATGAGCTGAGGGATAACCCATAGAATCTCATGTGGGTGAGTTTCCTTACTATCAACTAGGAGATGGACATGGTAGGATTGAATTGGCTACTCTGAATGCTTGTTGGGGCTACCGTCGAGGTGATCAAGCCTGCACACCGATCAAAGTTGGGCAAGCCTAGAAATGAGTTAGATGTGATCCTGGACATAAACCTCAAGGCGGGCTTCATGGTGAGTTTCCACTTGAACTTAGCTATGAAATGTTTTAACTCTTATTGCTAACTATTTCCTTCACATGCTAGTGCCCGCGCCTCCCACATTCGACAAGAGGCGGTTATATTGAAGAAGCAAACCATTGATGAGGTAACAGTGCATGTACCAAATAAGAAGAAAGAGGCTACTGAGAAGAGGTTAGGGGAAGTGGAGAAAAGGTTGAGGGAAGTGGAGGTGGCTTGGTATGCTGAGGTTGTTGCTTAGACAACTGACTGGGCGGTTAGGGAGGCGACGGAGAAGACGATGGGGCAGGAGACCTCCCGTCGAGAGAGCTGGAGTGGATATGCAGTGGTTGACGAACTAGTTGGAGGAGATAGTAAAGGAGTTTGGTAATCTCCAGACCTGCCTTTTTCAACATCAAAATTGCATAACCTCCAAGGTCAGCAATATGACATTGGAAAAGGTAGAGGCAAAGTGGAACGACTAGTTAACCACCATGCCAAAGAGGATCATTTCCACTAGTCATTAGTTCCCTTAATGCCCAATAGCTAGGCAGGGTTTGACATGAGATTTTGACGGATACGATAAACGATGGGCACACCACCCCTTGCATTCTAGAGCTAGAAATTATCACATCCTTGATGGTGACCTTTAGCACTCCATATCTCGAGATTCCCAAGGAGACGACACATGATGACAATTGTCATGTCATCGAGTGTCATTAGCCTCCATTTAGTAATAATTAGGATTTTTGTAATTTTTTATAGTGAGTCCGACCGTTTGATTGTATGATAACATTAATACTTAAAATATTTTTGTTTAACTGTTGTGCATGCTGTGATATTTTTTAAAATATATATAGGTATGTCTGTGTCTATGTTTGCTAAGTTTTTTCAAGTGAATATCATGTTTGGTGCTTAAAGTTTTTTAGCAATGCTTATTTGAGAGTAAACATTTAGGGGAACATGACATAATTGTATGAATGATTTGTGTTGTGAAAAGTTAGTACAAAATAGGATAGGAGTTTTGAACATAGCTTTGAAGTTTTCTCCCGTCTTTAACGGGCGACATTGACGAGCTGCACCGCCTGCTCATGTGTATGCCCCCGAGGTGGTGGGAAAACTATTTTCTGGGTAACTTGTACCTTTACTTGAATATTTTTTGAACTTTTGAATTTGTTTCACTACATGAGGTTGTCCTATAATGCCTAGCCCAAATGTGCTGGGTTGCTCCGATTACGAGGGGAGCATGCAAGTTCAAGATGGCCAAGCCCTATCGGTAGGGCCTGCCCAACTTGGCATATTGGGAAGCACTACAGATGTAAGAATCAAGACTAATACATGGGTAATCATGCCCATTTTTTCATTAGTGCTATGTTCCACTCTTAGGTAAATTGGAAGCATCACAGACAAAGGAATCGGGTCCACTACGTAGGTGGTTGCATCATCAGTTCACAGATGCCTCCGACATGGATAAGAGTGTATTACCGCGAAAATTTGGTGTATATTATGATTAAAATTAACAATATAATAGTGTTGAAATAATAAGATTTAATGTGTTAATAGAATAATAATAAATAAGGAGGGGCAAAATGGTCATTTTTTCATCTTTGGAATTTGACAACAAAACCAAAGCTGTTGCGGGCGTTTTTTTATGCAATATATTTGTTTGCTTTGTTGGAGTCCGTATAAAGGAGTCAGTAGCGAATTTGTATCAAGCTAAATGAGTGCCAAATTTAAATTTGAAATTTGAGTTGACAGTTGTCTTCCCCCCGTATTTATAAACCTACGTACATAATTGTTTTCCCGTTTTAGAAACAAACACCGCACATTCCTTTCTCCTTCTTCCTCTTTCATATAATATTCAAATCATCATATCTCGCTCGAATCTCGACGGATTCACAATAAATTATTGGCATCGCGAAGCTTAAGGAGAGGACTACACAACTATACCAGTTTGAAGGTTAATTTCTAAAGCTTGGAGGCATAACAATCCAGACAGTGAAGGCATAGGTAGTGGAGTGTGATTTAGTGAGTGATTCTTACCTTTCTCATGATATAATGTGATTAATATCCCACAAATACAATTTATGGTCTAGAATAAAGTATATAAGCATTTAAAATCGATTAATTTCATATTTAAACATGGGTTTGGGAGAGATTCGATAAACCAGTAAATTAAGAAATAATTTCCCTTTTTCCTTGAAATTAATGAATATACAATGAAAATTAATGAACTCAAGTGCAAAACAACCATAGAAACATAAGGTAAGATGTTAGGAACGTTCTTAAATGACATAGGCAGATCAAAAGCGACTGGAGGAGAAATGATGCGTAGGAATGTTAGAAATTGCGGTCAAAATCCAAATTTTCATCTTTGACTGGTCTACCGGTCGAGGCGACTGGTCCACCGATGGCCATGTTTTGGGCGCAGGTTGAAACTAGACCCAAATGGGCTAATATATATTAGTGTTTCTTAATTTGATTCCCGTTCCCTTTTTTAAATGCATTTGGAGGCTATTGACGAGGTGAACGCCGACGTTACAAATCAAAGGTGAATTATATGACATTGATCTTTTATTTGAGACATATTTTTTTTACTCAATTTGTTTGTAGCTAAGATGGTAGACTAATCAAGGCATTTTGATCTGGCCCAGTCCAATCCAGGCCGACTAAGTCCATGTCAGCTTGCTAGCCAGCCAAAGTTGGGTGCTAGTCGACTAGGTTTCCTATTTATGATGATAACCCAAATCCAACTTAGGCCCGCACTGGATCCTCTTTTTAATTTCACATCAAATCTTCTATTGGTCGAGCCTCCCCATGTAATAGTCCAGGCGCCTAGCTCACCCGTCCTGGCAAGGCACAAACCCAACTCGACCCATCTCTCATTGGACGTCCGACTCTTTCTTCAGCTCGCTTACAACCTAGCGCCAGGCTAGCCTGCTTGGTCAAGCATCTCTCCCATAGGTATCTCTTGATCGACATAGCTTAAGACAATCTCAAAGGTAGCTTGTCATTGATCTAGCTTCTGTACCACTACCTACGATTTATAGTCCATCTCGCCTCAGCTAGCTTGGCATGCCCTCGACTCTCGTTACTTCCCTATCCTCCTTATGGTCTCGACAGACTAGCTCGAGCCATCCTACCACCTAAGCATGCAGGAGTGAAGTGACAAGAGGTACAACTAAGTGTATCAACCTTTGATAAGAAGCACGTTACATTTTTCACAAGCATGCTGCAAGTAGAAGCACATTTAATGCAAAGCATGGTAGAGCAAGTCCTTGGTACATTTCTCTTGTTGACCTTCATCTCAGCCATGCATTCCTTTCTTTTGCCAGCCATCTCTCATCAAGTTCATTCAGCTAAATCAATGGCCAGATGCACTTCACGCCTGTTTTGTAGCGTGATTTTTGCCATCCAAACATCTGTTTAACTACCATAAGAACCCTATACCTGGTTGCTTTAAAAAGGGTTGGTCCCATGGTTGGTTGGTCCTATGATAGGTTGGCTAATCTACTTCCCCTTTTATGTCATTGCTCCCTGAGATTAGTAGCTTCATTAGTCTTAGGCGTATAATCTTTTCTTATTATTCTCTTATAATTCCTTGTAATTGTAAGAAAGCCATTTAGTAAGAGAATTTCACAGTGGATGTACGCAGCTTTGCCGAACCACTTCACCTCCTTCGTCGTTTACCTTTAAATGCTTTGTTCCCCTCATTTTTCCATCATTAAGCCTAGCGACCTTTACTTTTTACAACGCATTATCATAACTCCGAGTTTGATGAAAATATCATCAACATTCTAGTGCTAGAAAGAGAGCCAAACCTTTGATCTTATGGTTAACAACTTCTTGTGCAAGCTCTTTCCATGCTTGGCACCTCACATTCAGCATTGACAATGGCAATGGTGGACAGCATTCCACCGCCCCCTCCAATCATCGAGAAGATTCCCCAACTTTCTCATGTAGCTTCATAACATGCATGGTTGTTTTGTGCACTCGCTCATCTCCTCAAATTGCTGCTACTATGAACCAAATTATGCCAACCATGCACGCGCTATAGGAGGGCCACGCCTAACCGCTCAAAGATCTACCTCTAGAAAGCTGTCCCAGTCCACCTACTTCATGGAAAGATCCAGTGCAAGGTAACCCCCTAGCAAACTTGGCCATCGGCCAAGCACCCCCGCAAAGAAATCCTAGAGACTTGGCATTCCTGTTGGTACCCAAAGAGGCCCCTATTGTGGGTCACCAAGTAGTTATCTCGTTCGTCCTTGCCTTCAACAACGTTCGAAAGTAGCCAGATGCCTACCCTAATGTCTTAAGGCACCCGGACTCAATCACTAGTGCCTTTCTCAAGCTCATTTCTAAGCTCGTAACCTCTTGTGAAGAGTGCATCGAAGACCGTGGAGCCTGCATCATTCAATGGCCTTCACCAAGGCTATCCAACGAGGATGACATATCATATGCGCATTGCCATATTTGGGGACTGCCGACCTTTGCTTCCTAGGGATGCATAAGCCTTAGCTTACTTCCTGTTCAATCGACTACCCATGAGGGTGGATTACCAAGAATTCATTTCCTTGTTAGGGACTTTCAGACTATTCTTTAAGATTGAATATGCTATTCAATTCCTTGCTCAGGGACTGCCTACTGTCCTATGAGTTTAGGTGAGATGTTTCTTCCCTTTGTGTTAGGGCGCATCGATGATCAAATGCATGACTGCAACAGTTCATACCCCTCGCCCATGATGCCACTCATCCTCCATATCAAATGGGACACTGTTGTCAAGACGACGCAACTACCCCTAGTGATGCCGAAGTTTGGCATCCCTAGTGTACCCGCATAGAAATAAGCTGGTCCTAACTCCTTATCGCAGCGTGTCACCCTGGAGAACCTTCAAGCCTCTTAGCGCTTAGGTTTGAGTTGGGATCGCATGTCACTCCTTATTGCAACATGTCACCTTGGAGAAGCTCCGAGCCCCTCAGCACTTAGTTCCAAGCCGGGACCGCCCCATCTCCTTTTTGCAGCGTGTCACCCTAGAAAACCTTCAAGCCCTACAACACTTAGTTTCGAGCTGGGACCGTTTGTTACCTCCTATTGTAGAGTGTCACCTTGTAGAACCTTTAAGCCCTTCAGCTCTTAGGTTCGAGCCAAGACCACCTGTCACTCCTTGTTGCAGCGTATTAACCTAGAGAACCTTCATGCCCCTTAGTGCTTAGGATCGAGCCACGACCACCCCCAGCTCCTTATTGCAGCATGTCACCCTGGAGTACCTTTAAGCCCCTTAGTGCTTAGGTTTGTGCCGGGACCACCCAATGGTAGAGCGATGCATAGATAAGTTTGCATTTTATAATTTCTATCTGCTAAATTATTGTAAACGACGGCACCTGCCGCTCATCTCACCATTATATCTCACCCTTATAGACAACAATGCTCGAGCCAGCCATGCTCCTTGGTTCAAGCTGGGACCTACAGTCATATAACTATAAGCGATGTGTCATCCAGGAGAACCCTCAAGCCTCCACGCGCTCCGATTCGAGTCGTGCCCGTCTACTACTCTACACATGATCACTTGTCACCAAGGAGAACCTATGGGCTAAAATGCACTCACACTCAACACCAATACCACCTACCACTTGGTAATTGGCCAACACTTGGCTCTTATCAATGCTCGAGTTGGACCCATTTCATGACAATATTTCTACTTAGCATGTTTTAAACATGAAACGTTTTCTAAAAATAATATAGGAACTCCTCTTGCCCATATGTCACCTAAGGAAACCTTAGGCTACTCAACACTCAGGTATGTGTCGGCACTGCCCATTAACAAAGTAGTAGTGAGGCTCAATTATCATTTCTGCCCTCCGCATATAACGAATAATCAGGTGGCTCGGTCAACACTTACTATCAAGGCCATTACCAGCCCGAGCTATCAGCTAAAAAATATTGGTCAATCTAATGCAAGGGACTTTGCTAGCTATCCAAGATATGCTACCCTACCATTGGTAGGAACATAATCAAAGACAACAACTAATTTCATAGACAACAAGTTATAGCAAAGAAATCTTTTCTTATTTAGTTCAAAAGAATGCAGATGCACAATGCCTACCCAGCTAACTAATTGAAAAGTAGAAAAAGAGAAGAAGAATAACGTCAGTGGAACTCTTCAGAAGATCCAATTTCAAATGTGAAGATAAGCTCTCCATGCATTCTAAACGATCAAGAACTTGTTGAAGAAAAGGGAGAGTGTGCTACCATCTTCGAAGCCTTCTACAGTAGATCTTATAGAAGACCCTGAAAAAATTCCAAACAATCTCGCTAAGGAGCAAACCAAGGCCTTGGCTATGGAAGAAGAGGTAGAGACGACCGCCGCTACTCTTTCTAGTATGGTGTTGAAGCTTCCAAACTGACCTAAAATTAGGAATGTCAGGGCATCAAAGCAAGGAAACCCCTAGCTTCACCTGGATCATTAGTCCAAGACCAACGTTTGACCTCCACCAGAACTTTGGTCGAGGGGCATAGGTCCAAGTCCAAGGTAAGATCCATCTCAAGAAGTAGAAATCCAAGCAGCGGTACAAAATACAATCGAGCGGCACCCAAAGAGCCCCCTACTTCCTTTTAATCCCAACTAAATTTGATTAAAACCCAACTGCTCAGAGCAATGGGAGAGGAAGAGGAATATGAAGTTAATTTTATTTACCAATAGAAAGCCATGAGTTTTTTGAAGAAATTACATAGCAAAAGCTTCACGGGTTCAAAAGGAAAGAAGATTAGGTGATTTATATACCTCTCCCTTCAATCACAGCCATCATGATCGAAAAGGCAAAAAGGTTCTCAACCGTACAAGAGTGGTAATTGTGTCACACCATAAGCATGGGCGAAATAACACATCCCTGCCATGTCTCGGGAAGCACAGCCACTACAGTAGACAATACAATGACATGTGGGTGAGCATTATTTGCATGGTAGAACCATCAATCGATGGAGTTTTCATGATTTTACAAGCTCGCCCCTACTTACATGCATAGACTTGGGGTACAAAAGATTACTCAATTTAATCATAATTTAGAGGGCAAACTAATCTAAGCATCTTAGCCTGGCCCAGTCTGGTCCAATCGAGTGGATCCAGGTTAACTCCCTAGCCAACCATAGCTGGGAGCAGGTCGATGAGTTTTCCTTTTGTATGATGATAACCCAAATCTGGCTTAGGCTTACATCGGCTCCTCTGCTCAATTCCATGTCAAGTCTTCTACTGACTGAGCCTCCTCATGTAGTAGCCTTGGTGACCAGCTCGCTCGTCAAGGCAAAGCACAAGCGCAGCTCGACCCATCTTTCATTGGCCAATCGACTCTCTCTCCGGGCCGCTTATAACCTAGCACCAGGCCAACCTGCTTGCTCAAACATCACTCCCTCATCTATCTCCCGATCGGCATAGCTTCAAACAATCTCAAAGGATATACCGTCACTTATGGCCTATAGTTCGTCTTACCTCACCTAGCTCAACATGCCCTCGACTCTTGTCAGTTCCCTATCTTCCTTATGGTCTCAATAGACTAGCTCGGCTCATCTTGCCACTGAGGCATGCGGGAGCAAAGCGACAAGAGGTACAACTAGGTGTACCTACTTCTAACAATAAGCATCTTCCATTTTCCACAAGCATGCTACAGGTATAAGCATATTTAATTCAAATCATGGCAGAGCATTCCTATGGTACAGTTCTCCTATTGACCTTCATCTCGGCCATGCATTCCTTTCTTTGGCCAGCTGTCTCTCATAAAGTCCATTTAGCTAGATCAGTGGCCAAGCGTGCTTCATGCCTATTTTACAGCATGATATTAGACGTCTAAACATTAGTTCAACTACTATGAGAACCCCATACATGACCACTTCAAATGCGATTGATCTGCCCAATTGGTTGATCCCTCAAGTTAATTGGTCCTCAAATAGGTTGGTCGAACAACTTCACCTTCCATGTCATTGTTGTCTGAGATTAATAGTTTCATTAGTCTTAGGTGCATCATCTTTTCTTATTGTTTTCTTATAATTCCTTGTAATCATAAGAGAATCATATAGTAGGAGAACTTTATAGTGGACATAGGCAGCTTCGTCGAACCATTTCACCTCTTGTGATATTTACTTTTAAATGATCTTTTCCCCTAATGTTTGCACTTCACAATTTATTATCGTAACTTCGAGATTGATGAAAAATATCATCAAAAGATTTGATGTTATTCATTGTAAAGAAATTATTTAACATTGATGTGAACATGTATGAACCTGTGGCACAAGTAGGCAACCTAAGATACGACCCTGTGACACAAGGAGGTGATCCGAATATTGTGTTGCTCCCTTATAGTACTTCATTGGAACATTGTTGAGGACGGATGGTAATTGATCCTGTAATGCAAGAGCCAAGTCTAGGACATGAGTTTAGTTTATATATGAGGTATGGACAAAAGGCAACCTTATAACACATGAGGCGTGTCTAGGGAAGTGAGTCCTACATGCAATTGACATGACGGTGGACAACATGCGACCCTGTAGCGCTTGAGATGAGTCTAGGGAAGTTAATCCATATAGATTCAATACAATACAATCAGATGCATAGGTTAAGTACGATGTGACCAGCGGGATGTGAAGTGACTCATATTATGTTATAACATTATCTTCATAGTATATATAGAGCAAGTATTATGGGTTGCAGAATTATGGATCTTAAGGCTAACCAAACAATATATGGGGTGAATATTGTTATCTGATTTTTATGAATCTTTTTAAAATTATTTCAGGATTATAATTAATCAACACAAAATGAACAATCATATATGTAAACACAGATAAGTATAAATGAATCAGAGTAAAAAGTAAAGAACTAGAGTGATCATACCAAGGATTTTTATACTGGTTCGGAGTTACCCTGCATTCAATCCTATACAATTATTTGTATAGATTTCTTTTCAAATGCCAATCATTAAATGGGTGGAAGTAAAACCCAGTACAATCTCGATTTCAAGGCTACGAGACACACCCACCAGATTTTTCGAGCTCTAGGTACACTCACTTTATTTGGACAGGACACAAGAATGGATTTTAGGGACACTAAGCACACCCAATTGATTTGAATGAGCTACAATCACACCCACACAAATACAACTAGAGTTTGATGTCTTTGGTTGCAATTGATTCTATATCCTCTTGGAAAGCACTTTGATCTTTTATTGAGAGAGAGAGATGATTAAAATAAGAGAGTAAATAGCAGAGAATTGATACAATGAAGATTGAATTGATTCTGGTTTGAATTTAAGAAGTTTTGAATAAAAAATTTCCTTGAAATTTTGGCAGACTAAGAGGAGAGAAGATAATAAGAAAGTAGTTGTTAAAAAATTCATTTGAAACCCCTATATATAAAGAATAAACAAACATATCCATTCGTGAAAAGTTACGATGAATAGACACTTCATTTCAAAATTTGAATTTCAAATTAACGGCATGTATGTTGACATATCATCTGTCTATATATCGACATTGGCTAGTGTAATTTTAAAACTTGTTTATTTTAAAATGTTTTGAAAATCTTATGCTTTAAAATATTTTGATACTTTGTAAAATAATTTAAACATAGTTTATAAACATTTTAAACTTTAAAAGACTTCGGCAGGGTTGCACATTGTGATGGAATATCAAAGGTGCACATTGTGATGCCAAACTTAAACCATGTAAACAATTGATCCACTCTCACAAGCTCAAATTTTTTTCCATATTAGAAACAAAACTCAACTCCCCACAAACAATAAGAGTTAACCCATCCTGGTCCCTATCCCATAATCTTAATAAAGCACCATATAGCAAAACTATGGTGATCCACGATCCTCAGATTTTCACCCTCTCTCCAATCATGTCTAACAGACAACTCATTCACTGCCATGTTAAACACACTCCCTCTTGCACCTCTTTCTTTATCTCCTCTATCTATGCTGATAATTCTATCTCTTCTAGGCAAACATTACTTGATCTCCTCCCACACCTACTACAAAAATCAAATCCTTGGACAACCATCAGTGACTTAAATTGCTCTATGAAGATATCTGATAGGCATGGTGGAAACTCTATCCATATCTAAAATAAAACCTCTCAATATTGTTGTGGACTCATCTGACTTGATTGAGATCAAAGTGGTTGGTTCCCGGTATACTTGGAATAACAGTAGAAGGAATGGCACTAAAACCTTTTCCAAGATTGACTATGCCATTTGTAATCTACCTGCTCTGACCACGTGGCCTGGCTTATTCAATTTCATACCCATGCCATCCCTATCCGACCATTCCTCTAAAATCATCTTTCCATGGGAAGATGCCATGAAAGGAAAACGAAGTTTTAAATCTTTTAATGCATGGATTGCTGATCCTAAATTTTTACACATTGTTAAAATGGCTTGGGCGAACACTTTCTATGGTAATTCAATGTTTATCTTCTAGGAAAAATTGAAGGCTTCCAAGAGGTCTTTGAAGGTATGGTCAAGACTAAAATTTGGATGTGGTAGCTCTCTTTCTACATCCATTAAAATCAAGCTTGATGAAGTGCAATCCTTTATGTTGGATAACCTAGATGATCCATTCCTTGCTGCTTAAGAAGATGCTATCTCATCCTAATGCTCTGAAGGCCTTCAGCGGAAGCCAGCATGCTCAAACAAAAATTAAGAATTAGATGGGACAATGAAGGAGATAGAGACACCGCTTTCTTTCATTCTTCCTTCAAATCAAAGCATTCTAAAGAACATATCGATGCCATCTATGATAAATATGGTTAGCTCCATTCTGAACCATCCAAATTGTGAAGGTCTTCCTTTCATATTATAAGGACCTGGTGGGTAATTCTACCAAATTTTTCCCTAATTTGAATATATTAGACAGCATTCCCTTGCTTAGAATTTTAGGCTAAGACTATAAACTCCTAAGCTCTGAAGTTATCAATAATGAGACTAAACAAACCATATTTTCAATGAAGCAAACATCATATGGGGGGCCTGATGGTTTCAATGTTATTTTTTATCATGCGTTGAGATATTATTAAGCACGATGTCTATAACGCTGTGAAGAATTTCTTTATTAAATGCAAGACGCTTGGCGGGATCAATGCCACTAACATTGCCCTCATGCCTAAGGTGAATGATGCCGACTCTGCCCATTGTTTTAGACCTATTGCATGTTGTAACACAATATACAAATGCCTAGTTAAGATCATTGCATTAAGGCTTAAGAGAGTGTTGCCTAACCTCATTTCTCCTAACCAAGCAGCCTTCCTTCCCTCTAGATGCATCGTAGATAATGTTCTCCTTTCCCGTGGATTGTTAAAAGGTTATAACACCTCACATTTATCTCCTAGGGTGATGTTGAAATTTGACATAAGAAAGGCTTTTGATACCCTTCACTAGGATTCCATTGTGTGAATTATGGCTTATATGAACTTTCCAGCACATTTTGTTGCATAGATTTATACATGCATATCCACTGCCAGGTTTTCAATGAACATAAACTCTACCAGCATTGGTTATGTTTGGAGTAGGCATGGGGTTAGACTAGGTGACCCCATGTCTTCATACATTTTCATCATTGTTATGGAGGTTCTTAATCAGATATTCAACAACCTTGTTTTGAGAGACCGGTTCATTCTACATTCTAGGTGTAAGGACCCTTGGATAACCTCCCTGATGTTCGCTGACAATCTGGTTGTTTTCACAAAACCCGATGGCTTTTATTTATATCATTCTTGAGGTACTTGACCTATTCTATAGATTAACTTGTCTTAAAGTTAATCTAGCTAAATCTGATATTATGGTATCTGAAGTGAGTCAAGCATATTATAGTGCCATACTTCATGCAACTCTCTCTAACCGAATCATCAAACACTTAGTTACCTAGGGATCCCTCTTTCCACTTCAAGTATAACTAAACTGCAATGTCCGCCCTTATATGAAAAGATATTGGCTAGATTAGATAACTGGGCTAATAGAAAGCTAAGTCAAGTAGGTAGATTAATGTTAATTAATTCTGCGATTTTCTCCATGACAGTTTATTAGGTTAGGACTTTCATCCTTCCCATCAAATTGATAAAGATGAATAGAAGTGCATTGATTAAGTTTTTATGGAAGGGTTCCATTCACTCTATTCCAATTTCCTTTAGCAAGCTAAATGCACGAAAAACAAGGAAGGTCTGGATTTTAATTTTTTTTACCATGGATCAAGGCTGCTTTTGCTAAGCATCTTGATGGTTTCTTGAACGGGTAGGCTAATATATGGGTATCATGGTAATCTAAATATGTTGTAAAAGGAAAGAACATTTGGCACATGCACGCTCCTCAAAATTCTAGTTGGACATGGAGGAACCTCTTTAAACTTAAAGATACTTTATTGCCGGAGATTAAATATGATGTTGCACTTGGTGGTGTAGTTAGTTTCTGGAATAACCCATGGGTGAAGCCGAGTGTCATCTTGAGTATCTCAACCATTAGCAAATGTAGCAGACTGGAATTAATACGCTAGCTAGAGCTTATGAATTTATTTATGATGGCCTTTTTCAACTTCCCTACTTAAGCAACGAAGAGATCAAAATGATTTGGAACAGCTAGCAAGGGCTTAGTATTTCAATGGCAGCTGTTGATGGTGTTAAACGGACAACTAAGGCAACTAGGTTCAAAATTGGTGATGTGTACAATTTGATAAACAAACATGTTAATTCTCTAAACTACAATTGGTACAAAAGGACATGGTTGAGGCACAATAATGAAAAGGAGAACTTCACGTTATGGAAGGTCATGAGTAATGCTCTAAATACTAAGGTTAAATTGCGAGAAAGAGGTTTAAATGTTAATGGCATGTGTCCTTTATGTCAAAATGAGGAAGAGGATATATTGCATATTTTCTTTAATTGGCTTAATGTTTTCGATCTATGAGAGAGTCTGATGGCCAAGCTTGGCAGGACCAATGTTGCGAGAGTTAGTGCTGTTGAATGGGCAATGTTTTACAAGACTATAAGATGGAGATGTGTGCAAACTTATTCCCTGCTATTTGTTCTCAAGAAATTCTTAACGCTGATATGGGGGGAAAGGAATGCTATTTTATTTCAAGGAAATAAAAGGACTCCTTCTCGACTTCGACGGTACATTCTGCATGAAATTAGGAATGGGATGATGTTCTCGATCTTTGAATTTGACCCTGGCATTGTCAATTCCTTCCACTAATTTGATGTCACGTTGCTGATCCTTTGGTGTTTTTGTTATTTTTTCCTTTTCCTATGTTTTATTACCTCTGTGTATTGTTATGCCTTGTGGTGTTGTACTCTTTTGTGTTTTTTTAAAAAATTTGTCCATACCTGAGGATGTTTTGGTATGTCTGTTGTTTTGTTTTTGTAATTTCTAGGCATATCAATAAATTGGTAGGGGCCTAGTTAACCCCGTTGGCTTTGCCAATGTTATCCCGCCTTTTGGCAAGGCCGTGACACCAGGAACTCGATTAGAAACCAAGGACAGTTCGCCTTGAAAACCGGTTATACATAGGTCTACTATGGATGTCGATGAATTTTGTCCAAGTCCAGATCGGGCTGCAATTAATAAGACACGTCAAGCAGAGCCGTGAAAGTCAACGTTCCGAATTTCAAGACAATCCGAGTTCATATGACCAAGTTATCGTCGAGGAAAAACGGAGTGAATGGCCCTAAGGTCGAATCCATAGGCCGAGCCTATGATTCGAATCCATCAACATATGTTTGCTCCAAATCGTCCGTTATTTCCTTTTTCGAATCCATCAGATTAAAGGGCTTCGAGTCCATAAGCCATGCGATGGTTTGAATCCATGAGACATAACCTAGCTACGAATCCATCGAACACTCCTTAGTTCGAATCCATCCAAACAGACTACTGTGGTGACCCTCACTCTATAACACATAGATTTTTTTTAACATTCAAGAGGAATTCACCACTAAACCTCATTTCTTTTATATTTGAATATTTATATAATTTCCAAATATTTTTCCCAAGACCCTGGTTTTACCAATATAATCATATCAATGTACAAACAAATTAAGACAATTATATATTTGATGATATACAATTGTTTCTTTATTATTTATTTTTTCATCAGAGGGAATTTAAATCAAATAGAAATCAAAATACCATACAAGTTATTGACATAGCCACTTATTTCTTTTCTAAGTCTTGTTCTACTGCTAGAGGTACATTTAGGCAAATTATGACACTTATATATATTTATTTGACTTATATATTTATCTGCCTAAATAATTCTATTAACACTAAAATAGTATTTACTTGATCTCATGATAGTTATCAAGTATTTGCATGAAATTACTTACAAATTATGCTTGCAGGCATGGATATTGGATCTAATTTCCATTTATCATTTCAGGTTGAATGGATGAGGACTTTTAGCATTTTTAAGTTTAATATGGTGCAGACTTACATACTTGGTGATTTATTGGATCTACTTGGTGTTATTTGAGGGCTGCTTGGTGTTTTCTTTTGTTTTGTCCCGGAAGCACTTGACACTTCGTTGATTGATATGAAGTGGTTCCAGGCTCCAAGGGTTTGACTCATGGCCATCTAGGCCGGCCATAGTCCCTCTTTTACCACTTGCAAACCCATGTCCCTCATATTAACAAACTTCTACAAAGTCCTACTCCTAATCCCAAGCATGTTTATGCCTAGTTTAAGTTTTCTGGAAATGCATTCTTATATGTATCCAATCAATTATTCAAAATTCAGTATCTTTCAGGTCTACTGCTCTCATAGTTCTATTTGAAATTTAAATACTCAAATACATACAATTTTCCAGAATTCATGCACATGCCAGTATCACTTACCTGCCATGCACAAATTCATTTCACTTGAATATCCTACCAAAATTTTGAGAGTTCATTTCAAAAATCAACCCCCTTACCTGTTTAATTTCCATAAGATAAAGTATAAGCAATAAAAATCAGAGATCAAATATATATGCACAAATTATATGTATATGACATGTCTATCTCCTTATTTTCTCCAAATCAGACATTCATAAAAAAAAAATAGTAGTTAACCAAACATCATCAATGATCACTCACAACAGGTTTTACTTAAGTACATATTTTCAACCCAAATACTTAGAAAGTTTCCTACAAGTAACTTCAATTACAGAAATAGAACTTGACTAGTAATTTCATTACAATGCAACTGCAAATTTAAAACAAGTCTCTTTTATTTATACTAGCAGCTAATGCCTTCTTCACTCATCAAGCCACTTCAATTTCCTGCAAGCAAATCACTGAGCTGCCCCAATTTTTAATGAGACACCCAGATGATTGCAAAGGCAACCAAAAGGGTCAGTTTTCACTGGTATGAGCATTTATCAATTTTGTATACATATTCATAATCTTTGCTAATCTTGCAGTGCCTTCCTAGTTTAACAGATGTTTATACTTAGCATGTTTTGGTTCATACAAAGTGATACAAAAACACATTCATTTATTTAAACAATACACAGCAAATAGTTAAAATAAATATATGTACAATTCTTGATTCATTCTCTCCAAATCTAGATAAGTAAACTCAGGTTTTATACTCCAAATTTTCACCCAGCAATTAACCAGAACATCACATTAATCCTGATTAATTTAACCCCCTGTCTAGATATTCATAACCCAAATTTATAAATCCCATTCCTTATTTATTTTATGGTCTACATCTCCTTGTCAAATGAACACTATGTATGCATTGTGAAGGAAACTCCCAGGTTGTTTAAATTATTCCAACACACAAAGGCCTCAGGGTGCAGTTGCACCATGCATATGCTTGCTTCCACCTGAAGTAAGCAGATCATTGACTAACTCCCAAGTGACCAATTTAGTTTTTCTTTCATTCATATTTCAGAAAGATATAACTACTTGTATATTTTCTGGTTCAACCCCATGTTCCCCTATTTAATCTATATCCATGTTTAATGATGATAAGATAGAACAAGAATGCTCAAAACATTTTAACTCTAAAAGCCCACTCACAGATTAATGCTCCAAACAAAAATGCACAAACAAACATCCATATCACCCATAACAAATCATTTCAGAGATTTAAATGACTCATAATATTTTAGGCTGCCTGCAATAGGACTTAATGTGCCATTGCATACAAAGGATAAATACTCACGTAATGTTTTCCTTTCACTGCCTTAATCCTTTGAACAGCAAATCCCCCAAAGCCTCAAGCTAGTGTTTCTCCTAGTTTATTTTATTTTTGTTTTGATCCCGAGAGAATGATGGATTTGGTTATGTGCAGTTATTTATAAATCCATTCTAGGGTTCAAGAAAATGGGTAATTCCCCTGATACCCTTAGATGTTCATGTACATATCATATTCATGTGTGGTCATAAATTGGAAATGCACAAATTAGGTTACTTTAATTAGTTATTTCGGGGATCATGCATTTTAAAACACTCAATACTATTTTCATGACTCTTTTCTACTCATGCCATAAGCATGTGACCCTCAGTTTATTATTTCTTTTTTTTATAAGTTTAAGGAATCTGAAAATCTCCTTTGTATTTTCTACCTATCTATTATCTCCATTCAATCATGCATACTATCATACCTTATTATGTAATGTAAAATCATTCACCCATATTATTTTCTTGAAATAAATATAAGATATGGAAATTTTTATTTGATTCTGTATGTATATATATTTCTGCCTCTTTGTCAAATCAGTAACTCCTTCTATATTTAAATAAAAATCACGTATATTATGCTAATTATTTTTTAGCACAATTATAAGACATGTAAACCTTTTTATTAAACTTCATCTTATTCTATCTTTAAATAAAACAGAAAACACTCTATATATATATTAATGTATGTATTTATATAATTCTTTGGACATAGAGCTATATTTATTTTGAGTTCCAATTTTTCTTTTAATCACCTTAATTCCTTGTATTTTATCAAATAGAAGCTCCCATGCAAATTTTATTTATTGCCAATTTTTTTTTGTTTTAATGCATTATATATTTTATAATTTTAGAATTTCTTAATATAAATGTATATTTTTCATTTTATTTTTATTTTATTTTAGGGTCATTACAACTACGTTCGAATCCAACATTTCGAACCCATCAAGTTTTCCTCTACTTCGAATCCATGCAATCGATACACTTCGATTCCATCCCGTAAGTTACTTCGAATCCACCCTGTTGAGGCAGCTTCGAACCAATCAACCGTGACATACCTTTAACGATTCGAACGAACGTATCTTCGAATCCACTCCCTCGAATCCATTACGTCAAAGCAGCTAGAAACATGGAGTCGACCCACTCAACTCAGAGACAAAGTCGGATCAATATGAAGAAGGCGCACCACGTCATCACGAAGGCACGTTGAAACATCGATTCGACCCTATCGAGTCGATAAGAATCGATTCGAAGCGATCGACTCGAGTAAAGCGATTCGAAGGGAATCGATTCGAAGGAGCTTTTCAACCGATAACATGATCTTGAATCGATCATATCTCGAGATCTACAATTCTAAATGCTATGAAATTTTCACAGTAGCTTACGGGCAACCAAAGGAGTGTTCATGCCAAATTTCATCTCAATCAGAGCAAATCTTGATCGATTCGAAGTTGAGTTCAAATCGATCCCGAAGTGGGCCCGGATTTCCTGAAAGCGGGCATGTGGGCCCCCTCACATACCAGAACTGGTCTCCCCGAATTTTAGGCAAAATATCAGCCTCCTACACCTATAAATAGAGCCTCTGGTCATTCATAAAATGGGTCGGATAATTCTAAGAGCTAAAGAGCGCCCGGACTCTGCCAGATTTACTTCAAATCACCACCGTTGCTTTAGTTTCAGACTTAGCTTAGAAAATCAGTTGTACCACATTATAAGAAATTGTAATCTTCAAGCACCGAGTAATAAAATCATCAAACTTCATAGTGGACGTGGGCGAAACGTCGAACCACTCTGAATCGCTGTCTTCTGTGCAATTTACTTTCTGTTATTTGGAGTTTTTGTTAGATAATCCTCAGTTTTAATTTTCTTCCTTCACTTTTATCTCTTCAAAAACTTCCGAAGAGTGTTGTGCCCATTTTTGGTACAAACTCTTTGGTGCTTTCACTGAGAAAAACCAGCTTTTTCTCCTGCTCCTTGGATCTACCATCGATACCGGATTGCATAAATCCAAGAGGAAGATCCAGATCCCTCATCCAGAATCCTTCCATTCTATTCAGATTTACATAAAATCTAGGCAAGGAACCCACTACTTAAGATGGTTAGTACAAGAACTACCTCTACAGCTATTGGACAAGAAGGAAGGGATGGCCAGAATCCTGCACAAAAGCAGCCATCCAATCAAGACAACACGGCTCACTCGGATCCGTCTAGACCTGTCACCAGACAAGAATTCCATGTGTTGCTCCAGGAATTGACTCAAAGTCGGCAACAGCTGGCCGAACAATTGCGTGCTAATATTGAATTGACCAATCAATTGAACCGCCGAAGGCGTAGGAGGACCAGGAGGGATGATGCTTCCCGCTCATCCACTGAAAGTTCTGCTTCATCTGACTATCATGGCAGATCTACACATCCCCGATTGGACGCAAGCCATACACAAGCTACCGGATATCAACCTGCCTTGACTGTAGGACAATTGAGGGTCGGACCGTCAACTAGCTTCCAGGCGGGGCCCTCGTCACGAGGAGGTGCTGTTCCACAGCATACCACAGACAATCGCGCTACAACCGCCACGGTAGAAACAAGGGTTGATACCCGGAATCTATCAGAAACAAATAATCAACAACGTGGGTGTACTCCTGAACCATACGTCCCAGAAGATGTGGAGCCAAGGAGGCGAGACATGGGCCGTCGACAGCGCCCGGTCCAGGCTCGCGTTGTGGAACCCGACCACACCTTAGCTCAGTAGGCTCAAAATGTAGCGATGCCCGATATCTCAACCATGATACGTCAGATGATCCGCGAAAGCCAAGGTCTTACTAACGATGACTGGGGAATCTCCCGAAGTCATACTCCTTTCACAGACGAGATATTATACGTTGAACCTCCTCGGTAATTCAGAATGCCAACTCTCCCTATGTACGAAGGAAATTCCGATCCCAATCAACACATTTTGAAATATGAATGGTCAATGAGCGCCGCAAGGGCTGACGATACAGTAAAGTGTCGAAGTTTTCCCATCTCTCTGGGAGGAATCACAACAATGTGGTTTACGCGATTACCACCTAGATCTATCTCTTCATTTGACCAACTGGCTAAGAAATTTGTCGAACAGTTCCGTATGCATGTCGCCAGACCTAAAGACGTTAACACCCTATCTAGCGTCACCCAAGCTAAGGGAGAAACACTCAGACATTATTTAGAAAGATTCCACGCGGCATGTGTAGAGATTAGTAATCCTAATGATAACTCAATCTTGATGGCGTTAACCAAAGGAATCGATCCCGATTCTGAGTTTGGAAATTGGCTAGCTGGGAAACCACCCGCATCGTTGGACCGTTTCTACTCCAAAGCCGCTCAATTCTTACGGCAAGAGGACGCGAAACAGTCTAGGAAACAGAATGATGCGATACCCAGAACTGAAGGAATACAAAGTAACGTAGTAGTTAAGCAGTCCGGTGAGAGTTCCGGAAAAGTTCAGTTGAATATACAGAACAAACAGACCCAACCGCGAGGCAACAATGGTCAGGATAAGAAAAGAGACCAGAATCGAGGCCCACCACGTAGGACTCCAATGTTTGATAATTACACGCCATTGAATACATCGTTGGAAAACGTGTATCTGCAAACTTGCAACACTGTGCAATATAAGAAGCCTGCTCCGAAACAATCATCAGAGAGGCAGATTCAAACAGGGAAGTTTTGTAGATTTCACGAACGTTACAGCCACAATACCAATGAGTGTCGACATTTGCAAGACCTCATCGAAAAGTTGATCAGGGAGAGAAAGTTAGACCAGTTTGTGCGGGCACCACAGTCTGGTGGAGCGGGCCCCTCAAATCAAAATCATGCATAGAATCAAGAAAGACAGGAAGAACCAGGTCGTGCCGGAGGAAGACTGGTAATTAATGCTGTAAGTGGTAGTCCTCATCCAGCGGTTCGAAGCTGGGTGGAAATGAAATCATATAACAACTTAGCTAGATGAACAGACTTCGAGTATGATGATAACTTGGACGATAAACCTTCGACCAAGCGAAAGAGAGCGATGACTAACGACATCACTTTCCGAGATAGCGATGTTGATTATGTCGGAAGCCCGACTACTGACCCACTTGTGATATCGACCCGAGTAGGTCCGATGTGGATGAAGAGGATCCTGATTGACTGTGGGAGCTCTGTGAATATCATATTTGTACATGCTTATAATCAAATGAAGATGAAAGCTGGGGATCTAAAACCCTGCCAAACTCATCTCTATGGATTCAATGGCAGCGCTACCATACCTGTTGGGATGGTAGAGTTACCAGTTGAGTTGGGAGCTGGAGAACATAGATCGATTCGGACATTGCAGTTCGTTGTGTTGAATGTAGACTCTCCATATAATGCCTTTTTAGGTCGACCTGCCCTTGCTGAATTCAAGGCCATAATCGCCCCGTGGTGTTTAACTCTAAAGTTCCCAACTGTCAACGGAGTTACGGTCGTCCAGGGCGACCAGGTTGATTTGAGAACAATCATACACCGAAATCGAGTTGCCCGATTACGCAATGCCAAGGACCGATTTAAAGCTTTTGAACTCGGTGAGCTAGTCACTAAAAAAGATTATCCGGCACTCCCACACATGAGATCAACGTGGAGAGGGTCGTACAAAATTAAGCGAAAGCTCGGAGATGGCAAATTTAAGTTAGCGACCGTTGATGGTTTAACTTTACCAAGGGCCCGGAATAGCGAAAGTCTTCGTCGCTACTGCAACTAACAGGCTATGTTTATCTATTTAGTTTAAATTCCGTTTTAGAATTTGTTTCTGCATTTTGAAATTAGAACTTGTAATAAGGCAACTGACTTTGCCATATTTTCTGATTTCAGCAATAAAATGCCATTTCTTCGGGCCAGAGCTGTGATTCATTAAATACAATGTACAACATCACGATGCACGGAGAGCTGAATTCCATCCTGCAAGTGGAATTTATTCAAGTAGAGAGCGGCTGCGATACGGCCGGCCACTCGCTAATTGAAACCCAAGCTCGGGGGCAAGCCATCACATCAAGGCTAAAAATGGGTTGATGCACGACAATCCTTCACAAAACTCCGTACTCCCAGAGTGCGAGACGGAGTATAAACATTAATCAACTCCGTACTCCCAGAGTGCGAGACGGAGTATAAACATTCCTTAACTCCGTACTCCCAGAGTGCGAGACGGAGTATAAACATTCCTTAACTCCGTACTCCCAGAGTGCGAGACGGAGTATAAACATTAATCAACTCCGTACTCCCAGAGTGCGAGACGGAGTATAAACATTCCTTAACTCCGTACTCCCAGAGTGCGAGACGGAGTATAAACATTCCTTAACTCCGTACTCCCAGAGTGCGAGACGAAGTATAAACATTAATCAACTCCCTACTCCCAGAGTGCGAGACGGAGTATAAACATTCCTTAACTCCGTACTCCCAGAGTGCGAGACGGAGTATAAACATTAATCAACTCCGTACTCCCAGAGTGCGAGACGGAGTATAAACATTCCTTAACTCCGTACTCCCAGAGTACGAGACGGAGTATAAACATTCCTTAACTCCATACTCCCAGAGTGCGAGACGGAGTATAAACATTAATCAACTCCGTACTCCCAGAGTGCGAGACGGAGTATAAACATTACTTGACTCCGTACTCCCAGAGTGCAAGACGGAGTATAAACAATACTCGACTCCGTACTCCCAGAGTGCGAGACGGAGTATAAACAATACTCGACTCCCTACTCCCAGAGTGTGAGACGGAGTATAAACATACATCAACTCCATATTTGTTCCCAAGACTGGGGGCAGGACCAAAACAAATATCGAATTGAAGACGAAAGAGAATATACTTTCATTTCCATTATCAACAAAAAGAATCCGATTACAAGATGATTCAAAAAATTCCTGCTAGTGGGAGCCGAGTCCACATCTATACACGGTTATAGGAAAAACCAAAAGACAAAACAAAACACTACAATAAACTAAAGAAGGAGTTCAATCTTTCTTCTTCCTTATCTTCTTCTTCGGGGTAGTCCCACTGGAGCCGCTACCCAACTTCTTCCTCACTCTCTTACTCTTCTCCGGTTTGTCCTCAGATGGCGACATGATGTCCACATCTTCCTAGGAGCTTGAGGCAACAGAGATTCTTTTGGAGGGTGGAGCCGGAGGAATAGAAGCAGTAACAGGAGGTGGGACAGGAGCACTTGCAATTACCACAGTGCCGCCCGGCGATATCATCATTAGCGGGGCATGGCCCGACAGATCCATACCGGCAGTCACTACGGCCATCTCAGCACTAATCTCAGCCAAAATCTCATCTTCGCGAGGTGCTTGGGCCGTGCTGGATATGCTAGTGGCTGGCATGGAAGAACTAACAGCCGGAGTGGTCCCGCTCATAGAAAAGGATGGATCGACGAAGGGATCGTTGGGTTGACTAAGGAGCTCCTCAATCATCTGAGCATCAAAAGATAACATGCTCACTTCTCCCTCTTCACTGACCACGGTAGATGTCATAATAGCTTCGGTGACGATAGCCCCCTGCGCTTGATAAGAAGCCTGAGATGCAGGAGGCACAGAGATAACGGCTTCAGTCACTGAAATGTGAAAAAACGAAGACTGTTAGCTAAGGGTATTGATCTAGATTCACCACACTAAATGTATACGAGAGGCGTTCGATTACCTTCCTTGGCCTGGCCCGCAGTATGGGTAGATACAGAGGCAGGAACATTAGCGGAAGACAATTGCGGCTGATCAGGATTATAAGCGGGGACGGACTGGGGATCGACCGCACCAGTGGTTTCAGGCAATGTCGGAATTACAGCTCCAACACTTGTTTCGTGATGCTCAATCCCCGAGCCCTCGCCCGTCTCTATCTGTTGAACACCAAGCCTCTCTTTCGCCACCGAAATCACCGCCTCATGAAGAACTTTCCTCTCTTCCTCAGTAAGAAAGCGCATCTCAAGCTCGAAATCATCCAGCGTTTCATCCGGATGCGCTGCTTTCTTCTCCTCCACCAACCGAGTCCAGGCGTTATACAGAATCATAGAGTCATCTCCCAGCCATGATAAATTTCTGTGCTCTAGCACGTTGGCGTTGTATGTAACCAGGAGGTCATCGAAATCAGCATCCATCCTGGACTGCTCCGCCATAATCTTCTCGTGGATTACTTCCTCCACAGACTTGGTCTTGGCCACCGCCGCAGCAAGTTCGGCTCGAAGTGACACAGCTTGGTCGCATGCCTCCTGAGCGGTGGTGTTAGCAGCATCCTTTTCTTTCACCGCCTTAGCAAATTTAGCCTTAAGCTCATTCAGCTCTTTAACGGCTGTGTCTCGCTCGGCTACGACGTTGGTGTAACGGTGGCCCATCTCTTCTACCGTGGCACAGTGTGCCTGCTGCATCCTTGCCATTTTGGCCACAGCATCCTCATGCTTTATGAGTGCTTGGAGTTCCGAGTTTCGGGACGACTCCGTCTTAGATTGGAGAACTTGGATGATGCGGTCTTTCTTGACAATCTCAGCATCGCGCTCCTGAATGACTTTTGCCCGGTCAAAAGCTACCTTTGAAGCTTTCACGGCTGCTTTGTACCACTCCTTGTATTGGGCATAGAAGTCGCGAATATAGCTGTGCGCAGTATTTTCGGCATCCTGAGGAATCCTCTTGAGATGAGGAGGAAAGGCATATGCATCCATACAAATTTCTGGGAAGTCCTTTTTCATTTGAGCAAGCTGGATGGCTCCTTCGCTTGTCAACTCAACCAGAGCCTGCTTAACGATGGCAGCTGTCGGTGGTTCAACTCTAGGCCGTTGAGTCTCGGGCCTTGAAGGTTGGGGAGGCTGTTGCTGCTGTGAAGACCCAGGGAGATCTATGGGAGCCCTGGGAGGCGGAGGAGAACGAGATCGCGGTCGGTACTGATAGCTCCTATCTCTGTCAGAGCGATCTTGACTAGAATGGCTACGCCATTGCTCTCGATCTCTGTCATAGCGATCCTGATTGATATAGCCTCGCCCGTGATCCCTATTCGATTCTCTCCTACGGGAATCATAATATGGGGAAGATTGGCGCACATTACGGAGTCTATCCAAAGTGGATCCGCGACCTGACATCTCACCTGTAATAAGAAGAAGCTACAGATTAGAATCCTACAAAACAATAATTAATATGCGGAAGGTCATGTAGTGGTGTGGAAGTGTGTGTAAATGTGTAAACCCCCAGACCAACTGGAAGTGTTGACTGCACTCAAAGGAAATGGCTCGCTCATATTTAAAACATCTTGAAATTCCTCCAACCCGGGATTACATGGAATCGATATAAAATCCGGGATGGGAATATCGTCAAGCCCTTTAAAAGTATCTCTCGAATGAGAAGGGGCGGCCTCAGAAATCATGACTCCGGAAGTGGGAGGAGACACATCTACAGATTTCCACCCCTTAGACTTGATTTTTTTGGAAACGACGGCCTTGCTTTTCCGTCTTTCTCCCAGCTCTTCGAAGTTGCCCGAAAGATCATCCATCGGCTCCACATCTGTATGGGTCCTTTCTTCATCGCTCACTTCGGTTATTGTGATTCCGAGCGTTTTTCTTCGCCATTTTCTTCTTCTTTTTCTTGCTTTTCTTCTTTGAGGCAGGCTTTGACATCCGCTCGATGACTATGCTCTGATTTATTTCAATCAAGCCGAGAGCTCTTAAGTTATTATCATTCAGCACCGAGTCGATGTGTCTCAGCTCGCTCGGAACTTCCTGGAGACTTGGACTATGGCCTTGTAGTACCCGCCATCGGGTCTGGAGATAATGGATGTAAGAGAGACAAGATGTCAATACCAATGCCAAAAAACTATTGATCAGGGAAAATCATCGACATATGAGGACACTTACGTCTAGACAACCATCGCCTAGCAAAACCAGGAGGACACCGGACATAAAACCATTCATTCTTGAAATAGCTAAGTCTGGTCCAGGCTCCAATAATAACTTGGCAATTTCTGACTGCCTCCAAAAATGTAAAGGACGGACTATCGCCCCTGCTCTTGAAATTAAATATGTATCTAATCTCGGTTGGCCTTGGCGGGCGAAAGAGACAGTCCATAAATATGACGAAAGCACTATTCAGCAACGCATGTCCATTGGGATGAAGTTGCGAAGGAGCAATTCCTAAGTACAACAACATTTCCCTGATGTATTGGTTAAAAGGAGGAAGAGTTCGAGCCGCGCAAGCATGGCGGTAGAAGGCAATATATCCTTCGGGCGGATTATGTGGTATGTCATCAGCACTGGGTAATAATACATCGTTCAGAGATATGTTATGTTTCAAGCATATCCAGCCCAATAAGGATTTAGAGATATTAGACTGGACAGAATCAACGGGATCCTCGATATATATAGCCTCCGGCAATTCGTCTGGAGCTAGGTCGATTACGTCAGCAGGAATATTGGGAATCTCAAGGATCGAAGGAGGAGAACTATGAATCTCCTATTGTTGCGAGCTCGAAGATTCCATAACTGACTAACTCATCATAAAGCAACGTTAAGTACATAAAGAGCCCGTGCATTCCCCAGTGTAGAGTGTGTGAACGTGTCGTGCAGTGCAAGTGCTGTGCGTTACTTAAGCAAATTTTGCAGACTGAAACGAGATGTACGAACGACGAAACTCCGGAAATCAAGACTGGAAATGACCGTCATATCCATGCCATCCAAATGCTACCGACCGATTCAAGTATAAATCTGTTATGTTTTTGGTTGAGTCCTGGTTCCATCGACGAGCTTCAAAAGGCAGTCAAATGTGCGGTCCTACAGTCAAGTTCAGTTGTGCAAGGCCGAAGCTCGTCGGAATTAAGTGTTCACGTATGCTTAAGTTCATCAAACTTCAGCTTGAAATCGGCCGTAGTTCAGATATTAGAACGAGTCAGAGATATCGCATTCTCCAGGTCAAGAGCGATCAAATCGATCACTTCGAATCGAAGCCAGACGACTCGATGTGCTTCGAATCAATCAGGGTCGACTCGATGCGCTCCGTATTGATATGGACATTGGAACGATGCCTCGTACCGATTAAAGGAACGCTTCGAGTCCATCAAGATAGCCTTCACATCGGTCAAGGACAATTATTCGAATCGAACAGGCCAAGCATCTTCGAATCGATCGTAGTGTTATGAATTCGAATCGATCGATTCGAACCACCTTACCTCGCAAGCCTCGATTCGAAGCCACATATAATCGAGATCGATTCGGACAATTCTATCCCGGATCGATACGAAGCATAGATGAAACAATCTCTCAGACTCTTCTTCTCCAAGAAACCTCAACACATTGTCATCCATGATCCATCGATTCGATCGATTTCGCTCGGATCTTAAGAAACCCTTCGAAACCAATCTCAGGAAGGATTCGAGGATGGTGGCAATTCCAGTTTCATCGTCCTTAACTCGACTTCCATCCATTAACTACCTGGTTTAATGTAATCGTGACTAAAAGACCAGAGCTTTCGATCGAGTCAGAGGAGTTTTTCTCTTGAGCTTCTGGGGGATCGATACGAAGGAAGAGGCAGAGTAACAGTAAAAAGTGAAAGTGAGAATGACCCCGCGTATTTATATGGATCTCAGATAGGAAACGGGACGCTTCGCCTCCCGGTCAAACCTGACCGATTGCCACCGGTCATAAACCGTATCGATCCGAACAACCACATTCGAACCCCTCACGTTCGAATCCATCAAAGCTTCGAATCCCTCAAAGCTTCGAATCCATCAAGGCAACATCGATACGAAGTTTCATCGATTCGAAGCTTCATCGATTCGAGGCAATCAACAAAAAACTGAATCGGAGTCACCATGTCCCATCGATTCGAAATGCTAGCTTCACGACCATCGACTCGTAGCAATTCGAAGACTATCGATTCGAATGATCATTTCGAATCCAACAAAAATCATTAATAAGGGTGAACGCATCGCTTCAATATAAATAATTACTGGTCTACCTTTTACATCGATTCAGGAGAGGATCGATACAAGGGGATAATCATAGACAATCATCAAAATGATGTTTTAACTCGAATCTCAAATCGATTAAGGAGAGGATCGACGCAGACATCGATAATTAACTGAACTGGCAACAACGTGCAAACACGCAACATTAACAAAAGTCAAGATGACACATATATGCACGTATGTTCGACTGATACTTAATCTTTGACATTCACAGGAATCAGGCGCTCGTCTCATCGTGAATCCGACAGCATACAGATAATCACAATCATACGACGATCAATTACAGGTATACAGGATACAGTTTTCATCGAAACATGTGATGATTATCAAACAAGAACTGCAGCTTTTCAAAGCACGTCATGTTCACACAAGACATACTTTGGGGGGCAAATGTTATCCCGCCTTTTGGCAAGGCCGTGACACCAGGAACTCGATTAGAAACCAAGGACAGTTCGCCTTGAAAACCGGTTATACATAGGTCTACTATGGATGTCGATGAATTTTTTCCAAGTCCAGATCGGGCTACAATTAATAAGACACGTCAAGCAGAGCCGTGAAAGTCAACGTTCCGAATTTCAAGACAATCCGAGTTCATATGACCAAGTTATCGTCGAGGAAAAACGGAGTGAATGTCCCTAAGGTCGAATCCATAGGCCGAGCCTATGATTCGAATCCATCAACATATGTTTGCTCCGAATCGTTCGTTATTTCCTTGTTCACATCCATCAGATTGAAGGGCTTTGAGTCCATAAGCCATGCGACGGTTCGAATCCATGAGACATAACCTAGCTTCGAATCCATTGAACACTCCTTAGTTCGAATCCATCCAAACAGACTACGTTCGAATCCAACATTTCGAACCCATCAAGTTTTCCTCTACTTCGAATCCATGCAATCGATACACTTCGATTCCATCCCGTAAGTTACTTCGAATCCACCCTGTTGAGGCAGCTTCGAACCCATCAACCCTGACATACCTTTGACGATTCGAACGAACGTATCTTCGAATCCACTCCCTCGAATCCATTACGTCAAAGCAGCTAGAAACATGAAGTCGACCCAGTCAACTCAGAGACAAAGTTGGATCAATATGAAGAAGGCACACCACGTCATCACGAAGGCACGTTGAAACATCGATTCGACCCTATCGAGTCGATAAGAATCGATTCGAAGCGATCGACTCGAGTAAAGCGATTCGAAGGGAATCGATTCGAAGGAGCTTTTCAACCGATAACATGATCTTGAATCGATCATATCTCGAGATCTACAAGTCCAAATGCTATGAAATTTTCACAGTAGCTTACTGGCAACCAAAGGAGTGTTCATGCCAATTTTCATCTCAATCAGAGCAAATCTTGATCGATTCGAAGTTGAGTTCGAATCGATCCCGAAGTGGGCCCAGATTTCCTGAAAGCGGGCATGTGGGCCCCCTCACGTACCAAAACTGGTCTCCCCGAATTTTAGGCGAAATATCAGCCTCCTACACCTATAAATAGAGCCCCTGGTCATTCAGAAAAGGGGTCGGATAATTCTAAGAGCTAAAGAGCGCCCAGACTCTGCCAGATTTACTTCAAATCACCACCGCTGCTTTAGTTTCAGACTTAGCTTAGAAAATCAGTTGTATCACATTATAAGAAATTGTAATCTTCAAGCATCGAGTAATAAAATCATCAAACTTCATAGTGGACGTAGGTGAAACGCCGAACCACTCTAAATCGCTGTCTTCTGTGCAATTTACTTTCTGTTATTTGGAGTTTTTGTTAGATAATCCTCAGTTTTAATTTTCTTTCTTCACTTTTATCTCTTCAAAAACTTCCAAAGAGTGTTGTGCCCATTTTTGGTACAAACAGCCAAAAAAACTTTAAAAGACTTTTATAAAATATTTTTAATATATTTCAAAAATTATACTTTGTTCTAAAAATAAAGAATAAGAAAACAAGAAGAATAGAGATCAAAGATTGATACCAGGACTTTAACAATATTCTATGACTCTATATACTATGCCATAGTCTTGAGATCTTCATTTCTTGATCTTTATACTCATGAGTCTTCATGTCCATTTCTTGAGTCCATATACTGTACTGTTTTCAAATTAATACTTGTATAATATCCTGCACTATATGTTATATAAATTGACAAAAATATTAGTATCCATATTTTATGTGAATGTATTATTGTTACTAAGATTGTTATCGTTAAAATCAATAACCGAGGTGTTAACAAGTATGACTCACTCACAGACTTATGTCTGACACACTCCTACTTTTCCTTGTTATTTATATCTCTAGGTTGATGAATCTTGGAGACGAGGACAAGGTTCATGTTATGCATATTGTAAATAATGTAAGTAAGTGTTATGACTTGGATTTTATTATATATATGGACTGGGTTTGATTTGTATTGTATATACATATGTATCTGATAGTGTAAATATATAACGGTAATATGAAATCATTATGGTTATTGATATTATACTTTATTCCCTTCTGTTGTGAGACTCTGAAAGCTTTTAGTTAGAATCATATTTGATTCTTATAATCACACCCAACAAATCATCTTTTTTGTTCTCATGGTGTTAGTGTCGATTTAGGCGTTGAACCCGAAGGTCAAAAAGGTGGGTCGTTGCATTTGGTATCAGAGCAAAACTTTCCTTAAATTAAGGGTTAGGATGTAGTGAGAGAGTGTATTTGCATTTTCATAAATGTTTATATGAATATATAGCATATGGATCGAATATATATGTAGTTGTTCCAATTGAGCTGTCTATCTGTTGGGGAGTTGCTAACGAATCTCAATTATGGATAGCTGAGGATGAGTAAGTTAGTGGAGACAAAAACTGGAACAAAGGTAAATGTTGGTGGGGTAAGGCAAAAATTAGGAGTGGTACTAGAATAGTAACTAGGGATATTATGGTATGCATCCACATCTAGTTCCACTGATATATGTGAGCGATGAGCCATACTAGTGTAAATGCTAGAGTATCTGCAACTAGTGTATGGGTGTAGTTCTTAGTACTATTTTGGAACTGAACCATAATTGGTGATGGGGGCATACTTAAGCACTTGTGAGAATATATGCAAATGTTTGGATTTGAGTTGATAGATTCACTGGATAGGGAGATAACATGGGTGGTAAGAGAATTGAGTTTTGGAAACAAGATATATTAAGAGTGGAAAATTTTGAAGAAATTATTGAAAAGTGAATTTGTTTTGAAAGTTATTATTAGAAATTTTGTTTATAAGAGGTTCTATGAATTGATATTGTATTTATATAAGATTATAAGTTATTTAAAACTTCACTCCTCAAAGTGCTAAATTAAGTTCTCCTAAAGTGGAGTTCAAATTTTTTAATAATGAGAATCTTCATTATTAGATGAGTTTCTAATTTCTTGTTAAATAAAGGAAGGATTCTTTCAAACTTTTGGTTAGTAAGTTGCTAATCTTTTTATCAAAATGGATTTTAGGTTTTAGTGACAAGGTTTATATTAAGAAGACCAATCGGTGCTCCATCAACGGCTAGATATAATATTAAAGCTCTGGAAAATAAGTTGTACGTCCCAAACAATTCAACAAATTCAAAAAGAAGAATACAAAGATTCATTCAAGGTATATAATCATTCAGATACATATTTATTTATTTTAGATATTATATACAAGAATTACAGGTACCAAGAATGGCTAGCCAAAAGGGAAATCTGCCCAAAAACTTATGAGCAGTTCTTCATTAAATGTTATGTTTCTGCACCTCCTCCTTCAAAATTTCAACGACCAAAGAAGGTTCAATAATATGAAGAATTGCCACATCTAAAAGTTTCTTAAGCTTCTTTTCTTCCTTTCGAATATTATCTGCATTGTCAATCGAATCAACTTGAATTTCCAGTGCATGATTGAGCGCCTTATTGGCTCCCTTTAAAGTTCGAATTTCACTCTTTAATTTCTTGACCCACTGTTCATGAGCATATTTTTCGCACCTAAGTTTATCCACCTGACCCTTATAATTTTTAAGATACTGATAAACTTTGTCGTCCCATTGCATATTTAAGAATTGAACGCATTTATATCTAACTCTATGACTCCATTTGGCAATTTCACCATCATCTAAACTCGAAGGTGGGTTTAACAAAGTAGAAAATTGTTCTTTGCTAATCAAAGGAGTAGGAAGGCTGGATTCGCCTCTACTCATAATGAGTTCTAATGATTGACAGTATACTTGGCTTTTCATTAAGCCTACTTCAAGATCCATTACCCTTTGATGTAGTCAGGTAATTTCCGCATTTGCATTAATTCTTTAGAATGAAAGTTTAGTCTGACTTGCCGCACTCATGTCCCCTTTTAACTCCAGGATTTCTCTATCTTTCTCTTTAATCTTTTCCTATAAGTTGGAAATCATCTCCTTCATATTACTTGTAACGACCCGTAAATTTCAACTGTTTTAATAACGTAATTAGTTGAAATTTTGTGAAATTTTAAACGATAAAATTTTGAAATAAAAATTTAATATTTGGAATACGTCTAGTTAAACATAGCAACTGGTAAATTTTCGTCCGAAAATATGAAAGTTTATTTCGCGCGTAAATTTACTTCAATTCAAACAGTTAAAAAGCGTTGAAAATAAAATGTTTTCAAAACCAAAATATTTTTACATAGAAAAATTCTAAACCATCTTCTGAGCAAGATGTCAGTTTGTCGTTTTTCAAAATTCGGACATCTCTGGCTCCGTCGATCTTATTTTTCAGCGTTTTTCTTGCATTTTCCGCTATTTGAAAATTCGAATTTTTATAATTCGATCGAATCACTGACATCTATATACCATTTTGACCGTCTCGTCGTGCTAATCTCAACAGTATATCCATTCGTGTATTTTGGGTGTCCGGTATGCAGCGAAACCCGTTAAACGGTAAAATTGTATCGGTGCGACTTTTTGGTTCTGTGACCTTTTGAATTATCTGTGCATTTAACCTTTTGACATGTAACCGAACAACCATAGATATTTATTATTTTTAGAGTTCAGGGCCGGCATGTGCTATTCCCATAGTTCATTTATGTTATTTTACCCATTCACGTTCTCTTCACCTCTGATATTTTAAATTCCAACCTTTCATCTTTTAAGCTATCTGTTGCTTCCGTTAAAAGATTGGATAATTTGTATAGTAATAAACAGTGAAAAAACGCAAACATCTATAGTCGACCTTCATTCCTCCAGCCCGTTCACTCTCCTCGCCCACCGACCTCCTTCCACTCGGCAGATCAAACCCAAGCATCACCCTTCCCTGTTCCGCCCTCAGCCAAGTGCCTCCCTTCGCCGTGATTAGCACAGCAGCCTCCTCCCCACGCCGAGCTCACTCCAGATCCAGTCGCTACCCACTTGGCCACCATCCTACAACCAAATGCCATACCCCTTCCCACTACATAGCTGAGCAGTCGCCCTCTCTACCTCCACTCCACCACAACCGAGCCATCCAAGCTCGCCTCATCCCCAGCAGCCACTGCCACCATCATCTGCCCCGACTACACACCCCATAGTAGTAGCGCGCCTCGCAGTCCGCCTTCCACCCTCTTTTTCCCCTGCTGCCACGACCAACATCTGACAAGTATGCAACTTTATATAGATAGATTTATATATATTAGTTTTATATGTAAGTTATACATTTTGGGAAAAACATATTATTTGTTATTTATAAAGAGTGTGCAATATTATTATATGTGAGGTATTGTCTTTTACCCTTGTTTTACTGTTACAATACGTTGATTTTATACAGTGTGCATGTCAGCTACATAGAGTTTATACTTTATATATATTGGGTCTACATATGGTTACAGTAATTTGTTTATATATGTGTGTTATTAACTATTGATATTTGAAAATTATATGTATAGATATGTTTTGATATTATAGGTGTGTTTGTAGGTTGGTATATATAATATTTACGTGTAAAAGTTTTTCCCTGTTACAGTGAAACTTTATAGTTATATATATGTTGTTTTGGATTTATATGAGATATTTCTAATACATATTATGTTTTGTTAGTATTTTCAGTGCACGGATTCGAAAGGAAAGAAAGGCATGTAAATGTTTTGTTATATATGATAGTATATAAGTAGTTTACATGTTCTGTTATTGTTGAAATGTCTGTTATCATACAAAAGTCGTATCTTATATGGTTCTATGCTTATAATATATTGCATATATATTAGCTTTACACTATGTTAGTTGAGATATATATTGACTGGTTTAGTTCATATAGTTTATATATCTAGTTGTTACAGTGTTTATAGGTTTACAGTACGATATTTTCATGCCTTATAATCTTGAATATTGCATAGTTACAACCTACATATATATCTTTTTCATGTTAAGTCATTACCATATGGTTAGTGTTCTATTTTATAAGCTGTGTATATATTTTTAACTGTATGTTTTAAATTTATATATATATATATATATACATATATTGAGTTATAGTTAAGCAATGAATTTTGAAACACATGTATATGTATATTTAATTAAATAAGTGTTTGAAATTAGAATATGATTTTGTGTGTGTATATATGTAACTTTATATATTATTTCAATATCAATTCGCTTATATTAATTATCTTCATCAATTCAGTCTGATTTATTTCGCCGATACCTTTTACCAGCTTTGTCGTCAAAATTCGCATGCGATCGTGCTTCGTTTTGGGATTCGTGCTTGGATTCGTAACTCATTTCGCTCTCGTTCTTCTCTAACCTCGAAAGGTGAGCACTCACTCACGATTAACGTTCTTTTATTTATTAAATTTGATTTCAATTGAAACGACAATTGAAATATGCTGCTGTTAGTTAATTACACTGTTATATATGTTATTGCCTATATCAGTTCACCTATGACATCTGACACCATTATCCGTTAATTATTTATGTGATGATAATACAGTTTGGCTAATAATTTATTGATTGTTGATGTTTATATTGGACGTTAAATTGTTAATGTTAAATGATAAATAGTATGAAATTGAACTTGATATAGGATAATTAAATGTTAAATTTGATTAACTGACATTTGTATAATATGACCCCTTTAACTGTTGAATTTATTGACACGTAGGATTTGTTTAATTACATTTTGAACCACTGAATGTATGTTGTTAAATCGATGATGTATGAAATTGTAAATAGATGACAAGTGAAAAACCGCAATGTAATAATCTTTAATCTACATAAAATGATAGTGTAGATTCTAGAAATAATTATATTAATTCGTACAAATAACAATGCGAATTAATACGGTTATTTCGGGATTATTTGAATTGATTATTGGATTGATATTGGTTGTTGTGATTGCTTGTTTATTTACTTTGACACCATCCCAGTTATCACACTGCAAGTTCCCTTTGTTATACTTTGATTTTTGAATTGAATTGGAATCGGGTTGAAATGATAAATACCCAAATTGAACTTTGACCTAGGATAGGAAATTAAATAAAAACCCGATTGGTCAATAATTTGATTTAAAAATAAAATGAAGATTTTATTTGAATAAATAATATGGCGTTGAAACGAAGTTGGAAATTGAATTTTAATGAAATTTAAATGTGAATATTTAATAATCTGAAATGAAATATTTATAAAGAAATTGATGAAAGAATGTTGTTTAATTTGAAATTATAATTAAGTTGAAATTATTAAACTTTGAAAGGATTTAATAATTAAGTTTGAAATTATTAAACTTTGAAATTATTTAATAATTATGTTTTGATTATTTAATAATTAAATAAGATTGAATTATTTAATGATTAAATTGAATTGAATTCTTTAATAAGTGAAATTGATTTTTTTGAATAAGTGAATTTTACTTCGTAAATAATTGAAATCGAGTTTTCTTTATTAAGTAAGTTTGGAAAATTATTTAAGAAAGTAAATAAGTGAAATTGAATTTCTTTAACAAGAAATAAAATGTGATTTATTGAAATTATTGTAGGACTTGAAAATTAAAGGATTTGATTTGATGAATTTAATTTAATTCGAATTGTAAGTTTTGAAATAAGGAAGTTGAATTTAAATAATGGATTTAATGAATTGGAGATTTAATAGAAATTGATTTGAATGATAAATTTATTTAACGAATATTGAATAAAATCGATAAATGAATTTAAATTGATTTGAATGTTAAATTAAGTTAATTTAAATGATTTCGGAATGAAACTTATATTCGAACTTGAATAAATATTCGAATTGTTTTAAATAGAAATTGAAATTGAATTATAAGATTTTGAAATTATGATTTGGAAGTTTTGAAACGTAAAGTATGGAAATTGGTTTTTGAAAGACAAATGAAATGTTGGTTTACGAATTGAAATTGAAATTGAAATTGGTTTGGTTTTTGAAATATATAAACGATCAATCGGTGTAATAATTACGAAAGTTATTAAAGAGACCGGGATCGGTAATGGATATACTCTCTATCTGAACCGAAACCACTTTAATAACTATGCGCGGAGTGATGATCCAGAATGAAGTGGTTGGAATGATGTACGTGATGACTGAAGAAAGAGAACGATGATGGATAGCCTTGACACTTGTGTCAAATTGGAAATGACTAAAACAGGAGTTGTGCCGGGCCAATGGAGGATTAGCTACTTCAAATGGACACACTTCTTCGAACTACTTATACTTGTTGTCGATTGGTGCACCCTTGATTTTGGGAGTGTTGTTTCATGGTGTTGGGGACGCTGCGGCGTTGCGTTCTCACCGGTCCGGATCAGGCGAACGGTAGTATCACTACCTTGGGTATTGCCGCATGTGCCTTGTCATACATGTATTCCATTTATGCGCGACCACTACGATTTTGATTTGTACCTTTAGTATATGGATTGCCCTCTGGTGACTTCCGGTTTTGGGGGAAACTACGGTCTTGTATATGCTTTTGGGAATAAAAATGTGTTAAGGGTGGAATGGGCCATGACTTAACACTATTTTGATATCTTATTATTACTGATAGACATTATCTACTTAGCGTACATTACTACCTAGTAGATAGTTTAACGGATCCTTAAAGGATGGTTATTCCAAACATCCTTTGAGTTACTTGTATTTCAATTGCTATTTCACTTGAGTTGGATTTATTAATATAAGAATGTTAATCCTGACTCGAGTGTTTTGTGTTTTGCTTTACGCTCGGGTCAGATTGAGTGTACCAGTATTCGAGACTCACCTTTGAAGTTGGAGCTTGCTTGAAGATCCAGCCATCTATTCTGCTTTCAGTATTCGATGATTCCAGTGATGTATTCTGATTTGTATCTGATGTATCGTATTACTCTTCCGTTGTATCTGTTCTAACTCTGATGTAACTTATACATTTATATAGTAGCTTCATGAACTACTATCTCTTTTATTTCCGCTGCATTTATTACTCTGTGTCTGTGATCTGTGATTTTTATTTACTGTATATGTTCAGTTTTGCCAAATTTAAATTAACAACGCGGTATTTTGAGCAATTCAACTCCGACATGTGTGTCTGCCTATGCACTTGCGGGTGCAGCATGATAGGGGGTTCTTGCATTTGGTTTGGTAGCGAGCGGGTGACTCTTACTCCTACATGTCCCTGTGGGGTTGGTGCAGTCGAGAGGCTGGCTGTAAAGGCAGAACACAGGTACAGCTGTATGCTACGGTGGGCGTTACCCCACTGACGCGGTCCGTTATAGTTGGTATCAGAGCTTTGGTAGCTCTAGGCAAAACTTAACATATAGGGTAAATGTATTTACAGAATCACTCTCATTCGAGTTTCAATCTCTTCTTTTGACTCGATCCCTTTGAATTTTGGAACGTTCCCTGCGATTCTAAAATTCATTCGTGTCCCTCACTATTCGTCTTCTTTCAATTCTGGAGCACCCCATAACTCCATTTTGAATGATATCTATAATAGATCGGCGGTCTCGCCAATCTTTCGAATGATTGGTAAAGGGGTGAAACTCCTTTACAATTGGCATCGATTCACCGGAATTTCTGTATCCTCGGTTTACAATGCTATCTATCTCCTGCTATACCTGAATTTTATTCTCGAGATCGGATGTTGATTTACCTCGGAATTCAGCATCGATCTTATTATTAAGGTCACGGTCGATCCGGTTAAGGTTGCCCGTAAATTAAATAAGCTTATCCGTCTTCCGATTGTGATAATTGAATTATCTTATCTTCTGTTTCAAACTTATATTCGAATCAAAAATTCTCTTTGATTTGAGTCCATCAAATTTGAATCTCTGTCTTTGCTTTGAAATCGATTCTTATATAGTCGAGCGAGGAAGTGTATTTGTAAATTTATATTTAAAATATTATTTTAAAATTTGGAAAATGAAATAAATTTGTTTGATTATATTGTGAAAATATCAGAAAAAAAATTCTGGAATTTAATAGGTAAATTAAATTGTTGTTTGAAATGATAATATTTGATTATCATTTATTGTTCTAAATAAATTTATAAATACGGTTTATAAATTGATTTGGAATTTGAAATGGATTTAATTCAGAAATTTGAGAAATTAATTTCCAATGATTTCCGAACTATGGTTTTAAAGGTTTAAAATGCACATTATTTAAAGGTATTTTGACTATAATTTGTTTCCAAAGAATTCTAATGTATATTATTTAAAGTATTTTCAAATAGAAATCGTTTTCAAAGAAATTTTTAAAAAAATGTTGAAATCAGTGCTCTTCTCTTTGTCGCTGGAAAATAATTTCGGTGATGGCGGCCGCATCATCGACATTCATTTTCGAGTTTCGAAGTGAAGATATTATTCTGTAGCTTTGCTACGGTTTTGCTTTGAAAATATTTTGATTTAAATTTCTTCAGTATAATTTGATTTATATATATATATATGGGTATCTTATTTTTAAAAAAAAAATAATTTGATTTGATATAAATATATTATATATATCTCTAAATTGTTTAAAGTTAATCGGAAATCTAATTCTTCAATTTAGTTAAAGGATGATTTTAATTATAAATAAAACCAAAATTTGGAATAAATATTTAAACTTGAATAATTGAATTTGGAAAATTTTATTTGTATATTGTTCAACTGCATTCTAATACAACTTACCTAAATCATTCAGAAGTTGAATATGTAATTGGATAATATATAAGATAAATTGAATTTATAAATAAAATTTGAGTGTTTATAATAAATGTTATACACTAAATTTTGATTATAAAGATGTTAATAGAGTTAGATAGGATAATAAGTAAAACTCAGTTAATAATTAATAAATTTGTTTTGAAAGAATTAACAAATTTGTTTTGAAAGAATTAATAAATTGTTTTGAAAGAATTAATAAATTTGTTTTGAAAGAATTAACAAATTTGTTTTGAAAGAATTAATAAATTGTTTTGAAAGAATTAATAAATTTGTTTTGAAAGAATTAATAAATTGAAATTTGATCAACCTATGAAAATACCTTGAATTTAAAAGCAATTAGTAAATATAAATTAATTTAAATCGAAACTTTTATGGTTTAAATTAATTTATATGGGTTAAATATATGTGATAAGATATATTAAGTAGAATAAATTTAACAATAATTTGGAATAAAGAAGAATTTAAATTGCTGAAAAAAAATGATTATAATAAAAGACTATTCAAACTTATGGTTTTAGAAATTGAAAATTTAAGATAATCGGATAATAAGATAATGAATTTAGAAATAGTGAGATTGATTTTAGTGAAATCAAATGGATTAAATCTATTATTGAATATCAATTAATTTAAATTTGAATTTATATGGTTTAAACTAATTGTTATTTTGTATTTCAAAATCTGTTTTTCTTTCTGGTTGTTTCTATTCTCCTACCTCGTTCCTTTTCGGGGACGAAAAGTTTTGAGTGGGGAGAGTGTAACGACCCGTAAATTTCAACTGTTTTAATAACGTAATTAGTTGAAATTTTGTGAAATTTTAAACGATAAAATTTTGAAATAAAAATTTAATATTTGGAATACGTCTAGTTAAACATAGCAACTGGTAAATTTTCGTCCGAAAATATGAAAGTTTATTTCGCGCGTAAATTTACTTCAATTCAAATAGTTAAAAAGCGTTGAAAATAAAATGTTTTCAAAACCAAAATATTTTTACATAGAAAAATTCTAAACCATCTTCTGAGCAAGATGTCAGTTTGTCGTTTTTCAAAATTCGGACATCTCTGGCTCCATCGATCTTATTTTTCAGCGCTTTTCTTGCATTTTCCGCTATTTGAAAATTCGAATTTTTATAATTCGATCGAATCACTGACATCTATATACCGTTTTGACCGTCTCGTCGTGCTAATCTCAACCGTATATCCATTCGTGTATTTTGGGTGTCCGGTATGCAGCGAAACCCATTAAACGGTAAAATTGTATCGGTGCGACTTTTTGGTTCTGTGACCTTTTGAATTATCTGTGCATTTAACCTTTTGACATGTAACCGAACAACCATAGATATTTATTATTTTTAGAGTTCAGGGTCGGCGTGTGCTATTCCCATAGTTCATTTATGTTATTTTACCCATTCACGTTCTCTTCACCTCTGATATTTTAAATTCCAACCTTTCATCTTTTAAGCTATATGTTGCTTCCGTTAAAAGATTGGGTAATTTGTATAGTAATAAACAGTGAAAAAACGCAAGCATCTATAGTCGACCTTCATTCCTCCAGCCCGTTCACTCTCCTCGCCCACCGACCTCCTTCCACTCGGCAGATCAATCCCAAGCATCACCCTTCCCTGTTCCGCCCTCAGCCAAGTGCCTCCCTTCGCCGTGATTAGCACAGCAGCCTCCTCCCCACGCCGAGCTCACTCCAGATCCAGTCGCTACCCACTTGGCCACCATCCTACAACCAAACGCCATACCCCTTCCCACTACATAGCTGAGCAGCCGCCCTCTCAACCTCCACTCCACCACAACCGAGCCATCCAAGCTCGCCTCATCCCCAGCAGCCGCTGCCACCATCATCTGCCCCGACTACACACCCCATAGTAGCAGCGTGCCTCGCAGTCCGCCTTCCACCCTCTTTTTCCCCTGCTGCCACGACCAACATCTGACAAGTATGCAACTTTATATAGATAGATTTATATATATTAGTTTTATATGTAAGTTATACATTTTGGGAAAAACATATTATTTGTTATTTATAAAGAGTGTGCAATATTATTATATGTGAGGTATTGTCTTTTACCCTTGTTTTACTATTACAATACGTTGATTTTATACAGTGTGCATGTCAGCTACATAGAGTTTATACTTTATATATATTGGGTCTACATATGGTTACAGTAATTTGTTTATATATGTGTGTTATTAACTATTGATATTTGAAAATTATATGTATAGATATGTTTTGATATTATAGGTGTGTTTGTAGGTTGATATATGTAATATTTACGTGTAAAAGTTTTTCCCTGTTACAGTGAAACTTTATAGTAATATATATGTTGTTTTGGATTTATATGAGATATTTCTAATACATATTATGTTTTGTTAGTATTTTCAGTGCACGGATTCGAAAGGAAAGAAAGGCATGTAAATGTTTTGTTATATATGATAGTATATAAGTAGTTTACATGTTCTGTTATTGTTGAAATGTCTGTTATCATACAAAAGTCGTATCTTATATGGTTCTATGCATATAATATATTGCATATATATTAGCTTTACACTATGTTAGTTGAGATATATATTGACTGGTTTAGTTCATATATTTTATATATCTAGTTGTTACAGTGTTTATAGGTTTACAGTACGATATTTTCATGCCTTATAATCTTGAATATTGCATAGTTACAACCTACATATATATCTTTTTCATGTTAAGTCATTACCATATGGTTAGTGTTCTATTTTATAAGCTGTGTATATATTTTTAACTGTATGTTTTAAATTTATATATATATATACATATATTGAGTTATAGTTAAGCAATGAATTTTGAAACACATGTATATGTATATTTAATTAAATAAGTGTTTGAAATTAGAATATGATTTTGTGTGTGTATATATGTAACTTTATATATTATTTCAATATCAATTCGCTTATATTAATTATCTTCATCAATTCAGTCTGATTTATTTCGCCGATACCTTTTACCAGCTTTGTCGTCAAAATTCGCGTGCAATCGTGATTCGTTTTGGGATTCGTGCTTGGATTCGTAACTCATTTCGCTCTCGTTCTTCTCTAACCTCGAAAGGTGAGCACTCACTCACGATTAACGTTCTTTTATTTATTAAATTTGATTTCAATTGAAACGACAATTGAAATATGCTGCTGTTAGTTAATTACACTGTTATATATGTTATTGCCTATATCAGTTCACCTATGACATCTGACACCATTATCCGTTAATTATTTATGTGATGATAATACAGTTTGGCTAATAATTTATTGATTGTTGATGTTTATATTGGACGTTAAATTGTTAATGTTAAATGATAAATAGTATGAAATTGAACTTGATATAGGATAATTAAATGTTAAATTTGATTAACTGACATTTGTATAATATGACCCCTTTAACTGTTGAATTTATTGACACGTAGGATTTGTTTAATTACATTTTGAACCACTGAATGTATGTTGTTAAATCGATGATGTATGAAATTGTAAATAGATGACAAGTGAAAAACTGCAATGTAATAATCTTTAATCTACATAAAATGATAGTGTAGATTCTAGAAATAATTATATTAATTCGTACAAATAACAATGCGAATTAATACGGTTATTTCGGGATTATTTGAATTGATTATTGGATTGATATTGGTTGTTGTGATTGCTTGTTTATTTACTTTGACACCATCCCAGTTATCACACTGCAAGTTCCCTTTGTTATACTTTGATTTTTGAATTGAATTGGAATCGGGTTGAAATGATAAATAACCAAATTGAACTTTGACCTAGGATAGGAAATTAAATAAAAACCCGATTGGTCAATAATTTGATTTAAAAATAAAATGAAGATTTTATTTGAATAAATAATATGGTTTTGAAACGAAGTTGGAAATTGAATTTTAATGAAATTTAAATGTGAATATTTAATAATCTGAAATGAAATATTTATAAAGAAATTGATGAAAGAATGTTGTTTAATTTGAAATTATAATTAAGTTGAAATTATTAAACTTTGAAAGGATTTAATAATTAAGTTTGAAATTATTAAACTTTGAAATTATTTAATAATTATGTTTTGAATTATTTAATAATTAAATAAGATTGAATTATTTAATGATTAAATTGAATTGAATTCTTTAATAAGTGAAATTGATTTTTTTGAATAAGTGAATTTTACTTCGTAAATAATTGAAATCGAGTTTTCTTTATTAAGTAAGTTTGGAAAGTTATTTAAGAAAGTAAATAAGTGAAATTGAATTTCTTTAACAAGAAATAAAATGTGATTTATTGAAATTATTGTAGGACTTGAAAATTAAAGGATTTGATTTGATGAATTTAATTTAATTCGAATTGTAAGTTTTGAAATAAGGAAGTTGAATTTAAATAATGGATTTAATGGATTGGAGATTTAATAGAAATTGATTTGAATGATAAATTTATTTAGCGAATATTGAATAAAATCGATAAATGAATTTAAATTGATTTGAATGTTAAATTAAGTTAATTTAAATGATTTCGGAATGAAACTTATATTCGAACTTGAATAAATATTCGAATTGTTTTAAATAGAAATTGAAATTGAATTATAAGATTTTGAAATTATGATTTGGAAGTTTTGAAACGTAAAGTATGGAAATTGGTTTTTGAAAGACAAATGAAATGTTGGTTTACGAATTGAAATTGAAATTGAAATTGGTTTGGTTTTTGAAATATATAAACGATCAATCGGTGTAATAATTACGAAAGTTATTAAAGAGACCGGGATCGGTAATGGATATACTCTCTATCTGAACCGAAACCACTTTAATAACTATGCGCGGAGTGATGATCCAGAATGAAGTGGTTGGAATGATGTACGTGATGACTGAAGAAAGAGAACGATGATGGATAGCCTTGACACTTGTGTCAAATTGGAAATGACTAAAACAGGAGCTGTGCCGGGCCAATAGAGGATTAACTACCGCAAGTGGACACACTTCTTCGAACTACTTATACTTGTTGTCGATTGGTGCACCCTTGATTTTAGGAGTGTTGTTTCACGGTGTTGCGGGCGCTGCGGCGTTGCGTTCTCACCAGTCCGGATCAGGCGAACGGTAGTATCACTACCTTGGGTATTGCCTCATGTGCCTTGTCATACTTGTATTTCATTTATGCGCGACCACTACGATTTTGATTTGTACCTTTAGTATATGGATTGCCCTCTGGTGACTTCCGGTTTTGGGGAAACTACGGTCTTGTATATGCTTTTGGGAATAAAATGTGTTAAGGGTGGAATGGGCCATGACTTAACACTATTTTGATATCTTATTATTACTGATAGACATTATCTACTTAGCGTACATTACTACCTAGTAGATAGTTTAACGGATCCTTAAAGGATGGTTATTCCAAACATCCTTTGAGTTACTTGTATTTCAATTGCTATTTCACTTGAGTTGGATTTATTAATATAAGAATGTTAATCCTGACTTGAGTGTTTTGTGTTTTGCTTTACGCTCCGGTCAGACTGAGTGTACCAGTATTCGAGACTCGCCTTTGAAGTTGGAGCTTGCTTGAAGATCCAGCCATCTATTCTGCTTTCAGTATTCGATGATTCCAGTGATGTATTCTGATTTGTATCTGATGTATCGTATTACTCTTCCGTTGTATCTGTTCTAACTCTGATGTAACTTATACATTTATATAGTAGCTTCATGAACTACTATCTCTTTTATTTCCACTGCATTTATTACTCTGTGTCTGTGATCTGTGATTTTTATTTACTGTATATGTTCAGTTTTGCCAAATTTAAATTAACAACGCGGTATTTTGAGCAATTCAACTCCGACATGTGTGTCTGCCTATACACTTATAATGGATGCGAATGGTCCAAAATATCGGGTCGTTATATTACTTAATTTAGATTTCAATTGATAATACTTTATATGTCATTTATGTGCATCTAGGTTATCTGAAAACAATAAAGTTGAAGCGTCTTGAGAAGAGCGTTTCTCCTTGATGGCTGATCTTATCTTGGCTGTAATATTGTCCAATCAAAAAAGGAGATTTGGACTGCTAAGTTTAAGCATTGTTTACTTTTCCTAATGAAAATAAGTAAATCAGTACATAGGAAAATGCATTCTTTATTAACAACAAAAAGGGTTATAAGCACAAGCAAATTCAATTTACATCAATAATACAAGTTTTATGCATTAAACTCTCAAAGTTTAAAAACGAAAGATTGAGCCTTTTTAAGTGATCCAACAGACAAAGAGAAGGTAGAGTCAAATAGAACATTAAACCCTTGAGGGGGGTTAACAGGAGGAAGCCGATGGTAGTCCTATTTTTCGACCGGAGGGCTCATCTCATAACATAACAATCTAGCATGGTTGGTTCATATCTCGTCGAACAATTTATTCTTTTCAACACCCAAGAAATCAAAACAAAAGTATGGAAACCATGTGTAAACTTCTTGGAGATCTTTAAGGAAACAATATTTTGCTAATCAGTAAGTTTTGAGAATTAACAATTTCTATTTAAAATCTCTCTTTAATTTGACAAATTTACTTAAGAGTTCCATAGAAACAGGACTACCTGATAACTCCTTAATCTGTAAAATTTATGAGAAATAAGCTAACTTACAAAAAAAATGAGAAATGGAAACACTGAAATCCATAAAACTGTTTGAATTACACATTAAAAATAAAATCACTTGAGTTCATATAATATTGATCCTTTGTAAAATTCAAAAATAAACTCTCTTTGTTACATTTAACTTTCTCGGGAGGAAAAGTGTTTTGGGAAAGAGGAACGATCGCAACACTTGGAAGATTCCAGCATTCTCTAGAATGAGGATCAATTCCATGCTCATCAAAATATCTACTGTGCAAACGTCTGAGCAAACCCCTACTCTTTTCTCCTAAGAATGAAAAATCTGTAAGAACATTTCTAAAGTAAATTTTTTGAAGGAACTCCAATAAAGTATCCCTATCATCAATGAGCATCCAAAATATGGTAGTTAGCTCTGCATTTTCTCTTATGGCTCTCTTTCGATGAAGGATATACTTCTTCAATAACGGGGCTACTCATTTTTCTTTGAAGTTTCTTAACCGTGCAGCATAAACAGAAAGGATCCTATACTTATCAGATAATTTGTTGTACTTCTCTATTACCCTTTCAAGTTCTCTATTCAATCGATACACCTCCCTCTCACTCTTTTCATATAGAGTCGCACTATGATATTTGGATCTTTTCCTTAATTAAAGTGATAAATTTATTAACTAAAGGCTGATGGATAATTTTTTTTACTTAAATAATGAATTCCATACCTACGTGATTGGAACTTGAGAAGCTATGGCTTGAGCCTTCTCCTTCATCTGTTGGCTGGGGTAGTAACATCTTTTGGAGGGATATTTTGATACGAAGCACACTGAAGATCAGGTAGGTTAGGAAAGTCTGCATCATGGGCAAACAAGTCATGACTACTTGATCCATTGCCTCCGTCTCTTGGTCCTTCTGGACCCTTACCACTATTATCTCCATCTTGATCATCATCATCATCACATCATCATCATCATCATCATCTTTGTTATCATCCTTCTTTGCATCATAATCTTTGCCTCCTTCAGGCAGAGGGTCATTTAAAGATAATAGCTTCTTGGGATCAACAATTTCTTCTTTAGAAAATTCATCTTGAAGTCATCCCTGGACTCTCCCCAATATAAGATCGAACTTTCTCTTAAATTAGTCATTTAAGTCAGAAAGGGAAGAAAAGTCCAAATCAGGGCATCTGTCAATGTTGTCGTTATACGTAATAAAAATAGCATCTTCATAACACTTCTCTATTATTTTTTAAGAGACTAATTGAGGAAGAAAGTATCTTTCATTTTAGCATCCTTTATGATGTAACATAGACTGGAGTGGCGTCTCTAGTTTCCAATTGGCTTTCCAAAGATTTTATCTTATTAGCCATCTTGGTCTTCTCCTTCTCTAAAGTTTTCATACTCTTTGTAAGTAATAGTTGGTTTTTTCCCCTCATCAAGGAAGGAGGCAAGTTTTGCCTTCTCAAGAATAGCTTCATCCTTTTCCACTACAATGTCAACCACTTGGCTCCACGGGTCCCAACTTAACCGTTAATGAGGAAACTTGTTCCTTAAGCTCCGCAAGTTGACCAACGGGTCCCTGGGTGGCCTGTTGAAGAAAGAACATGTGCTTGGCTACCTGAATGTTGAAGGCTGCAGCGGCATAAGGGAAGTCAAAGTGGGAGACTGGATAACTAAATGAATAAGATCATCAAAGCACATGGTAATAGTTTGAACTTTAGTCTCCGAAGGATGAGATTTAGATGGAGTGGGGATCAGACCTAACTCCTCAAACAAGTGTTGAAAACTCGAGGAAAAAGTAGGGAACGAGATGTTTTATAAAGGATTTGGGGTGTGAGCATCCTCTATATGTTCTTCAGTATCCTGGTCAGGAAGACTTAAATTAATCATGTCAAGATCTTGATTGGTCAAGGAAGTATCCATATTTGAATTCTCGGCAACAACATCAAAAGTCTATACCTTCAAGAGCTTAGGCATTTTATTCAGAGGGGGGATTGAAGTATCAATTGGGGGCACTAGAGCTTGCCTTCCTTTTTATAGCTTTAACAACATTAGCAATGGAACCCCCAATAGAGGCGGACTTGGTTGATTCGAATAAGGTGGAAGTACAAGTTTTAGCTTTTCTATACTTAGAAGCAACAACAATACCAAACGAGCCAAAATCAAAAGAGAATTCATGAGACAACGATCAACATGAGAAACTTTGTTTAACTACGAGTTAACTTAGCAGAAGAATCACATTGAGTAGGGGAAGAAGAAGAAAAAGCCTTCCGACTTCTAACAACTAATGCCCTCTTTCTGTGAGAATCTCCTTTAACCATAGGAGGATCTCCAAGTACCCTATGGCATTCCAGAATTAAAGAGTGTTTACGACGGTTGGCTTCGGTCAGAAGTGTAAGCATGTTCCCTATAATCCCAGAGGCCTCGATCAAGGCACTAGTGGTAATAGCGGTGGAATAATTAGTCCCTTTACAAGAAAAATATAAAAAGGAACAATTGTCATAAGAAAAAGTGGAATATAATATAAACAACGGGAAGTAATAAAACTTACCGCGAATAGAAAAGGACCCTTTGATTCGAAGGGTGTAACACTTGACATAAAATAATTGGTTCTCCCAATCCCTCGCTTGTTTATCATGTTAGCAACCAAGCTCTTTGGCTGAGGAAGGAGACAATATATTGAACCCTCCAATTGCCCTTTTACTTTTACAGGATTTGCCTATGAATGGAGGGTTTCAGCACTAAGTGAAGGAAGGTTGGCTTTTTTAGCAAGTATCTCCAAAAAACTTAGATAAGTGTATGAATTGGGAGTTAGTTGAATTGGAGGTAATGCCTAGATGTTCCAAGAACCGTATAAGAAATTCATGAAAAGGAAGATAACCTGAATACTAGATGTGGATAGAAGAGAAGGAAAATAATCCTTTTAGAGGATTATCTATCCTACCAGATGGACCAGCGGCCATGGCTTCTATGTTTAAAATTCCGAATTGTCAAAGGATGGTGTCCACCTCATCCTGGGTAGTTATGAAGGTTTGAGCCTGCTTATAATCTCCCTTCTTTAAAGTGGGAGAAGGCTTGAAGCTTTTATCATAATTCTTGCTATCCATTACAAAATCAGGAAAGTATTATACATATTTTATTAAAAGATGCCCAAATAAACATTTAAATGCTAAACCAATGAGTACTTGGTTAATTAAAAGTTATTCAATTCTTAGTGGTAAGGTGTCAAATGTCTAAGCTATTTATAAGCCCACAATATAATAACTACATTTCGAACTCATGATGGCATATCAAATTTAAATATGACATAGAGTTTATAACCCATTTATCGACCCTTTAAGCGGTTGTTGAAATTATATATGGATAAAAGCTCGCTATGAAGTTATCGAACCTGTAAGCAAAACAACAATCATTTAAACCGATTATTGAATTCCTATAAAGATACCAAACCTCTAATTGATTGTCAAAACAATAATTGGGAATTGGAACTTGAGAAGGTATCAAACATCAATTTAGACGTCAAATTTCAAAAGGCTAATGATTTCGAAAACCAAGGACTATTTTGTGGCAAGTTATCGAGTTTTATAGAGAATGTTGAGTTTTTACTAAATCGATCAAATTCTTAATTGAGTGTCGAAACCTTAAAAAGATGCCGACTTTATCATAATCAAGACTTTATAAAGTTAATGGATTTTTGAAAGGATTCCAAATTTGTGACGGTTGTCAAACTTCAGTTAATCAGTTAAGAAAAACACCACAGACAGCATTTAAACAAATCTAAATATCTCAAAATTATAATGAGTTCACTGCTTCGATTCTATCCCAAAGATTTATGAAAACGCCCAATTAGTTAAACCCTCATTTCAAAAAAAACCTTTAAATCAATTAAGGATAGAAGTCGAACCTTAGGATTAAGCTAGGGTGCTGAATATAATCAAAATTTTTAAGTGGAACTAGAAATTAAAATTATTGTCTCGAGTTTAGTTTGTAAGTAAAAAGGTTGAAGAAGAGAAAGATGAGTATTTATAGAAGAGAAGAAGAGCAATGGGAGCTGTGGATCTCAGTTTGAATAAATAAGCGAGATCTAGTTGGAATGCCAATAGGAGGCAACGTAAAAATTAAGGCGACGAGCATCAATATCATAGTGTTAACTAGAAAACTCAACATTTCTTATACACTAGGGGAATAAATGTTACTACAAATGAAGATACCGAACATCTACAAATAGAGATATCGAACATCTAACTAAAGGGTTAAAAGAAGGGAAGTCGAAGATCCGGATAAGAGCATGCAAGGGTATCGAACTGCTAACAGGAAGCCGAACTCAAAAGGCAATAAGTGCTATCAAGAAACCTGTCCAAAGGATATCAAATCTCTATAGCTCAGAAGATATCGAAGTTCTACAACACGATGGTGAAAAGCATGAAATAGAGGAAGAGTGCGGTACCATTTAAAGATGCCAAATGCCTAAGCACAAAGGAGGATATTGGGCTTTTGATCCAATAGCAAATGTCAAGCCTTTACAACACAAAATGTTGTAAAGCAACTCTAACCAAGAAATGGATGTTGAGCTTCGAAGGGTGTAAGAGATATCGAATACCAATAGTTATCAAATATGCATGTAACAGCCCTAATTTTGATTAACATTATCAGAAGATTTAATTAGATAAACTAAATAGAATAAAGTAATGTGTGGGGATAAAGGGAATGAGATTTGATAATAAACTTAGTTCATGCCTTAGTGAATCCATTAATAATATTTTTTTAAACTTAAAAAAGAAAAGAATCAATGAGAATGGCATAATAGGAATAGTTTCTTCTTTTATTCCCTAAACCCTTCTCTCTCTCATTACATTCTCATTTACATTTCACAACAATAAAATTTCAAGTTAAAGGTCGACCACTACTAAAGAGAAGAATAAGGGGAAATCAAAGGGATTGAAAGGGAAAAAGCTTAGGGAACCAATCCTTAACAAATCTCAATCTTTCTATCCAATCTAAGGTGAATAATAGTATCCATCTCAAGTTTTTATGTTTATTTTCGGATGTATGACCTATTTCCGAATTGATTTTGGTAATATGTCATATATGGCTTGATTATATCATTATTGGATTAAATGATGATTTATTGGAATTTTTATGTAATTGACTTAGAGGTTTTAAGAGTAAAACCTAAGTTTTTGATCTCCTATTGATTCGAAATCATGATAAGTTGTGTAAAACATTATTTTGGAGATGGGTTTTCAATTTTAAAACTTTCCAATTTAATATTACGAATTTCCTAAGATGGAAAAGATGTTTATTAGGGGATTTAATTAATAAAAATAATTAAATAATTATTTCAGCCCTAAAATTTTTATATGAGAAAGAATATAGTAATTCTGATTTTTGGTGATTTTTGGGGATTTTTCTCAAGTGATTATGATTTTCCATGAATTTATTAAACTACAAAAACTATTAAATAATATTATTATTTGTATGGGTTTGCAAATTATTTTGAGGAAAGAAAAATGTCCTTGTAGTAGTATTTCTAAAAAGAAATTGGTAAAATATATTATTATCCAATAGAAAATTGACAAGGGACAAGAGTTGTTAAAATGAAATGGCTTTAGATAGAAATGAAACAATTTTTGGTTTAATTATGAAATTGCCATGTCGTTAGATTTGAGTATTGAATCCCAGGTAACGGTCGATATCCATGCCCCAGTTATGATCTCCGACGTCAACATGAAAGGATGCATATGATATCTACTTAGGTAGGTATGAAATGAATCTGTTCATATAGATGTATAGGATTTTGGCATTTCTTTCGACATCAATGGTTTCATTACTCAACAAACCATGAATGTGACATCCTTATGTTTTAAGATTGGCATTCAGATTTTAAAAGTTTTGGGGTTCGACATAAAATAGTCGACATCCTTTATTGGTTTAAGCTTGATGTCCCTCGACATTCTTTATATTAGCGACATAAATAGTTGCAGTTTTAAAGAAGACAACATCCATTGCTCTATGGCAATGATGCCGAAATTCTTATTTCCGACATCATATGTTTTATGGCAATGAACGCCGCAAGTATTATTTTCAACCTCAAGTGTTTTTTGGCAATGATGCTGTAAAGCTTCAAATCCGACATCCTTTACTTTTAAGCCTAAAGTCATATATTATGCAAACCAAATGCTAAGTTTTTATAGATGCAGCAACCTATATGTTTTATGATGCGACCATCTTGATTATGACCTTGTAGCCTTAGGCTTTGTAAAATCAAAATTTTTATTCTCGAAACTCAGTATAGAGGTTCGACATCCCATTTTAAAGGCATGGATGCCATAAGATTGCAAATTGAATAGTTTTATTAAATGTCTCGATAAGCCCCATGTTTTAGAGGTGTAACAACTTCAATTTGATACCGAATGCACAAAAGGCTATTTTAAATGTTTGTATATTGGTATAAGGTTTTGGTTAAGTAATGGGCTATGTTTTTCTCATTTCAAAATTTGATTTTAAAAGATTAATCATTTATAGAAATAAAGGTTTTCAAGGAAATAAATTGGTGCCTAACCCAAGTTTTATATGAATTTTCCAAAGGAAATTATTACTTAAGGTTAAGTAACTTTGTGATGATAATGATTGTTGATTGAAAATATTTTGATGAATGATGTTATATTTTCTTATTACTAATTGATCAGCTAATTCACATATTTATCATTGTCATGCTCAGACCCAACATTACATTTTACGATTAGGGGAAGAGTTACCTGTTAGGTGGTTCCAGTAGTGAGTATAGCCAGACTTAACTCCTGCATGAGTAGAATTGCATCAGAAGATCAGATAGACCTAATATGTTAGGATGCCTAGAACTGATCAAAAGGATATGATTTGAGAAAGGTATTAGTAAGAATTAATAGGATCATAGTGATCCCATGAAAACTATGATTGGAGAAAGGATGTTAGTGACAACTAATAGGTTCATAGTGATCCCATGAAAACTATGATTTTTGGATATGTTATTAGTGACAACTAATGGGTTTATGGTGATCCCATGAAAACTAATATTGGATAGATGTTATTAGTGAAAACTAATAGGTTTATAGTGATCCCATGAAAACTATTATTTGAGATAGATTGTCCATTTGGTTTGAGACAGATAGTCCCTTTGAGTCGAGACAGATAGTCCAGTTGGTTTGAGACAGATAGTCTATTTTGGAAAGGGTAAACCTTAGGTGTACATAACCCTAGGAGGACAGATTAGTCAGACTTACCTACGTTGCATACATGCATATGCTCATGTTATAATTATTCTAACTATTGTGGTTGCAGGTGCATGATTTGTTATTGACATATTTGGATAAGATACTAGTGAGGGGAGAACCCGTTCCGCTAAGCAACATAGTCTCACTATATATCCATTTTGGTTTAAGATGGTATATTATTATTATTCACACCGGACATTTTGTTTGACCCGAAGTTTTTGTTTTTCCCCATAAACTCTCGGGTGCTCAATTGATTAGGTCAAGAGCAAGGATTTCCATGTTAGATGAATAAGCTTCCGTAGACGTGCAGGAAGCAAGCTAGCTATTATTAGGAGCTTTTATTTTCCGCCATGTTGTTTATTATTTGAATGGATGTAATAACGGAAGCTATAACTGTCAAGTATTAAACTCTGATCAACCAAGAGGGCATCTTCACATGTCGCTCTTATAGTATTACGTAATTATTATTAATTCTCTGAACATGGACAACGAATGAGATTATGTAATGAATGTGAAATTTTATTTTTGAAATGTAATGTGAAAGTTTATTTAATGAATTGAGTTTTGAAGAATTTCATATTCATGTGCTTCTGATGTTATTGATGCAATTAACAAGACCGCATTTTATCAACGAAAATTAATATTATGGATGGCTGTAGCATCCGTAGCACTTAGTTCAGGCCTCAAAATAGGGGATGTTACAATGTCGCATATCATCAATGCTTAAAATGATATCGTAAATCATCAATGTAAATAAGGATACCATATTTCATCATAATAACAAATGATGTCGGATATCATCAGGGTGGCAAGGATATCGTAAATCATCAATATGTAGAGGGATACTGTAATGACCCTAAAAACGAAAGTTATATTTACTTTGAGAATTTCTGAAGAAAAAAAAAGTAGAGAAATATATATATATATATATATATATATATATTAAATGACATATTAAAATGGAAAAGCTTGTTAATAAATTAAATATGCAATGGAGTTCTGCTGGACAAAAATGCAAGGGGTTAAGGTGATTAAAAAAATTGGGATTTAAAATAAATATAGTTTCATGCCTAAAGAATTACATAAATACATATATTTAATATATGAGGAGTTTCCTGTTTTATCTAAAAATAAAATAAAATAGAGTTTTATAAGGACCAAATGACTTATGTATTTATGCTAGAAGTAATTAGCATGATATATGTGATTTATACCACATAAATGTGTATGAGGAGTTGTTGTTTTCAATTAAAGTCAGAATAAAAACAAATGCAGGATCAAATAAGAATTTCTATATCTTATAATCATTCCCAGCAAACAATATAGTGAGACAGATTTCTTACATCACATGATTATGTATGATAGTGTACCTGATTAAATGGAGATGATAGCTAGAGAGAAAACACAAGAAGTTTACAAATTCTTTAAACTTAAAAAAAAGAATGAATAAAGGATCACATGCATATGGCATGAATAAAATGGAGACATGAAAATAGCATGCAGTGTTTAAAATGTTTGATTCCCGAAATAACCAATTAAAGTAACCTAACGTGTGCATTTCCAATTTAGGACCACGCAGGAATGTGATATGTACATGAACATCTAAGGGTATCAGGGGAATTACCCATTTTCTTAAAACCTAGAATGATTTTATAAATAACTGCACATAACCATATCCATCATTCTCTCGGGATCAAAACAAAAATAAAGTAAACTAGGAGAAACATTAGCTTGAGACTTTGGAGGATTTGCTGTTCAAGGGATTAAGACAGTAAAGGAAAAACACTAGGTGAGCATTAATCCTTTTTTATGCTATGGCACTAAGTCCTCTGGTAGGCAGCCTATAATGTTATGATTCATTTAAAAGAAAAAGATCCTTGAAATGATTTATTATGGGTGAGATGGATGTTTGGTTGTGTATTCTTGTTTGGTTATGCTTTATTGTTTGGAGTTTTTAAATCTATATGTGGGTTTTTCAAAGACAAAATGGTTTAGGCACTTTTGTTCTGCTTTATTACTATGAAGTATGGATCTACATTATTTAGGGAATAGGCAGCAAGACAGTGATCTAGCTTATGTCTATTTCTTAGATAATGAAGCATGAAGCTCAATATTCATATCACAAGTCAGAAGAGAATTTCTGGGTTTTTTTTAGGGACTTCCTTAATAAAACCCTTATTCATTTATTCACAATAATATAGCAGGATCATGATGCTCAAATTATTTTTAGGAAGACCAAAGGAATGTTGTATTTCCTGTAATAAGGCTAATAAATAAAAATCATGGGGTTGAACCAGAAAGTATACAAGCAGTTATATCTTTCTGAAATATGAATGAATCAAAGAGAAACTAAATTGGTCACTTGGGAGTTAGTCAATGATCTGCTTGCTTCAGGTGGGAGCAAGTATATGCATGGTGCAACTGCACCCTGAGGCCTTTGTGTGTTGGAATAAATTAAGTAACCTGGGAGTTTCCTTCACAATGCATACATAGTGTTCATTTGACAAGGAGATGTAGACCATAAAATAAATAAGGAATGGGATTTATAAATTTGGGTTATGAATATCTAGACAGGGAGTTAAATTAATCAGGATTAATGTGATGTTCTGATTAATTGCTGGGTGAGATTGGGAGAATAAAATCTGAGTTTATTTATCTAGAAATGGAAGTATGAATATGTGTATAAAATTTTGATTAATGTTCATACCAGTATAAACTGACCCTTTTGGTTGCCCTTGCAATCATCTGGGTGTCTCAAAAATTCTTTGGGGCAGCTAAATGAATTGCTTGCAGGAAATTGAAGTTGGCTTGATGAGTGAAGAAGGCATTAGCTGGTAGTATAAATAAAAGAGACTTGTTTTAAATTTGCAGATGCTTGTAATGATGTTAATAGTCAGATCACATATGGTAGTTGGAGTTAATTGTAGGGAGTTTTTTGAGTATTTGGATTAAAACTTGTACTTAAGTAAAACTTATTTTAAATGATTTTTGATGGAGTTTGATTACCTATTGATTTTATGATTATCTGATTTGGAGAAAACAAGGGGATGGACATAACACATAAACATAAAATGTGTATGTGATGATCTGTGGTTTTATTGCCTGAGCTTATTATATAATTTTTGAAAAAAAAAAGATTATAAAAGAAACAAACCTGGAAGCATTTTGTGTTTTTGGTTGTTAGCATAAATGGATGAATTCTCTGGAATATACATAAGGAAGAAATATGCTGGTGTTAGGAGAAGCTTTTGAAGAAGTTTATTTGAGAAACATGGGTCTGAAAGTGGTAAATAAGGGACTATGGCCGGCCTAGATGGCTATGGGTCAAACTCTTGGAGCAAGGAACCACTTCATTTCAATTAATGAAGTGTAAGTGCTTCCACGACAAAACAAAGAAAACACCAAGCAGCCCTTAAATAACACCAAGCATTTCCAGTAAAACACCAAGCATTTAAGTCTGCACCATGTTAAACTTAAAAATGCAATCTAACTTCAATTGTTTAATTTGAAATGGTGATTAGGAAATCAACTCTTAATGTTCATAACTGCAAGTAGGATCTTAAAATGATTTCATGCATGAGCTTAATAACTGTCACAAGAACAATTAAATGCTAATAGGTTTATTTAGGCAGGAAGTCTAGAAAACCAAGAAAAGGAGTAGAAAGATGCACTGTGCATGTCCATATCACACATGTAAGTATTCTAGGTGTTAAAGATCTACTTCACATAGTAGAATAAAACTTAGAAAAGAAATAAATGGCTATGTCAATAACTTGTATGGTATTTTGATTTCTGTTTGATTTAAATTCCCTCTGATAAAAAAAAACAATTGTATATCATCAAATATATAATTGTCTTAAAGTGTTTTATGAACTGATATGAATATATTGGTAATCCAGGGTCTTGGGAAAAATATAATTGGGAATTATCTAAATATTCAAATATAGAAAAAAAAATCTATGTGTTTTAGAGTGAGGGTCACCACAGTTGGTATCAGAGCTATGTTTTAAATAACATAGTAAATGTTGTTGTATGCATATGGATGTGTGAATTCATTGTTTGAATTATTGGTGTTGAATGCTTTTGTTTTATGTTAAAAAAAATGTGAGTGCATGTGATACATGCACAGTGTGCACAGGAATAAAAATGAACAAAGTAAAGACACCAAGAATGATGGGGGTAAATAAACTAACATAAAAATCACATTTATAGCATTATGATAGGACCAAGGCATCACACAGGTGCAGGATCATCACGTGAGCCACCTGTGATGAGCATGGAGGATTTTGTGAGAGCTTTAAGGGATGGAATGGCACCAAGGCAAGACAATCCTCATGAGGAACTCTCCAAACTGCTTAAGACATGTACTACTTTGGGAGGAAAGGATTTTGAAGGCACTGAAGGAGCTATAGGTGTCCAAACTTGGATAAGAACTATGGAGAGGGTCTTCACAGATATGCAAATCAATGATCAAAGGAAGAGACAGATAGCTTCAAGGAAATTGAAGGGGGTTGCATTGGATTGGTGGGAGGTTGTGACAGCAGGAAGACAAGAGGATACCATCACTTGGAATAATTTCAAGGACATGCTTGAGGCCAAATTTGTCCCAGCATCTGCCAAGGCCACACTGCTTGAAGACTTTATTAGGTTAAGGCAAGGAGGCATGAGTGTAAATGAATACACTCAGAAGTTTGAAGCATTATCCAAGTATGGAATGGTGTTAATAGGGAATGCAGAAGCAAAGAATGCAAGGTACATTCAAGGCTTGAACCCTAGTCTGTCAAGGGCAATGTTGCCATACAAGGACAAAACCTTTGATCAAGTAATTGATCTAACTCTCTCATTTGAGCAACATGACACCGCAAGGGAGAAATTCAGGAATATGAAGCTCAATAAGAAGAAGGGTGGTCAGAACAAAGTGCAACCTTATGACAAGAGAAATGCAAGTAAAGGAGTTAAGAAAGGGGAAGGAGCAATAGCACCTGAAAGCAAGAAATTCACTCATTGTTTTAATTGTGAAAAAGCTGGACATTATAGTAACCAATGCCCTGACCCTAAAATACCTAGAGGAGGCTGCTATAATTGTGGAAAGATGGGTCATCTCAAGAAGGATTGCCCAGAGACCAATAGGGGAACAGCAAGGGTAGGAGCTTTGGCAGCAAGCAACACTGGGAATGTTGGGCAACTTGAAGGTATAATTCTAATTAATACCCAACCAATATCAGTAATATATGACACTGTTGCCTCACATTCACTAATATCTTTGGAAATTGTAAAGAAGTTAACACTTGCTTGTGTTTTTATTGAGCAACCCTTAACTGTACACAGCCCCATAGGGAGTCATTGTATATTAGGAATGAAGTGTGTGGGTCTGAAATTAATTATAGGGGGTTATGGCTTTGATTCAGATCTATATACTTTAAATTATCCTGGTATTGGGATTATTTTGGGGGTAGATTGGTTAATGAAAAATAAAGCAATTTTAAATTTAGAAAACCTTACTATTTCTTTGGAGACAAATGAAGGCAAAAGAATCACAGTTCTAAGTGAAACAGCAAAGAACACATGTTTTAATAAAATCTGGAGTATTAATGAAGTCCAAAAGGAATTAAAAATAGAGGAAATTCCGGTAGTTAATGAATTTATAGATGTGTTTGGAGAAGTGAGAGGAATTCCTCAGAATAGACTAGTAGAATTTAAAATAAAGTTAATGTTAGGAACAAATCCAATCATTAAGAAGCCTTATAGGATGGGTCCAAAAGAGTTAGTAGAATTAAAACATCAACTAGAAGAATTAGAAGAGAAAGGATTCATAAGATCAAGTAGTTCCAGTTGGGGTTCCCCGGTGCTCTTTGTCAAGAAACATGATGGAACAATGAGGTTGTGTGTAGACTATAGGGATTTAAACAAGGTAACCATTAAAAATAAGTACCCACTGCCTAGAATAGATGACCTATTTGATCAATTGCATGGAGCTAAAATATTTTCAAGGTTAGATTTAGCCTCTGGATTTCACCAAATGAAAGTTGCAGAGGAAAGCATTGAGTACACAGCCTTTAACACAAGATATGGCCTTTATGAATTTCTAGTAATGCCATTTGGCTTGACCAATGCTCCCTCCTATTTTGTAGACTTGATGAATAGAATTTTTAGAGACTTTTTGGATAAGTTTGTCTTGGTATTTATAGATGACATATTTATTTATTCAAAAACAGAAAATGATCATGCCATGCACCTACATTTAGTATTATCCAGGCTTAGAGAACATGAATTAAAAGCCAAGTATTCAAAGTGTACATTTTGGCAACATGAAGTGAAATTCTTAGGACACATAGTGTCACAGCAAGGGGTGAGTGTGGATCCAAGCAAGGTCATTGCAGTTCAATCATGGAGTAGACCCAAAACAGTGACTGAGGTGAGGTCATTCTTAGGTTTGGCAGGGTACTATAGGAGGTTCATCAAGGATTTTTCAAGAATAGCCGCACCAATGACCAAGCTAACAAAGAAGAACCAACCATATGTGTGGACTGAGCAGTGTGAACAAGCTTTTGAGAAGTTGAAACAAGCACTGGTGGAAGCTCCTGTCCTACAAATCCCAGAAGCAAATGAAGGAATGGTTGTATATACTGATGCTAGTGGGTCTGGGTTAGGTGCAGTGCTTATGCAACATGGCAAGGTGGTGGCATATGCATCAAGACAGCTTAAACCCAATGAAACCAAATATGCAACTCATGATCTAGAATTAGCTGCAATAGTGTTTGCATTAAAACTTTGGAGGCATTATTTGCTTGGTGCAAAATTTGAATTATTCACAGATCATCAAGCATTGAAATATTTATTTTCTCAAAAAGATTTAAATATGAGGCAAGCAAGGTGGTTGGAGTTTCTAGCTGCATATGATTTAGATATTTTGTACACCCCTGGAAAAGCCAATAGGGTGGCAGATGCCTTGAGTAGGCATCAAGTTAGGTTAGCAAGTCTAATGATTGATGAATTTAAAAACCTTGTAATGCTTGGGGAGGCAGATATATATAGCAAGAATGAGAAGAATTTTAGAAAACATGATGATATGGTGGAGTATGGTACACTGGGAATAATCACAGTGAAGTCTAATCTGGTGGAGAAAATTGGTGGCATGCAAGATCAAGATCAAAGTCTAAAGGAGAAGAAAGAAATGTTATTAAATAACATTGCGTCAGAGAATTTTAAAATAGATTCCCATGGTTATTTGAGGAAAAATGATAAGCTTTGTGTACCAGACATTGCAGAGTTGAAGGAAGAAATCATGAATGAGCATCACAAGACCAAGTACACCATACACCCTGGTGGTACTAAAATGTATCATGATTTAAAAAGAAGCTACTGGTGGCCAGGAATGAAGCAAGCAGTGGCAAGATATGTGGCAAAGTGTTTCACATGTCAACAAATTAAAGCAGACTACCAAAAGCCCTCTGGCATGTTGCAATCTTTAGAGGTACCTCAGTGGAAATGGGAAAGTATTTCCATGGATTTTGTGGATGGTTTGCCTAGAACTAAGAAAGGCAATAATAGTATATGGGTAATTGTTGATAGACTAACCAAATCAGCTCACTTTGTCCCTGTCAGGTCAGATAAAAATGCATCTAGGCTTGCACAATTATTTATTAAGGAAGTGGTGAGGCTACATGGTATACCCAAGACTATTGTAAGTGATAGAGACACTTTGTTCACCTCAAGATTTTGGGAGAGCTTCCAAGAAGCAATGGGAACACAACTTTGTTTAAGCACTGCCTACCATCCTCAAAGTAATGGGCAAACAAAGATAGTGAATAAAATATTGGAAGATTTACTTAGAGCATGTGTGCTTGATTTTGGGGGTAATTGGGAGGATCATATCCACCTAGCAGAATTCACTTACAACAATAGCTATCAATCAACAATAGGAATGGCTCCCTTTGAAGCCTTGTATGGGAGACCCTGCATGTCTCCTGCCTGTTGGTTGGAAGCGGGAGAGGGTGTAATATTGGGGCCAGATCATGTTAAAGAAACTTCCAACATGATTGAATTAGTTAGGCATAGAATGAAGGCAGCACAATCAAGACAAAAGTCTTATGCAGATAGAAAGAGAAAGCCAATGGAGTTTGAAGTAGGAGAGCATGTTTTTCTGAAGGTATCACCAATGAAGAAGGTGTTCAGGTTTGGGAAATCTGGTAAGCTATCACCAAGATTTGTAGGACCATATGAAATTATGCAAAGAATCGGTGCTATGGCCTACAGACTTAATTTACCTGAGGAGTTGAGTGGTGTGCATCCAGTGTTTCATGTTTCTCAATTGAGAAAATGGGTGCATGATGAAGGGGCAATTCTGGAGTCACCTACTCAAATTCAAGTCCAAAAGAATTTGGTTTATACAAATGAACCAGTAGGGATAGTTGCCAAGGAAGAGAAAAAGTTGAGGAAAAGGTGATCAAACTGGTAAAAATTCAATGGAGCTTGGACACTAATGATTGTACATGGGAGGTTGAAGATAAAATGAGGGCTAAATACCCTAATTTGTTTACTAATGGAGAGGTATGTTTAAGCAGCTTATGATGATTTTTCTAAATATTCTTATATATTGTTTGCTTTCATAAAATGTGAGTATGGGGTTATGGAGTTAAAACAAGCTATAGATTAGTGCTTTTAATTGGAGAAATTAGGTGAAATTATGGGGACATAATTCCTTTAAGGGGGAGGGTATGTAATGACCCTAAAAATGAAAGTTATATTTACTTTGAGAATTTCTGAAGAAGAAAAAAGTAGAGAAATATATATATATATATATATATATATATTAAATGACATATTAAAATGGAAAAGCTTGTTAATAAATTAAATATGCATGGGAGTTCTGCTGGACAAAAATGCAAGGGGTTAAGGTGATTAAAAAAATTGGGATTTAAAATAAATATAGTTTCATGCCTAAAGAATTACATAAATACATATATTTAATATATGAGGAGTTTCCTGTTTTATCTAAAAATAAAATAAAATAGAGTTTTATAAGGACCAAATGACTTATGTATTTATGCTAGAAGTAATTAGCATGATATATGTGATTTATACCACATAAATGTGTATGAGGAGTTGTTGTTTTCAATTAAAGTCAGAATAAAAACAAATGCAGGATCAAATAAGAATTTCTATATCTTATAATCATTCCCAGCAAACAATATAGTGAGACAGATTTCTTACATCACATGATTATGTATGATAGTGTACCTGATTAAATGGAGATAATAGCTAGAGAGAAAACACAAGAAGTTTACAAATTCTTTAAACTTAAAAAAAAAGAATGAATAAAGGATCACATGCATATGGCATGAATAAAATGGAGACATGAAAATAGCATGTAGTGTTTAAAATGTTTGATTCCCTAAATAACCAATTAAAGTAACCTAACGTGTGCATTTCCAATTTAGGACCACACATGAATGTGATATGTACATGAACATCTAAGGGTATCAGGGGAATTACCCATTTTCTTAAAAGGTAGAATGATTTTATAAATAACTGCACATAACCATATCCATCATTCTCTCGGGATCAAAACAAAAATAAAGTAAACTAGGAGAAACATTAGCTTGAGACTTTGGAGGATTTGCTGTTCAAGGGATTAAGACAGTAAAAGAAAAACACTAGGTGAGCATTAATCCTTTTTTATGCTATGGCACTAAGTCCTCTGGTAGGCAGCCTATAATGTTATGATTCATTTAAAAGAAAAAGATCCTTGAAATGATTTATTATGGGTGAGATGGATGTTTGGTTGTGTATTCTTGTTTGGTTGTGCTTTATTGTTTGGAGTTTTTAAATCTATATGTGGGTTTTTCAAAGACAAAATGGTTTGGGCACTTTTGTTCTGCTTTATTATTATGAAGTATGGATCTACATTATTTAGGGAATAGGCAGCAAGACAGTGATCTAGCTTATGTTTATTTCTTAGATAATGAAGCATGAAGCTCAATATTCATATCACAAGTCAGAAGAGAATTTCTGGGTTTTTTTTTGAGGGACTTCCTTAATAAAACCCTTATCCATTTATTCACAATAATATAGCAGGATCATGATGCTCAAATTATTTTTAGGAAGACCAAAGGAATGTTGTATTTCCTGTAATAAGGCTAATAAATAAAAATCATGGGGTTGAACCAGAAAGTATACAAGCAGTTATATCTTTCTGAAATATGAATGAATCAAAGAGAAACTAAATTGGTCACTTGGGAGTTAGTCAATGATCTGCTTGCTTCAGGTGGGAGCAAGTATATGCATGGTGCAACTGCACCCTGAGGCCTTTGTGTGTTGGAATAAATTAAGTAACCTGGGAGTTTCCTTCACAATGCATACATAGTGTTCATTTGACAAGGAGATGTAGACCATAAAATAAATAAGGAATGGGATTTATAAATTTGGGTTATGAATATCTAGACAGGGAGTTAAATTAATCAGGATTAATGTGATGTTCTGATTAATTGCTGGGTGAGATTGGGAGAATAAAATCTGAGTTTATTTATCTAGAAATGGAAGTATGAATATGTGTATAAAATTTTGATTAATGTTCATACCAGTATAAACTGACCCTTTTGGTTGCCCTTGCAATCATCTGGGTGTCTCAAAAATTCTTTGGGGCAGCTAAATGAATTGTTTGCAGGAAATTGAAGTTGGCTTGATGAGTGAAGAAGGCATTAGCTGGTAGTATAAATAAAAGAGACTTGTTTTAAATTTGCAGATGCTTGTAATGATGTTAATAGTCAGATCACATGTGGTAGTTGGAGTTAATTGTAGGGAGTTTTTTGAGTATTTGGATTAAACTTGTACTTAAGTAAAACTTATTTTAAATGATTTTTGATGGAGTTTGATTACCTATTGATTTTATGATTATCTGATTTGGAGAAAACAAGGGGATGGACATAACACATAAACATAAAATGTGTATGTGATGATCTATGGTTTTATTGCCTGAGCTTATTATATAATTTAAAAAAAAAAAGATTATAAAAGAAACAAACCTGGAAGCATTTTGTGTTTTTGGTTGTTAGCATAAATGGATGAATTCTCTGGAATATACATAAGGAAGAAATATGCTGGTGTTAGGAGAAGCTTTTGAAGAAGTTTATTTGAGAAACATGGGTCTGAAAGTGGTAAATAAGGGACTATGGCCGGCCTAGATGGCCATGGGTCAAACTCTTGGAGCCAGGAACCACTTCATTTCAATTAATGAAGTGTAAGTGCTTCCAGGACAAAACAAAGAAAACACCAAGCAGCCCTTAAATAACACCAAGCATTTCCAGTAAAACACCAAGCATTTAAGTCTGCACCATGTGAAACTTAAAAATGCAATCTAACTTCAATTGTTTAATTTGAAATGGTGATTAGGAAATCAACTCTTAATGTTCATAACTGCAAGTAGGATCTTAAAATGATTTCATGCATGAGCTTAATAACTATCACAAGAACAATTAAATGCTAATAGGTTTATTTAGGCAGGAAGTCTAGAAAACCAAGAAAAGGAGTAGAAAGATGCACTGTGCATGTCCATATCACACATGTAAGTATTCTAGGTGTTAAAGATCTACTTCATATAGTAGAATAAAACTTAGAAAAGAAATAAATGGCTATGTCAATAACTTGTATGGTATTTTGATTTCTGTTTGATTTAAATTCCCTCTGATAAAAAAAAAACAATTGTATATCATCAAATATATAATTGTCTTAAAGTGTTTTATGAACTGATATGAATATATTGGTAATCCAGGGTCTTGGGAAAAATATAATTGGGAATTATCTAAATATTCAAATATAGAAAGAAATAAAATCTATGTGTTTTAGAGTGAGGGTCACCACAGATACCGTAAGAAATCAATATAAAGAATGTTGTTGCATGTCGACAAAACAATGAAGGATGCCAAAAAAATAACGATGCCGAAGGACACATGGCAGCTATGCCGCTTATCTCTATCTCTATAAATACGAACCCAATGGCTTCATGGAAGGAGCAAATTCTTCTCACCACTTTTCTTATTTTTCTAAAAGTTGTGATCCTAAATTAAATTGGGGATTTCTAGGACATGTTGTATTTTGATGACTTATGCACATAAGGATTTGTATGATAAACCTAGTATAGCATATTACATGTGAATAAAGATATTCGAAGGGATTTATGACCTATATGTGACACTCTTACGTACTTTTACGAGATACCTATTGTTTGCACCAAAAATGGTCACAAACCCCAAGTGTAGTGAAAGCACCAACGTATGAACACGAATCAACAGTATTCACACACAAATCACAGATCTAAGCAAGTAACAAGCAGCAATCAAGAAATAATGAACAGTGACACACAATTTATAGTGGTTCGGTTATCTCCGGCCTACGTCCACTTCAAGGTTTTTATGATTTTATTGCTCGATGCTTGAAGATTACAATTTCGTATGTTCTATTACAACTGATTTGCTGAACTAAGTCTGAATATAAGGCAGCAATGGTGATCTGGAGTAAATCTGGCAGAATCTGGGCGCTCCTTAGCTCGAAGAATTGTCCGACCCCTTTTCTGAATGGCCAGGGGCTCTATTTATAGGTGTAGGAGGCTGATATTTCGCCTAAATTGAGGGGAGACCAGTTCTGGCACGTGAGGGAGCCCACATGGCCGAGATCTGGAGATCCGGGCCCACTTTGGGATCGATTCGACCCTTGGTTCGAATCGATCAAGAAATTGTCCAATCAAGCTGAAATTTGGTGTGGACATCCTTCAACATGTGCTCAAGCTTCTGTGAAAATTTCATAGCATTTGGATGTGTAGATCTCAAGTTATGATCGATTCAAGTTGAAGATTTTTGCTTCCTGGAGTCGTTCGAATCGATACCTTCGAATCCATAGGGTCGACTCCATCTCCTAGCACGTGAAGGCAATGACGTGGTGCGCGTGCTTCGGGTTAATCCCCCTTTTTCTCCGAGTTTTACTGAGTCAAATCCGTGGTTTTAGTCGCGTTTACTTGGTGGATTCGAAGAGAAGGATCTGAAGGTATACTCCTTCGATTCGATCAAATGTGCGTTCCTTCGTATCGATCGAGGGGCAAGTAGCTCGAATCGATCTCTTGTGCAAGTCCTCGAATCGATGGTTTCGAGTGATGTTGATCGATTCGAAGCTATGCATTGCTCACGGATTCGAACAACCTTTTACTTGATGGATTCGAACCAAGGTTGGGTTTATGGTTTCGAACGTGAGGCTATCTTGTGGATTCGAAGGCGGGAATACTCTGATGGATTCGAAGCAGGGAGAAACCGATGGATTCGAATCGACTAAGACCTCATCGATTCGAAGTAGATCACGTGAGCTTGATGCGTTGGATACGAAGACGATGAAGTCGAAGGCTAAAGCATTTCTCATGGATTCGAAGCCATCAGGGGAACTTTGTTGGAGTCGAGTTTGATGGATTCGACCCTAGGGGATTCGAACCATAGGGAGACGAACCCAAGGCTATGTCCTCCACTTGCGTCGATGATATCTTGGGCGTATGAACTCGGATTGACTCGAGATTTGGAATGTTGCTTCATCTGACCTTGCTTGACATGTCTTATCAATTGCAGCCCGATCCGGACTCGGACAAAATTCATCGATATCCGTGGTGAACCTGCGATGCACAATCGATGTTCATGACTAATAATCATTGATTTTCAGTTAATCTTTAGGTATCTCGACTTTGCCAAAAGTTGGGATAACACCTATGACGTGCACATCACTATTTAAAAGTCGATATCATGAACATGTATACTCTCTTGAACATGGATTTGAATTCCTATTTGCATACTTCACTTCAGACTTGCATACTTCTCGTGGGCTAACATAAAATTATCAAAACCTTATTACTAACCTAGACCTATTTAGGGTCAACAAGAAAATTTGTTAACAAAATGTTTGGATAATTAAAGAGGTGAAAATTTGAGTATCAAACTTAATGGGTATATGGGGAAGTGATACCATAAGCATGATGATACAACTTAAGTTAGATTGGAGATATGGATATGTTATGTTCACCAGGTCAAGACATCTATTTTTTTGGATGTTCTTAGGTGAAATAAGGAATAGTATGGTGTTTCAAGTGGTTTGGATTTGTTTGGGTAAGACACTGCCCACTTTGAGTTGCCTTACCCTAGCAATCTGAAAGTGTAATTGAGGAACGTACTGTTGGATGATTTAGGTGTTAAATATTTGCGTTAAGGTATGGTATGAGAGAATGCAATTTTGTGTGGGCATGTTTATGCTAAAGTTATCATTGTTATGCATTGTGACATCATTTATTCGAGATTGTAGTATGGATTGCATAAGTTGTAGACATGAACGAACATTTGTGGTTGAAGTTTTGAAATGGGTTTATGCCAGTAGTAGAGTTTGTTAAATTTAGTTAGGGATAACGATGTGGTCAGGTGTATATAAAAAGTGGAGAAGCAGATTTGATCTTTTCAATTTGACTCATTTCTGGAACGTTTTCCTTTTACTTGATGGTTACTTTAGTTAATATCTAGGTTTGATTGAATGATTGCTTGGATTCATTATTGTTTTTACTTATGTTACTTGGTATTTGTTACTTTGGATGATTGTTTTATTTATGTTTTAAATTGTGTTAATATCTTGATATGTTTTATATGCTACGATTTCATGATTTACTGGTATATATACTCACCATATGCTATAATGTTATTAGTTGTGCATAAATATAGAGAATTTATATGATCACCCCAGGATGCTTGCATCATACCTTATATGTCATTTCATCTAATTCATATACGAGGGTCCCAATGTTAGATATTTGTGTGTGTGTGTATATATATATCGCCATATGCCATATGCATACATATTTTGATGTTATGTTATTGGTTGTAATTCGTAAAGTACACAAGCATCATAGTATGTGTGTGTGTATATATATATGTGTATATGTGTGTGTGTATGCTAATTGAACTCATACACCTATTTGATAAATTTTATTCAAATTTCGTATGTTGTGTATGGATACTTGGTTTGATTAGTTTCTTTGTTGCGTGGATGATTGTTTGAATGATTGACTTTGTTTGCTTATGTATTTGTGTGTTACACATTATGATACATGATACAAGAGAGTGCGATACATTCTTTGTTCCTTAGAAATTTCAATGACAAAATTCTTTTAAGAGGAGAATGTAATACCCCGAAAATTTGACATATATTATAATTAAATATTAATAATATAATAATGTTGAAATAATTGGGTTTAATATGTTAATAAAATAAATTATAAATAAGAAGGGAAAAATGGTCATTTTCCCCACTTTGGAATTTGACGACGAAACTAGCGTCATTGCGACTGTCTCATTTTATGATTTGTGCAGTATGTTTGCCTCATTTGGAGTCTATATCTAGGAGTTATAGGTGAATTTGTATCGAGCTAAACGAGCACCAAATTTAAAATTGAAATTTGAGTTGATCGTTGTTTTCCCTCCGTCTATATAAACCATCGTATGTAACTATTTTCCTGTTTCAGAAACCAACACCACTCATTCCTCTCCCCTTCTCCCTCTTTCATACTAATCTTCAAATCATCATATCTCATTCGAACCTTGACGGATTCACAAGAAATCAGTGGCATTGTGAAGCTTACGGAGAGGATTACTCCCTAAACCCATTTGAAGGAAAATTTATGAAGCTTGGAGGCACAATAGTTCTGATAGCAGAGGCATAGTAGTAGAGAGCGATTCAGTGAGCGATTCTTACTTTCTCTCGATGTAATGCAATTATAATCCCATGAGTATGGTTCATTACACACACACGCACACACATACATATATGTTAACATTTATTAATTTGAGTCTCATTCCTTTTATTTTCTTAAGGCAATTAGAGGCATGGCAGATGCCGACGTTACGAATCCAATGTGAATTATGTGTTGTTGATCATTATTTGTGATGGATTTATATGTTATTCATTATATAAAAATTGCTCAATGCTATTGTGAACGTATATGAGCCTATGGTGTAAGTAGGCGACCCAGAATATGAGCCCATGAAACAAGGAGCTTATCTGATATTGCATTGCTCCCTTGTAGTGCTTTTGCGGGAAGTATGGAGATGGATGGTAAGAAATCCTGTAGTGCAAGAGGCATGTCAAGGACATGAGTCCAGTTTGCATACAAGGTACGGACAACAGGCGACCTTATAGTGCATGAGGCGAGTCCAAGGAAGTAGGTCCTACATGAGATTAACTTGATGGTGGACCACAAGCGACCATATAATGCATGAGGTGATTCCAAGGAAGTGAGTTCATATAAATTCGATTCGATATGATCAGATGCATATGATAGGTTAATTACGATGTGACTAACAAGGCGTGAGGTGCCCGAGACGTTAGATCATATCATGATATAATATTACCTTTGTAGTATATATGGACAAGTATGGCTCACTCACTAGACTTATGTTCGACCCACTCTAATTTTCCCCCTCTATTTATATCTCTAGGTTAATGGAGCTTAGAAACGAGATGGTTCATAGGACAAGGACCGTGTTATAAATATTGTAAAAAATGCAAGTAAGTGTTATGACTCGGATTTGATTATATATATGGATTGGGTTTGATTGGTATCGCACAAACATGTAACAACCTGGAAATAATAATAATAAACTAAAATACAAACAAGGAAAAAAATGTAATTTTACATAAAAGGGAAAAATATGTTTTTTTTCCACGGAATTTAGAATTAGGCCGCGGGACCTGTTCCATTGCGTTAAGAATGTCGTTTACAGTCAGAAAATATATATAAACTTCAGAATTTGATAATATGGAGCGAAAATACTAAAAAATGTGGCCAGTGACATTTTCGTAAATATTCATTTGAAAAATTAACATAGAAACATAATCCTTAACTATAAATAAAGGCATAAGCTTCCACTCTTCTCACTCAAAAACGCTTGCCTCCGCCTCCTAAACATTTCTTCTTTCTCTTTTTCTTCTTCCTCAAAAAGAAATTCCAAATGCAAAAAATATAAAAGCAAATTAAATAAAATAGAAAAGAGAATTAGAGAAAGAAGAACACAACAACTAAAGTTAGGGGAGAGTCCGTAGAAAAGAGAACAGGAAAAGCTAAAATGATGTGTGGATTCTAGCTAGGGAATGATTATGATGGAAATAAACAATTGATTTTCAATTATATACCTTCTTTGTAATATAAATATTTTCTCTTTTTTAATCGATATGTTATTCTAAAATTTTGAATTGAAATAATTTGGGAAAACCCCTAGGAATCGATAGATCTAATTATCGAATTGATAAATGATCATAAAACTACCTCTAATCTTATAGATCTAAATTATATATTTATTTGGATTTATTTTGATAAACAAGTGATAATTTATGTTGAGACCAACCTTAATCTTATAAATCTGATTCATTTATGGTTTTGATAAATAAGAGATAACTTTTATAGATCTGATTTATATAATAAATTTGAAATGATTTTTGGATAGATAGTAATGAACAAACGTATCTGTTGTAATTTTTTTAGATCTGATTCAATTTACATTGAAATATACGCTTTAATAGATTCAAATATCTGTGGATAATTCCTTGAAATATATATAGATAAGCAACTAAAAAACAGTGTACAAATATTGGAATAAATTATTAGAAGATGGTAGAAAATAGTAGGAACTGTATCAGTGATAATATGAAGATAAACCCTGAAATCTATATTCAAATCTATGAAGAAGTCTATCGTAATAGCAAAGTAAATAAATCATTAAAATTTGGAAAATAGACCAGACATTTGAAAAAGATTTCAAACATCTAAAAATTATATTTAGATATATAAATTTAAGAAAATCAAAGCCGAGGGCCTTAGGTTGAAATCCGACTTAGATCAGATGTCTAAACCCATTTTTAGACGTTAAAATATTAGGGTCAGACGTTTGAAAAGTGTACTAGATGTCTGAATAGCTGAAGAATATTTTTTTATTATAGTAGGCAACCAGATGTCTGAAGTGGATTTGCAGACATATGAATTACTATAGTAAGCCTAGGTTGAACCTGGTCCTAGAACATGCCAAGTAGGAAGGATCAAGGAAACATGTTCCCACTTCTTAGTTACTGGGGAGTGCGTGCAGCTAAATAGGGTCGGGCGTTAAGCTGAAGCGTACCACTTTTGGGTAAAGTCCTAGCCTCTCGCTTCATGAATTGGAACACTACACTCAATGTGGGGTACGATTGTATCGCAGTTAGAACCTCTTATCGTTTATAGTGGTCCTAGCCATAGATTAGTGAAAGATGGAAAAAGTGGATGAAGATGTTCGTCAGAAAGGGATCAATGAATCCTAGATGAGGGGCGGATCAATTCTTAATTACTACTTGTGCAATGATATAGAAGTTAGGAATAGGACTAGCAAGGAGACGCACCAATGCAAGATGGCAAAAATTGTCGGATAGTGATTCAATGAATGGGCCAGTCATTGAATGCATACTCCACTTAGTATACCAATGCAAGGTGGCAAGAATTTGTAACGACCCAAAATTTTGGTGATTTGATTTTAAATGTTTAATTAAATTTAAATATTTAAAATAATTGAATTTTATAATTTACAAACCTTTAAATTCAAATATAATGAATAATTAAATATTTGAATTGTGAATTAAATGGATTTAATAATTTTATTTAACTCCTTTTAATTAATAAATAATATTTGCGAATTCAATTTGTAAATTTATTTACAAATATAAATAGATCAGATAAATATTAATAATTAAAATATTTAAATATGTGAAATTGTTGTTCCAGGGCACAATTTCGGATTTCGATGAAACTAGTTTCATGGAACCGTAATGGTGAATTATATTACGCTGTCGAATTTCATGGCGATCCGACGTATCGATTGGTTGTGCAAGATCGAAACGCGTTGAAATTAATATCGAAAATTTAATAAAGTAATTGGGTTGAAAAAGCTATATTCTGCATACGATCGAATTAGGGCTCGGGACTAGTTACATTGTGTTTGGAATAGGGGTATAACATATAGAACGCCAGGCGACACGTCTCGTTTGGAGTTCGTCAATTTTGAGGCGTGAATAGTGCCACTTAGAAAATCTATATAAGGACCCTAGACCCATTCATTTGTAAACATAATTCTTAAAACCCTTGCCGCTTCTTCTAAAACCCTAGATAACTGACGGCCGACGTTGATTTGGCCTCTTGAGGCGGAATTGGCCGAGGAGACCAACTAGGAATATCTTAGTCGTTATGAGACAAAGTCATCGATCGGTGGGATTGGTTTAACATCAACGGTAGCGGCGACGATTGGCACGTGAAGCGGCCGCATATTTTAGCCGTTTCTCGTCGTCGACGGCGAGATGGGAGTGGGCGAAGGTGGCTTTGGGTGCGGCTGGGTCTGAGCGACCCACGATGGGAGTGCGGCGATCGGAGAAGCACGATGGAGGGCGACGTCGAGTAGAGATCGTTCACGACCTGGGTGTTGATCGTAGTGGGAAGAAGGGGATTAGGGCTTGGATAGTTAAGGTTAATTAGGCTAATGATGTAATTAAGAAAATAATTATATTATTCAAAATTTGAAATCTTATTAACCTCATAACTATTTCGTACAAGGTCGGATCCAAGCGCGGTCAATTGCGTTGTACTCATGGAGTTGATATCTACACTTTATAATTCGTTTAGTGAGAATTGGAGCTTGTAAAATTTAAAGCTAAAATCGAATGCCCGTTCGATTTTAGTTCAGAACGGAGCGCTTCGGCGATAACGAGAATCAAGGTGAGTTTAACTCACATTTATTTTAATTGTATCAAATCAATGATGTTATAAATGTTTATTAATTGTTTGGATGTTAGTTAAAAATGTTTGATTGCTTGTTTGGTTGAATTTCCGTTTAGAAAATGAATGACAATTAATTTGATCATTATAAACTCATATGATGATATATATTATCCATAACCATTATTTTGCAGGGAAAATCTATAGAGAGACCCAAAGGGGGTTTCTCGCCAATAAATTATTTATTTTCTTCTTTATGCTGTTATAATTAAATTAAATCTTGATATTCTATTTAACTTGTTAATTATCGTTATAGCGATTTCGCTATATCGTCATTTATAAAATTTCATCCCCAAAACCCTGTCGTATGAACTTGAGCTTGTGTTTTCGCTAAAAAGGATATTGCAGATTTCATTAATCGTTTTGATTAATGATAATTTAAAATAAATAATCATTTTAACTAATGATTTTGAGATTAATTAACCAATTTAATAAACGATGATTAAAAATTGGTTTATCTTTAGATTTAATTAATCATTTTTGCTAATGATGTTTTATACTTAATTAATCGTTTTTACTAATGATTATTTGAATTTAATTAATTCTTTTAACTAATGATAATGGAGTTTAATTAATTTGTTGAACTTAATTAATTATTTTAATTAATGATAATGGAATTAAATTAATTATTTCAATTAATGATAATTGAAATTGGTTAATCATTTTAAATAATGATATTTGAATTTTATTAATCATTTTAATAAATGATTGTTTTAAATGTAATTTATTTTCTTAACTAATGATAATTGGAATTTAGTTAAATCATTTTAATCGATGATGTTTAATAACTGAATAAATCATTTTAACATATGATATTTTGATTACTCGTTTTAACTAATGAGGCTTGAATTTAATTAATTCAATTAATGTATGATTATTTGAACTTAATTAATTGTTTTAATTAATGGAATTTGAAATTTACTTATTATTTTAATAAATAATGTTTGAGATGACTTATTCATTTGTAACTAATGATTATTTGAATTTAATTATTCTTCGTAATTAATGATATTTAAAGTGAATAAATCGATTTAATAAAAGTGATTAAAGTAAATTTACTAATATAATAAAATTTCTTTAATAAACTGATTTAAAGTTAATAAACTGATTTAAAGTTAATAAACTGATTTAATACAGATTTTAAACTTAATTAGCCAATGTTATATAAGTGTTTGGAAATGATTATCTATATTATTAAAGATAATGGATTTGTTTATTTAAAGAGATTTTAAATGCGATTAATTATCTTTCGGGATAATTAATAGTGTTTTAAAGTTATAAAAAGGAATTGCAACTCAATTATTGGGATGTTAAGTTGGATAATCTTCTAGGTGTTTGGTCTTATGTTGGTTTAGGCCTTCAGTGTCCCATACTTGGAAAAATCATTCTCTAAATGTTTCAACAATCAGGAACTAATTCTAAAAGTGTTTTACCAATTTGAAAATATGGAAATCAAGCACAATTTCAGTTTTTAAAAGTTAAAGTTCGATTTCGGTTATAGAACAATAGTTCCGTAATCGATATCGCTTATATAGAAAGGATCTAGTCGTGCATTTAACGCTAAACTTTGAGGCTTTGACTCGTTTCAATCTCGAAGGTTAAAAATGTCGTCAAGGTGATGCCTAGAGATAACACTACCTCAACTTGCCCGGCTTCATTTTTAACCAAGAGATAGGACTTGTTTGGAATCAACGAGTGGTGGTAAATATATGAAATGTAATTTCCATATACGATCATTTTAATTATCCTCGATAGTTGATTTATTAATTATCGAATTCAGCTTTCTTCATGGTGTACCGTCACCTTATAAACGGTTTGTCACTCAATTAAATAGTTCACATATCGGCATTGGTAAGATCAGGATTTTATAACTATCCAGCTGATAAGGTTTGTTTTTAACTCTGACATACTATGTATGTTTGGAGTGGTAGTTTCTACTGTCCTTGTTATATTATATGTTGTCGATTCCGCTGTGAGATTTTGTTTTTCTTTGTTCTCCGTTCTTTTCTTTTTTATTTACCCTAACAATATGCCCATTTGTCGATTGAATGTGCGACATTAGAACACAGTGGTAGTGTTCGGTGTCGACTTTCGATGGTAAAACAGGTGGGTCGTTACTTTTGGTATCAGAGTGCAAGGTTAAGCAAGAACCTTGGCTTTGGTAGGGTTTGGCTCATTAGATATAGGGTAAGCGACACCCTAGAATGAGTTTTAGAGTATTATATATACGAGAGCGTATTTGTTAATGTTATAAAAACGTATTATGTTAATTGGTCTATTAAGTTTTTATGAATTCAGGTCGAAACGTGGGACGCCACAGTATCGATAGGGATTTCTAAACACTCGACCAAAGCCAACGGACATGGTATTCAATTTTTGAAAATTTTGGCAAATTAAAAATCTTGCCTAGGATTAAATTTTATATATAAAGGAATAATTTTCAAAACTTTATATAGTTATCATGTGTGTTTGTTCAAATGTGATAATATTTATTTATTATCACTATTGTTTGTTTAGTTATATTTAATTTGAGTAAGAAGCATTGAGTGGTTCTTGTAAGTTGTTAAATTGTGCTTGGTTTATTTAGGAACATTTATTGCTTTGATTTAATACGAACCCCTTGTGAATAAATTTTCACAATTTGACTATAAGATGTTCGAAGAATATGATTAAGTTAAAATCTCGCCATTTAATAATAGTGAGTTAAGAATTGAACTTTAATAAAAAGTTATAAATATAGTCTAAATGGTAAGATAAAACATTTAGATAATAAACATTTGAGAAAGTTTGATTATAAGAAAGAAGAATTATTATAATATGAAATGATATTTATATAAAGGAAATTTTATATAAATTTAGTTTGAGAAATGTGTTTAAAAAGAATTTTTGAATCTCAATCCTAGAATTTTTGAAAATAATTTCAAAGGAATTTTTGAGAAATAGCAGTACTATTGAAATTACTCAAAAATAGAAAATATATTGGGAAGTAAAATTTGAAATGGAGTGCATTTTCTTTGGGATAATTAGGAGGAAATTGTTTCGATTAGTTTTGTGATAATCTGAATAATCTTCTAAGTGACGATCAGATCCGAATAAACCCAAAGTGAGTTTTAATAAATTAATAATTTGAAGTTATTATATATGAGAATATATGCAGTATGCTTTCAAAGATGAGTTTTGAAAATTAAAACCGAGTATCTAATTTATAATTTCCTTAAACGGGAACCGTTTTCCAAACAAAAAATATTTGTAATAAGAGATTGTTTTGATAAATAGAATTTCTCCCTTAGATAAGATAAGGGATAAATTGGAAACAAGTAAATTGGATTAAATTGAAAAAGAAGGTTTTGATAAACATTGTTTTATTAAAACCATATATTTGTTTAAAACATCTAGGTAGTGTAAACTATTTATTAATTTGGTCAGCTCGTAAATATTATTCATTTTAACATTCTAAGTTAAAATGGTTAATAGGTCAACTCAGTTTTAAGATAACTATAGTCTGATTTGATTTCCATATAAATCTTTAAAAAGGTAAAATAAAATTTTGTATGTACTCTTAGTATGTAGAAGAGTATTATACAAGTAAATAAAAAGAAATAAGTTACTGTTTTATGTTTTATAAAAAAATAACTTTATAAAATATTTTTAAAACTTGGGTTAGATTTTATGAAATAATAAATAATTTTAGTATCGAATAAGATACTAAGTGAATATATAAGTAAAGAAAATAATAATAATAATAATAATAATAATTTAAAGTAATTAAAAAAACTAATAAAATATAGAATATAACATCCCATTTGGTCCGAGTGAGTTTGGATAATCTTCTAAGCTATAACCAAAGGCTAATGAGCAAAACGGTACGTTTAGATAATTATCTATATTTTTGGACAATCAAGGAAATTTTGAACCTAAGTTAAGATTTGTTTGTTAGTCATTTGACATTTTGAAACAATGTTAAGTGATAAGTTTTCCCTTATGGAATTTGATTGACTGTTAGTGTTACCTTATTCCTTCATGGAATTTGATTGATTTGATGTGATTGATTTGAATTGATTGGTTGTATGATTTCATATACCATTGTCTATAAAGTTTAATTTTATAGACAAAGGATTTTGAATTGTTGTATTAGGACCTAAATCCCGGTGATTTTGAAAAAAAAAAGAAAATTTATTGAAGATTTTGGGAAAGGAATGATATTTGTTCACTCTAGTTGATATTTTTGGAGGAACCGGAATACCACTGGACGCTCCATGTTGTTTTGATTCTAGAGTTTCACCATACTTTATTTAGAGGAATCCCCCTCCTTGTCATTTTGATTTTTGATTTTTCTCGTTTGATAAATTTGAAACTAAATTTTTGAATTGAAAAACCCGGCACTACACCAGAAAAGTCATTTCGTAGCGTTGAAAAAATGCTTCCAAAACTTTTAGTAGCGTTTCGGTAAACGTTGCGACATGACATGCAACTAAAAGTCTAAAAGTTTTAGTTGCGTTGTAGTAAATGCTACCAAAAACAAACATATTGTAGCGTTTTTGAAACCCTACAAAAGTTTTTTTTGCACCGTTTTATTTGTCCTACTATATATTCTTTGTTGCGTTTTTTCTCTGCTACAATATGTTGTTTGTGTAATTTACATTTATTCTCGTAGCACTTTTAAAACGCTACTAAAACTTATTGTTTGTTGTGTAGCATATTTTAAACTCTGCTATTTATTGTTAACGGCTTGTATCGTTTCCGACAATCACTTATATATAATAGTCATATTAGAACCAACAATCAATCACATTATTATCATATTCAAGCCAACAATCAATCACATAATTATCGTTTTCAAACCAACATCAATAAATCATGTAATCATCACACTTAAATAATTGAAAAAATACGTTAATAGCATAATCAAGTATAATCTTCATAACCATTTCAATAATAGTATTACCACAAAATGAGCGAACTCACATACCACAACCGTTCATAAACAAGTTTACACAACTAGCACGAACAAAATATTATAATATATATATAACAATTCATTGCTTAATTACCGACAATTCTTTGTTACCGCTGTTCTTCACTTCAGAAACTTCTCTTCGAAAGTCCAATGCCTGCATAAGTGAAAACACAACATATAGTCAAACAATTATGTTAATTTGTAGGACATCAAATCTGATAGTCAAACAATTATGTTAATTTCTAGGACATCAAATCTAATAGTCAAACAATTATATTAATTTTAACAAAACTTGGTTAATTTTTATTAAATTGGTTAACTTAGTTAACTTATTATTATTAATATCGTTATTATTATTAAAACTCAGATAACTTAATTATATTATTATTATTATTATTATTAACAGTTAACTTTTATAAACTTGGTTAATTTTTATAAACTGGGTTAATTCATCATCATCATCATTATTTATAAAACTTCATTAAATTAGTTATATTATTATTATTTATAAAAATTAGTTAATTTAAACTTAGTTAATTTTATAAAACTTTTTAATTTTAACAAAGCTTAGTTAATTTTTTTAACTTGGTTAACTTAGTTAATTTATTATTGTTATTATTATTATTAAAACTTGGTTAACTTATTATTATTATTATAAATTTAGTTAATTTTTATAAACTTAGTTAATTCATCATCATCATCATTATTTATCAAACTTTGTTAAATTGGTTATATTATTACTATTCATAAAATTTAGTTAATTTAAACTTGGTTAATGTTATAAAACTTGTTTGATTTTAACAAAACTTAGTTAATTTTATTAACTTGGTTAACTTAGTTAATTTATTATTAGTATTATTATTAAAGCTCAGTTAACTTAGTTATATTATTATTATTATTATTATTATTATTATTATAAACTTAGTTAATTCATCATCATCATCATTATTTATAAAAACTTTGTTAAATTAGTTATATTATTATCATTTATAAAATTTAGTTAACTTAAACTTAGTTAATTTTATAAAATTATTTAATTTTAACAAAACTTGCTTAATTTTTTTTAACTTGGTTAACTTAGTTAACTTAGTTAATTTACCATTACTATTATTATTATTATTAAAACTTGGTTAACTTATTATTATTATAAATTTAGTTAATTTTTATAAACTTAGTTAATTCATCATCATTATTTATCGAACTTTGTTAAATTAGTTATATTATTATTATTTATAAAATTTAGTTAACTTAAACTTAGTTAATTTTATAAAACTTGTTTAATTTTAACAAAACTTATTTAATTTTATTAACTTGGTTAACTTAGTTAATTTATTATTAGTATTATTATTATTAAAGCTCAGTTAACTTAATTATATTTTTATTAATATTATTATAAACTTAGTTAATTTTTATAAACTTAGTAAATTCATCATCATAATCATTATTAATATCTGTAAAACTTTGTTAAAAAGTGTGAAAGCTAAACAATAGCCATTCTATGGAACTTTAGTTTAAATTCAGCTATGTTAAATGAAATATATTAACTTGTTAAAAAGTGTGCATGAGCAGAAGCTACTAACCAGGGTATCATATCTTTAAGGCAACTAAGATATGAAATTTTGTGGATTTGAAGCCTTGGCAGCAGCCTCTCTTCCATTGTGGTATTTCTTTATCGAACAATATATTCTCTTTTATCGATGCTACAAATAAAGCCGGCTCTTGACTGATTGACCCAATTTGTGACCTCAGCCAGTTCAACTGCAGCTTCGTAATGTCAACTCCATCAAGTAATATCTCACCTAAACTAGGATCATAAGATCTTTCAAGCAAAGCAATCACAATTGATTGCTCTTGATAGTACATATAGGTAGCCTGTGGAATCATGAATCGACCAACTGTGAATTACAGAGATGTTTAAAAAAGACTTGAGCTAACCAGACATAGTATATATATCTAATCCGTCAAGTACCATACTGCATTGTCTTATCATAATGTCACAGTTACCATTTGGGCATTCATCACCGCAGGTGAGTTTTGCCAGAGAGAAATTTAATGGAAAACTAGGCAATAATATGTGTAATAGTGCCTAGATATCTAGAAGTTAAATTAAATTAAACATCACAAAATCAAAACTATAGATTGTGTATTTGGAAAGATACTAGCAGATCAACTCACTTAAAAAACATTATTTTTTAAACAAAAAAAGGAAGGGTAAGAAGAAGATCTATATCAATGTTAACCGATTTCTTTGTCAAGGATATATAGGAAATAACAGATTACCAGAATACTGTTTTTTGTAATAATATAATGTTCCAAAATAAAATAAACTAGCATTTAAATCTAGGTGATATAAATGAAGAAAATTAAACATTGAACCTATCTATCAAATTGTGCATTCAAATCACATAATAACCATTTAAATCTAGTTTTCACTACAATAGTGAATGCTCCTTTCTACATAAATGAAATGGATGGAACATTTCTCATAATAATTGTGGTAAGAAGAATCTAGGAGTGAGTATAAAGTGCAACCTATTAATAAACGACTAGGACCAAATATTAAAGCAAGCTACCATGTTTTCAAAGAAAACAATAAATATCACTTGACCTTGCAAAACCAGTTTAATGATGAATATATGGTGATAACCTGAATCAATTTCTCAAGACGTACTGGTGATAAGCTGCTGCAATTACTGCTCCTATGAATGGTCCTACCCAACATATCCACTGCATTTTTCCCAATATAAAATATCACTATCAAAAAAACATACGACATACACTGTATAGACTTTAACATAAAAACGATGCAAAGGACATATTACAAAGAGTAGAATCACAGTCAAGTTGACATAAAAACGATGCAAAGAAAACGTAGAGATACTTTATTGTGCTTATGCTAGTTTGATTAAAACCACAGGTGTCATTAAGTTGTTCACTACAAGCAATTAGCATTACAATGTATTTGTGAGGATGAATTGATAAGCGACTAATCTTATCTGTAGTAATCTTAATAGCTATAATGTACCTTGTAATATAGTAAAAGTTCCTATGTGTGAGCTCCAATGAACTTGTTTGAATGTATGATCCCAACATTACTCTCAAAAGAGGAAAATATTTTCCTCCCAACCCAGCGGGAAATCATACACAATTTTGGTTAACAGTGAGATAATTTCAATGATTATAAAAATTAGAACATGTCAACTCATATGAGTACTTTTATAATTTTGACATCAGTGCTTAATCGGACTGGAATAGTTTGGAAGAACATTTGAATGATAAAATTGCTCCTACAGTTTAGGCTATTTTATCTCTACCATCAAACCAACATATGAAAAATAAATTGATAAAGAGGAAAATACCTACCTTCCACCATATGTCTCTTCCATCTATCCATTTAGTTTCCTCTCTAGTCAAAGCAGATGAGTTTTCTTAAGCCAAGCACAAACCTAGATAAATATAGTTCTCTACTAACAAACTAACATATGTAAAATAAACTGATATAGAAGGAAAATACGTACCTGCCATTATATGTCTCTTCCATTTATCCAATTAATTTCCTCTCTAGTCAAAGCAGATGAGTTTTCTTAAGTCAAGCACAAATCTAGATAAACACAGTTCTCTTGTAACAACCAAAGCTTGATAGCCATGATTGTGAAGGAAGTAAGGCACTGTTCCCAGGCAGAGAAGGGTGAAAAAACCCATTTTAGGCGAAGTTCATTAGGGCAGGCCGAGGGATTATCGGAGCAGGTGGTTGAAGGTTGTAGAAAGCTGTCAGGGGCTCTAGTGGGTAAGGATATAACCTGAGGAAGAAGATACATCTCAACCAGCACTTCACTTCACCTGAAACATCACTTCACTGCACTTCACCATGAAGATCAAAACAGCCTACACCTCCTCAAAACTGCCACTACAAACAACCACTTCCTCCAAATCTCCACCCACTGCCTGCACCAACCACCTTACTGCATCAATCAACCACTTTTTCCTACCACCTCTACAACCTTCTTCATCGCTACCCAACCTACAATCACAGAACCACCCTACTACTACCCAAACACCTTCAACAATTCAAAATCATAACCTCACCAAAACACAAAACTGCAACCTACACTACTTCATCAAAACAACATTCACCTATTAATTAATTCAACCACCTGAACTACTTCAATCCCTCTGTAACCAACTTATTGCCTTTATTTCGGTTCACTGTCGCTTGAACAACTCCTCCTCTGCAATAACAACTAGCAAGCCAAAACCATCAGCACTCCCTGCCACCTTCAACAAACCGCAATCAAAACTGGTCGACCACTAATAACCATCACCAACTCCCCGAACCACCAACTACCACCGCGCGCTCAGCCCACACACTCACCTACACCAATCTTAGCAACAAACCACATCCTCTGCCTCACTTCATACATAATACTTCAAACACTAGTTATGATTTAAAACCAGATAAATACATAATACTTCAAGCGGGTATGGTATACAAACCTGGTGGATTTGTGATGTGAATGGGTAAGAATCTATACGGTGTACATCCATCAGATAAATGGTTGGATCTGCAACCAATAAAAATTAATAGATCCAGATCCAGAAAAAACATGTTTGATAGTACCCAACTCAATAAATGAACAGGCCTAAATTCATCAAATAGTGAACATTGGAGGGACCCATATTCCAACCACGAAGCTATATCATTTGTATTTGATATAAGCTATAAACAAAGCAACCATGTTGATAATAAGTCACTATAATTATCTGACCCAAAATGGAACACTAACTAATTACTAAAGCTATGTGTCACTGATGATTTGAAGTGCTTCCATAGTGAGCGTCCAACAATAAAGCACACATGGTACATAATTATTATTATTATGATTATTATTTTAATATTTACTATACCAATAATTTTGTAGAGCTTTTAAAGAGAGACATGTTGATCAAGTGTTGCCAACCTTTTAGAGTAGTTCCCACGTAGAGATAAACACCATATCTTATGATCAAAAGCAAAAAAGAATTAGAAAAAGCAAACTTGTTATTGTAGTAGAAGGCGGTAAAGTTTTCCCTTAACTTATGCTAGCACCGTACGAAAACAAACCATAATTTACTTGATACTGAAATGCCAGCACCCTGGAAAATAGTCCCTTGGCTCCCTTAAGTTGATGAAAAGCCAGGAAACCAACTCCGATCTTACATTTTCCGCATAAAAAATAATCAAGAAATCAGATTAACTATATATGATATGATTGTTGTTTGAATGTGCGAAGAAATCTTAATAAGAGTGAAATTTAATATTACATTACCTCTAGAAATGGGAAAAGTGAGTAAAACTTTCGAAAGTGGAAAATTTTCACATAACTAATTAATTTATTCCTTAGATAAATTAAAGAAATTAAAAGAAGATGGAGATTCTGTTTAATTTGGGATGAGCTGAGAGGTGCAAGAGGTAATAGGGTCTAGGTAGATGTGGTTGAATGGTGGGAAGTACAAAAGTACTTTTCAATTAATTGCACACCATCAAATATGCATTTTAAAAAGATTCAAACTGAGGTTTTCTCATTCATTAATTTCCTGATCACATTACAATGGAGCTTAAAATTTGATAGAAAAGTTGTTCAAAATAATTATACAATGTAAATGATTATTATGAATGAATATTGCATACCTGTCGATAGAATTGTCGGTGGTGATTTGACATTCTTGCAAACAATAGACTCTTTCATTTTCCCGAGCATCTGATTTACAAAAAGTAAAAGATAGGGCTTTATTGTGCTGAACTACTTAGCTTCATTAAGGTAGCTTGATGACACGCGTTTTATCTAATCATTTAATTCTCCTCCCTCTTCGCTCGAAGTGCAAAATTGTGTGTTTTATATAGAAATTAGGTTGAAGAAAATGAGTTCTAGGAACGCTTCAAAATCACTTTAGAAATTGCTTTTGAAATACTCCTATTATGGAGTAATTAATTTAATACTTAAAAATAATATTAAATAATAATTTCAAAAGTCAATTTGCTTGAAAAACACTTTGTAATACTTTATAAAACCCGTGCACGAAACTAGAGAGAAAACTCAAGAATTCGGGAAAATATAAAAAATGGCGGAAATTATTCTAAGTATAGAAACCGTTGAATTTCAGCAGGCTGTGGGTTCAAGTTCGACAGCCGTTTTGAAATAGCAAACCAACCCAGATTGTTATGAAAATTTTCAGAATTATAAGTCAATACAATACATGTAATCAATAATGTGAATGGGTTAAAATAACTTACATTGCTCAATGCATGTCAAACTAAAGTGTGGAAACCAAGAAAAGTTTCTAAATGGACTTATCCAATGGTTTGCTTTACATAAATCATCAATTAGATGCACAACATTAGTCTCAGCTGTCTTCATCACCTCAGAGCTTTCTCTATTTGCACTAATATTGTAAACTATAAGTTTTGAACAGGTTGCACTTTCCAATCTAGCTATTTTCAAGATAGCGTGGTATATCAGTAACCTGAATATTAAATTACTAAGAAATATGATCATTTATGATTAGTTAATATTTTTTAACAAAAGGCCCACTATACTAAGGTTAAACTCGCATAAAATCTATGAGGTTGCATGATCATAAACAGTGGATTAGGTAGTTAGTTTTTAAGTTCAGTGACTATGCCTACCCTCCCAATTTAAAATGTGAGGTTAAACTCGTATCACCATTTGCCTGGTAACAATAGCTTCTAAAGACTAATGGGTATAAATTTGCTAGAACCACTTAAAAGTTGTTTTAATTTATAACTTAAAGTAGCTCTAAATAAATAGAAAATATAAAATAAATAACCCTTTTTATTTATTTATCTTAGATGGAAGCTCTACCATGAAGAGTCTCGACGGGAGCAGTCTTTTCATAAATAATTAAAAAGTAATGTTAAGCTGCAACCTTTTATTAGTTTTAAGTCAGCACTCAAGTGTTTTGATAGTTTAAGTTGAAACTTTGGTTAAATTTTGTCGTTGAGTACTCAAGTGTTTTGATAGTTTAGTCGAAACTTTGGTTAAATTTTGTCGTTGAAGGTGCAAAGCAACACACGTAACGGTTTTATACTTATAAATTTAACAACTTAATTGATCAATTTAAGTTGTTAATGAACAATCTAAGTAACATAACTTGAGTTATTTTCCATACTCCTGGGTGATGAAAACCATCCATAAAGTTCTTTTCCCTTTGTCTCTGCTATATCATTTGCATGTAGCAGCTTTACCTATATTAAAATTATCATTTCACTTGGTTGTGAGATTCTGAGAATTTTCAATCATAATAGAGACTGAAGTATATTAACTTTTATATTGTTAACTTTTATGAGTATAGGTTTCGGGTGATATTTCTAAATTTATTTATTACTTCACGTTATATAATAGATTTCTATATAAAATAAATCGTCCACCCTCTTAAATTATATTTGAGCATTCTGTTAAATGCAGTTTACCCATTTTTTTTTCAGCAATAGCTTATTATGCGGTTCTGGTACCTACAAACATGTATCATTTAAAAATCATTAATATTATAGTAGATTTTATACTATTGCTACAATTCTTTCATAAGACATGGACCATTTGCTAAATGGGCTCCCTATTCAAGTTCTGAGAATTCTAGTTGATGCAATGATATATGATTTAATGAATTATGAGCTTTAAAATGTGTATAAATATGGGTAGACGATGGTTTTAAATATCATCTAAGATTGAATTAATATAAATTTAATTTCTTATTTCCAAAATCCCTCCTTTTTTCTATTCTGAAGCATTCCTTCCTCCTGCACTACACAAACCCTTCTTCATGAACCACACTTCCTACCTACTGTATCAATTTTCCTTCCTGCCACCTCAACTGATTGCCATACCCTTAAAATTCTTACACTGAAACCTTTTCTTCATCTTCCCATTTCTTGTTTAAACCATGACCACCAAAAGCATGACCAAAAAGAATAAGAACCATGATAGTAATAGTATTATAATTAAGGATATGTTAAGTGATCCTAATATTGCTTCATTTTTATTTTCATTTTATTTATAAATTTATGTTGAATAGGCATTATCTACACTTGAGCTATATATGCAAAACAACTTGATACATAGTTCGAGTAATAGATGCCTTGAGTTTGAATTTGATGCTTTAGACACATATCATTAGCCAAATTCAGTAATTAAAAAAACATTATTTTAACACATTGCCTGCAATTATCATCTTTTAATTCATAATTATACAACTCCTATTAATTACTTTATAAAACAATAATTAAATTAATAAATAAATGGCACTACAAACATGTTAGTATTCCCTTTAATAAACTCCTTCATTTTAAGTGGGTTTTTATAACTTGAATCTGATTTAACATAAACTCATACAAAGTCCAATATATGTTGAACTGACCAAAACATATGTGGGTAGGACTAAGTACTTGGTCCAATCCGATACAACTTGACCTTGGTGCAGCCCTAGGACTCCTTGAGTCTTTCATCAACATGTCATGAAAAACTTGGGTTATCTGTACCCAAGTTGAGTATTTCATGTTTCAATTATATCTACGCTACTCATTTTTTAATTTTAGCTTTGAATTAACTAGGAACATGATATCATAAATTTAGAAAATAGATATTTTTTCCCTTTCAGGAATGCAGGATATTACTTCTTTATAATTACCATATATCATGATATAAAAATGAATTATTCCATACAAATGTAGTTGTAAAGACGAAAAGTTCAAAAGTAATACCGACAAAGACAATGCGCATATCATCCCCTTCCTGAATCCAAACTGTCATTGGTCCTGCAAGCTCAAAAGATAGTTTCCAAACTTCATAATTGTACAACTCCTGTTAATTATTCTAAAATCGGAGAGGCACAAAGCAAGTATGGAGAAACATATTAGGTAAAATGAGTTAAGTAACAGAGTGATATTACCCAAGCATATATAGTTGCTTTATAGAATTTGCAAATCGATAATAACAAGGGTTATAATTGGCAACCTAGCATTAAGCTGGCATCAATATGAAAATTGAGTGCAAACTAGTTTCCCTTTAATCAGAAAATATACCATATTTTCAAATCAAATAGAAAATCAATGAGTTAACGTAAATGAGTTAACATATAAAGCAATAGAACCAATACAAACAGAAAATCGATTTGAGTTATCCAGGGTGAAATGAGTTAACATTTACAGGAGTAGGACCCATACAAACAGGTTGCTATAAAATTCAATATTAGTTTTCAAATTAGGGAAGAAGTAGCAACCGAGTATGAATTTGGCATAAAAATTAAAATTGAACAAAAGATAGAAGGGGTATAATAAGGAAATAGGTTCAAAATCTGTACACTAATTGTAACATCCCCCTACTTGGAGGCCCAAAACTAACGGCTATGGATGTTGCAGTCATCCATAGTTATTAATCTTCGACGACCAAATACGGCGGTGCTAGATACATTGATACACAGATCACAAAAATATGAAAAAAAATTTACAATTCAAAAACATATTTCCACATTCAAATCAAAACATTTCATGTTCATTACATAATCCCAAAGTACGTTAACTCTTCTGCCTGAATTGAGCTTCCTTCATTCATCCTCGGATTAACTCAATCTTTTTCGATGCCTCTCTAACCAAATCCAGACCTAAGACCAATCTGTCCCCAATCTCCAACCAACATGCTGGTGATTTGCATGGCCTTCCATACAAAGCTTCAAAAGATGCCATTCCTATACTAGTCTGATAACTATTATTATAGGAAAACTCAATCAGATGTAGGTGACCTTCCCAAGATCCACCAAAGTCCTCTACACAAGCTCTCAATAAATCTTTGAGTACCTTATTGACTCTCTTTGTCGCCCATCTGTTTGTGGGTGATATGTTGTACTCACTTGAGCTTGGTACCTAATGCCTCTTGTAGACTCCTCCAAAATTCACCAGTGGATAATGCATCTCTGTTACTGACTATGCTACTAGGAATCCCATGTAGTCTAACTATGTCCTTCATGAACAACTTAGCCAAAATATGTGCCGTGACTTTACCGGAATGAAATGGGAACTCTTTGTCAGCCTGTCCACAATAACCCATTTGCTTTCATTTCCTCTGCTTGACCTTGGAAACCCGTCTATAAAATACATAAATATCGAATCCCATTTCCAAACTAGAATATTTAAAGACTGAAGTAACCCACTCGATTTCTGATGTTCGACCTTCACTTGTTGACAATTTATACACTGCCTAACCCATAAGCCAACATCCCTATTCATGCCTTCCTAATAAAAGCTCCTCTTCATATCTTGATCCATCTTGGTTCCTTTAGGATGAATCGTAAACTTCGATTGATGACATTCTTCTATAACTTCCCTCGTTAAGTTCTCTACATTCGGAACGCAAAGCCGTCCCTTCTTTCTCAACCATCCTATTTGATCAAGACTAAAATCCTTTAGGTCATCAATCTCTGATCCTTCCTCAAGCCTTCTAATCCTCTCGGCTAAAACTGGATCTTCTCTTTGCTTAGAAGTTATCCTTTCGATCAGCACTGGTCGAACTTCTAAACAAGATAACATGGCAGTACCCTGACTAGAACTAGCAGTAGATCTCAACTGCACATCAAAACTGGCTAAAGCTTTTAGATCCCTCCATTCTGCCAACATGGCTAATACCACATTCAGATGTTTTCTACCGAGAGCATCTGCTACCTTCTTTCCTTTTCTAGGAGTATACTCTATATCGAAATCATAAGCAGTCGGAAACTCCAGCCATCTTTGTTGCTTCATATTCAACTCCTTCTGTGAGAATAAATACTTTAATGACTTATGATCGGTATACAACTCAAATCTCTCTCCCAAAAGATAATGCCTCCAAATCTTCAAGGCAAAGATCGCCCTAGCCAACTCCAAGTCATGAGTAGGATATATAACTTCGTGCGGTCTAAGCTGCCTAGATGCGTAAGCAATAACTTTGCCCTTGTACATTAACACTGCTCTCAATCCAGTCCCACACGCATCTGTGTATACTACCAACCGTTGGTTACCATCTGGAACTACTAATACTGGAGCATTTGTCAAAAAATGCTTTAACTTAAGGAATGCTTCTTCATGTTTGTCGGACCAAACAAACTTCACTTCCTTCCTGGTAAGATTAGTCAATGGCGCTGCTATCCGCGAGAAATCCTTGATGAATCTCCGATAATAGCCAGCAAGTCCAGGAAAACTCCTGATCTCGGTTACCGTCTCTGGTCTCTTCCAATTATTGACTGCCTTGATCTTAACTAGATCAACTGACAATCCTTCCTCTGAATCCACATGACCAAGAAACTTAACTTCTCTCTTCCAGAAATGACACTTGGAAATTTTCGCCTTTAGCCAATTCTGCCTCAGCGTTTCCAGCACCACTCTAAGATGAATCTCATGTTCTCTTTCATCTTTAGAGTACACCAAAATGTCATCTATGAATACTAACATGAACCTATCCATGTGCTCTCGGAAAACCCGGTTCATCAAATCAACAAAGAAAGCAGATGCATTAGTCAATCCAAATGGAATCACCAACCACTCATACGAACCATACCTAGTTCAAAATGCAGTCAAAGGAATGCTATTCTCCGCCACTCTTAACTGATGGAACCCCGTCGCCAAATCCAACGGGGAAAAACTCTGACTCCACTCAACTGATCAAACAGATCATCTATCCTCGACAAAGGGTACCTATTCTTGATCGTCCTTTCGTTTAACTTATTATAGTCGATGCACATCCTTAACAACCCATATGGTTTCTTCACAAACACCGCAGCTGCTCCCCAAGGCGAACTGGTTGGTCTAATAAAATTCCTTCCCTTAAGATCCACTAGCTGCACCTTCAATTCCCTCATCTCTATCGGTGACATCCTGCTAGGTAGTCTACTGACAGGTTCAGCTCCCGGTACAAGGTCTATCCGAAACTCAACAACTCGTTTTGGGGGTAATCCAGTGACCGGCTCAAATACATCTGCAAACTCTCTAGCCACACGAACCTGACTAAACTCTTCTTCAATCTCCATGGCACTTAACAAAGCTCAAACACTCTGACTAGAATTCTCCACTAAGATAATGATTCGGTTTTGACTATCTGGGTGCCTCGAAAATATTTCCCGATCCTAGCAAAATGTCCTAGCCTCATACTTACCCAACCAATCCATACCCAAAATGATCTCGAAATCTATGAAATTAAAAAGATACAAACTACATGCAAACTTATGACCTAACAAATCAAGATCTGACAGGTCACATCTCATCTTAAGAGTTGCATACCCTCCTATTGGATTCGCAATCCTTAAGGAAGTAACGAGGTATGTGGGTTCTATACATAACCTATCAACCAAATACCGTGATATAAATAAATGTGATGCACCGGAATCAAAAAGTACTCTAACTGGTATACTCTGTATCAAAAGCGTACCTTCCATTACAGTCTTTCCCTTCTCTGCTGTAGTAGGGCTAGAAGAAGACGGTGGTCCAATAGCAAACACCTTTCCTCTGTCCGCCCTGACTGACTCTGGACACTGGTTCTTATAATGCCCAACTTGGTCACAGTTGAAGCATTTCACATTCTTCTTCTCTGCAGGCTTCTTTCCTTTACCAGTTCTACACTCGTGGGCATAATGGCCCTTCTTTTCACACTTATAACACACTAAATCGGCCTTCGCCTTCTTAGCGGTCTCCCCTTTCTGGGCTCCTTTCTTCTTAAAGAATTTCCTTTTCCTTCCCTAAGAACCCCGGGACTCAACTGGCTTCTCCTTAGCTGAAACAACAAGAGTTTCCTCATGGTGGATGGTCATCTCCACCATCACATGATAAGGTTTTCTAATATGAGTCATAGCCATCCTGCCTAGCTTTGGCCTCAAATCTCTAATGAATCTCTCATTCCTTTTGACATCAGTGTCAACCAAAGCATAACCATATCGAGATAGCTCATCAATCTTAGCAGCATACTCGATCACAGACATCTGTCCTTGGATAAGATCCATGAACTTCCTCATCAATGCCAACTTGGCAACCTCAGACAAGAACCTCTACTCAAACCTCCTCCTGATGTCAACCCAAGTTAACACTTCCTCCGACACTCCGGCCGTCACACTATTCCACCAATGAAGCGCTAACCCCTACAACTATCTAGAGGCTAGTCTTCTCTTCTCTCCATCATTCAAGCCTAAATCTGTAAAGATCCTCTCACAGTTCAATAGCCAGTTCTCTACTTCAACAGCATCTTCTGTTCCAACAAACGGCTTTCCTCCCAGACTGATATAGTCCCTACTCAGCTTAGCATAGTTATATCCAACTGGAACTACAGGATTAACTCCTCCAACATTACCAGTAGCTCCTGCTTGCAAAAGATTAGCCAATAACTGATACACAATCCCCGCATCTATTGGCGAATTTCCAGCACCTACATCGGCCTCAACATTTTGATTAGCATTAGCCTGTCGACCTTGGTTTCTCCGAGTATTAGGTCGAGCATTTCCATTAGTAGTGGTGCTTCTTCCACCTAAATTTCCTCTTCCGTTTCCTGCCTCCATATCCTTTTTTCCATATATCTGCATACGAGCCTTAGTAAGATACATAACAACGGTCTAAGAGAGAGGGGAATACGTACTTAGATATATACCTATATATCAAATACAAGTACGTTAATATTGTGTTAACCCAAACCCCGATCATATTTTCAAATTTTTTGCATTATGTTTCAAAAAGCTTTTTATGTTTAACTTTTCATTTAAAGTTTCATAAACTTATGCTCTGATACCAACTTGTAACATCCCCCTACTTGAAGGTCCAAAACTAACGGCTACGGAAGCTGCAGTCATCCATGGATATTAATCTTCGATGACCAAATACGGCGGTGCTAGATACATTGATACACAGATCACATAAATATGAAAAAAATTTACAATTCAAAAACATATTTCCACATTCAAATCAAAACATTTCATGTTCATTACATAATCCCAAAGTACGTAACCACGTTCTGCAAAATATAATTATTACAACGAGTATATAATCATGTCCATTTGGACCTGCATTCAATCACTGAACTATGTTAATTTTCTTTTATTTGTAATATGTAGGTTTTCCTTGTTTCTTTTATAACCAAAGAACTAAACCACAATCATGAATTATGAAATTAGCTGCACCATTTAAAGAAAACTATTTACAACATGTATGTTGCATATGGCTCCTCCAAACTTTGAATTTAGCAGCCACATCATATTTACATCTAGTTATGAATAAACTGTAGTAAAGTTAACGTAACCTTTAAAGATTTAAACTATAAGTAGTAAACATAAAATAAAATAAAAATAGCACAACGTACATCAGCTACAATAACACTATAATAGTTCCAACAGTTGCATGCATTTTAAATAAAATTGCAGCAAGTTGTACATCCTTTGAACAAAACAATATTACAAAAACTTCATTTTCTGAACTAAATATACATACATGTATTATCCATCTTCAACATTAGATGTAAGTCATACATTCCATTTTTGGCCTTTTACTACTGGACAACTACCTTGTATTATCACATAATTTCTATTAGATGTAAGCTTATACATGTCTTTTTTGACTTTTACTACTGGAAAACAACCATATAAGCTTAATGAACCTTGTGTGTTATCCATTTTTTAGATTAAAAAAACAACAGTTCCCTCTTTTGGTTTCACTGCTCCAAATTTGTCGGATTAGAAGAACAATTTTTCGAAAATGTTGGGTAACTTTTATATACTATGCTACATTCATATCATTTTACCTAAAAATCATATTCTTTCACCCGACCAACAATAATTTTCTTCTACTGTAACTGTCTCTTGAATGAGAAAAGTGTAGTGGTTCAAAAATATATAATTGCATTTAGTATGTAATTAAATTTAAAGTTAATCTACATATTAAAAAATTTATTTTATGTGTTTGAGCAAATCATAAATAAAAGACTCCATAACCTTTACAAAACGATGACAATCCTTCCTCCTTTTTAAACAATAGAAAGGTACATAGGTACCATAGCAAGTCAATGACCTCTAGTTCTTGTGACATTGCAAAATTTCAAACAAAAGACGTAATATGGCAATTTTTGAGTAAAAGCAACACTTCCATACAAAGCCCACACTTCTTCAGCATCAACAATAAGCCAATTATCCTCTAATATTGAAATCACATTAATATTATAAGTAGTGTGAACATGTGGTGTAACGACCCAGAATTTTGGACCTATTAGGTAGACACTCATGCCGGAGTTGAATTGCTCAAAATACCGCGTTGTTAATTTAAATTTGGCAAAACTGAACATATACAGTAAATAGATATAATCACAGATCACAGACACAGAGTAATAAATGCAGCGGAAATAAAAGAGATAGTAGTTCATGAAGCTACTATATGAATATATAAAAATACATCAGAGTTTACAACAGAAGAGTAATACGATACATCAGATACAAATCAGAATACATCACTGGAATCATCGAATACTGAAAGCAGAATAGATGGCTGGATCTTCAAGCAAAGCTCCAACTCCAAAGGTGAGTCTCGAATACTGGTACACTCAGTCTGACCCGAGCGTAAAGCAAAAACACAAGACACTCGAGTCAGGATTAACATTCTTATATTAATAAATCCAACTCAAGTGAAATAGCAATTGAAATACAAGTAACTCAAAGGATGTTTGGAATACCCATCCTTTAAGGATCCGTTAAACTATCTACTAGGTAGTAATGTACGCTAAGTAGATAATGTCTATCAGTAATATAAAGATATCAAAGTAGGGTTAAGCAGGGCCCATACACCTCTTAACCTGTTTATTCCCAAAAGCATATACAAGATCGTAGTTTCCCCAAAACCGGAAGTCACCAGAGGACAATCCATATACTAAAGGTACAAATCAAAATCGTAGTGGTCGCGAATAGGATAATCAGTATGACAAGGTACATGAGGCGATACCAACTAGGATACTAGTAGTTGCCTGATCCAGACTGATGTTGGGCATAGCAGCTACTACCCCAACACCGCGAACAACACTCCCAAATCGAGGGGTGCACCCAAATCGAATCACAAAAGTAATAGATATGGTATCGAAGAAGTGTGTCCGCTAGAGATGGCGATCCTCAATGGCCCGGCGCGGCTCCTGTTTTAGTCATATCAGGGGTCATCCAAAATCGTTCTCTTTCTTCAGTCAACGCGTTCACCAAAACCATCCACTTCGTTCTGGATCAACACTCCGCGTATAATTATTAAAGTGGTTTCAGTTCAGATAGAGAGTATATCCATTACCGATCCCGGTCCCTTTAATAACTTTCGTAATTATTACACCGATTGGTCGTTTATATATTTCAAAAACCAAATCAATTTCAATTTCAATTTCAATTCGTAAACCAGCATTTCATTTGTCTTTCAAACCATTTCCATAAATTTACATTTCAAAACTTCCAAATTACACTTTCAAAATCTTATAATTCAATTTCAATTTCTATTTAAAAACAATTCAAATATTGATCCAAATTCGTATATCAGTTTCATTTCAAAATCATTTAAATTAATTTAATTTAACATTCGAATCAATTTACATTCATTTATCGATTCCATTCAATATTCGTTAAGTAAATTTGTTATTCAAAACAATTTCCATTAAATTTCCAATTCATTAAATCCATTCTTAAGTTCAACTTCATTAAATCAAAACTTACAATTTTGAATTAAATTAAATTCATCAAATCAAATTCTTTAAATTTCAAGTCTTACATTAATTCCAAAAATATCACATTTTATTTCTTGTTAAAGAAATTCAATTTCACCTATTTACTTACTTAAATGATTTTCCAAACTTTATTAATAAAGAAACTCAATTTCAAGTATTACGAAGTAAAATTCACTTATTCAAAATTCAATTTAATTTAATCATTAAATAATTCAATCTAATTTAATTATTAAATGATTCAAAACTTAATTATTAAATAATTTCAAAGTTTAATAATTTCAAACTTAATTATAATTTCCAACTTAACTCAATAGTTTCTCAACTTAAACAACATTCTTTCATCAATTACATTTTTAATAATTTGTTTCAGATTATTAAACATTAACATTTCCTTTCACTTAAATTTAAATTTCAACTTCATTTCAAAACCATATTATTTATTCAAATAAAATCCTTATCTTATTTCAAAATCAAGTTATTGACCAATCGGGTTTATTTAATTTTCTATCCTAGGTCAAAGTTCAATTTTGGGTATTTATCATTCCAACCCGATTCCAATTCAATTAAAAATCAAAGCATAACAGAGGGAACTTGCAGTGTGATAACTGGGATGGTGTCAAAGTAAATAAACAAGCAATAACAACAATCAATATCAATCCAATAATCAATTCAAATAATCCCAAAATAACCATATTAATTCGCATTGTTATTTGTACGAATTAATATAATTATTTCTAGAATCCACACTATCATTTCATGTAGATTAAAGATTATTACATTACGGTTTTCACTTGTCATCTATTTACAATTTCATACATCATCAGTTTAAGCAACATACAATTGATGGTTCAAGGTGTAGTTAACAATCCTACGTGTCAATAAATTTAACAGTTAAAGGGGTCATATTATACAAATGTTCGTTAATCAAATTTAACATTTAATTATCCTATATCAAGTTCAATTTCATACTATTTATCAATTTAACATTAACAATTTTAACGTCCAATATAAACTTCAACAATCAATCAATTATCAGCCAAACTGTATTATCATCGCATAAATAATTAACAGATAATGGTGTCAGATGTCAAAGGTGAACTGATACAGGTAATAGTATATATAACAGTGTAATTAACTAACAGCAGTATATTTCAATTGTCGTTTCAATTGAAATCAAATCTAATAAATAAAAGAACGTTAATCGTGAGTGAGTGCTCACCTTTCGAGGCTAGAGAATTTGACGAAGAAGTGAGTTACGAATCCAAGCACAAATTCCAAATCAAAGCTAGATGGATACGGACTCGACGGACAAGCTGATAGATAGAAATTTGATGGAAACGAATTAGAATCGTCAAAAAAAATCGAAAAAAATAATATATGTTATAACTTCTCTCTAAACAAATTTTAGACGTACATTTAAACTAGGATATATATTATATTTATTTCAAATCAAAATAAATTTAAACTATTGTTATACTATATGTATATACACACGTACGAAACATACTTACTTATTTTCAAATCAAAATTTACATTTTAATATAACATAACATCTATATATATATATATATTACCTATATGAACTATGTATATTTGTGTTTAAAATCTCAAAATAAACTTGTATACAAGCAGACTGCCACATATACAACAATGCAGACTGACATATATATGTATATGTATACGGTGCAGACAACTACCAACTTATAGACATACAGTTCTTGACATATATTATATAAACAATATATTATTATTATTATTTTGGAAAAAACAATGTATATACAATTATATACGAGTAAATATATATATGAAAGATATTTAACAACCGCATATGGGCTGCTTGCAAGATAAAGTCCGAACATGTACGCATGTATTTATATATCTGACATGTGTTAAACTATATATTAACTAATATATAACCTGCGTACCTTTACAATTGAATACAACGTGACACATAAAGTATAAAACAATCAAGTTATCAAATCTCTCTACAGTACAAGTGATATGCGACAGTAGCTAACCGAGCCCTGATGTATAAAATACTATATTGTATACTTACTTAGTAAATATATATATATATACTTTCTATACTATCAACTGTCAACATATAAGTTACTTTACAAGTAAAATATAACTTAACCAGGACAACTTTATACTTAGAAACAAATACCTATAACAGTTTAATATATATATAAACTAACTGAAAAAGAATGGAAAACAAGTCTTGCCTCAAATATACATCATACGTGTACAACAAAACCCATTAGAAAATCAATATTTAGTAAATATATGTATATTACCTTTATATATATAAGAGAGAGAGGAGAGAAGCAACTACAGAAAAGCTCGGCAACATACGAAGGTGGACAATAGTGAGGTGGTGGGGAACGAGCAGGGGCGGCAAACGGTTGCGGCAGTGGTGAAGTGGGAGGCAACGATCGGATCAAGGTGGCGGGGACGGTGGATGACAGTCGCGATAGCTTCGGTCAAGCTTGAGGTGGCTTCGGCGAGGCCATAGGAGACAAGGGAATGGGCGGAGGTTGATGGAGTCTTGGGTTGTGTGCTCTTCACGTGAAGGAAATGGCGGGCTGTGAGGGAAGGTGCTGCACGCAGAGGGTAAGGAGACAAGCACGTCTGAGTTGAAATTGTGGAAGCGGATGACTGGGCATGTGTGGTGAGGAGAATACGTGGGTGGAAGGGAGGATAGAGGGGAGGTTTGCTGCCGTGGCCATGGTGGGAGAGAGATGAAGGTGTGGTGAGGCCGGCTGTTCGCGAGGTGGAAGCATGTAGGTGAGGCGAGTGGAAGGAAAATGATGGAGACGTTTTGTGGGAAGAAGAAAGGCTACAGGCAAGTTTCTTAGAGAATGAAAAGGTTTATTTTCTTAATCAATTTGAAAACGAATCAACCTTAATTAATTTATCTCCGGAAGATGAAGGAACCAAACTCTAATAAATGGAACACGGAGAATAGGAAAAGTAGCATGGGAATTCAAGGCAAATTATTAAAGACAGATGACCGTTTGGAAATTTGAATGGACACCGGAAGCCAAAAGGCATGAAACGGTTACCGATACGGTAGGCGTTACGCAAAGTGCAACGTACACCGGAACTCCGAATTTGACAATCGAATATACCGTAGAGATCGGCACGACGAGACGATCAAAACGGTATATAGAAATCAGTGGTACGATCATCCGATAAAAATCGATATCGGTACCAGAATACTGCTATTTTGCAGAAAATAAGAACGACGGAGCCAAAGATGTCCGAATTTGGAAAAACGACAAACTGACATCTTGCTCAGAAGATGGTTTAGAATTTTTCTATGTAAAAATATTTAGGTTTCGGAAACATTTTATTTTCATCGCTTTTTAACTGATTAAATTGAAGTGAATTTACGCGCGAAATAAACTTTCTTATTTTCGGACGAAAATTTACCAGTTGCTATGTTTAACTAGACGTATTCCAAATATTAAATTTTTATTTCAAAATTTTATCGTTTGAAATTTCACAAAATTTCAACTAATTACGTTATTAAACAGTTGAAATTTTACGGGTCGTTACATTCTCCCCCATCAAAACTTTTCGTCCCCGAAAAGGAACGAGGTAGGAGAATAGAAACAACCAGAAAGAAAAACAGATTTGAAATACTAATAACAATTAATTTAAACCCTATAAATTCAAATTTAAATTAATTAATATTCAATAATTTATTTAATCCATTTGATTTCACTAAAATCAATCTCAACTATTTCTAAATTCATTATTTTATTATCCCATTTTCTTCAATTTACAATTTTTAAACCATAAATTTGAATAGTCTTTTATTATAATCATATTTTTCAACAATTTAAATTCTTCTTTATTCCAAAATTATTGTTAAGTTTATTTCACTTAATATATCTTATTACATATATTTAACCCATATAAATTAATTTAAAACATAAAAGTTTCGATTTAAATTAATTTACATCTATTAATTTCTTTTAAATTCAAGGTATTTTCATAAGTTGATCAAATTTCAATTTATTAATTCTTCCAAAACAAATTTATTGATTCTTTCAAAACAAATTTATTTCATTATTAACTGAATTTACTTATTATCCTATCTAACTCTATCAACATCTTTATAATCAAAATTTAGTGTATAAAATTTATTATAAACACTCAAATTTTATTTATAAATTCAATTTATCTTATATATTATCCAATTACATATTCAACTTCTGAATGATTTAGGTAAGTTGTATTGGAATGCAGTTGAACAATATACAAATAATTTTTTTCAAATTCAATTATTCAAGTTAAATATTTATCCCAAATTTGGTTTTATTTATAATTAAAATCATCCCTTAACAAAATTTAAGAATTATATTTCCGATTTATTTTAAACAATTCAGAGATATATATAATATATCTATATCAAAATCAATTTAAATTTTTAAAATAAGATATCTATATATATGTGAATCAAAATATACTGAAGAAATTCAAATCAAAATATATATTTTCTTTTCTCTCAAAACAGATCCGTAGCAAAGCTACTGAATAGTATCTCCACTTCGAAACCCGAAAATGAACGTCGATGATGCGGCCGCCATCACCGAAATTATTTTCCAGCGACTAAGAGAAGAGCACTGATTTCAACATTCTAAAGTTCTTTGAAAACGATTACTATTTGAAAATATTTCCAATAATATATACTTTAAAATTTTGAAACCAAAGTTCGAAATCACCGGAAACTAAATTCTCAAATTTCTGAATTAAATTCATTTCAAATTCTAAATCAATTTATAAACCGTATTTATAAATTTATTTAGAACAATAAATGATAATCAAATATTATCATTTCAAACAACAATTTAATTAACCTATTAAATTCCAGAAATTTTTTAACTTATATTTTCACAATATAATCAAACAAATTTATTTCATTTTCCAAATTTGAAAAATAATATTGTGTCAGTTTGCTCTGTTCAAGTGTTTTGGAAATCCTATCGATTGCGTTGATCAGACGTATCGATCGGAAACTCAAATCAACATCAACAACTCAAACAACACAATACATAAAACATTTTAATATTAATTTACAAATACACTTCCTCGCTCGACTATACAAGAATGAATTTCAAAGCAAGGATAGAGATTCAAATTTGATGGACTCAAATCAAAGGGAATTTTGATTCGAAAAATAAGTTTGAAACAGAAGATAAGATAATTCGATTATCACAATCGGTAGATGGATGAGTTTATTTAATTCACGGGCAACCTTAACCGGGTCGTCCGTAACTTCAAGGATAAGATCGATGAAGAATTTCGAGGTAAATCAACACTCGATCTCAAGTGATGGAATTCAGGTATAGCAGGTAATAGATAGCATCGTAATCCGAGGATATAGAAATCTTCGGTAAATCGATGCGACTATGCAGGAGTTTCACTCCTTTACAAATAAATTTGAATTGGCGAGATTGCCAACTTATTATAAAGATCATTCGAAATGGAGTTATGTGATGCTCCAGATTTGAAAGAAGACGAATAGTGAGGGACACGAATGAAATTTTGGAACCGTAGGGAACGTTCCAAAATTCAAAGAAATTGAGTCAAAGGAAGAGATTGAAACTCGAATGAGAGTGATTCTGTAAATACATTTACCCTATATGTTGAGTTTTGCCTAGAGCTACCAAAGCTCTGATACCAACTGTAACGACCCAGAATTTTGGACCATTCGCGTCCATTATAAGTGTATAGGTAGACACTCATGCCGGAGTTGAATTGCTCAAAATACCGCGTTGTTAATTTAAATTTGGCAAAACTGAACATATACAGTAAATAGATATAATCACAGATCATAGACACAGAGTAATAAATGCAGCGGAAATAAAAGAGATAGTAGTTCATGAAGCTACTATATGAATATATAAAAATACATCAGAGTTTACAACAGAAGAGTAATACGGTACATCAGATACAAATCAGAATACATCACTGGAATCATCGAATACTGAAAGCAGAATAGATGGCTGGATCTTCAAGCAAAGCTCCAACTCCAAAGGTGAGTCTCGAATACTGGTACACTCAGTCTGACCCGAGCGTAAAGCAAAAACACAAGACACTCGAGTCAGGATTAACATTCTTATATTAATAAATCCAACTCAAGTGAAATAGCAATTGAAATACAAGTAACTCAAAGGATGTTTGGAATACCCATCCTTTAAGGATCCGTTAAACTATCTACTAGGTAGTAATGTACGCTAAGTAGATAATGTCTATCAGTAATATAAAGATATCAAAGTATGGTTAAGCAGGGCCCATACACCTCTTAACCTGTTTATTCCCAAAAGCATATACAAGACCGTAGTTTCCCCAAAACCGGAAGTCACCAGAGGGCAATCCATATACTAAAGGTACAAATCAAAATCGTAGTGGTCGCGAATAGGATAATCAGTATGACAAGGTACATGAGGCGATACCAACTAGGATACTAGTAGTTGCCTGATCCGGACTGATGTTGGGCATAGCAGCTACTACCCCAACACCGCGAACAACACTCCCAAATCGAGGGGTGCACCCAAATCGAATCACAAAAGTAATAGATATGGTATCGAAGAAGTGTGTCCGCTAGAGATGGCGATCCTCAATGGCCCGGCGCGGCTCCTGTTTTAGTCATATCAGGGGTCATCCAAAATCGTTCTCTTTCTTCAGTCAACGCGTTCACCAAAACCATCCACTTCGTTCTGGATCAACACTCCGCGTATAATTATTAAAGTGGTTTCGGTTCAGATAGAGAGTATATCCATTACCGATCCCGGTCCCTTTAATAACTTTCGTAATTATTACACCGATTGGTCGTTTATATATTTCAAAAACCAAATCAATTTCAATTTCAATTTCAATTCGTAAACCAGCATTTCATTTGTCTTTCAAACCATTTCCATAAATTTACATTTCAAAACTTCCAAATTACACTTTCAAAATCTTATAATTCAATTTCAATTTCTATTTAAAAACAATTCAAATATTGATCCAAATTCGTATATCAGTTTCATTTCAAAATCATTTAAATTAATTTAATTTAACATTCGAATCAATTTACATTCATTTATCGATTCCATTCAATATTCGTTAAGTAAATTTGTTATTCAAAACAATTTCCATTAAATTTCCAATTCATTAAATCCATTCTTAAGTTCAACTTCATTAAATCAAAACTTACAATTTTGAATTAAATTAAATTCATCAAATCAAATTCTTTAAATTTCAAGTCTTACATTAATTCCAAAAATATCACATTTTATTTCTTGTTAAAGAAATTCAATTTCACCTATTTACTTACTTAAATGATTTTCCAAACTTTATTAATAAAGAAACTCAATTTCAAGTATTACGAAGTAAAATTCACTTATTCAAAATTCAATTTAATTTAATCATTAAATAATTCAATCTCATTTAATTATTAAATGATTCAAAACTTAATTATTAAATAATTTCAAAGTTTAATAATTTCAAACTTAATTATAATTTCCAACTTAACTCAATAGTTTCTCAACTTAAACAACATTCTTTCATCAATTACATTTTTAATAATTTGTTTCAGATTATTTAACATTAACATTTCCTTTCACTTAAATTTAAATTTCAACTTCATTTCAAAACCATATTATTTATTCAAATAAAATCCTTATCTTATTTCAAAATCAAGTTATTGACCAATCGGGTTTATTTAATTTTCTATCCTAGGTCAAAGTTCAATTTTGGGTATTTATCATTCCAACCCGATTCCAATTCAATTAAAAATCAAAGCATAACAGAGGGAACTTGCAGTGTGATAACTGGGATGGTGTCAAAGTAAATAAACAAGCAATAACAATAATCAATATCAATCCAATAATCAATTCAAATAATCCCGAAATAACCATATTAATTCGCATTGTTATTTGTACGAATTAATATAATTATTTCTAGAATCCACACTATCATTTCATGTAGATTAAAGATTATTACATTACAGTTTTCACTTGTCATCTATTTACAATTTCATACATCATCAGTTTAAGCAACATACAATTGATGGTTCAAGGTGTAGTTAACAATCCTACGTGTCAATAAATTTAACAGTTAAAGGGGTCATATTTTACAAATGTTCGTTAATCAAATTTAACATTTAATTATCCTATATCAAGTTCAATTTCATACTATTTATCAATTTAACATTAACAATTTTAACGTCCAATATAAACATCAACAATCAATCAATTATCAGCCAAACTGTATTATCATCGCATAAATAATTAACAGATAATGGTGTCAGATGTCAAAGGTGAACTGATACAGGTAATAGTATATATAACAGTGTAATTAACTAACAGCAGTATATTTCAATTGTCGTTTCAATTGAAATCAAATCTAATAAATAAAAGAACGTTAATCGTGAGTGAGTGCTCACCTTTCGAGGCTAGAGAATTTGACGAAGAAGTGAGTTACGAATCCAAGCACAAATTCCAAATCAAAGCTAGATGGATACGGACTCGACGGACAAGCTGATAGATAGAAATTTGATGGAAACGAATTAGAATCGTCAAAAAAAATCGAAAAAAATAATATATGTTATAACTTCTCTCTAAACAAATTTTAGACGTACATTTAAACTAGGATATATATTATATTTATTTCAAATCAAAATAAATTTAAACTATTGTTATACTATATGTATATACACACGTACGAAACATACTTACTTATTTTCAAATCAAAATTTACATTTTAATATAACATAACATCAATATATATATATATATTACCTATATGAACTATGTATATTTGTGTTTAAAATCTCAAAATAAACTTGTATACAAGCAGACTGCCACATATACAACAATGCAGACTGACATATATATGTATATGTATACGGTGCAGACAACTACCAACTTATAGACATACAGTTCTTGACATATATTATATAAACAATATATTATTATTATTATTTTGGAAAAAACAATGTATATACAATTATATACGAGTAAATATATATATGAAAGATATTTAACAATCGCATATGGGCTGCTTGCAAGATAAAGTCCGAACATGTACGCATGTATTTATATATCTGACATGTGTTAAACTATATATTAACTAATATATAACCTGCGAACCTTTACAATTGAATACAACGTGACACATAAAGTATAAAACAATCAAGTTATCAAATCTCTCTACAGTACAAGTGATATGCGACAGTAGCTAACCGAGCCCTGATGTATAAAATACTATATTGTATACTTACTTAGTAAATATATTTATATACTTTCTATACTATCAACTGTCAACATATAAGTTACTTTACAAGTAAAATATAACTTAACCAGGACAACTTTATACTTAGAAACAAATACCTATAACAGTTTAATATATATATAAACTAACTGAAAAAGAATGGAAAACAAGTCTTGCCTCAAATATACATCATACGTGTACAACAAAACCCATTAGAAAATCAATATTTAGTAAATATATGTATATTACCTTTATATATATAAGAGAGAGAGGAGAGAAGCAACTACAGAAAAGCTCGGCAACATACAAAGGTGGACAATAGTGAGGTGGTGGGGAACGAGCAGGGGCGGCAAACGGTTGCGGCAGTGGTGAAGTGGGAGGCAACGATCGGATCAAGGTGGCGGGGACGGTGGATGACAGTCGCGATAGCTTCGGTCAAGCTTGAGGTGGCTTCGGCGAGGCCATAGGAGACAAGGGAATGGGCGGAGGTTGATGGAGTCTTGGGTTGTGTGCTCTTCACGTGAAGGAAATGGCGGGCTGTGAGGGAAGGTGCTGCACGCAGAGGGTAAGGAGACAAGCACGTCTGAGTTGAAATTGTGGAAGCGGATGACTGGGCATGTGTGGTGAGGAGAATACGTGGGTGGAAGGGAGGATAGAGGGGAGGTTTGCTGCCGTGGCCATGGTGGCAGAGAGATGAAGGTGTGGTGAGGCCGGCTGTTCGCGAGGTGGAAGCATGTAGGTGAGGCGAGTGGAAGGAAAATGATGGAGACGTTTTGTGGGAAGAAGAAAGGCTACAGGCAAGTTTCTCAGAGAATGAAAAGGTTTATTTTCTTAATCAATTTGAAAATGAATCAACCGTAATTAATTTATCTCCGGAAGATGAAGGAACCAAACTCTAATAAATGGAACACGGAGAATAGGAAAAGTAGCATGGGAATTCAAGGAAAATTATTAAAGACAGATGACCGTTTGGAAATTTGAATGGACACCGGAAGCCAAAAGGCATGAAACGGTTACCGATACGGTAGGCGTTACGCAAAGTGCAACATACACCGGAACTCCGAATTTGACAATCGAATATACCGTAGAGATCGGCACGACGAGACGATCAAAACGGTATATAGAAATCAGTGGTACGATCATCCGATAAAAATCGATATCGGTACCAGAATACTGCTATTTTGCAGAAAATAAGAACGACGGAGCCAAAGATGTCCGAATTTGGAAAAATGACAAACTGACATCTTGCTCAGAAGATGGTTTAGAATTTTTCTATGTAAAAATATTTAGGTTTCGGAAACATTTTATTTTCATCGCTTTTTAACTGATTAAATTGAAGTGAATTTACGCGCGAAATAAACTTTCGTATTTTCGGACGAAAATTTACCAGTTGCTATGTTTAACTAGACGTATTTCAAATATTAAATTTTTATTTCAAAATTTTATCGTTTGAAATTTCACAAAATTTCAACTAATTACGTTATTAAACAGTTGAAATTTTACGGGTCGTTACATGTGGTGCAACACAATGAATTATATGCATTAAACATTAACCCTTGAGATTTCACGACATAATAATGTGGATTTAAGAAAACTGAAGCTTTAAAGGTGAGAAAAAGCAAACATAAAAGGCAAGAAAGCATTTATGTTGACTTAAGCTAAGTATATGTGATATAAGGGAAATCTCGGGTTGTTGCAAACATGACATATATAGAGGATACATGATAATATAGGGAGAGAAACGGCTCAGAAGAATTCTTGGATTATAAAATAAAGAGATAATGAAGCATGGGGATTCCAAGTTGAAACTGTAGAAAGAGATTCTTTGAGACGAATAACATAAAATTGATGGTAGTTCTTGATTTGACTTTATTTCTATATTCCTCTACTCAAAAAGATGTTGGCTATTGGGAATTATGCTCAAATTATGTATAAAAATTTAGTCTAAATCGGCATAATCCTACACATTGGAATTATCGGACCTGACCAGTCGAGAAATTAACGGTTGGAGCATAGAGAACAATCCTACACCGATCTCTTTCTTCAAATCTTAAATCTAGTTTGAAAAATGTTAATAAGTTATGTCTTTTGATCAGTTCAGACATCCTAACACAATTTGACCTTCACAATCTCGTAGATGCAATTCTACCCACTTAGGAGTTTAAGTCTGACCAGACTCGCTATTGGAATAACGCTAACTTTCATCGGTTCTCAAATTGGCAAGGTCGCAAAATTGGGTGATTTCATGTATAATATATATAAGTGAGCATGTTAACAATTCAATATATGCCACGATAACTTCAATATATGCAACAATAACTGATCAGTATATGAAAATAAACATGCAACACATCATTGATCAATTAAATATACGTTTAATATGATAGCCAACATAAATTACTTTTCTAAATTAATAGCTTTCTCCTTAAAACTCTTTCAACAATGGGCTAATATGTTTTTCTTTTCTTTTGAAACCCATGAAAATACATAACAAAATCAAAATTATCTTTTTGTTTAAGTAAATATTAGCATAAAAATAAAGTGAAAATCTTTCGAGTGTTATAAAATAGCCATATTTCACTTTTTAAAATCAAAGGCTATCACGCCTTAAAAATTCACTTATTTTCATTCGCTAAAATATAGGTTTTCGCACCTTAAAAATTTATTTACGTTCGGTGGTTAAGTATAGGCCATCGTGCCTTAAAATTTTACTTAATCATCGCGCGTTAAAAATGGAGATTGTACGCATTTTAGCCAACACCTGTTGCATATTAACAACCTCATAGTCGTCACGTAAAAATAGAAGTCATTGCATTCAAATCCATTTAAAGTCGTCGCGTATTAAAAATGAAGTTCGTCATGAAATAATGCCTTCATGAGCCATTGCGAAATAATGCCTTCGTGAGCCTATAATGAATATTATCATCGCTAGTAATCCTTGGGCCGACAATTGTCCATATGTATTTTACTTAAGCCTTACACGCATGTTATTTGTCTTTCGCATGCTATATCCAACATGTAGATGCATATAAATTTCACATTTAAGTGGTTATACATATGATGCGTGCATTATTAATTATGTCAACTTTCTCTTGTATTTGCATGGTGACATGTGTCCCACTTTATTCTTTTGCTTTCTTGTGCCTTAGCCTTAGCAAATTTGCATGCATCATGTTCTTTGTGATATATTTTCCTTTTAACCTGTGCATGTATATATGTACATATTTCATTTCCATACATATATATTTTTGTTTTCTCTTAGAATTTATTTCATGGCCTGGCACTATAAATTTGAGCCATCGTGTGCTAACGTATTTTCACATCGTCTACATTTTAGCTTTGCATGTATTTACGCATGCATTATGGAAAATTATAGAAAAGGGTATTTTAGGAAATCCCAAAAGACACGGTTGAAAATAGTTCACCGAATTCTTATTATTAATAGTAGAGATTACGCCAAGAGCGACATGTGAAGATGCCCCCTTGGTTGATCAGAGTATATAGTAAGGCTAATTGATCTGCCTTTACAAACAAATACATAGCAGAAAAGATAACTCTAAATAACTACTGCCTCCTGCACGCCTCCAGAAGCTTTATTTGTCTAAGAAGAAAACCTGTAAATCTTAAATCTCAAACTACTCAAAATCAATTGAGTACCCGAGAGTTTAAGGGGAAAACAAAAACTTCGAGTCAGACATAAAGCCTGGTATGAATAATAATCTAACATCTCAATCCTTTTAGATATCTAGGGTGACCACGCCGCTTAGCGGAATTGGTTTCCCCTCACTAGTATCCTAAAACCTTTATAAAACCATATATTGTGCTTCTGCATCCACAATGGTTAAAACCTACATTTTCAAAATATTATGATGATATGCATACTTGAAAACAATTAGGATTTCCATTCCCCCATTTAATAAGACAACCTGTCATATCCATAGTTTTCATGGGATCACTAAGAATCTATAGGCTCTCATGGGATCACTAAGAATCTATAGGCTCCTGCCAGTTAACTTAATTAATTCATGGGTTCCCCTGAACCTATTAGTTGTTTTAATAACTAACCACCTTATCCTAGTTTTCATGGGTTGACTAGTAACCTATGGATTTATCCAGTAACTCACTTCACATCCTAGTTTTCATGGGTTGACTAGGAACCTACTAATACTTCCATTAGCCACTTTCTTATCCTAGTTTTCATGGGTTTACTAGGAACCTATTGACTGATGTCAATTCTTAATCCGGATATAGTTTTCATGGGTTCACTACAAACCAATTAGCCCCTGCCAACTGTCCTTAATACATAGTTTTCATGGGTTAACTGTGAACCTTTTGGCTTACTCCAATAACTATTTAATCATAGTTTTCATGGGTTTACTATGAAACTTTTGGTTTACACCAATAACTACTTTATCATAGTTTTCATGGGTTTACGATGAACCTTTTGGTCACCTCCAATAACTACAAAGTTTAGGCATCCTATATTTTTGGTCATCCTGACTCCTTGGATGCAATTCTACTCATTCAGGAGTTTAAGAAATTTATATTCAATATTGATTTAATCTAGCTGGTTCTTCTACCTCTTTTTCCCCAAAATATAGTTATGGGTTATCATGTGAATATATTCATGTTTGAAGAAGCAAAACAACATTTTAAAAATACCACTCCCGTGGGTCTAAGGTTCTTGAAATATATTTCATAAAACATAGTTAACACCTTTAACTTACATTTTTATCAAGGCAACACTTCTTCAAAATTTCATACTTAAAGCCATTACAAACTCCGTTATATAAGCCATGGGTTTTTCCTTTAAAAATTAGAGTATGGGTGTTCAAACCTTTCGACAACGTCGAAAGGTTACACTTTCAACCTCTTCGAAAGGTTTAATCATCTGCTTTTAAAAACAATAGGCTCCGGCCCTTTTAATACTATAGAAATCTTCTAAGAACATTTCGACCTTGTCAAAGTATCATTAAATAAGAATAGAACCTTTCGAAGCCATTGAAACTCAAACCTTTCAAAACAATGGATTTATACTTAAAATATTACTTTTGGTCATAGGTGAAAGTATCTCTTTCAAAACCACTCTTTGTTTTATAAAATATTGGGAAAGACGATTGAACCTTTCGACAGTTTCGAAAGCTCCTGCTTTCGACCCCTTCGGAAGGTTTGGGAAGCGGCTTGCTTTACAAAAACAATTGAACCTTTCGACTAAGTTGAAAACTCCTGCTTTCGAACCCTTCGAAGGGTTTGAACAAAATAAAGGCGACAGCTCTTTTCAAAATTCTCTTTGAAGCAACCTTTCGAAAACATAGCTTTCGACCTAGTCGAAAGCTCTTTTAAAACCAACCTTTCGAAATCAAACCTTTTGACCTTGTGGAAAGGTCTCTTAAATCCTTTCAAAACCAAACCTTTCGACCTTGTCAAAAGGTCTTTAGAAAACATCCCTTTTTAAACCGAACCTTTCGACCTTGTCGAAAGGTCTATTAAAACAACCTTTTTGAAACCAAACCTTTCGACAATGTCGAAAGGTCTTTAGAAAACAGGCAAGTGCTTTCTCTTTTCAAATCAAAAATAACTAAGGAACCATCTCCTTCAGAAGCAACCCTTCGACACCATACCTTTCGACTTAGTCCAATTCACTACATACCACCTGAATGATATCCCGTGCATTGTTTTCAACCTTGATGGTCAATGAAGTCGAAAGGTCTTGGTCGAGAGGTCTGGGTTGGAAGGTTTGCCAAAGAAGGCGGAACCATCTTTTTTTGGGTAAAAGCTGATATTTCCAAAATAAGAAAACATTTTGTAAATAACTTTCCAACTTGTAAACCTTTGATTGGTTTTCACAACTTTGTAAATAATTTGGATATTTGTCGCATTTTCTCAGATCTAAATCAAATCAATATTTAACATATAAGCCCTTCCTCTTACAAAAATAATTAAATCATTTATGTCCTCCTTTTGAAATAATTTAATTTCCTTACTAAATTACTTAGTAAAAATCCCCAAAAATTCCAGAAATTCACTTTAATCATGTTATCTAACATATTAAAATTTTAGACCCAAATTCTTAATATATTTTTCCAAAATAATTTATAAACCCAAATGACCATATTTTTCTTTGAAAATTTATAATAAATTCTCCATGGCTTGGAAAATTATAAAAATTAAAACCCAAATCCAAAATCATGTTTTCTCTAACATAAAATTTTCCCATGGCATTTAAAAATCATTCATCTCGGTTTTACCCTAAAACCGTGTACATCTCCTATTAAACATATATAAATCATAATCAAGCATATCATCATTCAATATATTATAAAAACAGATTTATTCTTAAATCCGAACTCAATAGATAATAAAATCAAAATCGAGATGTAGGAATTATTATTCACCTTAGATTGGAAAAGAAATTTGAAGTTTGATTGAGATTGATTCTTTCTAACTTGAATCCTAAGCTTTAGGTTAATTTTTATCCTCTCTTCTTTCTTCCTAATGGCCGGCCTTGCTTGCTTCTCACGGTTATAAATTTTTGTTTTGGTAAAATGAACATGTATGACCTAATGAGAATGGTATAAGGGTGGGAAATATGGGCAGCTATTTACCCTAATGCCCTTATGCTCAATTACTTAACCATTTTTATAAGTTCATTAGATTTTAAATAAGCATGGCCATCTAGTTTATTAATTAACCTCAATCGCTTTATCTACATTATTTTACTTAATTTATTCTAATTAAATCTCCTGAATTATGTCAATAAAATTAGGGGTGTTGCACTAATTTATAATCTTATGGATTAGCAAATTAGGGTTTGTGCAGATTGGTCCAGAAGAATTAGCAAGTTAGGGTTTTTGCTATTCAATTTATAAATGAATATTGAACCATATAAACCCCTATATAATGACAAAATAAAGTATAAAATCCATATCGGTATAAGGTTTGTGTAGAATCTCAACCAAATAGCAGTAGATAGAAGGAGGAGTTAACGGACGACGTGGAGAGGAGAGTAGTAGGACGATGATGATGATAGAGGAAAAGCGACAATGAAGACGATGATAATTTAGGACTTGGTGAACTTTTTTTGAAGCAAGTAGGAAAAATGAAATTGGGGGAATGTGAAAAGTTAAAAATGTAAAAGTATTTTAATTGGAGGGAGAAATACTTGGAGCGAGAGTGGTAAATTTTGGTACTGTCCCTTATACATTAATAGTTGCACTTAGCTTTCAAACATTGCTAATAAGTGCAACTAAATGCATATTTTCTTGTAGTGTGGGTATTTAGATCTAAAATTATCATTTGAAAATAATTGAATGCATATCATCTATTATAGAATATTCTCTGTATTTTGTTGCATATGATTGAGATATGGTTGTTGGTGCATGTAGATTTTTATCAGACTAGTTTTTACCAATAGAATTGCATCACACTGCTTTTGTCAGCCTGATCTTCTAGATTTCATAAGTACAGGTTTGCAAGAGATTGCTATTTGATTCTTGTGCACCTACATTTGCATATAAGATAATAAATTGCTAGCTAAGAATATAAATCAAACGCGAAAAGGTACGTAATAAATTTAGAAAATTTAAATTGCCTGATGATTTTATGCCCCAGATATGGGAGGCCACTTGGCTTTTGTTTTCTTTTGATTGGATTGAGGATAATGGCAATTTGTAGTTTTTCCAATCAAGCTATGCAAAGGAGACGCTGGCAAAAATTTTCATAAATTTAAGAGTTAGAAATTTCTTTTTTTAGAATTTTATAAAATTTTTGACAACTAAAATTAGATTTTTGAGTTATAACTTGGAATGAATGAATGGAAGGGTATTGGTTGGTATAGGTGAATGGAATTAAAAGAATTAAAAATTTTAGAATATTTTCCAACTAATTTGTTTTGAAAAGTTATTAAGTTTAATAACTCATTTTAAATTGATAGTTTTAAACTTAAGGGATTGGAAACATTTTCTTCCTTAACGAATTTCGGGGACGAAATTCATTTAAGGGGGGGGGGGGGGGAGAATGTAACAACCCAAAATTTTGGTGATTTGATTTTAAATGTTTAATTAATTTTAAATATTTTAAATAATTGACTTTTGTAATTTAATAACCTTTAAATTCAAATATAATGAATAATTAAATAATTGGATTGTGAATTAAATGTTAATTAAATGGGTTTAATAATTTTATTTAACTCCTTTTAATTAATAAATAATATTTGCGAACTAGTTTGTAAATTTATTTATAAATATAAATAGATCGGATAAATATCGATAATTAAAATATTTAAATCTGTGAAATTGTTGTTCCGGGGCACAGTTTAAGATTTCGACGAAACCAATTTCATTGGAACCGTAATGGTGAATTATATTACGCCGTCGAATTTCGTGGCGATCCGACGTATCATTTGGTCGTGCGAGATCGAAACGCATTGAAATTAATATCGAAAATATAATATAATAATTGGGTTGAAAAAGCTATCTTCTGCATACGATCGAATTAGGGCTTGGGACTAGTTCCATGGTGTTTGGAATAGGGTTATACCATATAGAATGCCAGGCAGCACGTCTTGTTTAGAGTACGTCAATTTTAAGGCGTGAATAGTGCTGGTTAGAAAATCTTTATAAGGACCCCAGGCCCATTAATTTGTAAACCAAATTCTTAAAACCCTAGCCGCCTCTTCTGAAACCCTAGATCCCCTAAAACTGACGACCGACGTTGATTAGACCTCTAGAGGCAGAATTGGCTGAGGTGACCAACTAGGGAAATCTTCGTCTTGATGAGACAAAGTCATCGATCGGTGGGATTGGGTTATCATCAACGGTAGCGGCGACGATGATTGGAACGTGAAGCGGTCGTAGATTTTAGCCGTTTCTCATCGTCGACGGTGCGATGGGGGTGGGCGGAGGTTGTGTTGGGTGCGGCTGGGTCTGGGCGACCCACGATGGGAGTGCGGTGGTCGATGAAGCACGGTGGATGGTGGCGTCGGGTAGAGATCGTTCGCGACCCGGGTGTTGATCGCAGTGGGAAGAAGGGGATTAGGTTTGGATAATTAAGGATAATTAGGCTAATGATGTAATTAAGAAAATAATTATATTATTCAAAATTTGAAATCTTATTAACCTCATAACTATTTCGTACGAGGTCGGATCCAAGCGCGGTCAGTTGCGTTGTACTCATGGAGTTGATATCTACACTTTGGAATTCGATTAGTGAGAATTGGAGCTTGTAGAATTTCAAGCTAAAATCGAATGCCCATTCGATTTTAGTTCAGAACGGAACGTTTCGGTGATAACGAGAATCAAGGTGAGTTTAACTCACATTTATATTAATTATATCATATCAATGATGTTATAACTGTTTATTGATTGTTTGGATGTTAGTTAAAACTGTTTAATTGCTTGTTTGGTTGAATTTCCGTTTGGAAAATGGATAACATATTAATTTGATCATTATAAACGCATATGATGATATATATTACCCACAACCATTGTTTTGCAGGGAAAATATATAGAGAGACCCATAGGGGGTTTCTCACCAATAAATTATTTCTTTTCTTCTTTACGTTGTTATAATTAAATTAAATCTTGATATTCCATTTAACTTGTTAATTGTCGTTATAGCGATTTCGCTATATCGTCATTTATAAAATTTCATCCCCAAAACCCTGTCGTATGAACTTGAGCTTGTGTTTCCGCTAAAAAGAATATTGCAGATTTCGTTAATCATTTTAATTAATGATAATTTAAAATAATTAATCATTTTAACTAATAATTTTGAGATTAATTAACCAATTAATTAAACGAGGATTAAAAATTGGTTTATCTTTAGATTTAATTAATCATTTTTGCTAATGATGTTTTATACTTAATTAATCATTTTAACTAATGATTATTTGAGTTTAATTAATTATTTTAATTAATGATAATGGAGTTTAATTAATTTACTAAACTTAATTAATTATTTTAATTAATGATGATGGAATTAAATTAATTATTTCAATTAATGATAATTGAAATTGGTTAATCATTTTAAATAATGATATTTGGATTTTATTAATCATTTTAATTAATGATTGTTTTAAATTTAATTTATTTTCTTAACTAATGATAGTTGGAATTTAGTTAAATCATTTTAATTGACGATGTTTTATAACTAAATAAATCATTTTAACAAATGATATTTTGATTACTCGTTTTAACTAATGTGGCTTGAATTTAATTAATTCAATTAATTTATGATTATTTGAACTTAATTAATTGTTTTAATTAATGGAATTTGAAATTTACTTATCATTTTAATAAATGATGTTTGAGATGACTTATTCATTTGTAACTAATTATTATTTGAATTTAATTATTCTTCGTAATTAATGATATTTAAAGTGAATTAATCGATTTAATAAAAGTATTAAAGTAAATTTACTAATATAATAAAATTACTTTAATAAACCAATTTAAAGTTAATAAACTGATTTAATACAGATTTTAAAGTTAATTAGCCAATGTTATATAAGTGTTTAGAAATAATTATCTATATTATTAAAGATAATGGATTTGTTTATTTAAAAGAGATATTAAATGTGATTAATTATCTTTCGGATAATTAATAGTGTTTTAAAGTTATAAAAAGGAATTGGAACTCGATTATTGGGATGTTAAGTTGGATAATCTTCTGGGTGTTTGATCTGATGTTGGTTTAGGCCTTCGGGGTCCCGTACTTGGAAAAATCATTCGCTTAACATTTCAACAATCAGGAACTAATTCTAAAAGTGTTTTACCAATGTGGAAATACGGAAATCAAGCACAAGTTCAGTTTTTAAAAGTTAAAGTTCGATTTTGGTTATAGAACAATAGTTCTATAATCGATATCGCTTATATGGAAAGGATCTAGTCGTGCGTTCAACGCTAAACATTAAGGCTTTGACTCGTTTCTATCTCGAAGGTTAAAAATGTCGTCAAGGTGATGCCTAGAGGTAACACTACCTCAACTTGCCCGGCTTCATTTTTAACCAAGAGACAGGACTTGTCTGGAATCAATGAGTGGTGGTAAATATATGAAATTTAATTTCCATATACGATCGTTTTAATTATCCTCGATAGTTGATTTATTATTTATCGAATTCAACTTTCTTTATGGTGTACCGTCACCTTAAAAACGATTTGTTGCTTAATCGAGCTTTGTTATCCTTTGTTGGAAATGACTAAACCCAAAGCGCGAGTGAAAGCCAAGCTATGTGGGGTTGCTCCCATTAGGGTATTTTCACATCCACTCTAGATTGGAATTGATTTTTGTGCATTAAGATGTGAAATACTCGGATTCTCGGTAACCGTTGGCGGGGTCCGTCTTGGACGTGTCTGAGAGCCATCGAAGTTCTCAAGTATATTTCTAGAGGTATACTTTCGGTAAGAGGGGCGCACCCTCCTAGTCATTTGTTGGAAAATTTCCTTTCCTTATTTGATTCGAAAACCCTGAATATGTTTTTGCTTTAAATTGCCACGAGTAGAGCCAACTCCTCATTACGGCATTTAAGTGTTTATTTAGTCCATTCAATCGAGTTTGGACTGTTACCTTGTTTAGTCCACTCTATCAAGTTGGACAGTTACCTTGTTTAGTCCACTCTATCAAGTTAGACTGTTACCTTATTTAGCCCATTCTACCGAGTTTGGACTGTTACCTTATTTAGTCCATTCTATCAAGTTAGACTATTTTCCTTGTTCTATCCATTCTGCCCAGTTTGGATTTTACTTGGTTTATTCCCATTCTTTCAAGTATGGTTTAATATTATATATGCTCATTCATATTTGGATTTGTTTCTTGATATTTATTTCTGCTCTTGCCTGTATGGATGTTATTCTTGTGAGGAAAAAAACCCGTTCCGCGTTAGCGGCGTGGTCTCACAGAACTTTTATATAAGTTCTCCATTATTCGAGTTATCTCACGCTGGTATTTCCAGACTGATCCGGGTGTTCTTTATTTATAATGCTCGGGTTAGACTGAGTATTTTCCCAGGTTGTCTTTGAAGTTTTGGAGATCATGGAGGGGTGTTGAAGATTCACCTATCGTAGTATTTTATTTTCCGCTGTATTATATAGTTCACCTATCGGCATTTGTAAGATCAGGATTTTATACTGTCCAGCTGATAAGGTTTGTTTTTAACTCTGACATACTATGTATGTTTGGTGTGATAGTTTCTACTGTCTTGGTTAGATTATATATTATTGATTTCGCTGTGAGATTCTATTTTTCTCTGTTCTCCGTTCTTTTCTTTTTTATTTACCCTGACAATCTTCCCTTTTGTCGATTGGATGTGCGACATTGGAACACAGCGGTAGTGTTTGGTGTTGACTTTCGATGGTCAAAAAGGAGGGTCGTTACTGAATTGTTGGACAGTAATCTAATGAATGGGTTGGGCGTTGGATATATATTCAGTAAGGAGCACCGATGCAAGATGTCAAGAACCATCGTACTGTGATTTGATGAATGGGCTGGGCTTTAGATTTATATTCGGCTAGGAATACCATTGCATAGATGGAGAGAACCAACAGATAGTGATTTGATGAATAGGCCGGGCACTAGGTGTATATTCAGATAGATGTAACACAAGCAAGTAGCTGATGTATAGTTTGGTGGTCTACTATTGTGACCATATACTAGAGATACCTCTAGGAATTGCTCTATTTCACTACGCTTCGCCTATAAGTGGAACTTTCATAAACTATAATTGGACATATAAAATAACTTAAAATGTAAAATAACTAGCTTCTTATATATAACACACACTAAGGAACACCCCTATGTGCATGATATAACTGAACTTCAATCACTTGTTAACTACATACCACTAGTGATATAATTCATTCACCATACTTTGTCCGATCCCTTATAACACCTTGTAAAATAAATAGTAATTAATAAATAATTATTAATGCTCAAAAATGGAATTTGATAAAGTGTTGGAATTTGACCATGAAACTTGCACCATTGAATTCGTGGAGATTTTTTGAACAACTTTCATATATAAAGTTTTGCGCTCGGAGTTCAAACGAAGATGTTATAAGCATTTGAAGTTTTCAAATCTAAAATAATCAAAAAGGAATATATGGAAATAAATAATATAATAACGCGTGGAACCCACCGATCGACCTCCTCCTTGGGCTAGTCGACCGCTAGCGGTAGACCGGTAAAAGAGCAGTGACTAGGGTTGAACCTTGGCCTAACGGTCTGGATTTAATTAATTAAAATATAATGGATAAAATTGATTTGAGTACTAAGAAATGCAGGCCTAGCCCCTCATCTTCACATATTTTATGATCAGAGCAGCGGAGCTCTACCATTTTTCTTTCTTCATTATTACTAGGAATCATATAAATACTATATTATATATACATATATAGACACACAAAAAAAGGAGACGGGTGGAAAATAAAAGAGAAGAAGAGAAGGAGTGCATCAATTCTACGAAAAAGGTAAATTCTATAATTATAATCTATATTCCGCTTAACTCAAATCTCCTCTTAGATCTGTAATTCTAATGGATATGTACATATATTGTTATACATATTTTTGGATTGAAAAGGGAAAAGGAGTCAATTAAAGGGATGAATTAAGATTTGGAAAATTTGTACGCTAGAATGGTGAGTGGAAAATTATATGATATATATATAACACTAAAATTTATATCGTTGAATTTTATTTAATTGTTATGCCTAAGTAAGATCTGTTGAGTTGTAGGTTTAAAATGAACATATTCAATTGAAATCTTGTCTATATTTTCTGTAATTAGGTAATTGGAATGGAATGGTATGCACAACCTAATTTGAGTGGAAATCAGTCTCTAAATTTGTTAAAATAGAATGTTGATAAGAATATAAAATTTATTAAAAATTTATGATAACTGGGTTGAAAATTGTAAGTATTAATTTAGATTGCCGTAATTTGACTTGGAATGTGAATTCGATTTTTTAACATGTTGGGGGCGTTGTGGATACAATTTAGTTGTATCTATTTCCATATAATTTTCCATAAATAATCTAATTCCACAACTATGTATATAAAGTGCATCGTTTGGAACAATAAGAAATATATCAAAATGAAAGAGATGTGTAAAGTACAGATGTTCTTCTCCATAGTTTGCACAGTCTACTTTAATAAGATAAATGAGATACTTCCTTGTAATTTCATATGGAGTAAAAGGTCTCATTTTTAGGTAATTTATGGAAAGTTGTAATGGTAATCCTTTTTGGAAAGGATAGCTTTAATATGTCAAACTGTAGAAATGAATGTTCTTTAGCTAATGTATATATAATTATATTCTGAAATTCCTAAGCGTATGAATTAATGAGTTAGAAATAGGAATACACACATACACGTATTACCACGTATACCGATTAAAAATATAAATATACGTAGGGTAATGGATGAAGTACATAATTTACAGTCACCAGAACGTTGTGCTGACCCCCTCCTTATTACAACCCACAAGATAGATTTAGAGGGACAAGCTTCTAATGCAAGGCGAGAATAGTAGATGAAGAAGTCTTCTCATTCAAGCTCGGCACTGACGAGGCAACTTAATATCCAAGGAATAATATTGATTCCAAGGTAGTATCCTTAGTCAGTATATATATATTCTATTATATTTTTTATTCCATTGTAAGTTTATGTAGATATCCCTCTGATATACTTATGTTTATTACAGGTTATCAACACTAAGATTCGTACCCTAATGGACTTAGGTTTTAATTTTTCCGACCCATTAAGGTACATGTGTTACATTTGGTTTTAGAGCTTAGATTAGTCGATCATAGGAATTAAGGTATGCTGAGAGAACATATTTATATTTTTACACACACAGATATATATATATATATACACACACATATATATATATAATACTCCAAACTCTATGAATTCCGACTATGGAAGTAGTTGCAACCATATTCTAAAAAGATGGGCGAGCAAACTATGAGTTGGAACAATAGATTGAGTTAAATTTATACACGTACCCCGATTAACCCACAAAGTGTAGGCTGTAAAGTAAGGCATTGACCAAGAAATGCAAGAGCGTATAGAAGGACTCCTATTAACTGGGTTTTTAACCCAGCAAAATTAAATAGGAGTTAGAACATCTAGGCCAAGTCAAAACAACTCAAGAATCAACTAAAAGGACCAGAAGGATAGGCCAAGAAGGACTCAAGAGGAAATACACAAAAATTGGCTTAGGGGATGGATCACCTATGGATCGCTAGCGATCCATAAGGACCGCTCATGGATCTTTCAAACCTCTTGCATCATGAACCAGTATCTTTTCTGGAGATGTTTTCCAAGTTTCATGACATCCCAAGCAACCTAATTCGAGAAGTGAGCATTCATCTGATTCCAGTCGTAGTTCAATCCAACATGTACATGAATCATCAGCAAAACTAGGCAACTAGCTACCAAATTATATGTAGAGCACCTACATAAGACATAGAGTACAACCTAAAGGAAATGGTTCAAAATTTCCTTAAGTACATGGATCGCTAGCAATCCATCAAATTACGTTGGATTGGTGCGAAATTTTCAATGCACTCTAGTATCATCAAGTGTAGGCTTCTGGCAAAGCTGCCTAGTCCAATAGCTCTCCAACCCCTATAAATATAGTCCCACTTGCAACATAAACTGGATCTTATGGACTGGTTGTTGGAACTCTGCAGAGATGATTCTTCACTCTTCTTCTCCCATACAATAGTCATCTAGGGGTTGATTATGATTCTCCAGTGAAATCATGTGCTTGTGACTTGATCTAACTTAGAAGATTCAATCATACTGTAATCCGATTCAACTTGTAATAACAGTCAGTTAATAGAAAGTTATAAAGTGGATGTAGGCTTCATTAACAGCCGAACTACTATAAAAATCTTCTTGTCTTTTTACTATTTCTGCTCTTTTTATATTTATTTTCAACATTATTGCTCTGTAGGAATAGGGCTGGTGCTTTCACACTTAATCCACGGTGTTGATCCATTTTTTAGTTAACATTTTGGTGCTTTCACTGAGAACCCAACTCAGACTTAGATCTAACTATCTACTTTGGATCAGATAGGTTCAGAAGTTAGATCCTCAATCTCTACTTAGAAGATTTGCTGCTGAGAATCAATTGCACCAGGAAGAAAGAGAACTGCCTCTAGAAGATTCATAGGAGCTACCATTGTTGGTGAAGAAACAAACCCTCAGCAAATCAAAGTCAACAACTCTAACAGCCTGCTATTAGGTGTTAACTCTAGAGATCAGATTCCAATATCCTCCACGTAGCGTGAAGTTGTGACTAAGGGAGAATTGAACAAGATGGTTGATGAAATTAACCAGAAAATGGCAAACAATCAAAAAGCTCTTATGGATAAGATAGATGCTCTCTTAGTGCTCCAATCACTAACTACTCCCAGATCATTGCGTGAAGCCGTGGCTGCTACGAAGCAAGACAATCTTCTGTTTCCAGCTTGAACGGAAGAAATAGAAGACAAAAGCAAAAGCAAAAGGAAGCAATGGGCGGAGTTCCAAGAATCACGATGGAAGAAAACATTAACACTCCACCCATTGCAAAAGCACCTACTGCAAATCTGAACTTAGAAGTGAAAACTCCACAGGAGGATGTACTAGTGGCGGATACTGACTCTGAGGAAGAGTGACTTAAGGATGGTGAACTGAACTCAAACGATCAAACTCCACCCATAAGACCAACCGCCTGCCAACGGACCTCTGTAAGAGTGACTCACTCAAAGAGTGGAGAGCCTAGGCTTCAGCCAGCCAACCAAGACCGTTTGCAAAGACAAACACTTGGCACAGCTACTGGCAGCTGACCTACGGATGAATGGACAAGTGAGGCATACATTGCAGACATGGTCAGACGCTTGATGGAAGAAAGCAAGGGTAGAAAGGACGATGATTGGGGTTCCGCTTTGAGCTGAACTCCCTTCACCGATAGTATCTTGAGGGCAGAATACCCCAAGAAATTCACCATGCCACCAGCTATGCCCTCCTACAATGGAACTACTAACCCTCAACAGACTTGTACAAGTACATTTGGAATATGGATGGTGCAAGGGCAACAGATGCAGTTCGTTGTAGATGTTCCCCCATCTATGTGGAATTAGTCGCCTCCATGTAGTTTACCAGGCTCCTTCCATGATCTATCTCAACCTTTGACGATCAAGCTAGGAAGTTCTTAAAACAATTTAGACTGCATAAGGCTCAGCTAAAGGACGTGATGTCTCTGTCCGGTTACTTCCAAGGACCCAACGAATAATTAAAATCATTCATGAACCACATTAACATAGCTGTCACCAAAGTGAGCAATCCAATTAAGGATATGATTTTCATGGCTTTAGTCTGCTCAATCCATCCAGAGGTAGATTTTGGGAGATGGATTAAAATGAAGCAACCAACCACCATGAAAGAATTCAATCGAAAGGCTAGTCGGTACTTAAGATTGGAAGAGGCAAATATGTTAGAAGGTAAAAATACCAATATGCGACCAAATGAACAGGTTCAGAGTAACGTGGCGGTCAATCAAAACGGCAAGAAACTCTGAAGTAACTACTGGGAAACATAGGGACCATAAAAGGAAGAACTAGCATCAGAACACCAGCAAGGGCAACAAAGGCGGAAAGAAACTCCGAGGTCTGAAACGTGGAGAATACACTCCGTTGAATGACAGCTTGGAGAATATTTACCTAGCAACTCAGGGAATAGAGAAGTACCAGAATCCGCCTTGGAAAGAAGAGTCTGAGCAACAAAGGATATCGGGGAAGTTCTGTCACTTCCACAAAACCCACGGTCCTAACACAAACGAGGTTCGCCATTTTAAGAACGTTAACAAAGAACTGATTAGAGAAAACAAGCTCCAACGGTATGTGAAGAAGCCTCGAAATTCAGATCAGCCAACCGGACCTCATGCTCCTAACACCCAAGGAAATCAATCTGGATCTAGCGGAGAGGGATCCAAGCGAGCTGAACAGAGGCTTGTCATCAATACCATTTTGGAAGGTCCTCATCCGCCACAGAAAAGTTGGGGCAAGATGGAAAGATATGCTACTTCACTCAAACATGCTCCAAAGGAAACTTGCTTCGCAATCGAGGATGAGACCCCTGCTAGATAGCAGAGGATTCTCAATGATGACATCATATTTTAAATCCGGGGTAGTAAAGGAATAAAAGCTCCAACTTTAGATCAGTGGTGGTGACGTTAGGAATTGGACCCGCTGTTGTGTGACGGGTGTTGGTCGATACCGGAGGATCAGTAAACATTATGTTTCGACATACGTTCAACCAAATGAATCTTAACATGAAGGACATCTCTATGTACCAAACCAAAATCCAAGGATTCACCGGCCATCCACCATAACCAGTCGGCATAATTGATCAGCTTGTTGAACTCGGAACAACAGATCGGAGTGAGGTTCTCACCCAAACCTTTGTGATAATTGAAGAGACGTCGACCTATAATGCATTCTTGGGACAACCAGCCCTCATTGATTTTCGAATTGTCCTAGCACAATGGTGTCTTACACTTAAATTCCTTATAGAAAATGGAGTTGGAATGATAAAAGGAGACCAGAATGTCACAGGGGAATGCTACATCGCTGAATTGCGTGAAACAAGAAAGAAAGAAAAGAGGAAGAATATGGAGAAAACTCTCTACATTCGTGAACCGTCTGCATAGCAATTACAGAACCGCCCCTGGCTTGGGGACCATAGATGATTCAATATGGATATGGACCCTGGAGTTCAAGGGAGGAACGGGCAGTATCGGCAGAGTTTACGGTGCCTGTCCCTATAGACATGGATGATCCGACACGGGTACTAAAAATAGGATCACATCTTGGAACCAAGACACAACAAGAATTAGTCAAGTTTCTTCGTGCCAATCTGGACGTGTTCGCTTGGGCAGATTCTAATATGTATAGGATATCGCCGAAGATAGCATGTCACGTACTTAATATCGATCCCAAATACACTCCAGTAAAGCAAAAGAGGCGTACCTTGGGACCAGAACGATCTACTGCACTAAGAGAGGAAGTGGATAAGCCATTGGAAAACGGCTTCATTTGCGATGCAACCTACCCCGTATGGTATCAAATTCGGTTTTAGTAAATAAGGCCAATGGTAACTGGTGGACTTGCATTGATTACGCAGACTTGAACAAAGCCTGCCCAAAGGAAAGCTTTCTATTGCCCAAGATCGATCAACTTGTTGATGCCACGGCGGGCTACGAGCCACTATCATTTATGGATGCCTACTCGAATACAACTAAATTATGATGCATGAACCCGATCAAGAGAATACTAGTTTCATTACCGACCTCAGATTATATTGGTATTGAGTCATGCCCTTTGGACTAAAGAATGCAGGGGCAACCTACCAACGACCGGTAAACACAATGTTCAAAGATCGGATCGAGAAGACGATGAAAGTATACGTGGATGACTTGCTTGTCAAATCACGCGTATTAGAGAATCACTTAGACAACCTAGTAGAGATGTTCGAAATATTGCGAAAATATGAAATGAAGCTCTACTCATTGAAATGCTCATTCGGTGTCACTTCTCGAAAATTCCTTGGTTTCATCATAAATGCAAGGAGCATTGATGCTAATCCGGAATAGGTTATTGCCCTAAGGAACGTCAAATCTCCTATGACCTAAAGGGAATTGCAAAGTCTAAATGGAAAGGTTGAAGCGCTGAGCAGATTCATCTCCCGAGCGATTGACAAATGCATACCGTTCTTCCATGCGTTAAGAAGGGAAAGAAGAATTTCGAATGGAACGAAGCCTGCTAGACAGCCTTTGAAGAATTACTCCATCACATGGAAACCTCGCCGGTCTTATCTAAGCCGATAAATGGGGAAGATTTGTTTGTTTACCTTGTTGTATTGACTCATACTCTGAGTGAAGCATTGGTACGTGAAGAGGCTAGGGTCCAACAACCCATCTAACATATCGTAAGCGTTTCACCGGAGCTGAAAAGAATTACCCGAAATTGAAAAAACTCACCTATTGCCTATTGATCGCGTGAAGGAAGCTACGACCGTACTTCCAGGCTTATCCCATCTAGGTGTTGACAGATCAACCTCTGAAATAGGTGTTGTGTCGCCCAGAGACATCAGGTCGACTTCTGAAATGGAATATCGAGTTAAGCCAATATGAAATCACTTATCACCCATGAAAAGCTATCAACAGAAAAGCTCTGGTAGATTTCATCGCCGAATTTATCGAGCGGGATAGTGAAGAAGAAAGCATTTCGGACATGGTGCCATAGTGAAAGTTTTTTTGTCGATGGTACGTCAAATTAATTCTATTCAGGTGCAGGGGTGGTACTCCAAACCCTCAGAGGACGATCTGTTTGCTATGCTCTGAGACTGGAATTTCCTACCACCAATAATGAAGTAGAATACGAGGCTTTGATGGTAGGATTAAAAATCATTAAAGAATTAGTTATAAAAGCTGTGCATATCTACAGTGATTCCCAGCTAATCATCTTTCAAGTGAAAGGGGAGTACCAAGCAAGGGGCAATCTCGCCCTCTACTTGTCAAAAACGTGGGAATTGCTATAGGACATTGAGCACTACACTTTAAGTCATATTACGAGGAAATAGAATATACAAGCGGATCACCTAGCCAAACGAACAAGTTCCGGAGATGCCCAGTCAATGTGACTGGCCCCAGTCGAAACGTTTACATTACCCAGCATAGATGATATGGATATCTATTAGATTATGGAAACTGTAGAGGAAGAACAATCATGGATGACGCTGGTTAAAGATTACATGATCGAACGTACACTCCTCAGGGATCGGAACGAGCAAAAGAAGCTACTCCGGAAGACACCATGGTTTGTCTTGCAGGATGGAATTCCTTACAAAAAGGGATTCTCTACTTCCCTACTCAAATGTGTAACCAACAATGAAGCCAAAAAGATCCCTAGGGAAGTCTATGAAGGTGATTGTGGAAACCACATTGCAGGGCAGACTCTAGCGAAGAAGATTCTCCGATACGATTACTTCTGGCCATTCATCAACCGTGACGCAGCAGACGATGCCAAGCGATGTGTGCAATGCCAAAAGTTCTCCAAAATACATAGAACTCCATCCATAGAACTTACGCCAATAGTTAGCCTATGGCCATTTGCAGTCTGGGAATTGACCTGATTGGCGGGCTCCCAATTGTTAAAGGAGGGGCCAAATATGAAATCGTTGCTATGGATTACTTAACAAAATGGGCCGAAGCGGAACCACTGGCTACTATTAACACTAAGAATGCAATCAACTTTGCCACTAAAGATATTATTTGTAGGTTTAGAGTGCCATAAAAAATCATCACAGATAATGGAACTCAATTCGAAAGCACCGAATTCAAGGACTTTTGCAAGCATTTTCGCGTTGAAAAGAGTTTCTCCACGCTAGCACACCCTCAAGCAAACATGCAAGTAGAAGCGGTAAACAAAATCATCAAGTCCACCATCAAAAAACGGCTGATGAGATCCAACAGAAACTGGGTTGATGAGCTCCCACTTGCACTATGGGCTTACCCGACGACGCACAAGTCAGCAACTGGACACTCACCATTCGCCCTAGCATATAGATCCAAAGCAATGATCCCGATTGAATTGGAAGTTCTCTCTCATCGGAAATGACACTTCAATCAAAAAGAGAATGAGCAGCTCATGCTCGAGTCATTGGATCTGATTGATGAAAAACGAGAGGAAGCCGAACTAAGGATCACGACTCACTAGAAAAGGTAACACGGCACTTCAACTCAAAGGTCTACAACAATACCTTCAAAGTGGGAGATCTCATCCTAAAATGGATCTATCCGTCTCCAGGAAGATTCAGACCAAACTAGGAAGGGCCTTACTCAATCGGGCAAAAGCTGAGAGATGGCACTTTCAAGCGGACCACAGTTGATGGAATTCAGAGTCCGCATGCTTGGAACAATGACTTGCTCTGGCATTACTTTATTTAGCTTTTATCTACGTATTTCCTATTTTCGCAAACAAGCCGCCTGACTACACTGGGAGCGATGTAAATAGGCAAAATTTGCTATACTTTCTATTTTGTTAATGAAATCTCTTTAGCTTCTTGAACCATTAAAACCGCGTTCGTATAAATTACTCGCCAGGTCAGTGAAAGTAAACTGACTCAAAAATCATTCATTGGCTACTTGAGGAAGTGAAACCACACCCAAGTACACTCCGCCTACTTGCCAAGTCGACAAAAGTAAATCAACCCAAAATAAAAGCCACGCATTGCATAAGCTGCGCATACTCTTAAAAGCCGCGCACTCCCAAAAAGCCGCGCATTTCGTAAGCCACACACACTCTTAAAAGCCGTGCATTTCGTAAGCCGTGCACTCTCAAAAAGCCATGCATTTCATAAGCGCGCACACCCTTAAAAGCCGCACATTTCGTAAGTCGCTCACTCTCAAAAAGCCATGCATCTCGTAAGCCGTGTACTCTTAAAAGTCACGCATTTCTTAAGCCGTGCACTCTCAAAAAGCCATGCATTTTGTAAGCTGCGCACACTCTTAAAAGCCACGCATTTCATTAGCCATGCACTCTCAAAAAGTCGCACATTTCGTAAGCTGCGCACATTCTTAAAAGCCGCACATTTCGTAAGCCGCGCACTCTCAAAAAGCCACGCATCTTGTAAGCTGCACACTCTTGAAAGCCGCGGATTCCGTAAGCCGTGCAAGCATTACTTGATGTTGCTCTGGCACCATCAACAAGCCTTTAAGGTTTTCTAAGTACCAATATTGTCCTCGTAACACCGGGAAACTCATCTATTATAGAACTAACAAGGATTAACTCCCACTAGAAAAAATAGTTGACGTGAGTCCAACAATGTCACAAAACTAGAGAACGACAAAGAACTCCGATCATTAACCGATAAAATCTCTGGAGTTGAGACATTCGAGTCACAAGTTCCAGAAGATAGGAACCGCAAAGCAGATTCGGCTACAGACATTTGAGGAATCGCTCGGATCAACCAGTCATTTGTCAAGTGTTCGGAGAAAACAACTCTGTGGAGTAGGGGGCGCGCACACACTAACACTTAGTTGAAAGGAAAACTACTCCACCGTCCCGTTCCATCGAACAAAGAAATTTTGCAATCACAACGGATCTAGTTATAAAATTGAAAAGAAATGCATACATGATGCGTGGAATAACTGAAATAAAGGCAACGTATACCGTAAAACATGGCACGACAATGTGAAGTATAGAAATTATAGAACAAGCAATCGTGTCATGTACACACACAAGTGGTATAAAAACAAGCTAAGTATGTGATAAATAAGGAAGAACACAGAAGAGATAACAGTAGAAACATTAATCTTTTCATTCCTTATAACATTTCTGTTCAAAGTCAAAATGTGGGGGCTGTACCCACACAATATCGGCCAACAAAAAGAAAAGTACAGATGCTACAACAACAAAAGTAATAAGTGCAGACTCTGCACTTGTACAAAATAAATGTCAAACAAATCAGAATGTTACAAAATCTGGCTCCACTATCACTCGAGCCTGTCAGTGTTTCTTGCCACCACTTCCTTTCCCGCTTTTGGTCGAAAGTTTCTTCTTCCCCTCAGCATTCCCACCAGGAGTTGTATCACTGCCAGTGATATCAATTATAGGCTCTATGCCAATGTCTCCTCCTTGTTCTTCAACCCCCTTGGTCTTGCGCTTGCGGGACTTGCAGGAGCTCCTCGAATACTTTCTCTCCTCAATCTTTTCCTTCTTAACTGCCACCATCTGCTGTTCAGTTTTACTTTGCTGGCTAGCTTTGTCTATCTGCTCTCGAGGGTCAGCTGCTGCTAAATCACCCTCCAGAGATATGGAAGGGTCGTCTAGGCCTTGCAACGCGGTGATCTTCTCAGATTTCGGCCCTATTTGCGAGCCAGACACGGGCGTGGTGATCAAAGCAGCTACAAAAACAAACGTTGAGCAATTGAAATGGCAGTAAGCCCCGGGAATGGAGAAATTGTCAGTTTGATGAGCAAAGAAGATGGATTTATAAGATAAAAAAGGAGAGCATTCAATTCATCTTGTTCTTGCGATGTGAGCTGAAAATCCTCAAACTCAGGAGAAACAAGATAGTTACCTACATCAGAAGTGTGACCGTGAATCTCAACATCATACTCCCCACCGTTTCCTTCTCTGGATGGTTGCATAATCTTTGGCAAAGTTTCAAGACCACCCAAGGCTTAAGAGATAGCTGCTAAAGGGGCAAACAACAAAGAAGCACCGGCTGAAGCTGGAATGATTCCAGTCTGATCATGAGGCTGCTTGGATGATTGGCCAGGCCCAAAATTAAGAGGCTCTAACAGTGCTTTAGCAGCTGTAGTTGTTGCCGCATCGGCGGCTTCTCGCTCCCTTTCAACCCGAATAATCTCTTGGCCCCCTACCGAAGCCTTCTTTTATTCTTCGTTAAGATAGGCATCCTCCAACTCTTCTTTAGTGTACAAATCCCCTTTTCTTGGAAACAGGCCAGGACTTCTTTCCAAACCACAGCAAGAGTACACGGGAATTTAGGGCCCAGATAATAGAGATCGCCCTGGTGCAACAAGGGGTTGACGTAGAAGTTCAAGATGGTGTCATCCATTTTCACCATCTTCCTTTCTAAGGTATCTTGCAGCTCCAAGTAGTCTGCCGTCACAGCAGCATTCTCAACTTCAACTTTGGTCTTTTTAACGTTGAGTTGCGCAACTTTTTCTCAAAGAAAAGCAATCACTTGAGCCTAGTTAGAGATGGTCATATCTCAGGATTCCACCGTTCCTACATAATTAGCAATTGTCTTCTTGTGAGCTTCGATAGTTTCATCGTGACCAACAATAGTTCTCTTCTAAGCATCGATGATCTCATCTCGAATTTCAAGCTACTTTTTTAGCTTGACCTCATAGCATGAGCTTTCCTACTTTTGTCTCTGAACATGATCTCAATTTTCGCGTGAGCATCTTTCAATTCCTTTGGCAAACTAGCATTGCTCTTGCTCTCTCGAATGGCAGCATCTCTCTCTTTTGTCAATTGATCAATTCTGGCATCACATTTCGACAACATCCTTTTGTAATCATCCTTTTTTGACTCGGAGGAAAGGATCTCTTGATAGTTGTTACGATTTGTGTCCACTAGCTGCTTACATAATTTCTCCCATCCTTCAGCTTGATCCAAGTCGCTCTGAATCACCTGGACATGGGGCATATAAGAATCCTTATGAATCGGATGTAGGTCACGATCGAATTTAACTCCCTTTAGGAACCATATGGGGAGCATGGCTTCAAGCTTAGGTGGACCAAATGGAAAAATATAAGCGGGCCTCCTACGAGGGCGTGAATAACCAGAAGCAAGCATAACATGAGTTGACGAAATCTGGTTTGATGGAGCACCTTAAACAGTAGAAGTCGGGACCTCAATTCTGATAGAAATTGGAGCTGGGGCAAATGGATGGTGCTCGAAAGGATGAGGATCATGATCCACTTTTGACATTTTGGATGGCTCTTTCCGATCATCAAAAGTCTTTCTCTTCAAATATTCACCCCTGTAAACTCTGCCCCGGTCCCTATCATCCCAACGACGAGCTTCAGCTTCCAGATCTTTTATCCTTCTCCAATCTTCCTTAGTTTCTCAAGGCTGGTGGCGTCTTGAAGTCCGTCTCGACCCACGTTGTGCATCTGCAAATTGTTCAAGGACTTTATAAAGTCCACGACCTCCAATAGTACCTAATAAAAAAATATGAAGTAACTTTAGCGACAGAAAATGAGCTCAAATAATGCATATATGAGTGTATATGACCCATTGGAGTGTGTGATGTGTCGTAGCGGCCTAATAGGACTTCCCAAACCGGGTTGGAAAGGGACTACAGTGGGAGTCTGGCTAACTCTATAAACAGCATGACCATGGTGAGAAGGTAATCCCTCGAACTCGGAATCATCTCCCATGCGTTTTGTGATGCCCACATAAACATTACTCAAGTCCCCAAAGTTGATATTGGTTTCCTTAGGCGGAGAACCACAAAGTCGTTCAGCTGTTATGGAGCATCTTTAGCAATAATCTCTTATGAAAGCGAATCTGGGAGAGTGGGACTCATTCTTGGAGTTTCATCACATGATTCAAAATCCCTTCACTGGAACTTGCATCAAATTCCTCAACGCTAGAGGAAGAATCAAAGCTACTCCAGCTCTCACTATCACCTTCCTCCATTTCTACGTTCATCGCAGCCTTGCCTTCTCGCTGTTTGAACTCCTCTTCCTCCTCCTCCTCGATCGAGGGCATTCTAATCGGACTATTGGTTCTGATCGTAATGCCCTTTCCTTCACGGATTTCCTCAGTTGATCCACCGGATGGACCTTCTCTTCCTGGTAGACCATCCTCTTCAGAATCGTGCGATGAAGAAGTGGAACGTGTTTGAATCCTGGAACGGGTAGGGGACGGAACTTCAATGGTGACGGCAGATCTCCCAAGATGCAACAATCCATACCGATGTAAATTCTCATCTGTTAGCAAAGATTTGACCAATCTCTCTCTAGCATCTATGGTCTTTAGAGTATGGAAGTTGGGATCAAGTGATGGATCTTTATTTGGCCTCGGAATAACTGCAAGGAGTATTCAGTCTACAAAAGCCCCGCACCATCATAGTAGATCTCAATAAGTGAACATAAAACTTACCCCCCATCATCCAAAGATGATTAAATCCTTTAGGACATCTAACGAAGAAATATTGGGTCTTGAACCGGGACAAGTTACTTTGGAGCTGCAGTAAGATTTTGCTATTTCTTTAAGCCTTAATAATAAGAAGAGAAGGACATTCATCTCCCTTCTTGAATGAGAGGAAATATCTCAGCTCATCGAAGCTTGGGGCACGATCTGAATATCCGCATAAACAAAATGTGAAGACAAGTCAAAATTGCGTATCCGTTGGGATGAATCTGAAATGGAGCTATTCCCAAATTCAGAAGAGTCTCTCTCAAGAAATGATTGAATAGGGGCACTGCACCATTCAAGCACAGGCACCGATGGCAGGCAGTTTACCTCGAAGGTGGCATGAGTGCAAACTCGTTTTTCAGTGGAAGGCGCACATCATCATCCGGAATGCCATGCTATAAACAAATATTGTGCAGAACTTTAGCACAAATTATAGTGGAAGCTCTCTCCGGAGGGTTGAGTAAAACTCTAAAGTTCGGAGGGATTCAATCAACAACCGGACCAACTGGCAACAATTGACCATATTCAGCCGGTGGTGCCAAAGAAGTAGACACAGTTAGAACCGTTTGCGAAGGCATAACTGATGTCGATTCTGCTCCCAAGAGTGTCGAGCTTCCTCCACTGGATTTACGTCAGGATAACGAATGCTTCATTCTATATAATAGAACTTGTATCCGACGTGGTCAGGTAATTCTATTTATAACTAGAAATACCCCTATGTTTAACGCTTGAATTCTGAAAATATGTTGACTTGTGCCAACTTGTCGGATTCCAAGCGTTGACTGGGGCAAGTGCAGTGTGTTATCTATATGGGATGGGCTCGGGGTCCTGGACACTACGAACGTTCTATCCTGTGTAGAAAGTTCACTCGTAGTGGAGAAACGAAAAAGCTTTTCATATCATTCATTGAAGTTATTGCTTCTACAATTACCCGTTATCGGTCTATGATCGATAACAGATCCATTGTCCAAAGCGATATGGAAAGCTCGTTCTATTTTCAGGTACACCGAGTGTGCGATAGTAAAAATAATCTAGGATGATCAAATCCATAGTAAACCACCTCGACGGAGCCATCGAGACCATGAGCTAATCAATTTTTATTTAATGAACGAAGATGGTAGAATATGTCAAGTGCAGGGCACAAATCCACCATCTACCTCCAATAAATCACAATCAACCTGCTTCGTTCACCATTCTCATCGATCACCCCAAGCTCATTGGCAATCACCACCAACATGGTAACCACGTCATCACCAACCTTAACTCAAAAAGCAAATCTGCTCGACTTCATGTTGCCGGCGATCCAAGCTAGGTTGGCAGCGATTCAAGCAAGCGACGATCAGGCACTGGGGCTTGGCTCAGGGTGATGGCAGAGTTAATTAAAGTCGGCGGTAGAAAGCTCCAGCGATGGAGATCAACGACGGTGGCAGTGAAGGCAAACTTAGGGTTTGGACACGGTTAGCTCGGGTCGCAAGAAGAATGGCTCGGGTCGTAAGAAGAGCACATGATGGTGAGAAGGGTCAGCTCAAATGAAGTTAAATAGGAGTTTAATTTAAGAAAATTTGCTAAGTCTATGGATCGCTAGCGATCCATCGAGTTGCAACCGATCTTCTCCAAATTTTCCTAGCATGATCTATATGTTGTTTGCAAGCATCATGAAAGTTATGGGTATCGATATTGATTTATTATTAGGAGCAACGATGATCGCATCGAAAACTCAACAGACGGATGAATAGCCAAAGTTAAATTTACATGATAACCTCAACACGATCGATTAAATTTCACAAAATGGAAACTCAAAACCAGTTATTTCCAAAGCACACCTTGTTTCCAACGAAGGTGCACTCCGAGGGAAAATGTTAATCGGGTTTTTAACCCAGCAGTATTCAATAGGAGTTAGAACATCTAGGCCAAGTCAAAACAACTCAAGAATCAACCAAAAGGACCAGAAGGATAGGCCAAGATGGAATCAAGAGGAAATACTCAAAAATAGGCTAGGGGGATGGATCGCTAGCGATCCATCACCTATGGATCGCTAACGATCTATAAGGATCGCTCATGGATCTTTCAAACCTCATGCATCGCGAACCAATATCCTTTCTGGAGATGTTTGCCAAGTTTCATGACATTTCAAGCAACCTAGTTCGAGAAATGAGCATTCATCTGATTCCATTCATAGTTCAATCCAACCTGTAAATAAATCATCACTAAAACAATGAAACTAGCTACGAAATTATATGGAGAGCGCCTACATAAGATATGGATTACAACCCAAAGGAAACAGTTCAAAATTTCCTTAAGTACATGGATCGCTAGCGATGCATCAAATAACGTTGGATCGGTGCGAAATTTTCAATGCACTCTCGTATCATCAAGTGTAGGCTTCTGGCAAAGCGGCCTAGCCCAATGGTTCTCCAACCCCTATAAATACAGTCATACATGCAACATAAACAGGATCTTCGGGACCGGCTGCTAGAACTCTATAGAGATGATTCTTCACTCTTCTCCTCCCACATAATAGTCATCTAGGGGTTCATTGTGATTCTCCAGTGAACTCTTGTGCTCATGACTTGATCTAACTTACAAGATTCAATCATATTATAATTTGATTCAACTTGTAACAACAGTCAGTTAATAGAAAGTTATAAAGTGGATGTAGGCTTCATTAACGACCGAACCACTAAAAATATTCTTGTCTTTTTACTATTTCTGCTCTTTTTACATTTATTTTCTATATTATTGCTTTGTAAGGACAGGCCTGGTGCTTTCACACTCAACCCAGGATGTTGATCCATTTTTTAGGTTAACAACTTCTAAAGCTGGATGGTACTCGATTTATTTATTGGGCCTGGACTGCCCTATGATAATGGATTTTGCTGGATTTCTGATTAAAGACGTATATTTCATCCTGATAGATGAGAAGTAAGAACCTATATATTGTAGGCATCCGGAAGTAAGATGTGAAGAAGGATCGAGCAAGTTCATATGTGAAAGTGTACATTAACTACCATAAGATGATAGTCGAATTTGGATATGTTCTTAATGAAGATGGGTTAAGAATGAGTAGAAAAGAAGGAAAGTCCAAAGGAAAGGACAAATAGAAGTCCATTTTCATGTCCAACCCCTTGTGAAAGAATTTAACAAAAAGATTTTGAAAGTTTCTTGAAATGTTTGGTATTGGATGGTAAGGATTGGATGTAAAATTGGTAGGGATTGGATGTAAAATTGGTTGAACCATACTCCTACTCATAGGAGTGTGGAAATTATTGTGTGAAAAAAAGATTTTTGATTTTTGAAAACTTACATACATGTAGAACTGCCGATACATACAGGTTGTTGCATCATATTTCTAAAACTATTTTAAAAAAAATATTTATATAGGAGGCGTCGTTTAGAATTATTTAGCATGCATATCATATATGTTGTGATACACCATGCACTTGTACACGATTAGTTGTAAAATTAGTTGTAAAATTAGTTGTATACTAATTGCTTGGATAATTTGCAATGTTGCGTGCTATGCTACATGATTCAACCCTTAAGGAATTTCAAGTACAAAATTCTTTTAATGGGGAGAGAATGTAACACCCTGTAAAGTAAACAGAAATTTATAAATAATTAGTTTAAAAAATGTAATCTGAGAAAATGTCAAAATTTGGTCAAGAAACTTGCAGTATTGTGTTCGTGGTGATTTTCTAAGCAACTTTAATATATAAAGTTTTATGATCGAAGTTCAAACGAAGAAGTTATAATCGTTTGAAGTTTTTGGATCGAAAACAATTAAAAAGGAATATAGGGAAATAAATAATATAATAATGCATGGAACTCACCGGTCGAATCCCTCATTGGGACGGTCGACCGCTAGAGATCGACCGCCTATAAGGGAGCATTCAAACTGTTGAAGTGTGGTGGCTAGGGTTGAACCTCGGCCTAACAGCCCAGATTTAATTAATTTAAATCTAAAGGATAGAATTGATTCGAACGTCTATAAATACATGCCTAGTCCCTCACTTTTCTTTTCATATATTCTAATTAAAGTAGAGAATCTTTGTCATTTTCCTTTCTTCACTATTTCTAGAAATCATAAAACTATTGTATTGTATATACATGCACACAAAAATCGAAGAAGGGTGGAAAATAAAAGGGAAGAAGAGAAGGAGTGAATCAATTCTGCCAAAAAGGTAAATTCTATAATTAAAAAAATCTACATTCCACTTAACTAAATTCTTCTCTCGGATTTGTAATTCTAATGGGTATGTATATACCTTGCTACACATATTTTTAGATTGGAAAGGAAAAAAGAGTCAGTAAAGGGTTGAATTCTGATTTGGGAAATTTGGAAAGCTAGAAAGGTGAGTGAGAAACTATATGATTTATATATGGTATTGAAATTTATATGGTTGGATTTTATTTAATTATTATGCCTATTTAAGGTCTGTTGAGTTGTAGGCTTAAAATGAACGTATCCAATAGAAATTTCGCCTACATATTCTATAAGTTAGGTAATTAGAATGGAACGGTATGCACACCCAAATATGAAAATTTAAAAATCTATCCCTAAATTTGTTAAAGTAGAATGTTGATAGGATTGTAAAATTTATTTTAGATTTATGATAATTGGGTTGTAAATTGTTAGCTTTAATTTGAATTGCCTTAATTTGACTTGTAATGTGAATTTATATGTTTTAATTTATTGGGAGCGTTGTGGATACAATTTAGTTGTATCTATTTCTATGTAAATTTCCATAAATAATCTAATTCCAAAACTATGTATAACAAGTGCGTTGTTTGGAATAATAAGGAATATACCAAAATGAAAGAGATGTGTAAAGCATGTATGTTCTTCTTCATAGTTTGCACTGTCTATTTTAGTAAGAGAAAAGAGACGATTTCTTTTAATTTCGAACAGAGAAAATGGTCTCAGTTTTAGCTAATTTATGGAAAGTTATAACGGTAATCCTTTTTAGGAAGGATAGCTTTAATATATTAAAATGTAGAAATGAATGTTCTTTATAGAATGTACATATAAGTGTATATTCAAAAATTCCTATGGGTAGAAATTAATGAGTTAGAATTAGGAATACACACACACATACACACATGTATAACTATGCCTATCGATTAAAAATATAAATATGCATAAGGTAACGAATAAAGCATAATAAATAAATATACAATGGTACTCATATTAGTCATAATTAAGACGACTAGATATTAATAGCGTAGTAAACCATAGGGTTACGAGTTTATGATGGAAAAGAGGTAGTAACTCCAAAAATTATGAACAATGATTGCTAAAGTAGTAGGGCAATAAATGTGTAGTTATAAGGAGTTAGAGAAATTAAATGGGACATAAATGCATTGAATGGGATTGATTGTAGAATTTAATAAGATGTTTATGGAAAAATGGAATAAGCATAATAATTTAAATCTAAAACGGATAATTAAATGTCATTAAGGATTGTCCAATTTGAATAATAATGATAATTTACTATGGAAAATTGACAGTTATGGGACATAAGAGGGAAATAAAGAATATACGTAATAAGCGTATAAGATAGAAATAGGTTCGCAACAAATAACTAGGTGAATACTACTAAACAAACTTAGGAGGAAAAATTAATAGCAGGAAATTATATTGCGTCAATAATAAGTTTTGGATGAGCGTGAATTAGTGAGCCCAACCAATATTTAGGTCTAAGATAATTGGTTTGATTTAGTATGGGTTGGGATGCGAGGTCAGTAGAGCTATACAATAGAAGTTTACCCTTCACCTAGAGGCTACCAGCATTTGTGTATACATACAACTGATGTGAGATATCTCCAAATATAATACCCATGGGGAAGGGTTATACGCTCTGTATAGGTATGGGAAAATATACCAAGGGTTCGCCTCAAATTTGAAGTATTAAATGAGTCAATACCCTTAGGGATGCCAACTGGGTTTACATCAGGGTGGAAGATATTAAATGGCCATTGTGTCTACATCATCTGTATATAAGAAATCTTAAATAACCTACGCCGGTACCTAATAGGGAAATGAGGTCTGCTTCATTTCTAAAAAGATGTATTAAGTAACTAGGATGGGCATTTTCCTTGATTTATATTAGGTAAGTCTAAATGGGATATCTGTTGTGGGATGTCCGTGGTTAGTAAGCAGTATTTAGTAGTAGGTTTGACATATAGGCTTGGACTACCGGCGGTCCCGAGCGGTCGTTAGTAAAGACTTCAGTTATGCCCTGAAAAATTCCATTTCCTACTAGTGTAGAATCCTTATGGGATGCACAAAGACCACAAAATTTATTTAGTTGTTTGTTTATCGCCGGTGGGCTAGTTAACCCTCAAATAAGTCTTTAAGATGTGTAAGTAACATGGAAAATTTGATTATCAAGTTGTATCTAGGGATCATTGGTCTTGTAGCTAGGGCCGATTGACTAACGATTACGTTACAGAGGGCCTGCTTTGGTGTTGAGGTATTAAATGGTCGTTGGGTCTACTTCTTCCCTATTTAAGAGATATTAAGTGGCCAAGGTTTTCTTTTGGATAGTACAATGTTTATATATATGTATATATATTGTTATATTTATTATATAGTTATACCTCAGAGAACGTTGGATATATCGTATGCGTAGATGGAGTTAAACGGGTAAGCCGTGAATAATAGCATAACACTTAAATAGAAATCAGTTGGCATAAATTAGTGTTATCGATAAAGTATATAATTTTCCAATCACCAGAACATTGTTCTGACCCTCTCCTCATTACAAGCCATGAGATAAATTTAGAGTGACAAGCTAATAGTGTAAGTCGAGAATGGTAGATGAAGATGTTTTCTCGTTCATGCTCGAACACTGACAAGGCAACTAGATATCCATGGGATAATATTGGTTCCAAGGAAGTAGCCTTAGTCGGTTTATATTTTCTATTATATTTTTCTATTCTGCTATGAGTTTTTGTGGATATATCTATGATGTACTTATGTTCATTACAGGCTATCCAATTGACTTAGGTTTCGATTTAGTCGAAATTTAGGCCCATTAAGGTGCAGGTTATTACATCCCCTCCATCTTTCCCTCTTATTACCTATTACAGGAGGACATGGCTGTAATTGAGGTGATTTGGCTGAGGTGTGTGGAGAAAGCGACATGATCTTAGAGATTTATTTATTTGCAGTCTTGCTCTATGTACCTTATTATATCTTTTAGTTGGACTACTATTACGGTATTATTTGGAGAATTTATCTTTATCAGGCCTATATTGTATTGGCATTTGGAGACTCTGTTTTGTCATTTATTATATGGACCATGGTTTTTCATAGACTGCGTTACTTAGATTAATTTATATACTTATATTTTATTTCTTTCCGCTATGAGATCTAAAAGTGTAGAACTATGTAAAGTTATAACTTTCTTTGTATCATGTAAAATGTTTTAAAACCTAAAGGTTCGTACTTCTTGGCATGACGATGATTCAAAAGCTACTTTTGGGCTTTGAATTGGTGTGTTCGAGGGTGCAGTTTGTTACAATTGGTATTAGATATTAGGTTCAGAATTCCATAAGGATTAGCACGTACTAAGAGGACGTGTTTTTAGTTTTCTACTATATATTTATATTCTTTTACGTCACACTCTACGTACTTTGACTTATATGGTAGTTGTTGCATTGTCCCTTTATATAAGTAAATAACTGTTAGTCAAAATAAATGATATGATAATGACAATTTGGGGTAAAGAACAAATCCATCATATTTATTTATTTTAGTAAGAAAAACTAATAGAGGTTCGCTATACTAACTAGCAGTGGTGAGTACATTTCGGGTCTAAGGATGAAGAGAAAGAAGAGTAGTACCCTTGGACTTATAGAAAATAAGTGTGATGTTGGTAAGGAATATAAAGGGATAAAAGGAGTCCTCAAGGCTAGAATGCATCTCCTTAGTAAAAGGGGGAAGTCCTATTCTTATATAATAGTTATAGAATACCCACTAAGTAGCTAGAGTATTCCAGCATGAGCATTGGGCATTGTATTGAAAGATAAACTTGGGTTAACACTTTTTGAAGAAGAAGTGCTAAGACCCTATGCACTTGAAACACTGTTATATGAAGTAGTCGGGCTTGTGTAAATTGGGTTGTCTTTATCTACTCCAATTCAAGTGATAAATCATTGGAAATATTTTCTAAAAAATTAGAAACCTTAGATGTATGATATCTTCTGAAAAAAGTGAAAAATGAGTTGGAAATATCAGTGTTTTAAATTTTTGGAAAAGTATATAATTTAAAGTTTGAATCGATAACCCCTTATTTTTAAGCTTCAAAGATGGAAAAATGTAAAAAAAGTAAATTTTCATAACTATTCTAAAGCTTTCGCTTTTGTAAAAAAATTGTGTAAGGCATATTGTTGCACTTATGTTTTGATATGCTCTTAGCTTTTGGACAAAGGAACTTTTAAAAGGTAAACCGAAAGAAAAGAAAAAGTAGTAAGTAAAACTCGTCTTTTTGAAAATATTTCTGTCACACTTTGAAAAAAAAAATTAAATAAAAATAAAATATCACTTTTCTTTTAAAATTCACTTTTGTAAAGACTCTTATTTACAAAAGGAAGACTAGAAAGATATATTTTTCATGTCACCTTTCAAGCTAAGTTGAACCATTTGGCTAAAGATATAAATTGAATGAATGTATCATGATTTTTGCAATAAGGGGACGTTTGTTAAAATTAGTAGAGGTCTTACAACTTTTGAAGCTTAGTAATTTTTGTGAAAAATAAGAATTAAGAATCAAAGATTTTGGAAAAAAAGAAAAAAAAAGAAGAACTTTTCACTTGGAATTTGATTAGAATTAGATGAATTACACATCCTATAAAATTTAGATTGATTATGGTAAACTAGCTAGATTAGTCAATATGTAGTATGCTAAGGACTTGTCAATATCGAGCATTAAGGAATTGTGAGCATTGGAATATTTGGGGTAAAAAAGATAATAACATAGAGATTTGGTGACATTTTCAAACAATGTTTGAGTTGGAAGGGTAGAGTAAAAAATTGAATTTTTTCTATAAATATGATGAATATCACCTTGTGTTTTTCAACCCAATAATGGTTTGAGTTGTCGAATCATTACGCAAGAAAGGTTGGAAGGTGTGGTGTGGATAGAACATATTAGATTCCAAAGTAAGGAAAGAATAGGCCAAGATATTTTACTTTACCAAATAATAATATAGAGATAAGAAGTTTCCTTTGCTTAGTTGGCTATTATAAACAAGTCCCTAAAATATTTGTTATTTGAACATCGCCGGAAGAGGAAGACGATTTGAATTGTTTTATGGATGGATGCCATTCATCCAATGTTTTGGGCAACGTTACACCATGCATGTTGATTTTGATTTGGCAAATTATAGGTAACCAAGAAAGTAGATTGTCATCTTACCACACATGTTCTACGATGATATTTATAGAGTATTGATACCTGAATTGTTATCGCAACTAAAGTACACTATTTAGGGCTAATGTGACATGAGGTCCATATCATGTTCATTGGATTAGGACATCGTCCATTTAGATATTCCTAGATGAGATTTTGAGTACTATACTAGCCAAATATTGAAGATATTATCTATTGGATTAATATGGAAAGACACTATTCCATCTTGAGTTGTCTCGACCATAAAACGGTTGGAATAGAAACAATGAGAAGTTATGTTTGGAAAAGTTCCACTAATGGAATTGCAATATGGAAAAAGATTTTTTTTGGGAATGAGATGGATGACTATGTATGGAACAACACTACATTATGATATGAAGGTGGTTTGTTTGAGTACTTATATAGGATGCATCGTAGAGGTTTACTGTGATCCCAAGAGTTCGGTTATGTTAAGTTACTTATATTCTCTCGACCTGTCACATGATGAGTTATCTTTTGTACATATAGTACTACGAGATTACACCAGAAATGAGATTTGGTGGTTTTGGTAAGATCTTATAGAGAGGATAACGGGATTCTTTCCGATCATCCTTTGGATTGGAAGGGAGAATATTTATCCATGGGTACATAATTTGTATTGCAAAATAGTTGCATGTGAACGATGTATCACCAATTCGATTACCTCTAATACTAAGACAATTTTATGTTTAAATTTGGGACTCCACTTAGGCTTAGGATTTAGTCTCTAGTTTTTAATAGGTGAGTAGATTAGGATTACCTTACTAGAATAACTGAATGTTTACTTGGCTGTATGTCGAAGAACTTAGGATAAAATTTTGTATAGAATAGAAGCGTGGTATCTTGGTATAACTATTGTTGGAAGATCGGAAGAGCGATATCATAAGTAAAAGGATATAGTTTAAGTTGGATATAATTGGAAAAGAAGTTATACTTTTTCAGTAGTTTGCTAAATCATCAGATTTTGATATTCTTAGGTGAAAATGAGGAATATCAAAAGATATAAGGTATTAGATACTATGAGGGACATCATCTACTTTCAATTTGTCTTACCTTAGTATACAGAAGATGAAGTAATCGATATACTGCTGGGATGATTTAAGGCATTGTGTATGTGCGTTATATTGGAGCTGGATCTGCCCACGGTAGAAGTAATGGGTGAATTTCAATATTATTTTGTCATTTTGGAACTTTGTTGAGCCTATGAAGTCTAATTTATTTAGACCATTTCTAAATTTCTTTTAAATAAAATCATTATTTTATTTAAATTTATAATATAGTTATAAATTATGTAATTAATATTATATTATATATATGTATCGTATACACATCTATATGTGTGTACATGTGTAACATAGAAATCCGTGTAAGGTATAACATGCCCGTGTATAAGTGCTATGATTTACACTGCAAGGGACATGTTAGCTCATCTATTATACAAATATATTTCAAAATGTATGTTTATATACTTTAATTGATGCATACAACATATATATATATATATTAATCGAAATTATTTTATGAAAAAATATATATCATATATGAAACTTATAATATATATGTATATTAAAAATCATTTAAATTATATTAAAGTTTATCAATTTATTTTACAGGAAATTCGAAATGAAAATAAAAAATATTTTTGTTAAACGTATAATATATATATATATATATATATATATTAATAAAGGTGGAACCCAGTGCATGAGGCTCTCGCACAATAACAGGCCCTTGGAAAGTCGTTAATGTACGTAGCCTCTATATATATTAATATCTTATAAAATTAATAATATAAATATATACTTGAATAAAATATATGAATGAAACAATATATATACACATGCCCATTATATAGCACATAACAATGATGTTTTTATATTTTTAAATATATAAATAGATATTTCCATATGGAAATTTAATATAGATTAAAAAGTATTATTTTACATGATATTTAAATTTTAAATATTCTAGTAAAATCAAGAAGATATTATGATGTTTAAACATTATATATATATTTTATAATTTAAATTTTAAAATCAGTTTATTAATTTTGGCAATTAGTTAAATTATTTAAATTATATAAAAATTTAATTTTTTATGGCGAAAGTAATATTAGATGTAAATTTAATTTTATGAAATTTAAAACATATTTATAACATATACAAATGTTTTAGTATAATTCATTTATAGAATTAAACAATTTAAATAATATATATAACTTATTTTAATTCATTTGAAAATGTTTTATGTATAATATTACTCATATAAAATTTTAAAACCATGCAATATAAGCTTTGATATTTGAATTATAAAGCTTGTATATAATTAAAACAACGGATATTAAATTAATTTTAAATTATAAATTTTAATTTTTCTATGCCCGCAAGCATTATATACATGATAATGACAAAAAATATATTTTATTTTACAATATATACGTAAACATACAACCAATCTAATTGTGATAATATGTTGATTTAATAGAATCGTCTCCTAATTATCAAAACAATATAAATAAATATTATCTACATCATAATAATCATTAATAGAATAGAAATTTTACCTTACTATCAATGCCTATCAGTACACCTTGAAACGATGAGATATATTCCTTGAACTAGTTTCCAAACCAGTAGAGTGCTAGTCCCAGAACGAATGACCACCAGCCATCGAATAGTGTCTTTTTTTACTTTAGTTTGAATTTGGAAATGAAGGGATGGGTTGTTTTTGGCTAGAGGGGGCATAGATGGAGGCTCCAAAAAGTAAGAAATAAGAGTGGGTTGAGATGTTTATATAGAGGAAGCCAAGAGAGAGAAGTTAGGATCTAGGTCCATATTTCTCTCTTACTCTTTCTTTCCTCTTATCCATTCAACCCTAGCCCATCTAACCATCACATTGCCGCCCTCATGTTGCTCCATCTTGGTTGAACCAGCCAGTCCTATATAGGCTTCAAACCTATTTAAAACCCAAAAATATATTTTGCATCTAAATCCAATTTAAATGTGCATCGATATAGTATATCGATTAATATATTTATAACTATTATAAATATTTTTAATAATATTTTTTCATCAAATAAAAATAAAAATTTACAACTAATATTTCATAAATATTAATTAGTTTAATTAATTTATAACAATTACAAATTAATCAAATCGTTTGGCTAAAGGAGTATTCAAGATTTCGGTTCTGTGACCTGTTAGGTGTAAATTTGGTCAGCGATTAATATCAAACTATTTGAATATTAACGTCCAAATGTCATTTAGCAAGTGGTGTGACATTTTGGCCAAATTTATTGCTTGGTTTCAGTAAAATCCAATTTTACTTTGTTAAGTGTTACCTAGTTGTGATAATTATTTACACAACTCTTTTCGTCAAAACTATATCACTTTGGACTTATGGAATTTGGTAATGGTCAAAATTCTAGTATCGTCCATATTCAACTCTCTAGTCCAAACACAAAGGCATTTGTTCAATAAGAACAATTATTATTAACTATACTTTGACCAGCGATTTTCACTTTTAGTTGACTTTAGCTGACCATGATACTAACCCCATAAAACTGAGGCGACGAATCCTCTATTGAATAGTGTTTCACTTCCAATACTTCCACTTGACCCAACTATAGTCACTCAATGGACGTCGTACCATGATTTAACTATAATTAAAGCCAAGCTTTCATATTGAAGATCGATAGTATTGTCAAGTCGAGAGAACCGTGTAAATTAGTCACTTCGATATTTTCTGTGACCTTAGTTATATTAACCAATAGAAACTATCGAGTGGGTCATTCCATGGTTATCTAATAACTATCAGTACATAACTGCTTGGTGCCCCACCAGTCATGAGTAATACACTGCCAAACATTTGGAAAGTGTTACGTACTGTTGTCTCAACGGATGCATCGATATCCAGTCTCGATTTATCTTGACTAGAAACATTTAAAATGACGTGTTTATTATATTGTGATACAGTACTCATGATTACAACTATTTATAATTACTATCACAAACACACCATTTATGAATTTTTTGTAAAATATTTTTTAATTAAATATTTAATTGTTTATAACTCATTACAACAAATATATAACAGAAAGAAAAACATCTTTACTATAAACGAGAATTAATTACTGAGTTAATTAATTTACAATAAATTACAGAATTGCCCCTAGGGCATACCCATAACTCTATCGATCTCTCACTTACATTTGGGTCTAATTATGGAATCTCATCTCTTCAATCAGCTTCTCGAGAGCCGACTAAGCTAGGCACTTAGTGAATGGATCTACTATGTTGTCCTTGGAGTCCTAAAGGTAATTTTGACTTTTTTTCATGATATAGGTTTTAATTTAGTGTAATCTATACTATATTATTATTAGTGAGTTAAATTTCAAGCTCACACAGGCCCCCTCGAAATTTGGCAACTGAACCGTCTTCCTATTTGTCTTTCTCTACGATGTCCGTATTTTTATCATTCCCCTTTTCCTCCACCTAAACCTTATGTTCTCTACAGCCTTATTCTCCTCCTCCCAATTTCCTCCCCCGAAATCGATCGATTCCCCTTCCTCTTCTCTCCTCTTCCACTTTTTCTTCGATGGGAATCGATAACTTCCCTTCGATTTCTAGCTCAGCCGTTCCTTTACCCCCTCTTTCTGCCCCCACATCGTCCAGTATTGTACAAACCCTACCTTTCTTTTACCTCCTTTTCCATTCATGTTTATCATCTACGTTGGCTAGAGAATACACGATAGACAGTTAGCGACTTTGTACAATCGCTTCGCTATCCCTATTTGAGGTTATTCCTTTGATTTTGTTTAAATATTTTTTTGATCATTTTGTATCGTTGACTGTTTTGTTTTTAGAAACAACCAATTACTTGGATCGTTCATGCTTGGGGGTGTGAATGATTCCAACATATATAAGTTTATTTTCATCACTACTAATTCTTAGAAGTGTAACACTAAAATAGAAATTTAAATTCTTCTATGACACTAAAATTAATTTCCTCCTATCAAATTGCTTTCCTTTATCTTATTTGTAATTTTGTCTCACATCATCCTGTTATCTATCTCCTTTATTGGAAAGAACCATGCATGTTGGAGGTCAAAAGCCAAAAACCAAAGTAGATTGAAAGAAGAATTCTTGTGATTACTATTTCATCTTAGTACTATTTGAGGTTTAAATATATGGTGCAATTTGATATAATCATGGGTTTGGTGATGAAGTTCATATATGGTGGTAGGCCGAGCCTTCTTTAAATGCTTTAAGTTTTATTTATTTTGTAATATCATAATATGCATTTGTAATTTTGCCCAATATAGTTTGATTTTTCTATTTTTGTTTTCTTTATTTTAGGGAAAGTTGGATTTCGGTGCAAGGTAGTCAATCTCTAATGGAGAACAAGGTACATTCTGTAGACTTTTTCCTGGGCTATACACAACATTGTTGCATACTATAAACATATATGCATTCCACCTCATGACCATTCTTACTTTACATGTTCGCAGTTCTAACCCAGCAAAAACAATAGTGTATAGGCTGCATGTATCTTTAATTAATTTCACTTTCCAAATAAATAAGAATGTGTTTTCTTCATTACAACCTAACAACTTACAGAGATTTTTAAATCCCTGCCGTGTCACATTGGGGGTGACCGTAAATATGTGTGAATGCATACTTTTTAGAATTGAATTAAACAAAGCAAAAATTGAAGATAGGGAAGGTTGCAATGAGATGGTACTTGAGTTGTAATTTATGAAAGCCCTAGCACAATTATATTGTACCAATCTCAACTTATGTTTATCTGCACAATTATATTCAACATAATGCTATCACTTTCATTACCCACTTCCTGCGATGACTTTTCTGTTATTTTAGTTTTTTTTGCAGTAATCCAAATATTTTGAATTATTTTTTTATTGGTTTAAGGATATTGTTTCCCATCATATAATAACTACTTCCTTTTTAGTATTACATTTTAATGTTATATTAATAAAATAATCTTAACTAAGTTGTTAATCATACTTGATTTTCTTATATACATCCCTTATCTTTTTCATAGTTAGTTGCTTCTCTGTTTTAACATACAAGCACTAGAGTAAAATAAACATGAAAAATATACTACTTTAACACAGAAGCAGTCAAGGTAAGAAATTTTTAATTATACTTTACCTGGTATTTATACACCTTCACTTACTTTAGAAAATAATATAACCAAGTGAAGGTATTATGATTTCTCAATTTAAAACTTTTTTGTTGGTAAGGTTTTTTTGTCCTCATTTTTTGATCTCTGGATCATATTCAGTTGAAAAGAAAAGTGGATGCCTTACGAATCCTTTCACCAATTATAGTAAGTATGTTGACCAAATTCACCAAAAAAGGGTAGTGAACAGGTATACTATAGATCGTCCAAAAAATAGAGGAGGAGTTAAAAAGGGTCTCTTGATGGAGATATCATTTTTTCATATGTTGGTCTGTATTGAAATTCAAGATTATTGGGGTATGATCTTGCAGGTAGATCATAACATTTATAATAATTCAGTATGCAATGCCTCATGGTTTATTTGCAAAGCATACGAGGAAGACGACGAAGGCTGAAAAAACTAATTAAGGTGGAAAAGTAGGCGAACTCCAATGACATCATATCTTATTTAAATCACTACTGATTAATGCATTCGGTAGGATATCTAGGGATGTGGCTAAAAATGCTTTGCATTGTAAGAATATCCTACAAAGCTGTTAGGATATGGCAAAGATAGAAGTAAAAAACTTGCTTATGCTCTGATGCAATCACATAACGTGGCTCCACGTCTTCCATTTAGTGTAATATTATAAATTAAAAGACAAGAAAGGTTGCAAGTCAGCATGCCTCTGCTTTCTTATAGGTATCCAATTCAAGCATCTGAAATCAATTTTCTTAGTAATCATATTTCATAATCACTATTTTTCATTTATAGAAAAATTTACATAGAATTAAATGGAAAAAAATCCCCTTCGCTGAAAATGTCAACACTGTAAAACATATGGTAAAAAAAGTTAGAAATATTGTAGATTTTTGCATACGTAATATTACTTTATAGTTGTTTTGAAACTCAGTGATATAATAATGTTCTTACAGGCAAAAAGTGCATATTGATAAAAAAAACACATTTTATTTCTTTGTTGAATAATTTCTGCCTCAAATCCAATTTGAAAAATCACATTTGAATTTTGATATGGTCACTACGCCATAAATGGCCTTCTGCAACACAAAAAAAATGTTGGGTCAAGCCCAAAAAATGTTGCCATAGGTCTATGGCAACACTTTTCGGGTGATGCAATTTTTGTCGTTGCCTTAGACCTCAAAGGCAACATTTTGACTATCTAAGGCAACGTAAGTAATATTGTTGCAATAGAACCCTATTTGGGTCTATAGCAACACCCATAGGTATCTGTAGCTACATTCCAAAAATGTTGCTATAGATATTAACTTTCTGAAGTTGTGGGGCCCACAATGTAGAGCATATTTGATTTTTTAATAGAAATAAATATTTATTTAATAAAATGCTATTGCATAGAATTTGATATTCAAACAGTAATTTATTTAAATAAATATTTTATTTCAACATTTGAAATGGTACAAATTCCTGACTCCACTATTTTACAATTCAATGATATATAACACTGATATTCACGTATACAGATATTCCTCACTACATCACTCAGTTCACTGATATTCACGTATAACATATACCTGAATGTGACTATTAACCATGTTGTAGGTCAGTTCAGGGCATTCCGACTTTAACAGTTCAAGTACAATGTTAGGCTTGGCATCTGCATAAAATTCAAAAGAGAAAACATCAATATAATTTGATCGCTTCGTATGCATATGTTTAAAGAGAAAATAAATAGTAAGCATACTCCAAATTCCTCCTAGCCTCCTAGGTCATTAACTGCATGTAGGGCATTCCTCCTAGGTCAATTATGGCCGAAGGCGAGCCGAGTAGCGGGTCCGGGCATATGCCTTCTACTTGCATTGCTTTCTACTCCTTTAATTCCTATCCTCCATCTCCTCGCCTAAATCTGCTTGAATCCCCTACGGCCAAACACCAAAACTCTACTGCAAACTCTTTTCAATTTCCAATCACCACATTAGCTTCTCTCCTTAACCAATACACAGCAGCACTCTACCATTGTCAATACAAACAATCTCCAAAGCCTCACAGTTGCATGCTCCTCCATCCCCCTGTTTCACCAACATCACTTCTTCAAACAAGCAAAACAGCAACTCACTATCAAAAAACTGCAATTGCAACCACCCTTCACCATATTACAACTTTCCAAAACTTCCCAAATTTCACCAACCTTTAATACTCTATAAACACCAAAACACTCACCATCATTCAATCCACACTTCGTCAAAATCCCACCAATATCCTAAAACCTACCACCTCTTACAACTTACCTTTAATCCTCCACTTTCACACTCTTGCAATATCAAACTCCAAACTCCGTCTACATCTCTCTGCCAACATTCAGGCATCACACTGCCAACTGAAACTCCTCTGCATCACCTACTTCCACCATCACTTCCATAACTTACCAAACCAACCAACCTTCAACCAATACAACTACATCCAGATTCAATGGTGAACCAACCAACCTTAATGCTTGGATGAGATCACTCTGCACTCAGTCCGAGTTATGAACTTGCGATGGAGGCACAGGGCATCCAGAAGCAGTAGATACCCAGCCAGATTCTAAAACATTAACAAGTTCCAAAGGAGCATTTGCACAAACATATGGGGGGCGTACTACCTTATTGAAATTACCAGTACCATTCCCATGCTTATCCTTAATAATGTCATCATCTTGCAATCTATTACCATTAGCAGATAAGTTTTCAACAAATAAATCATAATTTTTCGAACATCACACCAAAGGCCTTCAGTACCAAGTGAAGCAACCGCAATCATAGGGGAAAGTACGAAGAGATCAGCCTGGGATGTACCTGATATAGGAGCCGTGGATGGATTAATTGTTGCGAGAATGACAGCTAAATCTCGAAGAACATTCGAAGGATCAACTAACGGATTAACAAAAATCACAAGAACCACTGTCGCGTAGCTTCGCCTAAACCCAAATACGTCATCCAATCACAACCCTAACTCTGACAACTTAAATACGAATTTCAATTTGGGACTTCGATTTGCTGATTTGGTTCGATTGAGGAATCAATCTAATTATTGGGTTTCTGATTTTGCGTTTTGAGTCTGCATTTTTAATTTGATTTTGTGTTTCATCGGAGAGAAAAAGTGGAGAAGTCGATAATTTACCCAGAAAACTGAAAGGGGGATCGGCGGGAAAACGAAAATTTGGGACAAATTGCAATGGTGATCCGTTTTAACAATCGGATTAAATGTGGATCGTTAGATCGTATTCACGCGGATTGCTAATTTTATTAATTTTTTAATTTGAATACATCTATAGCTACTGCAACATCTTGTTGATACCTATGCTAACACCTTGAAGCGAGTGTTGCAATAGACAAAAATCAGCATACCTATCGTTACATTATAGCTAGCAACACCTTGTAATTTCGTTGCAGTAGACCATCTATGACGTAGTGGGTTGAGCTATTATGCCATTTGATTTGATAATTTTATGGTACGCGTAACTTGATCAGCCAATTATTTTGTTTGAAAAACATGATTTGTTTATTTTCCAATATTGAAGGTTGCATATCTTTAGGTGTAGCTTAGCCATAGTTTAATATAGTATGATCTGATTGCAAGTACTGTTATCATTGAGCAAAGTTAGACTGAGATGGCTAAAGTAAGCAACCCACTTAATAGAATTTGAGTTTCTATTGTGTCAAAATTGTCCTGCTGTTCGCGAAATATAGCAGTGATCTTTATAAATTAGTGAAGTTTATTATATATGTAGATTGGTTACATGCAAAACAATATGGTAATGCTCTTCATGTGCATTTCGCCTATTCATACTCGATAACTACATGCTATATTTTCAAAACAATATCATACATTTATATAAATATCTGTATAATTTCCCAGTACAATAATGTTACCAACTATCTCCATGGATTTGTATAATCAACTTTTTTTAGTCTTAGGCAAGAAAATCAGAAATCAAGGTTGCACCAGATGTTCGAAGAATTGAAAATGACAAGTTTACTTTGCATCAAGAATCAGCTGAATAGGTAATAAATATCGAAAAATGTTACCTTGAATTCAACTTTGCCATGTATAAATATTTTTTTATAAATGGTCTTTTCTAACCATTTCACCCTCTATTTCGTTCTTTCTTCTTTGTTAACATAGAATTATATTTCTATGTGTACTTGGAATCTGAGAATGAGTGATTTTAGTCGTGGTAAGTTTGCTTAATGATCAAGTTCATTTATTCTTATTTTTATGTCCCTCTCTCCCTTAAACTATGCAACTGATCCTAAATTTTATGCATTACAATACCTTTGTTGACAGTTCTAATTGCCAGTTCTATTTCAAATATCAAATACCCATTAGGAACAAACTATTTAAGCATACATATATACATAAGTATACATATGTGTGTGTTTGTGTGTACATATACATATATGTGTTTGTGTATGTGTATTTTTGTGTGTGCGCGTGTGTATGTGCTATCCTTTTCACGTTCTTGGAATGAGAATATAGTATACAAGTGCAGACTTCAAAACTAGCTATAATTGATCATTGTAGAAGCATACATGAGTTCAGTTTCAGTTTTGTTTTGTTGGTGCACTTCATTAGGAAGCATTAGATGAAGTGCATCTATGATTAGGGCCATCATATCCATCTAACAAACTCATTCGTAGACCGTCGTGTATGATTTTGGTAACTTCTAAGAAACCGTCTACCTTGCTAGAAAGCTACTCTGAGTCGTATAAATGCTTCGTGCTATTAGATTTCTCCCTCAAACCGGTTTTCCACTTAGAATCAATGTTTTATGCATTATTTGAGATATTAAAAATAAATGGATTGTTGGTGCCATTACATGGAAGTACACTGACAAATAATGATGTTATGTTTATGTGTAAAGGACCATGACATTTTTGTGTATAAGGAATGATATTAAACAATAATGTTTTAGTATGCAAAACACGCATGCCACTACCTCTGTCGATACTGAGGCAGTGCCGCAGTCATTATAAGGCGATGGCCTCTGTTGAACTAACACACTTACCTCAGTCAGTACTGAAGAAACTGGCTGTGGCAATTGCCGTAGTACTGACTGCGGCAACTGCCTCAGTTTACATTGAAGCAATGCCTCAGTAATTACTGGGGCAATGCTCCATTATGACAAGCTGCTACCTTTGTTAAGCTCTGTGTACTATTTAGTATGAATATTATCTTTACATATTTTGGCCTACATCACCCTATACTTCAAACCTCTCTTAACATATATTACGCTGAACTCATTTGCAGGAACAAGGGAAGGCAGCGAATTGAAAGGAGGGTTCGGATTTGATGCTGTCGGCAGTTGTTTCTCAGCTGTTTTCCCTCTGCTCATTGACTTGCTTTCTATTGTCAATATTAGTCCATTCAACCGCAGCATTTGTTCCCAAATTTGAAGTTGAATTGTGATGATATTAAACAGTCCAAGATTTTGCACTCCTTTCAACCAGCTTTTTTTTGGGATTCATTATCATTTAATTTCATAAAAAATGTTACACCGTTTCTTATTTGTAATAACTAGATTTTAAATTGCCTATTTTATTCAACCTTTATGTCTTACTCTTTTCTCCATTTTGTGATTGAAAATTGCAGCCGCTTTTGCTTTTATTACGTATTTGTTTCTTCAATGTTAGTTGCGTTTAACCTGGCATGGCCGACGAATTAGTAAATTGACATCAATATTCAGGTTTTCTTTTATACATTACATTTGTTCTTTTCAATGTTGGAATGGATGCTAGCACTATTAACGTGTAAAATAGGCTTATTTAAGGTGTTTACTATCACTGTTACATTTTTTGGTGATTAAACCTGTCTGAAACAAATGCATACCAATAGGCAGTACAAACTAACCTACCTTCATCGCTATTTTTATCGATGTTTCATTGGATGCAAAAGTCATTTGAGATCAAAATACTGATCAATATACAGACTACCCAGTGAGCATCACATTGAAATTGATGTTCAATATTATAGAACTCTTTTTTCCAATCAATCGACGAATTATGGAAATGTGGACTCTCCACCATTTTAACCTTTCCACGACTTAAACATTTAGGTCATCGGATCCGTGTGTGAAGCACGGGTTCGCACTAGTTTGTGAAGAAAGAGGATTATAGAAAGGTGTTAGAAGGGGATCCATACTTGGTGGATAGGTAGCTTATTACAATGAGAATTTAGAGTAGCAAGATCAAATATGAAAAGGATCTGTTAACTTTGATCCCTATATGGGTAAGGCTGCCCATCTTAAACTCACATAATGGAATCTAAACTCTCTTAGTAAAATAATAAGTGGCATTGACAAATCAACTAGAATGGACGAGTTCACCAAGAGTAGAAAAGACCATCATTTGCATGAGTATTAGTGGAGATAGAGGGTTATTATGAATTTGATTGGGAGATACAAATTCAAAATCTAGGAGTGGATACATTCTTTCAGAGAATTGGGTATTAATTCAGATCATCAACGTGCAAAAATTGTGTGCTTTGGTCATATTATGGAGGAACGCCTAATTAAATTTGAGAAAAATTGGATCCCAAAAGATTCTCAAAATGATAAACCAAATAATAACGGTGGAATAAATGTGGCGGAGGTGATACAAATTAATAAGAGTGATTCAAAAAAATATTAACATAGAAAACAACACAAAGTCAGATGTGGATAATAACATAAAACGTTGCTACAAAGGCAGGTATGTAGTGATCATGCAAAATAATAGTCAACAGCAACAGAGTGAAGCAAACATACCAAGAGAAAAAGGAAAAGAAAATTAACAATATGAAGAGGATATAGCGCTTCAAGAAAACAAAAACATCAACAGTGACAACAACACAACAAGCAACAATGCTATGACATAAACAAAAGAAGTTCAGATAACAACATATAAAAGTGATAACAGTTATACAGTAGCAAATTTTCAAAGTACAATTATACATTTCTACCAACAACATAGAGGAATCCAACAAATGATACAAATCTACACATGCAAATCTCATTCCATGCAGACAAAAATTGGGCACTTTGAGTCATCCTCAGAAAGGGAATTCATGAAAGAGGGTCATCAGACTTTGAATACAAACTTGCCGGTTAACTCTCAGGCTATTGTACTTAGGGGCAACCTTATCTTTGAGCCACGCTGTGAAGAAACTGAAGCAGCCAACAAGTCATCGCTGGAAGACTCAGAATCGCAACAACACTCAAATAAGTTTCCTTTATCTCACACAAATTTTTCTACTTTAATTAATTTGTAATTGTAAATGTGCAGGTACTCATTAATCTGATGCAGTAGAGACAAATGTTAACATGCCGAATTTAGTGAGTACACATGTTGACCGTTCAACCACCTCATCAACCAATATTTTTACCACAGTATTCCAGGAATGGAATGAAATAGTTGAAATGTAAAAGAAAAAGTTTTAAGCAAGCCATGTGATAAAAATGCAACAAACAAAAAGGGTACTGCTCGAAATAAGTCAAATGAGGCTTGCAACGACCCACATTTTCACGTGTTAGCGGATCATAAAAATATTGTTTTTATAACCAAATTGGATCCAAATTTAAATATAACTTTAAAGAATGTTGAGTATTGACATTTTTATCTCGAGAATAATTTATGGATGGTTTTGAATATGGAAATTTATAAGGCCTATATCATTTAATAGGAGGAGAATTAGGTCTTAAAACCACTTCCAAATGAAAAATATATTAGTTTCTCTTTCTATGGAGTGGTTGTAATATATTTTTTGATTTATACTTTAAGAAATATGATTGTGTGAAGTTTGGAAAGTTATTAGGCTGATTAATGGGAAATTAACCCAATCCATATATAAACTATCTAATTATTTCGAGACTAGGGTTAATTCCAGCATCTAAGCATCCATCATTACCTTTTCTATCTTCCTAAAACATCTCCTAACCTCTATTTGACCTTCCTCTACTAAATTCATCATTTTTCTTAATTAAACCAGCTTTAATCAATTAATTAGTTACTAATTAAAATAGCAATTTGCAAAAAGTTTTGGAATTTTGAAATTATTGCTTTGGAAAACATGTAGCTGCTGGTCATCTCGGACCTATTCATGTTTTAGTGATTTTGGTTGATTCTACAACCCTTGTGAGTGATTCTATTCTCTCACTTTACTATAGATGTTTATATATGCCTAAAATTTATTTTTTAAAAAGTTTTTCATCTTTAAAGTATGATTTTTGAACTAATCTAAATTTAGTATGATTTATGAATGAATTTAAAAGGATTAAAATTGATTTTTCCTTCTAGATCTATGATTTGAATGTTTATATAATTGCTAGAATATGTTCTTTATGTTATGTTTGATGTTATTGCATGTATGTAATGTTGTTGGATTGTATGGACTTATGACTTTATGTTTGTATTGTTTGAAAATGCCTATCGATGGTGAAGGTGGGTTGGAATTGTTCTATGGTTGGATCTCACGCATATGGATTAGCCAAATGATGGGCCATCCAAAGATGGTTGCACAAATGGTGAAAGATTCAAATCAATGGGAGAAAGCTGGATGGATTGGTCCTAGAGCTTCAAAGGTGTATCGATGCATAACTGAAGATTGCACGCAACATATAGCAGCAAAATGGGCAAAGATCGATGTAGAAATTAAGCAAATGACTTGGCCAAGATTTTGGCTAAGTTATATCGATCTCCAATGACCTATATAGGTTGGTATTGACCGATGGTGGAGGGTGGAGATATGCAACATTGCACTTAAGTGGTGAGGTGGTGTGGTTTTGGACCTATTTCGTGGCAACACGATGGTGACTTCGGGCTTGGGGATTTGATCCACGAGGAGAACTTTAGGACGCCTTTAGAATGAAGTAAGGAGTTTGTACTTAGCTAATTTTTGTCTAAGTACCAAACTAGATGGGTCTGTACCGACGCATATGGGTCTGTATCGATCGATGCAAATTTTGGCATTTTGTCGGGGATGTCTCGCGGAGCATGCACGATCGATCGTAAGTTCAATGGTCAAGTGGCTTGAGAGATATGCCACTACCAATCATTATGGAAATGGATGAGAGGAAGCGGGTTCTACACAAGACAACATGAGTTCTACTATGGAATTGGCACAGGGAATCAATAAGATATTTTAGGGACTAACGAGTGGGGATTCAGTGACTTTTGATGAGTGTCTAAAGATGTTCCATACCTCTACGGCTCGATGATGTGAGTTTCTATGATGGTCCAAGGAGGCAAGTTCGACGATGTGAATTTTTGGAGTAGGACGAATGAAGTTTCATACTATGGGGACGTGTGCTAAGGGTTTGTTGGTTACTCGTAGTTTTTGTATGTGCTCGTAAAGAGGGGGTATATGAGGACATTCACCTAGTTTTGTTTATATGCGATTCCAGTTTTACCGATATGAATCCGTGTACCCTAAACCTTGTTATTATGTGGGTCTAGTTCCTAGCCTTTGAAGTGGCATGGAGTAGAGCATTGAGAAAGCAAGTTGTTGAGTAGTCTCTGATTATTGATGTGATCATACGAGTTATCGTATATCCAACACACTTAAGTGAATGATGTGAGGTTTTTTTTGATGGTTTCTATGTTTATTATGTTCTATTATGGATGCTACATGATGTACATATTATTGAGGTAGATATCTAAACACCTCATACTATATTTTGACCAATAATACACCCCTTTGATGATAGTTTAGTATATACCGATTATATGCGCTAACTTATTGGATGCATGAATATGTGAGGTATGATTCTTCATACCTTATGTTCCTATTTACTATATCGACTTTAATAGTATTTTAAGATTATAGATCGCTCACACCTGATTTATGTATGACTCGAGGTTATTTGTTTTGCTTTTTATAATTTTGGATACTCTTAAATGAGTAGATTAGAGAAAGCAGGTTTGAGGTAGCACACGAAACCATATGGAGGACAAGTAGGTGGCTAATGCTTTCATATATCTATTTTTGGAGCTTTAATTACTATATTATGTTTTATAGTACTATGGATCTATTATTAGCACTATTTATTTATTAAAGATGGTTTTTTATTTGGAGTTTATTAATTTATATATATATATATATATAGACACACACACACACACTCCATTCTACTTGTTTTGTATTACTATGATAGATTCGATGCACTCTAATTTGTTTTGATTCATTTAGTTATATTGGTACCTCACATGTTATATATATGTTGATTATTATATTTATCCTATGCGTTGTGAGATGTACGATAGGGTTTACTTTGGCTTCCTATTACTTTACCCTTGACTACCACTTTACATCGAGTGGATACCATTATAGTGCACTATTAGGTATATTTCAATATTAAAGGTGCAGGGTGGTCGTCGCATTTGGTATTAGAATGAGCTTAATAAATGACCTATGTTGATACTTGGATTGATTAGAGATAAAGCTGAGTTATCACCTTAAAATGGATCGAGTGATCTATGAGTCAAGGTACTTGTATATTTTTGTTTTCAAAACTATATTATATAATATATATAGTAGTAAGTCGCATTGCATACACAAGTACCATTTATGCTAGTATTTCATTATGATAGACTTATCATTCTTACTACAGATTGTAAAAATGAGCATACATACGAGGAACACAATTAGGAACTTCGCTTTAGGAGTCGCGGCTGGAGAAGGAAGCATGGTGGTTGCGAACCCCGATATGCGGACGATGTTAAATACTATGATGATGAACATGATATAGAATGCTTAAGGAGGAGCTCATGGTCAAGTAGGAGGTGGTGCTCCAGTGTAAGCCCTAAGGGCTAAATTTGCCAAGGACTTAGCTAGTCTTAGGGACTAACCCTTCCTTATATCAGAATCAACCATTAAAGTGCAGGATTGGCTTGATACCTACGAATGCATCTTTGATGATCTTGATTTGGAGGATGCGCATAAAAGGAAGTTGGATTCTAGCGACATCAAGAGAGGACAATGGGTTGATGGAATTCCCTTAGTGTTGCTATTCCCAAGGACCATTTTACTTAGGTTCAATTCAAGGCTAGATTTAAAGAGACTTCATACCAATAGCTTAGAAGTTGGTATAATTAAGAAAGTTTGTTGATTTAAAGTAGGGTGACCTGTCCATTTCAAAATATGTTGTTGAATTTGATATGTTGTCAAAATATCGAATGTCCTTTGTTTGCACTCTATTAAATAAGAATGATAAGTTTCTAATTGGGCTGGATGCCTACCTAGGAGAAAGGCTTGTAGGTTGTATTGGTGAGAGATTTGAGAAGATAATCGAAAATGCTTTGAGGCACAAGAGCCTATACCTAAAGTCGAAGGTTGTTCTTGTTCCAGAGTAGTAGTCCAAACTACAAGGTGGTGGCGATGGAAAAAGAAAGGGAAATAATAAAATCAAGAAACAGTTTCAGTGTAAGGATAGCAAGAACAAGGGTAAGTGGGAACCCGTTTGCAATACTTGTAGAAATAAGGGTCATCTGAGCTGGGGTTGCAAGAATGATGGGAAAAGGAGCTATAATTGCAACAACATTGAGCATATCCAAGAAAATTATCCCGAGCCATTGAAGCAGACATAGGTGGTGAAGGCATATGCTCTAAATGTTGTTTCGACTTCATCAAGTTCTCCATGGACGATGAAGAAAGGGAAGTGCATCATTATTTAGGGTATGCTTTCTATTTATGATGTACCTATTCATGCTTTGTTTGATATCGTGACTTCACATTCCTTTATATCTAGTATCCTAGTATATAAATTAGAATTAAAACCCGACCACGTAGACAAACCTTTGATTGTGTCAAAACCTATGGGTGGTTCGGCTAATTTGTCTATGGTTTGTCGAGATGTAATTTTATCGAGTCGTGTATGCATATTTTCTTGTGACTGTTTTGGACGATTTTTATGTGGTTTGGTATTATATTAAGGATGGATTGGAATGAAAATTACAGAGTCATGGTGGACCATGAGGTTGTTAGTGATGATAGGGACAAATGGTGTGCATAGACTGGAGTTGGGCTCCCTGTCGGGTGATGAGGTGACAGTTAGCTTCCTATATTCGCTCGAGATCCCACATGATGAGTTGTCATTAGTACTATAGCCAGAGAGTATCCAAACATATTTAAGAAGGTGATAAGATTACTGTAATATAGGGAGATATAGTTCTATATTGATATAGTGAAAGATGCTAAGCCGGTTGTTATGCCAATTAGATACATGGCATCCAAAGGGAAGAAAGAACTAGAGGTGTAAGTAAATTACCTATTAAGGAGAGGTTCATTCGTAGGAGTTTATTTGAGTAGGGAGCACATATTGTATTTGCCACTAACGCAAACAACTCTTTGAGAGTATGTGGATTACCAAAAGCTGAATAAGGTGACGAGAAAGAACAAGTATTCGCTCTATGTATTGATGACATTTTTGTCCAGCCCCACAGTGCAAAAGTGTTTTCTTAGTTGGATTTGACGATGGGGTTCCACCATCTGAGAAGGGCAAAGGAAAGTGTGTCGATTATTGCATTCCTTATGCCATCCGGATTTTATGAGCGGTTGGTTATGTAGTTTGGGCTATATATTGCACCAACATACTTTGTTGATCTTGTGAACTATGTTTTAAGAGATTGACTAAGTTTGTATTCGTATTCGTTGATGATATTCTTTTCTACTTATGGATGGAAGAGGAACACATGATGCACCTAGAGATTGTGCTAGAGGTATTGAGGAAGCACCGGTTGATGGTGAAGTTTTTAAAGTGTCACCTTTGAAGGAGGGTAGTGCGATTCTTAGGTCATGTTATTTTGTAGCAAGGCCATATGGTGGATCCTGCCAGTAGAAGTCCAAGATTGGGGATGACCTAAGAATGCTACAGATGTGAGAAGTTTTCTTAGATTAGCTAGTTATTATAGCAATTCATAAAGGACTTCTTGAAGGTAGAGCACCGTTGACTAATTTGACGAAGAAGAAACTGACTTTCCTTGGGATGAGGTGCGAGCACGCGTTCGTTGGTCTGAAGGAAAAGTTAACGAGTGCACCAGTATTAGTCATTCTCTTTAGGAATGAGGAGTTAGTAGTTTACACAAATCTTATGGTACTAGATTGGAGCGGTATTCATGCAGAGAGATAAATTGTCGCTTATGCTAGTAGACAACTAAAACCACATGAGAAGGAATATTTGTCCCACAATTTGGAGTCAGCGACATTAGTGTTTACACTAAAGATATGAAGGTATTATTTGATGAGAAAAAGTTATTCCTAACCACAAATTGTTGAAGTGTCCTTTCTTATAGAAGGACCTTAACCTTAGACAGTTGAGATGTTATAGTTCTGGACTCCTATGAATTTGACATTTCCTATACATTTGGTAAAGGAAATGCAGTAATTAATGTTTTGAGTGGGAGACATGAAAGCTTGGGAGCTATATTACCAGAGTGTGTGTTGTTGGAGTATATTATTGGTTATGATATTCGACCTAGATGTGAGCTAGAGCTAGGAGTATTGGCAAGCTTGACCATTAAACCTACTTTGATAGAGTGGATTTGTAGTAGTTAGAGGCATGATGTTATACTAGCAGAGAACATTGCTAGGATTGAGGCATAAGTAGATGATATGAAGTAGTACGGACTCGACCGAGATGTTTGGCTCCTTAATAATGAACGACTGCTTATACCCGATGTTGATGGACTTAGGAATGAAGTGCTAGAATGCAATCATTCGAGATCGATTATACTTCCTAGAGACAATAAAATGTACAAGATATGAAGCAGATATTTAGTTGGGTAGGAATAAAGGACGTCGGGGCATTTATTTTGAAGTTTATGAATTATCAATTAGTGAAGACTGAGCAGAAGAAACCAAGTAGCTTGCTACAACCATTTGGGATTTCCTAGTGGAAGTGGGAACATATATCAATGGATTTCATTGCTGAATTTCTAAGGACTAAAGGAGGATATAGTAGCATCTAGCTCGTAGTTGAAAGGTTGAGGAAGAGTGTGCAATTCTTACCCATGAAGTCTAATAGAACGACATTGAAGTTGGCAGAGTTTCATATGAAATGGATGGTATTCCATGGTGTGCCAAAGAGCATTATAAGCGATCGATACCCGCTATTCAAAAGTGGATTTTGGAAGACCTAACAAGAGGTGATGGAGACCGAGCTGCATTTAAGTACAGCTTATCACCCATAAACTTATAATCAGGCCAAGAGGGTGAATCATATATTTGAGGATCTCTTACAAGCTTGCATACTTGACTTTGGAGGCTTGTCGAATAATTATTTGCATTTAGTTGAGTTTGCATATAACAATATTCATAAGTCGAGCATTGGTATGGCTCCGTTTGAAGCATTATATGGCCAACCATGCGACGCCCCTTCATGTTGGAACGAAGTGGGTGAGTAGCTAATAATTGGCACAAATATGATTAAGGAGACTTGGAGAAGATTGAGATCATTCAGCAATGAATGAAAACCACACAAGACAATAAGAAGAGTAATATTGATAAGAGATGTTGAAATTTGAGTTCTATGTTGGTGATATGGTGTTTATCAAGATTTCTGTATTGAAGATTACATTTCGGTTCAGTAATAAGGGGAAGTTGGCACCAAGATTCGTAGGTCCTTTGTCGATACTTCCGAGGATTGGAAACCTAAGATATAGAGTCGACTTATCTCATAAGATAGCGGGTATGCACAACGAATTTCACTTTTATCATCTTAGGATGTTTGTGCATGACTTAGGCATGATTGTTTCAATAGATCAACTGGATGATATTGAAGTTGAACCTGAAGCACCGATACCTTGTAGGCCTATTCATATAGCTGAACATAATACGAAGCAACCTAGGAAGAAGACATTGAAGTTGGTAAATGTTTAGTAAAGTGAAAGCTTAGGAGGCAATATTTAAGGGAATGAGGAGAGCACGAGGGCCATTTATGCAAAGCTCTTTACTTGATAAGATTCCATTTATCGCATTTAATGTTACATTTGTTATCCTATATTGCTTAGGTTAGTACCTTGCATGCTAGGGTTTGAAAAAGAATTTTCTCTTGCTTATGTGTGCATGTTTAATGTTTCTTATGCTTGTTGGTTGTTAGGAATGCTCGGTACTTGTATTGTTTGGTTATGGTTTTTTGGTTGGAATTTCAGGGAAAAAATTCTTAAAGGGAATGCAATGACAACATTATTAGGTATCGGCTAATTGAAAAAAATATTTTTTAATAACCAAACCTATTTTAGATTTAAATATAACTTTGAGGCTTATTGAGTACTGACAGTTTTGTCCTCGAGACTAAATTATGGATGGCTTTGACCTTGAAAATATTTTAAGGCCAATAACTTTTCATAGGAATCGAATTTAAGTCTAAAACTACTTTCAAATGAAAGATATAATGGTTTCACTTTCCGTATATTGGTCATAATAGATTTTTGGACTTACGGTTTAGGAGATATGGTTGTTTGAAGATTGGACAGGTTTTTGGCAGATTAGTGGGTAATTAACCTAGACCGTAATTAAGCTTGCTAATTATTTCGGGATTAGGGGTAATTGTAGCATCTTTAGTAGCCATTATCACTTTTCTATCCTCACCGAACATTTCCTAACCTCCATTAGCCCTTCCTCTACCAAAACTCTACCATTTTTCTAAATTAAACAAGACTTAATCAATTAATTAGTGAGTAATTAACATAGAGATTAACAAAGGGATATAGGATTTGGAACATTACTCTTTGAAAAACTTGTAGCTAATATTCATCCCGGATCTATCCTTGTTTTGGTGATTTTGCTTATTCTGAACCCTCAAGTGAATGATTTTATTCACCCACTTTATTATAAATGATAATGTATGTTCAAAACTTGTTTTTAAATTTTTTTGACTTAAATTTGTTTTTTTTTTGAAATGATCTTAGTTTAATATGATTTATGAACGAACTTGAAAGGATTTAAATTGATTTTTCCTTCTAGATCTATGATTTGAATGTTGTTAAATTACTAGAATAGGTTGTGTATGTTATGTTTGATCTTACTAGATATATATAATGTCGTTTGATCCTACGGATGTATGATTGGATGTTTTTTTTATTGTTTGAAAACACCTTCGATGGTGAAATTTGTATGGAATTGTTACTATGAGATTGGATCTCATGCATATTGGTTGGCTAAATGACGGGTCATTGAAGATGGTTGCATAAATTATAAGAGATTCAAATCGATGGGGACAAAGTTGGATGGATAGTTGCTAGAGCTCCAAAGGGTGTATAGAACTATAGCTGGAGAAACGAAGCAGCAAAACAGAAGGAGACCAATGTAGAAAGTTAGTAAATGACTTAGCTAAGATTTTGGGAAAGTTATATCAACAACATCAACCCATATAGGTTGGTACCGATAGATGGTGGATGGTGGAAAGTACCAAGTTGCACTCAAGTGGTGAAGTAATGTGGCTTTGGACTTGCTACGAGGCAACACGATAGTGGCTTAACACTTGGAGGTTGGATTCGTATGGGAACTTCGAGACGCCTAAAGAATAAAGCAAGGAGTTTATCCCCAACCAATTTTTGGCTAAGTACCAAACTAGTGAAATGACCCACCTTCTGTTCCTAAAGTTTTTTTTATATATACAGTGGTCATTTAATCAAGAAAATGTTACACTCTAATTTTCTTCTACCCAGGATCTTTAGGCCAATATAAAAATATTGGTTTGCTCAAATCACCTTAAACTTACATATGTGAAGATATATAAGTTACTTTCTACTTGAATCAGAGTACAAAAGTTTGGAAGTAGAAATCTATTTGGGAATCATTAAAAGAAATAATTCCTACAAAGCAATAGTGTATCTAAAACCAGGATTTCCAAGCATACTTAGATTATTGCATAACTATTGGTTTCATCTCTCAAGACTTAGCATTTTGCATGTATTTCCATAATTTTGTTACTGTATGAACTGTGCTCTTGCATGTGCATGTGTGTGCATGTTCCTGTGCATGTGTGTGTCAGTGGAAGATTTAAGTGCCTAATTTTTACTTCTTCTTGTTAGCGAAAATGACTGAGTCTACCCTATATTTGGGTTGTAAAACTTTATTGAAAATTGAGCTTAAAACTCTTTAGTGCTGGCTTAACCCAGGCTCAATAAAATGGTCGTGTTAGCCATATTCAACTTACACTTATTCTTAAGCAAAATACATGTCATTTTGTTTTCTTTTCAAAGCAACTCAAAACCTTTATTCTGCCAAATTTTTTTATCAACTTAAACATGGATTTTCATATGTCAAATACTTGATTGTACATTCAATCCATAAATCCTTTCAATCTCAGATTTTCTACCATTATAAACTAACTGTTCTTAAAGCTTAAAAATTCCATTTCTTAGCAAAACATTTGCAAAACAAAGCACATAAGTTTCAGCTGACACACATATAGGTTCAACACTTGCAAAACAGTAGTTCTAACCATACATTAGTTTTCTAAGCAAATTTAAACAAAATAGCTTAACATAATTCAGCATAAACATCTATTTTAACTTCAGCAAATCTTTAAATATAGCATCCAATTCCTGAAGCAGCTAAACATCCAAAGTCTGATCAAAGAAATTCCTACTTTCCTGCAAAATCACCATGAACTGCCCCATACAAACATGAGACACCCAATGGTGCATAAAACACACAAGGGTCAGACTAAAGTCTGGTATGAGTAATCTAACTGAAAACATGATTTTATATGACACTTATTCATATTCAAATAACTTCAAAATGGATAAAGGAACTCAATACCACTCTTGTGCATGTTCCTGTGATACATGTGCATATACATTAGTGCACAACAAATTATACATGATTCAATGGTTTAGTTTAGTGATAACAATCATAGGATCCATCTATAAAACATCATAAACCAATCAACACATTCATCAATTCAATCATTAAGCCTTTTCTACCAGATTACTGGCCATCAGGGATTTTACCCAAGCCCTCTCATGAACCTATTTCTATTGTTCACTATCAAGTATATTATGGTCTTTAGCTACTTTCTCTTGTTAAACCACACGCTGCCTGGGACATATCACTGTTAACCCAGCACACTCAGGCCCCTAGGTATAAGCATACCATGTGTGAGCTTGCAATGTTCACCTTGCCAAGCCATATTTTGTAGCCCTAAGATTCAAAAGTCGTTAGTTAAATTACTAAGTGTTACTTTACCTTTCTCATTCCTATGCTAATCCCTTCTGCATATCATATTTCAATCAGAGAAATAAACATTCAGCCAACATGTATTCATCCAGAGATTGGTAAGTCATGTTCTCATAAGCAAGCATTTAATCATGTAAACAGATGTGATTTCTAAGCATATTATTTTTGTCTATGGGTTTCAATGGATCAAGTTACAAACATATGGTCATAGATAGTTTTCTGGTTGTCTCCTTTTACCTCTGGTTCAATCAGACCTTTGTTAATTAAGATCTGGTTAAACCACAAGTATATGCTTTGATTTGGAGAGTTCATAAAACATAGAAGCTCAGCACATGTATAACATTGCACCTCTACATTTATCTTTATTTTAGTTGATATGAGACATAAGCAACAACACAATGTTGCAGCCCCACATTTTCTTTCATTTTTAGATCATATATCTACAACATAAATCCAGGGTTTTTAAGTAAATAAATGTATAAAGAAAACCCATAAAAAAAATCTACTTCATCTCAAAGTTAAACCCCAACACAGATAACCATATTTAAACATGAAATCCATGACTCTTTTATACTGGATAAGTCACTATAAAGGGTTTTACACTTGAGAAGATCATTGACAAGCCAAAGTTATCAAATCATATAAATGAACATAGCTTGCAAAAGTGAAATATAAATTTAATTAGGCTGCCTCAATATTCAGGACTTATTGCCAAAGTTTCCAGTGAGGTTACTCACATTAATCCCTCTTTTTCCTAAGCTTTTTGAACCCTTTTGGTCCTCTGCCTTCTTCTAATTCTAATGGCTGGTGCTCCTTAGTTTTCTCTGGCTTATGTTTTATTTTTCTTTAAATAATGAAGAGCAATTGTGAAAGGTCTCACTACACTAAGCCTCCTTATACAAAACCCTGGCTGCTACTAGGGTTTAGTGAACTTACCCAATGTCATTTTTACCCTATAAAACATGATCTACCTCTCATTTTGATTCAAGAGAGAAAAAGGGTATGTGGTCTTTGTTTTTATTTTCAGAAATAAGCCTTATCTCTTTAATCTCACCCCGGTCATGTTATATGCATGACTCTTATTTTCCAAAGTAAAAGGATTGCTGGAAATGGATAAAGTGCTTGCTTAAGGGTTCATGCCATTTCCATGCAATTTTTGTTTTCTTCCAGCAAGTGTTTGCTTGTGCACATATATAATATATGTATGCCTCTTTTGCCTAAGTCCTTATTTTCTTTCTTTAAATAATTTTAAGTACCTAAATATTTTTCTTGCATGTATTTATTCCTGCCTAACATTTATTTTCTTTGTGCCAAACTTATTAAAGACATAATCATATCTTCATACATATGTATTTCTAAATTATTTATTCTAATTTATATATTGATTTCTGCCTATTTCATTATACAAAAAAATGTGTGCATGTGTGTGCACTATCTTGTGCACATGTGCATGCTTAAACCATACATTTGCAATCAGTTTCCATTCCTATCTTTCTCAATGCAATTTTTAAACAAACATAAACTAATTTAAATCATGAAATTGCTCACAAAAATCAAGGTTATCACAACTAGATGGCTCTGGTCAATCAAATTTTGGTGTGTTGTGGAGAATATCTCAAGGAACATGAATAATTGATCATAAGTTGAACGCACATATGGATTGAGAGATATTCCAACTACGGGTTGATATGGAAATTGTAACACCCTAGATTTTTGGTAACATTATTTAGGATATTTAATTAGTTAAATTAAATAAAATAATGTGTTGATTAGGGGATTGAGAATTGATTTTAAATAGGGGCAGCTGTGCCATTTAAAAATGAACTAAAGAAAGGGTTTAAATTAAAATAGAGGAGGGGTAAAATAGGAAAGAGGCCATTCCTATATCCTTTCCCTTAGGCCATGTATTCCTATACACATTCATTTTCATTTGAAACATTTTATAACTCAAGGGGCCGCCACCATTAACAGGGAAAAGAAGAAGAAATGCTAGGAAGAAGCTTACGCAAATCAAATCTATTCATATCTCAACCTCTTTAATCACAAAGGCTAAGGTGAATAATTTTTACATCTCATTTTTTATTTTATTTCGGTTTTTGGATGATTGTCGAATATTTTGCAATGATTTTCCATGATTTTGAATGATGGAACGATTATATATACATGTTGATGATTTATGTATATTCATATTGATTTTATTATATGTTTAAGGTGAAAACCCTATAAAATGACATCCAAATGCCTTATGAATTTTTATAAAGATCATAAATATTATTTTGGAGATGGGTTTCAATTATCAGATTTTTCTGAATTTTCGTGGAATTAATATGAATTTTCTAGTAAAGAAAATGGTATTTTGGGTTATAAATTAATTACGGGTAAATAATTAATTATTTGGGTCTGAAATTTTTATATGTTAGAAAACATATATAATGTGATTTTCTGGAATTTTTCTAGGATGTTCCTAAGTGTTTTAAGGGTTATATAAAAATATTTAAGGTATGGGACTTAAATGTTTATATAATTAAAAGAGGAGAAGGGGCTTTTTGTAAAAAGATTTAAATTATAAAGTCTGGAAAAGTCGGCAGCCCTTTTGACAAAGTGCAGTGCTTTTTATTTGTAAAGAAAGAGGCAACCAATCACAATTAGACACGTAAAGCAGATTAGGTGAAAAGAACTATTTGCTACATATTTTCCACTGTTTCGTCTCCCTTGGCATTAGGTTCCGCCTCCATACTACCACCTTCAACATAGTGGAAACCAATGCATATGGTATCAGGCAACTGGTACGTAATGAATTGGACGTAGACGAAAGGTATAGAGTCAAAACCAGGGGTTTCGAAGGGGTTGAGGCAGTCCTTTGTTTTTAAATTAAAGAAATACACCTGCTTGCTTTCGATAAATAGCTTTCGACTAAGTAGCTTTCGACCAAGTCAAATGATTTAAAGGAAATGATTTCGATTGGGTTGCATCTCTATTTTTAAATAATTGCTTTCGACTAAGTCGAGACCTTTTTGCTGCCACCTATCTACCTTTCAACCCAAATGGTTTCGAAAGGGTTGTTTTGTTTTTTCTAAAACCTGACCACCTCTCCAACGCTTTCGAAGGGATGGTTTCGACACCATCACTTCATTACTTAGGAAATGGTTTCAAAGCAGTAGCCTTCGACTTAAATGTTTAAGACCCTTTTTATATAAGTAAAGTAAAACCCAAATATTTTGATAGATATAGTTTTAAAAGGTTTCGAAACTGATGCTTTCGACTTTAATGGGTTTCTGATCCTTTTGCTCTACTTGAAGGAAGAATCCAAATGGTTTCGACCAAGACGTTTTTCAATGGTTTCGAAGGAATGAAAGTTGAATGGTTTTGAAAGGCTTCCACATGTTTTAAATTGAACCCAAAGTGCTTTCGAAAGGATTGATTTTTGACTGTTTTGAAAGGTTTTAATGAATGGTTTTGAAAGGGGTGGTTCCCTAGGGTTTCGAAAGGGTTGTAGGAAAGGTTTTTCCTTATGTTTTTGAAAGGCAATATTTAAAAGGTTTTAAAGGGGGATGTCTGATATTTTGAAGCTTTCGGAGAAAAGAAATGAAAGGTTTTTCCGATGTTTTCGAAAGGCTATTTTTAATGGTTTTGAAAGGTAAGATTTGACCTTTCGGCCTAGATTAAGTACAAGGTTTTACTTAGTTTCGAAGGGGTTACCGTCATGGGTTTTGAATGGGTTGTTTAATGGTTTAAACAAAGGTTTTGAATATATTAAATAGGCAGATTAGCCTAAGTGTTTTCAAGTTAAAAAGGACTTCAACTTATTTGAAAGGATAGTTAATCCTTATTAAAACCCATCAACATTATTTTGAGTAAAGTATATATAATATGGAAAAATAGCTTAGAGTAAAGCTAAAGATATATTTTCCTTGTGTGTGTGTGTATATATATATATATATGATTTAAAGGACTAAATCATTTTGAAAAGGTTTTCAAGGAAAATTTAAAGGGTTGTTAACCCTAAGAAAATGATTCGGACAGTTAGTCCATTTTACAGGCAGTCAGCCTAGATTTCGGACAGTTAGTCTAGTTTGGGGGAAGTCAGCCCAGTTTTATGAATAGATAGTTCATTTGTAGCATAACGGACCTTGCTATTATGTGTGGGCAGATAGCTCATATATTACTTGGTTTACGGACAGATAGTCCATTTATTTAGCATAACGGATATTGCTATTTTGATATAATAAGTTTGATGGACAGATAGTCTATTTATTTAGCATAACGGATATTGCTATCTTTGGTACAATCAGTTTGATTAACCAGTTTGGTTGCAGGAAAGGATTGCAAAATATATATTTTGAAAAGGATATTAGTGAGGGGAAACCCGTTCCGCTGAGCGGCGTGGTCTCAATTAATATCAGTAAACCGAGATGTAACTGAATTATTCATACCAGGCTTTATGTCTGACTCGAAGTTTTTGTTTCCCCTTAAACTCTCGGGTACTAAAAATTTATTTGAGTAGGTTGAGGGTTGAAGTTTTCAGGTTTTTGTTTTTTTGTGAATAAAGCATCCGAAGATGAGCAGGTGGCTGACAGATAGCTAATTAGGATTTGCTGTTTCATTTTGTTTTGATTCCGCTGTGTATATGAATCAGATATGACTATGTTGCTTTGATCAACCAAGGGGGCATCGTCATATGTCGCTCTTGGCGTATTTTGTAAATGATATATTTAATCATTGCATAGGAAACATTTAGGGACTATGTAACATGGATATGAATTATTGTTTTGAAATGTAATCAGCAAAATGTTGTTTTTTGAAATATGTGATTTTATTCATATTCATGTGCTTCTGATATTATGGATACCATTATCATTACCGTATTTTGTCGCCAGAAGTTAATACTATAGATGACTTCAGCATTTGTAGCGCTTAGCTTTTGGCCTCCAGATATGGGATGTTACAGAAATGCTTGAGACAACACGAGTTCTACAAGAGACAACCTTGCTTATACTTCGGGCTTGACGTGGGGAAGTAGTAATATGACTTTGGGACTGATGCAAGGGGATTATGTGACTATTAATGAGTGTCCAAAGACGTTCTAAACTTCGATAACTTGATGTTGTGAGTTGCTACGATGGTCCAAGTTGGCAAGTTCGATAATGTGAACTTGTGGAGTAGGACAAGTAATGCATTCTACTATGTGGACGTATGCTAAGGGATTGTTGGTAACTCAAAGGTTTCAATATGTGCTCGTAAAGAGGGGGTATGTGAGGACACTCATTCATATTTCTTGATATTGATCCTAATTATGCTGATATGGATCCCTGTACCGTGGAACTTTTTGATATGTAAGTCCAGTTCCTGGCCTTCAAAGTGGCGTGGAGTAGAGCTTTAAGAAACTGAAATGTTGGGTAGTTTTGACTATTGATGTGATTATATGAGTTATTATATATCCAATGCATTTAAGTGATTGATGTTAGATTCGCTTGATGGTTGCTATATCTGTTATGGATGTCATATGATGTATATATTATTGATTTAGATACCTAGACATCTTACATAGCAGTATGACCATATGTTGATAATTTAATTATACCAATTATATGTGCTAACTTGTTGATACAAGGGCAGATCAGGTATGATTCTTGATACCATGTTCTTGACTTTGTTAGTATTTTGAGATTATAGATTGCTTATAACGGACTTATGTCTAACTTAAGGTAATTTGCATTGTTTATTATCATCTCGAGTACCCTTAAATGAGTAGATTAGCGATAACAAGTATGAGACATCACATGGAGCTGTGCAAAGGAGGTTACTAGCGCTTTCTTACATTTATTATAGAGCTTTTATTATTATATTCTGCTATGCAGTACCGTTGAGGTATTATCAGTACTGTTTATTTATTAGCGAGAATTTTCTATTTCGAGTTTCTTTATTTTGATGTGTAAACTCCATTCCACTTGTTTGTATAGCTGTGATGGATCTGATGCACTCTTGTTTGTTTTAATTCATCTAGTTATATTATTATCTTGCTTATTTTATATCTATGTTGATTATTATATTTCATCATTTGCGTTGTGAGACATACGATAGGTTAAAATTTGTATTGCTATTACTTTACCCTTTACTACCATTCTACATTGGTTGGACACTTTATAGCGCACTATCAGGTATATTTGAGTATCAAAGATGTAAGAAGGTTTTCATAGGGCTACTACTTCATCTGTAAACAATAGAAGAAGAATCACCAAAAACAAATGACAATAATTATTTGGGAATTTGAGGGGGCTAAATAGCAGAGGAAGATAACTTAATGTCAATATTACTATAAATAAGTACTAACCATTAGTTGCACCATTATTAGAAAATATGATAAAGGAAGCAAACATGGTAAAACTACATAAATGATATGAAAAAATGGCTCTGGAATGATAATATGAAATTTCTTAAAAAATGTTGAGCAGTATTGGTTGATACAGATATTTGGTTTGGCCATGAAATATCACAAAGTGACCAACTTGTCACCTTAATTTTGAATAACACAGGGGATGCTCGACTTTTAAAAACTTTCATTCATGCTCATAACACTGAAAAAAGGAAAAATCTTCAGGAATTGTAGAAAAGGGAAGCTAACACTTTTAATATTACATGGTGATTGCTAAGGGATTTTAACCGTGTTAGAACTGGAGTGAGTAAGAAGGGGACAACAAACGAAGCCTATCAAATGTTGTGGAATTAATATGACATGGCTACATGGTGCTCACTAATATGACATGGCCGTATAGTATTATCCCAAAAATTAACAGAGTGCTTATTACCATAAAAATATTATGGAACTAAATATCAATATGGTTAAACTTTCTTGGAGATCAGGACCATCAAAAAATATAGACACAATAGTAGACAGAGTGCTCACTAATATGACATGGCATCAGAATTTTGCATACATTAAGGCTTATTACCTTCCCTTGCAAACTAGTGATCATAGTTCAATTATCTTATACATTATTAACAATAATAACCGAACCTATCCTTCCCCTTTTAGGTTTAGAAATCATTGGATGTTGGGACAAACTAACGGGAATATAGAAGAACCACACCTTAATTTGCAACAAAACTAGTATAGCATGAATAATTTAATGAATATGCAGAAATGAGAAAATGGCAAACAACTTAGGAAAACATTGTAACATGAGTGGAAAAATGCCAAGAGTTACAAATCAGGCTTAATAAAGATTAGAGTCAAACAATGCAATAGATATTTCAATTGTTGGAAATTTTCAAAATAATTTTGGGTTTGGGTTTGTTTTTGAAGAGGGAAGAAGTGGAAGAAGAAGGAAGAAGAGAGGATGAATAGTCCCACATCTTGGAATTTAAGGGAATATATTGATTTATATATGGATTTCTCTAAGGAAGGTTGGGCCCTTTGGGCACCCAAAGCTTTGCTTTAATGTGAGGAGGGAAGTTATACATCACCACCACACGCGCGCGGCGCCGTCCATCCGACCGATCGGGCTGGGTTTGGGTCTAAAATGACGAATTAAATTTTGTTAACGGGCCTGATCCATAATTTGAACGGACAGATTTTTGGCGGGTCATTTGAATGAAGGGATGTGACTGTTTAATAACAGTTTTAAACTGTTATGAACAGACGTGACCGTTTGTAACGGTTTCGAACTGTTGGAAGGATGCGCGACGCCCAGAAAGTGTTGCAGAACACTACATTATCACCACAGTTTGCGACGCCTGTAAGGTGTTGCAAACACAGCAACATTGCAGATCAATTTTCTTCTTCTTCATTCTATTCTCCGCTAAATTGCATCATCAGAGATCAAATATAAGTGTTCTTAGTCAGATCAAAATCGTATAAGTTTTGAATCCGATTACGCTGTTTTAAGGCTTCATTGAATCCTGAAGTCGATAGTTCGATAACCCGTTTGTACCTATTGGGTTGAACTATTGTCTAAAAGAATCTACGCAGTAGATCCTTGAAGTCAAAAGTACAGCAGTTATCATCTTCATCATTCTCAAATAATCAACACAATTATCCAACAATTTTTAAACAATACCTTCAACCATGAATGGTTCGAGTTCAAGAAATATCAATGCTCTTCAAGTTATGAATCAGCATTTGACGCGATTGGAGCAGTTTGATGGTGAAAACTTCACTCGTTGGCAAGAGACGATGAAATTCTTTTTTATCACGGTTAAATTGTTCTATATTCTTGAAGATAACTTGGAGGAAATGCCAGAGGAAACTGATAAAGATACTGACGAATTGAAAAAAAAACGAGCAAAGTGCAAAGAAGATGATTTCCTGTGTAGAGGGCACATTCTCAACGCGTTATCTACATCAGTTTACAACGCACATAGAAGTCTGAAAACAACCAAAGCACTTTGGACTGCTCTGGAGAGCAAATATCGGATATCTGAGGCAAGCAACAAGAAATTCCTGGTATGCTTTTATGGATTTCAAAATGCATGATAATAAGTCCATTATTGGACAAGTTAGTGATATAATATATATAGTCAATCAACTGAAAGATGCCAAGATTGAACTCCCTGAATCCTTTGTGGTTGGAGTTATTATTTCTAGACTCCCTCACTCTTGGAATGGTTATACAAAGAAATTGAAACATGCGGAGACGGATTATGATTTAGAGAATTTATAGCATCATCTTCGTATAGAAGAGGACTCTCGTAAAAGATAACTAAATGATAATCCACAAACTAAGTCTCATTTTAATGCAAATAATGTTGAAATATCAAATTCTCTAAAACCTAAGAATGAGACACAGTTTAAGAAGAAAAATCATTCTAAGAAAGATAGAAAGAAAGGTGCTTGTTATTTCTGTAACAAGTCCGGCCATTATGCTTGTGACTGTCGTCTACGAAAGAAACAGTTAAATGCGAATATGGTCGAAGACAAATTGGTTGCAGTAGTGCAAGAGGCAAACTTCGTTGAGAACATGGGAAATGATTGGTGGCTTGATACTGGAGCAACCATTCATATATGCAAGGACCGTAGTCTCTACAAGAACTACGAAGATGTTAGCGGAGATGAGAATCAAGTTACTGGAGCAAACAAGGTTCGTAGTAAGGTGATTGGCAAAGGCACTATAGAACTACTATTATCTTCTGAAAAGACTCTTACTTTGGTTAATGTATATCATGTACCTGATATTTGTAAGAATTTGGTCTCTGGATACTTTCTTAACAAAAGAAGGATTCAAGATAGTGTATGAGTCTGGCAAACTAGTGTTGTCCAAAAATGGGAAGTTTATTGGACAGGGATATTCTTGTAACGGCATGATTAAGTTGAATGTAATAAATAAATCTTCTGTTTATACTGTTGATTATGTTAGTTTATGGCATGGTAGACTAGGACATGTTAATTATAATTCCCTTAAAAACATGCATAAACTAGGATTAATTTTTGATTGTGATTTCGATACTATCTCTAAATATGAAATATGTGTTCAAACAAAATACACCGAAAATCCTTTAAATCTATAGAAAAGAAAACTGGCTTGCTTGATTTATTATATAGTGATGTGGGTGACTTAAAAAATCATATCACCTATGGTGGTAACCAATACTGTATAACATTTATTGATGATTATACAAGATATGCATATGTGTATCTAATGAAAACTAAAGATGATGCCTTTGATAAATTTAAAATTTACAAAGCAGAGGTCGGAACACAATTAGGAGTTGAAATAAAAGTATTACATTCAGATCGAGGTGGTGAATATTTCTCAAATGAATTCACCTTATTCTGTAAGAAACACGGCTTAGTTCACCAATGCACTGCCCTATATACACCACAATAAAATGGTGTTGCTGAAAGAAAAAATAGAACTTTAGTAGAAATGGTTAATGCCACACTCATAAGTTCAAACTTACCTTATAACCTATGGGGTGATGCTATGTTATCTGCATGTTATATCTTAAATAGAGTACCACTTAAAAAGAATAATGTTTCCCCTTACGAATTATGGTTTAATAGGAAACCTAATCTTACAGGACTTAAAGTTTGGGGTTGTTTAGCATATGTTAGAAAACCGGACCCTAAACGACCAAAGTTAGGAAATAGGGCATTTAAATATGCTTTCATAGGATATCCACTTAATAGTATAACTTATAGATTCCTAATTCTTGACACCTTAGAAGTTATAGAATCCGTAGATGTAGAAATCTTTGAAAATCAAAATGTTGAGATTCCATTGAGATCATCTAGTCCAGAACCTAATACGATTGATGATATCAATGACGATGACTATGCTCCTGTTCAAAACAGCAAGGAAGTATCAGTACCAGATAATAGTACTGAACAAAAGAGAAGTAAAAGAGCAAGAATAGAGAAGGACTATGGTCTTGATTTCATTACATATCTTATAGAAGGCAGTAAGGACGAAGTCTTTAATGTGACTAGATATGTCAAGAACATCGATGATGAGCCCAAAACTTATTATGAGGCTATGAGTTCCAGAGATTCAATATTCTGGAAAGAAGCTATTAATGATGAAATGAATTCCATATTGTTAAACCAAACTTGGGTTTTAACTGATTTACCTCCTGGTGCTAAACCTATAGGATGTAAATGGATATTTAAGAAAAAGTTGAATACAAATGGATCCATTGATAAGTTTAAAGCTAGATTAGTTGCTAAGGGATATAAGCAAAAACATGGAGTAGATTATTTTGATACATATGTTCCAGTTGCTCGCATACCTTATATACGATGTTTAATAGCACTTGCATCAATTCATAAATTGGTCATACATCAAATGGATGTAAAGACTGCGTTTCTAAATGGGGATTTAGAAGAAGAGATATATATTGAACAACCTGAAGGTTTCAAAACCCTAGTCCAAGAAAAGAAAGTTTGCAAATTAGTAAAATCTCTTTATGGCCTGAAGCAAGCTCCCATGCAATGGCATGAGAAGTTTGATAAAATAGCATTGTCATATGGATTTATTGTTAATGATGCTGATAAATGTATTTATAGCAAATCAGACAACAACGATTATGTTATAATATGTTTATACATTGATGACATGCTAATATTTGGTTCCAATATATCCTATGTGAATGAAACTAAGAAGTTTCTATCTTCTAAATTTGATATGAAAGATCTTGGAGAAGCGGACGTAATTCTGGGAATTAAAATTATTAGGAAAGAGGGGGAGTTGTTACTAACACAATCTCATTACATTGAGAAGTTCCTCTGAAAGTATGGTCATTATAATGACAAACCAACACCTACTCCTTTAGATCCTAGTATTAAATTAGAAAAGATACTGGACGTACCATTTCTCAACTTGAGTATTCCAGTATTATTGGGAGTCTTATGTATGATATGCATTGCACTAGACCAGAAATAGCACATGTTATAAGCATGTTATGTCGATTTACGAGTAATCCAGGTTTCGAACATTAGAAAGCTATTTCCAGAGTTTTAGCTTATTTGAAAGGAACCGTTACCTATGGTTTATCTTATAAAGGATATCCTGCTATAATAGAAGGATATAGTGATGCAACATGGAACAATGTAGAATCCAAATCCAAGTCTACGACTGGATGGATCTTTACGTTAGGAGGTGCTGCTGTGTTTTGGGTTTCCAAGAAACAGACCTGTATATTTGACTCAACAATGTTGTCATAGTTGATTGCATTAGCAGATGCTTGTAAGGAAGCGGAATGGCTTAAGAATTTATTAATAGAAATCCCATTATGAAAGAAGCCATCTCTAGCAGTCTTGATTAACTATGATAATTAGGCTACAATATACAATGTCTCTAATAAGACATATAATGGGAAGTCTAGACATGTGAGTCTAAGACATCAAATGATAAGACAGTTACTCAAAAGTGGAGTAATAACTGTTGATTACATAGAAACAAAGAAAAACTTGGCTGACCCACTCACAAAGAGTCTTCCAAAGGCAATGGTTTCTATAAAATCAAAGGAAATGGGACTAAGGTCTGTGAATGAAGGTTGATCATCCTTAACAGAAACCCAACTTATGTTTTGAAAAGGATAGACAAAGTTCAATGGGTGCCAACAAGTTAAGAGAATGATTATGGGACACTAAATCAATAATCCCATAAGGTTTACTGTTGGATTCTGCAAGAACAAAGGATGGATAATATATCCTTAATAAGTCTAGTTGTCTTAAAAAGGTGTATCGCAGAACTACCTTAAGAGACTTACCTATATGAGTATGGAAACCGGGCCGTTTCCTAAGAAAGTAAGACCGCTTTCTAAAGTAGACTCATGAACTCAGGATTTAAGCACATGGCCATTAATGTGCTGAGCATACAGAACACTCTATATACGAAAATCGGTATGTATGACTGTTCCGGTACTATTACTAGGGGTACTTGGTTCAAGATACGTTCACCATAGACCTCGATAGAACTTTGAATGGTTTACACTAATGAAGGTTCAAATCCAAAAGATACCTATCATTTATGTATTGGTTTCCACAATGATGCAATACTTGATCTTAGAACTACATTGGCTTGATCCCACTTGGGTATGTAGGTAGTCACTCTAGTGATACAGCCGTCTATTTTATTTATTTTACTTATTTTGAAAATGAGGGGAAATTTTTGGAAATTTTCAAAATAATTTTGGGTTTGGGTTTGTTTTTGAAGAGAGAAGAAGTGGAAGAAGAAGGAAGAAGAGGGGATGAATAGTCCCACATCTTGGAATTTAAGAAAATATAATGATTTCTATATGGATTTCTCTAAGGAAGGTTGGGCCCTTTGGGCACCCAAAGCTTTGCTTAGATGTAAGGAGGGAAGTTATGCATCACCACCACGCACGCGCACACCGCCACCGCCGACCGTCCGACCGATCGAGCTGGGTTCGTGTTCGGGTCTAAAATGACGAATTAATTTTTGTTAACGGGTCAGATCCAAAATTTGAACGGACAGATTTTTGGCGGGTCATTTGAATGAAGGAACGCGACCGTTTACTAACAGTTTTAAACTGTTACGAACAAACACGACCGTTTGTAACGGTTTTGGACTGTTGGAAAGGATGTGACACTTGACGAATGGACACCTCCTCACTACTATAAATAGTGACGCCCAGGAACCATCCCAAAAAGAACAATCTCTTTTCTTTGTATCTTCTTCTTCTTCCTCCAAATCTGCGACGCCCAGAAAGTGTTGCAGAACACTGCATTATCACTATAGTTTGCGACGCCTGTAAGGTGTTGCAAACACAGGAACGTTGCAGATAAATTTTCTTCTTCTTCTTCATTCTATTCTCCGCTAAATTGCATCATCAGAGATAAAATTTGAGTGTTCTTGGTCGGATTAAAATCGTACAAGTTTTGAATCCGATTAAGCTGTTTCAAGGCTTCATTGAATCATGAAGTCGATAGTTCGATAACTCGTTTGTACCTGCTGGGTTGAACTATTATCTAAAAGAATCTACATAGTAGATCCTTGAAGTCAGAAGTACAACAGTTATCATCTTCATCATTCTCGAATCATCGACACAATTATCCAACATCATTTCATGGGAAGAATTTGAAACTAATTTGAAAATGCAAGCTTGAGACATTAAGCAGAAATCAAAATGCAACTCAAAGAAGTATGGAGATAAAAATAATAAATACTTTCAAGCAAAAATGAACATGAGAAAATTCAATAATAATTTGCAAAATCTATTTTCTCATAATGGCAACTTATTCAAAACACAATCAGAAACAACGACAGAATTAGTCAGCTATTTAAAAGAACTATTTAATAAAACACCAACTTGTGCATTTTGCATATATAATGGTTAAAAGGAAAGTACCCGAAAGTGAGAAAATTTCCGCAGTAAAATTATATTAGGAATATAGGTCAAAAATGTTGTTTTTACTGTTGCAAATGAAACAACACCTAGACCAAATGGATTCAATTCATGTTTCTACATGCATCATTGGGAAAAATTATAACACCAAGTAGTTGATGCAATTAAAAAAAATTTGAAACTAGAAACATCATAAAATAGAGCAATCATACTTTTTTGACAATGGTCCCATAATGTGAAAACCCTAATGCAATATTAGATTATAGACCCATTGCTTGTTGCTCATGATTCACAAAATTACCTCAAAAGTGTTGGCCTCCAAAGTCGAAGTGGTATTAAAAGAGCTCATTTCAAACATTTGAACAACATTTATACTAGGCATAAATATATCTGAAGGTATTATGTAGCACATTATAATATTAGAAATTTAAACCTGAAAGAAAGTAATAAAATGTGTTTAAAAGTAGATATGAAAAAAAGCTTAAGATGCAGTCAACAGAAATATCATATTACATATAATGATAGAAATGGATTTCCCCACAATATTCGGTAAGGTTATTAAATCATTAGTTGAGTCTCCATCCTTTTTGGTATTGATTCAGGGAAGCTCCTTTAGATTTTTTAATACTAATGGAATATTTCACAATTCTCATGGACTTGAAAGAAACATCTAATAAAGTTCAACCAACATTTATAAACAACCCCACCATCACTCATTTAATTTATGCATACGATTTGTTGATTTTATATAAGCAAATGAAAAGGGGGCTCACGCGGTATTTTTTTCCAAGAAATTGGAACAACTTGATGGTCTACAATTGAACACAAATAAAACAAAAGTCATTTTCAGTCAACTTTTCCACAACATACCAAATTTTGGAAATTCTTAACATCAATAAGGGAAACCTCGCTATAAAATATCTTGGCAAACCTTTTTATAAAATATCTTGGCATCCTGTTATCAGTTACACACAAAAGGAAAACATCTATAATAGTTTAGTAGACAAAATTTTGAAAAAAGTGAAGGTTAGGAAAGCTACTAAGCATGGCTAGTAAGCTTGTGCTTAGAAATCAGTTATCTACCCCAACTGTGGCATATTAAATGCAAAGTTTCAGAATCCTTGCTAAAATAATTGGTAGAATTAATCAAATTTTTAGAAGAATTTTGTGGCGATGTGGAAGGAAGAAGTAATATACCATGGGATTTAGTTACCATTTCCAAGGGTGAGGGGAGGGTGTTGGTTTTGAAAAACCAAAAAGACAACAATGAAACGTACTTTACAAAAGACCGTGGTATCTTTTGAAAATTGAATATTTATAGGCAATGTGGCTACCCAATAGATGTATCAACTCCATTAATGTTTGGGAAATAAAAATAAGTAATTCATTATCAGGCAACATTAAAAATACGCTAAGAGTCAGGAGCAAAGCATTAGGTATTTTTGATAGGAAAATTGTAAATAGAAACAAAACAAACTTGTGGTTTGATCCTTGGATTGATAGTGCCAGACTAATTAGGAAATTGCTTCACATGCATGCTTAGGTAGAGAAAATTTAAAAGTAAGAAGCATTATTTTATAAAAAATTGGAGACCGGAAATCTTGGAGCATACGAGAAGCATCAGTAATGAGATCAATCAAATCAAACTACATAGCAATATTTTAGAAGATTCTGGCTTTGTAAAATCAATACCAACGGCTAGTTCATCTTAACGAAGTTTGGGACATGTTTAGAACCTAGCTAAACAAAGTGAAATGGCATAAAATGGTATGGAAAAGTAAAGCAAATCCTAAAAAACTAGAGCAGTGCTAAATGCACCGCAATATAGACTTCATTTTATCTAGTCTCTCTTTTACCCAAAAAATATTTTTACAGGCTTAGAATTACCCACGTGTTACCCATACCATCGACTGAACTCGGAATCCCACTGCCCGGTTCCATACTGCCGTCCGACGATACAACGTCGTATGATTTGAAGACTTTGAAAATTTCATAATGCCGTATGAACCAATTACCTAAACAAACTTTTTTGAATCACACTGTCCAGTTCCATACTGCCGTTCGGCGATACAACGTCGTATGATTTGAAGATTTGACAATTTCATAATGCCGTATGAAACAATTACCCCAACAAATTTTTTTGAATCTCATTGTTCGGTTCCATACTGCCATCCGGTAGTATACTGCCGATCGAAAGTACTATTTAAAAAAAAACTATGCTACCCCGAACGGCTTAATACTGCCGTCCGGTAGTATGCTGCTGCCCGCGTTGGGTAAAATGTAGCACCGTTCCTATTTATTTTTAATTTTTTTGGTAAAATGAAGTCTATATTGTGGTGCATTTAGCACTGCTCAAAAATTACTTCACCTGTTTAGACCCCTTACAAACCAACTTCCAATTAAACTAAATTAATCAACATAGACATGACAATTAACTGTGTGTGTGCGCTTTACAATGGAGAAGTGGAAACATTAGGGCATTTATTCCTTGAATATGATATCAGTAACCATATTGGAAAATGATTAAGGCTAGAAATGAGAGATCCAATCATACCAGTTAGCATAAAACCAAAAATCACCACTGGTAGTGATCATCTCATTAATAAGTATCAAAATAAAACAAGAATAACTAAACTTGCTAAAATATGTATCGCATGCTCTGTGTGGTCAATTTGGAATGAAAGAAATAGTTGTCTATTTAACCAAAAAGTTTGGAAAAAAGACAAATATGCAAATCAATTAAGAACTATTACAAAATTTTAATGTCAAGAAGAAATCAAAGATATGGTGAAACCGAGAAAGAAAGGCAAATTTTGGAACAGTGGGATATTCCTAGTTAATTTGCTCCAAATCGTGTCAACCCTTCATGAATGAGCTTGAATATGTGTAATCACTAGCTAGGTTGCAACAAACATCCTACCTCACCAATTTCTTGTGGGTATAGGAGTTTACAATTGAGAATTAATGGCGTCAGAGACAAGGGAAGAGAATGAAACCCTTAGGGTTTCCTTATTTGAACTAACAGACTTAAAGTCAGATGTAAATAAACCGAGTTAGTTTATTTAATGTTTCTCTTTATTTTTTCACATGAGCTTATTGCTAACATGCAAAGTTTACAAAACTTTATCAATAAACCAATATGCCTTTTCAAAAAAAAAATATTCTGATCAACTAGAGTGGGTCGGCTTCAAGACTGGTCAACATCATCCCCTAATTTGATTCGGTATTTCTCTCCTAAAGATCAAATGATCCAAGTAACTCAATGTAATACCCATAATTTGATGCTAATTATTTAATTAGTTAGTTAATTAATTAGGCTCTAAAAGTGGAATTTGTGCAAATGATGAAATCTGACTATGAAACGTGCACCATTGCATTTGTGGTGAAATTCCGAGCAACTTTCATAATTCAAGTTTTGCGATCGGAGTCCAAATGAAGAAGTTACGGACAAAAAATGAATTCAGAACGAAAATAATTAAATAGGAAAAAATTAATGTTTTTATGTTAATTGCCCGGGCCTACTGGCTGACCCGTTATTAGGGACGGTCCACCCCCAGCCGTCACCCGGTTACCCAAAGGCGGTAGACCGGTGGCGACCTGGCGGCTACAATAACCTTATGCCGCAAAGGCCCGAATTTAATATTTTAAATTGAATGATTCTGGTTGATTCTAGCGCTTATAAATCCAGGCCTAGCCCTTTCTTCTCTTTTCATATTTTATGGAGGCAGTAGTGAAGCTCTACCATTTCTTCTTCTCCAATTTCTCTATAAATTATAAAGATAAGATATTTGTATCAATATTAATACAAATTGGAGAAGAGTAAAAATCTAATAAAAAGGAGAAGAGAAGGGAAAAAACCATACGCGTATTTGAGGTAATTTATATATTTATATATAATTGTATCTAATTTCTCTTACAATCCCAAATCTTTTCTCAGATCTGTAATTATAATGTATGTATATATCCTTTTATACACATCTCTTGGATTAACAAGGATTTAGAGATGAACCAAAGATTCTACAACAGAAATGAAAATTTGGATCGCTTTTAAAAGGCGAGTGGGAAATTTTATAGATTGTTATAATATGAAAATTATCATGTTTGTGTTTAGTTGATTTTTTTGCCTAATTGGATAATTGTATATGAGTTATAGGAAGCGAATTGACTATAATCTGAGTAAAGTAAATACCGCCTACATATTCTTGTTTGTGAATTGATTTAGCGTTGTTTACAACCTGATCTGGAAATCAGTCCCAAAAGTATGAATTTAGAATATTGATTTGAATGAAATTTATTCCAGATCTTAAATAGGTTGTATAATAATGTTATAAATTTGGATTACTACCCTAATCTTGTTAGAATGTAAACTTTTCTATGTTTAGAATTGTTAGAATTTAGATTCACAAAATATTTTAAATTTGTTTGATTTCTTTCCCTTTTAGAAAAATACAGCGTTTAATCTAACAAGAAATAGATGCAAATAGAAAGAGATGTGAAAAGTATGAATTCATTGTAGTTTACACTGTCTATTTTCATAATTAAAAGAAAACGATTATTACTTGTAATTTCAAACAATGTAATCTTTTATATTTTAAAGTTAAATATTTTGTTTCGGGCTAATTTATGGAAAATATAGCGGATAATTTTTTTGATATGATTCCAACAATTTAACATGGAAAAGAATACTCTACTGAAGATATATAACTAGAACATATTTGATAAAAGTAACTATTTGTACGTAATTTACCGCGCTTATAATAATTAAATAAAAAGCTAATAACAATGCTTGCACGTAATATTCACGTTTAGGATAATTAACTAATGGGAAAAGAATTTAAAAGGTTGTAACTTCAATAAATGGTATTAAATATGAGAGTTGCAATGATTTGACAGGGTAAATGGATTAATGGGATGGATAAAAATGGAATAGATATAAAAGGTTACTAATTTAAATTAGTAATCATACATAAATGTCTTAGGAAATGTCCGTTAGGATTTTATGGACAAATTGACATTTATGAGCATTAAATTGGGATTTATGGGTAGATAAATATTTAAGGTAAATCATACTGCCTTAAATAAAAATTGAATTAGTAAGCTAAGTCTAATATCTACCTAAGATAATATAAATAAAGATTTAGTATGGTTAGTAGGTTAGTAGCTTAGTGATGCGAAGCCAGTAGAATCACTCGATGGAAGACTTCCCTTCCCTTTAAGGCTACCAGCAGTCGGGTGTACTTACTACTGATGTGAGATATCACTAATCCTAGGACCCATGATGACGTAAGAGATCGGGCTTGTTTTCTTAGCTGGAAAGTATTAACTGGTCCAAATTTGGAATTAGGAGTGGTGAGGGATATATCCATAAGGGTTCGCTTCTGTTTGAGGTCTTAAGTTGCTGGAGGGTCCGCCTCTCTCCTAAATGGAAGTATTAAGTAACTTAGTTAGATTCAAAATAAATAAGGATGTCTCTAAAAAGGATTTACTTTAGTGTTGAGGCCTTAAGTGGCTGAAGGGTCCGGCTCCCTACCAAAAGAAGTAACCTAATGAGATGTCATCTTTATAATTAAAGATTGAGAATGGATATCTTAAGAAGGGTTTGCTTCAGATTTGGGGTCTTAAGTGACAGTAAGGTCCTCCTCTTTCCTATAAAATAAGTATTAAGTAGCCCAATGAGATTGCCAAGAAATGACGGCTAGATCGCACCATTGAGGAGCACTCTTTTGAAAATAGGTCTTAAATGATGGGGTCTACCTTAATAAGGTCCTAAATAACCAGAGTCTGCCTATTTTCCATTTGAAAGTATTAAGTGGCTTGGGTACAGTCTCTCACATTGCAAAGGCCATAATAACAATAGTACCATTTGGAAGAACGCCTTGGGGATAGGTCTTAAATGATGGGGTATGCCTTAGTTAAGGTCTTAAATGATCAAAGTCTGCCTATTTTCCACTTAGAGGTATTAAGTGGCTTGGGTATTGTTTATTACATGGCAACATTTTTTTCGACGATAGATGCCGTAATAGTTGGACATTAAGTGTCGGAAGCCGTAAATAATTGTTAGAGGTCGTGTAGCTAGGATCCACCGACCATTGACAACATTGTTAGGAAACTACCTTAGAAATAGGTCTTAAATGATGGGGCCTACCTTGATTAACATCTTAAATGGCAGAGTCTATCTAATTCTCTTTTTAAAAGTATTATAGAAGTCCGCTTCATATTTAGAAGTATTAAGTGGCTAATGGGTTTGGAAGTATTGGGTGGTTGATATGGCTTCATTAGTATTTTGTACCTTAGGAAAGGGTAATTAAGTAATCATGTGTGCAATGCAAGGTTAGATTAGTATTGCTAACCTTAATGGACATAACAATTGAACGAAAACCAATTGGTACAAATTTATGTTACGGACAATTTATATTTTTCCAGTCTCCAGAACGTTGTTCTATTCCCCTCCTTATTATAACCCACAAGGTAGAATTTATGGGAATAAGTCACTGAAGCTGGATGTGCTTTGTTGTTAGAGAAGTTTTCTTTCTCTCATGCTCGATGCTGATGTGATAATCTATTATACAAGAAATACCATTAGTTTTAATGTAGTAGTCACTATCAGTATTCTTATCCTATTTTTGTTTTCACTGTGAGTTTAGAATTCTATCAACCTCTGATAATGTTAATGCTTTTTTGCAGGTACCAAAATCCAATGATATGTGCTTAAATGTACTTAGGTTTTGATTTTTGTCGAAATTTAGGCCCATTAAGGTGCGGGTTGTTACATTTGGTGTAATAGAGCCTTAGATTTTTGAAAAAGGGGTTTTTAAAGGATTTCTTTTCTCAAAGATTTATTTTAGAAATTTTGTTTTGGGAAAGTTTGGAAATTTTAATTTTCAAAGAAATACATATACCACTAGATTGGTCGTATTAAGAAATTATTGGTTTATAAAAGATTAATTCTTTAAATCCTTAAATATTTATATGTATATATCAGTAAAGGCTTGATTTTGATTTTTGGTAAGAAAATAGTTTTCTAATTTGAGAAATTAGTGTTTTTTTTAAACGGGGTTTTTGGAAACCCTGAAATATGTATATATATATATATACATACATACATACATACATATATATATACATACATACATATATATATATACATACATATACATATATATACATACATACATACATACATATACATACATACATACATATATATATATATATATATAATTTTGACTTTTAAGGGAAGTTTTGGTATGAATTGGTTTTTGTTATTTAGAAACAAGTATAAAGGAGCATATATTTAGCTTAGTGATTTTTGGGTTTCTAAAATCAAGGTTTTTATATTTATCTTTTTGAAGTACAGAAAAAATAGGAATGACATTCAATTTTATTCGGGTATGTAGCTTGAAGTGTTGTAACACCCACCAGCTATTGGAAGAAATATTTTCGTGCGAAGTAGGCATGAAATAGCAGCTGAAATATTTTTGGGTTTTTGGAAGTGTTGCTGATCGCAACAGTTTTGCTGAGGCTATCGCAATCCTACCAAGGAAGGGTTTACATGGTAAGGTGGATACCGTCATGTGGAAGGCAAAAATTTTCTGGATGGGTTAAGATGAAGATGTTCTACGGAACGATCATTAATATATTAATTAATTTAACCGGCCCTATTGGTCCAGGTTCAGGCCGTGCCCAAATCTGGGCTAGCTGTTGACCAAGTAGTCGACCGTAGTGGTCGACTGGTTGACCTAATAGCGATCGACAGCTAGGTGGATTCGGGCCAAACCCGAACCTGGAACATGACTATAAGTCATGTCCAAACCTTCAGTCGCCGCACCCCCTCACTCACTTCCTCCTCTTTATTTTTTAGCTGAACCAATTTCCCCCTCCCCTTCCTCCGCTTAACCAAAGCCTCTCTCCTCCATTCCTCCACCAACTGACGTCAAAATTCTTGTGCGTCAGATCTTGCCCTACCACCACTCAGGATCTAAACCCTTTTCTCCCTTTTTCCAACCGCCTCTCAGCCTATGGCACCACCACCATGGCTCTTCCCCTCGTCATCCTAGCCTCACTTCGCAAGAAGCCGCTTGGCTTGACTGGAGTGAGCGAAAGATCGTCACTTATCTTGGAACGACGGACTTTGATTTTCTCTACGGATGACCAGTGAAATTCGGAGATTTCTCCGCTCTTGGGCTTGAAGAGCTTTCCGTTGTGGTAGGACTTGCACCGATCCTCCACTTCGAGACTTATGAGCGAAAATTTTACCAACGATGCATCTGTATTTTCGATGCACAGATGGCGTAGAATTTTGATAATGACAATAGCTATATCAAGTTCGAGGTGAAGGGAGCTCAGATTGAGATGTCAGAAGATGATCTCGCCGAGATTTTGCAGTAGGTGTAGATTTAGATGACATAGAGATGACTGATACTAAGATTCTATAGCGGATCTTTTATAGAAATATCGATGACGGAGAGTCTTGACCAGATCTATACCTCAGTGTGGAGAGCCGCCTATGCTATAATGGCGGCGTAGCAGTCAATTGGGCTCATATTTTGATGCTCCATATGGTCGATCAGGGAGTTAGTACCCTGAGGGCTCACTTTCTATATTGCCACTTGCTTACTCGAGTGTCTAGGAATTACGAGGTAAATTTGAGCGGAGACCCAGCATTGAGGAAGGTCCCTCCCGCCATGGATCAGACCATCATTAAGAGGATGTATATTGCTTTATCGCCTACCGCTCCACCTTTACCTGCACCAGAACTGTAGTACCAGCAGCAGGGGATAACACAGGGCACCGATGGATAGATGAGTCCTGAGATTGTTGCTATACGTCAGGTTCAGGCAGAGCTTCAAGAGATTAGGATAAAGCAGCAGCGCCAGGGGCGTTAGATAGAATGCATAGTAGCCATGCTACGACCATTCTGCGGTTATGGCAATGGCTCAAGCTCCAGCCGCGAAGTGAGATCTTCTTACAGTTCTTAGGTGGTGTTTTATTTAGAATTGCTGTATCTTTTTATTTCCAGCATTTGTTCTTTTTTTGGGTTGTTGGGTTGTAAAACTATTAGTTGTCTCTTATAAAAGGCACACACGATATTATGAGTTTCTATTCATTTTCTATGTTGTTGTTTTTGGATAGTAAATGCAATATAAGACTGGAAGTTTAGAATAGTTCGAAATTTTAGTGAAGGACATGATAAAGTTGTTTTGATATCACGGGTCATTACTCGTGTTCTTTAAAAGCTAAAACTTTTGATTAATAAACGTGTTGACATTTTAAAATAAAATGTCAAATTTTAGGGTAAAGGTTAGTTGTAGAGTTTTGGAATTTGGATTATGCATTTATCGCATAACCGACTTTCGACTACGCTGAAATTGTGGTTTGATTTATCAAAATTTTTAAGAAGGAAAATATTTTGAAAAATTTCCTCTTGATTTGACAAGTTCCCTTTTGGAAAAAACACAAAAAGAAAAGGTCTTGTGTTTTAGTTATTTTTGACTCTTAAATTACTTTTGAGTTTTTGTTCAAAATTTTATTTCAAGGGAAAATGTGCATCTAAATATTTTGGGATTTATTTTCCAAATGACGTACTAATTTGAAAAGTGAGAAAGATTTTTGTTAAAACTTTGATTTTTAAGGCCACATGTTTGGCATAGGGAAGACAAATAGTGTAAGAATTTGCAAATTTAGCGATGCACTAGGGTTGTAACACCCCTATCTTAATTGAAATTATTCATGAGATTTTATTAGAATAAATTAAATAGAATAATGTAGATAAGGAGATTGAGGATGATTAATAAACTAGATGGCCGTGCTTATTAAAATTAATGAACTTATATAAATGGTTAGGAAATTAAACTTAAGGGCATTAGGGTAATAGTCATTTACCCCACCCCTTATACCATTCCCATTAGGTTTTGCACGTTCATTATTATACTCAAGCAAAAACTATAAACGTAAGAAGCTACAAGGCTAGCCATAAGAAGATAGAAGAGAAGAAGAAAATTTAAGAAAAGCTTAGAATTCAAGCTAGAGGAAAATCAATCTCAAATAATCTCTAATCTCCTTATTTCATACAAGGTGAATAATAGTTTCTACATCTCTATTTCAATTTTTACGTCATATAGTTTCGGATTTAATGATAAATCTGGTTTTATGATTTGTAGAAAGATGATATGCTTGATTTTGATTTATGTATGTTTAAACAAGGTTATTTAAAAGGGGATATATACGGTTTTAGGGTAAAAGCGAGAGGAAATGATTTTTAAATGCCATGGGAAAATTATATGTTGTAGAAAACATGATTTTGGAGTTGGGTTTTAATTTTAATTTTCCAAGCCGTGGAGAATTTGTTATGAATTTTTGAAGGAAAATAAGGTTACTTGGGTTTATAAATCATTTTGGGAAAATATATTAAGAATTTGGGTCAAAATTTTTGTTATGTTAGACAACATGATTGAAGCGAATTTATGTAATTTTTAGGGATTTTGACTAAGTGATTTAGTATGGGAATTAAATTATTTTGAAAGGAGATTCTAAATGATTTAATTGTTTTAAAAGAGGAAGGGCTTATTTGTTAAAAGATTACTTGGTTTATGAGACGCCCCACCTCTATACTTACGCTAGCCAAGGACACTACGGAGTAATGCCGTCAACTAGGGTGAAGAATAAGGCTGTTGAGGAGTGACCATCTATGTAATTGCTTTGTGCGAGCACCGATATGTCAGAAAATATAACTTACATTTCATTTCAAGAGGAAATCTGACATATCAAATACAAACACAAAGCTACCGCACAGTGGAGAAGTGGACCTCGGAAACAAAGGTAGAAATAAGCATAACACAAATCAGCCTCAGATATTCATATCACGAAGGCGGAAACAGATATGAATATAACACATAAAAGTGTACATCAAAATAGTGGTAAACAAGATCCACTAAATCACAAGAGAGTAGATAAAGTGCTAGACAAAAGAATAATTATACATCAGGGAGTCTATAACTCAATTGTATAATAACAAAAACTACTAATCTAAAGTAGTTAGCCAAAAGGATCAGATGATAATCCCTGATAAGAAGTCAAGCAGGAGCACCTGAAATACCTCGGTCTGACCCGAGTATTATTTAAGAAGAAAATAATAAACGGATCAGTCTAGCTATAAATATCAGATAAAATGATATAGGATAAGAGATATGACCAAAAACGTATGATAACAAAAATGTCATACCGTGTCAAGTATACATCAAATAACAACAAAAAATAATACAATATCTCAAATCATTTCAAAACACCAAAAAGAATCATATTCTTCAAATTATTCATCAAAACACAAATATTGACAAAACATATAAATGCCAATCCACAAAAATAGGTGAAACACAAATTCTAGAAATCACAACGAGAAATCCAAAAATCACAAAAGGGGGAAGGCCTATCACAAACGGGAGCATGAAAACTCACCAACACGTGTATCACAAACGGAACGCTATTCCATGGTCGCTAACCATAAACCGAACATCGACGCACCTAGAAAGATACGCCCCATGCACAGTCGAACATCGACGCACCTGAAAAGATACGTCCCATGTATAAACTAACATCGATGCACCTAAAAAGATACACCCCATGCCTAGTCGAACATCGATGCACCTAAAAAGATACACCCTATGCACCGACTTAAAGAGCCGATTGCTCCACGAACGGTCCAAAGACCATGGGTCGCTAGCCCATAAAAATGAGACGAAGCTCAAAAGAACGGGGTATAGTCCCCCACGTGGACAAAGAGACATCGCACAATGCTAGTCTAAATCTCAAAATGATCATCATCAATCATCAAGAAGTGTCGATTACACTAAGCTAGTTAATATAAGAGTTTAGCTTCATGTCCCATAACCACTTGCTTAACTCAAATATTTACGAACAGATTGTAAATTTCCACTCGAAAATTGTCACAAGAGTTTCAATCGAACAAGTCCAAGAATTAATCGACGAAGTAAACGCAAGCGTTTCATACCACTTGTTTTACTAATTCGTTTAATTAGATTTCTCATACGAATGAGGTAAAGGTTTGTATATACTAATAGATTGGAAAACAGTTTTGAATACAAGCTTTATATTTAAAAATAGAGTTGAAATCATCTTCGAAAAAGAGTTTGAATATTTAATACTAGTATAGAAAACATTTATATTTTAAAGTGACAAATCACAGAGATGGTTGTAGGAATAATCAATCACCAAAATCCACATTCGAAGGCGTGAATCAAATCCAAAGAAATCGATACCGAATCCATCAAAATGGATATTCTAAAAAATCCCGAAAAAGAAGTCATCAAAGTCAATAATAAATGATAACAATAAATCGGACAATCACGAATCGGTAAAAATTGGAATCCCACACAAAATAGGCAAATTGGGCTGAGACAAACAAATTCAGACGTTTGAATTGTATATTTTAGACGTCTGAAACTGGTGTTCAGGCAATACTTTGCCTAGGCCAAAAATGGCCAAATTATATCGGAAGCAATTGGATGAGTGATGATAGCTAGGGGTTTACGCCTAACGACTACCCGACCTTAAAGACTCACCGATACACTCCGATAAACATGTCCAAACATCCATATAAGGATTTCCATAGATTTTGATTTTAAAACACCAAAAATTGGAATGTTCATCAAACCAATTCAATTCAAAGGCAATGGAGAAGAAATAGATGTTAGGAATTCATACCCAACGACTATCAAAGATATAGACATATATGTGAGTTCCAAAAACTCACCTTTAAACCCAAAAACGATGAAGGAGAAGCTTGAAAGCAAAGGAAGATCAACTACTCTTCAACTTCAACTCAAGAAGCTTGAATCTAAGCTTAAAAGAAGAACATTTCCTAAGTAAGGTTTAGGAAATTTCTAAAATTAAAGAGAGAATGAGTTGGAGAAGAAGAAGGAGATGCTCACCTAAGCTTCTCTTTGAATTTTGGAGCTAGAATTTGAATTTGCAAAGAAGGTTAGGGCTTAGGAATTCTAATTCTTTTTCTCTTCCCCCATTTTTCCAAAACTTGAGTGTTAGGAAATATTATGAAGGAGTGAAGAGGAGTGGAGTGGAGTTGGGTTGATATGTTGGGTTAATGGGCTGAAACCCAAACACAAAGCCCTAGTTGAAAATCTCAAAATTTTACCCAACTCAAAACATATCGATGTTTATACTTCAAAAAGTCGCAAACACCATTTTGAACACAATGGAATAGGTCTCGAGTCCAAATTGTTGAATCTCAATTTCAATCTTGATTCAGACGTCTGATATTTCCGTAACAGACGTCTAAATCTGGAAATATAAAAGTTCTCAGCCTTCATTCAGACGTCTGAAATAGATGATTCAGACGTTTGAATCTGGAAAAATGAATGTAGTCTTAGAACAATATTCAGACGTCTGACTCGGGGATTTCAGACGTCTGAAAATGGCTATTTTAGCCTGTTTCCTTTCTGGATCGATTCGAACAATTTCAGACGTCTGAATTAGTCATTTCAGACGTCTGAATTTCTGGAAAAATGTGTTTTCAAATAGGCACTTCCAAATAGCACTATCCATATAGATTTTTCACTAATTCGACTGTACATCTTCGAATAGTGACTTTTTCGGACTAAAATCCGACTAACGATGCTATATTTAAATTAAACATTTAAATATATGAATCGTAAAATATGCGAGTTGTTACAGACTCCCCTCCTAAAAGAAATTGCGTCCTCGCAATAACTAAGAAGAAAATAAAGAGTAACAACCATAAAAGCATATCAACACAAAAGAAAATTTGAAATAAGAAGTTCACCATAAAGAGCACGAAAGAGTAAGTCCAGATGTTTTTGCTCGATGAATTCTCAAGATTCCCAAGAGAAATCCTTAGGATTTGAGGACCATTGAACTTTCACAAGAGGAACATCTTTATTTCGAAGGCGTTCAACCTCTGAAGCAATGATATGAATAGAATGTTGCTCATATGTCAAATTTGGTGAAACTTCAATTTCCTCAATTATACCGGGCTCAAGAATAAAAATCATAATCCCTAAGGTATTTCTGTAGTTGAAAGACGTGGAATACGTCATGAATAGCAGAAAACTGAGCCGGTAATAAAAGCGATAAGCCACGGAACAAATACGTTCGGTGATGGGAAATGGACCAACATATCGAGGTGCTGATTTTCCCGATCAACTGAAACGCACATCACCCATCATAGGTGAAATACAAATGAACACCAATAAAGTCTGGACCTAAAACCAGCTTCTCACCGGCTTCAAGCCAATACGAAAGAAAATCGGCATGGCCTTCCGTGGAGTGCATCGAAAGGAGCCATACCAATACAAGATTGGAAGCTTATTATAAGAGGAAAACTCAACAAGAATACGATCTTCCCAACTTCCACCAAAATCAATAACACATGCACGAAAGAAGATCTTCAAAAGTTTGATTCACACGCCTGGTTTGTCCCTCGGATTGAGGACGATAAGCGGTCCTAAAATTAAGCTTTGTTCCCAAAGCTTTTGAATACCTTTCCAAAATCCACTAGTAAAATAATGGATCACGATTGCTAACAATAGAAGTAGGGACTCCATGCAGTTTAATCTGACATAGAGTTTAGCCAAAAGAGATATGGTCCAAAAGAGAAGGACGAGCCTCGAGGCTACACAAAACAAGAGATGAACATGAATCGGATTCACGATCTCGAATCTCACAAGTGGATAAAGTCTCGAGATCATTCCATTCGGATATCATCATAGAAACAACTGTTTGTTGCTTACAACTAAGGGCATCGGCAACTCGATTTCCCTTTTCCAGAGTACAAAGAATATCAAGATCATAAGATGCAAGGAACTCGAGCCAACGTTGTTGACGCAAATTAAGTTCCTTTCGAGAAAATAAATACTTCAAAAACTTATGATCGGGGTAGAGAACAAATTTCTCTTCCAAAAGATAACGACACCAAATTCTAAGAGCGAAAATAATAGCCGCGAGCTCTAGATTATAAATGGCATATCTAGTCTCGACAAGCTTCAATTGTCAAGAGGCATACGTAATAACACATTCCCATAGCAAGAGAATGGCACCCAAACCAATACGACTAGTATCGGTAAAAACAATAAAGTTTTGATTCCCTTTGGGAATCGCAAGAATAAAAACATCGGAAAAGAGTTCTTTTAAATGATCCTCTTTCCCGAAAAGCTAAGACTTTTAAAATTATAATTAACTTTGTGTAATCATTTTTTTAGAAAAAGTGACTTATTACAAGTCAATTTACTGTGTCTGATTGTCTCATCATAGCGTTTAGGAGATTCCTATCGATAACGTTGATCAAGCGCATCGACCAGAATTCTTAAAGCACTCAATGGGCAAAACATCACAAAATCATCTTCGATGTTATAAACAAGTCTCTTAAAAAATTTACAAATATTCTTTGCTCCTTTTAAGAACAAAATCCAATCATACATATAAATATCTTATTAAAAAGATTTGCAAATTTTAAAATGTTGTTATTTTCATCCATAATCAATAAATATAAGGATAAACTAATCGAGATATTCGTAGAATACTCGATTCACAAAATGGGTGAAATAAGGAAGAAGGTTCGTCAAATCGAATGACATAACGAACCACTCAAGAGAATCGTAACGAGTGCGGAATGCGGTAAGTGGAATGCTAACTTTCGCAACTCGTTGCTAATGAAAACCGGTGGCAAGGTCGAGCTGAAAAGACCTTAACACCACTCAAAAGGTTGCTTAGGTGATAATCCTAAGACAAGCTCAAAAATATCGAAAAATTCACAAACTATTTAAAATGAGAGAAATAACACTTTCCTCATCATATGGGCTTAAAGAATAAAAATGATGCCACCAAATTGGAATCGAAATCACAAAGAAAAATAGAAATCTGCTTAACAGATTGAGAATGTCGAAGATGAATAGTCCACTCGGGACACGGGATATGGGCTTCATAAAGATCAAGCCAATCCTTTCACAAAAATCAATTCCGAAGCCTAAGTAACGCATAACATGCAAATCGGCTCGGAAAGAAAAACACATAAAATAATCTCTACATCTTTAAAAAAACAAACTGAGTGTTGCGGACCCACCAACCGGATTCGCAATTCTCAAAGAAGTCATCAAGCCCAAAAATGTTTAAAGAAAAAGAATCAACAAGTTCTTTTGATATAAAATAATAAGATGAACTCAAAATCAAAAAGAACTCGAATAAGATAATCACAAAACATATATCGACAAGGATAGAATGAGAAATACCTTGACCAAGAGAAGTGCTAGTAGAGGCTTGCACAACATTTAGCTTTCCATCCTTCTTGCTTGAAGTATGGGACACACAGATATACGATGACTCAAACTTTTGCAATAGCGACAATAAAGGGGTTTCAGACACTCATTTTCATAGTGGTCCATAGAATCACAATTGTAGCATCGTCCATGACTAGTGGTAGGAGTCTTTGCTACAGAAGTTTCTTGCTTCCCTTTCTTATCGGGATTGGGGCCTTTGAACTTAATAGGCCTCTTCATGTTATTGTTGTAGTTCTGTTTGGCACGCACAACTTCAACATCACTTTCTCTATCGGACTCTTCAAGCCGAAGAGCGATATCAACAAGCTAATCGAAAGAAACTTTCAGTTTTAGAAGTAAAGGCTTTTTGAGGTTCCTATTCAACCCATAGACAAACCTCTGATTTTTCTTCAATGGGGTATTAATATACTCGACCCCATATTTAAAGAGAGATTCAAAAGATGCGACATAATCCGTCACAGAAGATTCACCTTGAACAAGATCAATAAAGCGTCCGGCTAAAGTTACTTTTTCAGCCTCCGGCACAAACTTCAATTCGAATCTTTCCCGGTATTGCTCCCAAGTAAGATCTGCTTCGATAATTTCAGAAATCAAAAGCTCATACCAATCTAATGCTCTTTCTTGGAGCATGCTAGAAGCCACTTGGACTCGAAGTGAATCAACAAGATCCATGCGGGAAAAGATGCGATCGCATGATCTAAGCCAAGCTTGGATTTCTATAACATTTTCGGATCCCTTGAACGGCCTTCCACCCAAAGCGGTATAGTTTCTGCACAAGCGTGCAAACCCGGATTTAGGGTGAGTTGGCGCTGGAACGGGTCCGGCAGCTCGGGCATTGTTCACAAGATCTAAAAGTTGTTGAGATGACATAAATACTCCATCCTGAGGAGTAGCACTAGATTGACCGGCTCTGGGATGGCCAGGTCTAACCATTTCTCTTCTCTAAGAAAGAAAGAAAGAAGAGGAAAAAGGTTATTCTCAAAATGAATATCAAACAACCTTGATTGATAAAACAAGGCATCACAAAACAAAATAGGATAGAACGGTACAAAGACTCGAATTAAATCCTATGGCACGATTCCTAAGGAAGACTTAGGACAATGATCCTTGCTAGATTATTCTACATTGTTCCGAAGTTTGGCTCTGATACCAAGCTGTGACGCCCTACCTCTATACTCACGCTAGCCAAAGACACTACGGAGTAATGTCGTCAACTAGGGCGAAGAATAAGGTTGTTGAGGAGCGACCATCTGTGTAATTGCTTTGTGCGAGCACCGATATGTTAGAAAATATAACTTACATTTCATTTCAAGAGGAAATCCGACATATCAAATACAAACACAAAGCTACCACACCGTGGCTAAGTGGACCTCGGAAACAAACGTAGAAATAAGCATAACACAAATCAGCCACAGATATTCATATCACGAAGGCGGAAACATATATGAATATAACACATAAAAGTGTACATCAAAATAGTGGTAAACAAGATCCACTACATCACAAGAGAGTAGATAAAGTGCTAGACAAAAGAATAATTATACATTAGGGAGTCTATAACTCAAATGTATAATAACAAAAACTACTAATCTAAAGTAGTTAGCCAAAAGGATCAGATGATAATCCCTGATAAGAAGTCAAGCAGGAGCACCTGAAATACCTCGGTCTAACCCGAGTATTATTTAAGAAGAAAATAATAAACGGATCAGTCTAGCTTTAAATATCAGATAAAATGATATAGGATAAGAGATATGACCAAAAACGTATGATAACAAAAATGTCATACTGTGTCAAGTATACATCAAATAACAACAAAAAATCATACAATATCTCAAATCATTTCAAAACACCAAAAAGAATCATATTCTTCAAATTATTCATCAAAACACAAATATTGACAAAACATATCAATGCCAATCCACGAAAATAGGTGAAACACAAATTCTAGAAATCACAACGAGAAATCCAGAAATCACAAAAGGGGGAAGCCCTATCACAAACGGGAGCCTGAAAACTCACCAACACGTGTATCACAAACGGAACGCTATTCCATGGTCACTAACCATAAACCAAACATCGATGCACCTAGAAAGATACGCCCCATGCACAGTCGAACATTGACGCACCTGAAAAGATACGTCCCATGTATAAACTAACATTGATGCACCTAAAAAGATACACCCCATGCCTAGTCGAACATCGATGCACCTAAAAAGATACACCCTATGCACCGACTTAATAAGCCGATTGCTCCATGAACGGTCCAAAGACCATGGGTCGCTAGCCCATAAAAATGAGACGAAGCTCAAAAGAACGAGGTATAGTCCCCCACGTGGACAAAGAGACATCGCACAATGCTAGTCTAAATCGCAAAATGATCATCATCAATCATCAAGAAGTGTCGATTACACTAAGCTAGTAAATATAAGAGTTTAGCTTCATGTCCCATAACCACTTGCTTAACTCAAATATTTACGAACAGATTGTAAATTTCCACTCGAAAATTCTCACAAGAGTTTCAATCGAACAAGTCCAAGAATTAACCGACGAAGTAATTCATACCACTTGTTTTACTAAGTCGTTTAATTAGATTTCTCATACGAATGAGGTAAAGGTTTGTATATACTAATAGATTGGAAAACGGTTTTGAAAACAAGCTTTATTTTTAAAAATAGAGTTGAAATCATCTTCGAAAAGAGTTTGAATATTTACTACTAGTATAGAAAACCTTTATATTTTAAAGTGACAAATCATAGAAATGATTGTAGAAACAATCAATCACCAAAATCCACATTCGAAGACGTGAATCAAATCCAAAGAAATCGATACCGAATCCATCAAAATGGATATTCTCAAAAATCCCAAAAAAGTAGTCATCAAAGTCAATAATAAATGATAACAATAAATCGGACAATCACGAATTGGTAAAAATTGGAATCCCACACAAAATAGGCAAATTGGGCTGAGGCAAACAGATTCAGACGTTTGAATTATATATTTCAGACGTCTGAAACTAGTGTTTAGGCAATACTTTGCCTAGGCCAAAAATGGCCAAATTATATCGAAAGCAATTGGATGAGTGATGATAGCTAGGGGTTTACGCCTAACGACTACCCGACCTTAAAGACTCACTGATACACTCCGACAAACATGTCCAAACATCCATATAAGGATTTCCATAGATTTTGATTTCAAAACACCAAAAATTGGAATGTTCATCAAACCAATTCAATTCAAAGTCAATGGTGAAGAAATAGATGTTAGGAATTCATACCCAACGAGTATCAAAGATATAGACATAGATGTGAGTTCCAAAAACTCACCTTTAAACCCAAAAACGATGAAGGAGAAGCTTGAAAGCAAAGGAAGATCAACTACTCTTCAACTTCAACTCAAGAAGCTTGAATCTAAGCTTAAAAGAAGAACATTTCCTAAGTTAGGTTTAGGAAATTTCTGAAATTAAAGAGAGAATGAGTTGGAGAAGAAGAAGGAGATGCTCACCTAAGCTTCTCTTTGAATTTTGGAGCTAGAACTTGAATTTGCAAAGAAGGTTAGGGCTTAGGAATTCTAATTCTTTCTCTCTTCCCCCATTTTTCCAAAGCTTGAATGTTAGGAAATATTATGAAGGAGTGAAGAGGAGTGGAGTGGAGTTCGGTTGATATGTTGGGTTAATGGGCTGAAACCCAAAGCCCTAGTTGAAAATCTCGAAATTTTACCCAACTCAAAACATATCGATGTTTATACTTAAAAAAGTCGCAAACACCATTTTTAACTCAATAGAATAGGTCTCGAGTCCAAATTGTTGAATCTCAAATTCAATCTTGATTCAGACGTATGAAATTTCCGAAACAGACGTCTGAATCTGGAAATATAAAATTTCTCTGCCTTCATTCAGACGTCTGAAATAGATGATTCAGACGTCTGAATCTGGAAAAATGAATGTAGTCTTAGAACAATATTCAGACATCTGACTCGGGGATTTCAGACGTCTGAAAATGGCTATTTTAGCCTGTTTCCTTTCTGGATCGATTCGAACAATTTCAGACGTCTGAATTAGTCGTTTCAGACGTCTGAATTTCTGGAAAAATGTGTTTTCAAATAGGCACTTCCAAATAGCACTATCCATATAGATTTTTCACTAATTCGACTGTTCATCTTCGAATAGTGACTTTTTCGGACTAAAATCTGACTAACGATGTTATATTTAAATTAAACATTTAAATATACGAATCGTAAAATATGCAGGTTGTTACAGTTTAGATCTGAGCAAAACTACGGCAAATACTATCCAAAATATTTAAAAAGCTATGAAAGCCAATAAAACGTTTACAAGTAGGCAAGTTAGTTGCAAAAAGTTCACTTATTTTGGAAAAATTAGCTTTTACCCAGAAAAAGTTGGTTCCACCTTCTTTGGCAAACCTTTCACCTCAGATCTCTCGAACAAGACCTTTCGACTTCAAATGGACAATAAGGTCGAAATTAATGCACATGATATCATTCAGGTGGTATGTAGTGAATTGAACTAAGTCGAAAGGTATGGTGTCAAAGGGTTGCATTCGAAAGGTTGCTTCCGAAGGAGATGGATCCTTAGTTTATTTTGATTTGAAAAGAGAAATCACTTGCCTATTTTCTAAAGACCTTGTGACATAGACGAAAGGTTTGGTTTTCAAAAGGTTGTTTTAAAATACTTTTCGACAAGGACAAAAGGTAAGGTTTTTATAAGTTGTTTTTATAAGACATTTCGACTTAGTCGAAAGGTTAGGTTTTGAAAGGATTTAAGATACCTTTCGACCAGGCTGAAAGGTTTGGTTTCAAAAGGTTATTTCAAAGAGGTTTTGAAAGAAGTTGCCGCCTTTATTTTGTTCAAACCCTTCGAAGGGGTCCAAAGCAGGAGCTTTCGACTTAGTCGAAAGGTTTCTTGGATTTATAAATACAAGCCGTTTCCCAACCTTCCGAAGGGATCAAAAGCAGGAGCTTTCGATACAGTCAAAAGGTTTATATGTTTTCCCCAATGTTTTATAAAGAAGAAAGTGGTTTTGGAAACTTTCACCTATGACCCAAAGTAATATTTTTAAGTATAAACCCAATACTTTTGAAAGGATGAACTTTCAATGGTTTCGAAGGGTTACCTTCAATGGTTTCGAAATGGTACTTTCAACTAGTTTCGAAGCTAAGTTTCTAAAGTTAAATACTAATACTTTAATATATTCGGAAGGTTTCAAAAGGTAGTATTTAAGGTATTATTAGGCAGGAGCCTAATGTTTATAAGGGCTTTCGAAGGAGGTTATCATATGAAGTCGAAAGCATGGTTTCGAAGGTATCGAAATGTTTTAAAACCCAAACTCAATTTTTTGAAGGAAAAACCCACGGTATAAATAAAGGAGTTTTGTAATGACTATAAGTATGTAATTTTGAAGAAGTATTGCCTTGATAAGTTATAAGTTAAAGGAGTCAACTATGCCTTATATGAAATATATTTCAAGGACCTTAAACCCACATGAGTGGTATTGTTAATTGTTATGTTGCTTCTTCAAATATGAATATATTCACTATATAATGGACCCATAACTTTATTTGAGGATAAATGGTTGGAGAACCAGATAGGTTAACCCCATAGTGAATGTAAATTGATTAAACTCCTAAATGAATAGAATTGCATCCAGGAGGTCAGGAAGACCAAGATATAGGATGCTAAAATATAAAGAAAAGATATTGGTAGGGGCCAATAGGTTCACAGTAAACCCATGAAAATTGTATGATATTGGCAGGGGCCAATAGGTTAATAGTTAGCCCATGAAAACTATGTATAAAGGGGATGTCAGACGAACAGGTTCATATATAGCCCATGAAAACTATGTGTAAAGGAAGATGTCAGATAGACAGGTTCATAGTAAGCCCATTAAAACTATGATTGAATTCTGGCAGGGGCCAGTAGGTTTGTAGTTAGCTCATGAAAACTATATCGGGATGAAATATTGACAGATGTCAATAGGTTCCTAATCAATCCAAGAAAACTAGGATAAGAAGGAAGTTATTAGAGTTACCAATAGGTTTAGGGAGAACCCACGAAATGATTAAGTTAATTGGCAAGGGCCAATAGATTCTTAGTGATCCCATGAAAACTATGTAATCGGACAGGTAGTTCGTAAGTTAAAAATAGGTTAATAGTTAGCCCATAAAAACTATAAAACTGGATAGGGAGTCTATAAACATTAAACAAGTTATTGGTAAACCCATGAAAACTAATAGGTTAATGGTGACACTAAAACTATGATTATGACAGGGTGTCAAATTAAACTGGAGATGGGTAATCCTAATTTTTTTAAGTATGCGTATTATCATAACATTTTGAAAATGTATGTTTTAACCATTGTGGATGCAAGAGCAGAGAATATGGTTTTATAACGACTTAGGATAATAGTGAGGAGAAAACCCGTTCCGCTAAGCGGTGTGGTCGCACTAGATATCTAAAAGGATCGAGATGTTAGATTATTATTCATACTAGGCTTTATGTCTAACCGAAGTTTATGTTTTCCCCTTAAACTCTCGGGTAATCAATTGATTTTGAGTAGTTTGAGATTTAAGATTTTTTCAGGTTCTCTTCTTAGACGAATAAAGCTTCCGAAGACGTGTAGGAGGCAGATAGATATTTAGAGTTTTTTCTTTCCGCTGTGTATTTTGTTATAAAGGCGGATTTATTAGCCTTACTATATACTCCGATCTACCAAGGGGGCATCTTCATATGTCTCTTGACATATTTGTAATGATTATATTTTGCTGAACGTGGTTAACGTAATTCAGGGATTATGTAATGAACAAGAAATGTTTTGTTTTGAATGTGGAATTATGTTTTTGAATTATTAAATTTTTTCCATATTTCTGTGAGCCGTGTATCAATGTATCTAACACCGCCGTATTTGGTTGTCGAAGATTAATAACTATGGATGACTGCAGCATCCATAGCCATTAGTTTTGGGCCTCCAAGTAGGGGGATGTTACAAGGGTCGGCGATGCGATAAATGCAAGCGATAACAAGGGAAAAACTATTTTAGCCTTGGAATTTCTATTTTCATACCTTGTCGACGACGCGCGTGAGTCTATTTTTAGACTTATTTACATTTTAGAGCTTGAAAATAAGCCTCCTTATGCATTTTGTACGTGGAAAATTTGGAGTAAATCCGAGGCAGCGAGAAATTTCCACTATACTATGGGAATAGGAAGATTATAGAGGCATAGTGTATTACTGTATCACTGTATCACCTTATGCATTTTGAATGGGGATGAAATTCTTTTTAAGGGAGGAAGAATGTAACACTCCGTAATTTGACGTTAGTCATTTAATTAGTTAGTTAATTATTTAGGCTCCAAAAGTGGAATTTGTGCAAACGATGGAATTTGACTATGGAACTTGCACCATTGCATTCATGGCGAAATTGTGAGTAACTTTCATATTTGGAGTTTTGCGATCGGAGTCCTAACGAAGAAGTTACGAACGAAAAACGAATTCGAAACAAAAATAATAAAATAAGTAAAAAAATTAACGTTTTTATAGTAATTGTCTGAGCCCATAGGCCGACTCGTTATTGGGGATGGTTGATCCCCGACGGTGGCGACTTGGCAGCTACAATAACCCTAGGATGCAATGACCCGGATTTAATATTTTAGGTCAAATGGTTCTTGATGATTCTAGCGCCTACAAATTCAGGCCTAACCCTTCCTTCTCTTCTCATATTTTTATGGAGGTAGTAGCGAGGCTCTGCCATTTCTTCTTCTCTACTTTTTCTCTAAATTATCAAGATAAGATATTTGTATCTATATTCATACAAATCAGAGAAGAGTAGAAATCTAATAAAAAGGAGAAGTGAAGAGAATCAACCATATGCATATTTGAGGTAATTTATAAATTTATAACTATTTTCTCTCCTAATCCCAAATCTCTTCTTAGATCTGTAATTCTAATTAATGTATGTATATACCCTTTTATACATATCTCTTGGATCAAAAAGGATTTGAAAATGAACCAAATGTTCTACTTCAGATTTGGAGATTTGGATCACTTTAAAAGGTGAGTTGAACATCTTATAGATTGTTATAATATAAAAATTATCTCATTGGTTTTTATTTGATTTTTATGCCAAATTGGATAATTGTACATGAATTGTCGGCAATGAATTGAATATAGTTTGAATATGGTAAATATCGCCTGCATATTCTTGTTTATGAATTGAATTAGCATTGTTTACAACCTGATCTGTAAATCAGTCCCAAAAGTATGAATTTAGAATATTGATTTGAATGAATTTATTTCAGATCTGAAATAGGTTGTATAATAATGTTATAAATTTGGATTATAAGCCTAATCTTGTTAGGATGTAAACTTTTCTATGTTTAGAATTGTTAGAATTTAGATTCGTTTAATATTTGTAAATTAGTTTGATTTCTTTCCCTTTTAGAAAAATACAGCATTTGATCTAATAAGGAATAGATGCAAATAGAAAGAGAAAGAGATGCGTAAAGTATGAATTCATTGTATTTTACACTGTCTATTTACAAAATAAAAGGAAAACGATTATTCCTTGTAATTTCAAACAATGTTATCTTTTACATTTTAAAGTTAAATATTTTGTTTCGGACTAATTTATGGAAATTGTAATGGATAATCTTTTTAGATACGATTCCAACAATTTAACATAGAAAAGAAATTCTAGTAAAGATATATAACTAGAAGTTATTTGATAAAAATAAATATTTGTACGTAATTTACTACGCTTATAATAATTAAATAAAAAGCTAATAATGACGCTTGCACGTAATATTCGCATTTAGGATAATTAACTAATAGGAAAAGAATTTAAAAGGTTGTAACTTCAATAAATGGTAATAAATATGGGAGTTGTAATAATTTGATAGGGTAAATGGAACAATGAGACTGATAAAAATGGGATAGATATAGAAGGTTATTGATTTGAAATTAGTAATCATACATAAATGTCTTGGGAAATGTCCATTAAGATTTTATGGAAAAATTGACATTTGTGAGCATTAAATGGGGATTTATGGGTTGATAAATATTTAAGGTAAATCTTATTGCCTTAAATAAAAAGGGAATTAGTAAGCTATGTCCAATTTCTACCTAAGATAATATAAATAAAGACTGAGGATGGTTATTTGGACTTAGAGGTTAGTGATGCAAGGTCAGTAGAGCCACTCGACAGAAGACTCCCCTCCACTTTGGGGCTCTCAGAAGTCGGGTGTACTTACCACTGATGTGAGATATCACTGATCCTAGGACCCATGATGAGTGAGAGATTGGGGTTGCTTTCTTAATTGGAAAGTATTAAATGGTCCAAATTTGGAATTAGGAGCCGTGAGGGATATCTCCATAGGGGTTCGCTTGTGTTTTGAGGTCTTAAGTGGTTGAAAGGTAGGCCTTTCTCCTAAATGGAAGTATTAAGTAACTTAGTGAGATTCCAAATAAATAAATAAGGGTGTCTCTAAAAAGGCTTTACTTTAGTGTTGAGGTCTTAAGTGGCTAAAGGGTCCCCCTCCCTACCGAAAGAAGTAACCTCCGGAGATGCCATATTTATAATTAAAAAGTGAGAGTGGATATCTCGGGAACGGTTTGCTTTAGTTTGGGGTCTTAAGTGACTGTAAGGTCCTCCTCTTTCCTATAAAAGAAGTATTAAGTAGCTCAATGATAATTCCAAGAAATGACAGCTAAATAGTACCATTAAGGAGCACGCTTCTGGAAATAGGTCTTAAATGATGGGGTCTACCTTAATTAAGGTCTTAAATGACCAAAGTCTTCTTATTTTTCATTTGGAAGTATTAAATGGCTTGGGTACAGTCTCTCATATTGCTAAGGCCGTAATAACAATAGTACCATTTTGGAGCACGACTTGGGGATAGGTCTTAAATGATGGGATCTGCCTTAGCTAAGGTCTTAAATGACCAAAGTTTGCCTATTTTCCACTTGGAGGTATTAAGTGGCTTGGGTGTTGTTTATTACATGGCTATATCGGTGATAGATGCAGTAATAGTTGGATATTAAATGTTGGAAGCCTTAAATAGTGGTTATGGGTCTTGTAACTAGGACCCAATGACCATTGACAACATTGTTAGGAAACCACCATAGGAATAGGTCTTAAATGACGGGGTCTACCTTGATTAAGGTCTTAAATGGCAGAGTTTGTCAATTTCTATTTTTAAAAGTATTATAGAAGTCCGCTTCATATTTAGAAGTACTAAGTGGCTAATGGGTTTGGAAGTATTGGGTGTTTGATATGGCTTCATTAGTATTTTGTACCTTGGGAAGGGGTAAGTAAGTAATCGTGTGTGCAATGCAAGATTAGATTAGAATTGCTAACCTCAATAGAAACAATTGAATGGAAACCAATCGGTATAAATTTATGTTATGGACAGTTTATATTTTTCCAGTCACCAGAACGCTGTTCTGACCCTCTCTTCATTACAACCCGCAAGATTGAATTTAGAGGAATATGTCACTGGAGCTGGATGTGCTTTGTTGTTGGAGAAGTCTTCTTTCTCTCATTCTCGATGCTGATGTGACAATCTGCTATCCATGGAATATCATTAGTTCCAAGGTAGTAGTCATACTCAGTATTTTTATCCTATTATTGTTTCCGCTGTGAGTTTAGATTTCTATCAATATCTGATAATGCTCATGCTTATTTGTAGGTATAAAATCTAACGATTTGTGGTTTAATGGACTTGGGTTTCTATTTTTGTCAAAATTTAGGCCCATTAAGGTGCGGGTTGTTACACTCAAAATCCTTCCATTTAGTCGACATCAAAGAAACTACCGCTGGTGCTTGTGGCTTAGTGCATTAGCCACCCGATTACCTTTCATATGAGTATATTGAATATGAAAATCATAAGCGGTTAAGAATTCTAGCCATCGCTGTTGCCACATATTCAACTCATTGTACGAGAATAGTTACTTATGAGATTCATGATCGGTATTGAGGACAAACTTTTCTCCAAGTAAATAATGATGTCAAATCTTCAATGCAAACACAATAGATGCAAGTTCTAAATCATGCGTAGCATATCTTACTTTATTAGGCATCAATTGTCTATAAGCATGTGCAATTGCTCATCATCTTTGCATAAGGACAAACCTATATGAACACCGCATGCATTAGAATACACAACCGTCTTGATTGCCTTTAGGAACAATAAGTACGATGAATCAATTAACATCTCTTTCTACTTCACGCTTGCCTATCCACTGGTACTTCACTCCTTTTCTTGTCATTCTTGTCAGAGGAGTTATAGTCTTCAAAGAATACTTAATGAATGACGATAGTATACTCCTACTCATAAAAACTGCAAATCCCAGGGAATGCCTCGGGTTGCATTCAAATTTAAATAGCTTCAATCTTAACTGAATCAGCTTACGTGTCTACTTCAAGAACACATGCCCCAAAATCATTACTTCTCTTTTTCAAAAGTTGAACTTAGAAAATTTGTCTTTTAACTTGTGTTTCCTTAAATTATCTAGAAGAATCCTCAAATGCCCCTCTGCTCTTGGTGCATCATCGAATGTATAAGAATATCACAAATGAATACCAAAACTTACTCATCAAGGAAATCCCGAATACTCTATTCATATGATCGACAAAATTGGCAGGAGCATTAGTTAACCCAAATGTTATTATCAACCATTCATAAGGCCTATAACAAGTTTGAAACGTGGTTAAAGGAACATTGTTTTAAGCAACTGGCAACTGAAAGAAGTTGGTTTCCAAGTCAAGCTGATAAAAGACTTTAGCACCACTTAACCGATCAAATAAATCATCAATATATGGAAGCGGGTATTTATTATTCACTGTCAACTCATTAAGCTTCTTATAGTCAATACAAAGACGAAGAGAACCATCTACCTTCTTTACAAAAACTGCAGCACCCCACAGAGTGCTGCTAGATCGAAAAAATGCTTGCTCTCTATCTCAACTAGCTACTTCCACAATTCTTCATTCTCTTTAACTAACATTCTCGTGGGTGGATGACTCTCTGGTTGAGCTCCTGGAACATCATCTATGTGGGACTCCATGGTTCTTTTTGTAGGAAAACTATAGATAAGTTTGAGCACATCCACATAATCACAAACAACTAGACTTCTAGCGTTCTCATCCACTTCATGAGAGCCTATGTCATAAATAGAACCTCCAAAACATGTGTTTGGATCGTAAAGAGCTGGACTAACACCTTTTTGGCAATCAACTGTTTCAAGGATATCACTCTATTAGAGTATTTCTTTGGAGCCTCATATCTATCAGGCCAGTACATTTCAAAATTCATTCCAAAGCCCATGTACTTAAATAAATGCAAATCACAAAGAAAACAATATCCACATAAGTCAAGTTCAATATTCATGCACGACATCCCTAGGGTTGCATAAGCAAATCTTTGAAAGATACCATCATAGTTTCCTTCTTTCCTCTCCCTGGAGCATAATCCTCTATTGTCTTGATTGCATTTAGCTTTATGGACTTCTTCCTCTTATTCTCTGGCTCTAGTCAAGAATAATTAATATGTCCGTAAACTTTGCAATAATGACACTGCTTGTGCGAGGAAGACTGAGACCAATGACCACACTCTCGAGAATAATGGGCAATCTCTCCATGTTTAAGCATACAACACATGTCCCATCTAGCTTCATTGTTACTACTCCCTTTCCTTTCCATGCTTCTCTCTAAACTTCAGCTTCTTTCTCTAGAAGGGAGACTTTCTTTTCTTGATCACATCCTGCTTTTCCTTGGAAGCTCCATCACTACCCTCATCGCCAATCTTAACGCTATCCTAAAGCTCTTCGAGAGTGGTTTGTATGATGCACTGCCTCAGTCGCCGCCACTTCCTCATCGAATTCTGGTGATATCTAGCACTTATTACATGAATTCATATAAATCAGCAATCAACATAGCACATCAAAAATAAAACGCACACCCCCCAAAAGTGCATTGCCTTATCATTATACCAAAAAATAACTTGTATGTGTTAATACCTACGGGGCCTACACATCCATCCTAATATTTATATCTTTAAAGTTGCCGATGAACTCCCTCATAGTCTCATCCTCAATATAACCAGTGTACCACCTTATTCTTACACTTTCCAAAATTATTCATGTGCCTACTCATGACTACATTCTCAAAATAATATATGCTTTGTCCAGGCTCCATCCTCAAAGTAATATTTTCCAAGACTACATCCTCAAAATAACAGTCGCCTTATTATGACAATATACATAAAATAATATGGCCATTTACTCATGCGGCAGCTGCATCACTCCTCGATCCACAGACCCACATCATAAAGTCTATTTCAAATGATCACCATTATAAGTTCAATGAATACCCACCATCATAAGGGTATTGTACTTTAGTATGATGAAACAAATGACCACCCTCATAATGTCAGCAAATATTCAACATTATAAGAGCATCGCGGCTACATAATGCCCAGTTCCTTGCTACTTAGATGGCCGAGACCTAAACCTCCCTCATAAGGTCTGAGAAAGATCACATTGTAAAATCCACGGTGAGCGCCCTCACCTATCACTTTTTACAAGCATGCATCATAATTTTTGGTCATTTTCGATCCCATAGCAACACATTCAATAGCAGAACACATCACCATTCTACCCATGAGCTCCCTATTTTGAAATTGTCTATATGGATCATCATGACTCCCATTATCGAGTCATCATCATCAAAAGCCCTCCAGTCATCCTTCATAAATCATATAATCATCCCGTTCCAATCCTCTTATAGTGATTTCTCGATCTAACGACTGGGATAACACACCAAAAATACCAAAGAGGAACCTGCTAGGGAAAAGAATTCCAATACAACTTAAAGGAAAAGCATTTACTAAAACATTTTCATTTTCATACCAAAGCTTCCATCTCCTTTTAAAACAAAAATCTTTTTCTCCCTAAAATTGCCACCATCAATTTATAAAACAATTTCTAAAAATATTTTCCACCACTTTAAACCAATTCAAAATAATTTTAAGAAATCTTTGTTCATATATAATCAAATCATAAAAATTTATTAAAAATAAAAACTTGTTGTTTTAAAATATTTATATAAGCTGTTACTCGTTTGTATAAAATAAGTTTCAAAATACATATTTAAAAAATCTTTACAATGAACCTCCCACCCATTCTTGATTCCTTAATGGTACCCATCAAACAAAGATCCTTATAACCAAAACCAATTTCCAAAAAGGTGTTTGGAATCAAATACGCTCCTTTAATAAAAAAATTCTCAAACAAGTATATTATTGCATTCTTTACTTAAAAAGATACCTCTCAAATAAAAATGCTTCCATTAAACTATTTTCAAATATTTCCTCCAATAAAACAATTTTTCAAATAAAAATATTTCCATCATATTATTTTCAAATACTTCTTTTAGAAAATAATTCCTTCAAAATTAAATGTCTTTGTGGTAATAACCTTCCTAGAAAGTATCTTTAAAGTAATTTTTCTCCAAATTATATAATATTCACGGTAAAGACTATTTGAATAAAATATACTTTTCTTCAAAATAAGGGTTCTCACTAGATATTCTCTAATAGGGTACTTTTAATAAAAATATTTTAAATCATTTACTATCGTTAAAATGGTATTCCCCCTCAAAACATCTTTTTAATCAAGTACTCCTTAAATCTTTTAGTTTAAATATTTTAAAATATCCATTGACAAATAATATTCCTTTCCAAAATGTCCCTTAACAGATAATTTTACAAAGCGTTCTAAATCATAATTCAGTTAAAAAGTACCTTCAAACATATCTCCTCAAAGGATGCCTCCTATTTAATATTTTTTTAGTTAGAATGTTCTCAATTAAACATTTCTACCAAAGTAAATATTTTAAACTAAATATCCTTTCATAAAAGTGTTTTCAAATAAAATATTTATCAACAAAATTTCTCCCTCTTTGGAAAAAAATCTTCCTTTACTAACAAAATTTTTCCAAATCATAATACCTTTGTAGAAATACATTCCAAAGGAAAATTTAAAAACAATCAAAATTTCCCACAGTAACTCGTTTTCTCCGAAGACAGAATTCAACTTCCAATATCTAAGTAAAACACCGTTCTACTTAAAAACACTTCCAAATAAAATATTTTATTATATTTACTTTTCCTTTCCTTACAAACATTTTATCCCCAAATTAAATACTTTATTCTTACCAAGGATTTCAACAAATCACTATATACCCAAAAATAAACATTTTTCCTTTTTTAATAAAACAACTTTAAAAATAGAAAATGTTTGCTTTATAAATTTTCTAAACAAATATTATTTGTTTCAAAATAAAAGTGATTCCCTATGATTAAGGTCAAGTTCCAGTGTGTGTGTCACTCGGTTCATAACCAACACTTAACCCCTCTTATAAGTATTCATCATACCTTCTCCTGCTTTATTTCTTCCATACAAAGGTCATCACAAATAAACATCATTTTAGGGTGAGTTAATGGTGGTTAAACAAACAACCCCTACACATAAAGAATACAATTATCAATTAAAACTATCTCCCATTTATACTCTAATCCAACCTATGGTTTTAATTAAGCTATTTACTTGGTTTTATCCTACCAAAGGCTTAGAAGAACTACTAAACCAAAGCTCCGTACCAAGTGTGACGCTCCACCTTGGTCGCCTGCCACTTCCTTATCAAATTTTGGCATGATCTGGTGCCTATTACATAATAAAAGACCATGGATCTACTACTTGTAACCTCCTTTATACTGTGGTCCCTTCGGATCGATGATTGGTTGTCATTTCACTATTGAATAAAAAACCATAAGAATGACAATCGAATGTAGTCAATCATTTTCTGGCCAACCTGAGCACCATCTCGACCAACTAACACCACCTATCAACTCCATTTGTTAAGAGCTTCACAATAATATAATATGTAGGGGTTTGGGCACTTTGAATTTTGAATCAACTTGTAATTAAAGGAAATCATCCGCCATTAATGTGTGATTAAGAGGAATTTTGAGATTAAGGAAAAGGACTTATATGACGGCTGCTTTCTAGGGTTTCTAAGCATTACTTGTATAAGCAATAAAGCAGGTTCAATTATGTTTAATCGTATGACCCAAAAGTTGCTACGTACTCTATTTGAACACTATAATTCCTATATTTCTCAAACTGTAACTCCAAATCCATTAAAACTATAAATCACACTGATCAACTCAGAAAGAACTTTATAATGGTTATAAATACAACACCAAATTTGTAACAACCTTGATTTTTACGCCGTATAAATTAAATAAATTTAATTAAAATAAAATTGTTCAAATTTTACATTTGATAGTTTATATTTTAAAAATAAAATTTAGTTAATTAAATTCTATTTAAAGTAAGATTTTGATTTAATAAACTAAAAAAAGTAATAAATTCCTTTTTGTATAATATATTGAAATTGAATAAAATATTTTAACAAATATGAAATATTTTTATATAGTAAATAATTTCTAAATAACAGAAATAGTTGAAAATAAATTTATTTTATGTTAATATAATGAATAATTAAATAAAAATAAATAAGTATTGATTTGGAAGAAATTGTTCGGTTATCGAAACGTATTATGTAAAAACAAAGTTCAAATCTATTTATACTAAATCGAAATTATTTGCAAATAAATTATTATGTTATTTAACTGAAATGAAAAAGGAAAGAAAAATTTAGTTAATTAAATTAAAGTTAAGCCCAAAACAAATCCCCAAGCCCACTTCCCTTTTATTTCGTTCTAAACAATTATTTCTTTCCCTGCCGAAACCCATCACGAGATTTTTCTTCAACCGTAACCCAATTTTTGATTTAGCCCTTATTTTCCTATCTCAGAAGATCATGAACCAATTATTAAAAAAAAGAAAAGAAAGAGAGAGTGATTTGCCTGAGCCAAGCAATGGCAACCGACACCGACGTGGAGGAGCTAGTGTATGGAAAGAGGCATCGCGACCTGTAGTCATTATAGAGTTGAAGGGGATCTTGCACACGTGAATGGCAGCGTGACTGGTGGAGTTGGTGATTCGCGATAAAGTGGTGGCCGTAACTTGGTGTTGACAATTGAAGCAGGGCGACACTAGCTTGATGGCAACTAGGGCACGACGTCAGGTGGGTTGGTCGTGTTGAAGGTAGTGCGGTGGTCGACTTTAGGGAATGTAGAGGAGTGTGGATGTGTGTGCGCAATTAGGAGGATGGTGCAATGTTGCTAGTGGCGGGAAAGATGTTAACGCGATGTTAGGCAAAGTTTGATTCTTGCATTTATCGACTCGGTGAGTTTTATACTCACAACTATTTCTATATTCCATTCTTCATACAATTATCCCAATTATTACCAAATTTGTTAATTAAATGAATTGGATGATAAATTGGTTGAACTGATTGTTTGTGATTGTTTTTGTTTGTTTGGATTATTGGGCATATCAGTATTGGATGTTGGTAGATTGTGCTAGTTAGAAATGTTGATTTACAAATGGAACTTTATCCATTTTCATCATAATGTTTGAAATTTATTTATATTGTGTATACAGTTTAGTGATGGTCAAAATTCAATGGGATTCGACTAGACCGCATAAAAAATTTATATTGATGATTTATTGTTGATTTTGGAGAATTTTGCTCCATGGCTTTTATTTTATATGATTTACTGATTTTCCCATTTTAAAATATTTTTAAAGCTTTTAAGAAATTAATTATAAGATTTTAAATTTTAATTTAAGTATATTTATAAATAAATATTTATGGTTGAAAAATAAAATAAATTGTTGGAAATTGTTTTAGATATAAAAGTTGTTTTAAAAATGAAAATAGAGATTTCAAAAGAAATTAAATATACAGAATTAGTTTATTTTATAATTTTGTATAATTTAAAGGTTTTATAATATTTTTTGAAAAGGAAATTTTTTTTGTAAAGTGTTTAATTAATAAGTAGGATTCAAGAGATATTTAAAAAAATGATTCTTGAGTATATAAGCCTATTTTAAAGAAAAACAAATTTTTTAAAATATTTTTGAATGGTTTATAAATTTATTAAAAAATTGTATTTTCTTATAGAAAATTATGGAATTAGTTATTTATTTTAAAGTGTATATATATTATTATTAGTTGATTGCCTAGTTAACTCTATAATATTTATTTATTATCCATTTTTAAGTATTTATAGATAAGATTACATGTTATGATTAATTTATTATTGAATATTGATTTGATCGCTATATATATATATTAAATTGTTTTATGTAAATGATTCACAATTGATATAGATTTGATTGTTGATTTAATATGATACGGTGATGACATCTAGCCGTTTGATTTTGTGATATTTAATTCTCTGTAATAAGAAATCTGAATAAATGGAGTTATAATATCATTTGGGATGTGACATTTGGTAATATTTCTCTGATTATTTTTTGGACTCACTATATAGAATATTGAAGGAGCAAGTGTGATGTGTGAGTACTAAATAAACGGACCAGTGGTACACATTGGTATGGGGCGTTGTTGTGTTATTTATTTGGTTACTCTTTACTTGTGGATGACATTCATACAAGGGTATGTTGTGTGTGACTCGCTGCAGTGAGAATATATGAAGGCTACTTGTTAACAATATATTTCAAATATATTATGTGTCTGTCTACCTTTGTCCAGCTCCCTTTATGTTTCAGGGGTGAACTAGATTGGCCAGTATCCACATTGGAGGCCTGATCGCGGCGGTCATGCCCCGGATCCATGACACACTTATGTTGTTTATTGTGAGCAGGTTCAAAGTGTATGCCCCTATGTCACATAGGCCAGTAGTCATTACCATAGGGGCACATATCGATAGTCGTGGTCGAAGTGGAGAGGTAGTGGTAACCAATGACTGTAGGAGTCATGTCAGACGGGCACACATGGGGCTCTTGGAGCAGGCAGTGGTGGAAACAGTCTCCCGTCTAGTTCTATATTTTTGTGTATATGTGGGAAATAGGCATATACTATAATGAAATGTGATTATGCCTACAACAATGTTTAGAATACGGTCAACCTGTACCACTCTCAAGCAGACGGTATACTTATTATTGATTGTATTTGGGTATTGTTACAAGCCGCCTCAAATCTTCTTGTTGATTTTGGTGATTTGATGATGATATTTTATAATGTGAGATTGAGAGATATATTTGGACATTGTTTCGTCCTTTCCTGACTTTACTTAAGGACATCTCCTTATTGACTATTTTTGGACTTTGATGATGATTTTAGGTATGGATGATTCACTCATTTTTTATTATTTCGGTAAGATAATATTCGATGTGATTTATATGGGTGATGAAATATTTATATTCGGTTTTGTGGTTATTGCTATTTTATTATACTATTGTTTGTATGTCCTCACCATTATACTATGCGTATTCTATATCAATATATATGTACAACCCTTGATTTAGATATAGTCTAACCCGTTTATTATTTATATAATACTCGGCTTAGTCCAAGACATTTTAGGTACATGGATGATGAGATTAGCTTGTTCACTAGGTATAGTGGAGGCTAGTTATACAGTCTAGTTGTATGTTATTATATATATGACGTACTTCATGGATGTATATTCTTGAGATGTTTTCTGGACATGCATTGTATATTAGATTTTATCTTTGCGATTGACTCAGTGGTCTCTGATATTTATTGTATACAGTGTATTGTTCTATCTTGGAGGCACGCATGTTTATTTTCTTTATGTTGATACTGTGTATGTTTGTTGGTGAGTTATATTCAATTTTTTAATCATACCAGTGTTAGTCTAAGGGAATATTCACATGTGTATCTCATATCGCCTTATTCTCCATATTATTTGATAATATTACTTAGTATTTCTCTTGGATAGTATGGGTATAGAGGTGGGGTGTTACAAATTGGTATCGGAGCAGATTTAGAACAATATAGAGTATACGAGACATGAGTCTTGGCCTTACCCTGTCCCCATGGTATTGTGGTAGATTATTGAATATACTTAAGTGATAGTAGGAGTATCGATGATAACTAGGGTAATCATCCGGGGACGTATTTTTTATTTTTTCTACTATATATTCCTTATCTCTGCCTCTTTGGTATGTATTTATTTTCGTGTGAGATGATAGTTGTTGTGGGAGGTAGTGAAGTAGGGAATGGTTAGCTCAACGAGTAGTGTTGGTATTAATGATGGTGAAGAAACCTCTATGCGGCTTGAATGTAAATAAAGTGATCCAGTAATGATCAGAGTTGCGCAGGGGAAATGGTAGATAGTTTTCTACTGAAGGCGTTTATTTGCTTGTTTGAAAATGTGTGTATTGTTGTATTGATGTTTATTTGATTTTATGGATGAAGTTTGATAATTTTTGTTATTGTTGATGATTGATAAATTGGATGTATATATGGGTTTTTGAAAATAAATATTTTTATTCAAACAAGCTAATGGTTTGGTAAAATATGAATTTGATATTATAAACTGATTGGAAATTATTTTAGTAGTTTGTTTGGTGTTCATTTGTCCATCGAGTGCTTTATGAATTCTGGTCAATACGTCTAGCAAACGTTATCGATAGGGATTCCTAAACACTAGGATGAGACAAATGAACATAAGATTTTGAAGACAGATGAATTATTTTAAAGATAGAGTGAAATGGAAAATTATTGTTTTGAAGGGAATTGATATTTTTAAGAAAAATGTTTTGAGAAGAAATTGAAATTTCAAAGAAGAATTTGAGTTAAATTTTGAAAACAATAAAGATAAAGATATTTTATTATAATGTAAAAACAAAGATATTCATGCCAATTTAAAAAATAGGGACTTGCCATGGATTAATATTAAGGAAGAAGGAACAATTCCTAATAAAGTGTAAATGATTGGACTTTCTAATGATGGTTATATCATATATTTGTAACATTCCTACTTGTTATACCATTAAACATAAGTATCAAAATTAACTTAGTTGAATTTATATAAAGTTGATCCATGGTGACATAAGCTTATGGAATATAAAGCATTCTAATCTTTGTCATTATGTACATGTAGAGTTAACAAAAGAAACATTATAGTAATATATAGGAAACTGAAACATGAGATGATCACTTCATATAGAATATCATTAAGGAAATAGAAGGAAGATATTGGAGAGCATCAAAATAATGTTTCACAAAAATTAGGCTAGAGATATGAACTAAATAAGTGAGAAATAAAAATTTCCTTTGAAACACAATGATATTATGAATATATTTTCAAGAAAACTGGAACACATGCCCAATTATATGTACCACTAATAAAAAAATATTTACAACTTAAAGAATGAGAAAATACGTAAAAATTCGAACTATATTGTTCGAGATAGAGCAAATCAGAGCATTAGACCATAAAAAAATTTGAACTTATCCAACAAATGAAGCAAATACTTGATGACAAATGTTATAAATAGAGATAAAATACATGATCCAGAAATAGAATATTGTGCTAAGCGTTTATTTGCGGCTAGATTAGCTAATCAATGTTTTTATAATTTGGTTTAATTGATTAGTTTAATAACCATCTTGATGACACTCAATAACTATAATGTCTTGTCTATGATGATGGCATATAGTAAATAAAAATAGTAAAATGATAATAAACTAAAATTAAATTTAATAACATGTAAAAAGTTATCTAATAAAGGTTGTACAATATGTATGTACTTTAAGGATCCCTACTAATGCCTAAGACCACTTTTCTAATCCAAGATCAATATCCTTATATTTTATAGTATTTTAGAAATACTACAGTCAATTTTAACCTCAAATCTCAAATTATTAATCCGTTTTCGACACTTTCAACTTTGTCACAAGGATGAGTTATTTGAGAACAATTTTTATTTGAAGTGTAACGTAAACTTTTGAGTTTAAGTGAGGTTAAAATATGAATTTCAATGAATATTGGTCGCTGTCCCAAAATGTAAAACTATATAAAAAATTGTACCGAACTAATTTGCTTATAACTTTCAAACGGTTTATCTGATTTTGAAGATTTTGCTCATTACATAAAGCTAAGAGTATAAGCTACCACTTTTATTTAAGCATTTCGCAAAATTATATTGTTTACTAGGTTAAAAACACACATTTACTAAGTGGGTTTGTGTATATTTAATAAAAAACCAAGCCACTTATCTTTGGAAATTCCCTCGTAACCTGAGTTGTAATCCTTATTTTTGCAATCTGAAAGTTGTTTTGAATGTTAACTCACTATGTAACAATTCATCCTTTGAAACCATGAATTAATTTAGTCGTTTTGACCCTTAAAATTTAGTTAGAAAGTGGCTAAAAATATAAAAAATAATGCTGCTTCTACTTTTAAATGAATGCATATTTCTTATAACTTTTCATATGTGACTAATTATTTTGTGGAGTTGAGATAGCAACAACCGAAACATATTTGGATAAAATGGTAGTGTTTGCTCACTAAATAATAAGAAAACTTGCTTAAATGCTAATTAAAAGATACAATTTTATGGTATATCAAAATATTATGTGATATTATCTTATTTCCCCATGTTTCGGGTTGCCCCATGTTGGGATGCCTCTTTAGAGATGTATGTCATGTAATTATATTATTGTTTTGATTTTTCGGAACACTCTTTGCACAAAGGAGACTACCAAAATTTTCTGAAAAATCTGACAATTAGAAAATTTTCACAACTTTTTAATCATCTGTGAAAAATAGAAAGTCGTTAATTGAATTTATTTGAAATTGTAGCATACGATAAGAGAATTGGGAGAAGAGTCACATAGAGGATTGAGTAGTTTGGGTTAGATAGAAGAGCATAGATACGAAAAAAGTCAAGGTATGAGCTGTTTGATGTCTCCCTATTAGAAATTGCGAGGATGCAATTTTGTTAAAGGGGAGTGTGTAACAACCTTGATTTTTACACCGTATAAATTAAATAAATTTAATAAAAATAAAATTGTTCTAATTCGATATCTGATAATTTATATTTTGAAAATAAATTTAATTAATTAAATTCTATTTAAAGTAAGATTTTGATTTAATAAACTGAAACAAATTAATAAATTCCTTTTCGGATAGTATATTGAAACTAAATAAAATATTTTAATAAATATGAAATATTTTTATGTAGTAAATAATTTCCAAAAAATCAAAATAGTTGAAAATAAAGTTATTTTACGTTAACATAATGAATAATTAAATAAAAATAAATAAGTATTGAATTGGGAAAAATTATTCAAATATCGAAACATATTTCGTAGAAACAAAGTTTAAATTAGTTTATGCTAAATCGAAATTATTTATAGATAATTAACTATTATTTAACTGAAACAAAAAAGGAAAGAAAATTTAGTTAATTAAATTCAAGTTAAGCCCAAATCAAATCACCTAAGCCCAATTCCCCTTTTATTTCGTTTTAGAAAATCCTTTCTTTCTCTACCGAAACCCATCATGAGATTTTTCTTCAGTCGTAACCTAATTTTTAATTTAGCCCTAATTTTCCTATCTCAGAAGATCACGAATCGATTATTAAAAAAAGAAAAAGAAAGAGAGAGTGATTTGCACGAGCTAGGCAATGACAATTGACGCCAACGTGGAGGAGAGTGCGTGTGGAAGGAGGCATCGCGACCTATAATGTATCGAGATGAAGGGGATCTCGTGCACATGAATGGCGGCGTGGCTAATGTAGGTGGCGGTTAGCGATAAAATGGTGGTCGTAACTTAGTGCTGATAATTGAAGCAGTGCGACGCTAGGTTGGTGGCAACTAGGGCATGACGTTAGGCTGGTTGGTCGTATTGAGGACAGTGCGGTGGTCAACTTCAGGGGATGTAGAGGAGTGCCGACGTGTGTGTGCAATTAGGAGAATGGTGCAATGTTGCTGGCAGCGGGAAAGATGATGACGCAATGTTAGGCAGTTTGATTCTTGCATTCGCCAATTCGATGAGTTATATACTCATAACTATTTCTATATTCCATTCTTCATACAATTATCCAAATTATCGTCGAATTGCTTAATTGAATGAATTGGATGAAAAATTGGTTTAATTGATTATTTGTGATCGTTATTGTTTGTTTGGATTGTTGGGTGTTATCCATAAAATATTCTCAATAGTGAAAATATGAAAGAAGGAGCAAGAGCACAGGTGAGGTTCAAAAGGCATTAGAGTGATTTCTGTAAGCATTAACAAGGCTTTCGACAAGAATATAAAGGAAGGATTTACAAAGAGAAACAACAATCACAAAACCTTTCGAAAGAGTCGAAGGGATGCCCCAGTAGAATGATGGATACATAATGAGCTTTCGAAGAGGTTGAAAGGAACCTTTCAAAGGCAATAGACTATAGGTTTTCAGCTTTCGAAGAGGTCGAAATGTAACGTTCAAAGGCAATAAACAGCTTGTGTACCAAGCCACACAAAACGATTGGTTTTGTCTTCATTTACCTCCACCGGAAGAACGTTTGCCCAAGGCAACCCTTTCAAAAGCATATATTTGCCTTTCAAATTGGTTTAAATTATCCACACCTATGAAGGAAAAATTTGTAACATCCCCCTACTTGGAGGCCCAAAACTAACGGCTATGGATGTTGTAGTCATCCACAGTTATTAATCCTCGGCGACCAAATATGGTGGTGTTAGATACATTGATACACAGAAACACATGAATATGAAAATTTTTAAAACATCAAACAAGATCACATTTCATTTCAAAACATTTTTCATTACATAATCCCACCATCATTAACCATGTTCAAAGAAGATATATGTATACAACATACGCCAAGAGCGACATATGAAGATGTCCCCTTGGACGATCAGAGTATATAAAGGAAATTTAACCACTTTGCCATTACAAACAACACAGCGGAATCAAATAAAAGAGAATTCTATATATTTATCATGCCTCCTGCACATCTCCAGAAGCTTAGTCATCTAATGAGGTACCTGAAAACCTCAACTCTCAGACTACACAAAATCAATTGAGTACCCAAGAGTTTAAGGGGAAAACATAAACTTCGAGTCAGACATAAAGCCTGGGATGAATAATAATCTACCATCTCAAATCATATAGATATCTAGTGAGACCACGCCGCATAGCGGAACGGGTTTCCCTTCACTAATATCCTAAAACCTTTTTACAAAACCATATACAATGCTCCTGCAACCACAATGGTTAAAACATCTTAAAATAATATAATATGCAAAACAAGTGAATCAATTCTGAATTACCCATCCCATTCATTTTGACTATCTATCACAGTTATAGTTTCTAGGATTACTATTAACCTAATAGTTTTCATGGGCTGACTAATAACCGGTTAAATGTTTAAGGACTCCCTGTCCAATTACATAGTTTTCACGGGATCACTATGAACCTATTAGTAACTCCAATATCTTTTCTTTTATCCTAGTTTTCATGGGCTAACTAGGAACCTATTGACTATCTGTCAATATCTTAATTTCTTGTCCGGATATAGTTTTCATGGGCTAACTATTAACCACTGGCCCCTGCCAATATCAAATCATAGTTTTCATAGGCTAACTATAAACATGTCTTACCGACATCTTCATTATTACATAGTTTTCATGGGTTTACTATGAACCTGTCTTACCGACATCTTCATTTATACACAGTTCTCATGGGCTTACTGTGAACCTATTGGCCCCTACCAATATCTTCCTTTAATATTTTAGCATCCTATATTCTGGTCTTCCTGACCTCCTAGATGCAATTCTACTCAATCAGGGGTTAACTTTAATTTATATTCACTTCTGGGTCAACCTAGCTGGTTATTCCGCCCTTCCCCAAAATACAGTTATGGGTCCACTACAATATGAATATATACATATATGAAGAAACAACTACATTAACTTGGTTAATCCTTTTAACCTTTTAATCAAAGAAAACTTCTTTAAAAACTCCTTTTCAAAACACTTTATTTATTTATGCCATGGTTTTCTTTAGAAATGAGATTTGATTATTTGTTTTGAAAAATAAAGCCTTTCGAAACCTTCGAAACCTTACTTTCGACCTCACTGGATGACCTTCTTCGAAAGCATATAAATCTCTTTTCAAAAAAATATGATCTTGCCTTTCAAACACTTTAAAACCTTTCTTTTGAAACCTTTTGAATGTATTAAAGTATTAGCATTTAACTTTAGAAACATAGCTTCGAAACCAATTGAAAGTACCCCTTTCAAAACCATTGGGTTTATACTTAAAAATATCATTTGGGTCGAAGTGAATTCAAACGAATGTATCTCTTTCGAAACCATTCTTTATTATATAAAAGCATTGGGGAAACTTGATGGCGTCGGCACCATCCCCTCCGAAAGCTTCAAATTATTTAAATCAAATACTGAAGGATAGCATCGAAACCTCCTTTCGAAGCCATTGCCTTCGAAGCCATTGAACCCTTTTGAAAGCATTTAGGAAGTGACTTAATACATCTTTAAAACAAACACTACCCTTCGAAAGCATTGATAACTTCAATACACTCGAAAGGCAAAAGAACGGTAGCGGGGCTTCGACTAGGTCTGAACCCCTTCTTTCGAAAGCATTAATTTACAACTTAAGGGACTCATTCGAAAGCCCTTATTTTTAAAACAGAAAATGGCAAACCCTTCGAATGCTATTAGAAACCTACTTTCAAAAACATATGTTTCGACTATGTCGAAAGTTTTAGTAAAACAAAGGCAGGTGCTTAACTTTTTAAAACAAACTAAGGTATCGACACCATCGGAAGCAACGCTTTCGACACCATACCTTTTGCCTTTTTCCAATCCACTACGTACCACCTAAATAATACCCTGTGTATTGGTTTCGGCTTAATAGGGTTTCTACTTGATCGAAGGCGAAAGTTATGAGTCGAAAAGTACCTCTAATAGAGGCGAAACCTATTTTTCTGGGTTTAATGCCAAATAAAGCAATTTATATTAACTGACCTGCCTACATGTAAACATATAATTGGTTGCCTCAACTAACCGCCTCTTAATTTTGGATAAGCATCAAAACAAATTTTTATAGATAAGCTCTTCCATTAAAAATAAAATTAAATCATTTATATCCTCCTCTCAAAATAATATAATTCTTACAGTAAGTCACTTAAGAAAAATCACAAAAAATTACAGAAATTCACTTTGATCATGTTATCTAGCATTTCAAAATTTTAGACCCAAATTCTAAATATAATTCTAAAATAAATTCCTCAACCCAAATAATCATATTTTCATTCGAAAATTTATAATAATCTTTCCATGGCTTGGAAAATCATCAAACTTAAAACCCAACTCCAAAATCCTATTTTTCACAATATATCATTTTTCCATGGCATTCAAACATCATTTTCTATCGATTTTCCTCTAAAACCGTATAAATCATTATTTAAACAAACTTGTTTAAATTAAATAAACTTTAATTCATGCATATCATCACTCAAACATCATATATACAAATTTAATCTTAAATCCAAAACATATACACATAAAATAGAGATGGAATTATTATTCACCTTGATTAAGATAAAGAGATTGAATTGAAATTAAGTTTGATTCCCCTTCTTTAATTCCTTAGCTTTTCTTTGAAATTTCTCTTCTTCTTTTACGCTTTTGTTTTGTGAGAAAAGTGATAATGAACGTGAATGGCCTAAGTACTCAAATATGTGTGTGTGTGTGTGTGTGTGTATATAAGGGTGAAAGTTATGGGTGGCTAATTCCTATTATGCCCTTATATAATTTAATTAGTTTATAAACCATTCTTAAGTCCATTTAAATTAATAAGCACGGCCACTTAATATTTATTCAATTCTCAATCCTCTTATCACTTAACATTTACATTATTCTATTTAATTTATCTAATTAAATCTCCTGAATAATGTTATTAAAATTAGGGGTGTTACAGGCTCCCCTCCTTAAAGAATTTCGTCCTCAAAATTCAGTAAGGACTGAGTACTAATCATATCAATCATCTATAACAACTCCTAACAACCATACTAGCCTACCTGACTAGAAATTATCTATGTAAATCTAATATAGATATGCACTCAAAGCAGATCAGGATAAGTATCTCAAATCATGTCTTTTTTCTCCCAAGTACAGTCCTCGTTGTCGTTCCACTGAAATTTCACCAACTTGACTGTCTTGGATCTTAATCTTTTCTCATCTCTTGCCATAACCCGCACTAGTTGTCTAAAAACTATCAAATTAGGATCTACTATCAACTCTTCCAACTCTGTTAGAGAAATGGTAGTCTCTGGATCATGCACATACTTGCGAAGATGAGACACATGGAATACATCATGGACACCTGCCATATTGCTCGACAACTCTACTCTGTATGCGAGCTTTCCAATCCTTTCTACAATCTGGAATGGTCCAACATATCTCAGTGCTAGCTTCCCTGACTTTTCGGATCATATCACACCCTTCATCGGTGACACATTAATAAAAAACCTTTATCCAACTGAGAACTCTAGGTCTTTACGTCTTTTATCTGCGTAACTCTTCTGTCTGGATTGAGTTTCCTTCATCCGTTCTTGGATCAATTCAATCTTCTCTGACGCCTCTCTAACCATCTCTGGACCTAAGACCAATATGTCTCCCGTCTCTAACAAACATGCTGCGATTTGCATGGCATTCCATACAAAGCTTCAAAAGACGCCATTCCTATACTAGTATGATAACTATTATTATAAAAAAATTCAACCAAATGTAGGTGAACTTCCCAAGATCCACCAAAGTCCAATACACAAGCTCTTAACAGATCTTCGAATACTTTATTGACTCTCTCAGTCCGCCCATCCGTCTGTGGGTGATATGCTGTACTCATCTTGAGCTTGGTATCTAATACTCTTTATAGACTTTTCCAAAATTCGCTCGTGAATAATGCATCTCTGTCACTGGCTGTGCTACTAGGAATTCCATGAAGTCTAATTATGTTCTTCACGAACAACTTCGCCAAAACAAGTGTCATCCTAGTTGACTTGACTGGAATGAAATGGGCGCTCTTGGTCAATCTGTTCACTATAACCCATATGCTTTCATTTCCCCTATTCGGCCTTGGAACCCGTCAATGAAATCCATGGATATAGAATCCCACTTCCACACTGGAATCTCAAAAGGCTGAAGCAACCCGCTCGGCTTCTGGTGTTCAGCTTTCACTTGTTGATAGTTAGCACACTGCCCAACCCACAAGCCAACATCCCTTTTCATGCCTTCCCAATAGAAGCTCCTCTTCATATCTTGATACATCTTGGTCCCCCAGAGATGAATCGTAAACGTTGATCGATGACATTATTCTAGAACTTCTCTTCTCAAGTTTTCTACACTCAAAACACATAAGTGTCCCTTCTTCCTCAACCATCCTCTATAGTCGATGCCAAAATCTTTTAATTCATCGATCTCGGATCCCTCCTCGAGCCTTATAATCTTCTCGGCTAATTCTGGATCCTCTTTCTATTTTAAAGCTATCCTCTTGATCAGCACTGGTCGAACCTCTAAATAGGCCAACATAGCGGTACTCTGACTAGAAGCAGTCGATTTCGACTTTATACTACAAGTAGTCAAAGCTTCTAAATCCTTCCATTCTGCCAAAATAGCTAACACCACATTCTGATGTTTCCTGCTAAAGGCATCCGCTACCTTATTTCCTTTCCCAGGAGTATATTTTATACCAAAATCATAAGCAGCCAAAAACTCCAGCCATCTCTGTTGTCGCATATTCAACTCCTTCTGAGAGAATAAGTATCTTAAAAACTTATGATCCGTGTATAGCTCAAATCTCTCCCCTAGGAGATAATTTCTCCAAATCTTCAACTCAAAGATCACCGTAGCCAACTACAAATCATGAGTAGGGTATCTCACCTAATGCGGTCTAAGTTACCGAGAAGCGTAGGCAATGACTTTACCATTCTGCATCAACACAGCTCCCAATCTCGTTCCACATGCATCAATGTACACCACCAACCCTTGGTTTCCATCTGGAACAGCTAACACTGGTGCGTTGGTCAACAAATGCTTTAACTTAAGGAATCCTTCCTCATATCTATTGGACCAAATGAACTTCACATCCTTCCTGGTCAACTTAGTCAAAGGTGCTGCTATTCGCGAAAAATTCCTAATGAATCTTCGGTAATAGCCAGAAAGTCCGAGAAAACTTATGATCTCGGTTATTGTCTCTGGTCTCTTCCAATTATTGACTGCTTCGATCTTAACTGGATCTACTGCCAAACCCTCCTTTGAAACCACATGACCAAGAAACTTGACCTCTTTCTTCCAAAAATGACATTTGGAAAACTCGCCTTTAGCTGATGCTGCCTCAGCGTCTCAAGCACTACTCTCGAATGATCGTCGTGCTCCCTTTCATCTTTTGAGTACACCAAAATGTCATTTATGAATACCAATATGAACCTATCCAAATGCTCTCGGAAAACTCGGTTCATCAAATCCATGAAGAAAGTAGGTGAATTCGTCAACCCAAATGGCATCACTAAACATTCGTACGAACCATACCTAGTTCGAAATGCTATCAAAGGAATACTGTCCTCTGCCACTCTCAACTGATGGAACCCTGTCGCCATATCCAATTAGTAAAACACTCTGGCCCCACTCAACCAATCGAACAGATCATATATTCTCGGCAAAGGATACTTATTCTTGATCGCCATATCATTCAACTTTTGATAGTCGATGCATATTCTTAACGACCCATCTGGTTCCTTCATGAAAACCGCGGCCGCTCCCCAAGGCAAACTACTTGGCCTAATAAAATTTCTTCCTTCTAGATCCACTAGCCGCACCTTCAATTCTTTCATCTTAATCGGTGTCGTCTTGCTAGGTGGTCTACTGACAGGTTCAGCTCCTGGTACAAGATATATCCAAGACTCAACAACTCGTTTTGGAGGTAGTCCTGTGACCGGCTCAAAAACATCTACAAACTCTCTTGCAACTCGAACCTGACTTAACTCTTCACCCACTTCTGTAGCACTTAACAAAGCACAAATACTCTGATCGTAATTCTCCATTGAGAAGATGATTCGGTTATGACTATCTGGGTGCCTTAATGATATTTCCCCATTTGGAAAAATATCCTAGCCTCATATCTACCCAACCAATCCATTCCCAAAATGATCCCGAAATCTACGAAATCATATACATATAGACTGCATGCAAACATATGACCTAACCAATCAAGTTCTAACTGGTCACATCTCGTCCCTAGAGTTGCATATCCTCCTACTGGATTCGCAACCCTTAAGAAAGAAACAAGGTAGGTGGGTTCTAAGCATAACCTATCAACCAGATTTTGAGGTATAAATGAATTGATGCACCTGTATCAAATAGTATCCTAACTGGAATACTCTGAATCAAAAATGTACCTTCCATCATAGTCTTCCCTTTATTAGCTGTAGTTGGCTTAGCAGATGATGGTCCAATAGCAAAAACTTTTCCTTTATCTGCCCTAACTGGTTATGGACACTGATTCTTGTAATGCCCAACTTGACCGCAGTTGTAGTACTTAACATGCTTCTTATCCGCAGTCTTCTTCCCTTTGCCTAACCGACATTCATTTGCGAAATGACCCTTCTTGTCACATTTCTAGCAGACTAAATCAGCGTTTACTTTCTTGATTGTATCTCCCTTCTTGGCTCCTTTCTTTTTGAAGAACTTCCTCTTCTTTCCCTGAGGACCCTGAGATTCAACTGGCTTCTCTCTAGCACAAACAACATCTCTTCATGGCAGATTGCCATCTCCACCACTACATTACTAGGATCTCGGATATGTGTCAGGGTTTCCCTAGCAAGCTCAGGCCTCAGTCCTCGAATGAACCTTTCATTCCTTTTGATGTCAGCGTCTACAGTAGTGTATCTATATCGAGATAGCTCATCAAACTTATTAGCATACTCGATAATTGACATATCTCCCTGAACTAAATCCCAAAACCTCCGCATTAATGCTGACTGAGAGACCTCAGAAATAAATCTCTGTTCAAATCTCCTTCGAAAATCAGACCAAGTCAATTCTTCCTCCGGAACTCCGGTAGTCACACTATTCCACCAGCGAAGTGCTGACCCTTGCAACTGCCTAGAGGCCAACCTTCTCTTCTGCTCATCTTCTAAACCCAGATCAGTAAATATTCTTTCGCAGTGCAATGTCCAATTCTCTACTTCGATAGCATCCTCCGTTCCCATAAACGGCTTTCCACCCAAACTGGTGTACTCTCTACTCAACTTGGCATAATTATTCCCAACTGGAGCCACAAGATTAATATTTCCAGCAACACCAGTAACAGCTCCAGCTTGCATCAAATTAGCAAAGAACTGATACATCGTCACCGCATCTATTGGCGGATTTCCAGCACCCACATTGGCTTCTGCATTTTGATTAGCGTTAGCCTGTCGACCTTTGTTCCTCCGGGTGTTAGGTCAAACATTTCCATCGGTTGTGGTGCTTCCTCCACCTAGATTTCCTCTTTCGTTTCCTGCTTCCATATCTTCTTTCTTGTAAATCTACATACGAGCCTTCGTAAGATACAGAAGAACGGTCTAAGAGAGAGGAGAATACGTACTTATATATATATATATATATATATATATATATATATATATATATATATATATATATATATATATATCAAATACAAGTATGTTACAATAGCGTTAACCCAAACCCCGATCTCTGATTCATTGGATTATGTTTCAAAAAAGCTTTTAGTTTAAATTGCTTAAGTTTTCATAAACCTATGTGATGTGCACGTAAATGTGTATATTTTTACCACCATATTTAATCTATTTAAATTAAATAAATGATCATATCGGGTATTTTAACTTGTTTAAACCAAAATTCAAATTATTTCAAATCGTCACATATTCATCTTCATCCAAGGGCAAAATGGTCATTTTTGTGCATATATTAATTCTCTAAAATTTAATTGAAAATTTCTATATTATTTTGTAGGAATTTAAATTCATATATAAGTGGTTTCATGATGATATATGCATGCACAAGAGTGAAGAGAACAAATGAAGATGGAAATAATTCAAAGTGAAGATAATGGAGGACCCCACCTACCCACCTTTCTTCATGTACAAATTATAGGCTAATACACATGCTTATGGAATTAATGGCTTCATGTACACTTAAATGATGATTAGTAGAAGCTAATGATTACTTGGCCTCTACACTTTCTCAAGGGAAATTTGGGCATTCCCTAAAAATATGAATTAGGGTTTAACACTTGTATAAATACCCCATATCTTCATGTAACTTGCTCCTTCCCCTTAGTCACTCTTTTAGGCTCTCTTCTCTTAGAAAAATAAAAAGAAAGCTCTCTTTCTCTTTTCATGGCTACTTAGCCATTTTTATTTTATGTAATCTTCTTTTATTTTTATGCAATGTTAATTATTGTTTCCTTTTACTTACATGTTCATTTCCTTTCATGCTAGTAGTGTATATTTTATTTTATGCAAGTAGATTAGTTTTTTCTTTCACTTAGCTCTCCTTTTCCCTTTGTTTTGTTCTATGTTGCAAGCTATATTTGTTGATATGATAACAAATATGAGAAGCTAAACCCCTTCAATTTAGGGGTAATGAAGCTCTCTAATTATATAGCTTCAACATTTTGATAAATGTTATGCTCTCTTTTTGTGCTTCATGGAAAATGATGTTTATGTAATTTTGTGCTTATTATTGAGTTTGATAGCTTATGTTGTTCAAAACAAATAGGCTATGCTTAGTCATATGAATCACAAATTGCCTCTTTATCTATATATGATTATGGCAAAGAAGTGAATGTTTAAATCAAAATTTGACGGCCTATATTTCGAAATAATAGTTAATAGGCCATGCTTAAAATAGATTTTCATTTTCAACTTTGTTGTCATTTTCATGAGAATTAAAAGTGGTTTAAAGGTTGTGTTATAGTTTGATGGCTTATGTTGAGCTAATTAATAGCACAAATGAGCCATACTTATGATAAACACATCATTTAAATTCACTTATGACCAAAAAAGAGAGATCATAATTTCATATTTGGTTGATCTATATGATCTAGAGAGTGGAATTATCTCTAAATTGCCTTCACACTCTCATATTTTTATCAATTTCTTTTTGTCATTTTTTCTCATTTTCTAGCTTAAACAACTCTTAACTTTGGTTAATTTAATTGAATAGAATTTTTAAAATCCTCAATTCCCTGTGGATCGACCTGTATTCGCCACGTACTACAAGTGTACGCCGTGCGCTTGCGGTTATATTTTATTTCTAAATTTGTTCGACGGTTTTCTAAACCGATAGAAAATCCATCGTCGAACACTATGCTCTGATACAAACTTGTAACATCCCCCTACTTGGAGGCCCAAAACTAACGGCTATGGATGCTGCAGTCATCCACAGTGATTAATCCTCGACGACCAAATACGGAGGTGTTAGATACATTGATACATAGAAACACATGAATATGGAAAATTTTAAAACATCAAACAAGACCACATTTCATTTCAAAACATTTCCAAATTAATTACATAATCCCACCATCATTAACCATATTCAGAGAAGATATATTTATTACAACATACGCCAAGAGCGATATATGAAGATGTCCCCTTGGATAATCAGAGTATATAAAGGCAATTTAACAACTTTGCTATTACAAACAACACAACAGAATCAAATAAAAGAGAATTCTATATATTTATCATGCCTCCTACACATCTCCGGAAGCTTCATTCGTCTAATGAGGTACTTGAAAACCTCAACTCTCAAACTACTCAAAATCAATTGAGTACCCGAGAGTTTAAGGGGAAAACATAAACTTCGTGCCAGACATAAAACCTGGTATGAATAATAATCTACCATCTCAAATCATATAGATATATAGTGAGACCACACCGCTTAGCGGAACGATTTCCCCTCACTAATATTCTAAAACCTTTTTACAAAACCATATACAATGCTCCTGCAAACACAGTGGTTAAAACATCTCAAAATAATATGATGTGATATGCAAAACAAGTGAATTAATTCCGACTTATTCATCCCCATTCATTTTGACTATCTGTCACAGTTATAGTTTCAAGGATTACTATTAACCTAATAATTTTCATGGGCTAACTAATAATCGGTTAAATGTATAAGCACTCCCTGTCCAATTACATAGTTTTCATGGGATCGCTATGGACCTATTGGTAACTCTAATATCTTTTCTTTTATCCTAGTTTTCATGGGCTGACTAGGAACCTATTGACTATCTGTCAATATCTTAATTTCTTGTCCGGAATCTTAATCTTAATAGGCTAACAATGAATCTGTCTTATTGACATCTTCATTATTACATAGTTTTCATGGGCTTACTATGAACATGTCTTACTGACATCTTCATGTATACAGAGTTTTCATGGGCTTACTGTAAACCTATTGGCCCCTGCCAATATCTTCCTTTAATGTTTTAGCATCCTATATTCTGGTCTTCCTGACCTTCTGGATGCAATTCTACTCATTCAGACGTTAGCTTTAATTTATATTCACTACTGGGCCAACCTAGCTGGTTATTCTGCCCTTTCCCAAAATACAGTTATGGGTCCACTACAATGTGAATATATACATATATGAGGAAGCAACTACATTAACTTGGTTAATCCTTTTAACCTTTTCATCAAAGAAAAATTCTTCAAAAACTCCTTTTCAAAACACTTTATTTATTTATGCCATGGTTTTATTTAAAAATGAGATTGGGTTATTTGTCTTGAAAAATAAAGCCTTTCGAAACCTTCGAAACCTTACTTTCGACCTCACTGGAAGACCTCCTTCGAAAGCATATAAATCTCTTTTCAAAACATTAGGCTCCTTCCTTTCAAACACTTTAAAACCTTTCTTTCAAAACCTTTCGAATGAATTATAGTATTAGCATTTAACTTTAGAAGCATAGCTTCGAAACCAATTGAAAGTACCCTTTTTAGAACCATTGGGTTTATACTTAAAAATATTATTTGGGTCAAAGTGAATTCAAACAAAAGTATCTCTTTCAAAACCATTCTTTATTATATAAAAGCATTGGGGAAACTTGATGGTGTCGGCACCATCCCCTGCGAAAGCTTCAAATTATTTAAATAAAATACTGAAGGATAGCATCGAAACCTCCTTTCGAGTCCATTGCCTTCAAAACCCTTGAATCCTTTCGAAAGCATTTAGGAAGTGACTTAATACATCTTTAAAACAAACACTACCCTTTGAAAGCATTGATAACTTCAAAACACTCGAAAGGTAAAAGAATGGTAGCAGGGCTTCGACTAGGTCGGAACCCCTTCTTTCGAAAGCATTAATTTACAACTTAAGGGACTCATTCGAAAGCCCTTATTTTTAAAACAGAAAATGGCAACCCCTTCGAAAGCTATTAGAAAACTACTTTCAAAAACATATGTTTCGACTATGTCAAAAGCTTTATTAAAAAAAAGGCAGACGCTTAACTTTTTAAAACAAACTAAGGTATCGACCCCATTGGAAGCAACGCTTTCGACACCATACCTTTTGCCTTTCTTCAATCCACTATGTACCACCTAAATGATACCCTGTGTATTGGTTTCGGCTTAATAGGGTTTCGACTTGATCGAAGGCGAAAGCTATGAGTCGAAAGGTACCTCTAATAGAGACAAAACCTGTTTTTCTAGGTTTAATGCCAAATAAAGCAATTTATATCAACTAACCTGCCTACGTGTAAACATATAATTGGTTGCCTCAACTAACCGCCTCTTAATTTTGGATAAGCTTCAAAACAAATTTTTGCAGATAAGCCCTTCCATTAAAAATATAATTAAATCATTTCGATCCTCCTCTCAAAATAATTTAATTCTTATAGTAAATCACTTAAGAAAAATCCCCATAAATTATAAAAATTCACTTTGATCATGTTATCTAACATATCAAAATTTCAGACCCAAATTCTAAATATAATTTCTGAAATAAATTCCTAAACCCAATTAATCACATTTTCGTTCGAAAATTTATAATAATCTTTCCATAGCTTGGAAAATTATCAAACTTAAAACCCAACTCCAAAATCATGTTTTTCATAACATATAATTTTTCCATGGCATTCAAACATCATTTACTATTGATTTTGCTCTAAAACCATATAAATCACTATTTAAACAAACTTGTTTAAATTAAACAAACCTTAATTTATGCATAGCATCACTCAAACATTATATATACGAATTTAATCTTAAATCTGAAACATATACTCATAAAATAGAGATGGAATTATTATTCACCTTGATTAGGATAAGGAGATTGAATTGAAATTAAGTTTGATTCCCCTTCTTTTATTCCTTAGCTTTTCTTTGAATTTTCTCTTCTTCTTTTAGGTTTTTGTTTTGTGAGAAAAATGATAATAAACGTGAATGGCCTAAGTACTCATATATATATATATATATATAAGGGTGAAGGTTATGGGTGGTTAATTCCTACTATACCCTTATATAATTTAATTAGTTTATAAACCATTCTAAAGTCCATTTAAATTAATAAGCATGGTCACTTCATATTTATTCAAAATTCAAATCCCTTATCACTTAACATTTACATTATTCCATTTAATTTATCTAATTAAATCTCTTGAATAATGTTATTAAAATTAGTGGTGTTACAAAATTACATGAATTCGGTATAACGACCTCAAACACAAAAGGATGGGGTTCCGCACTAGCCCGAGAGGATGCTTTCGAATAGAATCTTTTACGGCAAAGCTCTCTACGGTGTTTCGACTCATTCGGAACCCAAAAAGTATGTGTTTCGACAGCGTCGCAGGCCAACGCCCTTGCTAACTTACATAGCACATTAACAGCTAAGTGAAGAGCGCTTCTATATGCCTTTAAATAAAGTCGAAAGCGATCAAGCAATATACCTTTCGATGAAGTTGGAAGCAAACGAGCAAAATAGAAAGAAGCCTTAAATTTAAGCGGCAGCGGAAGGTCGTCAAGATGAACCATTCGACTAGATCGAGGGCTAATTCAAAAGAGTAAAGGAAAAAATACGAAGAAGAAAAGGTTAGGAGAAAAGGCTTTTCGATTGCATTGAAGGGATGCACGCGAAAGGATGGAAGAAGGCTTTTCGACCTTGTCAAAAGAATAAAGGCGGAAGGTGGTCAACCGGCACCTATAAATAAGATCCTATGGGTCTTGTTTTGGGATTGGATTTCACTCACTTCTTACTTGTACTTTCTAAAGCTTGTAAAACCCTAATTTCCAAATCAAATTGGGGATAAAATTACTTTGTACAATTAAGCTTCAATCAGCAAAAGAATATATTTTCAAAGCATGTTTATAGCATTCTTAGAGATAATAGTTAGTTAAATGATTTTGTGTTACTCTGATTGAGGTCTATCTGTATCAACACGCTCGAAAGCTTACCTTTCGAGGAAGTCAAAACCACTCAATTCAACCAATTTCCCTAAACCGTTAAGTCTCTACCATAAGCCACCTTGACTACTTCAAAAGGTGGTTCCGATAGAATCTTAAACTTGTTGAATAGGCTTGGAAGGTATGATAAATGATAATCAGATGTTTCGACCAAGTCGAAAGGTTATAAAAGAAGGAACGTCAACCACCACAACCTATTTGAAAGGTAGTCTTAAGATCCTCACCACAACCTATTTGAAAGGTAGTCTTAAGAGGATCAATAGATCTTAACTATCCTTATGTCTTTGAAAGGTGCTTTTGAAGGAGACACCTACACGTTAAACTCAGTTTTGGGGTGTTATCAAGTTTTCTTGTTAATATTTTTGGTGCTAGAAGGAGGGCTTGAACCTCCGATTCTCAATAACTTTCATTATAGATTAATTGCATATAGTTTTTTCATTCAAGAGAAGAAAATGGTAAGAGTAAGGAATAATAACAACTTCCCAATCAAAGAAGCCGTGTCACGATCCACTTTGGAAAATAATATAGTCCCGAACTTTAACCTGGGAAATATGGAAATTGGACAAAGATTGGAAAACAATGAGACTAAAGTACAGAATCTACAACCACAAATGATAACTATGCAAGAACTTCTTGAAGGGGCCCATCTCATGGATCATTGAAGGTTATGGAAGGAGAAGATGAAGCTTAATCTCCAAATAAAGACCAACATGAAAACTAAGAAAGTCAGGCTAAGGGAGCCCTTGAGTAATCAAATAGTCTAATCTTGGAAGATAATGAAGGTCACAACAACAACATTCTCAACCAAATCACAGGGGATACTTTAAAGGATGTACTCCATAAACTAGAGAAATATGTTATCCTGCAAAAGGCTCATTTTTCAGAAGAAATAATGGCAGTTAGTATCACTTCTCTCATTCAAATTCCTCCACTAAGGTATGATGGAACTACTGATCCAGATGACCATCTTGTAACTTTTGAAAGCTTGATGGACTTATACAACGCTTTCGGGGCAATTCGCTCCAAACTTTTCCCGGTAACTTTTCAAGGAGCAGCTATCAAATGGTACAAGAATTACCAAGTGAAAACCATATGTTCTTGGGAACAATTTTCTTATGACTTCGTGACACAATTTTATATATTCAGAGACCCAACTATGGACTTTAGCTTGTTAGCTACTATCAAACAAAAACTAGGAGAACTACTTGGCGAATACTTGAACAGATTTAGTACAGAAACATTAAAAGTGGAGAGAATAACCGATAGAGAAAAGCTTATGGCAATTCGATCAGGATTGATCGAACAAACTCCTTTATAGGAAGACCTTTATATTAATGGATGCAAAGATCTACAACACTTCTATTCTCGAGCTGAAAGATTTATTCATTTGGATGAAATATGCCATGACAAGAAAAGATTGCGACAAGACATAGAAGAAGAAAGATCTAGTTCCAATTACCTTTACCAAAATCAAAGGATGATGAAAGGATTTGGAAGAGAATTCTAGAACCCAACTATGTAGCCTTAGATCAACCTCTTTCTCACATATTCATTGCAGTAAGAAATGATGGAAGTTTTTCAACTACTCATAAAATGCGAGCCAGCCAGGATCCAGAAAAGGGGAAAGTTATTGTGACTATCACAAAGTAAATGGACATAAGACCGATGAGTGTTGCATCTTAGCTGGAATAATTCAGAATATGGTCATATTAGGAGCCTTAAAGGAATTCATTAAAGAAACTTAAAGGAACTTCTTTTACAAGCAAGAATAGCACAAACCCTTGAAGCTTGTCTTCCCATATAAAAAGAAAGCAGCCTAGTAACTTCAAAATTCCGATCCTTATCAAACTATGAAGTCTTGTAGCATTAATTCAACTATGGATTTTCTTCTTTCATAACCTTTTAACTTGATTTGTACTTCAATTTATACTTTGATTTGTGCTATATTGTTCATGTATTAATTCAAAATTCGAGTGTAATTACAGGTAAAAACAAAACCAGTCCATGGCATTCAACAAACTCTTGAAGCACAACAAATTTCCAGCTTCTTGAGAAAGACAACTCAAATGCCTGATACAAAATGACTATCAATGTTTGATTCAATGCAGTACAAAGACTTGCTTTCATGAAACCTCGGATTGCCATTTATCATTCACCAATTCCTGAGGAAAAACTTACAAATAGACCGCTCCATCACTAGCAATACCTACCAAGGTATGGTTATATATCTAAAGGAGAAAACAATGTACAAGAACTCTATTTTGACAAATTATTTTACTAAAAGAAATTTCCCGAACATATCCTCAAAGAAGGACTATTTTCAATTACCCCGCAACTCGGGGAAGACAAGTATCTATCTATTTCAAGAACTGATTTATGCAACCTTCCAAAGATGTTATATAGCATTAGTAAATGCTCAAGATGGATTTTGACTGCTCATGTTTAGACATCAACATCTTCCGAGCTTTCTGAAACTATCAATAAGAAAACGTCGATTCATGTTTTCTCAAGAAAAGCTTTTAAAGTAGTGAAAGGTTTGTTGACAAAAAACTCTGAATGGAGAGCCTATTCTCAGTTAAAAAACTATTGGTTCATGAATCATGACCTCCTAGTTTTTTATTTGAGATTCATGTTTCCACTATGAGAAAAACAATTTTTAGCCTTTACCAAAGGCACCTTCTAGAGGGAGGGTTAAAACCTCTAAAAAAGCCCTTAGCAAAGGCACCTCCTAGAGGGAGGGTCGAAACCTCTAAAAAGCTTTTACCAAAGGCATCCCCGGGAGGAAGGGTCAAATCCTCTTAAGCCCTTACCAAAGGCACCTCTTAGAGGAGGGTCAAAACCTCTAACAAGCCTTCTTCGAAAGTACCTACTAGAGGGAGGGTTAAAACCTCTAATGTCCAATTCACCTCTTAGAGGTAGGGTCAGGTCTAGCACCCACTAACAACCTTTTAAAGAAAGGTCAATCTAACATACACTATATCCCTTAGAATCAAGGGATGCCTAGAGTGGGCGCCAACCAGATTAAGAAGGACAAAGACGTCCGTGATTCAAAACAAAAGTCAAGGCCTAGGGAAACAAGGGGTCAAATGAATAAGATTATACACCATCTAAAGCAAGGATGAAGGCAGTGAAAGGAATACAAACAAAAGAAAAAGGATGAAGATGTCCTACTCTATAGACAGAAATGAATAACACATCCAAAACCATAATTAAAAGGACAAAGTATCAGCTAGCAACCTTCAAAACATCCGATTCGTCAAAAGTGACTCATACAGCAAAGTGTAATGGAACCTACATCCTAAAAAGAAACACTAGACAAGAAAATGGATAAAGAGATTCATAGTTTAAAATGGAAAATAAAGACCTATACGGAAATTGAAGGAATGGAACAAATAACGAATTTTTACTACAAAGATGAAAGTGACTTCATTCGAAGTACAGATTATGAAAACCACTCCTGGATCCTTAGAAATAAGGTGATCGTTTAGGATAGAAGACTCTATATTATATATATATATATATACATATATATTAAAAAGTTAGTTGGACCATTGCACTCTTGAACGACCAAGCAATAGTATGGAACTTGCATTGCTGAACGGCCGACTAGTCAAACGAAGCTTGCACTGCTGAATAGCCAGTCAACTTAACGGAACTACCAACTGAACGGAACTACCAGCTGAACGGCTGAAAAGCTGAATATTCAAACAGAACTATCTGCTGAACGGTTGACTGGTCTTACGGAACTACTACTCCGAATGGCTAACTGGTAATACGGAACTACTATTCCGAATGATTGCATAACTTTACGAGACTACTCGGCTCTAATATAACAATAATACTACCAACTTATAGGCACTTTAAGAACTACACATTTATTAATAGGATACTTTCCTTTGAATAACGAGAATCCTCGTCGCTATTCATGGCATAAATTTTAAATAAAACAATGGCATTGTATTTTAGGAATAACTTTAGAATTAAGGCCAGATAGGCTTAGAGATCTTTTTTCTAAACCTACCAAGTCTACCATTACTAGACAGTTCTCTGACTTTGTACTTATATTGAATGAAATTTTAGTAGTCTATTCGTCAGATGATATCTTGACAAGATTTTGGTTGAATTCCTGATTTTGTGAATTTTCAATTTCCTTGTTTCTTTTCATAAAGATTTCATATTGGGTTTTGTGAATTCAAAATTTCCTTATTGACTATTAAGATGATTTGTGGATTTTATATTCTTAGTTTCCTTATTGAATTTTCATAGTGATTTCTTATTAAATTTCTGGTTTTGTGAATTCTAAATTCCCTCATTGACTTTTATGATGATTTGTGGATTTCATATACTTGGTTTCCTCATTGGATTTTCGTAATGATTTCTTGTTTTTACGGATTCTTGATTTCTTGAATTCTTTATTGAATTTCCATGATGATCTGTAGACTTTTTATTGAATTTCTGACTTTGTATTAGTATTAGATAAAGTTTTGAGTAGTTTGTTTGACAGATGAGATCCTAGCAAGTTTTTGATTACATTCCTGAAATTCATCAATTCTCGGTTTCTTTTCATGATGATTTCCTAATGAATTTCTGGTTTTATGAATTCTTGATTTCTTTATTGAGTTTTCATGATGAGTTGAGGATTTCTCATTGAATTTTTGGCTTTATGAGTTTTCTAGATGAGTTTTGAGATTTCGTATTGGAATTGAGATTTATCTGAAAATGCAATGTTTCCACATTATTATTAGATAGGAATTCCAGATAAGAGTTTCTTGATATCAAACAGACTTTTATTCTTTTTGTTAGAAGATGATGGTAAAAGGGAAGGAGAGCTCTTTAATTTTCATGTTATCAAACAACATCAATACCTAACTATCTGTCAATTTGTTAATGAATGAATGAAAAGCACTAATATGTAGTGTAGGGATGAAAATAAAATTATAACAGGGAAACAAGGTAAAACCGCAAAAAGAGAGGAATTAATCCCCAATGGCTGAAGAAAACATAACCCAAGAAAAGAGGATTTGGAGTGTGTGTTGGCCTTCTAGGAAGGTTTATTTACTTAAATCAACGACTGCTAACCAGGTGATATTGTTCCATATTTCTATTCTTAATTAAAAAAAAGGGTTTGGTCATGTATTTATTTAATGCTCTGCCCAATAACACTACCAGAAAGTATCTTGAATTATAAAGTTACCTATCAAGGTTTCATAACAAGGTTATGATCCTAATAGAAGCTATTATATGTTTTGCAGGAAAACAAAGAAAGGAAATTTCATTGAAGTGTGAATAGTTTGAAAGAAAATTTTGGAATTTTATCCTAAAGAACAAAAGCTTCTTTCATACTGGGGGGAGGGGGGACTAAATGTTATCCATAAAATATTCTCAAGAGTGAAAGTATGAAAGAAGGAGCAAGAGCACCGGTGAGGTTCAAAAGGCATTAGAGTGATTTCTGTAAGCATTAAATAAGGCTTTCAACAAGAATATAAAGGAAGGATTTACAAAGAGAAACAACAACCACAAAACCTTTCGAAAGAGTCGAAGGGATGCCCTAGCAGAATGATGGATAAATAATGAGCTTTCGAAGAGGTCGAAAGGAACCTTTCGAAGGCAATATACAACAGGTTTTCAGCTTTCGAAGAGGTCGAAAGGTACCTTTCGAAGGCAATGAACAACATGTGTGCCAAGCCACTCAAAACGATTGGTTTCGTCTTCATTTACCTCCACCAGAAGAACGTTTGACCAAGGCAACCCTTTCAAAATCATATATTAGCCTTTCGAATTGGTTTAAATTATCCACACCTATGAAAGAAAAATTACATGAATTTAGTATAACGACCTCAAACACAAAAAGATGAGGTTCCGCACTGGCCAGAGAGGATGCTTTCGAATAGAATCTTTTGTGACAAAGCTTTCTACGGTGTTTCGACTCATTCGGAACCCAAAAAGTACGTGTTTTGACAACGTTGCAGGCCAACACTCTTGCGAACTTACATAGCACATTAACAGCTAAGTAAAGAGCGCTTCTATATACCTTTCGATGAAGTCGAAAGCGATCAAGAAATATACCTTTTGATGAAATCAGAAGAAAACAAGCAAAATAGAAGGAAGCCTTAAATTTTAGCGGCAGCGGAAGGTCGCCAAGATGAACCTTTCGACTAGGTTGAAAGGTCTGACTCAAAAGAATAAAGGCAAAAATACAAAGGAGAAAAGGTTAGGAGAAAAGGCCTTTCGACTGCATTGAAGGGATGCGTGCGAAAGGATGGAAGAAGGCCTTTCAACTGTGTCGAAAGAATAAAGGCGGAAGGTGGTCAACCAACACCTATAAATAAGACCATAGGGGGTCTTGTTTTAGGATCGTATTTCACTCACTTCTTACTTGTACTTTCTAAAGCTTGTAAAAGCCTAATTTCCAAATCAAATTAGGATAAAATTACTTTGTACAATTAAGCTTTAATTAGTAAAAGAATATATTTTCAAACCATGTTTATAGCATTCTTGGAGATAATAGTTGGTTAAATGATTTTGTGTTACTCTGATTGAGGTCTATCTGTATCAACACGCTCAAAAGCATACCTTTCGAGGAAGTCAAAATCACTCAATTCAACCAATTTCCCTAAACTGTTAAGTATCTACCTTAAGCCACCTTAACTGCTTCGAAAGGTGGTTCCGACAGAATCTTAAACCAGTTAAATAAGCTCGAAAGGTATGAGAAATGGTAATCAGATGTTTTGACCAAGTCGAAAGGCTATAGAAGGAGGAACTTCGACCATCACAACCTATTTGAAAGGTAGTCTTAAGAGGATCAATAGATCTTAACTATCCTTATCTCTTCGAAAGGTGCTTTTAAAGGAGACACCTATACATTAAACTCTGCTTTGGGGTGTTAACAAGTTTTCTTGTTAACATTGGGTATATCGGTATTGGATGTTGGTTGATTATGTTGGTTGGAAATGTTGACTTACAAACGAAACACTGCCCATTTGCATTTTAATGTTTTAAATTTATTTATATTGTGTGTAAAGTTTAGCGATGGCTGAAATTCGATGGAATTCGACTCGGCCACATGAAAATTTTATATTGATGATTTGTTGTTGATTTTGAAGAATTTTACTCCATTGTTTTATTTTATACGATTTATTGATTTTCCCATTCAATATACTTTTAAAAGTTTTGAGAAATTAATTATGAGATTTTAAACTTTATTGAAGTGTATATATAAATAAATATTTATGGTTGAAAAATAAAATAAATTATTGGAAATTCTATTAGATATAAAAGTTGTTTTAAAAATGAAAATAGAGGTTTCATAAAAAATTAAATATACGGAATTAGTTTATTTTATAATTTTGTATAATTGAAAAGTTTTAATAATATTTTCGAAAAGGAATTTATTTTGTAAGGTGTTTATTTAATAAATAAGATTTAAGAGATATTTAATTTTTTTTCTTTAGTATATAAGCCTATTTTAAAGATAAATGAATTTTTGAAACATTTTTGAATGGTTCATAAATTTATTTAAAAAATTTATTTGCTTATCGAAAATTTTGGAATTAGTTATTTATTATAAAGAATATATATATATATATTATTAGTTGATTATCTAGTTAACTCCGTAATATTTATTTATTATCCATTTTTAAGTATTCATACATAAGATTACATGTTTTGAATGATTTATTATAGAATATTGATTTGATCGTTGTATATATATGTATGTATGTATGTATGTATGTATTTATGTACGCATGTATGTACGTATGTTGTATGTATGTATATATGTATGTATATTGAATTGGTTTATGTAAATGATTCACCATTGATATAGATTTGATTGGAGACTTAATATGATACGGTGATGATATTCTATTGTTTGATTTTGTGATATTTAATTCTGTGTAACGGGAAATCTGAATAAACTGAGTTATAATACTATTTGGGATGTGACATTCAATAATATTGCTCCAGTAATTCTTTGGACCCGCTATATAGAATATTGAAAGAGCGAGTGTGATGTGTGAGTAGTGAATAAACAGACTAGTAACACACGGTGGTATGGCATGACATTGCGTTATTTATTCGGTTATTCTTTGCTCATGGATGACACTTATACGGGTGTTTATTTTGTGTGACTCACTACAGTAAGCATATATAGAGGCTGCTTGTTAGCCATATATTTATATATTATGTGACTATCTACCTTTGTCTAGCTCCCTTTATGTTTCAAGGGTGAACCAGATTGGTCAGTATCCACCCTGACGGCTTGATCGCGATGGTTGCGCCCCAAATCCATGACACCCTTAAATTATTTATTGTGAGCAGCTGCGGAGTTTATGCCCTTGTGTCACATAAGCCAACAGTTAGTTACCATAGGGGAACATGTTGGTAGTCGTGGCCAAGAGGCTACGCATAGTCGAGACTATGATGAATCATTGTCACAATACCGAGAGGGGAGAGGTAATGGTAACCGATGACTATAGGAGTCATGTCAAACGTACACACATGTGGTTCTTGGAGTAGGCAGATGTGATATCGTCTCTAGTTTGGTTCCGAGGTGTGTGTGTGTGCGTGGTAGATAGACATATAGTGTAATGAGATGTGATTATATCTGTGATAGTGTTCAGAGTATGGTCAACCCCATATCCTTCTCAGGCAGATGACCTATTCTTTTCAAGCAGACGACCTACTTATTATTGATTATATTTGGGTATTGTTATGAGCTGGCTTAAATCTTTCTTGTTGATTTTTGTGATTTGATGATGATATTTTATAATGTGAGATTGAGGGTATATTTATACATTGCTTTATCCTTGGTTGACTTTACTTGAGGATATCTCCTTATTGACTATTTCTGGACTTTGATGATGATTTCAGATATGGATGATTCACCCATTTGTTATTTATTTGATGAGGTAATATTTGATGTGATTTATATGGGTTATTACATCTTTATATTGGATTTGTGGTTGTTGCTATTTTATTTTACTATTTTTTGTATGTCATCACCATTATACTATGCATATTCTATATCTGTATATATGTACAACCCTTGATGTAGATATAATCTAACCCGTTTATTATTTATATTATACTCAGGTCAGTCCAAGACATTTCAAGTATAGAGACGATGTGACTAGCTTGTTTACTAGGTACAGTGGAGGTTAGTTATATAGTCTAGTTGTATGTTAATATATATGATGTACTTCATGGATGTATATTCTTCAAATGTATTCAGAACATACATTGTATATTGTATACTATATTTTATCGTTGCGATTCACTCTATGATCTCTGATATCTATTGTATATTGTGTATTGTTCTATTCTAGAGGCATACGTGTTTATTGCTTTGTGTTGATACCGTGTATGTTTATAGGTGAGTTATATTCGATATTTTAATACATACCAGTGTTATCCTAAGGGAATATTCATATGTGTACTTCATAATGCCTTATTTTCCATATTATCTGACAGTATTACTTAGTAATACTCTTGGATAGTATGAGTATAGAGGTTGGATGTTGCAAAATTCATCCTTTTAAAAAAATCATTTTTAATCAATTTAATATTAGAAATGTCAAATTTGCGGGTCGTTAAGTTCAGAATTGGGTAAGAAGTGACTTTTTAGCACTTTATTATGCCTATAAACAAATTTTCTTATTATTTTGTATAATGTGTTAATCATGTCGGTGTCATACTTAGACAAGGCTTCAAAAGTGCTAATATACTCATGTACTAACATGTCCCCTTGCGTAAACCCAATGAATTTCTAGTCATAAGTGCTTTCTCGACTTCGAGTAATAATTTTAGCTCAAATCTCTCCTTGAACTGTGCCTAAGTTAATTGCTCTGCATTAGTTTATGCTATTAACAACTCATACCAATCCAAAGCTTGCTCATGCAGTTGGCTAGAAGAAATTTGTACTTTTGTGATGCTCGACTATTTTTAAAGTCTACAATTAGTGACAAATGATGTAAAAATACACTTGCATAATACTCTAATATGTTAAAAATAGTAGATCGTTGGTTATATAATTCAAAATTTTGAACGATTGATAAAAGGGAAAAGCTCACAACAGAATTAAACAAAGATATTTATGTATTCTCAACAATTATATGTCTTAAAATCCAATACATAAGGTAACATCAACATTTTTTTTCTTCATAAACCGATCGTTGTGAAACCTATGAACAATGTAATAATGATACAAAAGAAATATCCAAGTCAACAACCTATAGATATAGCCTGTATCCAAATCTCTTTTCTTTTCTTCCACCTACAAACTTTATGAATATATGGATATACACACATATACACACACACATGTAAAAAAGGGAAAAGGTGATTAACTATGTTTTGACTACGCTTAACCCGATACACCCAAACCACATTGGAAATGTTGACTATTACAAAGGAAAAGACTGCATATGTACATTTTTAGGATCAAGTCCACATAGTTCTATTTCATGCTCTTCTCCTGCATCAAATACTTGTTTGCACATAACATTGCAAAATTACAAAAAGCAACCAATATGAGCAAAAAAACATATTCTTCTAAGCCAGCGCAATTAGTCATCATAAATATTAGGAAAAAATAATAATAGCAATACACCACCATTTAACATTACACAAATTAAGTATTATTCAATGTCTGCCTCAAATATCAAATACATCAACAACAAGTATCCTCAAATGTGCAATAATCATCCACCGCTAACACATCATCATAGAATAAATGCAACTATAAATCTAATAAATGTGTGCTAATTACTCCACATTAGTTACACAACATCAACATCATCAAATGTGTACTAACCACTTTATATTTTTCGAATAACATGTCACCAGCATAACAAGACCATAATTAACTACACAGCATTCACTTAGTAGCTATGGTAAACATTGCTTAACTCGTTCTGATGGGGTTTCATCCCCAAACACAACAAACATACATGATAATTTCAATCAATAATTAATCATATATTATACAACAACCCAAAATAATGTTGTTATACACATTATTTCCTCCCAAGTACAAAATTGCCTTATTATTGTTTATTTTAAAATACATTTATCTCGAATATCCCTAAACAAAAATATTCTTCAAAAATCCTTTCGTTTTCAAAATATTACTTTAAACATCTCAAACATTGTTATTTATTAAAAATAGCACTGCATGCCAAATTACTTTCAAAAATAATAATATTTTTACTTTACATTAAATTAATAATTTATATACTTAAATCCCTTTATTTTTCTTTCACAACCAATTTATTACTATTTAAACCAAAAATAATATTCCACTTTAAATCTCAAAACCCCTATTTATTGTTGTTTATCTCCAACTCAAAATACTTTTTAAAACGCATCATATTATTTTTTTAGCAAGGCTAGTCAGCTTTATAGTGGGTCATCCACTTTTATTAATAACCATTAAGAACATGTGTTTGGCACAAATGCCAGAATGGCTAAGAAAAGAAAAGTATAGGAGATAGATAGAAGCACCTATACTCTTAAAGGACAAGGAATACTAGTCCTCGTCATCACTACTTCTAACATCAACATGCCCTATAATATGTAAAAACCTAAAAAAACGAAGCTAGGTTAGGCATATAGTTCTAGAGTCAGGATAGAATAAATATTTCCTATCCTAAGTTTCAACTTCCATGGTAATCTTGTTACACTCCCCATCATCTCCATTTGTAGATAAGATCAAACCATCCCCCTCAACATGATAATTCAAAATATGCTCTTCACCCTCGCATCCAACGTACATATGGTAAATGCCAGTCTTCGGGCTGAATCTCATTATAGAAGGTGCATGAATCCAAGCACGCACACTTCGATTCCAAAAAATAACACGTTTAGCAAGAGGTGCAGGAACCGTGGCATCCATAGCACTTCGAATGGATGGGATGGTAGGAGGTGGATCCAGAGCAGAGGGAACCATGACATAGTCATTAATAACCGTAACATCAATAGGCGGAGCTGTGGGCTTAGACTTAGTAACCCACTTCCTAGAAAGAGGTCGCGGTAATGGAATCTTAATAGGAAAAGAATCAAAATATACAACCTTACAAACCTCAGAAGAGTGACCAAAAGACTGACAAGTCGTGCAAATATCCCATTTCCAATTGTAGCGAGCCTCTACCTCGACATAACAACCCTTAGCAATTCTGACCTTAAGCTTTGAAGACAAAGGCTTATCAGGAGTGATCTCAATCAAAGCTTCAGCAAACACAAATCTTTTCCTGGCCACCGTATTAGTATCAAAACATTTTACCTTGCCAACAAGGCTGGCAAGCTAGTCTAGCCCAATCATGGGTTTAAAAATAGAAGGGATATGTGAAATGTGTTCCTAGACCGGAATAAATAATACTTGCTACTTAGCCTTGTCCACTGATGGACTCCAAGTAGTGATAATGAAAGGCTTCCCCTCTATAAGGATCAAATCAGTTTGAAGAACACATTGTCTTTCATTACTTCTCGTGAATTTGAAATAGAACATAGCATTATCAAAGTGCACATTTAGACCACCTTTAAGTTTCCATGCTTGACAACAATGCTCTTCAACATGATGATATGCCAGGTTAGAGTCCACGAAAAAACCAACCAAATAATCAGACTTCCATTCCCACTTGTAAAACTTCGACAGGAGGAACCATTACTCTATTAATCTCAACAATATCAAAAGAACGAGGTGAGTACTCCCAAAAAAATTTCGGCAGGGAAGTAAATAACGAAGACCATTTAGTGGGCACGACAGGGGTAGGAGACTGAATAATAGAATTGACTGGAAGATACTGCATTTTTGGAGTAAAAGTAAGAATATTGGAATCGACAATTCCACAAACATCTACATCTTTTCCAACCACCATACCACCAACAACAATTTCATCTACAACATTACTACCATAGACGATTTTAGCTACAACATCACATTCTACCTCACTATTCTTAGCACTAAAAATAGGCAAAATTGTTTCAGACCATCTGTTTAAACCACCATAAACAACAGCCTTAAACAGAGGGGAAAGTGGGGAAGAATTTAGTGAATGGAACAGTTAGCAATTCCAGAGATTGGAGAGGTATTAACATCAGTCTTGGACAATAGAGGTTCTAATTCAGATACAAGATAATCCAATTGCGCAACAAGACCAGCGCTAGAAGCAGGTGAATGACGGGTTGATAGAGAAGAACCTAAAGGCGGGATGGCGATTGCTATTGAGGCAAGAGGTTGGGGTGGTTGACCAAAGGCGGTATGAAAAGATGAAGTGCTAAAAATGCGGCTAGATCTGGTCAGAGATAGCACCTCAGAATAATGCGGCACACGAGTATCACGACTGGAGCGAGACATGAGAGGTCATGGGAGCGAGAACAATGAAGGTGCATGAATCAAGCAGATAGGAGGAATGGAGGAAAAGAAGAAATAGAGGAAGTCGCCACTTTCGAAATTAAATCTAGAATTGCGTATATAAAATTTGTCTATTTTATGTAAAACAACTATATCATCTTATGAACACATCTTATTATTATTACTATTACCAAAATATCTCATAATTTTATTACTCTAATAATAATTATAATATTTTTTCTCTATAAACTCCATAAAATTAATAATATTGTTATTTACTCAAAACAACAGTGTCCATATTAATCATATTATTATTTATGAAATCCAATTTTACTTATGAATACAATAAATTCTCTAAATTCACTTTAAAATAGATTTTTTGTTATTATTTATGTATGTCTCCTGAAATTTATGAATAATAACATTATTAAATTTCTCACATCAATTTTAGTATAAATTGTTAAATCAATGTTATTTACAATTATCGCTCAATAATTTTATAAATCTTGTCTTCCAAAATTACACAATTTTACTTATTTTCTTTTAATTTAATTATTTTATTTCCAATTCAACAATTAATTGCTATTAGTTATCCATCACCCAATAACAAAACAATTAACAAAAAACGATCAAGTTGGAACACACACCATATCAAAGCACCACAACAACTGAACAATAACCAGAAATGCATATCACAAATCAACAGATGTATATTTTTATTGATGAATATTTATTTAATATTTTTAAAATATAAATAATCATGACTATTTAATCTTACTCTTTTACAAATAGTTGTAAAAGCCAAAAAGTCACATGCCAAATTGTTTTGAGTTCCACCATGAATCGAATAGAACAAATCGCACGTGAAATGGACGTCAGATGCAAAAGTTATGATGACTAGAAATTATAGGGTTTATTTTATAAATATTAATTTTATAGGTATTCAATTACAAAATGCATCTTCTATAAACGTTAACCGTGCTTCAACAAAACCTTAATGCTCTTTCTAAGCATCGTTGCACCTCCGAATAGCCACATTGGCGCATCTGATCAAACTATTACACGCCCGGCTCATGCCGCACCTACACCGGAGATTTGACCCCGTACGCGGCCGCTACCGTTGACCTGCCACCATCGTCGATTTTTTTCTTTCCTCGAATTTTCGCAGCTACCTCCGATCCAACTGAGGCGATCAGCCACCATAGATAAGTTTTAGTGTCCATCCTCTATGTAGTGGTACCCTTCGATTGTCGATCGGTCATCATTTCACCATTGATTGCAAAAACCATTGAATCGACGGCTATGGATTTTGCTTAAATTTCATAACTTCTAGAGAACATTCCTACCATATGTAGTCAAATTTTTAAAAACATAGTCCACCTTTGTATTCGAGTCATCATGCCATATGAAACAACATATCATATGGCCTTTCAGATTGATTTGTAAATAGTTTATTTTGTAATAAGTGGTGATAATTGTAATGACCCATAATTTATTCACTTTAAATATGAGTATTTAATATATTTTTCAATGATTAAATAATGGATTTTTTAACTTTAATAAAATTTGGATAAAATGTCTCGAGTAGTTTATTTTTACGGATGTAAAATGTTAGTTTAAAGACAGTTTGAGTTATAAGACGGTTAGGGTTACGGAAATGACCCTCCTATTTTAGCTACATTTTTTTTATATATATATGTACATATACATTTGCACATATAGACTTAGTTTAATTTCTCAGAGTCATTTTCCTTTTTAATCAATTTATCCAGGATTCAAAATTACTACTAATATAGATATATCAGTGTGTTCAAAAAATGTGCACATACATATGAGGATGTATGTGTCCCTCTTGTTTAAATCAGAGTAATATTTTTTTTTTCTAAACAAGAGCATATTCTGTTTGATTTGAGTTTAATTTTTAATTTCCCACCCCATTATTGATTTCCATGTTTTTGATACTTATAATATATGAGTAGATCCTGCTCATGTTTATTTATAATGATAACTTTGATCATTCAAATTAAGATTTATTAATAATTTATCTTGACAGAATTTATCTCAGAATTCATAGCCTTTTTTTGTGTAGCTCTAATGTTTGCTATTTAATCAAGGCCAAAATGATATTTACATTTATCATTTTCAATTCATAGTTTTATCTTTTGAATCTCTCTTGTTCCTGACTTAATCAGCATGTTATACCTTAAGTTGGTCATTTGATCTCTTATTTCTAAGTTTGAGATGATAAGAATACTTGACTTGAAAATGATTTATAAATAAATAACCACTATATTTTAGGATGAACCAAATCTTAATTAAAAAGTATTTACTGGTTTGGTAATGCAAACCAGTTAATATGCATATTAGTCAATAATACTTGAAGAAGAGTTTAATACAACATTTACCAAAATGAACTAAGGATTTTTAAAGAGCACTCGCTTATCAAATCACTGACCTACATGATCAACTAGACACTTTGGTCATGGCAATTGGAATACCATTTAGTTGCAAAGCACCTAAGCCTTCTTTAGATATGTTTTCTTTTTAAAACAACTTATAAGTGAACTTGAACTTTCTACAAAATATTTCAATAAAAAGCTACTAAATACTTAAAAATATTCTTTAAGTTTAAAGCCAGATTTTAACTTCATAACTAATTGCTTTTTAATGAATGAAACTTGACTAATACATATAAATTTTTGTATGACAAATGCTCAATACAATTATATTATTCTCTCAGATTTTCACAGGTAACTTTTAAGCTCATTTTCGTTGAATCAACTCAGATGATCTTTTAATTTTCAAACTTTAATACTTAGCAAGATTCAACAGAAAACAACTAGTTTAATCAAACATAGTAAGTTCATTATATATCAGCAAATTCAAACATAACTCTCTCATGAATACATGCAGATAAAATCATTACAGGCTCTTATTAAAACTAGCAAGCATGTTCATTCATTCCTTCTCATTAGCCATAACTTCACTTTCTACTTAGTTCCTGCATTTCCTGAAAGAGCATTGGTGGCTGCCTCATTTAAAATGAGATACCCCCATATGCCATGAGCAAACAAGGGTCAGATCTATGAACTGGTATGTGCAACATCAATATATTCATGATATTAAGCAAATAAATGATACATGAATACTAGCCAGTTGCTTAAGCAATTTTCTTAAATCAACTATATTACTATGTTTCAGATAAATTGTTATGCAAGTGTAATGACTTCATAAATTAACCATTAGCACAAGCATGATTATGCAAGCATTCACATCAATCTGCAGCACTTAGATGCCTTGGAACAATCATGGTTCCAATTCAACAAATCTAAGAAATACTCATACTCTTATTTCATAATTTATGCATAGCCTTTACATATATATCACTTAAATCCTAGCCTCATTTTCTATCAAGGAATCACAGGGACACATTGCAATGAACTAATTCACATCATTGCACAAAGATCTCAGGGCTTAAACAAACCATGTGCCAAACTTGCATACTTCAAATATGACATGCACTCCAGCAGCCTTCTTGGCTCACAGTTCCTAGTTCATTTACTAATTTGTATTTATTTAATCCTATCATCAAATAGGTAAGTGAACATGTCACTGTGTTCATTGAAACACCCCTGTAATACTGCAAGCATATTTTCCAAAGGCAAATAAATAATTATTTTCAAGAATATTGCTAACATATATCTTGTCTTTGAATCAAGTACAAGAATATTTACACTGAGAATAGAAACATGGCATAATGAATTATTATGATATGCAAATAACTATGATTGAGCCAGATTCAAGATCTAGCTAAATCATAATTTTTGTCTTGTAGATTTTTGCTATTTGATCAGGGACTCAGCACATAGAAATCTCTATTGCACCCCTAATACCTTTTCTAAAGCCTCAGCACTTATATAATGTATATTGCAGCTTATTTTATTTTCTTTGTTGAGATTTACTTGCCATGATTCCAAATCAGCTATAAGTATTCTTCCCCTGATTTCAAGATCTGATGCCTTAGCTTTTCAGAATATAATAAAACAGCAGCATGCACATCCATAATAAAACATCTTATCAGATCAAGGCCATCCAAAGAGCATCCATAACAAAACATTATATCAAATCAAAACCATTCAAAGAATATTAATAAAACCGTGTTTAACAAAAACCAGAAAATATCAATAGCAACATAAAAGTTTGGCTGCCTCATATCAGGTCTTAATGCCATGAATCTAGTGAGATTACTCACCTAAGTATCCCCTTCTAGTTGATTCAGAAAATCCCTGAGTATTTTTCCCTTCCTTTAAAATGTTTTCTTCCTTTCTTATTTTTAAGTATCTCGGGTAAAAATGATTTCCCCGGCTATAACTACTTATTTATAAGCATTTTCACTAGTGTTTTTTTTTCAAGGCAGAATTCCATTTTTGTCCTGACTAACATCATGCATTTTGCATTTTATGTTTTCATATTTCCATCCTTAATTACCCCGGCCATATTAAATAGTTAAAGGCAGCATTTTCTTTTCTTTACTTTTTCACAAAATGGCCACTCACTCAAGTCATGTTAAAAGTGTGTGACTTAACTATATTTACTCATTTGCTTATTTCTGGAAATCCCCCCTTTTTCTATTTTTGCCTATACATAACATACTTGCTTATATTATATCTCATACCATTTTAATGTTATTTTTCTTGCTTAGTTCCAATGTATTTCTGCTCAAAGAAAATGTACCTGTGTATAGACATATATGTATTTATTTAATTCTTCCTTACTTCCTGTAAAAATATTCATATGCATATGTCTCATATTTTTTAATTTCAATATACAAATATATTTTTAATTTCAGTATGTATACATATCCAATTTCACAAAGAGTATTTAATTTCAATGTATACAGAAAAACATATTTTAATTGGATTAATAATTCACATTTCAAAATCATATTTGAAATTCTTCCTTTCTTTGTTTATTTATCTTATTATCATCATTTTTTTTAGAGATCTTAAACCTTTTCCTTGTGCCATTTCCAGTGTGCATGTGCACACATACTCTTGCACATCATTTCATCAAGAAATTCTTCATCATTTAATCTAAATATTTTAGAACTGAATTATTTTATTAAAATAATTTTCCTCAAAATTTTGGGGCATTACAGTTACCGATTTATTTAGCTTATAAGAAGAAAAATTAAATTTTCTACTCTCTTATTGGACCACATGTTATCCTTATAATAGTTATATTTTAAATTATATGGAAAAAAAATTAAACTTTTATACTCTCTTATTGGACCACATTTTATCTTTATCCATATAATAGTTATATTTTAACTTTTAAGAAGAAAATTTGATTTTTTTCTTTTTTCTGACCGGACCGCACCTTTTAAACTTATCCTTATAATCATTATATTTTAACTTCTTCCTATTTTAAAACTAATACTAACCTAGTCACTAACCTTGGTTTTCTAACCATAAGCCTATAAATACCTTTGCATATACCTCATTTTCTCCATTCAGAAGCAAAAGCAAAGCAACATAATTTATTTCATCTTCACTATCAAAGGCTAGGTATTCCAGGTCTCCAACAAAGAAAATAGAAGGTGAGTGTAATTTAATTATTCTACAGTGAGTTGGTTGTTCTTTTGATTTAAAGGAATTATGATATTGATTCAAGTTACTTCAGTTGATAATAATACTCCAACTTGAATGACTTCATTTCCAACCGATGAAAAATACTCGTTCGAAATCAAAGACTAGAAATAACTTTATGGTGTTGGTTTTTTGATTTTTTTTAAAAGACTTTGTTTTTAAACAAGGGATTTCTTTGTCTAATGCCATTAAGTAGCATAAAAAATATATGATAAGTAGTGCTAAAATGTTGACACATTTATGGAAAGTAATTCATCTTATATTTAGCACTAAAAGTTGATGAGTTGACTTTCCTCTATCTATGAGATCTAGAATCGGAGTGCTTAAGGCAAGGCTTTAAAGTCAACCGGTGCTCTAACTTACCAGGTTTTGATTCTAGGCGAGGGATAGAGAAGTCGAAATGTCGAAAACGTAATAAGTATAAGAGGGTTAATTTCTATAAATAGGTCATTGATTAATTAGGTATAAGGAAGGTATTTCACCTTATACTCGGCACTAAATTTCGAGGTATGGAAGCCTGTTGGTATTTGTGAGAATTAAGAATGTTGTCGAATCAAGGTTTGAAAGGTAATAATACCCCAACTTGTCAGGCTTCATTGTTAATCGAGGGACAGTATGAGATTGAAATCGAAAAGTGGGGATAAGTATATGGTGTTCGATTTCTCCGTATGCAAACTATATATTTTCACCAGATAGTGGTTTGTACACTATCAAAAAATTAACCTATTTTGACTTGGGAATTATATAAAAGCTTTTTGATTTCATATGGTTTGAGATCTTCCAGTGAGGACTCATTCCTATGAAACGTAGTTCGCTTTTAAGAATGTATATTCGAGATCCATCGGTATGGACTCTTATATTTGTTTGCAAGTTTCTAAATGAACCGAAATTGAATTAGCTAGGAATTCATCGCTTTAGTTTAGAGACACCAGTTTCGGATAAGTATGTTTTATCCGAACCACTTCAAACTAATAAACGCTTCGTTTTCTGAATCATTTTGAAGTATGCTATGGAGTTGTACTAACTATCTTGAGGGTGATTCCAAAATGGGAGGTGGTAAGATTTGTATGTTTTTTCAATCTTAGAACAACTTGTATGGATGAATGCTAGCATTGCATTATTGCTTGGAGGTCAGTGTTAGCATTCCAAGATAGGTTTGCTAAAAGGAAAGGTAATCGTCACCTCGAACCTCACACCTAGAAATGACTAAAACAAGGGATATGCAGCATGGCTATGTGGGTCGCACCCATTAGAGTATGATCATCCCAGATCTATGTGATAACCCTGATTTTTGTGAATAATTTCATAAGTTAATTTAGTTATAATTGTTTAAAATCACATTGAAAAGATGGGAATGGGAAATTGAATTGCAGGTACGTGGTTTAAAACATGTACATGTGCACAAGACAGTGTACACATGCACACAGATTTCTGTGTAACAAAATTTAGCAGAAACTAATAAATAAATTAAAATAACTAATTAAGAAATACATATGCATGAAGATAGAATTTTGTCTTTAAATAAAATATAGTACAAAGAAAATAAGAGCTAGGCTGAAATAAACTTAAAATTATTTAAAGAAAGAAAGAAAAATAAAAGACTTAGGTATACATATGTTATACATGTATACAGTCAACCAATTTCTGGAAGAAAACAGAAGTTACATGGAAATGGCATGAGTCCTTAAACAAACACTTTATCTATTTCCAGTAATTTCTTTAATTAAGAAAAATAAGAAGTCATGCATATGACATGACCAGGGAAAATTAAAAGGGAGGAGTTGATTTCTGAAAAGGAAGACAAGGACCACATACCCTTTTATTTTCTTGAATCAAACCAGAGGCAGGCTATGTTTTGTATGGGGTAGAATTGACATTGGGTAATTCCATAAACCCTAGTAACAGCCAAGATTTATATAAAAGGCTTAGTATAGTGAGACCATACACATTTTGCTCTTCATTAACCTAGAGAAAAAAAAATTAATAAGAAGTACCAGCCATTAGAGTTAGAGGAAGGCAGAGGATCAAAAGGAAGGCAAAGCTCAGGAAGAAGGAATTGAGTGTGAGTAACCTCACTGAAAACTTTGGCATTAAGTCCTGAATATTGAGGCAGCCTATTTGAACTAATCATTCATTTTCTTTTACAAGTTATGTTTATGATTTGATGACTTTGGTTTGTTAATGATCTGTTTAAGTGTAAAACCCCTCTCTGATTTACCCAGAAAGATAAGAGTCATGGATTCATGGTTTAAAAATGTTTATTTGTGGTATGGGTTAACTTTGAGATGGAGTGATTTCTTTTATAAGTTTTCTTTATAAAGTTGTTTATAAAAATCCCCAGATTCATGTGGTAGATATATGGTTTGAAGATAGAAAGAAATATGGGGCTGTAACATTGTGTTGTTGCTTATGTCTCAGGTTAATTAAAACAAAAGAAAATGTAGAAGTGCAATGTTGTACATGTGCTGAGCTTCTATGTTTTATGAACTACCCAAATCAAAATATACTTGTGGTTTAGCCAGATCATAAATCTGATTGAACAAGAGGTAAGAAAAAAAAATAACTAGTAAATTACTTAGGACCATATGCTTACCTCTTGATCCATTGAAACCCATAGGCAAAATAATATGCTAAGAAATCACATCTATTTTTCATGATTAAATGCTTGCTTCTGAGAATATAACTTACCAAACTCTGGATGAATACATGTTGGTTGCATTGTTTATATTTCTCTGATTAAAAAGTGAGATGCAGAAGGGATTAGCACAGTTATAAAAAGGAAATAACACTTAGTAATTTAACTAAGGACTTGGGATCTTAGGGCTACCAAAATATAGCTTGGCAAGGGGAACATTGCAAGCTCACAAATGGTATGTTTATACCCAGGGGCCTGAGTGTGCTGGGTTAACAGAGAGATGTCCCAGGCAGTGTGTGTTTAAAAAGAGGAAGTAGCTAAAGACCCTATTATATTTGATAGTGAATTTAGAAATAGGTTCAGGAGAGGCTTGGGTAAAATCCCTGATGGTCAGTAAAATTATAAAAGGGGCATGATGACTGAATTGATGATGGCATTGGTTGGTTTATGATGTCTTATTGATGAATCTTATGATTGTTTTCTATGAACTAAATCATTGTGATCATATATAATCTGTATAACACTGATATGAATGCACATGCCTCACAAAAACATGCACACGGAAGATATTGAGTTTCTTATTCATCCAAAGTACTGGAATATATATAGAATTGAATAAGATCATGTTTTCAGTTAGATTATTCATACCAGACAAATAGTCTGACCCTTTTGTGTTTATGCTCCATTGGGTGTCTCATATTCATATGGGGCAGTTCATGGTGATCTTGCAGGAAAGTAGGAATTGCTTTGATCAGGCTTTGGATGTTTAACTGCTTAAGGAATTGGATGCTATATTTAAAGATTTGTTGAAGTTAAATTAGATGTTTGGGCTGAATTATGTTAAGCTACTTTGTTTAAATTTACTTAGAAAACTATTGTGTTGTTGAAACTAGTGTTCTGCAAGTCTGGAATCCATATATGTACCAGTTGAAGCTTATATGTTTTATTTTGCAAAAATGTTTTGCTAAAGAAGTAGCATTCTTAAGTCTCAATAACAGTTAGTTTAAATGGTTGAAAACCTGAGATTGAAAGAATTTGTGGTTTGTATGTATATCTAAAGAATTGACATAAGAAAATCCATATTTAAGTCAAAAATAAAATCTGATAGAAAGGTTTTGAGTTGCTTTGAAAAGAAAACAAAATAGCATGTATTTTGTTACAAAATAGTGCAAAACTGAATAGGGCTAACATAACCATTTTCCTTGAGCCTGGGTTAAGCCAGCAACCAAGGGTTTTAAATTAAATCTTCAGATCTGTTTCCTAACCCAAAGTATAGGACAAACTCAGACAATTATGTTAACAAGAAAGATAAGGCACCTGAATTGCCCACTGACACACACATGCACAGAAACATGCACACACACATGCACTAGTAAAAGCACAGTTTATCCAGTAATAAAATTAAGGGAATTTATGTAAAATGATAAGTCTTGAGACATATGATCAATAGTCATGTATTAACCCAAGTTATTTGGAAAAATCTAGTTTTGAGAAACTATGATGAGAGAGAGTATTTCCTTTAAGTAATACTCAAACAGATTTCTACTTTCAAATTTCTGTACTCTGATTTAAGTAGAAAATGACTTATATATCTCCACATATATAAGTTTAAGATAAAATGAGTAAACCAATATTTTTATATTGGCAGAAAGGTCCTGGATAGAAGAAAATTGGAATTAAACATTTTCTTGATTAAATGACCACTGAATATTTATTAAAAAAAAATTAAGTGGGTCATTTCATTTGGTATCAGAGCTATGTTGTTAAATAACATAGCAAAAAATTTGTATGAATTTGTTTGCATTGGATGTATAGAAGTGTTTACTGCTTTGGATGTTTTGTTTGTTAATGTTTACACTATTGATATCTATTATGACAGAATAAGTGATAAATTAAAATAAATTAATCTATAGAGCATTAGGCAAAACAGACTAACCTAAGTGTTATATCCATAGAGCTATGGTAGGACCTAGACATCAAAATGTAGGAACAAGTGAACCACCCATGGTGAATGTGTAAGAATTCATGAGGGCCATAAGAGATGGAGTAGGCAACAGGCAGGAAAATCCACATGAGGAACTTTCCAAACTACTCAAGACTTTTACCAATCTTGGAGGCAAAACATTTGATGGCACAGAAGGAGTTATGGGGGTTCAAAATTGGCTTAGAATTTTGGAAAGAATCTTTGCAGACATGCAAGTTGAAGACCAAAGGAAGAGGCAGATTGCATCCAGGCAATTGAGAGGAGCAGCTTTGGATTGGTGGGAGGTTATCATAGCTGGAAGACCTGAAGGAGAAGTGACATGGGATCAATTTAAAGCAATGTTGGAAGGCAGATTTATCCCTGCATCAGCTAAGGAGTCTTTACTGGAGGAATTCATCAAATTGAGGCAAGGGACTATGAGTGTCACTGAGTACACTCAGAAGTTTGAATCATTGGCAAAGTATGGTGCAGTGCTCATCACTACTGAGGAGGCTAAGAATGGAAGATATATTCAAGGGTTGAACTCTAGCCTTAGTAGAGCCATGCTACCATACAAGGATAAGACTTTTGATCAAGTTTTGGATTTGACTCTGAGCATTGAACAACATGATAAAGCTAGAGAGAATTTCAGGGCATTCAAAAATAATCAAAACAAGAAGGGAAAGAGTAAATTTCACCCTTATGATAAGAAGAAAACAGACATAGCTTCCACCAAGAAACCAGAAGAAGTCAGGGCTACTGAAATTAAGAAGAAAATCACTTGTTACAATTGTGGTCAAGAGGGGCATATGAAAAATAGGTGCACCAATCCTAGACCAGCATCCTTCAAGTGTCACCAGTGTGGAAAGGAGGGTCACATAAGGAGGAACTGTCTAGAGTTTAAGCAAGGAAAAGTAGGAACCTTGGAGGGGAAAGGTAAAGTAACTGAGGGACCAAATGTTGAGAACCATGGCCAAGTTGAAGGTACTTTGCTCATTCACTCAATACCTTTTGTAGTAATGTATGATACTGGGGCTACACACTCCTTGATTTCCCATGATATTGTACAACAACTAAAATTAAATTGCATGATTGTTGATAAGCCATTGCTTATTAGAAGCCCTATAGGTAGTTCATGTGTTCTGGGTATGATATGTAAGCAACTGGGATTAAACATAGGGGGACATGTGTTTGAGTCAGACCTATATGTGTTGCAATATCCGGGCATAGGGATTATTTTAGGGGTTGATTGGTTGAGTAGATATAAGGCTATCATTAATATGGAGACATCCACCATATCATTGAAAGTTTCTGATGGACAAAGAATAGTTGTTCTCTGTGAGGCAAACAAAAATAGAAGTATAGCCAACCTTTCTACATTGTCAAATGAAAAACCCATGCCTGCATTAGAAGAGATCCCCATAGTTAATCAATATGTTGATGTGTTTGGTGAAGTGAGAGGAGTTCCAAACCACAGACCAGTTGAGTTTTTAATCAAGATAATTCCAGGAGCTAACCCAGTGGTTAAAAGACCAACTAGAATGGGGCCTAAGGAGTTGATGGAGTTGAAAAAGCAATTGGTTGAACTAGAAGAAAAAGGTTTTATTAGACCCAGTAGCTCATCATGGGGAGCACCAGTAGTCTTTGTTAAGAAACATGATGGATCCCTTAGATTATGTATTGACTATAGGGAATTAAATAAAGTCACAGTTAAAAATAAATACCCCTTACCAAGAATTGATGATCTCTTTGATCAATTGAGTGGTGCAAAGATATTCTCTAGGCTTGATTTAGCTTCAGGCTTTCATCAAATGAAAGTAGAAGAGGAAAGCATTAAGTATACAGCCTTTAACACCAGATATGGACTTTATGAATTTTTAGTGATGCCATTTGGCTTGACAAATGCTCCTTCCTACTTTGTTGATTTGATGAATAGGATTTTTAGAGAATACTTGGATAAGTTTGTATTGATATTTATTGATGATATACTAATTTATTCTAAGTCAGTTAGAGAGCATGAAAATCATTTGCACATGGTATTTGAGAAATTGAGACAGGAAGACTTAAAAGCCAAATTTTCAAAATGTACTTTTTGGCAAAATGAAGTGAATTTTCTAGGTCATATTATATCAGAAAAAGGAATATCTGTAGATTCCAATAAAGTCATTGCAGTGCAAGCTTGGAAAAGACCTACTAATGTCACTGAAGTCAGATCATTCATGGGAATGGCTGGTTACTATAGGAGGTTTATAAAAGATTTTGCAAAAATCTCAATTCCACTAATCAGATTGACTAGGAAAAATCAAGTGTTTGCTTGGACTGAAGAATGTGAAAAAGCCTTTGGGAAATTAAAAGAAGCATTGGTACAAGCTCCAATTCTTAAAGTACCTGAAGGAAATGAAAACTTGGTGGTGTATACTGATGCATGTGGACAAGGGCTTGGGGCAGTGTTGATGCAACAACATCAAGTAATAGCTTATGCTTCTAGGCAGTTGAAACCAAGTGAGGTAAGGTATGCTACTCATGACCTTGAATTGGCTGCCATAGTGTATGCTCTTAAATTATGGAGACACTACTTGTTAGGAGCAAAATTTGAAGTGTATACAGACCATAAATCACTTAAATATTTGTTTTCACAAAAAGAATTAAATATGAGGTAGCAAAGATGGATTGAACTCTTAGCCTCATATGATTTTGAAATATTGTACACACCTGGTAAGGCTAATAAAGTAGCAGATGCCTTAAGTAGACAACATGCTAAAGTGGCTAGATTAATGATAGAAGAGTTTAACACTTTATCATTATTAATTGATTCAGAGATAGAAAGTAATAACATAGAAAATATGAGCTTATGCAGTGGGAATGTAGAAATGGGAAAATTAAGTTTTATTACTCTGGGATCAGAATTGAAGAATAAAGTTGTAATGCTACAAAACCAAGATCCATTTTTATTTGGAAAGAAGACTCAAATATTAAATGGTGAGGCAGTGGAAGGTTTTCAGTTGAATGATCAAGGCCATTTGAAGAAAGGAGAAAGAATATGTGTTCCAGCAGTTGATGAGTTGAAGCAAGAAATCTTGGATGCTTACCACAAAAGCAAATATACTATACACCCAGGAAGCACAAGAATGTATCACAACCTCAAGAGAAATTATTGGTGGAGTGGAATGAAGAGTGCAGTGCAACCTATGTATCTAAATGTATGATTTGCCAACAGGTGAAGGCTGAGTATCAAAAACCCTCAGGGATGCTTCAACCTTTGCAAATACCACAGTGGAAATGGGAGGACATATCAATGGATTTCATTGATGGTTTGCCTAGAACTAGGAGGGGAAATGATAGTATATGGTAGTGGTTGATAGGTTAACCAAGTCAGCCCACTTTATACCAGTAAAATCAGAAAGAAATGCAAGTACACTAGCCCAATTGTTTATTAAAGAAGTAGTCAAGCTGCATGGTATACCAAAGACTATAGTAAGTGATAGAGATACCATCTTCACTTCAAAGTTTTGGCAGAGTTTTCACAAAGCAATGGGGACTGATTTATGCTTAAGCACAGCATATCATCCTCAATCTGATGGCCAAACAGAAATTGTGAACAAATTGCTTGAAGACATGTTGAGAGCTTGTGTATTGGATTGGGGAGGAAGTTGGGAGGATCATATCTTTTTAGCTGAATTTGCATACAACAATGGCCATCATAGTAGCATAGGCATGGCACCCTTTGAAGCACTTTATGGGAGACCATGTTTATCACCCTCAAGTTGGCATGAATCTGGAGAAAAAGTGGTCTTAGGACCAGAAAATGTGAAGGAGACTTCTGAAAGGATAGCTTTGATCAGAAAAAGAATTGCTTCTGCCCAGGATAGGCAAAAGAAATATGCAGATCAAAGAAGGAAGGCAGTACAATATGATGTTGGGGACTATGTATTCATCAAGATATCACCTATGAAAAAGGTTCTAAGGTTTGGGAAACAAGGAAAGTTGATTCCTAGATATATAGGACCATATAAAATTCTAGAAAGAATAGGGACAGTAGCCTATAAATTAGAATTGCCAGAAGAAATGAGAGCAATGCATGATGTTTTTCATGTGTCTCAACTAAGAAGATGGGTTCATGATAAGGGGGCAATCCTAGAATCCTCTAAGGATGTGCAGATTGATCCTAGAATGATCTATGAAAAGGAGCCAGTGGGCATAGTTTCTAGAGAAACCAAGAAATTGAGAAACAAAGAAATTAAATTAGTAAAAGTACAATGGAGTCTAGACCCAAATGATTGCACATGGGAAGTGGAGGATAAAATCAGAAATGATTATCCACAACTGTTTGATTGAAGAAAAGGTAAATTTATATATATACTAATGAATGCGTTGATTGAATATGCATTGTGATTTTTATCTTGTATTGACATGCATAGTGCTTAAATAAGTGGTCGGATTGAGAATGGTTTTGAAATCAGAAAATTCATTTTTCTGAAGGAATGATACTTAAGTTAAGTATGCAAGAATTGTGAGACACAATTCCTAAAAGGAGGGGTATATGTGATAACCCTGATTTTTGTGAATAATTTCATAAGTTAATTTAGTTATAATTGTTTAAAATCACATTGAAAAGATGGGAATGGGAAATTGAATTGCAAGTACATGGTTTAAAACATGTACATGTGCACAAGACAGTGTACACATGCACACAGATTACTGTGTAATAAAATTTAGCAGAAATCAATAAATAAATTAAAATAACTAATTAAGAAATACATATGCATGAAGATAGAATTTTGTCTTTAAATAAAATATAGTACAAAGAAAATAAGAGCTAGGCTGAAATAAACTTAAAATTATTTAAAGAAAGAAAGAAAAATAAAAGACTTAGGTATACATATGTTATACATGTATACAGTCAACCAATTTCTGGAAGAAAACAGAAGTTACATGGAAATGGCATGAGTCCTTAAACAAACACTTTATCTATTTCCAGTAATTTCTTTAATTAAGAAAAATAAGAAGTCATGCATATGACATGACCAGGGAAAATTAAAAGGGAGGAGTTGATTTCTGAAAAGGAAGACAAGGACCACATACCCTTTTATTTTCTTGAATCAAACCAGAGGCAGGCTATGTTTTGTATGGGGTAGAATTGACATTGGGTAATTCCATAAACCCTAGTAACAGCCAAGATTTATATAAAAGGCTTAGTATAGTGAGACCATACACATTTTGCTCTTCATTAACCTAGAGAGAAAAAAAATTAATAAGAAGTACCAGCCATTAGAGTTAGAGGAAGGCAGAGGATCAAAAGGAAGGCAAAGCTTAGGAAGAAGGAATTGAGTGTGAGTAACCTCACTGAAAACTTTGGCATTAAGTCCTGAATATTGAGGCAGCCTATTTGAACTAATCATTCATTTTCTTTTTCAAGTTATGTTTATGATTTGATGACTTTGGTTTGATAATGATCTGTTTAAGTGTAAAACCCCTCTCTGATTTACCCAGAAAGATAAGAGTCATGGATTCATGGTTTAAAAATGTTTATTTGTGGTATGGGTTACTTTGAGATGGAGTGATTTCTTTTATAAGTTTTCTTTATAAAGTTGTTTATAAAAATCCCCGGATTCATGTGGTAGATATATGGTCTGAAGATAGAAAGAAATATTGGGCTGTAACATTGTGTTGTTGCTTATGTCTCAGGTTAATTAAAACAAAAGAAAATGTAGAAGTGCAATGTTGTACATGTGCTGAGCTTCTATGTTTTATGAACTACCCAAATCAAAATATACTTGTGGTTTAGCCAGATCATAAATCTGATTGAACCAGAGGTAAGAAAAAAAAATAACTAGTAAATTACTTAGGACCATATGCTTACCTCTTGATCCATTGAAACCCATAGGCAAAATAATGTGCTAAGAAATCACATCTATTTTTCATGATTAAATGCTTGCTTCTGAGAATATAACTTACCAAACTCTGGATGAATACATGTTGGTTGCATTGTTTATATTTCTCTGATTAAAAAGTGAGATGCAGAAGGGATTAGCACAGTTATAAAAAGGAAATAACACTTAGTAATTTAACTAAGGACTTGGGATCTTAGGGCTACCAAAATATAGCTTGGCAAGGGGAACATTGCAAGCTCACACACGGTATGTTTATACCCAGGGGCCTAAGTGTGCTGGGTTAACAGAGAGATGTCCCAGGCAGTGTGTGTTTAAAAAGAGGAAGTAGCTAAAGACCCTATTATATTTGATAGTGAACTTTAGAAATAGGTTCAGGAGAGGCTTGGGTAAAATCCCTGATGGCCAGTAAAATTATAAAAGGGGCATGATGACTGAATTGATGATGGCATTGGTTGGTTTATGATGTCTTATTGATGAATCTTATGATTGTTTTCTATGAACTAAATCATTGTGATCATATATAATCTGTTTAACACTGATATGAATGCACATGCCTCACAAAAACATGCACACGGAAGATACTGAGTTTCTTATTCATGCAAAGTACTGGAATATAAATAGAATTGAATAAGATCATGTTTTCAGTTAGATTATTCATACCAGACAAATAGTCTGACCCTTTTGTGTTTATGCACCATTGGGTGTCTCATATTCATATGGGGCAGTTCATGGTGATCTTGCAGGAAAGTAGGAATTGCTTTGATCAGGCTTTGGATGTTTAACTGCTTAAGGAATTGGATGCTATATTTAAAGATTTGTTGAAGTTAAACTAGATGTTTGGGCTGAATTATGTTAAGCTACTTTGTTTAAATTTACTTAGAAAACTATTGTGTTGTTGAAACTAGTGTTCTGCAAGTCTGGAATCCATATATGTACCAGTTGAAGCTTATATGTTTTATTTTGCAAAAATGTTTTGCTAAAGAAGTAGCATTCTTAAGTCTCAATAACAGTTAGTTTAAATGGTTGAAAACCTGAGATTGAAAGAATTTGTGGTTTGTATGTATATCTAAAGAATTGACATAAGAAAATCCATGTTTAAGTCAAAAATAAAATCTGATAGAAAGGTTTTGAGTTGCTTTGAAAAGAAAACAAAATAGCATGTATTTTGTTACAAAATAGTGCAAAACTGAATAGGGCTAACATAGCCATTTTCCTTGAGCCTGGGTTAAGCCAGCAACCAAGGGTTTTAAATTAAATCTTCGGATCTGTTTCCTAACCCAAAGTATAGGACAAACTCAGACAATTATGTTAACAAGAAAGATAAGGCACCTGAATTGCCCACTGACACACACATGCACAGAAACATGCACACACACATGCACTAGTAAAAGCACAGTTTATCCAGTAATAAAATTAAGGGAATTTATGTAAAATGATAAGTCTTGAGACATATGATCAATAGTCATGCATTAACCTAAGTTATTTGGAAAAATCTAGTTTTGAGAAACATTGTTGCTATGAAGAGAGTATTTCCTTTAAGTAATACTCAAACAGATTTCTACTTTCAAATTTCTGTACTCTGATTTAAGTTGAAAATGACTTATATATCTCCACATATATAAGTTCAAGATAAAATGAGTAAACCAATATTTTTATATTGGCAGAAAGGTCCTGGATAGAAGAAAATTGGAATTAAACATTTTCTTGATTAAATGACCACTGAATATTTATTAAAAAAAAATTAAGTGGGTCATTTCATTCTAGGTCGAAATTTATTTGGAAGTATGCTTGGGGCCCAATATGGTTGTTGATCACAACCGAGGGACGATTATATTCGGTACTATCTAGGAAAGGGTAGGTAGTTTCTGTATTGGCAGGGGTTGTAAGGTTTGTAACCTCGATGCATTTTCTCTAGAAATGTGTAATAATTTGTCTTTCTTACTTCGAAAGATGAGCCATTAAAGGTAAAAGAAAATGAAAGATAAGAAGAGAAGAAAACTAAATAACATAGAATCTCACAATGCAATGGAATAATACATATTACTCAATATAATATATTACAAAGTCATTTCAAAAATATTACATCAAAGTCATACTGATACAAATTTTACCACAGGACAGTTATAATAGCATGTACCTACCTAACAGATACAATATACATGTAATACAAAGGAAAACATGGTAATAACTAGCTATCGATGTAGCCATCTGCTCCAAGCTCCTCTAAAATGAATCTACGGAAAAACCTAAACTACTTGGCTACCTATTCAAATTTGAGCACCCAAGAGTTTAGGAAAGAAAATAAACTCCGGGTCAGACATGGGTCTGGTGTGAGTAAAGCATAAGTCTTTAACTTTATAAAAACCTTTAAATCAAAGGCATCTCGTAAGACCATGCTGCACATAAACACGGATGATTTTTAACCTTACGATTGCCAAACCATTTTTATATAAAATCCAGTGATATTATAATAATGTCTAGGGGTTAAAGTAAAATATGAATATAGCTGAAATGCTTGCATCTCACATTTCAACATAGTTGGGCACAACTAAGTCCTTACGGCGCTTATTCGAGAATGGATTCCATAAAATAATGGGGCCACTGGGGTACCATCCATTACGGCGCATCTCTAGATAAAATAACACTAAGGTCGAACCTATCGACTCCTACCAATACAGAACCGGCCTACCCCTTAATGGATAGTACCGAATATGATCACTTTTTTTATGGGCCCCAAAGCATACAAATGAGAGATAATATCGACTCTAGATAGGGATGATCATACCCTAATAGGAGCGGCCCACCTAGCCATGCTGGATCTCCCATATTTTAGTCATTCCCGGTTGATGAGGCTTGAGGCTACGTTTTACCTTTCATATAGCACTTTCCACTTGGAATGCTAACACTGCCCTCTAGGCAACAATGCAATGCGAGCATTCATCCATACAAGTTGTTTAGGAGATGGAAAAATTAAAGGCCCTACTTCTACTACATCCATTTTGGAATCATCCTCAGGATTAGTAGTGAGTAGCCCTTGTGATTCAAATAGCTCCGTCTTCAATTCCATCATCTTCAAGATGTCTTCAATCTGAAACGCTTGTCCCGAGCAATCCAAACTATTCCCGAACGGTGGAAGAGCCAGGGGAGGCCAGGTCATTTGACGAAAATGGAAGGCGAGTGGCTCATTCATTCTTGGGAAGGGAGAAACTCTCCTTTTCCTGAGAATTAATATTAATTGGAATGGTCTAACGAGTAATACCGGTCCAATTAATATAGTAGACGAAGCAGTTTATAAGACCGATGATCGTCTAGCAACTGGAATAGCCCCTCGTAATTTTAGGAGTTGGGTTAGAGATCCTCCTTAACAAAGTCGGGGTCAGGGTACTCTAAGATTCGAGCCGGTTTAGTTACACCCTACATTTATCCCGCTCTAGCCAAAACGAATCCTATTTCAGCTATGAACTTCTCCATTACAATGTTCTCATACACAGGAATACCCCCGTTAGCCAGCTTTTGTAGCAAATTCTATTTGTTCTTCGTCGAGAATCAATTCGCGCTTGATTTCATAGTTCTTCATTTTGGTCCTATCCCTGGCTTCTAATTTTTAGAAATTCCTTCCACTCAATTGTTGGCACATCTGGTTCGGATAAGCAACCACTAAGCCTCAAAACAAATCTTTATTTAATAAATCTCTTTCAAAAACGTTTGTCTAAAACATTCATATACTTATCTCTCGGACATAAGTATATACACAAAACATTTGTGAATAACTTCTTACTTCCAAATCATGTTAAATAGTATTAAACAAATGTTGTTTAAATTAGAGGTAAGGACAACCCTCAACACTATCCTTTCGGTGTTAAATGTGGAACGGATGTTCCATACCACCGTTTTTAAAAGGTCGGTTTAGAGAAACCCAGATCTCAAATTCTATTTATACTTCTTTTGATAAATCCTTTTTAATCAAATCTATTTCATTCATGAAATCTCTTTTGCTTGAAATCCAAATCCATATCAAAATGCTTTCCAAACTTCCAAATTCATTTATAAACCCTTTTATATTTATTCAAAATAATTTATATAAGTTTCTTTTGTAAATATCCAAACTTTTTATATAAATTTCTTATATATATCCAAACCTTTTTATAAACTTCCTTTATAAATATTCAAATCATTTCCTAAAAATTCTTTTATAAATAGCCCAAAATCATTTATAAACTTCTTTATAAACCTTTCCTGTTTAACAACTTCTTAATTAACCTTAAATCAATTTAGCTTCCTTTAATAAGCAAATCCATTTTATAAATCTTCCTTATTTATGAAATCCTCTTTGCTTAAAAACTCAAATCCATTTACCTAAAAACACTTTATAAATTTCTAAATTCCTTTATAAAACTCTTTATAAAAAATTATTTTTATAATATGGAAAACCATTACCATTGGTTAAAAAACATCTTTAGTAAAACCATTTGTCAAATCGTTCTTTAAATATCTTATCCAAAATGCAATAACTTTGAAACCACTCAAAAAGAAAATGAAGTATTTATCCTTACAAAATCAAACGGAGGCTTAATGACCATAATGGTGCTTTTAATTTAGTTTTACTTATCCAGTCTAACATGGCATCACATAACAATAGGTATATAAGGGATCAACACATAACAATTAATCAACTTGAGTAAATGTCCGAGTTAATTGTAATAGCAGAATTGTGTTTTATTCTGCTAATAGATGTCATTTAGTTTTCCTCATCATATGGAGTTACTTAAGGATAAGCGACATAGAAATCCCTTGATTTAAAACAAATTTGAAAAGAAAAACAGTTTAAAACAAAACTGATTACTTAAACTCTAAGCGATTTAAAATAAATTAGAAACCATTATAAATGAGAGTCAAATCCTTGTTAAATAGTAATTAAACTCTAGCTAAAAGTAATTAAACCTTATTAAAACATAATTAACTTTAATCAAAGATTAATTCAAATAAAACCCCTTTATAAAATAATAATTAATTAATAATTATCTTAAATAAATAATTAATTAACAATTAATTAATACTTAATTAATAATTAAATAATAATTAAATAATAATTAACTTTAATTGAGTAACAAATTATGATTAACTTAATTTATTAACATTTATGTCTAAAAACCATTATTAACAAATGGTTAAGTACTAATTACCTTTATTAATTAATTAATCAATTAAATAATCATTAAATAAGTAAATAATTAAATATTAAATAATTGTTCTCTAATTACTAAATTAAAGTTAGAAAAAATTTCCAAAAAGATTTCTAAGTGAAAACAAATTTAGATTAGAAAAATAGTTAGATTTTCCGAACTACTCGTATAGCGACTATCGTTATACGGACAAGTAATTTTCAAAACTTGAAATTTTGATTTTCTAACTTTTAAAACTTCAACTTTAAACCCTTTTCTTATTTAAAATATGAAAATAAACTTTTGAAACCAAAATCAAAGATTTAAACTTAAAAACATTTCGCTTTAAATAAAAACAACTTTTCAATAAAAAGAAGGATTTCTATATCGCTTTTGGTTAGCGAATCGCTAGCTTCATGTCATGAAACTCCTTACAACACTTACAATGTTCAATCACAATACCACATCATAACATTATAGAACAATCATAAGCAAGAATATTACTTCACAAATACTAACTAACTTTTTCAATATTTAAGGTTAATCTTTATCGTCGACTCAAACTTCGACATAAACAATCAACACCAAATCAACATATATGCATGTATACACAACATATAAGATTACTACATACTTAAGCAACATTTTAACTCAAATTTTACAACTTTAAAAGGTTAGTAACTTGAGTTTTAAAAGCAAGATCTTACTAACTTAACCGGTTTTGCACTAACTTCTCGAACAACACAAGAACCAAGCTTCACTATGCTAATGCCTTAATTTAGTGGACCTTGGTGGGTTCTAGGGCTCAGCTTAGGCAAATATGGAGCTCGACCAAGGTCCAAAGCAAGGAGTTAAGCGTTGTTTTAGATGTAAGGTGATGTAGTGTAGTTCTAACTTTGGTTTTAGGGATATATAAACTAGTTTCAACTTAAGAATTGAATTTTTGGAGCCACAAATGGATGTAGGAATTTATGAAGAAGAGAATGGAAATGAAAATGTCTTAGGAATTTTAGAAATTGAAGATAAGTGTAAGGGTAGGGGTATTTATACTAACCAACTTTGCAAACTATCAAAAATACCATTAACCAATGAGTGTTGCCACTTGTCCCTCCCATCCTCTCATATTGCACACATTACCAAGTGGGTCCCCTTCCATGAAATGACTTGCTCCATGATGTGTACAAAAATATAGGTTTAAAGGTTTGGTGATGCATGAGAGCTTATCCTTTTATTATATATACTTATTAAATAAACATAATATGTTAAATCAAGTATTAATTTAAACTAAGCATGAGTTATTTAGTATTAACTCACTAATTAACTTAACATGGCATGTGTATATATGAGTGCATGTGTACACTAGTGTGCACAACGTTTTCTAACAACTTTTCGTTATCGAAAAGTCATAATTTCGAAAAACATTTTATGGTCACATTTTCTATTTTTATTTGAACTAACTATTTTTGTAAACATACTTTGAAAATGATTTGAACATCATTATTAAATAATTAAAATAGGTTTATTTTCTAATAAAAATTCATTTATTAATTATATAAAATATATTCAAATAGCCTATTTTAAAGTGGCAACACTACACCAAAAAGTACTTTTGGTGGCGCACAAAAAACGCAACCGTAACTTATGGTGGTGTTTTAGAGAACGCCACCATACGACATGCAACTAAAAAACCAATATTTTTGGTTGCGTTTTTGTAAACGTCGTTATAATGTGCCTTATTGCGGTTGCAAAAGAACGCCACCGTAAGTCTTTTTTTGTAGCATGTTGAAACGCCACCAAAAGTGATGTTTGGGTTACAACTTAAACTCAAACCTTATAGCTGCGTTTATTATATGCCACAATATATATTTCGCTGCAATAATATATTTTTTTCGTTGCGTTTTTTTTCTGCCACCATATTTTTTGGCAGCGATTTTTTTCAACATAATTTTTCCGTCGCATTTTCTAAACGCCACTAAATAGACACTGTTATAGATTGATCATTTGAAAGGCTGTATATTTCACCGCAGCAAAATCTTTTTTGTTGCGTTTTTTTTCTGCCATTGTATTTTTTCCGTAGCATTTGATAAACGCCACTAAATATTTTTGCTTTTCTATGTCTATTTCTCACATTATGCTAGCTCGTTCATTCTCCAATTCACTTTATTCATAATTTATATTAAACAGTAATAATAAATAGTTCAATAATAAACAAAAAATAAATGAACAAATGAACTACCATAAACACAAGTAGTACATTACCATACATAGATACAGAAGCAGTACATAACCGTACATAGTCACACAACTAGTACATAAATACAGTAGTATCAAGACAAAAGTTAACATAAAATCCATACGTAGAAAAGTTTATACAACTGAAATACCAGAAACAAAATGAAATAAACAACTGAACTACCGTAAAATCCATACGTAGATGACTAGCTAAGCAAATACCATAAACAACTAGCTAAGCAAATACCATAAGCAACTGATAATTTCTTCGGAGAAGTTCATCCACTTGTATAATAAGAACTTCAAACTTTTTGATGTGAAAAATACACAAATATTTTCTATCTATGAAAATCGTTTAGGTAAAGGTATGTAACAACTTACTTTAATTCACCTAAATATATATGTGGAACAAAATGGCTTGCATGGTTATCTAAATTTGTACAAGGTGATAATTCAAATAGTTCTAATCAACTTATTCTGAAAATTATATTATTATTATTATCAGTAAAACTCGGTTAATTTAATTATATTATCATTATTAATTTACTTGGTGGAATGATCAAATTATTTCCACTAGTTGTGCATATTAAGGATCCTTAATTTACATGCACAACTAAGTTAATTATTATTAATTAATTCCAACAAGTAAATTATTAACCAAGCTAAGTTAAGGATCCGAGTGTGCACTTATTACCTGGAAAAGCTTCCTAGATCTCTTTGGAAATTTTGCCATTAACCCCAACCACCTCGACCAAGGACTTGACGCCTTCAAAATGATCAGCGACTCTTCTATAACGACTTTAGCAACTGCATTAGAATTAGCTTCTAGACCCTTCTACAAAAATACAGCTGTGATCAGAACCATGCATATCAAAAACTAATAGCTAAATAAATAGAATTCACAAATTAATAAACATTGCCTAAAATGATTTTTCAATTGTAACCTGCTAATATCCAATTTGAATCTATTCAGAAGCCTGAGTGCTCTGAATTTGTAAACAGAAACAAGGTTAAATTTTATAGAAAATACTACCTAAAAGAATTGCCAACTAAAGGAAATCAAAGATGATGTGACAGAATTTATAAATATGCATATATAATAAATAGGTTAGACAAATTAATGCAAATGGAACAACTAATCAAACTCAATGGCAACAAAGATATAGAAAACTACAAGAAGGTAAAATTTAAATGAGGAAGTAAACTGAAATATTCTCAAAACAATCTGATAATATTGCAACATCCCAAACTAATGCATGCTTATTTTTAAACAATATACCTTCTCAACAATATATGTTCTAGTATATTTTCATCAATCAGCCACGTTAAGGAGCAACTAAAAATGAATATATACAAGCTTAAGTAGTAGCTCGCTTGCATAAACTATTGTGCATAAACTACTTGCATTACGATAGTTGTTGCAGTTGTAATCGGAAGTAAAGCATGAAACTGCAGCTGAAGCGATGTAGCTAAAGCCTGGAAGGAAAGCATGTAGGAGCAATGGATGGCCCTAAAAAAAGAAGCATTCGTGTACATGAATGATTTACTGCAATAGTGCAATATGCCTTGCTGAGTAAAAATCAAACAAACACACAACAAAACTTTGTTGATAAAAAAACTAAAATGAAATAGGGATGAAGTATGGATTATTTCCAGTAAATTTTCTACTAGTATAGAAACAGCAAATGTATTTTGTATAAAACAAGATCTGAGCCGAATTTCCATTTGCGGTCAGTGTAATCACAAGGGTAATGAGAATAAAAGGTAAAACATTTAGTAATAATTCAACCTACAAATTAAAAAGAAAATTACTTGATATGTGGATTTTGGAAATCCATAAAAATCGTAGATAGTATCCAGAGGTCTGTTTTAGTTATAACTGTTGGTTCAGAAGTTTCCCAATGCGCTAAAACAACTAGATTTCCTTTTGATTTTTCAGATAACACTTTGGATTTCAAAGATGCGAAGAATTGCCTATTAGGAAAGCTCTCATCGATTGGTAGGGTAGGTGGTCCATGAGATACAAAAAGTGTATCCATGAAACTTGAGTTAAATGCTAAAATTGAAACCAAAATTGATCATGGTAAAAGAGAGTAAAAATGATTGATCGCGGAAGAACAGATTGACTTTTGTGGAATGCTATTGACAGCTACCCTATTTTCTATCATGATTGTTATATAATGATTGTTAGTAATGCTTATTATATAATGTCAAAAATTTACTATATTACAATTGAGTTTACTATATCATGCCAAAGTTTCAATTACTCACTGTTCTGAATATACATGCACTATATCACAATGGTCATTTTATTGAAAGAGATTCAAACTAATGATATTTAAGAGATGATGATGTCATTACCATCCCTTTGCAAATATGAATGTATTACTAGAACAAGCCATACTTAAAGTGCTAACCTATTAACAAAGAAATTGCATTGAAGCAATCAGAAATGTAACCACTATTTGGATAAACAAAAAAGAATTACCATTTGAGAACTTCGGAAAGAACATTACACTAGCAGCTTCAACTAGCTTATGTATGTACTAGTGCTTTAACTTGTTTTAATTATGTATTAGTAAACCTATATCATAACAAAAAATAATTATTATATATGATTTAGAAAGCACAAATTTGTTGATTAGAGTCAAGCACGATGTTTTCATCAATAAATGCTCCTCAAATTAAAGAAAGACATAGAAATAACATATTTTAGCAATATAAAATATCCAAAATTACTAACTTTTTTGGCCTAGATTAGTCAGTTAATCACTTCTCTGAAATTCTACCACTCAATTACTAAAATCCTACATCTTAACTGTTGTTTGCATTACAGATTCTGAAACCATGTTTACCAAAAGGCTTATAGAGCCATACTAATTGATCCCTAAACCTAATCAAATGAACAAAATTTGATCTTGCATCCATTTGATAAGACTCATAAATGTTTCTAGACCTTTATCCTAACCTATTGAAAATGGAAATCATGAAGAACCAAAATCATTGGAAACCCAATTCAAAATATTTAGGAGTTATAGGAGTCTAATTCAACTAATATATTAATCATGATGCAAAATCCACATTGAGAGAGAATTCCATTAATTATACAGACTGAGTAAAATTCAAAATATTAATTGCAGTGGATAAACATGTACTACATACCTTCTATAATTTTCCTTTAATCCTTTGCAATTCCAAGGGTGGATGGACATAAAGTGTCACAAGGTCTGTTTGAATTTTAGATAAATAAAGAAGGATCACACAATGTAGGAATTCATAGTTAAAAGACTAAAATACATTTATGTAAACCATGATTAAAAAGTGTACCAAAGAAAATGCATTCGTTTGGAAATTTTTGGCCAGCCTCCATTGATTAAGTGCTCACAATGAATGAAGGAATTCAGTCTATGCAACATCTAAAAATCTGAATCATTTCACTCAGGCTGTATCTCTTTCACCAACTCTATTCAGACATCATTGGACCTGGGCAAAGCTTTTACAGTATATTCGATTATGGCTTTCATCATCCTTTAGCATCTGATTTCAAGCTAAGCCAAACTCAAGCACCAATTCATCAACACACAAACTCGCATAGCCTGAAAATTAGGCAATTCAAAACTTAGAAGCTAATGAGGATTTTCCCTTTGTGAAAATTATTGTCGTCAATTTTTTACAGGTTCCGAAATGTGTTTGTCTATTGTTATAGAAAGTGTCATTTGTGGCTAGCTGCTTTTATTTTGGTAACCAAGGGCATTAAGCAATGGAGATGGTGTGAAAGTTAATAACAATGGGTACAAAATAGTAATGGCATCTAGACAAAGAATCAGCTAAATAATTGTCTTCACCATCATTATGCTTGACCGAGCAATCAAATCCATGAACATACTGATATAAGAATAAAGAGTCCACTTGTTTCCAGAAGGATGCAGATACAAGAATGAAGATAGAAGATGAAATAAGGCAATTGTAAAATCTCTAAACAACCATAGAATCAGAGAGCAAAGAACAACAAATTTTATGCCATTGCAAGATTACATACTATTATTCTCTTCTAGAAGAAGCTTATGATAACAATTTTTCTTATCTTTTGAAATTTGTATTTAGACACACTGCTTTCAAAGCTCATTTTTTCTGAAACAAGATCTATCTCGGAGAGTTTGCTTTCATATACACAACAAAGTAAGATACGAACAATATACATATATAATTTCATGAGCGCAGTTAGTCAAAAGCGTCCAGTACATCACTGTAACAATGTTAACTTTAATTTGAATACTTTTTTTGGCATCAAATGTTCCAGTTTATAATCTTTATTTATGAATATTAAAAATAAAGCTAAAATCTAAACTTATTTTATGAAAAAAAAGGAAATAAAAACTAAATTCCAATTCTTTAGCAACTGAAATCTCATCGAACCACTATAACAATGTAAAATTGAATTCGTATGTTACCGTATAAATGAGGATAATAATTTCACAAAGGGAAAATTGCTTAATTTTCATGCTATAAAATTATTATTCTCATTTCACAAACTCGCACAAGCTATAAAATTGCTGAATTTTCACAAAGGAAAAATTGATGAAAATACCTAGTTTTTGAATTATTCGATGAAAATTGCTTAAGAAATTTTCCATATCCAGCTCCTCAAGGTGATTTTCCACGTTGGAATGATGTTGAAGAAGCCTTTGAATCAGGCGAAAGAGTCTACGGCAAAGTGGATCAAAGAGAATTCTTGCTAAGTTTTTTTTAGGGATTATAAAAATGTTTAAGCGTTGTGAGGGAGAAAAACGCGGCCGAAATAAAATTTCCCCCAAATTTTATAGAAGTATAGGCGGGATAAGTTTGTTACATTTATTTTTGATAAGGCAGAGATTTTTTCTAACGTGGGAGAGTGAAAGTATTTTTCGTTACGTTTATAATATAGCTGAAATATTATTAGCTGCACTTACAATTAAACGCCACGAATTTCTGCAACCAAAGGCTGATTTTCTTGTAGTGCAAAATCCTGGGTCGTTACAAATCTATTTTTCCATCATTTGTTATTATTTAAAAGGGCTATATTTTAATTATTAAACCTATTATTTAGTTATTTAAAATTTATTAAATATTCGCAAATCAAGGCAGTAAAATTTCGGGTCGTTACGCTCTTCTCCCCTTAAAAGAATTTCATCCCCGAAATTGTACCACAACCCTAATTCCCAGAACACTTAATGTATTCATTAATCCGTATGATGTACATAGATCATTCCTATGTAAAATCCAATTTGATCATTCACTCGAACACATAACTTCGCTTTTGAACTAGTATCGCTTACCCGACTTCTTAGTGCAGACTTTGATCGGGCCGCTTAATTAGAACCCTCTGTTCTTCTTGCATAGTCATAAACTATGATAGAAAACTTTTGGTTCCACGTAAGAACCCTCACCGATGCTCGCCGTCAAAAATCAGGTGATAAATCCTTATTCGGAATGGTGTAAAACACCTTTAGTCATATACTCGAATCTAGGATCGGGAACTATGTGAAAAGAAGAAATGATCTTCATACAACCTACACACTAATCTAACGATTCTTACTATATAACTACTTTCTACCCTCCCACCATCCTTCATAAGAATCAATTTTTTTAATTTATTAACTTATATAATACTCTTCTATATCCTAAGAGTTATACAACGTCTGATTTTTGATTCTATTTAATTTTAACTTTGATGTAAGCCAAACATAATTTGGGTCTTGAAATAAGTCGACCAAATCATCCTCTTACCCTAATTGGTCTGGTAAGTAGCAAAGAAGAGTAGGATGTTGGTATCCAAACTCCATCTTAGATTCTACTTTTTTTAGACACTACTAAGGTAAAAATGTCTATTAGTCGGCCTAATAACATCAAATAAATCTTCACATCCTAGATGTTAAAATCAAAAGATATGGTTTGAATAAACAAAGTTTCTTAAATCCGCTTATTAAATGTAACCTTATTAAAACTTCATTTATTAAACCACCTTCAAAATATCTTTTGATTTTGAAAACTCTTCCTTTTAAGGAATCCAAGAACACAATATCCACGTTGTTATTTCAAATTTTTTTTGGAAATATACATATAGCCTGAGTAACTTTAAAATGATGTCAAGGAACTAGGTACTACCAAATAGTACCATATACCCCTTTACTAAGAACGGCAATACTCAAGAGAAGTGTTTGCCATCCGAACACATCTCTTACCCATTTTTTATCATTTTCGAGACTCTCAAACTAGTTATTAAAAAATATTTCTTTTTTTCCAAATTTCTTCTCAAAACAATACTATTTATGGACAAATAGTTTTTAACAAAATCATCCACTTGCTTTGGATTCATTCGGATTTGAACTCATTCCGATTGTACAATAACATATAATTTACTAAGTGCACCATCATATCTGCCTAAGAAAACATTCGTTTGTCACTTAGAAGATTATTCTAATCACCACCAGATCAAGAATTATTCTCGATTTATCTAAAGAAAACCTTACTCTCAAACTTTATTTTAAAAAATCTATATCATTAAATATCCTTAAGAAAGTTTACTACTATTTTCCAAATCATTTGAAATTTATCAAAGCCACCGGGATTTAACATTCTCAAAACCCTTTTCATTTTTAAAACACATTTAATAGTTCTGATTTGTAAAATCATCTCTCTTAATTCATCTTATAAAACTATATGAAGATTTTCTTTTAACAAACACCTTTATTAAAATTAAATTTTTAACCTTACATATCGTCGAACGCCTTATATTTAAATTGTGAAACTTTGGATGGCGATGTAACTGCATCGTAAAAGTTTTGGATCTTCGGTTTGTGACTCGTGAAGGGAGTAGGTATCGAAGTTGGTGGCTCGATAATGGGGGAGCCAAGGATAGGGAATATGAATGGTCTTGAATAATGGAAACTGGATTGAGCAAAGAAAGGTCTCAGATCTGAATGGAGCAAAGGAGGGCTCGGATGTACGAGCTAAGGAATCATTGATACTCGAAGTGTTTTCTATTATACATAATGCAGGGGTATTATAAGTGGGGATGCCCATGGATCAATGGAGTGGATCCGAATACCCTGGACTAGTAGCTTTGGGTCTAGTATCTAGCTTTGGGCTACAAGATACGTATCAAGCTTTGGGCTGCATGATACGAGAGTTCACCGAAAATCGAGATTTCCATTAGTCCTTAGTAGTAAGGTGGTCATTAGAGTTATCATATATTCGGAGCACATGGAGTGATAATGGGGATTAACTTGATAGCGGCTATGGTGGCTTTAGTTTCTTTCTAGGCTATCACTTAGAGATATAATTGGGAGTAGGTATTGGAGATAGGAATACCTTGAGAACTGATATTCTTTTTTGAGTAGAGTACTTTTATGTTATTTATAGAGTAGCATACTGATGTTATGTGCTAACTCTTTAGTTGTAAGGACATGTCAAGTATGATTCGTGTGCTTCCGTTCCGTACTATATTTACCTCCATAGTATTTTGATATTCATTTACCGCTCACACCCGACTATAGTCTGACCCAAGGTTTTATGATTTTGCCCTTATTATCTTGGGTACTCTTAAATGAATAGACTATATAATAGGTTTAGGTGATGCGATAGATGTGCAAAGGAGGACCGGGATAGAGCTATCTTATATTATATAGCTATATGGATTTCTATGCTTATTCAGCTGTGAAGCACTGGGAGCCTTAGAATGACTGGTTATTTTCTTATTATGAGACCATTGTTGGGTTTATTTCTATTTTATAAACTCTAGTACATTTGTTATGACTCTCTGGATTTATGTTCTACTGATTTATTCATATAGTTATTACCAACTCTCTTGTCATATCTGTGATATTATATTGTATCCATGCGCTGTGAGATATTCGATAGGTTATATGCGACATTTGTTTCATTTTCAACCTTGATGATCTTCCTATATCGACGTGGCATGGCTACAGAGCACTATTTTGTTATTATTGATGTCGGTGATATAAGGCAGTCGTCATATTTGGTATCAATGCATAGGTTATGTGATTAACTTAGGTTGATACCGCGATCCAGTAGAGATAGGGTATGAGTTATCAACTTAGACTGGATCTAGAGTGTATATATACGAGAGAGTTCACATTAGTTATATATTTTGGTTTTCAAAGCTATATAGTAATATATTATATAGTATGTGTTGCTTGCACATGGGCACCATAAACACAGTTTTCTTTATGAGAGACTATTCATTCTTGTTATATGTTAAGAATTAGCTGGAATACAAAAAATACTCTAAGGAATTCTACTTCGGGAGTTGAGGATGGAGGAGGGTCAGGAGCTGCTACACCTGAAGTTCAGGCGATGTTGAATGCTGTGATGGAAACTATGATGAGGAATGTTCAAGCTAATGCTCCAGATGTGGATGTTGGTGGGGATGCCCCCGTGCAAGCGTCTAGGGTTGATTTCGCCAAGTTGAGCAAGGACTATTATACTCTGGGAGGAAAACCATTCCATGGAACAGAGTTATCCATAGAAGTGCAGGATTGGTTGGATACTTGCAAGAGCATTTTTAGTGATATGGAAGTGGATAATTCCATGAAGAGGAAACCGACCTCTAAACAACTTCAAGGACGAGCTATGAACCGATGAAACACCATTACTATTGCTACTCCAAAAGATTAGTTTATTTAGGACCAGTTCAAAGCAAGGTTTGAAGAAAAGTTCATTTCAGCTGCTCAGGAGTCGATGCTGTTTAGACAGTTTGCCGATTTTAAGCAAGGAGAGATGCCAGTTTCTGAGTATGTTGTAGAATTTGATGCTTTATCAAAGTATGTGATGTCATTCATCGATATTCCGTTGAGAAAGAATGAGAAGTTCATCATTGGTTTGGATGACTATCTTAGAGAGAAGCTTGTATACCACATTAATAAGCCATTTGCGAAGTTAGATGAGAAATCTCTCCGTCATAAGAATCTGTATGCAAAGGCTAAGACAGCTGCTGTTATTTCTACTGAGAAGGAAAAGACAAAAGCGTAGCAAGGCGGTGGAGGCAAGAAAAAGTGGAACAGAAAGAGGAAGTAGTCTCAATGGAAAAATGGCCAGAAGAGCGCTAAGTGGGAACCTACTAGCTATGGGTACAAGGAAATGGGTCACTAGATTGAGGATTGAAAAGTGAGCGAGAAGAAGAACTGCTACAATTGTGACAAGCCTAGACATTTGAAGGATTGTCCGAAACTGGTGAAGGATAAGAAGGTTGTGAAAGTATACGCTTTGGATGCTATCCCGACTTCATCGAGTGCTCCCTCGACGAAGGAGAAGGGAAAGTGAGTTGTTATTTAAGGTATGCTTTCCATTAAAGATGTTCCATTTGCATTTTGTTTGATGTCGGGACTTCACATTCATTCATATGTAGTGACATAGTAGACAGATTGGGATTGAGACCTGAGATGGTATACTAATCCCTGATTGTGATGAACTATGTTGGAGGCTCTACTAGCCTTTGCATGGTTAGTACCGGCCTAGTGTTATCGAGCCATGGATTCTCTTTTGTTTTTGTTTGCTTCATCGTGAATTTCGTTGGGTTAGGGATTATCTTAGGAATGGACTGGCTTAAGAAGTATGCGACGATAGTGGATTGTGAGAAGTTATTAGTGACAATCGGGGGTGTGGAAGGGCGAATACCAAAGGATGGGGTTGATGGTTAGCTTTCTATATTCGCTTGAAGTACCACATGAGGGGTTGTCATCTGTGCCTATTGCCAGAGAGTATATGGATGTATTCGAGAAAGTGACCGGATTGCCACAGCATAGAGAGGTTAAGTTTCAAATAGATTTAGTGAAGGAAGCCAAACTTATAGTTATGCCTTTGAGGCGTATGGCACACAAAAAGCAGAAGGAATTGGAGGTGCAAGTGAACGACCTATTATGGAGAGGGTTCACTCGAAGGAGTATATCAGAGTGGGTGCACCTGTAGTATTTACGACTAAAGCGGATGGCTTGAGGTTGTGTGTGGATTATCGTGAGCTGAATAAAGTGACGAAGAAGGACAAGAATTCACTCCCACGTATTGATGACTTTTTCGATCAGCTTCACGGTGCGAAGGTGTTCTCTCAAATGGATTTGGCAATGGGATTTCATCAGTTAAGAGTAGTGAAGAAGAGTGTTCCCATTACTGCATTTCGTATGCCATTGGGTTTTTATAAGTGTTTGGTGATGCCATTCGAGTTAACGAATGCTCTGGCATACTTTGTGGATCTTGTGAATCGGGTTTTCAGAGACCAGTTGAACAAGTTGGTACTTGTATTCGTGGATGATATTCTAATCTATTCTAGAACCAAAGTGGAGAACAAGACGCACTTAAGGATTATGCTAGAGGTGTTGAGAAAGCAGAAGTTCAGAGCGAAGTTCTCTAAGTGTCACTTTTGGAGAAAAGAAGTGATGTTCTTGGGTCACATCATTTTTGGACAGGTTATAGCAGTGGATCGTATGAAGGTGGCAGCAGTCCAAGATTTGAACCAGCCCAAAAATGCTATGGACGTGAGAAGTTTCCTAGGATTGGCAGGATACTATAGGCATTTTATTAAAGACTTCTCAAAGATAGCACCACCATCGACCAATTTGATGAAGAAGAATTAGACTTTTGATTGGAATGCGAAGTGTGAGCATGCATTTGTGAATCTGAAAGAGAGTTTGACGAGTGCACCGGTATTGGCTATTCTATGTGGGAATGAGGAGTTGACGGTATATACAGATGCATATGGTATTGGATTGGGTGTAGTGTTGATGCAGAAAGGAAGAGTTATTGCCTATGCCAGTCGACAACTAAAGCAGCACAAGAGAAATTATCCAACTCATGATTTGGAACTGGCAGCGATAGTTTTTTCTTTGAAGATGTGGAAGCATTATATTTTAGGAGAAAGGTTTGAGCTATTTACGGACCACAAATCCTTGAAGTACCTTTTCTCTCAGAAGAATCTCAACCTTCGTCAGCAATGGTGGTTGAAGTTCTTGGCCTCCTATGATTTTAGTATTTCTTATACACCAGGAAAAGGGAATGCAGTCACCAATGCATTGAGTAGAAGACATGCTAGTTTGGGAGCAATGTTCTTAGAATGGATGCAGATTGATTATATTGCAGGGTATGATTTCAGGTCTCATTGCGAGCTGGAACCAAAGATGTTGGCAAGTTTTTCTATCAAACCTACTTTTATTGAAAGGATCGGTGTTGGTCAAAAGTGAGATGCTAGGCAGGCGGAGATCATAGCGAAGATAGTAGGAGTAGAATCAAAAGACATGAAGCAATACGAACTCGACCGAGAAGGTTGGCTTCGTAAGGATGGGAGACCGTTTGTTCCCGATATTGATGGATTGCGAGATGAAATGCTATGAGAGCGTCATCATCTAGGTTGACAATACAACCTGGAGGTAAAAGATGTATCGAGATATGAAGCAAACCTATTATTGGGAAGGTATGAAGAAGGATATTGGGACATTCATCTCGATGTGTATGAATTGCCAATTGGTAGATTCAGAGCAAGAGAAACCTAATGATTGTTGCAACCGCTGGATGTTCCTGAACAGAAATGAGAGTAAGTATTTATGGATTTCATTGATGGACTACCGAGGACTCAAGCAAGGTACGACATCATTTGGGTAGTAGTTGATCGATTGACCAAGAGCGCTAGATTTATATCTATCAAGTCAAGTAGAACGACATCCAAACTAACAGAGTTGTATGTAAAGTGGATAGTACAATTTCACGATCTACCAAAGAGCATTATGAGTGATCGAGACCCGTTGTTCACTAGTGGGTTTGGAAAAGCTTACAGGAGTCGTTAGAGATCGAGCTGCATCTTAGTACAGCTTACCACCTGCAAACAGAAAGGCAAACCGAAAAAGTAAATCGTATATTGAAAGATCTCTTGTGAGCATGCATTATAGATTTTGGAGGATCATGGGATGACCATCTCGTCTGGTGGAGTCTACATAAGACAATAATTATCAGTCGAATATGGGTATGGCTCCTTATGAAGCATTGTATGGTCGAACATGTAACGCTCCTTCATGTTGGTGGGAAGCGGGCGAGGAACTGATACTTAGACCAGATATGACTAGGGAAACTTCAGAAAAGATTAGGATCATTCTGCAACGAATGATAGCCGCTCAGGATCGATAGAAGGGCTACGCCAATAAAAGACGTAGAGATTTGGAATTTTTGATTGGGAACATGGTTTCTATGAACATATCTCCTTTGAAGAATGTTGTTTGAATCGGTAATAAGGAGAAGTTGGCACCAAGATTCATAGGTCCTTTTTCGATAGTAGAGAGGATTGAGAAACTAGCGTATATGGTCGACTTACCTCAGAAGACGACGAGCGTGCACATTGTCTTCCATGTCTCCTATCTATGAAAATTTGTGCATGACTTAGGCATGATGATTACACTGGCTCAACTTGAAGATGTTAAGGTAGAACCAGAAGTTTCAAGATCTCATAGGTCGGTTCGTATTGTTGGACATGATATGAAACAACTTAGGAAAAAGTCGGTAAATCTAGCAAAGGTACAATGGAGCGTAAGTGATGATGATTATACGTAGGAAACTGAGGAGAGCATGAGGACTATGTGTCCGGAGCTCTTTTAATGGTAAGATCCATCGTTTATCGTATTACTTTCACCTTTGTATATCACATTTGATAGGTTAGTATTCTGCATGCTAGGGTAGGATCATCCACTCTATTGATTGCATAATTGCATGTTTGATATGGTTGATGGTTGCATATTGCTGTTAGGCATGCAGAGTAACTATGATTGCTTATTTGTTGACTTGTTTTGGAATGAAATTTCTAAAGGGGAGAGAATGTAACGACCCATATTTTACGTATCAAAGGATCGTAAAATATTTTTATTTTATTCATATTGGGTCGTATGGTTCTATAATTTTGGAGTATGACTCTTAAGGACATATTATATAGCTATGTTTTTTTTCGAATTTCTATGTGACTATTTTGACGCTGAAAATCTTGTTTGGGCTATAAATTTTGGTAGAAGTTGAATTAGGGTCTTAAACAAGTTCCATTGCTTCAGGATGATGGTTTTACATTTCGTAGAGTGGTCATAATAGGAAAATAGATTTACAGTTAGGAAGTTATGCATGTTTTAAGTTTGGACAGTTGTTCACCAGTATTAGTGTGTAATTAATTAAGCGCATAAGTAGGTCCATTAGTTTAATCCGAGATTATTATAAATAGGGCGTTGTAGGAGTCAAATTAAAACTTTTTCCTCTTTCCCAAATCAGATAAAACCCCCATTAACCCTACTTTCATCAAAAATTACAAAAATTGCTCTCTAAATCACTAATTAGAGAGAAAATTATCAAATAGAATAGAGATCATCGTTTTGGTTGAATTGCATTGCTTTTTATTGCTGTCCATATTGGATCTAGGCGAGAATCGGTTGATTTTGATAATTAGTGAGTGGTTTATGCCTTCTTACTATCCTATGCATGTTTATATAGTCGAATTATATGTTTAACATGATTTTTGGCTCTAAAACCTTTTCTAACTTTAATTACATGTTAGCATATGCTTATAACCTAAATTTTGAATCTTTGAAATGGTTTTCGAAGTTGATTTAGTAATTCTCCTTAGTATTATTCATATGTGCATGTAATACGTGGATTTAGATTAGAATTGGTTTGTTGATCACATTCTTATGTATTGCTTGTTTGAATGGATTTATATGCATGTTATTCTTTGCTTGTATGTTGTGCTTTGATGTTGCTTGCTAGTGTTTTGGACGCTTAGAAAAATAGGTTGGTGAATTTGGCAAATCAAAGGCAAAGTTGGTCAAAATTGGATAAAACTTGGAATTTCAAATAAAGGAATTAAAAGTCCACGCAATCAAGAACTTAACCAAAATTCTGCCAGGATCTCATCTGACAAATAAATTATTAGAAACCAATTCAATATCGAATTAGAAATTTGCCTGATCATAGTAAATTCAGTAAATCAAGCAACAAATTCCTAGACCTATGAGTTAGTAGAGTTTTTGATATACTGGAGTTGGGTTGCATCTGCAAAGCCTTGTAATTAATTGGAATATTGGTTTCTCATATACTTATAAAGTTTCTTCTGTTCGAAGGGATCACCTTACTTCCGGGGACTCAGTTATGGTTTACTCCGTCTATTCTTAGAGTGTAGTCTCTACTATCATTAGTGGTAACTTGTTGCTTATTCCATTATGTTGACTTTGGTGGAGATCTTTACTTTGTTACCATATTATGGATTCTTTTTTCCATTTTCCACTCTCGTGCCTTCTTCTGGGATATGGATTTCTTAATCCTTTTTCAAACAATAGATGTTTTAGGGTTTGCTAATTTAGATCTCATCTCTTTTGGATTTGATTTTGGACTCTTTGTCTATTTTCGGTTATGGCATTGGACATCTTTGTCCTGTTGCTCTTGTATGTGTCCCTCTTTAGGATTTCAACTTTGTCCCAGTTGATAGGTAGATTTCTTTCTTTAACCCTTTATTCTCTTGGGTTTTAGATTTTGCCTTGAGTTGTAGGAACTTTTGTTTTTATTCTCTTATTTGGTGCCCCCACCGGGCTTCGACGTCTCAGTCCATTCTTTGATTAGCCTCTTTCTAGGTTTGGACATCCTAGTCCATTGTTTATTATCCTCTCTTTGGGCTTCCCTTGTCTCAAAGGGATGTATACTTAGCTGACCTTCCTCCAGAAGGCTGCTGATGGTTGCTACCCTGACCCATCCCCTAAGAGGTGGTTTTGACGTTAGGGGTTCTATCTCTCCCTCTAGGAGATGCTACAGAATAGCGTCGTAGGCTTATGTCCCTCCCTCTAAGAGGTGCCACATAATAGCGTCGTGGGCTTATGTCCCTCCCTCCAGGAGGTGCTACGGAATAACATCGTAGGCTTGAGTATTTGTATATAAAAATAATTTTTGGCCAATTAAAATGGAGTCTCCTTTGAGAGAAAGAATTTTATAATTAACCCCTCTTAGTATATTGAAGGGTTATCTTTTGAAAAATAGTTTGGACTCATGAATCCTTTTGATAAAAGAATTTTTCTCAATGTGGTCTTTTGCAAGAACTCTCTGGATGTTCTCATAATAGAGTCACGGATCTCAAATAGGAGACTGGGAGGTCATGATTCATGAACCAATAGTCTTTTAGTTGAGAATAGGATTCTCTCATTTGAGTTTCAAATTTTTTTTGGCGATTTCAAAGTCTTTCTTGAAAAAGTATGAATAGGCTTTTCTCTGCCCATAACTCTTAGAAAATTTTGAAATATTGAAATTGATCAGTTTGAAGTCTTTGATATGCATTCACTAATGCTGTATAATATATCAAATAGGTCGCATAACCCAGCTTTTAGGATAAATAGATATTCGTTTTCTCCCAGGCTGTGGGGTAATTGAAAATAGTTTTCTTAAGAAGATATTTTTGAGAAATTTCTTTTAAAATTATTTGCTAAAAATAGAGTTAGTATATATGGACTTTCCCTTAAATTGATGTTGGATTTAACGGTGATCTACTATTTCTTGGAGGGTAGCCTTTATATTGTGTTGACTGAAATACCGATAATTACCTCATATCCGGCATCTAAGCTACCTTTTTTCAAGTAGCCAGGAGGGCATTGTTCTCTAAGAGTATGTTGAATCCTTTGGTCTGATTTTGTTTTACCTGCAATAACACTCGATTTTTAATTAGTAAATGGTCAATACACTACACAAATCAAAGTATGAATGAAAACACGAATTGAGTTAAAAAGATATGAAAAGAGAAAAAGAAAGTTCATAGTTAAGGTAATGCCACGAGTCCTCATGACTTGATAGAGATATGCGCTTAGAATTTGCTGAGCTGCTTTCTTCTCAGCTCGATCAAGATATCCTTCAAGTTTCTTTGACGAACTCTTGTAAGAACCCGGCCCTGATCATGCCTTGAATTTTCTTTGATAGGACACGCCATTCATTAGTTTCATGTCCATTTTCTTTATGGTACTTACAGTAACTTCCTCCTTTATTTGGCTCTGGGGTGCTCCGATCCGAACCTTATGAGGTGCAGTAAAATTCCCATTTCCTTTCATCTTGGCGAATATGTAGGAGAGGGGATTGTTTAAGACTGCATAATTTGTTTTGGAATTCTTTCTTCGACTTCCCTTCAGGTTTTCACTTTCCCTTGGTCTCTTGTCAAGAAGCCTAAAATCAGATTTCTCTTCCTTGGATTCTCGATGGAATTCTTTCTTAGCATGGTGCATCTCGTCCAATTGAATAAATTTCTCAGCCCGGAGAAAGAAATATTATAGATCTTTGCATCCATTGATATAAAGGTCTTTCTAGAAAGGAGTTTGTTCAATTAGCCTCGATCGAGCTGCCATAAGTTTTTCTCTGTCAGTTGTATTTTCTGCCCTTAGTGCTTATGCGCTGAATCTGTTCAAATATTCGCCAAGTAGTTCTCCTGGTTTTTGTCTGATGGTGGCTAACAAGCTAAAGTCCATAGTTAAATCTTTGAATACAGAAAATTGGGCCATGAATTCTCAAGTAAATTGTTCCCAATAATATACAGTTTCCATTCGGCAACTCCTATACCATTTGATAGCTGCTCCCCGAAAAGTAATGGGAAAAAGTTTACACCGAACTGCCTTGGAGCATTGTATTAGTTCATCCAATTTTCAAAGATGACAGGATGGTCATGTGGATCAGTTGTTCCATCATACTTTAGTGAAGGAATTTGGATGTGTGAGGGGAGATTTGTCGCCATTATTTCTTCAGAAAAGGGAGCCTTTTGCAAGATAACATATTCTTCTGGATCAAAAATTTCCCGTTCCCTAAGTGTATTCATCATTATTTGGTATTGGACATTTTCTTGGTCAGCTTTATTTCTATGACTACTCATGCCATTTTCATGGATCGGGCTATTCGATTGCTCGAGGGGCCCTTTTATTTGACTTTCTCGGTTTAGCTCTTGATCCTCTACCTCATTTGGAAGTCGTGCTTCATCTTCTATTTCCATAACTCTTATTGATTCCCGGGATGGAGCTCTTTTAGGATATTCTTGTATCACTACCATCTGTGGCCATTGATTCTAGATCTTGATCACATTGCTTTCCAATTTTGTTAGGATCGAGGGTTGCTCAACTCATGTATTCCCTAAGTTTGAGTTTCGAACCATGTGATCTTTCAAGGTTGATTGTGAAGCAGCTTCTTTGCTTGGATTGCTATTACTACTCCTTGCTCTTACCATTTTTCTTCTTTCAAACGTCTCACTTTACGCAATTAATCTGAGATGAACATTGTCGGGGATCGGAGGTTCAAGCCCTCCTTCTAGCGCTAAAAATGTTGACAAGAAAATTTGTCAACACCTCAAATTAGAAGTTGAAGTATGAATAATGCCTTCAAAACATCCTTTCGAATAGGTAAAGTTTACTTGGGTGTTTCAGATGAGTAAAAATGATTAAAACTTGTCTTTGGGACCTTTCGACACAATCGAAAGGATTGACTCTCTTCCAACTAGTCCTTTCGAATGAGTTAACTGGGAATGCTGTCAAAAGCACCTTTCGACATAGATAAGGACTCTTAGGTTAAGAACTCAATGGTTTCTGGAAGTGGCTGAGATGGGAAGTTATCGACTCTGCCAAAAGTGGGTAGTTCTGACAATTTGGTAGATCTGAGTTAAGGCTTATAGAAAATGAGGAAGCTCAGAGTTTTGACTTGGTCGAAAGGGAAACCTTTCGATTATGTAGACAATAAGATAACATATTGATAAAAGCGAGGAAATCTGTGTTACTATGCAAACACATTTATCATAATCTTCATTTTATTGAACTCGATTGTACAAATTGACCAAACCCCAATTTGATTTGAGAATTAGGGTTGACAAGTTTTAAGAAAGATACATGTGAAGAGGGGAAGAAATCAGATCCCTTTTAACTGACCCCTGGAGTCGTATTTATAGATGTGGGTTTGGACCTTTCGACCCCAAGCTATCGACATGGTCAGAAGGTCAACCCCTTTGCTTTCGTGAATGTCCACTGAGCCATACCTTTCGACTTAGTCGAAAGGGTTTTAATCATCCTTCTATTGTTGCTTGGGGTTAGGCCTCTCTCTTTCGCTTTATATCTCTCAACCTTGTCGAAAGGGGTTGCTTGATAGCCTTTCGACCTCGTCGAAAGGTCTGTTGTTGCACTTTTTGGTTTGAATGCTGATGCACCGAAGAAGTAATCCTGGGTCCTAGCCTTCGACATTGTCGAAACGTGTCTTTTCTTTAGCTTCGAGTGAGCCGAAACACCTTGAAGTTTTATTGTGAGTGGTCTCTTTTGAAAGCTTCTGCCCCAACTAATTCGGACCCTCATGCCTTTATGGTAATGGACGTGTAGCTCTTCTTTCTTAGATGAGAGTAGCCCTAATCGTTTTGAAAGGCTGTACATGCTTTTGAAAGGATTAAATGGGTTGAAAACTTTTCTTGCGGAAGTGATGAAGGCGAAACCATGACATTTCGAATAGTTTGGCAAAAAAAGTAGAGTGTCTGCTACTCATTGCCTTCGAGAGGTGTCTTTTTGAGCACTTTGGATGTTGTTAACATGTTTGTTGTCGCCTTTGAATGGTAGCCTCTGACCTTGTCGAAAGTTCCATGTTGACACAGTCGAGACATCCTTTTTGACCTACTCGAAAGGTGCTATTGGTGCTGCCTCCCTCTTGTCAGAAGCTATGCTTATCTTGACCATCTTGGAGTTTTCTGATTTTTATCAATGTTCTCATGTTCCTTCTTTCATACTTTTATTCTTGAGCATATTTTATGGATAACATTATGAATTCCAATTGATTGCTTGAGTGCCATCTCAAGACGTTGTTTTCACTTGGCTCTAATTGATCAATTTATGTTCACTATTTGTCTTAACCTGGATTAGGACTTCTCTTCTTAATCTTGTCAATATAACTTACATTCCATAACTTACTAGCATCTTCATGTTATTGTGTAGATTCACCATATTGAATTCAAACGAAGTTAGATGAAAAACAGCATGTCGGTACCGACCTCTCATGTCTGCATCGACATGTATACTTGTGAAAATTTTCATCGTTCCTTTTCTTTTATAAATCAACATGCCTTCACATCCTCATTTTACTACTGAGCTTTCTTCCATTACACCTGAACCCTCCAGCTACCGACCTTACGTCCATCCTTGATTTCCAGCATCTCCATCGCTTTCACCTTCCACCGCCATTCACCATTGTTCCTCCAGACCGTTCGCCAACGACCATAGCGACCACCACCTTTAGATTTGCTGCTTGGACTTCTCGGATTTGATCTCCTTTAAACCCCTAGGTGGAGTCCTATTTTGATTCGATTAGAAGGTAGGTGATGGCGGACCTTGTCATGGCGATGATAGTTTTGGAGATGATTTAGGCTTGGTCGATCTCAAACACGATGGAATACAATCTAAATCATATGAGTTTGACCGATGATGAAACTGGGGACTTGAATCTGCTCCAGTCAAACACATGTGATTCTGGAGAAAAGCTTGATTTGCCGATTTTGATTGCCTCCTTCATTGAATTGACCAAATTCAACCGTCGAATGGACTCTGATATGACAATTAGCCTTGAGTTTGTGCGTATTGGATAATTCCACCATTTCGCCTTCCTATTTCTACACTTTCAGTGATCCTAAAAATAAAGAATTTTTGCGTCGTTACGAACAATGGATCCGTTATCAATTTTCATCGATAATGGGTAAGTTCAAAAAAGAAATTTCAAGACGCGATGCGACTTGTTTTTCGAACTCGAGCAAGCTATCTACATAGGATGATTAGTTCATAATGCTCGGACACTGGACTCACTCTATGTGGATAATACACTGCATCTGCCTCAGTCAACACTCAGAATCCAATCGTCGACACACGTCGATTTCTTTTGGATTCTGGGTGTTGGTCTTACGGGTTCTTTTATCTTAAGTTAAATTTACTTGACTGTGTTGAACGTTAAATTCTCATGTGTAGAATGACTTGGCAATCGTCTCATCTCAAACTTGGCGAAGGATCATCTACACTTTCTGAAGCTGCATCCACTACTGCTTCGGTTTCACTGTCCATTCTGGTCATAACCAACCAACTTACGACTTCTAAGTCTGAGGGTCAGATAGTACCGATCAATCCCGTTCCACATTCGTTGCCTGCAGGGCTAATTATAAACGATCCGTTGGAATGGGGGTCTTCTGTCTTGATGGTGAAAATGCTTAGGAACATTTTTTTGCAACATGGCATTCCCGAAGAAGAAGTTCATTTGCCGGCAGGAAATGAATTTTCTCGTCATCCTCCGCCTGTTTTCACAACCTGTAGTCACTACAAGTGTCTTATCGGCGCCATACCGCCCTTTAATCCTTTCTTAAGGAGTTTTCTAGGAGAGATTGGGCTTGCACCGTTCCATGTTCACCCAAACAGACGTACTTTTTTTGACTTCATTATATATCTTATTTATGCAAAGATTTGGCGCCTCCACGATTCAATGAGTCTCACATTTCTTCTCAAGTTCAAGAGGAGATAGGAGTCTCCGTCTTCCGTTATTATCAAAGCTTGAACAAGGTGCAAGGTCATCAGGAATCTCCACAACAAGCATTCCAATTCATAAACAAATATTTCTTCCTACGTTATCCAGAAGGATTCAATCACTTCTAGTTAAAAGGAAGTAAGCTACATTCTATCAATCACTCCCATATTGGAATCCCTAAGTTCCTAACTTAACGTATGTCCTTCACAGATATTCTAAAGCGGGACAAGAAGCCGAAGCATGAGAGAATGCTCATTGACTTAAAGGCTATTAGAGTGAACCAACTTACTGTCAATTTTCTTTTGATGAATGAAAACTTACAAGAGTATGGATTGCTCCAGCCGGGAAGAATAACCGACATGGAATCCTCAACACGGAGCATTTCTGGATCACGCACCTATTCCACTACCCCTACTTATGGCTCTGACAAGGGTCCTCAAGAGGAAGAGGAAGAAAGCGATCAGACGATAAACAAGAATAGGGGACTGCTGATATAGAGGCTGATGAGCCTACGAAGGATGATGAGGAGGAAGCAGTCAGGATAGGGGCTGATGAGCCCGTGGGAGATGATGGTCCCAGTGACGAGGGTGACAGCGGTGGAATGCCCACGATGCTGGAGGAGGATGCGAGATTCATAAGGAGGCTAGGAAAAGAGCCGGCTATCAGTGAAGAGAAGAATGAATCTGATGACGATGACAGCGATTACGATGCTAGAGAGGAAGGGGAGGAGTCATTCAGTGAGTCACTAGTAATGAGCCCTACTCTCCCTCACTTACATTTTTCAGGACTGCTAACTACCGAGGTGCTAAGTCCCGAGCTTCCCATTTCTTCTCAAGAATAACTAACCACTAAAATTCCTTAATCAACTGAAGGCCAAGATGCCGAAACCCCTGTTCGAGAAACACCGCATTTCGATTTTCTAAGAGACATCTCCATTCATGTGAATGAATTCGGGGATTTCTCGATTAGTGAAATGATATGCAAGATTGGCTTGCATATCTATGTATCTTCTAGTGCCTTTATAAGCGAAGGTGGCCGGACTCCAACTTTGAAAACATGTTGATACAGTTTGTAGAGTATATAGGGGGTCACTAACACTACACACTCTACCTTAAGATCACAAACAGACATTTATGCATCGACTTAGGTTTAAAATTCGAGAGCTAACTTCATTTTTCCTTTTGTTTTAGGTTCCATGGGTCTTGGACTATACAATCAATCGTGTCAAAATACTATCTCTTATAAGGATCAAACTCCGGATCCAGCCTATCGCTCTTACCATGAAACTGATGAGGAGAGGAGGAAGAGAAAAGATGATGAGGCCCGCTACTTAGAGAGAGAGCGTGAGAGGGGAGAGAAGACAAAAAGAGACTATAAAGGTGATGCCCCCGGCGATATGCACAAGCGCCACAAGGATTCTCATGATTGCTGCGGGACCTCGTTGTCAAGTGCTCCTTCCCACACCGAGGCTCAGACTGCCTTAATGCAGGAAATTCCACCCTCTCAGGCCATAATTATTATAGCTACTCATGCCTCTTCTAGTCAGGGCAGAAAGTTCATACTTCCACTAGGTCTTCCTTAGCTTCAAGATACTTTCTCGAGTCTCTTCTTGCGTGGGGTTAAATTTGATAAGAGCATAAAGCTTACCGACATAGCTACTTCCCTTCGAAATCTCGAGGCACTCCACGAGGACTTAGTGGCTGGGTTCGAGTGGAAAAGTCTCGTAAGATCCCTTTTTAACGTCAACCTTATTAACTACCAGGAGATTCTTTCATTCCAAGTAGAAAGGGGTGCTTACGATAGAGTAACTAAGGATCGCGACAGTGACATAGCTCAGTTGAAGACTAACAGGGATGTGGCCTTGAAAGGAAAAACTGTCGGTGACAAGCTTCTAACTGAAGCAAGCTGGGCTCACGACAGAGCACTTCTTGTGATCAATGATCAGCACGATGAATCCAATAGGGAGTCCGACATATTGAAAGAGCAAGTCATTAAAAGAGAGCAGGCCGTCAAGTCTCGGGACCAAACTATTGCCAAACAAGCTTCCATCATTACCGAGGAGGTTTTCGAAATTGCTCGACTACGCGATGAGAATACAATACTGACCAAGGAGAAATAATAGATCACATCCGATAAACTGGCGGCCGAGATTGACCATTTGGTCACACGTTTGGAGCTCTTAGACCTTCAAGATGAGCATGATGTAGCGATAAACTAGATGGAGGCAAACATTCTGCATCTCTATATACTTGCAATGTTATGAACAAAGGAAGTTTGAAGTGGCCTAGAAGTGATTATTCTCAGACTCTTGCTATGGTTTGGAAGAAGTATTAGTCAGATCAGACGAGCTGGGGATATATGATCTGAAGAAGAGTTAATGGTGGCTTATCTCAATTCTAAGGACATAGACTTCCTAGCAGTTGGTTGGGAGATTCTACAATAAGAGAGAAGGAAGGACGCCGGTGATGCTGCCGCTAAAGCTCTTATTGGCCCAAGCTCTTTGGTCAGGGTAAAATATCTACATTTAAATCTCAAGGGCAAGCAACAACCATTCCGACATCCATAGGTATCAACTCTGAATCCACCCATACGCATCCATCTTCTGAAGCTCTGCGTGAACCATACTTTCCTCCAACTATCGACCCACCAAAATGGGGGCCAAAGCAGGGGATTTCGAAGTACAAGTTCATGAGCAAACTCCCAATTTAGGTATTTCCCTCGTTTCTCCAGTACTCCAGAAGCTCCAGCTCACTCTAGAGTCCTTTACTAACTATACATCTGCATTTCCTAACTTGTAGGTCAATCGTCTCTCTTACCTCCTCCTCCAGCTACATAGGGCTCGAGAGCCCCTACCGTCTTTACTGCTTCCACCGTTCTCTCTATAGCGGCTTCTAGTACAATTCCTGTCTCAATCTTCGGGCCTGGACCTGACTCTGAGCAAACAGCGGTGCTACAGAACTTAGAGAACGTCTCCGTGTCTCTAGAAGAAGAAGTGTTAATGACCGATAAGTCAGACCCGATTGACAAGGAGATGATGGCAAGGAGACTTGAGAAGTAAAAGAAGGGGATGAAGGCGAAGAAGGAGAAGGAGGAAGCAATTCCCAAGACTCCAATAACAATCAAGCTCCAGATGTCAAAGGATGGAGACACCGCTACAAGAGTTTTTGAGGGGTCTGGTCCTGCCAGGGGAGGAGAGTTCGCATCATCGGAGGGTGTGATTGCCTTTGGCAAGGAGAGAAAGAGGAAGAAGATTCCGACTCGTCTAGGCAGGGATGGTAAAGGTAGCCACGGTGGGAAGAAATGATGATGTGACCGAGTTCCAGTGAGGGGAGCATTTATGATATTTTTTTTATATTTTTTGAGTCGATCGAGTCTGTACAATTACAGAGTCTGTACTTTCTATTTTGTTTGGTTTTTTGTTGTGTGATGTTTAAAATTGGCCAGTGTTGTACGGGAATGGCCCCCGCTGTTTGTTGAGCCTGTATATAAAATCATATTAGTAATGAAAGATTATCATTTATATTGTAATCTCTCCTGTGTACTTTTTATGCGTTCTATATACTGTGCTTGTTTATAAATAACTACCTTTGTATATAATATGATTGCCTGTATTGCAATTTCCTATGTCATATGTTTCTGTGTCCATGCTATATCTTTATTTACTGCAACTCTGTGCATGTAATGGTATTTCTATAGTTAGTTAGCATATTCTATTACTTAACTCCGTTATGATTTGTCAAAATAATCCATTCGGCATAACAGACCTTTGGTGTATCTTGGTTTAGCCTGTGCCGACCATAGTTGGCATATGTATGCCTCCTATTCCAAAGGGCTGGTTACTCTGAACTCCAGGTTTAGGAAATTGGTTAGAGATCAGTTGTTCTAGACAACTCGTTCGGTTCCCCCAGTCTGGGTTGTGAAGTCGGGTCCTATCTCCAGGAACCCGTGGTCCCGATACTTGATTCCAAGCATTTCATTCCTTCACTATGACTGGACTCTTCCAAGTTCAGTGTTGAGATCCTGTTCACACATTAGTTTCTGTCTTTAGAAACTTTCGAACGGCTCAAGTACTTAGACTTTCCTATAGTGTTGCCACTATCTGGCGATTTGGACTTTGGAGATATTGGTGGAGCAATGCTGATTTCCACCAATCCTGTGGTAGGAAACTTTCCCGACGATGCCGGAGCAATGTCGATACTTAGAAAGTTTGTATAAGCTCTCGGTGTTCTAGGGTAACATCGATTTCCCAGTATTGCCGGGGCGGTACTAATACTTAGGAAATTCCAGATCTATTTTTCCATTAATCCAATTGTTTGAGGATCTATACTCCTCCCCATCCGAATATTGGGAAGTATTTTCTCGGTCATGTGGGACGTATGTTTTCTTGCAAGAACACAATTCTATCGGTTGCAGAAGCGACGTGCAGCTTATTAATGGCGCACAAGGGGTTTTGCATACTTGGACGTGGTTCCATTGGTCCAAATAGCGGCGTACAGCTTGTTGGTGGTGCAAAAGCTATATTGCGTACTTGAACACAGTTTCATCGGTTCAAGTAGCGTCGTGTGGCTTATTGGTGGCACAAAAGGACTATTACGTATTGGAACACAGTCCCATCGGTGCAAGTAGCATCATATGGCTTATTGGTGGCACACAAGGAGATAGGCCTTCCCGACCATGCTAGAGCAATGCTAGTTCTCAAAAGGCATGGATCGATTTACCCCATCAATCTGGCGGTTTGAATCGATTTTCCCTATCGACTCGGCAGTTTGCTTACAAGAACACGATTCCATTTGTTCAAGAAGCGAGATATATTATTAATAAAAGAAGAAGCAAGTCCTTCCTATTCACAATGCCCTTAGTGTTGCTGGATGGCTTATTTGCAAAAATAGAAAGTACATAGATAAGTATTAAATATAGTAGTGCCGCAGCGAAATCGCTATTCCAAGCATCGAGAATCATAATTCCATCGGCCGTCGTCAGCTTGAATGTTCCATCTCCAAGTTTCTGGCCGATCACGTAGGGTCCTTTCCAATTTGGATCAAGTACTCCCATACTCAAAAAGATCCATTTTAGGATGAGATTTCCCACTTCGATGGTACGGTTTCAAACCTTGATGTTAAAGTGTTGTGGCACTCTTTTCTAGTGAGCAGCAATTCTAAACTCAGCTTCTTCCCTCTTCTCATCGATCTGGTCAAGTGATTTGAGCAGTAGTTGCTCATTTTCTCTTTGATTGAAATACCTTCTGCGATGAGAGAGGACTTCCAGTTCTACCGGTATCATAGCTTCTAAACCATAAGCCAAAGCGAAAGGGCGGTATCCAGTTGTAGATTTGTGTGTCGTCCATTTAGCACATAGAGCAAGCGGAAGCTCATCTACCCAGTTCCCTTTAGCTTTTGTCAGCTATTTCTTTATGGTGGATTTGATGATTTTGTTTACTGCCTCCACATGCCCATTTGCCTGTAGGTGCGCTACCATGGAAAAGCTCATCTCGATCCGGTAATGCTGGCAGAAGTCTTTGAATTCATCACTCCCGAACTGAGTTCCATTATCCATGATAATTTTCTATGATACTCCAAACCTGCAAATAATGTTATTATTACAAGTAAATTACTTTTTTAGTAGTTATCGTGGCAAGCGGTTCCGTTTTGGTCCATTTTGTAAAGTAATCAGCTACAATGATGGCGTATTTAGCTCCTCCTTTTGCTATTGGTAACACATCGATTGGATCAATTCCTCGGATTGCAGAAGGCCATGGACTGACCACTTGCGTAAGTTCCTTAGTTGGGGTTCGTAGAATCTTTGCAAATCTCTAGCATCGGTCGCATATTCTGGAATAGTTTACAACATCTTGATTTATTGTTGCTCAGAAGTATCCATAGCGAAGAGCCTTTTTCGCCAATGTTTGCCCTCCTATGTGGTCACCGCAACTGCCTTCGTGAATTTCCACGAGGATTTTCTTGGCTTCGTTTTTTGTCCTTAATCGACGTCATCCACGTCTCCTCCTCTTCTATGGTTTCCAAAATCCAGTCGACATCCATCTGATCTATGCTGGGAGTGGATAATACTTCTACTGGCACTAGCCCTAGCAACTATGCGTCTCCAGAACTGGCCAATTTAACCAAATGATTGACCTTCACATTCTGTTCTCTAGGAATATGAGTTACCATGTAGTGTTCAATATCATTGAGCAATTCCCATGCCTTTGACAGGTAAGGGGTGAGGTTCACACCCGTAGCCTAATACTTTCGCTTCATTTGACAGACAACAAAATAAGAGTCACCGTATATATGGAGAATTTTGAGTTCCTTCACAATCTTCAACCCTGTTATTTAACGCTTTGTACTCCGCCTTATTGTTAGTACCAGGATACTCTAACCTTAGAGCTAAACAGATCGATTGTCCTTTGGGGGTTTCAAGCACAAACCCCACTCTTGAGCAGAATTCGTTTGATGCACCTTCGATAAACAATTTCCATTGTGATGCTACAACTACAGTGTCCTCCTCCTCGTCATCCTGAATTGTGAACTCAGCGATGATGTCCACCAATTCCCATCAGTTAATTGCTCTTTGTGGATGATAAGTCACATCGTACTGGCTTAACTCAATATTCCATTAAAAGTTCTCCCGAAGTCCCAGGTTGAAAGAGTACTATCACAAGGGTTGATCCATCGACACCTTGATAGGGTAAGCTTGGAAGTACGGCAGCAGTTTCCTTAAAATGAGGTTTGCCAAGGATACAACACCTTGATAGGGTGAGCTTAGGAATGTGAGGAAGACTCTTCTCATTCGTGACCCGCAAGCATAGGAATTACAGAACGGCCCCTAGCTTGGGGACATAACTGCTTTGACAAGACTACGGACCCTAGGAAGAAGAGTGCAGGGAGGAACGGGCAACACCAGCGGAGTTTAGGGTTTCTATCCCTATCGACATGGATGACCCAACTCAGGTCTTGAAGATAGGTTCATGGCTTGGAGTCAACATGCAACACAAACTGATAAAATTTCTTCATGCCAATCTGGATGTGTTTGCTTGGACACATTTCGATATGTGTGGGATATCGTCGGAGATAGCGTATCATGCACGTTATATCGACCCCAAATTCACACCAGTAAGGAAGAAGAATCGCAATTTGGGTCCGGAGCGATCCACAACATTGAAGGAGGAAGTTGATAAGCTGTTGACTAATGGCTTTATCTATGACGCAACGTATTCTGAGTGGGTATCAAACCCTGTACTGGTCAAGAAATCGAATGGAAAGTGGCAAACTTGTGTCGACTACTCGGACCTGAACAAAGCTTGCCCAGAGGATAGATTTCCACTACCTAGAATCGACCAGCTCATTAACAGAACTGTAGGGCTTGAGTTGCTCTCATTCATCAATGCCTACTCAGGATACAATCATAATATGATGCATGAGCCCGATCAGAAGAACACCAGCTTCATTACCGACTTGGGACTGTACTGTTATCGCATAATTCCATTCGGCTTAAAGAATACCGGTGCTACTTACCAAACATTAGTGACTACAATGTTCAAGAATCAGATCGGATGGATGATGGAGGTATATATGGATGACATGCTTATGAAATCATCAGTATCTAGAAACCATCTAGATAATCTCCTGGAGATGTTTGAAATCTTTGGAAGTATGGAATGAAATTGAACCCCTTGAAGTGCTCGTTCCGTGTTTCGTTAGGAAAATTTCTCTAATTCCAAGTAAACGCGAGGGGCATAGAGGCCAATCCAAAACAGATCACTGTATTATGGAATGTCAGATCCCCATCGACAAAAAAGGAGTTGTAGAGTCTGAATGGGAAGATCGCAGCATTGAGCCACTTCATATCCAAAGCGACGGATAAGTGTATACCATTCTTCGATGCAATGAAGAAGGGTAAGAAGAACTTCGAATGGAATCAAGACTGTCAGATATCATTTGAGGAATTACTTCGACGCATGAAAACACTGTGGATTTTATCTAAACCGGTAGATGGAGAAGATCTATTCATCTACTTGGTAGTATCTTCCCATGCGCTAAGTCCTACACTTGTGCGTGAGGAGTCTAGGATTCAATGACCCGTCTACTACATCAGCAAACGGTTCACCAAAGCTAAATGAAACTACCCGAAGTTAGAAAAATTTGCATACTTCTTGTTGATAACATCAAGGAAGCTATGGCCATATTTCCAAGCTCACCCCATTATGGTGTTAAAAGATTGACCCCTCAAGGAGTTACTTTACCGACCCGAGACTTCGAGGCAACTTCTGAAGTGGAATACCGATTTAAGCCAGAACAATGTGACTTACCCTTCTTGGAGGGCTATTAACAGATAGGCATTGGTTGACTTCATTGTCGAGTTCACAATTCGGAATGATGAGTAGGAGGACATACGGTTGTAGCATCATAATGGATATTGTTTGTCGACACTGCATCAAATGAATTCTGGTTAAGAATGGGAGTTATGCTTGAAATTCCCGAAGGACGGTCGATCCGTTATGCTTTAAGGTTAGAATTCCCTGCTATAAACAATGGGGCGAAGTACGAGGCATTAATAGCGGGGTTGAAAATTATGAAGGAACTGGGAAGTAAAGTTCTCTATATATACAACGACTCTCAGTTAATCGTCCGTCAAGTGAAACGAGAGTAACAGGCTAAGGGTGAAAACCTCGATCCTTACCTATCAAAAGCATGGTAATTGCTCAATGATATCAAACACTACACGATAACTCATATTCTCGAGGAATAGAATGTGTAGGCCAATCACTTAGCTAAACTAGCCAGTTCCGGAGATGCACAATCGCTAGGACTAGTTTCACTGGAAGTATTGTCCGCTTCCAGCATAGATCAAATGGTTGTCAATTGGATTCCAAATACCATAGAAGAGGAGGAATCGTGGATGACACCGATCAAGGGCTACCCACTCAAAAGAATACACCTAAAGGGATTGGAATAAACGAAAGAAGCTCCTTTGAAAGGCACCCCGATTTATAATGCACGATGGAGTACAGTACTGGAGATCGTTCTCAGCTCCCTTACTCAGGTTTGTGACCAAAAAAGAAGCCAAGAAAATCTTCAGGAAGATTCATGAAGGTAGTTTCGATGACCACACTAGGGGGAAAACATTTGTAAAAAAGGCTCTGCGCTATGGATACTTCTGGCCAACAATAAAGCAGGATGTCGCAAACTATTCCAGATGATGCGATCGATGCCAGAGATTTGTAAAGATTCTGTGAACCCCATCTATGGAACTTATGCAAATGGTCAGTCCATAGCCATTTGCAATTTAGGGGATTGATCTAATCGGCGTGTTACCAATAGAAAATGAAGGAGCTAAGTATGCCATTGTTGTAGTTAATTACTTTACAAAATGGACTGAAGCAGAACTGCTTACCACGATTATTACTAAAAAGCGATTAACTTTTTAACTAAAAACATTATTTGTAGGTTTGGGGTGCCATAAAAAATTATCATGGACAATGGAACTCAGTTTGAGAGTGCCGAGTTCAAGGACTTCTGCAAGCATTACCAGATGGAGAAAAGCTTTTCAGTGGTAGCGCATCCACAGGAAAATGGGCAAGTAGAGGCAGTGAACAAAATCATCAAATCCATCATAAAGAAGAGGTAGATGAAAGCCAAAGGAAATTGGGTTGATGAGCTTCCATTTGCACTATGGGCTTACAGAACGACACATAAATCTACGACTGGACACTCTCCGTTCGCTTTAGCATATGGTTCAAAAGCTATGATACCAATGGAATTGGAAGTCCCCTCTCATCGTAGAAGACATTTCAATCAAAGAGAAAACGAGCAAATAATGCTCGAATCACTTGATCAGATCGATGAGAAGAGTGAGGAAGTTGAGCTTAGGACTACTACTTGCCAGAAAAAAGTGGCACGACACTTCAACACCAAGGTTGGAAACCGCACCTCCATAATGGGAGATCTTAGCTTGAAATAGATTTTCCTGGATACAAGAGCACTTAGCCCAAATTGGGAAGGACCCTGCATAATCCCCCAGAAACTTAGAGACAGAACAGATGATGACAGTCGATGGAATTCAGATTCCCTGTGCCTGGAACTACGCATTTTCTATTTTCGCAAATAAGTCACCCAGAGACACTGAGGGCAATGTAAATAGGTAGACTTGCCTTTCCTTGTATTAATAATATATCTCACTTCTTGAACCGATGGAACCACGTTCTTGTACGAAAACCGCTGAGTCGATGGGGAAAATTGACTCAAAACGCTAGATCGACATGGAAAATCGATCCACGCCTTCTAAGAACTGGCATTGCTCCAGCAACGTCGGAAAGGCCCATCTCCTTGTGCGCCACCATTAAGCTGCACATCGCTACTTGAACTGATGGAACAACGTTCGAATACACAATACTCTTTGTTCGCCACCAATAAGCCGTACGTTGCTGCTTGGACCAATGGAACCGCGCCAAGTATGCAAAACTCCATGTGCCCCATCAATAAGTTGCGTGTTGCTTCTGAAACTGATGGAACCACATTCTTGCAAGCAATACACATATCCCACATGACTGTGAAAATACTTCCCAATCTCCGAATGGGGAGTATAGACCCTCAAACCTTCGGATCGATGGGAAAATCGATTCAAGATCTCCTAAGTACCAGTGCTACCCCCATAACACTGGGAAATCCTTTTATTCTTTAGTAATCGTTGTTACCTCGGTAACACCGAGAGCTCATCCAAATTTTCTAAGTACCGACATTGCTCCAACAATGTCAGGAAAGTTTCATATCGTAGGATTGGTAGAAATCAACATTACTTCAGCAATATTATGAAAGTCCAAACCGCCGAATCGACGCCAATATCGAAGGGAAGTCCATGTACTTGAACTGTTCGATAGTTTTCGGAGATAGAAATTGATATGCGAACAGGATCTCAACACTGAACTTGGAAGAATCTGGTCACAATCAAGGAACGATATGCTTAGGATCGAGCATAAGAACCACGGTTTCCCGAAGACAGAAGCCTATTGCGTGACTCAGACTTTGGGCAAGTGAATGAGTTACCCAGAACAACCAATTGATTGAACCCTGAGTTCAGAGTAACTAGCCATGTGGAGTATGGGCATACATACACCAACACATGATGGGGACAAGCTAAACTGAGACAAACCACAGTTCTGTTACGTCGAACGAAGTATTTTGGCAAATCATAATAGAGCTAAGTAATATAATATGCTAAATAACTGCAGGAATACAATTTACATGCACAGAGTTATGGTAAATAAAGATATAGCATAGACGTAGAAGTATATGATGTAGGAAAGTACAATACAGGCAATCGATTATATACACAGTCAGTTATTTATAAATAGGCACAGTACATAGAACGCAGGAAAAGTACATAGGAGAGATTACAATATAAATGATAATCTTTCATTACTATTATGATTTTGTATACAGACTCGACAAACAGCGAGGGTTGTTCCCATACAACAACGACCAGTTTTAGACATCATACGATAAAAAATCAAACGAAACAGAAAGTACAGACTCTGTACTAGTCACACTCGACCAACATCAAAAACATACAAAAATCATAAATGCTCCACTCCACTGTAACTTGGTCACATCATTATTTCTTTCCCCGTAGCCACCTTTACCGTGCTTACCCAAACGAATCGAAATCTTCTTCCTCTTGCTTTCCTAGCCAAGGGCAATAACACCCTCTTAGGATGTAGACTATCCTCCTGTGGTAGGACCAGACCCTCAAAACCTCATAAAGTGACGTCTCCATCCTTTAACCTCCGAAGCTTGATTGTAGCCGGAGTCTTGCGCTTTGCTTCCTCCTTCTCCTTCTTTGCATGTAGCCCCTTTTTCCTTCTCAAGTCTCCCTGCTATTGTCTCATTGTCAGTCGGGTTTGACTCACCCGTCACTACCACTTCTTCTTCTTGAGACATGGAGACATCTTCCAGATTCTGCAATGCTGCATTTGCTCAAAGTCGGGCCCAAGCCCGGAGATTGAGATAGGAATTGTACGTGAAGCCACTATGAAGACAGTAATGGAAGTGGTAAAGATGGCAGTGGCTCCCAAGCCCTACATAGCTAGAGGAGGAGGCGGGAGAGACGGTTGACCTACAAGTTGGGAAACACTATTGTATAGTTTAGTAAACGACTCCTGAGTGAACTGGAGCTTTTGGAGTACTGGAGAAACGAGGGAATTACCAAAACCTGGAGTTTGACCATTAACTCAAATTTTAACCCCTTTACTGATTTCCATTTCGTTGGGCGGCTCAATGATTGGAGGAATATACAGCTCATGTAGGGCTTCAGATGCTAGGAGAGTGCAAGCAGTAGTAGAGCTAACCTCTATGGATGCAGAAATGATCGTTGGTTGCGCTTGAGGTTTAGGAGCAGATGTCTCGCCTTGACCTAAAGAACTTGGGCCAACAATAGCTTTAGCAGCAGCCCCAACAACATCCTTGTCTTTCACTTCACTTAAAATTTCCTTTCTGACCATCAGAAAGTCTACATCTTCATAACTAAGATAAGTGGCCGTGAGTTCTTCTTTGAAGTATATATCACCGGCTTGTTCCAACCTGACCAGTACCTCTTCCCAAATGATACCAAGGGTCCGGGGATTGTTATCTCCTAACCACATCAAGCTGCCCTTGTTCATCATGAAGCGAGTTTAGAAGTGTAGCAGGGTTGTATCCATTTGACTCACCGCCTCGTCATGCTCTCACTGAAGGGTCGAAAGCTCCGACCGTGTAACTAAGTGCTCAATTTCAATCACCAGCTTGTCAGATTCAGCCTTTTCTACCACCTTGGCTAGTTTTGCATTCTCCTCGTGGAGCTGAGTAAGTTCGGTGGTCTGTTCAGCAATGGTGGTAGCCTGTTCAACAATGGTTTGGTCTCGGGCCTTGATAGCAGTCTCTCAAGCGGTGACTTGATCATTTAGCTTGAACGACTCCCTATGAGCGTCTTTGAGTTGATCCTTAATCACGAGGAGTGCTCTGTCATGAGCCCAGTTTGCTTCCATTAGTAAATTGCCGCTCGTAGCCTTTCCCCTCAGGGCAGCATCCCTGTCAAGCTTTATTTGAGCTATCTCATTGTCATAAAGCTTGATCCTTTTATCATAATCACCTCTTTCTACCTCAAATAAGGGAATCTGTTGGTAGTTGTTCAGTTCACATCAGAAAGAGCTCAAACAAGGCGCTTCCACTCAAACCCAGCTTCCAAGTCCTCGCAGACTGCCTTGTGGTTTCGGAGAGAAGTAGCCCTATTTGTGGGATTTATTTTCTAATCGAATTTAACCCCATGCAAAAATAGATGTGGAAAAGCAGCCTAAAGTTGAGAAGGACCCGACGGAAGTTCTTACTTCCCACCACACTTCGAAGAAGTAGGAGCAGCAGGGAATATAACTTTAGAGGATGGGATTTCTTACATTGTGGCAGTCTGAGATTCGGTGCGAAGAGAGGTAATGGATGACGTGGTCCTACGGCAATCGTGCAAATCCCTGTGGCGCTTGTGAGTATCATTGAGGGCATCAACATCACCATCCCTTCTCCTTTTCTCTGCCCTCTCGTGGTCTCTCTCCAAACGATGAGCTTCATCATTAGCTTCTCTATCCTTCCTCTTTCTCCTCTCCTCTTCGATCTCACGGTAAGTGCAATGGGCTGGATTTGAAGTCTGATCTCTGTAAGAGCTGGAATGCTGGCGCAACAGGTGGAATAGGCCATGACCCATGGAACCTGAAATGAAAAGAAAAATGAAGTTAACACTTGGATTATGGAACTTAAACCGATCCAAAAATGCGTGTTCATGATCCTAAAGTGGAGTGTGTAGTGCCGATTACCCCCTATATATACGAAACTTAATAGCTCATTTCAGCAGTAGTTATGTAATAGGGTCAAAAACATCTGCAAATTCCCTAACTACGAGAACCCGATTGAACTCATCTTCCTCCTCTATTACACCCAACAATGCACAAACATCAAAATTCAAGTCCTCTACTGAGTATATAATTCAGTCACTACTACTAGAGTGTCTTAGTGATATTTTGCTATCTTGGAAAAATATTCTAGCATCATATTTACATAACCAATACATACCCAAAATAATTCCAAAGCCCACAAAATCAAACACATGCAAACTACAGGCGAATATATGACCTAACAATTCAAACTCTAACTGGTCACATCTCATCCTTAGAGTAGATACCCTCCTATTGGATTCGCAACCCTTAAGGAAGTAACTAGGTATTAGGGTTCTAGATTAATCTTATCTACCAAACAATGAGATATAAAAGAATGTGATGTACTACTATCGAGTAATACTCTAATAGGTATACCATGAATCAAAAGCTTACCTCCCATCACAGTGTAACGACCCTGAATTTTTGACATTTGAAATGTGAATATTTAATTGAGTTTAAATATTCGAATGATAATTTAATTTGAAATTTGAATATCAGAATGGATTTGGAACTGTTTTAAATTGTTGAATTTAATTATTGAAATTGGGTAAAAATTTGAATCTTTAGTTTAAGCTGATTAAAAATAATCTGAAGGCTTTGGAAATTTATATTGATAATTCTAAAGGTATTGGAACTTTCAGAATTGGATTTGGAACAGTTTTGTTCGGTTTTGAAATTTATCGTTTAAATTGAATTTAAAAATAGCGTTCCGAGGCACAGTCTCGGAATTCGACGAAACCAGTTTCAGTGGATCCGTAATATTGTATTATTATCGGATTTCAATTTTCGTAATATTTGGAGTGATCGTTTGGCCGTACGATAAACAAACGCGTTGAAATTAAATCGGAAATTTAATATTTTAACTGGTCCAAAAAGCTATCTTCTCCATACGATCGAATTTGAAGTTGAAACTTTTTCCATTGTGTTCGGAATAGGCGTATAACATTATGAACGCCTAGCGGCACGCCTCGATAGGATATCGAGATTTTGAGTTGCAAATTCGTGACGATTTGAATTTAAATTTAAATATAATACGTATATACTGTTGCCCAGTCAAAATCCCTTCACATCTGTCTTTTCCTTTCATCAGCTATTAGCTACCCTAATGCAGACCTAGTAGTGTATGCATGGCTATCTTCCTCTGGATATATTCGTATGCCCCCTACAGCTTTAAAACAAACGAAATAAAATCAATGGCAGCTCATTATTCAGTTCAAATTCCAAATCGAAGTCGAGTTCCGCTCCTCCTTTTCAAATTCAAAAAAAAATCAAAGTGAAGCCAGAACAAAAGAAAAGAAAAACGAACAAAATTATTTTCGTTCAAAACAAATCGAGTAGTTCAAAGTCGTGGTCGACGAAATTCTTTTTCACTCTCAGTTCAAAAAATCAAACTCGAGTTGTTCGAAGCTTATGGCGACCGAACTCAGGGAAGTCGAGATCGAGAATATGGAGTCGCGACGTATTTCTCCTATCGCCAGTTCGAGCTCGAGCTAGGGCGGCGCCGTTGGGGGGTTTCGCAGAGGCGCAGTTGGATTCGAGGTGGAGAGTAAGCGCGCTCACACACGCGAGGGTGGCACTGGCGGAGTTGCGTGGGGTCAGCGATTCACGTGGTGCCAGGGTTGGGGTCGCGAATAGGAACAGCAAGCGCTCGAGCGCGCGTAGCAGTTGAGGGTGGTTCCTTGAGTGGCCATGGCGATTTCGACTCGAGTAAGGAATCGCGATCGATGGTGGAGGCGATGTCGTCACTGTGGGAGCTCGAGCCCGTGTTCAAGTGGCATTCACGCGAGCGACTTGAAGCGGCGTCAGTAAAGGCCGATCGAAATCGAAGTCAAGCTTGGGATCGTGGTAGTTGAGGGTTTTGCCGTGATTGGCAGAGAGGTACGATTTTATTCTTGTACATGTTTATTCACAGAAAAAAAAAATGTTAAATCAAAATGCAGTAAGTTTTATAAAGACAGTGATATATACAGGTTTTGGTGAATGAAATTTGAAATATATTTTAACCAAGTATAAAACAGTTCTGTTAAAAAATATATAAAAGGTTTTCATAACCTATTTTCAAGGGTTGAGATTGAAAGTTATCTTTCAAACATTTTAATGTAGATTAAGTAAGTTAAAACTTTTAACTTTATCTGTTTATTGAAAATTTTAACAATAAAGTAAAGTTTATAACTTTATTTGCCTGGTAGTTTAAAATCCTGGAAAATGTTAAGAGATGGAAATTTATTTCCGATAAGTTCGGATATTAATCAACTGTATGAAAATTGCTTATTCAAGGTCTAAAATCAAGAAATAAGCCGAAGATGGAAGAGAGTTGAAAATGGATTGCAAATTAAAGGTGAGATCTTCTCACTCAAATTTGAAAAGTGGAAATTTTCAGTTATTGTTTGATTGACTGTTTGAATGTGTATTAGATATAGTAGGATATATCTATATATATATATATATATAGCAATATATACATATTGGCATATGTATATATTGGATTGATTGATTTCCCGCCTCGTATAGCGGATGAGACCCTATTGCGCCGTTAGTAAGCGGATATTTTTATAAAAACCCATATACCGCGATATTCCACCTCGAAGTGGAATTGGTATTGTGCTAACATCTGTGGATGCAGGGAAACAGGTTGGAGGGATCCAACAGGATTCCTCAAAACATTTGAATTGATTTCATATGTTGTTTAATTGATTATTTATAATCTGTGTATGATTATATCTGTGATTGAATGTATTGAGAGCTAAAATTTAGCCGAATGTATTTTTGGTATCGTTGGATACCAGAAATAAATGAAATTGGATTCCTGAAATAAAAATTGAATTTTAGATGGTTTGAAAGAATAAAAGAATTTATTTAAAAGGAGATAAATTTGTTGAAATCAAATTGATAATTGATCGGGTATTTGAAATAAATAATTTGTGAAATCGATATAGAAACCTATTTAGTGTTTGGACAAAAAAAAAAATTGATTTTTGGTGTTGAAAATAAATTTGGGAATCGATTTGTAAAATGATTTGGTAATTGGGATTAAAAGTTAGAATCAATTTGAAATGTGATTCAGTGTTGAAGTAAATTCAGAAATCAATTTGAAATTCGATTTGGGATTTGAAATAAAAGTTAGAAATCAATTTTTAAAGTTGATTCGGGGTTGAAAATGAATATTTGGAAAACGATTTGGAAATCGTGTAAAAGTGGAATTTTGGGAATGTAAATTCCGAATAGAAGTTGTAAAGGAAAGGGGAATTTGTTTTAAAAATAAATATTGATTTATTTTTAAAGTGTGGAATATATGATTTGAAATCGGATTTTCAAAGTGATGAAGTGTGGGAATAAATTTACAAATTTGAAATGTAAATTTGAAATAAATCAATAAGGATTTATCAAATTGGTTTAAATGGACCATAATGTGATTTGAAATTAAATTTTCAAACGTGAAGTATGAAATGTGATTTGAAATTGATTTTTCAAATGTGAAGTGCGAAATACGATTTGAAATTGATTTTCAAATGTGAAGTGTGGAAAAATATATATCTTGTGAAAAGATTTGAAATTTAATAATTTGGGAAAAATTATTTAAATTGGATGCTTGTTGTGAATGTTATTGATAGTTAAATAACCGACTATCAATATTTGTCTTTGAAATGACACTTGATTTGTTTTTAAAACAAACGCTCATTATTCGGTTAAGCCGGGAGAGGACCTTTGTGTCATATAACCCATTCCGAATAATGATACGTCGCGAATGGATAGCATTTGAAGACCGGTGTGAAGACCGGATATTTGTGAAAATGAAAGGACAACCTGTCGAATGTCTCTGCACCGAGTTGCTCCGGTATAGAGATTTATATCACTCTTTTTGTGATGGGGAGTCCGGACGTGATTAGTGAATATCCGGATTGCAAGGGCTTCTTTGGAAGTGCCTTCGGTTCCGTTCGATCCCGGAACGGACTTGTATGGATGTGTGTCTGACGTTACACTTTGAGATGTAAAGCTGGTTTCTATCAAATACATTTCTGTTGGTGGCGGAGAATTTATTCTCTTAGCTTAACACCCTTCTCTGAGACGTACGAGCTCAGAGGTTATGTAGTTGATGGTTACTAGTGATACATTCCCAAATTGGTAATGTGGCACACGAAGTGCTGTTGATCAATTATGGATCAAAGCGTGGCTTTGTGAAAAAGCGTGGCTTTGTGAAAAAGCGTAATGTATGTGGACGAGACTTCATCAAGCCTCACAACCCGGTAATGGTCGAAACAGGAATGTTGCGACAAAGGTTTGTAGGGGTAGCGCCCCTAGGGAATGCCATTTCCTTCTGGATAAAAGGTGATATCATGGTATGGAGCCCAGATATTTTACCTATGTGGATTATATTTTGCGGCTGTTGCTTTTCGATTGAGGATCCTCGGATAAAGGTCGGTAACGACCGGGGGATGGCATAGCTCGTGTGTTAGTTACCTAGTTATAGCTCGGTTAGAGCGTGAGGTAGCGTCGGCCTTTTGTTTGCAGAGATCCAGTTAGGATCCGGGGCGTCTTTCCAGAGGCGTTTCTATTTCGGTAAGGAAGTTCCTTAGCCTGATCATTTGTTGGAAATCCAAAGAAACAATACGAACCCTGTACGGTTTTTAATTGTATTACCTGCTATGGAATGTGGCGGTAACCTGCTACTGAACGTAGTAGCTATAGTAGACATACAACAATTGTTGTATGTTGGCTAAGATTGATATTATACTTTCGAAATGTTTTCCACACTAGACATTAATAATAATATCAACTGATTTGCGTAGTAAGCATTTTTGACTATCATAAGGAGAAATCTCCTCCAATTCTGCGTTTGCATTGTGTGTGTGGCGGGAGGCCTTATGGTAGTTTCATTTTCCAAAAGCATTGCGAAGTTGTTTTATTTTCTTTGCGAAAATAACTGTTTTACGATCTCACACCAGTCACCATGACTGACCTGGAGTTTATTGTTTCCTTTCTAAACTCTGGGTGCCCAAAATTTTCCACACGGGCAGCCTAGAGTTATGTTATCAGGATATTCTGGAGCTTTGAAGATGAGCTGGATGGCGAAGCGTACTATCGTACTTGTTATTTATTCCGCTGTGTATTCTGTATGAGGACAAGTTTATACAACTATCCATTGTTGTAAACTCTGATGATTGATGTATGTATAAACTGATATAGTCTTTTGTTTTAAAGATTATTGATTTATCTATTATATATCGTTCCGCTGCGAATGTGAGATTCTATTGTTGTTCCGTTGTTCTTCTTTCTTTTTCTTCTATCTTTTCTTCTACCTCTTCTTTTAACCCTAAAGTTTCGCGTTTTCGCCATTCGATTTCTCGACATTTGGTACAGTGGACGTATCGATGTCGAGTTTTCGGAAGACGGATTTGCGGGTCTTTACAACAGCCTTTCCTTTCTCCTCTATTGTGGGTCTCGAGCCAGATGGTTCCAAAGCAAACACTTTCCCTTTCTTACCTTTGGCTGGTTCTTTGCACTGATTCTTATAATGTCCAATTTGGTCATAGTTAAAGCACTTAATGTTCTTTCTCCAAATCACCTTCTTCCCATCACTGGAATGACATTCTTTGCAAATTCCCTTCATTGTCACACTTGTGCTTTTCCTTTCTTGGCAGCTCCATTCTTTTGAGCTCCCTTTTTCTAAAAGAACTTTCTTTTCTAACTCTACCCACACCGAGTCTTCACTACTTTGTTACCGCTAAATAAAGCAAGCATCTCTTCATTCCCCAAATCCATCTCCACTACCATGTCACATGGATCCCTGAAATATGGCAAGGTTTCCCTAGCAAGCTCTGGTCTTAATCCACTGATGAACGTCTCATTTCTCTTAATTATTAAATCCACCGTAGCATACCCATATTTGGATAACTCCTCAAATCTTGTTGTGTACAACATAGTCATGCCTCCTTGCACTAACTCAACAAACTTCCTAAGCAAAGTAGACCTGGCAATTTCAGACATAAACATCTCTTTGAACCTTCTTCTAAACTCTGCCTAACTCAAGTTCTCCTCAACACACCAATAGTCACACTGTTCCACCAGTGCAACTCAGCTTCTTACAATTGCCTAGATGCCAATCTCCTCTTTTGCTCATCATTCAGACCTAAATCAGTGAAAATCCTTTCACAATGGAGTAGGCAATTCTCCACCTCGATAGCATCCTCAGTTCCAATAAATGGCATTCCTCCAAGTCTGGCATAATCCTTACTCAAAATAGCATAATTATTGACAGTTGGAATTTCAGGATTTGCTCCCTCGGCATTTCCACCAACTAATCCAACTGCAACTCCTACTTGCATCATGTTGATGAAGAACTGATACAAAGCTCCCATATCCACCTACGGTATTCCAGCACCTACATTAGCAGCTGTTTGTCGACACAGATTCCTCCTAGTATTGGGCCAGACATTTCCATTGTTGTGGTGCTTCCTCCACTGAGATTTACTCTTATGTTTCCTGCCTCCACACCTTACTTTATTAAATCTGCATTCGAATCTTAGTAAGATATGAAAGAATGATCTAAGAGATTGGAAAAGAGATAAGGTATATATGCTTATATATATAGCAAATACAAGTACGTTACTATAGCATTATCCCATACCCCCAATCTTACTCTCTGATTCATTTGGATTATGTTTTCAAAACTCCTTTTTAAGTTCAAAATTTACTAGGTTTTACATAAACCTATGCTCTGATACTAAGTTGTAACATCCTCCATTTTGAGGCTCGAAACTAAGCGCTTAAATTCTGCAGTCATCGATAATATTAATTTCCGGTGACAAAATGCGGCAATGTTAATTGTAGCAATAACATCAGAAGCACAAGATTATGTAATTTTCTTAGAGGCAATTTCAAACAAACTTTCTCATTTCATTTTGAAGATAATATTTTATATTCATTACATAATCCCAAATGTTGCCCAGGTTCAAATAACATATAATTATTAAAAAAATACTCCAAGAGCAACATATGAAGATGCCCCTTTAATTGATCATACTTTACTACTATGCAGTCATGACATCTCCCATTACATGCATTACAATAAAATGAAATTTCAACATAGTAGATAATATATATGTATAAGTTCCTACATAGCTAGACCTGCCTCCTGCATATCTCCGAAATCTTTATTCATCCAGTTTAAATAGCTGTAAACCCTTACTCCTAACCTACTCAAATCAAATTTTGAGCAACTGAGTGTTTTAAGGGGAAAACATAAAATTTGAGTCAGACAAAAAGCCTTGTGTGAATAATAATACACCATCTATATTTATGAATATCTAGCAGGACCACATCTCTAAGTGGAATGGGTTTTTCCCTCTCGGATATCTTTAAAAATATATCTTTTGCGAATCAACTCCTACAACTGTTTAACGGCGTTTTTTCTATGAGTTAGAAAATCACTGATAAAATTTTAATTAAAAATAACCGTAAGCGCACGGCGTACAATTTTAGTATGTGGCGAGTACGGGTCGATCCGTAGGGAATTGTATTGATTTAAATTTCTACTCAATCAAATTAAACCAAGACTTGAAGTTGTGTTAAGCTAAAAATATAAATAAACTAGCAATAGAAAGTGGATAAAAATATGAGAGTTCGAAGTCAATTTTGTGGCAAATCCCTTCTCATGATCACATAAATTAACATATACGAAATTATAATCTCTCTTTTTGGTCATTAGTGAATTTAGTTGATGTGTTTACCATAAGTATGGAATATTTGTGCTATTAATTAGTCCAACATAAACCATCAAAATTTAACACACTCACTAAACCACTTGTTTGCTCTCATGAAAATTTTAATGAACTTGAAAATAAAATCTATCCTAAGCATGATCTATTCACTATTGATTAGTAATATAGACCATCAAATTTTGATTTAAAAATTCACTTCATTACCATAATCATATATAGATGAAGAGGTAATTTGTGTTTATGTTTGTTTAAGCATAGCCTATTTGGTGTCAACAACATAGGCTATCAAATTCAAAGTTAAAACTATAAAATATTTACCACATCAAAACTTCCATTAAGAAAAAATAGAGATCAAATGAAATCACTATGTTGAATTTACATGATTAAGAGAGCTTCATTACCCCTAAATTAAAGGGGTTTAGCTTCTCATATTTGGTATCATGCCAACAAATGTAAATTGCAACATAGAACAAAAGTCAGAGGAAAAAGAGTGCTAACTAATTTTGCATGAAATAAATCTACTCTGCTTGCAAGAAATAGGACTATACTAATTGCATGAAATAAAGAACATGAAATTAAATTGCATAAAAAGAAAATTACATGAAAGAAGGCTAAGAAGCCATTAAAAAGAAAAGAGAGTTTTTTTATTTATTTTTTAGTCTAAAACTAAACTAACTAAAGAGGAGGCTAAGAGCTCATTACATGAAACGTAAGGGGTATTTATACATGTTTTGAAACCCTAATAATATTTTTGGGGACTACCCAAATTGCCCTTGAGGAAGTGTGGCCACCAAGTTATCATTAGAAAGTAATTAATTCACCATAATATGTGCATGTGCTTTTGATATCCACTAACATGTGCATTAGCTCTTAATTGAAGATCATGGTAAGTGGGTAGGTGGGGTCCTCCATGATGCATGAAATGAATTATTTCCATCTTGATTTGTTTCCTTCTCTAGTCTTGTGCTTGCATGAATAAATGAAGACTTCTTCTATTTTCCATCCAATTTTCATACAAATAAAAATAAAATGCCAAGTAAATATTCTCAAAATTAATATACGCACAAAAATGACCATTTTGCCCCTATATGAAGATGAATAAATGATGATTTGAAAATAATTTGAATTTTAGTTTAAACATGTTAAAATACCCTATATAATCATTTATTTAATTAAATTAGATTAAATACGAAAGTAAAAATATGCATATTTACTTGCACATCAAATACCCCTACACTTATCTTTTTATTCGTCCTCGAATAAACTAAAACTAAAAAAAATCCATTTTCGTAGAAAGCACAATTGCATTGAGCATATGCAATAAGCCGTTAAACCTCTAGGTGTCCCTAGTAGGACGAGTGTTGTCTCGTGAGGGTTTTCAGCGGATACTACCCATAAAATCCAAAATGCAACATGAAAAATTCCTGAATGCAAGATTTATTTACAAAGAGATGAATGCAAGTTTTTGAAAATATTTACAAATGAGAATTTATTTTTAAATTGACACGAATAAGTTATATATATGTTATGGTTATTATCAAGAAATTTAAGTCCTTTTACTCGTCAAAAATTCCAACAAAAATTAAGCTATTATCACATTTAAACTGTAGTTTGGCTAGTTGTTTTGGTTGATAACATAGTGCAACTATGAAATAAATCCTTAATTGATTATCACAGTTTGCAAAGTGGTATTTCTATTTCTTTTGAATAACAAATTGAATCAAATAAGTGAAAATATTGCTCGGATTTCAATTGCTTACTCTCTCTCTATTTCTGAAAATTTTATTGATATTAACAATATTTACATATACCTAACTCAGAAAACTGAGGCCAGATATATTACCCATGCACTGCCTTTCGGGCTTACGTGAGGGGGATATAGAGCGTGGCGAGTGAACACACAAGTGTGTACACCTATCAACTGTAGGTATTAATAATAAAAGAAATTTTATATACATACACCTAACACAGATAAATTAAGGCCAGATATACCGATCATGCACTGCCTTTCAGGCTTACATGAGAAGAGTACAGAGCATGGCGAGTGTACACACTTGCGTGTGAACACATGACTCTAGGTGTTTCTTATGTTTATAAAAACCAATTTTTATATATTATATATAGATATTTTTTTTTTCTTTTTTTGATGAGAGAGTTTTGCAAAATCATCTTAGCACCATTTAACTTAGAAGATCAAAAATGTTATATCATTTACTTTAAATCCACCACTTTTTAAACAAAGATTTCAATTAGGATATACTTCATAATTAACACCCATGAACCTTCCTATATACTAGTTAAACCATCGTTACTTATAATCAATCTTTATTTTTATTTTTGTTGAGGCAAATAAATTTTCAACAATTTCAATTTAATAACCAAAACCTATACTTATCCTATAGTGTCTCTTTAAAAGTAAATCAATATGCCAAAAAGAAAATTTGTTTTGGAATTTTTGTTTTGTTGTTTTTTTAAAGTGTTTTTTTTAAAGAAAATGCAAAAAATTAAAGCATGAAAAATAAAAAATGAACATGAGACTCCCCCCCACACTTGATTTTGATTGTGTCCCAATAGTCAACCCAAATGAAAAGAGAAAAATAAAATAAAAATATGAATTGTATTTACATGAAAATGAAATGATTATTATTTATACAACATCATAAAATATATCGTCAAAGAGTAAATGAAACGGTCTTCCAAAGACCAATTCATTTGTCTCGTCAAGTATGTGAGACATAGCTTAAGAACAAAAAACCAAACCATAAAAGATTTCAAAGTTGAATGTTGATTTGGAAAAATGAATGTCGTTTTATTAAAAATCGTATGAGTTGTTTTTATTTTCGATGATTTTTGGGGTAGATAAAACAATTGGTTGAAGTCCAAAATTATTTTCACCAAATTTAAATTCATGCTCATCATTGACAACTTCTTCAAAATTATTGATTTCAAAATCGAAATGGTGATTTAAATCTACCCCTTTAGAATTCAATGACTCATTTTCGAAAAGTCCAAAAAAATTGTGTTCACTAAATCCATCTTCCCTTGTTGAGTTATTCACAACTTCATTGCATGTATCAATTTCAAAATCTAAAGTTGTTGCATTCAAATTTTCAAAATCGAAATATGGAAAATCGAACTTTAAGTTTTGTTCCACACTCTCAAAAGAATTGAAATCCAACTCAATTACCACATTTTCAACAACTTCATTAAGATTGTGGTTTTCAATTTCAAAAGTTGTTATTTGAAAATCGTCAGTTTTGGCAAAAGATGGATTATCTCTTGACTCGTCCCATGTTGGGATTTGATTATGTTGCTCACGTTGTCTCATATATGTTTCAAACAATAAATCCGTGTTATTATTCTCGTTTTCTTCCATTTGCTCAACAAAATTAAATTCATAATTATTAACTTGAGGATTTTCAATTTGAAATTGTTGAGAGTAAAAATTTTCACCATCATTGAAACAACTCATATTTCCAAAATCATTTAAACAGTTGTTTCCATTTTTGTTTTGATTTAGAAATTCATTTTGGAGTTCGAAATTGAATTGGCATGGGTTATAATCAACATTATTTGAATTTTGAAGTGAATTCAAATCTTGACTATTTTGAAAATCTTGACTTGAGTTATTGCACAAATATGAATAACACAAATCATTTACCATTTGATTTTTTGTGTGTAGAGAGTTCAAGTAAAGACGAAATCGTTTCAATGCTATTTTCAAGATTTGAGGGTTGGTCATCATTTTGAAAACTTTGTGGTCCAAAATTCGAATTGTTTGTATAATAGTTGTCATTGAAATATCCATAAGAATTTGGTGTGACACTATATGGATTATATTGATAGCTATTGTAAAATTCTGACGAGTAAGAAAATTCGGACATTTTAAAGAATTTGTTTTCTTTTTTTTATTAAAGGAAAAGTATTTACAAAGGAGAATTTATTTTTCAAAAGGGAAATTTGATTGATTTTTTTTTAAAAGATTATCTATATTTTTTGTTTTTCTAGAAATAAACTAACTACAAAAAAAATTTGGATTTTTTTAATTTTGATTGAAAAATTTCTAAGGAAAGGATTTAAAAACTAAGTTAAGGAAAATTTACAATTTTTTTTGGTTTTGGATTTTGATTTTTTTTTTTAAATATGCATGAACTAATGCAACTAAATGAATGCAAGTGCTTAATTACAAATTTTCTATCCTAAGTAGGTCCTAACTCAAAATTGTATAATCACACTTTGTCTTAATTCAACAAGATAGTTCTTAGCCAAGTAACAGACATGAGTTATCGGTGCACCACGAATCACCGTAGCAATGCAACCGAAGGTTTAAGTACATTCAAAGAAACAATCAGTATAATATTTACGAATCACCGTAATATTTATAACTGATTATTGCTCTGCCGTAGCCTAGACACCAAGAATATAAATTGTCGAAAGAGGACAACTTTTCAAGATACAATTATGTCTTAGGTGAACTTGCGACTCCCTTAAGTCTGAAGTCTAACAGTTATTATTAGTCAAAATTCTAGAATGAAATGCAATTTGTGGGCTAAGGTGGGGTGATGAAATCCCCCACCTTATGTGAATTAGGGTGTTGCCCTTAGAAAATAAAAATAAGATGAATGCAAAACTGAAATTAAACGTGAATTAACGATGCAGCCACGAATGGAATTTGTTTTTGTTTTTATTTTTGAATTTTTGAAAATTATATATATATATATATATATATATATATATATATATGCAAATGCAAGCAACCAACAATGCAAAATAAATAAAAACTGGAGATGCGAGCATGATACTAGAGTGTGCAGAATTATTAGCAATTATTTTAAAGCAGCAATTTCTTTATAAGCAAGTAACAAATTAATTATTTTTTGGGAAGCAAAGCAAACTAGCAAATGATTCTTCCTTTTGAATTTCTGTTTTTGCAACCTAAAAATAAAAACAAGATATATAAAGTTTGTTTACATTTTTTTTAGATCGAGAAGAATTAAATAGAAAATGAAAATTTTGCTAATAAAAAAAACTCAAATTTTAAAACTAAACAAAACAAATAACTTGTACTCAACAATTAACAAAACAAAACAAAATAATTCAGCCCAAACCCTAATAAATGTTTTTTTCTATTTTTTTTTAAATAAAGAGGATTTAAATCAAAAGGAATTACAACACAACTTGTAAAAGACCTTTAAAAAAATGAAATGAAAAACAAAACTTTTCAAAGCCTGGCCCAACTAAAAGAAACAAAATAAAACACATTCCCACATTCTCAATCGAATAAAACAAAATTAAACGAGCAGATCACCAAATTCTTAAATTTCCAAACTCTAGAACCAATTTTCGCACCCAGATTAAGTCGCGTTCTGCAAATCGAAAGGTTTTTTTTTCGTTGGTGGAGTTGGAGGAATTGCAATGGAGTTGGAGGAGTTTTACCGCGATTGTGGTGTTCAATTTTCATAGGGATGTAGTGGTGAAGTGGATGCTTGATTCAGGTGTTCGAGTTTGATGAAGTGGAGGAGGTAGGTGGCAATGGGAAGTTGCGAGTTTGCGATGCAGGTGATGGGGTTATTGAAGTTTGAAGAGGCAGGAAGGGGGTGCTGGGTGAACGTGGCAGAGAAAAGTTGAAGTGTTGTTTCTTGTAGCAGTAGCAGTTTGATATGGCCAGTGATGAGGTTGTGGTATATGTAATGAATGGTTTGGATGTTTAGAAGTGGGTGATTGACTTGTGGTTAGATAGGCAGAGGAGTGTGTTGATGAATGGAGATTGTTAGGTTGCAAAAGTGTGGTGAAGTTTAAATGGCAGCAGTAGTGGTAGTAATAGTGATGGTCAATGGGAATGTATGGTGATGTTATTGAAATGTAGGTGGTTTGGTTGAAGTTTGCACGGTGGAGTTTGAAATGTTTTTGGTTTGTGGTGACTGTGCATAAGAGAGGAGCAGAGGGAGTAGGTGTAGTTATATGCAGAGGTTTGGTATGATAGGATGTGTTCAGTTGTTATTGTAGTTCACCGGTATGAATGTACAGGAAGTGAAGACTATGGTAGGTGATATTGAGTGAAAAACATGGTAAGTAATAGCAGTGTGCCAGTGAAATGAATGTGATTGGTGTTGATGTTTGTTTTGCAGAGGAGGTAGGGATGTTGATCAGGAATGAGATGTATTATATATGTGGTGATATATGGATATGTGCACAGGCAGTTTTGAAGTATGGTTGAGGAGTGATTTGACTGAAAGGGGTTGGTGTGAATATGTATGATAGTGTGCTTGTTTGTGGATGGAGTGGAATCAAAGTTGGGGAGAAGTAATGATGGGTGAAGTGAGTGGTCTGGTAGCAGTTGGTTTGTTGAGGCAGTGGTTAGTTGTGGATGGAGTAAGACTGATTGGTGAAGTTTGTGATACAGCAGTGGCACAGTGGGTAAGGGAAGAATGATGTGATAATTTGTGAGTGGCAGTAAGGATGTCGTCTGATAGTAATAATGTGTTTGCAGTAGAGGTAGTTGGTAATGGAGGAAGGAGTAGTGATGACTGATATAGCAGAAGGGTGGTTATATGTATGCAAGGGGTACTGAAGTAATAGTGGATTTGGATGAATGGTTTAACAGTGGAGTGTGCAGGCAAAAGGTAGTTTTGATAATGTGGGTATGCAATGGTTTGCTGAAATGCTGGTGTTTGGCGGCGTTGTAAAGGAAGTTGTAGCTTGGTGATATGGTGGCAAGGCCGTGTGTTGATGAAGTGTGCACTGTTGTGATGGTTGTAGGAGTTTACAGTGGACAGCGAGATGTTTCTGTAGTGGAGATGTGTATGTGATGATTGTCACAGTGGTTGATATGGTTTGATATATGGCAGTTTTTTGTATGAGCAGAGATGGATGTATTAAATGGAGGTGGTTGGAGATGTTGTGTGTATGTGAACAGAGACAAGTAGTGTTTTTGTAAGAAAAGGGGATGTTTGTGGCAAGCAGAAGTGGTATGAACAGAGACAGGAGGTGGTGTGCACAGTATGCAAGAGAGGATGGACAGGGATAGCGGTATGTTTGTACACTGTTTTTGAAAATGCACTGTAAATGAAAATATATATGATCAAAACAGTAAATGCTAATAATTTTTTTTTTAAATTGTGCATGTTTTTTTCTTTTTAAATATGGAAATGCAAATGGAAAAACAACAAGCACACAACAAAATGAAAACAAAAATCAAACCACAAACACGCAATACAACATATTTTTTTTTAAAATGCAAATTAACACACAAAATGAACACACAATAAAATCAAACAAAAATAATTCAAAGAATAGAAGTAAAATCAAATTCAATTCCCCAGCAACGGCGCCAAAAACTTGTTTAACGGCGGTTTTTCTATGAGTTAGAAAATCGTCGATAAAATTTTAATTAAAAAAACCACAAGTGCACGACGTACAATTTTAGTACGTGGCGAGTACGGGTCGATCCACAGGGAATTGTATTGATTTAAAATTATACTCAATCAAATTAAACCAAGATTTAAAGTTGTGTTAAGCTAAAAATGTAAATAAACTAGCAATAGAAAGTGTATAAAAATATGAGATTTCGTGGCTATTTAGAGGCAAATCCCTTCTCATGATCACATAAATCAACATGCATGAAATTATGATCTCTCTTTATGGTCATTAGTGAATTTAGTTGATGTGTTTATCATAATCATGGAATATTTGTGCTATTAATTAGCCCAACATAAATCATCAAACTTTAATCCACCCACTAAATCACTTGTTAGCTCTCATGAAAATGTCAATGAACTTGAAAATAAAATCTATTCGAAGCATGATCTATTCCTATTGAATAGTAATATAGACCATCAAATTTTGATTTTAAAATTCACTTCATTACCATAATAATATGTAGATGAAGAGGTAATTTGTGTTTATGTTTGTTTAAGCATAGCCTATTTGGTGTCAACAACATAGGCTATCAAATTCAAAGTTAAAACAACAAAATATTTACCACATCAAAACTTCCATTAAGCACAAAACGAGATCCAATGATATCACTATGTTGAATTTAAATGATTAAGAGAGCTTCATTATCCCTAAATTGAAGGAGTTTAGCTTCTCATATTTGTTATCATGTCAACAAATGAAAATTGCAACATAGAACAAAAATAAGAGAAAAAAGAGAGCTAACTAATTTTTCATGAAATAAATCTACTCTACTTGCAAGAAATAAAACTATACTAATTGCCTAAAATAAAGAACAAGAATTAAAAGAAAATGAAATTAAATTGCATAAAAAGAAAATTACAAGAAAGTAGTCTAAGAAGCCATTAAAAAGAAAAGAGAGTTTTTGTTTATTTTTTAGCCTAAAACAAAACTAACTAAAGAGGATGCTAAGAGCTTATTACATGAAACATAAGGGGTATTTATACAAGTTTTGAAACCCTGATAATGTTTTTAGGGACTACCCAAATTGCCTTTGAGGAAGTATGGCCACCAAGTTATCATTAGCAAGTAATTAATCCACCATAGTATGTGCATGTGCTTTTGATATCCACTAACATGTGCATTAGCTCCTAATTGAAGATCATGGTAAGTGGGTAGATGAGGTCCTCCATGATGCATGTAATGAATTATTTCCATCTTCATTTGTTTCCTCCTTTTGTGCATGCATGAATACATGAAGATTTCATCTATTTTCCATCCAATTTTCCTATAAATAAAAATAAAATGCCAAGTAAATATTCTCAAAATTAATATATGCACAAAAATGACCATTTTGCCCCTATATGAAGATGAATAAATGATGATTTGAAAATAATTTGAATTTTTGTTTAAACATGTTAAAATACCCTATATGATCATTTATTTAATTAAATTAGATTAAATATGGAAGTAAAAATATGCACATTTACGTGCACATCAACAACCACAATGGTTAAATTAGACAGTAGTAACAATAACATGCATGCATGTAACATGGGTAAGCATGACCAATCTATGTAAATCACTGGACTATTTGTCCCAACATCATAGTTTTCTCAGGGTAACTACAAACCTTTTGCTGACTCGGGCCGATTAGATATATCAAATTCTCTAACATAGTGTTAGAAGACAACTGGATAGCCTGTCTGAAACTTACTATTTCTAGGGTCACTCTGATCCTAGTGGTTTTGCAGTCTCATCAATAACCTATCTCTTCTTTGTGTGTTTTTTCTGTGCGTAAACTTACTTTTAGCCTTACCCGTGACAAAGCCCTATGCATTGGAATTATGGACTAATATAAGCTAGGGGCTAACAACTGAAATATAAGGTGCTACCCTACACCAGTCCCATCTGGGTTTCTAATCTCTAAGTCAATTCATCCTATCATAAACTTATCTAAAGGTGATAAGAAAAATAATCTCTTTAGTAAAATTTTGGGCTAAATACCCTTTTTATTTCCTTGAAAACATAATTCTTTCATTAATGATTTAACCCTTGAAATCATACTTTAAAACAAGGAAAATATGGCTCTTTACTTTATTCAAAATATTTATTCCCTGATATATGGCTTTATAAAATAATATTCATGAAGTTCGAAGAAGCACCTCGAAATCATAGGTTATAAAGCCTAAACCATAAAATCATTATACATTGGTAAAACTCAGTGTCAGTCTCGCCACTTGGGGTCATCGCCTCTCTTTAATATTGAAAGTCATATCAAACCCCTTAATCAATACAGCATAGGGTTATAGAGCCCAAAATAGTTTACTTCGCATGTATATATTGCCGATTACAAGCAGCACGAATTAAAACTTTAAAACATAGAGTTATAGAACCCAATATAACACCCCGTGGTTTTACGTTAATTAATTAAAATGGAAATTAATTAATAAATAATAAATAGTGAAAATGAAATTTTTACAAATGTTGGAATTTGACTAGGAAACTTATACCATTGAAGTCGTGATGATTTTCTGATCAGTTTTCATACAAAAACTTTTCCAATCGGAGTTCAAACGAAAAAGTTATTGGCGTTTGAATTTTTGTAGTTGGAAATAATTATATATGTAAATAAGGAAATAATTTAAAATTAAATTAATGTTTGATTAACGCCATTAAACTTAACGGTTGCTTAATAGTTAAGAAAGGTTAATTAAGGCAAAAGATAATGATAATTAACGTTAAGCAAATAACGAAGAAAATAAATCAACCAGAAATCAAAACGAGATTGAAACGCACCAAAATGCATTGGTCAGGTCAACCACGACTTAGCCAAGGTCGAAAGTAAGCGATCGACCTGGTCATGGGGCGGTCGGCTCGCCTTGTCTTGGAGGTGGTAGTAAATGAAGGTCGTGTGGTCCAGATCTAGTTCAGTTCCATTAATGGTAACCACTAATTTGAGCCTCTATAAATTAGGACCTAGGGCTTCACATCCGACTCATTATTTTGTTAATGAGCATGGAAGCTCTTCCATTTCCCTTTTTGCCTCGAAAAATTCTGAATAAACAAAAATAGAATAGATTGCATGTATACACTTTGGAGAAGAATAGAAAAGGTAAGAGGATAGAAAATAGATTCAAACCCCATTGCTACAACAAAGGTAAACTTTTAGATCTGGTCCTAATTAATAAACCTAAATCAAATCACTTTTCCCTAATCCTATTTCTAATGAGATATGTATAAATATTAACTATGGATCCGAATAGGGAGTTAAAAAGTGGAGAATACAGATAATAGGGTCGGAACTGTATTAAATCTAGAGATTTGGGAGCTCTAATTAAAGGTGAGTGGGAATATCATATATTCTTATATAATACTATATTATATCGTTGCAGATCTATTCCTATAAGCCTGAGTTTGATAATTTAATTTCAAACGGATTTATATATGAAATGTTAAAGACTGTAAACTTGCTTATAAATTGTAGTGATAATGATAGAAGCATAACGATTAGTTTTAATTCTACAATTATGTCATGATTAGTTTTGTTTCTGTAATTATGTAATGATTATATTTAATTCTTTAATTGTGAAATAATTTTAATTATCAGTTTTACGTCGGATTTATTAACCGAAAACATAATGAATTGAGATTTCATTTTACTTGATGTTGATGAATGAGACTAAAAATAAACCTAACCAGACTTTTGGAATTTTAGCGATATTTTAATTTATTGGAATGTATGTTATTAGAAGTGGATTTCCATACATTATCAAAATCAAACTTAACAAAACTTTGATGTTTGAAATGAAAAGTAATCAATATATACTTAATAAAAAGAAAGAGATGTATAAATAAAGATGATTATTGTATTTTATACTATCTATTTCAATAAATAAAAGAGAACTTCTTATAATTACAAACACCGTACAAACTACCTCTTTAGGATAGGATATCGAAATTTAATGTGTAACAGTTAAATTGGTAAAGTTTAATTCCAATTTATTAAAATATATTAAGCCCCAAAATTGGAATATTGTAATAAGAATGTGCTTAAAGGTTAATAAAATGGAAGCTAATGAAAAGGTAAGTCTGGATTATAAGCAAGAAAAAGAAATAAGAATTAAAATAGAAATGAAAGGCTAAACTAATGAATGTTGTAGCAACGATATTGATGTCTAAATTTGAGAAGCAGTAAATGAAATTAGTGAAATAAAAGATAAATGCATAGTAAGATTGAAGACTTAAAGTCAAACATAAAAGATATTGAGGCAATAAAGAAAATAAAAGAAGAATAAGTTTACATAAATCTGAAATATGTACATAAGTAGTCTCGGATATGCATTTATGATGGACGTGAATAATTATAAATTGTCTATTATAATTATAATAGAACAATGTCTGAAGTTCGTTAGACTGGGATGGAATGCTAAAACCATAATAGTACCCGTGGTGAGTGTATGATTTCATACTAAAAGGGTACCCTCAGGTCTGGACTGTACTAATTGCCTGGAGTATAAATTTTTTATTATATTTATGTCGAGTGCACAGTCAAATTAGGTTTGCTTCAAAGTTTTTAAGTGGAGGTATTGCCTTGATTGCACTATGCAATCTAAATGGACGGTGAGTGAGATCAGACTTATGCAACATGGCATGGAAAGTCTGGTGTGCTTAGGTACCAAAACAAGTTGCAACAAGTGTACATAAAGGTTAGCATACTTGGGTACCTATAGGGTAGGAGTTGCATATTTATCAAGCTCGTCATCGGTCTCTTGCGATCAATGGAAAGGAGAGGGTCACACCTAACTGATCTCTTCCGCCGACCAAGATTGGTTCAGTTGGGTCATGCAATGCCACAGTTGTTTGTTAGTTTGTTTAATAGGCAAGGCTAGTTAACCCATACATCCTTCAAAACATAGAAAGGGTGGTGGTGCGTGGAGCCTAAAATCCACGATAAGAAGTACACAAGGGTACACAAAAGGCTGGCATATGTGATGAAATATCCCCGTAGCAGCCTTATGGACTGGAGGTCGTCGGTGCATATGGCAGGATTTCTTCGGTGATACGATGGCAATGGATCCTTACAAGGAGCTAAGCCAGTGATACTAGTGGGGATAATATCTAAGTCCATTAGTGGACTTGGGATACACACACACACAAACCTATATAGACATAGATCAACATGGTGTAGATGGGTACGGTTCGTACGTAGCAATGGAGTCGTAGCGACTAATAATAAAAATCCAACATAACATGAAATAGTGAACAATCATCATAAGCTATTGTTATATATAAGATGTATAATTTACCAGTCATCAAAACATTGTTCTGACCCACTCCTCATTACAACCCACAGGATTTAGAAGGACAGTTACTGGTGTTGATTTTGTGCAGTTGTCTGGCTGAGGCTCTTGACATTTGAGATGTCAATTTTTGGTCAGTAATTATATTGATCATTATACTTTCTTATTTCCACTATAAGTTGTTACCATTAGCACTTTGATATACATGTAGGATATCAAAACTAACGGTCCGTATTTTAGCGGACTAGGGTTTTCAAGTTAGCGAAAATTTGGGTCCACTGAAGTGCAAGTTGTTACTTTTGGTATCAGAGCTTAGGGTAGTCGATTCCTGAAAAATTAGGAAACGATAAGTGAACATATTTGCATTTTGACTATAAATATAAATATAGTATATGCTAAAATCCTAAGAATTCCATCTATAGAGTAGTTGCATATGGAATATCCATAGAACTAGATGGTACATGACTCCCCAATCAGGCTTTGATAGCCTAATGATTGTTGATCCCCATTTTTGATTGTCGATTGATGATGAACGATATGTCCAGATAAAGGGAAAATAAGAGTCCATATGTTACAGGAAGTGGAAGATAGAGAAGTCTCTAAAAAGGGTGTGAAATTGTCGGTCCTAATTTATGACTGGATTTTTGGATCTTTATAAATGGAATGAAGGATGTTCTTAAGAGAATAGGCAAAAGTCCACTTTGAGTCCAACCCAATAATAAAAAAAAATTGGAAATTTGAGGAAAAGTATAAATTGTATACTTTAAAAGAAATTTTAATGAAAAAACAAGTATTAAATTTTGAGAATATATATAAATACATACACACATATATATATATATATATATATTAAAGGTTTTACAAGAAAATATATATTTAGATTTCAGTAAAGGAAAGTTTTGCCTGAGGCTATTTTCTTTTGAAAAGAAATGATGGAGTAATATAGCTGGTGAATCTTTCTATATAATGAAAGTTTTTAAGATATAAAAAAGTCTGTATGGATGGACAATATAAGTGGTATGGATTTGGAACAGAGTAAATGTTTAGAAAAGAGGATAAATTGAGCTTAAAGTGGCCGAACTATAATATATTAAGTAAAAGGATGGTAAATTTAAGAGAAAAACAGTTGGAATTAGTGCACTTTAGGTTGAAGAGTTGAATAATAGAAAATTTTGAAATTTATATAAAAAAGAGGTTTAATTTATTTTAATTAGTTTGGGATTTGACATACTTTATTCATCGGAATGAAAAGGGATAACAAAATAAAATTTTATGAATCAATCAAGTTACAAATAAAGGTGTTTTGTTTGAAATAATAAAGAATGTAAATGTAAAGGAAGAGATGTACAAAATATGGAAACCCGTATTCTGTATTGTCTATTTCAAAAAGAAAATGAAACATAATTCCTTGTAATTTCACACAAAACACGAACCCTCTTTTAAACGATCTATAGAGAATTATAGCGTTAACAATCCCCCTTGAGGGAGAAGTAGTTCTAATGCATCAAAATATAGGATCCTTAAGTGTAATAAAAAAGTGCAATGATTAGATATAGTGTTAGTAAATTTTATTAAAAATAATGCTGGTCATCTAATTAGAGAAGCTAAACAAAGAAAATACATATTTTTCATCGTTATGCACATGTAATTTAGGTACTTTTTAAAAGTCCCCCTTTATGATAATTGAGACTCTGCCCAATATTGGATGCTTGGAACAGTAGGAAATGTAAAGGAATTGACAAGATGAAAGTTGTTCTTATCTACTGTAGTTTTTATAATTTAAAAGTTATGAAAGGTGTTTTAGAAACATTTAAAGTATGTTTTTAGAAGAAATGGTTTGGTGAAATTAACAAGTTTTTGACAGAAGAAGTTAATAAATGACTGAATTAAAAATCTTAGATTTTTATGAAATAAAAGTCTTTAAAAGAAAATGATGATATGATTTTAAACTTAGAATTTCTAACATTCCCTTTTAAGTTTAGGGAATAAGTTAAATTCAAAATCCTTAAAATGTAAGTTTTGAAAAGAGTTGAAAACACCAAATATTTTTGAATCTAATAAAATTTTCTAAGTAACACTTTTAAAGACACGAGTATTAGGATTAGATATTTTGAATTTTTTTTTGAAGTTTTCATTTGTTTTAAAGTAAAAAAATAAGGATCAAACTAAGATTTTAAATATGGAGTAGATAGAAACTAGTGCATAGGTGAGACGGGGAAAAATAATAAGGTTATGAAGGAGAGGACGTTGACTACTTTTGGAAAAGTAATAAGGAATCCAAGAGTATGAGGACACTATAAAAAGCCTAGGAATATTATGGTTATATGTGTGTAACCCATAAAGAGGATATTAAAGGGCACTTCTACAAGTTTTGGAATATGCTTATAGGTGACTTATGAATAAAGGAAATACCAAGGATTGAGAATACTATCAAAAGAATGAGATTAAGAGAAGATAGTAACGGATGGTAATGAGATGGTAAACACACATGGAAGATATTGGTAGATTTAAGTTGGGGAAGCAAAAGAGGAAATGCGAAAGATTATTTCCCCATGTTTAGTTGCCATTTAGTATGAAGACTGCATAGATTGTATTTCTTATCAAATGCAGTAAGAGAAGGCATGGTTATTCATAATTGGGTATGGAACGGAAGAGATGAATAGACCTTATTCATCGTAAGTAATAAAGGAAGGATAAGATTTGAAGATTTTTGCTGAGGGATGGCCTGTTATGAAGGTCCGTTCTAATTATGGTAGTAGTTAGTGGTGTTGTGCTTTCTTCCAGTATTAGTTTTTCTTTTCGTGTGTTGTAAGCATTAGTTGTTGCTATGAGTTACACACGTTTATGGAAATGTTCCTTTTTATGTGTTTTCTTGGTATACCGCGATTATTTGAGAAAACGGTAAAAAGGAGATTTCATAAAGTCACTTAACTAATGCAAGGAAAAAGAAAATAGTTGAAACTGGAAGTTAAATAATAAATTAAGAAGATTTATTTAACGAACTACTAAATAAAAGTAAAATGAAAATGTAAGTTTCGAAAAATAGAAAATTTTTGGATGACAAATTTCAGAAGACAGAGGACATGATTACAGAAAGCCGAGCTATGGGTCAAGGTTCTTGCTCCTCAAAGACTGAAATTTAAAATTCAACATGTTTGCTGTTGATATTCATAAGAAAGAAAAGTTTTTGAGAACTTAGAAATTTACCACGTAATTAAGTGGAGTCCATTATGAACGATGGATGGTTGGCTAAACCCTGATGTCAGAAATGCGGAAAATATTTATAAAATATAATTATGTATATATTTTGAAAAAGAAAAATTTTATGTGAAATTTATTTAGGAAATTTTTTCATTATAAATAATATGACTTTAATAAAAATACACATATCTTTTGAAATTTTTTTAAAGCAAGAGATTTTGAGTTTCAGAAATTTAAAAATACTGCATGTTGACATTAGGGAATAGTTGGTAAGTTGATTGATTAGATTTTACTACATAGCTATATTTGTAGTAAAATGGATATGATGATTGACAGGGAAGTTGGTTTTTTATGGAAGGTTTTCTCGGATACCTTGTCGATGAGTGGAAAATTTAACAAGATGGTTTTTGAAACATAAATGTTTTTGAACTTTAAAAATAAAAGTTACCTATGCAAACTGTACTTGGGAAGGTAGAAAAAAGGATTCGGGGTAAAGGAGTAGATCCCCTAGTGCAATGGAAAAAGGTTACGTAAAAGAATGGTTGAAATATGGAATTTTCCATCTAGATTTTTTCCAAGCATTAGAAGATAGGTTTAGAAAACTAAATTTTTCGAAATTGCGATGTTAGCAATGGTGTGTTGGGAATTTGTATGAGAAGGATTGGATGGAAAATTAGCTGAACTATGCTTCTATTTATAGAAGTGTTGGAAAATTTGGGTGAAAAACCATTTGATTTTTCAAAAAGCTGCAATCGTATAGAACTGCCAGTACATTTAGGATGTTAGCATCATATTTTCGAAGTTGATTAAAAAGAAATCATTCAAATAGGAGGCGCCAATTATAAATTAATGTTCATGCATATCATATGTATTGTGATGCATTATGCACATGTACATGGATTGTTGCAAAATTTGTTGTACACCAATTGACTGTTAGTGTAGAGTGGATATGCGATGGTTTACATGATCGAACCCTTACAGAATTCTAGGGATGAAATTTTTTAAGGAGGGAAGAATGTAACACCCCTCATTTTTATGTTAATTAATTAAAATGGAAATCAGTTAATAAATAATAAATAGTGAAAATGGAATTTTTACAAATGTTGGAATTTGGCTACAAAACATATATCATTTGATTCGGGGTGATTTTCTGATTAATTTTCATATATAAACTTTTCCAATAAGTGTTCAAACGAAAAAGTTATTGTCGTTTGAATTTTTGCAGTTGGAAATAATTATTTATGTAATTAAGAAAAAATTTAAAATTAAATTAATGATTGATTCCATGTCGTTAAACTTAACGGTTGCTTAAAGGTTAAGAAAGGTTAATTATGGAAGAAGATAACAGTAATTAACGTTAAGCAAATAATGAAGAAAATAAATCAAAAAGAAATCAAAACGAGATCGAAATGAACCAAAATGCATTGGTCAAGTCGACCATGACCTAGCCTCGGTCGACCGTGAGCGGTCGACTAGGGCTTGGGGCGGTCGATCCGCCTTGTCTTGGAGGCGGTAGTAAGTGAAGGCCATGTGGCATAGATCTAATTTAGTTTCATTCGATGGTTAGCGCTAATTTGAACCTTTATAAATTAGGACCTAGGTCTTCACTTCCAACTCATTTTTTTTCTAATGAGCGCGGAAGCTGTGCCATTTACCTTTTCTCCTCCAAAAATTCTAAATACACAAAAATAGAATAGATTGCACATATACACTTTGGAGAACTTTGCGCCAAAAATGGTCAAAAATACCCTGTTGTATGTAAAAGCACCAATATCAAATGTTTAGATCCAAACAAAGAAATATAGATTCATAGATTATAGAATAGGTTATAGAAAAGTAAATGAACATGCAAGTTTTATAGTGGTTCGGCAAACTCCAGCCTACGTTCACTCCAATAATCTTCTATTTATACTGTAAGATTACAAGTACAGTTGTTTCTTACCTTAGAAAAATAATGGCGGAAGAGATCAGAAGTGATGAAGGAGAACCAATCCAAAATTCCTTTTTAATGAGCCAAGTCTGTTGTATTTATAAGTGAAGACGTGCATGGATCGGGTTGAACTTTCTCCAAAAGAACCTTCAGATCCGTACGACCCGGTCCACCAACTTTTAGATCGATCACACAACATTAGAATGATCAGGGCTGATCGTTCATATGAACTTCAATAAAGCTGCGATCGATCATGGGGGTGCTTGATGAAGTAAGCTACGTCCTCTCCAAATTTCGTTCAATTCCGACGTACCGTTTGTGACATATCGCATTTTCCGTGGAGTCATAGTAAATCAAGTGCGATCGTTCCATACTTCATCCAATTGAGTTGCAATCGATCACGTAGATTCCCTATGATGTAATATACTTGCTCTCCTAATTTTGTGCAATTCCGACGTACCACTTGTGAGATATCGCATTTCCGTGAAACTATGGATCGTTTTAGCCGATTTGTACGATCGTTCCAATAACGATCAGCCTCTTTTTCGAAGATTTGGGAGTTTTGAGTTGTCATTGATTCTAGGGGTGCTCCCTGAAGTAAGATACTTGCTCTCCAAATTTCATGAAATTCTGACATACTGTTTGTGAGATATCGTATTTTCCATGAAACTATGGATTGTTCTGGTTGATTTGTACAATCGTTCCAATAACGATCGGCCTCTTTTTTCAAGATTTGGGAGTTTGTTATGCGATTGTTTTTGTGGGCTTCATTCTTCAATATATTTATGCTCTGAAAGTTTCAAGTGCATTGGCTTTGTAGGTTTTGAGAAATTGATCGATCTTCGTCGATTTACGCTGTTTTATGGATCGTTCTGGATCGATCCATATAAATTCTTCATTTGTCCATAACTCGAGCATACAAACTTCGATCGACTTGAAATTTGAAATGTAGCCTCATGGGGCCTTCTTTATCACTTTATATTGATTGCACCTTGATTGGGACCCGGTCCGAATCCACCCAACTATTGTCCATAGATCCAAATATCATCGATTTTCGAGCCTGATAACCGTCTCTCCGGGCTTCCTGCCTTGATGATCAAAAAAGCCATTTAGCCAACTTTTATAATATACTTCCTAGTCAAAAGGTGGTTTAATATTTGCATCCCAAAATATGTCTTGCGGTAGGAAGGCGCGTTTTGAATTGCTATAAATCCAAAATCCATAATCCATTGGTAGCCAAATATTCCAATCCAAAATCCAATTCGTTGCCAATCCAATTCCTTGATCTCTCTGGATCGTTAGCGAAATCCATTACTGTTCTGAGTCGATATCCAATTCCAAATCCATTCTAAATTTACTAACCAAATCTGCGATCTCTCTGGATCGTTTTATCCAAATCTGTATCCATCCAAAGCCAAATTCATTGCTGTTCGAAGCTGATATCCGAATCCATGACCTCTCCGGGTCGTTAGCCAAATCCGGGACCGCTTTGGGTCCATATCCAAATCTACGATCTCTTTGGGTATATTATAGATTCTTCGAGCTCTTGCTATACTCCACTTGCTCTCTGGAAAGAAGGGCACAATAATAAGTAGGCTGATCCTGTCGCTCTCCAACCAAGCGACCTACTTCTTGCTTTTTCTGATCCCATCTCTCCGGTCGGGACATAGTGCGATATTTGGAGTATCCTTCTTCGGCCTCGATCCCCGGTCGAGGACTTAATCCATGGGGTATCATTATCCGACCTCGATCCCCAGTCGAGGACCTAATCCATTGGGTATCCTTCTCCGGCCTCGATCCCAGTTGGGGACTTAATCCATGGACGAATCCATCCTGTCGCTCTCCGATGAAGGAACTCGCGCCTTGTGGTTATTGCCCCGTCTCTCTGGTCGGGGCTACAACCGCGACATGTGCCATTTATTACATTAATCCAGATTTAAGCATTCTATAGCCCATTTTCCAAAATATAAAATAAGAGTCCATACAACCAAAAAACTAATAAACCAAAATATTCGAAAAACCAGATTTCGTAGTAAGCAAGAAAAAACAAAATTTCACAAACCCGAGCACTACGATTCATCATCATCTCAGAGCATGCCTAGGGACCGTCCTCGATCCCGTACATGTGTAAGTGACCTAGCCATACTACAGTAGGGTTTATTACTTATTGCATGCCATCCCAATCAATTGATGACAAGTTGACAATGATGCCTTGATCTAGTGTCATTTTCATTCGAGGTGGACAATGGCCGCTCCTGTTCCACCGCCGTAGCCCGTGTCCTCACGTATTATTGCAACTGACCACTCCTCACATATTCCTCAACTATATCCTTTAAATTCCTACATTCGTTTGTATTGTGCCCATCCAGCTCATGGAATAGGCAATGCTTTCCTGATGCCCACTCGTGTTCATAGAGTTCCCTCCTTGCCGGCTTTCGATACTAAAGGCGTCCTTGAGTATCCAAATAAATACTTTCTAGAGAATTAGTTAAATCCGCATAAGAAGAGAATTTCGGTTCTCTCCATTGCCACTTCGAAACATTAATGCCACAATCCATTTTTCGTTTGCCTTTATCATTCTTGTTTACATCTCCTTATGATCCTCCACTTTGCATAGCATTCACCTTCGGTTTGTTGGCTCGTGCGTCTTCCTACCGTAGGAACCTTTCTGCTTCATGATAAAACTCCTCGAGATCCATAGGTGGATCCCGCGCCAGTGAATCCTTGAACTCTGTGCCATCAGCAATTCCAGATACAACTGCCATCAAAACCATGGATGGATCGGGAAGATCCACCGATGCCGTTGCGGCATTAAATCGTGTTAGAAAACTCCTTAGGGACTCTTAGGTCCTCTGTTTCAGTGTTGCCAAACTCATCACATTTTTTGGTCTCGAGATGTGAACCTTAAACTGCCTCATAAACCTTTCGACCAATTCCGTCCATGTGCCAATAGAACCATTTTCCAACTGCCTAGACTACAGTGCAGCTATATCCATTAAATAAAAGGGGAAGCACAATGCCATGACTTCCTCCGATGCCCCCAGTACTTCCATGTGTCGTATATACCTCATCATATGCATAATTGGATCCGACTTTCCATCATAAACTTCTAGTGTTGGTAGTTTGAATTCTTGTGGATTCCTAGCATTTCTAATATTAGGAGCAAAGGGAATTCTATTTACATTTTCCAGATCTCTGTTCACTAATCCCCTTGTCCAAGCCCATATGATCATCTCTACAAACCTTTGATTGTTATTTCCAATCTACCCTCCGAGTCCATAAGGGAATCCCGGAACCTGGTCCTCTGAATGTACCTTCGCATTCCGATCGACAACATACTGCTCAGCACTGCCCCGGTATCCTACCTGGTATCGATCTAGCATGACCCGAGGGCATGCCCCCAAGTATGGATCGATCGGCACCGGTCGTTCTGGAGCGATCGGCACCGATCATTCTGGAGCGATCGGCCACGATCGTTCTTGGTTGGTCAAGGGCCGCTCCCGGGTGTTACAATCCATCATGCATCCTCTTAGCTTTGTTTCCTTAGTCCTGATTCTGGTTTTCCTTAGCTCCTGCTGCTCCAAATCCGTGATCCATATTTCTAGCGTTTCCTTCTACTCTATTCCCTTGATTTTTGCTCCAGCTTGTCCCATCTACCTGAGGAGATTCTGGAGCATCTACTCTTGTTTCTTTAGCATCCTTTCCTGCATGGCATCCATCATTGTTTCCATCTCTTCTCTAGTGATGTAGACTGAGGTTTGATTAGCTCCTGAGGAAGCCCCCTGACTCCCTTCATGATGGCTCCTATCCGCTATCTGTCTCCTTATTGATGGTTTCACCATTGCTCTAATTCCAAGTTCTCTAGTTGATTCAGAATCTGAACTAAAAATTCATGGGGGCTAGCTTTCTCAATGAAAGCACCTAAATGTTTACTCCAAAAATGGTCACAAACACCCTGTTGTATGTGAAAGCACCAATATCCAATATTTAGATACAAATAGAGATATAAAGATTCATATATCACAAAATATATTATAGAAAAGTAAATGAACACGCAAGTTTTATAGTTGTTTGGCAAACTTTGGCCTACGTCCACTCCAATAATCTTTTATTTATACTGTAAGATTACAAGTACAATTGTTTCCTGCCTTAGAAAAATAATGGTGGAAGAGATAAGAGGTGATGAAGGAGAACCAGCCCAAAAGTCCATTGCAATAAGGCAAGTCCCCTGTATTTATAGGCAAAGACGTGCATGGATTAGGTTAAAATTTCGCTAGAAGAACCTCAAGTTCCGTACCACCCGGTCCACCAATTTTCGGATCAATCGCGCACCATTGGAATGATTAGGGGCGATCATTCATATGAGCTACAATGGAGCTGCAACCGGTCATGGGGGTGCTCCATGATGTAAGCTACTTGCTCTCCAATTTTGTGCAATTCTGACGTACCGTTTGTGAGATATCGCATTTTCCATAGATTCGAGTCGAGTTGAGTCGTAGTAAATCATCATTCCATGCTTTATCCAATTGAGCTACGATCGGTCATGTAGGTTCCCTATGATGTTGTTTGCTCAAAATTGGACAAACACCTCAAAATTTGATTTGTAGTTAAGTCTCGCTCAAGTTGATTGATTTGGAGTTTTTAATGTTTCAACACATAAAAGAATGATTTCAGCAATTGCAGAACACAATTCACAAACTCAAAGTTTGGAAAGCATATAAGGAAAGTAAACAACACAAAGTTTTATGGTGTTTCAGCCAGAATGTGCCTACATCCACTTTACATCTTATTATTCTCTCATTTTGAGTTGATTACAAGTACAAGATTGTTCGGAAAGAGTAAAAAACTTAGAGTAGCTGAAGTGATGGATTCTCAGCAGAGTTTTCACTCTTTTTCCCCAAAAGTCCGTCCCCGTTGTTGTTGAGAAGCTCCGGTATTTATTTAGTGGAGTTGGGAAGTGCGGAGAAGAATTTATAGCTTCTTGAGTTTGGTTCGGCATTTGAGTCAGGAACATTTGGTTCGGCATTTGAGTCGGGAACAGTTGGATCGATAATTGGGTCAGGAAGCTTGCCAGGACTAGTTGTCCTTCTTTTGGTTGGTTCGGTGATTCTGCCCTGGAGTACCTTATTTGCCGGATCAAACATTTGATTCGGCATGTTTGTGTACCGGACCAAATGTTTGGTCCGGTGATGGATGTGTCGTGCCGGACCAGATATTTGTTCCGACATATTAGAGAATGCCGAACCAAATATTTGGTCCGGCATATTAGAAGATACCGGACCAAATATTTGGTCTGGCATATATGAGGATGTCGGACAAAATATTTGGTCCGACATATCTGAAAATGCCAGACCAAATAGTTGGTTCGGCATATCTATGGATGCCGGACCAGATACTTGGTCCGGTATACCGTAGGATGCCGAACCAAACATCTGGTCCGGCATGTCAGCCATATGTTTGGTTCGGTAATTATATTCCCTATACTCCTGCTTGTCTTTGCTTCATTTATTCTTCGTTTTCCAGAAAACCGAGCCAACACTTGCCCTCCAAAGTATGTTGTGTAACTACACAGCATGCTTTGTTTTTGGTTCGGCGTTTAGCTTCCACCACCGAATGAAATTGTTGACCGTTCATCTTCCCCTCCTTTTCCTTTAAATACATCTTCTTCCCTTCACTCTTTTACTTCTATTTTCTCAATCAAATTTCTTCAATTCAACTAGGTCGACTACAACTAATTCAAGCTTGTTTTTTCTTGTTCGAATTTGGCTATTCTTGCACCGTCATAGCTTGAGGTTAGCTTCTCTTAACTCAATTACTGGTTGTAAGGTTCTAGGGTTTGATGTGTAGGAGAGTTTGGTGCGAGGATGGGTGACTTCGGTCTCGAATCAGTGAGGAGGCATCTCGTTTGAGCGAGCGCCGAAGGATCATGATGTTTGGATGGTTTTATCCTCCCAGTGGTAGTTGAGGTGTTTGGAGATTCGTGTTGGGAATGTGTGTGTAAATAACCACCCGCCCATTAGGTATTTGATCCAATATCTTGACCGGTTAGCTGAGTTGCTATTGGAAGAGGCACTAGTGGCAGTATTCTTGTTTTCTGGTATAATGTTGAAACTGAGAATAGATATTGTCTAGGTAAGGCCGTAGGAGGGTATGCTTTGGGTCGGAAGTTGGTGTATGGCAAATTTGGTTCGGCATTCGGCATAGGATAATGCCGGGCCAGATTTAACGAGTGCATTTTTTATGGGTATGCCGAGCCAGAAGCAGGGTCTTCCATGAGATGGCTAGGTTGGGGGTATGGATTCTGTTGGCCAAGTTTCCACCGGACCAAGACCATCAGATCACTGATGCCGAATCAAGACTAGGAAAGACCCTGCCGAACCAACTCCCTTCCCATGCCTACCGAACCAGCTATCTCCAAGACCCTGCCGAACCAACTCCCTTCCCATGCCTACCGAACCAGCTATCTCCCAGACCCTGCCGAACCAACTCCCTTCCCATGCCTACCGAACCAGCCACTCCGCTACCTGCCGAACCAAACCCAAAGTATCACTATCGAACCAGAACCAATCCCAACCACTACCGGACCAACCAATCACCGAACCATCCCTTTTCTCCGCTCTCCACCGGACCAAGGGATCACCGAACCAACGTTGCCCGGCCAGATTACATCAGGCCAGGCCCACCAACAGCTACATACATCCAAGACCCTTACCCCCAGCCTCACTCTATAAATAGAGGGGTAGAGGTACAACAATGGCAGACAAGTTTGAGAGCTCAAGCACGGATAGAACTTTCAAACAACTTTCATGTACTAGTATCAAAGCCTTGTACTTGTAATCTGAACAGTAAAGGAGAATAACATATAAAGTGGACGTAGGCATATTCTGGCCGAACCACTATAAATCTGTGTGTCTTTTACAGTTTAGTCCCTGTTTTTTTATATATTTGCATAAATCACCTAGATCACTAAAAACAACATAAAATCAATTAAATCATACGACTTGGAGGTGTTTGCCCAATTTTTGTGCAAACATTTTTGGTGCTTTCACTGAGAACGAGAAGCTCGAAGCTTCAGCTTCTCCCACTTAACCTTCTTCCTAACAGCGTCGTTCATTGCTTGGAAAACATGCATCTGAGGCAGAAAAAAGACATTAACAAAGGAAAGAACATCGCAACTAGTAGTGTTCCAGATCCAGTGGTCACAGATCAAGTAAATCGTCCCATTCCAACAGCAGTACCAAATGAAGGTCAGGCATATCCGACAACCCCTGCCACAGAACAGCCGGCAGCAATTACTAGGGCAGATCTAGACAGGGTTGTGGCTGAAGTGACTAACCGCTTCACATCCCAGCAGGAAGCCTTGGTGGACCAACTCATGTCACGCTTAAGGGATGCTGAAGAGTCCAACCGCAACACTGAATCATGGGGTGAGTCCCAGTCTGGAGGATCTCAGAGACAACAAAGATCTTCCCTCTTCGAAGGAGCTAACGACAGAAGCGGCCATGGTAGGAGCCGAGACCGAGCTCAGCCTGAAGTTAGACCTGAGGAAACGCTAGGAACCGAACCCAACGGGGGAGGTACCGGGCGGAGGTCAACTGTAGCCGAGCCTGTCGTACTGCCTAACCACGGAAACACCAGTGAACGGGGCCGAGCTAGAGTCCAGCCCGAAGTTGGACCCGAGGAAGTGCTTAGATCAGAACCTAGCAGGGGAAGATCAAGGAAAGGGCCAACTGTAGCTGACCCTAGCATGCTCCCAGAAGACCAAAGACAACCACTGGAAAATATTAGGAATGATAGACGATACCATCCCTACAGGTCATCTGGATGGAATCAATCCCACAGAGCAGAACCGAACTCATTTCTATCTGCTCCAAATTCTGATGAAAGGATGGCACGCTTGTTCAGAGAGTGCGTCCAACGGGATCAAAGAGACCGAGGAATAGGCGCTAGGGTAACCAGCCCTTTCGCCCACAATATCGAAATTGCCATCACCCCTCGAGAATGGAAAATGCCAACAAGGGAACCTTACAAAGGAACCTCTGACCCCGTTGTACACTTATAGAGATACACACAACATATGCTCATGAGTGGAGCAGCAGAAGGAGTGCTGTGCAAATGCTTTCCGCTATTCTAAGCAGATCTAGCTACCTCCTGGTTCTGCCATCTACCCCAAGGATCCATCAGCTCATGGGAGATGTTGAAAGAAAAGTTCATCAGCCAGTTTCGCATTCATGTAGAGCAGCCCAAGGATGCTTATTCCTTATCCAGTATCAAACAGAAACCTGGAGAGAAAGTGCAGCAATATCTAACCCGATTCAATGCCGCAGCGGTCGCAGTCCAAGATGCCGATGATAAGCTTATCTTAATGGCCCTCTGTAGCGGTGTGCATCCGGATACTAAATTTGCTAGAAGATTGACCAAAGAAAAACCAGCTACTTTACCCGATTTCTTCCATGAAGCTGGAAAATATATGAGACTTGAAGATGCTGCCACTGAGAGGCAGATAGGGCAACAAAATAAGGCAGCTCACGGCAACACGCCTGCTGTAGCAAAGGACGTTCGAAGAAATGATTCTAGAGACAACGCTGGGGGCAAGAAGGGAGAAAAGCACCTATATCGGCCAGGACCGAGATTTGACGCTTACACCCTGTTGAATGAAACGATCGAAAACATCTTCCTGGCCACTCAAGACGAAGTTAGATACAAACGACCCCCGCACAAGAAGGAATCAGATAACACAATTAAGTTTGGAAAATTCTACCGCTTCCACGAATCCCATTGGCATGATACCAATGAATGCCATCATCTTCGGGACTTGATTGAAGAACACATCAGAAGAAGAAGACTAGAACGCTATGTAAAAGGCCAGGATAGGACTCCAGTTCCTGCTAATGAGAACCCAAGGCTACCCTCCTTAGAAATAGGCAGAGGAAATCGCAACACCGGCGGCTCCAGTCAAGAGAAGATAATGGTCCATACCATCTCGGGAGGGCCACACATCGCCGACGGAAGCTGGGCAGAGATGGAAAGGTACGGAAAGTCACTTAGAAACAATGAAGAATGCATCAATTCCATTATAGAAGAACGCCACCTGAAGCGGATAGAGAATGATGACATCACATTCAATAGGCGTGACCTGGAGGGAAGGCAGTACCCTCACACGGATCCCATGGTTATCTCTGCCCGGCTCGGCCCAGCCGAGTTCTTCCGAATTCTAGTAGACAGTGGAAGCTTAGTGAATATCCTATTCAAGCATGCCTTTGACAAAATGAAGCTGTCATTAAAGGATGTTCTACCCTGCAATAAACCACTACACGGTTTCACAGGAAATGCGAAGATGCCCCTCGGACGACTGGACCTCTTTGTTGAAATTGGAAGTCATCCCCGCTCCGTTGTGCGGAAATAGACATTTGTGCTGATAGAAAACCACTCGGCCTACAACGCCTTCTTAGGAAGGCCAGTCTTGTCTGGCTTCCAAATTGTCCTGGCCCCATGGTGCCTGAAGATGAAATTTCCAACGGACAATGGAGTAGGGGAAGTAGAGGGAGACCAGGACATTGCTCGAGATTGCTATGTAACCGAACTTCGCAACAACCACAGGAAGGATAAAGGGAAGAGTGTAGAGATTGCCCTCTGCATAAAAAGTTTGGAAGCATAGCAACTAAAGAAAGCCCCTCATCTTCGATATACCAGCGACCCTTTCAATGAATTAGACTCCAGGGACAAAGAGGAGGAGGCCATCGCCGAGCCTGCAGAGGCTATGGAATTTGTATCTGTAGACAGACATGACTCGAGTAGACTATTGAAAGTCGGGTCCCAACTAAAACCAGAGCTGAAGGAACAACTCATTGATTTCTCCGCCACAACTTGGATGTATTTGCGTGGTCACACGCTGACATGACCGGAATCTCTCCTGACATAGCATGCCACGTACTAAACATTGATCCTACCAAGGCGCCTGTAAAATAGAAAAAGAGAAGTATGGGGGCAGAACGATCAGCAGCCCTCGCTGAAGAAGTAAAGAACCTACTTGCCAATGACTTCATACGAGAAGCCATCTACCCAGAGTGGATCGCCAACCCGGTGCTGGTAAAGAAGGCTAATGGGAAGTGGCGAACATGCATTGACTTCTCCAACTTAAATGACGCCTGCCCGAAGGATTGCTTCCCACTTCCCCGAATCGATCAGCTTGTAGACAGCACAGCCGGGCATGAACTCTTATCTTTTATGGACGCATACTCAGGATATAACCAAATTCCTATGCATGCTCCCGATCAAGACCACACTAGTTTCATCACTGACCGGGAATTGTACTGCTACAAGGTAATGCCTTTCGGACTTAAAAACGCAGGGGCCACCTATCAGCGCCTCGTCAACAAGATGTTTGCATGGCTAATAGGACAAACTATGGAAGTTTATGTGGATGACATGCTGGTAAAGTCAAGGGGAGCCGACGATCATGTAAGCCACCTGGATGAAATGTTTCAAGTACTTCGCCAATATGGAATGAAGCTGAATCCTCTAAAGTTCTCCTTCGGAGTATATCAGGAAAGTTTCTAGGATTCATCGTCCATGCCAAAGGAATTGAAGCAAACCCTGAACAAATCCGAGCTCTGAAAGATATCAGGATACCTTCTACCCGAAAGGAGATGCAAAGCCTAAATGGGAAGGTGGCCGCCCTGAGCAGATTCATCTCTAAAGCGACCGACAAATGCATCCCCTTCTTCGAAGCTCTAAAGAAAGAGAAAGGAAAATTCGAATGGACTGACGAATGCTTAACAGCTTTCCTTAACTTAATCGAACACCTCCAGAGACCACCAGTACTCTCAACTCTGAACAAAGGCGAAGAGCTATACCTATACCTTGCTGTGTCATCTCATGCTCTAAGCGCCGCATTAGTGAGAGAAGACAAACGCACGCAGCGGCCAGTATACTTTGTAAGCAAGAGGTTTACAGGGGCGGAAGCCAGATATCCTAAACTTGAGAAACTAGTGTACTGTTTACTAATCACATCACGGAAACTGCGTCACTATTTCCAGTCTCATTCCATCAGAGTTCTGACCGATCAACCACTAAGGCAAGTACTCCATCGTCCCGACACTTCTGGGCGACTACTTAAATGGTGCATTGAACTAAGTCAATACAATATCACCTACCATCCTCGCACCGCCATCAAGGGACAAGCCATGGCCGATTTCATTGCCGAATTCACTACCAACGAAGGTAAGGAGCAATCGGAAATAGCAAAAGACATCAAGTGGAATCTCTTTGTGGATGGTGCGTCAAACGAACAAGTCTCGGGGGCAGGCGTGGTAATAATCACTCCCAGGGGGAATAAGCTACACTATGCTATAAGGTTGGAATTCGCTGCCACCAACAACGATGCAGAGTACGAAGCAGTGATAGCTGGATTAGAACTTGCCTTAGAAATCGGAGCCAATTCTTTGTGTCTTCATAGCGATTCCCAACTTATTGTAAATCAAATACTAGGAGAATTCCAGGCTCGAGAAGAACGACTCATGGCATATTTAAAGAAGACCAAGTTGCTTCTCAATCGATTGGATCACTATTTAATCAAACACATCCCTCGGGAAGAGAACCAAGAGACCGACGAATTGGCGAAGCAAGCTAGCATGAGAGACGGCGCTATTTCCGGAGCAGTAGCCATCTCAAAGCAACTGACCCCAAGTTTTGAGCAAGTGAATCTGATAGCTGCAACCGAAGAAGCAACTTGGATGACTCCCATCCGAGACTACTTACAAAGTGGCACACTGCCCAACGGGCGTAACAAAGTTAAGAAAATCTTGAGGAAAGCTTCCTGCTACACAATACAAGAGGGCACCCTCTATCGGCGCGGCTTCTCTAACCCCTTATTAAGGTGTGTCACTGGAAGGGAGGCCAAGGACATCTTATCCAACATCCATCAAGGAAGCTGCGAAGATCACACTGGAGGGCAGACTTTGGCAAAAAAGATACTCCAATATGGATATTTCTGGCCCACCTTAAGCAAGGACGCCTTAGATTTCGTTAGAAAATGTGACAGATGTCAGAAATTTTCTAAGATTCCGCGGCTACCAACAACTGAGATTACTCAAATGACCAACCCTTGGCCCTTTGCAGTATGGGGAATTGACTTGACTGGCGAACTGCCAATGGGCCGAGGCGGAGCCAAATATGCTATAGTGGCAGTCGACTATTTCACCAAATGGGTGGAAGCAGAACCCCTAAATAAAGTATCTTCAGCAAAAGTTATTAACTTCTTGATCAAAAATGTTCTATGTAGGTACGGAGTCCCATTCAAAATCATATCGGACAATGGACTTCAGTTTGACAGCGAGGAGTTCGCCAACTGGTGCCAAGGGCACGGAATTCACAAAAGCTTCTCATCCGTAGCTTATCCTTAGGCAAACGGACAAGTCGAAGCCATCAACAAAATTCTCAAAACTCTAATAAAAAAGAAACTCGAAAAGTCAAAAGGCGCTTGGGTGGATGAACTTTCTACGGCACTGTGGGCCTATCGCACATCTTTCAAAACATCAACGGGGCATACTCCTTTCTCTTTGGCATACGGATCAGAGGCTATGCTCCCAGTTGAAACTATAGTGCCTTCCCACCGTAGGATCCACTATAACCTAGAAGAAAACGAAGAACTCCTCCACATGTCTTTGGATCTAATTGAAGAGAGAAGAAACGATGCAGCACTCAAAACATCAGCTCACAAGCAAAAAGTGGTAGCACAATACAACTCCAAAGTCAAGCATCGTAGCTTACAAGAGGGAGATCTTGTCCTCAAGCGAATCTTCCCGCGCCCCGGAGCACTAGATCCAATCTGGGACGGACCATATGTAATTCATAAAGATCTCCACAATGGAGCTTATATTTTGTCAACAGTGGACGGGGAGGTGTTCCAGAGGGCATGGAACATCCAACACCTTCGTCGATACTTTTCTTAACTTGTACTGCCCATATGAAGTGAATTAACGAAGAGAATCAGTGGACGTAGGCATTTTCGTGCCGAACCACTTTAAAAAACTTGTCTCTTTTTAACTTGTTCCTTTATATCTTGGCTGCTTGTTAACTTTATCCTTTTCTGTTGAACAAAATCCCATGTAATGACATTTCCATTCAAAACACATCGCGGCACGACTCCACCTGGACAAGACCTAACAGGTACTATACGAATCTATGCCCTCGCCAATGAGACACTTTTGCTCCGGCATCCCTCTGCTGCGGGTTAACTCATTGCTCGCGACGGCCCTCAAAGCCAACTGTAATGAGCCGATTATAAGCCACCAAGAAGGCTGACTATAGCCAAGGCAGCTCATTACAGCGTTCGGCTCGCCGGCAACTGTGAACCTACTTTAAGCCCCAACATAAGGTGTGGCCAGCCAGGGGTAGTTCACGGTTGATGATCGACACCCACGCAAGCCGGCCATAGTAAATCGAATAATACCCATGATTACGGGCCATAATGGCCCGGGTAGTTACTATGCGCGATCTCGGCTCCGATGCGTCTTAAGTACGGCTGTGGTAAAAAAGATTAACTCCCCGCGGAGGCGTAAGATGGGTGACATATGTCTCCAAGACCCACAGCTAGGGAAAGTGACTACAAAGCCCGTTTGCCACAACTTAATCACATCGAAGGCCTTCCGTGATTGGAAGTTTTACTATTTCTCATATTTCAATTTTATTTAAAAAACTTTTCTCCTATCCTCTATAACGATCCCTAAAGTACAGGACACATAATATGAGACATTCGCTAATGGGAGTGGGAACTCACAACGGGACACTAGGCCGCATTCCATACTCAGTCACACAAGACATTCAAAGCTGCCATCTACAAGTAAAATATGAAGGGCAGTATTTTCTTCTTTCGTGTATAAATACGTGGCTATAATTTATTCACACATCACACTAACATTGCAAGACATGAAATTGTACTTTAAGCAAGAACTTGGCGTCAAACACAATTGAATCGCAGGCATATGCATAGCTATATTTCTTATACAACATGTCAAAATAACAAAAGCATTCAAATACGACATAATCGGCTTAAGTTAAAAAATTACACGCCAAAAATAATGCTGTTTATTACAAGTGACATAATTACAACCTAAAAGTTACGTTACTATTTTGAGACTAACATATACAACAATGTTTAGTAAGCAAAAAGATATCCAGGTCAAGTCAAGGAGCCGGCTGCATCGGGGCTTTACCCTTATTCTATTGACCGCCTGTCCGATCAAGGAGAGAATTCATTAGTGATAAGCAACCAAGTTAACGGAAAGACTAAAGGGGAGGGCTTACCAGCATCTGCTCCTTGATCATCTTGATCATCATCTTCTACTTGCACACCTACCTCCTCAGCAGCAAGCAGCCGCATGCCCTCCTTCACCACCACCTTCTCCTCCTTGGTGAATTGGGCCGTAACCACATCCATTCCGAAGACCTCACCACCCTCCTTATCCGCATCAGCCTTGGCCTCCTCCAGAGCCCTGAGATAAATCCTGGCCATAACCCGGGGATAATCATCTATCCAGGATAAGTTACCCTGTTTCCAAGTACGGAAGTACATATCCTGGAGCATCTCATCCATCATCCCCTCGTTCTCCTCAAACTCCCTCATTCGGACCTTAGAAGCCAATAGCTTTGCAACGGTAGCATCCCTCTCCAATCGGTATCGCGAGCGGTCAGCCTGAAGGGATTTCCTCATCGCCTCCATCTCATCCTTTAGCTTAGTTTGAGCCAGATCCGCAGCTTCAAGCCTCCCGGATAACTCCTCTACCCGCTCGAGATCCGTTTTCCAAACCTCATCCACCGTTGCTATAGCCATGTTAATTCGTTCCTTACAGGCGGCTTCCATTTTCCACAACTTTGCCCTGCTGACCTCTTCCATAGTCTTCTTTAATTGCCTAGATGCAGCCTCATGCTGAGAAATCTGGATGGATTGATCAGACAGTTGTTTAGCCTGGTCAGAAACCATTAACCGCAGTCGAATATTGGCGCTCCTGATTTCCTCCCCAGCCTTGACCAATTGGGCATGATGTCCTATCAGCTTCTTGGTTTCCTCGGCGACCCGGTCGATGTTCGCCTTAGCTTCGTCCCCCAGAGTTACGACCCAAGTGGTAAGCAAATCAAGGTCCAGGGACTTAGCCTCGTCAAGCACTCGTACCATAGGATTGCGAGGGAGAAGGTGTTCACCAGTAACCTCGTCGAAGGAGATATCCTGAGAGGCCGGGTCCAGATCTGGATGACCCGCAAACGGATTACGAGCCAAGCCAGGATGATCTATCGAGGTAACGGTAGGATTTTCAGACGGATGCGGAGAAGGTATGAACTCAGTATCCCCCTTCGTGATATCGTGAAGAGGCTGGAGTGGGGGCTGAGGACCAGGTAAAGGTTCGAACAAGGAGCGGCTCCTCTTCTTCTTCTGAATGCCCTCTTCAATGACCCTAAGAAGAGGACGATAGCCGACTACATCCCCGGATCGGTTGGTCAGAGGCTTCGGTTTAGTAGAAGCTTTGAGGGACTTATGTTGATCAAGGCAGTGCCGAACATCTGAGGTCTTGGCTGCTTTGCCCGCTCCTAGAATGAAAACCAAGTGTCACAAGCATGCATTGAACCGTAATTCAAGAAATGTGTCAAGTTAAGAAGAGTAAAAAAGTCTGCAGAAGTAAAAAAGTCTGCGGAAGCACTCCTGGAAGATAAATTGGCGCCAGTCTCGGCCTTACCAGCTTTCTTGGGCTTCTCCGCCAAAGCCGGTCCTTCCTCCAACCCTTCGAAGGCTTGGTGGAGAGCGTCATCTGTCCACTCTTGAATCAGGCCTGCTTTCCCAGGAGGTAAAGCCCCGGTGCCATCACCGCTTTGTCCTTCGCCACCATCATCGCCGTGACGATCACCGTCACCTTCTCTACCACTTCCGCTCTCTGCCTCACCTCCTTCATCCTCGTCTCTTTCCTCCTCCACATTTTCCTCCCCCGGAACATCTGGACATGTGCTGGGGGAGGGTCCATCGGACTTCTTGAGTTTCTTCCCCCCGACAACTGGATGTATCGAGAAGGGTCTCCTTTTGCTGCTCTTCGCCGTAGCCCCTCCTTTAGCGTGGGCAGCCCTCTCCTCCGCCCTGTCTCTCTGCTTGACCACGGACTGATGTGGTAAAATAAGGTTGTGCCCCAGAAGTTTAGCGTTCCTGATCAAGTAAGAAGCCGACCTATCCCTTCCCGTAATGGCTTCTATTTCCACAGCCATCTGAACCAGGCGATCGTTCTCCACGACCGCAAAGCCACCTGTCGCTAGCAAGAAATAAAAGCACATAAGAAGAAGCATTGCAGTCAGAACGAAAATCATAAATAAGCTTCATCTTACAGCCAGAGGTGAAGCGACGGATGGAAACAGAGCCATCCTTGATGAAAAACCATTCCTTTTTGAACATGCTGAACTTCGAATATAAATCCAGGACTGGCTTGAAGGACACGGCCGACTCCAAGCTAATATACGGAGACCCCTTCTTGTAGCCTCTCATGTTGTATAGATACCGGATTTCCCGGTTGAAAGGAGGATGCCCGTATCTCCTTTGGAAGATAACAAGCAGGCTCACCAGGATGGCATAGGAGTTAGGCTGAAGCTGGAATGGAGCCACCTTCAAGTAGGTGATGAAGCTGACTATCCAAGCATTAATCGGGGGAATGGCCCCACACATACAATGGTACCTACTGTAACCGAAATATCCTTCGGGGGGATTATATGGCATCACTCCTTCCCCCGGCAACAACATGTGTGCTCTGTCGATCCCAAAAGAGCGAGAGATGACATCAAGCTGCTCATCTTTGAGGGAGTTGGGAAAACAATCAGGCGGTGAGTTCAGGAGCTCTTGAGGACCATACCCGTCTACTAGCGATCTCGGGGATGGTCCATGTCGTTCTGGTGTTGCCTGAACTGGGGGCACTATGGAGGACTGTCCTTGGTCCTTAGATTTCTTTTTGTCGGAACGGGTTTCTACTTTATGAGACATTATCTGCAACACGAGAAAGCACATTGTTAGAATGAGGAGTGTAGAAATATGAACAAACAAATACCTAACAGTCTGAAGCCTCATCCATGGTTCAAGACATAAAAAGCTCAAAGGCCATCCGACATTCGACCTGAACCAGTAGTTCAAGCATGAAGCGTCATTCGGTTGACCAAAGACTTCGAATTCGTTCGGTTGTCCAAAGGCTTCGAATTCATTCGGTCATCCTAAGACTTCGAAGCTCATTCGGTAGTCCAGAGACTTCGAGTTCATTCGGTACTTAATGTACCCCGAGTTCATTCGGTAAGTCAAGTCTTTGAGTTCATTCGGTACTTGGAATCCCCGAGTTTGTTCGGTAGTTCAAAACAAAAACTCATTCGACAGAAGAGGGCCTCACCTGGTCCGGCAGTTAAGGTCTAGTTCGATAATACGTTCGATTCAGCAAAGACAAGAGTTTGGTTCGGCTGATAAGGAATAACGAAAGCATTAGGCCCATACTTATAGGCAAATATAAATGACCGGACCAACTGGTTCGGCGATTGGGACCGGATGAGAGTGTTTAGGATTGAATGGCCTAAAAACAAAGCGCGACATATGCAGGCATATGCCCCACTTTGGGGGGCAAATGTTGGCCAAGTTTCCACCGGACCAAGACCATCAGATCACTGATGCCGAATCAAGACTAGGAAAGACCCTGCCGAACCAACTCCCTTCCCATGCCTACCGAACCAGCTATATCCAAGACCCTGCCAAACCAACTCCCTTCCCATGCCTACCGAACCAGCTATCTCCAAGACCCTGCCGAACCAACTCCCTTCCCATGCCTACCGAACCAGCCACTCCGCTACCTGCCGAACCAAACCCAAAGTATCACTACCGAACCAGAACCAATCCCAACCACTACCGGACCAACCAATCACCGAACCATCCCTTTTCTCCGCTCTCCACCGGACCAAGGGATCACCGAACCAACGTTGCCAGGCCAGATTACATCAGCCCAGGCCCACCAGCAGCTACATACATCCAAGACCCCTACCCCCAGCCTCACTCTATAAATAGAGGGGTAGGGGTACAACAATGGCAGACAAGTTTGAGAGCTCAAGCACGGATAGAACTTTCAAACAACTTTCATGTACTAGTATCAAAGCCTTGTACTTGTAATCTGAACAGTAAAGGAGAATAACATATAAAGTGGACGTAGGCATATTTTGGCCGAACCACTATAAATCTGTGTGTCTTTTACAGTTTAGTCCCTGTTTTTTTATATATTTGTATAAATCACCCAGATCACTAAAAACAACATAAAATCAACTAAATCATACAACTTGGAGGTGTTTGCCCAATTTTTGTGCAAACAGATTCAATTGCGCTAGATGATAAGAGATTCCCATGCATGTTTTAACTTCTATTTATGATTTGGACCTTCGCTTGACTTTCATTTTCTTGCATAGGAAACATGTCTTTTGGTTGTGAGCTTCGTTCCAAGTTTGCGGCTTTACAGCCTACCGGGGCTAGTCCTTCTTCTTTTAACGCTCCAGCCAATCCTCCCAGGCAACCCAGTTCTGCCTACTCTTCGGTGGAAAGCTATGCTCCTAATAAAATGCTGGTTAGGCATTTAGAGTGTTATCCCAGCATGTTGACGATAGAGAAGCTGAACCTCATAGCTACTACGTTTGGGATAGACTGTCGGGACATGATATTACTCGGTCCGGACGATAAAGCATGATTTCCCCCAGGCGGGTATATGGCATATAGCAAGTATCATTGTATGTGTGGCGCGATTCTTCCGCTTACCAATTGGATTGCCAACTTCGTGATATACTTGAAGGTCACTCCCGTGCAACTTCAACTGAATTCTTATGCTATCCTAATATGTTTATATATGATATTCAAGAAGCGGTATCAGAGACCCCCTACCCATAAGAGATCAGATATCTATATAACGTGAGGAGATATCGAAAGGGGAGTCCTTTTATCAACTTAGAGTCTGCCCATAAGTTCAAGCCTGTCCTGGATCTATATTCCAAGTTTAGTATGTTCAAGAGGGCCTATTTCTTTATATGTGACGATACCTAGCCCAACATGCTTTTACTTCTGGCTGTAAGTTATCGTATTATCTTTTCTAAGCTTTCTGTCGACTTGGCTTCTTATTGTTCCATAATTTTCAGGTTGTGTGAAGGCGACGGAGGATGACTGCTTAAAAAAGATGGCCAAGGAAATATTGGCTATCCCGAAGGCCGAGCGGGAAGCCTTATTCCTACTCCATGATGCTGCCCTCTGATTCTACAACTTGATCAGCACCAAACAGTCCTTGTACAAGATTAGGCCAAATTCTGCTGAGAGAGCAGCGGAATCCGGAGGAGATGGGGGTGACGGAGACAAAGGCAAGGGCCCAGACAAGGAGGGTGGTGTAGCCGAAGCCCCGAAGAGGCCAAGGAATAAGAAGAGCGTAGTTCGCTCTCCCCGCTCGGGGAAATCTATGCTTATTCTGGATGCTCCTTCCCTTGGCGACGAGGGAGGTTCACATTTGGAAGGTGAGAGTGAAGAGGAGGAAGGATCGGAGAGCGACTCGGAAGCAATGGAAGTGGAGGTTCATGTATCTTCGGACGTGGATATTATAAGCAGCGAGGGCTTAGGCGTGGATCCTTTAAAGAATGCTGAGGTTGTGCGAGGGTTGCCCGAGCAGTTGGAACAATCCGAGCCGGTTCCAAGGCCGACTCCTACTGCTGATCATTCCCAGGAGAACGTGGCTCCAGGTGATTTGGGTGGAATACCGCCTCTTCCAGTACAAGGTGGAGTGGGAATTAGCGAGGAGTTCGGGCTTTCCCCAGGTACTTTCGATTACTGTATGGATTTTGGGATACTTCTTGAAAACTTTTTGTTTTTTGATGGGTCCCAGCCTCCTACTGCTCCTCAATTCAATGAAGTCTGGTCACCATGTGTTCTCCTTCCTTCGAGTAGAGTCCCATCCCAGTGTATTCCCTACTTGAGTGAGACCCCGTCCCGGCCTTATGATCCAGTCTACCATAAGGGTTTGTAGTAGCTTGTAGTGTCCTAGTGTCTTGAGCTTTTTGTTTTTTATGCTTTCTCCCTTTCTTAGTTCTAATGTTGTTGCCCGTATTCCAAGGAAAAGGAGAAATCCAAGGAGGAATGAAGTATCCAGGCGGCTTGAGCAGTTCAAACGGATGAAAATGGCTTCTATTTCTTCCAAGGCGACTTTTCAGGAGGAAAAAACTGTGCAAGAGAATATTAGGGAGAACGTGTCAGACCCGGATAAGGGAGAGAGCCGTAAGTCGTCCAAGAAACACGCGAGGTCCCTGGATAAGGAAGCCACCTCCCTTGGTTCCCAAACTTCCCTCATCGTCGCCGACACTATCCGATGGGTTCTGAAGTGCACGAAGTGCCAGATGAGGTGGGAGAGGGCAACATTAATCCTTTTTTCTCGGATTATCAGCAGCCGATGCAGAATCCCTTTGAGAATCATCCTGATATAAATCCCGACTATGTGGGTCATCGTGCGACGGATCCTGACACTGAATTCCTTTTACCTTGAAATCCCTTGGTCCGGATCCTAGATGAGGCGAAGAATCTTGATTTTGCTAACTTGACAACGAGGATGGTCCAGATTATAGATGAGACCAGAAACATTGTTGATTATCAGTCCCGTTTAGCCAAAGCTAGTGAAGAAGTTGGTAGCGCTAATGTGCGGTTGCGTTTAAAGATGGAGGATCTTCGCAAGACACTCAGGGAGAAAGAGGCTAAGTTATAGGAAGTCAAAGCATCCCATGCCTCTGAGATAACGAAGGCCAAGGAAGAGGCAACGAAAGAGGCTACCGACCTATGTAAGACCTAGATTGACATGGCTATCAATTCAGTGGATGAGGCTCGGCAGAAGGATCTGGAGCGAATACGCTCCCTTAAAGTGAAGAAATCAGATAAGCCTTAGCTGAGCTGAAGGAGTCACGGGGCAAGTGGCAAAATGAGAAGGACTCATATCAGGCTAAGAACGACTGGTTGAAGGTGCAGCGTGCTTAGTTAAGGAGAGATAAAGAGCAGTACATGAATAAGGTGGTGGCTCTCCAGACCGAAGTCGATAAATCCAGCGATTTTTGCGACACGGTCAACCAGATGCTGAAGGTAACTTATTATATGTTCTGGAAACAAAGGAACCTTCAGTGGATGGATGACTACCCTCAGGTGATGGCAAGAATCAATGCTCGGCTCATCGAAGAGACGAAGGCCGTAGTCGCGTAGGAGGAAGTGGCTGTGTATGACATTGGGATGGTGAACAGCCAGTTCACAGTGGAGGAGACCATAGCTATTGCCAAGGGGTATGAGCTATTGGATTGGCGGAGGATGAAGACGATGAGGATGGCTCAAATCTTGAAGGACTTGGTGATCCGTGCCACGCCACTGCAGATATCATGTCTTTTTTGTTTTAGTTTTGCCGTTACCTATTCTGGATTGCAAAACTTACAATCCTTCATGCTTGCATTGTGCAGGAATGTCTTCGGGGCAAGCTGGGCCTTCGCAAAGGGAAAATGAGCCTTCGAAAGATATAGTTGGAGGGAGCGGGCCGGGCGGCAAGGATGTCCCCCCGCCTTGAAGAGATTTCCATTTTATTTTCTGTATGTGGTTGAGAAGGATGTATGGCTATTTAGTATTTGTATATATGGACAAAAAGCTGTGTATGTAAAGATTCCTAATGTGTAATGTTTAATTTATGTCTTTCGTTTGCTTATCTGGAATGACTTTTGCGATGTATGATTTTCATAGCCTGTTTGTGAACTGTTTACGACTTGGTTAATCGTTATCGTGTTCAAAAATGCTTAAAACCATAATCATGTTGTTATTCAAGGCCGATCGCTAACGATAACTACTCAGGTTGGTACCCGTGTCGTGAGTATTATTCGATTTATCGTTGTCGGTGTGTGTAATGTCGATCGTCAAGTGCGAACTACCCCTGGCTGCAACCACGCCTTAATCGTGGGGCTTATAATCAGTTCGCAATTGTCCGTAAGCCAAACGCTAACGATGAACTGCCTAGGCTATAAATTGTGCCTACTTCATAGCTTATGGCCGGTTCATTATTGCCGGCTTGGGGGTGCCGATCGTCTGCACTGAATTGCCAAGGCTTGTTTCGTGCCCTTTATGGTGGCTATCTTACTTCCACTGCTGTCGGCGAGTGTCTGCGATTGCTCGTGGTAGGAATAGTCATTAGATACTATAATTAAACGAAAGAACATTTAAATAAGATAAGTAATGTAAGACACAAAAATTTTATAGTGGTTCGGCCAAAATATGCCTACGTCCACTGTCTTTCTTTTATTGCTTTAGTATATGTTTCTTTACAACTCAAAAGAAGTAGCGGCGGAGATGTTGGAGATTCCATGCTTTCCCAAACACCTCTCCAGCTACTGTCGACAAGATGCAAGCTGCATTGTGAAGATCCTTGTAAATAACAAACGATCCTTCCCAAATTGGATCTAGTGCTTCAAGCCATGGGAAGACTCATTTGAGTACCAAGTCTCCTTCCTGTAGTGTTCGAGGCTTCACCTTAGAGTTGTACTGCCTTGCCACCTTCTGCCTATAGGCGGCGGCTTTTACGGCGGCGTCATTTTTTTTCCTTGATCAGGTCAAGTGACATATTCAAGAGCTCCTCGTTTTCTTTCGGATTGTAATGTATCCTGCGTGCGAGGGGATGACTGTTTCGATGGGGAGCATGGCCTCGATTTCGTATGCCAATGCGAATGGCGTGTGCCCTGTCGCGGTCTTCTAAGAAGATCAGTAGGCCCATAAAGCAGTAGGCTGTTCGTCGACCCATCACCCTTGGACTTTTCTAGCTTCTTCTTGATTAGTGTTTTCAACACCTTGTTCACTGCTTCGACTTGTCCATTTGCCTGGGGATATGCTATAGCTGAAAAGCTTTGGCCAATCCCTTGTTCATGGCAACAATTGGAGAATTCTTCACTGTCGAATTGAAGTCCGTTATCCGATATGATTTTCTACGGCACCCCATACCTGCACAGGATGTTACGTATTAGGAAGTTTATCACTTTGGTAGATGAAAATTTGTTTAAAGGATTCGCTTCCACCCATTTGGTGAAATAATCCACTGCCACTATAGCGTGTTTTGCTCCTCCCCGACCCATGGGGAGTTCCCCGATCAGATTAATTCCCCAAACGGCAAAGGGTCAGGGGTTGACCATCTGGATTAAACCGGTAGGCGGCAATCTCGGGATTTTGGCAAATCTTTGGCATTTGTCACATTTCCTAGCAAACTCAGCCGCATCCTTGTTCAGTGTGGGCCAAAAGTATCCATAACTCAGGATCTTTCTGGCTAGAGTTTGCCCTCCAGTGTGGTCACCGCAACTTCCTTGATGTATGTTGTTAAGGATATCTTTTGCTTCATTCGCGGCGACACACCTTAGTAACGGATTGGAAAAGCCGCGACGGTACAACATGCTGTTCTGGATGGTGTAGCGGGATGCCCTCCTCAAGATTCTCCTGACTTTGTTTCGATCTGCTGGTAAGGTTCCTTCTTGTAAGTATCTAATGATGGGGGTCATCCATGTCTCCTCCTTGTCTGTGATCGCTGTGATTTGCAGACACTCGAAACTCGGTGTGGATTGTCTCATGACAGGGGTTGCCCACGGCATTGGTTTGGTTCTTATGGAGAGGGCGTCCGCCTCTTGATTTTCCCCTCGTAGGATGTGTTTTATTACATAGTAGTCTAGCTCATCAAGGAGGGTTTTGGCCTTTTTGAGGTAGACGCAAGCTTTTGTCCGTGAGTCTGGAATTCTCCAAGGATCTGGTTAACAATTAGTTGTGAATCGTTGTGCATACATATTGACTTAACTCCTATTTCTTTAATGATTTCTATGCCAGCTATTATTGCCTCGTATTCAGCTTCGTTATTGGTTGCAGCAAACTCTAATCTCAGTGCATAGCTTAATTTCCTTCCTCGGGGTGTGACTATTATGACACCTGCCCTCGAGCTGAGCTCGTTTGATGCTCCATCAATGGACATATTCCATTTGACAGCTTCCTCAACCCTTGCCGCAGCCTCCTCGTCTCGCATTGTGAACTCAGTTATGAAATCAGCCAAGGCTTGTCCCTTAATTGTGGGGCGCGGGTGGTAGGTAATGTCTACTGGCTCAGCTCAATACACTATTTTAACAGTCGCCCTGACGTGCCTGGTTTATGTAGGACTTGCCTTAAAGGTTGATCCGTGAGAACTTTAATGGAGTGCGATTGAAAGTAGTGTCGTAATTTCCTGGATGCCATTAGCAGACAGTAAGCCAATTTTTTGATCTTTGGGTATCTAGCTTCTGCCCCCATGAATCTTTTGCTCATGAAGTATACCAGCCTTTGGATACGATCATCTTCTTATACTAATGCGACACTTAGCACATGGGAGGATATGGCTAGGTATAGGTATATGCTTTCTCCATTTATCGGAGTGGAGAGCACTAGAGGCTCCTATAGGTATTCTAGCAGACTCCGGAAGGCTGAGTAGCATTCATCGGTTCATTCAAATTTTCCTTTGTCCTTTTTGAGGGTTTCGAAGAACGGGATGCACTTGTCCATGGCCTTAGATATAAACCTTCTCAGAGCAGCTACCTTCCCATTTAGGCTCTGCATTTTCCTCCGCGTGGCTGGAATTTTGACGTCTTTCAAAGCTTGTACATTTTCAGGATTCGCTTCTATTCCTCTAGCGTGCACAATGAAACCTAGGAATTTACCCGAAGACACCCAAAAGAGCATTTTAGAGGATTCAGCTTCATTTGGTATTTGCGTAATATTTGGAACATCTCGTTTAAGTGGCTCAAATGATTCGTTGCTCTTCTTGATTTGACAAGCATGTCGTCAACATAGACTTCCATGGAGTGACCAATTTGCTACTCAAACATCTTATTAACTAGACGTTGATAGGTAGCGCTGGCGTTCTTAAGCCTGAAGGGCATGACCTTGTAGCAATAAAGGCCTAGATCCGTGATGAAGCTAGTATGTTCTTGATCTGGCACATGCATGGGGATCTGGTTGTATCTTGAATATGCGTCCATGAATGACAACAACTCATGTTCTGCGGTTCCGTCTGCCAGTCGATTTGGGGCAAAGGAAAATAGTCTTTGGGGCAAGCATCATTGAGGTTGGAGAAGTCAATGCAGGTCCGCCACTTCCCATTAGGCCTTTTCACTAAAACCGGGTTGGAGATCCATTTTGGGTAAATGGCTTCGCGGATAAAACTGTTGACGAGCAGGTTCTTCACCTCTTTGTCGAGAGCAGTTGATCGTTTTATCCCCATGCTTCTTTTCTTTTGTTTGATCGGGATTTTGGCTGGGTCAATATTGAGGGAATGACAAGCTACTTCTGGGGATATTCCCACCATGTCTTCATGGGTCCATGCGAATACATCAAAGTTCTTGCATAAAAATCCTATCAGCTGGATTTTTAGTTTCTGGTTCAAACGAGAACCTATCTTTAAAAGCCTTGTTTTGTTGTATTCGTCTACCATCACATGTTCCATAGCATCCACGGGCTCGACGTTGACCTCCTCCTCTTTGTCTCTGGGGTCCAACTCATTATAAGGGTCACTAGTATATTCGAGAGGAGGAGCCTTCTTTGATTGCTATGCTTCTGCAATTTTAGCGCAGAGAGCGAGCCCTACGCTTTTACCTTTTTCCTTCGTTTTGTTTTGGTGGAGTTCTGTCACGTAGCAATTGCGAGCTACGTCTTGGTCGCCTTCTACCTCTCTTATTCTGTTATCAATTGGGAATTTCATCTTCAGGCACTATGGGGCCAAAACTATCTGGAAATCTGACAATGCAGGCCTCCTTAAAAATGCGTTGTAGGCAAAGTGTCCATCTACCAACACGAATGTTTGCTTTCGGATAATGGATCAGGGGTGACTTCCTAGCTTAACAAATAAGTCAAACTGTCCAAGTGGCATTGTGGCCTCCCCCGTGAACCCATGTAAGGGCTTATTGCATGGGGATATATCTTTCATTGATAAATTCATTTTGTTGAAGGCGTGTTTGAACAAAGTATTCACTGAGCTTCCTGTATCAACTAAGATGCGGAACACCACTGCTGGGCCGATCCAGGCAGAGATAACCATGGGATCGGTATGCGGATACTGCTTTCCAATCAAATCTTCATCATTGAAGGTTATGTTGGCCCTTTCTCTCCGTTTTGTGATGCGTCCTTCAGTAATGGAATGAACATATCCTTCCCTATCTTTCAAAGACTTTCCGTACCTCTCCATCTCGGCCCAACTTCCGTCGACGGCATGCGGGCCTCCAAATATGGTATGGACAACTATCTTCTTCTGGTTGGAGCAGCTTGTACATACTCCTTCTTTGTTGTTTCCTTATGGGTGCGGCCCAGGTCCCTCGTGGACTGGAGCGGGAGAGTTGTATCTTTGCTACACGTACCGTTCCAGTTTCTTTTTTCGGATGTACTCCACAATGAGATCCCGCAAATGCTGACATTCTTCGGTGTTATGCCCATGAGACTCGTGGAAGCGACAATATTTTCTTGTTCTAATTACGGCTTCTGACTCTTTTTTATATGGAGGGCGCTTGTATTTTAATTCGTGTTGAGTAGCCATGTAAATGTTCTCCGCAGTGTCATTTACAGGAGTGTATGAATCGAATCTCGGTCCAGGTCTGTATCGTCGCTTATTGCCCTTTTCAGTTCCCAAGTTACCTTGATGGTTACTTTTTCCTTCGTTTTTTGGCTTACTCCCCTCTCCTTAGGATGGGCACTCATGTTTCCTTGGATGCTAGAACCCTCTATGGGTTGCTCGCTATATCGATGAGCCACCGCGTCTTCTAATCTCATGTATTTTCCGGCTTCATGAAAGAATTCTTGAAGAGTTAAAGACTTTTCCTTCGTCAACCTTCTTGCAAGCTTTGAATCTGGGTGGATGCCTCCGTATAGTGCCATCACTATAAGCCTTTCATCCGCGTTTTGTACTGCTGCTGCGGCAGCGTTGAAACGGGTAAGATATTGCTGTAGCGGTTCTTCGGCTTTCTGTTTTACATCTGACAAGGAATAAGCTTCTCTGGGCTGTTCCACATTGATTTAGAATTGACTTATGAATTTTTCCTTCAACATTTCCCAAGAGCTAATGGTGCCATGAGGCAGGCGACAAAACCATGTGGTTGCTAAGTCTGACAGGAACAGAAGAAAACATTTACACAACACACCCTTTGTTGCTCCATTCATGAGCATGTGCTGGGTGTAGCGCTGCAAGTGGATGATTGGGTTCGATGTGCCTTTGTAGGGATCCATTAATTGAAGCCTTTATCAAGTATTACTCTTCTGTCTAAGGTAAACTAATGACATCTTTGAGATTGACATATTTGACTTATTGCCATTGCCAACCCTTACCCAAGAACAGATTAACTTACTCTCTCTATCTGTATCTGATGAAGAAATTAAAGCTGCTCTTTTCCTTATCCCTAAAGATAGCTCTGGAGGTCCTAATGGATTCAACTCAAACTTCTTCTTAACATGGTGGCCTCTTGTTAAGGATGATTTCTTAAGGGCCATACATAATTTTTTTAGGTGTGGGAAGTTGCTTCAAAGTGTGAACTCCACCAACGTATGCCTTATCCTTAAAAATGAAAGCCCAACTTTTATCAGCCATTATAGGCCAATAAGCTATTATAACATAACTTATGAGTGAAGTTTAAAAATTCTAACCAGGAAGCTCAAGTCTATCTTGCCAACCTTAGTCTCCTTAACCAGAGTGCTTTCGTTCCAGGTAGGAACATTATAGATAACATTCACTTGACTCATGAGTTGCTATGAGGATACGAAAAAGCTTTAAGTTCTAGATCTTGCTTGAAAATTGATCTTATGAAGGCATATGGTACTACAAGTTGGAGGGCCATTTCATATGTCTTAGCCAAGATGGATTTCCCTGCTGCCTATTGTAAATTAGTGATGACCTGTATTTCCACTGCAAGTTATTCTGTTTAGGTTAGCGCCATGGTTTATGGTTACTTTAAAGGAAAATAGGGCTTAAGGTAAGGCAATCCCCTCAGTTCTTACCTCTTTCTAATCATTATGGAGATCCTTGCTACCATTCTTGAATCATAAGTACTCTTTCAAAGAAATTGACTATTATCCTAAGTGCAGAGATCCGCAGGTCACAAGCTTGTGTTATGCTAATGACCTCCTCATTTTCACTCGGCCAAATTCTCCTTCGTTGAATAATATTTTCCAAACCTTAACGTACTTTCATAGAATATCTGGACTTCAATTTAATCCTTCTATATCTTCACTGATATATAATGGCATTCATGATAATGTGCTATGCTAAATAATATATCCTTTCAATATCTCTTCTCATGGCACTGAATGCACTACCTTGGAATCCCTTTGACTACATCTAGAATAAAGAAATAGCAATGTATGAAACTCTATGAAAAAATAACATGTAAACTAGGTCAATGGAATAACAAGCTCTTATCATATGCTAGCAGGTTAACCATCGTAAACTCTATAATTTTTTCGATGCAAGTATATTACTCAAGGATCTTCCTCCTCCTAAGGAAGCTTATAAACATGATCCAACAAGCGTGTTGTCATTTCTATGGTTTGGAACTCCTTTCTCTAAGAAAACCATACCTATATCCTATTCTAAAGTTCAAAAACCTGAGAAACAAGGAGGGCTAGGTCTCATAAATATGGTTACATAGAACAAGGCTATGAATGCATTTCACCTGACCAATATTGTAAACAACAATACTTCAATGTGGAAGGTGTGGTGTCTTAGGCATTATGTAGGTAACAAAGACTTCTAGGAGCTGCAAGCCAAGCCTAATGCAAGCTGGGTATGGAAAAGATTGATTAGGCTTAAAGATGTTCTGAAACCTCACTATCAACTTGCTCTCCGCGGTGACTTAAAAGCTTCTTTTTGGACTTTTCCTTGGGCTGGAAAAGGTTTGGTTATCAAGGAAAAGCTATCTTACATGGAAATGAATCAAACTGGGATTCCTTATTACGCTAGAGCTATTGATTATATATCAGGAGACAGAGTTGTCTTGCCCTATTATAGTAGTCATAGGGTAACAGTACTCTGGTAATTGATTTCCACAGCCAAGTTTGAAATTCGAGATCATGAAGACTTATTATTAGGAGAAACGGGAAAGGTGCTAAGTATACGAAGGTTGTTTACAAGCTGCTAATTCAAGGTGACACCGATCCTTGCATACCAAAATCTAGGATAGCTCTAGCTATTCCAAACACAACTTATTCATGTGGAGAGTCCTCAAAAACGCCCTTCTTACTCAATATAAACTAGCTTATATTGGGCTCTTATCCACGCCACGTTGTTGCTTTTGTAAGTGGTCAAATGAATCAAATTATCATATTTATTTTCAATGTCAAGTTACTGCTGCTATATGGAAAGATACATCTAAACATTGCTTAGTCCAATGTGTTGCTAATTCAAATGGTGATGATTGGTATATCATTTTTTTGGCTGCGAGATGGAAGACATACAAATCCATTGTGATGCTTCTTTTTTTTGAAAGCTACTATGTTTGAAATATGGATGGAAAGAAATAATTGATTATTTTAGAGAGAAGAGATGGTCCACTCAAATGTTAACTTTTGACATTATGAAGATAATCAAGAAGAGAACCTTAGCTAGGGTAATGCTAAGCTCATATTTAACACGGATTGGGTGATATATGACAAAATCCACGCAGTTGGAATAGGATGATGTTCCTTATGTAACTTTTGTGTTTTGTTTTTCTAAATTTAAATGTTTTTCTATTTCTTTTTATTTTTTTGCTTTTGGTTTCCTTCCTCTGTATTCCTTCTAACTGCACTTTTTTATAATAAGATGGAGGTAAGGGTCCTCCTTAAAATCGTGGTTGCCTTCCAAAAAAAAATCAATTTCTCAGGTTACTAACTATTTTCAAAAATTGTCATTAAAGTTTAAAACAAATAATGAGCTAGTGTAATCATGTTTATAACATAAACATAAGCCCAAATCAACTCATACATCAGTAATTCATTTCATATAATTCCATAATTATCAATAAGCAAAAATAACACATAAATTAATTAGGAGAATCATCCCACTCACCTTGCTTTTCCATAAACCAATCTCTAATCACCAAAATACAATCCAAAGCTCTTTCGAAATTTCTAAATGAACATCCAAAATTTGATACAAGCTAATTCCTTAATGGGTTTTGTGAGGAATGGGTAGAGAGGAATTGTAGTAATTTTAATTGGAATTTAGGAATTTTATTTAGACATGATTTGGCTAATCTAGGACAAGGTGATTAAGACGAGATTAGGAAAAAAATCAGTGGACATGGATGAAATGGAATGTGAAATGAAATGTGAAATGAAACTAATGAAGAGCTTAGCTTCATATAAACTAAATTAGGGACAAGCTAGTGGGCTTAGCCCAATCCTCTTCATTTGGCATTATTCATCTCTGAAATCCATTGACTCCAAACATAGTCGAGTTTATACTCTTTTACTCACATAGAAAAAGCAAACTCAATGACGGGTGTATGGAGTTCTAATTCCTTCGTTTGTAAAAATCGAGTAAAAAAGGCATTCCGTTACTTAATGATTAAATATTTAAATTAATTATTTAAATATTCGATCGTTAAAATTGCCTGGTGTTACATCCTCCCCTCCTAAAAGAATTTCATCCTCAAAATTTCCATGGGTATGAGAAAGTAACAGGACTGACCAAACTTTTTGAATCTCAGTTTCAGAAAATCCCAACAATACCTTACCTAATGCCATCGGCATCACCAAAACTCCAAAATAAGAATGCATCACACACTAGGAAATATGTGATGACCTACGTCATCCTACATTCCAAAAAATTCATAACCTTACTCAAGAAAGCTTCTCATAAATGCCAACCAAAGCAAATAAGCATTTAAATAGCTATACATCAGCTCTCAAGTACCTAGTTGTATTATACAAAGTGGATTTTTCACAAACACAAAATTCAAACATGTATAACCTTAGCGTAATAACCGTTACTACCATAGTTATAGAAGATAATCAATTGAAGAGCAAGCTCAAGTGAGTTAGTATCAAAATATACCACGGATCCCGAGTCGCATCAAAAGGCAATGGACTCATATAGATCCCATCTCGACCCCATAGTGGGCATAAATGATATGCGATCTATTCCAGAGAGCATTCGCTATCACTCTCCGAAATATATTAAATTATGAAATTATAACTACCATACAAGCAATCAAACACATTTGACAAGCAACAATCAATCAACAATACAACAAACGGCAATCAGACAACAAGTAACGAAAATCATAGCAAGTAAGAATAACCAATAATAACTAGCACACAAATTATTAAATACGCAAGCAAGAAATTGTGAAGAATCAACCAATAGTAAAATCAGCCAATAGTAAAATCAAATAACAACAAATAACATCAAACAATAGCAAGCAAACATAAGTAGTAGCAAGCAACAGCAAGCAACAAGAAATAATATGCAAGAAGAAATAAAAAGCAATAAGCAACGATCAAATCATAGCAAGCAACAATAACAAATCAACAAGCAACAACAAGCACACAAAACAATGAAATATTTAAATGGAGTCTATACCAACATGCACGACAACCAATCAATAGTCAAACGCACATGTCAAACAATAAACTCCAATGACTCCGTTCGACATTCATAAGGAATAAATGCTAAAATGGTATGACCCCTTTCATGAATATAATACACGAAAGACCATTACACCTCCTTCTACAAAAAAGAAAACTTATACGATATGCAGGATCATCAAGTCTCGAAACTCTCGAATAAATCCAGCAATCAACGCCTTAACTCTCCTTTTCTTATGAATGGAACTCATTCTCTAGAAGATAAAATTATACTAATTAAAACATCATTAAATGAAGATCTATAGTTTCTTGGTTTTCTCAGGTTCAAACTCACCTCAAAGGCATAATGTTAATAGCGATAATATGCTAAGTGCACAACGACGCTCGCCTAAGCAAGTATCATCTCGTCACTTATATGATTATCCGAATCACCACACAACTAGTCAAGATATTCTTTCTCGAACTAACCCGCGCAATAATAATTATGCTACATTAAAATTTTATAATAACTAAAGATCATCCCAAATTACACAACGCCCATTTCAACCCTTCGTTCGCTCGTATGATTTCTTTGTTAAATTAGGATCGACCACCTAACTCCATCCGTGCAAACTTCGATCATGTTCCTTGATCCGACCATTGAAATCCCCTTGCAAGACGAAGGTCGTGCTTCAAAAATCTCTTAGTCATCCTAAGTATCTGAATCAACTGCTCATCTATCAGAGTCAAGTGAAATACCCTTACCTAATTGGTGCAAATTACTTTGAATATCTGCCCTCGAACTACCGGCTAAGAACCGACACATGAATGACCAATCTTTAGAAAATGTTCCTTTCAGCCTTTGGGATTGCTCGCATCACCTGATATTTACTAACACAAAGAAAATAATTATTACATGAATGACTCTAAGCAAATGCCTAGAAGTCACCCGTTCGATCTTTGCTCATTGCTGGACATCACTAAACCCTACCTAGATAAAAATACAAGTCACACTTTATCGACCAACCCATTCAACTTAAAAGCTCGTGCATCAAGTTCAAATGGCAAAACTCTCGGTTGCTTCACCTCGGCTTTGCAACTAAGGCGACTCATAAATATTTTAGCTCTACTAAAGAATTTACTTACCATGAAAGGTGTCAAGTTTAGCCTATCTACCGAGTAACTAGCACTGAATAAATATACCGCTCAAGTGTCCAATGGAACAAAAGTGAGTTCCTAAAAATAGAGCATACCTCACTACATAAGCTCCTTCCGTTTCTCCCTAGCCGTAAGCTTGCTAGGACCCGATAATGCCTATAAGGCACTAGTCATCGTCACTTACGCACCCTTTGAAAATGAAGGATAGTGCTACTTCAAATGATAATGCTAATCGCAATTGAAGCACTTATGCTTTGGTTTAGTTAGATGGCATTTCATAGCGAAATGACCCCCACATGCCATAGGAATGACATACTAGGCTACCTTTCTTTTTCGCATAAGCTCGATCTTCCTTGTATCATGGTCTCTGCGCTTCGGTTGGAGTTTCGGTTGCTTTCCACTTTCATTACCTCAACGGTATCTCATAGGCATTCTCACGAAGGAGAACCATCCCAATGAAATATTCGAATGTGGAGCTTAATTGGGATAAGGCTAAGCAATGGACCCCAACCAATGCTCAAGACCCAAGGAAAATCTCTTTGCCCACAACAGCGGAGTACCGACCACCTCAGACCCTAAAAACAAAAGGTTGAATTGGTTAACACTCTTTCTTGGACAAGCTATTATGCTCTAATCGATGGAATACCCAAGCCATATGCCCTTCTAGATCTTAAAAATGAATTAAGAACCAAAGCGATGCTTGAATTAATTCGAAACCCAGGCCTGCTCATGAGCTACACAAACACTGCATCCTACCCAGCCAAAGCCTCCCTTTGTCAAATGCTGAGAAATAATCTTCCCTAAGAGAACATTTGCTAGACTTATATCGACAGAAGCCTTCTCATGCATGTGTCCAAGACTGTTGTCTATAATAGTCTCCAGACTCAAATATGGCTTCCCGCTAAGGCTAAAGAAATTCAAACACTACTTCGAAGAATCTAGAGTTGGTGGACCTAGAAATACTAATGCCCAAAGGGCCACACCACTTCTGGCACTAACAGCAATTTGCTGGAATTGTTCACCGGCGATGAAACATCTTTTGCATTAATTAAATAGTCTCTGAGCTAATCAGGCATCTCAGACTTCCTATTCGCAGTCACCCGTGCACTCCATCTGCTCATAGTATTAGCTTGATGAAGATACCTTGGCAACTAGGGATAAAAATAAATCAAGTCTAGAAGACAAGCGGTGTATCCAGTATAATATAGTAGAAAACTATAAGTACGCTCTCTCTACGTATCTCCTTTCATCGGATTGATTAACTCAAACTGGTCAACTTGGTCTGATTGTTAAGCCTAAGCTTTGATACCCAATGTAACGATCCATCCCTCGGGAATAACGAAAAAGACAGATTGTCGGAGTAAAATTAGTAAAAAAACACTAAACAAAGATATCGATAAGATCTCACAACGGAATGATAACATATAATATAATGAATATACATGAACATAATAAAATAACAATGCATAGGAGACTTCACTTGTGGAAGCAACTGATAAATAATATCGGTATAGAAAGTCAATACATCAAGTCCAATAAGCACGGAGTTCTGAATAAATATCTGATACAATAGTCTCATATACAAATAAAAGGTCTGTCATGTACTACTAAAATATCAAGTATATATATCTTAAAATATCGATGTCATGCCTCTAAAGAGCTCCAGCTGCCATCTTGATAGCATATTCCAAAAGCACCTGACTGTCAAAATACTCAATCGAGAACTCGATAGTTATCATGATATAAGCAGACAAAGACAAAACGCAGGTCAGAAATAAAGCCTGTTCTAAGGGAACTATCGCAAAATACTGTAGATAAAAACTATATACAAATAGATAGGAATAACTAAATCTCAGTCGACCCTCTCCACAAATGTGGCTTAGGGGTAATCCGAACTTCCTATGAACAAGTATAGCAAACCTATCTCAAAATAGGGAATCATAACATAACCTGCTCTTTTCCTGTAATTAACGAGTCAGCACAACTTATATAATATGATTGCTACATAAAAATATAATAGGATAAAGGAAATTGCAGTATACAAGTGTAGGGGTGATGAAAGTATGATAATATAAGTCTGCACTATCCTACACACAATGATAATATCAATCAACTAATATAACACAAGCGCAACCCAATAATGGAAGAAAACTAAGTAAGGTGAATCGATACCCCTCATTACTGAAGATGAAGCTAACTACGAACATCAATCGTAATCCAATGATTAATAGAGTCAGTACACTAACGTATCCAGATGTCTATCATGATTTAATAACAAATAGAGTCAGTACATTAATGTACCCAAACATTTATCACGATTTAATAATAAATAGAGTCATTACACTAATATACCCGGACATCTATCACGATTTAATAATAAATAGAGTTAGTACACTAATGTACCCAGACTTCTAACGCGATTTAATAACAAAGAGTTAGTACACTAACATACCTAGACATCTATCATGATTTAATAACAAGTAGAGTCAGTACACTAATGTACACTGACATCTAATGCGATCAAATGATTCCCTTCGAGAGTTCAAGATATTTAGAATCAGTATCTGAATATACCATAGATTCTAAGCCACAATTATCATGTAGATCCCACCATATCCCTATAATGAGCATAAGTTATGATTTACTCTATATACTCGAAACCTAGTCCTAATAGTAAATAGAATCACCGTACCCCTGTAATGGGCATAAGTGTTCTAGGATCCCGTAGTAGATGATTTTCATCATCCTCCTCTAAGACATCAAGGTTTTTAAATAACAAATGTTCGCCTATCATCAAAAAGGGAATGAAGGTAATGTCTCACGTAATATCTATCAGGGCCACGAAGGAGCATTGATATCATATACATATATACACATCAAATATAACATCGCATAATCCAATACGCATGTCATCAATGAAGACCAATATCTTAACATCGTCTAGCATCCTCAGCTAGATCTCATGCTTCGCCTTGCATCCCACTTTCTCGAGTAACCCGAAGACCCTCCAAAGTCGTGCCAAGAGCCAAAGAAGAACCATAATAAAATGAGGAAATAAATCTGGAAGTCATTCTCAACCCAGGGGTTCGGTCGACTAAGGTATTCATTCAGTCGACTAGCCTAGTCGACTGAACCCAATAACCACCAGTCCACTGTTTGAAGCTCCCTCTTAGATTTCAATTCCACCCCAATTCAATTGACTGAATATAAATTCAATCGACTGAATATTGTTAGGTTCTGGCAACGAACATGGGCAGGGAGTAAATCTCCCGAACGGACACCGATTCATGTGTCATATCCTTCGAGACTTCGCCCTATGAGTTGCCTTGCTACTAGAGCCTGGTTCCCCCCCATCAAACTCCCATCAGAGTTCATTTGTTGACATTTTGGAAGTGGATTCCATAAGTATTCGAAAACCAGTTTTGATAGAAAAATCCACTCTTTGCACGGGTAGAGTTCAACGAGCGATTATAGCAACCCGGCTTCCTCTAACACGCCAAAACAACATACCTGGCCTAATTGCCTTATGTGTATCATATACATGTGTCAATACACTCACTCATGCACGCTTATGCACAAAAGTTCACGCAACACACATCAACTTCACAAGCCACACTTTGGACTTCACTAGAGCGATTATACGACCTAGTGTACTCTCACGTAACTTAGCGCACACGATGGTCGCTATGGCTACATGAAATGCTGACAATGAACTTGTATTAAACAATATCTATACAATCAAACAAATGCATATCTATATAAACAAACAAACACAAAACAATTTTAACAATAATACACACATCATTTTGATTGTTGTATATCTTCAAATACATGTATACGTATATTTGCCCATACTCATATATATACACATATATTCAAATAAGTAATTCATTTATTACTTAATCAAATATTACTTTACTTATTATTTATTTTCAATAAAAAGTCTAATATGGTTTCATTTATTTTATCAAATCTAAAAACTACTTTAGAAAACATATTAATAGCTTATAAATCAATTTTAAGCCTTTAAATACTTTTGCCTTATTAAAATTAAGTATACTTCATATAACCATTTTTATAGAATCTCGTTTCTATTTTATAAAGTATATACTTCATTTATAAAATCATATAACCATTTTATAAATATTAATTGAGCTTCATTTTCCATTTTATAAAATATCATATCATTTTATAAAATACCTTCTTTGCTTATAAAAATTATTCTTCCACTTAAACAATATTTTCAAATACTAATTTAGCTTCATTAACCCTCTAATCATATTAATAATAAGTGTAGAGTTCAAAACTTGCTAAATTAGCTTATTGGCTATTTTCAAAACCATTTGAATTAGTTTAATTATTACTAACTAATGACATGCACATAATTATCATATGTAATTAGTCTCTAATCTATCACATTAAATATAATCGTTCAGTTAACCTAAAATCGATTTCTTAGGCTACTAACTATTTTCAAAAATAGTTATTATGGTCTTAAATAAATAATAAGCTAATGTAATTATGTTTATAACATAAACATAAGCTCAAATGAACTCAAACGATCTCCAATTCAGTTCATATGATTTTATAATTATCAATAAGGAAAAATATGACGATTAACACATAAATTAATTATGAAAATCATCCCAATCACCTTGCTTTTCCATAAACCAATCTCCAATCACCAAAATCCACTCTAAATCTCTCTTGAAATTTTGAAATGAACATTCAAACTTCGATTCAAGCTAATTCCTTGATGTGTTTTGTAAGGAATGGGTAGAGAGGAATTGTAGTGATTTTAGTTTGAATTTATGAATTTTGTTTAGACAAGATTTAGCTAATCTAGGGCAAGGTGATTAAGAGGAGAATAGGAAAAAAATTAGAGAAGATGCATGAAATGAAATATGAAATTAAAACAAAAATGAAACTAATGAAGAGCTTAGCTACATATAAGCTAAGTAAGGGACAAGCCAATGGGCGTAGCCCAATCCTCTTCATCCGGCATTATTCATCCCCAAAATCCATCGACTCCAAACAGTTTCAAGTTTATACTCATTTTACTTGCAATCGAAAAAGCAAACTCAACCACGGGTGTGTCGAGTTATAATTCGCTCGTTTTTAAAAACCGTGTATAAGAGGCATTATGTTACTTAACGATTAAATATTTAAATTAGTCATTTAAATATTCAATGGTTAAAATTGCGGGGTGTTACATTCTACCCTCTTTAAAGAATTTCATCCTTAAAATTCTCATGAGTACAAGAAAGTAACAGGGCTGACCAAATTTCCTGAATCTCGGTTTTGGAAAATTCCAACAGTACCTTCCCTTATGCCATCAGCATCACAAAAACTCCCAAATTAGAATGTATCACACACTAGGAAATATGTGATGGCCTACATCATCCTACATTCCGAAAAATTCATATCTCACTCAAAAAATCTTCTCACTATTTAAATGCCAATCAAAGCAAATAAGCATTTAAATAGATATACATTGGCTCTCAAGTAGCTAATTATACGATACAAAGTGGATTTTGCACAAACACAGGATTCAAATATCTATAACCTTAGCGTAGTAACCGATACTACCATAGTCATACATGATAATCAATCTGAGGGTAAGCTTAAGTGAGTCGGTATCAAAATATACCACGGACTCCGAGTCACATTAAAAAGGCAATGGACTCTTATAGATCTCATCTTGACCCCATAGTGGGTATGGATGATATGCGACCTATTCCAGATAGCTATAGCTATCACTCTTTGAATCTTATCTTAAATTGTGAAATTACAACTACCATACAAGCAATCAAACACATAATACAAGAAATTATCAATCAATAGCAATCTACAACAAACAGTAATTAGACAACAAGCAACAACCAAATCATAGCAAGTACGAATAAGCAACAATAACTAACATACGAACTATTACAAATGGCAGCAAGAAATTGATAAGAATCAACCAACAGTAAAATCAGCCAATAGAAAAATCAAAGAATAACAAACAACATCAAACAATAGCAAGCAATCATAAGTAACAGCAAACAACAGCAAGCAACAAGCAATAATAACCAATAAGAAATAACAAGCAATAAGCAACAATCAAATCATACCAAGCAAGAATAACAAATCAACAAGAAACATCAAGCACACAAAATAATGAAATATTTAAAAGGAGTCTATACCAACATGCATGACAACCAATCAAGAGTCAAACGCGCATGTCAAACCATAAACTCCAATGAGCCCATTCGACGTTCAAAGGAATAAATGCCTAAATGGTTTAACCCTTTTCGTGAATATAATACAAGAAAGAACATCACATCTCCTTCTATAAAGAGGAAAACATATACGATATGCAGGATCATCGAGGCTCCAAACTCTCGAATAAATCCAACAATCAACACCTTAACTCTCCTTTTCTTTCGAATGGAACTCATTCCTAGAAGATAAAATTATACTAATTAAGTAATCATTAAATGAGGATCTACAGTTGTCTAGGTTTTCTTAGGTTCAAACTCATCTCAACCGCATAATATTAATAGGGATAATATACTAAGTGCACTACGATGCTCGCCTAGGCATGTATCATCTCGTCACTTATAAGATTATACGAATCAGTACATAACTAGTCGAGAAATCCTTCTACGAACTATCTCACTCATTAATAATTATGCTACACTAAAATTTTATAATAACTAAAGATCATCCCAAATGATGCAACGATCATTTCAACCCTTCGTTCGATCATAATGTTTCTTTATTAAATTAGGATTTGCCGCTTGACTCCGTATGTGCGAATTCTGATCAGCTTGCTTGATCGGACTACCGAAATCCCCTTGCACGACTTAGGTCATGCTTTGAAAATCTCTCAGTCATCCCAAGAATCCGATTCAAGTGCTCATCTATCAGAGTCAAGTGAAAAACTATTTCCTAACTGGTGCAAATCACCTAGAAAATTTGCCCTCGAACTACAGGCTAAGAACTGGCACGTGAATGGCCAATCTTTAGAAAATGTTCCTTTTGACCCATGGGATTACTCCCATCACCTAAGGTTTACCGACATAAAGAAAAAATTATTACATGAACAACTCTAAGCAAACGCCTAGAAGTCATCCGCTCGGTCTTTGGTCATTACTAGGCATCCACTGAACCCTGCCTAGATATAAATCCAAGTCACGTTTCATCGATCGACCCACCCAACTTGAAAGCTCACGCATCAAGTTCGAATGGTAAAACTCTCAGTCGCTTCACCTCAACTTTGCAAGGTTTTAAGTTTAGCTTATCTACCAAGTAACTAGGAACAGATAAAATAAACCGCTCAAGTGTCCGAAGGAACAAGATTTCTCGAAAAATAGAGCATACCTCACTATAGAGGCTCATTCTGTTTCTCCTGAGTCATAGGCCTACTTGGACCAGGTAATGCCTATAAGGCACAAGTCATCATCACATACACACCCTTCGAAAATATAGAACAATCCTTCTTCAAATGATTAAGTTAATCGCGATTGAAGCACTAGTGTTTCGCTTTATGTAAATGACATTTCATAGCGAAATGCCCCCTGCATGCCATAAGAGTGACATACTAGACCAGCTTTCTTTTTTGCATAAGCACGATCTTCCTTGTATCATGGTCATTTTGCCTCGGTTAGAGTTTCGGTTGCTTTCCACTTTCATTTCCTCAATGGCATCTCATGGGAATTCTCACGAAGGAGAACTATCCCATTGAAATATTCAAAAGTGGACCCTAACAAGGATAAGGCTAAGCAATGAACCCTCAACCAATGCTTAAGACCTAAGGAAAATCTCTTTGCCAACAATAGCAGAGTACGGACCATCTTAGACCCCAAAAAAATGTTGAATTGGTTAATACTCCTTCGCTGACAAGTTGTCCTGCTCAAGATGGATGGAATACTCAAGCCATATGCCCGTCTAGATCATTTAAATGAACCGAGAACCAAAGCGACGCCTGAATCAATTTTAACCCCGGTCCGCTCATTAGCTACACAAACACTGGATCCTACCCAACCAAAGCCTCCATTTCTCAAATGTCGAGAATAATCTTCGCTAGGAGATCCCTAGACTTATATTGATGGAAACCTTCTCTTGCACGTGTCCAAGACCATTCTCAGCAACAGTCTCTGGACTCAGATATTGCTGCCGTGTAAGGCTAAATAAATTCTGACACTGCTTCGAAGAGTTTAGAGGTTGTGATGTTAGAAATCCATATGCCCAAATGGTCATACCACTTCTAGCGCTAACCGCAATCTATTGAAATTTTTCACGGATGATGGAACATATTTTGTGGTAGCTAAATAGTCTCTGAACTAATCAGGCATCTTAGACTGCCTATCCCTAGTCATTCATGGACTCAGTTTGCTTATATGAATAGCCTGATGAAGATAGCTTGGAACTAGGGATAAAATTAAATCAAGTCCAGAAGACAAGCAGTGTATCCAATATAATATAGTAGAAAAATTAAAGTACGCTCTCTCTACGTATCTCCTTTCACCAGATTGATTAACTCAAACTGGACTACTTTGTCTGAGTGTTAAGCCTAAGCTCTGATACCAAATGTAACGACCCATCCTTAGAGAATATCCAAAAGACAAATTGTCGAGGTAAAAATTAGAACGAAACACTAAACAAATAAATCAATAGGATCTCAGAATGGAATGATAACATATAATATATTGAATATACATAAAGAGAATAGAATGATAATATATAAGAGGCTGCACTAGTGGAAGCAACTGATAAATAATATCAGTACAGAAAGTCAGAATACATCAACACCAAAAAGCGCAGAGTTTTAAATAAATATATGATACAACATTCTCATATACAAATAATAGATTTGTCATGTAATACTAAAATATCAAGTATATATATCTCAAAATACCGATGCCATGCCTCCAAAGAGCTCCAGTCGCCAGGCTGATAGCATATCCCAAAAGCACCTGACTCTTAAACTACTCAATTGAGTACCCGGGAGTTGTTAAGACATAAGCAGACAAAGACAAAATGTGGATCAGACATAAAGCCTGGTGTGAGGAGAACCATCTCAAAATACTATAAATCAAAACTATGTACAAATAGACAGGAACAACTAAATCACAGTCAGCCCTCTCCGCAAACGTAGCTTAGGGGTTATCCGGACTGCCCATAAACTGGTATAACATACCCTTCTCAAAATAGGGATTATACCATAATCTTCTCCTCTCCTATAATTAATGAGTTAGCACAACTAATATAATGTGACTGCCATTTAACAATATACCAGGTAAAGGAAATCGCAGTATACAAGTGCAAGGGTTATGAAAGTATGACTATATAAGTCTATAGTATGCTACACACAATGATAATATCAATCAACTAATATAACAAAAGCGCAACACAACAATGGAAGTTAACTAAGGAAGATGAATCAATAACACTCATTAAGAGGGAAGCTAACTTTGAACATTAATCATAATCCGATGATTAATAAAGTCAGTACACTAACGTGTCCAGACATCGATCAAAATTTAAAAACAAATAGAGTCAGTACACTAATGTACCCAGACATCTATCATGATTTAATAACAAATAGATTCAGTACACTAACGTACCCAAACATCTATCATGATTTAATAACAAATAGAGTCAGTATACTAATGTACCCAGACATCTAACACGATCAAATGATTCCCTTCGAGAGTTTAAGATATATAGAGTTAGTATACGAATATAACATAGACCCCAAGCCACAAGCCTTGTGTAGATCTCATCGTACCTCTATAATGAGCATAAGTTGTGATCTACTCTACATACTCGAAACCTAGTTCCAATAGTAAAGAGAATCACCATACCCCTATAATGAGCATAAGTGTTATGTGATCTATTCTAAATACCTAGGACATTTGCGAATCCTACCGTACCCCTATAATGAGCATAAGTGTTCTAGGATCCCATAGTAGATGATTTTCATCATCCTCCTTTAGGACATTAAGGATTTCAAATATCAAATGTACACCTCTAATCAAAAAAGAGAATGAAGGTAGTGCCTCACGTAATATGCTATTGGGGCCATGTGAGGAGCACCGATGTCATATACATATGTACACAACAAATATTACATCGCGTAATCCGATACGTCTATGATCAACAAAGACTGATATCCCATCATCGTCTTGCATCCTCATCTAGATCTCGTGCTTTGCCTTGCATCCTACTTTCCCGAGTAGCACGAAGACTCTCTGAAGTCGTGCTAAGAGCTAATGAAGAACCGCAATTGAATGGGGAAATAAATCCCTGAAGTTATTCTCAACACAAGGGTGCATTCAACTGAGGTATTCATTTAGTCGACTGAGCCTAGTTGACTGAACCAAATAACCCTCAGTCCACTATTTGAAGCTCCCCTTTTGATTTCAATTCCACCCTAGTTCAGTCGACTGAATATTTCCAGGTTCTGGCAATGAACCTAGGCAGGGAGTAAATCTCCTAAACGGACATTGATTCGCCTGCCATATCCTTTGAGAATTCGCCCGATGAGTTGCCTTGCTTCTAGAGCCTGCGTCCATCCCATCGGACTCCCACTGGGTTTCATTTGTTGACGTTTTGGAAGTGGATTCCATAAGTATTCGAAAACCAATTTCAATACAAAAATCTACTCTTTTTACGGGTAGAGTTTAACGGGCTATTATAGCGACCCGACTTCCTCAAACACGCCAAAACGACATATCTGACCTCCTTGCTATGTATGTGGCTTATACGTGTGTCGATACACACATCTGTGCATGCTTATGCGCACATATTCGTGCAACACACATAAACTTCACAAGCCATGCTTCAGACTTCAAAGAGCGATTACTCGACCAGGTGTACTCTCGTGCAACTTAGTGCACATGATGGTCGCTATAGCTAAAGGAAACGCCTACAATGAACTTGTATTAAATAATATATCTATACAATCAAAAAATTGCATATTTATATAAAAAAACAAACATACAATAATTTTGACTATAATACATACATCATTTTGATTGTTATATATCTTCAAATACATGTATACGTATACTTGACCATACTTATACACATAGACGTATATTTAAATAAGTAATTGATTTATTACTTAATCAAATCTTACTTTTACATGCTATTTCTTTTCAATAAAAGTCAAATATGAAATATTTTATAAAATCTGACAACTATTTTATAAAATATATTAATTGCTTATAAATCTATTTTAAGCCTTTAGATACTTAATTGCCTCATTAAAATTAACTATGCTTCATATAACCATTTTTATAGAATCTAATTTCTGTTTTATAAAATATACTTCATTTATAAAATCAGATAACCGTTTTATAAATACTAATTGAGCTTCATTTTCCATTTTATAAAATATCATATTATTTTATAAGATACCTTTTGGTTATAAAAATTATTCTTCCACTTAACTAATATTTCCCAATACTAATTTAGCTTCATTAACCCTCTAATCTCTTTAATAATAAGTGTAGAGTTCAAAACTTGCTAAATTATCTTACTAACTATTTTCAAAACCATTTGAATTAGTTTAATTATTACTAACTAATGACATTCACTTAATTATCACATGTAATTAGTCTCTTATCTATCACATTAGATATAATCATTTAATTAACCTAAAATCAATTTATTAGGTTACTAACTATTTTCAAAAATAGTTGTTAAGATTTAAAATAAATAATTAGCTAATGTAATCATGTTTATAACATAAACATAAGCACAAATCAACTCAAACAATCACCATTCATTTCGTATGATTCTATAATTATCAATAAGCAAAAATATGAAGATTAACACATAAATTATTTAGGAGAATCATCCCACTCACCTTGCTTTTTCCTAAACCAATCTCTAATAACCAAAATCCACTCTAAAGATCTCTTGAAATTTCTAAATTAACATCCAAACTTTGATTTAAGCAATTCCTTAATTGGTTTTGTCAAAAATGGATAGAGAGGAATTGTAGTGATTTTAGTTTGAATTTATAAATTTTATTTAGACAAGATTTGGCTAATCTAGGGCAAGGTGATTAAGAGGAGATTAGGAGACAATTAGAGGAGAGGGATGAAATGAAACGTGAAATGAAAAGTGAAAGGAAACTAATGAAGAGCATAGCTAAATATAAACCAAGTAAGGGGCAAGCTAGTTGACTTAGCTCAATCCTCTTCATCCCGCACTATTCATCCTCGAAAGCTATCGCTTCCAAACATAGTCATGTTTATACTCATTTACTCGTGTCAAAAAGCAAAACCGACCACTAGTGTATCGAGTTCTAATTCGCTCGTTTGTAAAAATCGAGTATAAGAGGCATTCCGTTAGTTAGTGATTAAATATTTGAATTAATCATTAATTATTCGATCGTTAAAATTATGGGGTATTAAATTCTCCTCTCCATAAAAGAGTTTCATCCCCAAAATTCCCATGAGTACAAGAAAGTAACAGGACTTACCAAACTTCCTGAATCTCAGTTTCGTAAAATTCCAATAGTACCTTCCTTTATGACATTTGCATCATGGAACTCCAAAATTAGAATGCATCACACACTAGGAAATATGCGATGACCTACGTCATCCTACATTCCCAAAAATTCATACCTCTCTCAAGAAAGCATCTCACTACTTAAATGCTAATCAAAGCAAATAAGCATCTAAATAGCTATACATTAGCTCTCAAGTACCTAATTGTACTATACAAAGAGGATTTTTCATAAACACAGAATTCAAACATGTATAACCTTAACGTAATAACCGATACTACCATAGTTATACACGATAATCAATTAGAGAGTAAGCTTAAGTGAGTCAGTGTCAAAATATACCATGGACTCCAAGTAACATCAAAAGGAAGTGGACTCATATAGATCTTATCTCGACCCCATAGTTGGCATGGATGATATGCGATCTATTCCAGAGAGCTATCTCTATCACTCTTCGAATCATATCTTAAATTGTGAAATTATAACTACCATACAAGCAGTCAAACACATAAGACAAGCAACGATTAATCAATAACAATCTATAAGAAAAAGCAATCAGACAATAAGCAATGACCAAATCATAGCTAGTAAGAATACGCAACAATAAATAGCACAAGAATTATTAAACATGCAAGCAAGTAATTGACAAGAATCAATCAACAGTAAAATCAGTCAATAGCAAAATCAAACAACATCAAACAATAGCAAGCAAATATAAGTAGCAGCAAACAACAACAACCAACAAGAAATAATGAGTAATAAGAAACAAAGCAACGACCAAATCATAACAACCAATAATAACAAATCAACAAGCAACAGTAAGCACACAAAACAATATAATATTTAAAAGGAGTCTATACCAACTTGCACGACAACCAATCGATAGTCAAACGCGCATGTCAAACCACAAACTCCAATGAGTTTTTTGACATTCAAAAGGAATAAATGCCTAAATGGTGTTACCCTTTTCATGAATATAATACATGAAAGACCATTATACCTCCTTCTATAGAAAGGAAAACTTATACGATATGCAGGATTATCGAGTCTCGAAACTCTCGAATAAAATCTAGCAATCAACGCCTTAACTCTCCTTTTCTTTTGGATGGAACTCATTCTCTAAAAGAGAAAATTGTACTAAATAAATCATCATTAAATAAAGATCTACATCTTCCAGGGTTTGCTCAGGTTCAAACTCACCTCGATCACATAATGTTAATAGGGATAATATACTAAGTGCACTACGATGCTCACCTAAGCACGTATTATATCGTCACTTATAAGATTATCCGAATCGCCATATGTTGGGCGTCTTTCCACCCGTATGTTTCCACCCTTCACCGAGCAAAACCAGTTTCCCCTCACAGCCGAACCAATCTCGTTTCCACCCACTACCGGATCAATGCTACTTCCATACATAGCCGAATCAACCCACTTCCCCTGCATAGCCGGACCAACCTCCACCGATCCAAGGCCTCACCTGACCAACCTCACCGGACCAGCCACCACCGAACCAAACCCAAAGTCTCACCACCGAACCAATCCACGTCCCTCTCATCATCGGATTAGGGTGTTGCCGAACCAACGCTGCCAGGCCAGATTACATCGGCCCAGGCCCGCCAACAGCTATATACATCCAAGACCTCTACCCCCAGCCTCACTCTATAAATAGAGGGGCAGGGGTACAACAATGGGGGACAAGTTGGAGAGATCAAGCACGGATAGAACTTTCAAACAACTTTCATATACTTGTATCAAAGCTTTGTACTTGTAATCTGAACAAGAAAGGAGAAATAATATATAAAGTGAAGGTAGGCACATTCTGGCTGAACCACTATAAATCTATGTGTCTTTTACAGTTTAGTCCCTGCTTTTTACATATTTGCATAAATCATCCAGATCACTAAAAACAACATAAAATCAACTAAATCATACGACTTGGAGGTGTTTGCCCATTTTTTGTGCAAACATTTTTAGTGCTTTCACTGAGAACGCTGAACCCCGAACTTCAGCTTCTCCCACTTAACTTTCTTCCTATCAGCGTCGCATATTACTTGGAAGACATGCCTCCCAAGCAGAAGAAAGACGTTAACAAAGGAAAAAACATCGCAACCAGCAGTCATCCAGATCCAGTGGTCACAGATCAAGTAAATCGTCCCCTTCCAGCAGCAGTACCAAATGAAGGTCAGGCAAATCCGACAACCCCTGCCACAGAACAGCCGGCAGCAATTACTAGGGCAGATCTAGACAGGGTTATGGCTGAAGTGACTAACCGCTTCACATCCCAGCAGGAAGCCTTGGTGGACCAACTCATGTCATGCTTAAGGGATGCTGAAGAGTCCAACCGCAACACTGAATCATTGGGTGAGTCCCAGTCTGGAGGATCTCAGAGACAACAAAGATCTTCCTTCTTCGAAGGAGCTAACGATAGAAGCGGCCATGGTAGGAGTCGAGACCGAGCTCAGCCCGAAGTTAGACCTGAGGAAACGCTTGGAACCGAACCCAACGGGGGAGGTACCGGGCGGAGGTCAACTATAGCCGAGCCTGTCGTACTGCCTAACCACGGGAACACCAATGAATGGGGCCGAGCTAGAGTCCAGCCCGAAGTTGGACCCGAGGAAGTGCTTAGATCAGAACCCAGCAGGGGAAGATCAAGGCAAGGGCCAACTGTAGCTGGCCCTAGCATGCTCCCAGAAGACCAAAGACAGCCACTGGAAAATATCAGGACTGATAGACGATACCATCCCTACAGGTCATCTGGACGGAATCAATCCCACAGAGCAGAGCCAAACTCATTTCTATCTGCTCCAAATTCTGATGAAAGGATGGCACGCTTGTTCAGAGAGTGCGTCCAACGGGATCAAAGAGATCGAGCGATAGGCGCTAGGGTAACCAGCCCCTTCGCCCGCAATATCGAAATTGCCATCACCCCCCGAGAATGGAAAATACCAACAATGGAACCTTACAAAGGAACCTCCGACCCCGTTGTACACTTACAAAGATACACACAGCATATTCTCATGAGTGGAGCAACAGAGGGAGTACTGTGCAAATGCTTTCCACTATTCTTAGCAGATCTAGCTACCTCCTGGTTCTGTCATCTACCCCAAGGATCCATCAGCTCGTGGGAGATGCTGAAAGAAAAGTTTATCAGCCAGTTCGGCATTCATGTGGAACAACCCAAGGACGCTTATTCCTTATCCAGTATCAAATAGAAACCTGGAGAGAAGCTGCTGCAATATCTAACCCGATTCAATGCCGCAGCGGCCGCAGTCCAAGATGTCGATGAGAAGCTTATCTTAATGGCCCTTTGTAATGGTGTGCATCCGGATACTAAATTTGCTAGAAGATTGACAAAAGAAAAACCAGCTACTTTACCCAATTTCTTCCATGAAGCCGGGAAATATATGAGGCTTGAAGACGCTGCCACTGAGGGGCAGTCAGGGCAACAAAATAAGGCAGCTCATGGCAACACGCCCGCTATAGCAAAGGACGTCCGAAGAAATGATTTCAGAGATAATGCTGGGGGCAAGAAGGGAGAAAAGCGCCTATATCGGCCAAGACCGAGATTCGACACTTACACTCCTTTGAATGAAACCATCGAAAACATCTTCCTTGCCACCCAAGCCGAAGTTAGATACAAACGCCCACCATACAAGAAGGAATCAGATGACACACTTAAATCTGGAAAGTTTTGCCGCTTCCACGAATCTCATGGGCATGATACCAATGAATGCCATCATCTCCGGGACTTGATTGAAGAACACATCAGAAGGAAGAGACTGGAACGCTACGTAAAAGGTCAGAACAGGACTCCAGCTCTTGCCAATGAGAACCCAAGGCTACCCTCCCCAGAGATAGGCAGAGGAAATCGCAACACTAGTGGTTCCAGTCAAGAGAAGATAGTGGTCCATACCATCTCGGGAGGACCACACATTGCCGACAGAAGCTGGGCAGAGATGGAAAGATACAGAAAGTCACTTAGAAACAATGAAGACTGCGTTAATTCTTTTATAGAAGAATGCCACCCGAAGAGAAATGGGAGTGATGACATCACATTCAGTAGGCGTGACCTAGAGGGAAGGCAGTACCCTCACATGGATCCCATGGTTATCTCTGCCCGGCTCGGTCCAGCCGAAGTGTTCCGGATTCTGGTAGACACTGGAAGCTTAGTAAATATCCTATTCAAGCACGCATTCGACAAAATGAAACTGTCAATAAAGGATGTTTCTCCCTGCATTAAACCACTACACGGTTTCACTGGAGATGCGAAGATGCCCCTCGGGCAACTGGACCTCTTTGTTGAAATAGGAAGTCATCCCCGCTCCGTTGTGCGGAAACAGACATTTGTGCTGATAGAAAACCACTCGGCCTACAACGCCTTCTTAGGAAGGCCAGCCTTGTTTGACTTCCAAATTGTCCTGGCCCCATGGTGCCTAAAGATGAAATTTCCAATGGACAATGGAGTAGGGGAAGTAGAGGGAGACCAGGACATTGCTCGAGACTACTATGTAACTGAACTTCGCAACAACCACATGAAGGATAAAGGGAAGAGTGTAGAGATTGCCCTCTGCACAAAAAGTTTGGAAGCATAGCAACTAAAGAAAGCCCCTCCTCTTCGATATACCAGCGACCCTTTCAATGAATTAGACCCCAGGGACAAAGAGGAGTAGGGCACCGCCGAGCTGCAGAGGCTATGGAATTTGTATCTGTAGACCGACATGACTCGAGTAGACTATTGAAAGTCGGGTCCCAACTAAAACCAGAGCTGAAGGAACAACTCATTGATTTCTCCGCCACAACTTGGATGTATTTGCGTGGTCACACGCTGACATGACCGGAATCTCCCCTGACATAGCATGCCACGTACTAAACATTGATCCTACCAGGGCGCCAGTAAAATAGAAAAAGAGAAGTATGGGGGCAGAACGATCAGCAGCCCTCGATGAAGAAGTAAGGAACCTACTTGCCAACGACTTCATACGAGAGGCCATCTACCCAGAGTGGATCGCCAACCCGGTGCTGGTAAAGAAGGCTAATGGGAAGTGGCGAACATGCATTGATTTCTCCAACTTAAATGACGCATGCCCGAAGGATTGCTTCCCACTTCCCCGAATCGATCAGCTTGTGGACAGCACAGCCGGGCACGAACTCTTATCTTTTATGGACGCATACTCAGGATATAACCAAATTCCTATGCATGCTCCCGATCAAGACCACACTAGTTTCATCACTGACCGGGGATTGTACTGCTACAAGGTAATGCCTTTCGGACTTAAAAACGCAGGGGCCACCTATCAGCGCCTCGTCAACAAGATGTTTGCAGGGCTAATAGGACAAACTATGGAAGTTTATGTGGATGACATGCTGGTAAAGTCAAGGGGAGCCGACGATCATGTAAGCCACCTGGATGAAATGTTTCAAGTACTTCGCCAATATGGAATGAAGCTGAATCCTCTAAAGTGCTCCTTCGGAGTATATCAGGAAAGTTTCAAGGATTCATCGTCCATGCCAGAGGAATTGAAGCAAACCCTGAACAAATCCGAGCTCTGAAAGATATCAGGATACCTTCTACCCGAAAGGAGATGCAAAGCCTAAATGGGAAGGTGGCCGCCCTGAGCAGATTCATCTCTAAAGCGACCGACAAATGCATCCCCTTCTTCGAAGCTCTAAAGAAAGAGAAAGGAAAATTCGAATGGACTGACGAATGCTTAACAGCTTTCCTTAACTTAATCGAACACCTCAAGAGACCACCAGTACTCTCAACTTTGAACAAAGGCGAAGAGCTATACCTATACCTTGCTGTGTCATCTCATGCTCTAAGCACCGCATTGGTTAGAGAAGACGAACGCACGCAGCGGCCAGTATACTTTGTAAGCAAGAGGTTTACAGGGGCGGAAGCCAGATATCCTAAACTTGAGAAACTAGCGTACTGTTTGCTAATCATATCACGGAAACTGCGTCACTACTTCCAGTCCCATTCCATCAGAGTTCTGACCGATCAACCACTGAGGCAGGTACTCCATCGTCCCGACACTTCTGGGTGACTACTTAAATGGTGCATTGAACTAAGTCAATATGAGATCACCTACCACCCTCGCACCGCCATCAAGGGACAAGCAATGGCCGATTTCATTACCGAATTCACTACCAACGAAGGTAAGGAGCAATCGGAAATAGCAGAAGACATCAAGTGAAATCTCTTTGTGGATGGTGCGTCAAACGAACAAGGCTCGAGGGCAGGTGTGGTAATAATCACTCCCCGTGGAAATAAGCTACACTATGCTATAAGGTTGGAATTCGCTGCCACCAACAATGATGCAGAGTATGAAGCAGTGATAGCTGGATTGGAACTTGCCTTAGAAATCGAAGCCAATTCTTTGTGTCTTTATAGCGATTCTCAACTTATTGTAAATCAAATACTAAGAGAATTCCAGGCTCGAGAAGAACGACTCATGGCATATTTAAAGAAGACCAAGTTGCTTCTCAATCGATTGGATCGCTATTTAATCAAACACATCCCTCGGGAAGAGAACCAAGAGGCCGACGAATTAGCGAAGCAAGCTAGCATGAGAAACGGTGCTATCTCCGGAGCAGTAGCCATCTCAAAGCAACTGACCCCAAGTTTTGAGCAAGTGAATCTGATAGCTGCAACCGAAGAAGCAACTTGGATGACTCCCATCCGAGACTACTTACAAAGTGGCACACTACCCAACGGGCGTAACGAAGTCAAGAAAATCTTGAGGAAATCTTCCCGCTACACAATACAAGAGGACATCCTCTATCGGCGCGGTTTCTCTAACCCTTTATTAAGGTGTGTCGCTGGAAGAGAAGCCAAGGAAATCTTATCCAACATCCATCAAGGAAGCTGCGGAGATCACACTGGAGGGCAGACTTTGGCAAAAAAGATACTCCGATATGGATATTTTTGGCCCACCTTAAGCAAGGACGCCTTAGATTTCGTCAGAAAATGTGATAGATGTCAGAAGTTTGCTAAGATTCCGCGGCTACCAACAACTGAGATTACTCAAATGACCAGCCCTTGGCCCTTTGCAGTATGGGGAATTGACTTGATTGGCGAACTGCCAATGGGCCCAGGCGGGGCCAAATATGCTATAGTGGCAGTCGACTATTTCACCAAATGGGTGGAAGCAGAACCCCAAAATAAAGTATCTTCAGCAAAAGTTATTAACTTTTTGATCAAAAATGTTCTGTGCAGGTACGGAGTCCCATTCAAAATCATATCGGACAATGGACTTCAGTTTGACAGCGAGGAGTTCGCCAACTGGTGCCAAGAGCACGGAATTCACAAAAGCTTCTCATCCGTAGCTTATCCCCAGGCAAACGGACAAGTCGAAGCCGTCAACAAAATTCTCAAAACTCTAATAAAAAAGAAACTCGAAAAGTCAAAAGGCGCTTGGGTGGATGAACTTCCTACGGCACTGTGGGCCTATCGCACATCCTTCAGAACATCAACGGGGCATACTCCTTTCTCTTTGGCATACGGATCGGAGGCTATGCTCCCAGTTGAAACTATAGTGCCTTCCCACCGTAGGATCCACTATAACCCAGAAGAGAACGAAGAACTCCTCCACATGTCTTTGGACCTAATTGAAGAGAGAAGAAACGATGCAGCACTCAAAACATCAGCTCACAAGCAAAAAGTGGCAGCACAATACAACTCCAAAGTCAAGCATCGTAGCTTACAAAAAGGTGATCTTGTCCTCAAGCGAATCTTCTCGTGCCCCGGAGCGCTAGATCCAATCTGGGACGGACTATATGTAATTCATAAAGATCTCCACAATGGAGCTTATATTTTGTCAACAGTGGACGAGGAGGTGTTCCAGAGGGCATGGAACATCCAACACCTTCGTCGATACTTTTCTTAACTTGTACTGCCCATATAAAGTGAATTAACAAAGAGAATCAGTGGACGTAGGCATTTTCGTGCCAAACCACTTTAAAAACCTTGTCTCTTTTTCTTTACTTGTTCCTTTATATCTTGGCTGCTTGTTAACTTCATCCTTTTCTGTTGAACAAAATCCTGTGCAAATAGCATTTTCATTCAGGGCGCTCCACAGCGCGACTTCTCTGGACAAGACCTAACAGGTACTATACGAATCTATGCCCTCGCCAATGAGACACTTTTGCTCCGGCATCCCTCTACTGCGGGTTAACTCATTGCTCGCGACGGACCTCAAAGCCAACTGTAATGAGCCGATTATAAACCACCAAGAAGGCCGACTATAGCCAAGGCAGCTCATTACGGCGTTTGGCTCATCGGCAACTGTGAACCTACTTTAAGCCCCAACATAAGGTGTGGCCAGCCTGGGGTAGTTCACGGTTGACGATCGGCACCCACACTAGCCGGCCATAGTAAATCGAATAATACCCACGATTACGGGCCATAATGGCCCGGGTAGTTACTGTGCGCGATCTCGGCTCCGATGCGTCTTAAGTACGGCTATGGTAAAAAAGATTAACTCCCTGCGGAGGCGTAAGATGGGTGACAAATGTCTCCAAGACCCACAGCTAGGGAAAGTGACTACAAAGCCCGTTTGCCACGAACTTAAGCACATCGAAGGCCTTCCGTGATTGGAAGTTTTACTATTTCTCATATTTCAATTTTATTTAAAAAAACTTTCCTCCTATCCTCTATAACGATCCCTAAAGTACAGGACACAGAATAGGAGACATTCGCTAATGGGAGTGGGAACTCACAACTGGACACTCGGCAGCATTCCATACTTGGTCACGCAAGACATTCAAAGCCGCCATCTTCAACTAAAAAATGAAGGGCGGTACTTTCTTCTTTTACATAGCTATTCACACATCACATTAACATTGCAAGATATGAAATTGTACTTTAAGCAAGAACTTGGCGTCAAACACAATTAAATTGCAGGCATATGCATAGCTATATTTCTTATACAAAATGTCAAAATAACAAAAGCATTCAAATACGACAGAATCAGCCAAAGTTAAAAATTACACGTCAAGAATAATGTTGTTTATTACAAGTAGCATAATTACAACCTAGAGGTTACATTACTGTTTTGGGACTAACATATACAACGATGTCAAGTCCATAGAAAGATATCCAGGTCAAGTCAAGGAGCCGGCTGCATCGGAGCTTTGCCCGTGTCCTGTTGCCCACCTGTCCGATCAAAGAAAGAATTCATTAGTGATAAGCAACCAAGTTAACGGAAAGACTAGGAGGGAAGACTTACCAACGCCTACTTCCTGACCATCCTGATCATCATCCTCTACTTGCACACCTGCCTCCTCAGCGGCAAGCAGCCGCATACCCTCCTTCACCGCCACCTTCTCCTCCTTGGTAAACTGGGCAGTGACCACATCCATTCTGAAGACCACGCCACCCTCTTTATCCGCATCAGCCCTAGCCTCATCCAGAGCCCTGAGATAAATCCTGGCCATAACTCGGGGATAATCATCCATCCAGGATAAGTTACCATGTTTCCAAGTGCGGAAATACATGTCCTGGAGCATCTCATCCATCATCCTCTCGTTTTCCTCAAGCTCCCTCATTCGGGCCTCAGAAGCACGCAGCTTTGCAACGGCAGCATCCCTCTCCGATCGATATCGTGAGCGGTCAGCCTGAAGGGATATCCTCATCGCCTCCATCTCCTCCTTCAACCTAGACTGAGCAAGCTCCACGGCCTCGAGTCTCCCCGATAATTCCTGTACCCACTCGAGGTCCGCTTGTCGAACCTCATCCACCGTCGCAATGGCCATGTCAATCTGCTCCTTGTAGGTGGCCTCCATTTTTCGCAACTCTGCCCGGCTGGCCTCTACCATAGTCTTCTTCAGTTGCCTGGATGCGGCCTCATGCTGAGAAATTTGAATGGCTTGATCGGCAAGTTGCTTAGCCTGGTCGGAAACCATTAACCGTAACCAAATGTTCGCACTCCCAATTTCCTCCCCGGCCTTAACTAGTCGGGCATGATGCCCCATCAATTTCCTGGTCTCCTCGGCAACCCGGTCGATGTTCGCCTTAGCTTCATCTCCCAGAGTTACAACCCGGGTGGTAAGCAAATCAAGGTCCAAGGACTTAGCTTCGTCAAGCACCCGTACCATAGGATTACAAGGGAGAAGGTGCTCACCAGTAGCCTCATCGAAGGAGATGTCATGAGAGGCCGGGTCCAGGTCTAGATGACCCACAAACGGATTACGAACCAAGCCAGGGTGATCTATCGGGGTGAAGGATGGATTCTCAGACGGATGTGGGGAAGGCATAAACTCAGTATCATCCTCTGTAATATCGTGAATAGGCTGGAGTGGGGCCGGAGGACCAGGAAGAGATTCAAACGAAGATCGACTCCTCTTCCTCTTTTGTATATCTTCTTCAATAACTCCAAGAAGAGGATGATAGCCGACTACGTCTCCAGGGTGGCTAGTAGGAGGCTTCGGTTTGGCAGAAGCTTTGAGGAGTTTGTATTGTTCAAGCCTGTGCCGAAGATCTGAGGTCTTGGCTATTTTTCCCGCTCTTGGAATGAAAAACCAAGTGTCATCAGCATGCATTGAGCCATCCTACAAGAATTAAAAAGAACAAAGAAAAATTCACCTTGAATCGCAGAAGTTGTCCCAGTAGAAGCACTCCCGGAAGATAAATCGGCGCCGGTCCCGGCCTTATCAGCTTTCTTGGGTTTCTCCGCCAAGGCCGGACCTTCCTCCAACTCTTCAAAGGCTTGGCGGAGAGCATCATCCATCCGCTCATGGATCACGCCTGCCTGCCCAGGAGGCAAAGCCCTGGTGCCATCACCGCCCTATCCTTCGCCACCATCATTGCCATGACGATCACGGTCACCTTCTCTACCACTTCCACTCTCTGCCTCATCTCCTTCATCCTCGCCTTTTTCCCCCTCCACATTTTCCTCCTCCTGAACATCTGGATGTGTCCTGGGAGAGGGTCCATCGGACTTCTTGAGTTTCTTCCCCCCGGCGACTGGATGTATCGAGAAGGGTCTCCTTTTGCTGCTCTTCGCCGTGGCCCCTCCTGTAGCTTTGGCAGCCCTCTCCTCCACCGTATCTCTCTGCTTGACCACAGACTGATGTGGTAGAATAAGGCTGTGCCCCAGAAGTGTAGCGTTCCTGATCAGGTAAGACCCCAACCTATCCCTTCCCGTAATGGCTTCTATTTTCACAGCCATCTAAACCAGGCGATCGTTCTCCACGACCGCAAAACCACCTGTCGCTAGCAAGAAATAAAAGCACATGAGAAGAAGCATTGCAGTCAGAACGGAAATCATAAATGAGCTTCAACTTACAGCCAAAGGTGAAGCGACGAATAGAGACAGAGTCATCCTTGACGAAAAACCATTCTTTCTTGAACATACTGAACTTCGAATATAAGTCCAGGACCGGCTTGAAAGATACGGCTGATTGCAAGCTGATGTATGGAGACCCCTTCTTATAGCCTCTCAGATTGTACAAATACCGGATCTCCCGGTTGGACGGAGAATGCCCGTATCTCCTCTGGAAAATGACAAACAGGCTCACCAGGATGGCGTAGGAGTTAGGCTGAAGCTGAAATGGAGCCACCTTCAAGTAGGTGAGGAAGCTGAATATCCAAGCATTGATCGGGGGAATGGCCCCACACATACAATGGTACCTACTATAGGCGAAATATCCTTCGGGGGGATTATATGGCATCACTCCTTCCCCCGGCAATAGCATACGCGCTTTGTCAATCCCAAAGGAGCGAGAAATAACGTCAAGCTGCTCGCCTTTGAGAGAGCTAGGGAAACAGTCAGGAGGTGAGTTCAGAAGCTCCTGAGGGCCATACCCATCTACTAGTGACCTCGGGGTGGGCCCATGACGTCCCAGTCCTGACTGAGCTGGGGGCACTACGAAAGGATCTTCTCTATCCTGGGATTTCTTCTTTTCTGATCGGGTTTCAACTTTATGAGACATTATCTGCAAAACAAAAACAAGTACGCCGTAAGGATGTATAGATATAAAACGAGCAAGAGTTTCACTCACAACTCGGCGCTCAAGTTCGTTCGGTAAAACAAAGCTTTCACGTTCATTCGGTATTAAGTCCATTCAATACCAAAAGTTTTCAAGTTCATTCGGTTCGTTCGGAAAAACAAAGAAATTCGACCTAAAAAGTCATTCGGCAGAAGAGAACTCACCTGGTCCGGCAGCTAAGATTAGATCAGCACAATAGTTGATTCGGCGCTCCAATTGATTCGGCGGATCAAAATTTGATTCGGCTATTTTGATCGGTAAGGAACGACGAAGGCATGAGGCTCCTACTTATAGAGGAAAGTTGGATAGCCGGACTCGCCGGTTCGGTTCTCGGGCCGAATATGGTTGACCAAATGTACAAAGCGCGACATATACGAGCATACGCCCCACTTTAGGGGGCAAATGTTGGGTGTCTTTCCACCCGTATGTTTCCACCCTTCACCGAGCCAAACCAGTTTCCCCTCACAGCCGAACCAATCTCGTTTCCGCCCACTACCGAATCAATGCTACTTCCATACATAGCCGAATCAACCCACTTCCCCTGCATAGCCGAACCAACCTCCACCGATCCAAGGCCTCACCGGACCAACCTCATCGGACCAGCCACCACCGAACCAAACCCAAAGTCTCACCACCGAACCAATCCACGTCCCTCTCATCATCGGATCAGGGTGTTGCCGAACCAACGCTGCCAGGCCAGTTTACATCGGCCCAGGCCCGCCAACAGCTATATACATCCAAGACCCCTACCCCCAGCCTCACTCTATAAATAGAGGGGCAGGGGTACAACAATGGGGGACAAGTTGGAGAGCTCAAGCACGGATAGAACTTTCAAACAACTTTCATATACTTGTATCAAAGCTTTGTACTTGTAATCTGAACAAGAAAGGAGAAATAATATATAAAGTGGTCATAGGCACATTCTGGCTGAACCACTATAAATCTGTGTGTCTTTTACAGTTTAGTCTCTGCTTTTTACATATTTACATAAATCATCCAGATCACTAAAAACAACATAAAATCAACTAAATCATACGACTTGGAGGTGTTTGCCCATTTTTTGTGCAAACATTTTTTCATTGCTCGCGACGGCCCTCAAAGCCAACTGCATTGAGCCGATTATAAGCCACCAAGAAGGCCGACTATAGCCAAGGCAGCTCATTATGGCGTTCAGCTCGCCGGCAACTGTGAACCTACTTTAAGCCCCAACATAAGGTGTGGCCAGCCAAGGGTAGTTCACGGTTGACGATCGGCACCCACGCTAGCCGGCCACAGTAAATATCCTATTCAATGGCGTAGGAGTTAGGCTGAAGCTGAAATGGAGCCACCTTCAAGTAGGTGAGAAAGCTGAGTATCCAAGCATTGATCGGGGGAATGGCCCCACACATACAATGGTACCTACTATAGGCGAAATATCCTTCGGGGGGATTATATGGCATCACTCCTTCCCCCGGCAATAGCATACGCGCTTTGTCAATCCCAAAGGAGCGAGAAATAACGTCAAGCTGCTCGCCTTTGAGAGAGCTAGGGAAACAGTCAGGAGGTGAGTTCAGAAGCTCCTGAGGGCCATACCCATCTACTAGTGACCTCGGGGTGGGCCCATGACGTCCCAGTCCTGATTGAGCTGGGGGCACTACGAAAGGATCTTCTCTATCCTGGGATTTCTTCTTTTCTGATCGGGTTTCAACTTTATGAGACATTATCTGCAAAACAAAAACAAGTACGCCGTAAGGATGTATAGATATAAAACGAGCAAGAGTTTCACTCACAACTCGGCGCTCAAGTTCGTTCGGTAAAACAAAGCTTTCACGTTCATTCGGTATTAAGTCCATTCAATACCAAAAGTTTTCAAGTTCATTCGGTTCGTTCGGAAAAACAAAGAAATTCGACCTAAAAAGTCATTCGGCAGAAGAGAACTCACCTGGTCCGGCAGCTAAGATTAGATCAGCACAATAGTTGATTCGGCGCTCCAATTGATTCGGCGGATCAAAATTTGATTCGGCTATTTTGATCGGTAAGGAACGACGAAGGCATGGGGCTCCTACTTATAGAGGAAAGTTGGATAGCCGGACTCGCCGGTTCGGTTCTCGGGCCGAATATGGTTGACCAAATGTACAAAGCGCGGCATATACGAGCATACGCCCCACTTTGGGGGGCAAATGTTGGGTGTCTTTCCACCCGTATGTTTCCACCCTTCATCGAGCCAAACCAGTTTCCCCTCACAGCCGAACCAATCTCGTTTCCGCCCACTACCGGATCAATGCTACTTCCATACATAGCAAATCAACCCACTTCCCCTGCATAGCCGGACCAACCTCCACCGATCCAAGGCCTCACCGGACCAACCTCACCGGACCAGCCACCACCGAACCAAACCCAAAGTCTCACCACCGAACCAATCCACGTCCCTCTCATCATCGGATCAGGGTGTTGCCGAACCAACGCTGCCAGGCCAGATTACATCGGCCCAGGCCCGCCAACAGCTATATACATCCAAGACCCCTACCCCCAGCCTCACTCTATAAATAGAGGGGCAAGGGTACAACAATGGGGGACAAGTTGGAGAGCTCAAGCACGGATAGAACTTTCAAACAACTTTCATATACTTGTATCAAAGCTTTGTACTTGTAATCTGAACAAGAAAGGAGAAATAATATATAAAGTGGACGTAGGCACATTCTGGCTGAACCACTATAAATATATGTGTCTTTTACAGTTTAGTCCCTGCTTTTTACATATTTGCATAAATCATCCAGATCACTAAAAACAACATAAAATCAACTAAATCATACGACTTGGAGGTGTTTGCCCATTTTTTGTGCAAACACCATACAACTAGTCAAGAAATCCTTCCCCGAACTATCCCATGCAATAATAATTATGATACACTAAAATTTTATAATAACTATAGTTTATCCTAAATGACACGACGCCCATTTCAACCTTTTGTTTGCTCATAAGGTTTCTTTGTTATTAGGACCAACCACTTGACTCCATCCCTATGAACTCGATCCGGTTCCTTGATCCGACTACCGAAATCCCCTTGCACGACTAAGGTCGTGTTACGAAAATCTCTCAATCATTCCAAGAATCCGACCCAAGTGCTCATCTATCAAAGTCAAGTAAAAACCACTTCCGTAACAGGTACAAATCACCTAGAAAATCTACCCTTGAAATACAGGCTAAGAACCAGCACGTGAATGGAGCTATCTTTAGAAAATTTTCCTTTCGACCTATAGGATTACCCCCATCACCTAAGGTTTACTAACACAAAGAAAACAATTATTACATGAACGACTCTAAGAAAACACCTAGAGGTCATCTGCTTGGTCACTACTTATTATTGGGCATCCACTGAACCCTACCCTATATATAAATCCAAGTCACGCTTCATCGTCCAACCCACTGAACATGGAAGCTCGTGCGTTAAGTTTGAATAGTAAAACTCTCGATCGCTTCACCTCAGCTTTGCAATGAAGGTGACTCATATAAGGTTTGTCTCCACCAAAGAATTTACTTACCATGAAAGGTGTCAAGTTTAGCCTATCTACCAAGTAACTAGCAATAAATAAAATATACCGCTAAAGTGTCCAAAGGAAAAGAAGTGAGTTCCCAAAAAATAGAGCATACCTCACTATATATTATCTTTCCGTTTCTCCAAAGCCATAGGCCTGCTAGGACATGGTAATGCCTATAAGGCACAAGTCATAGTCATTTACACACCCTTCGAAAATGTAGGACGGTCCTTTTTATAATGAACAAGCTAATCACAGTTGAAGCACTTATGCTTCTGTTAACCCGATAAATAGTTCAACACCCTAGAGTATGGTGTGAAAGCACCGACCTTGTTAGAACATAGCAAATATAGTAGAAAATTGTAGAAAAATAAATAAGACAGAGAGATTTTTATAGTGGTTCGGTTGTTAACTAAGCCTACGTCAACTTTATCGCTTTGATTATTGGTTTGATCTACCCTGAATGAGATTATAAGGGATTTGAGAGAGAACAAGTCACAAGTACAAGGGTTAGACTGATTCTAAGTCCTAGAATTGCCTAGTGTAGCTGCCTTGGTGACTATGGTGTAGAGGAAAGAGTTGAACAAGGGACAAAGCTTTCGATGGTGAGGGAAGAACCAGATCCTTTCTTGGTTGCACTATGGTTTGTATTTATAGAGGAAGCAATCAAATTGGATGAGAAGCTCACTTCTAGAGAAGTCCAGGTACTGACCCGAGATAACACAACAAATGTCGTGATAACCCGAGTTAAGGTTTAGACTCGGTACTGAGTCAAGCCCTTGACTCTGGGCTGAGTATAATCCCTAACCAAATCTTGGGTAATTCCTTTTGTACCGAGCTCCTTACTTCATTTATATTCCCTCCATGTAATTTCATAGGTTATCGATGAGTTTTGATTATCATTCTTCTATAACTCGTATTATCCTGCAGTTTGGACCGTCATGTCTTCATTTCTTATGATTGGCTTACTAGAACTCTACGAAACTTCTTGAACATGCTTAGGAAGACTCGGGGACCACTTGCTATCAATATGAGGATGCCATAATTTGACATTTAGACTTGGTACCAAGTTAAGGGGCCTGACTTGGGTCGAGTAAGCTACATAGCTTATTTTTGGCTTATACTTCCTTGAGCCTTGCCTCTTGTCCTTCTGAGTATCTCTGCCAAGTTTCAAGTTGTTCTGTTCTTGTTTCAACGTTCTAATCCCTTATGATTTCTACTTGGTTCAAAACCCATTTAACATTTACTCCCCAGAGTATACTTTTGTTATAAACAAAGTATGCTTTGGAATGAGGTCAGTCTTGATCTGTTTTCTTGTCAGCTTTAGTTAATCTTTGGATTCTGTCTCGAGACATTGTTTTCAAGTGGTTAGCTTTTGATTAGCTATATGTTCTGATTTCAATTTGGATTTCAATTCTCTGTACTAACGATTCAATCTTCACTCTGAAATTTACATAAGGCATTAAGCCTATATATAGGTCTATTATGGTGAGTTAGAGCTGACCCGGGTTGGAATTATAAACTCGGTACCGAGTTTAGACCCTAATTCGTCCCGAGTTAGTGACTTAAGAAAATTTTGAGTAAAATTTTCTTTTACTTATACTCCTTTACTTATCCTAACTCTTCACTTGCTTCATTTCCTTCAAGCAGACTTTGCTTCTCGTCCCAACCGATCCATGCCCTAGCTCCATCATCGTTCAACCTCCAGCCTTGCCACCAAGCTCCGTCGCCTCCATGTGCATCTCGCCATCACCTGATAAGGTCACCGCCACTTATGCCAACGTTTGGAAGACCCGGACTCGACTCAATACAAACCCTAGATTGAGTTTATTCCTTACTAAGATTTGAAGGTTGGCGATGGTGATTCACACTTGAGTAGTGAAAGAGATTATTATTTGCTTTAGTCCGTGGCAATTTTGAGATGGAGATGGTTGAATTCGAACACAAATTGTAGCAGTGTAGTTAGGGTTTGTACACTCATTAGATGCATAACATGAGAGATGAACAAGCTTCCTAGTTTGGACCATCTTTATTCACTGAATTAAGTAAAGCTAGATCGTCAAATTGGTTTTGATACGACGATTCATCTTAGATTTCGACATATCAGATAGCTCCATCACTTTGCATTTTTGCATATCCAGTGCCTCTGAAAAGAAAGAATTTTTGAATAACGAATCCACTATCAATTGTCGATCAATAACGGGTAAGTACAAAAAAGTTATTTCAAGGGACGAACAGATATTTATTCAATACGAGTGAGCTATTTACATGGGATGGCCCATTCGTAGTGTTCAGTACACTGGACTCATTCCATATAGATAACACACTCCACTTGCCCTAGTCAACCCTTAGAATCTGATTGGTCAGCACACGCCGACTTCCTTTGGATTTCAAGTGTTAACTGCATGAGAATTCTTATTAGAAATAAAGCGTACCTGATCGAAATCAACGAGTTTTATTGTCTAGAATGACGTGCCATTCAACACGTCGCAAGTCTGTTGATGCAGCATCCATGCCTTCAGAAGCTGAGTCAACAACTGCCCTAGTCTCTCCATCTATTCATGTAGGGCCAAGTCAACCTATGACTTCTGATTTCTATAGCCTGCTAATTCCAATAGGACCTGTACTTGATCAGTTGCCTCCTGGGTTGAGAATTCTAACTGATCCTCTAAAGCAAGCGCCTTCAATCCTAACAGCTAAAGTGCTTGGAAATATATGCATCCAGCACGACATCCTCAAGGGTAACGTTTATCTGCCAACTCGAGCCAAATTTGCACATAATCCTCCTGAAGGCTGCTTGTAACCGATACATGAGTTTGAGTGGTGTTGTGCCACCGTTCAATCGGTTCTTGTCTGCAGTGCTTCAAGTATTGGAATTGGCACCATTCCAAATCCACCCTAATAGTTATGCGCTCCTAACCTCCATATACATCTTATTTATGACCAGGCTTGGGTGACCCTCTAGGTTAAATGAGCTCATATATCTCCTACACTTCAAGAGGAAGCATGACTGTCCGTCCTTCATTATTATAGACGCCTAGAGGGATTTAAGTAGATAAAAGATCTCCACAACAAACATTAGGCTTTCAAAAATGAGTTTTTCTTTATTCGATGTCCAGAGGGCTTCAATCGGTTCTGACTATCAGGGGATAAGGCCTGATTCCTTGGCTCTTGACACTCCAAATGATTCTCCAATTTCATAACCCTACGTATGTTTTATTATAGTCATCCCAAAGATGAAAAGCAACGACGAGCTTGATGAAATGCTTGAAACCTTTGAAGCTATGAGAGCTTTTAAGTGCACAATATAATTCCTTTGGACGAATGAGAACCTTCGACGGTTCAACTTCCTTCATCTTGATAGATTTGTTGTGGATGATGAGTCGTCAACATTGAGCAGCCCTAGGAGGCACACTTGTTCTCTTGCCTATGCTCATGACTCTAATGAGGAGGCTCAAGAAGAAGTAGCTGGTCCGTCAGAGTAAGCATAGCCCGAAGAGATTCTTAGAGCTGATATAGACTTACCCACTGGAGCGGACATTATGGGCGATAGGGACGAGGCCTATAGGATGTCTTTGATCCCCGAGGAAGAAGACAAAACGTTTCATAGGAGAGATAGGAAATAGCTTATGGTTGAGGAAGGAGAGGAAGAGGGTTTAGATGGTGATGATAGTGACTTTCACATCTTTAAAGAGAGAGATGAACCTTTCGATGAGTCACCGAAGACGAACCCAGATCTTCCTAAGCTGCCTTCTCCAGACTCGTTAACTACTGAGGCATTAAGCCCCGAACTCTCGATTTCTCCTCCTCAAGAAAAACCTGCTATCGAGACCCCACTGCCTACCGAAGGTCAGGCTATCGGGAACCTTATTGGAGATATATCTACTTTCGATTTCATGAGAGATGTCGCCGTCAATGTAGATGAACATAGGGATATCTCCATTACAAAATAATAACTGAGATCGGCTCAGAAATTGACATTTTCTCAAGCGCATTTGTGATTAGTACTGAAAAGACACCGACCCTTAAACCTTGTCGATACAGTTGGTAGAGTATATAAGGGTCATCGGTACTACACACTTCACTTTAGGACTACAGACACACATCTCTGCATCGCGTTAAGTTCCTAAGTTCGAGAATTATCTTCGTTCTTATTTTCATTTTAGGTGCCATAGGACGTGGGTAATACCAACAGTTACATCAAGACACCAGCTCCCGCAATTGAAAAACTTATGATCTGGCTTATAACCCTCCTCGTGAAAGGAATGAGGAGAGAAGAAAAGAAAGGATGATGAGCTCTTCACTTGGAGCGAGAGTGCGAGAGGGGAGAGAAGAGAAAAGGAGATGATGCAATAATGCCCCCGCCGACATACACAAGTGCCACGAGACTTTCGTGACCTCCACGGGCCCTTATTATCAATTACTTCTCCCCATACCAATTCTCGATTTATTGAAATGCCAACAATTTCATCTTCTCAAGTAAGAACCGTTGCATGGCCCCTACTTCTTACAAACGAACTGAGAAATTTGTGCTTTTGCCGAGCCCACCCATGCTTCAAGCTACCTTTCCAAATATGTTCTTGAAGGGAGTCAAGTTTGATAAGAAAATAAAGCCCCTTAACAGGGCTACTTCTCTCAGCAATCTAGAGACAGTCTATAAAGACTTGGAAGCTGGGTGTGATATGCAGCATTTAGCAAAAGGCCTTTCAGATATAAATCACGTTAACTATCATGAGATTCTCTCGCTTGAGGACAAAAGCGAAGACCATGCTAAGGCGGTTAAAGATCGTGATGATGAGATAGTCCAGTTGAAGACCGAGAGAGACGTAGCCCTAAAAGGAAAGGCTGCTAACAACAAGTTGTTAACCGAGGCAAACCGGGTTCATGATAGAGCCATTACCGTGGTAAAGTATCAACCTAAAGATGCTCATGTTGAATCCGGGAAGCAGAAAGAGAAGTTTATTGAGGCAGAAAACACTGTTATATCTCAGAACCGAACTATTGCTGGTCATGCTACTGTCATCGCTGAACAAGCCCGTGAGCTTACTCGTCTTCATGAGGAGAATGCGCGGCTGGTTAGAGAGAAAGAACAGGCTGCCTTTACCAAGCTAGATGAAAAGATTGACCATTTGGTGAAAAAATCTAAGTTTACAGAACTTCGGGCAGAGTATGACGACGCGATAAGCAAAATGGATGCGATGGCTAGGTAATAACTATCCCTGGACTCTTACCGTGGTTTAGGAGGAGGTATTGGTCAGGTCTGAAAAGGACATGGATACGCGCTTTGAGTGGGAACTAAAGGCTTCTTACCTTAGCTCCGAGGACATAGAATTCTCGACCGCCAGTGGAGAGATCCTTAGAGAAGAGGGGCAGAAGGAAGCCGCCGATGCTGCAGCTAAAACTTTTACAGGCCCAAGCTCTTTAGGTCAACACCAAACACTTGTTGCTACTTCTTTAGAGCAAACTGCATCCATTCCAACATCCTCAGCTATTATTTCTGAAGCTACTCATGCCCATGCAACTCTCATAGCCTTTGGTGAGCCATGCCCTTTTCCAGCTATAGTGCGACCTTCAGAGATGGGGACTGGTGGTGAAGCCTTCGAGATTGAAGTTCATGACCAAACCCTGGCTCAGGTTTTTTTTCGTCTCTCCAATGCTCCAAGCACTTCGATTTACTCTGGAATCCTTTTCTAAATTTTGCACCTCTCATTCCCAACTTGTTGGTCAGTCAACTCTCCTGCCTCCTCTTCCTACCGTATAGGGTTCAGGACCTACTGCTATTTTCACTACTTCCACCGCTGTTTCTATAGCGGCTTCTGGCATTGTTCCTGTCTTCATCTCTAGGCATGGACCCAATTCCAAACAGATAAAGGGGCTATAAAACTTAGAGGACATCTCCGCATCTGTGGATGAGGAGGTGGTGATCACCAATGAATCGAGACTAACAAACAAGACTACTATGGAAGTTAGACTAGAGGAGGAAAGAAAGGGACTACAAATGAAATAGGAAAGAGATGAGCAGAAGTGCAAGACTCCCGCTACCATCACATTGAAGGTGCCGAAGGAGGGGAGTGTGGCTACCGGAGGTCAGAGGAGTTCGGCCCCTTTGCAGGAGGAGAGACCGACAAGAATAGCAGGAAGAAGCTCCAAATTCGCCTAGGCAGGGGTAGTAACAATGGAGGGAAAGGCGGAAACAAATCGGGATGAGCTCGAGCACTGGTGGAGCAGGGTACTCGTTGTCTTTTTTTTGTTTTTGTGGTGTCAGAGTACATACAAGTATAGAATCTATACTTAGCGTCCTTTTCCTTTTGTTGTAGCTTCGGTAACATTTGTACTTTTTATTTTTGATGTCCGAAACTGACCGATATTGTATGGGTACGACCCTTGCTGTTTGATATTATGCATGAAATGATATAAGTAATGAAAAGACCAGCATTTCCATTGTAATCTCTTCTATATACTTTATATTCTTTGTGTGGTGCCTATTTATATACCACTGTGTATGTACATAATATGATTTCTTGTCTCACAATTTCCATATTATATACTATTGTACTATGTGATGTGATGTGTTTATTTACCGCAATTCCATGCATGTAAATGGTGTAAGTAGTGTAACTTACAGTTGTCCAGTGTACTACTTTACTTAGCTCTGTTGTGGTTGCCAAAATTCTCTGTTCGGCATAACAGAACTGTGGAGTGATTTTCATTCTGACCAAGTGTTAGTGTGTTGTATGCCCCCAATCCATAGGGTTGATTACTCCGAACACCCGACATGAGACCAGATGCTCTGGGAAGCTCTCTGCTTGCCCCCAATCCACGATGTACTGTAGCTCCCATCTCCAGAAACTTGAATGCTCGATTCTAATCACCCTGTATTTTGATTGCGATTAATTCTCTCCAAGATCGGTACCCAGGATTTATCCACGCATCAATCTCTATTTCAAGAGACCAATGGATAACTCAATCCCTTGGATTCTCTTTTGACTTCACCTATCTCCGAGCAATGTCAAGTTTTAAAAGGTGGGGATTGATTTGTACCAATCCTGCAACTGATGAATTTTCCCATTGCTACCGAAGCAATGTCGGTACTAGGAGAATTTGAGGGACAGATGATGTTACTAGGGTAACATTCAAAGTGCACTTGAACGCGATTTGATCGGTTCAAGTAAAAAAGGAATGGATGCTTACATGGACGTGGTTCCATCAGTCCAAGGAGTGAAGAAATGGAGTGCACTTGAACGCAGTTCCATTAGTTTAAGTGGCAAAAGAATGGATGCTTACTTGGAGGCGGTTCCATTGGTCCAAGAAGCGAAGAAATGGAGCACACTTGAATGCAGTTCCATCAATTTAAATGGCAAAAGAATGGATGCTTACATAGACGCGGTTCCATCGGTCCAAGAAGCGAGGCGCGACTTATGGATGCACATGAGTGTTGGTCCTTCCCGATGTTGTCGTAGCAACATCAGTTCTTAAAAGGCTGGGATCAATTTTCCCTATCGCTCTGGCGGTTTGAGTCAATTTGATACCATCGACTCAACGAGTTGCTTACAGGAATGCAGTTCCATTTGTTCAAGAAGCGAAATGACTTTACTGAAAAAATAAAGGGAAAGGCAAATCCTGCCTATTTACAATGCCCCTAGTATCCCTGGGTGGATTATTTGCGAAAATAGGAAATTCATAGATAAGTACTAAATAAAATAACACCGCAGCGAGTCACTGTTCCAAGCAAGAAGAATCGAAATTCCATCGACCATTGTGAGCTCGATTGTTCTATCTCCAAGTTTCTAGCCGATAATATAGGATCCTTCCCAATTTAGGCCAAGTGCCCTGTACCAAGGAAGATTCGTTTCGCGATGAGATCTCTAACTTTGAAGGTACAAATTTTGGTGTTAAAGTGACATGCCACTCGCTTTTGGTGAGCAGCGGTCCTTAGCTCAACTTCTTCCTGGTTCACATCGATCTGATCCAATGACTCAAGTAAAAGCTACTCATTTTCACCTTGATTCAAGTGTCCTCTCTGATGAGAGGGGACTTCTAGTTCCACTGCGATCATCGCTTCTGAACTGTATGCCAAGGCAAATGCAAGTGCCCGGTCAAAGTTTTGCGAGTCATCCTGTAGGCCCATAGTGTGAGCGAAAGTTCATCAAACCAATTCTCTTTCCCTTTTGTAAGCCGTTTCTAGGTGGTGGATTTGATGATTTTATTGACTGACTCGACTAACCCATTTTCCAACGGGTGTGCTACTATAGAAAGACTCTTTTCGATCTGGAAACATTTGCAGTAATCCTTGAATTCAGCACTCTCAAAATGATTCCCATTATCCGTGATGATTTTCTACGGTACTCCAAACCTGCAAATAATTTTTTTAGTAACAAAGTTAATTACTTTCTTTGTAGTAATGAGGCAAGCGGCTCTACTTTAGCTCATTTAGTAAAGTAATCAACTACAACTATAGCGTATTTGGCTCCTTTTTATTGGAAGAACACCGATTAAATTGATTCCCTAGATTGCGAATGGCCAAAGGCTGACGATTTGTGTAAGTTTTGATGATGGGGTTCTTGGGATTTTAGCAAATCTCTGGCACTGATCACAATGCCTCACGTTGTCCGTTGCATCTCGGTTGATTGCTAGTCAGAAATATCCATAATGGAGAACCTGCTTTGCTAGTGTCTAGCCCCTGGTATGGTCACCACAGCTTCCTTCATGAACTTCTCAGAGGATCCTCTTGGCTTCACCACCGGATACACATTTGAGCAAGGGGGTAGAGAATCCTCTCCAGTAGAGCACTCCATCTTGAATTATGAACCGCGGGGCCTTTCGAAGAAGTTTCATTTGCTCATTCTGGTCTCTAGGAGTGTCCCTCTAAGGAGATAGCCCTTGATTATGGTTATCATGATTCCTCTTCTTCTATGGTTTTCATAATCAAATCAACATCCATCTGACCTGTGCTATGAGCCGTCAGTACTTCGATTGGAACCAATCCCATCGATTGCACTTCTCCAGAACTGGCTAGCTTAGCTAAGTAATCAGCCTTCACATTCTACTCTCTGGGAATATGGGTTGTGGTATAGTGTTCAACGTCGCTTATAAATTCCCATGCTTTTGACAGGTAAGGTGTGAGATTCGCTTCCGTAGCCTAGTAATCTCATTTTACTTGACAAACGACTAGCTGAGAGTCGTTGTATATATGCTCAACCTTTATTCCCAATTCTTTTATGATTTTCAACCCTGCTTTTAACACGTCGTACTCCACCTCGTTGTTAGTAGCAGGAAATTCCAACCTTAGAGCATAGCAAACCAGTCATCCTTCGGGAGTCTTGAGAACAACTCCCCCCTTAAGCAGAATTCATTTGACGCGACATCAACAAACAATTTCCATTGTGACACCACTTCCATAATATATTCTCCTTCACCGTCCCGTATCGTTAATTCGACGCTGAAATACGCCAATGCTTGTCCATTGATTTCCCTTCTGGGGTAATAAGTGATGTCATATTGACTCAACTAAATATTCCATTTAAGAAGTCGTCTTGACGTTTCTAGAGGTATAGTACTTGTTTCAAGGGTTGGTCTGTTAATACTTTGATTGGGTTAGCTTAGAAATATGGTCGTAACTTTCTTGATGCGATCAGCAGGTAATATGCTAGTTTTTCCAACTTTGGATAGTTTTTCTCGGCTCTAGTGAGTCACTTGCTAATTTAGTAAACGGGCCGTTAGATCCTAGCTTCTTCGCGTATGAGTGCTATGCTCAGAGCATGAGTTGACACTACTTGGTAGATGAATAGGTTCTCCATCTACCAGTTTAGATAGAACCTGTAGGGTCTCCAAATATTGCAATACTTCCTCAAAAGCGGTTTGATAGGCCTGATTCCATTCAAAAAATTTCTTACCCTTCTTCAATGTGCCGAAGAAAGATATACACTTGTCCATTGCTTTGGAAATGAATCGGATCAACGCTGCGACCATTCCATTTAGAATTTGCAACTCCTTTTTTATTGTGGGAGCGGTGACATTTTGCAAGGTGGTAATTTGCTCGGGATTAGCCTCAATGCCTTTAGCATTCACAAGGAAACCTAGAAATTTCCCATAAACCACACTGAAAGAGTATTTCAATGGGTTATGCTTCATTCCATACTTTCAAAGAATCTCAAACATCTCCGAGAGGTTATCCAAATGATTTCTTGACACATGTGATTTAACTAGCATGTTGTCCATGTAGACTTCCATTGCTCGTCCAATCTGATCCTTGAACATTGTGTTCACTAACCGTTGATAAGTTCCCCCGGTGTTTTTCATGCCGAATGGAATTACTCGGTAACAATATAATTCGAGGTTGGTGATGAAGCTGGTGTTCTTCTGATTGGGTTCGTGCATCATAATCCGGATATATACTGAGTAGGCATCCGTAAAAGAGAGTAGTTCATGCCCTGCAGTTCCATCCACAAGCTGATCAATTCTTAGTAGTGGGAAGCTATCCTTTGGGCAAGCTTTGTTTAGGTCTGAGTAGTCAACACAAGTTCACCACTTCCCATTTGACTTTTTAACCAGAACTGGATTTGATACCCACTCAGGATAAGTCACATTGCGGATGAAGTCGTTAGCCAACAGCTTATCCACTTCCTCATTCAGTGCAGCAGATCGCTTCGAACCTAGACTGCATCTCTTCTGCCTCATTAGAGTGAACTGGGGATCAGTATTGAGTGTGTGAATATATCCATGCAAACATGTCCAGGTTGGCATGAAGAAATTTGATCAATTATTGTTGCATTTTGATCCCAAGTTGGGACTCTATTTTTAATACTCGAGTTGGGTCATCCATATCGATAGGAACTTATGCCATAATCTCTACCACTGCTGCCCATTCCTCCCCTGAACTTTTCTTCCTAGTTTCCAAAGCCTTGTTGAAACGGCTATGGTCCTCGAGCCAGGGCGGTTTTGTAATTGCAATGTTGACAGTTCGCGAATGTGTAGAGACTTCACCACATTCTTTCCCTTTTCCTTTAGTTTCGATTCGCGTAATTTAGTGACATAACATTCTCTAGCAATGTTTTGGTCTCCTTTAACACCCCTAATTTAAATATCATTATTCAGGAGATTTAATTAGATAAATTAAATAGAATAATGTAGAGACTAGAGTGATAAGGGAATTGATATTTGAGATCTAATTAGGGTCGTGCCTTAACTAAATGGTTTATAAGAATGATTTATAAGTTAAATACTTAAGAGAATAGGGCAAGGGTAATATGGGAATAGTTGAACCCCATAACCCCTAAAACCCTTACAACCTTTTCATTCTCATTACTTACAAAACAAAAACAAAAGAAAACTAGGTCGGCCATATTCCTAAGAGAAGAGGAGCTCAAAAATCAATTAAAGGCTAAGAATCAAGCTAGGAAGATTAAAGTGAAGAACAAATCTTAAGATCCTTATCCAAACAAGGTGAATAATGATCTGAACCATCTCATATAAGTCATTTTGATTGTATTAATTTGGGTTTAAGGTTTAAAACCATATGATTGGATGAATGATAATATGCTTTGATTTATATACCATGTTATAATTTAAACAAGGATTTTTGTGGGATAATAATTCAATTATAAGGTTAAAATCATGCAAATTGATTTCCAAATGCCATAATGTTTGAATATATTATGTAAAACATTATTTTGGAGATGGCTTTAAATTTTCATAATATTCAAGGTATGGATAATTTATTATGAATTTTTGATGAAAAGAAATGGTTAATTTTGGACCTAAATTATTTAAGGCAATTAAGTAATGTTTTCGGGTCAACAATTTATATATGTTAGAAAACATATTAAAAGTGAATAATTGTGATATTTTAGGGATTTTTCCTAAGTGTTTTACTATGGTTATTAAATTATTTAAGTTAGAGACTTAAATGTTTTAAATGTTTTGTTAAGGGGAAGGGTATATTTGTTAAAATGATTTAATTTGTTAATTGTGGAATTCGACAGCCTTTTTAGAAAAGAATTCTGATAAAGAATTGGCAACCAATTATGTTTTGACAAATTGGGAAAGTTAGATAAAAAGGAATTACTTTGAAAGGTATAAAATCAATTTTGTTTCGAATTACAACTTCGCCACTTCCATTTGCTTGCTTCTGGCACCATACTTCCGTTAATGACCTTTCGCACCCATTCGAGACCAATGCACATGGTATCAAGCAATTGATATGTTGTGTATTGAAGAAAGGCGGAAGGGACTATGTCTAAGGCATGCTTTCAAAGTGGATGAAGCCATTTTTATAAGATTTCAAATCAACCCAACTTGCCTTTGTTTTTAAAGAGGCTTTCGAAAGAGTTGCCGCATTTTGAAACTGCTCAATACATAGCTGCCCCATTCATACCTTTCGAATCAGTCAGAGGCCGCTTTATTTATAGTGTTCGAAAGGGAAGCTTTCATCCTTTTAAATTTTAAAGCCGCTTCCTCAATTCTTTCGAAAGGGTTGTTTTAGTCACTTTTAATAAGAGTTTCGGAGGCAGTGGTTTCGAAAGGTTGGTTTCGAAGCCATCCTCTTCATCAATCCTTTTACTTGAGATCAATGCTTTCGAAAGTGATACTTTCGCTTCTATTCTCTTTGACCCAGTAGTTATATTTACTGTTAAACCCAATGATTTTGAAAGAGATACTTTCAAATGGTTTCGAAGCTATGCTTCCATAAATTCTTACTTCAACTAAATGCCTTCGAAAGGTATATTTTAAGTGTTTCGAAAGGTATGTTTTAGTGGTTTTGAAAGAGAAGGTCTAAGATTTCAAGTAATGCTTTCGAAAGGGAGAGCGACGGAGGGTAACTCATGATGTCAGGATAATCCGAAGGATCTAGTCGAAAGCCTTAGTTTTCAAATAAGAAACCCAATCTCATTTTTAAAGGAAAACCTATGGGAATGTAAAAGTTGAAATGGCATTTAAAATTCAAAATCTTAGAGGAGGTTTTCCTTACCAAGGATAGTGGGTTAAGGGTATTTACCACGTTTTAGTAGAATATGATTACAAGGAATTAAATCATGTATGTTTATAATGTTAAGTTTTGATCAGTTATCATGTATGTTTCTGTAATCATATTCACTTCATAATTAACCCATAACTGCATTTTGGGTTGTCAAGGGCAGAATAACCGGCTAGGTTGACCCTGTAGTGAATATACATTGAATTAACTCCTATGTGAGTAGAATTTCATCCAGGAGGTCAGATGGACTAGAATATAGGATGCCCAAAGCTGATCAAAGATCATTGATTTAGATAGGTTCTTAGTAAGCCCATGAAAACTATGTATGGAAATTGTTATTGGCAGGGGGCAATAGGTTCTTAGTGATCCCATGAAAACTATGTCCTGAACAAGTTATTGATAGAGATCAATAGGTTCATAGTCAGCCCATGAAAACTATGACATGAGAGATGTTATTGGAGAATACAAAAGGTTCATAGTAAGCCCATGAAAACTATGATTAGATAATGTTGTTGGTAGATACCAATAGGTTCTTAGTGATCCCGTGAAAATTATGAAACTGGATAGATAGTCCGTAAGCTTGAAACAAGTTATTAGTCAGCCCATGAAAACTAATAGGTTAATAGTGATACTAGAAACTTTACTTGAGACAGATAGTTGGGTAAATGGGGATGGGAAATCCAGAGCATATTACATGTTTGCATATCATCATGATACATTTTATTATGTTATATCTTAACCATTGTGGATGCAGGTGACAATATATGGTTATTATAAATTGGGTTAAGATACTAGTGAGGGTAAAACCCGTTCTACTAAGCGGCGTGGTCTCACTAGATATCTATATGGTTCGAGATGGTGGATTATTATTCACATCAGACTTTTTGTCCAACTCTAAGTTTATGTTTTCCTCTTAAACTCTCGGGTGCTCAATTGATTTTGAGTAGTTTGAGAATTAAGGTTTTCAGGTTCTCCTTTAGACGAACAAGCTTCCAGAGACATGCCGGAGGCAAGCTAGCTATTAGGAGATCTTTCCGTTTGATTCCGATGTGTTATTGGATGAAATGGAAAAGTTGTTTAGTACCTATATTTAGATCTAATCAACCAAGGGGGCATTGTGACGACCCGCATTTCAGAAGGTTTAAATCGACAATAATCCACACATGTCCAACTTAAACAATCCGGAACGTAGATAATCAATGGGGAAAATTAAGAAAAATTAGAAAAGAAGAAGAAAACAAACACAGAATCTCACAGCAGAACGATAAAATATAATACTCAAATAAACAGTGCATGAAGCTATTCACTATACATTTAATTATAATCTATACACATTTATCAGAGTTATATATATATAAATCAGGGATAAATAATCAATACGGCAAAATAGCATGATGTAGGGGATAATAATAATAGTAATATACCAAATCTTCATCTTCGTCCTCCAGAGAATAATCTTCAATATGCTAAAAACTCAGGACTGACCCGAGCGTAATGAAAAGTCAAAACACTCGAGTCAGGACTAAAATACTCTTATGTAAGTCAAATCAATATCAGTAAAATATGAGTGTAACAGCATCAGAGATGTTTACGGGATTATACATCTCCTATCCAGTGTATAATGTGCGTGCTATAACTTAAGAGATGTTACAGGATTTTCTATCTCCTAAGGATCCGTTAAACTATTTATATATAATAGTATATGCTATAATAGATAATGTCTATCGGTAAAATAGATATCAAAATAGCGTTAAGGCTTTACATTGATCCACCTTAACACATTTTTATAGGTAAACCAAAATCGTAACGGGCTCGCATAAGGATAAGTATGACAAGGCAGAGGCAATGCCCAAGGTAGGATTCTACCAGTTTACCCTTTTTGGCTGGTCGTAACCCATCCGTGGCCGGCCGTGACAATCAATCCAAACAAAAAGGGTGCATCCATCAAGTACAAAATCATGATAGTAATACGAGTAATCAACGTCGCTAGAGGTAGCTAACCTCATTGGCCAGACATAGGCTCACGTTTTAGTCATTTTAATTATGACACAAGTGTCAAGGCTATCCATCATCGTTCTCTTACTTCATTCCAGTAAACATCGCCAATTCAACCACTACATTCCGGATATCATCCACCGCGTACACAGTTGTTAAAGTGGTTCCAATATTGACAAAGTGTATGCCAATAAGAGGCCACGGTCTCTTTAACAACCAAACGTCGTTTTAGACACCAGTTGGCACTTTTACATTTAATAAGCTATTCATATTTAATATCAAAATATCATATTCGCTTCAAAATCAATCCATTTCGAAATCATCATATTTACTCAAAATATACCGTATCATTTTTGCCTTAATATCTTGATTTCTCTTCCAAAATTGTTTCGAATTTCAATTTAGGTTATAACTTTAATTTAACCTCATTTGCATTTAAATCCAAGATTTAAATATAAACATTCCACCCTTGACCAGTTTGAATTTTAAGAAAATAGTTTGAATAGTTTTAAAATAGCTTAAATAGTTAAATTAGTTTAATAGAAAATAGTTTGAGTATTGACAATGGTTTAAATAGTAAAATAGTTTCAAAAATCAAAATAATTTGAATATTTAAGAAGATAGATTTTAAAAAGTTTATACTAAAATAATTTATTTGAAAATAGTTTCAAAGTCAAACCGGTTCACTTTCCAAATTTTCCAATTCAACTCAGTTTCAATTTCCATTTCGATTTAATCGATTCAATTCCGATTTCAAGTCGAATTTTTCTTCGATTCCAAATTAATTTCAATTTTAATTCCAATTAATTTCAGTTTCAATTCCAAATTCATTTAAATTCCAATTCCAAATTAATTTAAATTCCAATTCCAAATTAATTCCAACTCCAATTCAAATTAATTTAAATTCCAATTTCAAACTAATTTCGACTCCAGTTCCAAACTAATTTAAATTCTAATTTCAAATTAATTTCAACTCCAATTTCGAGTTAATTTAAATTCCAATTTCAAATTAATTTCGACTTCAATTCCAAATTTATTTCAACTCAATTCTCAAATTTAATCATTTCGATTTATATCAATTTCGAGTTCGATTTCCAAAATATCGATTCAAAACACTTAAATCAAATTTCCTTCAATATCCAATTAAAAATCGAAATCATTTAAATAATTTCAAATAAATTTTTTAAAATCATTTAATTTAACCAATCCAGTGTCCGTATATAATTTTCTATCTTATGGCCAAGTGAATCAGTTATTCCAATTTAATTCAGGGATGGATATCATTTCAATCCAAAATAAATGCCATAAATATATATATCATTTCAACCTATTTCTTAATTTATTCGAATTAATTCAATTTACAGTTTTATATACTGTAAATAATCTATAAGATGATAACATGATATATCAAAATACATAAACATCCAAATCATTCGAATATCAATCAAATTTTCATCCATCACAAACAATGATCCAAACAATCGATAATACACAACAATTTAACCGATTATCAATAATTGAGAATTTTACTGGTAGTTTAATCCTAATCCAATTTAACTGTCAATTCAAATCCTATCGATTAAATTCAGATGTCCATTTAAATGTTAGTTAAATTTATCAAACAACTATCAATAAAATTTAAATCACTTCACAAAAAAATTTAACTAACATAAAATTATTTCAGTCAATTGTGAGCGTATAAACACTCGCCTTAATTTGAAACTGAAAACAATTTCAGCTTCAAATAAATTCCAGTTCCACTTCAAGATGAAGACAACTTCGATACAATCCCAAAGAAATCTTTCTCGCCCGAATCGGACTTCGTTTGAAAGAGTAATGATTAGATTAATATAACGATCAATTTAAACATAATTAACAATTTAATTTCTTAATTAGTAAATTAATTACCCTCTTCTCTCGTTACTAGTAGACTACGGTCGAGACCCATGAACGCGCACCAAAGCTACCATATGCACTCCATTTTCGACATCCTGACAATGATCAACGACCACTGTTTCAACTGTCGTTTACCCCTCCACCTTTGCCTGCGACCGAGTCGCATCTGCCGCCTATGCCTTCTATCGTGCTCGTGCGTGCAGCAAAACCCTAGATTTTCAATGAGGCAGCCCATTGCCATCCCCATCGCGCCACCTCCTCCATCCCTCGCGCGTGTGGCCGCGACCCTTAGTCGAACGCGATTCGATCTGCCCCATTTTTTTTAAATTGAGATCTCATTCTTTTTTTTCATTCGAGTGGTATATTTTTATTTATTAGATGTCGATCTACTCAATAAGAAGAAAAGGGGAGAGGAATATATGACTGAATGAGGGAGTGGGTTTGAACGAGTTTGAGATATTATATATATATATTATATTATAATAATTAGAAATAACTTATTCGATCGACCCGCGAAGTCACGAACTCCAAACGAAGCGTGCCGCCCAACATTTGTAATGTTTACCCCCATTCCGAACGCAGTGGAACTAGTCCCGAGGCCTAATTCGATCGTATGCGGAAGATAGATTTTCAAAGTCAAATTATTTTATCGAATTCCATAAATTGATTTCTACGCGTTTTAAGCTCGCACGGCCAAATGACAAGTCCGATCGCTACGAAACATGAAATCCTACAAAAATTCACTATTACGGATCCGATGAAACTAGTTTCGTCGAAATCCGAGACAGTGGCCAAAATGGCCATTTTTACTCATTAATTAAAACGAGTAATTCCCAGAAATTAATTTAATCACTTTAAATTCGATTTTTAAGTTTAACAATCTTCATTGTTGTTTAAATAAAACTTAAATCAACTTCCGACATCATTTTTATTCATATTAAACCCATAATTCAATTATTTAAATAATTCTAGTATTAAAATTTAAATAATTTAATTATCTAATAATAAAATCCCAATGAATATTATTTATCAACAATTAGTTTATTTTCAACTGAATAAGTTAACATTAAATTTAATAACTCACAATTGTCAAAAGTATGGGTCGTTACATACTCCCCAACTCAAAACTTTTCGTCCTCGAAAAGGCGTTAAAGAATTTAACATACAATATATTTTATTCAAAATAATCAGCTTATAGAACTTTAAAATCTTATTTATAAAACCATTACTACGTTTCTACTATGCCACTCCGATCGGCTTACGGAATTTACAAGTTAGTTATCAAAACAAGTTATAAAATTTTTAAAACTTCAAAAAATTTCTAACATCCAGATTTATGGAAAATTTCGGCAGTGTCTCCTTTGCACGGTTCGATCAGAATTTTTTTACAATATAATATATAACACAAATATACCCAAATATATCAAATATACATCTCAATGATGAGGCATCCCGAAGGGAAAAATTATGAAATCGCGGTATGTAATCCGAGATACGTACCTTACTATTAATAATACGAGCGAGTTTGCTCGTATTGAGCAAGGAAAAGCAACCTAATGCGTAATCGAGCTCCAAAAACTAGCATACGCCATCCATTCCTGCTAACACTCAATAACCAAATGAGAACACATATATATAAAGAGTAAAATCGACATATAACATGGGTTATGCAATAACCATAAACGAATATAGCAAATGCAACAAAACAAACATCCAACAGACAATATCCGTCCAATCTTATTCACAACAATACCAATTCACACTTTCTAATGACAATATTCAGTTTATTATACTTTCATTTCCTATCAATATTAAATTGATTTACTTTTAATTCATTGACATTTATTTCATCTATATACAATTTGTTTGCTTCCAATTTATTCACATGGATTTCTTTCGAATTTAATTGGTTCACCTTAAATTTATTCACGTTCAATTGATTAACATTCATTTTTTATCCAATGAATTTTCATTCTATTTAACCTTGTTAAATTAAATTCATTCCATTATCACTTAGTATTTTAATACTAATATTATTTATAAACCATTTAAGTTTATTATAAACATTTTACAAAATTGCAACTCATTTTTATTTTTATTCCATAACTTATTGAATGATTAATCCCTAGCTTAGTTAACTTATGAACCAAGCAATAAGGTAAATGAACTATTATGATCATGATCTGGCATAGTAACATATTGCGTAAAAGAAAGAATTTTTTAAAATAGTTATTTAGGTTTATACAAAACAAAGCATAAATGGCAGAAATACTGCAAATAACAGATGAGTTTATACACCGATAGCATAATACCGAGTGATTTTAAAACTAGCTACCCATAAATTCAAGGACAAAGTCAATAAAGTTTGAACAACTGAAACGAATAAAATATCGTATCTCAGATTGAAACAAGTAAATTTGGAACGGATAAAAGTATAAACTTAAGAAATGAGCGATGACAAAATAAACTTTTTTTTCCTTTGAATAAATAAATTTGTAGTGGTTAATAAACCAGATAATAGATCAGAAAAATTCAAACTTTTAATACATTAATAATTGAACTTATTTTATTGTTGATTAAACGCATTATAGCGATCCACAATTTTTTTTAAATAACAAGCTATGCAAGGTCAGTAGGCTAATTTAAGTCCGAATCAAAACATGGTGGTCACTAATTCAATTATATACAGTAAAGTGTTCATCATTATGTCAATGTTTCTTCTTAACAATTAAGAGTGAATGGAGTGAACACTGATTGAAATACTGTGTGTAGTGAACTATTTTAAACTGTAAAGCTTGGATGTGGACAGTAAACCAATGGTCCGATTTTAGTTTATAAATTCCTTTTTGCTTGCAAGTACGAAATTCAACTCTAGCTATAATGACCCGTATTTTTATTAAAACTCATTCCATTTGCATTTAATTTATTTACATCCAATTTAAATTGAATTCAATTACTCACATTAATTTTACTTATACTCATTTATTTTTATTCAATTTCTTTCACACTTAAATTACATTTCATTTAAAAAATTCAAGTTCGTATTCGTTTAGTAATTCATTTTATAGCTCAAGTGAAAATAATTTGCTTTGCTAATTCCTCTAGTTCAATTCAAATCTAACTCAACTCATTTAATCTTTATTAAGTTAAAGTTTATTTCATTTTATCCATTTTTCGGATTTTTCAACCTAAAAAAAATCTTTCGTTATCGTTCATATTCAACCAAATTAAAAATTTGTTCTTAGTTTAATATTCTCAAATCTATAAATTATACAATTTATTCATTTAAAATTTCATTTTATTAATGTATCGAATTCATTTCAATTACATTTCATATTTTATTTAAGCTCTCATGAGTTAAACTATATTTTATTTACTCCATTTCACTATTCAATTTATTTAACATTTCTTAGGTTAATTATTTTATTTCATATCTCCAATTCAAAATTTTCTTTTTGTAAGCTTAGCCAAAATTTAACCATTTTAAATTCGGTTTTATTTCAAATGTATAAGTCACAAACTTATTTCTTTTCTTTACAGTTTTAAGTTCAAAACTATTTCCACATATTTACTAAATCATACTTAGAATATATTTTTCTTTCACAATCAAAACTTGTTTTAATCGAAAATAAATTTCTTTCGGTACCAATTCACTCAGAAACTCGGAAATGAATACTGGCGATGCTGCAGTCATCCCCAGAATTTTTTTCCAGTAACCAAAGCGAGTTTAATGCTTTTATTTCTTCAAAAATCCTTTCAAAACATTTTCTAGTCAAAACTCTTTCAAATAATATTAATATTAATTTTAAAGTTTTCGAAAATAATTTTGAAAACAAAAGGATTTAAATTCTCAAATTTTAAAATCATTTCTATATATAAGCTATATTATAATATACTTATACACATTTCCTTACCTTATTACCAAACTATTTCATTACTTTACATTATTGTTATTCCAAACAATTTTTTTTTTAATTAGATTCAATTCATTATCAAACACTTCATAAAATAAAATTCATTAAGTATTCGTTTTATTTCAATTCAACAAATAACCGATGATAATTAAATTATTATCATTTCCTAACAACTATCATTCATATACAATAAATATTATATATACGAGTACATATGCACGTCTAGGTGGGCCTGCATTTAACCACAATGTGCATGCATTTTTATTTGTACCCGTAGAAGTAGATTTGATAGTAGCATCCGCACATTTGAACACCGCCTATGCAGAAACCGCTATTTTTTTTGTTCAGACTGCAATAACTTCTTCATACTAACTCGGAATCAGGCAAAACTTCGACCTATGAACTCTTACCTAAATTACAGACAATATGATACACTCGGATACTTCATCTTGTGAACGCACACTGTAGTTTTCCAATGGGACTGACAGTTTACTTGGAAAATAACATGGCACAACATCCTCTTATTTGAACTCTGCCTAGTACAGAAGCCGCTATTTTATTTATTCAGACTGCTATATTTTCTTCATACTAACTCGGAATCCGACGAGACTTCGACAGATTAACTCCTACCTAAATTACAGATAACATGGAACACTCGGATACTTCATCTTATGAACGCACACTGTAGTTCTCCATGGGGACTGACAGTTGTACTTAGAAAATAACAGGTTACCACATCCACATATTTCAACTCCGCCTAGTGCAGAAGCCGCTATTTTTTTATTCAAACTGCAATAACTTCTTCATACTAACTCGGAATCAGGCGATACTTCGACCGATGAACTCCCACCTAAATTTCGGACAATACGGTATAGTTGGATACTTCATCTTGTGAACGCACACTATAGTACTCCATGGGGACTGACAGTTGTACTTAGAAAATAACAGGCTACCACATCTCCATATTTGAACTCCGCCTAGTGCAGAAGCCGCTATTTTTTTGTTCAGACTGTAATATTTTCTTCATACTAACTCGGAAACCGGCGAGACTTCGACCGATTAACTCCCACCTAAATTACGGACAATATGGAACACTCGGATACTTCATCTTATGAACGCACACTGTAGTTCTCCATGGGGACTGACGGTTGTACTTGGAAAATAACAGACTACCACATCCCCATATTTCAACTCCGCCTAGTGCAGAAGCCAAAATTTGTTTTGTTCAGACTGCAATAACTTCTTCATACTAACTCGGAATCAGGCGATACTTTGACCGATGAACTCCCACCTAAATTACGGACAATACGGTATAGTTGGATACTTCATCTTGTGAACGCACACTGTAGTTCTCCATGGTGACTGAAGGTTGTACTTAGAAAATAACAAGCTATATACCCACTTCAACGCTCTCTGTAGTTCTCCATGGTGACTAATAGTTGTACTTAGAAAATAACAGGCTACATCCTCATATTTGAACTCTGCCTAGGAAAAAGCTGCTATTTTTTTTGTTCAAACTGCAATAACTTCTTCATACTAACTCGGAATCAGGCAAAACTTCGACCGATGAACTCCCACCTAAATTACGAACAATATGGAACACTCAGATACTTCATCTTGTGAACGCACACTGTAGTTCTTCATGGGGACTGATAGTTTACTTAGAAAATAACATGCTACCACATCCCCATATTTGAACTCCGCCTAGTGCAGAAGCCGCTATTTTTTTTGTTCGGTCTGCAATAACTTCTTCATACTAATTCGGAACCTTGCGAGACTTCGACCGACTAACTCCCACCTAAATTACGGACAATATGAAACACTCGTATACTTCATCTTATTAACGCACACTGTAGTTCTCCATGGGGACTGACAGTTGTACTTAGAAAACAACAGGCTACCACATCCCCATATTTGAACTCTGCCTAGAGCAGAAGCCGCTATTTTTTTTGATCAGACTGCAATAACTTCTTCATACTAATTTGGAATCCGGCGAGACTTCGACTGGTTAACTCCCACCTAAATTACGGACAATATGGAACACTCGGATACTTCATCCTGTGAACGCAAACTGTAGTTATCCATGGGGACTGATAGTTGTACTTCGAAAATAATAGGCTACCACATCCCCATATTTCAACTCCGCCTAGTGCAGAAGCCGCTATTTTTTTTGTTCAGACTGTAATAACTTCTTCATACTAACTCGGAATCAGGCGATACTTCGACCGATGAACTCCCACCTAAATTACGAACAATACGGTATAGTTGGATACTTCATCTTGTGAACGCACACTATAGTTCTCCATGGTGACTGATAGTTGTACTTAGAAAATAACAGGCTATATCCCCACTTCAACGCTCACTGTAGTTCTCCATGGTGACTAATAGTTATACTTAAAAAATAACAGGCTACATCCTCATATTTGAACTCTGCCTAGGAAAAAGCTGCTATTTTTTTTGTTCAGACTACAATAACTTCTTCATACTAACTCGGAATCAGACAAAACTTCGACTGATGAACTCCCACCTAAATTACAAACAATATGGTACACTCAGATACTTCATCTTGTGAACGCACACTGTAGTTCTTCATAGGGACTGATAGTTTACTTAGAAAATAACATACTACCACATCCCTATATTTGAACTCCGCCTAGTGCAGAAGCCACTATTTTGTTTGTTCAGTCTACAATAACTTCTTCATACTAATTCGGAACCCGGCGAGACTTCGACCGATTAACTCCCACCTAAATTACGGACAATATGGAACACTCGTATACTTCATCTTATGAACGCACATTGTAGTTCTTCATGTGGACTGACAGTTGTACGTAGAAAATAACATACTACCACATCCCCATATTTGAACTCCGCCTAGTGCAGAATCCGCTATTTTTTTGTTTAGTCTGCAATAACTTCTTTATACTAATTCGGAACCCGGCGAGACTTCGACCGGTTAACTCCCACCTAAATTACGGACAATATGAAACACTCGGATACTTCATCCTGTGAATGAACACTGTAGTTCTCCATGGGGACTGACAGTTGTACTTAGAAAATAACAGGCTACCACATCCCCGTATTTGAACTCGACCTAGTGTAGAAACCGCTATTTTTTTGTTCACACTGCAATAACTTCTTCATACTGACTCGGAATCCGGCGAGGCTTCGACAGATTAACTACCACCTAAATTACGGACAATATGGAACACTCAAATACTTCATCTTCTGAACGCACACTGTAGTTCTCCATGGGGACTGAGAGTTGTACTTTGAAAATAACAGGCTACCACATCCCCATATTTGAACTCCGCCTAGTGCAGAAGCCGCTATTTTTTTGTTCAAACTGCAATAACTTCTTCATACTAATTTGGAATCCGGTGAGACTTCGACCGGTTAACTCCCACCTAAATTACGGACAATATGGAACACTCGGATACTTCAACCTGTGAACGCACACTGTAGTTCTCCATGGGGACTGACAGTTGTACTTAGAAAATAACAGGCTACCACATCCCCGTATTTGAACTCCGCCTATTGCAGAAGCCGCTATTTTTTTATTCAGAATGCAATATTTTCTTCATACTAACTCGGAATCCGGCGAGATTTCGACAGATTAACACCCACCTAAATTACAGACAATATGGAACACTCGAATACTTCATCTTGTGAACACACACTGTAGTTCTCCATGGGGACTGACAGTTGTACTTAGAAAATAACAGGCTATCACATCCCCATATTTGAACTCCGCCTAGTGCAGAAGCCGCTATTTTTTTGTTCAAACTGCAATAACTTCTTCATACTAATTCAGAGTCCGGTGAGACTTCGACCAATTAACTCCCACCTAAATTACGGACAATATGGAACACTCGTATACTTCATCTTGTGAACGCACACTGTAGTTCTCCATGGGTACTGACAGTTGTACTTAGAAAATAACAGGATACCACATCCCCCAATTTGAACTCCGCCTAGTGCAGAAGCCGCTATTTTTTTTGTTTAGACTGCAATATTTTCTTCATACTAACTCGGAATCCGGCGAGACTTCGACCAATTAACTCCCACCTAAATTACGGACAATATGGAACACTAGGATACTTCATCTTATGAACGCATACTGTAGTTCTCCATGGGGACTGACAGTTGTACTTAGAAAATAACAGGCTACCACATCCCCATATTTCAACTCAGCCTAGTGCATAAGCCGCTATTTTTTTTGTTCGAGCTGCAATAACTTATTCATACTAACTCGGAATCCGGCGAGATTTCGACCGATTAACTCCCACTTAAATTACGGACAATATGGAACACTCGTATACTTCATCTTATGAACGCACACTGTAGTTCTCCATGGGGACTGACAGTTGTACATAGAAAATAATAGGCTACCACATCCCCATATTTCAACTCCGCCTAGTGCAGAAACCGCTATTTTTTTTGTTCAGACTGCAATAACTCCTTCATACTAACTCGGAATCAAGCGATACTTCTACCGATGAACTCCCAACTAAATTACGGACAATACATTATAGTTGTATACTTCATCTTGTGAACGCACACTGTAGTTTTCCATGGTGACTGACAGTTGTACTTAGAAAATAATAGGCTATATTCCCATATTTGAATACTATTTCTAAAAGAGATGTAAAAGGTTATATTTGGAATTTCAAAAAGACACCGAGTAAATCTATTCAATGAATTCTCTTTATTAGTAGTAAAGATATATAATACAATTTAGGTAAAATTATTTCATTTACCCGATTTTAAAACAATATTCTGTCGACTTGCCTCGTTTAAGTGTTTAGAAACCCCTATCGATAACACGACGTCCCGCGCATCGACCAGAATTGATGTGGACGTAAATGTGCATATATTTACATCTATATTTTATCTATTTTTATTTAAATAAATATCATATTTGGGCATTTTAACATGTTTAAACCAAAATTCAATTATTGTCAAATCATCATATATTCATCTTTATTCAGGGGCAAAATGGTCGTTTTTGTGCATGTGTTAATTTGGAACTTTTTACTTGGACATTTTTTATGATTTTTATAGGATTTTTGATGCATATGGAAGAGGTTTTTATGAAGATACATGCATGCACAAATGAATACAAAGGAAAGAAGAGGAAAATAATTCAAGCCCATGATCATGGAGGACCCCACCCACTTACCTAAATCTACAATTAGAAGCTAATGGACAACTAAGTGGAGGTTAAAGCTTCATGCACATTTAATGATGGATTAATTAGTAGCTAATGGTTACTTGGTGGCCACACTTCCTAAAGGGCATTTTGAGAAGCACCCTAAAAATTGAATTAGGGTTTTATGCATGTATAAATAGCCCTCTTATGTACAAGTAAATATCATCTACTCTTTCACATTAGTTAGGAAATTAAGAAAGCAAGTTGTAATGTCAATGTTTCATGAAATAAAAATGGCTTCCTTGCCTCTTTCTCTTTTCTTTTCTACATGCTTCTTTTTACTTTTATGTTCATTTTTACTTCTATGCTCTCTTCTTTTCTTTGTTAGCAGATTAGATTTACATTCATGCAAGTAGTATAGCTTTATTTTTTTATGCAAGTAGTTTAGTAATTAAGTTATTTTTGTTCCTTTGCTTAGTTTCATTTCTTTGCTTTTTAATGTTGAAATTTATAAGTGTTGATTTGATAACAGAAATGAGTAGCTAAACCCCTTTAATTTAGGGGCAATGAAGCTCTCTAACTTTATGTAATTTCAACATCTCTATGATTTATGATTTCTTTTATTTGTGCTTCATGAAAGTGAATTTTGATGTAAGTTTATCCAAGTGGGTTCGATAGCTTATGTTTCTTTTGCAAATGAGCTATTCTTATTCAAGATAAACATAATTTGCATCATCATTTGCTAATTGATTTTTGATTTTGAAATGAAAGTAAAAACAAAATTTGATGATCTATTTTACTAATTACAATAGTAAATAGATCATACATAAAACAGCTTTTGCTTTGGCTTCATTTTCCTGAGAATTGATAAGTGGTGTATTTGTTGTAATATAGTTTGATGGTTTAAGTTATGTTAATTAATAACATAAATCAACCATACTTATGATAAATACAACAATTATTTCACTTAATATTAAAAATAGACATCATAGATTGTTTGATTGTTGATTTACAAAAATATGAGAGTGGATTTGCCTCTAAATTGTTCTCTAATCTCATAGTTTTAATCTCATTTTAATTCTAGTTTTAGCTTCATTTTACCTGTAGTTAACAATCTTCTCTCATTTTGGTTTAATTTGATTGATTAGAAATTTTAAAATCTTAAAAATTCCATGCGGGTCGACCCCTAATTGCCACATACTAACTTTTGTACGTCGTGCGCTTAAGGTTAAATTTTAATTTGAAATTTATCGGCGATTTTCTAACTTGATAGAAAATTTGTCGTTAAACAAGTTTTTGGCGCCGTTGCCGGGGAATATTTTTGATTTTGATTTTCTATTCTTCGAATTTTTTTCGTTTTATTTTGTGTTTGTTTGCATTTAAAATTTTTTTTGTGTGTTGTGTGATTGTGTGCATTTCTTGTTTTCTAGTTTCGTTTTGCATTGCATTTCTACTATATAAAAAATTCGCACAATTTCATACAAAAAAAAGCAAATTTTTTTTCCACTTTCAATTACATTTGCAATAGCATTTCGCATTTTTTTTACAAGTTCTCATATTTACAAACCTTTTATAGTTCTACATTTGCACAAACTTTTTATACAACTTCAACTGTGCATACTTTATGCAGAGAAAATGCTATTATCCTCTGCTTGACTGTAATCAACTTCACCACAAGCAGTGCCTCTGTCCTCTATCATCCCCTGCCTTGTAAATCACTTACTACTGCTGCCTGCAGTACAAAATTCACAACTTCTGACAGCAACACCCCTTCACCCTATTTGCATATCCCACAACCACTACATCCAACAGCTGCTATACCACACTACTGCCGTATAACATTTCAACTCCTCCCCACACTTCCTCCTTTGATTCTAAACCATTACCCTACTTCCTATTACTTGTTGTGCCTGATCACCATCAACTCTCTACTCCCCCGTAAACTGCTGTTGCCCACACCTTCATCCACTGTTTCATATGTAGACATTACTGTAACGACCCGATATTTTGGACCATTCGCATCCATTATAAGTGTATAGGTAGACACTCATGCCGGAATTGAATTGCTCAAAATATCGCGTTGTTAATTTAAATTTGGCAAAACTGAACATATACAGTAAATAAAAAAAATCACAGATCACAGACACAGAGTAATAGTTGCAGCGGAAATAAAAGAGATAGTAGTTCATGAAGCTACTATATGAATATATAAAATACATCAGAGTTAAACCAGATACAACGGAAGAGTAATATGATACATCAGATACAAATTAGAATACATCACTGGAATCATTGAATACTGAAGCAGAATAGATGGCTGGATCTTCAAGCAAAGCTCCAACTCCAAAGGTGAGTCTCGAAAGCTGAACCACTCAGTCTGACCCGAGCGTAAAGCAAAAACACAAGACACTCGAGTCAGGATTAACATTCTTATATTAATAAATCCAACTCAAGTGAAATAGCAATTGAAATACAAGTAACTCAAAGGATGTTTGGAATAACCATCCTTTAAGGATCCGTCAAACTATCTACTATGTAGTAGTGTACAATAAGTAGATAATGTCTATCAGTAATAATAAGATATCAAAATAGCGTTAAGTCATGGCCCATTCCACCCTTAACACATTTTTATTCCCAAAAGCATATACAAGACCGTAGTTTCCCCAAAACCGGAAGTCACCAGAGGGCAATCCATATACTAAAGGTACAAATCAAAATCGTAGTGGTCGCGTATAAATGGAATACAAGTATGACAAGGCACATGAGGCAATACCCAAGGTAGTGATACTACCGTTCGCCTGATCCGGACTGGTGAGAACGCAACGCCGCAGCGCCCGCAACACCGTGAAACAACACTCCCAAAATCAAGGGTGCACCAATCGACAACAAGTATAAGTAGTTCGAAGAACTGTGTCCACTTGAGGTAGCTAAGCCTCCATTGGCCCGGCACAACTCCTGTTTTAGTCATTTCCAATTTGACACAAGTGTCAAGGCTATCCATTATCGTTCACTTTCTTCAGTCATCACGTACATCAATCCAACCACTTCATTCTGGATCATCACTCCGCGCATAGTTATTAAAGTGGTTTTCGGTTTAGATAGAGAGTATATCCATAACCGAATTCCGGTCTCTTTAATAACTTCCGTAATTATTTCACCGATTGGTCGTTTATTTATTTCAAAACCAAATCAATTTCAATTTCAATTTTAATTCGTAAATCAACATTTCATTTGTCTTTCTAAATCAATTTCCAATATTTACGTTTCAAAACTTCAATTTACCATTTCAAAATCTTATAATTCAATTTCAATATCTATTTAAAACCATTCAAATATTGATTCAAGTTCGTATATAAGTTTCATTCCGAAATCATTTAAACAAATTTTATTTAACATTCAAATCAATTTAAACTCATTTATCGATTTCATTCAATATTCGTTAAGTTTCTTTATCACTCAAAACAATTTCTATTCAATTTCCAATTCATTAAATCTATTTCTTAAGTTCAACTTCATTATATCAAAGCTTACAATTTTGAATTAAATCAAATTCGTCAAATCATTTCTTTCAATTACAAGTCTTACATTAATTCCAAAAATATCACATTTTCATTTCTTGTTAAAGAAATTCAATTTCACTTATTTACTTTCTTAAATAATTTTTGAAAACCTAATTAATAAAGAAACTCAATTTCAGTTATTACGAAGTAAAATTCACTTATTCAAAAATTCAATTTCTCTTATTAAAGAATCCAAATCAATTTAATCATTAAATAATTCAATCTTATTTAATTATTAAATAATTCAAAACTTAATTATTAAATAATTTCAAAGTTTAATAATTCCAAACTTAATTATAATTTCAAACTTAATTATAATTTCAAACTTGATTATTAAATCATTTCAAAGTTTAATAATTTCAAACTTGATTATTAAATCATTTCAAAGTTTAATAATTTCAAACTTAATTATAATTTCAAAATTAATTATTAAATCATTTCAAAGTTTAATAATTTAAAACTTAATTCAATCATTTCTCAAATTAAACAACATTCTTTCATCGATTACATTGTAAATATTTTGTTTCAGATTATTAAATATTACAATTTCCTTTCATTAAAATTCAGATTTCAACTTCATTTCAAAATCATAATATTTATTCAAATAAAATCCTTATTTTATTTTTAAATCAAATTATTAACCAATCGGTTTTATTTAATTTTCTTTCCTAGGTCAAAGTTCAATTTGGGTATTTATCATTTCAACCTGATTCCAATTCAATTCAAAATCAAAACAAAGTAAGGGAATTTGCAGTGTGATAACTGGGATGGTGTCAAAATAAATAAACAAGCAACAACAACAATCAATAACAATCCAATAATCAATTCAAATAATCCCGAAATAACCGTATTAATTCGCATTGTTATTTGTACGAATTAATATAATTATTTCTAGAATCTACACTATCATTTCATGTAGATTAAAGATTATTACATTACGGTTTTTCACTGGTCATCTATTTACAATTTCATACATCATCAATTTAACAACATACATTCAGTGGTTCAAAGTGTAGTTAAACAAATCCTACGTGTCAATAAATTTGACAAATAAGGGGTCGTATTATACAAATGTCAGTTAATCAAATATAACATTTAACTATCATATATCAAGTTCACTTGCATACTTTTTATCATTTTAACATTAACAATTTAACGTCCAATATAAACATCAACAATCAATCAATTATCAGCCAAACTGTATTATCATCGCATAAATAATTAACAGAAAATGGTGTCAGATGTCATAGGTGAACTGATACAGGTAATGGCATATATAACAGTGTAATTAACTAACAGCAGTATATTTCAATTGTCGTTTCAATCGAAATCAAATTTAATAAATAAAAGAACGTTAATCGTGAGTGAGTGCTCACCTTTCGAGGCTAGAGAAGATAGACAATGAAGTGAGTTACGAACCCGATCCCGAACTTCGAAACAAAGCAAATTGGACACGATTCGACGGAGAGAACAGGCACGACAGACAAATCTGATGAATGGGAGATCGATGAGAACACATCAGAATCATTTTTTTTATAGCTGAAAATAAATATATTATGGATTTATTTAAATCGATATTCCATTTAAAAATACATATTTAAATAACTAATCTATATATAAAATATTTTAAATTAAAAATCAAACTTGATAACATTATAACCTCTATAAACAGATAAAATATAATTAAAATCTTTATATGCCACATATGCTAACATATACACCCTGTACCATATATTCCTTACAATGCAACCGAAACAAACATGTTATTTAAATCCAAATATATGCAGACCCACACAGCAACACATATACACAAATATATATATACACACGCAACACCTATAATAATATATGTACGCACGCAACGCCTATATACAAATCAAATTGAATACTAACAAAGATTTGTAAAATCTATTTCTATACTTACATAAGCCTCTATAATTATAAACTCATAAAAAAAATCAAAGTACTATATCATATTCAAAATATCTGCAGAATATATGTACAACAACTTAGAATAAAAAATATAGCTTGTATATATATATATATATATATATCGTATAAAATAAACAACCTATAAAACAACTGTGTTCATTTTTTTTCTCTTTTTAAACATACTTGGCAAATTTACCTTCAGCAAAACAAACAAAAGGAAGGTTAAAAGATTACATGCTTGGCAAATAGGATTTGCTGCCACAAAGAAGTGGGGCTGTAAGGCTACAGAGTCACGGGGTATGCAAGCATTCGGTGAGGTGGTAGATGAGCTTGAAGCTGCGCCTAGAGATGGTCGAAGATGCTTTTGCGTGGAGGTTTACGTGCATGGGAACGGATGTTGTGGCGGTGTTTTAAGGTGGAAGCAAGAGAGGCACACAAAAGCAAGGCGGTTCAAGTGGTGGGGTTGCTGACGCACTGTGAGGAGGTGTAGAGGCTGAATGACAGTGGTGGCATTCCAGGCGTGGGCGTTGGGTTGGCGCAAGGGGAAGGGCGGCTGATGGTGGAGCAACGTGGGTTGCGGCTGGCATTGGGAGATCGGTGGAAGAGTATTTGGAGGGCGGAGGCGAATGAGATGGCGATGATGGCGATGGGTACTTGGTCGGCGCAGTAGAGAGGGGGAGGAGCGGGTTGGAGCGGTGGCCGGTGGTAGGCTTGGGTGCGGGTGTGGACCTGGTGGTGGGTTGTCACGGACGTGGAGAGGTGCTGGAGGTGGCTGCGATGACTTTGAGGAGGGAGGTGTATAGGTTGTGTGGCCACGTGGGTTGCTCGAGGCCGAGGTGGTGGGTAGTGAAAGTCGCACGCAAATGGAGGAAGATGAAGAGGAAACAAGTGGAAGTGGGGCCATGCATTAGGAAGGTAGAAGACGTGCAGGCTAGAGAAAGTGAACAGTACTTGTTATATTATTTCTTTTCAAAAGGCAGAGTAGAGAATAAATGAACCGGTTTAAAATATTGGAACTGATGAAAAATCAATAGTCAAGCACGAGAATTAAAAAAATATAAATGCAAACAACTGTATGGTATTGGATAGGTAGGTAGATAAAGGGACAGATGGAACCCAAAAGGTTTTAAAACAGGTATCGCTACGGTCCAACGTTTTACAAATTTCACCGTCCACCGAACGTTGAAATACACAAAAGAATATACTGCTGAGATCAGCACGACGAGACGATCAAAACGGCATACAGATATCAGCGGTTTGATTGAATTATAAAAATTCGAATTTTCAACCGGCGGAAAATGTAAGAAAAACACTGAAAAATAAGATCGACAGAGTCGAAGATGTCCGTATTTGGAAAAACAACAAACTGACATCTTGCTCAGAAGATGGTTTAGAATTTTTCTATGTAAAAATATTTTGGTTTTGAAAACGTTTTATTTTCAACGCTTTTTAACTGATTAAATTGAAGTAAATTTACGCGCGAAATAAACTTTCATATTTTCGGACGAAAATTTACCAGTTGCTATGTTTAACTAGACGCATTCCAAATATCAATTTATATTTCAAAATTTTATCATTTAAAATTTCACAAAATTTCAACTAATTACGTTACTAAAACAGTTGAAATTTACGGGTCGTTACACTCTCCCCCACTCAAAACTTTTCGTCCTCGAAAAGGAACGAGGTAGGAGAATAGAAACAACCAGAAAGAAAACAGATTTGAAATACAAAATAACAATTAATTTAAACCATATAAATTCAAATTTAAATTAATTGATATTCAATAATTGATTTAATCCATTTGATTTTACTAAAATTAATATCAACTATTTCTAAATTCATTATCTTATTATCCAATTATCCTTAATTTACAATTTCTAAAACCATAAATTTTGAATGGCCTTTTATTATAATCATATTTCCTTCAACAATTTTAAATTCTTCTTTATTCCAAATTACTGTTAAATTTATTCTACTTAATATATCTACTCACATATATTTAACCCATTATAAATTAATTTAAACCATAAAGGTTTCGATTTAAATTAATTTACATCTATTAATTCCTTTTAAATTCAAGGTATTTTCATATGTTGATCAAATTTCAATTTATTAATTCTTTCAAAACAAATTTATTTCATTATTAACTGAATTTACTTATTATCCTATCTAACTCTATTAACATCTTTAAAATCAAAATTTTAGTGTATAACATTTATTATAAACACTCAAATTTTATTTATAAATTCAATTTATCTTATATATTATCCAATTACATATTCAACTTCTGAATGATTTAGGTAAGTTGTATTAGAATGCAGTTGAACAATATACAAATAAAGTTTTCCCAATTCAATTATTCAAGTTTAAACATTTATTCCAAATTTTGGTTTTATTTATAATTAAAATCATCCTTTAACAAAATTTAAGAATTAGATTTCCGATTAACTTTTAACAATTTAGAGATATATATAATATATTTATATCAAATCAAATTAAATTTTTAAAATAAGATACCTATATATATGTAAATCAAAATATACTGAAGAAATTCAAATCAAAATATTTTCCAAAACAAAACCATAGCAAAGCTACAGAATAGTATCTTCACTTCGAAACTCGAAAATGAATGTCGATGATGCGGCCGCCATCACCGAAATTATTTTCCAGCGACAAAGAGAAGAGCACTGATTTCATCATTTTAAAGAATTCTTTGAAACGATTTCTATTCGAAAATACTTTCAATAATATATACTTTAAAATTTTAAAACCAAAGTTCCAAATCACCGGAAACTAAATTCTCAAATTTCTGAATTAAATTCATTTCAAATTCCAAATCAATTTATAAACCGTATTTATAAATTTATTTAGAACAATAAATGATAATCAAATATTATCATTCCAAACAAACAATTTAATTAACCTATTAAATTCCAGAAAATTTTTACTTATATTTTCACAATATAATCAAACAAATTTATTTCATTTTCCAAATTTGAAAATAATATATACTTTGTTGTTTGAGTTACAATATATATTAAAACATTTATATATTAGTTTACAAATACATTTCTTTGCTCGACGATACAGGAATGAATTTTCAAAATAAGGATAGGGATTCAAATTTGTTGACTCAAATCAAAGAGAATTTTGATTCGAAAATAAGTTTGAAACAGAAGATAAGATAATTCAATTACGACAATCGGGAGATGGATGAGTTTATTTAATTCACGGGCAACCTTAACCGGGTCGTCCGTAACTTCAAGAATAAGATCGATGCTGAATTCCGAGGTAAATCGACATTCGATCTCAAGAAATGGAATTCCGGTATAGCAGGGAATAGATAGCATCATAAACCGAGGATACAGAAATCTTCGGTAAATCAATGTCAATTGTAAAAGAGTTTTGCTCCTTTACGAATTATTCGAAGATTGGCGAAACCGCCGATCTATTATAGATATCATCCAAAATGGAGTTATGGGGTGCTCCAGAATTGAAAGAAGACGAATAGGGAAGGACACGAATGAATTTCGAAACCGAGGGGAACGTTCCAAATTCAAAGGAATTGAGTCAAGGGAAGAGATTGAAACTCGAATGAGAGTGATTCTGTAAATACATTTACCCTATATGTTAAGTTTTGCCTAGAGCTACCAAAGCTCTGATACCAACTGTAACGACCCGATATTTTGGACCATTCGCATCCATTATAAGTGTATAAGTAGACACTCATGCCGGAGTTGAATTTCTCAAAATATCACGTTGTTAATTTAAATTTGGAAAAACCGAACATATACAGTAAATAAAAAAAAATCACAGATCACAGACACAGAGTAATAGTTGCAGCGGAAATAAAAGAGATAGTAGTTCATGAAGCTACTATATGAATATATAAAATACATCAGAGTTAAACCAGATACAACGGAAGAGTAATATGATACATCAGATACAAATCAGAATACATCACTGGAATCAACGAATACTGAAGCAGAATAGATGGCTGGATCTTCAAGCAAAGCTCCAACTCCAAAGGTGAGTCTCGAAAGCTGAACCACTCAGTCTGACCCGAGCGTAAAGCAAAAACACAAGACACTCGAGTCAGGATTAACATTCTTATATTAATAAATCCAACTCAAGTGAAATAGCAATTGAAATACAAGTAACTCAAAGGATGTTTGGAATAACCATCCTTTAAGGATCCGTCAAACTATCTACTATGTAGTAGTGTACGATAAGTAGATAATGTCTATCAGTAATAATAAGATATCAAAATAGCGTTAAGTCATGGCCCATTCCACCCTTAACACATTTTTATTCCCAAAAGCATATACAAGACCGTAGTTTCCCCAAAACCGGAAGTCACCAGAGGGCAATCCATATACTAAAGGTACAAATCAAAATCGTAGTGGTCGTGTATAAATGGAATACAAGTATGACAAGGCACATGAGGCAATACCCAAGGTAGTGATACTACCGTTCGCCTGATCCGGACTGGTGAGAACGCAACGCCGCAGCGCCCGCAACACCGTGAAACAACACTCCCAAAATCAAGGGTGCACCAATCGACAACAAGTATAAGTAGTTCGAAGAAGTGTGTCCACTTGAGGTAGCTAAGCCTCCATTGGCCCGGCACAGCTCCTGTTTTAGTCATTTCCAATTTGACACAAGTGTCAAGGCTATCCATTATCGTTCACTTTCTTCAGTCATCACGTACATCAATCCAACCACTTCATTCTGGATCATAACTCCGCGCATAGTTATTAAAGTGGTTTTCGGTTTAGATAGAGAGTATATCCATAACCGAATTCCGGTCTCTTTAATAACTTCCGTAATTATTTCACCGATTGGTCGTTTATTTATTTCAAAACCAATGAATTTCAATTTCAATTTTAATTCGTAAATCAACATTTCATTTGTCTTTCTAAATCAATTTACAATATTTACGTTTCAAAACTTCAATTTACCATTTCAAAATCTTATAATTCAATTTCAATATCTATTTAAAACCATTCAAATATTGATTCAAGTTCGTATATTAGTTTCATTCCGAAATCATTTAAACAAATTTTATTTAACATTCAAATCAATTTAAACTCATTTATCGATTTCATTCAATATTCGTTAAGTTTCTTTATCACTCAAAACAATTTCTATTCAATTTCCAATTCATTAAATCTATTTCTTAAGTTCAACTTCATTATATCAAAGCTTACAATTTTGAATTAAATCAAATTCGTCAAATCATTTCTTTCAATTACAAGTCTTACATTAATTCCAAAAATATCACATTTTCATTTCTTGTTAAAGAAATTCAATTTCACTTATTTACTTTCTTAAATATTTTTCCAAAACCTAATTAATAAAGAAACTCAATTTCAGTTATTACGAAGTAAAATTCACTTATTCAAAAATTCAATTTCTCTTATTAAAGAATCCAAATCAATTTAATCATTAAATAATTCAATCTTATTTAATTATTAAATAATTCAAAACTTAATTATTAAATAATTTCAAAGTTTAATAATTCCAAACTTAATTATAATTTCAAACTTGATTATTAAATCATTTCAAAGTTTAATAATTTCAAACTTAATTATAATTTCAAACTTGATTATTAAATCATTTCAAAGTTTAATAATTTCAAACTTAATTATAATTTCAAAATTAATTATTAAATCATTTCAAAGTTTAATAATTTAAAACTTAATTCAATCATTTCTCAAATTAAACAACATTCTTTCATCGATTACATTGTAAATATTTTGTTTCAGATTATTAAATATTACAATTTCCTTTTATTAAAATTCAGATTTCAACTTCATTTCAAAACCATAATATTTATTCAAATAAAATCCTTATTTTATTTTTAAATCAAATTATTAACCAATCGGTTTTATTTAATTTTCTTTCCTAGGTCAAAGTTCAATTTGGGTATTTATCATTTCAACCCGATTCCAATTCAATTCAAAATCAAAACAAAGTAAGGGAATTTACAGTGTGATAACTGGGATGGTGTCAAAGTAAATAAACAAGCAACAACAACAATCAATAACAATCCAATAATCAATTCAAATAATCCCGAAATAACCGTATTAATTCGCATTGTTATTTGTACGAATTAATATAATTATTTCTAGAATCTACACTATCATTTCATGTAGATTAAAGATTATTACATTACGGTTTTTCACTGGTCATCTATTTACAATTTCATACATCATCAATTTAACAACATACATTCAGTGGTTCAAAGTGTAGTTAAACAAATCCTACGTGTCAATAAATTTAACAAATAAGGGGTCATATTATACAAATGTCAGTTAATCAAATATAACATTTAACTATCATATATCAAGTTCACTTGCATACTTTTTATCATTTTAACATTAACAATTTAACGTCCAATATAAACATCAACAATCAATCAATTATCAGCCAAACTGTATTATCATCGCATAAATAATTAACAGAAAATGGTGTCAGATGTCATAGGTGAACTGATACAGGTAATGGCATATATAATAGTGTAATTAACTAACAGCAGTATATTTCAATTGTCGTTTCAATCGAAATCAAATTTAATAAATAAAAGAACGTTAATCGTGAGTGAGTGCTCACCTTTCGAGGCTAGAGAAGATAGACAATGAAGTGAGTTACGAACCCGATCCCGAACTTCAAAACAAAGCAAATTGGACACGATTCGACCGAGAGAACAGGCACGACAGACAAATCTGATAAATGGGAGATCGATGAGAACACATCAGAATCATTTTTTTTTATAGCTGAAAATAAATATATTATGGATTTATTTAAATCGATATTCCATTTAAAAATACATATTTAAATAACTAATCTATATATAAAATATTTTAAATTAAAAATCAAACTTGATAACATTATAACCTCTATAAACAGATAAAATATAATTAAAATCTTTATATGCCACATATGCAAACATATACACCCTGTACCATATATTCCTTACAATGCAACCGAAACAAACATGTTATTTAAATCCAAATATATGCAGACCCACACAGCAACACATATACACAAATATATATATACACACGCAACACCTATAATAATATATGTACGCACGCAACGCCTATATACAAATCAAATTGAATACTAACAAAGATTTGTAAAATCTATTTCTATACTTACATAAGCCTCTATAATTATAAACTCATAAAAAAAATCAAAGTACTATATCATATTCAAAATATCTGCAGAATATATGTACAACAACTTAGAATAAAAAATATAGCTTGTATATATATATATCGTATAAAATAAACAACCTATAAAACAACTGTGTTCATTTTTTTTCTCTTTTTAAACATACTTGGCAAATTTACCTTCAGCAAAACAAACAAAAGGAAGGTTAAAAGATTACATGCTTGGCAAATAGGATTTGCTGCCACAAAGAAGTGGGGCTGTAAGGCTACAGAGTCACGGGGTATGCAAGCATTCGGTGAGGTGGTAGATGAGCTTGGAGCTGCGCCTAGAGATGGTCGAAGATGCTTTTGCGTGGAGGTTTACGTGCATGGGAACGGATGTTGTGGCGGTGTTTTAAGGTGGAAGCAAGAGAGGCACACAAAAGCAAGGCGGTTCAAGTGGTGGGGTTGCTGACGCACTGTGAGGAGGTGTAGAGGCTGAATGACAGTGGTGGCATTCCAGGCGTGGGCGTTGGGTTGGCGCAAGGGGAAGGGCGGCTGATGGTGGAGCAACGTGGGTTGCGGCTGGCATTGGGAGATCGGTGGAAGAGTATTTGGAGGGCGGAGGCGAATGAGATGGCGATGATGGCGATGGGTACTTGGTCGGCGCAGTAGAGATGGGGAGGAGCGGGTTGGAGCGGTGGCCGGAGGTAGGCTTGGGTGCGGGTGTGGACCTGGTGGTGGGTTGTCACGGACGTGGAGAGGTGCTGGAGGTGGCTGCGATGACTTTGAGGAGGGAGGTGTATGGGTTGTGTGGCCACGTGGGTTGCTCGAGGCCGAGGTTGTGGGTAGTGAAAGTCGCACGCAAATGGAGGAAGATGAAGAGGAAACAAGTGGAAGTGAGGCCATGCATTAGGAAGGTAGAAGACGTGCAGGCTAGAGAAAGTGAATAGTACTTGTTATATTATTTCTTTTCAAAAGGCAGAGTAGAGAATAAATGAACCGGTTTAAAATATTGGAACTAATGAAAAATCAATAGTCAAGCACGAGAATTAAAAAAAATATAAATGCAAACAGCTGTATGGTATTGGACAGGTAGGTAGATAAAGGGACAGATGGAACCCAAAAGGTTTTAAAACAGGTACCGCTACGGTCCAACGTTTTACAAATTTCACCGTCCACCGGACGTTGAAATACACAAAAGAATATACTGCTGAGATCAGCACGACGAGACGATCAAAACGGCATACAGATATCAATGGTTTGATTGAATTATAAAAATTCAAATTTTCAACCGGCGGAAAATGTAAGAAAAACACTGAAAAATAAGATTGACGGAGTCGAAGATGTCCGTATTTGGAAAAACGACAAACTGACATCTTGCTCAGAAGATGGTTTAGAATTTTTCTATGTAAAAATATTTTGGTTTTGAAAACATTTTATTTTCAACGCTTTTTAACTGATTAAATTGAAGTAAATTTAAGCGCGAAATTAACTTTCATATTTTCGGACGAAAATTTACCAGTTGCTATGTTTAACTAGACGCATTCCAAATATCAATTTATATTTCAAAATTTTATCGTTTAAAATTTCACAAAATTTCAACTAATTACGTTACTAAAACAGTTGAAATTTACGGGTCGTTACAATTACAGCTTGCCATTACCACTGTCCATCAACCACACAATACATCACCTGCAAAACCGACCACTCAAACACAACTACCTTAACTGATATTCCACTTACCTTCTCCCCAACAGACTACCCCACCTGATCATCACAACTACACTACTTTATACAACTGCTACTGCTAGCCTTCAACCACCCAGACTGCACTTATCCATCATCCTATAACAATCTCCTCATCGAAATACAACTGCACTGGTTGTGCACATACCCATGGTAAAACCACTACTTTTCTATACTTCCTCATCCACATCAATCACCAGTGACTGACCAAACAAACTCAACCTTCCTCATCACCACTTCTGCTCTTTTTTATCTATTCATTTCCCCTACTATCAGACCACCACCCACATTGCCTCTACTGTAAACTTCATTTCTGACCATCAAAAACGTAACTGCACTTCCTCAATCAAGAACAACCAATACAACTACTCCACCGCTCTGTCACCTAACCTACTTTCAACTGTGACCACTTACAACTGTTGCCTCCCTCTTTAGAAACCACTGCCATATCAACGTGCCATTCTCAGCCTCACCACAAACTCACGACAAACCAATACTTCATTTACACACTCACTACCATTCAACAACTCTGTACTTCATTCACAACAACTTCAACAACTCTGTACATCATTCACGACAAACGAACTCTTTACTTCATCCATCATTCCCCTGTTCATCAACTCCAAATTCGTAACCATAAAACCAAAAAAAAATTTCGAAACACACCACAAAGTCCTCCGATCGAATAACCAACAATCGTGACCCATCACCAACCGCCGACAATCGTACTCGACCACTACTTCGCCCCTCTTCAAATCGCATCAACGAGCTTCACTGCCCCACAAAATAGCCGAAAATCCATCATCAGTGCAATCATCAAACCCTGCCTCATCCTACATCACGGCCACCTACATCAAGTTTGACTGTGGTCTGCTACCTAAATTGTGGAACCCAAATCCCTTAACCCGAAGAATTCATTGCAGCGGAAGTTGAAATTTGAGGGGAATTCGAGTGGAAATTCGACTGAATTTTTTTTAAAAAAGTTTAATTTACGATTGGATTCTGAAGTTGCAATTGCGTATTTTCTTTTGCAAGTGTTAATTTGGGTTCATAATCGCATGAGCAAGTGTTTATCTGGGTTGGGAAGTAATTGGGCCAGTGGATTTACATTTTTTATTTTATTTTGTCTTCTTTCTTTTGCAAGGTGTTTTGTTTAAATTGTTTTCTTCCATTTTTTTTCTTTTTCCATCTTCTAAAAAAAAGGGTTTGTTTTGGTTTGTTTAGTTTTTCCTTTGTTTTGAGTTTTTCGTTTGTCATATTCTTTTTCAAAAAAACAAAAAAAAACAAAACTGTATATATTTTGTGATTAATTTTTTTTCAAGTTGTCAAAGCAAATAAAATTAAGAGGAATCGCTTTGCTTTGCTTTGCTTGCTTATAAAATAATTTGCCGCTTAAAAAAAGTTTGCTAAATAATCTACTCGCTCTGGTATTGTGCTTTCATCTCTTGTTTTATTTTGCTAGCATTGTTGTTTGCTTGCATTTGCATTTATATTAAAAAAAAATTCAAAATCCAAAAACAAAAACAAACTTCATTTTAGTTGCATTGTAAATTCATATTTAATTTTTGTTTTTCATTCATCTCATCTTGTTTTATTTTCTAAGGGAAATACCCCAATTCACATAAGGTGAGGGATTTCATCACCCTTTCCTTAGTCCATAAATCGCATTTCATGGTAGAATTTGACTAATGATAAAGGTTAGACATTCGACTTAAGGGTGTAGCGAACTCACCTAGAGCTTAATTGTACCTTCACAATTATTTTCTTTAAACAATTTTATTTCTTGGTGTCTAGGCTATGGCAGAGTAATAACCATTTATAAATATTACGGTGATTCGTAAACATTATAGTGGTTGTTCCTCTAAAGGTACTTAAACCTTCGGTTGCATTGCTACGGTAATTCGTGGTGCACCGATAACCCCTGCCCGTTACCTGGCTAAGAAATATCTTTGTTGATTTAAGACAAAGTGTGATTATACAATTTTGGGTTAGGAGCTACTAAGGAAAGAAAATTTGTAATTAAGTCCTTTGCATTCATTTAGTTGCAATAGTTCATGCATATTTTAAAAAAAAATCAAAAATCAAAAAAAAATCGTAAATTTTATTTAACTTAGTTTTTTTTATTCAAAAAAATCCTTTTAAATCTTTTCCTTTGAAAATTTTCAATAAAAAAAATATAATATCTTTTCAAAAACAAAACAAAAATCAAATTTCCATTTTCTAAAAAAAAAATCAAACTTCTCTTTTGAAAATAAATTTCATTTAGTAAATATTTTTCTTCCTTTAAAAAATAAAAAATAAAAACAAAAACAAATTTTCACTTCATTTTCCAAATCTTGTTTCATTTTCCAAACTTGATTCTAACTTCCTTCTCTTCTCGAATTTCACTTGTGCATGATTACTTGGACTCGTGACACAACAACAAACCGTTGGATTCGCGACTCAATAACTAATCGTTTAACTCGAATAGACGATCCTCCTGGAATAGCAAACGGAAACGCCCCTTGAACTCTTATGGATATAATCTTTCCTGATAGAGTTTCTATTCCATCTTGCATCACGTTACCCGCCTCTACGGGTAACCATTTCGAAATTCACTCGAACCATATTGCCACGCTTCCAAAATTTGGCAATTTTGAACACGATGACCCATACATCTTTTTGACGAAATTTGAACAATTTTACGCAACCTTTAAACTCCCATAACTTTCTGATGATGGAATCAAACTTCGATTAATCCCATTCACTCTTACGGATTACGTTGAAAAATGGTTGCACAGCTTACCATCGAACTAGATTAAAACTTGGGAAGAATTCGTAAAAGCTTTCTTAAAAAAGTTCTACCCCTTGGAAAAAACGAGTAGAATCCGAAATGAAATTGTAAATTTTCATCAATTCAAGGGAGAACCATTCGGAAAATATTTTGAAAGATTCAAAGAGCTTTTGATAAAATGTCCACTCCATAACTTCAAAAAATGGACGATTTGCCAAATCTTATACGATGGACTCGAAAACAGCTCACGAACCATGCTCGAATCAATGTGCCAAGGCAACTTTCTTGCCCAACATCACGACGATGCTTGGCAATTTCTTGAAAACCTCACCGAAAAGTCATCCCAATGGGAACGTTCGAACGAAAAATCAATTTACTCACGATCGAGTGCACACTCGATAGGATCTTCTTTTGCTTTGGAAGATAAGATCGACGCAATGATTAAAAAATTCGATAACGTTTTCTCATCGAATCAAATGAACCAAGCTTCCCAACGATGTGTTTTAAATGCAACGATCCTAATCATATAGCCGATCAAGGCCCTAATTTTGTCGAACAAATCAATGCTTTCAATAAAGCCAAAAACGACCCGTTTTCTCCAACGTATAATCCTGGTTGGAGAAATCATCCGAATTTTGCTTGGAACCAAAACAATCCCAACATGAATACGGTTCGTCCAAATTTTCAAGCATTCCCGAATAATGCTTCGAATCCTCCCTTTCAGCCCAACCATTTTCAACCAAACTTTACAGGTCCATCTCATAATCAACCGCAACAATCAAATTTTCAACCAAATTCTGCTCATCCTCCCCAAGACGATAAACGTTTAAGTTCACTTGAGAAAACTCTTGAAACATTGGCTAAAGCAACTACTCAAAGCCTTCAATCAAACAACAATTTGCAAAATTTATTGACCTCATATATGCAAAACACAAACCAATCGATTGCAAAACTTGAAATGCAAATGAGTCAATTAGCCACGTCTGTAAGTGAACGCAAACGAGGAACATTCCCAAGCCAGCCCCTTCCAAATCCTAGAAATCAATACGCAAATTCAAATCAAGCCCATGTTGTTCTATATAGCAACGTCACACAACTGAATGCTATCACAACTTTACGTTCCGGTAAACAAATCGATAATCAAGTCGTTAACCCAAATGATTTACTGGAAACCTCTCTCGACATTTCAAACGAATCGAAATAGAACGTGGAGCCAAACGTTGAATCAAACGCCGATCAAAATTCTTCTTCTACTCGAGTTGTCCCACCTACCGAGTATCGTGTTCCATTTCAAAATCATCCCCGACCCAAGAAACACTTAGACCAAATGGAAAAGATGTCGGAAATTTTTAAACAAGTGAAAGTTAACATCCCGCTTCTTGACATCGTTCAGCAACTCCCCACGTACATGAAATTTCTTAAAGATTTGTGCACCCAAAAGTGACACACTCAAGTGCCCAAAAAAGTCTTCTTAGCTGCCAGTTTGAGTGAAGTCTTGTCCCAATCCATACCCGTCAAATACAAAGATCCCGACTGCCCTACGATTTCGTGTACAATTGGACACAAGACGATTAGCATATGTTTGATTGACTTAGGCGTGAGTGTAAACTTGATTCCATACTCCTTGTACAAACAATTAGGCTTAGGTGAGCTCAAACCCACAAAAGTTACGCTTCAATTTGCCGATTGTTCCATTGAGAAACCCGCGGGAGAAATCGAGGACGTGCTTATTAGAGTAGGACAATTCATATTCCCCGTTGACTTTATCGTTCTTGAAACACAACCCGTGACAAACCCTGCGAGTCAAATTCCATTGATTTTAGGCCGACCATTCTTTGCCACCTCAAATGCCTTAATCAATTGTCGTAACGGTTCGATGAAAATCTCTTTTGGAAACATGACTTTGGATCTCAACAGTTTCAATCTTAAAAGCCAATCAAATGAACCTCGCGACCAAACATTGGAAGTTAGTGCCATTCACGAAAACTTCGAAAATGAGACACTTGACCTTAACGACGAACGCGAAGCTGAATACGAAAAATTGTTTCACGAAATCCCCAACAAGATTGAATATACTCTTCCCTTTGAATCGCTTCCGATTGAGTCCAAATCTCAACCCAATTCTTTGATCGAGCAACTCCCTAAGTTGGACCTCAAACCACTTCCTGATCACCTTAAGTATGCATACTTAAGTGAAAACGAAACTTGTCCTGTCATCATTTCTAACAATCTTTCTCTTGACCAAGAAGCTTCTCTTCTCTCTATCCTTTCGAAAAATAGAGAAGCAATTCGGTGGTCCATTACCGATATTAAGGAAATTAACCCTCCTGTTGTCCAACATCGCATTCACTTAATTGATGAAGCCAAACCCACTCATGATGCATAACGGAGGCTTAACCCAAAAATGAAAGATGCGGTTCATGACGAAATTCATAAGCTCCTCGATAACGGTACCATATACCCCATCTCGGATAGCCCATGGGTTAGCCCAATTCATGTCATGCCTAAAAAGTCTGGACTTACCGTTATAACAAACGACGCTAACGAACTCATTCCTACTCGGACTCAAACTGGTTGGCGTGTTTGCATTGACCATCGAAAACTAAATGCCGCAACACGTAAGGATCACTTCCCTCTTCCTTTTATCGGCCAAATGCTTGGACGTTTAGCCGGCCATGAATTTTACTGCTTCCTTGATGGTTATTTTGGCTATAACCAAATTCCAATCGCTCCCGAAGATCAAGAGAAAACGACTTTCACTTGTCCATTCGGTACCTTTGCTTATCGACGTATGGCCTTCGGACTTTGTAACGCTCCTGCTACGTTGCAACGATGCATGGTTGGCATTTTTTCCGACATGATTGAACGCTTTCTAGAAGTTTTTATGGATGATTTCTCTATCTTTGGTGATTCTTTTTCCCAATGTTTACATCATCTCGAGTTGGTTTTAAATCGATGTACAGAAAAACATTTGACTTTGAATTGCGAAAAATGCCACTTTATGGTCAAACAAGGCATAGTCCTTGGACATATCATATCAAATAAAGGCATTGAGGTAGATAAAGCGAAAGTCGACGTAATTGCAAACCTACCCATTCCCAAATCTATTAAGGACATTCAATCATTTCTAGGACACGCTGGCTTTTACCGACGCTTTGTGAAAGACTTTAGCAAAATCGCTCGTCCATTGACAACTCTCCTCGAAAAAGACGTTCCATTCGATTTCTACTCTGAATGTATCTCTTCTTTTGAACGTCTTAAAAAAGAACTCATTTCAGCTCCAATCATTTGCGCACCCAATTGGGATCTCCCATTTGAAATAACGTGTGATGCTTCGAACTTTGCAGTTGGTGCTGTCTTAGGACAATGCATCAATAAGATCCTTCACGTTATCTACTACGCTAGCATGACTTTGAACGACGCTCAACTTAACTACACAACCACTGAAAAAGAGCTTCTAGCGGTAGTTTTTGCTCTCGAAAAATTCTGACAATATTTGATCGGGTCACACATTACTATGTACACGGACCATTCTGCGCTTTGATATCTCTTTGCTAAAATGGACGCTAAATCTTGCTTAATTCGTTGGATCCTTTTATTAGAAGAGTTTGATCTTACAATCAAGGAATAAAAAGGATCTGATAATGTCATAACCGACCACTTGTCTCGTCTTTCGAACGCACCATCTTATTTGCCAATCAATGAAAACTTCCCCAATGAACAACTTCTTTCAATTTCTATCGATCCATGGTACGCTGATATAGTGAACTACTTAGTCACTAAAGAAACTCCCTCATCTTGGTCCAAACAGGACAAATGCAAATTCATGTCCCAAGTGAAATATTTCTATTGGGACGATCCATACTTTTTCAAATATTGTCCTGACCAAATCATCCGACGTTACATTCTGAATAATGAGATCAGGAGTGTTCTTTCGTTTTTCCATGATCAAGTGTGCGGTGGACATTTAGGTCCTCGAATAATTGCGGAAAAAGTGCTTTTGTGTGGGTTCTATTGGCCTTCTCTTTTCAAAGACTCATTTGAATTTTATAAAACTTGCGATCGATGTCAAATGCTTGGACGAATTTCTCGATGAAATATGATGCGACTAAACCCCATTCTTACGATCGAAATCTTTGATGTTTGGGGTATTGACTTTATGGGACCTTTTCCCAACTCTTTTGGAAACTTGTATATCCTTCTCGCTGTCGATTACGTCTCAAAATGGATCGAAGCCGTTCCTTGCAAAACCAACGACCGTAGAATTGTTGTGAAATTTCTCAAAGAAAACATCTTTTCGAGGTTCAGCACACCTCGCACAATAATCAGTGATAACGGAACCCATTTTTGCAACCGTTCTTTTGAAACTTTAATGAAAAAATACTCGATAACCCACAAGTTATCCACTCCGTATCATCCTCAGACTTGTGGCTAAGTTGAAGTTTCAAATCGACAAATAAAACAAATCTTGGAGAAAAATGTTAACAAAAATCGAAAAGATTGGTCTCAGAAATTGACCGTCGCGCTTTGGGCTTACCGTACTTCTTTTAAAACTAACCTTGGGATGTCCCCATTTCATTTAGTTTACGGTAAAGCTTGACATTTACCCGTTGAAATCAAACACAAAGCATTGTGGGCAATAAAGAACTTAAACTTTGATCTTGAGAAAGCTGGCGAAAACCAAAAACTACAACTCAACGAACTAAAAGAACTTAGGAACGACGCGTATGAAAACGAGAAAATTTACATAAAAAGAACAAAAGTTTTTCATGACAAGTCAATCCTAAGGAAAACGTTTTCGCCTAACCAGAAAGTTCTTTTATATGACTCAAGACTTCATTTATTCCCTGGGAAACTTAAATCGAGATGGACCAGACCATTTGTGGTACGAACTATTTTTCCACATGGTGCCGTAGAAATAGAAAACCCTAGGGATGGATCGATTTTCAAAGTCAACGGTCATCGTTTGAAACCTTCCTTGGAATTGCCAAAGAACCAAGAGGAGGATCTCATGATTCTTCATTTGCCAAGCTACGTCTAGTAAGAATGTTAACCCTCTTTTGTAAATATGTACATATTCCCCCCTGTTACACTCATTATATCGTGCATTGACTGTGGGGACATAGTCAAAATTAAGTGTAGGGGGATTCTCATTTTCATTTTTTTAGTTTCATGGCATTTTTGAATTTTCATTTTCTTTTAACTTAAAAAAAATCTCAAAATTTCTAAATCTCAAAAACATTTCTTTTTAGAATTTTGATTTATTTTTGAAGAAACACTATGGGATAAGTATAAGTTTTGGTTAATAAACTGAAATTTTTGAAAATTTATTTGTCTTAACAAAATTAAAAATGAAGTTTGATTACAAATAATAGTGGTTTAACTAGTATATAGGAAGGTTCATATGTGTTAATTATGAAGTATGTTCTAATTGAAAATCTTTATTTAAAAAAGCGGTAAATTTAAAGTAAAGGATATAACATTTTTATCTTCTAAGTTAAATGGTGCTAAGATGATTTTGCAAAACTCTCTCTTTAAAAAAAACACAAAAAAAACACAAAATATATATATATAAGTAGTAAAAAACATTTGTTTATATGCATATATTTTTAACACCTAGAGTCGTGTGTTCACTCGCCATGCTCTGTACCCTTCTCACGTAAGCCCGAAAGGCAGTGCACGATCGGTATATCTGGCCTCAATTTATCTGAGTTAGGTGTACGTATATAAAAATTCTTTTTAATAACGCCTACAGTCGATAAGTGTTCACATTTGTGTGTTCACTCGTCACGCTCTGTATTCCCCTCACATCAGTCCGCAAGGCAGTGCATGGATAATATATCTAGCCTTAGTTTACTTGAGTTAGGCATATGTAAATATTGTTAATATCAATAAAATTTTCAAATAAGAGAGAGTAAGCAATTAAAATCCAAGCACCATTTTAAATGGTTTGATTTGACTTGTTATTGGAAAGAAATGAAAATACCACTTTGATAAACTTTGATAATCAACTAAGGATCTATTTCATAGTTACACTATAATATCGACCGAAACAACGAGTTAAACTATAGCCCATTTGTTTCGATAACTTCGTTTTTACTAGAAAGTTTGACGAGTAAACGACTTAAATTTTAAGATAATGACCAAAACCTATATTTAACTTATTTGTGTCAATTTAAAAGTAAATCCTTCATTGTAAATATTTTAAAAAACTTGCATTCATCCCATTATAAATAAATCTTGCAATTTGTAAATATTTTCACTTTGCATTTGGATTTTATGGGTAGTATCCGCTGAAAACCCTCACGAGACAACACTCGTCCTATTGGGTTGCATACGCTCAATGCAATCGTGCTCCCTACGAAAACGGATTTATCTTAGTTTCTCTTTATTCGAGGACGAATAAAAAAACAAGTGTGGGGGTATTGATGTGCACGTAAATGTGCATATATTTACATCCATATTTTATCTATTTTTATTTAAATAAATATCATATTTGAGCATTTTAACATGTTTAAACCAAAATTTATTTATTGTCAAATCATCATATATTCATCTTCATTCGGGGGCAAATGGTCATTTTTGTGCATGTGTTAATTTTGAACTTTTTACTTGGACATTTTATTATGATTTTTATAGGAATTTGGATGCATATGGAAGTGGCTTTTATGAAGATACATGCATGCACAATTGAATTCACAGGAAAGAAGAGGGAAATAATTCAAGCCCATGATCATGGAGGAGCCCTCCCACTTTCCTAAATCTACAATTAGAAGCTGATGGACAACTAAGTGGTGGTTAAAGCTTCATGCACATTTAATGATGGATTAATTAGTGGCTAATGGTTATTTGGTGGCCACACTTCCTAAAGGGCATTTTGAGAAGCACCCTAAAAATTGAATTAGGGTTTTATGCACGTATAAATAGTCCTCTTATGTACATGTAAATATCTTCTACTCTTTCACATTAGTTAGGAAATTAAAAAAGCTAGTTGTAATGTCAATGTTTCATGAAATAAAAATGGCTTCCTAGCCTCTTTCTCTTTTCTTTTTTACATGCTTCTTTATACTTTTATGTTCATTTTTACTTCTATGCTCTCTTCTTTTCTTTGTTAGCAGATTAGATTTACATTCATGCAAGTAGTATAACTTTATTTTTTTATGCAAGTAGTTTAGTAGTTAATTTCTTTTTCTTCCTTTGCTTAGTTTCATTTCTTTGCCTTTTAATGTTGAAATTTACAAGTGTTGATTTGACAACACAAATGAGTAGCTAAACCCCTTCAATTTAGGGGTAATGGAGCTCTCTAACTTTATGTAATTTCAACATCTCTATGATCTATGATCTCTTTTATTTGTGCTTCATGAAAGTGAATTTTGATGTAAGTTTATACAAGTGGGTTCGATAGTTTATGTTGCTTTTGCAAATGAGCTATTCTTATTCAAGATAAACACAATTTGCATCATCATTTGCTAATTGATTTTTGATTTTGAAATGAAAGTAAAAACAAAATTTGATGATCTATATTACTAATTACAATAGTAAATAGATCATACTTAAAATAGCTTTTCTTTTGGCTTCATTTTCATGAGAATTGATAAGTGGTGTATTTGTTGTATTATAGTTTGATGGTTTAAGTTATGTTGATTAATAACATAAATAAACCATACTTATGATAAATATAACAATTATTTCACTTAATATTAAAAATAGAGATCATAGATTGTTTGATTGTTGATTTACAAAAATACAAGAGTGGATTTGCCTTTAAATTGTTCTCTAATCTCATAGTTTTAATCTCATTTTAATTCTAGTTTTAGCTTCATTTTACTTGTAGTTAACAATCTTTTCTCATTTTGGCTTAATTTGATTGATTAGAAATTTTAAAATCTTAAAAATCCATGTGGATCGACCCATACTCGCCACATACTAACTTTTGTACGCTGTGCACTTGCGGTTAAATTTTAATTTGAAATTTATCGGCGATTTTCTAACTCGATAGAAAAGTTGTCGTTAAACAATAATTCATAAACAACTCAACGGATAAGTAAACACAATATAAAACATTTTATAACACTAACAACAAATACGCTCTCTCATATATACACACTCAAACAGACTCATTATTGGGGTATTACTTCCCTATCTTTAATGTGTCAAACCCCACAGAGCCAAGGTTATCGCTAAACCTCGCTCTGATACCAACTGTGATGACCCACATTTGGAAGGTTTAAATCGACAATAATCCACACATGTCCAACTTAAACAATCCAGAACGTAGATAATTAATGGGGAAAATTAAGAAAAATAAGAAAAGAAGAAGAAAACAAACACAGAATCTCGCAGCAGAATGATAAATATAATACTCAAATAAACAGTTCATGAAGCTATTTACAAAACATTTAATTATAATTTATACACATTTATCAGAGTTATATATATACACATTAGGATAAATAATCAATACAGCAGAATAGCATGATGTAGGAGATAATAATAATAGTAATATACCAAATCTTCATCTTCGTCCTCCAGAGAATAATATTCAATACGCTGAATACTCAGGACTGACCCAAGCGTAATGAAAAGACAAAACACTCGAGTCAGGACTAAAATATTCTTATGTAAGTCAAATCAATGTCAATAAATATGAGTGTAAGAGCGTTAGAGATGTTTACGGGATTTTACATCTCCTATCCAGTGTATAACGTGCATGCAATAACTTAAAAGATGTTACGGGATTTTCCATCTCCTAAGGATCCGTTAAACTATTTATATATAATAGTATAAGCTATAATAGATAATGTCTATCAGTAAAATAAATATAAAAATAGCGTTAAGGCTTTACATTGATCCACCATAACACATTTTTATAGGTAAACCAAAATCGTAATGGGCTTGCATAAGGATAAATATGACAAGGCACCTATGGCAATGCCCAAGGTATGATTCTACCAGTTTACCCTTTTTGGCTGGTCGTAACCCATCCGTGGCCGACCGCGACAATCAATCCGAACAAAAAGGGTGCACCCATCGAGTACAAAATCACGATAGTAATACGAGTAACCAACGTCACTAGAGGTAGCTAACCTTATTGGCTAAACATAGGCTCATGTTTTAGTCATTTTAATTATGACACAAGTGTCAAGGCTATCCATCATCGTTCTCTTACTTCATTCCAGTAAACGTCGCCAATTCAACCACTACATTCTGGATATCATCTGCCGCGTACACAGTTGTTAAAGTGGTTCCAATATTGACAAAGAGTATGCCAATAAGAGTCCCCGGTCTCTTTAACAACCAAACGTCGTTTACCCACCGGTTGTCACTTTTACATTTCAAAAACTATTTGTATTTAATATCAAAATATCATATTCGCTTCAAAATCACTCCATTTCGAAATCATCATATTTACTCAAAATATACCGTATCATTTTTGCCTTGATATCTCGATTTCGCTTCCAAAATTGTTTCGAATTTCAATTTAGGTTATAACCTCAATTTAACCTCATTCGCATTTAAATCCAAGATTTAAATATAAACATTCCACCCTTGACCAGTTTGAATTTTAAGAAAATAGTTTGAATAGTTTTAAAATAGCTTAAATAGTTAAATTAGTTTAATAGAAAATAGTTTGAGTATTGAAAATGGTTTATATTGTAAAATAGTTTGAGAAATCAAAATAATTTGAATACTTAAGAAGATAGATTTTAAATAGTTTATACTAAAATAATTTGTTTAAAAATAGTTTCAAAGTCAAACCGGTTTACTTCCAAATTTTCCAAATCAAATCAGTTCCAATTTCCATTTCGATTAATCGATTCAATTCCGATTTCAAGTCGAATTTTTCTTCGATTCCAAATTAATTTCAATTTCAATTCCAAATTAATTTCACTTCCAATTCCAAATTAATTTAAATTCCAATTCCAAATTAATTCCAACTCCAATTCAAATTAATTTAAATTCCAATTTCAAATTAATTTCGACTCCAGTTCTAATTAATTTAAATTCCAATTTCAAATTAATTTCAACTCCAATTCCGAATTAATTTAAATTCGAATTTCAAATTAATTTTGACTCCAATTCCAAATTAATTTCAACTCAATTCTCAAATTTAACCATTTCGATTTATATCAATTGCGAGTTCGATTTCGAAAATATCGATTCAAAACACTTAAATCTAATTTCCTTCAATATCCAATTAAAATCCAAATCATTTAAATAATTTCAAATCAAAATTTTAAAATCATTTAATTTAACCAATCCAGTGTCCGTATATAATTTTCTATCCTATGGCCAATTGAATCAGTTATTCCAATTTAATTCAGGGATGGATATATATCATTTCAATCCAAAATAAATGCCATAGGTATATATCATTTCAACTTATTTATTAATTTATTTAAATTAATTCAATTTATAGTTTTATATACTGTAAATTATATAGAGGATGATAACATGATATATCAAAATACATAAACATCCAAATCATCCGAATATCAATCAAATTTTCATCCATCACAAACAATCATCCAAACAATCGATAATTCACAATAATTTAACCAATTATAAATATTCGGGAAATTTTACTGGCAGTTTAATCCAAATCCAATTTAACTGTCAATTCAAATCCTATCGATTAAATTCAGATGTCCATTTAAATGTCAATTAAATTTATCAAACAACTATCAATAAAATTTAAATCACTACACAATAAAATTTAACTAACATAAAATTATTTCAGTTAATTATGAGCGTATAAACACTCACCTTAATTTGAAACTGAAAACAATTTCAGCTTTAAATAAATTCCAGTTCCACTTCAAGATGAAGACAACTTCGATACGATCCCAATGAAATCTTTCTCCCCCGAATTGGACCTCGTTTGAAAGAGTAATGATTAGATTAATATAACGATCAATTTAAACATAATAAACAATTTAATTTCTTAATTAGTAAATTAGTTACCCTCTTCTCTCATTACTAGAAGAGTACGGCCGAGACCCATTAACGCGTACCAAAGCTACCATATGCATGCCATTTCCGACATCCTGACAACGATCAACGACCACCATTTCAACTGTCGTTTTCCCCTCCAACTTCGCCTATGACCGAGTCGCATCTGCCGCCTACACCTTCTATCGCCCTCGCACGTGTGGGTAAACCCTAGATCGTCAACGAGGCAGCCCATCGCCATCCTCATCACGCCACCTCCTTCTCCATCCCTCGCGTGTTTGGCCGCGACTCTTAGTCAAACACGATTCAATCTTCCCCCCTCCCCATTTTTTTAGATCGAGATCTCATTCTTTTTTTTACATTCGAGTGGTATATTTTTATTTATTACATGTTGATCTGCTCGATTAGAAGAAAAGGGGAGAGGAATATATGGCTGATAGAGGGAGTGGATTTGAACGAGTTTGAGATATATCTTTTTTATATATTATATTATAATAATTAGAAAATAACTTATTCGATCGACCCGCGAAGTCGCGAACTCCAAACAAAGTGTGCCGCCTGGCATTTATAATGTTTACCCCCATTCCGAACGTAGTGGAACTAGTCCCGAGACCTAATTCGATCGTATGCGGAAGATCGCTTTTCAAAGTCAAATTATATTATCGAATTCCTTAAATTGATTTCTAAGCGTTTCAAGCTCGCATGGCCAAAATACAAGTCTGATTGCTACGAAACCTGAAATCCTACAAAAAATCAATATTACGGATCCGATGAAACTGGTTTCATCAAAATCCGAGACAGTGGCCAAAATGGCAATTCTTACTCATCAATTAAAACAAGTAATTCCCAGAAATTATTTTAGTCACTTTAAATTCGATTTTTAAGTTTAACAATCTTCATTGTTGTTTAAATAAAATTTAAATCAACTTCCGACATCATTTTTATTCATATTAAACCCAGAATTCAATTATTTAAATAATCTCAGTATTAAAATTTAAATAATTTAATTATCCAATAATAAAATCCCAATGAATTTTGGTTATCAACAATTAGTTTATTTTCAACTGAATAAGTTAACATTAAATTTAATAACTCACAATTGTCAAAAGTACGTGTCGTTACAGGCATCTTCATATGTCATTCTTGGCGTATTTTGTAATAAATTGTAATTTCTCTTAACGTGGCTTACGTATGGGATTATGTAATGAATCTGAATGCAATGAGAAATTAGTTTTAAGTTGAGTTTAATTTTTTTTTTCATATTCATGTGTTTCTGGTATATCAATGTATCTAACATTATTGCATTTGGTTACCAAGAATTAATAACTATGGATGACTGCAGCATCTGTAGCGGTTAGTTTTGGGCCTCCAAATGGGGGATGTTAAAGTCGGTATCAGAGCATAGGTTTATGTAAATTTAAAAGAAATTTGAACTTAAAATATTTTCAAAACATAACCCAATGAATCAGAGAATGAGACTGGGGTTTGGGTTAGCGCTATAGTAACATACTTGTTTTTGTTATATATATATATATATATATATATATATATATATATAAGTATGTATTCCCCTCTCTCTTGGACCGTTCTTCTGTATCTTACTAGGGCTCATATGTAGATTTATGAGAAAGGAAGATGTGGAGGCAGAAAATGGAGGAGAAAATTTAGGTGGAGGAAGCACCAAACTAATGGAAATGCTCGACCCAATACTAGAAGGATTCCGGGTCGATAGGAAAATTCTAATCCAAATGCCAACATAGGTGCTGGAACCCTGCTAGTAGATATGGGGATGATGTATCAGTATTTGGGGGAATGTCAAGAATGTTAGAGGAGCTAATCCCATGGCCCTAGTTGGCAATAACATACTAAGCTGAGCAGGGATTACACCAGCCCTACTGGGAAGCCGTTTTTGGGAATAGAAGATGTTATAGAAATAGAAAATTGGCTTTTGCATTGTGAAAGGATTTTTGCTGACTTGGGGTTGGACGATAAGCAGAAGAGAAGACTTGCTTCGAGATAGTTGCAAGAAGTAGCACTTTATTGGTGGAATTGTGTTACCGTGGGAGTTCCCGAGGAAGAGTTGACTTGGGCAGAGTTTCATAGGAGATTCGAAGAGAGGTTCTTTTCTGAATTTGCCAAGTTAGTATTGTTGAGAAAGTTCATGGGCTTAGTGCAGGGTGAAATGTCGGTGATTGAGTATGCTACAAAGTTTGATGAGTTGTCCAGATTCAGATATGCTACCATTGACACCGTCATTAAAAGGAATGAGAAGTTTATTCTTAGGTTAAGACCCGAGATTGCCATGGCAACAATGCCACACCTTCGTGATCAAAATACTGTTGTAGTGGAGATGGCAATCAAGAATGAAGAGATGCTTTCTACTTTTGGAAAAGAGAAGCAGGTTGAAACCCAGGATTCTCAGGGCAAGAAGAGGAAATTCTTTAGGAAGAAAGGAACCTTGAAGGGAAGAGCTACCAATAAGGCAAAAGCTAATCTGGTTTATTTTAAGTGTGATAAGAAGGGACATTTTGCTCATGAATGTCGGACTGGAAAAGAGAAGAAGGTTGCAGATAAGAAAGGAGTGAAATGCTTCAATTGTGACCGGATCAGGCATTACAAGAATCAGTGTCCAGAACCAGTAAAAGCGGAAAAGGGAAAGGTCTTTGCTTTGGAACCATCATCTTCTAGACCACCTGATTCTGAGAAGGGAAAGACTGTGATGGAAGGTATGCTTTTGATTCATAGCATACCGGTTAGGGTACTATTTGATACCAGTGCATCTCATTCATTTATATCTCCGTATTTGGTAGGTAAGTTATGTTTAGAACCCTCATACCTTGCTACTTGCTTAAGGGTCGCGAATCCGATAGGAGGGTATGCAACTCTGGGGATGAGATGTGACCAGTTAGAACTTAAATTGTTAGGTCATAAGTTTGCATGCAGTTTGTATGTTTTTGATTTCGTAGGCTACTAGATCATTTTGGGTATGGATTGGTTAGATAAATATGATGCTAGGATATTTTGCTAAGATATGTAAATATTGCCAAGACACCCCAATAGTCATGACCGAATTGAGGTGAAAGAGAGTTTGCAGATGTTTTTGAGCCAGTCACCGAACTAACACCGAAGCGTGCCATTGAGTTTCGGATAGATCTTTTGCCAAGAGCAGAACCTGTATTAGACCACCTAGCAGGATGACACCTACCGAGATAAAGGAATTGAAGGTGCAGCTAGTGGATTTAGAAGGAAAGAATTTTATTAGACCAAGTAGTTCGCCTTGAGAGCGGCCGCGGTGTTCGTGAAGAAACTTGATGGGTCGTTAAGGATATGTATCGACTATTGTAAGTTGAACGAGAAGACGATCAAAAATAGGTATCCTTTGCCAAGAATCGATGATCTATTTGACCAGTTGAGTGGAGCCAAAGTATTTTCCTAATTGGATTTGGCAACAAGGTTCCATCAGCTAAGAGCAGCGGAGGACAGTATTCCGTTAACAGCGTTCAAGTCCGGATACTGGTCATATGAGTGGTTGGTGATTCCATTCGGGTAAACGAATGCGCCAACTTTCTTCGTGGATTTGATGAACTGAGTTTTTCGAGAGCACTTAGATAGGTTTGTATTAATATTTGTATATGACATCTTAATATACTCTAAGGATGAAAGAGAGCATGAATTTCATCTTAGGGTGGTGCTTAAGACACTGAGGCAGCATCAACTGAAAGCAAAGTTTTCAAAGTGTCATTTTTGGAAGAAAGAAGCTAAGTTTCTTCGTCATGTGGTTTCAGAGAATGGTTTTTCAGTTGATCTGGATAAGATTGAGGTTGTTAACAATTGAAAGAGAGCAGCGATGGTGACTGAGATCAGAAGTTTTTTTGGTCTAGCTGGCTATTACCGAAGATTCATTAAAGATTTCTCACGGATAGCAGCGCCTTTGACTAAGCTAACCAGGAAGGACGTAAAGTTTATTTGGTCACACAAATATGAGGAAGCATTCCTTAAGTTAAAGCACTTGTTGACCAATACACTTGTGTTAGTAGTTCCAGACGGGAACCAAGGATTAGTAGTGTATACCGATGCATGTGGAACCAAATTGGGAGCCGTATTGATGCAGAAAGGTTGGTTTCGAAGCTATCCTCTTCCCCAATCCTTTTACTTGAGATCAATGTTTTCGAAAGGGATACTTTCTCTTATGTTCTCTTTGACCCAGTAGTTATATTTAATGTTAAACCCAACAATTTCAAAAGAGATACTTTCAAATGGTTTCGAAGCTATGCTTCCATAAATTCTTACTTGAACTAAATGCCTTTGAAAGGTATGTTTTAAGTGTTTCGAAAGGTATGTTTTTAATGGTTTCGAAAGAGAAGGTCTAAGATTTCAAGTAATGCTTTCGAAAGGGAGAGTGACGAAGGGTAACTCATGATGTCATAATGAATCGAAGGGTCTAGTCGAAAGCCTTAGTTTTCAAATAAGAAACCCAAACTCATTTTTAAAGGTAAACTCATGGCTATGCAAAAGAGTTTTGAAATGGCATTTAAAATTCAAAACCTTAGAGGAGGTTTTCCTTGCCAAGGATAGTGGGTTAACGGTACTAACCACGTTATAGTAGAAAATGATTACAAAGAATTAAATCATGGATGTTTATATTGTTAAATTTTGATCAGTTATCATGTATGCTTCTGTAATCATATTCACTTCATAATTAACCCATAACTACATTTTGGGTTTTCAAAGGCATGATAACTGGCTAGGTTGACCCAGTAGTGAATATACATTGAATTAACTCCTGTGTGAGTGGAATTGCATCCAAGAGGTCAGATGGACTGGAATATAGGATGCCAAAAGCTGATCAAAGATCATTGGTTTAGACAGGTTCTTAGTAAGCCTATGAAAACTATGTATGAAAATTGTTATTGGCATGGGGCCAATAGGTTCTTAGTGATCCCATGATAACTATGTTTGAAACAAGTTATTAATAGAGATCAATAGGTTCATAGTCAGCCCATGAAAACTATGACATCAAAGTTGTTACTAGAGAATCCAATAGGTTCATAGTAAGCCCATGAAAACTATGATTGGATAATATTGTTGATAGATACTAATAGGTTCTTAGTGATCCCGTGAAATCTATGAAACCGGACAGATAGTCCATAAGCTTGAAATAGGTTACTAGTCAGCCCATGAAAGCTAATAGGTTAATAGTGGCCCTAGAAACTATAACTTGAGATGGATAGTCAAGTAAATGGGGATGGAAAATCCAAAGCATATTGCATGTTTTTATATCATCATGATACATTTTATTATATATCTTAACCATTATGGATGCAGGTGCACAGTATATGGTTATTATAAATTAGGTTAAGATACCGGTGAGTGGAAAACCCATTCCTTTAAGTGACGTGGTCTCGCTAGATATCTATATGGTTTAAGATGGTAGGTCATTATTCACACCAGACTTTTTGTCCGACTCGAAGTTTTTGCTTTCCTCTTAACTCTCAGGTGCTCAATTGATTTTGAGTAGTTTGAGAGGTAAGGTTTTCAGGTTCTCCTTTAGATGAATAAGCTTCTAGAGATGTGCAGGAGGCAAGCTAGCTATTAGGGGTTCTTTCTGTTTGATTTCGTTTTGTTATTGGATGCAATGGCAAAGTTGTTTAGTGCCTATATTTAGACTCTGATCAACCAAGCGGGCATCTTCATATGTCGCTCTTGGCGTATTTTATAATAAATTGTAATTTCTCTAAACGTGGATTATGTATGGGATTATGTAATGAATCTAAAATGTAATGAGAAATTTAATTAAATTTAGTTTAAATTTTTTTTCATATTCATGTGTTTTTGGTATATCAATGTATCTAATATTACCCCATTTGCTCATCGAGAATTAATAACTATGGATGACTACAGCAACCATAGCGATTAGTTTTAGGCCTCTAAATGGAGGATGTTACATCTCCCTTTATAACTCCAACCCCATTTTCCATCAGGAATTTCATGGTAAGGCACTAGGTTGCCAAAGCGATCCTAAAATCAGCAAGGGTCGGTTTAACCCAGGAATATGTTGTAAGATAACAGTTCATCCATGATCACAAAGGTTTGGATTAGGACTACCCTTCGTTCTCCTTCTACGAGCTCTGTAGGCAAGCCAATGGTCCCGACTATCTGTCTTGGTTCTCCCGTAAAGCCTTAGATTTTCATTTGTCAAGCAGACACATCCTTCATACTGATCTTCATCTGATCGAACATATGTCAGAACAAGATGTTAACAGAAATTCCACTATCCACCAGGATTCGGCATAAAACTGCCGGTCCAATTCCGACTGTCACTACCATCGCGTCGAGAATCAGTGCTTCTACTCCTTCAGTGTCTCGGTTTTGAAATACTATGTCATCATTGAGTGTCCATTGTTGCTTGGCCGGAGCACCATCCTTAATTGCAAAACAAGCTTCTTTTGGAGCGTGTTTTAGTGAGCTAGCATATCATCACATCTTGCCCAACTCTTCTATGTTCGATGAGGTCCTCCAGAAATGGTACTTATGGCGAATCTCTGATCAGTTCGACGAGTTCCTACTCTACTAGGTCTGGCCTACTTTTTTTCATTGCTCGAAACTTGAGGTCCAACTGGTTGGTCACAGTTTTGCGGTTTCTTCACGTACTGTTAGAGCCTATTGTTCCTTATTAGTTCCTCGATTAAGTACTTCATTTGCTGAAATTCATTTGTATTATGCCTATGAGTCTCATGGAAGCGGTAGAACTTTGCTGATTACTTTTGTCGTTCAAATTCTTCCTTCCTAGAAGGCTTGTTGTATCGCTCAATTCCCTGAGTTGCAAGTTAGATGTTCTCCAAGTTGTCATTCAATGGTGTATATGCCTCGGGTCTTAGGTTCCTGATCCGCTTTCCATTCCTATCATGCCTACTAGTATTCTGGTTCTTCCTTTTCTGATTTCATCTTTCCCTACGTTTTCTATCATGGTTCCAAAATTGTTTCCATTCTAGTTGACCGCTACATTGCTCCGAACTACCTCCTTTGGTTGCACACTGGCGATCTTGCGCTTTAATGCATTTGCCTCTTCCAATCTCAAATACTGACTCGCCTTTCGGTTAAACTCCTTCATGGTGTTTGGTTGTTTCATCTTAATCCATCTTCCAAAGTCGGTGTCCGGATGGATAGCTCGGACTAAAGCCATGAATACCATATCTTCGTTTGGATTCTCACTTCAGTAACCGCAGTATTTAACTGGTTCATGAAGGTTTTTAGTGACTCATTTGGTCCATAGAAAAGGCTAGATAGAGACATCACATCTTTTGGCTGTGTCGTGTGAAGTCTGAACTATTCCAAGAATTTCCTCTCCAACTCGTCAAAGGTAGAAATGGATTTTGGTGGGAGTCTGGTAAAACACATAGAAGCAACACCTCTAGGAAGATAGGGAAACATCTACGGCAGACAACATATGTTTTCCTAGCTCCGTCCATATGCAAACTATACTTGTACGAGTGTTGTTTGAGGTTTGTCATCCCATTGTAAGATGACATAGTGGGCATTGTATACTTCTAGGGGTACTCTTCCCTTAGAATGTTTTCAATAAATGGAGTTTGGCTCGGTGCAGAACCCCAATCATCATCCTTCCTGCATTTACTTTCTTCCATCAAAGACTTGACCATGTCCGCAATGAATGCCTCGCTAATCCGGTAGTCCACGGGTCGATTGTCAAGGGCTATTCCAAGCATTTGACTCTACAAATGGCCTTGGTTTGCCAACTGAAGCCTAGGTTCTCTGTTCTCTGGGAGAATGACACCTGCAGAATTCGGTTGGTGCGCGGTTGGCCTTATAGCGGCAGCTTGAGCTTCCTTACCGTTATTTTGCCTGCCTATGATGGCATTCAATTCTAGTCCTTTCGCATGAAGTTACATGTCACCTTCAAAATCGAAGAGAAGCATTGCAATATTCCGTTATGGATCGTTCACTCCAAGGTTAGGGTTTGCGGCAGGTTGTCTTCTGGCAAGAGGGGTACATCTGTTACCTTCAACAACAATTTCAATCGCTCCACCAACTATCTCCTTTTGATTTTACTTGCCAACCCTCATATTCAAGCCTAAGACAGAGGAATTATCTTGTTCCATAGCCTTTTCAATTTTCGGCCTAGTCCTTGGGGAAGTTGGTGGTTGTAGCGCTAGAAAAGCATCAATTTTGTCCATAAGAGCCTTTTGACAATCAGCCATCTTCTGGTTAAGTTGACTAACCATCCGGTTAAGCTCTAATCTGGTTACAACCTCCTGTTGAGCGGAAGCACCTGGAGCTAGGTTTCCAGTATTAACCTCTGTTTGATGATTTTTAGCATTTTTCAATTCCGTTTGTTGGAGATTGGTTTCATCAACACCAAGTGTTGTCCCAACAGATTTTGCAGATGTTATCCTCCCCTTAGGAGCCATTAGAATAGCAAACCTTTAACTTTCTTCAAGAAAACTTTCCTGATCTAACTTCTGGATCTATCCAATCCAAAGTAGATAGCTAGATCCAAACCTGGGTTCGGCGTTCTCGGTGAAAGCACCAAAATGTTAACCCAAAAAATGGTTCAACACCCTGCAGTACGATGTGAAAGCACCAGCACTATTAGAACAGAGCAAATATAATAGAAAATAGAAGAAAAGGAAATGAGACAAAGAGATTTTTATAGTGGTTGGCCGTTAACTAAGCCTATGTCCACTTTATAGCTTTGATTATTTGTTTGATCTAGCATGAAAAATATTACAAGGGATTTGAGAGAGGATAAGTCACAAGTACAGGGGTTGGGTTGATTCTAATTCCTAGAATTGCCTAGGGTAGCTGCCTTGGTGACTATGGCGTTGAGGAAAGAGTTGAAGAAGGGACAGAGCTTCCACGTAGTGATGGCAGAAACCAAATCCTTTCTTTGTTGCACCATGGTTTGTATTTTTACAAAGGAAGCAATCAAGTTGGATCAGAAGCTTGCTTCCAGAGAAGTCCAGGGACTGGCCTAAGATAGCATAACAAATATCATGACGACCAGAGTTAAGGTTTAGGCTCGGTACCGAGTGATGCCCTTAACTCAGGCCTGAGTCTAATCCTTAGCCAAATCTTGGCTAAATCCTTTTGTTCCAAGCTCCTTACTTTATCTAGATACCCTCCATGTAATTTGGTAGGTAATCGATGTGTTTTGATTATCATTCTTCTATGACTTGTATTATCCTACAATTTGGACCGTCACAGCTTCATTTCTTATAGCTCACTAGAATTCTTTGGAACTTCTTGTAAATTCTTAAGAAGACTGGGGGACCACTTGCTACAAATATGATGATGCCATGATTTGGCATTTAAACTCGGTACCGAGTCAAGGGGGTTGACTTGAGCCGAGTTAGTTGCTAAGTTTATTTTTGGCTTATACTTTCTTGAGCTTTCCACTTGTCCTTCTGAGTATCTCTACCAAGTTTTAGGTCATTCTGTTCTCGATTCAACATTTTAATCCCTTATGATTTCCGGTTAGTTAAAAACCCATTTAACAGCTTCGCTTTAACTACATGACATTTCATTGTGAAATGCCTCTACATGCCATAAGAGTGACATACTAGACCAGCTTTCTTTTTTGCATAAGCTCGATCTTCCTTATATCACTGTCTTTTCACTTCAGTTGGAGTTTCGGTTGCTTTCCACTTTCATTTCCTCAATGGTATCTCATGGAATTTTCACAAAGGAGAACCATCCTAATAAAATATTCAAAAGTGGACCCTAGTAGGAATAAGGCTAAGCAATGAACCCCCAACCAAAGCTTAAGACCGAAGGCAAATCTCTTTGACCACAACAGCGGAATACCGACCATCTCAGACTCTACAAATAAAAGGTTGAATTGGTCAACACTCCTTCACTAACATGTTGTCCTACTCAAGATGGATGGAATACCCAAGCCATATGCCCTTCTTGATCTTAAAAATGAATTGAGAACTAAAGTGACGCCTGAATAATTCCAAACCTGGGCCTGCTCATCAGCTACACAAACACTGCATCCTAACTAGCTAAAGCTTTCCTTTCTCAAATGCAGATAAATAATCTTCCCTAAGAGAACATTCCCTAAACTAATATCGACGGAAGCCTTCTCATGCACGTGTCCAAAACATATCTCAGCAACGGTCTCTAGACTCAAATATTGCTGCACTATAAGGCTGAAGAAATTCTGACACTGCTTCGAAGAGTCTAGAGTTGGTAGAGCTAGAAATACTGATGCCCAAAGGGACATACCACTTTTGGTGCTAATCGCAATCTATTGGAAATGTTCAAGGGCGATGGAACCTCTTTTGCGGTAGCTAAGTTGTCTCTGAACTAATCAGGCATCTTAGATAGCCTATCAGCAATTACCCATGCACTCCATCTGTTCATACTGATAGCCTAATGAAGATACCTTGGAAACTAGAGATAAAAATAAATCAAGTCCAAAAGACAAGCAGTGAATCCAATATAATATAGTAGAATAATACAAGAACGCTCTCTCACGTATCTCCTTTGACTAGATTGATTAACTTAAATTGGTCTACTTGGTCTGGCTGTTAAGCCTAAGCTCTGATACCAAATGTAACGACCCATTATTCGGGAACACCCAAAATGACAGATTATCGATAAGATCTCAGAATGGAATGATAACATATAATATACTGAATATACATGAACAAAATAGAATGACAATATATAAGAGACTGCACTAGTGGAAGCAACTGATAAATAATATCAGCATAGAAAGTCGGAATACATTAACTCCAAAAAGCATGAAATTCTGAATAAATATCTGATACAATTGTCTATACAAATAATGGGTCTGTCACGTACTACTAAAATAAGAACTATAAATATCTCAAAATAACGATGCCATGCCTCCAAAGAGCTCCAGCTGCCATCCTGATAGCGTATCCCAGAAAGCACCTGACTCTCAAACTACTCAATCGAGTACCCGAGAGTTGTCATGACATAAGAAGACAAAGATAAAACGCGGATCAAACATAAAGCCTAGTGTGAAGGGAACTATCTCAAAATACCGTAGACAGGAACAAGTAAGTCGCAGTCGGCCCTCTCCACAAATGTGGCTTAGGGGTAATCCGGACTTCCTATAAACAAGTATAGTAAACCAATCTTAAAATAGGGAATCATACCAGAACCTGCTCTTCTCCTATAATCAATGAGTCATTAAACCTAATATAATGTGACTGCTAGGTAACCATATACCGGGATTGTTTGCGCCAAAATTGGTCACAAACCCCAACGGTTGTGAAAGCACCAGTGTGTGAATACAGATCAACAAATATTCAAACACAAATCTCAGATCTAAGCAAGCAACAAACATCAATCCAGAAATAATGAACAGTGACACACGATTTATAGTGGTTCGGCTATCTCCGGCCTACGTCCACTTCAAGGTTTTTATAATTTTATTGCTTGAAGTTTGAAGATTACAATTTCTTATTGCGTAGTACAACAGACTTTATGATTATAATCTGAATCTAAGGCAACAATGGTGATCTGGAGTAAATCTGGCAGAATCTGGGCGCCCTTTAACTCTCAAAATTGTCCGACCTCCATTCTGAATGACCAGGGGCTCTATTTATAGGTGTAGGAGGCTGATATTTCGCCTAAACTGAAGGGAGACCAGTTCTGGTATGCGAGGGGGCCCACATGCCCAAATTCTGGGAATCCGGGCCCACTTTGGGATCGATTCGACCCTTGCTTCGAATCGATCAAGATTTGTTCTGATTGAGATGAAATTTGGCATGAACATTCCTTAGGTTGCCAGTAAGCTACTATGAAAATTTCATGGCATTTGGACTTGCAAAACTCGAGTTATGATCGATTCGAGATCATGTTTCTGGTTGATAAGCTCCCTTCGAATCGATCTTCCTTCGAATCGATTAGGTCGAATCGATGGTGTCGCGTGCCCAAGTGATGACGTGGTGCGTGTTTCCCGGGTCAACCCGCTCTTTTCTCCGAATTGACTGGGTCGACTCCACGTTTTCCGCTGCTTCGACTTGGCGGATTCGAGGGAACGGACTCGAGGCAAGGTGCGTTCGCATCGCTCGTGGCCTATATCAGTTGATCGACTCGAAGTTGTCTAAACCGGATGGATTCGAAGTATACCTTGTCCTAATGGATACGAACAATGTCCATCTGTTGATGCAAAACTATCGGGTTGAGCCCAAGCCAATTGACAGTGTGGATTCGATGTAATGTGCTTTGTCTTGATGGATTCGAACCTATCCATTTTGGGTCCCTTGCCATCGAGTCGACACCCACTCATCCTTCCTACCTGATCGATACGAATATGTCGGTCGTACCCTGTGGATCGATACAAACTCCATCAATCTGAAGCGATGCCGGTCGATACGAAGTGTATCGATACGAAGTGCGGCAGACCTTGATCGATGCGAACGGCATCGATTCGAACCAACATCACCGATACGAAATGCATCGGTACGAACTAGTTTACACATAATTTGGCCCATCCATATCTCGAACATACGAACTCCGATCGTATTGAAAATTGAAACATAGCCTCTCCTAATCTTGATCATCATTCCTAATCGATTCTGCCATGATCGGAGCTTGGCCAAATTCTGATGACATCGATCACAACCTTGTCTCTAATCGACTTCCAATCCTGATATCCATCCTTTCTTGCCAATTTGTTTGATGTTCCGGCTTTGACCAAAAAGCGGGATAACATTTGCCCCCCAAAACATGCCTTGTGATAAGAAGGCGTGTTTTGAATAGTTCCGTATCCGATATTCGGAGTCCATAGCCAATTCCACGCCCATCCGAACTCGATGACTGAGTTAATAGTCCATCCTTGTCCATCAACCGAATCCAGGACCTCTCCGGGTCGATATCCAAATCCATAACCTCTTTGGGCTCTTGCCAAGCGCAATCCACACCTGACGACCGTGGTCCAGTGTCCCTGGACGTTGAGCTAACCTCTCCGGGTTCTTGCCAACCGCAATCCACACCTGACGACCGTGGTCCAGTGTCCCTGGACGTTGAGCTAATCTCTCCGGGTTCTTGCCAAGCGCAATCCACACCTGACGACCGTGGTCCAGTGTCCCTAGACGTAAGTATTGTCATGGCTTAAATCCTAAGCCGAATCCTGGTCGCTCCGGACCCTTGCTGAGCATAGTCCATACTCAACGACCTGAAACAATAATCGATAATAGGGGGCCTAAGTCCTAGGCCGAATCATGGTCACTCCGAACCCTTGCCGAGCATAGTCCATACTCGACGACCTGAATGAGTCAATTTACCACGTTCGGGCAAAAAGACTCACCCCTTGCCAGGCATAATCCATACCCGACGACCGTTTATCAAAAACCAAAAAGAATCCAATCAAAATCCAATCAAAAATCCAATCCAAAATCCAAATCAAATCGGAAAACCAGAAATCCATACCAAAAATCAAAATCATCATCCAAAACGGAGAACAATCATCCGAATGAATGCCAAAACCAGAAAAGCGAGTAAAATCAGGAGTTCAATCCAAACTCCAAAAACCAAACCAGAAAACCAAGTGTCCAATCCAAAAACAAAAGACAGATTTCGCAAACCATGGCTTTGCGGTTTATCATCATTCAGAGCATGCCTAGGGGCTATCTCCATCCCCATACATGTGTAAATGACTTGGTTGCTCGCCAATGGTTTGTTACTTATTTCATATTATCCTGATCAATGGATAACCAATCGACCATCATTCCTGGGCCTCATGCCATCCTGGCTTGAGGTTGGCGGCGGTTGCTCCTGCTCCACCGCTTCATTCCGAGCCCCAACATACTGCCTCAATTGTCCATTCCTCACATGCTCCTCAATTCTGTCCTTTAGGTGCCTGCAGCTGTCGGTATCGTGTCCATCCAAATCATGGAAGAGACAGTGCCTTCCTGATGCCCTTTCCCGCTCGGATGGCTCTCTCCTAGCCAGCCATCGGTAGGGAAGGCGATTCTTGGTTTCCATGTATATCCGCTCCAGCGTCTCGTTTAAACCTGTGTATGCGGAAAACTTTGGATCCTTCCATCGCTTCCCGGCTTTTCCTGAATCGTCATTCAGCTTCCTCTTTCCTTTGTCTTTATCCGGGTTTCCGTTGGATGGTCCTCCACCCTCAGTCGCATTCACCTCTTTTAACTTTAAGTCCATACATGCATCTTCTTGCCGAAGGAACCTTTCAGCTTCGTGAAAGAATTCTCCGAGATCCAGTGGTGGGTCTCGTATTAAAGATACCTTAAAATCTGAATCCTCTCTAACTCCCGACACTGCCGCCATCAAAACCATTGAAGGATCCGGCCGATCCACAGAAGCTACCGCCGCATTGAACCGAGTTAGAAAAGCCCTAAGTGATTCATCCGTCCTTTGCTTTACTGATGTTAACGTCATCACGTTCTTAGGTCTTTTGATATGAACCCGAAACTGTCCCAAAAACCTATCCACCAATTCCCTCCAAGTCCTGATAGATCCTTCTTCCAGCTGCCTAAACCACATTGCCGCTAGGTATGTCAAGTATAAAGGGAAACATTTGGCCATCACTTCCTCCGATGCCCCCAGCACTTCCATGTGCCTAGTGTATCTCATTAAGTGATCAGTTGGGTTAGCTTTGCCATTATATGCTTCCACACTAGGTAACTTGAACTTAGGTGGATTTTGAGCTACCCTGATTTCCCGAGCGAACGGACTCCTATTCACTCCTTCCAAATCTCTATTGGTTAAACCTCCACGCATAGTCTTCCTAATGATTTCCACTAATCCAGCGTTGCCTGTTATGGGTTGCCCCCATGCTCCCGAGGGAACTCCGGCACATATTCTTCATGTGGCTCATTAGCCGCAACGTTGGCCCTAGCCTGCTAAACTCCTTCCAAAGGTCCTTCTGCGTTGGATCCTGTGGGCCTGCCCCCAAGCCCTTGTTGATTGCCTTCCGGTTCTGTATTCTGTTCTCTGTTAGGTTCCGCAACCCTTGTTCCTTATTCCACATTTGCAGTCGCTGTAGTTGGTCCAAGGTTCTGTATCCCTGCAGCTCTCATCTGCTCGAAGAAAGTCTGCATCATATCATGTTGACTCTTCAACAACCTCTCTTGCAATGAGTTTGTCATAGCTTCCATTTCGTCTCTAGTAATGTAAATCGAAGCTTGTCTTTCTCCAGCTCCGGAGGATGCCTCTTGACTTCCTCCTTGTTGGCTTCTCTCAGCTCTTTGTCTTCTACTTGTTTGTCGAGTCATTGTCTTTCAAATCTAAACTCCTCACGCTTTCAAAATCTGAACTTCAATCCGATGTAGCAGGTGCTAGTCCTTCTCACTGAAATCACCAAAGTGTTTGCGCCAAAATTGGTCACAAACCCCAAGTGTTGTGAAAGCACTGGTGTGTGAATATAGATCAACAAATATTCAAACACAAATCTCAGATCTAAGCAAGCAACAAGCAGCAATCCAGAAATAATGAACAGTGACACACGATTTATAGTGGTTCGGCTATCTCCGGCCTACGTCCACTTCAGAGTTTTTATGATTTTATTGCTAGAAGTTTGAAGATTACAATTTCTTATTGCGTAGTACAACAAACTTTATGATTATAATCTGAATCTAAGGCAGCAATGGTGATCTGGAGTAAATCTGGCAGAGTCTGGGCGCCCTTTAACTCTCAAAATTGTCCGACCTCCATTCTGAATGACCAGGGGCTCTATTTATAGGTGTAGGAGGCTGATATTTCGCCTAAACTGAAGGGAGACCAGTTCTGGTATGCGAGGGGGCCCACATGCCCAAATTCTGGGAATCCGGGCCCACTTTGTGATCGATTCGACCCTTGCTTCGAATCGATCAAGATTTGTTCCGATTGAGATGAAATTTGGCATGAACATTCCTTAGGTTGCCAGTAAGATACTATGGAAATTTCATGGCATTTGGACTTGCAGAACTCGAGTTATGATCGATTCGAGATCATGTTTCTGGTTGATAAGCTCCCTTCGAATCGATCTTCCTTCGAATCGATTAGGTCGAATCGATGGTGTCGCGTGCCCAAGTGATGACGTGGTGCGCGTTTCCCGGGTCAACCCGCTCTTTGCTCCAAATCGACTGGGTCGACTCCACGTTTTCCGCTGCTTCGACTTGGCGGATTCGAGGGAACGAACTCGAGGCAAGGTGCGTTCGCATCGCTCGTGGCCTATATCAGTTGATCGACTCGAAGTTGTCTAAACCGGATGGATTCGAAGCCTGGCATAGGATGGATTCGAAGTATACCTTGTCCTAATGGATACGAACAATGTCCATCTGTTGATGCAAAACTATCGGGTTGAGCCCAAGCCAATTGACAGTGTGGATTCAATGTAATGTGCTTTGTCTTGATGGATTCGAACCTATCCATTTTGGGTCCCTTGCCATCGAGTCGAAACCCACTCATCCTTCCTACCTGATCGATACAAATATGTCGGTCGTACCATGTGGATCGATACGAACTCCATCAATCTGAAGCGATGCTGGTCGATACGAAGTGTATCGATACGAAGTGTGGCAGACCTTGATCGATGCGAACGGCATCGATTCGAACCAACATCACCGATACGAAATGCATCGATACGAACTAGTTTACACATAATTTGGCCCATCCATATCTCGAACATACGAACTCCGATCGTATTGAAAATTGAAACATAGCCTCTCCTAACCTTGATCATCATTCCTAATCGATTCTGCCATGATCGGAGCTTGGCCAAATTCTGATGACATCGATCACAACCTTGTCTTTGATCAACTTCCAATCCTGATATCCATCCTTTCTTGCCAATTTGTTTGATGTTCCGGCTTTGACCAAAAAACGGGATAACAGGGATAAAGAAAATCATAGTATACAGGTGTAGGGCTGATGGAAGTATGATAATATAAGTCTACACTATGTTACACAAAATGATAACATCAATCAACTAATATAACACAAGCACAACACAACAATGTAAGATAACTAAGGAAGACGAACCAATACCCCTCATTACTAAAGAGTGAAGCTAACTACGAATATCAATCGTAACCCAATGATTAACAGAGTCAGTACACTAATGTACGCAGACATCTATCATGATTTAATAACAAATAGAGTCAGTACACTAATGTACGTAGACATCTATCATGATCTAATAACAAATACAGTTAGTACACTAATATACCAGACTTCTAACTTGATTTAGTAACAAAAATGGGGTCAGTGCACTAACGTGCCCAAACATCTGCCACGATTTAGTAACAAATAGAGTTAGTAAACTAACGTACATAGACATCTGTTACAATTTAATAACAAATAGAGTCACTAACGTACCTAGACTTTTCATGCAGTTTGATGACAAATAGATTTAGTACACTAAAGTGCCCAGACATCTATCATGATTTAATAACAAATAGAATCAGTACACTAACATACACAGACATCTATCATGATTTATAACAAACAGAGTCAGTACACTAACGTGCCCAGACTTCTAATGCGATTTAATAACAAACAGAGTTAGTACACCATTTGTCATGATTTAATAAAAAATAAAGTTAGTACACTAACACACCCAGACATCTAACGCAATTAAATAATTCCCTTCGAGAGTTCAAGATATATAGAGTTAGTATTTGAATATACCATAAACCCCAAGCCACAAGTATCGTGTTGATCTCATTGTACCCATATAATGAGCATAAGTTAAGATCTACTCTATATACTCGAAATCTAGTCCCGATAGTAAATAGAATCACCATACTCCTATAATGAGCTTAAGTGATATATGATCTATTCTAAATACTTAGGACCTTAGCGAATCCCACCGTACCCCTATAATGAGCATAAGTGCTCCAGGATCCCATTGTAGATGACCCCCTATAAGACATCAAGGATCTCAAATTACAAATGTACGCTTCACATCAAAAAGAGAACAAAGGCAGTGCCTCATGTAATACGCTATCAGGGCCATGAAGGAGCACCGTTGTCGTATACATATGTACACATCAAATGTTACATCGCATAATCCAATATGTGTATCATTAACGAAGACTGAAATCTCATCATCATCTTACATCCTCATCTAGATCTCATGCTTCTCCTTGCATCCCACTTTTCTGAGTTGCTCGAAGAGCCTCCGAAGTGTGCTAAGAGCCAAAGAAGAACTGCAATAGAACGGGGAAATAAATCCCTAAAGTTACTCTCAACCTAGGGATTCAGTCGGCATAGGTATTCATTCAGTCGATTGAGCCCAGTTGACTGAACCTAACAACCCCCGGTCCACTCTTTGAAGCTTCCACGTTGGATTTCAATTCCACCCCAGTTCAATCGACTGAATATTTCCAGGTTCTGGCAGTGAATCTAGGCAGGGAGTAAATCTTCCTTACGAATGGAGTTCGCGTGCCATATCCTTCGAGACTTTGCCGGATGAGTTGCCTTGCTTCTAGAGCCTTCTTCCACCCCATCGGTCTCCGACTGGGGTTCATTTGTTGATGTTTTGAAAGTGCATTCCATAAGTATTCGAAAACCGGTTTCGATGCAAAAATCCACTCTTTGCATGGGAAGAGTTCAACCGGCGATTAATACAACCTGGCTTCCTCTAAAACGCTGAAACGACATACCCGACCTCCCTGTCTTGTGAGTAGCTTATACATGTGTAGATACACTCATTCATGCACGCTTATGCACACACATTCACGCAACACACATCAATTTCACAAGCAACACTTCGAAAGCGATTGCTCGACCCATTGTACTCTCTCGCAACTTAATGCACACGATGGTCATAGTGAAATGTCGGCAATGAACTTGTATTAATACACACACACACACAATCAAACAATTGCATATATATATATATAAACAAACAAACACACAACAATTTTAACTACAATACACACATCATTTTGATTGTTATATATCTTCAAATACACGTATACATATACGTGCCCATACTCATATACATACACATATATTTAAATAAGTAATTCATTTATTACTTAATTAGATCTTACTTTTACTTGCTATTTATTTTCAGTAAATGTCTAATATGGTTTCATACTATTTTATAAAATATATTAATAGCTTATAAATTAATTTTAAGCCTTTAAATACTTAATTGCCTCATTAAAATAAAGTATACTTCATATAACCAATTTAATAGATTCTCATTTCTATTTTACAAAATCTATACTTCATTTATAAAATCATATAACCATTTTATAAATACTAATTAAGCTTCATTTTCTATTGTATAAAATGTCATATCATTTTATAAATACCTTCTTTGCTTATAAAAATTATTCTTCCACTTAAACAATATTTCCAAATATTAATTTAGCTTCATTAACCCTCTAGTCACTTTAATAATAAGTGTAGAGTTCAAATCTTGCTAAATTAGATTACTAACTATTTTCAAAACCATTTGAACTAGTTAAATTACTAACTAATGACATGCACTTAATTATCACATGTAATTAGTCTCTAATCTGTCACAATATCACATATAATCATTCCATTAACAAAATAAAAATCTCATAAAAAAGCTTGCTTTCCCACTTCAATGTCCTCCTCTTCAATTCCAATTCGTCCTTTCCCGCCTGCTTCTCTCTCCTCCATCCCTCCTCCTCAGCCACCCGACCCACCTCCCTTGTCTCGTCCAACTTTCTCGATCCCATCTCTCTCTTCTACCTCTTTCGACCCTCCTTCTGCTTCAAACCCCATTCCTCCTTCCTCTTCCAAATCCACCTCCTTTGTCCAGCCTTTTTCTTGGTCATCCCTTTTTTAAGAAATTACCTCGAAATGCTGGCAAATACAAGTCTCAATGTTTTGAAATGATATCCAGTCCTAAAAATACATTGATTCCACCACCTGCTGGTATTTAAGCTGGCATCAATTTCTAGGGAAACCACCTCATTGGTTTTTTTCTCAACCCTGCTCTTTCATACTCTTTTGTAACTTACAATCTAAGGTTAACATGGAGAAATTTATCTGGTATCCATGTCAAATCTGATGGAAGGTTGTTTTTGTTTGAGTTATGATGAAAATAGATGTGCTAAAATTTTAGAATCAGACCCCTCATCATTAGAGGCAAAGTATTCATCATTACATAATGGGATCCTACCATTGACTGCATTTAGGAGAAGGTTAAAAGCGTGCCAATTTGGGTGTATTTATCCAATTTTCCCTCTGTAAATTCGACCTTAATTGGAATAGACTGGATAACAAGTTATATAGGAAAGGTAATTTTTTTTGATGAATCAACAGAAAGGCTAGATCTAAGTTTGGTTACGTGAAATGCCCGCAACGAACTTGTATTAAAAATATATCTACAATCAAACAATGGCATATATATATAAAAAAACAAACACACAACAATTTGGACTATAATACATACATCGTTTTGATTGTTATATATCTTCAAATACAAGTATACGTATACTTGACCATACTCATATACAGACACGCATATTTAAATAAGTAATTCATTTATTACTTAATCAAATCTTACTTTTACTTATTATTTCTTTTCAATAAAAGTCAAATATGGTTTCATACTATTTTATAAAATCTTACAACTATTTTATTAAATATATTAATAGCTTATAAATCAATTTTTAGCCTTTAAATACTTAATTGCCTCATTAAAATGAAGTACACTTCTTATAACCATTTTTATAGAATCTCATACCTATTTTATAAAATCTATACTTCATTTATAAAATCATATAACTATTTTATAAATACTAGTTGAGCTTCATTTTCCATTTTATCAAATATCATATCATTTTATAAAATTCCTTCCTTGCTTATAAAAATCATTCTTCCACTTAAATAAATATTTCTAAATACTAATTTAGCTTCATTAGCCCTCTAATCACTTTAAAAATAAGTGTAGAGTTCAAAACTTGCTAAATTAGCTTACTAACTATTTTCAAAATCATTTGAATTAGTTTAATTATTACTAACTAATGACATGCACTTAATTATCACATGTAAGTAGTCTCTAATCTATCACAACATCACAAATAATCATTCGATTAACCTAAAATCAATTCCTTGGGTCATTATCTATTTCCAAAAATAGTTATTAAGGTTTAAAACAAATAATGAGCTAATGTAATCATGTTTATAGCATAAACATATGCCCAAATGAACCCAAACAATCTCCAATACACTTCATATAATTCTATAATGATCAATAAGCAAAAATACAAGGATTAACACATAAATTAGTTAGGAGAATCATCATACTCACCTTGCTTTTCCTTAATCCAATCTCTAATCACCAAAATCCACTCCAAAGCTCTCTTGAAATTTTGAAATGAACATCCAAACTTCGATTTAGGCTAATTATTTGATGGGTTTTGTGAGGAATGGGTAGAGAGGAATTGTAGTTATTTTAGTTTGAAATTAGGAATTTTATTCAGAAAAGATTTGGCTATCTGGGCAAGGTGATAAAGAGAAGATTAGGAAAAATTCAGAGGAGATCGATGAAATGAAACATGAAAAGAAAAGTGAATTGAAAATAATGAAGAGCTTAACTACATGTAGGCTAAGTTAGGGACAAGCTAGTGGGCTTAGCTCAATCCTCTTCATCCGGAGCTATTCATCGTCGAAAGCTATCGACTCCAAACATAGTCAAGTTTATACTAATTTTACTTACGTCGAAAAAGCAAACTCGATCACTGGTGTATCGAGTTCTAATTCGCTCATTTGTAAAAATCAAGTATAAGAGGCATTCCGTTACTTAGCGATTAAATATTTAAATTAATCATTTTATTCGATCGTTAAAATTGTAGGGTACATTCTCCCCTCCTTAAAAGAAATTTGTCCCTGAAATTCCCATTAGTATGAGAATGTAATAGGACTAACCAAACTTCTTGAATCTCGGTTTTGGAAAATTCCAACAGTACCTTACCTTATGCCATCAACATCACAGAACTCCCATATTAGAAAACATTAAACGCTATGAAATATGCAATGACGTAAGGCATCCTACTTTCCTAAAAATTCATACCTCTCTCAAGAAAGCTTCTCACTATTTAAATGCAATCAAAGTAAATAAGCATTTAAATAGCTATACGTCAGCTCTCAAGTACCTAATTGTACTATACAAAGAGGATTTTGCACAAACACGGAATTTAAATATATATAACCATAGCGTAGTAACCGATACTACCATAGTCATACACGATAATCAGTTGGAGATTAAGCTCAAGTGAGTCAATATCAAAATATACCACAGATTATGAGTCACATCAAAAGGCAGTAGACTCTTATAGATCACATCTTGACCCCATAGTGGGCATGGATGATATGCGATCTATTCCAGATAGTTGTCGCTATCACTCTTTGAATAATATCTTAAATTGTGAATTCATAACTACCATACAAGCAATAAAACACATAAGACAAGCAATAATCAATTAATAATAATCTACAACAAACAACAATCAGACAACAAGCAATGACCTAATCATAGCAAGCAAGAATAAGCAACAATAGCTACCATACAAATTTTTAAGCATGCAAGCAAGCGATTGACAAGAATCAACCAATAGTAAAATAAGCCAATAGAAAAATCAAACAACATCAAACAATAGCAAGCAAACATAAGTAGCAGCTAACAACAGCAAACAATAAGAAATGATTAGCAATAAGAAATAACAAGAAATAAGCAACAAAGCAACGATCAAATCATAGCAAGCAACAATAACAAATCAATAAGCAAAAACAAGCATACAAAACAATGAAATATTTAAAAGAAATCAATACCAACATGCATGACAACAAACTAAGAGTCGAACTCCAATGAGTCTGTTCGACATTCAAAATAAAGAAATGTCTTAATGGTGTAAACCCTTTTGTGAATATAATATATGAAAGATCATTACACCTCCTCCTGCAAAAAATGAAAACTTATACGTTATGCAGGATCATCGAGTCTTGAAACTCTCGAATAAATCCATCAATCAATGCCTTAACGTTCTTTTTCTTCTGACCAGAACTCATTCTCTAGAAAGGAAAATTATCCTAATTAAATCACCATTAAATTAATATCAACCGTTGCTTAGGTTTGCTCGGGTTCAAACTCACCTCTACCGCACAATGTTCATAGGGATAATATGCTAAGTGCACTACGATGCTCGCCTAGGTAAATATCATCTCGTCACTTATAAGATTATCTGAATCGCCACATAACTAGTCGAGAAATCCATCCCAAAACTATCCTATGAAGTAATAATTATGCTATGCTTAAAATTTATAATAACTAAAGATCATCCTAAAATACACGACACTCATTTCAACCCTTTGTTCACTTGCAAGATTTCTTTGTTAAATTAGGGTCGGCCACCTGACTCCATCTGTGCAAACTTCAATCCGGTTCCTTGATCCGACTACCGAAATTGTAACACCCATGTTTTTACATTAATTAACTAAAATAGAAATTAATTAATAAATAATAAACTATGAAAAATGTAATTTTTTACAAATGTTGGACTTTGGCCATGAGACTTATACCATTAGATTCAGGGTGATTTTCTGATCAAGTTTCATATATAAACTTTTCAGATCGGAGTGCAAATGGAAAAGTTATTAGCGTTTGAAATTTTAACGTCGAAAATAATTATATATGTAAATATAATAATAAAATCAATTAAGACTAATTAAATGTTAATAATTGTTAACATTCAAATTAGGATCATAGAGATTTATAAAATGGGTAAGAATTGATTAGAATTAATTAATAAACGAAAACAAATGCACAATCAATTAAACGCAGCAACAAAATCAATGCACATCGATAATTCACAGGAATAAACCACATAGCTCGACCATGACCTCCATAGGTCTGCCCTGTGTGGTTGACCATGGGCCTAGGATGGTCGACCCAAAGAGCTTTTGAGCGGCGAAGGAGAATTGTTTGTGTGGTTCAGATCAAATCTATTTCCATCCGACGATTAGCGCTAATTTGAACCTCTATAAATTAGGACCTAGGCCTTCACTTTCTATTCATTATTTTTCTAACAAGCGCGGAAGCTCTGCTATTTTTCTTTCTCCTCGAGAATTGTAAATACATAAAAATAGGATAGATTGCACATATACACTTTGGAGAAGAAGTGAAAAGGATAGGGGACATAAGATAGATTCAAATCTGGTTGCTACATCAGATGTAAATTTAGATATGGTCCTAATTAATAAATCTAAATCCAGATAATAGGGTCAGAGCTTGATTAAACCTAGAGATTTGGAAGCGGTTATTAAAGGTAAGTGGGAATATTATAAGTTTTTATATAATACTATATCTTGTCTATAAGCCTGAGTTTGATAATTTAATTTCAAATGAATTCATATATACTGCCAATAAATTTGTAGTGATAATTACAGAAGTGTAATGATTAGTTTAATTCTGCAATTACGTAATGATTAGTTTAATTTCTGTAATTACATAATGACTAAATTTAATTCAATAATTGCGAAATGATTTTAATTATCATTTTTACATCAGATTTATTAACTAAAAACATTATGGATTGAGATTCCTTTTTTTTATGTTGATGAATGAGACCGAAAATAAAGCTAACAAAACTTGGGATTTTAGTGATATTTTAATTTATTGGAATGTATGTTATTAGAAGTGGATTTCCATAGATTATCAAATTCAAACTTAACAAAAGTGTGATGTTCGAAATGATAAGTAATTAATATAGACATATTATAAAAAGAAAGAGATGTATAACATAGAGATGATTACTGTATTTTATACCATCTATTTTAATAAACAAAAGAGAATTTCTTATAACTACAAACATCGCACAAACCACCGCTTTAGGAGTAGATATGGAAATTTACTGTGTAACAGTTAAATTGTTAAAGTTTGATTCCAATTTATTAAAATATAGTAAACCCTAAAAGTGGAATATTAAAATAAGAATGTAGCTTAAAGGTTAATAAAATGGAAACAAATGAAAAGGTAAGTCTAGATTATATGCAAGAAAAAGAAATAAAAATTGGAATAGAAATAAAAGGCTGAACTAATGAATGTTGTAGCAATGATATTGATGTTTGAATTTGTGAAGCCGGTAAATGAAATTAATGAACTAAAAGATAAACACATAGTAAAACTAAAGATTTAAAGTTGAACATAAAAGATGTTGAGGCGATAAAGAAAATAAAAGATGAAAAAGTATACGTAAGTCTGAAATATGTATATAAGTAGCCTCGGATATGTGTTTATGACGGGTGTGAATAATTATAAATTGTCTATTATATTTATAATGGACCAATGTCTAAAGGTCACTAGATTAGGTTGGAATGCTAAAAACATATCCAACCAATATTATATTAGACGTTGCCGATAATTGAGATAGTTAGTAATATATGAAAATTAGTTGACTTGCCTTTAGATTAGTGAGTTAACGCTTTTATTTTCCATTGTCCGTTTCTTTGGAAATTAGTGCATAACTTATATGCTTGGTTTAGCCACATTGATTTCGGGTTCGATAGTTATTGTACTTAGAGATGAGAATGATAGCTCCAGCTAATTACGATTCTATTCCCTTTGTTGTGATCGCTTTCCATGATCTTTGTTGAGAATTAATAAGCGATTATTTTTCTCGCATCATTGCTTATGTAAGGGTATTGGGTTATGTTGCTTCGTCCTTAGGATTTCGAGACAAAATCCTTTTATGGAGGGGAGAATTTAATGACCTGTATTTTAACGGTTGGATATTTATATAATTTATTTATATATTAAATAGTTAATTAATCGATGGTCCCAAAAACATGAATTTTGCATATGATCGAATCAGGACTCGAGACCACTTCTGTTGAGTTCGTATCAATGTTGCGAATTAAAATGAGTATAAGAATCACTATATTTGGAGATTGGATGATCTGATGGCCAAAATTGTCTCGAAAAGTGTGAAATTATCATTTCGGAGTGCTGTGGAGAGCGATGAAATTTATACCATCAGGATCGAAAAAATGAGGTGATGCATGCAAACGAATTTCGTTGCGGTCGGACGTATTGTTTGATCGTGCGAGCTTGAAATGCACAACCATTTATTTGAGAACTTAAATAAACAAATAATATTTTATTAATACAACTAGCCTGTATCTCCCTCACAAATCTCAATTACTGTCCATTAGAAGGAATGGTCGCCGCCCATTTTTAACATTCAAAAATCAAAATCGAATGATTCCCTCAATGAAAAAATACGAAACCATCTTCATCAAGTTCATATTGCAGAGATCTTCGAGTCTGTATCTGTTTTGAGAGGTATGACATGGATTTTGCAGATGGCCATACATAGAGCAAGATTAGGGTTTCACTTGGCCGGAGATTTAGGCGATGAGAGGCAAAAAGGAGGGCGGAGGCGAGTTTCTCTTGGCGAATAGCTTCTTCCCGCATCGCTGATTTTGGGTTTGATCGAGGATGGCAAATGAGACATTTAGGCTGTAGCATATGGTTACCATGGTCGTGATTCACATGGGGCATCGGAGTTTCTGGTTTTGGTGCTAGCGGGTTGAGCTTCGGACAAGAAACAAGACGGAGCAGACGACATTCAATTTCGCATACCGGAGCTCCGTATCATAGCTTGGAGTGCACGGCTTGGTGATGGATTTTGGATATGCATGTACAGTAAATTGGAAATGGGGAGGAAGATGATTAGCACGATAATTAGTTTAGTCAATTGTTATATTAAGTTAATTAATCGTTTAAATAATATCGTTTTTTATATTTTGTGTATCTTTTGCATACGAGGTTCATTTTGGATGTCTTTTCTTGCATTAAGCTTATGATGGAGAGCTCTATGGCTTAGCGACGGTTTAGATAGATTTGGTTGAGGCAAGTGATATTTTCTCTCACCATACTATAATTGTTAATATAATATTAAAATGATGTTTTAAAAAAATTCCTAACTTTAAAATGGGATTTCTAAAATAGTTAAACGTATATCTTATTTTATAAAAAGAATTAAAGTGTTTTAAAATGTTTTTAAATTAAATATCACATTTTTCTCCTTAACGCACTTTCGACGATATTGATAGAATTAGGGTATTTTTGACATTTATCCCATATTGGTTGTTCGGATGTATTGTATTTTATTTTATAGATGTATGTAGGTTATTATAGACGTATGTTGGCTGTTATAGACGTTAGTATGCTTGTTGGTTGCATATACGTTAGTTAGTTTGTTAGTTGGTTGAAAACATCGTTCGAATGCGATATATGATTAGAATATAACCCATAGGATAGGATTTCCTGCATAGAGTATCGTGCATGCCAACTGATCTCAAGATGAAGCACGATAGACTTGGAGATACGCTTCGGACTTTAGGGAGAATGTCGGATGTTTTATTTGGTTTGTATTTTACCTTTTTTGTTAAGTACACGACCAAAGTGGTCATAATGGACTACTCTAGAGTGGTCGGTATCTATCACTATTGATGATAGCCGATTTGGCCAATTTTGATATGGATAATGGAGATGCTTCGAAGAACATGATTTGATGGTTCATTCGTTTGTTTGACATTCGATTTTGATGATATGGCTTATCGACGAGTTGTTTTGGCGGTAAAGAAAAGATGTGACGCTTTGGCACGATGACTCCATGATTCGATGATGATGATTCCATGATGCAAAGTAACGACTTCGACGATGGACAGTTGTACTTCGAGATGTATAGTAGGCAATGATAAGTCTGATTAAAGGGACTTTCAGAGGGAGGTTACGGGACGCATGATGACACCTTTATGACTTATGATGACGTCTAGAGTAGTTTCCAACTACGATGACTTCATACAGGAATTGTAAGGATGGTTTTGAGATGAGCTCTACTGTGGATGACATGTGCAAAGGGATCGTTGATATTTGTAGGTTTCGATGTGTACTCGTAAATCAGGGGTATATGAGGACACTCACTTGGGTCTATGATAAGTGCCCGGGATCATATGATGTTTCGATCTAAGTACCATGGGCTGTCAATGATGGGTGCATCCTAATTCCTATCCTACTGAGTGGCATAGATTTGATACGGAGAAACCGGAACATTGAGTAGTCCTTGACCTGTTGATGAGGTCATATGAGTATCATATATCTAATGCATTGATTGAGTGAATGTGAGGAAATATGATGGATGCTATGTTTGCTTGATTATATATCACCTTAGAGATGTTACACGATGTAGACATTATCGATGCCGATATCTAGACACCGTTAGTACTTTGATGTATAGTACCCCTATGATGACTATCATAGAGTAGCATATATTTGATGTTATGTACTAGCTCTGTGGATGCAGAGGCAGGTCAGGTATGATTCTCCATGCTCTCTATTCCATATATTATACTGACTTCTGTAGTGTTTTGAGATTATTTATCGCTTATCTTAAACTGTTGTCTGACTCAAGGTTTTATGCTTAGCTTCTTATTACCTCCGGTTCTCTTAAATAAGTAGACCATATAGCGAGTATAATAGCACTTGGAGCTGTGAAGATGGATTAGCACATGGTGGTGCTTTCTCATATTTATATTTTGAGTATTATTGTTGATTCCGTTGTGTGATACTATGGAGCCTTGATAGTTTTGACTTACTATTATTAGTGACAGTTTATCGGTTGTGTTTATTTATCAGCTGTACAAACTCTATTACTGTACTATATAACAATATAAGCCTATGTACTCTGATTCTGTTGTTTATATAGTTATTACTCTCTTGCCTGTTTTATATCTGTAATGACTATTATATTTTATTTGATGCGTTGTGAGATATACCACAGATTATGTGATTGTGTAATGTTTTATTTCTTTCTCTTTTCTTTTATTCTCTTCTCTTCTTTTCTATTCCTCATCTTTACTTCTCTTTCTTTCCCTTGAGAACCGTCCTACATCGGTCGGATGCTTCGGCAATGCACTATTTGGTTATATGAGCATCGGTGGCATAGGGAAGTCGTCTCAGATGTTTGGCTAAACCCTGATGTCAGAAATGTAGAAAATGATTTATAAAATGTATTTACGTATATATTTTGAAAAAAAAATTGATGTAAAATTTATTTATGAAAATTTTCATTATAAGTAATATGACTTTGAAAAAAATACGTATATCTTTGAAAAGATTTCTAAAGCTAAAGATTTTGAGTTTTAGAAATTTAAAAATAGCGCATGCTGACATTGGGGAATAGTCGGTAAGTTGATTAGTGTAGATTTTACTACATAGCTATATTTGTAGTAAAATGGATACGGTGATCGACAAGGAAGTTGTTTTGTCCATTGAAGGTTTTCTAGGATACATTGTTGAGAGTGGAAAATTTAAAAAGATGGTTTTGTGAAACATCAATATTTTTTAACTTTAAAAATAAAGGTTACTTATAGAAAATGTACTTGGGAAGGTAGGAAAAAGGACTTGGGGCAAAAGAGTAGATCCCATGGTGAAGTGGAAAAATGTTACCTAAGAGAATGGTGGAAATATGGAATTATCTATCTAGACCCTTTCCAAGCATAAGAAGATAGGTTTAGAAAACGGAATTTTTCAAAATTTGGATGTTAGCAGTGCTATGCTAAAATATGGATGGTAAGGATTGGATGGAAAATTGGTTGAACTATTTTTCTATTTATAGGAGTGTTGGAAATTTTGGGTGAAAACCCGTTTTGGTAATTTAGAAAGCTGCATTCATGTAGAACTGCTAGTATATTTAAGATGTTAGCATCATATTTTCGAAACTGATTTAAAAGGAAATCATTTATATAGGAGGCCCCAATTAGAAATTATTTTTAATGCAAATCATATGTATTGTGATGCATTATGCACATGTACATGGATTGTTGCAAAATTGGTTGTGCACTAATTGACCATTTGTATAGAAGGGATGTGCGATGGTTTAGACGATCGAGCCCTTGTGGAATTTCGACGACGAAATTCTTTAAAGGGGGGGAAGAATGCAACACCCCGCGTTTTTATATTAATTAATTAAAATAGAAATTAATTAATAAATAATAAACTATGAAAAATGGAATTTTTACAAATTTTGAAATTTGGCCACGAGACTTATAACATTGGATTCGTGATGATTTTCTATTTTCATATATAAACTTTTCCGATCGGAGTTCAAATGAAAAAGTTATTAGTGTTTGAAATTTTAGCGTCGGAAATAATTATATATGCAAATATGGTAATAAAATCAGTTAAGACTAATTAGATTTTAATAATTGTGAACATTCAAATTAAGATCTCAGGTATTTGTAAAATGGGTAAGAATTGATAGTAACCAATTAACAAACTGAAACAAATGCACATAATCAACTAAACTCAGCAACAAAATCAACGCAAGTTGATAATTCACAAAAGTAAACCACATAGGTCGACCATGACCTCACTAGGTCTACCATGGGCGGTCGACCATGGGCCTAGAACGATCGACACGAAGGGCTTTTGAGGGGCGATGGAGAATTGTTTGTGTCATCCAGATCTAATCTATTTCCATCCGATTGTTAACGCTGATTTAAACCTCCATAAATTAGGACCTAGGATTCACTTCCAATTCATTATTTTTCTAATGAGCGCGGAAGCTATGCCATTTTCCTTTCTCCTCCATAATTTCAAAAAACACAAAAATTGAAATGGATAGAGGATAGAACATAGATTCAAATCAGGTTGCTACATCAAAGGTAAACTTTTAGATCTTGTCCTAATTAATAAATCTAAATCCAAATCTCTACTCTCTAATCCAATGTGTAATAGAACTGTATAAAATATTGTTTGTAGATCCAAATAGGGAATCAAAAAGTAGATAATACGAATAATAGGTTTGGATCTAGATTAAATCTAGAGATTTGGGAGCGCTAATTAAAGGTGAGTGGAAATATTATATATTTTTATATAATACTAGATTGTATCATTGCAGATCTATTCCTATATGCTTGAGTCAGATAAATTAATTTCAAATGAATTCATATGTATGAAATGTTGAAGACTGCAAACTTGCCAATAAATTTGTAGTGATAACTGCAGAAGTGTAATGATTAGTTTTAATTTTGCAGTTACAAAATTACTGGTTTTATTTCTATAATTACGTAATGATTAGATTTAATTCTGTAATTGCAAAATGATTTTAGTTATCAGTTTTACGTCAGATCTATTGACTAAAAACATAATGAATTGAGATTCCATTTTATTTGATTTTGATGAATGAGACTGAAAATAAAGATAACCAAACTTTTGGGAATTTAGTGATATTTTAATTTATTGGAATGTATGTTATTAGAAGAGGATTTCCATATATTATCAAATTCAAACTTAATAAAAGTGTGATGTTTGAAATGACAAGTAATCAATATATACTTATAAAAAGAAAGAGATATATAAAATAGAGATGATTGCTGTATTTGATACTATCTATTTCAATAAATAAAAGAGAATTTTTTTGTAATTACAAACATCGCACAAACCACCTCTTTAGGATAAGATATGGAAATTTACCGTGTAGTAGTTAAATGTTAAAGTTTGATTCCAATTTATTAAAATATAGTGAACCCAAAAAGTGGAATACTGAAATAAGAATGTTGCTTAAAGGTTTATAAAATGGAGACTAATGAAAAAGTAAGTCTGGATTATAGTCAAGAAAAAGAAATAAGAATTGGAATAGAAATAAAAGGTTGAACTAATGAATGTTGTAGCAATGATATTGATGTCTGAATTTGAGAAGCAGTAAATGAAATTAATGAAATAAAAGATGAACACATAGTAAGATTGAAGAGCGACAAAGAAAATAAAAGGAAAATAAGTATATGTAAGTCTAAAATATGTATAATTATAATGGATCAATGTCTGAAGGTTGTTAGACTGGGTTGGAATGCTAAAAACATATCTAACCAATAGGACCCGTAGTGAGTGTACGATTTCGCACTAGAGGGGTATCCCCGAGTCTAGACTATGCTTATTGCCTTGAGTATAAATTTTCTATTATAATTATGTCAAGTGCACAGTCAAATTAGGTATGCTTCAATGCTTCTAAGTTTTTAAGTGCGGGTATTGCCTTGATTGCATTAGACAATCTAAATGGACGGTGAGTGAGAACGGACTTATGCAACGTGGTATGGAAAGTATGGTGTGCCTAGGTACCAAAATGAGTTGCAACAAGTGTACGTAAAAGGCTGGCGTACTTAGGTACCATAAACTTGGGTAGGAGTTGCATATTTCTCGAGCTCGACATTGGTCTCTTGCGGTCAGCGGGAAGGATGGGGTTACACTTAACTGATCTCTTCCACCTACCATGATTGGTTTGGTTGGGTTATGCAACGCCACAGTTGTTTGTTAGTTTTTCTGATAGGGCAAGTCTAGTTAACCCATACAATGGCTCCTTCAAAACAAATATAGGGCGGTGGAGCATGGAGCCTAAAATCCATGATAAGAAGTAGACAAAGGTACATAAAAGGCTGGCATGCGGAAAAGGCTGGCGTACGTAAATGGAACGAAGGATGTTCTTAAGAGAATAATCAAAAGTCCACTTTGAGTCCAATCCAACAATAAGAAATTTTTAGAAATTGAGGAAAAGTATAAGCTGTATACTTTAAAAGAAATTTTAATGAAAAAAAGTATGTATTAAATTTTGAGAATATATATACATACACACAGATATATATATATATATATATATATATATATTAAAGGTTTGTAAGAAAATATATATATTTAAATTTCGGTAAAGGAAATTTTTTCCGAGGCTATTTTTTGAAAAGAAATAATGGAGCAATATAGCTCATGAATCTTTCTATGTAATGAAAGTTTTTACGATATAAAAAGGTTTGTGTAGGTGGACAATATAAGTAGTGCAGATTTGGAATAGGGTAAATGGTTTAGAAAAGAAGATAAATTGAGCTGTAAGTGGCTGCATTATGGTAATATAGAGATGGTAAATTAAGAGAAACAATTGGAGTTTGTGCAGTTTAGGCTGAAGGGTTGATTAGTAGGAAATTTTGAAATTAAATAAAAGAAAGGTTTAATTTATTTAATTAGGTTGGGATTTGACATATTTTAATTCGTTGGAATGAAAAGGGATAGCAAAATAAGTTTCTATGAATCAATCAAGTTACAGATAAAGGTGTTTTTTTAAATAATAAGGAATGTAAATTCAAAGGAAGAGATGTACAAAATATGAAAACCCATATTTTGTACTGTCTATTTCAATAAAGAAAATAAAACATAATTCCTTGTAATTTCATATTAAACACGGACCCTCTTTTAAGTGATTCAAAGAGAATTATTGCATTAACCATTACCCTTGAAGGAGAAGTAGTTCTAATGCATTAAAATATAGGATCCTTAAGTGTAATAAAAAATTTAGTGATTAGAAATAGTGTTAGCAAAATTTATTAAAAATAATGCTGGTAATCTAATTAGAGAAGCTAAACAGAGGAAAATACACATTTTACATTGTTATGCGCATTTAATTTAGGTATCTTTTAAAAGTCCCCCTTTTATGATAAATGAGACACTACCAATATTGGATGTTTGGGAGAGTAGGAAATGTAAAGGAATTGATAGGATGAGAGTTGTTCTTATCTACTCCATTTTTTATAATTTAAAATTTATGAAAGTTGTTTTAGAAACATGTAAAGTATGTTTTTAGAAGATGGTTGGGTGAAAAGAATAAGTTTTTGAAAGAAGAACTTAATAAATGACTGAATTAAAAATCCCAAATTTATATGAAATAAAAGTCTTTAAAAGAAAAGGCTGATTTGATTTTAAACTTAAAATTGCTAATGTTCCCTTTAAGTTTAAGGGATAAGTTAAATTTAAAAATCTTAAAATGTAAGTTTTGAAAAGAGTTAAAATACACCAAGTATTTTTGAATTTAAAAAAAGTTTCTAACACTTTTAAAGACAAGAATTTTAGGATTAGACATTTCAAAAAAAAAATTGAAGAAAAATGATAAAGACCAAAACAAGATTTTTTTTTTAGCAAGGTTAGCGGGGTTGATTGGGCCCCTTCCAGATTTTATTGCAACCAAAACAATAAAATAAATTAGCTTAGAACAAGCTTTGGGCTAAGAACACACAAGAAGACAAACTCAAAGAACTACAGACACACAAAAAATAGGGAAGAAAAACAAAATAAAGAAAAGGCTATTTCCAATCTGTAATAGAGGCTACAGGGAAAGTGGCCATCCTCTTCATGCTACAAACCACCTCATTCCTCAATTCAAACCATACCATCTCATTGCTTCTCTTTTGGTTCTCAAAACATATGAGATTCCTCTCTCTCCAAATAACTGTTAGGTATTCTTTCAGAAACAGAACTATTAACTGAGATTCATGAGTTCTTCATTTAGTTGATTCATAAATCAGATCCCATTCAATATCAAATACCTTGGTCATATCATATCTTCCAGCCTTCATCATCAGTCTTCTCCATAATGGGAATAGGACATCACAATTGAAGAAGATATGACGGCAGCTTTCATTCTGGGCCTCACAAAAAACACATAACAAGCTATGATCAAAACCATACCTATTTAGAACATCCTTTGTAAGTAATGCAAGATTAATCGCCTTCCACAACACTAGATTATCCTTCGGAGGAGTGGTGGTATTCCAAATAATTTTCGACTACCTGTAAGTAGGCATTGATTTAAATTTGGCCAGCTCATTATAAACTAGTGCTATAGAATGAAGCTTGTCAATCCAGTCAACATGGTCATGCTCCACATAAGGTAATATATTAGCTTGTAGATGATCCCAAACTGCTATGATGATTTGATTAGAAGAATAGGGTAGTTGAAGATGGCTATCCATTATATATTACCTTGCTTTAGCATCCCTACTAATACCCGATTGTAAGATGTGTTGATATGTCATATATTTAGACAGAATTAAACACTTATCTCCCCACGGCTCATCCCAGAAATTAACATGAGAAGGCACAAACAGCTTTATCCTAATAAGGGGAAGGTAAGTTGATCTTAACCCTAACAATTTTCTCCACGTCTAGCTACATGACTGTGGCACATCCATGCACCAGAAACTTTTTCTGCCTATATTATGGACTCACGTCCATTTCACCCGCACACTTTCCCTCCTACTTAGAATAGAGTCGAAATGAGAACTGAAAATAGCTGCATTCCAATGGAGTATATTCTTCACACCTAACCTACCATTAACCTTAAGACATTCAAACTTAGCAAATGAGCAAGGTAGAGGTTTCTTCGAGTGAATACTATCAGTCCAAAAGAACCTTAGCATTGCACTTCTTATCATCCTTAGCAATTTATTAGGAAGTATGAAAGCTCTAGCCCAGTATACCATCATGGAGAAACTGTCAGAGTTAATGAGCATTAGACGACCAGCTTGAGACAAGAATCTATTCGCCCAGCTATTCATGGTTGAAGTGATTTTATTGTAGAGAAGAAGACAATTTGCTAAAGTGATCCTGGATAATATAAGGGGCAAGCCTAAATAATTCGTATCATATTCCATTATATGAAGACCGGTGGATTGAACAAGATCAGCAGTAAGGGGAGATGGAACTCCAGTAATGATGATACTAGATTTATTAAGGTTAAGCTTAAGACATGTCATTCAAAAGAAAGAGTTCGAAGTAGCCAAAATGCAATCAATAGAGGCTTGATGAGGTTTAGTAAAGATCATTATATCATCAGAAAACATTAGAGTGGAGACAAGGGGTTGCCTACATCTGGGGTGGTACTTTATAAGGTTATGATTGTTGGGCGTGTTTCCATCTCCTACCAATCCAACACTCTTCCCACACAGAGCCGAACCAGTCCTTGTTCCACTGTCTGCCGAATCAAAGCAAGATGCCCCTACCGAACCATCTCCCTCCTCGTGACTACCGAACCACCTCCTACCGAACCAACACCACTCCACCCATTACCGGTCCAAACAACATACCACCTCCTACCGAACCAAAGCTCCACCGGTCCACTCATCTCCTTCCACCGAACCAGCCTATACCGGACCAACTCCCCCACCGGTCCAAACCTCTCCACTGAATGAAGCCTCCACCGAATGAAGCCTCCACCGAACGAAGTCTCCACCGAACGAAGCAACCGGACCACTTATCTCACCACCGAACCAAAGGAAACCGGACCAGATCCACCAGGCCAGATTACATCAGCCCAGGCCTGCCAGCTGCTATATACCTCCAAGACCCCTACCCCCAGCCTCACTTTATAAATAGAGGGGCAGGGGTACAACAATGGGGGACAAGTTTGAGAGCTCAAGCACGGAGAGAACTTTCAAACAACTTTCTTTTACTTGTATCAAAGCTTTGTACTTGTAATCTAAACAAGAGAAGAGAAATAACATATAAAGTGGACGTAGGCACATTCTGGCTGAACCACTATAAATCTGCATGTCTTTTTACAGTTTAGTCCAGATCCAGCTGTCACGAATCAAGTAAATCGTCCTCCTCCAGCAACAGTAACAAATGAAGGACAGGCTAACCCAACCACTCCTGCCACAGAACAGCCTGCAGCAATTACTAGGGCGGATTTGGACAGAGTTGTGGTTGAAGTAACTAACCGCTTCACGTCCCAGCAGGAAGCCTTGGTGGACCATCTCATGTCACGCTTAAGGGACGCTGAAGAATCCAACCGCAACACTGAATCATGGGGCGAGTCCCAGTCTGGAGGATCTCAGAGACAACAAAGATCTTCCTTCTTCGAAGGAGCTAACGGCAGAAGTAGCCATGGTAGGAGCCGAGACCGAGCACAGCCCGAAGTTAGGCCTGAGGAAACGTTTGGTACCGAACCCAACGGGGGAGGTACCGGACGGAGGTCAACTGTAGCTGAGCCTGTCATACTGCCTAACCACGGAAACGCCAGTGAACGGGGCCGAGCTAGAGTCCAGCCCGAAGTTGGACCCGAGGAAGTGCTTAGATCAGAACCCGGCAGGGGAAGATCAAGGCAAGGGCCAACTGTAGCTGATCCTAGCATGCTCCCAGAAGATCAAAGGCAGCCACTGGAAAATATGAGGAATGATAGACGATTCCACCCCTACAGGTCATCTGGACGGGATCAATCCCACAGAACAGAACCAAACTCATTTCTATCTGCTCCAAATTCTGATGAAAGGATGGCACGCTTATTCAGAGAGTGTGTCCAACGGGAGCAAAGAGATCGAGGGATAAGCGCTAGGGTAACCAGCCCTTTCGCCCGCAATATCGAAATTGCTATCACCCCCCGAGAATGGAAGATGCCAACAATGGAACCCTACAAGGGAACCTCCGACCCCGTTGTACACTTACAGAGGTACACGCAACATATGCTCATGAGTGGGGCAACAGAGGGAGTACTGTGCAAATGCTTTCCGCTCTTCTTAGCAGATCTTGCCACCTCCTGGTTCTGTCATCTACCCCAGGGATCCATCAGCTCGTGGGAAATGTTGAAAGAAAAATTTATCAGTCAGTTCCGCATTCATGTGGAGCAACCTAAGGACGCTTATTCCTTATCCAGCGTCAAACAGAAACCTGGAGAGAAGCTGCAGCAATACCTAACCAGATTCAACGCCGCGGCAGCCGCAGTCCAAGATGCCGATGATAAGCTTATCCTAATGGCCCTCTGTAGTGGTGTGCATCCGGACACTAAATTTGCTAGAAGATTGACAAAAGAAAAACCAGCTACTTTACCCGACTTCTTCCACGAAGCCGGGAAATACATGAGGCTTGAGGATGCTGCCGTTGAGGGGCAGTCAGGACAGCAAAATAAGACAACCCATGGCAATGCCCCTGCTGTGGCAAGGGACATTCGAACAAATGATTCCAAAGACAATGCTGGGGGCAAGAAGGGAGAAAAGCGCCTATATCGGCCAGGACCAAGATTCGACACTTACACTCCTTTGAATGAGACCATCGAAAATATCTTCCTTGCCACCCAAGGCGAAGTTAGATAGAAACGCCCACCATACAAGAAGGAATCAGATAACGCACAGAAGTCTGGAAAGTTCTGCCGCTTCCACGAATCTCACGGGCATGATACCAACGAATGCCATCATCTCCGAGATCTGATTGAGGAACACATCAGAAGAAGGAGACTGGAACGCTATGTAAATGGTGTATTGAACTAAGTCAATATGATATTACCTACCATCCTCGCACTGCCATCAAGGGGCAGGCCATGGCCGATTTCATCACCAAATTCACTACCAACAACTGAGATTACTCAAATGACCAGCCCGTGGCCCTTTGCTGTATGGGGAATTGACTTAATCGGCGAAATACCAATGGGCCGAGGCGGGGCCAAATATGCTATAGTGGCAGTCGACTATTTCACCAAATGGGTGGAAGCAGAACCCCTGAATAAAGTATCTTCAGCAAAAGTTATTAACTTCTTGATCAAAAATGTTCTGTGCAGGTACGGAGTCCCACTCAAAATCATATCGGACAATGGACTTCAGTTTGACAGCGAGGAGTTCTCCAACTAGTGCCAGGAGCACGGAATTCACAAAAGCTTCTCATCCGTAGCTTCTTCCCAGGCAAACGGAAAAGTCGAAGCCATCAACAAAACTCTCAAAACTCTAATAAAAAAGAAACTCGAAAAGTCAAAAGGCTAATGGGTGGATGAACCTCCTACGGCACTATGGGCCAATCGCACGTCTTTCAGAACATCAACGGGGCATACTCCTTTTCTCTTTGGCATACGGATCAGAGGCTATGCTCCCAGTTGAAACTATAGTGCCTTCCCACCGTAGGATCCACTACAACCCAGAAGAAAACAAAGAGTTCCTCCTCATGTCTTTGAATCTAATTGAGGAAAGAAGAAATGATGCAGCCCCCCAAGGCAGCAGCTCACAAGCAAAAAGTGGCAACGCAATACAACTCCAAAGTCAAGCATCGTAGCTTACGGAAAGGAGATCTTATCCTCGAGCGAATCTTCCCGCGCCCCGGAGCGCTAGATCCAATCTGGAACGGACCATATGTAATTCATAAAGATCTTCGCAATGGAGCTTATATTTTGTCAACAGTGGACGGGGAGGTGTTCCAGAGGGCATGGAACATCGAACACCTTCGTCGATACTTTTCTTAACTCATACTGCCCATATGAAGTGAATTAACAAAGAGAATCAGTGGACGTAGGCATTTTCGTGCCGAACCACTTTAAAAAAAACTTGTCTCTTTTTAACTTGTTCCTTCATATCTTGGCTGCTTGTTAACTGTATCCTTTTCTGTTGAACAAAATCCTGTGCAAATAGCATTTTCATTCAAGGCGCTCCACAGCGCAACTTCTCCTGGACAAGGCCTAACAGGTACTATGCGAATCTATGCCCTCGCCAATGAGACACTTTTGCTCCGGCATCCCTCTGCTGCGGGTTAACTCATTGCTCGTGACGGCCCTTAAAGCCAACTGTAATGAGCCGATTATAAGCCACCGAGAAGGCTGACTATAGCCGAGGCAGCTCATTACGGCGTTAGGCTCGCCGGCAACTGTGAACCGACTATAAGCCCCAACATAAGGTGTGGCCAGCCAGGGGCAGTTCACAGTTGACGATCGGCACCCACGCTAGCCGGCCACAGTAAATCGAATAATACCCACGATTACGGGCCATAATGGCCCGGGTAGTTACTGTGCGCGATCTCGGCTCCGATGTGTCTTAAGTGCGGCTGTGGTAAAAAAGAATTAACTCCCCGCGGAGGCGTAAGATGGGTGACAAATGTCTCCAAGACCCACAGCTAGGGAAAGTGACTACAAAGCCCGTTTGCCACGAACTTAAGCATATCGAAGGCCTTCCGTGATTGGAAGTTTTACTATTTCAATTTTACTTAAGAAACTTTTCTCCTATCCTCTGTAACAATCCCTGAAGTGCTGGACACAAAACAAGAGACACTCACTAATAGAAGCGGATACTCACAGCAAGATACTGGACCGCATCCCTTACTCGGTCACGCAGGATATTCAAAGCTGCCATCTACAAGCAAAATATAAAGGACGGTATTTCCTTCTTTCATATATACCTATAATTTGTTCACACCTCACGCTAACCCTGCGAGTCATGAAATTATGTTCTAAACAAGAACCTGACATCAAACACAATTTAATTACAAGAATATGCATGGCTATATTTCTTATGCAACATGTCAAAATAGCAAAAACATTCAAAAGACGACAAAATCAGCTTAAGTTAAAGAATTACACATCAAGAATAGAGCTATTTATTACAAGTAGCAAGAATTACAACCTAAAAGTTACTCTACTGTTTTAAGACTAACATACACAGCCATGTCAAGTCCACAAAAAGAATTTTCCAGGTCTAATCAGGGAGCCGGCTGCGTCGGAGTCTTGTCCTTGCCCTGTTGCCCACCTGTCTGGTCAGAAAAAGAATTCATTAGTGATAAGCAACCAAGTTAACTTAAAGACTAGAAAGGAAGACTTACCAGCACCTGCTTCTTGACCATCCTGGTCGTCATCCTCTACCTGCACACCTGCCTCCTCAGCAGCAAGCAACCGCATACCCTCCTTTACCGCCACTTTCTCCTCCTTGGTAAACTGGGCAGTGACCACATCCATGCTGAAGACCGTTCCACCCTCTTTATCCGCATCAGCCTTAGCCTCCTCCAGAGCCCGGAGATAAATCCTAGCCATGACCCTGGGATAATCATCCATCCAGGATAGGTTGCCCTGCTTCCAAGTACGGAAGTACATGTCCTGGAGCATCTCGTCCATCATCCCCTCATTCTCCTCAAATTCCCTCATCCGGGCCTCAGAAGGTGACAGCCTTTCGACGGCAGCTTCTCTCTCCAATCGGTATCTCAAGCAGTCAGCCTGAAGGGATTCCCGCACCGCCTCCATCTCCTCCTTCAGCTTAGCCTGAGCAAGCTCTGCGACCTCAAGCTTCCCAGATAACTCCTCTATATGCTCAAGATCCGCCTTTCGAACATCATCCACCGTAGCAATAGCCATATCGATCCGTTCCTTGCAGGTAGCCTCCATTTTCCGCAATTCGGCTCGGCTGGCCTCTTCGATAGTTTTCTTTTGACGTCCGAAGGCGGCCTCATTACTGAGAGATCTGGATAGCCTGATCAGCAAGTTGCTTGGCCTGGTCGGAAACCACTAACCGCAATCTTATGTTGGCGCTCCCAATTTCCTCCCCAGCCTTGACCAATCGGGCGTGATGCCCCATCAACTTCCTGGTCTCCTCAGCAACCCGGTCGATATTTGCCTTAGCTTCGTTCCCCATAGCAACAACCCGAGTAGTAAGCAAATCAAGGTCCAGGGACTTGGCCTCATCAAGCACCCTTACCATAGGATTGCGAGGAAGAAGGTGCTCACCAGTAACCTCATCAAAAGAGATATCATGAGACGCCGGGTCCAGATCCGGATGACCCGCAAACGGATTGCGTGCTAAGCCCGGATGATCTATTGGGATGACGGTTGGGTTCTCAGACGGATGAGGAGAGGGCATAAGCTCGGTATCCTCCTTTGTAATGTCGTGAATAGGCTGGAGTGGGGCCGGGGGTTCAAGAAGAGGTTCAGACGAAGATCGACTCCTCTTCCTCTTCTGTATATCTTCTTCAGTAACTCCGAGAAGAGGACGATAGCCGACTACGCCTCCCGGGCGGTTAGTATAGGGTTTCGGCTTGGCTGAAGCTTTCGAGAGCTTATATTGTTCAAGCCTGTGCCGAAGATCCGAGGTCTTGGCCGTTTTACCCGCTCCTGATATTAAAACCAAAGTGTCACTGGTATGTTTTAAGCCATCATTCAAAGATTAAAAAAGTAAAGAGAAATTCACCTTGAACCATCGAAGTTGCTTCAGTAGAGGCGCTCCCGGAAGATAAATCAACGCCGGTCCCCACTTTATCGACTCCCTTGGACTTCTCCGTCCCCTCCGAGCCTTCGAAGGCTTGACAGAAAGTGTCATCCGTCCACTCTTGCATTTCGCCTACTTGCCCGGAAGACAAAACCCTGGGGCCATCTCCACCCTGTCCATCGCCACCATCATCACCATGACGATCACCGTCACTTCCGCCCTCAGCTTCACCTCCTTCGTCCTCACCTTTCTCCTCCTCCTGAACATCCGGGTGTGTGTTGGGAGAGGGACCGTCAGACCTTTTGAGCTTCTTCCCCCCAGCAACCGGATGTTTCGAAAAGGGCCTCCTTTTACTGCTCTTCGACGCGGCCCCTTCCTTAGCTTGGGCAGCCTTCTCTTTAGCCGTGTCCCTCTGTTTGACCACGGATTGCTGTGGAAGGATCAAGTTGTACTCCAAGAGTGTGGCGTCCCTGATCAGATAGGCAGCCGACCTATCTCTCCCAGTAATAGCTTCTATCTATGCTGCCGTTTGAACCGGGCGATCATTCTCCACAACCGCAAAACCACTTGTCGCTAGCAAGAAATAAAAGCACGTAAGATAAAGCACTGCAGTTATAATGGAAATTATAAATAAAGCTTCACACTTACAGCCGGAGGTGAAGCGACGAATGGAAACAGAGTCATCCCTGATGAAGAACCATTCTTTCTTAAACATACTGAACTTCGAGTATAAGTCCAGGACGGGCTTAAAGGATACGGCAGATTCCAAGCTGATGTAGGGAGACCCCTTCCTGTAGCCTCTCAAGTTGTACAAATACCGGATCTCCCGGTTGGAAGGAGGACGCCCATATCTCCTCTGAAAGATGACGAAGAGACTCACCAGAATGGCATAAGAGTTGGGCTGAAGCTGGAATGGAGCCACCTTTAGATATGTAAGAAAGCTGACTACCCAAGCGTTGAGAGGCGGGACGGCACCACACATACAATGGTATCTGCTGTAGGCAAAATATCCTTCAGGAGGATCATACGGCATCACTCCCGCAGCCGGCAATTACATGCACGCTCGATCGATCCCGAAAGAGCGAGATATAACATCAAGTTGCTCGCCCTTGAGTGAGCTAGGGAAGCAATCAGGAGGCAAGTTGAGGAGCTCCTGAGGACCGTACCCGTCCACTAATGATCTCGGAGTGGGCCCACGTCGTTCTGGATTCGGTTGAGTTGGGGGCACGGCGGAGGACCCTCCTTCGCCCTCGGATTTCTTTTTGTCTGATCGAGTTTCTGCTTTGTGAGATATTATCTGCAACATAGGAAAAACATATTGTTAGAACAGAGGATGTAAACAAGTAGGTGTATAATATGAAATTTCACTCATAAAATCAAAATGCTCAAACTCCCGTTGTCATCCGGTAAAGTGAATACAAAATTCTCAAGGCCATTCGGTAGTTCTCATGTCCATTCGGCATTTAAAGTCACCGGTTCCATCCGGTACTTAAAGCCCCTTGCCCATTCGGCAAACCAAAATCAAAAGAAAAAAAGAGAGGAAGCCATTCGGCGAGGGAAGGCAAAATCACCTGATTCGGTATTCTAACACGGTTCGGCAGTGGGTTTGATTCGGCAAGGAAATCAGATTCGACTATCCCTCTGGGTAAGGAATGAACCATAACTTACAACCCCTACTTATAGGCCAATGCCAACAACCGGACCAATGGATTCAGCACACAGGACCGGATAAGAATTCCTCCAAGCTAAGTGGCATCAAACAAAGCGCGACATATGCTGACATATGCCCCACTTTGGGGGGCAAATGTTGGGCATGTTTCCATCTCCTACCAATCCAACACTCTTCCCACACAGAGCCGAACCAGTCCTTGTTCCACTGTCTGCCGAATCAAAGCAAGATGCCCCAACCGAACCATCTCCCTCCTCGTGACTACCGAACCACCTCCTACCGAACCAACACCACTCCACCCATTACCGGTCCAAACAACATACCACCTCCTACCGAACCAAAGCTCCACCGATCCACTCATCTCCTTCCACCGAACCAGCCTATACCGGACCAACTCCCCCACCGGTCCAAACCTCTCCACCGAATGAAGCCTCCACCGAATGAAGCCTCCACCGAACGAAGTCTCCACCGAACGAAGCAACCGGACCACTTATCTCACCACCGAACCAAAGGAAACCGGACCAGATCCACCAGGCCAGATTACATCAGCCCAGGCCCGCCAGCTGCTATATACCTCCAAGACCCCTACCCCCAGCCTCACTCTATAAATAGAGGGGCAGGGGTACAACAATGGGGTAGGGGTGGGCACGGTCGGTTAACCGAACCGATCGGTTAATATTTTCGGTTAACCGTACTTCTTGATCGGTTCGGTTAATCGTTAGTCGGTTAATATTAGTCTGGTAATACCGACCGAACCGATTAATATTAACCGCGGTTAACCGTCATATTGAATCGGTTAACCGTTGGGTTTAAAAGGTTAACCGAACAAATTTTATCCGTTAACCATCAACAAATAAACGGTTAACCACAACTCAGTTTTGAAGCTGTATGAATTTAACAGAATGATTCAATATACATAGCTTATAGATATTAAGTAGATTCACATCATCAGATAAGCAATACACATAAATCAATTATTATACATTAAATAGATTTAACGTAATAGTTCGTAGCCTGATACAAAGTTCAAAGTTTATTTTCCCAGTCCACATATAACATAGATTATCAGATACAAATTACACAGCGCATTTGCTCAGCAAATAACAGCAGTCAACAACAAAATACCAGTTCCAATGATAGATTCAAAGTTCCAAAGTCCAAAATAAATAACATAAAAGTTACAATGTGTTACTGCAAGCAGTAAGAAGCATACAATAACTGAATAGCATAAACATATAATACATATTATTAAATACATGTGCATCTCCAAATCAAAATATGATAAATTGAGAGTCCGACAAACCACTACTAGTCTCCAATTCTCCACATTACTGCAGTAAGAAGTGGAGCAATACTTTCAGTAAATTAAATTGTTAAAACTCAAAACATGATAAACCAAGGCTATAAAGTATAGCCTATACAAGTATACATGTTAAAAAAGGAACAAAAAGCTAAATCATAAATCAACTAATGAACATCTTGATCAAGCCTTTTCAAAAGTACAGATATGAATTGTACCTATTTCTTAAAGATCCAAATTCTTTTTCACATTCTCGTAAACCAAAGAAAATAAAGGACAAATATACAAAACAAAAATATTTAATCAAACTCATGCTTACTCATCAAATCTGCCACATTTAGCACCCATCATCAGTTTCTTTGTGACCGTGACTGTTAACATCTACCACTGCAAACAAAATACAATAATGTTTTGAGCAGAAACTAGATAAAATTAGCCATAAAAATAAAATCTAACTGAAAAAATGAATGTATGGGGTCAGAAACTTTAGTACTATAGTATATTGTTCAAGTAATAAATCAAGTCATTTTTACTTGCACTTAATACGTCTTTTTCCATGAGTAATATAGATATGTGTGTGTGTTTCCTATAAACCGAGCAATAAGATATGTTTCCTTTGTATATGAACAAGATCTCCAAGGGTATGAAACTAAGAAACACCATTTTACCTTATATGCAAGAAATTGTATGCATATCAGTTGTTATACATGTAGTGAAACTGTTATTTGATATACATGAATGAAAATGAAACAGTGACAGTTATTTGATATATATGAACCAAAATGAAAACATAGCAATATACCCAATACCATCATTGATAATGTCTCAAACCAATGATGTCTCATTGGTTAGAGATGATCCAAGGCAACTATAAAATCATATTTAGAAATTATATTAGCAGTTTTTAGTAACTAGCAACTATGAAATCATATTAGAATTTATATTAGTAGTTTTTTTAGCAACAAGCAGCTTTTGGTAACTAGCTACTATAGTACTATGAATACAGTATTAATCAAAGATAACATATAAGTTGACATCATATTATAAGGACATGGACAAAATATGGAGATAGGCTTAAAATGCTTTATTATTTTTATATGAACCTGGCATATTAAGTTGATCAGTAACCTGACAACAACTTGGGACTTAGCAATTCAGCTTATATAGTAAGAATATTCAGTTTATGCACTATCAATAATATGAACAACGCATGGAGATGGGCTTAAAGTACTTTATTATTTTTGTATTTCACAAGGTAGCAGACATTATACTTAAAAGTTGTATCAGCAATTTGTGTATGATATCATATTATGGGAACATTAACTATATGAATATGCATATATAACAGCAACAATAAATTGGAAACTCTCCCGTACTGAAAATCTATCTAATTTAACCAAAAGATGAAACAATAAGTTCATAAACGGATTGAAAAAATGTAAAACAAATACCTCAGGTGCCATCCATCTGTAAGTTCCAGTTTCCGCAGTCATAACTCCATGGCTTTGAAAACAAGCAACATCGAAGTCTAATACTTTAACGACCTAGAAAGCCAAAGGGATAAAAGTTATGTAGATATCATCGAATATACATATCTGATGAAAAGTCGATATTACGTTAAGATCCTGTATCCGTTTTGGGTACCAAATCTACACCATTCATCGATTATGTATATGATATTATTGAAATGGTTGGGGTAAATCTAGCAGGGAAAAGGGGTACATCATGTTGGAGACTGAATAATTTTTACTAGAAGAGAAGATGGAGAGCTCAGAGTAGATAATTGGAAATGGTGATAGCGAAAGTTCTAGGGTTTATTTTAGGAAATTTTGAGCTGATAACAAGAAGAACAGAGAAGTGTGAGGCGGCTGTATTAGGTTTCTTTTGTATTAATTATTTCGGTTTTGGTTTGTTAAGTGGGCTGGGTGAAAATGCAAATCAAGAAAAAATACGGTTAAGTCGGTTAACGGTTAACCGACCGATCCAAAATCGTTAACCGTTAACCGACCCGAAATTAGGCGGTTAAGATCGGTCGGTTAACCGAATGTGCGGTTAACCGAATCTGAAGATTAAGTCGGTTCGGTTTGGATCGGTTAAAGCGGTTACGTCGGTTAACTCGGTTAAGTGCCCACCCCTACAATGGGGGACAAGTTTGAGAGCTCAAGCACGGAGAGAACTTTCAAACAACTTTCTTTTACTTGTATCAAAGCTTTGTACTTGTAATCTAAACAAGAGAAGAGAAATAACATATAAAGTGGACGTAGGCACATTCTGGCTGAACCACTATAAATCTGCGTGTCTTTTTACAGTTTAGTCCCTGCTTTTCATATATTTGCATAAATCATCAAAATCACTAAGAACAACCTAAGATCTATTAAATCATACAACTTTGAGGTGTTTGTCCATTTTTTGTGCAAACAATGATTATACTTTTGAGTGATCAATCTGGTAAAAACCTCCATGACAAGGATAAATACATAGGATGAAATCGGATCACCCTGCCATAAACCTTGTTTGCTTTTAAAGTAGCCTACAGTTCTACCATTATATTTCATAGAATAACTTGGAGATGAAATACATTCATAAACCCAACCAACAAAAGGTTTAGGGAATCTCATGAGAGCCATAATGTGAACTATAGATGACCAATGAATTGAGTCATATGCCTTCTTTATATCCAGTTTCGTCATTGTAGCAGGGTAGGAATTAGCTCTTCCATAACCTCTAAGCAAATAATGGGCAAGAAGAACATTGTCTAGGATATTTCTCCTAGGAAAAAATGCTACTTAATTTTGGGAAATAAGATCAGAAAGCACAGAATCAAGTCTAGAAGAAAGTATCTTCAATTTACACTTGTAAACAACATTACAATAAGAGATTGGCTTGAAAGAGAACACTGAAGTAGCTTGGCTAGACTTAGGGATTAGAAGAAGATGTGTGGAATTAACCTCACTGAGCAGTTTACACTTATCAAAAAAATTATGCATGGCTTTACAAAAATCCTTTCATATCAAATCCCAGCTATTTGTAAAGAAAAGGATATTAAACCCATCTGGTCCCCCACTTGACTTTTTATTCATCGAGAACAATGCATTTTTAATCTCTTCGTCGGTTATCTTACTGGTCAGCAAAGTTGCCTCTTCAGGCTTAAGACAAGGGAGGAGAATATTATTGATTAAGTTTAGATCGAGAATGAAGTGAGTTGAGTTACCTAGAAGGTCAGAGAAGTAACTTAAGAAAGCATTATCCACCAGTTCAAGAGTTGAATTAAGGCAGCCATCCACATCAGTAATAGAATTGATTTGTTCCCTAGCTTGCTTAATTTTGATCGATGCATGAAAAAAGGCAGTATTCATGTCCCCCTCTTCTATCCATTTACTGTTTAACTGCTGCTTTTTCATGTTCCCTTCAATTTCAAGAGCTTGGTTGAGAGAGATAAATAACCTTCCTTCCTTTAAAGCTGCTTCAGCATCTTCTGGATTTTTCATCATTTTTTCTTGGGCTTCCTTTAGCTGCACCTTTAATTTGTTTGACTGTAGGGATCCATCACCAAATTTATCATGTGCCCATGCCCTTAGTGCAGCCCGAACACTCTTTAGCTTCCTAAAAAATATATACATAGTGTTACCATAACAGTTAATTTACCAAGCTGTTCTTAGTATATTGTTATACTCAGGGGCATTGATCCATGCATTATAAAATTTAAAACTTCTTTTCTCTTTAACTTTTGGACAAATAGAGGAAAAGATTTTGGGGGAGTTATCAGACATGATTGGATGAGGAATATGCACAGAGAGAGATGGCTAGATAGAAAAGGGGCGGAAGTTGCATAAAGCATGATTAATAGTGGAGAAGGTTCTAACTCCACTTCTACTTCTATTGTTCCATGTACACTTTGTGTCTGAAGTACTAATTTTAATGAGGCTAGAATCAGAAGTAGCAATATTAAGAGTTCGAATATCCCTAGGCATAAGGGGTAGACAACCATATTTATCATCTAAGTCAAGTCAATAGTTGGAATCACCCATAACTAACCATGGATGGGTCTCCTGCCTTAAGTTGTGTAGGAAATTAAGCAAGTTTTGCCTTGAGTAAATAGAGTAATTTGCATAAATAATAGTGATATAGAATGAACAGATGGGCTGAGAGGAATTCACATGAAAGTGAATCAACTGCCTAGATTAAATGATTGTTGACAAGGTGAAATAGGATGGATCGTGAAGAATAAGAATTCTTCCATATGGGGCATCATGAAGGTTATGATTCAGAGACCAAGAAGGGTTGATATAACTAGCTGCAAAGTTTTAGAACCTACTTTTGATGTTTTGATTGTGACAACTATATAAGTAAATATTATGTGAACTCACCATATTTGCAGGAGATGATACTATTTTACTCGACAAATAGATTGCAGACCAGATTCCAAATAGAAGCTTCAATATTGTCTATGGTTTGTCTATGGTCTAAGTCCAGTAGTTAATTATTGTTAAAATCTCACCAAAGTGGTATATGCATGCACATGTACTTATAAATCTTTCAAATCATAATTCATATGCCAAGTTTTTTACTAAACAAATTCATACACTAAAAACATTTTTGAAAAATCTTAAATATGGTAGAAGACAGGTAATTCAACCGACTGAAATGCATAGGTCAGTCGACTGAATTCCTATGCACGTGCACAATTTAATATGAATATTCAGTCGACCGAAACATACATTTCAGTCGGTTGAATACATGTTTTTTTCACTATTTCCTCTCTGATTCGAATTTCAATTATTTCAGCTGGCTGAATTATTTCATTTAGTCGACTGAAATTGCATAACGGCTATATTTCTGAAAAGTCACTTCACTTCAGTGAATAGAAACAACCCTTGATTCAAGAGTTGTTTCTGTATCTTTTGATCACTACTTTTCATGAATAATTGCAACACTTAAACACTATATATAGCCAAAAAATCAATTGCTTTAATCACTAAATTTTGATTCTATTTTCTCATTCTTATTATCAAAACAATCTTGCCAATTGCACTCAATAATCTTGTTCTAATCACTAGCACTTTCAAGCTAAACTTCATTAGTGATTAAATTAACTTCCTATCTTCACGAATTACATTATATACCACAAAGAAGAAGATTATAGGAAGGGTGTACGTTATTGACTTATCAGTGCTACTCAAGAGCATACTCAGTCAGAAGCAATTTTTACTGTTTGTATTAGAAGTCCTGTTCGGTTGCTCAGGCGGTTGAAGTCCTATTCTGTTTCTTAGGTGGTTGAAGTCCTGTTCGGTTGCTTAGGCGATGTAACACATGTTCCTTCGGGTAAAGTGAGGGTTGATAGTTAAATTCCAGAAGGAGTCTGGGACTGGACAAAGAACGGGAAGTTCGAACCAGTATAAAAATCCCTGGTGTCATTTACTTTATCATTTACTTTTATATTTATATTCCGCACTGGTAGATAATTTGATTAACATTCCATATTGCACGATCCTTAGTCATTTTCACAAAGGTGGATAAAGAAAGATTAAGTTTTATTTCCAGAATGGCTACAAGTTTAAGATCATGAAGTTGGATGAGATTTTTTACTTAATCAAGCTTTAAATGGTTATGAGCACCACTTATGTTCCACAACCCTACGTTTTGAATCATTAATAAAACTAGATTGATTGAAGGTTGAGATTTTTCTTGCTCCTGGTTGCAGGAGATTTGGAGTTTACATTATCAAGAGATAAGCCATGTATTGACATAGTTGGAAGCTTCTTTTTTTGTTTAATTTAACATTCTTTGACAGTTGGCAATCATCAATGGAAGCATAAACCGAATCCTTGCTTAACGAAGAAGGAGACACCTAACCAGGCAAGAATGATTTGTGTACATGAGGGCAGGAAGGTATAATGAACTCACTAGTTGGAACATTGAGAGAATGAGAAGTTGATGAGAAAGGATGAGAAGTTGATGAGAAAGGATCAGAAGGATTTGGAGAAATAGAAGATATATAAGAAGGTGGGACTTTTTGTGCATGCATGGATAGCAATAAAATGCTTTAGTTGAGATTCCAGATTAGCAAAAAAGGCGACTTCCGCTTCTAAGTGGCTTCCTACATTATCACCACAACTATTATGTGAAATAAAATTTTGTTGCTGGTCCCCATGGGAAGAATGTGGAAATAAGCTTTCATTATTAACATCATGCTCCTCCACAGTGTGCACGTGCATATGATTTAGTTCTTCAGTATTCTTGCCTTCGTACAATTTCTCATTCAATTCACTTACTTGTTCTCTGTTTGTTTGAATATTAGTTACCTAATTAGTCACCATTCAGTATTCTCTATTTGTTTGAAATTTAAATATGGAGTAGATAGGAATTAGTGCCTAGGTGAGACGGGGTAAAGGAATAAGGTTTTTAAGGAGATAGCGATGACTAATTTTAGAAAAGTAAGAAGGAATCCCCATAGAGTGTGAGAATACTAGAAAAAGCCTAGGAAAACTAGTTGATATGGTTTCGAAAGGTTTATTTGAAGGGTTTCAAAAGGGTATGCTTTGGCCTTCGGCCTAAGGTTATAAATCAAAGTGGTTTACTTGGTTTTGAAAGGGATACTTTTAATGGATTCGAAAGGGGTACTTTCAAAGGTTTAAATGTTTTCATCAACAAAGATTTGTGTAAAGTGTATATAACATGGTAAGGTGATTTGAGTAAAGCATAGAATATATTTTCCTTGTTTAAATTATGATTTAAAGGTTTAAATCAATTTGAGAGAAAAGGTTTTCAAGGAAAATTTATGGGTAGTTGACCCTAAGTAAAATGACTCGGATATTAGAATACCAGATGGGACTGGTATAGAGTTTCGCCCTATACATTAGCAGTAGCCCCTAGCTAATTTAGTCCAAAATTCCAATGTATAGGGCTTTGTCACAGGTAAGATTAAAATGTTGTTACACACAATAGGAATCTAAAAAGGGGAGATAGGTTATCGGTGAGCCCGCAAAACCATTAGGATTAGTTGACCCTGGAGAATTAAGTTAGGGACAGACTGTCCAGAAGAGGAATATCTAATAGAAGTTAGATTATTTGTTTATTTTGTTTGGTAGGCCCGAGTCAGCCAAAGGTTAGTAGTTAGCCAAACAAAACTATAGTGTTCAAACAGATAGTCCATTTGCTACCTGATTTATATGCTTTCATGATATTGATATTATTGTTTTAACCAGTTTTGGTTGCAGGATTATTATTTGCAAAAGATATGTTTTAAAAGGATATTGGTGAGGGGAAACCCGTTCTGCTAAGCAGCATGGTCTCACTTAATATCAAATAACCGAGATGTATAGTATTATTCACACCAGGCTTTATGTCTGACTCGAAGTTTATGTTTTTCCCCTTAAACTCTCGGGTGCTAAAAATTGATTTGAGTAGGCTGAGGGGTGAGGATTTATAGGTTTTAGTAGGATGACGAATAAAGCTTTCGAAGACGAGAAGGAGGCTGATGGCTAGCTATTTAGGAGTTGTTTTGTTTGTTTTATTATGTTGTGTTGTAATAAGTCGGTTATGACTATCTAGTACTCTGGTCAACCAAGGGGGCATCTTTAATTATATGTCGCTCTTGGTGCATTTATGTAATAATTATAGTTGATCTGAACCTGGAAAATGTTGGGAGTATGTAACTTGGATATGAAATGTTGTTTTGAAATGTAATGAGAAAAGTGTTTTAATATGTGATATTGTTTATCTCATATTCAAGTGCTTCTGATATTATAGATACCATTAACAATACCGTATTTGGTCACCATAAGTTAACACTATGGATGACTGCAGCATCTATAGTGCTTAACATCGGGCCTCTAGATAGGGGATGTTACAACTTGGTATCATAGCATAGGTTTATGAAAAACTTTAAACTAAAATGATTTTTGAAAACATATTCCTAAGGAATTAGAGATAAGGTTGGGGTATGGGATAACGCTATAGTACTGTACTTGTATTTGCTATATATAAGTGTATGCTATATCTCAATTCTTCTATCTCTCTTAGGCTCTTCTTCTATATCTTACGAGGCTTGAATATAGATATGGATGCTAGAAGTGGAAGAGTTAACCTAGGAGGGGGAAGCACCACAACAAATGGAAATGCCATACCAAATACGAGAAGGAACCAAGGTCAGGCATAAGCTAGAAATGTGGGTGTTGGAGCCCCGCAAGTTGACATGGGAGCTATGTATCATTCTATGTCAACATGATGCAGGCGGGTGTTGCTGCTGGAGTGGTTGGAGTAAATGCTGGAGTAGGGAATCAGGAGCTCCGGTGGTCAACAGTTATGCTATTTTGAGTAGATACTATGTTAGGCTGGGTTGAAATCCATTCATCGGAACTAAAGATGCTATTGAAGTAGAAAAATGGTTGCTACATTGTGAGAGGATCACTGCAGATTTGGGGCTCAATGACGAGCAGAAGAGAAGGCTTGCTTCTAGACAGCTTCAAAGAGCAGCTTTATACTGGTGGAATAATGTGACGGTTGTAGTGAATGAAGAGACGATGACGTGGGATGAGTTTAAGAGAAGGTTCGAGGAGAGGTTCATGTCTGTGATGGCGAAGTCTACCTTGCTTAGAAAGTTTGCTGAGTTGGAGCAGGGAGAGATGACTGTGTTGGAGTATGCTTCAAGGTTTGAGGAATTGGTAAGGTATGGTTATGCCACTGTAGACACTGTGATTAAGAGGAACGAGAAGTTCATTAGGGGGTTGAAGCCTGAGTTGGAAAAGGCTACATTACCACTTATTAGAGACCCTTGTGATGTTGTGGTTGAGATGGCTTTAAGACATGAGGAGATGCTTGCTTTTCTGGAAAGGAATAAGGCGAAGGAAGTCCAGGTAGGGCAGAGTCAGAAAAGGAAGTTCTTCAAAAAGAAGGGTGCTCAGAAGGGTGGAGCCATGAAGAAATGAAAGTCGGAGGTTGTTTGCTTTAAGTGCGATAAGAAAGGGCATTTCGTTAATGAATGTCGTTTTGGAGAGGTGAAGAAGGTGATCGGGAAAAAAAATATACGATGCTTCAACTGCGATCATATTGGTCATTATAAGAACCAGTGCAAAGAGCCATAGTATGTTAGTTAGCGTTCTATTTGATACTGGTGCATCGCATTCTTTAATATCTCATTGTTTGGTAGATAAGCTTAACTTAGAACCCTCCTACTTAGTTACTTCCTTAAGGGTTGCAAATCTGATAGGAGGGTATGCGACACTTGGGATGAAGTGTGACTACCTAGAGTTTGATTTGCTAGGTCATACCTTTGTTTGCAGTTTGCAGTTTGCATGTGTTTGATTTCGTAAGGTTTGGAATAATTTTGGGTATGGATTGGTTAAGTCAATACGATGCTAGTATATTTTGCCATGATAAGAAAATATCGCTTAGACACCCTGACTGTAGTGATCGGATTGTATATACCGTAGAAAACCCTAGTTGTGAGGCGAATGCTTTGTTGGGTGTTGTGGAGGTAAAGGACGAGTTAAATCGAGTTTTTATGGTTACAGAATTCACGTATGTTTTTAAACCTACAGTAGAATTGCCACCGAAATGAGCCATTGAGTTTTGGATAGATTTGGTGCCGGGAGTAGAACAAGTAAGTAGACCGCCAAGCAGGATGACACCTACTGTGATGAAGGAGTTGAAGATGCAGTTGGTGGATTTGGAATGCAAGAATTTTATTAGACCAAGCAGTTTGCCTTGGGGAGCAGCCGCAGTGTTTGCTAAGAAGCCGGATGGATCGTTATGTACCGATTATCGTAAGTTGAATGACAAGATGATAAAGAATCGATATCCGTTGCCTAGAATTGACGATTTTTTCGATCAGTTGAGTGGAGCCAAAGTATTTCCCATTTGGATTTAGCAACAGGTTTACATTAGCTTAGAGTAGCAGAGGATAATACTGATGGCGTTTAGAACTTGATAAGGATCGAACGAATGGTTAGTGATGCCGTTCGGACTGACTAATGCGCCAGCATTCTTTGTAGATTTGATGAACCGAATTTTCCGAGCACTTGGATAGGTTCGTGTTAGTTTTCATAGATGATATTTTGATATGATCTAGAGATGAAAGAGAGCATGAAGTTCATCTTAGAGTTGTGCTTGAGACGTTGAGGTAGCATCAGCTAAAGGCGAATTTTTCGAAGTGTCATTTCTGGAAGAAGAAAGTGAAGTTTCTTGGTCATGTAGTCTAAGAGAAAGGGTTGTCTGTAGATCCGAATAAGATTGAAGCGGTGAATAATGGGAAGAGACCCAAGACAGTGACTAAGATAAAGAGTTTTCTAGGATTAGCTGGGCATTATAGGAGGTTCATTAAGGATTTTTCACGGATAGCAGTACCGATGACCAGGCTAACGTGAAAAGATATGAAGTTTGTGTAGACCGATAAGTGTGAGAAAGCATTCCAGAGCTTGAAATACTTATTAACTCATACACTCTGTGTTGGTTGTTCCAGAAGGGAATCAGGATTTGGTAGTATATACTGATGCTTGTGGAACTGGGTTAGGAGCTGTGTTAATGCAAAGAGATAAAATGATTGCCTATGCTTCTCGACAGCTTAGACCGCATGAGGTTAGGTATCCGACGCATGATTTGGAATTAGCTACGGTGATATTTTCATTGAAGGTGTGGAGACATGACCTTTTGGGAGATAGGTTTGAGCTTTATACAGATCATAAGTCGCTAAAGTATTTATTCTCTCAGAAGGAGTTGAATATGAGATAACAGAGGTGATTAGAATGTATAGTTGCTTATGACTTTGGAATTGAATACACACCAGGGAAAGGCAATAGGTTGCGGATACGCTTAGCAGAAATCATCAGAATGCAATGGTTGCAATGATAGCTGAGTGGAAGGATTTGGAAGCGTTGACGACATGTAGAGTATAGTGGAGATCTAAAGCTAGATCTAGTAAGAAAACTGCTATGTTTTCTTGTTTAGTAGTTCGACCAGTTATGATTGAAAGGGTTGCTTCTAAGCAAGGAGAGGATCCAGTATTAGCTGAGCGGATCAGGAAGTTAAGGGATAGAACAGAGAGCAATGACTTGAAGGATTTTAGTCTTAACTAGAATGGGTGGTTGAGAAAGAAAGGAAGGTTATGTGTTCCGAATGTAGGGAGCATTAGGAAGGAAGTTTTGGAAGAATGCCATCATTCGAAGTTCACTACTCATCCAGGAGGAACTAAGATGTATCAAGACATGAAGAGGAGTTTCTTCTGGGAAGGTATGAAAAAGGATGTAGGCATATGGGTAAAGCAATGTTTGAACTGCCAACAGATAAAGGCCGAACATCAGAAGCCAAGTGGGTTACTTCAACCATTAGATATTCCATTATGGAAGTAGGATTCTATTTCTATGTATTTTATAGATGGGTTGCCAAGATCTAATAGAGGAAATGAAAGTATATAGGTGGTAGTGGACAGGTTAACCAAGAGCGCCCATTTCATTCTAGTTAAGTCAATTAGGACGGCACCTGTTTTGGCTAAGTTATTTTTGAAGAATGTAGTTAGACTGCATGGAATTCCTAGTAGTATCATAAGCGATAGATATTATTTGTTCACTAGCGAGTTCTGGAAGAGTCTATAGGAGATTTTAGGAACCAAGCTCAAGATGAGTACCACTTACCATCCACAGACTGATGGGCAAATGGAAAGAGTTAACAAAGTCTTAGAAGATTTGTTGCGAGCTTGTGTGCTAGAGTTTGGAGGATCATGGGAAGACTATCTACACTTAGTCGAGTTTTCGTATAACAACAGTTATCAGGCTAGTATAGGGATGGCACCATTTGAAGCTTTGTAAGAAAGACCATGTAAATCTCTAGTTTGTTGGTTAGAGAGCGATGATAGGTTAGTTCTTGGTCCGGATTTAGTTAGAGAAGCCGCAGAGAAGATTGAGTCTATTCGAGCTAGAAAGAAAGAAGATCAGTCCAGGCAGAAGAGCTATGCTGATAAGAGATGGAAAAACTTAGAATTCTCTGTTGGAGATCGTGTTTCGTTAAGGTATTACCGATGAAAGGTGTAATTAGATTTGGGAAATCAGGGAAACTGGCACCAAGATTTGTAGGACCATTTCCTATTGTTGAGAAGATCGGGAAACTCGCATATAGAGTAGAGTTACCGAACAGTTTGGCAGGAGTCGACGATGTTTTTCATAATTCTCATCTATGGGAGTGTGTTAGAGATCCGGAGAATACTATTATAACGACCCGTAAATTTTCAATAATTAAAGTTGTCAATTTAATAAGATTTTGGTAAATAAATTTGGTAGAAATAAAAACTTTGTAATTTAATAATGAAATGAATGCCAAAATGAAATGTAACAGTGTATTTAAAAACTAATTATTAAAAATTGAAATGAAATTACAATTTATTGAAGTAATGTAAATTGTTATACTGGGCTATAAATTTATGTAAGAAAACAAATGCAAACATTAAAATTTATAAATGATTTAGTATGAAATAAGTGACCATTGAATAAAGATTTGGTATATAAGAATGGTAACATATGTTTGTGAACAATGAATTCAAAAGTGTGATTAAAAGTTATAGTAATGGTTGTAAGTTACTATTTAATTGGTCTATTAATTTAGTTATAAATGTTACATTTGGGGTATAAAACTGAATATAAGTGAATAAATGTAAGTGTGGTATGAATAAATGAATTTGTATATATTTTATGGTAATTGGATGAATTAAACATTTTGTAAGCAATTATGATAATTAGTGGACATAATAAACTTGAATGTAACATAAAGATAATGATAACATTTATTGCAAGTTACATTCTATTTAGGCTATAAAATGAATTGGAAATTTATTACATTTAAATGTAAGTAAATGTTCATTAACTTGGGATAGGAAAGTAAATTGTAAAATGTGAATGTAATGAAATAAATGGAAGTGCATATTTTTTTTTCATAAGATAATATAAAAGAATGAAACCTATCTGAATGAATTAATGGAGTATTCAATCATAATAAATGTGTACATTTAACAAATTCAATATAATTGAGAACAACTGTTAATACAAAGGAAAGATGGATATTTGTATATATATTAATGTAATGAAATTTGTAGAGTGGTATAGACTTAATAAATGGATTAGAATTGAATCAAATCAGTTTATTTGAAATTTATTTATAACTTATGGGAATTCAATTTCATAACAAATAGAATTATGGTAAGAGAATGAAATTAATTACTTTGCTAATTGAAATTTGGATGAATTGGGAGGTTATTAATGTACTAGTATCTAAACCAATGTTAATATGGGTTTTTTTTTGGGAATTTAAACTTATACTTTTAATTTAGATAAAAATACAGTGTTTGCACGCAATGACTTTCTATATTTTATTTTCTATTTCCCTATGTTTGTTTCCCTAATTTTTATTTTCTATTTTATTTGTATAAACTTTGAATATATTCATTTGATCTTTGATTGATTTTTTCTTTGAATAATTGCTTAGGATTTCCAAGAGATATAGGTTACCTGTTTTGTATATTTGTTGCCTTTCCTTTGCGTGCGAACAAAGGAAAAATTACACAAGATTCTTCCTCCTTAATTTGTGCCTTTTTAATTTCTTGCTTTTTATTTACCTACCCTCTTTATTTCAAATCTTAGCCAATTACTTCCCACATCTCTAGCCGTGCATAACTCCATCTATTAGACATGAGAAGCATCTCATTTCCCCATCTCTTCATTCTTATTCACGGCTAAGAAAAGGAAATTTAATTAAATCCATTAAGCTATTTGATTAAATAGGAAATAAATCCCCTCATTTACTAGCCTCTTTATTTCTTGTCATTCTTTTGGCCATTCATCTTCATAACCCTAGCCGCTATATCATATTTGCAAATCACATGAAAAGCTTCTCATCTCAAAGTTATTTACGTGAGAAAAATAAAATAAAATAAAGCTATAGATCCATGGCTTCTTCTCTTCCTCCTTTCCATTTCTCTTTTGTTTCTCCTTTGTTTCATTGCAATAGCTTGGCCTCCACCATAATTCCGACCCCATCCCATCATCCCTCCTCCTCACCACCATCCAAGGCCGTGACCACCTTGAAGATAACTTCATCAAAACTTTGACCAAACCAAGCCATGTATTGAACACCTTGCTTTGAGTTATCAAGGTTATGTCATTTTTATTTCCTATCTTTTCATTGTTGTAATCTCTATTCTTTGTATTGAATCATGTTCTTATGTTTGGGATATTTTTTTGCTCTATTTTGTTATGAACAAGATGTGGATTTTGGGCTCTCTTTTCACTCAAGTTTGCATCTTGCTTTGTTTTATCAAAAGGTTATGTCCCTTTGATCCATATTGTTCATTGTTTGATTCATAATCTTGTATGTTGAATTATACACTTATGTTTGTGTAATTGTTTGTATACAAGATTTGGATCCGACTCTTCATCCACTCAGAAGAATATTGTCGTGCCTTTTCGTGCTTGGCAGAGTTTAGATTTGGGTTTGAATTTCAATTCTAGCTTTTAAAAGGTGAGTTATTCACTCTAGACATACGTACTTTTATAATTTTAAATTGATGACAAGTTAATTGTATAAAATAATGTGTTATGTTCATACATGCATGTGATATGTTTATATGCATGTTAAATACTGTTTATATGCATGTTATATCATCTGTTATAATATTATTTGTATAATGTTATTTATTTCCTGCTTATCATCAGTGCAAGTTCCCTATCACTATGGGTTGAAATGATACATACCCGAATGGACTTTAGAATAGGAAAAATCGTTATGGGCTGAAATGATAGGCCTGAGCGATTTTTATTTATTTTATTTAACTTGGGATTGCAGGTTTGAAATGATAGAACCCGGAATTTTCTTTGTAAATTACGGATTGAAATGATATATTATCCGTATCACTTGACCTAGGTTAGAAAATATTATACAGATCTGTGGTTATTTTATATATTTTTTTGGAAGTTTTAAGTATTTTGAAAATGTAAATTTTGATATTTTAATTTAAATTTGGTTTTTAAAATGATTTAATAAAGTGAAAAATGATTTTCTATGTATTAAAAATGTATGTTAAAAATGAACATTTGACATGTAATTTTAATTAATGTGATATTGATTAAGACAATAAATGCTCTTTATTGTGAAAATAAAATGTATGTTAAAAATGTCCATTTGATATGTAATTTTTATTAATGGGAGATTGAATAAGACAATAAATGCTCTTTATTTTGAAAAAATATGTAAGTTAAAAATGAACATTTGACATGTAATTTTAATAATGGGATATTGATTAAGACAATAAATGCTCTTTAGTGTGAAAATAAAATGTATGTTAAAAATGAACATTTGACATGTAATTTTAATTAATGTGATATTGATTAAGACAATAAATGCTCTTTATTGTGAAAATAAAATGTAAGTTAAAAATTTCCATTTGATATATAATTTTTATTAATGGGAGATTGAAAAAGACAATAAATGCTCTTTATTGTGAAAAAAAAATGTAAGTTAAAAACGAACATTTGACATGTAATTTTAATTAATGGGATATTGATTAAGACAATAAATGCTCTTTATTGTGAAGAAAAAAATGTAAGTTAAAAATGAACATGTGACATGTAATTTTAGTTAATGTAATATTGATTAAAACAATAAATGTTCCTTACTGTAATAATGAAATGCAAGTTAATAATATACTTTAACTTAACATAAGGAATTTCAACTTTAAATGGGAAATTACAGTAATTAAGTTTATTTAACTTAAAAGCATAGTTTATTTAATATCCAAATGAATTAATTTGTGTAATAAAATAGAAGTGATAAAACAACTATGGTAAAAATTGTAAGTATATAAACATTTGGATTATATAAAATGGTAATGTGGAAAGTATTATATTCCAAAATGCTATGATTTCTTAAATATTACATTTTAAAAACGCTATGATCCCTTAAGGTTACATTTCCAACTTGCTATGATTTCTTAAGTATCGTTTTTCCAAAATGCTATGATGACCTAACATCATGTTTTCGAAATGTCATCATTTCTAAAATGTAATGTTTCAAATTGCTATGGTTATAAAAGTTACATTTTAGAGTGCTATGGGTTTTAAATTATTATGGTTTCACAGTGTTATAATTAAATGTTTAATTTGGGAAGTGTATATGATAATTTGGTTTTGAAAGTATATACTATTTTAAAATAAATGATATGGTTTGAAATAGATATGATATTTTGGTTTTGAAAATATAAACTGTTTTTAAATTTATAACCACGTGTTATAATAACGATTGGTTGTTAAAGAGACCGGGATTGGATATGGACATACTCTCTATCGATACCGAAAACCACTTTAACAAATGTGTACGCGGTGGAGTTTCCAGAATGAAGTAGGATGGCGGCGACGATTCAAAGGTATATACGTGGACCCAACTCCCGTGAGTTGGCATAAGGTGGCTAAAACTGGAGCGATTGACGGACCAATGAGGTAGCACCTCTGATCGGACACACTTCTTCGATACCATTCTATTACTTGTGATTTATTTGGTGCGCACCCTTGATTTGGGAGTGTTGTTCGAGGTGGGCAGTAGTGGCTGCTATGCGTCACCACCAGTCCGGATGCGTAATTGGTATATCTACCCTGGCATTGCCTAGTTGTGCCGTGTCACCTACCATATCGAGCTTTACTACGAGTTGTGATTTCTCCCGTAGCCTGTGGAGTATCGAGGGTAGCCCCCATTTTGGGAGTATGCTAATACTGAATAGACTACTGGGACTATTACGTGTTAAGGTGGAAAATGTAAAGCCTTAATGCTATTTAAAAGTATGTTTATTTTATATTAGATTATTATAAAAGCAAATATTACTACATAGTAGATAGTTTAACGGATCCTTAAAGAATGGGCGATCCCAAACATTCTTTAAGTTACTTGTATCCTAATTACAGTTCACTTGAGTTGGTTTACATTGTATAAGTATGTATGTCCTGACTCGAGTGTTTCGTGTTTTGCTTTACGCTCGGGTCAGACTGAGTGATACAGCATTAGAGACTCACCTTTGGAGCTGGAGTTTTGCTTTGAAGAACCAGATATCTATTCATTTTGTTATCCAGTTGTATTCTGAGCTGTACTTGATTATCATACTGTCACTCCTGTTGTATCTTGGTATTCTTATTGTATCTTACTTAACTCTGATGTATTTATATAGTAGCTTCATGAACTACTATTTCTTTGTTTCCGCTGCATTATATTACTCTGTGTCAGTGATCTGTGATTATTTATTAACCGTATATGATGAGTTTGCCAAATTTTTATCTACAACGTGGTATTTTGAGCAATTCAAGTCGGATATATTGTCGATTTGAATGGTCCAAAATAGTGGGTCATTGCAGTTGGTATCAGAGCTTTGGCTCTAGGCAAAACTTAACATATATGGTAAATTTATTTACAGAATCACTTTCGTTCGAGCTTGAATCTCTTCCTTTTGACTCGATTTCTTTTGAATTTTGGAACGTTCCCTGCGGTTCCAAAATCCATTCTTGTCCCTCACTATTCATCTTCTTTTGATTCTGGAGTATCCCATAACTCCACTTCGATTGATCTTTATAAAATTGGCGGTCTCGCCAACCTCAATTTGACTTGTAAAGGGGTGAAACCCCTTTACAATTAGCATTGATTCACCGGAGATTTATATATATATCCTCGGTTTAGATGCTAATATCTCTTAATATTCTGAATTCTATCTCTTGAGATCGAATGTAGATTTATCCTATAAAATACACATCGATCTTATTCTTTCAGTCACAGTTGACCCGGTTAAGGTTTCCCGCGATTTATATAGGCTTATCCATACTCTCTATTCTGTTGTTTAATCATCTTATCTTTTGTCTCCAAATTATATTCAAATCAGAGTTCTCTTTGATTTGAGTCCATCAAATCTGAATCCCTATCCTTATTTTGGAAATTAATCTTGTATTTGAAAATTTTATATTTTAAAGATGTTTTATATATTGTGTTGTTTGAGTTGTTGATGTTGATTTGGGTTTCCGATCGATTCGTCTGATCAACGTTATCGATAGGATCTCCAAAACACTTGAACAGAACAAACTGACACAATATGGTTTTCAAATTTAGTAGATGAATAAATTTTGTATAATTATAATATGTATAAGGTTAATTTTCTGAATTTTTGATAATTAATGGAATTGGGTGTTAAGAAATAATATTTAACTTTGTATGTATTTTTTAATCATTGGCTTTAGTTTCATATCTAAATAATTAAACGTGGTTATAAATTAATTTGGAAATTTAAATGGATTTAAATCAAGAATTGAGAATTTAATTTCAGAAGATTTCAAACTTTGGGTTTTAAAGTTTTAAAAGGATATAATATTTAAAGTATTTTCGAGTAGAAATTGTTTCCAAAGAATTTTAAATGTTTAAATCAGTGTTCTTTTCTTTGTCGTTGGAAAATAATTTCGGTGATGACTGCAGCATCATCGACATTCATTTTCGAGTTTCGAAGTGAAGAGACCATTCTGTAGTTTTGCTACAGTTTTGCTTTGGGGAATTAAATTGATTTGCATTTTAAAAAAATTAGCTTGATTTATAATATATATATATATATATATATATTGATATATGATTTAAAGTTGATTTGATATATATGATGTATATATATTTATTTATCCAGAATAGTTTGAAGTTAATCGGAAATTCAATTCTTAAATTTTATCTTAAAGGATGATTTCAATTATATAATGAAGCCAAAATTTTTGGATAAATATTTAAGCTTGAAATAATTGAACTAGAAAGTTTTATTTGTATAATATTCTATTACATTCCAATATAACTTACCTTAATTATTTAGAAGTTAACAATGTAATTGGATAATGTATAATATAAAAGGATTTTTATAAATAAAATTTGAGTGGTTATAATAAATGTTATACACTTAAATTTTAGTTACAAAGGATTAATAGAGGTGAATAGAATAAAAGGTCAATTGAATAATTTACAATTTAAAATGGTATTAAAGGAATTATAAATAAATTGAAATAGTTATAATAAGTGAAATAAACTTAATATATATATGATTTGATATATTAAGTGGAATAAATTTAAGAATAAATTGTAATAAAGAAGAATGAAATTTAATAAATAAAGATCAATATAATAAATGATTGTTCAAATTCATGACTTTATAAATTGTTGATTTGATGATGAGATAATGAGATTTATAAATAATTAAGATTTATTTAACTTAAGAAAGAAAATCAAATGGATGACATTAATTATTAATGTAAGTTGAAATTTCCATGGTTTTAGATTTATTATCCTCTTTGCTTTCCAATCTCTTTTCTTTCAAGTTGTTTCTTTTCTCCTACCTTCTTCCTTTTTGGGGACGAAAAGTTTTGAGTGGGGGAGAGTGTAACGACACGTAAATTTTCAATAATTAAAGTTGTCAATTTAATAAGATTTTGGTAAATAAATTAGTAAGAAATAAAAACTTTGTAATTTAATAATGAAATGAATGCGAAAATGAAATGTAACAATGTATTTAAAAACTAATTATAAACAATTGAAATGAAATTACAATTTATTGAAGTAATGTAAATTGTTATACTGGGCTATAAATTTATGTAAGAAAACAAATGCAAACATTAAAATTTATAAATGATTTAGTATGAAATAAGTGACCATTGAATAAAGATTTGGTATATAAGAATGGTAACATATGTTTGTGAACAATGAATTCAAAAGTGTGATTAAAAGTTATAGTAACGGTTGTAAGTCACTATTTAATTGGTCTATTAATTTAGTTATAAATGTTACATTTGGGGTATAAAACTGAATATAAGTGAATAAATGTAAGTGTGGTATGAATAAATGAATTTGTATATATTTTATCGTAATTGGATGAATTAAATATTTTGTAAGCAATTATGATAATTAGTGGACATAATAAACTTGAATGTAATATACAGATAATGATAACATTTATTGCAAGTTACATTCTATTTAGGCTATAAAATGAATTGGAAATTTATTACATTTAAATGTAAGTAAATGTTCATTAACTTGGGATAGGACAGTAAATTGTAAAATGTGAATGTAATGAAATAAATGGAAGTGCATATTTTTTTTTCATAAGATAATATAAAAGAATGAAACCTATCTGGATGAATTAATGGAGTATTCAATCATAATAAATGTGTACATTTAACAAATTCAATATAATTGAGAACAACTGTTAATACAAAGGAAAGATGGATATTTGTATGTATATTAATGTAATGAAATTTGTAGAGTGGTATAGACTTAATAAATGGATTAGAATTGAATCAAATCAGTTTATTTGAAATTTATTTATAACTTATGGGAATTCAATTTCATAACAAATAGAATTATGGTAAGAGAATGAAATTAATTACTTTGCTAATTGAAATTTGGATGAATTGGGAGGTTATTAATGTACTAGTATCTAAACCAATGTTAATATGGGTTTTTTTTGGGAATTTAAACTTATACTTTTAATTTAGATAAAAATACAGTGTTTGCACGCAATGACTTTCTATATTTTATTTTCTATTTCCCTATGTTTGTTTCCCTAATTTTTATTTTCTATTTTATTTGTATAAACTTTGAATATATTCATTTGATCTTTGATTGATTTTTTCTTTGAATAATTGCTTAGGATTTCCAAGAGATATAGGTTACCTGTTTTGTATATTTGTTGCCTTTCCTTTGCGTGCGAACAAAGGAAAAATTACACAAGATTCTTCCTCCTTAATTTGTGCCTTTTTAATTTCTTGCTTTTTATTTACCTACCCTCTTTATTTCAAATCTTAGCCAATTACTTCCCACATCTCTAGCCGTGCATAACTCCATCTATTAGACATGAGAAGCATCTCATTTCCCCATCTCTTCATTCTTATTCACAGCTAAGAAAAGGAAATTTAATTAAATCCATTAAGCTATTTGATTAAATAGGAAATAAATCCCCTCATTTACTAGCCTCTTTATTTCTTGCCATTCTTTTGGCCATTCATCTTCATAACCCTAGCTGCCATATCATATTTGCAAATCACGTGAAAAGCTTCTCATCTCAAAGTTATTTACGTGAGAAAAATAAAATAAAATAAAGCTATAGATACATGGCTTCTTCTCTTCCTCCTTTCCATTTCTCTTTTGTTTCTCCTTTGTTTCATTGCCATTGCTTGGCCTCCGCCATAATTCCGACCTCATCCCATCATCCCTCCTCCTCACCACCATCCAAGGCCGTGACCACCTTGAAGATAACATCATCAAAACTTTGACCAAACCAAGCCATGTATTGATCACCTTGCTTTGAGTTATCAAGGTTATGTCATTTTTATTTCCTATCTTTTCATTGTTGTAATCTCTATTCTTTGTATTGAATCATGTTCTTATGTTTGGGATATTTGTTTGCTCTATTTTGTTATGAACAAGATGTGGATTTTGGGCTCTCTTTTCACTCAAGTTTGCATCTCGCTTTGTTTTATCAAAAGGTTATGTCCCTTTGATCCATATTGTTCATTGTTTGATTCATAATCTTGTATGTTGAATTATACACTTATGTTTGTGTAATTTTTTGTATATAAGATTTGGATCCGACTCTTCATCCACTCTAAAGAATATTGTCATGCCTTTTCGTGGATGGTGGAGTTTAGATTTGGGTTTGAATTTCAATTCTAGCTTTTAAAAGGCGAGTTATTCACTCTAGACATACGTACTTTTATAATTGTAAATTGATGACAAGTTAATTGTATAAAATAATGTGTTATGTTCATACATGCCTGTGATATGTTTATATGATGTTAAATACTGTTTATATGCCTGTTATATCATCTGTTATAATATTATTTGTATAATGTTATTTATTTCCTGCTTATCATCACTGCAAGTTCCCTATCACTATGGGTTGAAATGATACATACCCGAACAGACTTTATAATAGGAAAAATCGTTATGGGCTGAAATGATAGGCCTGAGTGATTTTTATTTATTTTATTTAACTTGGGATTGCGGGTTTGAAATGATAGAACCCGGATTTTTCTTTGTAAATTACGGATTGAAATGATATATTATCCGTATCACTTGACCTAGGTAAAAAAATATTATTCAGACCCGTGGTTATTTTATATATTTTTTTGGAAGTTTAATTATTTTGAAAATGTAAATTTTGATATTTTAATTTAAATTTGGTTTTTAAAACGATTTAATAAAGTGAAAAATGATTTTCTATGTATTAAAAATGTATGTTAAAAATGAACATTTGACATGTAATTTTAATTAATGTGATATTGATTAAGACAATAAATGCTCTTTATTGTGAAAATAAAATGTAAGTTAAAAATGTCCATTTGATATGTAATTTTTATTAATGGGAGATTGAATAAGACAATAAATGCTCTTTATTGTGAAAAACAATGTAATTTAAAAATGAACATTTGACATGTAATTTTAATTAATGGGATATTGATTAAGATAATAAATGCTCTTTAGTGTGAAAATAAAATGTATGTTAAAAATGAACATTTGACATGTAATTTTAATTAATGTGATATTGATTAAGACAATAAATGCTCTTTATTGTGAAAATAAAATGTAAGTTAAAAATGTCCATTTAATATGTAATTTTTATTAATGGGAGATTGAAAAAGACAATAAACATGTGACATGTAATTTTAATTAATGTAATATTGATTAAAACAATAAATGTTCCTTACTATAATAATAAAATGCAAGTTAATAATATACTTTAACTTAACATAAGGAATTTCAACTTTAAATGGGAAATTACAGTAATTAAGTTTATTTAACTTAAAAGCATAGTTTATTTAATATCCAAATGAATTAATTTGTGTAATAAAATAGAAGTGATAAAACAACTATGGTAAAAATTGTAAGTATATAAACATTTGGATTATATAAAATGGTAAAGTGGAAAGTATTACATTCCAGAATACTATGATTTCTTAAATATTACATTTCAAAAACGCTATGATCCCTTAAGGTTACATTTCCAACTTGCTATGATTTCTTAAGTATCGTTTTTCCAAAATGCTATGATGACCTAACATTATGTTTTCGAAATGTCATCATTTCTAAAATGTAATGTTTCAAATTGCTATGGTTATAAAAGTTACATTTTAGAGTGCTATGGGTTTTAAATTATTATGGTTTCACAGTGTTATAATTAAATGTTTAATTTGGGAAGTGTATATGATAATTTGGTTTTGAAAGTATATACTATTTTAAAATAAATGATATGGTTTGAAATAGATATGATATTTTGGTTTTGAAAATATAAACTGTTTTAAAATTTATAACCACGGGTTATAATAACGATTGGTTGTTAAAGAGACTGGGATTGGATATGGACATACTCTCTATCGATACCGAAAACCACTTAAACAACTGTGTACGCGGTGGAGTTTCCAGAATGAAGTAGGATGGTGGCGACGATCCAAAGGTATATATGTGGACCCAACTCCCGTGAGTTGGCATAAGGTGGCTAAAACAGGAGCGATTGACGGACCAATGAGGTAGCACCCCTGATCGGACACACTTCTTCGATACCATTCTATTACTTGTGATTTATTTAGTGCGCACCCTTGATTTGGGAGTGTTGTTCGAGGTGGGCGGTATTGGCTGCTATGCATCACCACCAGTCCGGATGTGTAATTGGAATATATACTCTGGCATTGCCTAGTTGTGCCGTGTCACCTACCATATCGAGCTTTACTACGAGTTGTGATTTCTCCCGTAGCCTGTGGAGTATCGAGGGTAGCCCCCATTTTGGGAGTAAGCTAATACTGGATAGACTACTGGGACTATTACGTGTTAAGGTGGAAAATGTAAAGCCTTACTGCTATTTAAAAGTATGTTTATTTTATATTAGATTATTATAATAGCGAATATTACTACATAGTAGATAGTTTAACGGATCCTTAAAGAATGGGCGATCCCAAGCATTCTTTAAGTTACTTGTATCCTTATTACAGTTCACTTGAGTTGGTTTACATTGTATAAGTATGTATGTCCTGACTCGAGTGTTTCGTGTTTTGCTTTACGCTGGGTCAAACTGAGTGATACAACATTAAAGACTCACCTTTGGAGCTGGAGTTTTGCTTTAAAGAACCAGATATCTATTCATTTTGTTATCCAGTTGATTCCAGTTGTATTCTGAGCTGTACCCGATTATCATACTGTCACTGCTGTTGTATCTTGGTATTCTTATTGTATCTTACTTAACTCTGATGTATTTATATAGTAGCTTCATGAACTACTATTTCTTTGTTTCCGCTGCATTATATTACTCTGTGTCAGTGATCTGTGATTATTTATTTACTGTATATGATGAGTTTGCCAAATTTTTATCTACAACGCAGTATTTTGAGCAATTCAAGTCGGATATATTGTCGATTTGAATGGTCCAAAATAGTGGGTCGTTACAGTTGGTATCAGAGCTTTGGCTCTAGGCAAAACTTAGCATATATGGTAAATTTATTTACAGAATCACTTTCGTTGAGCTTGAATCTCTTCCTTTTGACTCGATTTCTTCTGAATTTTGGAATGTTCCATGCGGTTCCAAAATCCATTCTTGTCCCTCACTATTCATCTTCTTTTGATTCTGGAGTATCCCATAACTCCCCTTCGAATGATCTTTATAAAATTGGCGGTCTCGCCAACCTCAATCTAAAGGGGTGAAACCCCTTTACAATTAGCATTGATTCACCGGAGATTTATATATATATCCTCGGTTTAGATGCTAGTATCTCTTAATATTCTGAATTCTATCTCTTGAGATCGAATGTAGATTTAACCTATAAAATACACATCGATCTTATTCTTTCAGTCACGGTTGACCCGGTTAAGGTTTCCCGCGATTTATATAGGCTTATCCATACTCTTTATTCTTTTGTTTAATCATCTTATCTTTTGTCTCCAACGTATATTCAAATCAGAGTTCCCTTTGATTTGAGTCCATCAAATCTGAATCCCTATCCTTATTTTGGAAATTAATCTTGTATTTGAAAATTTTATATTTTAAAGATGTTTTATATATTGTGTTGTTTGAGTTGTTGATTTGGGTTTTCGATCGATTCGTCTGATCAATGTTACCGATAGGATCTCCAAAACACTTGAACAGAACAAACTGACACAATATGGTTTTTAAATTTATTAGATGGATAAATTTTGTATAATTATAATATTTATAAGGTTAATTTTCTGAATTTTTGATAATTAATGGAATTGGGTGTTAAGAAATAATATTTAACTTTGCATGTATTTTTTTAATCATTGGCTTTAGTTTCATATCTAAATAATTAAACATGGTTATAAATTAATTTGGAAATTTAAATGGATTTAAATCAAGAATTGAGAATTTAATTTCAGAAGATTTCAAACTTTGGGTTTTAAAGTTTTAAAAGGATATAATATTTAAAGTATTTTCGAGTAGAAATTGTTTCCAAAGAATTTTAAATGTTTAAATCAGTGTTCTTTTCTTTGTCGCTGGAAAATAATTTCGGTGATGACTGCAGCATCATCGACATTCATTTTTGAGTTTCGAAGTGAAGAGACCATTCTGTAGTTTTGCTACAGTTTTGCTTTGGGGAATTAAATTGATTTGCATTTAAAAAAAAATTGGCTTGATTTAAAATATATATATATATATTGAAATATGATTTAAATTTGATTTGATATATATTATGTATATATATTTATTTATCCAGAATAGTTTGAAGTTAATCGGAAATTCAATTCTTAAATTTTATCTTAAAGGATGATTTCAATTATAAAATGAAGCCAAAATTTTTGGATAAATATTTAAGCTTGAAATAATTGAACTAGAAAGTTTTATTTGTATAATATTCTATTGCATTCCAATATAACTTACCTTAATTATTTAAAAGTTAACAATGTAATTGGATAATGTACAATATAAAAGGATTTTTATAAATAAAATTTGAATGGTTATAATAAATGTTATACACTTAAATTTTAGTTATAAAGGATTAATAGAGGTGAATAGAATAATAGGTCAATTGAATAATTTACAATTTAAAATGGTATTAAAGGAATTATAAATAAATTGAAATAGTTATAATAAGTGAAATAAACTTAATATATATAGGATTTGATATATTAAGTGGAATAAATTTAAGAATAAATTGGAATAAAGAAGAATGAAATTTAATGAATAAAGATGAATATAATAAATGATTGTTCAAATTCATGACTTTATAAATTGTTGATTTGATGATGAGATAATGAGATTTATAAATAATTAAAATTTATTTAATTTAAGAAAGAAAATCAAATGGATGACATTAATTATTAATGTAAGTTGAAATTTCCATGGTATTAGATTTATTATCCTCTTTGCTTTCCAATCTCTTTTCTTTCAGGTTGTTTCTTTTCTCCTACCTTCTTCCTTTTCGGGGACGAAAAGTTTTGAGTGGGGGAGAGTGTAACGACCCGTAAATTTTCAATAATTAAAGTTGTCAATTTAATAAGATTTTGGTAAATAAATTAGGAAGAAATAAAAACTTTGTAATTTAATAATGAAATGAATGCCAAAATGAAATGTAACAATGTATTTAAAAACTAATTATTAACAATTGAAATGAAATTACAATTTATTGAAGTAATGTAAATTGTTATACTAGGCTTTAAATTTATATAAGAAAACAAATGCAAACATTAAAAATTATAAATGATTTAGTATGAAATAAGTGACCATTGAATAAAGATTTGGTATATAATAATGGTAACATATGTTTGTGAACAATGAATTCTAAAGTGTGATTAAAAGTTATAGTAACGGTTGTAAGTTACTATTTAATTGGTCTATTAATTTAGTTATAAATGTTACATTTGGGGTATAAAACTGAATATAAGTGAATAAATGTAAGTGCGGTATGAATAAATGAATTTGTATATATTTTATGGTAATTGGATGAATTAAACATTTTGTAAGCAATTATGATAATTACTGGACATAATAAACTTGAATGTAATATAAAGATAATGATAACATTTATTGCAAGTTACATTCTATTTAGGCTATAAAATGAATTGGAAATTTATTACATTTAAATGTAAGTAAATGTTCATTAACTTGGGATAGGACAGTAAATTGTAAAATGTGAATGTAATGAAATAAATGGAAGTGCATATTTTTTTTTCATAAGATAATATAAAAGAATGAAACCTATCTGAATGAATTAATGGAGTATTCAATCATAATAAATGTGTACATTTAACAAATTCAATATAATTGAGAACAACTGTTAATACAAAGGAAAGATGGATATTTGTATATATATTAATGTAATGAAATTTGTAGAGTGGTATAGACTTAATAAATGGATTAGAATTGATCAAATCGGTTTATTTGAAATTTATTTATAACTTATGGGAATTCAATTTCATAACAAATTGAATTATGGTAAAGAATGAAATTAATTACTTTTCTAATTGAAATTTGGATGAATTTGGAGGTTATTAATGTACTAGTATCTAAACCAATGTTAATATGGATTTTTTTTCGGAATTTAAACTTATACTTTTAATTTAGATAAAAATACAGTGTTTGCATGCAATGACCTTCTATATTTTAATTTCTATTTCCCTATGTTTGTTTCTCTAATTTTTATTTTCTATTTTATTTGTATAAACTTTGAATATATTCATTTGATCTTTGATTGATTTTTTCTTTGAATAATAGCTTAGGAATTTCAAGAGATATAGGTTACCTGTTTTGTATATTTGTTGCCTTTCCTTTGCATGCGAACAAAGGAAAAATTACACAAGATTCTTCCTCCTTAATTTGTGCCTTTTAATTTCTTGCCTTTTATTTACCTACACTCTTTATTTCAAATCTTAGCCAATTACTTCCCACATCTCTAGCCGTGCATAACTCCATCTATTAGCCATGAGAAACATCTCATTTCCCCATCTCTTCATTCTTATTCACGGCTAAGAAAAGGAAATTTAATTAAATCCATTAAGCCATTTGATTGAATAGGAAATAAATCCCCTCATTTACTATCCTCTTTATTTATTGCCATTCTTTTGGCCATTCATCTTCATAACCCTAGCCGCCATATCATATTTGCAAATCACGTGAAAAGCTTCTCATCTCAAAGTTATTTACGTGAGAAAAATAAAATAAAATAAAGCTATAGATCCATGGCTTCTTCTCTTCCTCCTTTCCATTTCTCTTTTGTTTCTCCTTTGTTTCATTGCCATTGCTTGGCCTCCACCGTAATTCCGACCTCATCCCATCATCCATCCTCCTCACCACCATCCAAGGCCGTGACCACCTTGAAGATAACATCATCAAAACTTTGACCAAACCAAGCCATGTATTGATCACCTTGCTTTGAGTTATCAAGGTTATGTCATTTTTATCTTTTCATTGTTGTAATCTCTATTCTTTGTATTGAATCATGTTCTTATGTTTGGGATATTTTTTTGCTCTATTTTGTTATGAACAAGATGTGGATTTTGGGCTCTCTTTTCACTCAAGTTTGCATCTTGCTTTGTTTTATCAAAAGGTTATGTCCCTTTGATCCATATTGTTCATTGTATGATTAATAATCTTGTATGTTGAATTATACACTTATGTTTGTGTAATTGTTTGTATACAAGATTTGGATCCGACTCTTCATCCACTCAAAAGAATATTGTCGTTCCTTTTCGTGCTTGGCGGAGTTTAGATTTGGGTTTGAATTTCAATTCTAGCTTTTAAAAGGCGAGTTATTCACTCTAGACATACATACTTTTAGAATTGTAAATTGATGACAAGTTAATTGTATAAAATAATGTGTTATGTTCATACATGCCTGTGATATGTTTATATGATGTTAAATACTGTTTATATGCCTGTTATATCATCTATTATAATATTATTTGTGTACTGTTATTTATTTCCTGCTTATTATCACTGCAAGTTCCCTATCACTATGGGTTGAAATGATACATACCCGAACGGACTTTAGAATAGGAAAAATCGTTATGGGCTGAAATGATAGGCCTGAGCGATTTTTATTTATTTTATTTAACTTGGGATTGCGGGTTTGGAATGATAGAACCTGGATTTTTCTTTGTAAATTACGGATTGAAATGATATACTATCCGTATCACTTGACCTAGGTTAGAAAATATTATACAGACCCGTGGTTATTTTATATATTTTTCTGGAAGTTTTAAGTATTTTGAAAATGTAAATTTTGATATTTTAATTTAAATTTGGTTTTTAAAATGATTTAATAAAGTGAAAAATGATTTTCTATATATTAAAAATGTATGTTAAAAATGAACATTTGACATGTAATTTTAATTAATGTGATATTGATTAAGACAATAAATGCTCTTTATTGTGAAAATAAAATGTAAGTTAAAAATGTCCATTTGATATGTAATTTTTATTAATGGGAGATTGAATAAGACAATAAATGCTCTTTATTGTGAAAAAAAAATGTAAGTTAAAAATGAACATTTAACATGTAATTTTAATTAATGAGATATTGATTAAGACAATAAATGCTCTTTAGTGTGAAAATAAAATGTATGTTAAAAATGAACATTTGACATGTAATTTTAATTAATGTGATATTGATTAAGACAATAAATGCTCTTTATTGTGAAAATAAAATGTAAGTTAAAAATGTCCATTTGATATGTAATTTTTATTAATGGGAGATTGAATAAGACAATAAATGCTCTTTATTGTGAAAAAAAATGTAAGTTAAAAACGAACATTTGACATGTAATTTTAATTAATGGGATATTGATTAAGACAATAAATGCTCTTTATTGTGAAGAAAAAAATGTAAGTTAAAAATAAACATGTGACATGTAATTTTAATTAATGTAATATTGATTAAAACAATAAATGTTGCTTACTATAATAATGAAATGCAAGTTAATAATATACTTTAACTTAACTTAAGGAATTTCAACTTTAAATGGGAAATTATAGTAATTTAGTTTATTTAACTTAAAAGCATAGTTTATTTAATATCCAAATGAATTAATTTGTGTAATAAAATAGAAGTGATAAAACAACTATGGTAAAAATTGTAAGTATATAAACATTTGGATTATATAAAATGGTAATGTGGAAAGTATTACATTCCAAAATGCTATGATTTCTTAAATATTACATTTCAAAAACGCTATGATCCCTTAAGGTTACATTTCCAACTTGCTATGATTTCTTAAGTATCGTTTTTCCAAAATGCTATGATGACCTAACATTATGTTTTCGAAATGTCATCATTTCTAAAATGTAATGTTTCAAATTGCTATGGTTATAAAAGTTACATTTTAGAGTGCTATGGGTTTTAAATTATTATGGTTTCATAGTGTTATAATTAAATGTTTAATTTGGGAAGTGTATATGATAATTTGGTTTTGAAAGTATATACTATTTTAAAATAAATGATATGGTTTGAAATAGATATGATATTTTGGTTTTGAAAATATAAACTGTTTTAAAATTTATAACCACGGGTTATAATAATGATTGGTTGTTAAAGAGACCGGGATTGGATATGGACATACTCTCTATCGATACCGAAAACCACTTTAACAACTGTGTACGCGGTGGAGTTTCCAGAATGAAGTAGGATGGTGGCGACGATCCAAAGGTATATATGTGGACCCAACTCCCGTGAGTTGGCATAAGGTGGATAAAACAGGAGCGATTGACGGACCAATGAGGTAGCACCTCTGATCGGACACACTTCTTCGATACCATTCTATTACTTGTGATTTATTTGGTGCGCACCCTTGATTTGGGAGTGTTGTTCGAGGTGGGTGGTATTGGCTACTATGCGTCACCACCAGTCCGAATGCGTAATTGGAATATATAGTCTGGCATTGCCTAGTTGTGCCGTGTCACCTACCATATCGAGCTTTACTACGAGTTGTGATTTCTCCCGTAGCCTGTGGAGTATCGAGGGTAGCCCCCATTTTGGGAGTATGCTAATACTGGATAGACTACTGGGACTATTACGTGTTAAGGTGGAAAATGTAAAGCCTTAATGCTATTTAAAAGTATGTTTATTTTATATTAGATTAGTATAATAGCGAATATTACTACATAGTAGATAGTTTAACGGATCCTTAAAGAATGGGCGATCCCAAGCATTCTTTAAATTACTTGTATCCTTATTACAGTTCACTTGAGTTGGTTTACATTGTATAAGTATGTATGTCCTGACTCGAGTGTTTCGTGTTTTGCTTTACGCTCGGGTCAGACTGAGTGATACAGCATTAGAGACTCACCTTTGGAGCTGGAGTTTTGCTTTGAAGAACCAGATATCTATTCATTTTGTTATCTAGTTGATTCCAGTTGTATTCTGAGCTGTACCTGATTATCATACTGTCACTCCTGTTGTATCTTGGTATTCTTATTGTATCTTACTTAACTCTGATGTATTTATATAGTAGCTTCATGAACTACTATTTCTTTGTTTCCTCTGCATTATATTACTCTGTGTCAGTGATCTATGATTATTTATTTACTGTATATGATGAGTTTGCCAAATTTTTATCTACAACGCGGTATTTTGAGCAATTCAAGTCCGACATGTGTGGATGCGAATGGTTGAAAATATCGGGTCGTTACAACTATAGCACCGACTGTGTTAGAGGACTTAGTAGTAGAGCCGAATTTGACTACAGTTAGAAAGCCAGTTCGTATAGTCACAAGAGATGAGAAGAGGCTAAGAAACAAGACAGTCATGTTACTTAAAGTCTAGTGGAGCGACGATGAGAGAGACTGTACTTAGGAGATTGAGAGCAGGATTAGAGATGCTTATCCTGATTTGTTTGATGGTATGTTATACCTTTTTGATTGATTTGTTGTGTACGTTGTCGTAGTTTCGAGGACAAAATTCTTTAAGGAGAGTATGTAATGACCCTATTTTTGAATAACATTGTTTAGGACATTTAATTAGCTAAATAAAATAAAATAATGTAAATATTAGGGGATTGAGATTTGTGATTAGTAAGGGTAGTCGTGCCATGTTAACACTAACATGAGTTAAAATAAAATAAGTTAGGGAAGTTAGATATGGGGCAAAATAGGAATAAGTAGATCCTTATACCCTAAACCCTTACACTCATTCATTTCATACGCTCATTTGCAAAAATTAAAACTAAGAGGCCAGCCACCATTAAGCAAGAACAAGAGGAAGATAAGCAAAAGGAAGATGCTAAATCAACTTAATCCATTCTCAAATCTCAAACTCCTTAATCACAAAGCTAAGGTGAATAATGACTACATCTCATGTTTTTAATTGATTTCGGTTTTAGGATAAATCCGAGCTAATTTGCTAATGTTTTTCCATGTTTTGATTGTTAAATTGGATATATGTTTGTTGATAATTTTATGTTAATTCATATAGATTTTATGATATGTTTTAATGTGAAAACCCCATTAAATGACATCCAAATGCCTTGTGATTTTATATTTAGATCAGAAATGATATTTTAGAGATGGGTTTCAATTTTCATAATTTTCTGAATTAATGTGGATTTTATATTAATTTTTAGTGAGGAAAATGGATATTTGGGTTTAAAATAATTTACGGCTAAATTATATATGTTTTGGGTCTGAAATTCATATATGTCAGAAAACATATTAAATATGATTTATAGGAATTTTTATGGATTTTTCCTATGTGTTTTAATAGATATATAAAATTATTTAAGGTATGGGACTTAAATGTTTTATATATGAAGGGGTATTTTGTAAATAATTTAATTAGTTATTTCTAAAATTTTGGCAGTACTTTTAGAAAATAAAATTAGCAACTAATAATATTTTGACAAACGAGGCAGGTTAGTTGAAAAGATTACTTTAAAAAATTAAAAATCATATTTTACATGCTTTTTACATGTTTCGCCACTTTCGGCACCTTGGTTTCGATTAGGTACTTCCGCCTCCATTGCCATCAAAACCAATGCACATAGTATCAAAGACTAAGTACATAGTAAATTGGATATAGGCGAAAGGTATTGGGTCGAAACAAGGGGTTTCGATGGGTCGAAGCGCTATTTTGCTTTCAAATGGAAATGCGTCTGCTTTGTTTTCAAAAGGAATGCTTTCGACTTAGTTGGCTTCCGACTGGGTCAAATTGATTTGAGGAATGGTTTCGAATGAGGTAGCGCCTTTTGTTTTAAGTAAATGCTTTCGAAGGGATCGAAACCCCTTGTTGCCGCTTTCTACCTTTCGAAGCAATGTCTTCGAAAGGGTTTCTTTGTTTTAAAACTTAGCCACTTCTCCAATGCTTTCGAAGGGTTGGTTTCAACACCATCACTTCTTTACTTAGGAATTTCTTTCAAAAGAGTGCTTTCGACTTAGTTGTTTTATGACACTTTTGTTACGTTGAAGGTAGAACCCAAAGGTTTCGAAATGAAAGGTTTTTAAATGGTTTCGAAAGGTTTCAACATGTTTTACTTGAACCCAAATTCTTTCGAAAGGTTTGATGTTTATGAAGGATTTTAATGCTTTTGAAAGGTCTAAATGAAGGTTTCAAAGGGTTGGTTCCCTAATGGTTTCGAAAGGTTTAAAAGGAGGGTTTCTAATGTTTTCGAAAGGCAATGTTAAGTGTTTTAAAGATAGGATGTCTAAGGTTTTAAAGCTTTCGAAGGTGATGTTTTTCAATGGTATCGAAAGGTTTATTATGAAGGGTTTCGAAAGGGTATGTTTTGGCCTTCGGCCTAAAGTTATAAATCAAAGTGGTTTACTTGGTTTCGAAAGGGATACTTTCAATGCATTCGAAAGGGGTACTTTCAAAGGTTTAAATGTTTTCATCAACAAAGATTTGTGTAAAGTGTATATAACATGGCTAGGTGATTTGAGTAAAGCATAGAATATATTTTCCTTGTTTAAAGTATGATTTAAAGGTTTAAATCAATTTGAGGAAAAGGTTTTCAAGGAAAATTTATAGGTAGTCGACCCTATGTAAAATGACTCGGATATTAGAATACCAACTGAGACTGGTATAGGGTCGTGCCCTATACATTAGCTAGTAGCCCCTAGCTAATTTGGTCCAAAATTCCAGTGTGTAAGGCTTTGTCACAGGTAAGAATAAAATGATGTTACACACATAAAGGAATCTAAAAAGGAGAGATAGGTTATTGGTGAGCCCGTAAAATAATTAGGATCAGTTGACCCTGTAGAATTAAGTTAGGGACAAACCGTCCAGAAGAGGAGTATCTAACAGAAGTTAGATTATTTGTTTATTTTGTCTGGTAGGCCCGAGTCAGCCAAAGGTTAGTAGTTAGCCAAACAAAACTATAGTGTTCGGACAGACTGTCCATTTGTTACCTGATTTATATGCTTTCATGATATTGATATTATTGTTTTAACCGGTTTTGGTTGCAGGATTAGGATTTGCAAAACATATGTTTTAAAAGAATATTAGTGAGGGAAAACTCGTTCCTCAAAGCGGCGTGGTCTCACTTAATATCAAATAACCCAGATGTATATTATTATTCACACCAGGCTTTATGTCTGACTCGAAGTTTATGTTTTTCCCCTTAAACTCTCAGGTGCTCAAAATTGATTTGAGTAGGCTGAGGTTTGAGGATTTACAGGTTTTATTGGATGACGAATAAAGCTTCCGAAGACGAGCATGAGGCTGATGGCTAGCTATTTAGGAGTTGTTTAGTTTGTTTTAATCCGTTGTGTTGTATTAATTCAGTTATGACTATTTAGTACTCCGGTCAACCAAGGGGGCATCTTCATATGTCGCTCTTGGCGTATTTATATAATAATTATATTTGATCTGAACCTAGGAAATGTTGGGAATATGTAACTTGGATATGAAATGTTGTTTTGAAATGTAATCAGAAAAGTGTTTTAATCTGTGATGTTTTTTATTTCATATTCAAGTGCTTCCGATATTATAGATACCATTAACATTACTGTATTTGGTCAGCGAAAGTTAATACTATAGATGACTGCAGCATATGTAGCACTTAGCTTCGGGCCTCCAGATTGGGGATGTTATAGACGGCTATAGTTCGAGATGTAGAGTAGGCAACGTTGAGTCGGATTAAGGGAACTGTCGGAGGAAGGTTACGGGACGCATGATGACACTCTACGACTTATGATGGATGTCTAGAGTAGTTCCTAACCGCGACGGCTTCAGATGGGAGTTGTAAGGAAAGTTCCGATATGAGCTCTGCTATGGATGACTGAGTAAAGGGATCGTTGATATTCGTAGGTTTCGATGTGTACTTCTAAAGCAGGGGTATGTGAGGACGCTCACTTAGGTCTATGATAGTGCCTCGGATCACATGATGTTTCGATCTGAGTACCTTGGGCTGTTTATGATTGGTGCAGTCTAGTTACTGTCCTACTGAGTGGCATGGATTCGCGTACTGAGAAACCTGGATGTTGGGTAGTCCTTGACCTGTTGATGGGGTCGTATGAGTATTATATATCCAATGCACTTAGTAAGTGAATGTGAGGATAGACGACGGATGCTATGTTTGCTTGATTGTCTATCACCATAAGGATGTCACATAATGTTGATATTAGCGATACTCCGATATCTAGACACCCTTAGTACTTTGATGTATAGTACACTCATAATGACTATCATAGAGTAGCATATATTTGATGTTATTTGCTAATTCTATAGATGCAGGGATAGGTCAGGTATGATTCTCCATACCCTCTATTCCATATACTATACCGACTTTTATAGTGTTTTGAGATCATTTATCACTCACAGCAGACTGTTGTCTGACTCGAGGTTTTATGCTTTGCTTCTTATTATCTCAGGTGCTCTTAAATAAGTAGACCAGATAGCAAGTGTAAATAGCACTTAAAGCTGTGCAGATGGACTAGTAGATGGTGACGCTTTCTCATATTTATATTTTGACTATTATTGTTCATTCTGCTGTGTGATGCTATGGAGCCTTGATAATGTTGACTTACTATTAATAGAGACAGTTTATCAGTTGTATAAACTCTATTACTGTTCTATATAACGGTATGAGCCTGTGTACTCTGACTCTGTGGTTTATATAGTTATTATTGTCTCGCCTGTTTTATACCTATGATGACTATTATATTTTATCTAATGCGCTGTGAGTATATGATAGGTTATCTGATTGTGTGATGTTTTATTTTTTTGTCTTTTCTTCTGCTCACTTCTTTTCTATTCCTCATCTTTACTTCTTTTTCTTTCTCTTGACAATCATTTTACATCGACCGGATGCTACGGCCGCGCACTATTCAGTTATATGAGCATCGGTGGTGTAGGGCTGTCATCTCATTTAGTATCGGAGCTTAGGTTACGTGATTAACCTGAGTTGATACCGCGATCTAGTAGAGATAGGGTAGAAGTTGTCGTCTCAGACTGGATCGAGAGTACACTTATTTACGAGAGAGTGTATTTGTTATATATTTTGATTTTTAAAACTATATAGTAGTATATATAGTATGTAAGTTGTATTGCACACACGAGCACTATTGATGCAGTTTTTCTTTTGGAGAGACCGATCATTCTTATTGTAGATTAGGAATGATTTGGCATACAAGAAATGTATTATTAACACTATCTCTAGAGTTGAGAGTGGGTAGGATCGAGGACCACTAACCTCGATTTACTGAATATGTTCCCAGAGATGGTGCGAATCATTATTCTGGAATACCCAAGTTGCTCTAAATGATTATGGTACTCAAGTGCAAACACCTAGAGTCGACTCTATGGAGCTACAAAGATTATATGATTTTGAGAGGCAGACCTTGGAACAGAGTCGGCTATTAAGGTGCAAGACAGGATGAATATTTGTGATAGGATCTTTGATGACTTGGAGTTAGATGATGCAATGAGGTAGAAGTTGACCTCTAGATGACTCAAGGGACAAACAATGGACTAGTGGAGTTCTCTTATAGCTTCGATTCCCGAGGTTCACTTTACTTAGGATTAGTTCATAGTTCGCATTAGAGAGAAATTTATCTCGACTTTTCAAAAGTTGATGTGGTGTTAGAGTGTATGGTCAAATTCGATGTTCTATCGAAGTACGATCTATCTCTTAATTATACTCCACACGGAAAGGATGAAGAATTTACATTGAGTTGAGCGATTAGCTTGGGAAGTGATTGATTGGTCATATTGATGAGAGCTTCAAGAAGTTGATCGAAATGGCTTTATGATGTGAGAGCCTGTACTTACTGTAGAATGATTGTCCCGAACTAGTTGAGTAGGGATAAGCCGTGGAAGCATATGCTTTGAATGCCGTTCTGATTTCATCGATTACTCCATTGGCGAAAGAGAAGGGAAATGGCATTACTATCTAGAGTATGCTTTCCATTTATGGCATTCCCATATGTGTTTTATTTGACGTCGAGATTTCATATTCCTTCATATCTAGTGATTTGTAGATAGATTGGAATTGAGGCCCGAAATTGTTGACCAACTTTTAAATTATGACGAACCTTGTTGGGGGCTCAGCTAGATTATACATGTGTAACGTTCCACATTTTATCACTAGAAAGTAATACTATGGATGACTGCAGCATCTGTACCGCATAGTTTTGGGCCTTAAAATGAGGAAATGTTACCACATGATTTTTCTACACTTAGCTTATACATGGTTTGTCGAAACTTTGTCTAATCGAGTCATGGATATTTGTTTATTTGCTATTGATTTGTCTTGGGTTTAATTAGGTTTAGCATTATAGTCTAGGAATTGATGGGCTAAATGGGTACAGAATAGTGGTGGACTACGAGAGGCCATTGGTGACAACCAGGACTGACGATGGGCGGAAGGTAGTGTGTGGCTGCCCAATTGATGATAAGGTGATGGTAAGCTTTCCATATTCGCTCGATATCCCACACGATGAGTTGTCATCTGTGCTTGTAGCTAGAGAGTGTCCTGACACATTCGATGAGATGACTGGATTACCACCATATAGGATAGAGTTCATATTGATCTAGTTGGACATGTTGATGATGCCCAAAGAGCAGATGAGACCAAAGGTGGTAGTAGATGACCTATTGATGCGAGTGTTGATTCATAGGAGCATATTTGAGTAGGATGCAGCTATTGTGTTTGCCACTTGGGTAGATAGCTCTTTGAGGTTGTATATTGATTACCATGAGCTAGATGAGATGACGAACAATTAGCCAATCCCACTTATTGATAGCTTATTCGATCAACTCTAAAGCGTGAAGGTATTCTTTTAGTTGGACCTTACGGTGGGGTTTTATCCACTATGAGTAACTAGAGAGAGTGTGCCAATCACAACGATTCGTACGCTACCTTGATTTTTGGTTGGTTATGCCGTTCGGGCTAACCAATGCATTGACATACTTTGTTGAATTTTGAGTTGTGTTTTAGAAGGTAACTTGAGCAGGTTTATACTTGTGCTCGTGGATGATACTTTTGTTTATTCATGGACGAAAAAGAGCACAAGACATGATTGATGATTGTTGTAACATCCCCTATCTAGAGGCCCAAAACTAAGGGCTACATATGCTGCAGTCATCTATAGTATTAGCTTTCGACGACTAAATACGGCTATGTTAATGGTATCTATAATATTAAAAGCACTTGAATATGAAACAATACACATATTTCAAAACAACTTTTACTTCATTACATTTAAAACAGATGTTCCATATTCAACGTACATAATCCCAAATACGTTCCCAGGAACAGATAAAATATACTTAATACAAAATACGCCAAGAGCGGTATATGAAGATACCCCCTTGGATGATCAGAGTCATATAGTCATAATAGACTTAATACAAACACAGCAGAAATAAAAAAACATAAAACAGCAACTCCTAAATAGCTATACGTTTGACTCCTGCATGCCTCCGATAGCCTTATTCGTCATCCTACTAAACCTGAAAAGATATTAACCCCTCCAGTGTTTTAAATCTCGGATTTTGGCCAATATCTCGGGAAAATATCTCGGCTATCTCGGGCGATATTTAAAACACTTATAACTAAATAGGCTGCCAAATCTCGGATTTTGGCTAATATCTCGGATTTTTCATCTCGGCCATCTCGGGGAGATTTAAAAGCCTGAGTTACCCCTCAACCTACTCAAATTAATTTTGAGAACTCGAGAGTTTAAGGGGAAAACATAAACTTCGAGTCAAACACAAAGCCTGGTGTGAATAATACTATACATCCCGTTTTAATATGTTAAGTGAGACCACAACGTTTAGCAGAACGAGTTTCCCCTCACTAACATCCTTTTAAAACATATCTTTGCAAAACCTTTTCCTACAATCAAAACTGGTTAAACAATCTAAATCAATTCATTATGTAAACATACATAAATATCAGGTAACATTGAACTATCTGTTCAAACAGTACATTAGTTTTGTTTGGATAGCTTTTAACCTTTGGCTGACTTGGGCCTACCAGACAATATAATCAAAATTAATCTAACACCTGTTAGCTATTCTTTTTCTGGACTATGTATCCTTAACTATCTGTTAGATACTTCACTTCTGGACGGTCTATCCCTAACTTAATCATCTTCCAGGTCTTCCTGATTCTAATGGTTTTTCGGGCTCACCAATAATCTATCTGTATACAAACATATATTCTTTTCGGTGTATAATCATAATTTTAGTCTACATGTAACCAAGCCCTACACACTGGAATTTTGGACAACAATTAGCTAGGGCTAATAGCAAATGTATAGGGCGCGACCCCATACCAGTCCCATCTGGTATTCTAATATTTGAGTCATTTTCACTTAAGGATCCCCTCCCATAATTTTCCTTGAAAACATTTTCAAAATGATTTAAAACCTTTAAATCAAACTCAAAACAAGAAAATATATAATCTTTATGCTTTACTCAAAATCACATTACCATGTTATATATATCTTCTTTACTCAAACCTTAGTTGATGATAACATTTAAACATTTGAAAGTACCTCTTTCTAAACATTTGAAAACATCTCTTTCAAAACCAAGTGAAACCCTTTAATTTTCTAAGCCAAAAGGCCAAAACCTTACCTTTCAAAAACAAACATCAAACCTTTCGAAACCAAATATCAAAACTATTGAAATCATTCCTTTCGAAAGCAATAAAACTTTAGACATCCTACTTTAAAACATCTTAAAACATTGCCTTAGAAAACCTTTGGAAAACCTTCCATTTAAACCTTCTGAAACCATTCAAAGCAAACCTTTCGAAATCATTGAACTCAAAGCTTTCGAAACCATTGAAAGCAAACCTTTCGAAATTATTGAACTCAAACCTTTCGAAACCATTGAACTAAAACCTTTCAAAATCATTGAACTCAAACCTTTCGAAACCATTGAACTCAAACCTTTTGAAAGCATTGAGCTCAAACCTTTCGCAATCATTGAACTAAAACCTTTCGAAACCATTCAGAAAACAAAAACCTTTCGAAAACTTGATGGGTTCAACTTATAACATGTGGAAAATCTTCTTTTAAAACCTTTTGACTTCATTGGAAGCAACCTTTCGACTTTGTCGAAAGCTCTACTTCGAAAGCTTTAAAATTTATCATTTAAAACAATAGACCTCCTCCTTTAAAACAACTCCTTCGAAAGGTTGGGCTATACTTCCATTAGAAAAACAAGGTAAAACATCTAAGTCGAAAGCTTTCTTTCGAAAGCATGGAGAAGCAGCTGGTTTTTTAAAAACAAGTAAACCTTTCGTCTTTGTCGAAAGCAACAACTTCGAAAGGTTGTAAAGCGGCGGTAACCTTTTGACCTTGTCGAAAGGTTTAAAACCTTTATTTACATGTTTAACCTGGTCGACAGCAACCAAGTCGAAATCTCTTATTCGAAAGTAAAGCAGACGATTCTTTTGTTTTATAAAACAAACAAACTCCAACCTCTTTGGCAACCAACCTTTCGACTAAGAACCCTTCGACCTTGTCCAATTCATTACGTACCAAGCAACTTGATACCATATGCATTGGTTTGACTTTGTCGAAAGCTTTGTACCTTACGACCCTGTCAAAAGGTCTGGGTCGGAAGATTTGATGCCTAAAATAGTTGAAACATGCTAAAAGCATGATTTTCTTGTTTTTAACTTAAATAGGATAACTTTTCAACTAACCTGCCTTTGTTTTTCAGAATCTTATTGGTTACCAAATATTTTTCAGAAAAGTGCTACCACTAACTTCAAAAATAAATAATAATTTTATTTTACAAAATGCCCCTTCTCCTTAACTAAATATATAAAACATTTAAGTCTCATACCTTAAATGATTTTATATATTCATCAAAACACTGAGGAAAAATCTGGAAAAATTCCAGGAAATTTATTTTAATATGTTTTCCAATATATAAAAATTTCAGATCCAAATAATCATTATTTTAGCCATAAATAATTTATAACCCAATAGATCATTTTCTTCACTAGAAAATTTATATAAAATTCACATTAATTCAGAAAATTATGAAAATTGGAACCGATCTCTATAATATCATTTCTGACCTATATTCAAATTTTCAAGGCATTTGGATGTCGTTTAATAGGGTTTTCATGTCAAACATATCATAAAAACTAACATGAACATATATAATTCATCAACAAGCATATATATATATATATAACTTTAATCGTCAAAAACATAGCATAAACTTGCAAAATCATTTTGGATCTAATCTTAAAACCGAAACCTATAAGAAAATGGGATGAAGTAATTATTCACTTTAGCTTTGAGATTAAAAGATGTGATATTTGATGTGGAATATGTTGATTAACTTCTTTCTCTTGAATCCTAGCTTTATCTTCCTTGAGAATAAAAATGGTGGTCGGCTTTAGATGTTTTTAGTTTGTTAAAATGAAATGAACGTAAGTTTCATTTCCTAAGGGTTTAGGGTAAAGCCTCTCCTATTTCCCATATTGCCCTTACTCATTTCCTAACACATTAGTTTATGTTTTCTCATTTTAATTTGCACATTAACATGGCACGACTACCCATAGTTTAATCAAATCTCAACCTATTTATCTTCACATTATTTTATTTTATTTAACCAATTGAATATCCTATATAATTTATAAAAATATGGGATGTTACAGACTCCCCACCTTAAAGAATTTCGTCCTCGAAATTATTATAAGGCACACACAACAAAACAATCAAAGGTAAAGCATACCATCAAAAAAATCAGGATAAGAGTCTCTAATCCTGCTCTAAGTCTCCTAAGTACAGTCTCTAGCATCGGCACTCCACTGGACCTTTACTAATTTTATTGTCTTGTTCTTTGACCTCTTTTCATCTCTAGCCATAAACTGAATCGGCTTTCTAACTATAGTCAAGTCCGACTCTATTACTAAATCTTCTAACACTATAGGTGCTATAGTAGTCTCTGAATCTCTAACACACTTTCTAAGATGAGAAATATGGAAAACATCATGGACTCCTGCCAAACTATCCAGTAACTCCACATTATACGTGAGTTTCCCGATCCTCTTAACAATACGGAAAGGTCCAATGAATCTAGGTGCTAACTTTCCAGATTTCCCGAATATAATCACACCTTTCATTGGTGAAACCTTAATAAACACATAGTCTCCAACAGAGAATTCCAGGTTTCTTCTTCTTATGTCAACATAACTCTTCTGGCTAGACTGAGCTTCCTTCATCCTAGGTCGGATCAACTCAATCTTCTCTGCGGCTTCTTTCACCAAATCTGGACCAAGAACCAGTTTATCCCCGGTCTCCAACAAACATACGAGAGATTTGCATGGTCTTCCATACAAAGTTCAAACGGTGTCATCCCAATACTATTCTGATAATTATTGTTATACGAGAACTCGACTAAATGAAGATGGTCTTCCCATGGTCCCCCGGAATCCAATACGCAATCTCTTAACAAATCCTCCAAGACTTTTTTAACTCTTTCCGTTTGCCCATCAGTGTGTGGATTGTAAGTGGTACTCATGTTGAGCTTGGTTCCTAAAGCTTCTTGTAGACTCTTTCAGAACTCACTAGTAAACAAAGAATCTCTATCACTGACAATACTACTAGGAATCCAGTGCAGTCTAACCACATTATTCGTAAATAACTTCGCCAAAATAGGTGTTGTCCTAGTTGACTTTACTGGAATGAAATGGGCACTCTTAGTCAATCAATCCACTATGACCCATATGCTTTCATTTCCACTACTAGATTTTAGCAACCCATTAATGAAATCCATGGAGATAGAATCCCATTTCCACAACGGAACTTCCAACGGTTGAAGCAATCCACTTGGCTTCTAGTTTTCAGCCTTTGCCTGTTGGCAATTCAAGCACTGATTAACACATAAACCAATGTCCCATTTCATACCTTCCTAGAAGAAACTTCTCTTCATGTCCTGATACATCTTCGTCCCTTCTGGATGAATAGTGAACTTCGAACGATGGCATTCATCCAAAACTTCTTTCCTCGTGTTTCCTACATTCGGAACACACAACCTTCACTTCTCTCTCAACCACCTTTTCTGATCAAGACCGAAATCTTTTAAGTCATCACTATCTGTTCCTTCCCTTAACTTTCTGATCCGTTCAACAAAAACTAGATCCTCCTCCTTCTTAGAAGCTATCTTCTCAATCATTACTGGTCGAACTTCCAAACAAGACAATACAGCTCTTCCCGCACTAGAACCAACTTCGGATCTAAACTGCACTCTACAAACTGACAATGCTTTCAAATCTTTCTACTCAGCAATCATAGCCAATACTGCATTCTGATGTTTCTTGCTAAGTGCATCTACTACCTTATTCCCTTCCCGGGTGTGTACTCAATTCCAAAATCATAAGCAGCAATGAACTCTAACCACCTCTGCTGTCTCATGTTCAGCTCCTTCTAAGAGAACAAGTAATTCAATGACTTATGATCTGTATAAAGCTCAAATCGCTCTCCCAAAAGAGAATGCATCCACACCTTCAATGCAAATATAACGGCAGCTAATTCCAAATCATGTGTAGGATACCTAACTTCATGTGGTCTGGGCTGTCTAGAAGCATAAGCAATCACTTTACCTCTTTGCATCAGCACAACTCCCAATCCTGTTCCACACGCATCTGTATAAACAACTAAATCCTGATTCCTCTACGGAACCACCAACACCAGTGCATGGGTAATAAGTGTTTCAAGCTCTGGAATGCTTCCTCACACTTATCAGTCCATACAAACTTCACATCTTTTCGCGTAAGCTTAGTCATCGGTGCTGCTATCCACAAAAATCCTTTATAAACCTTCGATAATATCCAGCCAATCAAAGAAAACTCTTTATCTCGGTCACTGTCTCGGGTCTCTTCCAATTATTCACCGCCACGATCTTAGTTGGATCTACAGACAACCCTTTTTCTGAGACTACATGACCAAGGAACTTTACTTCCTTCTTCCAAAAATGACACTTCGAAAACTTAGCCTTCAGGTGATGCTCCCTCTACGTCTCAAGCACAACTCTCAGATGAACTTCATGCTCCTTTTCATCCTTAGAGTATATCGAAATATCATCTATGAAGACCAACACAAATCTATCCAAGTGCTCTCGGAAAATTTGGTTCATCAAATCCACAAAAAATGACGGCGCATTAGTTAGTCCGAACGGCATAACTAGCCATTCGTACGATCCATACCTTGTCCTAAACGCCATTAACGGAATACTATCCTCTGCCACTCTAAGCTGATGAAATCCAGTCACTAAATCCAACTGAGAGAATACTTTAGCTCCACTTAACTGATCGAACAAATCATCAATTCTCGGCAATGGATATCGGTTCTTTATCGTCTTCTCATTCAACTTATGATAATCGATACATAGCCTTAACGATCCATCCGGCTTCTTAGCAAACACTACGGCAGCTTCCCATGGCAAACTACTCGGTCGAATAAAATTATTGCCCTCCAAATCCACCAACTGCACCTTTAACTCTCTTATCTCCGTAGGTGTCATCCTGCTTGGTGGCCTACTCACCGGTTCTGCTCCAGGCACCAAATCAATCTGAAACTCAATGGCTCGTTTCGGTGGCGGTCCATCTACCGACTCAAACACATCAGCAAACTCTCTAACCACAAGGAATCGATGCAACTCATCCTCCAACTCCATGATACCCAATAAAGCATTTACTTCGCAACTAGGTTCTCTACGGTATAAATTATCCGATCACTACAATCCGGGTGAATAAGTGATATTTTCCTATCATGGCAAAGTATCTTAGCATCATATATACTTAACCAATCCATCCCAAGGATAATCCCAAACCCCCCAAAATCAAACACATGCAAACAGCAATCAAAATTATGACCTAGCAAATCAAACTCTAAATGGTCACACCTCATCCCAAGTGTCGCATACCCTCCTTTCGGATTTGCAACCCTTAAGGAAGTAACTAGGTATGAGGGTTCTAGGTTAAGCTTATCTACCAAACATCGTGAAAGAAAAGAATGATGCACCAGTATCAAATAGAACGCTAACATACATACCGTGAATCTGAAGCGAGCCCCCCAGAATAACCTTCCCTTTCTCCTGCACAACTGGCCTTAAAGTTGCGGGCTCCCATGCATAACTTGCCACCTCCCTTCTTTAGGAGGCTCCTTGCATTGGTTCTTATAATCGCCAATCTGATCACAATTAAAGCATCGGATGTTCTTCTTCCCAATCACCTCCTTTCCTTTCTCTTTTGCTTTTCCAGTACGACACTCATTAGCATAGTGTCCTTTCTTATCACATTTATAACAAACCACCTTAGCTTTTCCCTTCTTCTGTGCTCCTCCCTTCTAAGCATTCTTCTTATGGAAAAACTTTCTTTTCTGGCCTTGTCCCACCTGGACCTCCTTTATTTTCTTCCTCCAACAAGCTAACGCCTCTTCCTGCCTTAGCGCCTTTTCTACCAAAACATCACTGGGATCTCTTAGGTGCAGCAAGGTAGCACTTATCAACTCTGGCCTTAAGCCTATTATAAACTTCTCATTCCTCCTGATCACTGTATAACCAAAGCATACCCGTACCGGGCCAACTCTTCAAATTTTCTTGCATATTCTAGAACAGACATCTTCCCTTGTTCTAGTTCAGCAAATTTCTTAACCAATGCCGACTGCGCCATCACCGACATAAACTTTTCTTGAAACCTTATCCTAAACTCCGCCCAAGTCATGGTTTCCTCATCAACACCCGCTACAACAGTATTCCACCAAAATAGAGCAGATCCCTGAAGCTGTCGTGAAGCTAATCTCCTCTTCTGCTCATCATTCAATCCTAGGTCAGCAAAAATCCTCTCGTAATGCAACCACCAGTTTTCAACCACAATCACATCTTCAGTTCCAATGAACGGCTTCTCTCCAAGCTTAATATATTCTCTGCTCAAGTTAGCATACTGGTTGACCATCGGAGCTTCCTGAACTCCACCTCCATCAGCATTTCCTCCAACAACTCCAGCAGCAATTCCAGCATGCATCATGTTTACGAAAAACTGATAAATGGCTCCCATGTCCACTTGGGGAACCCTAGCACCAACATTTTCAGCTTGAGCCTGACTTGGACCTCTTCTAGCATTTGGTCGGGCATTTCCATTATTGGCGGTGCTATCTCCTCCAAGATTAACTCTACCTCTTCGTCCTTCCATATCTGTATTCAAGCTTTGTGAGATACAGATGAATAGCCTAACTAAGATAGGAGTCTAGAGATATAGCGTATACTTATATATAACAATCACAAGTACATTACTATAGCGTTATCCCATACCCCGATCTTAACTCTGATTACTAAGGATTATGTTTTCAAAAACCATTTTTCGTTAAAGTATTTCATAAACCATGCTCAAATACCAAGCTATAACATCCCCTATCTAGAGGCCCAAAACTAAGCGCTACAAATGCTGCAGTCATCTATAGTATTAGCTTCCGGTGACTAAATACGGCTGTGTTAATGGTATATATAATATCAAAAGCACTTGAATATGAAACAATACACATATTTCAAAACAACTTTTACTTCATTACATTTAAAACAGATGTTCCATATTCAACTTACATAATCCCAAATACGTTCCCAGGCATAGATAAAATATACTTAATAAAAAATATGCCAAGAGCGGTATATGAAGATATCCCCTTGGATAGTCAAAGTCATATAGTCATAATAGACTAAATACAAACACAGTGGAAATACAACAAAACATGAAACCACAACTCCTAAATAGCTATCTGTTTCTCTCCTACATGCCTCCGGTAGCCTTATTCGTCATCCTAGTAAACCTGAAAAGGACCATAACACCTCAGCCTACTCAAATTAATTTTGAGCACCCGAGAGTTTAAGGGGAAAACATAAACTTTGAGTCAGACATAAGACCTGGTATGAATTATACTATACATCTCGGTTTAATATGTTAAGTGAGACCACGCCGCTTAGAGGAATGGGTTCCCCTCACTAACATCCTTCTAAAACATATCTTTGCAAAACCTTTTACTGCAATCAAAACTGGTTAAATACTGTAAAGTAATTCATTAGGTAAACATACATAAATATCAGGTAATAATGAACTATCTGGTCAAACACATAAGTTTTGTTTGGATAACTTTTAACCTTTGGCTGACTTGGGCCTACCAGACAATGTAATCAAAATTAATCTAACACCTGTTAGCTATTCTTTTTCTGGACTATCTACCCTTAACTATTTGTTAAATGCTTCACTTCTGGACGGTCTGTCCCTAACTTAATCATCTCCCAGGTCTTCCTGATCCTAATGGTTTTTTAGGCTCACCAATAACCTATCTGTATACAAACATATATTCCTTTCGATGTGTAATCATAATTTTAGTCTACGTGTAACCAAACCCTAAACACTGGAATTTTGGACAACAATTAGCTAGGGCTAATAGCTAATGTATAGGGCGCGAGCCCATACTAGTCCCATTTGTTATTATAATATCTGATTCATTTTCACTTAAGGATCCCCTCCCACAATTTTCCTAGAAAACATTTTCAAAATGATTTTAAACCTTTAAATCAAACTCAAACCAGGAAAATACATAATCTTTATGCTTTACTCAAAATCACATCACCATGTTATATATATCTTCTTTACTCAAACCTTAGTTGATGATAACATTTAAACATTTGAAAGTACCTTTTTGTAAACTTTTGAAAACATCACTTTCAAAACCAAGTGAAACCCTTTAATTTTCTAAGCCAAAAGGCCAAAACCTTACCTTTCGAAACCATACATCAAACCTTTCAAAACTATTGAAATCATTCCTTTTGAAAGTAATAAAACTTTAGACATCCTACTTTAAAACATCTTAAAAATTGCCTTTGAAAACCTTTGGAAAACCTTCCATTTAAACCTTTTAAAACCATTCGAAGCAAACCTTTCGAAATCATTGAACTCAAACCTTTCAAAACCTTTGAACTAAAGTCTTTCGAAATCATTGAACTTTCGAAATCATTGAACTCAAACCTTTCAAAATCATTGAACTAAAACCTTTCGAAACCATTGAACTAAAACCTTTCGAAATCATTGAACTAAAATCTTTCGAAACCATTCAGAAAACAAAAACGTTTCGAAAACTTACTGGGTTCAATTTATAACTTGTGGAAAATCTTCTTTTAAAACCTTTTGACTTCATTGGAAGCAACCTTTTGACTTTGTCGAAAGCTCTACTTCGAAAGCTTTAAAATTTATCATTTAAAACAATAGACCTCCGCCTTTAAAACAACTCCTTCGAAAGGTTGGGCTATACTTCCATTAGAAAAACAAGGTAAAACATCTAAGTTGAAAGCTTTCTTTCGAAAGCATGGAGAAGCAGCTGGTTTTTTAAAAACAAGTAAACCTTTCGTCTTTGTCGAAAGCAACAACTTCGAAAGGTTGTAAAGCGGTAGTAACCTTTAGACCTTGTCGAAAGGTTTAAAACCTTTATTTTACATGTTTAACCTGGTCGAAAGCAACCAAGTCGAAAGCTCTTATTCGAAAGCAAAGTAGGCGATTCTTTTGTCTTATAAAACAAACATACGCCAACCTCTTTGACAACCAACCTTTCAACTAAGAACCCTTCGACCTTGTACAATTCATTGCGTACCAAGCAACTTGATACCATATGCATTGGCTTGACTTTGTCGAAAGCTTTGTACCATTCGACCTTGTCGAAAGGTCAAGGTCGGAAGGTTTGATGCCTAAAATGGCTGAAACATGCTAAAAGTATGATTTTTGTGTTTTAACTTAAAAAGGTAACTTTTCAACTAACATGCCTTTGTTTGTCAAAATCTTATTGGTTAACAAATATTTTTTAGAAATGTGTTGCCACTAACTTCAAAAATAAGTAATAATTTAATTTTATGAAATGCCCTTTCTCCTTAAATATATTAAACATTTAAGTCACATACCTTAAATGATTTTATATATTCATCAAAACACTTAGAAAAAATCTGGAAAAATTTCAGATAATTTATTTTAATATATTTTCCAACATATAAAAATTTCAAACCCAAATAATAATTATTTTAGCCGTAAATAATTTCTAACCCAATAAATCATTTTTTCACTAGAAAATTTATATAAAATCCTCATTAATTCAAAAAATTATTAAAATTGGAATCCATCTCTAAAATATCATTTCTGACCTATATTTAAATTTTCAAGGCATTTGGATGTCGTTTAATAGGGTTTTCATGTCAAACATATCATAGAAACTAACATGAACATATATAATTCATCAACAAGCATATATATAACTTTAATTATCAAAAACATGACATAAACTTGCAAAATCATTTCGGATCTAATCTTAAAACTGAAAACTATAAGAAAATGGGATGAAGTAATTACTCACCTTAGCATTGAGATTAAAATATGTGAGATTTGATGTTGAATATGTTGATTAACTTCTTTCTCTTGAATCCTAGCTTTATCTTCGTTGAGAATAAAAATGGTGGCCGGCCTTAGATGTTTTTAGTTTGTTAAAATGAAATGAACGTAAGTTTCATTTCTTAAGGGTTAAGGGTATAAGCCTCTCCTATTTCCCATATTGCCCTTACTCATTTTCTAACACATTACTTTATGTTTTCTCATTTTAATTTGCACATTAACATGGCACGGCTACCCATAGTTGAATCAAATCTCAACCTATTTATCTTCACATTATTTTATTTAATTTAACCAATTGAATATCCTAAATAATGTTATAAAAATATAGGGTGTTACAATTGTATAGTAGGTGCCGACTGATGATGAGAAGTTCCCTTGGATTAACAAGATGCTATATAGGCTTTACTAAGGACTCCTCAATGGCAGAGACATCAGTGACTTCTATTTTGAGACATGAGATGTTGACATGCGTTAGTGAGTCTATCTGAGAGGTTGATGAGTGCAATTACATTACTCATTCTGAGCAGGAATGAGATGTCGATAGTATACGTTCTCGCGGTACTTAACTAGGTGTGGTATTGATACCGAATGGTAAAGTTATCGCATGATTAGTTGACAGCTAAAACCGCATGAGAGGAAGTATCTGACTCTTGATTTGGAGTTGGAGGTCGTAGAGTTTGCTTTAGAGATTTCAAGGCACTATATATTAGGAGAAGAGTTCAAGTTGTTTACTGACCCCATATCATTGAATTATCTCTTCTCTGAGAAGGATCTCAACCTTCGCTAATAGCGATGGTCGGAATTCTTGGCCCCCTACGACTTTGATATTTCCTAGACATTTATAAGGGAAATGTAGTCTTTGATGCCTCAAGTAGAAGACGTACTAGTTTAGGAGCGATATTCCTAGAGTAGGCATTTCTCGAGTTTATTACTGGTTATGACTCAAGAACTTGATGTGAGCTAGTGCCAAAGATGTTGGCCAATTTGACTGTCAGACCTACTTTGATTTAGCGGATCGGTACTAGTCAGAAGCATGAAGCTTGAATAGCGGAGACTATGTTTAAATTAGAGGAAATAGTAGTGCCTACCGAGGTGATGTAGTGTGGACTTGATCGAGACAGTTGACTCCGCAATGACAAGATGAAATGTCAAGGACTAGAAGGGAATAAGATAGCATTTGAGTCACAGTCGATAGAGTGACAAGAATGCTAGATATATATTTGTTAAGTCCAGCAGAATGGCATTTGAATTTGTCGAGTTATATGTGGAATGGATAGTGCGATTCCACTATGTGCTAAGAGCATTGTAAGTGACCGAAACTCGTTGTTCACTAGTGGGCTTTTGGAGAACTTACACGAGGCATTTTGAATTTTGGAACCAAATTGACTAGATGATATCGAGATTGAACCAGTAACTTTGAGGCCTCGTAGACCTATTCGTACCAATAGACGTGATACAAAACGGGTTAGGAGGAAGGCAGTGGAGTAGTAAAGGTTCAGTGGAGTGAAAGCGAAGGCGATTTCCATTTTATCGTCATCCTTCATGTTAGATGTCATATTTGATGTTTTATACTAGATAGTTTAGTATCCTATATATTAATATAGGCATGGATGTTACTTTTAATGTTTTACTGTGTATGTGCCTATTTGATGTTTTATTGTTGATATTCGACATGATTACTTATGCTTATATGGTTTTTAGGCAAGCGGGATAGCTAAGATTTGATATAGCACATTTATTTGAGATGATTGCTATATATATGATTTAGTATGCTTATTTACATGATGATGTTACTATTGTGATAATCCTTTATGTTGAGTACTTGATCATGTACATGGAAGCAAGTGTTGGCTATTTAGATGCTTACTCACCTTTATTCAAATCTAAAGCTAAAGAGGTATGTAACATCTGTGGTGTAAATTTGGGTATATATGATTGTTTGTCCTCAGAAACGAGATGTCTCGGATATGAGATGTATATATGTTTATGTTGCATCAGGATTTTTCCCAGACCTATTTGTGCAAAGGAGGTGCTACCCGAAATTTTCCATGACATAAACCAAAATGGAGAGAAAAGTCAAAGTATAGGATATTAGACATTGATGATAGTTGAGATAGCCAGTAATATATGGAATTTAGTTGAATGGCCTTTCGATTAGTGAGTTGGCGCTTTTTTTTCCGTTGTCCGTTTCTTTGGAAGTTAGTGCCTAACTTATATGCTTGGTTTAGCCACATTGATTTCGGGATTGATAGTGATTGTACTTAGGGATGAGAATGATAGCTCCAGCTAATTCCGAGTATATTCCCTTTATTGTGATCGCTTTTCGTGATCGTTGTTGAGAGTTGATAAGCGATGATTTTTCTCATGCCATTGCTTATGCGAAGGCATTAGGTTGTGTTACTTCATCCTTGGGATTTCAAGACGAAATCCTTTTAAGGAGGAAAGAATGTAATGACCCGTATTTTAACGGTTGGATATTTAAATAATTTATTTAAATATTAAATTATTAATTAATTGACGGTCCCAAAAATGTGATTTTTCGTCTTTGATCGAATTGGGACTCGAGAGCACTTCCATTGAGTTCGTATCGACGTTGCAAATTAAAATGAGCATAAGGATCGCTATGATCGGAGATCGGACAATCCGATGGCTGAAACGGTCAAAAAAGCGTTGTCTTGGATAGTGACAAAATTTATACCATCGGGACCGAAAAAATAAGGTGATGCATGTAGAAGAATTTCATTGCGATTAGACGTACCGTTTGATCGTGCGAGCTATAAACGCACGACCGTTTATTTGGGAAAAGTAAACAAATAATATTTTATTAATACAACTATACCCTCTCTCCCTTACAAATCTTATTCACCGTCCGTTAGAACGATTCTCTCAACGAAAAAGTACGAAACCACCTTCATCGAGTTCGTATTGCAGAGATCTTCGAGCCTGTATTAGTTTTGAGAGGTGCGACATGGATTTTGGGGAAGGCCGTACATAAGGCGAGATTAGGGTTTCACTTGGCCATAGATTTAAGCGACGAGAGGCAAAATGGAGAGTGCAGGCAAGTTTCTCTTGGCGAATAACTTCTTCCCACATCATTGATTTTAGGTCTGGTTGAGGAATGGCAAATGCGACATCTGGGCTATCACATATGGTTGCAACGGTCGCAATTCACGTGGGAGCGTCGAAGTTCATGGTTTTGGTGCTGGTGGGTCAAGCTTCGGACGAGAAACAAGACGGAGCAGACGGCGTTCGATTTAGCATACTGGATCTCTGTGTCATAACTTGGGAGTGCACAGCTTGGTGAAGGATTCTTGGATATGCACGTACAGTAAATTGGAAATAGGGAGGAAGATGATTAACATAGTAATTAGTTTAGTTAATTGTTTTATTAAGTTAATTAATCGTTTAAATAATCTCGATTTTTGTATTGTGCCTATCTTTTGCATACGAGGTCCACCGTAGATGATGTTTCTTGCATTGCACTTGTGATGGAGAGCTCTACGACATGGCGAAGGTTTGGACTGATTTGGTTGAGGTGGGTGATATTTTCTCTCACCATACTATGATTGTTAGTATAGTATTAAAACGACGTTTTGAAATGTTTTCTAATTTTAAAATGGGATTTCTAAAATAGTTAAACCTATATCTTATTTTATAAAAAGAACTAAAAGTGTTTTAAAATGGTTTCAAATTGAATATCACATTTTTCCCGTTGATGCACTAATTTGACAATATTGATAGATTTAGGCTATTTTTGATATTTATCCCACATTGGTTGCTTGGATGTATTGTATTGTATTATTACATATGTATGTGGGCTATTATAGATGTTAGTATGTTTGTTGGTTGCATGTATGCTAGTTTATTTGTTAGTTGGTTGAAAACAACGTTCGAAGGCGATATAAGATTACAATATATCCCATAGGATAGGATTTTGTGCATGCCGACTGATCTGAAGTTGAAGCATAGTGTACTTGCAGATACGCTACGGACTTCTAGGAAAATGCTAGACATTTTATTTGGTTTGTATTTAACCATTTTTGGTTAAGTGTACAACCAAAGTGGTCGTTATCGACTACTCTGGAGTGGTCGATATCTACCCTATTGATGATGGCCGATTTTGACATGGGCGATGGAGATGCTTCAAGGAGCATGATGTGATGATTTGTTCGTTCGTTCGATGTTATATTTTGATGATTTGGCTCTTCGACGAGTGGTTTTGACAGTGAAGCGAAGATGTGACGCTTCGATGCGATGACTCCATTATTCGACGATGATGATTCCATGATGGGAAGTGATGGCTTCGACGATGGATAGCTGTGCTTCGAGATGCAGAGTAGGCGATGATGAGTCAGATTAAGGGGACTGTCGGAGGGAGGTTACTGGACGTATGATGACACTCTATGACTTATGATGGATGTCTAGGGTAGTTCCCAACCGCGATGACTTCAGATGGGAGTTGTAAGGACAGTTTCAAGATGAGCTCTGCTATAAATGACATATGCAAAGGGATCATTAATATTCGTAGGTTTCGATGTGTACTCGTAAAGTAGGGGTATGTGTGGATTCTTAATTAGGTCTATAATGGGCGCTCCAAATCACATGATGTTTCGATCTGAGTACTCTGGGTTGTCAGTGATTGGTCTAATCTAGTTCCTGGCCTACTGAGTGGCATGGATTCGAGTACCAAGAAACCAGGACGTTGAGTAGTCCTTGACCTATTGATGGGGTCATATGAGTATTATATATCCAACGCATTTAGTGAGTGATTGTGAGGATAAACGATTGATGTTATGTTTGCTTGATTGTCTATCACCTTAGGGATGTCACACGATGTGGATATTATCGATGCCGATATCCAGACACCCTTAGTACTTTGATGTATAGTATCCCCATGATGACTATCATAGAGTAGCATATATTTGATGTTATGTGCTAACTCATTGGATGCAAGAACAGGTTAGGTATGATTCTCCATAACCTCTGTTCCATATACTATACCGATTTTCCAGTGTTTTGAGATTATTTATCGTTCACACCAAACTGCTGTCTGACTCAAGGTTTTATGCTTTGCTTCTAATTATCTTGGGTGCTCTTAAATGAGTAGACTAGATAGCAGGTGTAAATAGCACATGGAGCTATGCAAATGGACTAGTAGATGGTGACGCTTTCTCATATTTATATTTTGATTATTATTGTTTATTCCGCTGTGTGACACTACGAAGCCTTGACAGTGTTGATCTACTATTATTAGAGACAGTTTATCATTTGAGTTTATTTATCAGTTATATAAACTCTATTACTATAATGTATAACTATATGATTATCTGTACTATGATTTTGTGGTTTATATAGTTATTATTGTCACGTCTGATTTATCTCTATGATGACTATTATATTTTATCTGATGCACTGTTAGATATACGACATATTATTTGATTGTTTGATGTTTTCTTTCTCTTTTCTTCTATTCTCTTCTCTTATTTTCTATTCCTTGTCTTTGCTTCTTTTTCTTTCCCTTGACAACCATCCTACATCGATCGGATGCTCCGGCAGCATACTATACAGTTATATGAGCATCGGTGGTGTAGGGCGGTTGTCTCATATGATTGGCTAAAGCCTAATGTCAGAAATGCGGAAAATTATTTATAAAATGTAATTATGCATATATTTTGAAAAATAAAATTTTATGTAAATTTTGTTTATGAAATTTTTTTTATTATAAGTAATATGACTTTGAAATAAAAATACACATATCTTTGGAAAGATTTTAAAGCTAAAAATTTTAAGATTTCAAAATTTAAAAATACCGCATGTTGACATTAGATAATAGTTGGTAAGTTGATTAGTGTAGATTTCACTACATAGGTGTTTTGTCCAATTAGAAATTATTCTTCATGCATATCGTATGTATTGTGATGCATAGTGCACATGTACACGGATTGTTGCAAAATTGGTCTAACACTAATTGACTTTTAGTGTAGAATAGATGTGCGATGGTTTACACGATCGAGCCCTTGCGGAATTTCGGAGATGAAATTATTTTAAGAGGGCAGAATGTAACACCCCGCGTTTTTGCGTTAATTAATTAAAATAGAAATTTTTTAACTAATAATAAACTATGAAAAATTGAATTTTTACAAATGTTGAATTTTGGCTACGAGACTTATACCATTGGATTCATGGCGATTTTCTGATCAATTTTCATAAATAAAATTTTCCGATCAGAGTTCAAATGAAAAAGGTATTAGCGTTTGAAAATTTTACATTGGAAATAATTATATATGTAAATATGGTAATAAAATCAATTAAGACTAGTTAGATGTTAATAATTGTTAACATTCAAATTAAGATCTCAAGGATTTATAAAATGGGTAAGAATTGATAAGAATCAATTAATAAATGGAAACAAATGCACACGATCAATTAAACGCAGCAACAAAAGCAACGCACCTTGATAATTCACAAAAATAAACCACATAGGTCGACCGTGACCTCCCTAGGGCTACTATGGGCGATCGTCCATGGGCTAGGACGGTCGACCCGAAGAGCTTTTGAGCGGCGGTGGAGAATTGTTTGTGTGATCAAGATCTAATCTATTTCCATCCGATAGTCAACACTGATTTGAACCTCTATAAATTAGAACCTAAGGCTTCGCTTTCAATTCATTATTTTTCTAATGAGTGGGGAAGCTCTGCCATTTTTCTTTCTCCTCTAGAATTTCTTAATACACAAAAATAGAATAGATTGTGTTTGCGCCAAAATTGGTCACAAACACCCAATTGCTGATGAAAGCACCCGTTCACAATCACAGATCACAGATAACAAGTATGTAGAGAACATAAATATGAAGAACACTCAAAATTTAAAAGGAAAGTGGTTGAAACACAAGATTTATAGTGGTTCGGCGTTGTAGCTTACGTCCACTTTGAAGAGTTGTTGTTTTATTGATTATAACTCGCTGGTTACAAAGGTTTACAACAGTACAACCGAGTTATAACAATGATTCCGGAAGAGTATCAGCGTACAGAGGCCAAAAGTCCATTTTCTATAGGTCTAGAGTCACTATTTATAGGCGTAGGTAGCAAATATCTCGCCCAGATCTCGGAAGACTTCTTCTCTCACGTGGGTGGGCCCGCGGGATCGAGTTCAGGTGATTTCGACTCGATTTAAGAGCGATGTGAATTGAGTTCATATCGATCAATAATTGGTCCTTTCGGGCTGGGATCGATCAGGTACCTTTTTGATGTGGCAAACAAGCTCCTGTGAAAATTTGGTAGCATTTGGATCTGTAGATCTCGAGTTATGATCGATGCAAATTTGAATCTTCAATGTGCAGTTGAACATCGTATTGATCCCATTCATGACGCTTCTCCTCGTATCGATGCTGGACACGTGATGGCCAATGACGTGGCACTATTTTCTAGGATCGATCCTCTTTTTGTGTCGAGTGACCGAGTCTCTTAGTTAATCATGCCTTTTCGTATCGATCTTATACATCGCCTTTCGTATCAATGGAGTGCAGTGTGCTTCATATCGGTACCCGATGTGGGACTTCGTATCAATGTGTGGCAGGTCGATACGAAGTACGTAGAAGTTAAAACGATACAAGACAACGATCATTATGGGATATGAAGGAGGTGAACCCGATGGATACGAAGAATGGTGGCTCCTGGATGGATACGAATGTAGCGCTTCTCTTGGGTACGAACAAGATTGTGGCTTGGCTTCGGTTATGACATGAATGGACATGAAGTGAAGGCCCCAGATGGATACCAATGGAGTGGACATGAAGGAGGTGGTAGCTGACTCTGATGGGTACAAACTCAATGCTTTCTCCATGGATACGAGCCAGTGTTGGAAACGAATTGTAGATGTTTTCTAAGTGAATATTGATAGATACATATCTTGGGCATACGAACTCCGATTGACTTGAAATTTGGAACGTTGGTTTTTATAGCTTTGCTTGTCATGTCATATCGATTATAGCTCGACCCGGACTCGGGGAAAATTTATCAGTATCCATGGTGAACCTTGTAGGTAACCGATCTTTGGGACAGACTGTCCTTGGTTTCCAGTTAATTCCTTGGTGTCACGGCCTTGCCAAAAGGCGGGATAACATTTCAAAATGTTTTTTCGTCGACTATGCTATATTTTAGTCTCGTGATAATGCTTACTATCTGTGAAAATCTAGCTTTGACCATCGTGTAGTCGATTGGGTTAAATCCGCCTGTATGTTGCCTTGCCAAAAGGCGGGTTAACAAATTGTATATATACACTTTGGAGAAGAATAGAAAAGGATAGAGGATAGAAAATAGATTTAAATCAGGTTGCTACATCAAAGATAAACTTTTGATTTCGTCCTAATTAATAAATCTAAATCCAAATCTCTTTTCCCTACTCCAATCTTAATAGATCTATATAAAATATTGTCTATGGATCCGAATAGGGAGTTAAAAAGTGGAGAATACAGATAATAGGGTTGGATCTTGATTAAATCTAGAGATTTGGGATCGCTAATTAAAGGTGAGTGGGAATATTATAAGTTTTTATATAATACTAGATCTTGTCTATATGCCTGAGTTTGATAATTTAATTTCAATTAAATTCATACATATGAAATGCTGAAGAATTTAAATTTGCCTATAAATTTGTAGTGATAATTACAGAAGAGTAATGGTGTCACGACCCGACTTTCTATGCCCAGAAAGACGTATCGTGAATTAAGAAAGAAAGGGATAGAAGAAGAAAAGAAAGAAAAGAAGAAAGAACAACAACATCAGAAACTCACAGCGGAACGAATGAAATATAATATATCATATAAAATATTACATAGTATCATATACATCAGAGTTACACAACTTATACAACACATATTAGACAGTTATAACATCTGTCTAATTCATACAACTCAAGTATCACAGATACAGACACAACATATACACAGCGGAATCATCATATATCTACACGGTGAAGCCTCCTGCTCCAAATCTCCTCCAGAATTCGTCAAAGCTAACCTGAATCCCTCGACTACTCAATACAATATTGAGTACCCAAGAGTTTAATAAAACAGAAAATAAACACTTGGGTCAGACATGGGTCTGGTGTGAGTAAACGGTTAAATTGCTTAACTTTGAAAACCTTTGAAAACAAAAGTATCACGTAAGACTCCCCACAAATAAACATGGGTAAGTTTTTACCTTACGCTAACTAAAACCTTTGATAGGAAATCCAGTTATATTATAATAGGGTCTAGGGTTTTCAAGTAAAATACAGAAATAGCTGAAATGCTTACATCTCACATTCCAACATAGTTGGGCACAACTAATACGTACGGCACTTATTGGAGTTTGGATTCCATACAATGGCAGGGCTACTGGGGTACCGCCCGTCACAGTACGTGGCCTAGATCACCGTACCGAGGAGTACGCCCGCTCCCCTGCAACACAAAGCCGGAACCATCCCTTACTGGATAATTCCGAACAAGACAATCCCGTAGTTGGCGCGACCAACCACACACTAAGCCGAATAAAAGAAAAGGGACCTCTAGACAGGGATCTATCTTGCTCTCAGTGGGTGCTACCCACGAAGCCTTGCTGCACCTCCCCTGTTTTAGCCATTCCCGGTTGATGAGGCTTGAGGTTACGATTACCTTTAATCAGAACATATCACTTAGAATGCTCATCGTCCGCCTGACGATGTGCTGAAAGCATTCAATCCATACAAGTTCGTTCCGGGTTCGAACGAAACCGAAGGCATTATCTCGTTACACTCGTTTTGGAATCACCCTCAGAGTTAACGACAATAACCCTTGCACTCTGAATCTTCATCTTCACTTGAGATTAACGACCTATCGTTAATTTGGATCGATGTGGTATTCGGGTCTCCAGACCTGGAATACCGGTATACGGAAACCCGATCCCGGTCTCATCGAAATCCAAAACGTATCTTTTAAGGCCAAGTTGTTTAAAGGTTTAAACAATTAAACTTATATTCTGAATGATATAAACAGATAGATAAATAACATTATCACAATAGATAATTCATATCAACATTCATCTCACAAAGCAGCATATATCACATATATATTAGAGACATACAAATCATCCAATATCAACCAATCACCCAATATCAAACATCCAGTATTAATCAATTATCTAAACAGAATTGATTTACTCTAATCAATTTAATTAACCTTTAATTAAATTAATTACTATCCTTTAATTACTTGGATTATCTTAATCCTGCTCACTATCATTAATTAATTACAAATTAATTAATTAAACATCTAAATGATCTTCCTTAATTAATCTCCTTTGATTAATTATCTTTAATTACTTTCAAGTAATTAGCCTTTAATTAATTAATTATAGAAATTAATTATCCTTAACCATATACAGTAATTAACCTTTAATTACTATCATTAAATAACAATAATTAATGATCCTTCATTTGTATCCATTAATTCATTAATTAATCAACTATAATTAATTACACTCGATCCTTAATTAATTACAATTAATTAATCATACTTTAATTAATTACTTTTATTAATCAAACTTTGATTATTTTTTAATTAATTAATAATCCTTTAATTACTTCATTAATTAATTAACCTTTTAATTAATTAAATAATTAATCTTTAATTAACTACATTCAATTAGCCTTAATTAATCATAAACAGTCATTAACCATTCTGTAATTATTTACCTTAATTAATTAACTCCTTAATTAATTAACTCCTTAATAAATTTTATTAATTAATTACTCTCTTTTTTTTTATTTAATTACCTTAACTAGTAATTAATCACATTATTAATTAATCCTTAATCCCCTAATTAATTAATTACTTTTTAATTAATTAATTAACTCATTAATTAATTATATTAACAAAACCTTTAATTAATATCATTAAGTGATTAATCCTTAATCACTTCCATTAATTACTCCCATAAGTAATTTCTCTTTTCTTAATTACATTCAGTAATTATCCATTAATTTACTTGACTAACTTAATTAATCATAAGTGATTATTCTTTTATTAATTAGACTAATTAATTAACCTAAAATTAATTACATTAATTTATAAATAAATTAATCATCACTTGATCTCTAATTCATTTATTTCTTAATTAAATTCATTTCCACTAATTACTTCATTTAGTAATTATCCTTAATTACAAATAGTAATTAAGCTTTAATATAATTTATTAATTAACTATCCTTAATTAATCTTTACTTTTAAAGATAAATTCTTCATTTAAATTAAACTTATTTATATCATTATACTTCATTTAAAACCAATTTAGAAATAAATTATATACTTGAAATATATAATTTTACTTAAGAACAAAACACTTTAAACATTTTAATTTAACCTTTTAAATTTTTCAAAACCTTTCAAAGTTGTTAAACACTTATCTTTGAAACAAAATTATTTACTTTGCTTTTAAACTTTGAAAACGTTTGTAAAATCATGCTCTCAGTTTAAACCCAGAATCACCCGAGTAAAACTCCACAAAAACACGCATTCTTCCCGAGTCCCTCTACATCATTCATCCACTTCGAGTCGTCTCGCAACTAGCACGAGCATCACACCGAGTTCTCCTCTTCTTCCCCAAACACAATCGAATCCAGATAGCACAAATCGTGCACATGCACGTGCACAGAACCACGATCGCCGACGAACTCCTCTCTGGCCTTCGACGAGTCGACCCAGACCTCGGCAACACCACGCGATCACCCAACTATCTCGATTCGATCTAGAATCGAATTCGACTCAAAGAACCCATCAACCTGAAAAGACAACACCGTAAGATCGACCACCTCTGACGATTCTACCACCTGAAACACCTCGTCGTTCTCACCATCGCTTCGCCACATTCCCCCACGTCTCCAGAACACTACGCGATCGATTCCGGTTGCGCCTTGACATCACGAAACCCGAATGAATGCAGATGACAAACCCAGGCGATAAAACCCTACCTGACCTATTTTCGACCACCAGGTCGCACTAAAAATCATGCGACCATTTTTCCTCTGATCGCCGATCTACCCTTCTCCTCTAGACCAAAGCCCAACGTCGATCTCGACTTCGTTCATCGGAATTTGATAAAAGTACCAATTCCGATCATCTCGATGTACCTCGACGAATACAAACTTAAAAATCGTGATTTCCATATTAAAATTCATCATTTTCTAATACTAATCAGGTTCTATAATCAAAAATTGAAATCATCATGATCGATTTTTAACCCATTTTTGATTTTCACTGTAACTATATTATTTTTGAAATAATTTCTTAATATAAACACTTGAATTCATTTTTAAAAATGCAGTTACAATCTTACAATCATTTTTCATTTAAAGTTCGAAGCCTAATATCACTTGTATGAAGAGCAATTGAATTTTCCTTTAGAGAAGTTGAGTCTGTAATATAAACAGAGCTTATATATGTACATATTCACAGTCATTCACAGGCATATCAATATATATATACATGCATTCATACCCATACATTCATGCAACATTATCTACCATATTACTACAAGATTTCATCACATTCATCCAAGTATAATAACATTTTTAAAACTGTTTTTAAAAGAAATTTACTCACCTTAATATCAAAACAGAGAGACAGGCTTTTAAATTTCTGATTTCTGGAAACTGCTCTTGATTTTGTTATTGAGATTTGAAATCCTTTTGCATGTTGTTTAATGTTGGAACTGAAACTGATGTTGATTCTTGTTTGATATTAATTTCTCCTCAGGTTGATCTTTGAAACAGTTGTTCGATTTACTTGTTGAGTTGCTAGCTTGCTTAGTTTGAATTTCAGGTTGGAGTTTCTTGTTTTCAGCTTTTAGTTTAGGAAGAAGAAAATGTTTTAGAGAGGAAAAGATTTGAACTGGAAAAATTTGAACGGGAAAGAAATGACCAGGTTTCTCTAACTACAATATTTATAAAATAAAATTTTAAATGAAGATAATGTTGCCACTTGTTTTATTGCATGCATATACAAATGTTAATGCATGTTTCATTATCTTACAAATGTTGTTAAGATGGCTAATATGGTTACACATGTTACTTAAGTATTTTTAATAAATTTTTATTTAATTTAAATGTAAAGATAAACTTACATACTTTAATTCTCTTAATAAATAAAATTTACATATGTATAAATAAATTACTTTTAAAAGAAATTATTCTAAAACTAATTATAATTCAAATATATCTTATACATGTATTTTTATAACCTTTTAAATTTAAACACTTTAAAGAATACAAAATAAAACTTTATTTAAACTATCATTTTTAAAATAAACAATTCTTATATTTTGAAAACAATTGAATTAATCTAAACTAACCTTTGAAAAATATTAATTTTAAAACAAAGCTTTAAATCACAATTCATACATATATAAATTATCAATAGATTAAATTAAATTCAAAACAATCCAAATTATAACATATACATACATATATATTACAATTTGAAAATTCATCTTTTATTTAAACAAAAGATTCTCTATTCACAATATATATATATCAATATATACATTATAAATAGAATCTATTTTTATTAGCTTTGAAAGATAAATTTTATCCATTTTAAATTATTAGAAAAGATCTAATATTACCAAATTAAATATTTATTAGCCTATAAAGGATTAAATTACCAAATTAAATTAAAATTAGAAAGAAAATTATCAATCCAATTAAATTATCAATACCGATTATTAAATTTAAATTGTCCAAAAACCCGGGATATCACATTCCTTCCCCCTTAAAATAATTTCGTCCCCGAAATTTAAAAGCAAAGATAATTTAATAACCCGGCAAAATTTTATTTTAAACAGCAACCATAGATATCAATCATATTCTAACAACCATAGCAAACAATTTAATCAAACAAATTTAACTATCCAGTCAAAATCTGGATAGAATTTCCTCGAGTTTCCCCAAGTATATATATATATATATATACCGGGATACTCGTTCTACAGGATCTTAACTAACTATCTACAATAATCTAGAACTCCTTCCCTTCTAGATCACAATCTGAACAAGATATCAGACTAAACTCAAAACCATCCCAACTACCAAATCCTTCTGAACTGCTGATTTCATCCCTCGATGAATCATACACATATTCCTCAGAGATACGTGAAATACAATGAATTCCAGTTGTCCGAACTGGCAACTCAATCCTATAGATCGAAGAACTATTCCTCACGAGACAGAGAAAAATCTCATAATACTTCCGGAGCTAACTCTTCAGTCTTACTAAATCTTATATCTCCTTTGATCGGAGAAAACTTAAACAATATTCAAATTTCAACTTCAAATTCCAAATTTCATCAATTCTTAACTGCATAACTCTCCTGATAATCCTGAGTCACTTCATTCTTCCTGATCAGCTTAACTCTTGCTGATGCCTCTTAAAACAAACTAGACCAATATCAAACAAATTTCTGGATTCTACTCAACAAAATGGTTCTTCCAAAAATACACCGAAATACAGAACATAACTCTACTCCACAATCATTAGAGCATTTCGAACTACTTCTCCTTTCTGGAATAGCCAAACAGTTGCACTTGACAACTTATCTCCAAATCCTGAATATTCCTTCAAACTTAGAGATACACTTGAATTTCCTATAGAAATCCTCTACTCCAAGAAAATCACAATTCCCGGTTGTTCCCACCCTAGAATAGCTGCTATCTTGCTTTCGCTACACAACTCTGATCTTGAACAGATGAGAATGCCGTCGGAGAAACTCGAGCACAAACTTGATCATCCACAGTTCACCATACCATAAAATCTTAGTGAACCACTCCACTTGGTCAAAACATCACAGAAGAATTCCCTCCAGAAAATTAGGACTGATCAATCCCTCTCCAAAGAATCCTAAGCTGCTTCACCAAATTCTTCTCTAGAAGACATCCTTCTACTAAGCTGAACTTCCGGTAACTCCACGAATCAAGTCGATACGGAATCTCAATCTCCAATAATCCCAAGAGAATACTTAAACAATCGCAAGTCACTTTTGCGATCAGCTCGGCCTAATTTCCAAAGATAACTGTTCTCTCTTCACTAATCAGAACAGCTTATACTTGACTAACCAATCCATCGAAGAAATGGATTCACTCAACTGCTTCTGAACTTCACCTTCAGAAAAACTGCTCAGCCAGAAACTTTCTGCCAACATAGAACACTCCGAGTCGCACTGCTGCCACAAACCAAAGACTTCTTATCCGAAACTCCTCGAGAAACTCAGACCTCAAAGCAATTAGAAACACCCCACTGGACTCAGCCACAACACCGAAACAGACTCACTTCTTCAAACTTGTTCCAGAAGAAACATCTTCAGAAACGTCCATAGTCACCGCGTCTCATCACACAGCTACTACTTCCTGAGGTTACCAAGATACTATCACTCGCTTCTACTCATCCAATAGATCTAACTCTATTCATCCAACTTCAAAGACAAACTCCGAACCTTAACAGGTTTCCTTCAGAGATTATGAAATCCTTACACAACTGTAAAGTTCACTCGAGACGGTATTAGGTTTACAGTCTCGACAAATACACTTCCAACCTCAACACTCAGACTCCTAATCCTAGATGATAAATTATTATCATCTCAACCAATCATCACAAATACCATATACATTTAAAATGATACTTTTTATATAGAAATTATTTCTGGGTAAAATTATTTCATTTACCTCTTTAAAACAATATTGTGTCCGTTGGCCTGGTTCAAGTGTTTAGAGATCCCTATCAATAACGTTAGCTACTCGTATTGACCAGAATCCATATACCACTCAACCGATCAATTAACACAATATAAAATCATTTTTATATAACTAACAATTACGCGCTCTCAAGATAGACACCACTTCAGAGCCTAGGTATTCACTCAACCTACTGCTCCGATATTCACTTAACCAAAAGCTTAGGCATTCGCTCAACCTATGCTCTGATACCAACTGTCACGACCCGACTTTCTATGCCCAGAAAGACGTATCGTGAATTAAGAAAGAAAGGGATAGAAGAAGAAAAGAAAGAAAAGAAGAAAGAACAACAACATCAGAAACTCACAGCGGAACGAATGAAATATAATATATCATATAAAATATTACATAGTATCATATACATCAGAGTTACACAACTTATACAACACATATTAGACAGTTATAACATCTGTCTAATTCATACAACTCAAGTATCACAGATACAGACACAACATATACACAGCGGAATCATCATATATCTACACGGTGAAGCCTCCTGCTCCAAATCTCCTCCAGAATTCGTCAAAGCTAACCTGAATCCCTCGACTACTCAATACAATATTGAGTACCCAAGAGTTTAATAAAACAGAAAATAAACACTTGGGTCAGACATGGGTCTGGTGTGAGTAAACGGTTAAATTGCTTAACTTTGAAAACCTTTGAAAACAAAAGTATCACGTAAGACTCCCCACAAATAAACATGGGTAAGTTTTTACCTTACGCTAACTAAAACCTTTGATAGGAAATCCAGTTATATTATAATAGGGTCTAGGGTTTTCAAGTAAAATACAGAAATAGCTGAAATGCTTACATCTCACATTCCAACATAGTTGGGCACAACTAATACGTACGGCACTTATTGGAGTTTGGATTCCATACAATGGCAGGGCTACTGGGGTACCGCCCGTCATAGTACGTGGCGTAGATCACCGTACCGAGGAGTACGCCCGCTCCCCTGCAACACAAAGCCGGAACCATCCCTTACTGGATAATTCCGAACAAGACAATCCCGTAGTTGGCGCGACCAACCACACACTAAGCCGAATAAAAGAAAAGCGACCTCTAGACAGGGATCTATCTTGCTCTCAGTGGGTGCTACCCACGAAGCCTTGCTGCACCTCCCCTGTTTTAGCCATTCCCGGTTGATGAGGCTTGAGGTTACGATTACCTTTAATCAGAACATATCACTTAGAATGCTCATCGTCCGCTTGACGATGTGCTGAAAGCATTCAATCCATACAAGTTCGTTCCGGGTTCGAACGAAACCGAAGGCATTATCTCGTTACACTCGTTTTGGAATCACCCTCAGAGTTAACGACAATAACCCTTGCACTCTGAATCTTCATCTTCACTTGAGATTAACGACCTATCGTTAATTTGGATCGATGTGGTATTCGGGTCTCCAGACCTGGAATACCGGTATACGGAAACCCGATCCCGGTCTCATCGAAATCCAAAACGTATCTTTTAAGGCCAAGTTGTTTAAAGGTTTAAACAATTAAACTTATATTCTGAATGATATAAACAGATAGATAAATAACATTATCACAATAGATAATTCATATCAACATTCATCTCACAAAGCAGCATATATCACATATATATTAGAGACATACAAATCATCCAATATCAACCAATCACCCAATATCAAACATCCAGTATTAATCAATTATCTAAACAGAATTGATTTACTCTAATCAATTTAATTAACCTTTAATTAAATTAATTACTATCCTTTAATTACTTGGATTATCTTAATCCTGCTCACTATCATTAATTAATTACAAATTAATTAATTAAACATCTAAATGATCTTCCTTAATTAATCTCCTTTGATTAATTATCTTTAATTACTTTCAAGTAATTAGCCTTTAATTAATTAATTATAGAAATTAATTATCCTTAACCATATACAGTAATTAACCTTTAATTACTATCATTAAATAACAATAATTAATGATCCTTCATTTGTATCCATTAATTCATTAATTAATCAACTATAATTAATTACACTCGATCCTTAATTAATTACAATTAATTAATCATACTTTAATTAATTACTTTTATTAATCAAACTTTGATTATTTTTTAATTAATTAATAATCCTTTAATTACTTCATTAATTAATTAACCTTTTAATTAATTAAATAATTAATCTTTAATTAACTACATTCAATTAGCCTTAATTAATCATAAACAGTCATTAACCATTCTGTAATTATTTACCTTAATTAATTAACTCCTTAATTAATTAACTCCTTAATAAATTTTATTAATTAATTACTCTCTTTTTTTTTTATTTAATTACCTTAACTAGTAATTAATCACATTATTAATTAATCCTTAATCCCCTAATTAATTAATTACTTTTTAATTAATTAATTAACTCATTAATTAATTATATTAACAAAACCTTTAATTAATATCATTAAGTGATTAATCCTTAATCACTTCCATTAATTACTCCCATAAGTAATTTCTCTTTTCTTAATTACATTCAGTAATTATCCATTAATTTACTTGACTAACTTAATTAATCATAAGTGATTATTCTTTTATTAATTAGACTAATTAATTAACCTAAAATTAATTACATTAATTTATAAATAAATTAATCATCACTTGATCTCTAATTCATTTATTTCTTAATTAAATTCATTTCCACTAATTACTTCATTTAGTAATTATCCTTAATTACAAATAGTAATTAAGCTTTAATATAATTTATTAATTAACTATCCTTAATTAATCTTTACTTTTAAAGATAAATTCTTCATTTAAATTAAACTTATTTATATCATTATACTTCATTTAAAACCAATTTAGAAATAAATTATATACTTGAAATATATAATTTTACTTAAGAACAAAACACTTTAAACATTTTAATTTAACCTTTTAAATTTTTCAAAACCTTTCAAAGTTGTTAAACACTTATCTTTGAAACAAAATTATTTACTTTGCTTTTAAACTTTGAAAACGTTTGTAAAATCATGCTCTCAGTTTAAACCCAGAATCACCCGAGTAAAACTCCACAAAAACACGCATTCTTCCCGAGTCCCTCTGCATCATTCATCCACTTCGAGTCGTCTCGCAACTAGCACGAGCATCACACCGAGTTCTCCTCTTCTTCCCCAAACACAATCGAATCCAGATAGCACAAATCGTGCACATGCACGTGCACAGAACCACGATCGCCGACGAACTCCTCTCTGGCCTTCGACGAGTCGACCCAGACCTCGGCAACACCACGCGATCACCCAACTATCTCGATTCGATCTAGAATCGAATTCGACTCAAAGAACCCATCAACCTGAAAAGACAACACCGTAAGATCGACCACCTCTGACGATTCTACCACCTGAAACACCTCGTCGTTCTCACCATCGCTTCGCCACATTCCCCCGCGTCTCCAGAACACTACGCGATCGATTCCGGTTGCGCCTTGACATCACGAAACCCGAATGAATGCAGATGACAAACCCAGGCGATAAAACCCTACCTGACCTATTTTCGACCACCAGGTCGCACTAAAAATCATGCGACCATTTTTCCTCTGATCGCCGATCTACCCTTCTCCTCTAGACCAAAGCCCAACGTCGATCTCGACTTCGTTCATCGGAATTTGATAAAAGTACCAATTCCGATCATCTCGATGTACCTCGACGAATACAAACTTAAAAATCATGATTTCCATATTAAAATTCATCATTTTCTAATACTAATCAGGTTCTATAATCAAAAATTGAAATCATCATGATCGATTTTTAACCCATTTTTGATTTTCACTGTAACTATATTATTTTTGAAATAATTTCTTAATATAAACACTTGAATTCATTTTTAAAAATGCAGTTACAATCTTACAATCATTTTTCATTTAAAGTTCGAAGCCTAATATCACTTGTATGAAGAGCAATTGAATTTTCCTTTAGAGAAGTTGAGTCTGTAATATAAACAGAGCTTATATATGTACATATTCACAGTCATTCACAGGCATATCAATATATATATACATGCATTCATACCCATACATTCATGCAACATTATCTACCATATTACTACAAGATTTCATCACATTCATCCAAGTATAATAACATTTTTAAAACTGTTTTTAAAAGAAATTTACTCACCTTAATATCAAAACAGAGAGACAGGCTTTTAAATTTCTGATTTCTGGAAACTGCTCTTGATTTTGTTATTGAGATTTGAAATCCTTTTGCATGTTGTTTAATGTTGGAACTGAAACTGATGTTGATTCTTGTTTGATATTAATTTCTCCTCAGGTTGATCTTTGAAACAGTTGTTCGATTTACTTGTTGAGTTGCTAGCTTGCTTAGTTTGAATTTCAGGTTGGAGTTTCTTGTTTTCAGCTTTTAGTTTAGGAAGAAGAAAATGTTTTAGAGAGGAAAAGATTTGAACTGGAAAAATTTGAACGGGAAAGAAATGACCAGGTTTCTCTAACTACAATATTTATAAAATAAAATTTTAAATGAAGATAATGTTGCCACTTGTTTTATTGCATGCATATACAAATGTTAATGCATGTTTCATTATCTTACAAATGTTGTTAAGATGGCTAATATGGTTACACATGTTACTTAAGTATTTTTAATAAATTTTTATTTAATTTAAATGTAAAGATAAACTTACATACTTTAATTCTCTTAATAAATAAAATTTACATATGTATAAATAAATTACTTTTAAAAGAAATTATTCTAAAACTAATTATAATTCAAATATATCTTATACATGTATTTTTATAACCTTTTAAATTTAAACACTTTAAAGAATACAAAATAAAACTTTATTTAAACTATCATTTTTAAAATAAACAATTCTTATATTTTGAAAACAATTGAATTAATCTAAACTAACCTTTGAAAAATATTAATTTTAAAACAAAGCTTTAAATCACAATTCATACATATATAAATTATCAATAGATTAAATTAAATTCAAAACAATCCAAATTATAACATATACATACATATATATTACAATTTGAAAATTCATCTTTTATTTAAACAAAAGATTCTCTATTCACAATATATATATATCAATATATACATTATAAATAGAATCTATTTTTATTAGCTTTGAAAGATAAATTTTATCCATTTTAAATTATTAGAAAAGATCTAATATTACCAAATTAAATATTTATTAGCCTATAAAGGATTAAATTACCAAATTAAATTAAAATTAGAAAGAAAATTATCAATCCAATTAAATTATCAATACCGATTATTAAATTTAAATTGTCCAAAAACCCGGGATATCACAAATGGTTTGTTTTAATTCTACAATTACGTAATGATTAGTTTTATTTCTGTAATTACGTAATGATTTGATTTAATTCTGTAATTGCGAAATGATTTTAATTATCAGTTTTACGTTAGATTTATAACTGAAAACATAATGAATTGAGATTCCATTTTATTTGATGTTGATGAATGAGACTGAAAATAAATCTAACCAGACTTTTGAGATTTATTAGAAGTGGATTTCCATATGTTATAAAATTCAAACTTAACAAAAGTGCGATGTTTGAAATGACAAGTAATCAATATATACTCATAAAAAGAAAGAGATGTATAAAATAGAGATGATTACTGTATTTTGTACTGTCTATTTCAATAAATAAAAGAGAATTTCTTGTAATTACAAACATCGCACAAAGCACCTCTTTAGGATAAGATATGAAAATTTATCGTGTAAAGGTTAAATTCTTAAAGTTTGATTCCAATTTATTAAATATAGTAAACCTTAAAGTGGAATTAATAAATTGGAATATTGAAATAAGAATATAGCTTAAAGGTTAATAAAATGGAAACTAATGAAAAGGTAAGTCTGGATTATAGGCAAGAAAAAGAAATAAGAATTGGAATAGAAATAAATGCTGAACTGATGAATGTTGTAGCAACGATATTGATGTATGAATTTGAGAAGCGGTAAATGAAATTAATGAAACAAAAGATAAACATATAGTAAGACTAAAGACTTAAAGTCGAACATAAAAGATGTTGAGGCAATAATGAAAATAAAAGAAGAATAAGTATGCATAAGTCTGAAATATGTATATAAATAGCCTCAGATATTCGTTTATGATGGATGGGAATAATTATAAATTGTCAATTATAATTATAATGGACCAATGTCTAAAGGTCGTTAGACTGGGTTGGAATGCTAAAAACATATCCAACCAATAGGACCCATGGTTAGTGTACGATTTCATACTAGAGGGATATCCCCAGGTCTGGACTGTTCTTATTGCCTTGATTATAAGTTTTTCTTTAATAATTATGTTGAGTGCACATGCAAATTAGGATTCTTTCAAAGTTATTAAGTGGGGGTATTGCATTGATTGCACTAGGCAATCTAAATGGATGGTGAGTGAGATCGGACTTATGTAAGTGGCACGGAAAGTCTTGTTTGCCTACGTACCAAAATGAGTTGCAACAAGTGTACGTAAAAGGCTGACGTACTTGGGTACCATAAACTAGAGTATGAGTTGCATATTTCTCAAGCTCGGCGTCGGTCTCTTGTAGTCAACGGGAAGGACACTGTTACAACTAACTGATCTCTTTCGCCTACCAGGATTGGTTCAGTTGGGTTATGCAAAGCCACAGTTGCTTGTTAGTTTGTTTGATAGGGCAAGGCTAGTTAACCCATACAAAGGTTCCTTCAAAACTTAGATGGGGTGGTGGTGCGTGGAGCCTAAAATCCACGATAAGCAGTAAACAAGGGTATGCAAAAGGCTGACATACATGATGAAAAATCCCAAAAGCATTAGGACCTTATGGACTGGAGGTCGTTGGTGCGGACGGCAGGATTTCCTTAGTGATATGATGGCGATGGATCTTTATGAGGTGCTGAGCGATTGATACTAGTGGGGATAGTATTTGGTCCATTAGTGGACTTAGGGTGTATATATATACTTACCTATATAGACATAGATCTACAAGGTGTAGATGGGTACGATTCGTACATAGTAATGGAGTCGTAGTGACTAATAATAAAATCTAACATAATATGAAATAGTGAACAATCACTTTTTGTTTGATTTTCTTATGCATCTTATTATTGAAGGTTGCAACACTGACTTCTGTTACTAACTTATGTAATTGACATGTACTCTTGCATAAGTAGCTCTCTTATTTATTAAACAATTTATGAATCCACTTATAAATTTGTAAATTGCTTTCTTAGGATGTCTTATTATTGAATATTCAAACCTTAGTGTCTATATGATGGCAAAATATGTATATTAAATATTAATGTGGATACCATTTTAACGTTAATAAATAAATGAAGTTTATTTACTGGAGTTTAAAAGTGAATATGAAATGGTTTGAATTGTTATTTGTAGTATATCTTATGAAATTCTAATGTGTTATTTTAATTATTTTGTTGTTAGTCCCATGTCTCAATCCTTATTTAATTATTTATTGCTTAAAGCTACTGATATCTTATATTCTGTTCAATCTTGCTAAATCCATGAGGATATGTTTATTTAGTAATATAAATAAATATATATACATGAATGTAAGTTTGAGCCTAATGAATTAGTAAAATGAGTTTAACTATTGATTGATTATTACCTATAAAAGTGTGAGATTTCAATATATAATATAATATTTAGTTTTATAAATTATTTTAGTGAGTAAGAATGAGCTATATAATATATTTAATAACTATTCAACTACTACTTGTTATACTAAAGTTTTAGAAAATATTTATTTATTTAAACAATAAGATAGTTTATTCCTTATTGATTTATGTATATCACATTATTCACTTATGTATATTTATATTCTTTTATGTAATAAAAATCATGTTAAAGGTTTTATTAAGAATCGACTTCGTTATTTAAAATTATCTTAAATTTAGATAATCTATTTAATGGTTTTACTACTTATTTTTAAGTGAAAATTAGGCCCACGTCCTTGTAATTAAACTTAGTCCGCGTAAACTCCTCCCGTTTGAAAACTTATATTTCCGATCCCTGTTTTTATTTCTGCCTCAATTTATTCCATAAATACCCCTGTTTACATGCCGCGCTAATTTTTTATGGTGGTTGTGATTTCGATTGCAAGTTTTAAATTCTGATTCAGTTCGATCATTGTTTTAAGATATTATTTCAGAATCATGGCTTTACCTTCTTCCAGGTAAAATATTGTTTGGATTTGTAATCGATTTTGTTTGTTTTTAAATGATATTGCGATATTCGTTTATAATTTTGTTATTTCTGTTTCGTTAGTTTTTTTTTGTTTGAAGTAAATGAAAATTAAAAGTATTCTATTGTTTATTTTATCTGAAAAATTAATGTGTATGTATTGGGTACTGTTCGTTGATTTATTTTTTTAGCTTTGATTAAGTTCTGATTTGTCTGGAATTATTGTAGGTATTTTACAGTCTTGTCCGCAAATAATTTGAATATGTATGGTGAAAATGGTACAAATTACTAATTGTTGCTGATTTATCTGCAACTTTTTACAATTATTGCATACATATCAGCAAGTAATGTTCGTATTTCACTTATTTGTTTAAGCTCAGACTTCTGCTTATTTATCTGCTTTTTTTTATAAACATTGCTTATATATCAGCAAATGATATTGCTTAAGTATTAAAATATTATTTTATGTGCTGATTTGTCTGCAATTTTTTATAATTATTGCTTACATATCAGCATATAATATATATATCCTGCGTTTTTGTATTTATTTTTTTATAATTGTAATTATGTTTTTTTAAAATTAAAGTGTTCCTGGTGATGCTGGAGTGCTTGTGCTGTTGAAGTTTGGATATGATAGCTTTTCGTTACGCCTTCAATTTGATAGTTCGGTTGTTATGTTGAGAAGTGCTATTTCTGGTAAATGGACAGAATTGAGTTCAATGTCATTTGAATTGTACTATGTTAGAGATGGATTGAGAAGGAATATTGAAACTAATTTTGATCTTCAATCTATTTTGTTGTTGGCTGCTCATAACCGTGAGGATTACTTTGTTATTTTTGTTGATGTTGTTCCTTCTAGTTTTTCAGCTACCAATATTAGATCAGATGCTGTTACTTGTAGCAGTGATTCCTCATTTGTTAGTACCGGTGATTCTAATATTCAATTCAGGCAGGTATTAAGAAATGATTCCAATCAATCTGTTTTTACGGGTGTTGGTCAACAATTTCCAGGTGGTGTTACTGAATTTAGGCTCAATTTGATGATATATAGTATTAAGACAGGGTATAAGCTTGATTTGGTTAAGAATGATAAGGAAAGAGTTACGGCTGTTTGTTCTCGAACAAAATGTACTTTCAGAATTCATGCTTCTGTTAAGTTTAATCTTCCGGGCTATTTTGTTATAAAGAGATTTTATCCTGAACATACCTGTGGTGCTGGAATTCATGATATTAATGATCCTCCTGTTTCAAGTAAATTGATTAAGTTGTTGGTTTATGATCATATTCGAGCTAATCCGTTAATGAAGACAAAGGACATTATTAACCTATTTCAAACTGAGTATAATATCATTTTGAAGTATTATTTTGCTTATAGTGGGAAGAGATTGGCTTTAGAAGATTTACATGGAAGTGATATGATGTCTTATCACCATTTGAAGTCTTTTTGTGATGCTGTAATTGAAAGTAATCCTGGTAGTAAAGTAGTTTTGGAGTGTAATCATGATACTCGTCAATTTGAGAGGGTTTTCATTGGTTTTGAAGCTTGTGCACATGGTTTTCAATTTTGTCGGCCTTTAATATTTGTTGATGCTACTTTTATGAAGGGTAGAGCTCAAGGTTGTTTGATGGCTGCTACTGGTAAAAATGGCAATGAAGGTATGTTGTACATTAATTTATAATTGCATCAATATCTGCAATAATTATTATATGTTTCTGCAGCATCAATATTTATTAAGAAGAAATAAAATATTTTACTTACATAAATCATTGCGGAAATCGAAGCAATTTTACATAAAAAATTGCTGAAAAGTATGCAATTTTTTTGAATTAAGGAAAATTGTTGTGCAGTAATATTTGGTAATAGTTGCAGTTTTGTCAGCATTTTTTCAATATAAGTGAATAGTATTAAGCAATTTGTTCAGTTATTTATATATTTGTGATTGTTTTATCAGGTTTTTTTCCTATAGCAGTTGCAATTGTGTCTGGTGAAGATGAAAATAATTGGATTTGGTATTGCGAACAGCTTAAAGATTTTTTGAAAGATGATTGTAGAAAGTTTGTTTTCATTTCTGACCGTCATCCTGGTATTCTTGTTGCTATTCCCAAAGTGTTTCCAGATTCAGTTCATGGTTCCTGTTTTTATCATTTAAACAATAATTTAAAAGTTGCTTTAAAGTCTGAATTTTCCAAATCAAAAAAGAAATGGTTGATAGATTTGTTTGGACGTGTTGCATATGCTTCTAATTTGGATGATTTCAATTTAGCATTGAAGAATTTTAAAGATGCTGGTGGTTCTACTGTGGCAAACTTTTTGAATGGAATTCCCTTTGAGAAATTTACTAATGTTTTTTTCCCTGCTTGTCGTTATGGTGAAATGTCATCAAATTGTTCAGAGAGTTTCAATAAATGGATTTTGGAAGAAAGACATTTACCAATCACTGCATGCTTGGATAGCATTAGAGTTAAGTTGATGAAGTTAATTTCTGATCGTCGAGAACTTGCTAATAGTTGGAATAGTGTTGTTTGTCCGGTGAACGAAAATCGGTTGAAAAGTATTCATTTGGAAGGACCTTCATGGTTTGTTATAAAATCTAGTGATCATGTGTTTGAAGTTCATTCTCCTGTTCATCAATCTGTTGATTTAAATAATCGGACTTGTTCTTGTAATTTGTGGCAAATTTATGGTTTTCCTTGTGCTCATGCTGTTAGATGTATTTTGAGCTGTGGAAAGTTAAATGTTTATGATTACATTGAAGATTATTTCAAAGTTGTTTATTTTCGATCGGCATATTCTCATCCAATCAATCCTATTATAAACTTTGTGAAAGAAGATGTTTTGATTGAAGATGTGGTTGTAGCACCTCCTAAAGGTAGAAGAATGCCTGGTCGACCATCTGCATTTAAGAGGATAAAATCTGCCGGTGAAATTTCAAAGACTATTAGATGCAGCATATGCAAGAAGTTGGGTCATAATAAAAGGACTTGTTCAGTGAAACACATGTAGTCTCTCTTTAATATAGGAAAGCTAAAATGTATGGAGTTGAGTTTATGTTTTTCTTATTCATTTTAATGGTATTTTCTCTATCCTTAGGTTGGATGTTTACTGTCTTTAATGTATTAAACATGGTTCGCTTTCGAGTAATCATTGTTGCAGTATTTTCTGCAATTATTACTGTTAATTGCACATATTTCTGCAGTTTTTCTGAATAATTGTTTTCTTTTTATACCCCTTTTGTGAATAATGCTTTTTATATGAAGATGATATTTGTATAATTGTTTGGATCGAAATAAATAAGATGTATCCATAAGTATGTGCAATTTTAGTTTATAAATATGGAGGTATCGGCGATTATCTATTTGTTATGCTGACATTTCTGAAATTATCTGGTTCAAGAAATTCGAATATCTACAAATTTGTGGACATATCTGTAGATATATGGTTTTATTGCTGAAATTTCTGCAACTATTTGTTGAAAGAATTTCCAATAGCTAAATATTTTTAGAGATATCTGCAGATATGTGCTTCATTTGCTGACATTTGTGAAATTATTATGAGTAAGAATTTGGAAAAAATAAATTATTACAGAGATATCTGCTGATATATGTTTTTATTGCTGATTTTTCTGCAATTTTTAAGAGCAAGTATTTAATTACCTATACATTTGTCAAGATAACTGCAGATATGTGCTTTTATTGCTGAATACAATTGTTAGAAATTTATATATAAATTTTTTTGTAATATACTCTAATATTGTGGTAACACAGTAATATTGTCTTTCAACTACATAAGTTTAGCAAATATGTACATACATTTCAGTATTCTTACATAAAACATTACGGTTTGATACATCAATTATTTTGATTTGCTTCAGAAAGTAAAAACTTTTGTGTCAAGCTTTCTTCTAAGCTCCAACTATAAGGTTTGCAAGAAAGAATTTGATGTGCTATTTCAGCTCTTTGTAAATCCATAGCTTCATATGAGAATTCAGGTTCTTCATTGTTGATTTCTTTGTCTTCACTTCTTTGTTTCATAATGTTCATTACAAACATGCCACAATCAACTCTACAATGATTGACAAATATTATATAATTATTAGAAGAAATGTTCTATGATATGGAAATATTTGTACATTTTTTTTGTTGTGTACTTACGTATCAGAACGTTGTTGGGGGCTGTTAGCAAAAGTGATTTGCTTTGATGGTTCATGCTCTGCTTTTTCCAATTTCTTTAGTAAGGCAGTGACATAAACTCTCTGTACAAAAAAACAAAGATTTTGTTAAATAGTTTATTTTTCTCTGATTTATTCATTTTTTAATTTACATACCATCTTTCTTGCCGCTTTCTGATGATCTGCTTCGTGCCGTGGTTTTATGGAATCGTAGTGAATCCATATTCTACCTTGTTTATTAAACTCCAACAGTGTAAAATGTGATTTTTGGTGGATAGGGAAGAACATTTTATTGCAGTTTGCAAAATGTTTAGCAACTACATTATCGATTAGGGCTTGTGTTACATTCTTTGAATTGCTCAGTAGAAATGTCTGTAGGATAATATATTAGACAATTGAATTGATGAACATTTAAACAAATTCTTCAGTAGAAGATTATAAAACTTACAGTAGCGTAAACTTTGAAGTACAAGTTTTCTGGATGAACTTTACGCAATTCATGTGAATACCAGTCAATGATCTACAAATATTATTATAAGGAAATAGTGATAGTATATTTGTTTACAGAATAATATAATATGATTAGCAGAAAAAATAATAAGTTCTTGAAATTTTGCATAAAAACAACAGGTTTGATTAAATGTTGCTGAAAAATCTGGAGATAAATGATATTGTTTTGGATAAATGGAATTTTACTGACAAAACAATAAGTTTAAAGAAGTATTGCTGATAAATATGCAGATAAATGGAGTTATTGCAGATAAATGGGTTTTTGCAGATAAAACAGCAAGTCTAATTAAATGTTGCAGATAAATTTGTAAATAAATGTACTTTTGAGTAAAGTTACCTGGCCATCAAGAAATCTTCCTATAATTAGTTCACCAAGTGTTGTTCCAGTTATAATTATGTCATCGTCTCCATTTAAGTATGCACTTTTGCTGTGATATAATGATCAATATTAGTAAATGTTTGTATTTTTCAAATATTTGCTGATATCTAACCAGGAAATTTAAATAATTACTTTTAGTTAAGCAATTATTGGTATACTTGGCTACTAAAAGAATTATACAGTTTTACCTGAGGTCAGAGTTATTAAAGAAGTCCTCAAGCAACTTGATTTTTTCTTCAGATAGACTTCGTACATTTGACCTCCTTCTGACATTTATTTTTGTACTGGTAGATAATTCTTTTGATCTAGGTTCAGATTCATATTCTTCAATTATTATTGGTAGGGTTTGTACTTGCTGTTTTTCCTTTTTTGCTTTCTTTTCAGTTTGAAAATTCACTTCTTCAGCTAATTAACCCTTTTTTTTTGGATTTTCAATTTCCAATGTTTTTTCTTTGATTTCTTCAGTTTTTGTTTCTGCTGAAGTAGATATTTTTTCGGTTTGTTTGCCTTGTAACTGTGTATAATTTTGAATGCTTTCACCTGAAATTAATTTGAATGATGGTTAATATTTCATTATTGGTTTTTGAAATACAATTATTGGTTGTTGGTTAATAAAAATTTTGTGAATAATTGTGAAAAAGTGAAGAATATGCTACACTCTACAGCAGTTGTTGCATTAATATCAGCAATTATTCTTCATATTATTAATATATAATAGGAAGAATATTTGCGGATATATCAACAAATATGTTAAATTTTTACAGTCTGGTTGAAAAACTATAGTTATTCAAAGCATTACCAAATGAAGGATCTTGTTCAATTGCTTTATCTTCCTCAACTATTTTTGTTTCTTCACCATCTTCTCGGTCTTTCTGTTTTGCTTCAAAATTTATTTTTTCCCCATTATCAACATCTTTTTCTTTTTGTTCTTCTTTTTCTTCATCTTTCTCCATTAGCTGAGATTCATCTTCAACAGTTTTGTCTTCAGTTTGAATATCAATTAAATTTTCATTTTCTTCTGTCCTTTGAGCTGAAATATATGTTTGCAATTCAACTCTTTAATATTTTTGACATAGTTATAGATTTTGTGTTATGTTACAATGTGTTATGTAAAAAAATGAAGAATGTGCTACAGTTTTTAATACTTATTGCAATGATATCTGCATTTATTCTTTAAAAATGCTTTTTTCATTTAGTAAGAATACTTGCAGATATATCATCAAATATTTTAAATTTTTACATTCTTGTTGGAAAACAAAATATTACTGAAAGTATTACCAGATGACGTATTCTCTTCTGTTTCATTATCCTCACTTTCTTTTTTTTCTTCACTTTCACTTTCATCTGAGGAATTTAGTTTGCTACCAGATCTTTCTATTAGTTGTAGCTCTACATTATCAGATTCTGTGGATGATGATGTTTCCACATTTTGTCTCAATTGCTTTTTTAGCAGCGTATTTTCAGCTTGAAGTTTCCTGTTGTCCAATTCAAGTTTTCTTATTATTTCTTTATATTTTTCTTCTCTTTTCTTGTAGAATGCTTCATATTCTTCATCTTTTTCAACTGCATCTTTCAACAATTTTAGTTCCTCTCCTTGAAAATCCTGGAATAAATAATTCAATCAAAATTGAAGCTTAAGAATATTTGTATGTAATTATGTAAGAACTGTGAATAATTGGAAAAATGAATATAATTTTAATTATGATTGGTATGTATGTCCATAAATATTTTTAATAATGGCAGAAAAATCTGCAAGTATTATACAAAATAGTAGATATATCTTTAATTATTGTAAATAATTGTATAACTATGTTCAGTTTTGTTGTTTTAAGTGCAGATAAATATGCAATTGTTTATAAAAATTGCAGATAAGTCATCATATGTAGTGAATAATTGCAGCCAAAAAAAGCTCAACTGCTGCTAATAAATGCAGATATATCTGCAACCATTGTTAAATGTTGCAGATAAGTTTGCAAACAAATAAAGTACTGGCTATTTTTTTACTAAAGCTTAATAATTCTATAAATTAAATTGCAGTTATACTTACTGAGTTGTACTCTATGGTCAATAACATTATTGGCTTGAGTTTTGATATATCCCATTTGCCAGCCAAGGGATACGAGTTATTGTATTCGAATTTAGCAGATTTCAAAATTTGTGTTTTCTCACAAATCCACCACTGCAAAAAAGACAATTAGTATTAGAATAAATTATTAATTAATAGGATATTTATCTAATTAATTAAAAATTTAATACCAGTAATAATGTAACGCATGCATTTATTTTCCTTGGGGTGTCAATATATTTTTCAATTTGATTTATCAAATGCTTGTGAATCGTTTTTGGCCATGATATCTGCTGCATTTTATCTTCACAAACACAATATGGAATCATATTCCATGATATACTTGAGTTTGGATTTGATATTAAAAATGTTGCAACCAAATGCAATTGCAAAAGCTTTGCAGTATCTGCTTGTTCTTCTTTTGATGATCCTTTTATTGTTGCAAATAATTCCCTTTCTATGTTTTTTTATTGACACTTGTTTCTCCTTTAAAGTGTCTGCTGATGAATGATGTAAACTGAGCATTGCTTTTACCCTCTTTTTTCATATGGCCAGAAGTTTTGATTTGCTGACCCTCTGTGGGAATTGATAGCAATTGGCTTATATCATCCTCTATAAATGTTAGTAACATATCTCCAAATTGGAAACAGTTCAAATTCTTTCTGTATGCTTTGATGATTATGTCTATTGTTGTTGAGTTTTTTGTGTTTTCTTTTGCAGGTATAATTCCAATATAGATCATATGAATGAACTTGTAGAAAGGTAGATTCTGGAGATATTTTGTATGTGATATTGTCAGCAATTTTTCATTCTTAATCTTGCGAAGAACATCTATGAAAGACCTCAAATTATTTCTGTAATTATCTTCTGTTGATTTGATTTTCCCTTCACTTATTGTTTTTCTTTTTTCCGGTAGAATATTTGATCCTGGTTGTTGTTCAACAGGAACAATAGATGTTTCCAACATAACTTTTTTTCCTTCTTTTATATCTTCTTTTGTGTTCTTCTGTAAATGTAAATTAAATATTATGAAATAACTATGCACAATCTAATAATATGATAGGTAATGTTAAATACTTGCAGTTATAATGAATATGTAACTGAATTAAGGCTCAATTTGATGATATATAGTATTAAGATATTTCTGCAACTATGTGCAATAGTTGCAGATATTTCTGCAACTATACCGAATAGTTGCATAAATTTCAGCAACTATTGCACATAGTTGCAGAAATGTTTTCAACTATGTGCAATAGTTGTAGATATTTCTGCAACTATACAGAATAGTTGCATAAATTTCAGCATCTATTGCACATAGTTGCAGACATTTCTGCAACTATTGCATAAAGTTGCAGAAATGCAACTATATGCAATAGTTGCAGAAATGTTTGCAACTATGTGCAATAGTTGCAGATATTACTGCAACTATTAGCAATAGTTGCAGAAATATCTGCAACTATACGCAATAGTTGCAGACATTTCTGCAACTATTTGCAAATAGTTGCAGATATTACTGCAACTATTAGCAATAGTTGCAGAAATATCTGCGACTAATGCACATAGTTGCAGATATATCTGCAACTATACGCAATAGCTGCAGATATATCTGCAACTATACGCAATAGTTGCAGACATTTCTACAACTATTTGCAAATAGTTGCATTTCTGCAACTATATGCAATAGTTGCATAAATTTCTTCAACTATTGCACATAGTTGCAGACATTTCTGCAACTATATGGTATAGTTGCAGAAATATCTGCAATTATTTGCAATTTTTGTAAATTTTCAAAAAAATCAAAAACGTTTAAAATTTGCTGAATTATCTGCGAATATTTGAAATAATTGCACCTTTAATACAAATATGAATCTGCTTAAAATTTGAAGAGAGGAAATAGTTTTTTGAACAATATTTTTCAAAAATTGCAGTAATTACATAATGTTTTTTAGTATATCATCTGCATTCTCAATTTTCTTTGTATTACCATAAAAAAGCTCGATTACATGCATGGCTAACTCGAAAATCTCTAAAATCCTTGCAAAAACCCTAAGATCTATTGATTTAAAACAGTGGAATATAAATCGACTACTTATGAAATTGAGATACATCACCTTCGATCTTCCCATTTTGCCTCGTGTGAGATTTTCGACTTGATTTTGGTTGTTCAGTTGTTCGATTTTATAGAGTTTTCGGATTTTGTTGAAGAAACTGTGATTTCAATTGTATAAAGGTTACGATAAAAAAAGCGTGGGTTCAGGGTTTTACGATGATTTTTTAGGGTAGTTTGGGAAAAGAAAAGGCTGTCTTTAAAAATAGGGATGAAATTTTTATGTTTTGTATCTAAGGGATGTTTGGTGAATTATGAAAGTTATTAAGGATGTATGGCAAATGTTCCCTATTTTTAATGTACATTACTTTGGAATATATGGAATAATTTTTATATGAAGTATTTAGTTCTATAAATTACTTTGGACATTGTATTTACTATCCATCACTTAGCATTTACTTTGATGTGAGTGTTTTATTATTAAGTATTAATTTGTTTGTTTACGTCCTTTCAAATAATATATTTTTATATATTAGATTCTGATTTCTTATTCCTTATCTTCTTTATATGATTTTCAATGATATGGATGATTCACCATTGAAATGGATTTGTTTGGTATTTTACTATGATATGGTGATGACATCTTTTCTGTTTGATCTTTTATTATTTATTCTGTGTGACGAGAAATCTGAATAAATGGATTAGTGATAGCGACTAGTATGGGACTTTTGAGAACACTTTTTTTTGTTATTCTTTGGACTCATTATATAGAATAAAGAAGGGCGATTGTTATGTAGGGCTCTGAATAAATGGACTAGTAACACAGGATGGTATGGGATGCTATTGTGTTATTTATTCAGTTGTTCTTTTGCTCATGGATGACACTTAATACGGGGATTGTTGTATATAATACTTGTTGCATTGAGTATACTTAGAGCCCTGTGTTGACCATTGTATTTGTTTTATGTGTCTGTCTACCCTTGTCCAACTCCCTTTATGTTTCCAAAGTAAACCAAATTGGCTAGAATCCACCGTGACGCCTAATCGTAGGGTCGCGCCCCCGATCCACGACACCTTTGTTTGATGTAATATATTTAGATGCGCATCATATGATTTGGGTTTGGTAATCCATTGGATAGGTGCCCCAACGTTACGAAGTTTTGGTTCGGTGACCCGTAGGGTAGGTGCCCTACGCACCTTTGTTATGTCGCATAGGACAACAGTCTGTTACTTATAGGGGCAAAGCAGGGTCATGATCGAGGCTACGTGTTAATGAGACACTGGTGGATATGTGTCATGATGTCCATCGAGGTAACTGAATACTGTAGGAGCAGATCCGGTTAGTTGACCGTGGGCTCTTGGAATGGCATATGGCTATCGGTCTCCCATCTGATTTCAGTTCGTGTGAGCTAATGTTGTAGGAAGATATCCGGCTACATAGCATATGGCATATTAGACCCTAGGTTCCTGGAGCAGGCATACTTTCATTGGTCTCCTGTTTGGGTTTAGTTTACGTGCGGTAGAAAGGCACATTTGAGATGAGGTTATACCTAAAACTGTGTCCAGAGTATAGTCAACCCCGTATCCTTCTTAGACAGACGACTTATTCCTTTACAAGCAGATAACCTATTTATTATTGATTATATTTGGATATTGTTATGAGTTGGCTTAGATTTATCTTATCGACTTTAGTGATTTGATGATGGTACTTTATATTATGAGATTGAGAGATATTTGGGTAATGCCTCGTGCTAGCCCAATATACTTAGTGATACCTCGCTTATTGTTGTTTTCTGACTTTGTACTTTGGTTTATGGATATGTTTGATTTATCCATTTGTGTTGATTACGTGATTTTTGATTTGATGAGTTTATAAATGGGTAATGACATCTTTATATGGATTTTAGATATTTAGCTGATTTAGTGCCTTAAGGATTATTCTTTATGTGTATATATACTTTGATATGTCATCTGATGTATCGAGTATCTTTGAAAGTAATATCATATCATTCTTTCTTGTTTGTCATGTATCACCATATTTATGATTCCTGACTAGATATAGTCAGATCCATGTGTTATTTTATAATAGTTGGGTCAGTCCAAGACTTTTTAGGTACAGGGACGCTATGACTAACTTGTGCTTTATTGGGATTAAAGGAGGCACATATTAGGATGTTGTATGTTGTTTATATAATATCTAATTCACTGTATGTATATCTATAATTGACAATTGAGTTCCATTTTTCTTATAATATTATTGTATTATATATTATATGTTATTGCTATAACTGACTATGTGTTCTCTGTTGTTCATTGTATATTTATTGTTCTTTCCTGGAGGCATGCTTTGTACCAATAATAAGTACGTATATGTAAATTATATATTTGATGTATTAATACGTACTAGTGTTAGTCCAAGGGAATATTCTCATATGTACCCCTTATAGCATCATTCTCTGTATTATCTGACAGTATTACTCAGTAATACTCTTGGATAGTATAGGTACAGAGGTGGGGTGTCACACCTTTTCTTATAGGGTGTCATGTTTGAGCATGACTTCCAATATGTTCTGAAGGAAGAAGCAGACCAGGACGTCCAGCGAATCAAAAGCTAATTGGCCAGGACTATAAGTGGAAAAGGCTACCTATGCTCTCTTGAAGATTAATTGCATTAATCACATGAATATCCAATCCTTCGAGTCTTTGAAAAAGACTTATGATAGCCTCATCAAGGGATACAAAGAGGACTTAGAGAAGATGAAGGCAGAGAGAGATGCTGTTGTAGAATCCAAGGCTAAAACTGATAGGCTGTGGTTGAAATAAGGTTAGCGCACACCATTGCTGAATTCATGCTAAAAGACCTGCTAAAAATTGCACATGAAGACAATGCTGCTCTGAAGACGTGGATTGCAATGAAGAACCTGGAATTTAGTACAAAAGATGAAACCGTCAGTTCTATACCTACAAGCCCTACTGCCAAGCTTACTTCGATTAAGCTAAAGCCCCTTAAAATCAAATCCTCCAAGACCACTACCATGTTGCAATCGAGGGAGAAACAACCCAGTCCGAGGGCAACACCACCGAACAAGGGAAATCCATGGGTGGAAAAAAAGCATAAGAGGTGACTCAGCAGCTTTAGCCACAAGAGTAGAAAGAGAGTGAAGAACAAATAGAAGATCCCTGGGACTTGCGGGCGAGGTGGCTCTCTTTGCTGCATTTTTGCGTTCCTTTTAGATGTATATAGGCCGAGTTTGTGCGAAAACTTCCCCTGTTACCGTTGTATACAAAAGGCTGAAGTAATGAAAGATTTCATTTATTCTATAACATTTGTTCCGCTTACTTTTCCATACTTTTATATATCATACCAGCTTATATACAACTTCCTTCATATATGATGTAACTGTATGTATCTCAATTTAACTATGTTATACATGTTTATTTCTGTGCCACATTTTTATTTACAATAACTCTATGCATATAAATAAAATTCTTGCGATTGCTTTAATTACATTTCATTAATTAGTCTCGTTAGAGTTGTCAAAATGTATCATTTTGTGAAACAAAGCTATTTAACCTACTTCGTGGTCATTCCTACTTTTGTCAGGTCGAGTTTCCTTTGATCGATACTTAACCATAAATAATCCAAGTTCCATGTTGCTTCCTATTGCCAGGGAGCACCGACTGGAATAATTATTTCCTTTCTATATATTTCCATCAAGAACCAAATCTTGTTTGCGGGACTTGCTATTCCAGATGCTAAAATTGGGGCATTATTAGGAGACACATTATGGGGCAAATTATCTGATTGCCCTTACTTCGATCGTGCTTTCCTAACCAGGATCTTGGGCTGAAAGAATCTAATAGTACCTACCTTGGATTTTTTTAATGACTATACTTGCTAATCCCCGTTCAACTATGTCCCGCTAGGCTGCTAGCGCAATCGTGGAAATCCAATTTATATACCAGTTCTTGTCTCCGAGAATCGGCGGTTTAGGTGCCTGTCTCTGGGCATTGGCCTTCAGTTATGAAATTTGCCTAGTATTGGCTGCGAGTATCTGTCATCTTTGCCTATCCTCGACCTAACATATCCTTTCGGAGGTCATAAGCATTGTCCTTAGAATTCCAACCATGCATCAGTTCCTATACCTAGGAGCTGGCGCTTTATTTATCCAATTTTGAGCATTCCTTTTTAAAGTTTCTAAGCTCTGGACAACAGCTCATACCTGCATGCCAGCGCCGAACTATCCAGCTAACCCCTGAGTGGTCAACCCCTCTTGACATTGCCTAACCTAGGCAATGGGGAATTTTTGAAGGTCAGGGCCGAATAATCCGATCGACCTCTGGGTGGTCATTTCTTCTTGTCATCACTAAATTTCGAGTAGCAACAAATTTTTGAAGATCGATGTCGAATTATCAAATTGACCCCTGGGTTTACTCTCCCTGGTCCCAACCCTGGACCAAAGGAACTACTATCAAGGGGACAAATTATCCGATCAACCCCTAAAATAATACTTCCCGACCGAGATCCTGGGCCGGAAGAGTTAAACTTATTCTGGGTTTTGGAATGGCAGGGTCAAATTATTCGATCGACCTTGGTTATTATCCTCCTCAATCCTTATCCTGGACCAATGGAGTATGAACCCGGTCAACTGCTAATTGCATAGCACAAAATTTCCTGCTTACAAGAACACGTTACATTGGTTCAAAAAGCAAATTGTATTTATAAACGAAAAACATGGCAAGTCCTTCCTTATTACATTGCCCTTAGAAACCTTGGATGGCTTATTTATAAAAATGAACCAAATCAAACTAAATATAATAATGTCATAGCAAGTCGCTATTCCATGCCCGTAGAATCAAAATTTCATCAATTGTAGCTAGCTTAAACATCTCATCTCTAAGCTTTCATTCTGTTGCATAAGGACCATCCCAATTCGGACCAAGTGCCCCCATGCCTAGGAGAACTCATTTCAAAACAAGATCCCTTACCTGAAAGGTATTGATGTGCATGTAAATATGCATATTTTTACCACCATATTTAATCTATTTAAATTAAATAAATGACTATATTGGGTTTTTTAACTTGTTTAAACCAAAATTCAAATTTATTCCAAATTGTCACATATTCATCTTCATATAGGGGCAAAATGGTTATTTTTGTGCATTTATTAATTTGTGAAAATTTACTTGGAATTTTCTATGTTGTTTTGTAGGAATTTTAGTGAATTTTACAAGTGGCTTCATGAAAATATGCATGCACAAGAGTGAATACAAATGAATGGAGATGAAAATAATTCAAAGTGATAATCATGGAGGACCCCACTTACCCACCTACCTTAATGTACACTTAGGAGCTAATGCACAAGCTAAAAGGCCATTAAATCTTCATGCACACTTAATGGATGATTATTTGAAGTTAATGATAACTTGGACACCACACTTTCTAAGAGGGTATTTTGGGTAGTTCCCAAAAAAGTGAATTAGGGTTTTAAACTTGTATAAATACCCCTTATGTTTCATGTAACCCTCTCCTCTTTTTTAGGCTCTCTTAGCTAGAAAAATAAAACAAAGCTCTCTTTCTTTTCATGGCTACTTAGACATTTCTTTTATGTAATTCTTTTTCATGCAATTTTAATTCAAGTCTTTTCTTGTTTTCATGTTAGTAGTGTAGATTTTATTTTATGCAATTAGATTAGCTTAGTTCTTTCTTCATTTAGCTCTCTTTTTCCTCTCTTTTTTTGTTCAATGTTGCAAGCTACATTTGTTGATTTAATAACAAATATGAGAGGCTAAACCCCTTCAATTTAAGGGTAATAAAGCTCTCTAATTATGTAGCTTCAACATAACTTGTTAATTTTGATCTCTTTTGTGCTTAAATGAATGTTGATGTGATTTATTGTTTCATGTTGAATTTGATAGTCTATGTTGTTCATAACAAATAAGCTATGTTTAAACAATCACAAACAATAATTACCTCTTCATCTACATATGATGATGGTAATGAAGTGAATTTCAAAATCAAAATTTGATGGTCTATATTTCTAATTAACAGTTAATAGGCCATACTTAAAATAGATTTTATTTTCAACTTGTTTTCATTTTACATGAGAGTTAAAAAGTACTTTAAATGGTGTGTTATAGTTTGATGGCTTATGTCGAGCTAATTAATAGCACAAATAGGGCATACATATGATAAGCACATCAATTAAACTTACTAGTGACCAAAAAGAGAGATCATAATTTCATGTTATGTTGAACTATGTGATTTAGAGAGTGGATTTATCTTTAAATTGTTTTTCTACTCTCATATTTTTATAACTTTCTTTTTTTTCGTTTTCTTACATTTTTAGCTAATCACTCTCAACTTTGGTTTAATTTGATTAAATAGAAATTTAGAATCTAACAATTCCCTGCGGATCGATCTGTACTAGCCACGTACTAACTTTTGTACACCGTGCGCTTGTGGTTAATTTAAATTTAAATTCGTTCGACGGATTTCTAACTCGATAAAATTCCCGTCCTCGAACAAGTTTTTGGCGTCGTTGCCGGAGAATTTATTTTGATTTTATTTTCTATTCTTCTAATTATTTTCATTTGATTTTTGTTTGTTTTAATTTTTGTGTGTGTGTTACATTTAAAAAAAATAAATCGCTTTGTGTTTGTTGTTCGATTTTTGTTTGTTTGTTGTTGTTTTCTAGTGTTTTCTTTTGCATTTGCATTGCATAAAAAAACAACTCCAAAAAAAAAAAGAATTTCATTTGATTTTGTTTGCGGTTGTTCATTGTCTTCCTCTTCTGGTTTTCACCATTCAGTCACTATTATAAATAAAAAGGGGCATAAATAATTTGTATTTCAAGTCTCTATTTCAAGGCAGTTTGTTTTAGTTTCCATTTCTTACTGCTTTCATTTTCTTTCTTCACATTTCAAGCATTACAATCTTCATTTCATGTTTACATTCTTTATTACAGACATTTGTTAATTCACTCTCACCAGTCTTCCTCACTTTCTAACATTTGTTAATCCTATCTCCACTACCAGAAACACTGCTTCCACCATCTACCATCATCTGCACACCACAAACAGCACACGGTCTCTACAACATCCCTGCCGTAAGCAACAGCAACCCCCCTTATGAATGCTACCAGATAACTTCCAACTCCTCTGAAAAACAAACAGCTTCTCTCCAGACACAACACCACCCGCAAAGCTACTACAAACACTATCCATTCAAACCAGTTGCTACTCCATACATCGTCGAACTTCCCTGTACAACTTCACATTACCACATACAGTTCACCCAATTCGACCACAACCAACTACAAAACTGCTCAAACTTCCCACAGTTACCACTCCACACAGCAGTGCCGATCACAACCACCACCTGCTGCCTTGCAACAGAACAATTCCCATACAAACTGCCTTAAACAACTACATCCACCTTCCTGCACACCGTTGTCTCCTCTTCTACACTGCCAGACCCAATCATTCCCTTTGCATCACACCATCAACATCTAAATACCTGCCACTTCTTCATCAACACTCAACCACACTTCACACAGTAGCACTCAACTTCCTCTCTGACAAAAATTACATCGCTTCCCACTACAATCACTCTGTCATTCCAATACAACTTCCCCCCATCCACAACTACAACCACCTTCTTACCAAACATATCGCTGCCTTGATTAAACTGCAGCCATAGCACCACATCGATCACCACCATCTCCTTTATCATCTCATTGTCCAGTCAAGCCACACTGCTGCATTGTCCAGTCAAACCCTATAGCCTTGCTAACAAAAGTCCACCACCAAAAAAAATGCCATTCGACTGCTACATTCACTGTGCCACCACAAGACTGCCAACAACCAATTGCAATTCCTTTACACATGCCAAACACCAAGTCGCCTGAATCACAACCAGAAACCCAAAACACCCTCCACTCACGACCTCCGCCAATCGCCTGCAACCATTCGCGACTTGTCACAACCACTGCTTCGCCCTACCTCTCAAGTCGAACCGCCTCAGACAACCTCACCGCAACCAAAATCAAACCACAAACCGCCTCATCCTCAAATCACAACTACAACAATCGAATCGCCTTCATCCAAAGACCTCGAACGTCCGCAAATTCAATTCACGATCGAAATTCCACTTCCTCCTTAAACCAAAAACCCAAACGAATCACCACTGCAATCCCCAAATCCACGCTCGAGCACCCTTGACTAGCGACCTAATTCAATCGTATCGACTTTAGAGATCATGAGTTCATTTAACATCCACAAACATGGATTTTCAAAAGCGATTTTTTTTACTGGGATTGGAGTACTCGCTGTAAATAAAATGATGTGTTAAGATGTTTGGGTGTACCAAAAAGAATTGAAGTGTTAAGTTTATTTAAAAGTTAGTGGGCCGGGTTTGGTTGCTTTGTTAATTTGTTTTGTGTTATTATAATTTGTCTTGTTTTTTATTTTTTTTCTTTAATTTCTCTTACATGCTTTGTTTTGTTTTAAATTGTTTTTATTTCCATCTTTAAAAAAGAAGAAGTTGTTTTTGTTTCGTTTGTTTTATTTCTTCATAAAAAACAACAAGTTTTTTGTTTTAAATTTGTTTTAGTTTTTTTTTCTCTTTTTTTCGTTGATAAAAAAAACTTTGCAATTTTGCTAAAATTTTTTTGTTTTGGTTTAGTTTGTTCTAGTTTTTTCATTTGTTTTAGTCTTTCTCTGATATAATTTTTTTTTGTATATATCTTGTTTATCTTTTTCAGGTTGCAGGTGGAAGAAGTGCTTGCCAAAAATAAACCGCTTGCTTGCTTAAAAAAATTGTCGCTTTAAAAATAAATTATTATTAAATTCTGCACGCTCTGGTATCGTGCCTCTAATTTCTAGTTTTAATCTGCATTGTTGTTTGCTTGCATATAAAAAAAATTCAAAAACCAAAAACTAAAACAAAATTTCATCGTAGTTGCATTGTTAATTCACGTTTAATTTCTGCTTTGCATTTCATCTTAGAATTTTGATTAATAATAACGATTAGACATCGATAACACTTAATTGTTTGTTGACAAGTTGTCTTCTTTTGACAATTTAATTTCCTGGTGTCTAGACTACGGCAGAGTAATAACCATTTATAAATATTACGGTGATTCTTAAATATTATAGTGGTTGTTCCTTTGAAGGTACTTAAACCTTCGGCTGCATTGTTACGGTGATTCATGGTGCACCGATAAATCCTATCAGTTACATGGCTGAGAACTATCTTGTTGATTTAAGACAAAGTGTGATTATACAATTTTGGGTTAACTTAGGATAAATAATTTGTAATTAACCCTTGCATTCATTTAGTTGCATTAGTTCATGCATATTTAAAAAAAATTCAAATTCCAAAACTAAAAAAATTGTAAACATTCCTCTTCTTTTTCTTTAAAATGTTTAAATCCTTTTCCTTTGAAATTTCAAAAATCCAAAAAAAAATTAGAAAAAAAAATCCAAATTTTTTTTTCAAACCTTTTCAAAAACAAAGAAAAAATTTGAAAAACTAAAAAACAAAACAAAATTCAGTTTCCTTTTTAAAAATAAATTATATTTGTAAATATTTTTTATAAAAAAAACAAAAACATTCTTGAAAATGTCCGAATTTCCTTAATCACATGAATTTTACGATAGTTGTGAAAATCAATATAATCTATATAATTTCACTCAAAATTCTTATGGATATTTTAATAACGACTATTGTACAAACTATTCGAATTTTGCACCACATGATTTTCAAAATAATGGTCAACCCTCAACTCTTGAAAGGTGTATTGAAAAAGTTGAAATTTTACTTGAACAAACATTTCAATTTAATGATTCATTGAATTCATATCTATGCAACAATTCAAGTCAAAGTTTCCAAAATAATCAAAATTTGAATTCACTTCCAAATTCAAATGATTATAACCCATGCCAATTCAACTTCGAACTCCAAAATGAATTTCAAAATCACAATGGAAATGTGAATAATTTTTCAAATGATTATGGCAATGGGAATAATCTCGACTACGATGCGAGTGAAATTTTTTGTCCTTAACAAGTTCAAATTAAAAAATTTCAAAGTAATAATCATGAATTTGATTTAGTTGAACAAATGGAAAAAGATCACACGGATTTGTTGATGAAAACATTGGAAAAAGTTCATGAACAACAAAATCAAATCCCAACGTGTGAAGAGTCGAGTGATAATCCACCTTTTACCCAAATCGACGATTTATAAATAACAACTTTTGAAATGAAAAATGACGATCTTAATGAAGTTGTTGAAAAAACGGTAATTGAGTTGGATTTCAATTCTTTTGAGGGTGTGGAACCAAATTTAAAATTCGATCTTCCTTTTCTCGATTTCAAAAATTTGAATACAACATATTTGGATTTTGAACTTGAGATACGCAATGAAGTTGTTGATAATCCAAATAAGGAAGACGAATTTAATGAACACGAATTTTATGGAATTTTCGAAGACGAGTTGTTAAATTCCAAAGGGGTAGATTTAAATCACCATCTTGATTTTGAAATCGATAATTTTGAAGAATTTTCCAATGATATGTTAAAATTTCAAATTGTTGAAAATAAGCTTAAATTTCAATCAACTGTTTTATCAACCCGGAAAATCATCAATAATAAAACAACTCATACGATTTTTAATAAAACGACATTCGTTTTTCCAAATCAACATTTAACTATGAAATCTTATATGATTTGGTTTTCTGCGCTCAACTTGTGTCTCGCACACTTGACGAGACGAATGAACCAGTCTTCGGAAGACCGGTTCATTTACTCTTTAACATCTTATTTTCTGATGTCTTGTAAATAACCATCGTTTTATTTTCATTTAAATAAAGGTCATATTTTTGTTTTTGTTTTATTTTTCTCCTTCCACTTGGGTTGACTATGGGGACACAGTCAAAATCAAATGTGGGGGGAGTCTCATCTTCATTTTTAATATTTCATGGTAATTTTTAATTTTTATTGGTTTATTTTTACATTTTCTTTCCAAAACTTAGAAAAAAACAAAAAAATCTCAAAAAATTGTTTTTAAGCATTTTTGATTTATTTTTAAAGAAACACTATAGGATAAATATATGGTTTTGGTATATTAAATTGAAACTTTTGAAAATTTATTTGTCTTAACAAAAATAAAAATGAAGTTTGATTATAAATAACAATGGTTTAACTAGTATATAGGAAGATTCATACGTGTTAATTATGAAATACATCCTAATTGAAAATCTTTGTTTTAAAAAGTGGTTGATTTAAAGTAAAGATATAACATTTTTTTGTCTTCTAAGTTAAATGGTGCTAAGATGATAGTGCGAAACTCTCTCTTCTAGAAAACAAAACCAAAAAAACCAAAAAAACCAAAATTATTTCTTGTATATTTTTTAATAAACACCTAGAGTCGTTTGTTCACACTCGTGTGTTCACTCACCATGCTCTGTACCCTTCTCACATAAGCCTGAAAGGCAGTGTACGATCGATATATCTGGCCTTAGTTTATCTGAGTTAGGTGTGTATATATATATATAAAATTCTTTTATTAATAACACCTACAGTCGATAAGTGTTCACACTCGTGTATTCACTCACCACGCTATGTTTTCCCCTCATGTTAGCCCGAAAGGCAGTGCATGGGTACTATATATCTGGCCTCAGTTTATTTGAGTTAGGCATATGTAAATATTGTTAATATCAATAAAATTTTCAAATAAGAGAGAGAAAGAAATTGAAATCCAAGCACTATTTTTACTTATTTGATTTGACTTGTTATTGAAAAGAAATGAAAATACAACGTTGGTAAACTTTGATAATCAACTAAGGATCTATTTCATGGTTACACTTTGTTATCAATTGAAACAACGAGTTAAACTATTGTCTATTTGTTATGATAACTTGATTTTTGTTGGAAATTTTGACGAGTAAATAACTTAAATTTTCAAGATAATGACCAAAATTTATATTTAACTTATTTGTGTCTATTTAAAAGTAAATCTTTTATTTTTAAATATTTCCAAAAACTCGCATTCATCTCTTTGTAAATAAAGCTTGCATTTTGTAAATATTTTCATCCTGCATTTGGATTTTGTGGGTAGTATCCACTGAAAACCCTCATGTGACAAAAATCGTCCTATTGGGGACACCGAGTAGTTTAACAGCTTATTGCATACACTCAATGCAATCGTGCTCCCTACGAAAACGGATTTATCTTAGTTTTTCTTTATTCGATGATGAACCAAAAGATAAGTGTGGGGGTATTTTATGTGCACGTAAATGTGCATATTTTTACCACCATATTTGATCTATTTAAATTAAATAAACGATCATATTGTGTGTTGTAACTTGTTTAAACCAGAATTCAAATTATTTTCAAATTGTCACATATTCATCTTCATATAGGGGCAAAATGGTCATTTTTGTGCATTTATTAATTTGTGAAAATTTACTTTGAATTTTCTGTGTTGTTTTGTAGAAATTATAGTGAATTTTACAAGTGGCTTCATGAAGATATGCATGCACAGGAGCGAATACAAAGGAATGGAGATGGAAATAATTCAAAGTGATGATCATGGAGGACCTCACTTACCCACATATCTTAATGTACACTTAGGAGCTAATGCACATGCTAAAAGGCCATTAAATCTTCGTGCACACTTAATGGATGATTATTTGAAGTTAATGATAACTTGGCCACCACACTTCCCAAGAGGGTATTTTGGTTAGTTCCCAAAAAAGTGAATTAGGGTTTTAAACTTGTATAAATATCTCTTATGTTTCATGTAACCCTCTCCTCTTCTTTAGGCTCTCTTAGCTCATTAGTTCAAGAAAAATAAAACAAAGCTCTTTTTTTCATGGCTACTTAGCCATTTCTTTTATGTAATTCTTTTTCATGCAATTTTAATTCAAGTCTTTTCTTGTTTATTTCTTTCTTTTCGTGTTAGTAGTGTAGATTTTATTTTATGCAATTAGATTAGCTTAGTTCTTTATTTCATTTAGCTCTCTTTTTCCTCTTTTTTTTTTGTTCAATGTTGCAAGCTACATCTGTTGATTTGATAACAAATATGAGAGGATCTCTAATTATGTAGGGGTAATGAAGCTCTCTAATTATGTAGCTTCAACATAACTTGTTTATTTTGATCTCTTTTGTGCTTAAATGAATGTTAATGTGATTTATTGTTTCATGTTGAATTTGATAGTCTATGTTGTTCATAACAAATAGACTATGCTTAAACAATCACAAACAATAATTACCTCTTCATCTATATATGATGATGGTAATGAAGTGAATGTTGAAATCAAAATTTGATGGTCTATATTTCTAATTAATAGTTAATAGGCCATACTTAAAATAGATTTCATTTTCAACTTGTTGTCATTTCTCATGAGAGTTAAAAAGTAGTTTAAATGGTGTGTTATAGTTTGATGGATTATGTTGAGCTAATTAATAGCACAAATATGCCATACTTATGATAAGCACATCAATTAAACTTGCTAATGACCAAAAAAGAGAGATCATAATTTCATGTTATGTTGAACTATGTGGTCAAGAGAGTGGATTTATCTCTAAATTGTCTTTCTACTCTCATATTTTTATCACTTTCTTTTTGTCATTTTCTAACATTTTTAGCTTATCACTCTCAACTTTGGTTTAATTTGATTGAATAGAAATATAGAATCTAACAATTCCCTGTAGATCGACCCGTACTCGCCACGTACTAACTTTTGTACGTCGTGCGCTTGCGGTTAATTTAAATTTAAATTCGTTCGACGGATTTCTAACTCGATAGAATTACCCTCGTCGAACAGGTATGGCTCTGGACCTTGGTATTAAAGTACCATGCTATTCTTTTTAGGTGAGCGACTATCCTCAATTCTACCTCCTCCCTTTCTCATCAACTAAATTGAGGTATTCAAGCAAGAGTTCCTTGTCAACCTTTGGATCATGATGCCTTTTACAATGAGAAGGGATTTCCAATTCTATCTGGATCACCGCCTTCGGTCCGTAAGCCAAAGCATACATCGTATGTCGGTCGTAGACTTGTGATTCGTCCTATAAGCCCATAATTCCAGTGGAAGCTCATCGACTCGGTTTCCTTTGGCCTTCATTACTAGTTTCTTCAAGGTGGACTTGATGATTTTATTCACCGTCTCCACTTGTCCGTTCATCTGTGGGTGTGCTACCATCGAAAACCTCTTCTAAATCCTGTACTGATTGCAAAAATTCTTGAACTCGGTGCTTTTGAACTTTGTTCTATTGTCCATTGTCCATTGTAATCTTCTGAGGTACCCCAAATATGCAGATGATGCTCTTCGTCACAAAGTTAATCACCTTTTTCAGTGTGATTGTAGCAACAGGTTCCACTTCGGCCCACTTCGAGAAATAATCCACCGCAACTATCGCATATTTATCTCCTTCTTTTGCCATATAGCACACTGATAATATCAATCCCCCAAACCACAAATGGCTACGTGCTAACTATTTTCATAAGCTCCATCGATGAGGCTATTAGAATCCCCGCAAAGCTTAGCAATGGTCGCACCGTTTTGTGTAATTAGCTGCAGCTTGATTTATCATTGGCCATAAATATAAATAGCGAAGTACCTTCTTTGCTATGGTCTGTCTCCCGATGTGGTCACCCCAGTTACCTACATGGATTTCCATTGAGGATTTACCTAGCCACATCCTTGGTTTTGCACAAAAGAAAAGGGGTAGAGAATCCTCTTCTGTATAGCACTCCTTCTTGCTTCATGAATCGAGGTGCTTTTCGAAGGTGCTTCTTTCATTCATTCTTGTCTTTTGAGGGAGTTCTCTTGAGTAAATAATCATTGATTGGAGTCATCCACGATTCCTCTTCCTCCGCGGTCTCCAAAATCCACTCAACATCCATTTGATCCATATTCGGAGCCTTCAAAACCTCCACTGAAATTAAACCCATCATTTATGCTTCTCCAGAACCAGCCAGTTTAGCCAGTGAATCAACTTTTGCATTCTCCTCTCTAAGGATGTGTGTAAACGTATGCTGCTCTATGTCATCCAACAGCGCTAGGGCTTTCATTAGGTAAGAAGCAAGCCTCACACCCTTAGCCAGATATTCCTTCCTCACTTGACAAACCACCAACTAGGAATCACTGAATATATGCAATGTCCTTTTCCCTAGCTCCTTTGCAATCCTCAGTCCCACAATCAACGCCTCGTACTTAGCCTCGTTGTTAGTCACAAGGAATTCCAAATTCGGTGCATAACAAATTGATCATCCATCTGGAGTTACCTGCTCCTATGCTTGAACTATGTTCATTCGAAGCTATATCCATACAGAGTTTCCAATGGGAAGGTGTGTCCATATCATCCTTTTCTTCTTCACTATCTCGTGTGGTAAACCTGACGATGAACTATGCCAATGCCTGCCCGTTTATCGCTCTCCTCAAATGGTGGGTAATATCATATTAACTCAATTCTATGTCCCACTTCAGCAACCTTCCCGAAGTCTCGGGTCTGTATAACACCTACTTCAAGGGTTGATCCATCAACACTTTGATTGGATGAGCCTGGAAATATGAACACGCCTTCCTCGGTGTAATCAACAAGTAATTTGCAAGTTTTTCCAGCCTCAGGTAGTTCTTTTCAGCTCCAGTAAATCACTTGCTAATGTATAAACCGGCCTTTGAATCCTTGCATCCTCACATACTAATGCTGCATTTAGTGCATGAGCATTCACTGATAAATAAACAAACAAATCCTCTCCATCCAATGGTTTGGATAGAACTGGTGGTGTCTCCATGTGCCTCAATAACTCCTCGAAGGCATTTTGACAATCTTGATTCCATTTAAAGTTCTTCTTGCACTTTTTAAGGGCATCGAAGAATGGTATACACTTTTCCATCACCATTGAGATGAATCGACTCAAGGAAGCGATCTTTTTATTCAAGCTTTCTAACTCCTTTTTTACAGTCGAGACCCTTGCATTCCTCAAGGCATCAATCTGCTTTGAATTGGCTTCAATGCCCCCTCGTGTTTATGATAAATCCCAGAAATTTCCCTAATGCGACTCCAAAAGAATGTTTCAACGAATTCAGCTTCATTCTATGCTTTTGAAAAACCTCGAACTTCTCTGAAAGATCATTTGAGTGGTTCCACAATAGCCGGGACTTCACCGGCATATCATCCAAATATACTTCCATCGTCCACCTGATTTAATTCTTAAACATAGTATTTACTAATCTTTCATATGTACCTCTAGCGTTCTTCAAATCGAACAACATTACTCGATAATAGTATAATCTCAAATTCGTTACAAAATTGGTATGCTCCCGATCCGGAATATGCATTGGTATTTGATAATAACCTAAATAAGTATCCATAAATGAGAGTAACTCGTGTGCTATAGTCCCGTCTACCAGTTAATTGAGCCTAGGTAAGGGAAAACTATCCTTCGACCATGCTTTAATCAAATCCAAATAGCCAACACATGTCCACCACTTTCCATTGGATTTCTTGACCAACACGGGTTTGATACCCATTTCAAGTATAAAGCATTACGGATAAAGCCATTTTCCATTAGCTTACCCATTCCTCCTTCAATGCAACGAAACGCTCTAGACCCAGAGTACACCTTTTCTGCTTTACTCATGGGAAACTTAGATCTAAATTTAGCACATGACACACTACCTCCGACGATATCTCCCACATATCCAAATGTATCCAAGTGAATACGTCCAAATTCCCTCAAAGGAAATTAACCAATTCCTTTCTTAGTCCAAAACCAAGCCGAGATCCAATTTTGAGAGTCCATGAAGGATCATTCATATCAATTGGAACATCGATCGTTAGCTTGGCTGGAGCTTCATGCACTTCCTTTGACTTCTTCCTAGGATCCATAGACTATTCAAATCTGCTATGGTTCCCAAGAAAAAGCTTGGTCTTTAATTGCTATTCTTGCAGATTTCGAATGCAAAGGGTCTTCTTTATATTCTTTCCTTTCTCATGTCACTTCACTTCCTTTAGCTTCGTGATATAACATTCTCTTACCACGCTTTGGTCTCCCCTTACCGATTTAAACCCATTCTCAATAGGGAACTTCGTTATTAAGCACTAAGAAGCCAGTGCTACTCTGAAATCAGCTAGGGCCATCGGCTCAAAAGGCATTGTGTGCCAAATATTCATCCATGATCACAAATTTCTAAATTTGAACCGTCTTACGATCTACTTCATCCAACTCCACAGCAAGTCAAACGCCCTGATTGGCTATTTCACTTCACCCATAAATCCTTCACTTTTGGTCTTATAAGCCATAATCACCTTCATATTAATTTTCATTTGATCAAATGTCCTCCCGACAAGAATATTCATAGAACTTCTAATATCCACCTATACCCGATGTACCATTGTTGATCCAATACTAACCATTATTACCATGGGGTTTAAAGTTGGTGATTGTACTCCATCAGCATCTCTTTTTTGGAACACTATATCATCTGTAATCATCCTTTATTGCTTAGCTAGAGCTCTATCTTCTATGAAAAAGCAACTCTCTTGCGATGCTTTCTTTAAAGAGTTCACATATCGTTCTATTTCCCTCCAGCTTCTCTCTGTTGGATAAGGCTCTCCCGTTATCATATTTTTTAACAACCTTTCTTCAGTTCGCCAGGGCTCCTCTTTGCTAAGTCCAGGCTGATTTCCTTGGGTAGGCAGCCTTTGGTGCTTTCATTCTGACCCTTATCTTGTGGCCCTCTCACATATTTCTAGATCTTATTCTTCCTTATTAATCCCATAAATGCCAGCATCGTTTTGTTCTTTGCATGGCAAGGTATATATTCTCCAGTGTATCATTCAAGGGTGTATACTCATCAGGCCTCACATTCCTTGAGTGCTTCTTGACTTCATTATGCCTACCACTAGAGCCCCGATTCCTTTTCTTTTGATTATTGGACTTCCCAACATTTTACACCACATCACCAGAGCTTTTTTCGGTTTGCTTAATCGCCATGTAGCTTTGGATAACTTCATTCGACTGTCCACCATTGGTCTGTCCAACTGCCTGACTCCAAACACAAGAACTGATTGGCCTTTAAGTGGAATTCCTCTATTGTTGTTGGTTGTTTCATATTTAGGCATTTTCCAAAATCCGTATCCTGATGTATGTCCAGGATAACCGCCATAAACACCAAATCTTCCTTCGAATTGCTTACCTTCGTAACCGTAACGTTAAACCGATTCAAGAACCTGTTCAATGACTCCTTATATCCTTGGGAAAGTCTCAAAAAGGACATCATGTCCTCGGATCGAGCAGCATGGAGGTAGAACTGCTCCATGGATTTCTTAGCCAACTCATCAAACAGTGATATGGATCTTAGTGCGAGCTGGGTGAACCACATCGATGCAACACCTTCCAAGAAAATAGGAAAACATATACACCGCTCTATGTCCATCGCTCTAGCATCATCCATGTGTCATCTATATTGTGGTAAGTACTGCTTGGGATCAATAGTCCCATTATACAATGGCATTGTTGGCATAGTAAACTTCCAAGGGTATTCTTCCCTCAAAATATTCTCCACGACTGGAGTTTTTCATGGTGCTGAAACCCATTCCCCATTCTTTCTATCTTTGCTTTCTTTGACCAACCATTTAACTATATTCAAAATATACTCCTTGCTAGCACGGTACTTCGAAAGTCGACTATAAGGGGCTGTGACGAGTGTTTGGCTCTATAAACGATCTTAGTTTGCCTTCAGACATCTAGTTTCTCTAATCTCTAGGAGAACCACTCCTCCGGTCTTCAATTGACGTCCAGTTGGTTCCATTGTGATTATTTGAATTCCAGCACTATTAACTCCAACATTGAGCTTGTAATCATCGTCATGATGCGGATCATCCTCCGAGTCAGACAAGTCCATAACCTTAGCTCCCTATCCCCTCAATGCGCTAAGATTTTTCTCTATACCTACCTCATTCTGGTTGGTACCGAGATGACTCCTTCTAAGGGAGGCACTCCAACTTCCTCCAATGACTCCTTATGTTGCTCCAACAACTCTTTCCTTTTGCTTTTGCCTTTCATTTCGCCTACTCTGACCAAAAATAGACGAATTCTCTTCTTCGGATCCACCCACAGAATTCCCTTCTACTTTACTTAGTCCTCTGTAGTTACTGAGTTAAAAGTGTTATGCAAGCATCCATCTTTTCCATCAAATCCTTTTGACTATTGACTAAATTTTGATTTAGATCCTACATCATCTTGTCAAATTCCACACTAGTAACCATCTCTTGTGGAGCAGATGGTCCTGGCACTGCCTGTTGATTATAACCTCCATTTGATGAGCATTTCCTTCATCTCCACCAACTACTGCTGCTGATGATCTTCCTAATCTCCTAGGGGCCATTGTTTCCTTTATGATAATTCCTTCAAGTTCCTTAAAGCAAATCTTCTTGATCTAAACACTGGATGCTCCAAATCAAAATAGAAAGCTAGATCCATGGTTGAGAATCTCCTTTCTCAATGAAAGCACCATAATGTTGATGCCAAAAATGGATCGATAAAGACCTGTAGGAATTTGAGATCTTATAGAAAGAATATGAAAATTAGTGAGAACAACAAGATTTGGGAGTCATTAGTACAAAGGATTTACCGCTTAAAGCTTAGAACATCAAATAATAGCTTCCCTAGAGACTTTGATGGAGGAGAGATAGAAGATGAAGAAGATAATGAGCTAAAGTCCTTCGTCAGCTTCTATAAGACCTGTATTTATAGGGAAATCGTCTGGTAGAACTGAATGCCCATGAAACACCAAGTTCAGATCCACTTCCAAGTATATAGGAGGGGAAGATGGGCCCACCAATCAATAAAATCAACTTGGTACTGATCATATTTTTCAGGGGGTAATCTCTCATACTGCTTTCTGTTGGTCTCTTATTTCTAATCCATCGTGTTCTGGGCACTTTTCCTTAAAGATTAAGTTGTTTCAAAGATGTCCCAATACCGGTTGTACTTGTTAGATTTCCCTTATAAATTCCCTATAGTTGTTTGCTAACTCATTGAACAACACTTTATGACGATCACTTAGGTCACAACACCACGTACAAAAGCTTTGGGGACCCATAAGAGCTAATAAAAGAGGTGGTACCTAGTAGAAAGTACTCAGTACTGAGTTGTTCCTTAGCTCCAATGGACCCTCAAATTCATGAGTCCATTCTTATTGCTCTCCTAAGCTCGTTCCCAAGTCCTGAATCATTTCATCTTCATCGTGACATTTAAATTCTAGTTAAAACCTGCTTAGTCAAAGTGCTGGATAATAATAATATATTAAAGATTATGAATCTTTAATATAATGTTATCCTCTACCATATATACATACATATATATATATATATATATATATTAATAAATTACTTGCATACTCCTTGGTTATTGAGCAAACTCAAGCTAGGGATGTTATGTGTAGTATTATTGAATAGACGAGGTAAGATAACTACATGTATTTATTGAGCAAACTCAAGATACATATACTATATATAAGCCATCACAATATAGTAGGTACGAGTGAATAATTTCATTTTGATTTTTTGAGCAAGCTCAAGGTTGAAGTGAAATTAGAACAAGGTACCAAGGGTTAGGAGTTGTATATGATACAACTTATAAGGAGTTATCCATCGTCCATGGAGGTATGACTTATTGAGTAAACTCAAGATCAGAATTCCAAGAAGGACGAGTCCTAACATTTACTAGTGATGTAGAAATGCTTTTATGTGTTGACTTAGGGTTTGTCGAAACATAAAAGATTAGTATGAGCTTATTAGTAAAATGAAACATAAAGTTTAGCCTTACTGATATTTTAAGAACATCTATTATGATATTGTCCTAATAATTTACCAATTAAAACTTACAAAAAAATGTCAACTCCAAAACTAGTTTCTAAAAGCGACAAGCTTACTGAACCTAACTATACTGATTGTCTAAGAGGGATTAAGATAGCATTGACTTACGAGTGTCTTTGGTCAGCTATTACATGCAAACCTAAAGAACAACCCGATGAGGATGCAGATCCCGAACTTTGACTTGCTTATAAGAAATGAGTTTCAGACCTAAAGATCGCTCAAGTTTTCGTGTTATCTACGTTAGACGGGTCGTTGTAGAGGCAGCATGAAAACATGTCTTTCCATAAGATATCTGATAGAGTCAAGACCCTGTTTGGTGAACAGTCACGTTCTATAATGTACTTGCTTACGAAGAAGATTTTAAATACCAAAATGACTAAATGATAGAAGGTGGACGATTACGTACTATTGATAAAGGGCTATGATAGGATTTTGCGGTTGGATGTACAAATAAGCAATGAATTACAAGTTGATGTGATCCTTTATTCTCTTACACCTCAGTATGAACCATTCATACTGAATTACGAAATGAACCGATTAAATGTGAATCTCATGGAGCTCCACAATTGTTAAGGTCAGTTGAGTCTACATCTGAGGATCAAGGGGTTATGCTTGCTGTAAAGGGTAGTGCATCATCTTCGAAAGGTTTGAAGAAGCAAACAAGAGAAGGTAAGAAAAAAAGAAAAGTAAAATGACCGATGACAAGGGTGAGTGGCACCACTACCATAAGAAAGGTCACTGGAAAAGGAATTGTCCTAATTACTTAAACATCGTAAGTAGGGCTGTAAATCGAACGAACCGGACCGGACTTGAAGTATACCGAATTCGGACCGAAATATAATTCGATCGGACGAGTGCCCGACTCGATTAAATACCGGATATCCCTTAGATGTTTGAACTCGGTCTGTATAAAATTTGCACAGCCCGTGTCCTTCCCGTTAAACTCATTCGGACATGACGAGCTCGGACGGTTCGGACGGACTACATGGTTTCAAAGGAAAAATATTTATTTGGCAACAAAAAAGCTACAATATAGCATAGGTTAACAATAATAGTACTGGATACACATTCTGGATATGAAATGAAATGCATGCAGGCAGCATGCTTAAGCCAAACAAAAAAAAACATGTTTCAGCAAGAAAATATTAAGCCAACCAATGCTTTCAGCAAGCAGACTACAAAAAATATATTTAAAGCTTACAAATGTCTTTTACATTACAAAAAGCTCAAAAAAGAAAATATATATGAAAGGACTTGCTGCAAGCAAATATTAGTTAATCTTCTAGCCAACAAAATGTGGAAATACTCGCTGCAGCAAAGAAAATATCATTCCAAAATAGTCTCCCAACTTCCTAGGTATATCCAGTAATAACTTCTACTACCTACCTCTACCTGAGAAAGAAAACAAAAAAGAGGATCCATTAGTATAATTTATATTAAACTTTTTATATGCAGAACCACAGTACCACTCAAACTAGCAAATACTGTCAATTTTGCACATGTTAGGTAATAAAAAAAGATGCAGAACTTACATTATCACTTATCAGTGACCTGGTTTTCATTTTCATTCAATCAAATGTGACAGTGTTGGATAACCCTTCTTCATGCTGCACCTTATTACAAAACAAGAAGAAATAGATAGTAATTACTAATTAGTAAAACATGTTTATCATATTTTCAAAAATTTGAGCATCTTTATTATTATAACAGCATGAACATTATGTATTTTGCTAAATATTTGTATGCAAACAACTGTATTTTACCTCTTTCAGTGAATATTTTGATCTTAGCCAGTCGCCGCTACATATTAAAGCTTCCACTGTTACAGGATTCAAAGAACTCCTAAACTGATCAAGAACTCTACCACCAGCACTAAATGCAGATTCAGAAGCAACACTGCTGATTGGAATAGAAAGTATATCCCGTGCCATGCTTGATAATATTTTATACTTTGAAGCATTCAATTTCCACCAATCCAAGATATTAAAGTCTAAATCAGTACATTTATGACGAGTTTCCTTCAAATATACATCCAACTCTGATTCATTTGGTTCTACAATGTCTAACTCTTCAGCCCAAATCTCAAACTCAGATCTACTTTTGGTCATCAATCTATCATTGTATTTAGAGCTAATTTCTTTTTTTCTTGTAGAATTCATGTTCATTGTAGCAGTCAACACATACTCTGAATATAATTCTTGCAGGGAAGAAATAATATATTTAATGTTCTGGCCTGATTCAACGTTTGAATAGATCTTTGGAAAGCAAAACTCAATTAATTTCATTTTATATCTAGGATCTAGGATGGCAGCAATTGACATTAATAGATTACATTCACCCCAATATTTGTCAAATTTGATCTTCATTTTGTTCACCATTTCACTCATATAAGAACAACCTTCGAATTCAACCACTTTATCATTCAAGGTTTGCTTAATTTTCCAAAGTTCAGGAAGAAATAAGTTTGAAGTGGGATAAGAAGTGCCAGAAAAAATATTGGAAGCTTCACTAAAAATTTCTAAAATTTTACATACCGACTCGGCTTTCTCCCAGTCTAATTTAGAAGGAAGCCAAGTATAAGACGGATCTCTTTCTTGATACATAGAAAACACCTTTTTAAATTGAATGGCACATTCTAGCATTTCATATGTTGAGTTCCAACGGGTAGGAACATCGAGGACTAAGCGTTTAGAGACCGGAAGTTGTAGTTGTTTAACAATATCCATAAACTTGTTCAGTCGTTGAGGGGACATTTTAAAATACTTCACACTTTCTCGAATATTTTGTAACACACACTTTATTTCGCTTAATCCATCCTGCACCATTAGGTTCAAAATATGTGCACAACATCTAACATGAAAAATCTTTCCCTTGAAATAGAGTCTACCCTTTAATGAAAAATTCTCTTTAAGTGTTCTCACGGCTAAATCATTAGAAGATGCATTATCAAGTGTTATGGAAGATACTTTATTTTCTATCTCCCAATCCAAAAGGTATGCAAAAATAGCATCAGCGATTGCAAGACCAGTATGTGGTGGAGGTAAACAACCAAAGTTTAAAATACGCTTTTGTAACTTCCAATTCGAGTCTAAAAAATGACATGTAAGACACATATATCCTATAGTTTGATTTGATGTCCATAAATCGGTTGTCAAACTAACCCTACCCGTATCCCTTAGCAATTCTTTCAAAATCTTCTTCTCATTCTCATATACTTTCATGCATTCACCTTTTATGGTTACTCTCGATATTTTCTCAAATTCAGGATTCAACATTTGAGAATACAAGATAAAAAATTCGTGTTCAACCATTCTAAAGGGATATTCATGCACAATAATCATTGTAGCCATTATTTCCTTAATCTTTGTCTTATCATATTTATAAAGAGCCAATTTTCCAATCAAACCACTATCATTAGATGCTTTATCTTTGAACATATCTTTACCTAAAATTTTCTGTTGTTTTTGTTTCACAATGCGAGCACGACACTTGTTTAAATGTCTTTTAAATGTAGTTGTACTTCCATCCTTAGTAATTGTTATTTTTTGTTCACAATGGATACACATACCATATTTTCTTATCGTGCCATCTTTAGCTTCTTCTGTATGTCGTTCAAACTCAAGCCAAACTTCTGATTTTCTTTTTCGTGCTTTTTCTTCAATCTCTTTAACATCTCGCTCATCTTTAAGATTTGCTTGTTCTCCATCTCCTTCTTTCATAGGTTGTCCATCATCATCACCGATGAGTATTTCTTGTGGTTGTTTGTCATTCATGTCATCATTATCACCTAAAAATAATGCAAAATTAAGGATGAAACAATACTAAAGTAATTCCTGATAGCTAAATTATGAAACTGCAGTGAAATGGAAAGTTAATAATCACTGTGTTGAATGGATGAAGATTATCATGCTTTGTTTTGATGTTTAATTTTTTAGTTTAATAGATCTATATACCCCTATATTAAATATAACAGTATCTAATATTAAGGAATGAGTATCAAAACTATCAAAACCTGGAATAAAGATAAAAAACAGTGAAATTTTATTGCTAAACTATTATCTCATCATATCTGTAATTCACGATTAGAGAATAAACATGTTCATAGTTACAAGCTATTAATTAGAAAATGGTAAACTTTTGTTACCAAACACGTTCATATGTAAGAATGATTACCAAATTTATACAAACCTCAAACAAAGATGACTGAAAATTTAATTTTTTTACCAAATTACAGTCTCTTCATATCCACTATTAACAGATATAAAGTATGCATGTTCATTCATATTTATGTTTTAGGAGAAAATGACTATCAACTTCATTGGAAAAAAAAACAGTAGGAAAATTAGCATTATTGGCAACTTAAATAAGAAATGAAACAACTATGAAGAAGTGCAAAAATTCTGTGCATAAAAACTATTAACATCAACAATTGCCAAAACTTTACATGTATGATTTGTTTTCTGTGTACTACTGTAACCCAATAACCACATGGATACTCATTATTATACTATATGACAAAACAAAAGACAAATAAAACAACCATTTCTTGTTTAAATTTTGAAATAAAAAAATGAAATATTATGCTTACCAGGAGGTTGTGATGAAGAAGCCATAAAAACACGGTTATAATTAGGTGAGAAGATACAGTAGGTGGACTGATTTGTAATGCTGAACTGAATTAGGGTTGAGAATCTGGACTGATTTGAAACAGTAGGTGGAGTTAAATAAACCGACGATTCGTAAAGAGAAGAGAAGATCATGCGTTTTTTCATTGGGAAAGATGGAATTAGATTAATTATTTGTGGGAAACTGGGAATTGAAAGATAATTATTCAGGTGGAGATTTTCGCATATCTTTCTATGGGAAGAAGAAAGGTCAAAAGTCAGATTGTATATTTATATTTGTTCACGGACTATGCCGGTTCGGACATGCTTTGTTCGAGCTCGGATCGAAATTTTCGAGCGGACAGAGAAATATGTTTGAATCTTGCTCGTCATATATACGGACAGTCTAACGATCGAACCAATTTTCGAGACGAACACGGACGGACGTCGAACTGTCTGGTTTGATTTACAGCCCTAATCGTAAGAGAAAGAAACCAGAATGGTTCTACAGCTCCATCAAGTACATTTATGATTCAGTTTTCTTTTTGTAATCAATAAAATATCTTGGGTCTTAGATTGTTATCCAACCTTATGACTAGGCAATATTTAAATGAATCAGATCGATCAAATGGGAGAATAATCGAACAGGACTCTAGAATGATAACTGTCAAACTCCAATATCGAGCAAGATCAAGAGATGAAGTCATTAGCTTACCAAGAATCTTCAAGAATATTCTACACGCCATACTACTCCAAGTGCCATGACCAAAAGTCAAAGAATCAAGTCAAGTCATGGATCGGCACCAACCCATGCCCATGGATCGGTACTGATCCCTAGTGCTTGCCTAAATTAGCTACATTGTTCGTGCCACACAAAGTTGGATTGATCCTTAGTTAACACACGCCATATAAGATGGTTAACTAGTTACTCTTGATCCAAACGATCGATGGATAAATCCAAGTTTCAAGACAACTATATCAAGTGCTTTTACCCAGCTACCGAACCATAAGATTCACACGATCCAAGACTCACTCCAATAGATCTAAGCTCCAAAAATGAAGGTACAAGCCATCCAATCAACGTCGAAGGATCAAATGAAAATTAAAAATCATCTTATGGATCAGTACTAATCCATAGGGCAAGGTTCGATACCGATCCCTGAACTTTGCGGAGCGGGCTGCAATCTTTTGAGAGCAGCTCCTTAAGGCTGTGGGAAATATGCGGAAGAACATAGTTCATAGAATTTCGTCGGCCTTCAGCTAAAAATAGAGGGTGATAGACATTGTTCGGGGGATCCTTTTGCTTGTATTCAAAATCTCTGTACTTCTATTGTAATATCTTGGTTCATTACCGATCCATTGACTACTGATCCTTAAGATCACATCTTTAAAACTTTGTAGAATCATAAACAAAGTTCAAGCGGATGCAGGCCAGTGATTGTTGAAGAAGTCGTTGTAATTATTGTGTGTGATTTTCTCTCATTTTTCATTTATTTTCTTTACTTTATTCTCTTCTATAATCTTTTGGGTGTTTGTGCCAACTTTTGATGTAAAATTTTTGGTGCTTTCACTGAGAGCGTATTGTTCCCTTTCTATTTAGATCTATTTTCTACTTTTGGATTGCCTTAGTCCATGAAGTAGATTTGTTGGTTTCATTCCTAAAATATGTGACTATTCATAACTCTATAAAATCTATCATAGGATTAATCTATGTAATGGCTCCACAAAATACTAGAGAAAATACTACTATCTCCAGGCTTATTAACCATGTTCAGAATGCTAACTTTCAACATGTTGAAGAAGTCATTCAGCCCAACATTGATGAAATTCAAAATGCTTCTAATGTAATTACCTGGGTTGAGATGAATAGGTTTATGAAGGAGTTGAATGACAAACTACTTGAAAGCTAGGACAAAATTAGGAAAAAGATGAAGGAAAGTATGGATTTGCTGAACCTGTTATCGCATAGTCGTGGAAGGAACATGGGGGGAATTATCACCTTTCGATTCAGAAGACGATAGTTCTTCATTATCCAAAGGAAACCATAGAAAAGGGAAACAAAAAATGAAGAGAAAGGAAACTAAAACCTCGAGAAGCAAGTTGGACAATGCTCAGAATATTAGAGCATGGATCAGTACCGATCCATCCTCAAGGATCTGTACCAAACCCTGCTGCTATTTGCAAAAGACCGGGGAATCATAGAAATAATAGAAACATATCAACATAAAGGTTTTCCAAAAGATAGGGGAACTCAGATATCATGGAACTAACCGAGACCATTTTACAGAGTCAAATACTCATCGCAAGCCATGATTATCGCCATTCAGTAGATCAAATAGAACCATAATCCTTAGCGGATATGGTCAAGAAGTTAGTGAGTAAAAACCAGCATAGAAACAATGATGAATGTGGATCTTCTCCTAGTAGGAACCCATTCATTGAATAGATATTGCATTAGGAATATCCCAAATGGTGTACTATGCCTATGATGCCATCCTATAGCGAAACAATGGATCTAAGGCAGCACAAGTTGAAATATGAATGACATATGGATATAGCAAGGTCAATGGATGCTATGAAATGTTGATGCTTTCTAATATTTTTGGAGGGTTTTGCTACGATGTGGTTTACTCGGCTCACGCCAAGATCCATATCTTTGTTTGACTAGTTGGTCGGGAAATTTGTTGAGCAGTTTCGGGTGCAAGCAACCCATCTAAAAGACATAATGTCGTTATTGAAGCTCTTTCAGAATTCTGAAGAATTGTTAAAGGACTTTTTGATTAGATTTAACACTGCAGTAACAGGGGTAAGCAATGCCAAAGAAGACATTGTTATGATGGCTTTGATCAGGGGAATACATCTTGATATGGATTTTGGTAAACGGCTGAAGATGAAACCGTTGCCAACCATGAAGGTGATTTACAGAAAGGTGACCTAATTCTTATGGTTTGAAGAGGCAACTACGACCACTAAGAAAGTCGATGGTAGACAATCATTTGAAGTGATTCAAAGCAATGTGGCAATGAAGCAATCCCGTAAAAGTTCCAGGAATATCGCTGTTATTATGGGAAATAAACGTAGTAACCAAAAAAGAAATAACCAATGTGATGGAGGTAAAAAGCCAAATTTTAAGAAACATCCAAGACTTCCAAATTATGAAGATTATACGCCACTGAACAATTCAATAGAGAACACATACCTTGCTATGAAAGGTACTGAGCATCATAAAAAGCCGTGTAACATCCCGAAAATTTTCGACTTTCGAAAATTCAACATCGATACTCACTTTATCGACTGCTGAGCCATCGAATGCCGGAAACCCGAAAAGTTATGGTTTTAAGAAAGAAGAAAAGGTAGAGGTAGAAGAAAAGATAGAAGAAAAGAGAAAGAAGAAGAACAACAGAACAACATCAGAACAGAAACCAATATCAGAATCTCACATATCGCAGCGGAACAACATATAATAGATAAACACTAGTCTTTTAAAACAAAGAACTATATCAGTTTATACATACATCAATCATCAGAGTCAATATACAACAATGGACAGTTATATAACTTGTCCTCATACAGAATACACAGCGGAATAAATACTATCAGATACAAATACTACGACTCGCCATCCAGCTTGCTTCCAAAGCTCCAGAATATCCTGATAATATAACTCTAGACTGCCCGTGTGGAAATTGGTGGGCACCCAGAGTTTAGAAGGGAAACAATAAACTCCGAGTCAGTCATGGTGACTGGTGTGAGATCGTAAAACAGTTATCTTTAAAATAAACAACAGGAAAACTTTTAATGTCAATTTGCAATGCTTTTGGAAAATGAAACTACCATAAGACCTCCCGCCACACACACAATGCAAACGCAGACTTGGAGGAGATTTCTTCTTATGATAGTCAAAGATGCTTACTACGCAAAATCAAATCATTTTTGATATTATTATTAGTGCATAGTGTAGAAAACATTTCGAAAGTATAATATAAATCTTAGCCAACATACGACCAGTATCGTATGCCTACTATAGCTACCATCTAAACAGTGGTGACCACCGTACGTAAATGGCAGGTTCTACAACTAATACCGTACAAAGTTCGTATTGGAGTTTGGATTTCCAACAAATGGTCAGGCTAAGGAACTTCCTTTCCACGATGGGTACGTCCCTGGAATAGACGACCCGAGAAATAACCTAACATTACGGTTAGATCTCTGCCAACACAAGGCCGGGTTACCTCTGCAAAAATAGGTAACTACTGACACGCGTGTGCCATCCCCCGATCGTCACCGATCTTCCCGAGGATCCCCGATTTCCAACAAACCACAAAGTAATAATAACTGTGCAGCAACCACAGAGGTTAAGTATCTGGGCTCCATACCATGATACCACCTTTATCCAGAAGGAATGACATACACTAAGGGGCGCTACTCCCTAGAACCTTGCCGCATCCTTCCTGTTTCGACCATTTCCGGGGTGTGAGGCTCGACGAAGTCTCGTCCACAAAGCTACGCTTTCTCAAAAAGCCCTGCTTCGGGTCAAACAAAATGATCAACCTATGATCACAAAGATATAAGATCAAACAAATGATCATATCACAAATGATCAAACACTGATCATTTCACAGCAACACTCAGTATGCCACGTTACCAAATTGGGAATATATCGCTGATAAATTTCAACTACATAACCTCTGAGCTCGTACGTCTCAGAGAAGGGTGTTAAGCTAAGAGAATAAATTCTCCGCCACCAACAGAAATGTATTTGAAAGAAATCAACTTTATATCTCAAATTGTAACGTCAGACACACAATCCATACAAGTCTGTTCCGGGATCGAACAGAACCGAAGGCACTTCTCACGAAGCCCTTGCATTTCCGGATAATTTTCTAATCGCGTCCGGACTTCCCATCACTAAGGGTGATAAAACCTCTAAATCGGAGATCAGCCGATGTAGAGTAACTCGACGGTAATCCTTCCGTTTTCAAAAATATCCGGTCTTCAACACCGGTCTTCAAATGCAATTCATAACGACGTATCACATATTCGGAATGGGTTATACGACCCCATGGTCCTTTCCCGGTTAACCCGAATAGTGAGCGATTTTTCAAAAATAAGTGTGGCATTCAAATCCATCCAATTCACAACAAATACCTATCTAAAGGTAATTATTGATAGTCAGTTATTTAACTATCAATAAAGATGCGCAACATCATCAGATTCCAAATAATTTTCCCAAATTATCTATTTTCCAAAAATATCTTTTCTAGATATAAAATTTCCACACTTAATCATTTGAAAACAATTTCAAATCAATTTCCACATTTCATTTTATCTTTGAAGATAAAATCTCAAAACAGTTCATTTCATATTGGAAAAGCATTCCCATACTTATTTAATAATAAGTATTTCACAAATCATTTATTTTCAACAATTAGAAAATATTCGATATACTTAAATCAATATTAAGTATACATTTCATTCTTTAAGGAAATCATTCTTAAAACACATTTATTTGAGTCAAAACGAATGTTACGTAAAACATCGTTACGACGACTCAAAATCACTAGTATAGGGATTCGAAATTCAGATAGATATATAAATCCCAATACTACATAAAAACATTTCCTTTCGGAAATCATTTACTATAACAACAGTGTTATAGTCCATCATTTCCTTATTTTTCGAAAAACGTCTATTTCAACAATAAATGTTGAAATCTATGATTTCGATAGTTCACACGTTTAAAACATCTTTTAAAACAATTAACTTCATTTTAAATATCACTTTTCCAAAACCATATTCATTTTACTTAGAGATATATTCACTGTCCAAAATCGTGAATAAAATTCCTTTAATAATCTCTATATTTAAATTCATCAAATTTGATTGATTTCGAATTTATAAAACAACGTTTATAAATTCACCTTTATATTTTCTAACAACTTCGATTTATAAAATTCTCCTTTTATTAACTTCTAAAATTACTTATCAAAATAAGTGATTCCAGATTTATAAACAACGTTTATAAATCACATTTATACTTCATAACAATTTCAACTTATGAAATCATTTCATTTAGCAATTTCTATTTATATCCCAATTAAGTGCAAAAATCTAATTTATAAGTAAATTACTTATAAATCGTTTATTCTACAACATCTATTCACTTTATAACTTCACGTTATAAATCTATTAATTTCATTCATTTATGAAATCCTTTTTTACTTCTTTTTAACACTTATAAAAATTCGTTTTATAAGTCCAATATTTTGATTTACAACATATCAATTTTATAAATCTTTATATACAAATCGTTTATAGTTATTCAAAAATCCCAACTTAAACCATTTTATAAATAAATCGACTTTTATTTCAAAAACGACACTTCGGTTATATTTCACTAAAAATTATAACTTTTATAACTTTAAAATTTCACGTTTATAAATCGATTCAAAAATCCCATAAAACGTATATTTTCAAAAATCACTTTAAAAACCTTTTTAAAGTAAAAGTCGTTATTTTTACATTTCAAAACTGAATCCGATGATGCAACAACACCAATCAGTCCATCACAACAGTCAAATATCATATATCATCATATGATAACAGAATATATCAAAATATCTGTAAATAATCAATACGGTGAGGAATCCAGTCGGATCCCTCCAACCTGTTTCCCTGCATCCACAGATGTTAGCACAATACCAATTCTGCTCCAGTACGGAATTATCGCGGTATATGGGTTTTTATAAAAATCCGCTTACTAACGGCGCAATAGGGTCTCATCCGCTATACGAGGCGGGAAATCATCAATCCAATATATACATATGCCAATATGTATATATTGCTATATATAGATATATCCTATAATATCTAATATCAACAATCCAAACAGACAATCAAATAATAACTGAAAATTCCACTTTTCAATTTGAGTGAGAAAATAATCTCACCTTGATTTTAAATTTCGTTCCAGCGTTTATTTCGAATAAAATTAAACGGCCGTTTAATTTTACCCGAAATTCAAACTAGCTTCAAATGACTCCCATCCAGTTCCATAGCGAAGAGCTCGACAAAACGAAGCCAACGCTTTTCGTTTCGTTCCATTCCGACCTCGCAGCAAAAAGATATGCAACTTCAAAGTTTATACGATTCTAATATAATTAAATTTACAACATTTTTATTTTTATTTTATTACTGGAATTAAATCTGAGCGCACGATTTCCATCCCCCATCATCAGGCCGTTCGTTCTTCATCTCTCCCATCTGAAACCCTCCCAGACCAAAAACGCGACAAGGAACCCATGCCGCCATCCTAACCCTAACGCACGCGCCACCTACCGACGTCGAGGAGATGATCGACGACTCTCATTTGGAAGCCCTTCGTGCCCCCTACCCTCGACCAGAACAGAACGGAGCTCGGTGGTCCCCACCCCTCTCGAAACGCGTGCGTACAGCAGGAGAACGCGGCCACTTCGATGACGATCTGCTCGATTAAAGCTCATCATCCCCGTATGGATGTAAAGGTCTCCTCGTGCTCTTCATATTTGCAGTTGACCACTTCGCGTGAATGTCGACAGATCGAGAGAAATTTGAGGGAGAAGGGCGTGCATTTCTGGCCATTGTTTTCTTTAGTGGCGGCCTGGAGCTTTGACCTAGGGTTTGAGTGCAAAGTGAAGATAGAGGGGGGGTCTTTTATAGAAAATTTCACGATTTACTATTCATCGAATTTTTTTCGAACTCCGATTCGAGCGTGCCGGCTGACGTTTCTAAGGTTTACCCCGCGTTCCGAACGCAATGGAATAGGTTTCGGAAGCTAATTCGATCGTCTGTGCAAGATACGGAGAAAAACGATCAGTTTAAATTAAACCGATTTAAATCAATTTCGAGGCGTTTTAATTTGTACCGGACAAATGGTACATCCAAAAATTACGAAATTTGAAATCTTACAATAATATCACATTACGGATCCGATGAAACTAGTTTCGTCGAAATCCGAGATCGTTTGAAAAATGACTATTTTTAACTCGACGATTTAAAATTAAAAAGATATCGATGCGTTTCGAGCTGCCATGGTCAATCGACAACTCCGATGGATACGAAAATTGAAATCCGATAATAAATAACTATTACGGATCCAATGGAACTGGTTTCGTTCAATTCTGAGACTGTTCGAAAATTGACTATTTTTACAGTCGATAATTAAATATTAAAATATTCAATTTTCACAATTCAACTTTAAATTCAATTTTAAAAGTTCTATAACCTTTCTATAACTCTAGTATGATTTAATATAACTTTATAAATCATTTCCAGCACATTAAACTCATACTTCAATTATTTCTGGAATTTCAATCATTAAATTATCGATTTAATTGACCAAATTAAATCCAATATTCGAATAATAAATTATTCGACTTCTTAAATTCATTTATTAATATCAAAAATCAATTAAATATTCGAATTTTAATTATCCAAAATTCTGGGTCGTTACAAGCCGGCTCCGAAGGAATGACCCGACAGAGAGAGAAAAGGTCCATAATGTATTCCTGCTTTCATGAAACCCATGGCCATAACACGAATGAATGTAGACATTTGCGAATTGTGATTAAGGATCTGATCCAAAATAAGAAGCCTCAATAGTATATGAAAGCCCCATAAGATGGTAGGTAAAGAAATGCTCAACCCTAGGGGCAACTACACAAATGGGGCTAGGCTGGGCCTAGTGGTGATGAGCCTGGGCAGCTTGGGAAAAGACTTGCCATCGACATGATAACTAGTGGACCTTATCTAGTTGAGAAGAGTTGGAATGAGATGGAAAGTTACGGGAGTTCTTTGAAACATGTTGTACAGGAAAGTTGCTTTGTCGTCGAAGATGAAGCTCCGGTAAAGCAATTAAGGACTATAAAGGATGACATTGTGTTCAAAAGCCAAGACGCGGATAGGATCGAACCACCTACGCTTGATCCCTTAGCGATAATGGCCATGGTTGGGCTGGCAACTATGTAGAAAGCGCTTGTTGATTATGGAATTTCTTTCAATATACTGCTCAAAAAAGCTTATGACCAGATGATGATGGATGTTCAGGATCCGTAGCCTTGTAAATCTTAGATTCAGTGATTTATTGGAGAGGTTGAAGAGCCTTTAGGATAACTTACTGGTAGTTTTAGGTGAAGGTGGCTGCAATTGAGTCCGGGTTGTGACCTTCGTGGCGATGGACGTTTTTTCAGCTTATAATGTCCTTTTGGATCGCCCAGCCCTTGCTATTTTTCAGGTGGTCCTGGCTCCATGGTACCTAATGATGAAATTCCCCATGGAAAATGAAATAGGGGTCATTCAAGGTGATCAGAACCTAGGAAGAGAATGCTACGTCATAGAGGTTAGGGAAGCAAAGTAGCATGGAAAAGGAAAGAACGTAGAAAAGACTCTATACGTCAAATCGATGGATGCATAGCAACCACTGCCTACACCCTGGCTCGCTCGGCATAGCAAGTTCCACAAAGCTATGGATCTGAGAAAGGAGCTAGAGGATGCAAGGTCGACCCCGGTAGAGTTGACACCAGCATCCCGATTAGTCAGGATGTTCCTACTCGGCTCTTGAAAATTGGGTCTCAACTCGGCAGGAAGATGAAGTAAGAACTGAAAGGGATTCTCCAGGTGAACCTGGACGTGTTTGCTTGGACACATTCTGATATATATGGAATATCACTGGAGATAACATGCTATGCATTGAATGTGGACCCTAGATATCTTCCTGTGAAACAAAAGCGACACAGCCTGGGTCCATATCCATCTGCTACGTTGAAAGTAGAAGTGGATAAGCTAAAAGCCAGCAGCTTCATCCATGATGCTATATATGCTGAATGGGTATCTAATCCAGTCCTATTCAGGAAGTCCAATAGAAAAAAGAGAATATGCATTGACTATTCAGACATGAATTCAAAGGACAGTTTCCCACTAGAAAGATCGATTAACTAGTGGATTCGACCACCAGCCACGAATTTCTATCGTTCATGGATGCTTATTATGACTATAATCAAATTCTAATGCACTTCCCGAACCGGGAACATATCAGGTTCATAGCCGATCTGGGATTGTACTATTACCTTGTTATGCCATTAAGTCTGAAAAACGCAGAAGCTACCTACCAGAGACTGGCGAATTCCATGTTTAGAGGTGGGATCAGACGTTCAATGGAAGTCTACATGGACGATGTGTTGGTAAAGTCACGGTGGTCGCTGAACTATTTAGAAGACTTGTCAAAAATGTTTGTCATACACCTGAGATATAGAATGAAGGTCAACCTTCTGAAGTGCTCATTTGGAGTCTCCTCAGGGACGTTCTTAGGTTTTATTGTAAATTTAAGAGGAATTGAGGCTAATCTGGAGAGGACTAAAATACTAGATGAATGTTAAAGCACCAAAAACAATAAAGGAGGTTGAAATTTTGAACGGGAAAGTAGCCACACTAAGCCAATTCATCTCGAAGGCTATGGACAAATGTATACCATTCTTCAATGTTATCAAATTGGGGAAAAGAAACTTTTCCTAGACATAAGAATGTAAGGAAGCTTTTCAAGCCTTAGTCGATCACCTGGAAAGAATGTCTCTTGTCAAAGCCATTGTAGAGAGAAGATTTATTTGTTTATCTGGCAGTGTTTATTCATGCTTTGAGTCCTGCCCTTTTACATAAGAAAACCAGAGTCCAAAGGCTAGTGTACTATATCAAGCGATTGACGGGAGCAGAAAGAAATTACCCAAAGTTAGAAAAGCTAGCTTATTGCTTGTTGATTGTATCAAGAAAACTCCGGACCTATTTCCAAGCTAATTTGATTAAGGTGCTGACTGATCAGCCCTTAAGACAAGTCTTGTAACGACCCGAGGCTTCTGGAATATTGTTAAAGTGGAACATCAAATTGATTTAGTATGATATATCGTATCATCCTAGAAGAGCGATCCAAGTCCAAGCATTGGTCCGCTTCGTTATTGAGTTCACCACTCGAGATGATGAGAGAGAAGAGGTTATGGAGTGGAGTGCTCAATGGAAGTTGTATACTAATAGAGCATCCAATGAACATTGCTTAGGGGCAGGAGTAGTTTTGGTGAACCCTGAGGAGCAGTTGATTTTCTACGCTATAAAACTTGAGTTCCCTGCAATGAACAATGAAGCCGAATAAGAAGCACTGATAGTGGGACTCAACATAGTGAAAGAATTGGGAGTCAAAGCTTTACATATATATAGTGACCTTTAATTGGTGGTCTGCCAGGTGAGGAAAGAATTCCAGGCTAAGGGGGTGAGGTTGGCCCCTTATCTGACAATGGCTCTAGAACTACTCAATGACTTTGAGTACTACATGATAACACACATCCCTAGGGAAGAGAACTCAAAGGCCAATTCATTAGCCATGTTAGCCAGTTCCGGCGATGCACAACACATGGGTTTAGTTCTAGTGTTGGTATTATTAGCTCCAAGCATCAACCAGATGGATGTTATTAGATCTTGGAGGCTAAATTTGATAAATAATCATGGATGACTCTAATTAAAGAGTATTTGTTGAAAGGAACCCTTCCGGATAGAAGAAATGAATAAAGAAAACTCTTACGCCAAGCTCCACGATTCATTGTTCAGGAAGGAGGGTTATATAGAAGAAGGTTCTCTATTCCCCTGTTATGGTGTGCTGCCAAATAGAAGGTGAAGAAGGTCTTTGCGGATGTTCACAAAGGAGCATGTGGTGATCACACTAGAGGGCAAATGTTAGCGAAAAATATTCTTTGCTATAAATATTTCCGGTTGACGGTCAACATAGATGCAGCCGATTACACCAGAAGATGCGAGCGATGTCAAAGATTCACATAAATTCCAAGAGCCCCGCCTATAGGGATTAAACAAATGGTCAGCCTATGACCATTTTCGGTATGGGGAATCGACATTATTGTTATGCTACAAATTTAGAAGGGCAGAACGAAATACACCATCATCATGGTTGATTATTTCATGAAGTGGGCTGAAGCAGAACCGCTCGCCACGATCACTGTGAAGAAGGTGATCAACTTCGTTGTTAAAAACATTATCCACCAATTTGAGATCCCAGAAACGATCATTTCTAACAACGGGTCCCAATTTGATAGGATGGAATTCAAGAGCTTCTGCAGCAAATATAGGATAGAGGAAAGATTTGCAGTTGTAGCACATTAGCAGGCGAATGGGCATATGGATGCAGTAAACAAAATCATCAAGTCCATTCTAAAAAATTGATTAATGAAGGCCAAAGGCAAGTTGGTTGATGAATTCCCCCTGGCACTATAGGCCTATCGAACGACCCACAAATCCACGACTGGTCACATTCCATTTGCTTTAGCCTACGGATCAAAGGCCATGATTCCAATTGAATTGGAAGTGCAATCTCATTTAAAGATCCATTACGATTCCAAAAAGAACGAGGAGCTCCTACTAGATTATCTCGATATCATTGATGAAAAACACGATAAAGTTGATTTGAGAGCCGTTGCTCGTCGGAGGCGAGTAGCTCGACATTACAACAAAGGGTCGAGAACTGAGCCTTCGAGGTTGGTGATCTCATTCTTAAATGAATCTTCCCTGGTCTAGTGAACATGGGCCCGACATGGGAAGACCCGTATGCTACCGAACATAAGCTTAAAGATGGAACATTTAAGCTTGCGATCGTCGATGGAATTTCGCTTTGTAGGGCGTGGAATAGCAAGCAATTATGATGCTATTTTTCTTAAAACTATCTATGCATATAGTTTGCTGATTTCATTATAACAAGGCATGATATACCATTATTGCGGATATAAAATGAATTGGCTTTAAGATCGATGAATTTGTGTTCTCATTAGCTAAAACTTGTGTTGTGAACAATGGAAAAATTGAACTACATACACTTATATAATACATATATGTAGGTGCTCGGAGATAGGTATCGATGGAACTTTATGGTCTATGGCTAGACCCGAGGAACAAAACTGTTACAGGTATCCGAAGATAGATGCCAATCAAGTCCTCCAACCCACAATTTGGGTGCAGGAGTGTAAGAACTCAAGGGTGAGACAAGACAGTACGCCATGAAAGCTTTTGCTTGGAGTTTGGCGAAGCATGTCCTCTTGCTCAGAGAATGGCAAGGCTGATTATCAACGCTCAAAGTTAGGTGAGATCTAACACAAATGTCTAGAGATAGACATTACAGCACCCGAAGTATGGCATCCTATTAACTTAGCTCCACATATAAGGCATGTACAATTCACGTCTAGAGCTTGTCGAGGTTGGGTAAAACATCTGAGAAATAGAATTCAAAACACTGCATAAGGTGAACAATCTTGGTCGATGCCAACAAGAATGGGTAAAACATCTGAGAAATAGAATCCAAAACACTCCTTAAGGTGAACAATCTTGGTCGGTGCCCGAAGATTAGTGAGACCAAACATGGAGGTCCAAAGATAGATATCTAAGCCATGACTCTCTTAGCGATTGATTTTAGCGTGGAGAGTGATATAAACTCCATCGCTATCTCAAGTCAAATGAAGCTCGGCTAAAGATAAGCAAAGCAAGCTACTAAGTTAGCTAAACAAAAACATTCTCAATACATAAGTAGGTAAACACAAGATTTGAAAGGAAACAAATCTATTTTTTATTAATAATCTTTCTTAACAAAAGAGCGGGGGATGCCCCCGCATAGCATCAACCTATTTACACAGGTTCGAAGCTAAAACAAAAGGCAATACAAAAAAGAAGGAAAAGCTGCAACTAAGTTTTGCATCCTCCTCTTCTTCTCCTTCCTTCCTTCTCCGGAGGAATGTGTATTAGATTTCTTGGGCATACTTCTACTCATTCCCTTGCCCTTATTAACCTTTGGAAAATAACCTTTTGGGTCATTCTCCTAATCATAGTTGCTCCCTGGAGTTATGGGAGTCATACCCGAAACACCTCCAGAAGTGGAAATGGTAACGGGAGCAAAGACAGGTCTCGTGGACAATGAGAAAGACAGGGGATGAGGAATGTCATCAAAAGTTTCTTTCTTGATCTCCTTGGTTTACATGGCCTGGATTCATTGCATCTCTTGCATAGTAGGCCCTAATGAATGCTTGATAACTTCAACAATAATGATATCTTAATTTCCTTGCTCCACGTGAAGGTCACTTATGACCTCCTCTTCTAAAGAATGAATCATTTTAGCATTGGGACTAAGGGAAACGCCTGTTGGAGGAGCCAAAGTCGGATGAGGAGCAGATACAATGATTGATTCTGTTAGAGTGGCATGCATCCTTATTGGCAAGCTTAATTCCGGTAAAGGGACAATAGAAGGCTGACCTAAAACTTGAAAAACAGAAAAGTAGAGATTAGTGATGTCAACCTCTATCATTATGAACTATCTTAAGTATAAGCGAGGTTAACATATACATCCGAGAGATGTAAACTCGGTATGAGCTAGAGTGCCGCCATAACCTGCTTCCAGAATAGGAGATAAAATGGGCATCTTTGGAAGCCGAGGCTCATTAAGATTGTATTGAGCATCTGAAGAGGGTACTGAAATGGTTGAAACACCAGAAGCTGCCCCGGTAGCAGAAATGGAAGTAGAGCTAGGAAGAGAAGTGATGGTTTCAATAATCAGCAGCTCTAATGTCAAAGGAGCAGTAATGTTTACTATTGAATCATAAGGAGAAGACCTAGAACTCTCACCCCGATCCTTTTAAACCTCAATAGTCAATTTAGGGTGTAAGGTAAGCTCATTAACCTTGAGCGTTTCTAGGCCTTATTCATCTAAAAGGTCAAGTTTTAGTTTCTCCTCATTGACCTTAACTCCATCGGAGTGCTCTCACTTTTGTTTCATGATTTCTTTCCAGGCCATAACCAAAGCCTGGGGATATCCCTTATCCAACCATTTCAAGTTGTCAAAATCGATAATGGTTGCATTGTAACGTATAAGAATAGGTTCAAGTTTGAATTTAACTTTATTCTTCATGGCCTCAACTTCTCCTCAACACCCTTTGCATGGGCCTTTGCGTCATCTCTCTCTTTACGAGCATCTAGTAACTCCTTGCAATAACCTTGGGCTTGGGTAAGGGCATCATCCTTTTATTTCTTTTCATCCGCCAACAGCCTTTTCAACTTCACTATTTCTGAGGCTTGCTCTTCCATGGTCTTATTGAGTTGTTCATTTTCCAACAATAGAGTATGGCTCCTATGATGAGTAGCCTTAATTTTCTTTTGCTGGTTCTGACGATCCTCCTTAAAAGACTTAGTCAGATCTTCTATCTTTTCATGGCGTTAGTCAGTGAAGCGTTAAGTCCCTCAACCTCCTTATCTAGGGTGGAGATGATGCACTTGTCATGTTCTTGGATCTATTGCATCCCGTTGAGCTCTATCTTTCTCTTGTAGGAGACCTCAGAAATAGCATCAGTTATTCTCTTTCACTTGAAATATTGGTCGTTTACATCGTCCCCATAGGCCATGATATTAGATATGACCCTCAGAGGGAAACGCTTTAGATGCAGGACAAAGAAGACATCATCAAAGCAGGCCTTTATAAAAGTGCACTTCATGGCAGCCATATGAGGATTGGAAATAGCTTCCATTTCTACAGTAACAGTAAGGTTTTGAATCTGACACTTTTCAGATCTCAAGTGAGGAGGATAGAGGGAACTAGCCTAGAAGATTGCTCGGAGCATCGCGGCACATAAAAGGATATCATCGGTTGTGTTGATGAAGGAACTGAATCAGGGGCATTTGAAATCTCAATAGATGGGACAGGATCGGGTTTCGTTGAATACTTATCCATGGCGTGCGACAAATTCGAAGGAGACCTGCATCATGGATATGACTCATAAGACATGTAGCCTCTATCTCGAATCCTACGACACTCGACCCGAGCGCCTTCCCGAATCTGAGTCATAGGACGAATCTCGAGAACAGCCAGACAATCCAAGCCTTTTATATTTGCTCCGCTGATTTTGGATAGTGTCATATAAATTCGTGCACTCCATAGAATCTATAAATGAAACATGGTCAAGTTAACACTGACAAGACGAAAACAAAGTGCAAAATGAGTAAGAGTGTAGTGTCGTGTAAGTGTGAATGTGTCCTGGTGTACCCCACAGACAGTGACTTGGAGCTTGCTAACAGGGGTTATTTTTCCTGCATGAGTAGCAAGCACTTCATCAAGCAAAAAAATAGAAGAACTAGTTTCTCCAATGCTGATATTACCGAGACCAAAGGACCCAATTTTGTCTAGTTACTCCCAAAGGAACCAAAGATATCCCTAGAAGGCTGTATAAGGGTCTCCTCTACCTTAGTAGTTTGTGGAGATTGCACGGACGTCTATGATGAAATGACTTTTATTTTAGGTCACCGAGTTAGGAGGAATGCATGATCCTCATCACTCCCGTTACTAGATGACTCGTGGCCAATGTCGATGCCATCATTACCTATACCGTTACTTTCTCTTTCCTTAACGTGCCCACTCTTTTCCCTGCTACCTTCAGCCTTTTGACTTGTTTCAGGATCGATAATGGGGTTCAGAATAGGGGGCACCTCATGAATTTCTTCGACATCCATGGCAACACCGTGTTCCTTCAAAGAGTCATCGTCGTCGTCATCTTTAACTTTCAAAACATGGCCAACACTATGGCCCTCCTCTAAGAGGTATTAAGCATGCAAGTTTTCATTAGCGAGGAGTGATTTCATTTCCCTTTCCTCAAGTGGGACTTAATGGAGAGCTGCAAGGGTTGTCGCTAAAGCTGCACTGCTATGCCTTCTTGAATTATTTACTGATGCATGAAGTGATAAGATGAATAGTTGAAACTATAACATCCATACTAGAAGAGAGAAAGTGAGAACGAGACTATGTACAAATAACCAACTTTGTACAAAACCTTGTGGACGACGTGCAAAGAAGAATCCATCCTTAAAGTAGATTAGCTTGTTCTAGAGGCCCAACGCTATCCAACAGCCTCTAGCAAGTTCCAAGAAAAATGAGTGAAGGAGACCCCTTCTGGTGCTTAAAGCTATATAGGTAACGGTTCTCCTAGGTGCTAGGCTCATGATCCAAATGGTGGACAAAAATCATGTACATGTTGTTCAGAAAGGCATAGCTATTTGAGTGTAATTAGGTCAGAGCAAGCTTCATAAACTGTAGGGTTGTGCGAATAAAATGGTTGAACAATGGAACACAACCGGCCATGCGCACATGTACCGATTATAGGTTGCATATACCACTAGTGGAAGATGCACTCGCTGATAACGTGCAGGAACTAACACGTCTTCAAATGGAATACCATGCTTCTCGCACATTCTCCTGAGAGACGCTTCATCAACCTTTGAAGCTGGAAAGTCTTAGGGATCGTCTAGAATAATAGTATTGCCTATATTTATATCAGGGCAACCCCATTAGGCTCTTCAGCCAAAATAAAAGAAAGTATTTCTAAAGACTACCCTGGCCAATGACTGGCTGAATGAGATTGCGATGGAGCAGAAGTGGACGTTATTGTAGGCATAACCATTGAGCTAGACTCAGTATTAGGCTCGATGTATTTTGAAGTTGAAGGACCTATGACAAAGAGACGCGAGGAGCATCTATGGTCCACAACTACCAAAACTTCACACATAAAAGATATTAGGCGTACTAAAAGCTGCAATCTTCTTACTAGTAGAAAATCCCTATATAGTTGATGTACCAAACCCGATGGATACCAATGTATGTTGATCGATTAGATCTCCTACTTCGACGGGGGACAATAGTGTGCGGTTAAAATTGTGCAATGTGTGCATATAATGTCGTGCGATTCAAATCCATCATTTGGTAAAAAGACAAGCAAATAGTTCGTCCAAGTGCCGATTTGCATTCAAAGTGACCTTCAATAGAGATTGTCTAAATGAATTGTGAATTATCAATCATAAATCGACCAAATGTGCCAAGGAGCTCCACTTGAGAATTTCGAAAGCATTTGGAACATTTTCATCAAAAAATCAGCGCACTATGGAAAACACGAGCTTCCTACGAGTAAGACTCGAAGCTTCAAGTCGTGCCTAAGAAATATCCTTATTGCTTCAAGTAAATCTCAAACTTTCCTATAGTGCCCTACAGTTCTAATTTTTTTAGTACGAAATGCTTAAGTATGGGATTAGCCGTGATCTACAAAGGACTGCCCATGGAGTTCCATCCACATTCAAACATGGTCGAAATTCACATCATTAGCGTTTAGCTAGAAACAATTTTGTCACCCACTTAGGAGCAAATCGGTGTGATTGAATTTGGGAGCGATTGAATTGGAGCTTCAAATCAAGATGGTGGAAGGGTTCACAAAGTTCAAACATGAAGGTCGGGAATCGTTGTGGCATTGGAAGTGTCGGCGATGGCTAGCGGTTGGAGATTGAATCGACATTAAAAAGCTAGGCAATGGAAAACTTTAGGACAGAAAGCCAAAAGGTATTAGCAACTAAAATAAGTAAAGTGTTGGTTCGCGTTTATAAAGGGAACGATACATAAGGGTAGGTAGAAAAATCGCCTATCTTTTGAGCACCGAACCTTGGCCCATTGATCGGTACTGAACTAAGGCCAATGAATCAATACTGATCCATTTAAAAATATATGTATGATATATATATGATACATATATAATATATATATCTATGTGTGTAAATAATAAATGTGCATACATGTGTGCGTGCATGACAATAGACAGCTGGAATTCCATGAGAACAAAGTCCTACCTAAATAATTCAAAGTAAGAGATCGTTGAAAATTTACAAAATTAGAATGGCGAACTCGAAGAGCATCTTCCAGTTCTTATGCACCTCAAGAGTTGCAAATTCAAAACCATCCAAATCAATACAACAATCGGTAAATGACACAATGCTTCATGAAAGCAGCTAAAAGGAAAGGTAGCATCTATACAGAATAGTACTTGAAACTGATGATGGTAAATCCATAGTTTGTCTCAATCCAAAGCATATCTTGTTAAAACAAGATATGCTTTAGAGGGGGCAAATGTTATCCAGCCTTATGTTAAAGCCATATTCAGACGAATCAGATCGATCGTACGGGAGGATAATTGAGCGTTAATCTAGAATGATAATTGTCATACTCAAATATCGAGCAAAATTAGGAGACGAAGTTATTAGCTTACCAAGAATCATCAAGGATAGCCTACACACCAACCCACTCCAAGTGCCATGACCAAAAGTCAAAGAATCAAGCCAAGTCATGGATCGGTATCGATCCATGGACATAGATCGGTATTGATCTCTAATGCTTGATGTAACAACACGAATTTTAAATAATAACTAGTTAAAATTAGTAATTCAGTTGATTAAAATAGAATTTGGAGATTTATTTAGTAAATTGGTGTAGAAATTATTTAGTAAAAGGATTTTGATCGTGAAAAATAAGATATTTAAATTTAAATAAGTTGAAAGGTGAAGATAATATTTTATAATAGTGGTGTAATTGAAATATAATATTAGTTTAGGAAAGAAATGACTTTGAAATTGAACTTGTATTTATTTAAATTAATTAGAATAGTTTTATAATTAAAAGAATATATATATATATATATATATACACACATTTAAAAATTTTAAGGCCTACGCCCAAGTATCTTAAGTCTAACTCATTTTCTACACCTCACTGATTTTAGAATTCTCCTTCTCTTCATACAAAAATACTCATGTATACCTTTCTTTGTTGATTATCATCCTCTTGAAGCAAATCAAACAAACTCTTATCGCTTTGAAAATCAAGAACAAATTGAATAAATTATTATAAATTACCAAATTTAAATATATGGTTCTTTGCTTCATTTTACATCTATAGCGAGAAGAGAATCGAGCCTCGTTGTGACGGTAGTGAGTTGTGTGTGCGCGTTCAAAAGCAAAGGGGGAGGAGCAACGTTCAGGTGAGTGTTTTCACTCATGCACCTATGTTTTAATCAAATAATTCGTGATATGCACATTGTTAAGGATTAATGCTTGGATTGTATTCATGGTATATGTTAAATTAAGGGTATCAATGCACGATTGAGAGGGGAAGAGGATGGTATATTACTGAGATAGCTAATTTCAACTTCATGAAATGATCGACCTACTAGGTCTACCGGTCGACCGATGGTCGACCGTTGCTTTTCCTTATTTTAAAAAAATGTTAAAAATATAAATAAAATAATAATAAAATCATATAAATTTAAATCTATTATAAGTAAATGAAGTAAAGGTATTTTGAGAAGTAATATATGAATTAGTGAGATAATATGTAATTTATTCATTTAAATATTTTAATTTATTAAAGGATAATTATAAATTTGATTATATGAATTGTTTAGAAATTAATACACACACACGCATACATATACACTTTGAAAATATGAAACATAAACTAATCAACATTCTAAGTTTTCCAAACTGAACCTCGTAAGTAATAAATTATATATAGAAGCCTGTTATATATTTATATGTATATATTTTAATAATTTTAAGTTAATTAAACATTTAATATAATTCCAAAATGGTTTTTATAAATTTTTAATGTTATTCTGCTGTGTTATTATGAGTTGAATGATGGGACTGATTTGTTATTTGATAGTTTGTACAATTTATATGTGTGAGTTTATGAGGTGATATTCTAGTCTAAATTTGGAAATATAATTTATTATATTTTAAAAGTTATTAACTTATTTAAAGTGAATATTTTGGTTTTAAAAATATTTATTTTAAAGGTTATATTACATATGTAACATTTGGAAAATAAGTAATGATTATTAATTGAAGTTTCAAGTGTTCTAAAATATTATTTATCTATAATAAACTTAGATAAAAATATTTTTTTCCATGTGTGTATATATATACAATTGAGTGACATGATTTTATACAGTACTTCACATTTCTCATCTTTTATATATTGGTTTCAATGTTTTGAGCAATTCACCATTGTGATGTATTTGATTAATGACTTAAGAGGATACGATGATTACATCCTAGATATGATTTTGTTGTATTTAATTATGTATGACGAGAAATCTGAATAAACAGAGTTATAATACCATTTGGGATGGGGCATTCGGTAATATTTCTTTAGTTATTCTTTGGATTAGTTATGTAGAATATTGTGTAAACTGAATGTAATTTATAAACAGTGAATAAATGTTTGAGTATCACACAGTAGTATGGGAGACTATTCTGATATTTATTTGGTTATTCATTATAAGTAGGCGACACTCACATGATGGGAATAGTGTTATGAGTTTGAGGTGATACACATAGTGATGAGTATGACTTCATGTCTATATTCGACGTGTATGGCTACATGCCTAACAATGAGCATGACTTTGTGTCTATGTATTAGTACTATATGCCAATATTATGATATACTCCTTTTATTAACGTCGGAGAGAACTAGATGGCTAGAATCCACCCTAGCGGCCTGATTGTGGAGTCATGCTCACATATCTGTGGCGCCATATATATATATAGCTACACGCTTTCGCTTTGTGTGTTCACCTCTGTGTCACATAGGCCAGTAGTATATTACCTATAAGAGCTAGAGTTGGGTCGTGACTTTTGAGTCGTTACATTAATAAGCACAATAATGGATATGTGTCACGATTCCATCAAGGTATTAAGACTATAGAGACCTCATGACTCTGGAGCTAGCTTCATGTAATCAATCTCCCTTGTGGTACTGGCGGAGTAGTAGTTCGGCATATACTATTGATAACCTCACTTTAGTATAGATATGGATTAGAAGACCCATATATTGATATGTGTGTGTGTATAAACACACACACACACACACACACACACACTTGGAGCTCCGTGGCCGTCGTACAGACATTTGCCATCATGATATATTTTGATAGTTCATATGTGAGGAGATGAGATTATACCCATGATAAATGTCCAAGTATAGTGGATTATCATATCATTATTTATATTGATAGGCATCTTATCTTTCTTATATTGATGATAATGTTCTATCTATTGGGATTGAGAGATATATTTAGGCAATGCTACGTGCTAGTCTCATTATACTTAGTCATATCTCACATATTGATATTTTCTAGATTTAGATGATGATTTCTGGATATGTATGATTCATCCATTTGTATCAATTCTGTGATTTCTAGTTTAATGTGTTTCTATATAGGTGATGACATCATTTGGTATCAGAGTTGGTTGCTTCGTATGGTTTTGAGTTATTCGTGTGATGCTATGTTTTGATGATTACCCATGGTATTATATGTGATGACCCACCATTTCGAGTCTTGGAAATCGACACTATTACATCCTCGGTATTCACATGCCGCAAATTAAAGTGCCAAAAAGGCAGATTAATCAAGGGTAAAATGAAAATAAGAAAGAATAGAGAAGAAAACAGAATCTCACACGAATGGAATAATCATATATTATTAACCACAAAATCTTTTACAGCGGAAAATTTTGAATACAATATCAGAGTCTAACCTAGATTCAACCTGGATAGTTATAAATTGTTTGTCCTTACAAATACAGAAAAACAACAAAATAAATGCAGTAGAAAAATATAATACGTCCATATGTTAATGAAGATATCCATCTCTCATTTGGAAACTCCAAGCGTCTTTAGCTAAACCTTAAACTACTCGGATCTGACTCGAGTATTAAAAATACCCGGATCAAGCTTGATAAACCAGCATGAGAAAACTCGAATTACAAATGTATATGACAGTGTCATAGATTAGGTTGATGCCAATCAAAACCTTTGGAAAGAAGGGTATATTGTAAGACCACATCGCACGTAAACACGGTGGTTTTACCTTACGATAACCAAAATACTTTATGCCAAAACAAATTTGATATTATCATTAATGACATTTTTTTAAAACACTTTTCAAATAAAATATAAAGAAGGTACCAATACCTGGACAATGTCAAACGATGTATATGATACCAAAGGGGTAGCTAAAATATTTGCAAAGCATTAAAGCTATTTTGGAATACAACCAAAATCATAAAGCTCGTATTGGAATTGGATTTCCAACATGATAGGAAACTAGTGGCCATTTCCCCCGATGTGAAATCCACAAATAACAATTATAGTGCCCCGTGAATGTTCACTTTTCTCAAGTAAGCCTCCATAATACATTCTTACACTACTATAGAGCAGTGTATTTTGGTGGCTTTTCTCTTTCTCAGTCGAGCCTCCAATACCAGCCCATTTAAACCATTGAGGGTCCAGACACTACTGGACTCCTCCACCATCAATAAATCCAAGAGCCTGAAATATAAGTCCTGCAGACCACATAGTATCCCGTATCATTCCTGGGATGTGAGGCTCGTGAAGCTACGCTTTACTTTCCACAAAGCCACGCTTTACTTTCCATAAAGCCACGCTTTTCATTTCACAAAGCCACGCTTTTCTTTTCACAAAGCCACGCTTTGCTTTTCACAAAGCAAATTCCACTTAGAATGCCACATTGCCATTTCTACAAACACATTATTGATTTCCACAAAGTTACAACTTCTGAGTTCATATGTCTTAGAGAAGGGTGTTAAGCATAGGAGCAGTTACTTCCTACACCACCAAACAAATGTACGTTTGTAGAGATCAATGTATGTGGTTTTTACAAATGCAATGTCAAACACTCATCCATACAAGCTTTCCAAGTGAAGGACAGACCGAAGGCAATCCTCCTACTACTTCCTATTTGGTAATCACCCCAAGGATTAGTAGCGAGTAGTCCTTACAAATCGAAGATTTTTAGAACGAAGGTACTACTGCCACCATATATATATGATGTGTGGATTAACCCAGAAGTCAGTGGCAAGCAGCCCTACATCATGAAGATATCTTTCTTCAAATCATTGTCTTCAACATGTCTTCACTTTCAAACACGTATATTGGTTCAAGGTGGTTTTCGGATAGAAATTACCCAAATCCAACCCCGGTTTCTCCGAACCACTCATCGATAAAAAGATGTCAAGTATATAGGTGATTATCAAACAACATTCAATCATTTATCTTTTTATCAAATCAAATCTCTTTCGGAGATATATTCTTTTAAACTATTCCTTTATCTTTAAAGAGTATATGGAATCATTAAGCCTCATTTATCAAATATCTAGTTGATTTAACCTCTTTAATCTTGGAATAAGTCCAAATCATTTCACCTTTTACTTAGGAAAATATTTCCAAACATTTATTTAAATCTTAACAAAGATTTCTTATTTTCAAATCATAACTTTTAAATAGGTCAAAAATGATGTTATTTAAGACATCATTTACTGTAAACCCAAATCAATTAGTATTGAGTCGAAAAGGATCCATAGAGATTAGACTAGTTATACTCAATACCAATTTCCATATTCAACTTGTACCATTCGTCGAATAATAGTGAAATCGCCTTTTAAATTCACACGGATAGTACGAGTTCCCTCCTTAGAATTTAATACAAAGTTTAACTAGGGTATTCTCTATACCACCAAAATCATACTTTTAAATCTTGTTTAACTTTCGAAAGACTCCAAATCTCTTTTCTTTTAACCTAAGAAAATACGGTCCGAATAGATCAAATTAACTATCCCCTCCGTCAGGCCAGTTCGGATAGCTAGAGCGAAACCCAAAACTGGTTATCCCAGCTCCGGTCTAGAGACTATTTCTCTGTCACCTATAAGGTGATAAAGTTATGTGATCAACTCTAAACTCTTGTATATGATCTTTTAAAGATGATTTTCACTTACTTAACACTATTCCAAATATTGTTTAAAACAATTTTCCTTTAACAAATTATTTTAAACTCCTTTAAAATAATTGTAAAACTTCCAAATCATCTTCAAAATACTTAATTATTCATTTGAAAAGCTTACTAAAAAGATTAGGGAAGGATAATTAAGTTAAATCCATGATTCGCAAAGGTTAACGGTCACAAAAACCGATGTGAATAGTGTTCTTAGAGCTTCTCGGCTCTAAATATATATTCCACCTCATATATGTCCAATTTTCTATTCAGAACTCTTTTAAAATATTTAATCATATTTATGGAAATTATTTTATATTTTTAAAGATTTAAAAATATTCATTTTGAAGAATTTACCCCTTTGATTTCCGAACTGCCAAAATGCGATGTTTTTGAAAACTTGATTTGGACATATTTCAAACTCTACTAAATGAAATCTTAATTATTTTTCCCTCTATTTGGAAATTATACCCACATGGGTCCAGAAAATTATTATTTCAAAGAATTTCAACTTATATTGCATGCTACACATTGATTAAACTTTTCAACTCGGAAAATGACGAACTATCACTATGCGACGAGCTCGATTTAGCTAAATTTTTCAAACTTCATTAAACTTTGTCGAAACTTGTTAAAATGTTTAAATACCATAATAAACCCTTTTAAATCATTTGAAACTAATTTTTACTACATTAAAAGCTCATTTTCCACTTTGTTCCATATTATAATATTATATTATTATAATATTCATTTTTCAACTTTTTTTATTCAAAACCATAAAGAGGCTTAATAGGCTCCATACACATATTAATATGGATTTTTTTTGTGAGTTAACTGTGGTTAATTAATTAACCATTTCGCTTTTGATGAATATTATTTTTCCCTCATTTGTTATATTTATCACAACCAAGTTATCAACCATATAATCAACCAATTTTCAAACATCCATATAAATCATGCACGATATTAAATGGCCATATTATCATACTAGAAATAATTATAGATGTTATTTAATAATTATGAATGTCGAGTACTCACTATCCGTTTCCACTCCGCCAACCTTTTTCCGAAGCTTCTTGAAATAAATCCAGCGGTACAATGGCAGCATTTTCTTCTCTTTTCTTTACCCCAGAGTCTTTGGATCTCCTCATCGCCTCCTTGAAAGCTCGGCCTTGACTTGGATAAGGGTGGTGCTCGGCCTTGATGGTTGCACTAGGGTGGGCCGTAGGTTTTAGAAGGGAAGTGGGGGAACTTGGTCTTGCTTTGAACTTGAAATGATGTGGTATTATATATGTATATTTTTATTTCTCTTTGCTATATTTTTCTTCATTATCTTTCTAAGGAAAACCAGTCAAAAGAGTAGTTTGGAAGAAGAAGAAGATGGTGTGAAGAAATGAGAAAATGGAGGGTGGTATTTATAGGAATAATAAGTAAACAAATATCTAAATATGAAATTACCAAACTATCCCTAACCCACACCCCTCGCACATGCACGGTCACTCCCTCCTTGTCCCCCTCTCCATGTGGTTGAGTGAGATGGTGTGTAATGAGGTGATGGTTGATTGTTAGTTTGCTTTTAGGATGCTTAAGTATAAAGAAAAGTGTAAAATATCATGGTATTTTTTGATATTGGTAAATATAAGTGTGCATATGTATTTTATATGTTTATATGCGTATGAGTGTGTGTGTGTATATGTTAGTGCATATATTTTCATGTTATATATGTGCACAAGACATATAAACATCGTTGTGATCACTTTGAACAACTTTCGTTTGTTAAAACGTTGAAAATCTAGAAGCCGATTCCCGGTCACATTTTCACTTATTAATTATATTACATATAAATGTAAATAAAACTTGAAAATAAATTTCTTATCATTAGTAATTAATTAATCAATATTAAACAAACATTTACAAAAAGTGCTGTAGTATCGACAAAACGTTATGAATTTTCTTATATTTTTGAAACTAGTACATATCTTATAAAACTATTATAAATGATTTGTCATCAATATATAACTTATTAAAATGAATTATTATCATTTTAAAACAATTATTTGACTATTTAAACTTAATCTAATATTCTAGAAAATATATAAAAGTGATGATATCCCTGATGATTTCATAAAGGCATTTTATTTCTAAAAGTAAAATAAATAATTTTATTACATATTCTTGCTTAAACGGAGAAATAAGTGTATGTAAAAAAAATCATGCACGACTTTTGATGGTTAAAATGTTGTTTATCGATAAAACGATTTTCGATCATATTATAGATATTTTTCCAAAGTATATATGTTTGTAAACATTTTCCCCAAAACATGATCACCATTATTACTTATCACATAAAACATGATGATTTATGTTTAATAAACCTATATTCGAATATTTAAAATTAATTAAATATACCAAATCAAAGTGATAAAATTATCCGTCGTTACATTCTTTCCCACTTAAAAGAATTTCATCCTCAAAATTTAACCACAACCCCGAACCCAAAATAGTTTACCTAAAATATTAATTTTAAACTCAATTCCGTGTGATATACCCAGATTATTTGTAATATCTGATTTGATTTTCTATTCGAATCCACAACTTTACTTCTGAACTAGTATCGATCCCTCGATCCTCTAGTGTGGACTCGATCAGGATTCTTGATCTAAAACCTTAATTTTCCTTACATAGCTCTCAACTATGATAGAAAATGCAAGTATCCGACTACAAACCCTGATCATTGTTTTCCATCGAGCATCAAGTGATAAAACCTTTTTCGAACCAATATAAACAGCCAAAGTTTCGTACTCGAATCTTAGATCAGAATCATGCGATGAAATGATCTACGTATCTCATACGTACTTATTAACCTTCCCAAATATTTTATGAGAACATTTTATAAAACTTTTATTCAAACATTTTAACAAAGATGCTTCTTTGTATATAATTACTTTAATAATAAATTTATTACCAAAAATTTCTATCTTCTTTCCAAAGAAACCATTTCAATTTCAACACTTAATAAATACCTCTATATACTTAAATCCATAAAAATCTTCTAGAAAAGCTTCATATTTTCCAAAATACACTTTATTAGGTTAAAACGAATGTTACGTACAACATCGTTACAACAACTCAAAAACACTAGTATAGGGATTTGATTAATTGTACTTAATATTAATTTTCGATGATGAACCTAAACTATTTATTAGTTAACAAAGAAGCCGGTCAAGTTGGGGTATCGTTAACTCTCGGATCTTGAATGGATGACATTCTTAACTTAAAAATAGATATAAGTTACCCATCTCGAATCTTAACATCAAATATTGGATATATATATATATATAAATCTCGTTTACCATATAAAATATCTCCTTTCAGAAATCACTTACTATAACAGCAATGTTATAGTCTATGTCTTCCTTGCTTTCCCATAAACATTTATTTTTGACCATTATGTCAACTCCATGTCTTCTTTCACTTAAGCGCTTTTTAAATCACTTTAAAAAATATAGTTTAAATCTCATTTTAAATATCACTTTCTAATCATTTCTCTTAAAAGATATTTTAACTATATAAATATAAACTTTCCATTTATGAAATATCATTCAAAAATCTAATCCTTTATAAAACCTCCTTTATAACCCTTATTACTTTATTTTAAAAAAAATGTGATTTTACAAATCTTTATTTTATATTAGATGACTATTCTTCAATCCCTTTAAACTTTGCAAAAGTTTTCCAAAATACCAGGATTTAAAATTTCAAAATCCCTTTTTATAAAACATATCTTCCCAATCCATCTTTTACAAAATCATTTTATTTTTATAAAACTAACTTTTATACAACATGCTTATTTATTATCTTATATAAATTCATTTACCTCAACCCAATATTATTGTCAAACACTTTATAGTTAAATCGTGAAACTTAATTCACAAGGTGTTCGTTTAACCAATAAATCAACAAATGATAATAGCTAAATGTTGTTACTTCCTTAACCACAAACTAACACATATAAACATCTATATCTTTTTGAAAGATATTCGTTTATGTACAAAATATAGTCCTTTCAAAAACAGTGTGTCGGTTTGCCTTGTTAAGTATTTAGGAATCCCTATTGAATACATGTGGCGACCATGCATCGACAAGAACTCATAAACCAACCAACAGACCAATCAACACAAAACACTTTATTAGTCATTAATAAATATGCACTCATATATATAATACACTCAAACTCATTCTAGGGTGTCTCTTGCCCTATCTCTAATGATTTACTCATCCTAGGGCATTACTAACCCTATCTCTTATGAGTCTTACCCTACCAGGTTCAGGTGTTCGCTCGACCTAAGCACTGATACCAAATGTGACAACCCACATTTTCGACTCTTGAAAATCGACAATAATACATCCTCGGTATTCACGTGCCGCAAATTCAAGTGCCTAAAAGGTAGATTGATCAAGGGTAAAATGAAAATAACACAGAATAGAGAAGAAAACAAAATCTCACACGAATGGAATAATAGTATATTATTAACCACAAAATCTTTTACAGTGGAATATTTTGAATACAATACCAGAGTCTAACCTAGATTCAATATGGATAGTTATAAATCATTTGTCCTTACAAATGCTGAAAAACAACAAAACAAATGTAGTGGAAAAATAGAATACGTCCATACGTTGAGGAAGATCTCCAGCTTTCCTCTAGAAATTCCAAGCATCTTTGACTAAACTTGAAACTACTCGGATCTGACCCGAGGATTAAAAATACCCAGATCGAACTTAATAAACCAGCGTAAGAAAACTCGAATTACAAATGTATATGACAGTGACATAGACCAGATTGATGCCAATCAAAACCTTTGAAAAGAAAAGTTTCTTGTAAGATCACGTCGCACATTAACAAGGATGGGTTTTTACCTTACCATAACCAAAATACTCTATACCAATTTTTTTTTGATGTTATCATTAATGACATTGGTTTGAAAACACTTTTCAAATAAATATATAAAGAAGGTACCAATACCCGGACAATATCAAATGATGTGTATGATATCAAAGAGGTAGTTGAAATGTTTGCAAAGCATTACGGCTATTTTGGGAATACAACCAAAACCGTAAAACTCGTGGTTGAATTGGATTTCCAACATGATAGGGAACTAGTAGCCATTTTCTTCGATGCGAAATCCACGCATAACAATCCTAGTGTGAGTCAGGAGTATAAGGATCTTAAGACTAAATTAACACTAGAGGGGGTGAATAGTGTTTAGTGGATTATATGAATAGTTTTCAAATTCTTTAAGATTCTTCTTCGAATAATGTAATTAACAATCACAAGATCAAAGTGCAGATAAAATTAAATGCAATAAAAGTAAAAAAGAAAGAACACACGAGGATTTTATACTGGTTCGGAGTTACCCTACATCTAGTCCCGCATAATTCCTTGTACAGATTTCTTTTCAACTAGAAAATGCAAATACAATCTCAATTTCAAGGCTACGAGACACACCCTCCAGAATCTCGACCTCTAGGTAGAGTCACTTGATTTTCGAGCTACAAGCACACCCACTAGATTTATGGGCTACTAAGCACACCCAATTGATTTATGAGCTACAATCATACCCACAAGTATTGTAGTATGATTTGATAGAGTTTTGCAGACTCGGATCTTTAATCTTGATAACAATTGATCCTATAACTCTTGAATAACACTTTGATCTTGATTTGAGTGAGAGAGATGAGAGAAATCAGAGAGTAGATGAAGGAGAACCAAACTAGTAATGATTAAATTTGATTCTGGTTGAATTTCAGCAGAGTTTGGGTAGAAATTGATTAGAAATCAACAGAGTGAAAATAGGAGAGAAGAATAAGAAAGTAGACGTCAAAAATTCGTTTGGAAGTCTGGTATATATAGGGAAACAACAGTCAGGTCCATTCGCGAAGAGATACGACGAAAAGAAATTTCCGTACAAATTTGAATATTGGAAAGTACGGCCATGTAACATACCCCATTTGGCAGCCCAAAAGAAACCGCAATAGATGCTGCACTCATCTATGGTTATTATTTTTTGATGACCGAATGCGGTAATCTTAGATACATTGATATACAAAAAACACATGGATATGAAAATTTTGAGCTCAATTTTAAAACAAATTTCTCATTCCATTTCAAATCACATTACAGATTCATTACATAATCCTAATTCGTAACCCACGTTCAGAGAAATATAATTATTACAAAATACGCCAAGAGTGACATATGAAGATGCCCCTTGGTTGATCAGAATCTAAATATAGGCACCAAGTAATTTTTCCATTATATCCAATTACACAGCGGAATCAAATAGAAAGAACTCCTAACAGCTTGCCTCATTCACGTCTCCAGAAGCTTATTCATTTAAAGGAGAACCTAAAAACCTTAACTCTAAAACTACTAAAAATCAATTGAGCACCCGAGAGTTTAAGGGGAAAACATAAACTTCGAGTCACACAAAAAGTCTAGTGTGAATAATAACCCACCATCTCGAACCATATAGATATATAGTGAGACCACGCCCTTCGCGGAACTGGTTTTCCCCTCACTGGAATCTTAACCCAATGTATAATAACCATATAATGTGCCCCCGCATCCATAATGGTTAAGACATAACATAATAAAATGTATCATGATATGCAAATATGCAATATGCTCTGGATTTTCCTTCCCCATTCACTTGACTATCTGTCTCAAGTTGTAGTTTCTAGGGTCACTATTAACCTATTAGTTTTTATGGGCCAACTAATAACATGTTCAAAGCTTACGGACTATCTGTTCGGTTTCATAGTTTTTATGGGATCACTAAGAACCTATTGGTGTCTACCAATAACATCATCCAATCATAGTTTTAATGGGGTCACTATGAACCTATTGGATTCTCCAATAACTTCTCTCATGTCATAGTTTTCATGGGCTGACTATGAACCTATTGATCTCTTTCAACAATCTGTTCCGGACATAGTTTTCATAGGATCACTAAGAACCTATTGGCCCCTGCCAATAACAATTTCCATAACATAGTTTTTATGGGCTTACTAAGAACCTGTCTAAACCAATAATCTTTTGATTAGCATTGGGCATCCTATATTATGGTCCGTCTGACCTCCTAAATGCAATTCTGCTCGCACGAGAATTAATTCAATGTACATTCACTAATGGGTCAACCTAGCCTGTTATTCAGCCCATAACATCCCAAAATGCAGTTATGGGTTAATAATGAAGTGAATATGATTACATAAGCATAGATGATAACTGATCATATAACACAACAATATAAACATCCATGGCTTAATTCCTAGAAATCATTTTCTAATGAAATATGGTTAATACCCTTAAACTACTATCTTTAGCAAGGAAAGCTTTCTCTAAAATTTCAAAGTTAAATGTCATTTCAAAACTCTTTTATACCGTCATGTATTTACTTTAAAAATGAGATTGGGTTCTCTTTTTGAAAACTAAAGCTTTCGACTATATCCTTCGAATCATTGTGATTTCATGAGTTATCCTCCATCACTCTCCCTTTTGACATCATAGAGCTACCAAGCCCTTCGTCACCCTCCCTTTCGACATCATAGAGCAACCAAACCCTCCATTCCCTTCCATTTAACTAATGGGTTCGAAACAAGTGGCTATGCCCCTTTTGCCACTCTAATCTAGTGGTAGGACCTTTCGAAATCATTTCTTAAGCAATGGGAAGGCCCTTCTCCTACTTCAGTAAAACCATACGGAAGGACCCTGACGACACCATTGATTTGGTGTGACACAACCCTTCCACCTCTATAGTTAAACATGTATGCAGGCAGACCCTTTTGACACTATCAACTAGTGCGAAAGGTACCTTTCGTAATGGTTGGACTTACTCAAGTATAAAGGTCCGGAAGGTATGCTGTCGACACCAGTGATTGGTGTAGCACAACCCTTCCATCTTCATTGATTAGCATACTTGCGGAGCATATAAGAGCGGAAGGAAACCCTTTGACACTATCTACTAGTGCGGAAGGACCCTTCCACCTTCATTCTAGTATATGTTAACTATAGCAACTCCCCAATCTCTAGTGTTTAAAGAAAAGCGGCATTGTATGCTTACGAAGGTATCAATGATTTCGAAGGCAAGTGGCGTTGCTGTAATTATTATAAGAACTTATTTTTAACCAAGTAAAGCGATTTCTTTTTACCAAACCCCTTACGCGGTAAATTTTCGAATGGATAACAAAACCTTTTTAAAATTCTTTTCAGAATTTGCTGCCGCCTGTAATCCCCAATGTTCCAATATTTAATTAAAATTATTAACAAACTCCTTATGTTTACTTAATCATTAAATACTAATCTTTCTAATTGAATCCAAAACTTACCTAAATCTCCTTAGAACAATCTCATAAATTCACATAAATTTCAAAATGATAATATCTTTATCATATAAAATTTTTAGACTGAAAATAAATAATTAATTCTTTAAATTAATTAAAACCCGAAATATCCATTTCTTTCACACAAAAATTCATAATACATTATCCATAGCTTGGAATATTATGAAAATTTAAACCCATCTTCAAAATAATGTTTTACATAATATATTCTAAATCATGGCATTTGGAAATCCTTTCGCACGATTTTATCCTTAAAAGCAAACTACATTATTCCACAAAATCCTTGTTTAACTAAAATAAGGCATTAAATCAAAACATATCATCATTCATCCAATCATACGGTTTTAAACCTCAAACTCGAATTTAAACATTCAAGATGATTTATAGGAGATGGTTTATATCATTATTCACCTTGTTTGGATAAGGAACTTGAGATTTGTTCTACACTTTAATCTTCCTAGCTTGAATCTTAGCCTCTAATTGATTTTTTTTGAGCTCCTCTTCTTCTTGGGTTATGGTCGGCCTTGTTTTTCTTTTGTTTATGTTTTTGTTTTATAAGAATGTAAATGAGAATGTGGTAAGGGACTTTAGGGGTTATGGGGTTCGGCAATTCCCATATTTCCCTTGCCTTATTCTGTTAAGTATTTAACTTATAAACCATTCTTATAGCTTTATTTAGTTAAGGCACGACCTTAATCGGTTTTCAAATCTCAATTCCCTTATCACTCTAGTATCTACATTATTCCATTTAATTTATCTAATTAAATCTCCTGAATAATGCTATTTAAAATTAGGTGTGTTACAGGCTCCCCTCCTTAAATAATTTCGTCCTCGAAATTCAGCAAGGACTATATACTAAGCCTAACAATCATCTTAACATCTATTAACTACCATACAAGCCTACCTGACAAGAAAACCATTTATATATATATATAACAAATATAGAACATACCCCTATAATAGATCAGGATAAGTATCCATAATCCTGTCTTCTATCTCCTAAGTATAGTCCTTCTCGTTGTCGCTCCACCGAACTTTCACCAACTTGACTGCCCTATTTCTTAACCTCTTCTCATCTCTTGTTACAACTCAAAATGGTTGCCTAACAAAAGTCAGATCCGGTTTTACTATTAAGACTTCCAATGTAGTCGGAGGGATAGTAGTCTCTGGATCATGAGCATGCTTACAAAGATGGGTCACATGAAACACATCATGGACACCTGGCAAACTACTCAGCAACTTTACTCTGTATGTGAGCTTCCCGATCCTCTCTATAACTAGGAACGGTCCAACATATCTAGTTTCCCTGACTTTCTAAATTATAACACACCCTTCATCGGTGATACTTAAATGAAAACCCTATCTCCAACTAAGAACTCTAGATCCTTACGCCTTTTATTTGCATAACTCTTTTGTCTAGACTAAGCTTCATTCATCCTACCTCGGATCAACTCAATCTTTTATGTTGTCTCTCTTACTAGATCTGGACCTAAGACTAATCTGTCTTCGGTTACCAACCAACATGTTAGTGACTTGCATGGCCTTCCATACTAAGATTCGGAAGGCGCCATTCTATACTAGTCTGGTAAGTGTTATTATAGGAAAACTAAGTGTATGTGATCTTACCATGATCCACCAAAATCTAGCACACAAGCTCTCAACAAATCCTCGAGTACATTGTTGACCCTCTTTGTCTGCCCATCTGTCTGATGGTGATAAGCAGTACTCATCTTGGGCTTGGTACCTAACACATCCTGTAGACTCTTCCAGAACTCGATAGTAAACAAAGTATCTCTATCACTAACTATATTACTAGAAATCCCATGTAGTCTAACTATGTTCTTCATAAACAATTTAACCAAAACAGGTGCCGTCCTGGTTGACTTAACTGGAATGAAATAGGCACTCTTGGTCAACCTGTCCACTATGACCCATATACTTTCATTTCCTCGATTCGATCTTGGCAACACGTCTATAAAATCCATGGATATCGAATCTCATTTCCGAACTGGTATCTCCAAAGGTTGAAGCAACCCACTCAGCTTCTGATGTTCGACCTTTACTTGTTGACAGTTCACACACTGCTTTACCCACAAGCCAACATCCCTCTTCATACTTTCCTAGTAGAAACTCCTTTTCATATCCTTATATATCTTGGTCCCCCAGGATGAACCGTAAATTTTGATCAATGACATTCTCTAAGGACCTCCTTCCTTAGGGTTCTACATTCAGGACACACAACCGTCCCTTCTTTCTCAATCGTCCTCTCTGGTCAAGACTAAAGTCCTTTAGATCATCAATCTTCGATTCAACCTCAAGTCTTCTAATCTTCTCGGCCAACCATGGATCCTCTTTCTACTTAGAAGCGATCCTTTCGATCAGAACTGGTCGGACTTCCAAGCAGGATAACATAGTAGTGCTCTGACTAGAACTAGAAATTGATCTTAACTGCAAACTGCAAGTAGTCAAAGCCACTAGGTCCTTCCACTCTACTAACATAGTTAACACTACATTCTAATGTTTTCTACTAAGAGCATCCCCTACTTTATTTCCTTTCCCAGGCGTATACTCTATACCAAAATCATATGCTACTAAAAACTCTAGCCACCTTTGTTGTCTCATATTTAACTCCTTCTGAGAGAATAAGTACCTTAAGGACTTATGATCTATATATAATACAAATCTCTCCCTTAAGAGATAATGTATCCATACTTTCAATGCAAAGATCACCACTGCCAACTCTAGATCATGAGTAGGATATCTCACATCATGTGGTCTAAGCTGTCGTAAAGCATAGGCGATAACTTTACCTTTCTACATCAGTACAACTCCCAATCCAGTTCCACATGCATCTATATACACCGCTATTCCCTGATTTCCATCTAGAACTACTAACACAGCCGTGTTTGTCAATAAGTGCTTTAACTTAAGGAATGCTTCCTCACATTTGTCAAACCATATAAACTTCATATATCCTTCCTGGTCAGCTTAGTCAAAGGCGCTGCTATCCGCGAGAAATCCTTAATTAAACCTCTGGTAGTAACCAGCAAGCCCAAGAAAACTTCTGGTCTCAATCACCGTCTCTGGTCTCTTCCAATTGTTAACAGCTTCGATCTTATCCAGATCTGCTGACAAACCCTTCTCTAAAACCACGTGACTAAGAAACTTAACTTCTTTCTTCCAGAAATGACACTTTGAAAACCTCACTTTCAGTTGATGCTGCCTTAGCGTCTCAAGCACGACTCTAAGATAAACTCATGTTCTCTTTTATCCTTAGAGTATATTAAGATGTCATCTATGAATACCAATATGAACCTATCCAAGTGCTCCTAGAAAATTCGGTTCATCAAATCCACGAAGAAAGCTGGGGTATTCGTTAACCCGAATGACATCATTAACCACTCATACGAACCATATCTAGTCCGAAATGTCGTCAACGGAATACATGATAACTGATCAAATAACACAGCAATATAAACATCCATGATAACCTATCCCATATATTGTAAATTTTCTATTGGATAACAAAACCTTTTACAAATCTTTTCAGAATTTGTTGCCGCCTATAATCCCCAATGATCCAATATTTAATTAAACTTATTAACTAACCCCATGTATTTACTTAATCATTAAATACTAATCTTTCTAATTGAATCCAAAATCATCTAAATATCTTGAGAACAATCTCAGAAATTCACATAAATTCCAAAATGATAATATCTTTATCATATAAAATTTTCAGCCCAAAAATAATTGTTTAATTCCTTAAATTAATTAAAACCCAAAATTTCCATTTCTTTCACTCAAAAATTCATAATAAATTATCCATAGCTTGGAATATTATGAAAATTTAAACCCATCTTAAATAATGTTTTACATAACATATTAAAAAATCATGGCATTTGAAAATCATTTTGCACGATTTTACCCATAAAACCAAACTACATTATTCAACAAAATCCTTGTTTAAACTAAAACATGGCATTTAAATCAAAACAATTCATATTTATCCAGTCATGCGGTTCTAAACCTCAAACTCGAATTTAAACATTTAAGATGATTTATATGAGATGGTTTATATCATTATTCACCTTGTTTGGATAAGGAACTCGAGATTTGTTCTATACTTTAATCTTCCTAGCTTGAATCTTAGCCTCTAATTGATTTTTTTTCTTGCTCCTCTTCTCCTAGGGTTATGGCTAGCCTTGTTTTTCTTTTGTTTATTTTTTTGTTTTGTAAGATGTAAATGAGAATGAGAATGTGGTAAGGGTTTTAGGGGTTATGGGTTTTGACTATTCCCATATTGCCCTTGCCTTATTTTCTTACGTATTTAACTTATAAACCTTTCTTATAGATTCATTTAGTTAAGGCACGACCTTAATCAGTTTCCAAGTCTCAATTCCCTTACCACTCTAGTCTCTACATTATTCCATTTAATTTATCTAGTTAAATCTCCTGAATAATGCTATTTAAAATTAGGGGTGTTAAAGGGCACAATGTCGACATACATGGATAGGATATGTCGACATATCCCTTTGTATTTTGAAAAACACTTTAAAATATTGTTTTGAAAATCCATTGCTTTGTAAAATAATTTGATACTTTGTAAAATCATTTAAATATAGTTTATACATATTTTAATCAAAATATAACTTAATAAAACTTTATAAAATAATTTTGAAAGATTTAATAAGAGTATTCAATAGTATATATAAAAATTAATATAATTTTAACTTATTAAAGCATAAACAAAAATTCATTGTATATATAAACTTAAAAACACTAAAATAATATCTTTATAAGTATATAAGATTAAAAATCATTTTAGAAAATATTTTGAAAAGATTATTTTAAAATCATAATATTTGAAAAACAATTTAAAACAAAATTAGAGAAGGCGAGAGAGATCAGGAAAGTGCGATCAAGGTTTTAACATAAATTCTATGACTCTATAACTTATCTAAATATCTTCAAATCTTGAACTCTTTAATACTCATAAGTCTTTAATTATCTTCATCTTGAATCTACTCTTGATACCGTACTGTATTCTTAATTAACACCTGTTTAATATCATGCACTATATATTATATATATCTTGAAAAAACATCAATATCTATATTTTTTATAATGTCCTATAGTTGTTATCATTAAAACCAATACCTAAGGTACTAACAATCTTCCCCTTTTTTATGATGACAACTCTGTATATAAAATATAATATAAATTCCTGGGTTGAAAGATTCCCCTTAATCTATGCCTAGATTTTATATATTTTCCCGCTTTATCATTTACAAAAAATTAACTAAGTATAGCTCCCCCTAACTAAGATACTATAGTAATAATGATAAGAATGATATATAAGAAATGATGAGTGATAACACAAATCATTATTAGTAACCATACCAAACTATATATTCATGCAATATCACAATACAAAGTAATCACAATCCAGTCAAATCTTAAACTATACATATAAGTTCAAAGTAAACTTGTCAAATCAAATCAAATATACATACCATACATTCTAAGAAATCAAAGCAAATCAAATATTATCTAACGTGAATTTCTAATGATTGGAGATTTGTGAATGAGACAATGAGGATAATGAAGGCAAAAGTTTCCTTTTTGTCTAACGATATTTCCATCTCGATTGAAACATACTTCTTCGATGCATCGGTCTTCATCATCTTCCTCCATGTGTTATTCCTCTTCTTCTTCTTCTTCCTCATCATTACTGCCTTGAATGGGGTTACAAATAGCTAAATTTGCATAATCATCTTCAATAACTATTGGATTCGTAGGATTATCCAATAGATATTTTTTGCAAATTGCGAAGAATTCTGCTTTGCTTCTCTTGTTCTTTGGTCATACAAAGTTGCACCACTTGAATTTCAGTAAGCATTTGTAGAATATTCTTCATTTCACCCTCCATTTTAGTTATCTTGGCCATAGTAGTATTTTAGAAGGGGCCTTGGGTAGAAGAAGGGAAGGAAAACGATGAATTCTCTTCTCTAGAATGTTTGTGATTAGAGAAGCCAAGGTTTATTTGTTTCAGAAGTTTAAAAAAGAGAGAATACAAAAAAATGAAGAAGAATTCAAATTTTGGTTTTATATAACCACCAATTTGAATTTCAAAGGGAAATATAAAAAATAGAAATTACCGTTATATGTTGACATGGGGGTTAGGGTATGTCGACATACATAGTATTATTTTGATTATTTTGTTTTTCTTTATATTTTGTAATTTTTACTTCATTATTTTTATATTTCAGACAGAGAACAAATTCCTAACTCTCTTTTTAGCTTATTAAAAGATGTTTAATTTAATGGGTTTGTTAATATATTAGTTATTTGATTTTTAGTGTTTATAAATTCAAGTGATAGCATTTCTTTGTATACATTATCTCTTAGAAAATGGTGTCTTATATCAATATGTTTAGTTTTAGCATGATGAGTTGGATTTTTAGATAGATTGATCGCACTTGTATTATCACAGTATATTGGTGATTTAGTAAAATTTAAACCAATTTTTTTAATGTTTGTTGCATCTAGATAACCTGTGAACATGGTAATGCTGTTAAAATATATTCTGCTTCTATCGTAGACAGAGATATAGAGTTTTGCTTCTTACTAAACTAGGAAATCAAAGAGTGTCCCAAAAAGTGACAAGTTCTGCCTATACTTTTTTCGGTCTGATTTGTAACCAGCATAGTCAGCGCCACTATATGAAATTAATTCAAAGAAGTCTTCTTTAGGTAAAAGAGTCCATAGTCTAATGTGTTGTTTACATATCTCAAAATTCTTTTTACGGATTTTTAATGGGCTTCTTTAGGTTGAGATTGATATCTTGCACAAAGACGAACACTATGCATTATATCAGGTCTACTAGCAGTTATATAAAGTAGTGATCCAATCATTCCTCTATATAATTTTTGATCTACATCTTTTGAATTTTCTTCTTTATTTAATTTTTCATTAATTGCCATGGGAGTTGGTATACCATTGGTATTTAACATACCAAATTTCTTAACTAAATTTTTAGCATATTTTTCTTGACTAATAAAAATTCCATTACTTAGTTGTTTTATTTGTAATCCTAGAAAATAATTTAGTTCTCCCATATGACTTATTTCAAATTCCTTAGTCATTATTTCTGAGAATTCTTTATTTAGTTTACATTGGTAGATGCAAAAATGATATCATCTACATATATTTGTATTATCTGAATATCATTTTTATCTCTATTAATAAAAAAATGCACTATCTACTTTGCCTATTGCAAAATTTGATTGTAATAGATATGATTTAAGTCCGTCATACCTAGCTCTTGGAGCCTATTTCAGACCATACAAAGCCTTCTTTAATTTGAAAACATGATTAAGTAGTTTTGTGTCTTCAAAAAGTGGGGGTTGTTCTACATATATATCTTTTTTAATAAAACCATTTAAAGATGCACTTTTAATATTCATTTGATATAATTTAAAATTATTATGATTAGCAAAAGCAAGTAAAATTCATATTGCTTCTAATCTTGCTACGGATGCAAAGGTTTCATCAAATCTATTCCTTCTTCTTGACAATAACCTTGTGCAACTAATCGAGTTTTATTCTCACAACATATCCTTATTCATTTATTTTGTTTCTATATTCCCATTTAGTTTCAATTATGGATTTATACTTATGTCTTAAGACTAACTCCCATACATGATTTCTTGTAAATTGATTCAATTCCTCTTGCATAGCAAGGATCCATGAATCATCAGTTGATGCTTCCTTTAGATTTTTAGGTTCAAGAGTTGAAATAAAAGCAATGTTACTCATTTTATTTTGTTGATTTCTAGTTTTAATAATAGATTCAATATTTTCAAGTATATTTTCTATAGGATGATCTTTCAAGTATCTTGTTTGTTATTGGCATTTTGACCCGATAATATTGAACTGATTGCAGAAGTTAGATTCGACTCCTATCAAGCCCGATGAGTCCAGATGGTGGTTGTGGGGCCTAGAAGTCAAGTACAGATGATAACATGAAGTCGAGGTTGAATGGAATTGATAGATATGAAAGGAAGAATATTCGAAGTATGAAATATGATTCAACATATAGAAGGGATCGGCATAAATTAACTTCCATCATAGGGATCGGTATGTTTCAGGGAGTAAGAGCATTTCAATCGAAAATAATTAATATCCCAAAATCCACAAGTCCAATGTATATGAAATTTTGTGAGCAAGATATGAGGACCCTAGGGAGCCTACCCTAGGGATCGCACCTCAAGAAGATGAAGTTGGAAGGATCGGCACTCTTTCCTTGGTAGGGATCGGTAGGAATCAGCAAGCAATCCATGTTGAAGCAAAGATCAAGCAATAACTAAAGTTCTACAGATCCAATTGGCATGAAATTTGGAGGCTAAGCATATTTTAGCATGAGGAAGCTACCATAGGGATCGTGTTACCACCAAATTTCCTTTCGACCATGTCGAAACCCTGTTGAATTGAAAGCAAAGAAGAACAAGATAAAGAAGCACCAGCAAGCCCTTCTGAAGGAGTCAAAGGGATGCTACAGTCAAATTCCAGAAGTATCACACCCTTTCGAAGGGGTCGAGAGCACCCTTTCGCCTTAGTGACCACCTTTCAAAGAAAGTGCTTCCGCATGCACGAAGACCTTTCGAACGAGTTAAAGGAACACCTTTCGAAGATAATGCATAACAACCTTTTGTATGCATGCCAAGCCTTTCGAGTCCAAAGGTTCCGCCTTCACTCAAATTACTCAGAAGCACATCTCGGTCGAAACCACCCTTTTGGAAGCAAATTCAAACCTTTCGAACCGGTCGAAGCCTATGATATCCAGGGAAGGTTCTGCATCAAGTCGCAAGCGTATGTTTGGAAGCTACAAACAACATCAAAGCCAACACCATTTCAACACCTTCGAAGCCCCTGGAAACAACCCATCGGCATAGTCGAAAGCTCTTACAAAGAAATATAAAGAAGAGAAGGCGCAACCACCCCTTTCGATGAAGACGGAGGCATTCGAGCCCATTCGAAAGCATTGCAAAGGGGAGCGCAAGTATCAAAGGAGTCGAAAGGCATCTGAAGCCACTTTTCGACCAGTCGAAAGCACTAGGTCGAAAGGTGCCAATCTGCGTCTATAAATAAGACCCAAGGGGTCTGGCTTTGAGGATCCAAACTCATTCATTCTACACTTGTATTTTCTTAATCCAGAAAGTGGTAAACCCTAATTTGTAAATCGAATTAGGGAAAATTGTTCAATAAAGGCTCTGTTGAGTTATGAAAGGGAAGTCTTCTACTTAGTTTTTTGAAAGCTTTTATTAGTTCTAACTCTGTTTTCCAGGTATCGACCCTATCGAAAGGCATTTCCGACTAGGTCGAAATCCCAGCAACTCCAAGTAATCTCAATCATTAATTCTAGGACATCATTTACCAATCTTCTGCCTCTTTGTGAATCAAAACCTAAGACCTAACTAATTTCACCTTAGATCCCAGACTTAAACTCAAGTTGTTAAGAACCCAGCTTCCGACAAGGTCGAAACCCGCCTAACTAAATTTTCCCTTTAACACTTAGAGTTATACCATAGGGTTCAGCGACCGCTTCGAAAGGATTGTTTCGAAGGGATAATCAATTTATTCCGTTCAGTACAAAAGTCCTAAAAGAAGAGGATTTAAGCCTTTCAACCAAGTCAAAAGGTCGATAAAAAGGAAATTACATAGCATGATCTAAATCAAAAGGTGATCTAAGGAAGGCATTCACATCCTAGCCTACTCCAACAAATCAAGAGAGACCAAAAAGGACTAACGTTTCCTACTAAATCAATTTTGGGTTGTTGATAAGTTTTCTTGTTAATATTTTGGCGCTAGAAGGAGAGCTTGAGACTCCGACTCTGTTAAACATCCAACACCACCTGTCTCTAACCCAATCTTACTTCAAGCTTAAATACTTAAGACCTTGTTTCATCATGGCTGGCAGAATAAAAAGATCTAAGCAAGGATCCTTGGAACCATACTTAATAGGATTCTCCCCAAGGACAACTCAAGATCCCAAACTATGTGAAGAGCAAATGCTAAGGTTGAAAGCTTTACGGATTATAAAGGAGAAAAGAGCATAATCATACGATCCAGAAAAGTGGAGCATAAATCCTTTCCATATTCGCCCTACCCCTATCTTTGCCTTAGGAAAGATAAATGGAAATGACAACTGATTTGATCAAATGAGGAAAAAGATCCAACACTATTCCAAAGGCACAATCTTCGAAGAGGGGATAATGGTAGATTACAATGCCTTCGCTCACAAATGGCAACAAGCTACAACTGGAACACTTCCAACACATGAATTCCAAAGAGTGTTAAAAAGAAAAACAACTAATGAGGGTGAAGCTATAAGGCCAAGCAACAAAAGATATATAAGCCATTCTCAAGAAACAAGCTTCAAGTCAAGACTTCCAAAAGAATGCAATCTGACAGCATCTATTGAGGATGTCTACTTGCTAACAAAGGATGAACTCAATTATTGGCCATCACAGAAAAAGAAACCAAAATATGAAAGGAATTTGTGGGAATCCTACTACCATTTTCATACGATGATTGGACATAAGACTAACCACTATAGAGCCTTGGAAGGGATGATAATTAGCTTTTTCTATCATGGCAAAATCAATAAATTTGTAAAGAGATCATGAATGAGATCAATAAAGAGCTACTTTTCTAAAGAGAATCTACATGGTTGGGAGTGAAATGCTCCTTTTATTTGGACATTACCTTAAATGGTCCAAGCCTCTGTCCGCGTCGAGTTGGCCAGGGAAGAGCACCTCCGGGAGGGAGGAGTGTAAGCCTTTAACCGTGCCACGCTATGGCCAGGTTAAAACATCGACAAGCCCTTGGTTGTGCCTCTAGTCAGGTCAAGACACCTCCTGGAGGGAGGAGTGTAAGCCTTTATTCGCGCCACGCTATGGCCAGGTTAAAGCATCGACAAGCCCATGTCCATGCCATGCTATGGCCAGGGCAGGGCACTTCCTACAGGGAGGACTGTAAGCCTTTATCCCTGCTACGCTATGGCCAGGTTAAAGTATCGAAAAACCCTTGACCGCACCTCTGGTCAGGTCAAGGCGCCTCCTGGAGGACTTGATTCTTTAAGACAGAAATTTCCTCTTGAAGCTTAGAGGTTTCGGCAGAAGATTTGGACGCATGTTCTTGCAAAGATAACCAACTCTTGGAAATCTAAAAGAAAGGTACAACATAAATCAAAAATTTAAAGAAGATCGGTAACAATAAAGTTAAATGAGGAAAAACTTACCAAGAGTTGTTGTTCTATTAAAGAATGATAATGACCCTCCAAGTCAGGAACAGGAAGGCGGGTGCGTGGAGGAAAAAGATGAAGAGCTCAGAATAGACTAGACTACTCTTAAAAATTATTTGAGGATGAAGGAGATGGTGACCTAGAAGAAATGAGCTTTTGAGAAGGGGTCGTAATCTCCAAAGCCTACCGCATCTGCTTAATCGCACTAGGAGAGCACGAAATAATGATGCGGGAAAGTGGGTCAACCACGGTGGGAGTCTTTTTAGTTTGTTCATGAAGAACTTCAATGGATGGACTCCCCAAAGCTTTATCAATGATTAAAGACTCCTCCTCCTCTTGTCGTGGAGAATCAGGAACTTCAACTATTTTTGCTATCTTTAGAGGCGGCTCCACCATAGCCGATTTGACCAATATTCTCTTGACGGCCATCTTTGTTTTAGCTAGAGCCTGAGAAAAGGATGGCACATGAGAAGTCGAAGAGGGAGGACCAGGATCACTGATGAGTTTTTCCACTTGAGGAGCAGCTGAAGAGAATTCAAACAAACTATAAGTCAACGGAATAATTTGAAAAACAACACAGCAATAGATAACAAGTGCAGCGTTTATAACTTACAGAAGTGGTTAGGACAGATAGAAGATATAGGGGAGAAATTGGTCAGATCTCCTAGAGAAAGGAAGCGTTTGCTTCGGGATGTGTGTTGGATCAAAGGAGGTTGGCTAAGAATCCTTTGGTTGGTCGGCAGGAGAGAGTACTTCTGCAAGTTTGTGGGATTTAGCAGGGTCAATCGGTTCCCAATCCTGCTTGAAGCTGCAATTAGAGACTCAACTGTTCTCTTGTCCACCTCATTTAGTTCTTTAGCAGGAGAACCTAATAAAAAGCATGGATCAGCAAAGAAAAGTAGCTAGATGTAAGGAAAATAATGAAATCTGAGCTTACGGGGAGTAGAGAAAGTCCCGCTAACGTTTGGGAAGCATCTAATAAAGAAATAACTGATTCTCCCAGTCTCTAAACTTGTTCACTCCTTCATATATCAATTTCTTGGGAGGATTTGCCTGAAAGATTTGGTTGTTAAGGTTGTTAAGCTTAACCAACCGGACGAGATGATTCAGAACTTCAACATTCAAAGAGGGGATGTCAAACTCCAATGCCATCAACTCCAAAGATAAAAGATAAGTGTATACGTTGGGAGATAACTGAATCAGAGCAATTCCAAGATGAGCTAAGAAATCGGATGGGAAGTCTGGAAAAGGAAGGAATCAACCGTGCCAGATGTGGATTGTAGTGTAAGCGAAGAACCCTTCAGGAGGGTTGTTGATGGTGTCATTTTTGGTAGGAGGAATGGCTTCCACCCCTGAAATTCTGAAGTCATTAAGGACCACATCCACTTCATCTTGAGTGGATATCAAGGAGCGCTTGGAAGTAGCTTCAACCTTCTAAGGAGAATTCATGATTCTGCCAGGTGAAAATGTCTCAGTTAGAAATTATAGTTTGTTATGAAATTAACATTCTTTCAAGGATTACTAGAAACCTATCACAACAATTTGAACATCAAACAAAATATGAAACTTTAAATTCCTTAAAGAATGTTAAAGTTGAAAAATGTGATTTACTGAGCTTTCGACAAAGTCGAAAGGGAAATGGGAGTTAACACTTAACAAACATCATTCAACAATGTCGAAAGCCCAAGTATAAACATCTATTGAGCTTTCGATCGGGTCAAAAGAGAAGGTTGAAGCATATGTCCAACCGACACTTTTCAACAGTGTCGAAAGCTCAATATGAGATTTGTTATTAGAATGGAATAGTTAAAACCTCCATAAAATTTGAACAAAATGTACACTACCAATATTCGATAAATAAAAGAAAAGACCCTTTGACACCGTCAAAACCTGCAATCTTAGTTTTACCAGGGGAATATGAATGCTGTTGAAACCTCATTTACCAATAAAGTCAAAAGGTTTTAAGTTGAAGTCGTATTGTTAAAAGAATAAAAGGACTTGGAACGTTTCAACAATATTGGAGAAAGATGATTATATAAGGTTTCAACCCGTTAGTTACTGTAGGTTTCGTTAGAATCGAAATGAATGCATGGTTTCGAAAGCATACCAGCAACTAAATTTCAATTAACACAACAGGTTTCGACTAAGTCGATACATTTAACTTGATTTATGTCTTATACAAAGTATGCCTTCTCCAACCCAATTTATAAAATATACCTATCTCTAACTTAAACAAATTGAAAGTAAGTTTATACTAAAGGCTGTGAAACTTATGAAATAAAATTTATACTTTTAAAAATGTGAGCTACAATGCAATAACCAACCTCTTCGAAAGGTGTTAGGGTCGAAAGCACAAAATTGCTTTCGAAGAGGTTGGCTTCGTATGAAATAAGCAACCTTTAGATAAGGTCAACTAGATAAGGCACTAGTTTACCTTTTGACCGCATCAAAAGGGGCTAAAAAGGAAAAACAGGAAAATGTTAGGAAATCAATTCTATGGTTTCGATGATAACAACTATACAATGGAAATCGAATATGCATATATATATATATATATATATATCTATATTTACAGGTAATTGATAAAGTAACATCACCAAAGAGACAAGAACAAGACTCAAAAGAAGTATCAAGAGGCTACAAGTCGATAGAATCGGAAGAGGAATGATACAAACACAGGAAAAGCAACATGCACAAATCCAGACGTCTGAGTGCACTAGCCAGACGTCTGATTGATTCCTCTGGTTCACAAATCAGACAGAATCAAATGTCTGGTTAATATACTCAGACGTCTGAAAAGCAACCATATACAAAAAATATATGAGAGCCCGACGTCTGAAACATTTTCCAAACGTCTGATTTTAAACTCGGTTGTGTATATTCAAAGTACAACTGTCACAATTGAAAAGACACGTTCGCTCCTCTTCACTACAACTCTTCATCACCATTAGAAGCGATCTTAGAGCACTTACTAACAAATGCAACTGCACAAAGGATCTCTCTACCGCTATAAATAACATCAAGAATCCAAGAGAAGAAATTACCTAACTTACTTACGCTTTCTACTCTTATACTCTGATATACTCTTGATCTCTAGCAATCTATACTTGTACTCTACTCTTCCAAATATACAGTTCCTCATAGACAGCAATCTCTAGATATATATATTGGAAGCATTTGCACTACATAGTCAAAATCCGTGTAATAGAGAACACACATTGACAAAGAAACTCTGCTATTGTAAACCTGTTCCTCCGGGTGAAGTGAGGGTTATTCGGTGAAAGGAAATTCCGAAGAGGAGCTTCGGGACTGGACGTAGGACGGGAGGTCTGAACCAGTATAAAATCTCTAGTGTCATTATTCTTGTTTACATACTTTAATATTGTTACAATATAGTTTAAATTAGTCACATACTTGTCATTTGCATAATCGATCCACTATACTATAGACTTACATTTGGTATCAGAGCAAGGTTTGAATAAAGTACAGTAACACGTTTTTGAATCATTTTAATATGGCAAGTAATTTTCAAGAAGGACAATCCACAGCACGACCCCCACTTTTTAATGGCTCTAACTATGCATACTGTTCAACACGTATGAGAATTTTTATGGAAGCTAATGGTCTAGAAATTGGGTCAGGGACTCAAGATAAATATGAAGCACCTACTACTGCTAGGAACACATGGACCGATGCAAAAAGACCTTAGCTTCAAATAATGCTAAAGATATGAACGTTTTATTTTGTTCTCTAGATAAAAATGAATTTTCACGTGTCATGTTATGTACAACTGCATTTGACATTTGGCATACCTTACAAATCACACACGAAGGTACAACAAAGGTCAAACAAACTAAGATTTCAATTTTGCAAAACCAATTTTCGTCGTTAAAATGAAGAAAAATGAAACTATTGTTGATATGTATTCTAGATTTCAAACTATCCAACATGATCTTATGGCATTAGGAGTTAAATTTACCGATTTTAATTTAGTTTCTCGAATACTCAACTCTTTAACATCAGATTGGGAAAGGAAGGTTTTAGCTATTGAAGAAACTAATGATCTCTCAACTCTCAAAACTGAAGAGTTGATAGGAAATTTAATGTCATATGAAGCTAATTTGCAGGCACGAAAAGAACTAAATTCAGAAAAGAAGAACATAGCATTTCCAGCAACAAAAAATGATGACTCTGATTTAGATGAAGAAGAGATAGTCTTCATTTCCAAGAATTATAACAGATTCAAGAAATTTAGAAAGATGACAAAATTCCAAAAAGAAGGGAAGTCCAACACAATAAACTTATCTCACATTAAGTGCTATGAATGTGATCAATACGGACATATGAAGAAGGATTGCCCTAAACTCAATAATGATAAGAAGAAGAACAAATTTGAAAAATTCAAGAAGAAAAGGGCTTTCAAAGTTACATGGGAAGACTCGGATTCTTCATCATCTGAAAGTGATAGTGATAGTGATGGAGAACAAGCTAATGTGTGTTTTATGGCACAAACTGATGAGGTATGTCCAGAACTTAGCTATGATGAATTATTAGAACTTAGCATGGAATTAGATGATAAATTTAGACAGATTTAAAAATTGAACAAAGAATATATAGCTAAAATAAATTGATTAGAACTTGAAGTAGGAATGTTAAAAGATAAAAAACATTATCTTAGAAGAAGAACTAGAATTATCTTAAGAAAAAATTAAAAATAATTTGATAGAAAGTAAGGCTATTACTATTGATTTTGAAAACACTAAAATAGTAAAGGATGATTTACTAAAAGAAAAAGTCAACCTAAAAAGCAATATTGAAACATTGAAAATTGAAAATTTAGAATTAAAAGAAAAATTAGATAAAATTACGAATAATGTGTCAAAATTCAATAAAGGGAAACAAGATTTGGAAAATCTTATCAAAAATTCAAAACCATCAGGAAATAGAAATGGAATAGGATTTAAAAATATTTCAAAGCAAAAAGGAAATGATGCAAAAAAAATTTGTATACAAAAACTAAAGGCTTACCTATGTCTAATATGAATACCAAAACTATGAAAATTTGGATTCCTAAGACAAATAATAATTTGATTAAACAAAAACATATTAATAATTTCTTAGAGAATGTAGTCTATAATAAAAATTATATTTATAAAGGTACCATACCATCATGGGTATGGCTACCTTCTCCTAACAATTAGGTCCCTAACAAAAGTATATGGGTACCAATTAAAACATCTTTTATTTTGCAGGTACCCAAAATAAGAAATAAGGAGAAATGGATACTAGATAGCGGATGCTCCAAGCATATGACCATAAATTCAAAAATGCTATCAAATATAACATACATCGATGGTGGAACGGTAACCTTTGAAGATAATTCAAAAGGATATGTCGTTGGCACTAGTGAAGTCTTCAATTATGGTATTTCTAACTCTGCTATTATTATAAATGTTTTATTTGTAGAAAATTTAAAACACAATTTACTAAGCATTAGTCAATTATGCGACAAAGGGTTTCAAATAAATTTCGAAAAAGATAGATGTAATATTTTAGATAATGACAAACAAATTATATTTAAAGGTTTTAGAAACAAAAATATTTATGTATTAAACATGAATATAAATAAAAATTCAAATTTATGTTTAACCGCCAAACATGATGATCCATGGTTATGGCATAAACGATTTTGTCATAATAATTTTAAAAATATTAATAAGTTAGCAAAAAATGAGCTAGTTAGAGGATTACCTAAAATAAATTACAAAGTAGAAAATTTATGTAACGATTGCCAAATTGGAAAACTAAAGAAAAGCTCATTTAAATCTAAAAATAATATTTCTACAAAACAACCATTAGAATTATTACATTTAGATTTATTTGGTCCAACACAAATATGATCTATAAATCACAACAAATATGTTTTCGTAATAGTCGATGATTTTTCAAGATATACATGGACTTTGTTTTTAAAACATAAAAGCGATACTTTTGGTATGTTTAAAATATTTGCTAAAAGGATTAAAACACAAATGGACCTAAAAATTAAAATTATTTGAAGTGATCACGGAGTAGAATTCAAAAATGATCTTTTTACAAATTTTTGCAATTAAAAAGGAATAAATCATAATTTTTCTTTTCCTCGCACACCTCAACAAAAATGGTGTAGTAGAAAGGAAAAATCGTACGTTACAAGAATGTGCATGAACACTACTAAATAGTAGTGGTCTACAAAAACACTTTTGGGCGAAAGCTATTGCCACAGCTTGTTACGTATTAAATCGGGTAACCATACGTCTTATGACTAAACAAACTTGTTTTGAAATATTTTTTGGAAGAAAACCTAAAGTATCATACTTTAAAACCTTTGGTTCAAAATGTTTTATATTAAATACAAAAGATAACTTAGGAAAATTTGACCCGAAGGCCGATGAAGCTATTTTTGTTGGATATTCTGATCGTAGCAAAGCATATAGAATTTTTAATAAACAAAATAATACAACTGAAGAAAGTTTACATGTTTCGTTCGACGAAAATTTATTTAACAATCATACTAATGATGAAGAAGGGATGTAACAGCCCGTAGTTTCGTACCCCTTGAATTTACATTAATCTTCGTTAATGAACTCAAGAAGAACGGAAATACGAACCATTAGGGTTTAAAGAAGAAGAGGTAGAAGCAGAAAAGAGAAAAACAATAGCAGAATCTAACCATCGCAGCGGAATAATATATAATATATACTAACAGATCTTTACACAAATTAAAACTGTATCTGTTTTATTCAATACATCATCAGAGTATACATCAGATTACACGAAACATACAACTGGACAATAATCATATCCTGTCCTCAATACAACAGAGTACACAGCTAATCAACACAGCGGAATACATATACACAAGTACGGGAGTACGTATCTCCATCCGACTCGTCTCCTGAGCTCCACAGCTATAACCTGAACCTGTTTATCTCGGTCTGACCCGAGCATCATATAAAACAACACCCGAGTCAGTCTGGAAAACCAGCGTGAGAATATCACACTCAAATTTATTATTAAAGTTTCCAAAATCCTTTGAAAATAAAAGCATCTCGTAAGACCACGCCACAAATAAACATGTCGGGTTTTTCCTTTACGATAGCTAAAACACTTTTTATTAAAATCCTCTGATATTATAATAGTGTCTATATACAAATACTTATTAAAATAGCCGAAATTGTTACATTCATTAAATTCCAGCTAATAGGTATACAAACAAATACCCTACAAGGCACGTAGGGAGAATGGATTTCCATCAATGACTAGGCACTGGGGTACCACCTGTCACAGTACCTGGTCTAGATCACAGTACCGAGGAGTACGCCCGCTCCCCTGCAACACAAGGCCGGAACCATCCCTTACTTGATAATTCCGAATAAAATCACCCCACGGTTGGGATCAGCAACCGCAACACTAAGCCGAAATATAAGGGACATCTAGACAGGGATGACCTTACCCTCCAATGGGAGCTACCCACGAAGCCTTGCTGCATAACCCCTGATTTTCAGTCATTCTCGGTTGATGAGGCTTGAGGCTAAGCGTTACCTTTTAGAACATATCCCTTAGAATGCCCATCGTCCGCTGACGATGTTCCGAAAGCATTCATCCATACAAGTCCGTCCCGGGTCCGAACGGAACCGAAGGCACTACCCCTACTACATCCATTTTGGAAATATCCTCAGGAATAGTAGTGACTAGCCCTTGCACTTCACTGCTCCATCTTCGACTCCAAAATCGTTTCCACGAAACGTACAAACCGGATCGAAGTGGTTTTCGGGAAATTAATCCCGATCTGGGTCTCTTCGAAACGATCAGCGCATTGGCCAATATTGATAGTCGGTTATTTAACTATCAATCAACATTCACAATCATCCATCAAACATTAAATAATTTTCCAAATTATTTATTAACCTCAAAATATCTTCGCAAGATATATTGCCTTTTTAAATCCTTTGAAAACAATTTCAAAACAGTTTCCTTTCACGGAATGCATTTCCCAAATAATTATTTCCACTAAATCACCAAGTACAAAATACTTTTAGATTTTAAAATAATTTAAAAACACTTTATTATAAATATACTTTATAACATTGAAATTTAAAACTACTTTAATACTTTATCAAAATATATACTTTAAGAATATTTAAAATAAAACCACTTTATAAATATAAACTAAATTTCTCTTTTAACATAATACCAAATCACTTTTATATAATTACTACAATAATTGATTTTGAAAATACTTACTTTGGAAATTAACATTTAGAAATAATCAATTTTCTAAAACATGCTTTTTTAAAACACAATTAGAACTTTTAACTTATATTTAAAATTGCTTTGAAAAACGTACTTGGCTATCCAAGGAAATACACTTCTCTTCACATCCTTTAAAAATAAATCAACATTTATTTTTAAACCAATCCATATCCCTTTTAAATTTCACCTTGAATTTATATTTTCAAATATCCACTGATATTTTATTTACTTTATAAACCCAGTTTATAAATTGCAAAATCTCACTTCTCTTTTAAAATTCCAATTTTAAACAACTAAATCAATTTCCAATTGATTTCCCAATTTACTTTACTTTACTTTGAAATAAATTTCCTTTGCTACTTCATTTATTTCAAAATACATTAACTTTTAGATTTATTTCTTTATTGTGAGTTAAAACCCTTTTTACTGAAAATACCAATTTTAAGCTTCCAAAATTCCTTCTTTATCCCTTAATTAAATTTAATCCTTACATTCAAAATAAATTCTTTATTCTTTAAATTTAATATCACTTTAGTTTTAAAGTCATATTTCCCCTGTTAATTCAAAATTCCCTTATTCCATATTTGTTAGAATTCTGAATCGCTTTTATTTTTATTTTCTTTCCAATTCATTATTAAATTTATTCCAATTCACTTGAATTAATTTACTTAAAATTTACTCTTTTATTTCTTTTCAAAAATCTAATTCTCTTGAATTTAATAACTCATTATACTTAGATATTCAATCCAACTATACCTTCCAATATTTCAATCATCAATAATATCATCACAGGATATTAATATTCATAACACAGAATATCAAATGATCTAAATAATTTTGAGGAATCCAGTTGGATCCCTCCAACCCGTTTCCTTGCATCCATAGATGTTAGCACAATACCAATTCCACTTTGAGGTGGAATATCGCGGTATATGGGTTCAAATATTATCATCCGGTATTATGCGGCGCATAGGGTCTCATCCGCTATATAATGCGGGAATATCAACTCCAATATATACATATTCCAATATATATATATTGATATACATATATACTACTATATATACTATCATATCAAATCAATCCAATCATTCCCCAATATTTAAATTTAACTATTTAAATTTAAATAGCAACCAGATGAGTGAGATTAACTCACCTTTGATTTTGTTTTCCAACCCGATCCAACTGGCTTGTCCCTCCCCGATTTTAGACCTTGTATAAACATTTATTCAATTTATTAATATCTTTGAAAAAAATCTACTAGCATTTAATAAATTTAAATTTAACAAATTCTCCTTAAATAAATTTAATCAGCTTATTAAACAAGTTAATTACTTATAATACATTTTTAAAACAAGCTAGTAAATTAAAATGGGTACATGCATGTTTGTTTGTTTTTTTTGAAAACACTGATACTTATCATAATAATTTGTATTGATAAAAAAAATTAAGTTTTATACAAATCCTATATTTGGCAAAAGCTTATACAAAAATCCCTACCTACTATATATTTTAAAATATGTTTGTAAATGCATATATATATTTTATTCTCTGGTATATATGTTTAAATTAAAAGGTATGTTATTTATCCTTTTATTATACTGTAAATATTTTTCTCTTCGGCATAAAATATATACGTTTCTCTGCATATACTTAAGATACTCAAAAATAAAACTGCAGAGGACATACTCACCCGCCTCGACCACTCAAGTCGTTGTCGTCACCTCGAGCACCACCCAGTTCTATCACCAACGACCTATCCTAGTTCGCCGAAACCCTAGAGGACAACTCGAACTGCTCGCGACCTTCCTCACTCGAACGCTAGAACCCACCGACTACACCGCGCCCCAAAGCACAACGCTGCCGCATCTCACCTAACCTCGCTGCAGTTCGACTTCACTCAGTGTCTCCAGCGACTCGAGTACGAGTATGGTGACCGGCGATTCAATTTTTGATCGCCATAGTTATATATATATTTTTTCTATTAATTTGAATGAGGGAACGAGGATGAGTGGAGATAAAAGGGAAAGATGAGAAAGTATTCGGCCATTGAAAATGAAACTGCGGCGGCCCTTAGAACAATTAGGGTTTGCTCTACGTGAAAGGATATATACACGTGTACTTATTATTATTTAATTTTTTTTTCAAAATTTCAAGTTTCACAAACAAACTCCAAATCACAAGTGCCACATGGCAATCATAATGTTATATCCCTATTCCGAATGAAATGAAAAAGGTTTCGAGTCCTAATTCGATCGTATGGAGAAGATAGCTTTTTGGACCCAGAATTTATATTCAATTTTCAATATAAATTTCAGCGCGTTTATGTATCGTATGCTCACACAGCAACTCCAAACACTGCGAAAATTGAAATACGATAATAATACAATATTATGGATCCAATGGAACTGGTTTCGTCGGATTCCGAGACTGTGCCCCGGAAGGCTACTTTTAAATATCAATTTAAATTATAAAATTTCAAAACTGAACCAAACACCTTTAAATTCAATTTTACAAGTTCTATCACCTTCAGTATTATTAATATGAATTTTCTAAGCCTTTAAAATATTTTTAACAAGCTCGAAACTCCTAATTCAGTATTTTCTCCATTTTCCAATTATTAAATCAAATAATTTAATTATCCAATGAACAGTAATATTTGAAATTAAAGTTAAAAATTAACTTCTTAATATTTAAAATTAATTAAATATTCCAATTTCAAATATCCAAAATTCCGGGTCGTCACAAGGGACTATTCCAATAACAAATTCAATAAATTCTATTGATAATGAAACAAATGTGCAAAATAATAGTTTAATGTCATCTCCTAGAATTCTTAAGAATCATCCAAAAGATAATATCATTGGAGATCTCAATTCTAGAGTAACTAGAAATCAACTTAATCAAATAAGCCATGTAGCATTTGTGTCAAATTTTGAACCAAAAAATTATAAAGAAGCTTCAAATGATAACATTTGGATAATGGCCATGCAAGAAGAATTGAATCAATTTGAACGTAATAATGTTTGGGAACTAGTTCCAAGACCTAAAGACCAATCGGTGATAGGAACAAAATGGGTATTTAAAAACAAAGCAGACAAAAATGGAAATATTGTAAGAAATAAAGCACGCTTAGTTGCTCAAGGTTATAATCAAGAAGAAGGAATCGACTACGACGAAACTTTTGCACCAGTAGCATAACTCGAGGCCATACGAACATTACTCGCTTTTGCAAATCATCACAATTTTAAACTGTTTCAAATGGATGTCAAAAGTGCTTTCTTAAGTGGGTTTATCAAAGAAAACGTATATGTTGAACAACCTCCACTATTTACTCATGAAAAATATCCCAATCATGTTTTTAAATTACAGAAAGCTTTATATGGTTTAAAACAAGCTCCCCAAGCTTGGTACGAACGGCTTAAAAATGACTTAATTACATCAGGTTTTCAAATAGGTAAAATCGATACAACTTTATTTATTAAACGAGAAGATAACGATATTTTAGTTGTGGAAATTTATGTAGGCGAAATTATTTTTGGTTCAACCAATGAAAATCTTTGTAATCATTTCTCAAATATTATGACCAATGAATTTGAAATGTCTCACATGGGAGAATTAAATTTCTTTCTAGGTTTACAAATAAAACAACTTGAAAATGGTATTTTTATTCACCAAGAAAAATATTGTAACGACCTACTACGACGCTTTGGAATGGATAAAATTTCAAGCAAACCAACACCGATGAGTACTACTGTTCACTTAGAAAAAGATGATAACGGAAAAGATTTTGATGAAAAATTATATCGTAGCATGATTGGTTCCTTACTCTATTTGACGGCTAGTCGACCCGATATTATGATGAGTGTATGTCTTTGTGCTCGATATCAAGCAAAACCAAAATAATCTCATCTAAGAGTTGTTAAGCGGATTTTACGTTATCTATCTAGCACTAGAGATTATGGTTTGGTTTACCCTAAAGGATCATCGTTTGAACTAGTTTCATATAGTGATGCCGATTTTGGAGGATGTAGAACAGATCGTAAGAGTACTAGTGGAACTTGTCACTTTATTGGATAATCATTAGTTTCATGGTTTAGCAAAAAGCAAAATTGTGCTTCTTTATCTACTTGCGAAGCCGAATATATCTCAGCAGCTCTAGCATGTGCGCAAGTAATATACATGCAACGAACACTAACGGACTTCGGCAAAATAATCAATAAATCTCCAATATATTGTGATAACACGAGTGCAATAAATTTATCAAAAAACCCTGTCAATCACTCACGAACTAAGCATATAGATATACGACATCATTTTCTACGAGACAATGTAGAAAAAGGAAATATCTCATTAGAATACGTAAATACCGAAAATCAAATAGCAGACATCTTTACAAAACCACTAAATGAACAAACGTTTATTAAACTTCGAAGTGATTTAGGGATTTTCTCTCTTCATGATCTTCTTACCTAATAATTTATGTTTCATCTAGACTATATTTAGTCATATTTTTTTATCCACAAATTATAATCACTAATTTGTGCACCCTTTGTTTTTTTCGATAGTTGTTTTTCTATAAATAATTTTTTAAACGTATATATAAACAGTTATACTTCAAGAAAAATATACACATAATTCATTTCTTTTTCTCAAGAAATAAAGTATAGCCATGTCTTCTCATGACTCTTATATTTCCATCTCAATGCCTACGCCGGATAGCTCGGTCGATACACCCCAAAGGCTTCCTACACCCACACCAATTCATAAACCAACACATAGGTGGTCCTCGTATCATACGGGTTTTACTCCCGACAACAAGAAGACCAAAAGATCTATGTTTGTCCCTCCTAACACAAAGGAGAAAATTGATGAAATTCATCATTATCGGAAACAACAGATAGATCTTCAACGAGAATTATATTTTGAGCAAAAAGTCATAGCATGTCGCCTAAGCTTTTTGGAACAAGTAGCGATGAAGTTTTGTTCGTCACGAAAGAAAGATGTCCATGAACCACTCCCAAAACCTTGTAGTTCTTTGGATCCCTCATCTTCAAATCATACTCCTTCGGATCCTTCACCAAGCCGATATTCTGGTTCTTCGAGAACCCATGAACATGGAAATATATAGTCTCCACTTAAACCATGGACGGATGACAACTCAGGAGATCGCAAAACTCCATCGCCTTCTAAATAAATTATATTTGTATATATATATATATGCTTAGTTGTTATTTTATTTCATAACAATAAAATTACTTGTTATAAAAATTCAAGAAATAAGCAAAACCACCAAATTTTAGGCTATTATTAGCCACACTGCTTATTTCAGACATCTGACTATGGCCTTCAGACGTCTGACACGGTGATATACGTCTAAAATTAGAGAACTGTGCATATGTAAGACGTCTGATATAACCCCCAGACGTCTGAAATTGTGCTCTGTCTTCTCCAAATAAAAATCAGAACATTTCAGACATCTAAAATAAAATCCAAATGTCTGCCTTAGTTCTCTGTCTCTCCAATATTACAAATTCGATCAAACCAGACGTCTACATCAGAAACCAGACGTCTAATTTTATCTACTGGACTAAAATTAGGGCAAACCAGACGTCTGATTTCCGATCAAGACGTCTGATTTCCAATCGACCATTTAAATTCACCCAGATAACGTCATTTTTTTCTTTTATCTCAAAAAATATCATACCCTACGATTTTTTAACAGACGATTTTCTCTCCAAAGCAACATCTTTAAGCAAATATAATCATCATGCCTCCTCGCACTAAGAATGTCAAGATGTCAAAAAGAAAACAAGACCAATCGGCCTCATCATCAAATCCTCAGGTATGCTCCGACGATCAGATCGAAAGGTGGATGAATAAAGCGCCACATTCCATCAAAAGGTATGACGACATCCAAAAGAAAAAACTCCACATAGGTTCATTCTACAATCTCCTTAAATTCCCTATGTATGATCAAGATGAACTATGTGAAAATGCCGAGTTGGAAACCCTAATTTCTTTTACTCCTAATGATGTCCAAATAGACCAATTAGCAATATTTTTATTCTACGTGAATTTAGAGAGTACTTCAGTGTGGAATACTAAAAATGAGGATAACTAGCTCTGGTCTAGCGTATATGGGAACACGATTAGATTAACTCCAGGAATAATAGGTCGAACACTAGGATGTTCTGACACAGGGGAAGATTTATACAACATTCTGGATATGTGCTTCAAGCCACGGAACAATATAACCTATCAAATTTGGGAGGACGAAATGCCAAAATTTGCATCCAAATTTCTACACCCGAAAGCTCGACTTCTAACCCGAATGATAATTAACACAATTGTTTCACGACTGGGAAGTCACGAGCAAATCACTGAATTATAGCACAAAGCCCTATATGCTCTATTTATTGGAACCCGCTAACTAAATCTTATCCCCAGAGTGTGGATATGAGTATAAACAAATAGACGAGTGCGATTCGACCACTCACTATTCCGTGAACTCCGGCTTGAAACCGACAATTGGAGTATAAACTCGCAATGGAAAGAATTTGACCATCCACCATCTAACTCCGCTAATCCAAGACTGGGGGCAAGAGTATAGTCATTCAAACGGCTAAATTCAAGAGCGTAACATTAGGGCTTGAGCCCCGTGTTTGGGATGACTCAAGACCACAACCACATGGAGGCCTTGGAATAGAATTAATGGATTATCATCCAAAGCAACGAAGAACGAATTACAAGTACATTGAATGGAAAGAAATAGCTAGACTACTTAAATAAAAAATTCACACAAGAGTTCGACAGAAAAAAAAATTATTTACATAATAAACTTTGAAAATTTTGATACAAGTTTATTCGAAAACAGGGGCCACACCCACACAATCACAGCCAACAAAAGGGAAAACAGCTATGCAAACTATATACAAACTAAGCCGGAGTGATGACTATTTCTTTTGCCCTTTCTCCTTGCTGGATCTCTTGGGCGTGCCACCACCCAAACCTCTACCTGTCATTTTCCTTGATCATTTGCCGCCCTTGGCAGGAGAGCTTTTAGAAGTTGGAGGGAGTTCTTGGGGAACCGACCCACCAGGAGGGATGACTTGTAATGGAAAAATATTTGAGTCATCAATGTCTATATCGATGGGTTCAGCCTTAGCTTTTTTCTTCAATGATTCCTCCCTCTCGATGCGCTCTTTTAAGCTGAGCTCGTCGATATGTTCAGTGGTGCCAGTAATTACAACGTCATCCGACTCATCAGGCAACGGTGGGTCTTCACTTTATCATTATCAAGTGCTCTGATAGCTTGAGCACCAGGTCCTGGAGCATCGATGGCTGCTAGAATCTCGGTAGATGTTAGTTGTTGCTCCACGTCGGCACCACCTTTTGGAGTTTGGCTGAGACCTGGAAGACCTGTAGATTCATGGAAATAAGAAGATAAGCCCATGACTATAGGACATGAAGAACGAAATATCTCGAAAAAGAGCAGAATAACTACGTCCGGTTGACTCTCAGTTGTCGCCGAAGTGACCCTTCTAGAATTGGGGTTAGCACCTTAGATTGATAACTGGGTTTATCAGATCGTAGCTTAGATCCTATCCCGGGCCGAGAGAAACTGATGCTCCAGCTGTTTAAAGAGAAGAGGGGCCTTTGGGATTGGACTCTGAAGACTCGGCAGTGTTTTTTCCTTTGCCGAAGGGTGCTAGAATGTCAAAGTATTGAAGTCTGGCAGCAGCAAGGTCTAGAGGTTCATCCCCATGAAGAATATCCCGTATTAGTTTCTTTTTGTCTAAATCAGCTTCATTGAAGGTTCTCTTTTTCATTTTAATAATGTATTCCCAGGCCTCGACAAGCGACTTAAGATTACCCTCACCAAGAAAGCTCAGATCGTGGTGGATAATGACTTTAGTATTGTATTCAATGATCAGAAGATCGAACATGCCCTAATTTCATTTGGACCAGCTTCTTTGGAATCCTCTACTTGGGCCTAGATCTGTTCTTTTATCTCATTGTGACCTGCTTCTCTCACCTCTTCTTTGAGGACTTCAATTTGAGCAAGTTTGTCATCAAGCTTAATCTTCAAATTTCGGGCTTCAACGACATCTTCGCAATATCTTTGTGATTCCTCTTCAGCTTCAATTTTCTCTTACCTCTCCTTTTTAAGATATTCTTCAAGCTCCTCGATGCGGCGGCCCAAAATATTTTTCTCCTTTTGCAAGGTATATTTTTCCAAGGTAACTGCACTGCTGTAGTTGAGGGCAGCATCTAGTTCCTTTTTTGTGGGCAGCTTCTAAACGACTCACTGTCGTAGATGTTTCCTTACCACTTTTTTCTACCTCGATCAGCTTCACCATCTAATCCTAGATCTTAGTGTCTTGATGTTTAATTTTATCTTTATCATGGATCACCGCTAGCTTGAGACGATTGATTTCATGATGTCTCTTGATAGAAACCTTAGAGATCTTCTCTACTAAGTGCTGGAATAATTCATGTCGAACAAAAAACGTCGTTGATGCATGCGAGAGAACTAGCCTCAGCATTTCCTGGGATTGTATGAATGGAGGGGAGGTATTTAAGCCTGTTGAAGCAAATCTTTGGAAAAATGACCTTATGTTCGGCTAATTTTTCTACTTTGGAAGCTTTAGGAGCTGAAGTCACGAAAGATGGATCAGAAGCGACGATTGGACGTTTACTCGACCTGCGGTCACGGGACTGCTTGGAGTTGGATGAATCGAAATACTGCTCAGGCGGTACGGCAACTTGAGGACCATGGAAAGAGATCTGATCGCCACTGTGCATAGGAAGATTAGATTGAACTTCCTGATGGGACAACCGAGACTAGGACTTATGTTTGGAAGATAAAGATTCCCTCGAACGACGACTTCTTTCTAGGCTGTCATCCCTCTCTCTACGCCTACCCGATTTTGAATCACGGTTGGATATGTATTGCGTTGAGGAGTCTCTCAAGTGATCAAAAGCTCAAGATTGAGACAATGCACCTGCAGAACTAAACGAAAGTGTATAAGTGACCATTGTACAAAAGATATATGAAGATCGTGTGGTGAAGTGCAGGTGATTGTGAGTGTCCTAGTGTCCCCCCACCTCGACGGACCAGTTGCTACAGCCTTGCTCATAGGAGTTTTCTCTCCTTTATCGGTGGGAAGAATGTCGCCACCACTTTTGGTGTACTGATGTTGGGAAAGTCATAAGTCATGATGTCATTAAGGATTTGGATATTTGAAAACCCTTTCATCGAGCTTTCTAAATGTTGGGAGGACGACTCTTCATCGATGGAAGTGATAACAAACTCAGGCTCCTTAGCATTTTTTCTCCTATGGAGCTTATATGCAAGCTTCTTTCTTCTCCTAACTGGCATGTGAGGTTGCACGCCTTGTGACGGTTCGACCACAGACGCATTGCCCGAACCTGCATCAGCAATGCCAGGCTCGTTGGTATTGGCATCCCTAATTTCGCCCTCTTCGGCGTCATCCTGAGTCACCTCGACTAGGGGCACGACAAGGTTATTGATATCAACTTCTTGTTCTATCACATATCCTGGAAGCCCAATGCTGCGACATTCCTCCAGGAATTCGAACAGAGATAACCATTCATCGGTTACAAGAAGACTAATGTCCCTGTCTTCTACCAGAGTGGCACGAATCGTGGAAACTGCCCTTGAAAAACTATCACCCTCTGGACATGGATGGACACTTGTAGATTTTCAGAATGTTAGTTGATTCAGGATATGAGTTGGGTTAAAGAATTTGATAATAGAGAAAAGACGACAGCTACGTCCTTCTAACCATTGCCTCACAGAGCCAGGTGGATATCAGACATAAAACCATTCATGTTTGAAGAGGCTAAGCTTGTTCCAAGCACCCGTTAAGACTTGAAAATTGGGTGAAGGCTCGAGGAAAATGTAGGAAAGACTCCCTATCCGTCATTTGAAGTTATAAATAAACCTGATGTCCTTAGGAGTTGGCGGGTGGAACAGGACGTTCATAAATAGTAAGAAAGTGCCATGGAGAAAGGCATAACTTTTAGGGTGTAGTTGAGTAGGAGCTATCATAAGATATTTTGGCATCTCCCAGATAAAAGAATTGAAGGGTGGCATACATCCGGCCCAGCACATGAACTTATTGCATGCTGTATACCCTTCCGGGGGTGAATGCGCCATGTCGTTCACCGAAGGAACCAGAACGTCTTTGAAGGGAATCTCGTGTCTAGAACATAGTTAGCGAATAGTGGCCTCATCAATTCTTAAGGCTTGAGAATTTGTTGGATTATCTAAAAATATAGTGCCTTCTACAACTTCGGGGGTAGGACTTATATCTTTGATTGGGAGGATGAGAACATCAGAGAAAAGGTAAACCGACGGGCTAGAAATGTCTGTTTGATCAGTTTGACGACCAGGGGAAAGCCTGCCAGATATAGTTGCGGAACTCGATTCAACTTTGGGATTACTATGTTGTGAAGTTGGTCCGGAAGATATCGCAGCCAAATGCTCTGAAGTCTGAAGTCCATGTCAACTATACTCAGTTGAAAATCGAGATTAGAAAAGTTTACCTGTACCCCTGTGCTAAGTGTAAGCTAGTATGGTCAGTGTCATGTAGTGAAGAGATAAGAAGCTCAAAATAAAACAAAACAAAGTAAATGACAAGACTTTAGATTCTAAGCAAAGTGACCAATATCACTGACCGTCTCAACTGGAAAAAAGATTGATTGGTTGTGTAAGCTTTGGTATCAACCATCGGCATATCAAAGTGTGAAATCCATTATTAAAATTCATATGTTAAGTTTTAGTTTACGTTCAAAGTCCCAGGGATTTGATTGTTCAATTTCAAGTTTAATAGTGAATATGCAAACATTATATGTTCAAGTTCATTAAGATGGGATTGGTCATAATTGTTAAAACAAGTGATTATGTATTGGTTTTCGAGTTTAATTCAAAGCCTAGAATTACCAAAAACATATATGTCCATCCCTATAGAGCTGATCCCTATCCCAGAGCAGAAAACAACTGATCTCTTTCCCTACATGATTCTTGCCAATCCCTTTGCTTGGTCAAAACTATCGGTCTCTCCACGCTAACTTCCACTACCGATCCCTTACCTTTGCCATTCCAACCGGTTCCTCCTTTATCCAATAAAACTACCGACCCCTCAATGTGAATTGAAGACGGCTGATCCCTCTCCTTTCTCTTCCTCATATTACCCTTTAAACTTTTTAGTTGAACCCTACCACATCACACTTCTCATCTTCTCCAAGCAGCTTCGGCCATCGACTATCCATCACGTTCCACTCCAAATCAACGCCAATGGGATAAAATCCATCGTCTCGTCATAAAATCAAAATTAAACGTAAACAAATCTACCTGAATATATCAAAGACGAGCTGTACGAGGAGAAAGATCGAATTAGGGTTCGAATGGAAGGCGAAATGATAATATAAAGACAAATAAGAAGTTTGATTTAAAGATGAAGGAGATGTTTTAGTGCAAGGGAAGGGATCGGATTTTAAAGGCAAGGAGGGGCTCGGTCGCAAGGATGTAAATGGGAACAAGATGGAAATACTGAATATGAGAAGGTTGGAAGGGAGGAGTGTTGTTTATATATAGGGACGAGGGTTCGGCCCATGGTATCGATTCGAAGAAAAGGAAGGATGTATTGGTCAAAAAGATATCGATCTCCATAAGCTTGCGCATACAAAAAAAGGAGAGAGAGGGATCGGCTAGAAATATGTCGATCCTAGTAAATATAAAAAGAAGGAGGAGGGATCAGCTAAATATATGCCGATCCCTACAAACGCTTTAAAAAAAGATAAAGAAGAAAAGAAGAGAGATCGGCTATGAGCAAGTATGCAGACAAACATAGGCATGGAAATTATTGAAAGCACATATGTTCAAAATGAAATGAAATTGCATCTTACTCAATGAAAATTGGCACCGACCCTTGTAACATCCCCCATTTGGAGGCCCAAAACTAACCGCTACGGATGCTGCAGCCATCCATAGTTATTAATTCTCAATGACCAAATGCGGTAATGTTAGATACATTGATATACCAGAAACACATGAAAAAATTTAACTCAATTTTAAAAAAACTTCTCATTTCATTACAAATAACATTTTCATATTCATTACATAATCCTATATGTAAGCCACATTCAGAGAAATTATAATTTATTACAAAATACGCCAAGAGCGACATATGATGATGCCCCCTTGGTTGATCAGAGTCTAAATATAGGCACTAAAAAACTTTGCCATTACATCCAATTACACAGCGGAATCAAACACAAAGAACTCCTAATAGCTAGCTTGCGTCCAGCATGTCTCCGAAAGTTTATTCATCTAAAGGAGAACCTGAAAATATTAACTCTCAAACTACTCAAAACCAATTGAGCACCCGAGAGTTTAAGGGGGAAACATAAACTTCGAGTCAGACAAAATGTCTGGTGTGAATAATAACCGACCATCTCGAACCATACAGATATCTAGTGAGACAATGTCGCTTAGCAGAACGGATTTTCCCTCACTAGTATCTTAACCCAATTTATGATAACCATATATTGTGCACCTGCATCCAAAATGGTTAAGACATAACATAATAAAATGTATCATGATGATATGCAAACATGCAATATGCTCTGAATTTCCCATCTGCATCCACCTGACTATCTGTCTTATGTTATAGTTTCTAGGGTCACAATTAACTTGTTAGTTTTCATGTGCTAACTAATAAAATGTTCCAAGCTTACGGACTATCTGTCCGATTTCATAGTTTTTATGGGATCACTAAGAAACTATTGATGTCTACCAATAACATCATCCAATCAAAGTTTTAATGAAGTCACTATGAACTATTGGATTCTCCAATAACATCTCTCATGTCATAGTTTGATGGTCGACTATGAACCTATTGATCTCTATCAACAACCTGTTTCGGACATAGTTTTTATGGGATCACTAAGAACCTATTGGCTCCTACCAATAACAATTTTCATAACATTGTTTTTATGGGCTTACTAAGAACCTTTCCAAACCAATAATCTTTTGATCAGTCTTGAGCATCCTATATTCCGGTCAGTCTGACCGCCTGGATGCAATTCAACTCGTGCAGGAGTTAATTCAATTTATATTAACTACTGGGTCAACCTAGCCTGTTATTTTGACCTTAATATCCCAAAATGCTCATATGGGTTATAAAGTGAATATGATAACACAACATTCACGATAAATAATCAAATGATACTCACCATATAACATCCATAGTTTATTTCCATATATTTATTATTCTAATGAAAGGTGGTCAATACTCTTAGCCTACCTATTTACTAAGGATAACTTCCTTTCGAAAACATAAAATATATCCATAATCTATATCTTAAATTTTAGACATCCTCTTTCGAAACCATAAAATATATCCTTCAAACACTTGGAAACATCCCTTTAGAAACACTTAAAAACATGGCTTTCGAAACACTTAAAACATACCTTTTAAAAGCGTTCGGTTCAAGTATATGGAAGCATAGCTTCGATTCCAATTAAAAGCGTTTCTTTCGAAACCATAGTTTGAAAACAAAACAAACTGAAGAGTATACAAAAGGGGACACATTCGAAAGTTATCCCTTTGAAAGACCTATGGCGATGGCAACATGCTTTCACATGTGTACTTGGGTTTGAATAAGCGGCTTCAACCATGTCGAAAGGTATGGGAGCGGCACCTACCCTTTCGCATGTATAAGTTAAAAGAAAAGCAGCTTCAATGATTGCAGAAGGGTATTGATTCGAAACCTTATCCTTTGAACTCATTGATTCAAAGAGTTATAAAAGCGGCCTCTTACTAAGGCGAAAGATTTTAATGCAGCAAGTAGGGTATCGAAGGGGTTCAAAAGCAGCAACCCTTTCGAAGATATTAAACCAAAAGTAGGTTTATAGATTCGAAACCTGGAAATAAAATTTCATCCCTTTGCGCATGCATACTTTCGACACCTTTGCTACCTTTCACATAGGTGCAATACACTTCATACCACTAGCTTGATACCATGTATATTGGCACCGAATGGATGCGGAAGGTTTAGAGGCGGACGTGTATGAAGTCGAAAGCCAGCATGGTTTAGTGGCAAAGACGTAATTTGGATAAAAACTATATTTTTGCTTATTAAAGAAAATACTTTTCACCTACCATCAATATTTGTCTTAATCTTATTGGTTTAGAAAACTTTATCAATTTCCTTTTCCAAAATTTACTGCCAAAATCAAATTTGGATTTGAAATAACTTAACACTTAAGTCTTTCTCCTTAATAAAATATTTAAAACATTTAAGTCCTCTAACTTAAATAATTTATTATCCATAGTAATACACATAGCAAATATCCTCAAAATCACCATAATTCATATTAAATATGTTTTCTAACATATATAAATTTCACACCCGAAAACATTATTTGTTTGCCTTAAATAATTTGAATCCGAAGTTAACTACTTTCTCTCTTAGAAATTCATGATAAATCTGTAGTTAGTTAAAAAATTATGAAACTTGAAACCCACTTCTAAATAACATTTTTGACCATATATCAAAAACGTAACACTTTTGGATGTCATTTGATAAGTTTTCCAATCTAAAACCTATCATAAAATTCATATTAAATTATATAAATCAACAACAAGCAAATATATCCATTTAATCTATCAAATAATATCATCATTCATCCAATCATTTGGTTTTAAACCTCAAACCCAAATTTAAACATTCAAGATGGCTTATATGAGATGGTATAGATCACCATTCACCTTGTTTGCATAAGACACTTGAGATTTGTTCTTCACTTTAATATTCCTAGCTTGAATCTTAGCCTCTAATTGATTTTTGAGCTCCTCTTCACCTAGGGTTATGGTCGGCCTTGTTTTTCCATTTGCTTATGTTTTCGTTATTGTAAGAATGTAAATGAGAATGAGAATGTTGTAAGGCGTTTTAGGGGTTATGGGGTTCGGCCATTCCCATATTGCCCTTACCTTATTCTCTTAAGTATTTAACTTATAAACCATTCTTATAGATTCATTTAGTTAAGGCATGACCTTAATTAGTTTTCAAATTCAATTCCCTTATCACGCTAGTCTCTACACTATTCTATTTAATTTATCTAATTAAATCTTCTGAATAATGCTATTTAAAATTTGTGGTGTTATAGCCTCCCCTCCTTAAAGAATTTCGCCCTTGAAATTCAGCAAGGACTAAATACTAAGCATAGCAATCATCTGTAACATCTCCAAACTACCATACTGGCCAACAGTTTATATATATAACAAATATAGAACATACCCTTATAATAGAACAGGATAAGTATCTCTAATCTTGTCTTTCTATCTCCCAAGTATAGTCCTTCTCGTTGTCGCTCCATTGAACTTTCACCAACTTAACTGTCTTATTTCTTAACCTCTTCTCATCTCTTGCTACAACTCGAACTAGTTGCCTAACAGTTGTTAGATCCGGTTCTACTATTAAGTCTTCCAATGCTATAGAAGCGATAGTATTCTCTAGATCATGCGCATACTTACGAAGATGAGACACATGAAACACGTTATGGACACCTGCCAAAATGCTCGGCAACTCTACTCTATATGCCAGCTTTCTGATCCACTCTATAACTGGGAACGGTCCAACATATCTCCGTGCCAGATTTCCTTACTTTCTGAATTGTACCACGCCCTTTATCAGTGATACTTTAATGAAAACCCTATCTTCAACTGAGAACTCTAGATCCTTACGTCTCTTATTTGCGTAACTCTTTTATTTAGACTGAGCTTCCTTCATCCTACCTTGGATCAACTCAATCTTTTCTATTATCTCTCTTATCAGATCTGAAAGTAAGACTAATCTGTCTACAGTTTCCCACCAACATGCTGGTGACTTGCATGGCCTTCCATACAAAGCTTCGAAAGGCGCCCTTCCTATACTAGTCTGATAACTTTTATTATAGGAAAATCCAACTAAGTGTAGGTGATCTTCCCATGATCCACCAAAATGTAGCACACAAACTCTCAACAAATCCTCGAGTACATTGTTAACTCTCTCTATCTACCCATCTATCTGAGGGTGATAAGCAGTACTTATCTTGATCTTGGTACCTAACACATCCAATAGACTCTTCTACAACTCGTTAGTGAACAAAGTGTCTCTATCGCTGACTACACTACTAGGAATCGCATGTAGTTTAACTATATTCTTCATAAACAATTTAGCCAAAACAGTTGCTGTCCTGGTTGAATTAACTGGAATAAAATGGGCACTCTTGGTCAACCTATCCACTATGACCCATATACTTTCATTTTCTTGATTCGACCTTGGCATCATGTCTATAAAATCCATGGATGTTGAATCCCATTTCCAAACTGGTATCTCCAAAGGTTGAAGCAACCTACTCGGTTTCTGACGTTTGGCCTTTACTTGTTAACAGTTCACACACTGCTTTACCCACAAACCAACATCCATCTTCATGCCTTCCCAGTATAAACTCCTCTTCATATCCTAATACATTTTGGTCCCTCCAGGATGAATCGTAAACTTCGATCGATGACATTCTCTAAGGACCTCCTTCCTTAGGTTTTCTACATCCGGTACACACAACCGTCCCTTCTTTCTCAACCATCCCCTCTGGTTAAGACTAAAATCTTTTAGATTATCAATCTCCGATCCAACCTCAAGCCTTCTAATCTTCTCGACCAACAATGGATTCTCTTAAGACTTAGAAGTGATCCTTTGGATCAGAACTGGTCAGACTTCCAAGCAGGATAACATGGCAGTGCTCTGACTAGATCTAGCAGTCGATCTTAACTGCACACTACAAGTAGTCAGAGCCTCCAGGTCCATCAACTCTTCTAACATGGCTAACACCACATTCGGATGTTTTCTGCTAAGAGAATCTGCTACTTTATTTCCTTTTCTAGGCATATACTTATACCAAAATCATATGCTGCTAAAAACTCCACCTACATCTACTGTCTCATATTCAACTCATTCTGAGATAATAAGTAACTTAAGGACTTATAATCTGTGTATAACTCAAATCTCTCCCTTACGAGATAATGTCTCCATACTTTCAATGCGAAGATCACCGCAGCCAACTCTAGATCTTGAGTAGGATATCTCACTTCATGCAAAGCTGTCGTGAAGCGTAGGCAATAACTTTACCTTTCTGCATCAATACAGCTCCCAATCCGGTTCCACATGCATCTGTATACCCCACTAATCCCTTATTCCCATCTAGAACTAATAACCCAGGCACGTTGGTCAAAAAGTGCTTTAACTTAAGTAATGCTTCCTTACATTTGTCGGATCAAACAAGCTTTACGTCCTTCCTGGTTAGCTTAATCAAAGGCGCTCCTATCCACGAGAAATCCTTAATGAATCTCTGGTAAATTGCCAGCGAGTCCAAGAAAACTTCTGACCTCAGTCACCGTCTTTGGTCTCTTCTAGTTGTTAACAACTTTGATCTTATCTGAATCGATTGACAAACCCTTCTATGTAACCACATGACCAAGAAACATAACTTCTCTCTTCCAGAAATGAAACTTTGAAGACTTTGCTTTCAGTTGATGCAACCTTAGAATCTCAAACACCACTCTAAGATGAACTTCATGGTCCCTTTCATCTTAGAGTATATTAAGATGTCATCTATGAATACCAAGATGAACCTATCCAAGTGCTCTCGGAAAACTTGGTTCATTAAATCCATGAAGAAAGCTGGCGAATTCGTTAACCCGAATGGCATCACCAACCACTCATATGACCCGTATCTGGTTCTAAACGCGGTTAACGGAATACTATCCTCCACCACTCTTAGCTGATGGAACCCTGTTGCCAAATCCAATTGGGAGAATACTCTGGCTCCACTCAACTGATCAAATAAATCATTGATTCTCGGCAAAGGATACTTATTCTTGATTGTCCTTTCGTTCAACTTGCGGTAGTCAATACACAATCTTAACGACCCATCTAGTTTCTTCATGAACACCGCGGCCGCTCCCTAATGAGAATTGATTGATCTAATGAAATTCTTTCTTTCTAAATCCACTACCTGCACCTTCAATTCCTTCATCTCGGTAGGTGTAATCCTCCTAGGTGGTCTACTTAAAAGTTCCGCTCCTCGCACAAGATCTATCTGAAACTCAATGGCTCGCTTCGATGGTAGTCCTGTAACTGGCTCAAAAACATCTACAAACTCTCTTGCTACCAACACCTGATCTAATTCTTCTTCCACTTCCATTACATTCAATAAAGCATAAGCAATTGAGTCTGAATTCTCTACCGTGTATATAATTCGGTTATGACTATTATGATGTCTTAGCAATATTTCCCTATCTTGGCAAAATATCCTAGCATCATACCTATCAAACCAATCCATACCCAAATTGATCCCAAAGCCTACGAAATCAAAAACATACAAACTGCATGCGAACTTATGACCTAACAAATCAAGTTCTAACTGGTCACATCTCATCCACAAAGTTGCATACCCTCCTATTGGATTCGCAACCCTTAAGGAAGTAATAAGGTATGGGGGTTCTAAACCTAACTTATCTACCAAACACTAAGATATAAATGAATGCGATGTACTGGTATCAAATAGTACCCTAACTGGTATACTATGAATGAAAAGCGTACCTTACATCATAGTTTTTCCCTTCTTAGTAGCAGATGGTCTATAAGATGATGGTTGCAAGGCAAAAACCTTTCCCATGTCTGCTCTGACTGGTTTTGGACACTAATTCTTGTAATGCTCAATCTGGTCACAGTTGATGCACTTCACTCCTTTCTTATCTGCAACCTACTTCCCTTTTCCAGTTCGACATTCATGAACAAAATGACCTTTCTTGTCACACTTGTAGCAAACTAAATCGGCCTTCCCTTTCTTGGCAGCTCCTCCTTTCTAAGATCCTTTCTTCTTAAAGAATTTCCTTTTCTTGCTCTAAGAATCCTAGGTTTCAACCTGCTTCTCTTTCCCAAAAGTAGAGAGCATCTCTTCATTCCTGATTGCCATCTCCAATACAACTGTACTTGGATCACGGAGATATGGCATAGTCGCCCTAGCAATCTCGGGTCTCAACCCTCGAATAAACTTATCGTTTCTTTTAATGATGGTGTCAACGGTAGCATATCCGTATCTGGACAACTCATCAAACTTTATAGCATACTCAATCACAGATATCTCACATTGAACAAAGACCATGAACTTCCTCAGTAATAATGACTTGGCAACTTCAGACAAGAACCTCTATTCGAATCTCCTTCGAAACTTTGCCCAAGTCAACTCTTCCCCGAGAACTCCCACGGTAATACCATTCCACCAAAAAGCACCCTGCAACTGCCTAGGAGCAAGTCTCCTCTTCTACTCATCATCTAATCCCAAGTCAGCAAAAATCCTTTCACAGTGCAATAACCAGTTTTCTACTTCAACAACTCCCTCTATTCCCAAAAACAGCTTCCCACCGAGACTGGTGTAATCCCTGCTCAGCTTGGCATAGTTATTGCCAACTGGGGCCATGGGATAGCTCCTCCAACATTCATGGCATTTCCCCCAACTACTCCTGCAGCTGCTCCAACTTGCATTAGATTGACGAAAAATCGATACATCATCCCCATATCTACTGGCGGGGTTCCAGCAACTGCATTGGCATTTGCGTTTGGATTAGCATTTGCATGTCGACCCGGGTTCCTCCTGGTATTGGATCGAGCATTTCCATTAGTTGTGGTGCTTCCTCCACCTAGATTTCCTCTTCTGTTTCCTACCTCCATATCTTTCTTTCTTGTATATCTGCATACGAGCCTTAGTAAGATACAAATGAACAGTCTAAGAGAAAATGGGAATACGTACTTATAGATATATATATATTACAAATGCAAGTACGTTACTATAGCTTAACCCAAACCCCGCCCTCATCTTCTGATTTATTGGGTTATGTTTTAAAAATCTTTTACGTTCAAATTTCTTTTAAATTTTCATAAACCTATGCTCTAATACCAACTTGTAACATCTCCCATTTGGAGGCCCAAAACTAACTGCTACGGATGCTGCAATCATCTATAGTTATTAATTCTTGGTGACCAAATGCGGTAATGTTAGATACATTGATATACCTGAAACACATGAAAAAAATTAACTCAAGTTAAAACAAACTTCTCCTTTCATTACAAATTGCATTTCAGATTCATTACATAATCTCATACATAAGCCACGTTCAGAGAAATTACAATTTATTACAAAATATGCCAAGAGTGACATATGAACATGCTCTCTTGGTTGATCAGAGTCTAAATATAGGCACTAAATAGCTTTGCCATTACATCCAATTATATAGCGGAATCAAACAGAAAGAACTCCTGATAGCTAGCTTACCTTCTGCACGTCTTTGGAAGCTTATTCGTCTAAAGGAGAACCTGAAAACCTTAACTCTCAAACTACTCAAAATCAACTAAGCACCCGAGAATTCAAGAGGAAAACATAAACTTCAAGTCAGACAAAAAGTCTGATGTGAAAATAACCCACCACCTCGAACCATATAGATATCTAGTGAGACCATGCCGCTTAGCAGAATGGGTTTTCCCCTCACTAGTATCTTAACCCAATTTATAATAACCATACACTGTGCACCTGCACCCACAATGGTTAAGACGTAACATAATAAAATGTATCATGATGATATGAAAACATGCAATTTGCTTTGGATTTCCCATTCCCATCCACCTAACTGTTTATCTCATGTTATAGTTTTTAGGGTCACTATTAACCTATTAGTTTTCATAGGCTGACTAATAACCTGTTCCAAGCTTACAAACTATCTATCCGGTTTTATAGTTTTTATGGCATCACTAAGAACCTATTGGTGTCTACCAATAACATCATCCAATCATAGTTTTCATGGGGTCACTACGAACCTATTGAATTCTCTAATAACTTCTCTCATGTCATAGTTTTCATAGGCTGACTATGAACCTATTGATCTCTATCAACAACTTGTTCCGGACATAGTTTTCATGGGATCACTAAGAACCTATTGGCCCCTACCAATAACAATTTTCATAACATAGTTTTTATGGGCTTACTAAGAACCTGTCCAAACCAGTAATCTTTTGATCAGTCTTAGGCATCTATTATTCTGGTCTATCTGACCTCCTAGATGCAATTCTACTCACACATGAGTTAATTCAATGTATATTCACTACTGGGTCAACGTAGCCTGTTATTCTGCCCTTAACATCCCAAAATGCTCATATGGGTTATAAAGTGAATATGATAACACAACATTCATGATAACTAATAAAATGATACTCACCTTATAACATCCATAGTTTATTTCCACATATTTATTTTTATAATGAAAGGTGGTCAATACTCTTAGCCTACCTATTTACTAAGGATAACTTCCTTTCGAAAACATAAAATATATCCATAATCTATTGCTTAAAATTTTAGACATCCTCTTTCAAAACCATAAAATATATCCTTCAAACACTTGGAAACATCCCTTTCGAAACACTTAAAAACATGTCTTTCGAAACACTTAAAACATACCTTTTAAAAGCATTCGATTCAAGTAAAAAGTTATGGAAGCATAGCTTCGAAACCAATTAAAAGTGTTTCTTTCGAAACCATAGTTGGAAAACAAAACAAACTGCAAAGTATACAAAAGGGGACACATTCGAAAGCTATCCCTCTGAAAGACCTATGGCAACGGCAACATGCTTTCGTATGTGTACTTGGGTTTGAATAAGCGGCTTTAACCATGTCGAAAGGTATGGGAGCGGCACCCACCCTTTCACATGTATAAGTTAAAAGAAAAGCAGCTTCAATGATTGTAGAAGGGTATCGATTTGAAACCCTATCCTTCGAACTCATTGATTCAAAGAGTTATAAAAGCGGCCTCTTACTAAGGCGAAAGATTTTAATGCAGCAACTAGGGTATCGAAGGGGTTCAAAAGCAGCAACCCTTTCGAAGATATTGAATCAAAAGTAGGTTTATAGATTCGAAACCTGGAAATACAACTTCATCCCTTTGCACATGCATACTTTCGAAACCTTTGCTACCTTTCACATAGGTGCAATACACTTCATACCACTAGCTTGATACCATGTATATTGGCACCGAATGGATGCGGAAGGGTTAGAGGCGGACGTGTATGAAGTCGAAAGCCAATAGGGTTTAGTGGCAAAGACGTAATTTGGATAAAAACTATATTTTTGCTTATTAAAGAAAATACTTTTCACCAACCATTAATATTTGTCTAAATCTTATTGGTTTAGAAAACTTTATCAATTTCCTTTTCCAAAATTTGCTGCCAAAATCAAATTTGGATTTGAAATAACTTAACACTTGAGTCTTTCTCCTTAATAAAATATTTAAAAAATTTAAGTCCTCTAACTTAAATAATTAATTATCCATAGTAATACACTTAGGAAATGCTCATATGGATTAAATTTATTATCCATAGTAATACACTTAATAAAATATTTAAAACATTTAGGTCCTCTAACTTAACACTTAAGTCTTTCTCCTTAATAAAATATTTTTCTAATGAAAGGTGGTCAATACTCTAGCCTACCTATTTACTAAGGTGAGCTTCCTTTCGAAAACATAAAATATATCCATAATCTATTGCTTAAAATTTTAGACATCCTCTTTTGAAACCAGAAAATATATCTTTCGAACACTTGGAAACATCCCTTTCGAAACACTTAAAAACATGCCTTCTGAAACACTTAAAACATACCTTTCGAACGCATTGAGTTCAAGTAAAAAGTTATGGAAGCATTGCAAGTTATGGAAGCATTGCTTCGAAACCAATTAATAGTGTTTCTTTCGAAACCATAGTTTGAAAATAAAACAAATTACAAAGTATATAAAAAGGGGACATGTTCGAAAGCTATCCCTTCGAATGACCTATGGTGATGGCAACATGCTTCTGCATGTGTACTCCGGTTTGAATAAGCGGCTTCAACCATGTCAAAAGTTACGGGAGCGGCACCCACCTTTTCGCATGTATAAGTTAAAAGAAAAGCGGCTTTAATGGTTGCAGAAGGGTGTCGATTCGAAACCCTACCCTCCGAAATCATTGATTCAAAGAGTTATAAAAGTGGCATCTTACTAAGACGAAATGTTTTAACGCGGCAACTTGGGTATCGAAGGGGTTCAAAAGCAGCAAACCTTTCGAAGATATTAAATCAAAGGTAGGTTTATTGAATCGAAACCTTGAAATACAACTTCACCCCTTTACGCATGCATACTTTCGACACCTTTGCTACCTTTCGAATAGGTCCAATACACTTCGTATCACTAGCTTGATACCATGTGTATTGGCACCGAATGGATGCGGAAGGGTTAGAGGCGGGTGTATGTGAAGTCGAAAGCCAGCAAGGTTAAGTGGTGAAGACGTAATTTGGATAAAAACTGCATTTTTGCTTATTAAAGAAAATATTTTTCACCTACCATCAATATTTGTCTCAATCTTATTGGTTTTGAAAACTTTATCAATTTCCTTTTTCATAATTTGCTGCCGAAATCCATTTTGGATTTAAAATAACTTAACACTTAAGCCCTTCTCCTTAATAAAACATTTAAGTCCTCTAACTTAAATAATTTATTATCCACTGTTATACACTTAGGAAATATCCCCAAAATCACCATAATTCATATTAAATATGTTTTCTAACACATATAAATTTCAGACCTGACAACATTATTTAATTGCCTTAAATAATTTAAATCCAAAATTAACTACTTCCTCTCTTAGAAATTCATGATAAATCCATAATTACTTGGAAAATTATAAAACTTGAACCCACTTCTAAAATAACATTTTCGACCATATATATATAATGCTACAATTTTTGATGTCATTTGATAAGTTTTCCAATCTAAAACCTAGCATAAAATTCATATTAAATTATATAAATCATTAACAAGCAAATATATCCATTTAATCTATCAAAACATATCATCATTCATCCAATCATACGTTTTTAAACCTCAAACTCGAATTAGAACATTCAAGACGACTTATATGAGATGGTATAGATCGTTATTCACGTTGTTTGGATAAGGAACTTGAGATTTGTTCTTCACTTTAATCTTCCTAGCTTGAATCCTAGCCTCTAATTAATTTTTGAGCTCCTCTTCACCTAGGGTTATGATCGGCCTAGTTTTTCCTTTTTCTTATGTTATTTTTTTGTAAGAATGTAAATGAGAATGAGAATGTTGTAAGGGGTTTTAGGGGTTATGTGGTTCGGCCATTCCCATATTGCCCTTACCTTATTCTCTTAAGTATTTAACTTATAAACCATTCTTATAGATTCCTTTAGTTAAGGCACGACCTTAATTAGTTTTCAAATCTCAATTCCCTTATCACTCTAGTCTCTACATTATTCTATTTAATTTATTTAATTAAATCTCCTGAATAATGCAATTAAAATTAGGAGTGTTACAACCCATGAGCATACGACCACGTTTGGGAGCCAACGACAAGAATGTGTATCTAAACGTGCACGTATATGGTCTAAAAGTTTAATTTTTGAAACCGACAGAAATTGAAATCAAACCTGAAACTTTCAAGTTTGAGGCTGGACCAAATAACTAAAGCTTAGTAGTCTCGTGTAACCAGACTTATATATCAACTGCGGAATTTAACCCTAGATTTATACTATCGGAAATCAATCAAGCATCATTACGAACAAAGAGGGATACAACACTTTGGGAAATTAATTCGATAGCAGGATAGCGACTATTCAGAATACTGGACAGGTTTCTTTCCGACGACTCTAACTTGCTTCGGTTCAAAGCATGTCATGTTTAGCACAAGGCGTACTTTGGGGGGAAAGTGTTAACCAGAATTTTGACTCGGGAAATATTGAACTGATTACACAAGTTAGATTCAACTACTATCAAGGTCGATGAGTCTAGAGTGATGGTTGTGGGGCCCAAAGTCAAGTATAGATGATAACACGAAGTCGAGGTTGAATGGAATTAACAGATATGCAAGGAAGAATGTTTGAAGTATGAAATATGGTTCAACATATAGGAGGGATCGACATAAATTAAATTCCATCATAGGGTTCGGTATGTTTCAGGGAGTAAGAGCATTTCAATAGAACATAATCAATATCTTAAGATCCACAAGTCCGATGCGTATGATATTTTGTGAGCAAGATTTGGGGAACCTATGGAGCCTACCCTAGGAGTCGCACATCAAGAAGATGAAGTTAGTGGGATCGACACTCTTCCCTTGTTAGGGATCAGCAGGAATCAGCAAGCAATCCTCGTTGAAGCAATGATCAAGCAATAACTCAGGTTCCACCGATCCAATTGGCATGAAATTTGGAGGCTAAGCATATTTTAGCATGAGGAAGCTACCATAGGGATCACACCCAAATATTTCACCAATGTAGGGATCGATACCGATCCCTCTTCTTTGGGAATTGGGTCATGCGATCCCTTTTGTGGGTCCATATGATTCTGGAGATCCTTCTACCGAATTTTCAGGAGATATTTGGCCATCATCGTCTACAAATACAGGCTTGGTTGTTCATTTTGGGGACCTCTACGTTGCTAGTTGCTAGTTTCTAAATACTCTTTTGTAACTAAGAATTTTCATGTGATCCCTATTGTTCTTAGTTTATAAAGTGATTAATAAAATAATCTGTTCAAAGTGAATGTAGGCAAACAACGTCGAACCACTATAAATCGTTGTGTGCATGTTATTCTTTCATTTTACTGCTATTTTTTTTGTTATATCCTCTGTTTTTATTTTATATTCTTCATTTAATTCTCTTTTTAACTTCTATTGGGTGTTTGTGCCAATTTTTGGTGCAAACATTGTTCTTTTATTTTGATGTGAATTTTCTGAATTATTATCATTTTTGTTTTCAGTAATCTCATTATTACTAATTTCGTTTGGGTTATCAATATTTTATTCTTCTTCAATATTTGGATTATAAACTTTAAGCTTCTCATCAAATGAGACGTGTAATGTCTTGTTAATAGTATTACTTCTAGTATTGAAAACTCTATAAGCTTTACTTCTATTTTAGTATCCCATAAAGATTCCTTTATCTGATTTAGCATCAAATTTATCCAAATTATCTTTAGTATTTAAAATAAAACATTTACTACCAAAAATTCTAAAGTATGATACTTTAGGCTTTTTATTATAGAATATTTCATATGGTGTTTTCATAGTTAATGGTCTTATTATAATTATATTTAATATATAACATGCAGTACTAACTGCTTCAGCCCAAAAACTTTTAGGTAAATTACTATCATTTAGCTAAGTTCTAGCGCATTCTTGAATCGTCCTATTTTTACATTCTACCACTCCAATTTGCTGTGGTGTTCTTAGAAATGAAAATTTATGAGTTGTACCTTTCTTATTACAGAAATTCTCAAAATTTTCATTTTCGAATTCTCCACCGTGATCACTCCAAATAGTTTTAATTTTACTAGTCATTTGATTTTGAATTCGTTTGACAAAGATTTTAAACATTTGAAAAGCCTCACTTTTAAGTTTTAAGAAAATCGTCCAAGAAAACATAGAATAATCATCTACGATTACAAATACATAACTACTGTGATTTATAGATTGTATCTATGAGGGACCGAAAAGTGAATAAGTTCAAGGGGTTGAGAGGTAGAAATCATATCGTTTGATTTAAATGAACTTTTTTCTAAGTTTTCCTAATTGGCATACATCACATCAATTATTAATTTTAACATTCTTTTCGGGAAGACCACTAATTTGATCATTTTTAGCAATTTTATATATTAGTTTGCAATTCAGTTGACCGAATCTTTTATGCTAAATCCAAGGATCACTTGATTCAGCCAAAAGACACAAGCTATCATTTGAGATCTTCATACTTAATATATAGAAGTTTCATTTTCTAATACCTTCAAAGACATTGTTTGACTTATTATCTTCAATATGACATTTATCTTTTACGGATTTAATTTTGAAACCCTTATCACACAATTGACTGACACTCAACAGATAGTGCTTTAAATTCATAACTAACAAAACATTGGAAATAGTAGGAGTTTTAGAATTACTGACATTGCCGATGCCAATCACATATCCTTTAGAGTTGTCTCCAAAATATACCGATCCACTATCTTTGTAAACTATATCTTTCAAAATCTCTGGATTTCCAGTCGTGTGTCTTGAGCATCCATTATCCAATTTCCATTTTTCCTTTTTGATTTGTAGAGTTTGATCATCAGGTGTATGTTCATCAAAAGCCATGTAACACATTTGTTCCTACAATTCATACCTTTTCAAAAGATCACGTGATTTTTTATAATGAATAGATGCAAATTTATAAAACAACATTATGATGATTTTGCAAATTATTTTTTTGAAAATAATGTTAAAAATATTATCGAAAATGGCCATTGAAAGTTTTTCAAAAATCAGATTATGAATACTTTGATAGCGCATGCTTTGATACCATATGCGAGTCAGCGGAATAGGGATCTTAAAACTAAATTAACACTAGAGTGGGGGTGAATAGTGTTTAATGGATTATATGAACAATTTTCAAATTCTTTAAGATTATTCTAGGAATGATGTAATTAACAATCACAGAAACAGTCACAGGATCAAAGTGCAGATAAAAATAAATACAGTAAAGGAAATAACACACCAGGATTTTATACTGGTTCGAAGTGACCCAACATCCAGTCCCACACAAATCCTTGTACAGATTTTGTTAACTTGGTTTTTAACCCAGCAGAACTCAACAGGAGTCAGAAAATCCTGACTAAACCAGGATGACTTAAAACTTGAACAAGGCATCTAAAAGAGTAAGCCAATGGAACTTAAGAGAAACAAGCCAAAAATCCACTAAGTAGATGGATCGCTAGCGATCCATCATCCATGGATCGCTAGCGATCCAAAAGGAAGCATCATGAGTTGTAAAAGCCTCTTGCATCATGATCTACTACCTTTTCTAAGAATACTTGCCAAGTTCCATAGCATGCCAAACAATCTAGCTCGAGAAGTGAAGACTCATCTAATTCAAGTTGTTTGACCAAAAGTCCCTAACTTAAAATGGACCTAGAGAATGCATACAGAGTTGGATTGACTTGAAATTTTGGGAGAACACTTAGAAGACAAAAAAGAAGGGTCATAAAAAATGGGATCATCTGGAGGTTGTTTGATGAATTGCTAGCGACCTAACTAGATGGATCGCTAACGATCCATGTAGGTTAGGCCCCATAATCTAAAATTTATAGGATAGGTCCCACACAAGCAAGAGACGGTACCTACAAAGTTTCGTCTGGTTTCGTTAAGTTTTGAGCGAGTTATGGATGATTCTTCTCCAAATTGGGCCATTTTGATCCATCAGGTCCGACCAATGAGGAGTTGTCCCCTTGACCTATCATCCATAGGGGAGGCTCTCCTATTCATCTACATTGCATATATGAAGTTTCATATGATTTGGTTAAGCATTGAGTGAGTTATGGATGATTCTTCAGGACCAGATGACCTATTAAGATGGATGATCAAACGAACTCTAAACGACTTGATATTTGGACAAGGCACTTATATATAAGATAGGAAGAGAACCAAACTAAGATCACTCAAAAATATTCTAAGTGGATAGATAGCTAGCGATCCATCCTGTATGGATAGCTAGCGATCCATCACATATGGTTTGCTAGCGAACCATCCCCTATGGATAGCTAGTGGTCCATCAAGGTAGGTCGGACCGCCCTCAAACTTTCCAAGCTCCTTTGTAGCACTAAACAAAGGCTTCTGGTAGAAAAATATGCTAAGATGAGGGATAACCAACGATCCATCCCCTATGGATAGCTGGCGATCCATAGATATGACTCAGATTGATCTGAAATTTTCGATGATGACTTGACATAATAACTGGACTCTTTTGCAATTGGACTTCTGGCCTAATACTCATTGAATTCCCCTATAAATGCTCACCTATCTGCAACATAAAGATGATCTTATGGACTAGCCGCTAGAACTCTACAAAGATTATTCTTCGCTCCTCTCCTCTCACACAATAGTCATTTATGGGTTCACTGTAATTGTCAAGTGAACTCTTGTACTTTTGACTTGATATAACTTAGAAGATTCAATCGTATTGTAATTCAATTCAACTTGTAGTAGCAGTCAGTTAATAGAAAGTTATAAAGTGGATGTAGGCTTCATTAACAGCCTAACCACTACAAAAATCTTCTTGTCATTTTACTATTTCTGCTCTTTTTACATTTATTTTCTATATTATTGCTCTGTAAAAACAGGGCTGGTGCTTTCACACTCAATCCGGGGTGTTGATTCATTTTTTGGGTTAACATTTTGGTGCTTTCACTAAGAACCCAATTCAGGCTTAGACCTAGCTATATACTTTGAATCAGATAGGTTCAGAAGTTAGATCCTCAATCTTTGTTTAGAAGATTTCCTATTGAGAATCAATGGCACCAAGAAGAAAGAGAACTACCTTCGGAAGATCCATAGGAGATACCATTGATGGAGAAGAAACAAACCCTCAGCAAATTGAAGTCAACCACCCCAACAACCTGCTGTTAGGAGCTAACTCTGGAGATCAGGTTCAAGGATCCTCCACACTGCATAAAGTTGTGACTAAGGGAGAATTGAACAAGATGGTTGATGAAATTAACCATAAAATGGCAAACGGTCAGAAGGCTCTTATGGAAAAGATAGACGCTCTCTTAGTGCTCCAATCACTAACTACTCCCAGAACGGTGCCTGAAGCCGTGGCTGCTATGGAGCAAGAGCATTCTTTTGTTTCTGGCTTGAATGAAAGAAAGGGAAGGAAAAAGTAGAAGGAAGTAGTGGGTGGAGCTCCAAGAATCATGACAGAAAACATTAACACTCCACCCACTGCAAAAGCACCTGCTACAATCCCAAACTTAGGGGTGAAAACCGCACAAGGAGATATAATGATGGCTCTCTCCGGCTTTGAAGATGACAAACAATTTAAGGAACACAAATTGGATGAAAATGCTAATGTGTAAAACGCTAGAAGAAGCTCTGAAACCCGTGTCGCAGCATAGTGCCAAGCAATGGACGAGGAACAACTAATCAAACGGTACTCCCAAAGGCAGGAGAACCAAGAAGATATGACACAAACTGGGATCGATTACAAGGCCAAGCTCCCATGGTATATTGTGACCACTCCTTACAGACCAGCTTCCAATCCTATCATGGAGCTCCCACCATCGAATCACGAATGGTCGTCGTCGAAAATCATCAAAAATCATCAAAATGGTCATTGAAAAACTCACTTTAGGATTAACTCAAAGTCAAATTTAGGTAATCGCCTATTTGACTTGAAGCAGATTCGGGAAGTCCCGAATCAAAGTCGAACTCGGGTAATCACCCATTTGACTCGAAGTAAACCTAGGAAATTCTGGCCCGAAATCAGACTCGGGTAAAACCAAGATTTTCTCCAAGAAAACATGTAAGTGACTCCAAGCACCGTTCGTCACCAACCCAGCACTTCAAATTATGTTACTCCAAGTGAACCATGTGCTGATTCCAAGCAAATGGAAAAAATTTCTCGAGTCGAACTCCAAGTAAAATACCACCAATCCGTCTTCTTTTTCCCATAACTCGAACATGCGAACTACAAATGCCTTGAAATTTGGAATGCAACCTTATGGGACCTTCCTTGTCGCCTCAGACCATTCTTACCTAGTTTGAAAATTTTTAGGGATTGTTACTGATTCATGACCCCATCCCGAGTGATTTTCCATTAGATCGGTATTTCCAATCATTCAAGCATAGGACAATCATGCATATATCATTCTCAAGCATTATAAACAGCCATAACTTGGAAACGAAGTGGATTGACAATGATTAGAGCATCTTCCCCAATCAAAACCCATTCACCGAAGCCGTTTAGCATGTAGAATATCCCAAGAGGTTTATTATGCCAACTATACCTTCCTGCAACTGCACAATTGATTCGAAATTGCTTTTTTACAGGTATGGCGTGCATATGGATGAAGTAAGGGCAACGGATGAAGTCTACTGCAAGTCCCTCAGGAATCATTAAAGGATGAAACAACCTACTACCCTGGAAGAATTCTATGGGAAGGCAAACCAGTTCTAGAGACTAGAGGTAGTGCAATTGGCAGAAGACAAACCCGGAAAGTTGCCAAAGAATATACCAAATGGTGAAGGAGCTATAGGACCTCAGGGGCCTTCTTCCTAAGCAAGGCCACTGAGACCCAATAGAAAAGCGCCTTGGCTAATTGAAGAAATCAGATGAAAGGATGATTATCAAATAACACTCTAGCTAGCTAGGTACTTAGGAATGGGGTAGCAACCTAAAGAGATGCCTTCTCATCCATCCTTGTCTACTTTCCTTTTCCAAATGAGCCGTACCGGGACACTAGGGGCATTGTAGATAGCACGGTGAAATAAATGCTTCTATGCCCTCGATGAGTCATATCGATCCCCCTTTGAGAACCGGCGTTGCTCTGGTAGCATCAAGAAGGCTTGTCCAAGGGATCGTCGAACAAACAGATCCAACTCCCTAGTCTTCAGGAACTGATAAAACTATGTTCCCAGAAGCCGAATCCTAAAAATTCCTCTTGAAGTCAATGAACCATTGCTTTAATACCATTTGGCCGTAGGACACACGACCCAAAATTGTACTTGGAGTCGATGAATTATCATTCCAAGGCCGTCTGGTCGTCGAACATCCAACCAAAATTACACTTGAAGTCGATGAATCATTGCTTTAAGACCGCCGGGTCATCAGACACACAACCCAAAACTCTTCTTGGAGTCGATGAATTATCGCTCCAAGGTTGTATGGTCGTTAGACATCCAACACAAATTCGACTTGAAGTCGATGAATCATCGCTTTAAGACCACCGGGTCGTTGGACACATGACCCAAAACTCTTCTTGGAGTCGATGAATAATCGCTCTAGGGCTATCTGGTTGCTGGAAATCCGACTGAAATTCCTCTTAGAATCGATAAATTATCGTTCCAAGGCCGTCTAGTCGCCGGACATCCAATCATAAAAACTCCTTCACAAACTAAAGCATCGTGAAGGTCCTTCACGAACTAAAGTGCTGTGAAGGCGAACTGGTAGATCAGCAGTCATCTGATCCAAAAATCCTTCATGAACTAAAGCGTCATAGAGCCCAGCTGGAAGATCAGCGGCCATCTCATCCAGAACTACCCGAAGTCACTGAAGTCATGCTCCGGGGCTAAGAATCAAAAATCACATCAGTCGCTCTACAAAATTAATAAAATCACTTCCAATGACCAATGAGGCAAACGTTGCTGAATTCCAAAGCTTCAAAGTCGCTCATAGAAAGTAAACCAAAATTGAACCGACCTTATGATCAATTAGAGGCCGACTCGAATCCAGTAGGATTCAGCACCTGGGTGAACCAAGTATCTCAAATCCCTAATATATAAGTATCTGAAAATAGAGGCTTTCCCATGCTTTAATCATCTAGAAAACACAGTTGCATCCACTGGACTGCATGCAACCAAACGGGTTGTGGAGAAATACCAAATACAGTTTAAGTGCGCGAACAACCCTATGGCATGGGGGGCCAGCACACATACTTGAATAGCTATAAGGAAAGCCAAGGCTAATCATATCACAGTTCTGTTACGCCCGATTGAAAATTCTAGCATTCTGACAACTACGGACTTAACGATCTAGCTACCGCAACAAATGAAATAGAAGCATAATACTTGCTTACTTCATCCCAATTCCTCCTTTACCACCCTTGGTGATTGGTTCCTTTTCCTCTTAGATTGTATGCTAGTTGAATACCAATTCTCTAAATGCAGTTTGGACCAAAAACCGAGAGTCTTGCCCTGAACTCCTACAAGATCTTTCTTCATAACTATCTCAATGCGATCGGCTGTAGATCTCTCCACCATGGCAACCTTATCAGTTTGGTCATGCACATCTTCCCAAAATACGTGAGGATCGTCCAAGCCACGGTTACTCGATCCAAAAACCACTTATCTCTTAGAACTGACGAAATCGCGTTCCAGCGAAGTTAAATCGCCGGATTGATGGGAAAACTCGATCCTTACCTTCTAAGAACTGGCATTGCTCCTCCAGCACCGGGAAGGCCTAAATAAATGCGTGCACTCCCATAAGCTGTGCATCACTTCTTGAGTTATAGAACCTCACTCTCGAAGCATGAACTCCTCACGTTGCCTCACATTACCCGAAGATTAGCAAAGTCAAGAAGTTCCAAACCGTTCCAGATCGACGGGTCGTATTGATCTCATAAGCCGCACAATTCCATAAGCCTTGCATCACTTCTTGAGTCATGAAACCACGCTCTCGAAGCACGAACTCCTCACGTTACCCAAGATTGGCAACATCAAGAAGTTCCAAACCGTGCTGTATCGACGAGTCATATTGATCCCTTAAGTCACACCACCCATAAGTCGTGCATCACTTCTTGATCCATGGAACCATGCTCTCAAAGCAAGAACTCCTCATGTTACCTGAAGATTGCCAATGTCGAGAAGTTCCAAACCGTTCCGGATCGACGAGTCGTATCGATCCCATAAGCCGCGCACTCCCATAACCCATGCACTCTCATAAGCCACGCCACCCATAAGTTGCACATCACTTCTTAAGCTGTGGAACCATTCTCTCGAAGCACGAACTCCTTACGTTACCTGAAGATTGGAAATGTCGAGAAGTTCCAAACCACTTCAAATCAACGGGTCGTATCAGACTCATAAACCATGCACTCCCATAAGCCACGCATCACTTCTTGAGCCATGGAGCCACGCTCTCAAAAGCACGAACTCCTCATGTTACCCAAAGATTGGCAATGACAGGAAGTTCCAAACCATTCCAGATTGACGGGTCGTATCGATCCCAAAAGTCGCGCCATCCATAAGCTGCGCATTACTTCTTGAGCCATGGAACCACGCTCTCGAAGCACGAACTCCTAACATTACTTGAAGATTGGCAATGTCGAGAAGTTCCAAACCATTCTAGATCGACAGGTCGTGTCGATCTCATAAGCCATGCACTTTTATAAGCCGCGCATCACTTCTTGAGTCATGGAACCACGCTCTCAAAGCACAAACTCCTCACATTACCCAAAGATTGGAAATATCAAGAAGTTCCAAACCATTTCGGATCGACAAGTCGTGTCAATCCCATAAGTTGCTCCACCCATAAGCCGTGCATCACTTCTTAAGCCATCGAACCATGCACTCGAAGCATGAACTCCTCATGTTACCCGTTAGCAACGTCGGGAAGTTCCAAACCGTTCCAGATCGACGGTCGTATCGATCCCCTAAGCCGCGCACTCCCAAAAGCCACGCACTCTCATAATCCATGCCACCCATAAGCCGTGCATCACTTCTTGAGCCGTGGAACCATGCTCTCGAAGCACGGACTCCTCACGTTACCCGAAGATTGGCACAAGAAGTTCCAAACCGTTCTGTATCGATGGGTCGTATCGATCCCATAAGCCACATACTTCCATAAGTCGCACACTCTCATAAGTCATGCCCCCATAAGCCGGGCATTACTTCTTAAGCCGTGGAACCATGCTCTCGAAGCACGAACTCCTCATGTTACCCAAAGATTGGCAATGTCATGAAGTTCCAAACCGTTCTGGATCGACGGGTTGTATCAATCCTATAAGTCATGCACTACCATAAGCCACGCATCACTATTTGAGCCGTGGAACCATGCTCTTGAAGCACGAACTCCTCATGTTAACCGAAGATTGGCAACCTCAAGAAGTTCCAAAATCGTTCTGAATCGACGGATCATATCGATCCCATAAGCCGCGCACTTCCATAAGCCGTGACTCTCAAAATTTGCACCACCCATAAGCCGCACATCACTTTTTGAGCCGTGAAACTACACTCTCTAAACAGGAACTCCTCACGTTACTTGAAGATTGGTAACGTCGAGAAGTTCCAAACAGTTCGGGATCGATGGGTCGTATCGATTCCATAAGCCGCGCACTCCCACAAGCCGCGCACTCTCATAAGCCGTGCCACCGATAAGCCGCGCATCACTTATTAAGCCATGGAATCATGCTCTCGAAGCACGAACTCCTCATGTTACCCGAAGATTGGCCTTGTTGAGAAGTTCCAAACCGTTCCGGATCAACGGGTCGTATCGATCCCGAAAGTCATGCATATCGTAAGCCGCACACTCTCAAAAGACATGTATTTCGTAAGCCGCACGCTTTCATAAGCCACATATTTGATAAGCCATGCAAACACTGCTTGATGTTGCTCCGACGTCATCAACAAACTATTAAAATTCTCTAGGTACTGGTGTTGTTCCGACAACACCAGGAAACTTATTCATTGCACGATTAACAGAGATCAGTCCCGCTATCCAAATGAACTGACATCGCCCCAGTAGTGTCGCAAAGTTCCTTGAACTTAGAGCTCGATAAAGAATTCTATTCTTTGACCAAAGTTAATATACAAATGTCTAAGGTCAAGACATTCAAGTAACGAATTCCTAAAGATAGGAGCTGCGACGTGACTTTGAATGGGGGCATCCGGAGAGCCGCCTAGAACATCAAGTCTCGCACCAATTGTTCAGATTAATCAACCCCATGGACTGGGGGGGAACATAACACACTAAAAGTTGGTCATGATAAAAAATTACTTATGGTTCTTTTACGTTGAACAGAGAATTTCAGCAATCACAATAGAGCTAAGCAGTATAGTATGCTGAACGACTACAGAATTGGAAAGAAACTGGTCCAACTTTGTAGGCATCGATATAACCCTGGCAACATCGAGAACTCCAAACCATCATATTCACAAGAAAATCAAACTCCTTGAAATTCAGCATCGCCCAAAAATAGGTGATAAAAGGAGGAACTTACCGTCGTCTAGAGATAGATGACGATGAAATGCATTTCTAGAATCAAATCATCGACACACAAGTTTCCAAAGACAGAAGCAAGTGCTCAACGGAGGTCTCAAACCCCAACTTACAAGAATCCAGCGTAGCCCGAAGGCCACCAATATCTAGAAGAAGTGACTAGTCTTTCAGGAATATAACACCGCTCAGAGACTAGAGACGTCAAGAAGGACAACCCTCGATCATCATAATTTATCGTGGCCAAGAATTTAGCCGTGCTTGGAATAATCATCCTCGTAGAGATCGATCAAACACCTCGACTCCTACTTTCATAAAACCAACTGTTATCCAAAGACAGACAACGGCAAGGAGAGAACATTCAAAATCGAGCAGTTAAACCTTTGATTCCCGAAGATTGGAACCAACGAATAAGGTTGATATCTACAACAATGCTATTGACCTAGCATAACGCATATAGCCTGAAACAAGCTAAGGTTAAGTATCTCAAATTCAAGACAAACATTATCGAACTCTACCGGTTCGTGATCAGGATAGGAATGAGCATGGTCGTACCGGGGGTAATGTGATGACTTGCTCCACAATTTCTAATTTTCTATAAGAACCTAGAATTTGACACCTAAAAATGTAGGGATCCGCATATAGAAGTCGGATCATAATAAAAACCGTTTGGAGGAAATCCGAAATTTCATAAATAAGAATAACCATGGAATTGGTTAAGCAACAACCCTGCATTTCCAAAGGTAACACTTGATGGTGATAAACAAGGCTAGGCAATGGAAACGCCTGGGACTCCCATCCTTCCAGAACATGGCGTATCCCAAACTTAAGCAACGTTGAGAAAAACAGCCACATTGGGTTGAAAGGGATCCACTCAACTTTATAGGATTGGATGAATGATTCAACCTAACCAACATGACTTTAACATTGCCCAAAGTTAGGTAGCACTAAGAAAAGACTTCTACAATCTAATCATCGAAGTGCAAGTTTTCGAAGACCAAAGTAGTGCCCACCTGGATTAAAAGCATTGCTGGATTGGTGGGGAAAATTGATCCCAACCTCTTGAGTGTCAGTGTTGCCCTAGTAATGCTAAGGCCTTTTCTCATTTCCTAAGTACCGGTGTTGCCTCGGCAATGTCGAGAAACTTTCTATTTCATAAGTATCGGTGTTCATTAAGCAACGCCGAGAAACCCTCTATTTCCTAAGCACCAACATTGCCCCGGCAATACCGGGAAATTTGCTATCCACTATGTACCGGTGTTGCCTCGGCAATGCTAGAAAAACTTTAATCTACAGGTTCGATAAGAAACACTCATTGTAGTAAACCGTCAATGCACTAGCTTCTGGAGATAGAAGTTGGTCCTCAACTGAGATTCTACTCTTGTCTTCAGAAAACTACCATTGCTCGAAAATAGGCAACAACAGTAAGACATAACCTTTCATAAATCAACCAGATGGTTCGACCTTTCATCACAAGAATCAACCACTACACAGGAATAAAGCAGCACCGAAAGGAAATCCCAGGATTGAATTGCTCATGTGCTAATTTCTAAGGCTGAAAGCTGGTGCACAACTAAATTTCCTGAATTCAACTCAGAAAGAATTTAGATACAGCCAAAAGATAGGTAGCCTCGAGGAAATATTGCTTGGAACCAAGCAGCTAGGTTATCAATTCCCGTAGATAGGAATTGGCGTATGAATAGAACTTCTGTGACGACATCAATCAAGCAAAACATGCACAGCTAAGGACATGTAGGGACAATCACGGAAGGTCGAAACTAAAACCATCGTACTTCCTCAATCCTAGAATAGGATTGAGAGCTAGACCAGGGGAAATCGAACTGTTTGTCTCAAACCTCTCCATCTCTCACAATCGCCCAAATACAGGCATTCGAAATAGCTAGTCCCTCGAGCAGGGATAGACGCATAGATACTTGATCGAAAGAAATGTTGTAATCGCTAAACATGAATAACCACGAGGTTGGTTAAATAACAGTTCCGTATTGCAAAATAGAGCGTTTTGGCAATAAAATCACCAATAAAGGAAATAAAGGATTTAACGTTCAGAAATCAACCGTCGCTCGCAGTCTAGCGATGATAAGAAGAATCGATGACCTACTTACGGTCTAATTAGATCACTTGGTTCCAACTTGCAGGAATATGCCATTATCCAAAGTTTGGTGATGCTAAGAAGAAACCTCCAGAACAAAACTAACGATACATCAGCTTTCAAAAACAGAAGTAAGATTTTGATTCAATCTTCATCTCTACCTTCTGGCATCTCATGTTATTTAAAGATTCACAACATTAAGGAAAAATGCACAGAGTTGATCCATCCACGCATGAGTTTCTGGATATAGAAACTAATACATGATTAGGGTCTCAACACAGGACGAAGAAGAATTCACTCTAGCAAAAGATGATGGCGACGCGTCTTTCCAGCACATGTACCTAAAATAACATTGGATGATGATGTCAACTTAGAGGAATTCAATTACAGTCAGAAAACATACGTCATTGGAAAAATCAAAGCTTGGAATCAAGCAACAAAGTCCCTAGTTCTTGGAGATAGGAGTTATCATGTCAATCAAACTGGGGCAGTCAGACATATGGCCTAGGACACGTAGTCTTCCAAAAACATATGGACTTAGTATTCAGAGAAGTTAGCCCCATAGACTAGGGCAGGTACACCAACAGTTAGTTGAAATGGACTCAATTGAACATAAGTAGGGATTAGCTATAGAACTGGATAGACCAAGCTACCTCATAGTTCTGAACAAAGCTATGGAATAGAATATGTCGAAATGACTGTAGAAGTATTACTTACATGTATAGAACTACTAAACGAGTATGCTGCACATGAACACAAGAGGTGCAATAGCGTGACAAAGCAATGCTCGGAATCAAGCAATTAAACCAATAGTCCCCGAAGATAGAGGCAGGTATGGAGGTTGAATTCCAAAAAACGTAGAGGAAGGATAATCACAATTGAATAAGTCATGCGCTGATTTTCAAAGATTGAAATTGTCTGTGATCGAACTTCACTATAACTCTACAAGAGCAGCTATGCCTTGTAATTTAATTATAATTAATTATCCCAATATAACAGGAATAATAAGCAAAGCCTAAGTTGCGAAGGACCTAGCTTCTGGAGGAGTGGAAGTCACTCCGCCAGATTAAAGATTGGATGACCGAAAAGTCATTTTCAACAATAAAACATTGCATTCAACCTTGTAAGGTATGTTTTACTTTAAATAATTGTTATCCCGCCTTTTGGCAAGGTCGTGGCACCAAGGAATTGACTAGTAACCAATGACGGCCCGTCCTAGAGATCAGTTATACACAGGCTCACAATGGATATCGACGAATTTTGTCCGAGTCCGGATCGAGCTAAAATTGATATGACATGACAAGCTAAGCTATGAGAGTCAACATTCCAAATCTCAGAGTGCGTCAACGTTCCAATATGATACTCCATGTTCCCAGAGTGCGAAGCGGAGTATAAACATCACCTCCGAGTTCCCAGAGTGCGAACCGGAGTATAAACATCAACTCCGAACTCCCAGAGTGTGAGTCGGAGTATAAATATCAAGTTGTAAACGATACAAAATTGGTTAAAAACAGCCTTCTTCGACTCGCTCCAGTTCGAATCCCTCGGAAGTGCACACTTCGACTCGCTTCGCTCCGAGCCATACTTCGAATCGCTCAGGTTCGACTCGCTCCACAACCATCAGAAGTGCCTACTTCAACTCGCTCCGCTTCGCCTCCATCAAAAGCCTTCTTCAACTCGCTTTGCTCCGAGCCATACTTCGAATCGCTCAGGTTTGACTCGATCCACAACCATCAGAAGTGCCTACTTCAACTTGCTCCGCTTCGCCTCCATCAAAAGCCTTCTTCGACTCGCTCCGTTCGAACCACTGTTCGACTCCATCAACTTCAACTCCATTGGCGAAGACACTATTCGAATCTCTCAGGACGCTCTACTTCGACTCGCTCTATCGATGCACACTTCGACTCGCTCAATCAATGCACGCTTCGACTTGCTCAACAAGTACACAGTTCGACTCAATCAAAACAACACAAGAGCAGAGTGAGATTCAAGTGCCACGTCACCGAGTCGAATGAAAGCGAGTCGAACAGAGCGAATCGAACGAAACAGCCAACCGAGAATCCAAATTTGTATTGATCATATCTCCCAATCTACAAGTCCAAATGCTATGAAATTTTCATAGAAGACTACGTCCATGCTAAAGAATGTCCACGCCAAATTTCGACTCCATTGGATGAAATCTTGATCGATATGAAATCTGTTCGTATCGATCACGGATCGGACCGAAACTTCACGGGCTTGGGCGCGCGGGCCTGGTCACATGCCAGAGAGGGTCTCCCGAGATCTGAGAGAAATATCAGCCTCCTACACCTATAAATAGACCCCCAAAGCCAACATAAAAGGGGTTATTCTTCTTCTTTGAGATCTCAACGCCCAGACTCTGCCAAACACAGAACTGAACTCAATTGCTGCTGCTGCCAACGAGATTCACTGCTGCAAATCATAATTACCTCTTGTAATTCATTGAATCCACTTGTAATCTTCAAAGAAAGATCAATAAAGCTATCAACTTCATAGTGGACCTAGGCGATACGCCGAACCACTCTATATTCTTGTGTCTCTGCGCATTGTAATTATTCTCATTTCTGAAATGTGGAGTTTTTATTAGATAATCCTCTTTTTCCATTTAATTTCTTCACTTTATCTCTTCAAAAACTTCTGAAGAGTGTTGTGCCCAATTTGTACAAACACTTTGGTGCTTTCACTGAGAAAACCAATTTTTCTCCTGCTCTTTGGATCTCCTATCTATATTGGATTGCATAAATCTAAGAAGAAGATCCAGATCTAGAACTTTTAAGCCCTTCCATTCTATTCAGATTTGCATCAGATCTAGGAAAGGACTTCATCAATTCATTATGGTGAGCACACGTACCACTTCTACAACTGCTGATCAAGGAGCACGGGATCAACAGAATCCCATGCAATCACCTCCATCCAACCAAAATGCTGCAGGACCTTCGGATCCATCAGGTCCAATCACCAGACAAGAATTCTAGACATTGCTTCAAGAGTTGACCCAGAGTCGACAACAGCTAACTGAACAATTGCGCGCCAACACAGAGTTGTCCAACCAGTTGAATCGCCAAAGGCGTAGAATATCTAGAAGAGACCAAGGTTCCTATTCATCCATAGAGAGTTCAGCCTCCTCTGATGGCCAAACCAGATCCACATGCCCACGGCTAGGTGTAAGCTACACCCAAGCCACGGGACACCAACCCGCTTCAAATCTTGGGCAACCTAAAACTGGACCATCCGCCAGTCTCCATACAGAACCTTCGTCTCGAGGAGATGCTGCTCCCTACCGTGTTACCGGCAACATCGCTACTACCACCACTACTAAACGAGAAAGTGATACTAGAAACCAAGCTGATCCTCGGCGTAACCAATGAGAACAGACTCCTGAGCCTTATGTCCCTGAGGATGTTGAACCAAGGAGGCGAGGCACGGATCGTCGACCACGTCCGGTCCAGACTCGCGCTGTGGAACTCGAAAGTAACATCGCTATCAAACAGTCCGGAGATAGTTCTGGAAAAGTTCAGTTGAACGTACAAAATAAACAAAATCAATAGAGGGACAATGGAAATCAAAACAAAAAACATGATCAGATTTGTGGTCCACGGCGTAGAGCTTCCATGTACGATACTTACACTCCATTGAACATGTCGTTGGAAAATGTGTATCTGCAGACCTGCAATACCATGCAATACAAGAAACCTGCCCCGAAACCACCAACTGAGAGACAAATCCAAACAGGAAAATTCTGTAGATTCCATGAGAGTTATGGCCACAACACCAATGAGTCTCGTCACTTACAAGACCTTATTGAAAAACTGATACGTGAACTAAAGTTGGATCAGTATGTGTGGGCGCCACAGTCTGGTGGTGCGGGCCCATCAAATCAGAATTGTGCGCTGAATCAGGAAAGATAGGAGTAGCATGCTCGTACAGGCGGGAGGTTGGTCATCAATACAATAAGTGGTGGTCCTCATCCAGCAGATCGAAGCTGGAAGGAAATGGAGTCGTACGCCAGTTCTATCAGGCGTGCAGACTTCGAATGTTATAGTAAATCTGCTGAAGGGGCTCCGGTCAAGAAATAAAAGACGATGACAGATGACATCGTGTTCAGGAACAGAGAAGCTGATAAAGTTGAAGCCCCCACTATTGATCCGCTGGTCATCTCAGCTCAATTAGGTCCCACTTGGATGAAGAGAATCTTAGTTGACAGTGGAAGCTCTGTGAATATTTTGTTCAAGCGAGCTTATGATCAAATGAAAATGGAAGCCACGGACTTGAAGCCTTGTCAATCCCGAGTCCATGGTTTCAACGGAAGTGCTACTATACCTACTGGAATGGTGGAACTGCCAGTAGAGTTGGGAGTTGGAGAACGTCGGAGAGTACGGATGTTGCAGTTCATTGTTTTGGACATAGACTCCCCTTACAATGCTTTCTTGGGCCGACCGGCCTCGCTGAATTCAGGGCAGCCATCGCCCTGTGGTGTTTGATTTTAAAGTTTCCCACTGATCACGGAATAGGAATCATTCAGGGAGATTAGGCTACCGCCAGAGCCTGTTATGTTGTTGAGATGCGGAAGGCGTAGCGAAAGGAGAAAGGAAAGGGCGTAAAGGAATCTCTCTACGTCCGTTTCGCCGATAATTGACAATTAACGCCCGGGCCTAGGCCCGAGCACCCCAGCCAATTCCTCAGGGATCTTGACCCAAGAGAAACTGAAGACGAAGAAGAATCTAAAGAAAGTCAAGCATCCCCGGCCGAACTGACGATTGATGCCCCAGTTGACAGTGACGATGACTCAAGAATGATAAAGATTGGATCTCAGCTAAGCCAGCAAACTCAAGAGGAATTGGTTGAATTTCTGTGGGCAAATCTTGACGTATTTTCCTGGACACATTCCGATATGTGTGGGATCTCGCTGGACATCGCGAGCCACACTCTGAACATTGACCCGCGGCATGTCCCGGTCAAACAAAAGAGGCGCAGTATGGATCCAGAGAAATCTGTCGCCCTTAAAGAAGAAGTAGAAAAGCTTGAAGCAAACGGATTCATTCGAGATGCGCTATATCCTGAATGGGTGTCGAATCCCATGCTCATCCGAAAGCCGAATGGAAAGTGGAGAACATGTGTCGATTATTCCGATCTGAATAAAGCATGTCCCAAAGACAGTTTCCCACTTCCCAGAATTGATCAGCTAGTAGATTCGACAACTGGGCATGAACTCTTATCCTTCATAGATGCGTACTCTGGTTACAATCAGAAACCGATGCATTTACCCGGTCAAGAACATACCAGCTTCGTAACCAATCTGGGACTTTATTGCTACAAAGTTATGCCATTCGGACTCAAGAATGCTGGGGCTACTTATCAACGAATGGTCAATCGGATGTTTGCCAATCAAATTGGGAAAACTATGGAAGTATATGTGGATGACATGCTTGTGAAGTCACGACTCTCCACTGACCATGTTAAAGACCTGGAAACTATGTTCAACATACTTTAAGAATACAAAATGAAGCTAAATCCACTTAAATGTCACTTTGGAGTTGCATCAGGGAAATTCCTTGGGTTCATTATCAACACCCGAGGAATCGAAGCTAATCCTGAAAAGATTTGGGCAATAAGAAACCTTGAAACTCCAAAGACTATAAAGCAAGTCCAAAGTCTCAATGGGAAAGTAGCAGCATTGAGCAGGTTCATTTCAAATTCCACTAACAAATGCATTCCCTTCTTCGATCTGATCCGAAAAGGAAAACGCAACTTTGAATGGACCACGGAGTGCGAGAGCGCTTTCCAAGCACTAGTTCAACATCTATCCACGCCACCTATCCTGTCGAAGCCTATCGACCATGAGAAGTTGTTCGTATATTTGGAGATATCAGAGAACGCTATTAGCACTGCATTGATCCGAGAAGAGGACAAGATACAGAAGCCGGTATACTACGTCAGCAAACGATTGACTGGGGCTGAAAGGAACTATCCAAAGCTAGAAAAGTTGGCCTACTGCCTTGTAATTGCATCAAGAAAACTATGACCGTATTTCCAGGCACATCCCATTGTTGTTTACACCGACCAGCTGTTACGACAGGTCCTTTCGCGGCCTGAGACGTCTGGTAGGTTACTCAAGTGGAACATCGAACTGAGTCAGTTTAATATTACTTACACTCCAAGACGAGCAATCCAAGGACAAGTCCTCACTGACTTCATAGTTGAATTTACCATTCCAGAAGACTTTCCCGAAACCAGTAAATCCCCCGAATACGTCTGGAAGCTGTATACTGATGGTGCATCAAACGACCGATGTTCTGGCGCTGGTGTTGTACTCGAAACTCCCAAAGTCTGATCCATATGCTATGCTGTGAAGTTCAATTTTCATGCAACTAATAATGAAGCTGAATACGAAGCCCTCTTAGCTAGCTTAAAACTTGCTAGAGATTTGAGAATTATCGCAGTGGAAATTTATTGTGACTCACAGTTAGTTGTGTGTCAAGTTCGGGGAGAGTATTAGGCAATAGATCGAAGGTTGGCTGCTTACTTAGCTCGAGTTCAGGAAGTACTGAATCAATTCAATTATTACGCCATCTATTGTATACCTCGGGAGCGCAACCAAAAAGCCGATTCATTGGCAAAACTAGCCAGCACCGGTGAAGCTCAGCAAATGATACTTGTTCCCGTAGAAGAGTTATCCTCCCCAAGCATTGACCGGGAAAAAATAGACAGGGTATGTGAAACCATCCTCGAAAAGGATTCATGGATGACTCCACTCAGATACATCGAGCATGGAATCCTTCCGGAACGCAGGAGTGAAAAGAGACGAGTTCTCCAAAAGGCCTCACGATTCATCATTCAGGATGGGGTCATGTATAGAAGAGGATACTCTGTTCCTCTACTCCGGTGTATCGCTCACGATGAAATTAAACGAGTAATGCACGAGGTGCACGAGGGAGAATGTGGCGATCACACCGGGGGACAAGCACTTGCCAAGAAAACACTTCGATACAGATATTACTGGCCGACTGTAAATCGCGATGCGTCAGATTATGCAAAGAAATGCGATAGGTGTCAGAAATATGCCCAAATTCCTAGAGCTCCTCCTACCGAGATAACGCAAATGGTCAGCCCATGGCCGTTTGCAATGTGGGGCATCGACATCATTGGTGCTTTACCTCTGGTAAAAGGTGGTTCGAAATATGCCATCGTCGTAGTTGATTACTTTACAAAGTAAGCTGGAGCCGAAGCTCTCGCTACCATTACAACGAAGAAAGTAATCAACTTTGTGGTTCGTAACATCATTTGTCGATTCGGTCTCCCACACATCATTATTACGGACAACGGAACCCAATTCGACAGTGCTGAGTTTAAAGATTTCTGCAAACGATTTCACATCCAAAAGAAATTCTCTGCAGTTGCACACCCTCAAGCAAACGGACAGGTCGAAGCGGTTAATAAAGTTATAAAATCCATTCTGAAAAAACGACTGGAAAAGGTCGGTGGCAAGTGGGTTGATGATATTCCTATGGCTTTATGGGCTTAACGAACAACCCACAAGACTGCGACCGGTCACACTCCATTCTCTCTTTCTTACGGTTCAGAAGTCGTTATTTCAATCGAGCTAGAAGTAACTTCTTATCGTGTGACATACTATGATCCAAAGACGAATGCTATATTACTTATGGAATCTCTTGATCTACTAGATGAGAAGCGTGAAGAAGCTGATTTGAGGGTAGCTGCGCATCGAAGTCGAGTCGCCCGATTGTACAACGCCAAGGTCCGCCCACGAACCTTTGAACTAGGCGATCTCGTCCTCAAAAGAATTTATCCGGTTCCTTCGCATATGAAACCGACATGGGAAGTACCGTATGTTATTGAACGAAGGCTCAGAGATGGCACATTCAAATTATCGACTGTCGACGGTCTAACTCTGCCAAGAGCCTGGAATAGCGAGAGCCTTCACCGCTATTACACAAGACAGGCTATCTTTATCCATTTAAATTACTTTCCTTTATTGCAATTTGTTTCTGCATTTCGAAATTAGAACTTGTAATAAGGCAACTGACTTTGCCATACTTTCTTATTTCAGCAATAAAATGCAATCTCTTCGAGCCAGAGCTGTGATTTACTCGAAATGCTTCATATGACCATCACTATGCATGGAGAGCTAAGTTTCACCATACGGTGGAATTTATTCAAATAGACAGTGACTGCGATGCAACCAATCACTCGCTAAGTGAAACCCGAGCTCGGGAACAAGCCATCACATCAAAGTCAAAAAAGGATTGATACACGACAATCCTTCATCAACTCCGAACTCCCAGAGTGTGAGTCGGAGTATAAACATCAACTCCGAGTTCCCAGAGTGTGAACCGGAGTATAAACATCAACTCTGTATTCCCAGAGTGCGAAGCGAAGTATAAACATCAATTTCGAGTTCCCCGAGTGTGAACCGGAGTATAAACATCAACTCTATATTCCCAAAGTGCGAAGCGGAGTATAAACATCAACTCTGAGTTCCCAGAGTGTGAACCGGAGTATAAACATCAACTCTGTATTCCCAGAGTGCGAAGCGGAGTATAAACATCAACTCCGAGTTCCCAGAGTGTGAACCGAAGTATAAACATCAACTCTGTATTCCTAGAGTGCGAAGCGGAGTATAAACATCAACTTCGTATTCCCATAGTGCGAAGCGGAGTATAAACATCAACTCCGAGTTCCCAGAGTGTGAACCGGAGTATAAACATCAACTCTGTATTCCCAGAGTGCGAAGCGGAGTATAAACATCAACTTCGAGTTCCCAGAGTGTGAACCGGAGTATAAACATCAACTCCGTATTCCCAAAGTGCAAAGCGGAGTATAAACATCAACTTCGTGTTCCCAGAGTGCGAAGCGGAGTATAAACATCAACTCCGAGTTCCCAGAGTGTGAACCGGAGTATAAACATCAACTCTGTATTCCCAGAGTGCGAAGCGGAGTATAAACATCAACTCCATGTTCCCAGAGTGCGAAGCGGAGTATAAACATCAACTCCGAGTTCCCAGAGTGTGAACCGGAGTATAAACATCAACTCCGAACTCCCAGAGTGTGAGTCGGAGTATAAATATCAACTCCGAGTTCCCAGAGTGCGAACCGGAGTATAAACATCAACTTCGTATTCCCAGAGTGTGAAGCGGATTATAAACATCAACTTCATGTTCCCAGAGTGCGAAGCGAAGTATAAACATCAACTCCGAGTTCCCAGAGTGCGAACCGGAGTATAAACATCAACTCCGAACTCCCAGAGTGCGAGTCGGAGTATAAATGTCAACTCCGAGTTTCCAGAGTGCGAAGCGGAGTATAAACATCGACCCCGGATTCCCAGAGTGCAAAAAAGAGCGTAAACACCAACTTCAAGTTCCCGAAGCGTGAATCGAAGTATAAATGTCAACTCCAAACTCCCGGAGCGCGAGTCGGAGTACAAATGCCAATTCCAAGTCCCCAGATCACTGACATATGATTGAAGCTTAAGCCGGCGTGACCAACCGCCGACAAACGAATGGGAATCCCCGTAGTGCGGATATGATCATCGACAATCAAATGAGCATGGATGAACTACTCAATCTCTGTTTGCCTCAGACATCTGTTCGCTGGCACTAGACTCAACATGTTATATGTGAGAAACGATCGACGACTGATGATCTACAACTCACCTCCAAGACTGGGGGGCAAGACTTAAGCATCAACCATCGACTAAAGCAATGCGACGTCAGAATTCAACTCGCTCCCCGGTCACCAACCATGTCCACAGTTTCCGAACTTGGCGAACAAAAACAAACTTGATTCAAAAGCTAAAACTTCACAAGTACACTTCAGATATTGAAACACTTGGACAAATACACAATGACAGAAAAGAAGCCAAAAAAGAGAAGTTTCATTTCTATTGTTTATAAAAGAAGTTCGTGTACAAGTTTCCAAAAATTCCTACTAGCAGGGGCCGAATCCGCATCTATACACGGCTAACAAAATGCAAGTCAAAATAAACCGGGGAAGCATGTTTAATCTTTCTTCTTCCTTGGCTTCCTTCTCGGTGTTGACCCGCTGGAGCCACCGCTAAGTTTCCTCTTCGAGCCCTTGCTCTTCGGCGGTTGGTCTTCAGGCGAGGGCATTATATCAACATCCTCCTCCGAACTCAAGTGAATAAGAATGCTCCTTGCGGGCGGAGTCGGAGGAACAGGATCAAGTACGGAAGGTGGAATGGGTACACTGGTGATAAAAACAGCACCACCAGGAGACATCATTCTGAGCGGAGCAGGTCCTGATGCTGCCATCCAACCTCCAAAGCTGCCACTATGAGCCGCTGCCGCCATTTCAGCGTCAAGTTGAGCGAACATCTCCTCTTTAGTTACTGCTCGAGCCCCGCTGTAGGCATCAGCAGTCGGAATTGAAGAACTTGTAGCAGGATCAGTTCCACTCATGACAGATGACAAGTCAGCGAGAGGATCGCCGTGACGGCGAAAAAGTTTATCCATCAGCTGCTCATCAAACATAATCGTATTCCCCTGCATATCGTCAAGCAGGGCAGCTGTACCCACGGTGATTGCTTCGATCACGATAGCCTCCTACGTTTGATGTGATTCTTGAGTAGCAGGAGGCATGGTCGGTGCAACATCGATCACTGGACAAAGGATAAGAGAACTGTTAGAACTTAACTCGATCGAAGATTTCGACTTAAGAAAGATATGTGGAATGTTCTGAATACCTTCCTCAGTTTGACTCGTAAACGGCAGAGCGGCATCAGTGACTTGCGCTACAGCCGAAGACATCTGCGGCTGATCTGGATTATAATTAGGAATGGCCTGGGGATCAACCGTAGACGAGGATTCGGGCTGGGTCGACGTGGGAACTTCAAGACTTGCTTCATGGTGGTCAACTCCAGAACCCTCTCCCACTTCAAAGTGCTGGCGCCAAGTCTTTCCTTCTCATGCAGAATCATTGACTCGTGGAGAACCTTCTTTTCATCTTCAGTCAGAATGCGATTCTCGAGTTCAAATTCATCTACAGACTCGCCCTGATGTGCTTCCTTCTCTTCCTCAACCAGTCGGCTCCAAGCATTGTAGAGATGCATCGAAAAATCATCGAGCCAGGCTAGACCCCTGTGCCTCAGCACGTTAGCGTTATAAACAACTAGAAGGTCCTCGATGTCAGCCTCTAGCCTGGACTCGGACAACTTCAATTTTTCCTCTACCTCAGCCTCCACCTTGTGGACTTTGGCCACGGTCGCATCCCGTTCATCCCTGAGTAGGACAGCTTATTCGCACGCCTCCTGGGCTGCGTTGTTCGCGTCATCTTTTTCCTTGGCCATGTCAGCAAATTTGGCCTTGAGTTCATTGAGTTCCTTGACCGCCGCGTCCCGCTCAGCGGTAACTGTAGTGTTCCGGTGTCCCATCTCCTCCACCAAGGCGACATGCGTCTGCCTCAACCTCTCCATGGCCACATTCGCTTCATCAGCTTTTTTGGTGGCCTCAATTTCAGACTTCCGAGAAGACTCGAACTCAGTAGTAAGCACCTGAATGATCCGATCCCTTTGAGCAAGCTCGGTCTCCATCTTCTCAAGCGCTTTGGCTCACTCGAAGGCCACTTTGGAAGCTTTTTCGGCAGCCTTTGCCCACTCTCGGTACTGGGTGTATATGTCGTGAACGTGGTCATGCACCATGTTTTCCACCACTGAGGGAATTCTTTTTAAGTGTGGTGGGAAGACATAACCGTCGAAGCAGATATTCGGAAAATCCTTCCTCATCTGAGCCAACTTAAGAGCCCCTTCTCCTATGGGTTCAGCTGGGACCTGCTCTGTAATCATGGAGGTCGTGGTCTCGACTCTTTGAAGATGAGTCTCAGATCTCGAAATATGAGAAGATGGCCTGTGACGAGGAGGCTCCGGTGGGTGTGGGACAAAAGCAGGGGGTGGAGACGGAAGTCTATGAGGAGGAGAGCGTGATCTAGAGCGATGTCTGTATTCTCTATCCCTATCATGCCCGTACCTATCTTGATTAGAGTACTCGCGATCGCGATCTCTATCAGAGTCCCTCCTGCGAGAATCGTAATAAGAAGAAGCCTTTCGGTCCGAGCGAAGATTCTCAAGCATCGGTCCTCTTCCAGACATAGTACCTGAAAATGAGAAGCGAAGAAAGAGTTAGTGACATCCTAAGTTGAACGATTTACAGTTGTGAATCATGCAGTGTAGTGAAGTGTATGAATGTGCAATCCCCCGACCAACCGGAAATGTCGGCCGCACTCGTAGCAAGCGACCCGCTCAGTCCAAGAGCATTATCAAGCTCTTCCATCCCGACGTCGTGTTGAGACGACACAAAATCCGAAATTGGAATATCAGCAAGCCCTTCAAAAGAATTCTCTACTGGCGGGGGAGAAGCCTCCGAAATTCTAATCCCCTGAGCAGGCAAGGACATAACAACAGATATAAACCTCTCGGATTTAGAGCGTTTGTGAGCAGTAGCCTTGCCTTTTCTTCTTCCTCCTGAATCCTGAATATCGAAAGAAGGCCCAGTTGGGAGCTCGGTATCAGTAGGCGTCCTCTCCGGATCAACTTCTTCGGTTATCACGACTGCGGGTGCTTTGCGCTTCACCTGTTTCTTCGGGACCACTCTATGTGTCCCTTCTAGCTGTATGCTCTGCCTCCGTTCTATCAGCCCGACAGTCCTCAAATTCCTATCGGTCAGGACCAAGTCGATGTGCCTTTCTTCGCCCGGAAACGCTTGAAGAATCTGAACAAGCTCTCTGAAGTATGCGCCGTCAGGACGAGAGATTGCAGCTATAAATAAGGAAAAGTATGTCAGTTTTGAAGTCAGTCACTAACATCTCAATGATTCAAGAGAGAAATGGCAACACTTACGTCTGTCTAACCACCGCCTAGCAAATCCAGGGGGGCACCGAACGTAGAACCATTCAGGTTTATAGTAACTTAGCCTTCCCCAGGAGCCCAGTACAATGTGGCAATTTCTGACCGCTTCCAGGAAGGTGAAAGAAGAGCTATCTCCACGGCACTTGACATTGAATAAATATCTGATTTCAATCGGCTTCGGTGGTCGAAAGAGGATCTCCATAAACAGGACAAAGGTGCTGTTCAACAAGGCATACCCGTTGGGATGTAGCTGAGATGGAGCTATGCCAAGAAACGATAACATCTCCCTTATATATTGGTTGAAGGGAGGGAGTGTCCCCGCTGTGCAAGCATGACGGTTGAAAGCAGTAAACCCCTCCGGGGGATAATGTGGCCTGTCATTTGGCCCAGGTAGTAGCACGTCGTCAAGCGGCAAACCGTGCCTTAAACAAATCCGTCCTAGCATATCTTCGGAGATACCCGACGGTACCGAATCTGGTGGACTACAAATGAACCGAGCCCCTAGACGCTCGTCCGGAGCTGGCTCTATAACTTCGGCTTTGATAACCGGTATCTCGATGGATGGAGGAATAGAGCTCGGGAGTCCTTGCTGCTGTGAACTTGAGGGTTCCATGAATAGCTAGCTCATGAAAAATCAATGTTAAACAGGAAATAATGCTCGTGCATCCCCCAGTGTAAAGTGTGTGAGTGTGTGCTATGCAGTGCAGTACTGTATATCATTTGAGAAGATCTACAAGATTAGAGAAAGCTTGTAAACGACAAGACTTCGGAATTCAGTCGGAAGGACCATCATCGCTGACCGTCACAACCGTGCCATCCGGTTATTAGCAATCAGTCCAAGTTAAAGTTTGTTGAAGTTATGTTAGAGTTGCAGTTCCATCGACAAGCTTCGATAGGCAATTATATATGCGGAGAAACGGTTGAGTCCAGTTATGTAAGTTTAAAGCTTGTCGGAGTCAATTGTTCGAATGTGCAAGGAGTTTCAAATTTTTAATGTTCAATTCGTATTGCTCACGAGAGCCATGTTCGCATCAATAAGTTATGGTCGTGTGCGTATGAGTTAGACTCGGTCAAAAGGTTGGAATGCAAGTTCGACTCGATCAAGGGGCTAAGGATTTCAAATCGATCGGAGCGCAACACTCTGACTCGATCCCAAAGCCTCCAGTTCGACTCGCTCCCAAGACTACGCAGTTCGACTCGCTTCCAAGACTACGCAGTTCGACTCTATCCCAAGGCTACGCACTTCGACTTGATCCAGAGCCATCCACTTCGACTCGATCCGAAGCCGTCTTCTTCGACTCGATCCAGAGCCATCCACTTCGACTCGCTCCGAAGCCACCGACTTCGATTCGATCGAAGGCCATCGTTTCAAATTGATCAGACACAGCCCCTTCGTATCGATCCATAGATTCAAAGCATTCGACTCGATGCGAAGCTCCACCATCGATCGATACGAAGGCCTCCGCCTCATCCTCTCAAAACCCCTACTCAGATCAACACGAAGCTGAGGCCATGGAATTTTCGATCGATCACAACTCTGGTTGATTTGGTATTAAAAACCGAGTCTCATCATTTACGCGTTGGGTCCGCTTAAAGGATTACCTAAATCTATCAGTTAGTTCGAGCAATTGAAGGGATGAATCAGTTCAAAGGCAAGATTGCTTTCTTCTTTCTTCTCGAGTTTCTGAGCGATACGAAGGCAAGGAAGGAAAGCGAAAGGTAAAAAGTGGAAAACGGCTAAGTACAAAGTATTTATATGGACTCAAAAACAAAGGGAATAAACGATTCGTATCCCGGTGGATTCGAACACGCGTTTCGACTCCCTCTCCAGTGCGTTGATGCGAAGCTCCCCTTCGTATCGCTTGTCTTCGACTCCGTCTCCGGTGCAACACAACAAGCAATCATTTCAACTCCGTCTCCCCTTCGACTCCGTCCCCTGTCCAGTTCGACTCCATCGATCCGAGACCACACTTCATATCAGTCACCTTCGACTCTGTCTCGTGTGCAGATCGACTCCATCACTACACCAAATCAGTGAATTAGCAACAGTTTATATCTGTTAATTGCTAACACTTATAAACGTTACAAACTCCTAACAGTAAAAAGGTGTTAGGATACCTAAAAAGTGTTGGTGAAAATAAATACTTTTCTGAATAAACTTTGCAACACGAATAAGTGTTACCGTGGTTGGTAAAAATGTAAATAATTAATTAACAAGATGAGTCAACTGTAATCTAGACATCTGCGTTCTCTTCTCATGCTTACCCATCCATTCCTAGACATATTTCAGCGGTGTAAAATTTAGTTTAGGGTTTTCTCTTCCTCCCAAAATCAACGTCCATTTCAACCACTTCCTAAAATCAACGGCGACTTCATCCACTTCCCAATATCGAACGCCGACTTCAACCACTTCAACGATGCCGACTTCAATTCGCTTTGCTGCTTCGTCTTTCCCAATTTCAACGGCCATTCTCATATTTCGAAAAAAGAAGGCCTTTGGGATTTCCAAAATTTGCTTCTATGATGTGAAGACTTGAATCGCGATTTGTTTTCAAGTATCGATATTTTCAATTCCACTTTGACGCGTATGACTTTTAATAGTTGCGATTCAAACTGAATTTTGAATCAAGGATGGTACGTTTTGAGTTGAAAAGCGTTTTGAATTGTACGATTCTGCGATTATTAAATTCCATGATACAGATAAACAATAATGTGGTCGAACTTGATAATTCTGTATAATAGAAGTTTTTTGATTCTGAAACTTAATAATTTCCACATTAGTCTTCTTAATAAACATTATATGAACTCAATTAATATTAATCTTTTATATAAACATTAAGATATATGCATTTATCATTAATGTATGTCTTCTTTTTATTCTTTTAATCCTTAATATATTTATTAATACCTTCATTTAATATTCTCACATGCCAAAGGTCCCTAGGTTTGGGCTCTGACAGTTTATGGTTTATTTGAAAACATGATAATCATATATAACAAGAAAGACCTTGTATTTCATTTGTCGAAAATGAACAGAAAATAGACTAATTACTTCAGACTAGGATATTCAGTTTACTTTCGAGGTGTTAAATAAAATGACTGGGCTTATACAAACTAATTTTTAGTTAAAATAATATTACTAATACAGAGAAGGCCTGGTATTTGTCAGCAATGAATAGTACCCTTGGTCGAATGTGTGCTTTGAACTGGATATTTAAACGGAGTATTTTGTTAAGAGGGGAATGTACTTTTGTCTTATTAACGCGATATTTGAATAAATAGGAAAAAGAATCTAGATTTTAATAATTATTTACTACGATTGAGTAATATTTCTAGTTACTTGTAAATAAATTTAAATAAAATACGGAAATTTACTAAACAGTAATAAAAAATTCGAAAGTACGGCTATACTTTCGATACCTTTAGGCATACTTCTTTTTATGAAATTTATGCTACACTTGGTATGGTTCTTAATTGATTCATTTTAATTGATTTTTAGCTGCATTGAATTTGATTTGGTTGAAAAAAAACCTTGTTGATTAAAGAAGCATTCATATACGGTACTGCACTACAGTGTTCTGTGCCAGATACATTCTGTTAAGAATTTAAGATGATATCATGTTTTGGTGCATTTAATCATACAGTTGAAACACATGAATATGCAAATAGAATAATATTGGAACAAGAATAATTCATATGAAGAAAAGAATATTATCAGTCATATATTATGCACATTTGTTGTAGAACCATGACAGATAGAATTACTATATCAATTTATTTTCGTTTTCAATCATAGACATTCTTTGGTCCACCCATCTTAAAATTTTCCAATACAGAGATTATTTTGGATAAAAGATATAAAAGATGAGATTCTGGGTGATAGTTTTTATTTTCTATAATATAGTGATATATTGATCTATAAACATAAATATCTAAATGATCTTTATTTGTTATTGTTTTGATTTGTTTACATATTAATCTTAGTGATTGGTGATATTGAATAACCTTTACAACGTTTTGTTACATGCTATGAGATTTTGGAGTTAGCAAGTAGGCCATTGTTAAATTTTTTATTTATTTTGGCTATCCTTATGTACAATATTAGTAAGGATTATTAGTTAAAAGATAATAAAGTTGCATTTGTGTTTCAAAAACGAACTTATAAGCTTGCTTTACTACATGTTATATAACGTAATAAATTTTGGACTCTTAAATTATGCGGCTTTGGTCTTTAAGCTTAAGTCAACACACTAAGTAAAGGTGATGATAGGGATAAGATCTTATTTGAAAGTAAGTAAAGGGAGGGTTAGAAGATAAAGTGAAGTGAGTGATAAAAAAGATGAAGAAGACGAGGAATAGCAAGAAAATAGTGAAGAAAAGGACGAGGTTGATATAAGAAATATGATAAAATGTGGAAATGTTTGTAATAACTTCCTTAGTTTTTCCATTCATTAAACCATTTATGTAAAGATTGATTCGTTTCTTGTACCTGCATATTGTTTCAATAAGACACTTCTGAATAGTAATAACTGCTGCTGACATTTACTAATCAATTATATTTCTAGAAAAAAATAAGATCCTATGCTAAAATATTATATGTGCTACTTTATGCTTGTGAAGATCAGACCAGTCTAGTACATGTATCAACCCAGTATCAGTTAATACCTAAGTCTAGCCGTATCATTCTCATCCCCTCTAAAATCGACCTTGTCCTTAAGGTCGTAAGATGAGTATCGCCGTATATGGATTGCATCACAAAAACGCTTTCCATGTCAAATATACCATCTAGATCAAAGTAAAAACCTCACTTTCATATAGTGGTGTTTTAAAGACAGTACAATGTGGTTTTGTGCTTAGGACATCATGGATATCTGGCACTATAGAAAGAAAGAAAACTACTAACCAAAATAATTAATTGCACAAAACGACATGTTCATTGCTGCTCTCTATGATGATACTTTTGTGTAACTATATGAGTAATGTTTGATTCTGAGTTTGTGTTTTAATTAAGATATGCCAGAATCTACAGATTCTTATACTTACATAGGGTAAGTTAATTATTTTCGAGCGCTTTGACTTGTTTTTTTCTTCTGACATTTGAATGCCCTTCTCACATTTTGATGTGCTGGTTGGTTTGGAACCAAAGGTTTTGCCGTTACTTTTGCTGCTCATGCCTCTGATTTAGATGTCCTTAATTCAATAAATTTCATTTTTTCTTCGAATAAAGCCTCTCTTCCTTTTTGGTGTTTTTCATTATAATTATTATTTTCAATATTAACATAGGTACAAGAAAGGTTTGAGGTTGACATAAAGGAGTTACGTGAACAAATTGATACATCAACATACAGTAAGCTCTCACTTTGCCAACTTGCAGTTAACATTCATTCATTTGCATGCTTACATATCTATGGTTGGGAATTGATTCTTGAAATCAAGGAACAACTGATTTCATCTCTTGTTGGAAATTTTCATTTCCAGTTAATATATGATTATCAAACATTTTACATTTTAGTCAAACTTCTTATAGTAAGCGACTTGACAGGCCGAACTAGCAGAAGATAGCAAGCATGATGAAAGGAGTATGGTTAGAGATAGTTCCAGGTAGCAGTATAAATGGTTAAAACCAACAGGCTGCCATTCATGATTTAGGCGGAACCAGCGTAGGAACTGGCAGAAGCGGATGGCAGAGCAAGAGTTGTACTTGACACCAACACAGGCATTTTGTATTTGAATCATGCTTTCTGGGAATTATGTCTGTTTACTCGCAGTTCACTTATGATGATTTCTATCCATAAGTTTCTACTTATTCGCCTTAAATCTGATAGAATATAGAGGAAGTTTCTACTTATTCGCCTTAAATCCATAAGTTTCTACTTATTCCATAACTAATGATATAGCTTACCGTAGGAAATTAAGAATAATCACGAGCGGAGATATGAGGAAGACAAAATAGAGAGGAAGTTGGAAGAAAATAACAGAGATTGTTTAAACTTTTCAATATCCATTCTATAGCATACTAGCACTAGTACATTTATAGTCAAAATAGTTCCCCTATTCCCAAATGGTGTGCTCTCTGCTCTTTTATAGTAACAAATATTGTTATGCCAATTATAGGCTACTAGCACAACATTATTTTCAGTAAAACATAACAAATTCTAGTTGCGTAAAAACAAGACACGTTTTATGTTCTTAAAGGAGATGGTTGCTGTATGCTTGTTTCCCGAATTATGTAAATGAATACTTTGTCTTAGCATAGTCTTATCTGGATATATTGCATCAATTTTAACCCAAATATACCTTCAGATGATTTTTACATAAAAATCACTATCTTGAATCTTGTTGTGCCACCAGCAAGCATGATGATGCTTGCTTTTGCATGGCCAACACTTACATTTTTACATGGTGTTGAATGGGTTTTTCATTGTTTTTTCAAAGAGAATATGCAGGATAAAGTTGTTATTACTGGTGCTTCTTCGGCTATCGGAGAGGTTTATGCTTTCTTTGCATTATTCATATTAATTTTGACAATATATCCTTTGTTTTTTTTCTCAACGGAAGACCTCATGGGCAGCATGTAATTGCTCTAGTAGATGATGCATCAGTGTATGCATTCGAGGATGAGACTAATGCATCAGGGACTAGCTCTCATCAAATTTATCTTACATTTCCAGTTGATTGTTCGTTCACAAATGAAGATGTGGCAGATTATTTCAAGTAATATTAACTCTGTTTTATATATGATATGTTTATCATTTCTAGTCAAATATTTGTTTCGTATGCATAATAAACCAATCATTTTCTGTGTTAGTCAATATGGCCCTGTTCGTGAAGTGAGGATTCCTCATCAAACAGATCGCATGTATGGTTTTGTGACCTTCTATGATTCTGAGACGGTAAGATACATTTTGAGCGAGGAGTGCCCACATTTTATACGTGGTAATCGTGTTCTTGCTAAGCCTTACAGGGAAAAAACTCGGATTGTTGAAAGGTAAAGTTACATTAACCTTTTTATTGTCATTTATACTTGCATTGCCGATAATGCATGTTGGTGCGAGATTCCAACAAGAGACCACTCAAATTGAAACCCCACAAGCACAGTGATTGATGAAGTTCGATGTCGGTTGGCACAACAAAGCAGAGAGGTATATGGTGGAGATATAAGGAATTGACAGTGTACTGCAATAAGTATGAAAGTTTGTTTTTTTAATGTTTGGTATGCAGAAATCATGGTAATGAAGTGGTGCTGTTTTGTATTGTTCAGGGTACGTGTGCAGTTCTCTGTTGTAGTGGAGGTTGTGGTTGACTGTAGTGGGTGTTGTAGATGCTATAGCAGAGGAAGCTCGGTCCGGGAAGTTGTAATGTGGGGTTGCAGTTTGAAATGTATGTAAGAAGATGTTTGAAGCAAGTTCCGTGGTGCAAAGATGTATGTGATGCTTGGCAGAGGATAAGTTGAAGTGTAGTGAATATGGGAGATTTGGGAGGCGACTGGAAGTTGGTTAGCAGTAGCAAGGTTGGTGGTTGAGATGTGGTAGTAGTGAATGAATATGTGATCTTGTGGAATAGCAGTTTTGAGGAGGATGAACTGGATGAAGTGGAGGTTGTGTAGTTTGATGTAAAGGTTTATATTGAAGGTTAGGATGTGAATGTTGAAAGAGAGGAGGTTATATGTGAAGTATGTATATGTGACAGTTTGTTAATAGGGTAGTGAGAGCAAGAGCAACAGGCAGAGGGTAGTGTGACAGTTTATCACTATTATGTTGTATGATGTGGAGAAGATGGTCAGTGTGGTTCCGCTGACTGTGAATTGGCAGCAAGAAGTTTGGTCAGTGATGTGATGTTAAGGTTGTGGTTGCGATGTTAAGGTTGGAAGTTTCGATATATCTACAAGGAAGGAGTTGGCACCTTGTATTTATTTTACCAGACAATGCATGTTAAACTTTAAGTGTATTTTGAAAAAAATTTGAAGCTTATGTTGTAATAATATATGAATATACCACATTGTGGTATTTTAGATATGTAAATAATTGTTTATGATATATTATACTACATTTGCAGAGCGTTTAAACTTTGCATTGAATATGTATGATGAATTATTTGTGATATGGAAACCAGTATTTGCAGAGTGTTTATATTTAAACTTTGCGTTTAAGTTTTGGTATATATATATATGTGTGTGTGTGTGTTACTAAATAATCATTTTCCAACACTTATAAGCGTTACCGTATATTTCTGTACAAACACTTATAAGTGTTACCGTATATTTCGTTACCAACACTTATAAGCGTTACCGTATATTTCGTTACCAACACTTATAAGCATTACTGTATATTTCTGTACCAACACTTATAAGTGTTACCGTATATTTCATTACCAACACGTATAAGCGTTACCGTATATTTCTGTACCAACACTTATAAGTGTTACCATATATTTCGTTACCAACACTTATAAGCGTTACTGTATATTTAGGTACCAACACTTATAAGTGTTAGTAATACGTATGTTTGTAACACTTATAAGTGTTACAAATTTGGCCGCTCAATTCCTCACAGTCCATTAGTAACACTTAAAAAGTGTTACTGATATTATTTGTAACACTTATAAATGTTAGAATTTGCCTGTTTTGGTGTAGTGACATCAAATCACTGCTTCTAGAGGCTAACTCCATCGATACGAATTGCCTGTTCGTATCCAGTGACTCCGTCTATATCAATTCGAAATGCTTACTCTGTATCCATAAATTCAATAAAAATCGTCCTCAATGTTTCAACCCTTCACATCTAATCAGGAGAGGATCGTTACGAAGGAACATTCAAAAACAACCATCGAGCGTTGTTACCGTGAATTTCACGTCGGTTCAGGAGAGGATCGATATGGAATTCAATATAAAATAAACTGACAACGACTCGTGAATGTACGAACGCCAACGAGAGTCAGGTTAACATATATGCATGTATGTCGAACCAATATTAAATGTACCAGATTTACAGGAATCAAAAGCTCATCTAATAACGATTACAACAGCAAAAAGTTAATCGCTAGCATACAGCAATCGGTTGCAACAACACAGGGTACAATAGTTGACGGTCAACAATTTACATTATCGATAAAAACAGTCGAAGATTACAGCTTTCATCAAAAAGACGATAACCATTCAGAATGAAGATTGCAGCACTTCAAAGCACATAATGTTTTCACAAGACGTACTTTGGGAGGCAAATGTTATACCTCCTTTTGGCAAGGTCGTGACACCAAGGAATTGACTAGTAACCAATGACGACCTGTCCTAGAGATCAGTTATACACAGGCTCACTATGGATATCGATGAATTTTGTCCGAGTCCGGATCGAGCTAAAATTGATATGACATGAGAAGTTAAGCTATGAGAGTCAACGTTCCAAATCTCAAGTCAATCCGAGTTCGTATGCTCAAGTTGTGAACGATACAAAATTGGTTAAGAACAGCCTACTTCGACTCGCTCCAGTTCGAATCCCTCGGAAGTGCACACTTCGACTCGCTTCGCTCCGAGCCATACTTCGAATCGCTTAGGTTTGACTCGCTCCACAACCATCAGAAGTGCCTACTTCAACTCGCTCCGCTTCGTCTCCATCAGAAGCCTTCTTCGACTCGCTTCGCTCCGAGCCATACTTCGAATCGCTCAGGTTCGACTCGCTCCACAACCATCAGAAGTGCCTACTTCGACTTGCTCCGCTTCGCCTCCATCATAAGCCTTCTTCGACTCGCTCCGTTCGAACCACTGTTCGACTCCATCAACTTCAACTCCATTGGCGAAGCCACTATTCGAATCTCTAAGGACGCTCTACTTCGACTCGCTCTATCGATGCACACTTCGACTCGCTCAATCGATGCACGCTTCGACTCGCTCAACAAGTACACAGTTCGACTCAATCAAAACAACACAAGAGCAGAGTGAGATTCAAGCGCCACGTCACCGAGTCGAACGAAAGCGAGTCGAACAGAGCGAATCGAACGAAACAGCCAACCGAGAATCCAAATTTGTATCGATCATATCTCCCAATCTACAAGTCCAAATGCTATGAAATTTTCACAGAAGACTACGTCCATGCTAAAGAATGTCCACGCCAAATTTCGAATCCATTGGATGAAATCTTGATCGATACGAAATCTGTTTGTATCGATCACGGATCGGACCAAAACTTCATGGGCTTGGGCGCGCGGGCCTGGTCACGTGCCAGAGAGGGTCTCCCGAGATCTGAGCGAAATATCAGCCTCCTACACCTACAAATAGAACCCCAAAGCCAACAGAAAAGGGGTTCTTCTTCTTCTTTGAGATCTTCAACGCCCAGACTCTGCCAAACACGGAAGTGAACTCCATTGTTGCTACTGCCAACGAGATTCACTGCTGCAAATCATAATTACCTCTTGTAATTCATTGAATCCACTTGTAATATTCAAAGAAAGATCAATAAAGTTATCAACTTCACAGTGGACGTAGGCGATACGCCAAACCACTCTAAATTCTTGTGTCTCTGTGCATTTTAATTATTCTCATTTCTGAAATGTGGAGTTTTTGTTAGATAATCCTCTTTTTCCATTTAATTTCTTCACTTTATCTCTTCAAAAACTTCCTAAGAGTGTTGTGCCCAATTTTGGTACAAACAATAATATCCTCGTATAACCGACACCCGGGATCCAAGGGAAGTCGGTGTATGCTAACCAGTCGGGTTCTGAGTGTTGACCGGAGCAGATGCTGTGTGTTATCTACATGAGAAGAGTCTGGTATCTCAAATACTACAAACAAATAATCTATTGTAGATAGCTTGCTTACATATGAAAAACAATCCATATCGTCCTTTGAAATTATCTTTTCCACATTTACTCGTTATCGATCAACGATTGATAACGGAGCTGCTATCCAAAGTGACGCGGGAAGTTTTTCTTTTTAGGATATTTGGAGTACAGAAATAGGAAGAGCGATACGATGAATCATCCACTATATCCAATTTTGGAATAAATCATCGTATTAGAATTCAAAATGGCTACAGGAACTTAACCAAGTCCTTGAAAAGAAACAGGTAAAGATAAACAGCAAGACTTAGCTCTAGAAAGGCATACAATCGTTCAAGACAAAACTTAGCTTTACTGCCGGTCGATTTAAAACTATATAGGTCAACTCCAAACCTACCTCGTGCATCCACTTACCAACCTAAACCCTTGTGTAAACTATGGAGCAAAGATTGCATCATCAATACTAGGAACTGAAATTCAGATCAAAATTAAAAAACGAAGGGCTATCAGAAGTTAGTCAATTGAGAACAACATCTTGAGATGGACTACGACGATTCATTGAAATTCACAGAATAGTAATCCGAAACTTGTCTTGTTTTAGAGCACACTTTATTTCTAACGAAAGCATACTCTGGGGGAAAAATGATAATTGAGTTTTTAACCTAGCAGAATTCAACAGGAGTGATAACATCTAGACCAAGCCAGAATGACTTGAAACTTGAATAAGGCATCTAAAAGAACAAGCAAATGGAATTTAAGAGAAATAATCCAAAAATCCACTAAGTAGATGGATCGCTGGTGATCCATCATCCATAGATCACTAGTGATCCAAAAGGAAGTATCATGAGTTGTCAAAGCCTCTTGCATCATGATCTACTAACTCTTTTAAGAATATTTGCCAAGTTCCATAACATGCTAAACAATCTAGCTCGAGAAGTGAAGACTCATCTGATTCAAGTTGTTTGACCAAAAGCAGCTAACTTAAAATGGACCTAGAGAACTCATACGGAGTCGGATTGACTTGAAATTTTGGAAGAACACTTAGAAGACATATAATAAGGCTAAAATAGGACCATTTGGAGGTTGTCTAATGAATCTCTAGCAACCTAACTAGATGGATTGCTAACGATCCATGTAGGTTGGGCCCCACAATCTGAAATTTATCGGGTAGGTCCCACAAACCATAGAGAGATTACCTGCAAAGTTTCGTCTAGTTTCATAAAGTTTTGAGCAAGTTATGGATGATTCTTCTCCGAATTAGGCCAGTTTGATCCATCAGGTCCGACCCATGAGGAATGGGCCCCATGACCTATCATCCATAGGGGAGGCTCTCCTACTCATCTACATTGCATGTGTGAAGTTTCATGTGATTTGGTTAAGTATTGAGTGAGTTATGGATGATTCTTCAGGAACAGATGACCCATGAAGACGGATGATCAAACGAACTCTAAATGACTTGATATTTGGACAAGGCACTTAAATAGAAGATAGGAAGCCAGCCAAACTAAGATCACTCAAAAATATACTAAGTGGATATGTAGCTAGCAATCCATCCTCTATGGATTGCTAGCGATTCATCCCCTATGGATAGCTAGCGATCCACCAAGATAGGTCAGATTGCCCTCAAGCTCCTTCGTAGCACTAAATAAAGGCTTTTGGTAGAAAAATATGCTAAGATGATGAATAGCTAACGATCCATCCCCTATGGATAGCTAGCGATCCATCCCCTATGGATTGCTAGCGATCCATAGAAATGACTCAGATTGATTTGAGATTTTCGGTGATGACTTGGCTTAACAACTGGACTCTTCTGCACTTGGACTTCTGGCCCAATACTCACTGGATTCCCCAATAAATACTCACCTATCTGCGACATAAAGAGGATCTTCTTGGTTGTCTACTGGAACTCTACAGAGATTATTCTTCACTCTTCTCCTCTTATACAATAGTCATCTAAGGATTCACTTTGATTCTCCAGTGAACTCTTGTACTTGCGACTTGATCTAACTTAGAAGATACAATCACATTGTAATCTGATTCAACTTGTAGCAGCAGTCAGTTAATAGAAAGTTATTAAACGGACGTAAGCTTCATTAACAACCGAACAACTACAAAAATCTTATTGTCCTTTTACTATTTCTGCTCATTTTACATTTATTTTCTACATTATTGCTCTATAAGAACAGGGCTGCTGCTTTCACACTTAATCCAGGGTGTTGATCCATTTTTTGGGTTAACATATTTCTTTTCAACTAGTAAATGCAAATACAATCTCGATTTCAAGGCTACGAGACACACCCTCCAAAATCCCGACCTCTAGATAGAGTCACTTGATTTTTGAGCTACAAGCACACCCATTAGATTTATGGGCTACTAAGTACAACCAATTGATTTACAGGCTACAATCACACCCACAAGTATAGCAGTATGATTTGATGGAGTTTTACAGACATAGATCTTCGATCTTTATTACAATTGATCCTATAACTCTTGAATAGCATTTTGATCCTGGTTTGAGTGAGAGAGATGAGAGAATGAGAGAGTATATGAAGGAGAATCAAACTAGTAATGATTGAATTTGATTCTGGTTGAATTTCGACAGAGTTTGGATAGAAATTAATTTAGAAATCAAGAGAATGAAAAGTGGAGAAAAGAATAAGAAAGTAGATATTGAAAATTCGTTTGAAAGTCCAGTATATTTAGGGAAACAATGGTCACGTCCATTCACGAAGAGATACGATGAAAAGACGCTTCCATTCAGATTTGAATTTTGAAAAGTATGGCTACTAGGTCGACATACATGGATAGGATATGTCGACATAATCCTTTGTATTTTGAAAAATACTTTAAAATATTATTTTGAAAATCTGTTGCTTTGTAAAACAATTTTATACTTTGTAGAATCATTAAATATAGTTTATAAATATTTTAATAAAAACATAACTTAATAAAACTTTATAAAATAATTTTTAAAGATTAAACAAGAGTATTCAATAATATATATATAAATCAATATAATTATAACATATTAAAGTATAAACAAAAATTCAATATATATATATATATAAACTTAAAAACACTAAAATAATATCTTTATAAGTACAAGAGATTGAAAATAATTTTGGAAAATATTTTGAAAAAATTATTTTAAAACCAGAATATTTGAAAAACAATTTAAAACAAAATTAGAGAAGGCGAGAGAGATCAGGAAAGTGCTATCAAGGTTTTAACGTAAATTCAACTACTCTATAAATTATCTGAATATATTGAAATATTAAACCCTTTAGTACTCATGGGTCTTCAATTATTGTTAACCATCAAATCCACTTGAGGACAAAGGTATGAAAGAAGATTAATAAAAGTGCCAGGCTCTACTAAAATTGCAAACATGGCATTCGATAAGGATCACGAAAGGATGTTTCGAAGGCATTGAGAAGGATTTCGAAGGAGATGCAAGCACCAGGCGCCATCGCAAATGATAATAGAGCAAAAGCTTTCGAAAATATGAAAAAGGAAGTAGGGCATCCCTTCCGCCTCATTCAAACCTTTCGATGTGGATGGATTAGCATATATAGAAAAAGCAGGAATGGATTCGGAACCCCTTTTCGAAAGCAATGAATAATAGCCCTTCATATGCACACCAAACCTTTCGAAACCAAAGGTTTTGCCTTCATTCAGACTACTCAGAATGATACCTTGATCAAAACAACCCTTTTGGAAGCACAATCAAGCTTTTCGAATCCGTCGAAGCCTGTAACATCAAAGGGAAGGTACCGTATCGATTCGAAAGCATGCATTCAGAGGCTACCTATCATGTCGAAGTCGTCGACACTCCAACATCTTTGAAACCCTAGTAAACTACCTATCGGCAGAGTCAGAGGCTTGTATCTTTGCTTCTTATAATAGCAAAGCAACACGAAAAGAAAAAGCGCATCAATCGCCCTTTCAACAAAGTCGAAAGCAACCCAGGAGAAAGTAGAAAAAAGATATGCCTAGACCTTAACAACAGCAAAAGGTGGACAAGGGACCCTTTCGACTGGGTCGAAAGGTCTAGAATAAGGAAATAGGAAATGCAAGGATGAATGAGAGAACTCGGAAGAGAAGCCTTTCGATAGCATCGAAAGCAAGCACATGGAAGAAAGAGAGAAGCTTTTCGGCCATGACGAAAGGATGGAAGTGGAAGATGGGAGGACCTTTCAACTGGGTCGAAAGGATGGGCACGAAAGGGGGCCGACCTACATCTATAAATAAGACCCTAGGTGTTCGATTTTGGGGATTGGATTTTAGAATCCAAAACTCATTCTACTACTTCTTTGCTACAATTAAATCTTTGTAACCCTAAATTGTTTTAGGGAAAAAGCTCTCAATTTTGTAACTCTTTTTGGATTAATGGAAAAGGAAGGAATGCACGGATTCATTAAGGATTTCGATTATAAGGAAGATTGTTACGATCATTAGCTAGACTAATGATCAATTGCACATGATGTTGTCATATCTTCTTAACTTCTTTATGTCTTATGCAAAGCCAAGAGATCAACTTGGATAGCATACATACGAAACACATTATCATCATGATAAATAATATATAATGACGAAAAAAGATGGTGATGATGCTTCGCCAATATTAAGTTCATAGAACTTACAAATATCCAAGGTGATCTTCTATTGTATACACCAAATGGAGCTTGCACAATTGTGAATTAGATCTGTTTCGAAAGGACGAAATACCTTTCAACTTGGTCGAAAGTGATGTCTCGAAAGAAATCTGGTTCATAAATGACAAGCAATTGTACAAGGATGGATTCCTTTGAAAGGAACTTACTCCCAACTACATCTTCAACCCTTTCGAAGGAGTTCCTTTATAATGATGAAACCAATGACGTTGAAAGCAGTTATTTCTCTTTAAAGGCTGAGCAGACTTTCCGACATAGACGAAAGGGATTGAGTGGGCCTTTCGACATGGTCGAAAGGGATGAATGTTTAGTAAAAATAGCTATTTTCAACTCATTCGAAAGAGGGGCTTCGAATAAGATGCTTTCTCCTTCACCTCTATTTTGATGAGGTTAATTTGGTCAATGATCCACTATTGATACTTCACAAATTATCCTCCGAAAGTAGTTTGACCAAGTCAACTTGATTGGAAGAGGGGTTTCAGAATATGCGGCCAGTTTCAGAATATGCGGTCAGTTTCAAGAGTTAAAAAGCCATTTGGAAAAGCCATCGATACTATCTAGTCCCAAGAAGGGAGAAATTTTGTATTTATACATGGCAGTTTCAGAATATGCGGTCATTTCGGTGTTGATTAGAGGAGGAAGTGGGGCACAACTTCCTGTATATTATGTAAGTAAGCGATTAAAGGATGTGGAAGTGCAGTATCCAGTTATAGAAAAACTAGCTTATTTCTTGATACTCACAGCACGAAAATTAAGATCATACTTTCAAGCACATCCAATCAGGGTATTGACCAACTTTTCCCTCAAACAACTTTTCAGTAAGCCGGAAACTTCGAGTAGACTGGTAAAATAGGGAATTGAGCTTAGCCAATATGATATTGAGTTTCAGCCATGAGCCGCTATCAAAGGGCAAGCATTGGCGGATTTTATTAACGAGTGCACTAACTTTATTAAGGAACAATTAGAAAAAGAAAGGTAACAAAGACCTATGTGGCAATTATTCGTTGATGGTGCATCGAATGAACAAGGAGCCGGTGCGGGATATGTGATAATAACACTAGATGGACACTGAATACATTATGCCATGAAGTTAGGATTTCTCGCAACGAACAATTTGGCTGAATATGAATCGATAGTGGTCGGGTTAACTTTGGCATTAGAACTCAAAATCCCATGAATTCAAATCTTCAGTGACTCCCAACTGATGGTAAATCAAATAAAGCAAGCATATCAGACAAAAGATGCCAAGCTATCTTTATATGTAAGGAAGATATTAAAGATGTTAGCTTATTTGAAGATTTTTCTGTACATCAAGTTCCAAGAGAAGAAAACTCGCATGCAGATTCTTTAGCAAAATTGGTTAGTTCAAGGGGAGCCCCAGAAACTCAAATTGTGTTTGTGGGATATCAAGCAAATCCAAGTATAGAAGTGGGGACATCCAAACAAGGAAAGGAACTGCTAGTCCTAACAAGATCCCAAGCCATGTCACGAGAAAGAAAAGAAAAGGAAATCAATGGGGATGTCCCAAATGAGAGGGTTAACCAGCCAAAGGCAGATAACTATTATGATAACACTTGGATGTCACCTATTGTCGAATATCTTTCAATGGAGAAATTACCATCTGGCAAGGGAGAAGCTAGGAAAATCAAGCGACAAGATCCAACTTTCATCATAGTGGATGGAATCCTTTACAAGAAAGGATATGCACTACCTTATTTAAGATGTGTAAGCTTGGAGGATGGGATGAAATTGCTAGTAGAAGCACATGAAGGATTATGTGGTAACCACTCTAATGGAACAAAACTTGCAAAAAAGAAAATGAGACAAGGTTTTTATTAGCCTCGTATGGTAAGTCAAGCCATAGAATATGTAAGGAGATGCAAGAAATGCCAAAAGTACTCGAAGAGTCCCCGATTACCACCAAGTCAGTTAACCCCAATTTCAAGTCCATGGCCCTTTGATGTATGGGGAACTGATTTAATCGACCCGTTGCCAATTTCAAAAGGGAGGGAAAAATATGATGTAGTTTTCATAAACTACTTCACTAAATGGGTTTAAGTAGAACCGCTTCCCAAGATCACTTCTGGAAAAGTACTCGGATTTGCCATCAAAAACACTATAACCAGATTTGGAATTCCCTATAAGATTATCTCCGACAACATAACGCAGTTTGAAAGTGAAGAATTCTCTCGATTTTGTCATAAGAATGGAATTATTAAGAGCTTTTCTTCCGTTGCACATCCAAAGGCAAATGGGGTCGTCGAGGCTACAAATAAGATCATAAAGACAATTTTGAAAAAGCGGCTGAACAAAGCTAAAGGAAATTGGGTTAAAGAGTTTCCACATGTATTATGGGCTTATCGAACATCTACAAGAATAGCAACAGGACATACTCCCTATTCATTAACATATGGGTGTGAGGCGATGTTACGAATTGAGATTGAAATACCCTCACATCGAAGGATCGCATATGCATTCGATTTAAACCAAGAGCTAAAAAGAGAATCACTAGATTTGATAATTGAGTTGAGAGATGAAGCAGCAATACGAACAGCAGAATATCAAAGAAGGATTTTGAAATATTGCAATTCAAAAGTAAGAGCAAGATCATTTCAAGAAGGAGATCTAGTACTTCGAAGAGTAATGGTAAATACGAGAAATCCCGCGGATGGACCATTGGACCAAATTGGGAAGGACCCCTAATCATATGCAAAGTAATTCCCCCAGGAGCTTACAAATTATGCCGACCAGATGGAAATATGATTCCTAGGACATGGAACGTAGAACGTTTGAGACCATATTTTCCTACAGTGAATGAATAAAGTATCTCTTTCTACAAAAGAAATGTCTACAAGGTTGGGAGTAGAATTCTCCATGCATTTGGACACTACCTTTAACAGTCAGAGCCTTTGTCCCCGCCGAGATGGCCAGGGTAGAGCACCTCCTTAAGGGAGGAGTGTATGCCTTTATCCGCACCACACTATAGTCAGGATAAAGCATCGACAAGCCCCTATCCACACCACGCTATGGCCAGGGCAGGGCACCTCTTAGAGGGAGGAGTGTAAGCCTTTATCCACGCCACGCTATGGCCAGGATAAAGCATCGACAAGCCCCTATCCGCGCCATGCTATGGCCAGGGCAGGGCATCTCCAGGAGGGAGGAGTGTAAGCCTTTATCCTTGCCACACTATGGCTAGGTTAAACCATCGACAAGCTATTGGCCACGCCACGCTATGGCCAGGACAAGGCGCCTCCTGGAGGGAGGTTTGGTAAGTCCTTGGTTCTAGCTTGAGAATAAGCTAACCAAGCGCACCAGACAACAATGGACTAAGATGTCCAAGCCTAAGAAGCGGCATATCTATAATGGATTAAGATGTCCAAGCCCAAGAAGCGGCTCATCAAACAATAGATTAAGATGTCCAAGCCCAAGAAGAAGGCATATATATAATGGACTAAGATGTCCAAGCCTAAGAAGTGGCTCATCAAACAATGGACTAAGATGTCCAAGCCCAATAAGTGGCTCATCAAACAATGGACTAAGACGTCCAAGCCTGAGAAGCAGCTCATCTAACGATGGACTAAGATGTCCAGCTCGAGAAGCGACATATCAATAATGGACTAAGACATCCGAGCTCAAGAAGCATCTAATCAAACCACTACTACATACAAGGCTTAAACGGATTACACATGTCGAAGAAGATAGAATCTGAGGAGTAGAACAGAACTTCGCTTATTAATACCCGAATCTGGGTTTCGGCTCTTTATTAATAACTTATAGTCTTCCTCATACCCGAATCTGGGTTTCAAGACTATTACCGGACTTCACTTATCAATGCCCTAATCTGGGCCTGAAATTTCTATTATGAAGATAATCATTATGGATTTCTGATTATCCAACATTATGCCCTAAGCTGGGCTTAAGATTTCTGTCATGAAGATAGTTATTACGGATTTCTGATTATCCACCACTAATACCCGAATCTAGGTTTAAGAGTTCTAACATGATGACAATTTCTGAATTTCACTTATTAAAACCCAAATCTGGGTACTAAGCATCTTATTATTAAATTATAAACTTCACTTATTGATACCCTAATTTGGGTTTTAAACTTCTTAACTTTTTAATACCCGAATTTGAATTTTGGGTCTTTTATCATCAATTCTAGATTCTATCTATCCATTCTCGAATCTGGGTTTTGAAACAGCGATATTGAAACCACAATGGACATCTAAGTCTTCAACAAAAAGACTTCGAGTTGGTCATCTTAACACCCAAATCAGGTTTATTAGTTTGAAACTCTAAACAACGTCCACCAACATCTAAATTTAGGCTCCTGGTTCATTCTTATCTCCAAGAGGAGTTTCTAAATACATATTACCTATTCCCTCCAAATAAAATTTATAGGTCACAATGACTTATTTCCAGATGATAGCTTATAACTTCCTACTTTTAAACATCGGTTGTCTCCAACAGGAAATTCTTGGACTTCAATTATTATATGCATGGATAATTATTAATTACGTGGGAGTTCAACTATGAATTTCATTTTTAACGATAAAGGTTAAATGGTGGGACTCATAATATTGCAGGATAGAAGTCCTTGATTCTCAGTCGTTTACAATTTAGAATTTCATTTCCTTTATTAAATCGTGATTATAATTGACTAACAATTTGAGTTTAAAACCACTGCTATATTGATTTACCATGGGGCATGTATACAAGATAATGAGTTAGCAATAGAAAATGTTACTTTACCACTGCTATATTGACTTTACCATGGGGCATGTATACAAGATAATGAGTTAGCAATAGAAAATGTTACTTTACCACTGCTATAATTGCTTTGAGTTAGCAATCGGGGTTATTAAAAGCAAAGAAGTTGTGAAATTTTTGTCCTAAAGAACAAAAGCTTCTTTCATACAAGAGAAGGCAAAATGTTAACCATCAAATCCACTTGAGGATAAAGGTATGAAAGAAGATTAATAAAAGTGCTAGGCTCTACTAAAATTGAAAACATGGGTTTCGACAAGGATCACGGAAGGATGTTTTGAAGGCATTGAGAAGGCTTTCGAAGGAGTCGCAAGCACCAGGCACCATCGCAAATGATAATAGAGAAAAAGATGAGAAAAGATGAGAAAGGAAGTAGGACATCCATTCTGCCTCATTCAAACCTTTCGATGCAGATGAATTTGCATATACAGAAAAAGCAGGAATGGATTCAGAACCCCTTTTCGAAGGCAATGAATAACAGCCCTTCATAAGCACGCCAAACCTTTCAAAACCAAAGGTTTTGCCTTCATTCAGACTACCCAGAAAAATACAGTGATCAAAACAACCCTTTCAGAAGCATAATCAAGCCTTTCGAATCGGTCGAATCCTGTAACATCAAAGGGAAGGTACCATATCAATTCGAAATCATGCATTCGGAAGCTACCTACCACGTCGAAGCCATCGACACTCCAACACCTTTGAAACCTTAGTAAACTACCTATCTACAGAGTCGGAGGCTTATGTCTTTGCTTCTTATGACAGCAAAGCAACATGAAAAGAAAAAGCACATCAATCGCCCTTTCGACGAAGTCGAAAGCAACCCAGGAGAAAGTGGAAAAAAGAGACACCTAGACCTTAACAACAGTAAAAGGTGGACAAGGGACCCTTTCGACTGAGTCGAAAGGTCTGGAATAAAGAAATAGGAAATGCAAGGATGAATGAGAGAACTCGGAAGAGAAGCCTTTCGACAGCATCGAAAGCAAACACATGGAAGAAAGAGAGAAGACTTTCGACCATAACGAAAGTATGGAAACAGAAGATGGGAGGACCTTTCGACTTGGTCGAAAGGACGGGTGCGAAAGGGGGCCGATCTGCATCTATAAATAAAATCCTAGGGGTTCGATTTTGGGGACCGGATTTTAGAATCCAAAACTCATTCTACTACTTCTTTGCAACAATTAAATCTTTGTAACCCTAAATTGATTTGGGGAAAAAGCTTTCAAACTTGTAACTCTTTCTGGATTAATGGGAAAAGAAGGAATGCACGGATTCATTAAAGATTTTGATTATAAGGAAGATCTTTACGGTCATTAGCTAGACTAATGATCAATTGTACATAATGCTACCTTATCTTCTTAACTTCTTCTGTCTTATGCAAAGCCGAGAGATCAACTTGGATAGCATACATGTGAAACACATTATCATCACGATAAACAATATATAATGATGAACAAAGATGGTGATGTTGTTTTGACAATAATAAGTTTATATAACTTACAAATATCCTAGATGATCTTCTATCGTATACACCAAATGGAGCTTGCACAATTGTGAACAAGATCTATTTTGAAAGGATGAAATCCCTTTCGACCTGGTTGAAAGGGATTTCTCGAAAGAAATCTGGTTCATAAATAACAAGCAATTGTACAAGTATGGATTCCTTCAAAAGGAACTTACTCCCAACTACATCTTCAACCCTTTCAAAGGAGTTCCTCCATGAAGATGAAACCAATGACATCGAAAGCAGTTATTTCTCTTTAAAGGCTGAGTAGACCTTCCGACATAGACGAAAGGGATTGAGTGGGCCTTTTGACATGGTCGAAAGGGATGAATGTTTAGTAAAAATAACTATTTCCAACTCATTCAAAAGAGGGGCTTTAAATAAGATTCTTTCTCCTTCACCTCTATTTTTATGAGGTTAATTTGGTCAGTGATCCACTATTAATACTTTACAAATTATCCTCTGAAAGTAGTTTGACCAAGTCAACTTGATCGGAAGAGGGGTTTCGAAGGAAGTAATCTCTTTCAATTCTCTTTTAATAGTCTTATTTTTTTACATAAGCAATCCTTTTTGTCATCCACATAGCTTTGGGGATGTTGACAAGTTTTCTCGTTAACAATTATCATCATCTTGAATCTGCTCTTAATACTGTATAATCTTCCTAATCAACACATGTCTAATATCTTGCATTATATACTATATATATCTTGATAAAACATTAGTATCTATATTTTATATAATGTCCTATAGTTGTTATCATCAAAACTAAAACTAAGGTACTAACACCTAGTCCTCGGTGATTATTCACTTTTCTCAAGCAAGCCTCCATACTATATTGTTACACTACTATGGAATAGCGTATTTCGGTGGCTTTGCTCTTTCTTAGTCGAGCCTTCAATACCTGCCCATTTAAACCATTAAGGGCCAGACACTACTGGACTCCTCCACCATCAATAAAATCAAGAGCCTTAAATATAAGTCCTGCAGACCACATAGTATCCCATATCATTCCTAGGATGTGAGGCTCGTGAAGCTATGCTTAACTTTCCATAAAAGCCACGCTTTTCATTTCACAAAGCCACGCTTTGCTTTTCACAAAGAAAATTCCACTTAGAATGCCACATTGCCATTTCTACAAACACCTTATTGATTTCCATAAAGGTACAACTTCTGAGCTCATATCTCTTAGAGAATGGTGTTAAGCATAGGAGTGGTTACTTCCTACACCACCAAACAAATCTACGTTTGTAGAGATCAATGTACATGGTTTTTACAAATGCAATGTCAAACACTCATCTATACAAGCTGTTCAGGTGAAGGATAGACCGAAGGCACTCCTCCTACTACTTCCTGTTTGAGAATCACCCCTAGGATTAGTAGCGAGTAGTCCTTACAAATTGAATATTTTTATAACAAAGGTACAACTGCCACCATATATATTTATGATGTGGGGATTAACCCAGAAGTCAGTGGCAAGCAGCCCTACATCATGAAGATATCCGTCTTCAAATCACTGTCTTCAACACGTCTTCACTTTCGAACACATATATTTGTTCGAGGTGGTTTTCGGATAGAAATTACCCAAATCCGACCTTGGTTTCTCCGAACCACTCATCGATCAAAAGATATCAAGTATATAGGTGATTATCAAACAACATTCAATCATTTTATCTTTTTATCAAATCAAATCTCTTTCAAAGATATATTCTTTTAAACTATTCCTTTATCTTTTAAGGGTATATGGAATCATTAAGCCTTATTTATCAAATTCTCTAGTTGATTTAACCTCTTAAATCTTGGAATAATTCCAAATCATTTCACCTTTTACTTAGGAAAACATTTCTAAATCATTTATTTGAATCTTAACAAAGATTTCTTATTTTCATATCATAACTTTTTATTGGGTCAAAAATGATGTTATTTAAGACATCATTTACTGTAAACCCAAATCAATTAGTATTGAGTCGAAAAGGATCCATAGAAATTAGACTAATTATACTCAATACCAATTTCCATATTCAACTTGTACTATTCGTCGAATAACAGTGAAATCGCCTTTTAAATTCACACGGATAGTACGAGTTCCCTCCTCAGAATTTAATACAGAGTTTAACTAGGGTATTCTCTATACCACCAAAATCATACTTTTAAATCTTGTTTAACTTTTGAAAGACTCCAAATCTCTTTTCTTTTAACTTAAGAAAATGCGGTCCGAGTAGATCAAATTAACTATCCCCTCCCTCAGGCCAGTTCGGATAGCTAAAGCGGAAACCAGACATTGGTTGTCCTGGATCGGGTCTAGAGACTATCTCTCTATCACCCATAAGGTGGTTAATTTATTTGATCAACTCTAAACTCTTGTATATGATCTTTTAAAGATGATTTTCAATTACTTAACACTATTCCAAATATTATTTAAAACAATTTTCCTTTAACCAATTATTTTAAAAATAATCATAAATCTTCCAAGTCATCTTCAAAATACTTAATTATTCATTTGAAAAGATTACTAAAAAGAATGGGGAAGAATTATTAAGTTAAAACCATGATTGGCAAAAGTTACCGAAAACCATCACAAAAACCGTTGTGAATAGTGTTTTTACCTCAGCTCTAAGTATATATTCCACCACATATATGTCCAATTTTCTATTTAAAACTCTTTTAAAATATTTAATCATATTTATGGAATTTATTTTATATTTTTAAAGATTTAAAAATATTCATTTTGAATAATTTACCCCTTTGGTTTTCGAATTGCCAAAACGTGATGTTTTTAAAAACTTGATTCGGACATATTTCAAACTTTACTAAATGAAATCTTGATTTTCTTCTTCCGTTTGAAAACTATACCCACACGGGTCCGAAAAATTCTTATTTCAAAGAATTCCGACTTATATTGCATCATATACATCGATTTAACTTTTCAAGTCGAAAAATGACGAACTACCGCTACGCGACAAGTTCGATTTGGCTAAAATTTTCAAACTTTATCAAACTTTGCCGAAACTTTTTAAAATGTTTAAAATTACATAATAAAGCATTTTAAATCATTTCAAACTATTTTACTACATTAAAAACTCAATTTACACTTTGTTCCATATTATAATATTATAATATTCATTTTTCAACCTTTTTATATTCAAAACCATAAAGAGGCTTAATAAACTCCATATATATATTAATATGGATTTATTTTTCATGAATTAACTATGGTTAATTAATTAATCATTTCTATTTTGATGAATATTATTTTCCCATCATTGGTTATATTTATCACAACCAAGTTATCAACCACATAATCAAATAATTTTCAAACATCCGTATAAATCATCCAAGATATTAAATGGTCAAATTATCATACTTGAAATAATTGCATATGTTATTTAATAATTACGAATGTCAAGTACTCACTATCGGTTTCCACTCTAATAATCTTTTTTTGAAGCTTCATGAAATAAATCTAGCGGTACTCCAGTAGCACTTCCTTCTCTTTTCTTTGCCATGGAGTCTTTGGATCTCCTCCTTGCCTCCTCGGAAGATCAACCTTGACTTGGATGAGGGTGGTACTCGGCCTTGATGGTTGAACTAAGGTGGGCCATGGGTTTTAGAAGGGAAGAGTAGGAACTTGGACTTGTTTTGACCTTGAAATGATGTGGTATTATATATGTATATTTTTATTTCTCTTTGCTATATTTTTCTTTATTATTTTTCTAAGGAAGAGAAGCCGTTAGAGTAGCTAGGAAGAAGAAGAAGAAGATGGTGTGAAGAAATGAGAGAATGGATGGTAGAATTTACAGAAAAAATAAGTGAACAAATATCTAAATGTGAAATTACCAAACTACCCCTAACCCACACTCCTCCTACATGCATGGCCACTCCCTCCTTGTCCTCCTCTACATATGCTTGAGTGATGATGGTGTGTAATGAGGTGGTGTTTGATGATTAGTTCGCTTTTAGGATGCTTAAGCAGAAAGAAAACAGCAAAATATCATGATATTTTGTGATATATGTATATATAAGTGTGTATGTGTACTTCATATGTTTATATATATGTGTGTGTGTATTAGTGCATATATTTTCATGTTATATATGTGCATAGGACATATAAACAACATTGTGATCACTTTGAACAACTTCCGTTTGTTAAACCGTTGAAAATTTAGAAGCCGATTTCTGATCATATTTTTACTTATTAACTAAATTACATATAAATGTAAACAAAATTTGAAAAATAATTCCTTATCATTAGTAATTAAATAAACGATCAGTTTTGAATTATAAAACCATATAAATCAATATTAAACAAGTGTTTACAAAAAGTGTTGTCGTTTCGACAAAACGTTATGAATTTTCTTATAAAGTATACTTTATAAAACTATTATAAATGATTTATCATCACTATATATCTTATTAAAATGAATTATTATCATTTTAAAATAATTATTTGATTATTTAAACTTAATTTAAAATTCCAAAAAATATATAAAAGTGACGATATCCCTGATGATGTCATAAAGGCATTTTATATTCAAAAATAAAATAAATAATTTTATTACATATTCGTGTTTAAATGGAAAAATAAGTGCATGTAAAAAAATTCATGTGCGACTTTTGATGGTTAAAAAGCTGTGTATCAATAAAACAATTTTCGGTCGTATTATCTATATTTTCCAAAGAATATATTTTTGTAAACATTTTTCCCAAAACAAGATCAACATTATTAATTATCACATAAAACATGATTATTTATGTTTAATAAACCTATATTCAAATATTTAAACTTAATTAAATATTCCAAATCAAAGTGATAAAATTACGGGTCGTTACATTATACATATATTTCATGCATACATTTCCTTATTTATATACATATTGACATGTTGATCGATGATTTTAGTATCTTTGACAATGTCATCATATTATTATCCCTCATTTATACTGTGCACCTTTACTATAAATTCTTGATTAGACATAGTTTTACCTATGTGTTATTTCTGTAATACTCGGGTCAGTCCAAGACATTTCAAGTACATGGACAATATGACCAGTAAGTGTTTTAGTTGGCTTAAAGGAGATTTATATTAGAATTGTTGTATGATATTTGTATAACATTGATTCTATATATATATATTACAAGGTTGTATATTGATTGATCACTGTATTGCATTAAGCCAGCTAACATTTGGATGTTTTGTATCCATACAGTCTGCTGTGTATATATATTATTACTGCAATTCTGACTCTATATTCTCTATTATTTACTATATATTATGTAACAATGTTTGTCCAAGGTAATATTCATGTGTGTACACCATATAGCCTCATTCTCCATATTATCTGACAGTATTACTGTGTATACTCTTGGATAGTATGGGTATAGTGGTGGGATGTCTCACTTGCCCAAATCAGCTGCATGGTTCGTGTTATACAAAGTTGGATTGATCATTGGTTAATACACGCCATATAAGATGGTTCGCTAGTCACTCTTGATAAATCCAAGTTTCAAGACAACTAATCAAGTGCCTTTACCCAACCACCAAACCATAAGATTTCCACGATCCAAGAACCATACCAATACATCTAAGCTCCACGAATGAAGGTACAAGCCATCCAAGCAACATCGAAGGATCAAATGAAGATTAAAAGTCATCTTATGGATCGGTACCGATCCATAGGGCATGGTTTCATACCGATCCTTGAACTTTGCTGTTACATCCCGTAATTTGGCGTTAGTTATTTAATTAGTTAATTAATTAGGCTCCGAAAATGGAATTTATGCAAATGATGGAATTTGACTATGAAACTTGCACTATTGCATTTATGGCTAAATTCTGAGCAACTTTCATATTTGGAGTTTTGCGATCGGAGTCCAAACAAAGAAGTTAAGGATGAAAAACAAATTCGGGACGAAAATAATTAACGTTTTTATATTAATTACTTGGGCCCACAAGACAATCCATTATTGGGGATGATCAACCCCGGCGGTCGATTGGTAACCCAAAGGCGGTCAACTGGTGGCGACCTGGCGGCTACAATAACCTTAAGCCGCAGTGGCCTGGATTTAATATTTTAAATCGAACGGTTCTGGTTGATTCAAGTGCCTATAAATTCAAGTCTAGCCCTCCCTTCTCTTCTCATATTTTTATGGAGGCAGTAGCAAAGCTCTGCCATTTCTTCTTCTCCACTTTCATTGTAATTATAAAGATAGGATATTTGTATCTATATTCACACATATCAGAGAAGAGTAGAAATCTAATAAAAAGGAGAAGAGAAGAGAATCAACCATATGCATATTTGAGGTAACTTATATATTTATATACATTTGTATCTATTTTCTTTCCCTGTCCCTATTCTCTTCTTAGATCTGTAATTATAATGTATGTATATACCCTTTTATACATATCTCTTGGATTAAAAAGGATTTGAAGATGAATCAAAGGTTTTACTTCAGATCTAGAGATTTGGATCGCTTTTAAAAGGTGAGTGGGAAATTTTATAGATTGTTATAATATGAAAATTATCCCATTGGTGTTTATTTGATTTTTATACCTAATTGGATAATTGTATATGAGTTGTAGGCAACGAATTGAATATGATCTGAATATAATAAATATCGCCTACATATTCTTGTTTATGAATTGATTTAGCATGGTTTGCAACCTGAGTTGGAAATCAGTCCCAAAAGTATGAATTTAGAATATTGATTTGAATGAAATTTATTCCAGATCTGAAATAGGTTTTATAATAATATTATAAATTTGGATTATTACCCTAATCTTGTTAGAATGTAAACATTTCTATGTTTGGAATTGTTTGAATTTAGATCCATTTAATATTTATATATTAGTTTCATTTCTTTCCTTTTTAGAAAAATACATCGTTTGATCTAGTAAGGAATAGATGCAAATAGAAAGAGAAAGAGATGTGTAAAGTATGAATTCATTGTAGTTTACACTGTCTATTTAAGTAATAAAATAAAATGATTATTCCTTGTAATTTCAAATGATGTAATCTTTTATATTTTAAAGTTAAACCTTTTGTTTTGGACTAATTTATGGAAATTATAGTGGATAATCTTTTTAGGTATGATTCCAACAGTTTAACATGGAAAATAATATTCTAGTGAAGATATATAACTGGAACATATTTGATAAAAGTAAATATTTGTACATAATTTACTACACTTATAATAATTAAAAAAGAAGCTAATAATGACGCTTGCACGTAATATTCACGTTTAGGATAACTAACTAATGGGAAAAGAATTTAAAATGTTGTAACTCCAATAAATGGTAATAGATATGGGAGTTGCAATAATTTGATAGGGTAAATGGATCAATGGGATTGATAAAATGGAATAGATATAAAAAGTTACTAATTTGAAATTAGTAGTCATACATAAATCTTTTAGGAAATTTCCATTAGGATTTTATGGACAAATTGACATTTATGAGCATTAAACGAGGATTTATGGGTAGATAAATATTTAAGGTAAATCTTATTGCCTTAAATAAAAAGGGAATTATTAAGCTAAGTCTAATGTCTACCTAAGTTAATATAAATAAAGATTTAGGATGGTTAATTGGACTTAGTAGGTTAGTGATGCGAGGTCAGTAGAGTCACTCGATGGAAGACTACCCTTTACTTTAAGACTACCAGCAGTCAGGTGTACTTATTACTGATGTGAGATATCACTAATCCTAGGACCCATGATGACATGAGAGATTGGGCTTGCTTTCTTAATTGGAAAGTATTAAATGGTCCAAATTTGGAATTAAGAGCGGTGAGATATATCTCCATAGGGGTTCGCTTCTAGTTTGAGGTTTTAAGTAGCTAAAGAGTCCGCCTCTCTCCTAAATGGAAGTATTAAGTAACATAGTGAGATTCCAAATAAAAAAATAAGGATTTCTCTAAAAATGGTTTACTTCAGCGTTGAGGGCTTAAGTGGCTAAAGTGTCTGCCTCCCTACCGAAAGATGTAACCTAATGAGATGCCATATTTATAATTAAAATTTAGAGTGGATATCTCGGGAAGGGTTCACTTTAGGTTTGGGGTCTTAAGTGACGGTATGGTCCTCCTCTTTTCTATAAAAGAAGTATTAAGTAGCCCAATGAGATTTCCAAGCAATGACAACTTGATAGCACCATTAAGGAGCACGCTTCTGGAAATAGGTCTTAAATGATGGGGTCTACCTTAATTAAGGTCTTACATAACCAGAGTCTGCCTATTTTCCATTTGGAAGTATTAAGTGGCTTAGGTACAGTCTCTCACGTTGCTAAGGCCGTAATAGTACCATTTAGGAGCACGCCTTGGGGATAGGTCTTAAATGATGGGATCGACCTTAGTTAAGGTATTAAATGACCAGAGTCTATTTTTCACTTGATGGTATTAAGTGGCTTGTGTATTGTTTATTACATGGCTACAATTTTATCGACGATAGATGCGGTAATAGTTGGACACTAAATGTCGGAAGCCTTAAATAGTGGTTAGAGGTCTTGTAGCTAGGACCGACCGACCGACCATTGACAACATTGTTATGAAACCACCTTAAGAGTAGGTCTTAAATGACGGGGTCTACCTTGATTAAGGTCTTGAATGGCAGAGTCTGCCTATTTCTTTTTTTTAAGTATTATAGAAGCCACTTCATATTTAGAAGTACTAAGTGGCTAATGGGTTTGGAAGTATTAGGTGGTTGATATGGCTTCATTAGTATTTTATACCTTGGGAAGGGGTAAGTAATTAATCATGTGTGCAATGTAAGGTTAGATTAGAATTGCTAACCTTAATGGACATGAGAATTGAATGGAAACAAATCGGTATAAATTTATGTTATGCACGGTTTATATTTTTCCAGTCACTAGAACATTGTTCTGACCCCCTTTTCATTACAACCCACATGATATAATTTAGAGGAACATGTCACTGGAGCTGGATGTGCTTTATTGTTGGAGAAATCTTCTTTCTCTCGTGCTCGATGCTGATGTGACAATCTGCTATCTAAGGAATACCATTAATTCCAAGATAATAGTCATAGTCAGTATTCTTATCCTATTATTGTTTCCGCTGTGAGTTTAGATTTCTATCAATCTCCGATGATGCTCATGCTTATTTGCAGGTACCAAATCCGATGATCTGTGCTTTGATGAACTTGGGTTTCGATTTTTGTCGAAATTTGGGTCTATTAAGGTACGGGTTGTTACATTTTCTGAGTAAGCCATGATCTTTTGAGAGTGGCTCCTTCAAGATATGGCAAATGTGCGGAAGAATGTGGTTGAGAGAATTCTATTGGCCTTCAACCAAAATAAAAGGTGATAGACATGTTTAGGGGATCTTTTTGCTTGTATTCAAAAATTGTGTACTTCTGTTATAATCTTTCGAGTCGGTACTGATCCATAGACTACCAATCCATAAGATCACCTTTATAAAAACTTTATAGAGTCATAAACAAAGTTCAAGCATACGTAAGCCGGTGATTAGCCAAACCACCAAAATTGTTGTGTGTGATTTTCTCTCGTGTTTCATTTATTTTCTTTACTTTATTCTTTTCTATAATCATTTGGGTGTTTGTGCCAACTTCTGGCATAAACATATATACTGGATCTGGAACTCATATATGTAATTCATTACAGGGTCTTAGGAACTGGCACCACTTGACCAAAAATGACCAAACATCCCTTCAGTGGGAGCAATGAAAGAGTTGATGAACTCTTAGTGTTAGTACATAGTGATGTATGTAGCCCAATGCCTATAATCACCAAAGATAATTGTTCTTAATTTGTTACATTCGCTGATGTCTCGAGACTAGGATATGTATCTTATAAAGAACAAATCCAATGTCTATGAGAAATTTTTTTAAAATATAAAAATGTAATAGAAAACCAAACAGGCCTTAAGATTAAGATTCTTCGATCTGATCGAGGAGGTGAGTATGTTGGATAGAAGATCCAATGTTTTTAAAAGATAATAGGATTATCTCTCTGATTACTCCACCTTATACTCCGCAACACAATGGTGTGTTAGAGCGAAGGAACAGAACCTATTAGACATGGTTCGTTCCATGATGAGTAAAGCTGAGTTACCTATGTCCTATTGGGGATATGCACTAGAAACTACAGCACATACGTTGAACTTATTGCCCACTAAATCGGTGCCAACAACACCATATAATATGTGACATGGTAAGAAACCCCAACTCAAGTATTTGAAGGTGTGGGGTTATTTGGCGTAAGTTAAGAACATTGGTGTGAATAAACTATAGGCAAGATCGATACAACATAAATTTATAGGATATCCCAAAAACCAATGCGATATAATTTCTACAAACTGAGGAACAAAATGTTATTGTTTCTCGATAAGGTGTCTTTTTAAAAAATGAATTTCTATTAAAAGAAATTAACAGTGAAGTTGTAGACTTGGATGAGATCCAAGAAGTTAACACTGAGGCCGAACCACTGGGAGAACTGAGTTTATCCGTAAACGAAAATACTTAACCTATTAGAAGGTCTAGTAGGGAATCTCGTGTACTAGAGCGGTTTTCTCATGGTTGGGGAAAAGGAGGACTATGTCTTAAATGACAACACTCCTATGTCCTTCCAACAAGCACTATAGAGTAAAGTCTCTATACTATGGCTTGGAGAATTGAAATCTGAAATGGATTCCATATACAAAAAAAGTACGGACTTTGTCAGATAGACCAGAAGGGATAAAACCCATCGACCGTAAATGAATTTTTAATGAAAATATAAATATAGATAGGAAAGTAGAGACTTATACAAATTCAAGGTGTTGATTATGACAAGACCTTTTTGCTTGTGGCCATGCTTAAGTCCATTCAAATTATGCTAGCCACTATTGTATTCTATAGCTATGAAATATGGAAAATAGATGTAAAGATAGCATTTCTAAATGGTGATTAAGAAGAAACGTTCTATATGCCATAGCCTAAAAGAATTATGGTCTTTGGGAGTGTAGGCAAGGCTTGCAAGTTGTTAAAGTTTATTTATGGACTTAAACAAGCTTTAAGAAGTTGGAATAAGTGTTTTGATAGGGTAATCAAACTGTTTGGTTTTATTAGAACACAAAGGAAACATGCGTATATAGAAAGGAACAGGGCAATACAGTCATATTTTTAGTGCTATATGACGATGATCTATTATTGATTGACAATGATAATTCATTATATCAATCAGTGAAAGCTAGGCTTTGCAAGAACTTCTCCATGAAGGATTTAGGAGAAGCAGCCTATATAATATGTATAAAGATCTATAGAGACATATATAAGAGGCTGTTGGGATTGTCCCAATCCCTATACATATATACCATATTTAAAAGGTTCGGTATGGAGAATTCCAAACATGGAAACGTTCCAACACAGTCTGGACTCGTCCTTTCTAAGAAGGACACTCCATATACTAATGAGGATAAAGAGCGTATGAAAAGGATTCCCTATGCTTCAGCCATAGAATCCACAATGTATGTTATGCTATGTATTAGACCAGATGTATACTGAAGCATTTAAGAAATAGTAAGGACTTATTCCTTATATATGGGAGAAAAACATTAGGCAGCCGTAAAATGTATACTAAAGTATTTAAGAAATATCAAGGACTTATTCCTTATATACGAGAATGGAGACCTCCTTATAAAGGGATATATAGACTCTAGCTTTCAATGCCATATAGATGGTAGTAAGTCAGTGTCTGGTTATGTCTTTACACTTAACGATGGAGCTGTCAGTTGGAAAAGTTTCAAATAAGAAACAGTAGTTGATTCGATGATGGAGATCGAGAACATCATTCTAAATGAAGCAGCTAAAGTGGTAGTCTAGATGCACAAGTGTTTAAGTAAGCTCGGAGTGATTCCCGATACTAAGAATCCAATGGCATTGTTTTGTGATAACAATGCAGCGATACAGATCATAAAGGAGCCCAGAGCATACAAGAAGTCATGGCATATTCTTCGAAAGTTCCACCTTATTAGAGAATTCATTAAGAAAAAAGAGGTCGTGATACAAATGGTAGATACTAAGGAATACATAGCAGATCTTTAACATGGAAGTTCCGCTTTGATTACAGTCAAATCATGGTACGTCGTCCATCGAGTGACAATAGTTACGTCGAGTGGAAGTATTGGAAGTGAAACACTATTCAAGAGAGGATTTGTCTCCTTGGTTATACAAGATTAGTATCACAGTCAACTTAAGTCAATATAAAGTCAAAATCTCTGACCAAAGTAGTTCGGTTAATGATAATTGTTATTATTGAACCAAAGACTTTGTGTTTGGACTACAGAGTTGAATATGGCCGATATTGGAATTTTGACCATTATCAAATTCTATAAGTCCAAAGTGATATAGTTTTGGTGAAGAGAATTGGTATAAATAATAGTCATAACTGGTAATGCTTAGCAAAGTAAAATTGGATTTTACCGAAACCTAGTAAGCGATAAATTTTTCCAAAATATCACACCACTTGCTAAGTGATGTGTGAATGCTAATATTCAAATAGTTTGATATTAATCCCTGACCAAATTTATACCTAAAGAGTCACACAACCGAAATATCAAATACTCCTTCGACCAAATGATTTAGTTAATTCATAAATTTTATAAAATTGTTAAACTGATTAATATTTATGAAATGTTAATTATAATTTATTTTATTTTATTTGTTAAACAATATAAATAAATATGTTTATAATAGTTAAAAATATATTAATCGATTTATGATATTGATACAGTTTTAAATTGGATTCAAATGTGATGAATTTTGTACGAGCTAAAATGATTTAAAGCCTATATGAACAAGCAGAGTTTGGTAAAGCTAAGACAGAGTAGGGGGAGGCTATGATATGGAGAATAGGCTACGGTTTTGATAGAATAAGAGGAAGAGAATGGGTAAGAGAGAAAGGTGGATCTTGATCCTAACTTGTCCCTCCAGTGTCTCATTTATAAATACATCATAACCCTCATTCTTCTACTATTTTTTTGGAGCCTCCATCTACCTCTCTTCTAGACGAAAAACATCCTCATCCCCTCCCCTATTTCTAAGCTCAAATACAATAAAAACAATCGCTATTCTATAGTCGATGGTCATCAGTTTAGGAGTTAGTTTCTTGGTGAATTGGAATCTTGTTCAAGGAATCGGTTTCTTCGTCTCAATGTTTACTAATAGGCTTTGGAGATTAGGTAATTTTCTGATCTTCAGTTAGGTAACAAATCGAGTATACCGGTATGTCGTCACATTCAAAATGGTTGTATGATTATATGCTTATATAATTAAATTTTAAAAAATTATGACATATATATGCCACTGAATTCACAGCATAAAAATTGATTTTTTTAATTTAAATTAATTTAATATACATTATCTAAATTATAAAATCTTCATAATTTAAATATTAAATCTTATACAATTTAAAATATGATTTTAAAATTTTATATAAATAATTTCATACTCAAAATACTTTCAGTGTAAATAAATAATTTTAATATATATATAATTTTAATATTATTTAAATTAATTAATTCTATAAATTAATAATATCAATATATATTATATAAAAGAGGTTTTACATTTTATAAAATTAAATTTGCACCTGATATACTTTCAACAGAAACTATATATATATAAATGCTTGTAAAAATTAAAAACTGAATTTAAAATTGATTTTCAAATTATAATATATATAAATAATATGTAAACATAAAAATACCATTTAGATTTTTACCGAAAGCATTTTACCGCGGGCATTATTAAAGGTATATAATTTTATTTTATATAATTTATATGTATTTCATTTACGTGTTAATAAATATATATTTATTATTAAATTATTTATAAGATATATATATATATATATTATATACGTTTATTTTAACAAAAAAATATTAAATTTTTTTTGAATTTTACAACAAAATAAATAAATAAAATTTTAATATAATTATTTATGATTTTAAATATACATATACATAATTATATTATATATATATAAACTCCAAATATATATATATATATATAAATTATTCAAACTAAAAATATAGATTTATATATATGTATTTGTACTATTTTTTTTACAGAAATTAAAGCATATAAGCATATATTTAGATGATATATTTGTATACTAGAGGGGCTAACATGTCCATTGTTGTGTAAATCCCAACACTTCTACACGTGCATGTCAAACCTTGCATAGATTGCTATGTTGCACATAAACATACATATATATATGTGTATATGATACACACACAGATATATATATATATATATGATTTAATATTAATTACAAAATATAAAACTGTATTACAAATTTAAATAAAATAAAGATTTTGTTCAAAAGGAAATTCAGAAATGTTCTAAATAAACTAGGCTTCATGGGCCCAATAAAGATCCAAAATGGTAAAAATAAAATTCAAATTCACTCAATTCTTCCTTTGTGGGCTAGCCTTGTTCTAACAATAGCTACCATGGCAATGAGTACACCAATGGGTAGAAAATGTCATGGAATGGTAGGCCATCGAGTCACTAAGTATCCACGAGTGTATTATGAGAAAGTGGTAGGTTTGGATGTCCTTGTTTTATGTATGGTATGTTTTTGAGTCTTATACCCCAACACCATATATCTTATTTATAAAGAGTAGTAAACCCATTTTTCCCTATTGATAGATTACATGTATTGATTTTATGTGCTAATAATTAAGTGTTTAGGAGGATAGTATGAGCATAGTGTTGTAGCTAGGCATGTCTCATGACCATCCTTACATGGAAAAATATGGGTTCTTACACGAATACGTTATATATATACATATATCGAGTTTATTTAATATTTTTGGTAAATGAGTCATACACAGTAGGCTATTATTTGACTTGAAGTTTTTGTGTTATCTTTTTATTATAACTCTGCACACTCCGACGCGATGGTTAATAGGTGGGTTGGTATGACTACACATTAGCTAATCAATGGAGATGAGTAAGAGGTTTCTGGATAAGTTAATTTTATGGGAGTTTTATTATTATATTTTCCATCGTGTAGCACTTTGAGTAGTCAACAACACTTATTTACATTATTAGAGGCAACGTTTTTATCTAGTCATTTATGCACTCGTGAAATATCGACTTAATTATTTCAGTACGATTAGTTGAGAGGTTTTATACTCTAATATTATAGAGTTTATTTATGGACACTTTATCTTGATCATAGTACTTCTCATTTTCTATATGTTCGGTTATATTTTATCTGTGTAATATAAGACATACGACATCTTATCGAATCTTTATTTAAATTTTTAAATGGAATTTTCATGAGTTAGGTGCTTAGCACAACAGGAAATTTGTTTATATGCATCAAACATGGAGGAGCTTTTCAAATCATCTCCAAGGAGGTGTTGATAGAAATTCCTTCATAGAAATGATAGAAAGGTCCTTTGGAGAGAAGGTGTTGTAGTAGATCATTTCTTACTAGTTAAAGTCAGTTGTTGATACTACAGGTGATATAGGACTAAATATAGTATAGTTATAGTTGTTAAATGGAATGTTATAAGTAAAAAATCTTTTAGTCATGTCTTTTAGTCATGTCCTAGGATCCTAGGATCAAATATCCACCTAATTCAATTGAAAATTAAACTTTTTAGGTTTTAAAAAAATTTCATCTCCAATAAAAGTCATAAGTAGCAATCTTCGGTACAATTAATTTTAATGGTTAAAAAATTATAATTGTTCGATTGTGAATATACAATAGTCACAATTGTTTAATAAACAACCATCGAATTCCAAATGTTAGATTTAATATGGTCCATTTTGTGTTGAACACACTTAGACAGTCGTCAAAGTTCAAATGTATATTAGACATACGCTCAGATATGGTCAATAGTTTATTAATTAGGGTGCGTTAACAATTTTCTGAACCTCGTTCATGCATCTAACATGTTGTGCTAGTATGCCAATAGTAATTACCCCTTTTATACCCCCTAACCTCTCTTATTCTTCACAACACATCCTTTTCTTCTTCTCCTTCACACCAAAATCATTTTTCTCTTATTACAAACTATGTCCAACACTAATTTTGACATTAAAGATTTGGCTACATTGCTGGCTGCAAAGGCATTTCTCGATGGACTGAGAAGTGGAAATACACCAATGCACACTTCAACTTACACCAATATGCATTGGGTTTCTTAATTCTTTCCGGGCACCAAGAACATTGTTAATGGAAAATTCACATGAAAAGAATTTGTTTCATTGCATTGCATGACTGTTTGCAAGCTTAAGGTTTGATGGCTACAAAAGAAATCTGCATTAAAGAAATGATAGCAATATTTGTATACATCACAGCTCTAGCTCTTCCAACATGTCATATTGCAGAAATGTTTCAAAAATAAGTTAGCGATATTTATGTTTATTTTCAAGTTGTTTTAAAAAAAAATTAATGTCTAAAGATATAATTGAAACAGAGGACGAACAATTCAGCATTGTAATGGAACAAATTAGGAATTCAAATCAATACTATCCATTTTTTTAAATTATATTGGTGCTATAAACGGAAAATATGTAGGTGCACACTTGCCTACTGCTGGTGCTCAATCATTTATTAGTCAAAAAGGGCATGCGACACAAAATGTTATGGTTGTTTGCTCATTTGATATGGCATTTACATATGTTATGCTAGGTTAGGAAAGAACTGCACATAATAGTTGAGTATTTAATGCAGCAATAAACAATAGGGAATCAAAATTTCCACATCCTCCACTAGTTTATCACTAGTTAGTTGACTGGGGATATCCGTTGATAGAATGTTATTTACCCCCATATCGAAATGTAAGATATCATATTTCTGATTTCCATGAAACTCAAAATCAACCAAAATCGGAAAATTAGATTTTCAACTTTCATCATTCAAGTTTAAGTATGGTAATTGACAGAACATTGAGAATATATAAGAGAAAATTTGTGATCTTAAATAATATGCTGATTTTCCAATTTTCAATTCAAATAAAAGTGGTTGCTATAATGACTATTTACAACTTTTAAAACACGATTGCGGAAACTCCAACTTTATGTCATTTGATGATGATCCTGATCTTATTCTAGTTGAATACCTTGAAGAATACCGAATGAACTAGTTCAAAGGATTGTAGAAAATATTATGGCGTTGGTTCGAGATAACATAAGAGATGGACTAGTTGTTGCTGTAGGAATTCTCTAATTTGTAGTCTCTATCATATTTATATTTTTTGTTCTGTACCTTATTAGCCGAAAATTTATTTTCAATTCTGTATTACTGTATATATATCCCAATGTATTTGTTATTATATTCATTCTATCTTTATTACCATGTATCTTAATCATGTTTATACTAATTAATTAAAATTTATTCATCATTAACAATAATTATTATAACACAACTTTCATAAAAATACCCCTTTCAAATGCTCCTTTCATAACCAAAATCATACTCCCCTTTTGCTAACTTACCCTTTTAAGAATCCCTTTTCTCTTAACAAAAAACTAACCCTTAATCATTTTGAAAGTCTATTCAAATCATGTTTGAGCTTATGTATTTGTTTAACAACTGTCTATTAACTACCAAGATACAAGTGAATACCCTATATATGTTTTGTATATGTTGGTCCGATGAATTATCATATAAAATATTCTTATGTATGTCGTCCATCACATTTATTCTAATTTGATACATGTTGTAAATATGGTGGTTCATGATATACCAGAAGTAGTTGATCAAAATATCAATATTTTTGCTTTATAAATATTATAACTCACTATGTGTAACCTGTGCATCGCACATGGTAATATTGTAAAATACACTATTTATACTTTTAATGTTAAAATTAGCACTTTGTTATGCAACGTATGATAAAATTTGTGAAATAAATAAACAGTAAACTTTACGTATAATTTAAGTTATGTAACTTGTATATCTTTATATTAGAGTATTTTTACCATTTTTGTTAATAGTAATACGGCATACATGTTGCAAATAACATATTTAGTGATTTATTATATGAATTAACAAATATTTTCTAGCTAAATTTGTTTAAATTGGTTAAATTAAGAATTACGTAAATAGTTTTAAATATATGGACTTAAAGGTAGGTAGTAGGAAAGAACTGAGATGGGTTTTGCGAAAAATCGTTGAAATTTTAATGTAGGGTTATTTGAAATTAAAAACACAATTTTGTAGTATAGTGTATTATAGATTTTCAAGATAAATAAATTACAAATTAAGTTTGTCATTATTTTTAATGTACATAATTTATGTTATGTGATTTATATATCTTTATGGTTGATGGAAAAATAGTTTAAATGCTTCTGTTAATATGTGTGTGTGTGTGTCTGTATATGTATATATGTGTGTGTGTCTATATATTTATATATATTAGGCATATATTTTTACGATTTATTAGAAGAATAGAATAACTATTTACTAAGATTATTTAAATAGTTTAAATTTGATATTTTGTGTGTAAATTTAAATATAATAACATTAGGAAAGAATTAAGTGGAGGGCTATAAATAACTATTAAAATATAGGTATTTGAGGCTAAAAGTAGAATTTTACAATGCTATTTATGATAAATTTATCAAGATAAATGAATAATAAATCAAATTTGTTGATATCATTTATGCTATATGACTTATATATCTTTATATTTAGATGTGAAAATAATTTTATCGATTTTTTTGATATGAACATGGTATACAAATTAAAACGGACATATTTTAGAATTTATTAAATGAATTAATGAATAAATTTTAGTTGAATTTATTCAAACTATTTAAACTCAAGATTACATGAATAATTTAAATATATTGACTTAAATGTACAATATTAGGTTATGCTATAAAGGATTTTGTAAATTACTATAGAAATAAAATATAGTTACTTGATAGTAAAAAAGAATTTTTACAGTGCAATGCATGGTAAATATATTGATATAAATTAATTTTGCAATTACTATTTATGTGTATAATTAATGTTATATGATCAATGTGTATATACATCTAAGTGAATTTCTTTTTCCAGTTTTTATAATATGAATATCGTATAAATATTGAAATTTTCATATTTTCATGATTTATTAGACGAACCAATGAATATTAGTTTAATGAGTTTGTTTAAATAGTCATAAGATTGCATAATTAATTATAATATATAGACTTAAATGTAAAATATTAAAAGGGAATCAAAGGGTGTTTTGTAGATGGTTATTGAATTTTTAAGATGTTGATATCTGAAATAAAAAACATAACTTTGTAATGCAGTGTATGACAAATTTATTATTTACACCAAAAATTGGCACAAATACCCAAGAGATTTGTAGTAGAGGAATAAATGAAGAATATTAAATGTAAACGGAGAGAATATAGCAATAAAGCAATAAGAAATAAGCAAATAACAAAGAAACAACAATTTATAGTGGTTCGGCGTTATTTGCCTATGTCCACTTTGAAGAGATAGGTTTATTAATCACTTTGTAGACTGAGTATAAGAGGGATCGGATGAAAATCCTTAATTACAAAAGAATACAAAGCAACTAGCAGTGTAAAGATTCCAAAAATGAATAATCAAATCTATATTTATAGAGGAAGACGGCAAAATATCTCCATGAAAATTTGGCGGAAGGCTCTCCAGATCCATAGGGGCCCACATGAGGGATCGCATAATCCAAATCCCAAGAAATAGGGACCAGGGCCAATCCCTATGGTTGGTAATTTGGAGGTGTGACCCCTATGGGTGCTTCTCCATGTTGTATTATGCTTAGCCTCTAAGTTTCATGCCAATTGGATTAGTAGAACTTGATTTATTGATCAATCTTTGTTGCAACGTGTGATGTTGTCTGATTTAGGCCGATCCCTCTAGAGGAAGAGGGTCGATCCCTCTAGAAAAAAGAGGGTTGATCCCTCTTTCTTATGCTCTTTAAGGTGTGATCCCTAGGGTGGACTCCCTAGAGTCCCCTTTTCTTGTTCCCAAAGTTTCATGTGTATCTGACTTTTGGATTTTGAGATATCGATTATTTTTCGTTGAGTTGCACTTTTTAGCTAAAGTAATTCGATCCCTTTGGTAGAAAGGGATCATACCCGATCTCTATTTTAGATTAAACTATATTCCATGCTTAGAACCTTCAGTATAGCATATCATTTGATTTTGTTCCATCACGGCTTCATATTATCATCTACACCTGATTTCTGGATCCCACAATCATCGCTTGGGCTATTAGCCTTGATGACAGTCGAGTCTAACTTGTCCAGTCGGTTCGGATATAACCGGTTTAGAATGCCGGATAACATTTATTAAGATAAATGAATTATAAGTTAATTTTTTATTATCGTTTACGTGTATACTTCACATACCGTGACTTATGTTTCTTTACTTTAATACAAAAGTAATTTTACTATATTTTTAATATGAATATGGTGTACATATTGAAATTATCATATTTTCATAATTTAGTAGATAAACTAATGAATATTATTTAACTGAATTTATCGAATTAATTTAAATTTAACATTTCATCATTAATTTAAATATATGGACTGAAATATAAAATATTAGCAGAAAAGTAATTTGAGTTTTGTAGATAATTTTGATAATTTTAAATGTAGGTATTTATAGTTAAAAGTAAAATTTTACAATGCAACGTATTATATATTGAGATAATTGAATTAAAAATTAAATCTATTATTATTATTTTATTTTATTTATTTATCATAGTTGAATGAAAAAATAATTTTACCATTTTGTTCAATACACAGTGTTGTTCTTTAGTATTCATAAGAAATATTAATAAATACTAGCTAAATCAATTTATTTAAATACTTTAAATTTTGGATTATGTGATTAACCTAAATACATTGAATTAAGTATAAAATATTTGGATGTAATTGATGAACTATTTGTAAATAACTTTATAAACATTTGAATGTCCGTACCAGGAAATAAAATTATAGGAAAACATTAGTAAAATAAGTGTAAAGTGGTAAATTAACAAGGTTTGAATATATAATATCAAGGGAGAAGATTAAGGAGAAAAAAGAAAACGCCTAGAATCAATAAAAGAGCTAGAAATTCTTCTACTTTACTATTATTTAACAGAGTTTGTTTAAATCGGTTAAATTTAAAATTAGATAAGTAGCTGGAAAGAGAAGGGTTTTTAAAAAAAATCATAGAAAGTGTAATGTGGAAGTTATTTGAAGTTAAAAACAGAAGTTTGTAATACATAAATACATACATATACATGCATGCATGTACACACACACACACACACACATATATATATATATATATTAAAATTGGCATATTATTTTACGATTTATTAGGAGAACAAACTAATAATTTATTAAGATTAATTAAATAGTTTCAATTTGTTATTTCATACGTAGTTTAAATATACGAATTTAAATATAAAATAATAAGAAAGAACATAGTAGGGGAGTTGTAAACAGTTGTTGAAATGTTAAATGCAGGTATTTGAGGAAAGCGGAATTTTGAATTTATGACAAATTTATTAAGATAAATGATTAATATATTAATATTATGTAAGTATATTATTTATTTTTTTACCATTTTTTGGACATGAATATGGTATACATATTAAAACCATCATATTTTGGAATTTATTAGACTAATTAACGAATATTTGTTAATTAAATTTATTCAAATAGTTTAAACTCAAGATTACATAATAAATTTAAATATGTCGACTTAAATGTACAATATTAGATGACATTTTGAAAATTTTTGTAAATAACTATAGAAATTCTAGAAGTAGGTACTTGAGTTTAAAAAATGAATTTTACATCATAATGCATGGTAGATATATTCATATAAATTAAATTTGTAATTATAATTTATATATATAATTAATTTTGTGGGATTGATGTATTTGTATATCTAAATGAATTTTTTTACCTTTTTTGTTAATATGAATATGGTATAAATATCAAAATTTTCGTATTTTATGATTCATTAGGCGAATCAACGAATGATACTTTATTAAATTTATTAAAGTAGTTTTATATTACGTAACTAAATAATTATCATTTATAGACTTAAATGTAAAATATTAGATGTGAATTTAGGGTTGTTTTCTAAATGGTTACAGAAATTTTAAAATGTATTTATTTGAAATAAATAATATAATTAGTGCACTATATGATAAATTTACTGAGATAAATTAATTGTATTTTTATTATTGTTTATACATATAATTTATTTAATGCATCAAGCACCATTGTTCCAGTGATCAAGCTCTCCTCTTTGAGCCGTAAGGTTACCAGTTTGAATCCTATGTAAAGTGATTTGAACCACCGGACATATGCTGACTTGTAATATGATATATACTACTTAAGAATTGTAAACGATCTATTTCTCCTTCGTCCATTTTTTAACGTTTTATATACAGATTTGGACTAGAAAAAACTACTTGATGAAATAGAAAAGTTATATTTTCCAAATTCCTTTATTAATAAAAATTTAGTTTTTCAACTTTATGTAAAATTACAAAAATGCCATTTTCATTTAATTATTTATTTTTTAAAAATCCAGGGTGTCTTAAAAAGACTTTGCTTCATTGCATTGTGCGACCGCTTACAAGCTTACGGTCAAACGGCTATAAAAGAAATTTTGGTAAAGAAATGGTAGCAATATTTGTAGACATCGTATCTTTGGCTCTTGCAACATGTCAGGTTGCACATAGGTTTCAAAGATCAGTTGATAGTATTTATATTTATTTTCATGCTTTTCTAAAAGTTGCGTTGTTAATGTCCAAAGATATATTTAAACTGCAAAATGAATAGTTCAACGCTATACCAGAACAAATTAGGAATAAACCAATACTATCTATTTTTGAAAAATTGCATTGGAGCTACAGATGGAAAGCACATAGGTGCACACTTGCCCATTGCTAGTGCTCAACCATTTATTGGTCGAATATGATATATGACACAAAATGTTATGGTTATTTGCTTGTTTAATATGACATATGCATATGTAATAGCTAGTTAGGAAGTAACTAAACATGACAATACAATTTTTAATGTATTAATAAACGATAGGGACTCAATTTTCCGCATCCTGCACAGGTCGGTATTATTTAGTTGACTCGAGATATCCACTAATATAAGGTCATTTACCCCTTATACTAATGTCAAATATCATATTCCTGATTTTCATGAAATTAAAAATTAACCAAAATCAAAAAATGAGCTTTTCAATTCCTACAATTCAAGTTTACTTATGGTAATTGAAATAACATTTGGAATATGAAAGAGAAAATTTATGATCTTAAATAATATGTTGACTTGTCAATTTTTGATTCAAGTATAAGTTGTAGAATATGCTAGTATATGATTTTTGTTTGATGATAATAAATATATATATATATATATATATATTCATTTACATGTATTTGTTATTGTACTATTTTATTTTCACATAATTAAATAAATATTTGCTGAATAAAATAAATAACACAGAATTTAAATTCAAACGGATATTTTATTCAAATAAATATTTATTACAATTTTGAATAGTACAAATTTGAGCTCTCATTGTATACACAATTTTCAAACAATACAATTTCAAATTACAACACAATTTTTCACTATACAATTATCATTTACATTTTCACCTCACTACATATCACTCATATTTAGTCTTCAACTCTATTCCAGATTGAATCCAGCATCTGAATCATCTGCAAAATAAACACTGACGCGGTAAAATTGAAAAAGAAATTTTTTTTTTGCAATGAAAAATAAAATGTGTTTTTGAAAATATTATTTGCCTTGGTTATTTGGGTTGTTCGTCATCATATTTATTTTGAATTCATCTTACACGAACAGCTTATGACATGCACAGTGTATCACTCTGTACATGCTACAAGGCCATGCACACCGATATACACTCGATAAAACTGCAGGGACATGTGAGCACAAGGTCAAACCCAATCAAAAGCTAGGTTCAACTCAAGTGCACGCAATACAACTTCAAGATACTACAAGCAAATAATGAACTGGCTCGAAGCAATAGCGGCTACAACCCAATACACACACAAATGAGCATGATATGATCAAGCATAGTATCTTTTAGAAGTTCAATGAAATGATCAAAGACAAAGCAGTTCAACATGAATGAACCCAGACTGGTCAGAGCACCAAGTTGACACAGCTGTGACATCAAGACCAAACAAACCTATCAACAACCCAACCATATGCAATGCAAGACTACACAAAGGAGCACTTGAAGCTCACATTAAATGCAATAAGACCAGTACAGTTTCAAATGCAACAGACCAGTGACAAGTGTAGTGACATAATCAACTAGAAATAATGAGATGGTAGCTCAAGTGAACACAACATCTTTAACAAGTGCTCAAGTACAAAATGTACAAAATCAGTGCAGTAAAGACCAGACCAAATCAACAATGAAGACAACAGCTCGAATGGGCAAATGCAGGCTCAAATATCAATGGCATCAGGGTAGTGCAACAGTGGTGAACATCACATAAAAGAGGCAAACAAGTAAAGATGTCAAATGAAGGCCACACAAGCTCAACTGTATACAAGTGCAAAGCTTCAAATAAAACCAGACATGTACAAGTTTAAGACATTTGTCAGAGAAATACAAATTAACAGTACATAAACACATGTATACATATATGCATATATATGTATACACATGCATATATATATATGAAGCAGTACAGACCAATGAACAAAAACATGTAACATGAACAGCTCCACATGAAATCAGACATATACATATGAAGACTAGCTTTCAAAGTGCAATCAGACTCAATGAAGCAACACAAACAAAAAAGTTCAAATAACAAGTGCACAAATCAAAGCATCCAGATTTTTAAATGGCATGGTCAGATGCAGGCACAAGCTAACATACGTATATACATGTGTGAAATAGCATGTATACATATATGCAGTAATGAATAAGACAGCAATAACAGTTGCAATAACAAAAATTCAAAATTTGCCAGCAAATAAATGGAACAGTAAAACCGTGGGTCAAAACAATGTTGTAGTGAACTTGAAATTGAACAAGTCGAAATCAAAAGATTATCACAATTTTAACTACCAAAGTCAAAGCCGTGGTGGCCAAGGTGATAACAAAAAATCGAAAGAATCCAGATTATCACAATTTCAAAGTGGCCGAAGTCAACAGAGAAAAGAACGGAACAAAATTCCAAAGAAAAGCAAGCATATCAGAAAATATACATATTTGAACTAGTCTAATCAAATCGTATGCACTCAAGCAAAATCGAACAGCAGAAATAAATTATCAGAAAAATTCATTCGATCGAAAATTTAGGGAATTAAACCCTATAAATACCGTCAACATCATCGGCATTAAAGGCATCGAGTTCAAGCATATCAACGAAAGAAACAAAGCAAAATTGCATACCATATTTATCCAAATCGAACTCGACGTAGTGAAGCAGCCGAAGGCAAATCGTAGATAGGAGACGATTGATAGAGCAAAGCGAAGAAAATCACTTCAATCACTCGAAATTCAATCGGCGACTTCAACAAATCATGAAACCCTAATTTTGAAAGAAGAGGAATGAGGCAGCCATTTCTCGAGCAAAGGAAAAAGAAGCAGATACGAAAAAGAATACAACCGAAGACATAAAATAGGGGATTCTCTTTTAATATTTAAATTGGGTCGGTCTTATTTATTATTTTGGGCTTTAAGTTTTAATTTAGGGTTTCTATTTTTATTCAGTTGTTTTTATGTTGCATTTCTCTTTTAAACTTTTGTAAATTCTAGTCGTATGACTAGGGGACGAACTACGATGGTGTAGTTCGAGAATTTGCAACTCAGTGGCTGAGTTGTGGCAGGGTTTTGAGTGTAGAGTTAGGTTAGTCAATAGCGAGTGTCGCGAGTTTACGTGTGTAAGCGTCTGACTACTTAATTTCTAGTAGAAACCTTGGGGTCATCACGTAGGCAGGTTTTTGCCGAAGTTGGGTAAATCTGTGTTGTTATATTTCTGCTTTTAATATTCTGCTATTACATGTACTGCTATTATTCTGCTATTATCAATGCTGCAATTATTTTATATATTTCTGCATTAAATTTTCTAATTAATAGTATCACCCTATTCACCCCCCCCTCTAGGGTGAAATCGATCCTACATAAGTGTTTATTGTTACTGGTGAGAAAGATAATGAATACCTTGAAGAATATTACTTCAAGCCACTGGTGAGAAAGATAATGAACTAGTTCAAAGGATTGTTGGAAATAATATGGTATTGGTTCAAAATAACATAAGGGGAGGAATGATTGTTGCAGAACTTCGCTTAATTATTATTTTTATCGGATTTATAATTTCTTTCTGTATTGTCAGGCTCGGCCCAAGGCATAGGCAAGAGATGCAGCTGCATGGAGCAGCGACATATGGAGGGGAAATAAGAAAAATTATCGTTCTCCCTTCTCAAACCATCTCCCATGCATAGTCGCCAACGACGCCAAAGTCAAACGTTGCATCCCACTCCACCTCTCATCAATCACCAACCCTGCCAACTACCTCAACGTAGTCATCGGCCAGCCGCCTCGTTGTCATTTTCCTATTCTTGGTTCCTACCCTAATTTGATTCTAATTTGCCCTAATTCCAAAATTATGTGAGTTAATTGATCAAGTTATTAAATTGATTATTCATTATGCAACTACATGTTAGTTTACTGATCCTAAACTAAGTGAGTTAATTTACGATAAATCAAATGCCCCAACTCCTAAACTAACTGACTTAATTTACTAATTTGTCATTTCGCATTATATGTAAATGAACCTATTGCAACTAGTTATTTATAACATAAAATGATAGTTGTAATAAATGGTTTTTAATGACGGTTTTACCTAACAGTTGTAATGTAGGGTTTTTAACAATTGGTTTTTCCTGACAGTTGTAATAAACTTATTTTTAACAACTGGTATTTCCTGAGCTATAATAAATGTATTTTTAACAACTATTTATTTTAGCTAGTTGTAATAGAGATCTATAGCAACTTATTAGTTTTAACCGTTGTAAATATTGGTATTTTCTCAAAGTTTATAAAAAGGTAAAAAAAATTAGTATTACTAAGTTATTTGGTTAAGACTTTTTCCTGAAAACATCGTTTTTATTAAATGATTAATAAATAATAAATAACCTTTAATAATTAATATTAAATGTATAATAATTAATAATAATTATTATTAATTAATAATTAATAATATATACATAATAATTAATAACTAATAATTAATGTTCAATTATAATTAAGAAGTAAAAAGTAATAATTAATCATTAAGAAGTAATATTTTGATAATTATTAATTAATAATTACTATTACATAATTAATATCTAATATTTAATAAGTAATAAATAAGACTAATATTTAATATTTAGTACTTAATATATCTAATAATTATTAGTTATTAATTAATGATTTCTATTAAATAATTAATAATTAATAATTAATAATTAACACTTAATAATTAATATAAAAAATATAATAGTTAGTAATTAATAATTGCTATTAATATTAATAAAATATACATAATAATTAACATTTAATAATTTATATTCAATTATAATTAAGAAGTTATAAGTAATAATTAATAAATAAGAAGTAATATTTAATTATTAATAATTAGTAATTAATAATTATTGTTAAATAATTAATAATTAAGACTAATATTTAATAATTAATAATTAATAGTTGATAATAAATATTAAATAATTAATAACTATTAAATAATTAATAACTAATAATTAAGGCTAATGATTAATATTTAAAAAGTAATATTTAATAATTAAACTTCTTTAACAACTTTCTTTGTATGGTTGTTGCAAATATTAATTTATAACAAATTTAATTTATAGTTTTTTTTAATAACCGACGAAAATTCTAAGTCGACGTAACGATATTAATAACCATTAAAAAATAATTTATATTAAACAAATTTTTGAACTTGTGAATGCACCCAAAGTATTACTTTCATATACATGTAGATATTTCCTTTTGTAACTCTTATTTATAAAATATATAATAGTTTTATTTTGGCTTCAAAACAAAAAATTTGGCTCCAAATCCAAAATTTTGGCGCCTCTCCCTAAATTTTCAATTATATTTTTTCCCTGCAACTTCCCTTCTTAACCCCAAAAAGAAATCTAAAATTGCTCACCATAAACCCTATCTCGCGTCTCCTCCTACACGCTTGAAGCACCAATCCAAACCCGTTGGACCTAATCAAACTACAAATCCATCAGGACTTTTGCAACACAAGTTACTCCTATAACAGGCCAGCGAATTAGTTGCTCGAGATTTTGAGGTTGGAGCAGACCATTGATTTTTTTGGCTGTTGCTGCCCAACTTTATTTTAGGATTTGGGATTAGGGCAAGAGGCGAAGTGGCGACCATCTTCAATATGGATTTTGAAGTTAATTATATCTTTTGCTTTTGAAGTAAAATGACAATTTGGAGTTGATTTTACTTTACTTAAGATGCTAACATGAATGCTCATATAAATTTTAACAGGCATGCTCATATTCATTTTACTTTATCTAGCAAAGTGGAAATGTGTTAAGTTGTTTCAGGCTCTCAAGCAATTTGTAGCTTAAGTTACTATTTTGGGCATGGATTTGTTGCATAGATTGTAGCTGCATCGTTGGCCATTCGAGTGGATTGTATTATCCTATAAAGCTCAAATTGTGTATGCAATGAAGGACTGATGCTCTTTATAAACCTGAAGTTCCAGAAAACTGATTAAATGATGCACTTTTGTAGCCTGTATATGCTGGTACGAGATTGTTGTAAAGTGCAGCAATATATGATGTAGGTCCCCAACAAGGTCGGCCAAAACTGCTCATGCAGTAGTATGTAGTTTTGATCCTCGGGCTGCAATATACTGTGTATGCAGTAGTTTGGGTAAAAGGGGGAGCGAGTTGGAAAATAGGAGGAGTTATGTAACGAACCGAAATTTTGGTCATTTGATTTTGAAATATTTAATTGGTTTAAATATTAAAATATTGATTTAAAAAGTTAAATAACTCAAATTTTCCAATACAAGGAGTAAAATTTATGTTATTAATTGAAATTCAAATACATAGAGTAATTAAAATATTTGAATTTTGAATTTAAAATTGAATAGTGGTTCAAATAATTGAATTTTAAATTTGAATATAAATTCATTTTATTGAGTGGACTTAATTAGTTCATTTTTATTTAATAAATGATAACGGTGAATTCAATTGTAATTTATTTGCAGTAATAACTGGTTAAAATAAATCATCGGAAAATAAGTTATTATTTTTATGACTCGATTTCTATTGACGTATTTTTAATTTAATTTATTTGATTTTTCATAATTTTTAATTTGAAAAATATTTAAATGATCTGTTGACATTTTACCGTCAAATAGCAGTGTTTTTGTGATTTTTATTGTTTTGAAATCCCGTCGTCGCTTTGAACGCGATCGTATATATTTTTTTTGTCGATCGGATTCCATATGCAAACTAGGAAGCAGTGTAACGTGACGTCGGAAAATATTATATATATATATATATATATATATATATATATATATATACGAACACTTGGAAAAAAACAGAACCACTTTCCTCTTTCATTTCATTTCCTTCGTTTTGTTGTATTCATTTCAAAAGAAGAAGAAAAAACGTACTTAGATCTATCATTCAAAAATTAAAATCAAAATAAATACTTGATGAAAATTGCTAAAACTTGGATCTTTGGTTTATTTTTGTCAGGATCTACATTTTGGTATAGGGAGGAGAGGGTGCGGCTGCTTTAGAAGGTTCGATAGTTGAAATGCTGACACTAGGGTTTGGGATATACTTTAATTGAGGCTATGATTATAGAATTCGAGTGTGGAAGTGAACTTTGGTGATGAAAAGGAGGAAATGGAAGGATTATGTGAAGGTCCGATCAAGATTTTAGAGGTGTGACTTCGTGGGCTGTCAAAGTGGATGCCCAAGTCGTGAATCTGTTCGCTTGGCCATGTAGGGTATTGGTGGGTCCAGGTGGTGATGCTCGGGAAGAGAAGGTGTTTGGCGGCGTCAGTTGGTCGTCTATTCGAGGGATGAACGAGAAGGAAGAAGAAGAAGCTTCGTCTATGGGGTGGTTGCTCACTGTAGTTTTAAGCGGGAGTTAAGGGTAGAGAGGGAAGATGGATTAGTAGTTAATAATAGGGTAATTAGTGTATTGAAGTTTAATTAGTAAAATTAATTTATAATTTAAAAGTCGTTAACTTATAAAACCCATATTTTGTCCATCAATCGAGACGCGTATTTTTTCTTTGTGCTGGTAGCGACGAAGGCTTTGCAATGAAATCAGTTTGGCTGAATTTGGAGCACTTGGAATTTTGCGCTAAAAGCGAACGCTGGTCGGAACCAGAACGCGAAAGCGACAATTGGAACTCTGGTGAGTTAAAACTAACTTTTCTAATTCCAGGTAGTTATATAGTTGATTAAATTTTATTGACTGTGTTTGGTTGAAATATTGGTTGATTCGTTAAATTATTCGCTTATGAAAAGCGATTGACAATTAAATTGAAATTTAGTAAATTCAATAGAGAAATCCGAATTTCTCGATATCATTGCTTTTAATCTCTAGTTATATTCCTGTAGTTTATTTCAGTTATTTATATATGTTATATAGATTGTTAAATATTGAAAAATTGGTTGTTAAGTGCTATAGTGATTATGGGCCTCGATATAGTATGTTTGAAATACTATAAAGTGATGATTTGGTTTGGCAATGTTTTCCGTTTAAAATTGATTTGAAATTCGACCGTTTTAAAATCTCTATGATATTTTAATTTAAAAGGTATTTTTTCAAAAAAATTCTTTTCTATTTTAAAGTTCTTTATTATTCTTTATAATATATATATATATATAAGTAAATGTTTAAAATAGTTATTTTTGAAGTATTATTCTTTATAAAATTATTTTTATATTAGATAATTATTTTAAAAATGGAAATTTAAATGATTATTTCTATTCAAAAATGGGATTTTACAGATTAAAGGAAATAGAAATATATGAACTAATATTGTGAAGTGTTTGTATAAAACGGGGTAGATTTAGAAATATCATTTTATAAGCAGAAAATAGATTTACAAAAGGTGTTATAAATTAAAAGGGATGGTTTATAAGTTATATCTTATAAAAATGGAAATCAATATCAATTTGATAAATTGGATAAATAAATTCCATTTTGGTAATTTATTGAAACATATAAAATAATCTGGTTCTCGGGAATAGATGAGTTCTAAATGGTAAATAGGATTTTGCTATATTTGGAGTTTAGGGGTTTTATTTGGGATCTGAGTCAAAAAGAGAAATAAATGAAGTTTGGGAATTTTATTTTTGAAGATTATAAAAATAATTTTACAAATGAATTTGGAGTTATAAAAGAGCTGTAAATAAGTTGGAGTTTTGTAAATGAATTTGTGAATTAATATTTAGAAAAAAAAATTTATAAAAGATTTTATAAATAATAAAATTGGATATTTATAAAAGGAGGTTGTAATTTTGTTGGGTTTTTAATGGAAGGTATAAATAATATTTCATGAGAGAGAATCCTATAATTTAATTTTTAGGTTTTATTTATAAAAAGGAATTTTATAAAAAGGGTTGTTGTATAATAGAAATTTGATTTATCAAATTGACCTTCTTAATTATGGTGGTAGGGAATATTCTTTTTCCCTACTTAACACCGAAGGAATATTGTTTGGGTTGTTATTATCTCAGTTTAAAATGATTTTGTTTTAACCCAAATTCAAGTGCGATTTAAAATAAAAATCTTCCTTCAGATTTTTAAAGTGGTTTAAATTAATGAAAGATTAATTTAAGAGGCCTGGAGTTGCTTTGTGCTTAACCAGTGTTATTTCACTTGAAGAATTAAATCATTTATGGTAGAATTGTTTGTTATTTGATAGTTAAGTAACCGATTATCAAATATAGACCACAATTATAACTTTAGAAATATTTAGGAGAAACACGAGAATTATATAGTACAGTTACCGTCTGAGGTATTATACTGTATGTATAAACTCGTTTCATTCTTCTAGGACAAATGGTAAGGGAATCCGTCCACCAACGGTTAGGACACTACAACAAAATTCAGTTTCAACAGCAATTACTAACAGCGTTTAGGGAGCAAATGCGGTCAAAAGTAATTTTGGATGATATGGACAATTTGTGTAAACGCTGAGATAAAATTTTGTACGTGTAAACGTGTTTCGTATAACGCTGAGAAAAAATTTGCCGCGTACTTAGTAAAAAAAATTTCCCTTCCCTCGTATTTTTTTTTCTTCCCCCTTTTTTCGTTTTCTTCCCTCCGTCATTGCCTTCTTCCCTCTATTTTCATCTTCGTCCCCTATTTTAATTTTCCCCCTTCTTTCTGTTAATTTCCTGCCATTAATTCTCCTCTCTTCCTACTCTCGTCATCTCATTTCTTCTCATCGTAAATTCTAGGTTTTGAGGTACGTACCAAATTAATTCCCGTTAGATTTTGATTCTGATTGCGATTCTTCTCATCATCTCATTTCTTCCTTCTGCCATTCGATTGAGTTGCTCGTCGACAAGCCCTAACTCAGAATTTGGATTTTGTAGGGTTCACGCGATTTGATTCAGTTTCGCTTCAGATTCGAACGGTAATTATAGTGCATTGTTGAGGTATATTAGATTCGTTTCAGTTATTTGTTGCGTTTCAGTTATTAGATTTGGATTTTGTAGGGTTCACGTAATTTTCATTAAAATGTTTTGTATTCCATGACAACAAACCTTCCTAGCTTGTTTAACTACTCATCTGCTACTTTATCAAATATCTTCCATAACAATTTTTTGTTGTTGTTGTTATGAAGAATGTTTGTAAATATAAACTGGAAGTTTATAATTACTTCCTGTGTCATTCCAATTTTATAATATATCATTGAGGTTGGATCTTTTAGTGTTGGGACTAAACAACTTAGCAGAACTTTAATTAGGAATCCTAAACCGCTTCATGTGTCGTTCTGAATCCAACAGTTTGATTAAAACTTATTGATTGAGATGGTTGTATAATGTAGATAAGCTTTCAACAATAAGGATACAATATGTAGTCTGATATAAATTTCTCCACTAATTGTTGTACATACTCAACTAATGTACAATACTCTTAGTAATTCAGAAAGAGAAAATAAAATACAGAAATATGATTTGCATGTGTTGCCTTTTAAACTAGCTAGGAGATTGCTAAAATTGTCACTTCAATTTAGTGATGTATGTTTGCTACATCTAGTTTTAAACCTGACCACCATCATTATTCATCTTCATATATGGAAGTTGCTCGTTAGTCATGGCATGCCAAATGACTTTGTATGATAACTATTGAATAAGTCAATGTTCTTTTACTTGTGTATTTCCTACTTTCTTATTTATGATTGATTTTTTCATATATGTTATTTCAGCAGTGAAACATGTTCTTAATACCGATTTCATTTTGACCCATCAACCTGAAGCACTTGCTTTGTTCCGTAATCATAGACAGTGAACTGATAAGGTTTCATGTTTGGAAAAAGGTCATTTGCTTGGTCCATACAGTCTATGACAGTTTGTATCAATCAAGTATTTTTTTAATAATTGATTTGCCTGTAGGCTTAACATTGTTTTATAGGATACCATGTTGCTTACTACAATTCATACTATGAAGGCAAATAACTTTTAATAAATGATTTTCCTGTATGTTTCTCTTTTCAGCTATGCTATGTTTTTCAATTTGCATGAAAGGTGTTAATGGATAAAAATTTAAAATTTAGAGCAAAATGGTGTTAAACAACTTATATTTGTTTCCAAAATAAAGACCACGGACAAGTGTTTCACCTAATGAACCAGTTTTAAGAAGACTGGAGTACATTTGTTGGCACAGAAAACTCAAAATATACTAAAATAAACATTTTAAAAAAGTCTTTCCGAAAACCACAATCCTAAGAGTACTGCTAATCTTTTATACTATTTTAAAAAGAGTCATGGAAATGCAATACCCTTATCTTCTGTATGACAAGTTAAATTTTGTCAAAACAAATAATCAAACTATAACGGCATTCAAACATATTACTCTTTAGATTAATTTTTATTTTCTTTTAATTTGTGTTAGTTTTCATAAAAAAGTCCATTTTTATTTGCATGTGTTAGTTTCAATTTGTGATATGTTTTCTTTTATTTTGCATCTTCTACTTTAGTTTCAAAAAAATTAAATTTTTGTTTTGAATTTACTGTTCATTCTGTGTTACAACATATTGTTCTCTATTAGTTTAGTTTTCTGCATGCATTCATTTTGTGGTTAGTTGTTGCAATTTGATTCACTGTTGCATTTTCTTGTCATTGTGCACTTGTTAATCCTGTCCCTATTTTCTTTTGTTCCTCTATTTTGTTACTTTTACAAATTGAATCACAGTGCTAAAAAAACAAACATTTTATTGCATTTGAATCAAAGTTCTCTTTTACAAATTGCATTTGTTTTGTTTTCTGATAACATTTGCACTGTGCATATCACTTCTGCCGACCTCAATTCAATCACCAGACTCCCTTTTCCTAACCCTTCTCCTTCTCCAGCATCACTACATTAAGTGCGAATATATAATGTTTTTTGCTTTTAAACAGTGATAGTAATAAAAATTAATTCGGTTAGACATTCTTATGAAGTTAAACAAAAACCAGATTTTACATGTTTAGAGTTCAACAAAATCTATTTGCCTTCATACAAGACTAATATGTAGTTTTTTTATTATTGTTTTATTCGTTCAGCCAAACTTAAAAATTCACATGAATGCCAGAAGGTTGTTTTCGAAGAGGAGAATTGCTTGTTTGATTTTATCTGGTTAGGATTTTGGAACTCGTCAGTGATATTTGTTGGATTATCTGATTGTGGCATACTGCCCACTGCCTGGTTGAGATAGAACTTAGGGTACATGCACAGAATTAAGTAAAAGTTGGTTTAGTGAATTATGGTTTTGTGAAATTTGTGTTTCTATCATTTTTAACTTTGACTGCAGTTGAGATGTAGGATTATAAATGTAGTTATAAATTTTAATGAAATGGTAAGTTGTATATGAATCTGTGTTTTTAGTTTCCTGATCCATCCACAAAAATGGCATCTTTGATCATTTACATAATTTAAAAAATAATTAGTTTATCTACCACGTCACCTTTTCTTTTTTTACTACAACAGGAAAGGTAAATCAATTTTTACTACAAATAATTTGATACTACAACAAACCATGTGTTTTCTATAATAACTTCACGGATCTTTAGTAGAACCCTTGCTTTCTATTCAACACTATTCTACCTCACATGCTTTGGTTCATGCTGTATCTCCTAACCATACTTGCATAGTATTCTACGTCACTCCATGCACCATAAGCAAGTACATTTTAATTTAATTTCCTTACTGAAATAATCAGGTATAAAACTTCATTTTAAGTTGAATGAAACTTATTTTGGAATTGGTCTGATCAATTTTTTAATTATTGCAGCTGTCTTTGTGACTTTGAGCACTGCAGTTTGATGCAGTCTTGTTTAGATTTTCTACTGGAAAAAATTAGCCCCATTTAAGCTGAGCCTTTTAAGTTTCAACTCGTAATTTTCTTAGTTACATCGTAATTCATATTAGGATATGCTTCTCACATGATCTTTTTATAAATTTAGTTGATGGAGATATGCCAATCACAAGAATATGTTTATAAGCTAAATTGAAGAGCATTTGGCATCTTCAACCTAATTTGCTACAATATTACATGTTTTAACATAGTATTATACATTTATCTTAATAGTGAGGTTCTTATGTCAAAAATTTACTTGGAAAAAATTGCAGCATCCGAACTTGGCAGCTGGTGATAGCTCTTCAAGTTCTGAATCTGCTTTTCTTTTAACACGTGGATGGGCATGGGCTATGGATAGAAAATACTATCATTATATATGTTTTTTTCTATTGTGTGTTTGTTGTGCTCAAGTGGCTTGGACTGTGGAGACTGAACCTATGATATGTTTTGTGAATGAATATAAATGTTAACACAGGTGCGTTTATAACAAATAATCCCAATTTGGTAAAATCTGAATTATAAGTTTTAACGCAGGTGCGTTTACATCAATCATAGATGTTGTCACTATGGTATAAGGTCTAAATGATATTGATGAGGCATAGTTAAATAGCATAAAAATTGGGAAGATTCCTAAATTTTATGCTATTTAACTCTTGCCTTATCAATATCATAGGTAATATGAAGATTGTGGACTTTAGTTAAGCGCCTTTACTGGGCTGGATGTGTTGCTTCACCCTACGTGTGGGACTCCGGCTCATGCTGTGATGGCGCAAAGGTAACCTAAATTCTCATCACGCAAAGGTAACTAATAATATTATTTAGTTATTTTCAGTAAACACTATTATGTGTTTTGTCCTCCGTCTGACACAGTGGACATCGATTGTCTAATTGGATTCTCCAGTTAGACAATCGATCCACGTTAGGTAATCTTTGATTCAATGCTTTATAAGTACACATAGACATTTTGTATTGTACCATATCACCTGATGTCAGTCATTCAATGCATGTCTTTCTCGAATTTCATTCCGCATCGTAGTAAAATTAAACTCAATTCTACCATTAATCTCCCATAGATCTGACTGATGTTGCACATTAACTGATATATAGTCAATGTGTTATTTGGATTCCCTTGTTTTTGGAAGTATGTCTAGTTTTAAGTCATTATTTGAGTTGATACAAAAGACCATTTTATCTGTAGAAAACATAGCTGCTCTATTCCATCCCAATATATCAACTGGGAATTTATGGTTGATCCATGGATCAAACCATAAAGATGCAGAAAGTCCATAATCAACTGGGAATTGACATTGTGTTGTGGAAGTATTTTAATGTCTTGTCTCCTTGAGTTTCCTTCTTTGAATGTTTTCCAAAGCAATTTTCCGCATTAAATTAGAGAGGTGGTCATTATTTAGAGCAGTTGTACCTGACTGGAATTCTAGCATTGGCTGCATCATTAGAATTGAATTTGATGAGAATAGGAGTGTGGCCACTCAATGAATGAGGACCAAAATGAATTCCAAACTCAGTAAATTTGCTATTCCAAAATTTATTAATGAAAACTCTATCGATTTTGCTATGTATGGAAAAAATTTCTCCACCCCTCCATGTAAAGAAGTTACCTGAAAACTCAGGTTCAATTAATTTGGAATTGTTAATACAGTTCATGAAGTCAGTATCCCCTAATTTACAGTAAATGCCTTGATTTATTCTTTCTTGGCTAGATAGGATAGTATTGAAGTCACCAAGAATAATCCAGGGTAGATTAAAAAGACTAGCTTGATGAATGAGATAGTGCCAGAGATTTACTCTTTGTTCTCGGATATTAAATGCGTACATCACTGTACATATTATGCACAGCCCAGTTGCATTGTGAAGACTGCAAGTTATACACTGTTTATTTGTGTGCATGACAATAGTTGACCAAACTGATGTGTCCCAAACTAGGAGAATTCGATTCTTTTGATTTTCATTGCAATTGTGTTTCACATATCCATTTGCCGTTTGGTTTATACATGAATTGTTCAATACTATAATTACTTAACTTATTTTCCAATATTCCCATAAAAGAGAACTTGTTACTAGTAATGAGATTCAGGATTCCAAACTGTTTAGAAGGGGAGTTCATACCCCTAAAGTTCTATACAAGGAACTCCACTAATCTGATGAGGTCAACTCACTGCTTTTAGCCACTCTATAACTCAATTAAAACTATAACTTTATGACTCGAGTACCTCTTCGATATCTAATCTATTCAATGGCATGAAATTAATACACTTAAATGATATGCCAGCATATTCAGGAACTGACATTTATGTGGATTCCATATTCAAGAAGAATTTGAATGATTATCATTTTGATAAATGTTACAGGCTAGATTTAAATTGGATGAGGAATGGCAAAAGTCTCCCGTTTTTCAGCAAATGGGATGCATTTGGAGAGGTTCGAAAAGCAAATTCGTAAAACAGATATTACAAACAAAAACCAAGGAGGAACAACTTCAACTAAAACCAGAAAACGTTGGACGTATGAAGGAATGGAAGAAGTTTATCGAGTCAAAAATGAGCAAAGAGTTTAAGGTAATTGTAATGTAATTTTTATTATTTCTTGTGTGTGTGTGTGTGTATATATATATATATATATATGAAATTTAAGCGTACGTAAAATGCAAATTAACTAATCAATGTGATAAATCTTGTAATCTAGCTACGAAGTGATAAATTTAAATCCATGAAGGACAAACAAATACCACACACGTGTAGTCGTCGAGGAATGGCTCGACTAACTGAAGATTTGGTGAGAAATATATTTGATTTATTACCTATGGTTAATAGTTTTGTTAATGTTATGTTTCCTTTAATGCAGAAAGAGAAAAGTAGCAGTCCTTCCATTTGTAGATCTGATGTTTGGATTAAATCTCACAATCGAAAAAATGGTGAACCAGTGAACCCGCATGTTGCAGATACTATCATAAGTGCTATGTTGTTTTTGTTTAAGCGTAATTTTTGGAAAGTATATAATTTTGAACTCTTCTACAAAATATAATTTGTGTTCACTTTGTAGGAGAAAATAAAGAATGCTGAAAAGGAATCACCGTCTAGCTTAACTTGTAAGATCAAAGAAGATGCCCTCTCATTGGTGTTGGGAAAAGATAGACCGGGACGACTACGAGGAATGGGAAGGGGTGTAACCATGACCACTGCAGTTTTGTCACAAATCAAAGATAAACAAGTAGCTCAATGTCAGCATAGGATTTCAGAGCTAGAGCAGTTGATTCACACCGTAATGAAACGTCAGGTATGTCGATAATCACTTTGTGTAAATATGAAAGCTTAGTTAGCATGTATGTGATCCTTGCATTGTATGATTTTCGACTTAATTTGTGTAATCATTCTCTTATTAAAAGCTACATGCTAAATAAGAAGTTAAAATTTAATTCCACCTCTTATTTTCCTCAAAACATGTTTTAAATTAAACTTTTATTTTTAGTTTTCTAAAAATTAATTGTGAAAATTTGTTTATAAAAATTACTGAGTTGTGTAGCTTCAGATTTTAAATTTATTATATGTATTTGCTGTCTTTGGTTGCTGGCCTAACTTTGAATTTTTATCCTTATGAGAGTACAAATGCGATTTTGCAATATATTTTTATCCTTATGAGATTTTAAAGCATTCACTTTTAAATTAAAGCATAATATGTACTAAACCAATATTGTCTTTTCAACACTTATAAAGTAATGTATTTTCAACACTAAACTAATATTGTCTTTTCAACACTAAACCAATATTGTCTTTTCAACACTTTTAAATTAAAGCATAATATATTTTTATCCTTATGAGATTTTAAACCATCCGCTACAATTCGACCAATCTGCAAAACAAAAATACCTTTTACTTACGATTAAATTGCTGACTCCTCATCCATCTGCAAAATAAAAATATCCTTATCTGGTTACTCTACAAATGATGTATCATTTCCATACATAAGTTTGTCAATTGTTATATCAAAATTCATTCTGAAAATGTATTCTCTTTGAAATTTGTACTTGTTTTCATCATAAGTGGAATAAATATACAAGTTCACTATAGGTTCACTACAATTTCACTGCAGGTTCAAATTCTCTAATATTTTTGTAATATTATTGATTTGCAGGATAAAGAAAATTGTGGAGGAGAGAACGTATCTCAAACGGTAAAAATATACGATAGTAAGGTTAAAACATCATACATAATTTGATATCTAAATCAGAAGTTATGTATTTTATTTTTTATTAATTGCAGAGTAAGCATAATGAAATAGGTGACGGTTGTAGTTTGCTGAATTGGCACGGGAATGATGATGAGGTAATTGCCGAAGGAAAAATCGTGTCAAGTGATCCAAACGATCTTCTCAATGGAGTACCTTTAGGTCCGAATGCCAAGAAAGTTTTGGTAGTCCATCCTAAAAAATCCGATGTTTTTTTGTGGAGGCCTTCACCTGGTATGGTATACATAGGAGACGCCAAGAATGAGAAGATAGCATGGCCAGCTGATAGAGTTGTTATCCGCATAAAAGAAAACTCCAAAAAAGAAAACGAGGTATGAAAAACTCTCTACAAATATAGCATTGATATGTGTCTCTGCATCCACCCTTTTGAACTGGAGGTGGCAGATTCCTAGTCATGTTTTTGCCACTATTCAGAGCTTTGTTATCGTCATCTAGGAAACGATGTGGTAAATAATAAGATTTATTTAGCATCTGCACATTAAAAATCTGTATAATGCAACGGTAAAAATATATTTATAAGAGAACCGTGGAATTAACATTGATATTATCCAAACTAGTCTATGTTCCCATTAGATTAGTACATTCTTTTACATATTAAAACTAAAATATGTGAAAATCCAACTACCGGAAGCATCAGTTCCATAGAGTCGAATACTAATTTATTACACATTTCTAGCTATGTTAGTATTATTATTTTTAATAACATTTGGTGGGTGAAATCAAGTTTAAAGTTTGACAAATGATTATTGAAAATTTAACAATGTTGATTTGCTTTGTATTGAATTGGTTGACACATGATAAAATGTTGAATGCAGTAAGACTATAGAAACAAGACTTTTATTAGATGACTATAAATTTTTTCTTTGATAGAGCAAAACCAATAGCACAGAAAACAAATGCAAGTTGTTCGATTGGGGTGGAACTGAAGTATTGGTTGTCGAAGGACGTGTGCACTCGAGTGATTCAAATCAGATTATTAATGGTGTTCCTCTTGGACCAGAAGCCGCAATAGTTTGGGTGGACAATCCGATAAAAGAAGATGCCTTTTTGTGGAGGCCCATAGCAGGTGTGACATGTATTGGAGAAGCCATCGGTAATACAATAGCATGGCCATCATCAAAATTGGTTTTTGAAAACACAATACCATCCACTCCTATGAGCAACGTTCCAACATCTCGTACAGTAATATATTATATTGCTAATATTTATATATACGATTTGTTGATAATGTATCAATACTTTTTTTAATATCATAGAGTGCAAATTACGCGATGAATAACAAGTGCAAGTTATTTGCTGTGGAGGGCACAGGAAAAATTGTAGCTGAAGGCACCATATCTTCAACTAATCCAAATGATTTGGTTCATTCTATTCCACTAGGACCAAATGCAATAAGAGTTTGGGTGGATATTGTCAAAGACCCGAATGCGTCTTTATGGAGACCTACGTCATTCATGGAATGCTTATCAGATGCTATTGGTTCGACGGTAGCATGGCTTACTACGAATGTTAGTGTGGACTCAACTTCAGCAGTTTGAAATATTTGTATAGTTTGGCAGTTTTCAGGTAACTACCCTTGAACTTCAAGTTATTTAATATGCTCGGGAGGGTACATCAAGTCTTAAAAACTTTTATTAGATAAAAAAAATGCATCACAGCCCGTCAAAGAGATCTGAATATTAAAATGAAGATGAGGAATTTTATAAAATTAAGAAGATTTGTGACAAACAACTCTGTGGGTAATATATATAAATGTAATCAAGAGAAGTAGAATTTTTATCAAATTTTATCTAATTTAATGTTTTTCTGAATAAAATAATTTATCAAGAGAAGTAGTTTATGTTGTGCTACCTTTGTAGATTAATTTACAGCAAGTAACATTTAGCTTATTTCTGGACAATACGTCTATTAGTTGATACAGTTTATGGTTTTCTCTAACAGTTAATATGTGAATTTTCAGTTTCAGTATCCCAGTTACTGCTGATCCTACACCTCAAATGAAAAAAATGAAAGATTTTTTTAGCAAACGTAAATACTGCCAAAAAACATCAATAATAATTTTCTCAACTCTGCTATCAACATTGTAAATTTATACCTTATTACTGCCACAGCTTGGGAGAGGCTGAATTGCAGACCAAAGTGGGAAATTGCTTATTTTCAATTTGAGACTTGTTAGGAAATATTTGGCACATTATTTGCTTATTCTTTATTGAGTTAGATAACCTTCTATAAGGAAGATGGTTATTTACTGAAAATTTAGCACCTAGGAGAAAAGAATTGTTTGGCATCTAGCAAAAGTATGTGACTGATAAAATTACTACAACTTGAAAAATATGCATTAAATATATCACTGTGCAAATATTGCATAGAACTTCCAGTTACATGTTTATTGAAAAACACATTTTTTTTCAACTGGAAATTGTACTCTTTATATTTAACTAACAGTTATACGTCTAAAGCTTACTGTAATTACTACTCACAGGATGTTAACAAAGCCATGGTCAGTGATAGCTCAACAACAAAAAGTCAAGAAAAAAAGACGGAAGGAGGTATCTTGCCGAGTTCAGACTGCCCTGTTGGCAACAATTCAGTAAACCAATGTCTAACTATCTTCGTACTGCCACTTTTCATTTTCAGCCTGTATTTGAACTACTTTTATGCACGTTTTGTCGATAATATTAGATGCAAACTTGCTTTCTAGATATTGTGCATTTGTCTAATTTTGTATGCAGTTGGTTTATAAATTTTATCTCTCTTTACGGGTTTATGTAAACTTTGTTCATGGATATTGTGTTCAACTTATTTTATGGAAGTGATTAATAGTTATGCTTTTATTTTACAATTTTTAGTTTGATTTGTTTATGTTATGTACATTAACTGATTAAAATATAATTAAATGTAGTTTATATTAATGATATGTGTGAATATTGCAATGGCACAACATTGCTGTCAATTCTTCGGAAAAAAATGCATATCCCTACGACAGCGTTTATACATTGCTGTCAATTCATTGGAAAAAAATGCATATCCCTACGACAGCGTTTATACATTGCTGTCAATTCTTTGGAAAAAAATGCATATCCCTACGACAGCGTTTATACATTGCTGTCAATTCTTTGGAAAAAAAATGCATATCCCTACGACAGCGTTTATACCTTGCAGTAGAAAACTATTAATAGCGTTTATACCTTGCAGTAGAAAAATTATTAACAGCGTTTAAAAACGCTGTAGAAAGTGGGTTTTTGACAGCGTTTATATTTTGCAGTTAAAAATTTAGGGTCAACGACCGCATGTCGTTATACAGCGTTTTTAAAAACGCTGTGAAAAGTCTTTTTTGTTGTAGTGGGAGGTGTTCTCCGATCTTATCTTTGTCTGTTTATTTCCTAAAGAATCGGGGTTGAGTTTTCCAGAATTTATCGAAAGTTGTTTCGAAGAGACCGAGATTGGATATGTTATCCGAAAACCACTTCGATCCAACTCAAGTGCTTCGAACTGAAGACATCTTGAAGAGTATGGAATGGAAGATGGAGTTTTAAAGTGCAAGGGCTATTCTCTATTAACCTTGCATGGATTCCCCGTAATGGTTGCAAAAAAGGTAGTGCTTTTGGTTTCGTTCAGTCCTAGAACGAACTTGTATGGATGAATGCTAGCATTGCATCGATGCTTGGAAGGCGGTGTTAGCATTCCAAGTGGGAAGGTCTAAAGAAAGGTAAAACGTAGCCTCAAGCCTCATCAACCGGGAAATGACAAAAATCGAGCATGCAGTAGGGCCATGTGGGTCGCTCCCATCAGGGTATGGTCATCCCAAATCTAGATCGATTACTATCTACTCATGTATGCTTTGGGACCCAAAGTGGGGTGATTATATTTGGTACTACTAGTCAAGTGGTAGGCCAGTCCTGTGTGGCAGGGGTATAAGATGTTCTTGTTAGACCCCAGTGCATTTTATCTAGAGATATACCATCAGAAGATAGTTCCTTACCTTGTCATAACATAGAATCCATTCTCCAATACAAGCTTTACGGACTTAGTTGTGCCTAACTATGCTGAAACGTGAGATGCAAGCAATTCAGCTATATTCATATTTTACTTTAACCCCTAGACATTATGATAATATCACTGGATTTTCTGTAGAAATGTTTTAGTTATCGCAAGATAAAAACCCGTTTGTGTTTATGTGCAGCGTGGTCTTACGAGATATCTTTATTTGAAAGGTTTTGATAAACATTAAATTCCACTTGGGTGTGTTTTTCTCATGTTTGTTTACCAAACTGATTCGGGCGTTCTTCTCTTTTAATGCTCGGGTCAGACCGAGTATATTTACATATTTAGTTTGGATGCTTTGGAGCTTCAGGAGACGAGCTGGAGGTCCAGAGACGTATTCACGTATATGGTTATTTTTTCACCGTATTCATTGTTATACCTATTAGCATTTATAAAGACGGGTTATTATAACTGTCCAAGCTGACCTTTAGTTAGTGTACTCTGACTTATGCTGTATGTATATTACAACTTTGTTCTTTGTAAAAATCTGTTTCATATTATATATTATTCATTCCGCTGTGAGATTCTGTATTGTTTAGTTCTTCTTGACATCTTCTTCTTTCCTTCCCTTAACAATCCGCCTTTTCATTAATTTTGAGTTGGACATGTGTGGTATATTGTCATCTTAAACTGTATGGAACAATGGGTCGTTAGAAATTATAGTGTGTTGGGAATAAGAAACTGGATTAAAGAAGTTTAGTTGGTCGATCAAGTTGGGCATTGCCGTATGAGCTAGAAAAATAAATGCAGCATGAGGTTTATAAGGTGTAGAATTAATAAAATTAGAGTCGATGGCGATAGACCGCGAGTCGGGATGAACATTTTCTTAGGTATTTGAATGTAGATTTTGATAATTTATTTAGCTTTGTAGATGACCAGAGCTTGGATTAGTAAAAATGCAAACAAAGTGTCGCTATAGTAATTGATCTTGAAGCTTGATGGTTGCCTCCACATTAGTCGACTAACTAGACATAGCGGATAGACTAGTTTGCGTGTATAGTTAGATATGTTTTTTTATATATTTTCTTTTCATTTTTTGTAAAGTGGATAGACTAGTTTAACTTGATGTCTTGTAACTATTTTGTCAAAGTATTTCTTTATGCTTGAATCTATAGATATTGTAATATTATTTGAATTTTTCGGAATATTTAACAAAATATTTGGAAATGTGTTTTGTTTGAATTGATGGTTACTACGTACTTGAACCGACAAATTTTATATATATGAATTTATGAAATTGTGATTTTATAATAATTGAAATTGTAAAACTTCTGTAAAAGTCCTATCGCAATGGGTAAAAACAGTTGTAAAAGAACCTATTGCAACGAACAAAAACAGTTGTAAAAGACCATATTGCAACGGGCAACAACAGTTGTAAAATGAACCCACTCAATAACAACTTCGCACATTACAACCGTTATAAAGACTTATTACAACTGGCATTGCCAGTTGCAAAATGGATATTTTGTTGTAGCGTTACTATTTAATTTGTGTATAATTACATAACAATCGGCTTGAAATGTTAATTAAATCATGTTAGCTACTTAATAATTTATTTATGTTGATTAAATCATGTTATGATGTTAATTACTTATTAGCTAGTTAATAAATGGTTGTTAAAATAATTATTTTTCAAAAATAATTAGTGAATTTTTTTGTCGAAATCACTTGAACAATCTTGTTATGAAAAAAAATGTAAATAATACACAGTTAAAATTTGTTATATTAATATTGTGTTATATCACAATTTGAGATAGGAATCGAAGACAAAATCCTATATGTCAAATTAACTATAAAAAAATAAGCAACATAAACATGACACTTAAATTTATTTGGTATGTAACCTAAATGAGTTAGTTGACCAATATTTTGTAATCGATGTTAACTTTTATAATAGAATTTGCATTGTTTTATTGGACTAAGGCATTGAATGTGTTTGGACCGGTCTTGTGCTAGGGTTTTTCCTAAGATCCCTACACAATTAGATTTTAGAAGAGATAAGAAGTGAAGAAAAATAATGACAAATATATTCCCGCAAACAAAAATTTATTAATTCACCAAACGATTACACGAGAAAGCCTAAAAATTGAGAAGATATCTCAATCCTTCAAACCTTAGTAAAATAAATTTTTTCTCACATACATCTAATACATCCTATACATGCCTATTTATAATAATCTTGAAAAAATATCTTCTTTGAGAAGCTACTGAATACTTCCATAAATATGTCCATAATTGACATTGCCTTCTTTAATGCAATAAAAGAGGAAATTAATCATTCTTCAAAATCTATAGAAGTGACAATTTTTTTGAGTCACAATTCCACCTAGACTCAAATATCTCCAAAATATATTTAAATATGGAATATTATATCACCAAAAATCTAACACCATGCATATTATATTGACTAAAAATGTAACTTCAATTCAACATTCCGTTTTATTATGAATTGTTCTATCTGCATCCCGTGAACCATCGAGTCTTTGAATGCAAGTTGCGCTCGAGGCCGTTAGGTTAAGAGCACGTCTGTTTGGGCGTCATGCCGAAAAAAAAAAAATTGTTCTATCTGCATTGCTACGTATTTTATTTATGTGTATACTAATTAATTAAAAAGTCTATTCAAATGACGTTTGAGCTCATGTATTTGTTTAACAAAAAAACACTTTTAATCATACAGAAAGTCTATTCAAATGATGTTTGAGCTCATGTATTTGTTTAACAAATGTCAGCTACCAAGATACAAGTGAATTCATTGCTTTTGTTTTGTATAAGTTGCTTTGATGAATTATCAATATAAAAATATTCTGATGTGTGTCGTCCAGCACATTTATTCTAATTTGGTATGTGTAACAAATATGGTTATTAATGGCATAACTACAGTAGTTAATCAAAATATCACTATTCTTCTTTATAAATTATAAATAACTCATTATGTTTCCTAAAATCGGATGTGTCTCAGAGCATCCCAACGGCAAAAGTCAAGTCACTGTATTATAAACCCAATAATAGACTACTTTATCCAGTATTTATAATGCCAGATAAATATGTATGATCAGGATTGCAACCCATGTGAAAAGCAATTAATCTTGACCACATACTTATCCGGCATTATAAATGTCGGATAAATTAATGACTGTCAGGGTCATCAAAGTGACCTTGGCCTGTACCGACCCAAAGAATATGTTGCCCATGCCACATTTGACATTTGTTGCCTTTTGCTGCATAAAATTTCAACGTTTGTTTTATTTTTTCATTTGTATTTTTAATATTAGATATAAGATTGCATAAAAGACTATAACATACAAAATATTCACTTTGCATTCAAAAGGCACTACATGAAGTAGACTACAATATTCAGCACAAAAAAATAAACAAACTAAACATCAACTTTCATACAAAATAATGATCAACTTTCTTCACATAGTTCAAAGAACATTTTTTGTAGCAAATTCACATTTAAGTTTCTCTAAAAACCCACTTTCAATTGAGATCATTACTAGTCCATTCAATCGTTCTTGTGACATGGTAGTTTGTAGATAATTTTTAATTAATTTCAATTTAGAAAAATTTCTCTCCACGGAAGCAACCGTAGCCGAAATTATTAACTATCCGATAAACAACCCATACACATTGGAAACCACCATCTTCTACATAAGATTTATGAAGTTAAGAATATCAATCAATTTAGTTATTTTCTTAGGTAACGTAGTTTGCAAAGCTTTTAGATCTTAGAATAAATCTTTTCCATATATACCACATTGTTCATTGTATTCCAAGTAACATTCTAAACAAATTCAACGTTCCATTAACTCTTCTTTACCAAGATTTATAAACTTTGCTTCTAATAAAAATCTAAAGATGTTGTCATAAAGTTCAATTTGTTCAAATCGATCTTTGAATGATGTAAGAGCTTGGTCTATGATATGAGTGAAGTATGTAACTCTAAATATCTCTTTCGATGATTGACTTTCTTCATTACTACTTTTAGTGTCCTCGTCAAATTGTTTTTCATACGAATAACTCTTTTCACCTCAAATTTTGGTTGACTACCAACATCCGTAGCAAGTTCATTTGCTTCTTTCACTATTTCTTCAAACCCATGTTCTCTAAAGGTTTGAAAAAATTCAATAAGTTGTTTTAATCTTGTGATTGCATCCTCTAAATTCATATCCTCATTTTGAAGCGCTTTGCTTACTTGATTCACTTTATTTAATAACTTGTACCAAATACAAAGTCTTATTAAGAACTCAAAGTTCTCTAAAACATTAACACAAGACTTTAGCTTTTGCCATCCCAATATTCCCTTTAGAACTATTTGCAATTTCAATTAAAGCATCTCTTAACATTGATGGGTGAAATCAAATAGCTCTTTCACTTTCAACATGATTTTCCCATCAAGGAGCCGATAATGATTTTGGTGTTAAACCTTTTACATATTTTTTATGACATCCCATTGATAAATAGATCCCGAGAATAATGTATAAAGTTTTTGTATGAACGCAAAAAAATTCCTTGCTTTAGCACAACATTTAGCCATATCACATAACACAAGGTTTAAAGTATGACAACCACATGGCATATAAAATGCCCGTGGATTTATATCAAGAAGTCTTTTTTGTACACCTTGATGCTTACCTTTCATATTAGATCCATTATCATAACCTTGACCTCTTATATCATCAATGTTAAGCTTAAGTTCATGTAAAACATTTTTGAGTTGTTTGGAAAGGCCAAACCCCGATGTATCATCAACTACTATAAATTCGAGAAAAAACTCTTCAACCTTCACTTCATTGATATCTTCAATATCCACACATCTTATAATAATTGACATTTGTTCTTCATGACTTAAATCCAGTGTGCAATCAAGAATAATAGAAAAATATTTTGCTTTTAAGATATTGGTTATTAATTTTGATTTGATCTCATTTGATAATAGAAGTATTATCTCATTTTGAATCTTATAACTAAGATAATGATGTTAAATTTCTTTATCTACCACACGTCGAAGATGATCTTGCATAATTGGATCAAATTTTGCAAGAAACTCAACAAGTTGACAAAAAAGTCATTTATTCTTTTTAAATATCTTCTCATTGCTTCCACAAAATGGCAAGCTATTCCTACAAAGTGTTTTCACAACTTCAATTATCTGAACTAATATCATCTTCCAACGAACTTTCTCCTTTTCAATTTGAGCTTCCATTTTTTTATCAATCGTTGCTTTTAATTTTAGCCACTTTTACAAATCAACCCACTTTACAACATTTTCACAATGTTCCAGATTAGTTTCATGTTCCCTAAGTTTGTGTGGAAGATTATGCCAATCATCAATTCCATTTTCCAACAATTTGCTCGCCATTAATTTATTTTTAAATAGTTTGTAACAAAAACAAAATACTTTGTTCAATGCATTTGAATATATAAGCCAGTTTCTTTCACGTTCCTTACCATTTGGAAAACGACGAATATAATGCTAGGAGGAAAAGCTTCTACTTTTCCCAAATTTTATGACACTTGAAAATTTGACATTTTTTTAGGATTTTGATTGGTCCCCTTTAAACTATTATTATTCTTTTGGAATCATTCATAAGTCCCCATAAACCTGGATTATTATCTATATCAACATTTTTGTTCAAATCAAGCATACTTTCTTCATATTCATTACTTGCTTCATTGTCATTATTTCATCATTTATCCCTTCATTCACATGCTCTTCATGATCACCATTATTTGTTTTTTCATCAACGATTTCATTCACATAAATATCTTCATTGATATGCACTTCATGATCTCCATGTTCCTCGATAACATCATTAATAGTTTTATCAATAGCTTCGCTTGTTTCTCCGACTTGACTTGAACCAATTGATTGTTGTGTTTTTGCCTTGAATAGTTATTGTTTCACCCTTCTACTATAAGCTTCGGAGTTTTTCTTTCTATTTCTCACTCGTTTCTTATCATCTTCATCTTTTGTCATTTTATCTACTATATAATAACATATTTTAAGTAAATTATATTACCACATAACCATTTAAAATAGCTCAACAAATTTTACATTTTTAGTCAAAAAACTAGTTAAAATAAAAGTATTTCCTAAATAAATCACCTAATAACTACTTAACAAATCAACTTATAAATAAATGAATCAACTAATCAACTAAAAAATCAAGTTAATCAACCAATATATCGTTTTAATCAGCTAATAACATACAACATATCAAATTTTCAAATTTAATCAGCTATTAAGTAATAAAACAAATTAATCATTTAGCCAAAATCACCTTGCAGAGTAGCACTATAAGTCAGTAGCAGCCAGTAGCACTGAAAAAGATGGATCCACAACCGCAAGACGGCAGGTGCTGCAGTAGTCCAAACGACAATACGGTAGGTGCAGCAGCAGAAAATCACGATGGTGACTCTAACCCTAAACTTCTAGTTCACGAATTGAGAAAAGCACGATTGAGAAATGAGAAGTGAGAACAATAGGAGAGCTTTGTTTGGAAATTGGAATGGGAAGCTAGCTCTTGTCTCTTGCGCGCGCAGGGGATTTGATGTAGAAATGAAAACGTAAAATGCAAACTAACCTTTTTTTTTGCACTAGCCTTGGAGAGTTGCCTCAACCCATGGGCTTGATGGACCTCCTCCTAGACCGGCTCTGATCTTGGCAGTCATTAGTGAGTCCAAAATTGAACTCATTGATCCCCTTCACCAAGTTACCGACTCCTCCTGTTGGGATGCTCTAACATGTGGGAACAAAAATAAAAAGTATCAATGGACATCACACAATAATAGCACGCGCCTAGATCTATCTCTCACCGCCACTTTCTCAACAAAGAATCTGTGCAGATCTTCGTGAGTCCAACGATTTTTTCCACACAATTGCATTTTTACTCCGCCATACATTTAATAGAAACCTGCGTCTCACCAGATAAATTCATTTGTGTTATTTCCATGTCTCATTAAATCACAGTCGCACATCATAGTTGTTTAATTTATGCAGGATCCATCATAAAAATTAGATGGTACTGGTGCAGAAATCAACTAACGAAATATAATGGACGTATGAGACAACTAAATTGAGGACAAAAGAATAAGGCCCAATATTGTTTACATTTACATGTAACTTAACGCTACAGGAGAAAACTTGCTCCCACAATTGAAGCCACAGTACAGAAAACAGCTACTATATGGCAAACGAAGCACATGGAGCAACAAATAAACAAAAAATGTTAGTAAAGCAGCCCAGTATCATTTAAGCAGACTTAACAACAACAATTCGTGAATCAACGTTATCCACCGAAAGATGAGCTATGATCCGCGGTCGTCTTAATTTAGCATCATCATCTATCTAGCCTTCGGATATCAATTACATGTTATATTTAAATATAGGTTGGTTATTTTAATATAAATACATGGCGTGGTTGATATGGAAGGTCGGTGATGATGCTAAATAAAAGAGGATGTGTATACTAGTGGGAGAAAGATTGATCTAAAATAACATAGAAGGTGCACAATTTATGGGCAACAATATTCTGGTAACAACTTGCTAAATGGCTAAAAGGATTGAGATCAGAGCAGCGTGAGCCATTAGATTAGGATTAAATTTCCCTCAAATATCCGATGCATTTTGGCAGAATCAAAGATGTTTAGGTTCTTAAATCAAGTTCAGCGATTCACCATACTTAATAGAGGCCCCTACTTAATAATATAGTAATTCAGCATGAACCTCGTGTTCGTGCAATATTTCAGAACAATACGAATCATGTAACAAACAAAGTGGGATTTATTGTTAAGGACGAAATATCCAAATAATTTATCCTCAAGGACACATACCTATAATTTTATCCTCAAGGACAGGCTCAAAGTCCATTTTTTCTCAAATGCACAAATCTTTCTTCCCCGTGTCCATTTAATCCCGTTTTCAGCTCCGACCACCTTATCCCGCGTCAACGCCACCTCCTCACCAACGCCGCCACCTCCTCACCAGCGCCACCATTGCCACCTCCTCCTGCACCCGTTTTGGAGCAACCACCTCGTGCCACCTCCTCCATCCGTTTTGTGTTCACCATCGCCGCAGCGTCACCTCCTCACCAGCGTCGTGCAACTACCCCATGTCACCTCGTCCATCCGCCAACGCCACCCCCTCACCAGCACCATGCTCTTAAAAGCTGATACTGATACCAGTTTTTAGGTATCAATTTTGAAATTTTAGGTATCAGTTTTGAAATTCCTTATGATGCAAGCCCTACCCATCGCTTCCAAATACCACACACTATACCACCACCTTCACCGTTTCGTCAAACCAATAATCCATCAGAAATTTTCCACCACAAATCCATAATATTTCCTAAACCACCACAAATCCATACTATTTATTTTATTAAAACTGATACCACATTGCATACAAAACTGATACTGTGTTATTTTATTAAAACTGATACCACATCGCATGCAAAACTATACCCAAAAACTGATACTGTGTTATTTTATTAAAACTGATACCACATCACATACAAAACTGATACCCAAAAACTGATACTGTGTTATTTTATTAAAACTGATACCACATCGCATAGAAAACTGATACCCAAAAACTGAACAAAGTAGAATGATTTCCATCTTCTCATCATCGCTTCCTCCTTTCGTCCACGGCCTCCTTCATCATCTTTTCGAAATCCTCACTCACGTGCTTGATCTCCATCCCTAACTTTTCACGGTCGCTCTCCGCTTCCTCGCGTGCTCTTTTCTTCTCCGCGAGCTCCTTTGTCTTAGATATTTTCACAGACTCCATCTTCTTCCGAATTCGCCTCTCGAGCTCGAACTCCGCGCGCAGGTCCTTGATTTCTGCCAAGGTGTTGTCGAGATCTGAGAGGTCGACGTCTCGGTCGGAGTTTATTGGGTTGGAGAAGGAAGCGATGGTGTGGGTTTTGTAGCAAGATCTGAAGTTGGAGAGGCAAGTTTGAGTGATTTGTCCTTGAGGATAAAATTTTAGCGGGCCGTCCTTGTGATTAAAAAAGCCTTAATTTTTGTCTTTACATACATTTCCTCACAAATAAATACACAAATAATCAAAGCGTGAACCGTATGAAAGTATTTTAAACTGCATGCCTGTTTTGGGTCGTCGAATGCCCTGCACAAACGAATCTTCACCTAAACTAATAAATATTATATCGTGAATCACGTGCGTTCGATGTCCACGTCTGAACTTGCACAGCTCTTGTTCGGTACAACAATACTTGAATTCATTTTTAGTTGTTCTGATTCTGTTCGAATATACACTGTACTTGTTGCACCAGTCGGAGTCAGTTTTCTGACCGAAGACTTCAGAATGAGTATATATATAGTCAGTTACATCTGGAAAATAGCGACACGTTGAAATTTTAGAACACGGTCGTAATAAAAAGGTTAAATAAAATGGTAAGCAAGCAAAGCATGAAGAAAAACAGAAAAGACAGAAATATAACAGCCAATCCACGGCAAGCAATTGGCGGGTAGAGAGCATTTCCCTGTATAGATCCCAAATTCCCATATTTTAAGTCTTCCGTATAATTTCTCATGCCAGTCTTTTGAAAAATCGTTTAATATTCTGTTGTTTTGCTGATACCATAATTTAGATCATCATCATAATAAATTAAAAGGTTTTTAACCCATTTAAAATTGGGAATGAATCCAATCATAAACAATAGTTACCTTTAACATTAATTTTGAAAGCATTTGTTTGTGCTCAAAATAAACGAACAAACCATAGAAATATAGCAAAAACTAGCGATTTTGAGTACCGTTAAATGATATTTTTGGCTAACCAAACTTCGATCTATATATTGCAATCACAAAACTAAACAAAAAATCAATGAGAATAGATCGAAAAAGAATAAATATATGGAGAAAAGCATTAAAAAAACATGAACGCATCATTTTTTAAGTACTTCAACCAATCTAACCTACATCTACTTTATGGTTGTTTTTATTGATTATTATTATACCAACTTTGTAATTACAACGAAAGAATTCAAATTACAATAAGAACCAAAAGAGATTTTGGTAGAGTTTGATATATAATAGTGGTCGAAAAAGATTCCCTTAATGTTGGATGAGTCCACGTATTTATTGGTGGAGTTTGATGTTTCTTGATTTGAATTCATATAGACATTTGCTCAAAAGTTCTTTGCTAAGTCATTTGGATAGATATCCAAATCCAAGATGTTAGGAGGAAGAACCGATCTCTGTTGACTAGTTTACACTTGTCGTAGAGTGATTCGATGAAGGACTAACTTGTTATTGGAGTGGTTCGGCAAAGTACTGGTTCGACGTGTGGTTCTACGATGTAATGGTTCAACGTTGGAATGTTACGATAATGGAGTGGTATGTTGTCAAAGTGATAAAAAAAGAAGGAAAATGGATAGAGCATCACCGAGTCACAAAAGTAGCTCGATAAGGTAGGTTTATCATACCCTACGGAGCCACTTTTGTGGTTCGATATGGGTACACAACAATCTATTTAATACTCCTTCCTTTTTTATAACTAGGGTAGTAGCTTTGTTTCCTTCCATTCTTATAAACTCTATTTTCCTCTTGTTCTCCATGTTCCCATTTTCGATTAAGTGAGGATGTGGGCAAAATGGTTGGCATAGAGGTGTAGGTAATGATATGCTTCGTGGAGGATTTAAACTAATTTGGAGTATAGCCAATTTACTTTGCACCTTATACATAAATATATTATATTACATGAACTCTTAAAAGAGATTTAACAAGATCGTAATATGTTTTGCAGTTAGAACACAATCAATTCAGAATTCGTAAATCCAAAATAAAATAGCAAAGGAATTTAAATGTTATAGTTCTGAAGTGAAGACATCTTTAGACGGAAGCGTTAATACTAAATTCAATGGTTATCCTCAGATCTGATAATGGAGATCCTATTGCGTTTTCTTTTTCCTCTTCCATTTTGTAAACTTATTGTACTTTAAAAAAACGTTTCAGAAATCATCTCTTAAATACAAAATGGGTATAAGAACGTTTTAATTTTGAAATAACATCAGTCCAAATAGGGAAGGGGAATATATATATATGCTGAGGTAACCATTGGGACTAGTATAATTATTAATAGCAATCTAAATTTTTTTATTACTAATTCAGATTTCTTTTCATAATTCTCAAAATGAAATTGGTGCAAAATAATAACATATGCCACATAATAAATAAAATTAACATTTTTCCACTTGGTGTTAACGTTATAACATAATAAAGCACACATTCAAAATTTGCCAATATAGTTTTCATTAATCATAAACCTGTTCGGTTAGAAGTACCAAACCAAACTAATTTAATCAGAATAACAAATATCGTTATTTGATCCCCATTAATTATAATATTGGTACCAACAATGGTTAATAATCTTTATTCGGTCCTCATAAGTAATTTTCTATGATTAAATAAAATTATGCGCATCATATTAAGAAATTTATAAATTCAAAGTCAATATATAATTAAAGACTTAGTACATAGCATTACATACATACATACATACATACATATATATACATACATACATACATACATACATATATATATATATATATATATTTGTGTGTGTGTGTGTGTTTATGTGTGTGGATATATAGTTTGCAACATAAAAATTATAATACATTAACTAAACCCCATGTCGGCAACATGCTCTCTGTAAAGAGTGGGTGGAAGCGCTTTTGTTAGAGAATCAGCTAACATAACTCTTGTATTAATATGTTGTATCATAATAGTACCATCTTTGATCCTATATCTAACAACAAGATATTTGATGTCAATCCACTTAGATGTACCACTTGATTTATTACTTTAGAGAAAAAACAGCAGCTTCGTTATTATAAAATAAGATGCGTGGCCTCGCAATATTGACAATTACTTGATGTCCCGGTATAAAATTCTTTAACCAAACCGTTTGAGCAGTAGCATGATAACATGCCATAAATTCTGCTTGCATAGTGGAAGATGCTCTTATAGACTGCTTAGTCATCTTCCATGAAATTGGTTCCTTTGCAAGCATAAATATGTAACCTGATGTATATTTCTTACTGTCGACATATCCAGAAAAATCTAAAAAAAACAATAACTTCAAGGTTATTTGACCTCTTGTAAATAAGCATATAATTTTTTTGTCCCTTGCAAATAGTGTAAAACTTTCTTAGCAGCTTTCCAATGTTCCATTCCTGTATTAGTTAGATTTCAGGCACACATACCAACTTCAAATGCAATATTAGGATGTGTACAAACTTAAACATACATAAGACTCCCTACCACCGAAGCATAAGGAATTTGCTTCATTTGAGCACATTTTATTTTATTTTTAGGACATTGAAACTTGCTGAATTTGTCACAATAGGAGCTGTTGGAATATAAACTTGATTTATTAGTTTTTAGAGAATTATTGTAAGGGGGGTGAGAGTTCTAGAATTATGTTTTCTTTGTAATCAAGTAAAAGTCTTTCTAGAATTATGTTTTCTTTGTAACCAAGTAAAAGTATTTCTAGAATTATGTTTTCTTTGTAATTAAGCAAAAGTAATTCTAGAATGATCTATTAGGGACTATAAATAGAGGAGCTCTTCCCTCATTTGTAATCAAGCGATCAAGCAAAGGAAAAATAATAATAAAGTATTATTTGTGAGAACAAGTTTCTTCTCTTTGTGTGTGAGTTGTGTGGATTAGTGAGAACAAGTTTCTTCTCTCTAGTCTCCAATCCCTTTTTTTAAATATATATTCCAACAAAGTGGTATCGGAGCGAGGTTTAGGGATGACTTCCAACAATATGTTGCAACCTCAACTTTCTCGTTTGACGGGAAAGAATTACAACAATGGAGCATTCAAATGAAGGTCTTGTATGGCTCTCAAGATCTTTGGGAGATTATTGAAAATGGATATGAAGAACCGGAGAATCAAGCAACACTTTCAACACAACAATTGAATACTTTGAAAGAGATTCGAAAGAAGGACAAGAAGGCTCTTTATTTTATCTATCAAGCGGTGGATGAAGCAATTTTTTAAAGGATCTCTTCGGCATCAACATCAAAGGAGGCATGGGACATCCTCAACAAGGCGTACAAAGGTGAAGAAAAGGTAAAGATGGTAAGACTTCAAGCTCTAAGAGGTGAGTTTGATTTACTCAAAATGAAAGAAAGTGAATCGGTGGAGGAATTTTATAATAGAACTATTTCTATTGCTAATCAACTTCGAGTCAATGGTGAAGAAATTTCGGATAAAAGAATTATTGAAAAAATTCTTCGAAGTATGACAAGGAAATTTGAGCATGTTATTGTTGCTATTGAAGAATCAAAAGATTTGAATAATTTCTCTCTTGAAGAATTGTTGGGCCCACTACAATCTCATGAGCTTCGCATCAAACAATTTGATTCCTCTCCTTCCGAGCAAGCTTTTTAAATTCGAGACACCAACCGTGGTGGTTTTAGAGGAAGAGGTGGAAGATCAGCCCGTGGTAGAGGACAAGGAAGAGGCCAAATTCAAAGTGAAAATTCAAGCCCATCTCAAGGAGGAAGAGGAAGAGGTCGTGGAGGATACAGTGGAAGAGGAAGATGTAACTCTTATAATATTCAATGTCATTATTGTCATAAATATGGTCATATGAAAAAGGGTTGTTTTAAAAGAATTAACGATGAAAAAGATAATTCTAATTTTCTACATGAGAATTTGGAGACACAAGATGAAAGTATGCTTCTTGCTTGTAATGTTCAAGAAGCTTCTTTTGATGATATATGGTATATTGATAGTGGTTGTAGTAACCACATGACCGGAAATAAAAGTTGCTTTGTGAATGTTGATGAAAGTGTCCAACGAGAAGTCAAGACAGGTGATAACAAAAGGCTCATTGTCAAAGGCAGTGGCGATATTCCGATATGGACAAAACAAGGTACAAATTATATTTCTAATGTTTATTATGTTCCCGATCTTAAACACAATCTTTTGAGTGTTAGGCAACTTTTAAAGAAGGGACATAATGTGAATTTCAAAAATGATTTATGTGAGATCAAAGACAAAACTGGTGTTCTTATCGCAAAAGTGAAGATGACACCAACAAAAATGTTTCCGTTGCAAATTAAAAATGAAGCATTTCCATGTTTTGCTAATATTGTTAATGACAAGTCATGGCTTTGGCATCTTCGTTATAATCACTTGAGTTTTAGCACTCTATCCAAGATTTGCAAAGATCATATGGTGAGAGGCATCCCAAATATTAGCAAACAAGATCAAGTATGTGAAAGTTGTGTTTTTGGCAAGCACCATCGAGATCCATTTCCAAAAGAAAAGGCATGGCGAGCAAAGAATCCTTTGGAGCTAGTGCATTCGGATTTATGTGGACCTATGCGCACAAACTCTCTTGGAGGTAATCGGTATTTTCTCACTTTTATTGATGACTATAGTCGCAAGATGTGGATTTACTTTCTCAAAGAAAAATCTCAAGTATTTGAAGTGTTCAAGAATTTTAAAGCACTTGTGGAGAAGCAAAGTGGTTTTTCTATAAAGACACTCCGATCCGATCGTGGTGGAGAATATATGGTGGAAGAATTCGGAAATTTCTTAAAGGATCATGACATTCATCATCAACTAACGGTCCGCTCAACCCCTCAACAAAATGGGGTGGCCGAAAGAAAGAACCGTATCATCATGGAACTTGTTCGAAGTATGTTGAAGACAAAAGGATTGCCTAAAATATTTTGGGCCGAAGCTGTAGCATGTGCATGCTATGTTCTCAACCGTGTGGCAACTAAAAGTGTTCAAGGAAAGACTCCACAAGAAGCATGGAGTAGTCACAAGCCATGTGTCTCCCACTTCCGAATTTTTGGAAGCATTTGTTACTCTCATGTGCCGGATGAAAAGAGAGGAAAACTTGATGACAAATCTGAAAAGTGCATCTTTGTTGGCTATAGTGAAAGATCCAAGGCATATAAATTACATAACCCCGTCACAAAGAAGACTATTATTAGTTGTGATATAATTTTCAATGAGGAAGAAGCATGGGAATGGAAAAATGAGAAAAAGAGTACAAGTATCTTGCTTGATAATGATGCATTTGAGCCAATTGAAGAAGAAGGATTGACTCCACCTACTCCACCATCTAATTCTCCTCCAAGCTCATCATCTTCAAGTTCAGAATCAACACCTAGAAGGACAAGACCTCTTACGCAGATTTATGGAGAAACAAGAAGAATTTTAGAAGATGAATTTGTTGATTTTGCTTTATATGCAACTGCGGATCCGGTTGATTTTGAAGAAGCCGCCAAGGAAGACAAATGGAGACAAGCCATGGATTAAGAAATTGATGCAATTGAAAGGAACCAAACATGGGAGTTGGTTGAAGTACCTGAAGGGAAGAAACCCATTGGAGTCAAATGGGTTTACAAGACAAAGTTGAATGCACAAGGTGAAGTTGAAAAACATAAGGCACGATTAGTTGTGAAAGGCTACAAGCAAAAGTATGGTGTTGATTACAAAGAAGTTTTTGCTTCCGTGGCACATCTTGAAACAATTCGTTTGATAATTTCATTGGCCGCTCAAAATAAGTGGCAAGTTTATCAAATGGATGTTAAATCTGCTTTTTTGAATGGAGTACTACAAGAAGAGGTGTACATTGATCAACCTTCCGGCTATGTGATAAAGGATGAAGAGCATAAAGTCTATCGGTTGAAGAAGGCATTGTATGGCCTTAAGCAAGCCCCTCGTGCATGGTATAGTCGCATAGATGACTATTTTGTGAAGATGGGATTCAAGAGGTGTCCATTTGAGCATACTCTTTACATCAAGGAGAACAAAGGTAACATTCTCATCATTGGTTTATATGTGGATGATTTGATTTTTACGGGAAATAGTCTTGATAATATTGAAGAATTTAAGAGAAGTATGATGCAAGAATTTGAGATGACCGACTTAGGTCTACTTCATTACTTTCTTGGTATTGAAGTAAAGCAAGATAATGATGGTATATTTATCTCTCAAGAAAAGTATGCAAAAGATTTGATGAAGAAGTTTAGAATGGAAGAGGCAAAGCCAATTAGCACTCCAGTTGAAGTTGGCTTGAAACTAAGTAAGGATGACAACTCTAAATATGTTGATCCAACATTGTTTAGAAGTCTTGTTGAGAGTTTGATGTATTTGACAGCCACTCGGCCGGACATTACATATGGTGTGAGCTTGATTAGTAGGTTCATGGAGCAACCAAAGAAGACACATTGGGATGCCGGAAAAAGAATTTTGAGATATGTGCGTGGAACACTTGGGGATGGAATTTATTATCAAAAGATAAATGATCCTAAGGTGCTTGGATATTGTGATAGTGATTGGGTCGGAAGTGTTGATAATAGTAAAAGTACTTCGGGAAATGTTTTCTACTTCGGATCAAGCGAAATCACGTGGATGTCAAAGAAACAACAAGTTATGGCTCTCTCAATCGCCGAGGCAGAATATATTTCACTATCTTTAGCTAGTTGTCAAGCTTTATGGATTAAATGGGTGCTAGAAGTACTTAAGCATACTCCAAAAGAAAGTCCACTTATATATTGTGATAGCAATTCTGCTATAGCACTCACCGAAAATCTAGTTTTTCATGGGAGGAGCAAGCATATAATAATCAAGTATCATTTCATTCGAGACTTGGTTGGGAAAGGAGAAGTAGTTGTCAAGCATTGCAAGACGCAAGATCAAATTGCCGATATTTTAACGAAGCCTTTGAAGTTGGAGATTTTCAATGAGTTAAAGAAGAAACTTGGTATGCGTAAAAGTTTAGCTCAAAGGGGGGCAAATCAAGTTTAAAGGGGGGTGTTGGAATATAAACTTGATTTATTAGTTTCTAGAGAATTCTTGTAGGGGGTGAGAGTTCTAGAATTATGTTTTCTTTGTAATCAAGTAAAAGTCTTTCTAGAATTATGTTTTCTTTGTAACCAAGTAAAAGTATTTCTAGAATTATGTTTTCTTTGTAATCAAGCAAAAGTAATTCTAGAATGATCTATTAGGGACTATAAATAGAGGAGCTCTCCCCTCATTTGTAATCAAGCAATCAAGCAAAGGAAAAATAATAATAAAGCATTATTTGTGAGAACAAGTTTCTTCTCTTTGCGTGTGAGTTATGTGGATTAGTGAGAACAAGTTTCTTCTCTCTAGTCTCCAACCTTTTTTTAAAATATATATTCCAACAAAGCAACATTAGAAGAGCAATTGTGCATGCTATATCTTTTAAGCATTTTCTCAATATATGCTTTTTGAGATAAGCCTAAGATCCCACGAGATTGATATCGGTAAATTTTAATTCCTATAACATAAGAGGCTTCATTAAGATCCTTCATTTCAAACTTAGTTGATAGAAAATGTTTTGTCTCGTATAACATGTCTAAATCACTACTTGCTAATAAAATATCATCCATATACAAAATGAAAATGATAAATTTACTTCCATTAATCTTGAGGTATATGCATTGATCTATTGTATTTTCTATAAATCCAAATTCGGTTATAACCTCATCAAACTTGAGATACCACTGTAGTGGAACTTGTTTTAACCCATGTATTGAACGATTTAACCTACATGTCATATGCTGTAACGACCCGACAATTTTAACGATTTAAATAACGTAATTAACTATAATTTTTTATGAAAATAAAACAATAAAATTTTGCAATGAAAATTTTATATTTGGAATGCATCTATTTTAATATAGCAAGTGACAAATTTTTATTAGAAAATATGAAAGTTTGTTTGGTTGTGAAATTTCAATTTAAAATTTAAAATCTATTAAAATTTGATGGAAATAAAATATTTTTGAAATCTGAATATTTTTACGTAAGAAAAATGTATACCATTTTCTGAGTGTGACGTCATAATTCGTTTAGCCAAATTTGGATTTAAGTATTTAAAAATTATATTTAAATTTAGTATTTTTTCCTAATCATTTTAAGGATGTTTTTTGACATAATTTTCAATCTTTTAAAGTTGGTTTGAAGTTTAAATATTTTTTTAATAATTATTTATGAATTTTAAAAGTAAAGAGGTTTTATAGTATAAAACATGTTTTTATTTATTTTCAAGTAATATTTTAAATAGATATTTTAAAACCTATTTATAAGTACATTTAAAGTAGTGAATATTAGGCTCAGGTCCCTAATAAGTTTCAAAATACACAAAAACCCCAGTAAAAATAAGTATGTAAATTAGGTCCCTAGAATTAAGTTACTAAGTAATTGCATATAGTTATGCAATTATTCAGTGAATAATTGTAGACATTTATGCAATTATATCCAAAAGTTGCATAAATTTATGTAATTTTTTCGGTGAATAATTGCGGAAATTTCCGCAATTTTTGGTGAATAATTGCGGAATTTTGCGCAAATTTTTAAAAAAAATTGCGGAATTTTCCGCAATTTTTCAGTGAATAATTATGGAAATGTCTGCAACTTTTTGATATAATTGCATAAATGTCTGCAATTATTCACTGAATAATTGCATAAGTGTATGCCATTATTCGATAACTTAATTCTAGTGACCTAATTTACAAACTTTTTTTTACTGGGGTTTTTGTGTATTTTGAAACTTATTAGGGACCTGTGCCAAACTGTCCCTTTAATGTATTTACATATATATAAGTTTTGAAAAAGGTAATTAACTGTACTTAACACTAAAAGCCAACGAAGCAGGCTTATCTGTTTGTTGTTGTTAAGATTGATGTTCAAGTAGGGATATAAGCTATAGTGCCCTAACATACTAGCTTCCCTCTTGACTAAGGAATTGCTAAGTTGGGAAGGTTAGAAACATGTTAGTCATGTTGATTTTTTACTCGTTTATAAAAGTCATTAATACTATACTTAACACTAAAAGCTGACGAGGTAGACTTATCAATCTATGAGAGTCAAGAATGAAGTGTCTAGGCAAGGCTTTGATATGCAATCAGTGCTCTAACTTATCTGGCTTCACTCTTGAATGAGGGATAGTATAAGTTGAAATGTCGAAAATAAGTTAAGTATACGAACCATGATTTCTATAAGCGATTGTTTTTAACTGGGTAGTCGATTAGCCGACTACCGAACTTAACCAAATATTAACTTAGATCTTAAAAGAATGTTTTTAAAGATAATCACAGTCATGGAATGGTTTTGGGTTTGTTATGACAATGTGTTAATAACATTCGTCTTTAACCTCGATCTGACCCAAGGTTGTTAAAATAAAAAACAACCCTAGTTAGTTTAGAAATTAGCTATGAGTAAAGTCAAATATCAAACAATAAAAGGGAATAGAATAAAATATTAATACATCATCATATTAGTATGTCAATTACCCAACCCTATATATGTATCGCATATACATCATATAACAAATGTTATGCTTCTATTTAATGTGATATTAGGGCAAGAATACCACACTCAAATTGCTACCCTGAGTCAATCCAACTAGAATGGATACCGGCTCTATCTGATATGCGCTGATTGATCAATTAAATAATATTTAACTTGTTTTATAAATGTAAATATAATAATAATTGAATCTAACTTTTGTTAACCCGATTTCATTAAAGGGTTTAGTATATTCAAACTGCAATACGACAATAATCTCACCTAACTATCGTTAACCCGAGGTCACTTTAGGGTTAAAAGTTTTAATCATATTATTTTGATTTTATTCAAATAACATCGTGATCAACCATTCATACAATATAAACAAATAATTAAACATTTCATAGCATATTTAAATATACGGTGGTGGCAAGCCTATCTTTTTAAAATTAAAATAATTAAATGTAGTAGTGGTAGAGCCTACCTTTGTAGAAATAAAATAACTAAATGCAGTGATGGCAGTGCCTATCTTTGCAAAATAAAATAATTGAATGTAGTGGTGGTAGAGCCTACCTTTGTAATAAAATAATAGAATAAAATAAATAATTACTGAGCAAAACAATAGGGAACACACTGCCCTTGGTTTCTACAATTCTATGATTTATGCTTTAATTTCAATTATGTAGAAGATTTTATACTTTAATTTATGCTAGAAAGGAAATAAGGTTTGTAACTGAAGGAAGTAAATAATAGAGGTAAGAGAAGTTTACTCACTGTTTTATCAACAATCCATCATAGTAACTTATTTCAAAGCATATCCATGAATAACATTATAAAAATCAACTAAAGATCAATTTTAAATAAGCTTTACTAATCGAACGATGCTTCTGTTTGATCTTTAGGTAGAGTTTTTAATGTGGGAAAGGAAGATGATGATGGAGAGGGAGTATGAAATAAAAGGAGGGGTAAGGGTTTATATCCAAGACATAATTATACTATTTTGTTTTACTAAGTTAGACATTATACTGTTTTGTTTTATTAGATTGTTTATTATGCTATCTTCTTTTATTAGGTTAGTCATTATATATATATATATATATATATATATTTATTAGGCTAGATGTTATATTATTTTGTTTTATTAGGTTGATCATTATCCTATTTTGTTTTATAATATTAGGATAATAATTAAGCATTTTTTATTAGGCTAATTGCTGTACTATTTTGTTTTATTGGGCAAGATTAATAATTTTTTCTCGTATTATTTAGGTATGGTTAATAATTAATTATTTTTCTATAATACAAATTTTTTTCTTAGTTTCTAAGAAATAATCATTCCTATTTGTTTTTATTAGGCAGAGAAAATAATGGTCTTTTAATTTGTTTCTTAATATTCAAGCTAATATAAAATTAAAACAAATACGTATATTTTTGTTTATCTTTCTCTGCCCTTTATCATTTCCGACACAATTTTTTATTTCAAACAAAAAATGCAACTAAATTCCATATAAATATTTCAAAACTATTTTAACTCGCTCCCACTTTATTGTATAAAAGTCGCTTTTCACTTTATTTTTTCAAATTAAATCGCAGCTATATAATTTATTTTACCAATATTTGAGAAAAAAGTCATTTTAAATCCCATATTAGCCTTTGTTTTAATAATTAAATTTGAAATCGCTTTCAAAATATTTCTAAATTCCAAACTGCAATATTGCCGAACTTCAGGCTGTTACATTTCCCAACCATTTGTAAGAATTCCAATTTCAGCCTTTTTAGTAAAATTGCCATTTTTTCCTTCATTAAATATTTATTTAATTATCCAAATTTTAAGAGGTGTTGTGGTTACCATAAAATGAGTCCACCAATAAACGATAGATGTCATAGAATAGTAAACCATCGAATCATCAAGTACCCATGAGTGTACCATGAGAAAGAGTGGGATTGGATGTCCATGTTTGATGTGTGATATTTTTCTGAGTCTTATTTATTTCAATATGATCATTGTAGAGGTTTTATACTCTGCTAGTGTTGGAGTTTATTTGTGAGCACTTTATTTTGATCATACTACTTCTCACCTACTTTATATCTATGTTCGATTATATCTTGTCTATGTATTATAAGATATATAACATTTTATTGAATTTTTAGTTAAATTTCAAAATTAAATTTTCATGAGCTACGCGTTTAGCACAATAGGAAATCTATTTATATGCATTAAACATACAGGAGCATTTTAAAAACCGTTTGAGAAGAAGGCGTTGATATCAGTTCCATCACAAAGAAGAGAGAAAAGTCCTTTGGTGAGAAGGCATTGTTGTAAACCGTTTCTTATTAGTTAAAATGAGTTGTTGATAGTGGGATTTCGCAGGGGATACAAAACTAAACATTGGACAATTTTAACTATTAAACAAAAGGTTATAAGTAAAAATCTTTTAGTCCAGACCTAGGAGCAAGGACCCCTATTTCAGTTGAAAATTAAACTTAGTGGTTTAGAGAAAATTTTGCCTCGAACAAAATATTATAGGTAATGTTCTTCATTGTAATGTAGTTTAACGATTAAATAGTTATAATTGTTCAATTGTGAATAAACAATGGATGGAAGTGTTTATTAAATAACCGTCAAATTCTAGATGTTAGCTTTAACGTGGTCCGTGAAGTGTCGATCACTCTTGGAACTTGTTCAGTAGTCGTCAAAGTTCAAATATTGGATAGACATGTGTTTGGATGTGCTCAATAGTGCATTAGCCATATTGAAAATACTGAAAGTATATTCAATCGACGTTTGAGCTCATGTATTTGTTTAACAACCGTTTAGTGACTACCAAGGCAATATAAAAATATTCTCATGAGTGTTGTCCATCTCATTTATTCTAAGGGTTTGTTATTTATTAAGTGGAAGGGGTATTCCTAAAGGGGTAAGTTCACGAAAGGGAAATGCATTTTGTGTTACGAAAGGAGCATTTGAAAGTGGCATTTTTATGAAGGTTGTGTTGTATTGATTATTGTAAATTATGATTACTTTTTAATTAATTAATATTAATGTAAATAAGAAAAATAATAATAAAAAAAGAACAGTTTATACTAGCAGATACATTAGAGCTGGTACAATAACGCAGAATTGAAAATACATTTTTACTCCATGCAATGCAAAATAACAATTATAAATGCAATACATACAATTCAGTGAAGTCCTACAACAATTAGTTCATCCCTTATGTTATATCGAACCAACGCCATATCATTTCCTATAGTCCTTTGAACTGGTTCATTCTCTCTTTCACTAATAGCTTGAACTTTGTAATATTCTTTAAGGTATTCATCTAGAATAATATCATGATCATCGTCGAATGCCATAAAGTTGGAGTCTCCACAGTTGTGCTTTTGCATGAAGTTCCGAATAACCATCGTTAGTTACTAGCACTTTTACTTGAATTGGAAATTGAGAAGTAGATATATTATTTAGGATCGTAAATTTTCTCTTTTATATTCCAAAAGTTCTTTCAATTACCATGCGTAAACTTAAATGATAAAAATTGAAAATCTTTTTTTTTTAATTTTGGTTGATTTTGAGTTTTATGAATATAAAGCATATTATACCATACATTTCTATAACGGGGTAATGATATTCTATCAACGGGTATCCCAAGTCAACTAAATATTACAACCCTTGTGGAGGATATGAAAAGTTTGTGTCCCTATTGTTTATTACCGCATTAAAAATTCTATTATCATGTGCAGTTTCTTCCCAACCAACCATTACATACATATGCAAATGTCATATCAAACTGGCAGACATGCATAACCCTTGTGTTACATACCTTTTTTGACCAGTAAAAGGTTGAGCACTAACATTGGGCAAGCGTGCACTTATGTGTGTTATGTCTATCACTCTGATATAATTTTTGATCAATGGATAACAACGATTTCAATTCCTAATTTTTATAGTATTGAAATGCAGGTCGTCTATTTTAGTGATATCTTTAGACATTAACTGCATAGCTTTTAGCACAACATGAAAATAAATAGAAATAGCGCCACCCGATCTTGGAAACATTTCAGTAATCGGATGTGTTGGAGGAGCCAGAACTATAATGTATAGAAAGACTGCTACCAATTTTTTGATGCAAATTTCATTTGGAACTGTTAGAACGCAAGATTTCAAGCGGTTACACGATGAAATGAAGCGAAGTCTTTTCATACATGAAAGTTTTGTTTGACAACATTCTTGGTGCTCGAATCAGAAACCTAGTGTGTGTACGACGTAATCAAATCTTCGTTATCAGAATCAACGTCGAACACTGTATTTGCAAAAATGGCATGAATGGTGTGAAGGAGATAAAGAGAAAGAAGAAGTAGTATGTGGAGAAGGAGAAAGAATAGATATTTCTAGAGAGTAATTAGGCATTAGTATCTAATGCGTTGGATGCTTCGAACGACGATGGATTTGCCTTGCCGCATCGATTGAATTGGGCTGTGATAGATATTTCTAGAGAGTAATTAGGCATTAGTATCTAGTACGACACGTTGGACGTGGACGAAGATTATTGTAAATGCACCTTAATTTGATACGTGTAGCAAATATAATGGTTCATGGCATACCAAACGTGCTTGTATCTATGGTAACGTAGAGGGCAGTAGTTGATCGTATATCACTTTTTCTGCTTTGTAAATTATGGTCCATTATGTTCCCAAGGTAGGAAGTGCCCACCGACAATAAATGGGCATCAAACAGTAATTGCGTGAACGTAGACCTATTTCTCAGAAAAGAATCTGGGCAGATCCTCGTGGGTCCCACGATTTTTTCATCCAACCTGCATATTTTACCATGCCGTACAATTCTTAGCAACTTGCGCTTCACTCTACTCCTCTGTATAAATTCTCTCCCTCTGGTCATGTCTTACATCGAAAATTCAAAATCATCCAACACCCAAAAAAATTCAAACAAATATCCGAAAATGGGTTCCGAATCCCAAATGCCGCTCAAAATATTCATCGGGTACGACGAGAGAGAACACTCCGCCTACGAAGTCTGCTGCTACTCCCTTCTCAAACGCTCATCCGCCCCTCTCGATATCATCCCCATCGTCCAATCGGAACTCCGATCCAAAAACCTCTACTGGCGCGAGCGCGGATCCACCGAAAGCACGGAGTTCTCCTTCACCCGCTTCCTCACTCCGTACCTATCGGGCTACAGCGGGTGGGCCCTCTTCGTCGACTGCGACTTTTTGTACCTTGACGACGTCGCGTCGCTCTTCGCGATGGCGGATCCGACGTACGCGGTAATGTGCGTGAAGCACGTGTACGTGCCGAAGGAGAGCACGAAGATGGACGGTGTGGTGCAGTCAGTGTATCCGAGGAAGAATTGGAGCAGTATGGTGCTGTACAATTGCGGGCACGAGAAGAATAGGGTTCTGGATCCGGATCTGGTTAACAAAGAAACAGGGGCTTTTTTGCATAGATTTATGTGGTTGAAGGACGAAGAGATAGGGGAAGTGCCTTTTGTATGGAACTTTTTAGTAGGGCATAACGAGGTTGATGAGAGTGATTTGGAGCATACGCATCCAAAGGCACTGCATTATACATTGGGTGGCCCATGGTTCGAGAGGTACAGGGATTGCGAGTTTGCTGATCTATGGTTGAAGGAGTTGGAGGAAATGAAGACTGAAAGCAAGAAGAAGAAATTTGAATGCTGATTCAGGCGTTGCTTGCCACGGAAACAGCGAAAACTATCGGTATGTTACCATTATTTATGTATATGTGCTTGTTTTGCGAGTAATTGTTTGGGTGAGATATGTGGATTTGTTAGTGTTGAATTGTGGATTAATGTATCTGTAGATGTGTAATGCATTGTATCTAGTGTAATTTGTCTATATGTTTTGTGTAGCTAGATGCATCACATTGTATTTTGATGCATTTCAATACAACATTGGTATTGATTTTTTTGATGTGATTTGGTACGTTATAACTGCGAGATTGGTTTTTGATCGAAATAGTGATATGTGATACCTGTCATCTTTTCCCTTTGTTTGATATAGTAAAAGTGGGGAATAGATCATCTTGTCCTAATGTCACATGTCACAATGAAACAAACCAATCAGAACACAATTTTTTTTATAAAAAACTACATTTTCTTTTTTAGTTAGGGTCTGTTTATGTGACGCCCCACCTCTATACTCACAATAACAAAGAGTATTAAAAGAAATACTGTCTGTTATTATGAAGAATAAGGCTGGGTAGGAGCGGCCATCCGTAGTTGGCCTTACACTAGTATTGGTTACCTCGACAGGAGTGGTATATATTTTAAATTTTTCATCTCTTATTCATTCACTCCCATCGACATATCCAATTCCAGTATAAAACGAACTACGATGGTTCATAATGGTTTAGGACAATATATATAAAAACAACACAGATACACAAAGAATGCGGAACACAGATAAAAACAAAAGTCTCATATATATATATATATATATATATATATATATATAACTGATGTCAGTTACAATACAGTTGATACAATACATATGATACAACTACAATTGTCGACTCTGGAAGTTATATATACACGTACATTATAAACTAATATACATGAATACATATCAACCTATACTATGACACGATTACTCCAAAAGATGTGAAAAGTCTTCATAGCTCAAACAACAACTCAAAGCAGGAAATCTACAACCTGAAATAACTCGGGTCTGACCCGAGTATTACATTCAAAAGAAAATAATACACGGGTCAGTCTAATTCAAACTCAGTTATTAGTGCACAGAAACATTAATAATTAATTATCAAATAGACGACAGTCACAGAAATCTCGTATATCCGACTCCTCGATAAAAGAATCGGATAACGGCAGATATAACACTAAACAGTGTTAAACAAAAATTAACAATCCAAATCAATTTAATCAATTGAAATGTCAATTTAAAAATGGCAATGCTGATTGGCTGCAGTACACGCTAACGTGTACTGCCTCGCCAATACAGCCTACGAATTACGCAATAGGTCAATGAATCAAGAACAAAAGAAATATCAATTAAAATCTGTCAATTCTGTTAGGGCTGCAGTACACGCACGCGTGTACTGCCTCGCCACTACAAAACAACTCAAACAATACTAAACAAGATCAGAGGCAACAAGTGAATCGAGTTCAACATGTTACAAGCAAGGCACAGTGGAATAGCAAACTGAAAGTGAGAGCACCAAAGATATGGCACTACAACACATAAATACATGAGTAAGTGACACAACAAATAAATGAACAAGTAAACACAAAGGCTACAGGTTCGAAACCAACAGGCAGTGGCAACATAGAGTATACCAGTCTGAAGGAAATATCACTGCAACATGCACCGGTGACGCATGTCAGCAGCCACAACAGAATGATAGCACCCAACACGATTTTAACATGGCAAGTCCAATATGTAACTGTTTACATATACTCAAGCAAACTCAAGTAACAAAGTATAAAATAGAATGAGGGAAGGCACCAAAAGATACGGCCTCATGGTAACAAATTCAAATGACAATGCCTTACTACAATACTTCATATACATGAAATACAACTGAATCCAAGTGGATAAAACAGTGCAGACTTGACTGCCACAACATGGTGAGTCAAATACAAGAAACAGTCACTGGTTAGACTGGTCAAGTAAGTATTATATGCAAATTGAACAAATGGGAGCAACATGTCAGGAGCAATTAGGTGTGCCTAAGGTACAACATGTATGCAACTGTAAGACTGAAAAATGCAAGTACCAGACTCGAATGCAAGGACTACCAACTCAAGTGCAGTGAAGTCAATTATAAACTCAAACATGGATGAAACCATAATGCAGCTTCAATTGAATCAAGCAACATTGCAACTTCATTCATGTATATATGACTAAAATCACAAAGCCACTGTTCAACTAAATTCCAAGTCATGACCAGATAGGAGCAAGATCAGTGAATATAAATGGACGACAATGAATTCCATATCTATGCATATGTATTGAAAGCCAGTAACATTGAAGTGGTTTGAACTGCAGTCAAATATATGTATGTGCATGCTCAGTACAAACTCAAAACTACAACAGTGCAAGCTACAAATGCCATCCAGACTAGTTCAGGTATGAACATACTCAAATCTCAACCAACAATGTACTGTAATTAAACAACATGACACTACAAATCGAAGAAGCAAACTTGTTCAGGTAGTACAAGTATAAAGCAAATGCCCCTTAAACCAACTAGTGTACTAATAAGGTTTACATGACTGGACATGTACATGAAGACGACACAAGGGCTCAATACATGTGAACCCAGGTGGACAAGACAAATGCAGTGCAACTCAAAGCTACAAAAAGGTACCGGACTCGAGCACAGATGTAACATGCTCAAGGTAACCCCATGGATGCAACAACGAACTCGCTCGAAAGTCAGAAGTAAATACAGTGTGCACATGACAAAGAGTTCGAGGCCAAGACTAAAACAAAGATGGTCAGAGTAAAAGTCTACAATGCAACCAGAGTGAATATCAACATCAGGGACTTAGCCTACATTCAAGAATATGTGCATACACACATACATATGTATGTATGCACATATACAGTCTTGAATAAACAGAAGTATGGTATAACAAAATGGGACAGTGGACAGAATCATCAGACAAGTAATCAGACCAGGCTACAAATGGACCAGACTACAACAGTTAAGGGATGCATAAGTAACTGATGTAAACTAACCATCACATGATATACAAGAACAAAATGGTTGGACCCAATGCGTATGGATACTATGCAAGACTGTAACCAAGATCAAAGGCAGACCAGTAAAAGGAACTACAAGTGTACCTCTACGACAGACCAGGCAGTAATAAAGCAACTGCACAACTAACTAGAGCCGAGACTACAAGCACAAGGCACGGTGCACCATCAAGAAACCAAAATCAAAATGTACAAATACAACTAAGATTGATGAATCCGGACAGTACAAGACTGACTCAATGCGACTCATGAGTACACAAACAAGTGCAGACGACCCAAGCTCATCACAACAATATGGTAATCCAGGACAGGTTGTACTAAGAATGGCCAGGGACATAATATGTAAATCCAGACTCAATCAAAAAAATGAACAATGCTCAGATAAAGTCAACAGTGGTGATGCAATGCTAACGACACTCAGATGAACACATGGCCAAGGATTCAACCTAGTAATCATAAAAAAAATATGCGAGTGTGACAAAGTCAAATGTCACAAATTAAAGCCAAATTCAAGCCGTGGTCATCACGAAATGAGTCAATGCCGTGAATGTCAAGCAACCAAAATATATACGAATTGAAGAAGTCTGAATCAATATCAAACAGCCTAACGAAAACGAATGGCTGAGAGAAAGATTTAACTATTTCCAAAAATCACCAACAAAAACCCAATGAAACTCACGAATTAAAACAAGACAGAAACCATCTAAATTTAAATTAGATGTGAGTGAATATAACATCACTCACCTGTTTCAACGATCGAATCTGAGGTCGTGGTAAACGAGGGGAACGAGCGAAGTTACCCTAGCAGCCATTATCCTTGATTTCTACGACACCCAAATTTGCAGAAGAGCGAAGGCGAGGGCGAAGCCGCCATTTCCTTTTTCTTTTCGATCTCACGATTTAGGGTTACGAACTGAAATAGATGATGAGGGAAAAGAATGGGTATCCACTGATATCACGGTCATGAACCAATGTGGGCCGATATTTCCAATTCGTAAAGTCCAATACCCATTTACAATTTATAAAAGAGTTTTAACTTTATAAAAATCCAATTGCAATCTTGGTAGCAAATTTATCAAAGGATTCCACCCGATCAAATTCAATATCAATTTCCATCACTTTAATCGTATAATGATGATAACTAACTTTTACAATCCCGGGTTGTTACAGTTTACTAAAGATATCGTGTTCTAATTGAGTGGCCTACAAAGACACTGGGCATTAAGCTCAAGCGATGTCAACCCGTAAATGTGTATGTGATGATAGTTAATATGTTTGTTTCTTAGTAATTAATGATGTACTTTATATAAAAACGTTTACATGCGGTAGAATATTTTATCAAGAAAAGAGTCATACATCCCTGTTTTTGATGTTGTTATATAAAAAGTCCCTACAGAAATGAATATGTAAATTTGGTCCCTATTTTTCAAAAATAAAAAAACGTAAAGTGTCTTGCATTTTTCTGACAGAAAATGAAAGATAACTTGCATTTTTCTAATTTTGAAATATTTTTTGAAAATTTTGAAATTTTCGAAAATTTCGAAAATTTTGAAAAGCGCAAGTTAACTTGCACTTTCTATCAGGAAAGCGGTTTGCGCTTTCTAATTTTGAAATTCTTTTTGAAAATTTCAAAAATTTTGAAATTTTTGAAAAGTGCAAGGTAACTTGCGCTTTCTATCAGGAAAGCGCAAATTAGTTTGCGCTTTCTGATTTTGCAAATTTTGAAAATTTAAAAAGCGCAAGCTAACTTGCGTTTTCTGATTTAGAAAAAACAGAGACTTAATTTACATACTTATTTCTACAGGGACTTTTCTTGTAACACCATCAGAAATAGGGACCTTTCGTGCCAAGTCTCATATTTTATTGTTCAAGATGACAGCTGAATGGGTACTTGATCGCGCAGTCATAATCTCTTGGCAATGTTTGAGTTTACCTACCCATAGCTCATAACAAATGGTTGTGTTAACGTGGTCAAGGTAGGCCTAAGCTTGGTAGCTATCAAATCATAGTCATCTTAGAAAAACCTAGAAAAGACTAACGTTCAATACCAGAAAAGCAAACAATTGAAATACCGGAGAATCAATTTCACTGTCTTCTTCACCATCACCATTCCCTTTCAAAAAGTTGGCTTCTTCCAAAAAAAATATTTTCCATGTTTTACGGTAAAAGTAAAACGTAAGAGAAGAAATAAAAGAGGATATGAAAAGACAATTCATATCAGTCTAAATAATTAAGGGATAAAATAGTCAATTATTAGTTTCAAAATTTAGTAGATGGAAAAGACAATAAAAGACGTGCTAATAAATTAGCCTTTTTTAATCCTTACAGAATTATTAACCATTGTGTTTATAAATTTCAAATTTCTTTGATTAATAAATAATAATTATGCTTCTAAATATTTTTTCATAAACCAGTTTGTTTATTTATAAAATGAACCATACATGCAGATATTGATAATGCATGAATACCACCTAATGTTAGTAAAGTTGGTCTTTAAGTTATCAATTCTATATCTATTAAATAACAGTAAAGTAGAAAAAATTTCAGCTCTCTTATTGATTTTAAGATTTTTCTCTTTTCTTCTTAATTCTCTTTTGATATTTTATTTTAAAACCTTTTAATTTATAAATTTACACTTATTTTACCATATCTATCCTATCATTTTATATTTTGTTCATACATTTAAAAGTTTATATAATTATTTACAAATAATTCAGCAATTACCTTCTGACATTTTATATTCAAGTCCATATATCTAGTTTAATTACATGATCCAAAATTTAAACTAATAAATTTGGTTAACCAATATTTGTTAATATTTCTAATATATATACTAAAGAATGACAATTGCAATGTATATCACTATTGTATAAATGGTAAAATAATTTTTTTATTCGATTATGATATATAAATCACATAAACAGTAAGAACTAACTTAATTTTTAGTTTATTTATCTCAATAAATTTATCATACATTCCGTCGTAAAATTCTACTTAAAACTTCAAATACCTACATTTAAAATTATCACAATTATTTGCAAAACCGTGTCACTTTTCTCTTGATATTTTGCATCTTAGTCTATATTTTAAATTAAACATATGCAATAATAAATTTAAACTAATTAGATAAATAAAATTATAAATGATATTCGTTAGTTCATCTACTAAATAATGAAAATGTGAAATTTCAATATGTACATGATGCTCGTAATAACGAAAGTTGTAAAATTACTTTTCATAAAAGTAAGATACATAAGTCACATAACATACATTATGTATATAAAAAATAATAAAAATTTCAGTTATAATAATTTCTAAATAAATTCAACATACAGTGCATCACAAAATTATATTTTTTGCTTCAAATGCATTCATTTTAAAATTTCTAATATTTATTTGAAGTTAATTGCAATGAACTTCATATACAATACATATCTTAATAAAGTTTCCTTTTAATATTTTATATTTAGCTCAATATATTAGAATTCACGTAATCTTAAAACTGTTTAAATATATTCCGTAAACTATTATTCGCTGATTTGCCCGATAAATCATGAAAATGTGAAAATTTTAATACTTATGTAATGTTTATATTAAAATAAATGGTATGAACTCCATTTACATATATAAATGATCAATCACATAATGCAATTATATACATAAATAACAATTACGGACTTAATTTATAATTCATTTATATTAATGTATATATCATGAATTACATTATAAAATTCTTTTTTCAAAGTCAAGTACATACAATTTGAAATTTCTGCAGTTGTTTGCAAAACACTTCTCAATATCACCTAATATTCTACATTTAAGTTAATATATTTAAATCCATGTATTTAAATTACTTACGAAATTTCAAATTGAAACTATTTAAATATTCTCAGTAAATAGTAAGTCAATTCTTTTAATATCAATTTTAATATATCAAAACATTATGTACATAAACAATAATGAAAACATTTATTTGTAAATCAATTATAATATATCAAAAATTTACCATTTACTGTATTACAAAATTTCGTTATGAACTTCAAATAACATTACATTAAGAGTTCTACATTTTCTTTTACAAAATCCTTCTTGATTGTTTCTATTTATTTACCTTTAAGTCTGTATATTTAAACTAATTATGTAATTTTAAGTTTAACATATATTAAAAAAAATCAGTTAAATAATATTTGTTAATCCATTCAATAAATCATTAGAACATGTCAGTTTAAACATGTATGCCATAAGTATACTAACAAAAATGATAAAATTATTTTCTCACTCAATATAAAAACATATTGTAAGAACTGGTACCTTAGCGAGCCTAAATTTCGACAAAAATCGAAACCCAAGTCCACCAGAGCATAGATCGATGGATTTGTACATGCAAATGAGCATAAGCATTATCAAAGATTGATGGAAATCTAAACTCACAGCAGAAACAATAATATGATAAGAATACTGACAATGATTACTATCTTGGAAATAATGGTATTCCTCGAATAGCAGATCGTCATATCAGCATCGAGTATGAGAGTAAAGAAGACTCTCCAGCAACAAAGCACATCCAGCTCCAGTAATCTGTTCCTCTAAATCTATCCTATAGCCTGTAATGAGGAGAGGGTCAGAACAACATTCTGGTGAATGGAAATATAAACTGTCCATAACATAAACTTATACTGATTGGTTTCCATTTAATTGTTATGTCCATTAAGGTTAGAAATTCTAATCTAACCTTGCATTGCACACACGATCACATACTTACCTCTTCCTAAAGTACGAAATACTAATGAAGCCATATCAACCACCCAGTACTTCCAAACCCATTAGCCACTTAGTACTTCTAAATATGAAGCAGGCTTCTATAATACTTCTAAAAAGAGAAATAGACAAACTCTAGCATTTAAGACCTTAATCAAGGTAGACCCCGTCATTTAAGACCTATTCTTAAGGTGGTTTCCTAATAATATTGTCAATGGTAGGTGTTTCCTAGCTACAAGACCTCTAACCACTATTTAAGGCTTCAGACACTTAATTTCCAACTATTACTTCATCTTTCGCTGATAAAATTGTAGACATGTAATAAACAATACTCAAGCCATATAATACTTCTAAATGAAAAATAGGCAGACTCTAGTCATTTAAGACCTTAACTTAAGGCATATCCCATCATTTAAGACCTATCCCTAATGCATGCTCCTAAATGGTACTATTGCTATTATGGCCTTAGTAATGTAAGAGACTATACTCAAGCCACTTAATACTTCTATATGAAAAATAGGCAAACTTTGATCATTTAAAACCTTAATTAAGGTAGACCCCATCATTTAACACATATTTCCAGAAACGTGCTCTTCAATGGTACTATCTAGCTGTCATTGCTTGGAAATCTCATTGGGCTACTTAATGCTTCTTTTATAGGAAAGAGGAGGACCCTACAGTCATTTAAGATCCCAAAACTGAAGTGAATCCTTCCCGAGATATCCACTATCACTCTTTAATTATAAATATGGAATCTCATTAGGTTGCTTCTTTCAGTAGGAAGGCGGACGCTTCAGCTACTTAAGTCCTCAACACTGAAGTAAACCCTTCTTAGAGACATCCTTATTTATTTATTTGGAATTTCACTAGGTTACATAATACTTCCATTTAGGAGAGAGGCTGACCCTTCAACCACTTAAGATCTCAAACCAGAAGCGAATCCCTATGGAGATATCCCTCAACGTTCCTAATTCCAAATTTAGACCATTTAATACTTTCCAATTAAGAAAGCAAGCTCAATCTCTCACGTCATCATGGGTCCTAAGATTAGTGATATCTCACATCGGTAGTAAGTACACACAACTGTTGGTTGCCTCAAAGTGAAGAGCAGTCTTCCATCTAGTAACTCCACTGATCTCACATCACTAACCTAATAAGTCCAATTAACCATCTTAAGTTTTTATTTATATTATTTTAGGTAGACATTGGACTTAGCTTACTAATTTCCTTTTTATTTAAGGTAGTGAGATTTATGTTAAGTATTTATCTACCCATAAATCCTCGTTTAATGCTCATAAACGTTAGTTTGTCCATAAAATTCTAATGGACATTTCCTAAGATATTTATGTATGATTACTAATTTCAAATTAATAACCTTTTATATCTATTCCATTTTTATCACTCTCATTAATCCATTTACCCTATCAAATTATTGCAACTCCCATATTTATTAAAATGTATTGGAGTTACAACTTTTAAATCCATTTCCTATTACTTAATTATCCTAAACGCGAATATTATATGCATGCATCGTTATTAACTTTTTATTTAATTTTTTTAAGTGCAGTAATTGCATATGAATATTTACTTTTACCAAAATGTTCTAATTATATATCTTCATTAGAATATACTTTTCCATGTTAAATTGTTGGAATCATTTCTAAAAAGATTATCTGCTATAATTTCCATAAATTAGTCCAAAACAAAAGATTTAACTTTAAAATATAAAAGATTACGTCGTTTGAAATTACAAGGAGTAATCATTATTTTCTTACCGAAATGGATAATGTAAACTACAATGAATTCATACTTTACACATCTTTTTCTCTTTCTATTTTCATTTATTTCTTGTTACACCAAACGTTGTATCTTTCTAAAAGGGAAAGAAATCAAACTAATTTACAAATATTAAATGGATCTAAATTCCAACAGTTCCTAATGTAGAAAAGTTTACATTCCAGTAAGATTAGAGTAATAATCTAAATTTATAACATTATTATACAATCTATTTCAGATTTAGAATAAATTTCATTCAAATCAATATTCTAAATTCATACTTATGAGGCTGATTTCCAGACCAGGTTGTATACAATTCTAAATCAGTTCATAAACAAGAATATGCAGGCAACATTTATTATATTCAAATCATATTCAGTTCATTGCCTACAAGTCATATACGATTATCCACTTAGGCATAAAAATCAAATTAACAACAATGGGAAAATTTTCATATTATAGCAATCTATAAAATTTCCCACTCACCTTTTAAAAGCAATCCAAATCTTCAAATCTGAAGTAGAACCTTTGATGTATCTTCAAATTCTTTTTAATCCAATAGATATGTATAAAAAGGTATATACATACATCAGAATTACAGATCTGAGAAGAGATTTAGGGTAGGGAGAGAAAATTGATTACAAATATATATATATACATATATATATATATATAACCACAAATACGCATATGGTTGATTCTCTTCTCTTCTCCTTTTTATTAGGTTTCTACTCTTCTTCGATTTTTATGAATATATATACAAATATCTTATCTCTATAATTTAGAAAGAAAGTGAAGAAGAAGAAATGGCAAAGCATCGCTACTGCCTCCATAAAAATATGAGAAGAGAAGGGAGGGTTATGCCTGAATTTATAGGCGCTAGAATCAACCAGAACCGTACAATTTAAAACATTAAATTCGAGCCATATACAGCCTAGGTTTACTGGAGCCGGCATGAACGAATCGGTCGAACGCCCCTTCCTAGGAGTTGACCGCTCCAATATGTGGGTCGACCTATGGGCCCTAGCTACTTATGTAAAAATGTTAATTTTTCTTGTTTAATTATTTTCGTTCTGAATTTGTTTTTCGTCTGTAACTTCTTCGTTTGGACTCCGATCGCAAAATTCCAAATGTGAAAGTTGCTCAAAATTTCACCACGAATGCGGTGGTGTAAGTTTCGTGGTCAAATTCCATTGTTTACACAAATTCCAATTTCAAAGCTTAATTAATTAAATAACTAATGTCAAATTGTGGGGTTTTACATATATGTTACATAACATAATCAGTTATACACAAATAATAATAAATTTTTTAAATTATACCTTCATTAATAGTCGGGATAGAAGAACAATCTTTTTTGCTCGACCGCTGAGCTCCAAAAATACCCTTTTATGATTAGAAAAACAAAGATAAAAAAGGTAACCGAATAATAATAATAATAATAATAATAATAATAATAATAATAATAATAATAAACCTCTACATCTTTAAATGTGCAACTTAAAATACAATAAAAAGTTTATCTGTAGGTTCCACATGTATAGTAAAAATCTTTATTAAATAAACTAAGACCTAATCAATAGCATGCTACATTTCAATAAAATGACTTTACAAATTTGACCCAATCTTTGGAGCCAATTTTTATGAAATAAACTAGAACTAACCAATAACTACTATCCAATGTCCATTTTTTTTAGTAAAATGGCTTTACAACTTTGACTCAATATTTGGAGCTAAGGAGAGATTCAAACTTTTATCCCTTAAATATAGAATTCTAGAAAATGCTAAAAGTCATATTAATAACTTATGAAATTTTCTTTTCCACTTCACTCTGCTATTCACAACTAGTCCGACTTTCTCCATCATTCCATCACTTTCAGGATTCTCTGCTCTTCACCGTTATTCGCCATTATTCGTTGCTACTCATCACCATTGACCTCCAAGATTATAGTTCTTTCAAAGCTTCAGGTCATCCTAAATCCATTTTCTTTTAATATTAATTTTCTGCATGTGGTCTTCTTTGCAACACATTATTCTCTCTATTTTTTAATATGTATTGGTTAGTAAAATCCTTAAACCTATTAAGCTATTTTAATTTCATATAATTAATATATATTTTGTGAAATTTGATAAAAATATTATGGCCCAAGGCCCATTAAGTCGATTAACCCGATTTTACACACCCGGATTACAATATAACCCTACTTCAGAAGTTAGGGTTACAAACCAATACACCATCACTTAATTTGCATCGCCTAAAAACAAACCCAACTTTCTTCGATTCATGGTGAAAGAAAAATATGAAACGCCTCCTATCTTACAAATTATACTCTCTCTCCTTCTATCGCTGCTTTCTTATCTCTCCTAATAAGAGACATTCATTGAATTTGTTTCTCATACCACCACTCACGAATTTCGAGTTTCCACTAATAGTTGAGCTTGAGAAATTAGCAGATCTGGTGAAGTTAAACTCTATATCTGTCAATTTACTAACTTTTGAGTTATCACGTTGAATATCCGTGAATTAAAGCTTCAAATTTGCTTCCAAATTAGATCTAACTTGCTAATTTAAAGTGTTAGATCGTACTGCTTCATTTGAGCTTCTATGTGGTCTAGCATGTATTGCTTTCGGCTGATGGAGAAAGTTTTTAGCATGCTTACTTCGCGCTTCTCTGTCCTACCGCTCGGATAAATATCGGAAATTGGTTTGGTTCTTAACCTTCTCCTTCGGTTTTTGGAAGATGACCTTGCTATCTGTGTTGATTAGCATCCATCTTTGTTCCTTGCTTAGCTTTGCTTTATTATATGCTCTATTATTTTGCTCTTTCCATATATGTTTTAGTGCCATTGTTAACATAACATGAGCTAGATCTCTCTCTCTAAAGATTTAGTACTGAAAATGTCCATATTGTGTTGTATTGCTTGCTTCAAATTCACGCTATCATTTTTTTTAACACCCAAAGTTGTCTGAATATGATTCAAAACATAAAATGAATACCTACACTCAAAAAAAAAAGATTAGAACGTCTATTTTCAATTCCATAGAGTGGACATATTAAATAATCCATTTTGCCCCATTTGCTTAATCCGTCTCTTGTTGGAAATCTGTTGTTGACTACAAAATATGTACAAATTACCATTTTTGGACTATTGAGCCTATTCCATATGCATCCATACCATTCCATATTTGGATGCTTATTTCTGATGTACTCCCATGTTTGTTTCAAACGGAATTTTCCTTTACAATCTGCTATCCAATCCCAGTAGTCTGCACTAGCATCTTTCTCTATTGGAATTTTACATATATTTTCTTTGTGTGGATTATTAATTGGATGCTCTTGAGGTTGCCGCTAATCATCATTAATTATTATAGATGCTACAACATCAGAACCTCCAAAAATAACTAAATTATTCCACCCCACCCTATTAATAAAAGACGCATGTTGAAACCAAGGATCAAACGATAAACTTTTTCATTTCCATTTTGAAAACTCTTTCCAACATTAATTCACCTTGTTCTCCACATTTTAAAATCTGTTTTCATGTATTTGATTTATTATTTTTTGGCAAAATTTTCCAAAAATTAGCTTTTTAAGATATTTGTTTTTCATCCATTTTGCCCATATAGATTCTTCATTTCAAAATCTCCAAAATAATTTTAATGACACGTATAACTTAGATCATTCATATTTCTTATACCCATACCACCCTTTTTTTGGTTTGCATACTTTTTTCCAACTTAGTTTTATGATATCCTCCTCTCCAAAGAAATTTTACACGTCTTTTCCAACTTTTTAACTGATGTTATAGGAATATGATAAGTTTGCAACCAATACAATATGATTGCATATATCAGATAGAGTTAGGGGTATGACCTAGGGGTAATTCTATAATTTATTGTAAATTAGTTAACTTTGTAATCAATTCTTATTCACAATAAAGATGTTTCTTCTTTCTGTTATATATTTGTTATAAATAATTAAATGTTTAATTAAAATATATTTAATAGAAAATCCATAAATGGTGCGTTTGTGATTGTAATTACAAATAGTTGTAATCATGAATATTATATCATAATGTTATGAAACACATCATTTTAAATGTTTCTAGTCGAGGTGCATTGAGACTGGATATCGATGTATCCATTGAGACTAGAGTACGTAACGCTCTTCAAATGTTGGGCAGTGGATTATTGATGACTGATGGGGGAACTTAGGGGTTATGAACTAATGGTTATTGATAACTTGGAGCGACTCGTTCGATAATTTTCTGTTGTTTAATATAACTAAAGTCAAAAAGAAAATATCGACATGATTGATTTACACAGTTCTCTCGGCTTGAGAAAACTGTGAACCTTTGATATGAAAGCTCTGCTTTGATTATGGTCAAATCATGGCACGATGTCCAACAAGTGACTATAGTTAGGTCCAGAGCAAGTATTGGAAGTGAAGCACTATTCAAGAGAGAATTCGTCTCTCAATTATATGGGTTGAGTATCACGGTCAATTGAAGTCAATCCAAAGTCAAAATCTCTAGCCAAAGAAGTTCGGTTAATAATAATTGTTATTATTAAATCAAGGACTTTGTGTTTAGAATATAGAGTTGAATATGGACGTAGTTGTAATTTCCACCATTACCAAATTCAATAAGTCCAAATTGATAGTTTTGATGAAGAGAATTGGTGTAAATAAATGTCACAACTGGGTAACGTTTAATAAAGTAAAATTGGATTTTACTGAAGCTAAGTAAGCAATAAATATGGCCATAATATCATACCACCTACTAAGTGCCGTATGAACATTAGCATTCGAATAGTTCGATATTAATCGTTGACCGAATTTATAGCTAAGAGTCACACAATCGAAATAATGAATTCTCTTTAAACCAAACAATTTAATTAGTTAAATTAAATAAATAAATTAATATTTATGAAGTATTAATTATAAAATTTGAATATGATTTGAGAAATGAACACACACACACACACACACAGATATATATATATATATATATTAGCTATAAATATATCGATCGATATGAGATATCAATAACAGATTAAATATAATTGTATATATTTAATTTAGGTTAAATGGGCTAATGGCCCATGATGGTTTAAGAGAGAATTTGATTGCTATGACATGGGTTGGGAGCGGCTAAAACAAAGGATATTGATTTGGAGATTTACGATTGAGATTAAGTGAGAAGGAGTATTAGAAATTTCCCTATTTTCTCTCTTATTCAACTATTTTTAAATAATGATCACAAAACCCTAATCACTAGAACTTTTCGGCCGCCTATACCTTCATTTTCCTGGCTGAAATCAACATCTCAAACAATTCCAAAATTCTCAAATCAAATTCAAGTTAAATCCAAGGATATTTAATAGCAAAAGGTCATTAATTCTAGACTAGAAATCTAATGAAGAGAATTCGCTATTTCAACGTAGACTTGAGGGCATCTTTAGTAAGTAATATTTTATTTATATATTAAATATATAATCATGCTATTATAATTTATTGCTCATGTACATCTATGTATTTAAATATCATTGTTGCTTAATTAGTTATGTGAGATTTCTATAGGTAATGTTGTTATCACAGTAGAGATTGGTTATGTGCATAAAATTTAATGTTCTTACTCACAATTTATCTATGACCTGGTATTCTATGTAAAATAAATATTTTAATTTTATATCATATATATATATATTTGTGAATTAATACACATACATAATTTTCATCAAAGCATATATGTTTATACATACTATATAATACTGTTCTAATATTTTTTTAATACTTGTTTATGTTGACTATGAATTATAAGAGTCAAAAATATTTTTTATATTATCATTAGATATTAATTATCATTACTTAATCACTATAAGGTTTAAATTTTTTATATAAAATAAATAATGCATCAAAATTTAAATTTTTTTTAAATATTTATTCATCGTACCAGAAGCTTTCAAAAAGGTTTTAGAATTTTTAATTTATTTTTATATTTTTAAAAATTAAATTAAAAACCGACTGTTCAATATTTAATTAAATAAAAATATTAATTTAATTCAGAAATGTTTGAAATTTTTCTGCAACCTCTAAAATGTGATCCCAGATTTTCAAAAAATTTAAAATTTGACATTTAGTTATATAATTATTTTATTTTATTAGATAATGACAAAATATTCAAATATAATCATAATAATTTCATATTTGAAGTGTTTTTGAAATAGAAAGTTAAGGTTAAAAAAATTTGTTTAATATATGTATATGTATTTATAATATACATATTTAAATAATTATTTCATTTTAATTCATCTACAAAAATTAATTGTTACTATATATATAAATATATATATTTGTAATAAGTTTATATAACATATTTATACACACACACACACACAGACACATATATATAAAATCAATTGGATACTTGTAACTATATGTACATGCATGTATTTAGATAATATACACTACATATAGAATGGGCTAACATGTCTGTTGTGATGTAAATCCAAGCATCTATATATGGGCATGTTATTCCCTACACGAATTATCATGCTGCACATGCACATACATATAATATGTATATGATACATACGTATACTTACAAATTATGTAAAACTAAATCAAATAAGCTTCATACTACAATTTATGAACAAAATAAAATATATAATTTTATTTAAACCAAATTTAGAAATGTTTTAAACAAATTAGACTTCATATGTCCAATAATGATCCAATATGGAAAAAAAAATTAAATTCACCCATAACTTCCGCTATGGGCTGGCCCAGTTCCAACATGGTATCGAAGCCCAATAGTCTATGCGGTCTAAATTAGTCATGTTAGGGTCAACTATTAAGCTCACAGCCCAAAGGTTGCCCCTAATAGAATAGGCCCAATTTGAATTGGGCCCTGGGCTAATTTTTAAAATTGTTTGAAAATTAAAATTGTATAAGATTTTAAATTTAAATGTTTAATTCAAAATAAGATATAAAGTATTATAAAAGTTGTAATATAATAAAGTCTTTCAAAATGTTTGAAAAATAATATAAAATAAATTTTGCAAATTATAAATTTATTAATAAGATTAATTAATTAAATAGATTAACGAGTTAATTAGTAAAATATATATGCATGTAATATATATTATGATATATGTTATGATATTTTAGAACGTTTAAGATATCATAAATATACATGTATATATAAATAATGGTTGAAAATAATTTAATTAAAATAGTTTAATTAAATTAATTGATTAAAAGGTTAATTAATTAAAATTATAAACACATGTTTATGATATATGTGTCATACTACAAAGGTCATAGTACATAATAAATATAAATGTTATATAAATATAAAATTAATTAAAACGTTAATTAATTAAAATTAATTAAATAAGATTTAATTAATATGATATTGTACATAAGACTATTATATAAGTAATATAATATAAAAGTTATATAATAAGTAAAACTTATATAATATGAAGGTATAAAATTAAGGTGGAACATTAAGAAACCATAAATAGACTTAAGAATTAAATACATGCGTAAATGTATGTATAGTATGATTTTCGATGTGTCCGTCACGAGAATAATTCAAAAGAATTATATTATTTTAAAATCGATATCCCTCAATATGATATATTAAAGATTATGAATCTTCAATAAAATATTATCCTCTACCATATATATATGTTAATAAATTACTTGCATACTCCTTATTGAGAAAACTCAAGCTAGGGATGTTATGTGTAGTATTATTAATATATTGAATATACGAGGTAAGATAACTATATGTATTTGTTGAGAAAGATCATGGTACATATATTATACTCAGTCGTTGTGATATGGTAGGTATGAGTGAATAATTTCATTTTGATTTATTGAGCAAACTCAAAGTCGCAGTAAAATTAGGACAAGTTACCAAAGGTTAGGAGTTGTATACGATACAATAAGGAGTTATCCATCGTTTGTGAAACTATGATTTATTGAGCAAACTCAAGGTTAGAATTCCAAGACAAACGAGTCCTAACACCTACTAATGAAGTCATAAGACTTCTATACTTCGACTTAGGGTTTGGCGAAACATAAAAAAAACTTGTAGGAGCTTATTAGTAAGATGAAACATATAGTTTAACCTTATTAATATTATATGAACATCTATTATGATTCGTCCTAATAATCTACTGCTAAAACATGTAGAAAATGTAAACTCCAAAACTATTTTCTAAAAACGATAAACTCACCAGACCTAACTATATTGGTTGGCTAAGAGCAATCAAAATAGAATTGACTTACGAGTGCCTTTGGACTACTATTGTAACAACCCACATATTTTACGATTGTATATTTAAATATTTTATTTAATTATTGCATCGTTGTCGGATTTAAGTCCGAAATGTTACTTTTTGCAAACGGTCGAATTAGGACTCGGGATCACCTCCATTGAGTCCAAAATGGCGTTTGCGATCTTTTTGAGTATAAGCATCGATAGGTTTGGAGTTGAGTAGAATTTTGCTATTTTCTATTTGGGCTTGGATTTGGGTTTCAACCCATCAACCTTCTAATAACCTAACCCTTCATCCAACTTCTCTTCACTCACTCATTTCATTTCTTATAACTCTTGCTCAACTGAAAATGGGGGAAGAGAAAAGGAATTAGAAATTCCAAGCCCTAGATTCATTTGCAAATCTCGAATTCTTGCTCCAAAATCCAAGAGAAGCTTAGGTAAGCATCCTCTTCTTCTTCTCCATCTCAGTCCCTCTTCAGATTCTCAGAAATTTCTATAACCTAAACTTAGAGAAAACTTCATCTTTGATTTAGATTGAAGTTCTTGGGTGGTGTTGAAGAGAGATTAACCTATTTCTTGTTCTAGAGATTATCATTTGTGTTTGGGTTTAAAAGGTGAGATTTTTATCTCACATCTAAGTCTATATCTATCTTTGTTGTTAGGTATGAATTCCTAACATATATTCCTTATCCATTTGCTTTTGGATTGAATTGGTTTTACGAAAATTCCAATTCTTGGTGTTTTGAAGTTAAATCTTTAAAAATCATAACTTTGATGTTTGAACATGTTAGTGGGGTGTTTCGGAGGGCCATACAAGGCTGGGTTGTCGCTTGGCGTAAATCCTCAGTCGTTGTTGCTCGCTCGTTCGCTCTCGTCCGTGTTATTGATTTTTCCTCACAAGGGGGCTAGGCTGATTCTGCCCTGGTAGCAGGTTCAGTCGACTGAACCAGGGGAAGAAAAAACACATTTTGTCCCTGCATCAGTCGACTGACCTCTGTGTTCAATCGACTGAAACTGGGGACAAAAGACTTCTCTCCCTGGGTCAGTCGACTGACCTGGAAACAGAAAGTTTCCAGGCACTGGGCCAGTCGACTGACCCCCTGGTTCAGTCGACTAACCTGCTTGCCTTGGCCCAAATTTGTTTATTTTGCTTTGATTTCCAATTTTGATCGATTCGTGTCGATCCAATCAGTTGTTATCGCATTTTTGACTTTGATGATTCTTTTTAGATTTTGTACACGGGTTTTTTTATAAAGTGATTTTAAATTGTGTTAAAAACTCGTTTCTCCAACTTATAATTTCTATATAAAACACACAATTTTGCACTTCGAGCGAAGAGGGAGGAGAATCAAATGATTAAATAAAATGCGTGCTATGAACATGTGCGTTTATCTTTTCAGTTAATTCCTAATCTATTCGTTTGACCATTTTGACCTTTGGGTCTGGTTTACCGATGAGATGAGGTGAACTTTGCACTGCTTTGAGTGTGAAATTGACTAACGGTTAGTAAACCGTTTAGTGCGAACGTGGGGTATGGGACTCACGTTAACATTTTTCGGGTTCCTTTCTGAGAGTTGTGACACATTCCGCCAGTTAGTGGTGTCCAGTACCGCCACTACGGTTTGTTGCCTTCGGGCGTGTGGATCCTAGTTATACAGTACTGAGCTCGAGCATCTTTTGTTTCTTTGACAATTATATTTCCCTAGTGTATCGCCGTTCGAGGTAGGTTCTTTGAACCACACGATATATAGCGATTACCTTATGGAAACTTGTGTTACCTTTATTGGTATTTGTTATTTGCCTTTTGGCTTGTTTTGGGATATGATATCCTATGTTTATTTGAGTTGCCGATGAGATGAGGCTTGTTTTGATTCATCTTTGGTTAGATGGTTTGGTTATCTCTTTTGGAGATATTTGTGGTACTTTATGATCTTGTATGTTCATTATCATTTAGTTTATCTAACTGATTTGTTTAGCTAGACTGATCCGTGTATTTTATACTCGGGTCAGACCGAGATGTTTCAGGTTATGTACATTGGACTTAGCCTGTTTTGCTTCCACATGGACTATTCTGCTAGCTCCTTTTTGTTATAGATTTTTGTGTAGTCCTTTTTGGATGTACTTTGATATGTATTCTTTTGACTCGCCTGTATATTGTGGTTTATTTTACCACTTGACATGTATCATTTTGTATACTCTGTAATGTATCTGTATATGTGTAAATGTATGTGATGATCTACTGTTCTGTGATGTGTATTACATTTGAGTTGTTATATCTTGTTCTGATAGATCCTTCAACCACCTATGGCTTTGTATTAAGTATTTATTGGATATGTCGATCCACTTGAGAAAGAAAAAAAATGTATGGCAATTGTCAACGTATTCAATAGATAATTAAGACAAGGCTATAAATGGTTGCTCCTATCCAGCTCTATTCTCCGTATTAGCAGACGGTGTTACCTAGTAGTACTCTTTGCTAATGTGGGTCTCAGAGTGGGGCGTCACAGCTTGGTATCAGAGCTGAGTTCAGAATAAAATATGATAAACATAGAACAGAAACACATATTACGGTACATCAAAGTGTAGTACGAATGTTACAAATCTTTGAATCATCGTGCCTTTATTCTTTCCGTGCCTTGGAGTAGATAGAAGTTTGGGAATATGTCTAGGAATGCATTTTTATTCCGTAATATTCCATATTTGAATTAATGATATCTACCTTGTGAATAATCTTTATCTTATCTTAACTTTCAGCTAATGGCTGGAAGAGGTAGAGGACGACGCTCGGATGTTGGCAATCCAGCGGCTCGCATCCGGACGGTGTATATATGTCTACCAATCGGTTTTTGGAATTATTTAGGAGCACTCAGCCTCCAGCTCCTATTCGAGCATCTCCTCCACGTAAGTCTACCTTTGCATGCCTGTGTAGTGATTTTTCTCATCTTGGAGGAAAGCCATTCAAAGACTCCGAGTCTATTCTTGAGGTCCAAGCTTGGATTCGCACATGCGAGCGTATCTTCTCTCGTATGGATCTTTCTGACCACGATTGAGTTCTTGTAACTTCTAGCTTTTTGCAAGAGCATGCCCTTGATTAGTATGAGCTTCTTATAGCCGAACTTGATGAGTCCTTTCTTTCTTGGACTCAGTTTCAGAAACGATTCGAACTCAAATTCGTTTCTGAATCTGAGAAAGTTTTATTGGCCCGTCGCTTCCTTGAGTTGAAGCAAGGGAAGTCCTCCATCTCTGAATATGTTGCATCATTCGAGGCCTTATCTAAGTATGATCTTGAATTCATTAGCACCTCTTATAAGGAGAATATGAAGTTTGTCTCTGGTCTTAAGAAATATCTTAAGAAGTCTTTAATGCTTCAACTAAAGCTTTATTTTGAGGAATTGGTTGACTTGGCACTTCATCTCGAAGCCATTGAGAAGGAGTGTGATAGTGGTGATGATGTTGAGGTTCGCAAGAACCCCAATAAGAAGAAGTTTCCATTTCATAAGCGGGAATTTTTCCCTTCCAAGAAGAAAAAGCCTGTTGAATCTGGTTCTAACTCTCAATCTGCTGGAACACCTTCTATTCGGAAGTGTTTCAATTGTGATTCTCCCGATCATATGATTCGAGCTTGTCCTAAGCCTCTCTTCTGCCATTATTGCAAGAAGGAAGGTCACCGTATTTCCTCCTGCCCTACTGCTCCTGCTAGTGCCAAGTCTGGCAAGCTTTATGTTGCTAAGGCTTCTGGAGGTTCTTCTTAGTCCAGAGATATATCTCCATCTATTTTGGAAGGTTCTATTTTATTTCATGACCGTAGTATTCAAGTTCTTTGCGATACGGGTGCTTCGCATTCATTCGTATCGAAGAAGCTCGTCGATGATTTGTCTTTGGATGTTTCTTGTATGGTTACTTCATTGAGGATTGCAAATCCTATTGGGGGATCTACAACCCTTAGTATGCTTTGTGATGATGTTGAAATTGTTTTATATGGCTTTTCTTTTCGTGCGAATCAGCATGTTATTTCTTATTTGGGATTTGATATGATTTTGGGTATGGACTGGCTAGTGAGATACGATGCCAGGATTATTTGTTCTGAAAGAATTTTAAATCTTCGACATCCAGATTCGTCTACTCAGCTATCACTTGTTCTTCGGAATGTGGATAATTCCGAAATGGCTTTATATTCTCTTGACTCACGAGATGATGATATATATATCTCGTATTCCTATTGTTTGTGACTTCTCTGATGTTTTTGAGCTGGTTTCTGGTTTGCCACCCAAGCGGGTGATCGAGTTCCGCATTGATCTCATTCCAGGTGCGCAACCAGTTGGCCATCCTCCCACAAGGATGTCTACAAAGGAAAATGAGGAACTCATGAAGCAGCTTTTAGAGCTTGAGTCCAAACAGATGATCCAGTCCAGTTTTTCACCGTAGGGTGCCGCGGTCATCTTCGTGAAGAAGTCCGATGAAACTCTTAGGCTCTGCATCGACTATCGCAAGCTTAACGATTTGACCGCAGGAATAGGTATCCATTGCCCAGGATCGATGATATGTTCGATCTATTGAGTGGCGCTAAGGTCTTCTCTCAGCTCGACCTTGCTACTGGTTTTCACTAGCTCCGAGTTGCGGAAGATAGCATACCTCTTACATCTTTCCGCACTCGATATGGTTCTTTCGAGTGGCTCGTTATGCCGTTCGGTTTGACGAACGCCCCTGCTTTCTTTGTTGATCTTATGAATTGAGTATTCCGGGAACATCTCGATAAGTTCGTCCTTGTATTCATTGATGACATTCTTGTTTATTCTAAGTCTGAAGCCGAGCATGCTAATCACTTGAGAATTGTCTTGAGTACTCTTCGTCACCATCAGCTTAAAGCCAAATTCTCCAAGTGCCATTTTTGGGAAAATAAGGTTAACTTCTTAGGCCATGTTGTATCTTCTGATGGCATTTCTGTCGATCCCTCAAAGATCGAAGCTATCCAGAATTGGACAAGGCCTGAGAATGTTCATGAGATTCGTAGTTTCCTTGGATTGGCGGGTTACTACCGTCGGTTCATTAAGGATTTTTCCCGTGTTGTGCATCCTCTCACCAGCCTTACTGGGAAAGGCATTCGTTATATTTGGTCCGATAAGTGTGAAGCTTCCTTTCGGACATTAAAGGAACTTCTCACTAATGCTCCTATTCTTGTGGTTCCCGAGGGGAATCATGATCTTGTTGTCTACAACGATGCTTGTGGTAGTGGTCTCGGTGCCATGATGATGCAAAAGGATTGGGTAGTTGCTTATGCTTCTAGGCAAATGCGTCCGAATGAAGTTCGCTATGCCACTCATGATCTTGAGTTAGCCGCCATTGTCTTCGCCTTGAAGATTTGGCGACACTATTTATTAGGTGAGCGCTTCATTCTCTATACCGATCATAAATCCTTGAAGTATTTGTTCACTCAGAAGGAACTCAATATGAGGCAATAACGTTGGCTCGAGTTTCTTTCCTCCTATGACTTTGATATCCAGTATACCCCTAGTAAGGGTAATTGTGTTGCTGATGCGCTTAGTCGTAGACATTCGGCTGTCATTTCTATGATGCTTGCCGAATGGGATATTCTTGAGACTCTATCTTTTTGTGATATTCGTGATCGAGCTCCATCCTCTGATTCTCCGATAGTATTATTCAGTTTGGAAGCTCGACCCTCTCTATTTGATCGTATTGCCAAAGCTCAATGGTGTGATCCTGATCTTGTGCATCTTATTCAGCTTTGTGAGACCGAATCCCGTGATGAGGCGTTGTGGGATTTCAGCATTGATTTTCATGGGTGTCTTCGCAAGAAGAACCGTCTTGTTGTGCCTTCTGATTCTGCACTTAGGAATGACATTCTTGATGACTGTCATCGTTCTAAGTATACCATTCATCCTGGCAGTAGTAAGATGTATGTCGATATGCATCGCCTTTATTATTGGGAAGGCATGAAGTGCGATGTAGCGAGTTATGTGAGTAATTGCATGACTTGTCAATGTATTAAAGCCGAACATCAGCGCCCTTCTGGTCTCCTTCAGCCTCTAGAGATTCCATTGTGGAAATGGGATCAGATTTTGATGGATTTCATTGATGGCCTACCTCGTACGAGATCGGGCCATTCTAGCATTTGGGTTATTGTGGATCGCCTCACCAAATCAGCTCATTTTGTTCCTATTAAATCTAATAGGACTGCTTCTCTTTTAGCTAAGTTATATATCAAGGAAATCGTGAGACTTCACGATGTTCCTAGTTCGATTGTGTGTGATCGTGATCCTTTGTTCACAAGTCATTTCTGGAAGAGTCTTCAGCAAGCTTTGGGAACAAAGCTTAATGTTATCACTGCTTATCATCCACAGTCTGATGGACAGACTGAACGGGTGAATCATATCTTAGAGGATCTCCTCCGTATTTGTATTCTCAATTTTGGAGGTGGTTGGGAGGATCATCTACCCCTTGTAGAGTTCTCCTACAACAATAGTTTTCAATCAAGTATCGGTATGGCTCCTTTCAAAGCCTTATATGGAAGGCCATGTCGATCACCTTCTTGTTGGTTGGAATCAGGGACAAGCTTATTCTTGGCCTAGATTTTGTTCATGATTCTTCTGAGAAGATTGATCTTATTCGTCAGAGAATGAAAGAGGCACAGAGCCGCCAGAAATCCTACGCGGACAACCGTAGGAAGCCTCTCGAGTTCTCGGTTGATGATCTCGTCTTTATTCGTGTTTCTCCTTTGAAAGAGGTTATGCGCTTCAGTACGACAGGGAAATTGGCTCCTCGCTATGTAGGACCATTTCCAATTACTGAACGTATTGGCCCTGTGGCTTATAGAGTTTCACTTCCAGCTCATCTATCTGGTGTTCACGACGTGTTTCACGTCTCCCAGCTTCGGAAGTGTCTACGAGAATCAGATTCTGTTATCGATTCTCCTGATTTGCAAGAGCTTGAGATCTCACAAGACTTATCTATTGTACAACAGCCTATCACGTACTTGCCTCGGAAGTGAGACACCTTCGAAACAAGGACGTGCCGCTCATTAAAGTTCAATGGTCTGCTAATCCCAATGACTGTACTTGGGAAACCAGAGAGTTTATCGAGCGATCCTACCCGGATTTTCTATCTTCGCTTAGCAATGGTGAGAATATCTCTTTATCTCAAGCTTATTTTCTCTCCTTTTTAGGTGATGTAAGTATGTAGTTGTTACAAATTCTTCTCTAGGAATTGCGAGTATGCAATTTCTTTAAGGAGGAGAGTCTGTAACAACCCGCATATTTTACGATTGTATATTTAAATATTTTATTTAATTATTGCGTCGTTGTCGGATTTAAGTCCGAAATGTTATTATTTGCAAATGGTCGAATTAGGACTCGGGACCACCTCCATTGAGTCCAAAATGGAGTTTGCGATCTTTTTGAGTATAAGCATCGATAGGTTTGGAGTTGAGTAGAATTTTTCTATTTTCTATTTGGGCTTGGATTTGGGTTTCAGCCCATCAACCTTCTAATAACCTAACCCTTCATCCAACTTCTCTTCACTCACTCATTTCATTTCTTATAACTCTTGCTCAACTGAAAATGGGGGAAGAGAAAAGGAATTAGAAATTCCAAGCCCTAGATTCATTTGCAAATCTCGAATTCTTGCTCCGAAATCCAAGAGAAGCTTAGGTAAGCATCCTCTTCTTCTTCTCCATCTCAATCCCTCTTCAAATTCTCAGAAATTTCTATAACCTAAACTTAGAGAAAACTTCATCTTTGATTTAGATTGAAGTTCTTGAGGTGGTGTTGAAGAGAGATTAACCTATTTCTTGTTATAGAGATTATCATTTGTGTTTGGGTTTAAAAGGTGAGATTTTTATCTCACATCTAAGTCTATATCTATCTTTGTTGTTAGGTATGAATTCCTAACATCTATTCCTTGTCCATTTGCTTTTGGATTGAATTGGTTTTACGAAAATTCCAATTCTTGATGTTTTGAAGTTAAATCTTTAAAAATCATAGCTTTGATGTTTGAACACGTTAGTGGGGTGTTTCGAAGGGCCATACAAGGCTAGGTTGTCGTTGGCGTAAATCCTCAGTCGATGTTGCTTGCTCGTTCGCCCTCGTCCATGTTATTGATTTTGCCCCACAAGGGGGCTAGGCTGATTCTGCCCTGGTAGCAGGTTCAGTCGACTGAACCAGGGGCAGAAAAAACATTATGTCCCTGCATCAGTCGACTGACCTCTGTGTTCAGTCGACTGAACCTAGGGACAGAAGACTTCTCTCTCTGTGTCAATCGACTGACACCCTGGGTCAGTCAACTGACTTGGAAACAGAAAGTTTCCAAGCACTGGGCCAGTCGACTGGCCCCTTGGTTCATTCGACTAACCTGCTTGCCTCAGCCCAAATTTGTTTATTTTGCTTTGATTTCCAATTTTGATCGATTCGTGTCGATCCAATCAGTTGTTATCGCATTTTTCACTTTGATGATTCTTTTTAGATTTCGTACACGGGTTTTTTATAAAGTGATTTTAAATTATGTTAAAAAATCATTTCTCCAGCTTATAATTTCTATATAAAACACAAAATTTTGCACTTCGAGCGAAGAGGGAGGAGAATCAAATGATTAAATAAAACGCGTGCTATGAACACGTGCGTTTATCTTTTCAGTTAATTCCTAATCTATTCGTTTGACCGTTTTGACCTTTGGGTCTGGTTTACCGATGAGATGAGGTGAACTTTGCACTGGTTTGAGTGTGAAATTGACTAACGGTTAGTAAACCGTTTAGTGCGAACGTGGGGTATGGGACTCACGTTAACATTTTTCGGGTTCCTTTCTGAGAGTTGTGACACATTCCGCCAGTTAGTGGTGTCCAGTACCGCCACTACGGTTTGTTTCCATCGGGCGTTGCCTTTGGGCATGTGGATCCAAGTTATACAGTACTGAGCTCGAGCATCTTTTGTTTCTTTGACAATTATATTTCCCTAGTGTATCGCCTTTCGGGGTAGGTTCTTTGAACCACACGATATATAGCGATTACCTTGTGGAAACTTGTGTTACCTTTATTGGTATTTGTTATTTGCCTTTTGGCTGGTTTTGGGATATGATATCCTTTGTTTATTTGAGTTGCCGATGAGATGAGGCTTGTTTTGATTCATCTTTGGTTAGATGATTTGGTTATCTCTTTTGGAGATATTTGTGGTACTTCATGATCTTGTATGTTCATTATCATTTAGTTTATCTAACTTATTTGTTTAGCTAGACTGACCCGTGTTTTTATACTCTGGTCAGACCGAGATGTTTCAGGTTAGGTACATTGGACTTAGCCTGTTTTGCTTCCGCATGGACTATTCTGCTAGCTCCTTTTTGTTATAGCTTTTTGTGTAGTCCTTTTTGGCTGTAACTCTGATATTTATTCTTTTGACTCGCCTGTATATTGTGGTTTTCTTTACCACTTGACATGTATCATTTTGTATACTCTTTAATGTATCTGTATATGTGTAAATGTATGTGATGATCTATTGTTCTGTGATGTGTATTACATTTGAGTTGTTATATCTTGTTCTGATAGATCCTTCAGCCACCTATGACTTTGTATTAAGTATTTATTGGATATGTCGATCCACTTGAGAAAGAAAAAATAATGTATGTCAATTGTCGACGTATTCAATAGATAATTAAGACAAGGCTATAAATAGTCGCTCCTATCCAGCTCTATTCTCCGTATTAGCAGACGGTGTTACCTAGTAATACTCTTTGCTAATGTGGGTCTCGGAGTGGGGCGTCACAACTATTATAGGCGAACCAAAAGAGCAAATCGTAGCATACCCTAAACTGCGACTTGCTTATGAAAAATGGGTGTTAGACCTAGAGATCGCCTAAGTTTCATGCTGTCTATGTTAGACAAGCCATTGTAGAGGTAGCATGAAAACATATCTATCCATGAGATATTTGATAGCCTCAAGGTCCTGCTTGGCGAACACATGTTCCACAAGGTACGAGCTTACGAAAAAGCCATTCAATACCAAAATGATCAGAGGACAGAAAGTAAACGATTGTGTGCCAATGATAAAAGGCTATATTGATAAGCTTTTGTAATTGGGCATATAGATAAGAAATGAATTGCAAGTATATTTGATTCTTGGTCATACTAAACTATAACATGAACCAATTGAATGTGTATCTCATGGAGTTCCTTAATATGTTGAGGTCAGCCGAATCACAATCAAAGGATCAAGGGGTTGTACTTGCCATAAAAGGTAATGCATCATCTTCAAATAGTTCGAAGAAGCAAAAAAGAGAAGGTCAGAAAAAGAAAGGTAAGAAGGTAAGAGAAGTAGTCAGGACAAGGAAGGTTACTGGAAAAGGAATTGTCCTGACTGCTTGAAGATTGTTAGAGGAAGGAAGCAGAATGGTTCTACAGCTCCATGAAGTACATTTACGATTCAAAATTGTTTCGCAATCAATAAAATGTCTTGGGTTTTATATACTAGATCTGGTACTCATAAATGTAATTTGTTACAGGAGCTTAGAAACTAGCATCGCATGGCAAAGTAGAAATGATGCCCCAAATGGTTATGGATCTATTGTAGATGCAACGACAGTCGGAGAATATCATTTAGTTTTTCCAAGTGGATTAGTATTAGTATTAACTAATTGCTATTTTGTAAAAGACTTTATTTATAGGATTATTTCTGTTTCTAGATTTCCTGAGACTGAATATATATTGCTTTGTGCAAATAATGTTATGAACATTAGTTTGAATGGAAATTAAGTTTGCGATGGTGTTCTTCAAATGTGATTAATACTAATTATACGTGTTCTGTGAATAATACTTCTAGCAATATAAATGATAATTATCTTTGGCATTGTAGGCTAGGTCACATTTGTGAGAAACGACTACACAACTGAAAATTGAAGGTTTTCCACCACCAATTGATTCTGAATTATTTTAACAAGTATGAGTCTTGTCTCAAAGAAAAAATGACTAAGCATCCCTTTAGTGGGATTAATAAAAGAGATGATGAACTCTTAGGGTTAGTACATAGTGTTGTATGTGGCCCGATGCTTATTGTTACCGAAGATAATAGTTCTCACTTTTTTATCTTCATTGATGATTTCTCAAGACTAGGATATGTGTACCTTATGAAGAACAAATCCGACGTCCATGAGAAATTTGTTAGATACAAAAATGTTGTGGAGAATCAAATGGACCACGGGATTAAAATTCTTCAATTAGATCAAGGAGGTGAGTATGTTTGACAAGATTTCCAAATATTTAAAAGATAATGGGACTATCTCCCAGGTTACTCCACTACTCCGCAACACAACAGTGTGTCGGAGCGAAGGAACCGAACCCTATTACATATGGTCATTCCATGATGAGTAAGGCTAAGTTACCTCTGTCCTATTGGGGATATGCGCTAGAAACTACAGTGCATATGTTGAACTTGTTACCCACAAAATCTGTGCCTAAAACACCATATGAGATGTTGAATGTAAGAAACCTCAACTCAAATATTTGGGAGTATAGGGTTGTCTGGAATTCGTTAGGAACGTTAGACTGAATAAACTAGAGGCAAGATCGATATTGTGTAAATTTATAGGATACCCCAAAAACTCGATGGGATATATATTCTACAACACCAAGGAACAAAAGGTCATTGTTTCTCGACACGCTATCTTTTTGTAAAAGGAATTTTTATTAAAATAAATTAACAACAAGGTTGTAGACTTGGATAAGATTCAAGAATCTAACACTGAAACTGAACCAGTGAGAGATCAAGTTCACCCACATACGAAAACGCGCAACCTATTAGAAGGTCTAGTAGGGAATTCGTGCACCAGAGAGACGTTATGGTTTTCTTGTTGATGGCAAGAAGGAGGACTATGTATTAGATTATGACACTCCTCTATCTTTCCAACAAGAACCATAGTGTAAAGACTCTACATATTGGTTTGAAGCTTTAAAATCTGAGATGGATTTCATGTACGAAAACAAAGTTTGGACTTTATCGGACGTACCCGAAGGAATAAAACTCATCAGCTACAAATGGATTTCTTAGAAAAAACTAAACAAAGATGGAGAAGTAGAGACTTATAAGGCAAGCATAGTTGCAAAAGGATTTCATCAAACTCAAGTGATGATTATGACCAGACTTTTTCACCCGTACCCATGCTTAAATCTATTAGGATTATGCTAGCCATCACAACATTCTAATACTACGAAATATGGCAAATGAATGTAAAGATGGATTTTCTAAATGGTGATTTAGAAGAAACCATTTAAATGTCGCATCCAGAGGGTTTTATGGTCAATGGGAGTGAAGACAAGGCTTGCAAGTTGTTAAAGTCTGTTTATGGACTTAAACAGGCTTCATAGAATTGGAACAAGTGTTTTAGTAAAGTAATAAAACAGTTTGGCTTTTATTAGAACATAGAGGAAGCGTGCATATATCGAGAGGAACATGGCAACACTATCGTATTCCTAGTACTTTATGTCGATGGTCTATTATTGATTGGCAATGACACTTTATTATTGCAAACAGTGAAAGCTTGGCTTTTCAAAGAAGAGGATTCTCTATGCTTCAGCCATAGGATACATAATGTATGCCATGTTATGTACTAGATCGGATGTGGCATACGCATTAGGATGTGTAAGTGGATACCAGTCTAATCCCAAAGAAAAACATTGGACGGTTGTAAAATGTATATTTAAGTATTTGAGATATACTAAGGACTTATTCCTCATATATGGGAATGGATGCCTCTTTTTGAAGGGATATACGGATTCGAGCTTTCAAAGTGATATAAATCATAGTAGTCAGCATTCACCTATATGTTTACACTAAATAGCGGAGCCGTTAGTTGGAAAAGTTCCAAAAAAGAAATAGTTGTTGATTCCACAATAGAGGCTTAGTACATCACCCTCAATGAAACAACAAAAAGGCAGTTTGTATGTGCAAGTTTTTGGGTGAGCTCAGAGTGATTACCGATATCAAGAATCCTATAGCATTGTTTCGTAACAAAAATGCAGCGATACAGATCGCAAAGTGTAACATCTCACTTCTGGAGGCCCAAAACTAACTGCTACGGATGCTACATTCATCCATAGGTGTTACTTACGGGTGACCGAAATCAGAATCTTGAAACTATTGGCAACACAGAAACACAAAAATATGAAAATTTTTAAACTTCAACAAAATAGAATTTCTCATTTCTTATGTATAATATTCAGATTTAATTACATAATCCCAGACGTTAACCACGTTCATATCATATATACATGTACAAAATACGATAAGAGCGACATATGAAGATGTCCCCTTATGATGATCAGAGAACTAATAAATATGAACTTTACAGTTCTTAGTACATCATAGCAGAAAACACAAAATAGCTCCTATATAGCTAACACTGCCTCCTGCAAGTCTCCGGAAGCTTATTCGTCCAAAAACCTGAAAGTCTCCCACTTTCAGACTACTCAAATTAATTTTGAGTACCCAAGAGTTTGTGGAGAAACACAAACTTCGAGTCAGACAATAAGTCTGGTATGAATATTCCCCTATCATCTCTTATCATAAATAGATATCTAGTGAGATCACGCCGCTTAGCGGAATGGGTTGTCCCCTCACTAGTATCCAAAGTAAAACATCACTACAACAAAAATACCTTTTCGCAACTGTCAAAAACAGTTGTAATAGGTCTATTACAACGAGCGGCCGCCAGTCTTAATATCAGGAGTTGTAATAGAGTTGGAGATTTTTACAACTGTCACCGACAGTTGTAGGAGCGGTTGTAAAAAAACTTTTTACAACTGCTTTTGGCTGTTGTGGTAAAGTCTATCGTAACTGTTGCATTGACAGTTGTTATAGGTCTCTTTTGCAACTGCTATAGCATTTGCAATAATATTTTCTACAACTGCTTTTGGCAGCTGTAACAGATTCATTTACCTTTTGCAACTGCTTTTGGCAGTTGTAATAGATTCATTAACAACTGTTATTGACAGTTGCAATAAATCTTTTTACAACTGCTACCAACAATTGCAATTCATCTTCCGACAACTGCCATTAACCATAAATTTCACAACATTATAATTAAAACCTATATTTCACTAATAATAACTACAATCGTTAACATTACTTGAAACAACACAAACCATTCAGATTTAATAAAAGCTAAAACAATTCAGTTTTACACTATTTTTGAATTCATAATTCTATTACAAAACATAACTAAATCCATAACATACGTCAATATAAATACAGGTACATACTAATCATAAGAGATAAATTTCCCGTGCCAAGCAACAATCCTCCCAACCGCTTGTCCAAACGTATGAAGTAGGCCTATATGGAATAACTTAAGAATCCACCACCAAATCAACCCAAGCCTTCCAAGCGACATACAGACAATCAACTTTGAAGGAGAAATGACAAAGTGATTAGATCAGCCATAGTGAATGCTGCAAACTCTACTATGTAAGGAGATATATTATGATCAAACCATTTTGGATTTCTTGAATTGAAACATGTCCAAAACGATCTGTTTGATAAGAACCATCAAGCATGGAATCTATGGTAGATACGACATTGTATAGTGCTTAATAGTTATGGGAAGTGGATGAATATTTTGATCAGTATAGTATTGCAGAATCATTACATTCTGAAAATTCTATAATATGTTTTCTAAAATTGGTTCATCCATTACAGAAACACGAATAAGTTATTATCAGGAAAAGAGGGCGACAAGCAACAGCTGTAGTGGTTTTACAATGCATGTCAAGGACTCTGTCGGGTAATAATAGCTAAAATTATTTCCATTTTTTTCCTCATTGAAATCTTCTAAAATTTGTGATTATTTCTGAATACAAACCAAAAATTTTGAACTTTTTCCTTGTGATTTTTTGTTTATAAAAACTGAAAATATTTATCGTTTTCATTCTTGCAAAGACTTGAAGATAAAATTGCAATTTTTTCTGCAAAAATATGCATTTTTTCCTCTGCCTTTGGTCTATTATTGCAATTTTTTTATTTTTATTCATTTGAAATATATGTGAAGAGAAACGAATTGATGAAAATATTGATATTGCAGGTTGTTTTTTTTCGATGTCTTTTTTTTGGAGCCTTATAACTAGATCAATAGTCATTGCTTTCATAAGTAGATTTAAATGTTTTAGATAAAACATTGCTACGATATTATACAAAATTATAAATGTAAACGTACTGACCCTTTTGAACGCCTGTTTCATAGTCTTTGGGAATTGAACAGCGAGTAATATTTCTGCATGATACAAAATGCTTTTTGTGAGATTCTAGAGTCTGCAATAAGGGGAAAAGATTAAATATATGTGCCAGCAAAATAATTTTAAATAGGTGTGCAATAGCTATTTGAACAACTTGCACATGTCAAAACCAACTTGTATAGCTGACATGGCTTCAAAATTGATCGCACAACACACCCATATTACTTCAGAAAGAAAGATCACCTTCTCAGTCTTAGCTTCATTGGAGAATTCAACTTAATCAAAACCTATGAAATTGCCTTGTTGACCTGAAACCATTCGAACACCAACAACTTCCCCAACCTTATTAAAAAAACTCAGATTTGATAACATGAAGAAAAAAAGTTAACAAGAAAGTGAAATAATTAGACACGAGCGACGATATAGGTTTGGAGACCACATACATAACGTCCCTTCAACCATTAAAAGATGAATTTCCAACAAAGAGGGTGTCTGATTTAGGGTATTCGCCTTAGAAAGGAGTAACATGCTACATTCGCAAAAAAAAAAAAGTTGGAGCTCAGCATATCACATTAGTGCGATTATTTTACAAAAACAGAACATGAGTGTATATAGAACAACTGTTTCAAACTGAACCCATTGTTGAAATAAGTTTTTCTTTGAAGCCTAATTTAAAATTTTGCCCTCTATTATTTATATTTTTTCATGGTAAAAAGAAATTTTAAAAACTTTGCTAGCAATAAATGTTACTTACCGTAATTGAATACTTCACTCATAAACTAATTAGTCAAATTTAGTTGGTTGAAATAATTTCAAGAAGATTGAGAAAAAAAATTGGCTCAAATCTCATAAAAAGTGTGATTCTCTAAAATTTAAATGGTTAGCAATCCACCTATGGTCAGTCTCTTTCTCATGACCTGTAAAAACTAATTAAGACAAGAAAGTGACATGAATTTAAATTCAGCAAATAGTTCCTTAAACTTGATTGCTTTTGTTGTGTTGTTTTTGTAAAGCTAAAATTTATAATTTCATACATATATATAACTGTTTGCCAGTCTAAAGGCATTTCTACCTATGATTCAAATAGCGAGTGAAGGGACAAACTTACAATATTGAAGCCGACGTCTTTGGTTCTATGCATGCATGGATCCAACTGTAAATCATTTACCTTATGATCCACTTCCCTCTTTTCAAATTTTTCCTATTTATTTTTATCATGCCATTTCTGTTCTGATTTGATAGTAATACACTGACTTGTTCTATTCATTCTCTGCTTCCTTAACTTCTATAAATGCACTACTCTTGCCCCTTCAATCCTCATATAATCTACTCTTCTTCAGCTATTTTCCCTTATTTTAGTAAGTTCATGCAATGGCAGGCTCTGAAAGAATTCAAACGGTGAGTACATTAACAAGTTACAGGTTTCTATCTTTCTACCAATGTATCAGATGTCGAGCACTGAAAGTGTAATTTAAATATACATACATACATTATGCATGCATTATTTTAAGCTAAGTACAAAGTATGAAATGATGAAAACAATGCAGAAGGAGATGACGTTAACAAAAAGAGGAAGTGTAGAAAAATCAAGCTATGATGATGAGTGTTGTACAGTGGATGGCTCTGTGGATTTCAAAGGCAAACCAGCATCCAAAAACAAAACTGGTCGATGGTTAGCTGCTTATATTATTCTTGGTATTTAATTCGTCTACTCTTATTTATATATTTTCCTATTCTTAGCTGAAATGATGATGAGTTTAGAATAGATTACATATGCAAAAAAAAATTCAATAACCATAAGTCCCATAAAACAAAACGGGCACGATTCGAAAGGCGAAAAGGACAGGATGCAAATCCCTTCCTTACACACGCACAGATATTCTGATATAAATCCATCATAATTCAAGTTATTTGGCTTAATCTGCAGAAGTCGATTTGATTTGATTTTCTAGTTGGATTTCGTTAAGAAAAATGGAGCAAAATGAGTTTCATAAAGTATATATGTTGACAATTAATTCTAAATTATCTCATAAATGATTCGTTTTCATTTTTCTTATTGTGTTTAACAATGAAGAAAATGATTACACCTTTTAGCTGCGTAGACAAATCTAAATTCTCCGGTGTTTGGTTTCTGATTGATTCATTGAAATACTTTGTAGTCTTCTGAAATCCAAATTATACGAGTTTATCCATAACTTACCTGTTTAATTCATTCTACAATTTAATTGTCTAAAATTAAGCCAAATAATATTTATTTAAATCTGGGATACACATCAATCATTTTTCTAAACCTTTATATTTGTACTGAACATATACACATAAACACTACATATAGAACATCTAACAATGCAAATTTTCTGTTTGATTTGCCGAAACTATAAACTGTCTTTGAAGTACTAGGTCCCAGTCCAGGAATATTATTATGCTTCAGGCATAAAACTGTATTCAGTAATACATCTATCCTAATGTTCAATATTTCTAAACATAAAAATGCATCTTTACGATCATTTTTTCTAAACCTTGGGATGCAAATAAATATCATTGAAATGAAGTCGAACACAATTAATAATAAAAGCAGCTTCTTACTGTTACAGCTTAATATATAAGTTAATTATGAGTAAACTTCTGGTATAAAAAAAATCATGCATAACTTTTGAGCTTATTAGCATATACCTAACATTCTCTACAGACTATTAAACTACACTGCACATTATCTTGAATCGAACTGTCAATGTTACTTTGATTACATGCATTCTTTAAACCGATGAAGACATCATGACGCTCAAGTAGTTTTCATAAGAATTGCTTTCGGTTGTGTTATGTAGACATTAAGAGTCAGTTATCTGTGACAGTTTTGGATAATTTGTACCCTTAGTATTAATTACCAAGATTATTTCTTTTCTTCTTCTAGGTGTTGATGACTGTTATATGTCTTGATTCACCAATTGCTTTCAGTCAATTTTTATGGCTACATCTGTCTGATCTCATGACTTTGCTTTTCAGTTATCCCAAGATAATATTATATTCAATTATTTTACTCTTTAAGAAATTGTCTATAGCTACATGATAAATTCATTAGAAGTGGAATTATGGTTTGAGACCGTATCTGAATACATATATATTTGTCTGAATTGAATTAATCATGTGGACTGGATGTTATATATTTTTCTGAAAAAATAATATGCAAATTATGATCTTTCATAAACATTTATTGTTTTACTGATTAAGAAAAACATAGTGGTGATAGATTTACTTCAAAGTTAGTGTAAAATGAACTTTGAAGCATGTTTCATTTCCATTTATGATACTGATTTCCTTTCCGTTTACCTTACAAATATAGTTTTTCAAGAAGTTAATGTCATGTGTATTATACCATTTAATTTACACTAGAATTATCAAATATACGGCCCGTTAACCCGATGGGGGTGGCCAAGTGCATGAATATCCAAGGGCTTTCTAATAATCTCTTTCTTTTTCTCCAAAATATTTAGTTCAAAATATTATTATATAATTAAGAGCAGTTAAACATAATAACAGTTACGGAAGAAAAATATTGTCTATTTAATTGAGATATGATGTTTCAACTAGAAGATTCAAGGGCTTTCTAATATTACACGAACAATAATTAATTTGTTAGACTATTCAATCTAGTTACCTTCTACCAATTGGTCTCAATTCTGTATTTAAATTTCAATAAAATGGTAGGCGATCATTCGACCATGTTTGTTATGCTAAATATCTCCTTTATCAATGTATAGTGCTAGGAAGATGAAAGATATACCCTTCCCCAACAATGGTGAATTTGAAAATAAATAATTCTAGAGAAGGTAACTCTCTTGTTAAATAACTTGGTAGTTTCTTCTCCATTTAAACTTGCCGATCGAAGAAGTTATTTTGTCGGGTAAAACATCTAAGAGAAGTTAAAGGTGCAAAGGTTTAAATTAAAGAGAAACTAATTAGAGGTGTTCAAAGCTTTAACTTATCTTAACTAACAAATAATCAAAGTACATGTGAGGGAAAAACTCCTTAGTTCTCTCCGCAATCAAGAAAATGAAATATAATTGCATTTAATTAGGTAGTAAAATGTATGTTGTTAGGTACAAGTGGGTATATATGTTGTTGGAGTAACCTAAGAAATTTGTTGCTTCTTTTGTGGTGAGATACACTTCTCCAACTATTAACAGATTTGGAAGTTTAAGTTAGCTTTAAATTTCAGAAAGGCTGTATAACTTTATTTCTCTTATGCTATTATAACCAAAATATAGATTCAAGCACGGAAGAGATTTCTTGTATTAGTATACTTGGTATATGTTTAAAAGCATTCTTATCTACTACAAGTTCAAAAAACAAAAATCTAGAAAACTGTTCCAGTTCCAGCATTCCCTTTATGTATACACACTTGATGCCAGTCAAATATATCTATTCTTCTCATTCCTGAATTAACATGCCTTAAAATGTCTTCCTCCAAAGTTTCTATCCCTTTTGGTTGTTCTTTCACATTGCAACATTTGGATCTGATATTGTTTTTTCTTCTTCGATTTTTAGAAAATAAATGTTTTATATTGCATCAAAAAGGTTTGTACTAGTGAGTTCTTAAATGAACAACGTAAAGATTCTGGAAAAGAGTAGGTAAAGTTTCGGTGTGGCAAACTTCATAGAAACCAAAATACTTTGGTTCAATAACATGGCATCCGAGTTAAACATGAAACCAAAATTATCACATCTTTAAAAATCATAGTTTAGACAAGCTTAAAGTGTGTGAACTCATAGTACAATCAGTTTGTATCAGAGCCAAAAAATCTAAATTTATCAATAATGATGAAAAAATTAAAGTAAAAAAAATCACTCTCCAATATACTTACAGCTTCACCGACGACAAGGCAACGATGACGAGCGCAACGGCGGCGACCAGCAAAAGACACGAGCAGCAAAAGACGCGAGCAGCAAAAGATGTGAGTGTAGCGAGTTAGAGTTTGTTGAGGGTTTAGTCGCCGGTGAGGGTTTGTTGAGGGTTTCATCGCCAGTGAGGGTTCATTGAGGGTTTCGTCGATGTGAGGGGAGCGGTTTAGATTCGTGGATGGCAATGGCGGAGAGTGATGAGATGGAGTTAGGGTTTAGAATTAGGAATTTTGGCGGCCTAAATTTTATTTCACGATAATAATTTGAGCGGTCAAATTTGCCAAAAACAAAGCAGTTGTTAAAAGATAAGTATTTACAATTGAACACAAAAAGCAGTCGTTATAGAAATATATTACAACTGCTGTACAAATAGCAGTTGTTTAAAGTACATTTGTTACAATTGCTAAAATAAACAGTTGTTATAAGTGCATATTACAACTGTTTGTTTATGCAAGTTGTAAACTAAAGGTTGTAATATGGTTGTTTTGATGTAGTGCATGTAAATTATTTCTATGTTCCTGCACCCAAAATGATTAGTCTTAACATAATATGAAATAAAGCCATAAATCATATATATTGGATAACCCACCCACCCATTCATTAGATATCCCATCTAAAAGCAATTTATTAGATTTCCCATCTAAAATCAATTTATTAGAGTTCCCCTAGAAAACCTTTAAAATGACTATCCATCATAATTTAATAGGCTATCCGTCCTAAATCCATTTAAAATAAATGCATATTATCCACCATACATTGTTTTATAAAAGTTGGTGTGGACTATCCACCGCACACTCCATAGTTTTCCTAAGATGACTATGAACACTTGGGTGCCAAATCCAGAGGCTAACCACCTCTGGCAAAACATTCTTTTCTTCAGAAATTTGATGTGGGCTATCCACCATACATTCCATGGTTTTCCTAGGTTAAAGAAGAACCCAACACTTGGCCAATTGAAAATATCATGATCCCTTCATGATCCCCATGATTACTTATTTTTCCTAGTTATACCACATGTTTAACCAATTCCCATTGGTAGCCCTAATTAGGTTAAATAAAATAAAAACACATCGATAGCCCCAATGTATATTTTCAAAAGCATATTTCTGTTTGTAAACTCAAACTATGTATCGAAACCATTAAACCCAACCCGGTGTCCCGAAGATTTATTAAAATCCAATTTATATAAGGATCCCCCTTACATATTCAAACAAAGATAAGTATTTTATGCAATAACCCTTCGAAGTAACCCCTTCAAATTAGCAAAGTTTTACTTAGGAAAAATGGCTAAAATAGCCCTTTCGAATATCCCATTCGAAAGCAAATCAAAAATGTCTTCAAAACTTGGTTTAAAGAAAACCCCTTTAAAACCCCTTCGAATGAAGCCCCATTCAAAAGCATAATAAAAGCTTTAAAGTACCCCTTCGAAAGCATTAAAACATCCAAAGATAGCCCCTTTGAAAGCCTTCTGCCTTTTTAAAACATCCCTACCCTTAGACTTAGTCAGAAGGGTTGTTATATGCGACTATATGATTTTTGTTTGATGATAATAAACATATATATATATATATTCATTTAAATGTATTTGTTAATGTACTATTTTATTTTCACAGATTAAATAAATATTTGCTGAATAAAATAAATTACACAGAATTTGTATTCAAACAGATATTTTATTCAAACAAATATTTATTACAATTTTGAACACTACAAATTCAAGCTCTCACTATATATATACAATTACAATTACAATTTCAATACAGATTTCATTACATCAGCACCTCACTACATATCACTCACACTCGTATTTATCTTCAACTTCGTTCCAGTTTGAATCCAGCATCTGAGCAATCTACAAAAATATATACTGTCACAGTAAAATTGAAAATAAAATATTTTTGCAATATAAAATCAAATGTGATTTTGAAAATCTTATTTGCCTCAGTTATTTGGGTTGTTCGTCATCATTTAATTTTGAATTCATACACGAACAGCTTGTGACATGCATAGTGTATTACTGTACATGCCACAAGGCCGTGCACACCAATATACACTTGATAATGTTACAGGGACAGGTGAGCACAGGTCAAACCCAAATCAAAAGGTGGGTTCAACTCAAGTGAAATAAATATTAAATCACAACACGAGTACAAGGTCAAACCCGAGTTTTGAAACTGGTTTCAACTCAGATCAAAATGTACAACATGAAATGATCAAGTTCAATATCGAAGCAGTGCACATGTATACCAGACCAGGCGACATAACAAACATGTCAGAGAAGCAAGTGCACCACAAACCAACAAAGGCAAAATCAATACACAAACAAGACCAGAACAAAGCAAGGTGATCAAACAAGTGAACAATGCAAACAAGTCACATGTACACAGGGAACTCAAGCAAAAATCCATACTGAACCAGATTACATCTCAAAAGATATACAACATTATCACATGCTAATGTAAACTCGAACACACATGTGTGCAGTATCCAGAGCAAGCTCTAGTGAAGCAAGAAGACTCAAGCACACATGAAGTTCAAAGTAAACCAATGGCCTATATCAGACATATGAACATGAAACAACCATACACAACCTATTCCAAATGTACATGTCCACGATGCAACTGAATTCAAGTGAATGGCAACAACAAGTGATACAACAATTCGGTGATGACACTGATGTGCACATATAAACAGTGATGAACCAACAGGCTTACAGTGAACAATGGAATGCAACTTGAGTTAATATCAAATTTCAAACAACAGGGTTTAGTTCAATATGCAATGAAGATCACAAGGCTCAAGTCTATAAAGTCAACATATATATATATATATACATGTAACCCTAGCCGAGTCAATAATTTCAAATTGAACAGCAACAGTGCAACATGGAACAACAATTAACAGTTTTATCAAAGTCGAAGTTCAAACCAAAATCAAAACCGTGGTCATGCCGAAGTCAACAAGCACAAAGAAAGGCAAGGCAAAAATCAGAGCCGTGGTAAGATATTATCAAACAAAGTCAAGGCCGGAGTAAAAAGAAACCAAGTCAGAAATTAAACAAGCCGTGGTGGCCACGAAACAAATTCAAAGCCGTGAGTATCAAGTTAAACAAGCAACGAAATATACGAATTTGAAAAGGTCAGAAATCATCACGTTCATCCATACGAAAATCAATGGCCAAAACAAAATAATTGACGAATTCAAAAATTATCAGATGAACGAAAAATTAGGAATTCGAACCCTATATAAACAATATACATCATCGGCAAATTATTCGAGTTCAACCAACAAAGCATAAACATTCAACTCGAATCAAAGTTGAGAAAAGTATAAATCGAAAAAGGAATTTCACGTACCAATCCTTCAACTAATTTGAACGCACTCGACAATTTGAAGCAGCTGAGAAATCAATCGAAGAAAGCAAACAAAGCAACATTCAATCTACAAGTGAAAGCGGCAGCTTCAAAGATTTAAACAAAGCCCTAATTTTTGAGGAACGAACGAGAACGAAGAAGCAACCATTTTCACAGACGAGTCGGGCCAAAGAAATAATAAGGAGAAAGGGGAATTAATATCACTAATTTATTTTGGGACGACCTTGTTATTTGGGCTTAGTTTTATAAATTAAGGTTTTGTATTTAATTTTTTTTAAATTTGTATTTTAACTTTTTAAACCGTTGTAATTACTAGTCGTGTGACTAGGGGACAAACTACGTGGTATAGTTTGGGAATTCGCAACTCAGTGGCTGAGTTGTGGCAGGGTTTTGAGCGTAGAGTTAGATTAGTCAATAGCGGGTGTCGCGAGTTTACGTGTGTAAGCGAGGGACTATCTAATTTCTAGTAGAAACCTCGGGGGCAGCACGTAGGCAGGGTTTTGTCGAAGCTGGGTAAATTCTGTGTCGTTCTATTTTCTGCATTTTATTATTCTGCTGTTATGTGTGTTGTGATCTGTGTTAAAATTAATATACACTTCCGCAATAATTTTTATAATTAACACTATCACCCTATTCACTCCCCCTCTAGGGTGAAATCGATCCTACAAGGGTGAGGGCTCACCTTTCGACTTAGTCGAAAGGTATAAGCTGGCGGCTTAACCCTCCCTTCGAATATCCCATTCGAAGGCATATAAAACATAAATCGGAACGAAGTCGAAAGCTCCCCTTTGACTTCGTTCCTTTCGAAGTTCTAAGTCGAAAGCACCCCTTCGACTTCATCCCTTCGAAAGCAAACATCTCCTTCGAAAGAATTGCTTTTGAAGGCATCAAAAACTTGGATTTTAAAAACAGAAGAGTAGGATCTAAAGTAGCCCCTTTCGAATTCCTTCCCTTCCTTTCGACTTAGTTGGAAGTAACTCCTTCGAAAGCATGACTTTCGAAGGCATTAAAAACTTAACTTTTAAAACAATGGGAAGGTTCGGAAGTAACCCCTTCCTTTTCCTCTCCTACCTTTCTATTTAGTCGAAAGGTTCTAAAACATATTTTTAGAAAACATTTAAAACAATTCTAAGGTTTAAATTTTCGAAGATCCCCTTCGAAACCCCTTATTGGGTATAAATTTTTTTATCATTATAAAAATGATGGAGTCGAAGGATCCCCCTTCGAAACCTATTAATTCGAAAGCATTTATATTTCCATTCGAAAGCGAAGGAAGCAGCCTCCATCCCTTCGCCTCTCTTCCTTCCGACACCATTCCTACCTTTTGACTTAGTCGAAAGGTAAATGCTTACCTTCCGACTTAGACAAAAGGTACCTTTTGACTTAGTCGGAAGGGTGAAAGCGAGCTGTGTAGTCAGAAGCAAGTTCTAGGCCTACGGAAGTGATGGTTCCTCTTGCTTGTCTAAATCTAATTGGTCAAGAGGCTTCCTCCTGTACTTTCGAATAGTAAAATGTACAAAATAGTCAACTTTTTCTTAAAACACTATTCTTCCTCCCCAAATAATTTTTGAAAGCAATTTTCCTTCGAATTTAACCAATTCAGAAGCCATTTTTCAATTTAGCCCTTGGGCATAAATAGTTTAATTACCTTAGTAAACCACTAAGGAAAAATCCCCAAAAGTCACCAAAAATCCTTTAAATCATATACTTTAACATATTAAAATCTCAAAGCCTATGAAGATCGTTATAATTTAGAATTTAACCAAAACCGAAATAAACTATGTTAATTAGCCCATTAACATTTAAAACATGTATGTCTTATCCAAACAAAGGTTTAAATGGTTATATCCTAACCAAAATCACAAACATGAATAGGGTATAATCCATAACCGATCCAAACATAGAAAAATGAGATGATAAACATGATTATTCACCTTGATTAGTTAATTGGAGAATGAGATAATTTCTTAGCTTTAATTCCTTAGCTTTATCTTCAATTTATTGCACTTCCTGGAGCTTTTAATGGCCGGTCGAAATATAGGTGAGGATTTATGAATGAGAAAGTAAAAGTTTATTAAGGTGGAGGAAGAGATTTATACTAAGAAATGTAGCCCTATTTTCAAGTTTACCCCTTAGGAATTCCTCCGTTTTAATTTAGTTAAGTCTTATTTTAGTTCATTTATTAAGACACGGCTATTGGATTTATTAATCTCATCTCCCTAATTATTCACATTATTCTATTTAATTTATCCAATTAAATACCCTGAATAATGTTATTTAAAACTCAGGGACATTATAGACTCCCTTCCTTAAAGAATTTCATCCCCGAAATTTCAGCAAGGACAAAATAACAAGCATATAACCGATGCAAGCAAAGCTAGTATAACTTACCAGCCAAATTCTATATAAACCCTATATAGAACATACCATCTAAAATAGCCCATGAAAAGTAGCCCTAATCCTGTCTTCTGTCTCCCAAGTATAGTCCTTCACGTTGTCGCTCCACTAAACTTTCACCAACCTGACTGTCTTGTTTCTTAACCTCTTTTCATCTTTTGCCACAACACGAACTGGTTGCCTCACAAAAGTCATATCTGGTTCCACCACTAAGTCCTCCGGTGCCATCGGAGTGATAGTAGTTTTTGGATCATGAACACATTTCATAAGATAAGAAACATGAAACACATTGTGGACCCCGGCCAAACTACTTGGCAAATCTACTCGGTATGCGAGTCTCCCAATCCTCTCTAATATAGGAAATGGTCCAACATATCTCGGTGCTAGCTTCCAGTCTTCCCGAACGGAACCACACATTTCATCGATGATACCTTGATGAAAACTCTATCTCCAACTGAGAACTCTAGGTCCTTATGCCTTTTGTCTACGTAACTCTTCTGCCTAGACTGAGCTTCCTTCATTCTTTCCCGTATCAACTCAATCTTTTCCATCGGCTCTCTCACCAAATCTGGACTAAGGACCAATCTATCTCCGGTCTCTAACCAACATGCCGGTGATTTGCATGGCCTTCCATATAAAGCTTCAAAAGGCGTCATTCCTATAGTAGTCTGATAACTATTATTATAGGAAACTCCACTAAGTGCAAGTGACCTTCCCAAGAACCACTAAAATCCAACCGACAAGCTCTCAATTGATCTTCCAGTACCTTGTTACCTCTCTCTGTTTGCCCATCCATCTGAGGATGATATGCGGTACTCATCTTGAGCTTAGTGCCTAACACACTCTACAGGCTCTTCCAGAACTCGCTAGTAAACGAAGCATCTCTATCACTGACGATACTACTGGGAATTCCATGCAGTCTAACGATGTTTTTCATGGACATCTTAGCCAAAGCAGGTGCCATCCTGGTTGACCTTACAGGAATGAAATGGGCACTCTTGGTCAATCTATCCACTATGACCCATAACTTTCATTACCCCGGTTTGACCTTGCAACTCGTCAATAAAATCCATGGATATTGAGTCCCACTTCCAAACTGGAACATCCAAAGGCTGAAGCAAACCACTTGGCTTTTGATGTTCGGCTTTTACTTGTTGACAGTTCAAACACGGTTTTACCCATAAGCCAGCATCCCCCTTCATTCCTTCCCAGAAGAAACTTCTCTTTATATCCCGATACATCTTATTCCCCCAGGATGAATCGTAAACTTCGATCGATGACATTCCCTAAGAACTTCCTTCCCAAGGTTTCAAACATCCGTAACACATAATCGTTCCTTCTTTCTCAACCAACCCCTGCGGTCAAGAATAAAATCCTTCAACATCAATCTCGGTTCTAGCTTCTAACCTTCTGATCCTCTCAGCTAACACTGGATCCTCTTTCTGCCTAGAAGCAATTCGTTCGATCAGAACTGGTTGAACTTCCAAACAAAACATCATGGCGATATTCCGACTAGATCCAGCAGTCGACCTCAACTGCACAATGTAAGCAGCTAGTGCTTCCAAGTCTTTCCATTCTGCCAATAAAGTTAACACCACATTCTGATGTTTCCTGCTAAGTGCATCCACTACCTTATTTCCTTTACCCGGTGTATACTCGATGCTAAAATCATAAGCTGCAACAAACCCCAGCCATCTCTGCTGTCTTATGTTCAGCTCCTTTTGAGAGAATAAATACCGTAGAGACTTATGATCCGTAAATAGCTCAAACCTTTCTCCCAAAAGATAATGTCTCCACACCTTCAATGCAAAGATTACCACTGCCAACTCCAAATCATGAGTCAGGTATCTTACTTCATGTGGTTTAAGTTGTTTAGAAGCATAGGCAATAACCTTTCCATTATGCCGTGGCACATCACCTAACCCAATACCACATGCGTCGGTGTAAACTACCAACCCCTGATTCCCATCATGAACTACTAACATGGGAGCATTGGTTAACAAATGTTTCAACTTAAGGAATGTTTCCTCACATTTTTCAAACCAAACAAACTTCACGTCCTTCCTAGTTAGCATAGTCAAGGATGCCGCTATCTACATGAAATCCTTAATGAACCTTCAGTAGTATCCTGCAAGTCCAAGAAAACTTCTAATATCACTTACTGTCTCTGGTCTTTTCCAATTGTTAACAGCTTCGATCTTATCCGGATCAATTGTTAAACCTTCCTTGGAAACTACATGACCAAGAAACTTCACTTCCTTCTTCCAGAAACGACACTTTGAGAACTTTGCTTTAAGATGATGTTGCCTTAGCGTCTCCAACACTATTTTAAGATGATCCGCATGATCCTTCTCATTCTTAGAATATACCAAAATGTCATCAATAAAAACCAACACGAACCTACCCAAGTGCTCTCGGAATATCCATTTCATCAAATCCACGAAGAAAGTTGGCGCATTAGTAAGCCAGAATGGCATAACCAACAACTCGTAAGACCCATATCTGGTCCTAAACGCCGTCAAAGGAATATTGTCCTCTTCCACTCTTAGATGATGGAAACCTGTCGCCAAATCCAGCTGGGAAAACACTCTAGCTCCACTCAACTGATCGAATAAGTCGTCAATCCTCGGCAAAGGATACCTATTCTTGATCGTCCTTTCTTTCAACATACGATAGTCGATACACATCCTTAATGACCCATTTGGCTTAATCACGAACACCGTGGTCGTTCCCCAAGATGAACTACTTGGTCGGATGAAATTCTTTCCTTCCAATTCCACTAGCTACACCTTCAATTCCTTCATCTCGGTTGGTGACATCCTGCTAGGTGGTCTACTTATGGGTTCAGCACTCGGTACGAGACCTATCCAAAACTCGATTGCTCTTTTTAGTGCAAGCCCGAAACTGGTTCAAACACATCCGCAAACTCTCTTGCAATATAAACCTGCTTCAACTCTGCTTCCGTTCCCATAGCACCCAATAACGCATAAGCATTTCCGTTCGAACTCCTTATTGAGTAAATGACTCGGTTATGGCTATTAGGGTGTTTCAATAATATTCCCCCTCCTGGCAAAATATCCTAGCATCATATCTATCTAACCAATCCATACCCAATATGATCCCGAAACCCATGAAATCAAAAACATATAAACTGCATGCAAACATTTTACCTAACAAATCAAGTTCTAACTAGTCATATCTCATTCACGGAGTTTCATACCCTCTTATAGGATTCACAACCCTTAAAGGAGTAATCAGGTATAAAGGTTCCAAACATAATCAATCTACCAAATACTGAGATATAAATGAGTGCGATGCACCGGTATCAACTAGTATCCTAACTGGAGTACTATGAATCATAAGCATGCCTTCCACCATAGCTTTTCCTTTCTCAACAGCCATTGGTCTAGAGGATGACGGTTCCAATGCAAAGACCTTTCCCTTTCCAGCCTTAGCAGCCTCGGGACACTTGTCCTTGTAATTCCCTATCTAGCCATAGTTGTTGCACTTCACATTTGGCCTCACTGCAACTGCTCTTCCATCACATGAGCGACACTCATTAGCATAGTGCCCCTTCTTATCACACTTGTAACAAACAATATCAGCCTTGCTCTTCTTAGCTACTACGTACCCCCGACTGGGCACCTTTCTTCTTGAAGAACTTCCGCTTCTTACCCTGAAAATTCCGAACCTCAACTGGTTTTCCTTTTCCAAAAGTAGAAAGCATCTCTTCATTTTGAATAGCCATCTCAACAATAATATAACACGGATCCCAGAGGTTTGGCATGGTTGCTCTAGCGATCTCAGGATTCAACAACCTAATAAACCTATCATTCCTCCGATTGACAGTATCCACAGTAGCATATCCATAACGGGATAGCTCATCAAACTCCGTAGCATACTCAATCGCCGATCTTTCCCCTTAGACTAAATCTGTAAACTTCCTGAGCAATGCTGACTTGGCAACCTCTGATTGAAATCTTTCTTCGAACCTCTCTCGAAATTCAGCCCAAGTCAGGTCTTCCTCTGGCTCTCCTACGGTAACTCTGTTCCACCAAAACAATGTTGCTCCCTGCAATTGCCTTGAAGCAAGTCTTCTCTTCTGCATATCCATCAAGTCGAGATCTGCAAATGTCCTTTCACAATGCATTTTCCACTACTATAGCATCCTCGGTTCCCAAAAAAGGATTCCCTCCAAGACTAGCGTAATCCCTACTCAGCTTGGCATAATTATTGCCAACTAGGGCCATTGGATTAGCTCCTCTAGTAATCCCTACAGCCACTCCCGTAGCTGCTCCAACTTGCATCATATTCACGAAGAATTGATACATTATTCCTATATAACCCGACAGAATCTCAGCATCAACATTGGCATTTGCATCTGGGTTTGCATTTGCCTGTCGACCCTGGTTGCTCCTAGTATTGGGTTGAACATTTCCACTTGTTGTGGTGTGTCGTCCACCTTGATTCACTCTTCTGTTTCCTGCCTCCATATCTTACTTTCCTACTACTTGAAATCCAATCTTGGTAATATACAGAAGAACGGTCTAAAACAGTGGGGAATGCATACTTAGGTATTTATAGCAAAGTACACATACGATACTATAACGCTTACCAAAGCTCAACCATATTTTAGATTCATTAGATTATGCTTAAAAAATATTTTAAGGTTTAAATTCTTTTTAAGTACATAAAACATGCTTTGATATCAACTTGTAACATCCCGCTTCTGGAGGCCCAAAACTATCTGCCACAGACGCTCCAGCCATCCATAGGTGTTATTTCTGGGTGACCGAAATCGGAATTTTGAAACTATTGGCAACACAGAAACACAAGAATAGGAAAAACTTTAAACTTCAACAAAACAGATTTTCACATTTCTTATGAAAAATATTCAGATTTAATTACATAATCCCAAACGTTAACCACGTTCAGATCACATATACATGTACAAAATACGATAAGAGCGACATATGAAGATGTCCCCTTATGATGATCAGAGAACTAATAAATATGAACTTTACAGTTCTTAGTACATCACAGCGGAAAACACAAAATAGCTCCTATATAACTAACACTGCCTCTTGCACATCTCCTGTAACAACCCGCATATTTTACGACTGAATATTTAAATATTTTATTTAAATATAGAATCGTTAATCGGATTGAAGTCCAAAAAGCTAATTTTTGCAAACAGTCGAATTAGGACTCGAGACCACTTCCATTGAGTTCAAAATGTCGTTTGCAATCTTTTTGAGTATAAACTTCGATATGTTTGGAGTTAGTGGAATTTTGCTACTTTTTCCACTTAGGGCTTTGGTTTGAGTTTCAGCTCATTAACCCGAACTAAGACCCAAGCTCCACCCCCACTCCTCTTCATTCCTTCATAATTTCCTAATACATTCAAGCTTCATCAACAATGGTGGGAGAGATTGGAAATTAGAAACTCCAAGCCCTAGCTTCAATTGCAAATTCAAGCTTCTACCTCCAAATTCAAGAAGAAGCTTTGGTAAGCCATCCCTTCATCTTCTCCAACTCTTCCTCCACTCAATTTCAGAAATTTCCTAAACCTAATTTAGGAAATGTTTCTCTTTTAAGCTTAGATTCAAGCTTGTTGGGTTGGAATTGAAGAGTGATTGTTCTTGCCATTGCTCTATAGCTTCTTCTTCATTTGTTTTGGGTTTAAAGGTGAGATTTTTATCTCACATCTTAGTCTATAATTATCTTCGATTGTTAGGTATGAATTCCTAACACTTATTCATGTGCATTTGATTTTGGTTTGGATTGATTTGGTGTATATTCCAATTTTTTGGTGTTTTGAAATCAAAATCTATGAAAATCCTTTTATGGATATTTGGGCATTGATATTCGAGGCGTATCGAAGAGCCTATAGTGCTGGGTTGTCGATTGGCATAAATCCCTAGCATCCATCGCTCGTTCAATCGCATTTCGGTTTGGATTTGTCGTTTTTGAGCTAGGCTGTTTTTTTGCCTAGCAGAAAATTTCAGACGTCTGAAACAAATTTCAGACGTCTGAAACCAAATCCAGACGTCTGGTTGAAAAATCCAAACATCTGGAAAGGGGTCTGGATAAGGCAGTAACAAAATCCAGACGTCTAAAACAAAATCCAAACGTCTGAAATCAAATTCAGACGTCTGGTTGAAATTTTCAAACGTCTGAAATGGCCCAGGAATTAAAAATAGAAGGAGAAAACACTTAAACTTCTAGAACCTTGGGCCAGACGTCTGGGAACACCTACCAAACGTCTGGAACTGCTGATTTTTCCTAATTTGCCTATTTTCGAGTAAATTTCCAAGGTTCATCAATTTTTGTTGATTCGACTTATTGTCATCAATTATTATCGACTTTGATGACTTATTTTCCGGGGTTTATGTGAATATCCATTTTGATGGATTTGGTATCGATTTCTTTGGATTTAATTCATGTCTTCAAATGTGGTTTTTGGTGATTGATTGTTTCTACAATCATTTTTGTGATTTGTCCGTCTAAATACAAAGGTTTCTATACTAGTAGTAAATACTCAAACTCTTTCATCAAAATGATTTCAACACTACTTTTAAACACAAAGCTCATTTTAAAACCGTTTTCCAATCTATTAGTATATACAAACCTTTACCTCATTCGTATGAGAAAATATAATTAAACGGCTTTGCAAAACAAGTGGTATTAAACGCTTGCGTTTACTTCGTCGGTTAATTTTTGGACTTGTTCGATTGAAACTCTTGTGACAATTTTCGAGTGGAAATCTATAATTTGTTCGTAAATATTTAAGTTAAGCTAGTGGTTATGGGACATGAAGCTAAACTCATATATTTACTAGCTTAGTGTAATTCACACTTTTTATTGATCGATGATGATCATATTGTGATTTAGACTAGCAAGGTGCGATGTCTCTTTGTCCATATGGAGGATTGTACCTCATTTTATTGAGCTTCATCTCATTTCTTTGTGGGCTAGCGACCCATGTACTTTTAATGTGTTTCGATTCATTGGATGTACCGTTTGTACTACATCGATGTCTTGGCTTTTCGATTCATTGGACGTACCGTTTGTACTGCGTCGATGTTCCGAATTGTTTTGTGTTTCGATTCATTGGATGTACCGTTTGTACTACATCGATGTCTCGGCTTTTCGATTCATTGGACGTACCGTTTGTACTGCGTCGATGTTTCGAACTGTTTTGTGTTTCGATTCATTGGATGTACCGTTTGTACTACATCGATGTCTCAGCTTTTCGATTCATTGGACGTACCGTTTGTACTGCGTCGATGTTCCGAATTGTTTGTGATACACGTGTTGGTGAGTTTTCATGCTCCCGCTTGGGATTGGCCATCCTTTTTCTTGTGATTTCTGGGATTTATGTTTCACCACCTTTTTCAGTTGGCATTGATATGTATGTCATTTATTGTGGCTTGGTGAATTAAATTAAGAATATGACATTCTTTTAATCTTTGAGAAGATTCTTGTGATATTGATTAATCTCTGGATTGATTTTCGATTAGATACTTATCACAGTATGGCTTTATGGTTATCATACGTTTTTGTCATATCGCTTATTCTATATCACTTTATCTGATATTTATAGCTAGACTGATCTGTTTATTATTTTCTTCTTAAATAATACTCGGGTTAGACTGAGATTTTACAGGTGCTTCCTCATGACTTCTTATCTGGGACTATCATCTGACTTTTGGCTAACTACTTTAGCATTGTAGTTTTTGGTTGTATACATTCGATATATTGACTCATTGATGTATACCTATTCTGTTGTCTAGCACTTGTATCTTTTCTTTTGTGATATTGTGGATCTTATTTGACCACTACTCTGATGTACACTTTCTTGTGTTATATTCATATCTATTTTCGCCTTTGTGATATGAATTGTCTGTGACTAATTTATGTTATGTTTATTTCTGTATTTGTTTCCGAAGATATATATATATAGCCATTGTGTGGTAGCTTTGAGTTTGTATCGGTATGTCGGATTTCCTTTTGAGTTGAGATGTAAGATATATTTTCTGACATATCGGTGCTCGCACAAAGCAATTACACAGATGGTCGCTCCTCAACAGCCTTATTCTCCGCGCTAGTCGACGGCATTACCCCGCAGTGTCCTTGGCTAGCGTGGGTATAGAGGTGGGGCGTCACATCTTCGGAAGCTTATTCGTCCAAAAACCTGAAAGTCTCCCACTCTCAGACTACTCAAATTAATTTTGAGTACCCGAGAGTTTGTGGAGAAACACAAACTTCGAGTCAGACAATAAGTCTGGTATGAATAATCCCATATCATTTCTTATCATAAGTAGATATCTAGTGAGACCACACTACTTAGCAGAACGGGTTCTTCCCTCACTAGTATCCAAAAAGAAACATGCAAATCATTTATTATGCTCCAGCACCCAAATTGATTAGTCTTAACATAATATGAAATAAAGCCATAAATCGTATATATTGGATATCCCATCCTCCCATTCATTAGATATCCCATCTAAAAGCAATTTATTAGATTTCCCATCTAAAATCAATTTATTAGAGTCCCATCTAAAACCTTTAAAATGATTATCCGTCATAATTTAATAGGACTATATGTTCCAAATCCATTTAAAATAAATGCAGATTATCCATCGTACATTGTTTTATAAAAGTTGGTATGGGCTATCCACCGCACACTCCATAGTTTTCCTTGGATGACTATTAACCCTTGGGTGCCAAATCCTTAGGTTAACCACCTCTGCCAAAACATTCTTTTCTTTAGAATTTTAATGTGGGCTATCCACCGCACATTCCATGGTTTTCCTAGGTTAACCAAGACCTAACACTTGGCCAATTAAAAATATCATGATCCCCATGATTCCTTATTTTCCCCAGGTATACCACCTGTTTAACCTATTCCCATTGGTAGCCTTAATTAAGTTAAATTAAATAAAAACATAATGATAGCTCCAAAGTATATTTTCGAAAGCATATTTCTGTTTGTAAACCCAAACTATGTATCAAAAACATTAAACTCACCCCGGTGTCTCCAAGGTTTATTAACATCCAATTTATATAAGGATCCCCTTTACATATCCAAACAAAGATAAGTATTTTCTACTATGACCCTTCGAAGTAACCCCTTCAAATTAGCAAAGTTTTTCTTAGGAAAGATGGCTTAAATAGTCCTTCCGAATATCCCATTTGGAAGCAAATCAAAAATGATCTTAAAAACTTGGTTTAAAGAAAACCCATTTAAAACCCCTTCGAATGAAGCCCCATTCAAAAGCATAGTAAAAGCTTTAAAGTACGCCTTCGAAAGCATTAAAACATCCAAAGATAGCCCTTTCGGAAGCCTTCTGCCTTTTTAAAACATCCCTACCCTTCGACTTAGTCAGAAGGGTGAGGGCTCACCTTTCGACTTAGTCGGAAGGTATAAGCTGGCGGCTTAACCCTTCCTTCGAATATCCCATTCGAAGGCATATAAAACATAAATCGAAACGAAGTCAGAAGCTCCCCTTTGACTTTGTTCCTTTCGAAGTTCTGAGTCGAAAGCACCCCTTCGACTTATCCCTTCGAAAGCAAACATCTCCTTCGAAAGCATTGCTTTCGAAGGCATCAAAAACTTGGATTTTAAAAACAGAAGAGTAGGATCAAAAGTTGCTCCTTTCGAATTCTTTCCCTTCCTTTTGACTTAGTCGAAAGTAACTCCTTCAAAAGCATGACTTTCGAAGGCATTAAAAACTTAACTTTTAGAATAATGGGAGGGTTCAGAATTAACCCCTTCCTTTTCCTCTCCTACCTTTTGATTTAGTCGAAAGGTTCTAAAACATATTTTTGGAAAACATTTTGTTAACCAAATTATGGTCAATACCCCAAAAGTTATTTTACCATAAGTAGAAAGGTTAGTTTGAATAATGGGCTTGATATCCCTAAGAATTGCCTTTGTAGTTAGCTCTGCTTGCTACTGTATCTTAACTTGAACCTTTCGAAGTCGCCGAAAGGTTTACTCCTTGAAGTAGATAACCTCCCGTCTCGGTAGAACTAGTATGAGTGTCTTTATACTGCTTCTTCCCTTTGTTGAGATAAATTTGCTAAATATGTTCCTTATTGGCTGGTTTTAATCTTGTTGAAAGGTTAAAATAAAAGTTTTCTTTGGTTTAAGGTAGTGAATCAGACTTCTTAATGGATATATGGGAGCTTTCGACCCTTTCGAAAGATTTGATCACCTCTATGACGTATATTTGATCTCTATCGATGGGTGTGAGTGTAGTTTCTTTCGGATTAAGCTTTATAGGTTTAGTTATATTTGCTCAAGGAGAATACTTTGACGATGTCTAAAGGTTTGGACCTCATAGTTAACTACTTCAGAAGGTTACCATTAGTATGGATCTAAATAAGGTGTTGACCTTATCGAAAGGTTTGGATTGAAAGGTAGATGACATCGGAAGGTTGCAGTTTTTATTTCTACAGGAATGCTTCCGACCTTGTCGACAAGAACCTTCCGATGTGGTTGAACCTGAAAATATGAGTTAATCTAACAAGATATCGAACAAAACAAGATGTAATAGATAGAGCTTAAGCCTACCCTCTTTATTCATGATCTAATCTTTATTAAATAATCCCCAAATCGGTTCCCAATTAGGGTTACAATACTTTCATTAAGAAGTTACAAAAGTAGAATGAGAGAAAATCCGCCTCCAAAACGGGACCCCTTGGGACTTATTTATAGATGCCGACAGCTATGCTTTCGACTTCATGCTTTCGACCGGGTCGGAGGGTCTCCTTTTTATATGCAGTTGGAACCCTTCGACTTCGTCGAAAGGTTTTCCTTTCGCATGCCATCATGGATCTTTGAAAATTGTAGAAGGTCTGTACATGCTTTCATAGACCTTTCATCTCCGTCGAAAGGTTTCTTCCTTACTTGACTATTATGAACCTTTCGACCTTGTCGACGGGTTGCTCTTCACTTGATTGTTGTCGAGATCCATGTTATTCTTGAATGTTGGTGGAAGGTTGTCTTCATTCCCTACTGGCTTATGAATGCTGCCCTTATCATAAACCTTTCAACGCTGTCGAAAGGTATTAAGTATGTGTTACAACCAGTCTGAAAGGCTTATTATGCTTTCAGAAAAGTCGTTATTGAGTGGCATGCCCTTGCCTTGACTTCTTTACCCTCTTTGAAAAATAAGAACCTCTTGAATATCGTGGAATGTCCCCTCCGAAAGGTCTTGAATTGCTTTAATTGTTGGTGGCATCTCTTCAACTTCTTCAAAAGGTTTGATCTAGACTCTTTTCCTTTTGTCTCTTGCTGAAAGACCCTATGACTTAGACGGAAGGTGGATTTTTTATGTAACATTTGCCCCCTCATGCAAAGAGATGCTCTTGACTTTCCAAATCATATTCTCCGAAAGCTATAAAATTTCCAGCCTCTTTTTCCTACAAGCATAATTACTGAATACAAGTAAAAGAATCCTTTTAAACAGCTTGATCCTCTTTCAAAACAAAGAGGCCACTTCCTAAACTCGATTTAGAATTTTATATTAACCTTTCCTCTCACTCATTTTTCAAGGAGGATTTAAAAACTGCATTTTGTATTAAGTTAATAGGGAAACCTGGAACTCATCTAAGTATAACTTTGGTAACTTAAAATGATCATTCTACCCCTCCGAAGGAGATTAAGGCGGCAATGATGAATTTTCCCTTCTTGAACCTTTCGACAAGATCGGAAGGTATTCTAACTCCAACTTTCCCTTATTGTCGAAAGATCTAATAATTTAATAGTTAGACCCTTCGACAACAAACCCCCGTTGGGGTTGGAGAGTTTCAAACTTACGCCCAACAAGTTCTCGATAAGGTTGGAGAGTTTCAAACCTTTCGATTTCTTCTAATTATAGCTCATTTGGAAGAGGTGGCACGTTTGGATCCAAATTGTCTGGGTTGATGATGATCGGTTCAACCCAGATTGGCTGATAAGATGAATATGTTATCAGCGCAAGGTCTTCTCCAGAAGCATCCCAAATGGCCAAATCCATCAAGAGCGCAGCTGAGGCTAAATCATATAACATGGAGTATGTAGCTATTATATGATGATTAATGGCATTAGACTGCTGTTGAATTTCATTACTGGATTGAGCACTGTTTACTTCCACTGCCTCTTGTGATTGATTTAATAATCCTAATGCGTAACAGCAACAATAGTGTGGCACTTCAGCGCCGACGAAATCAGGGTGAATTTGGTGGAGGTTGCAAGCTGCCATGGATGTGCTTTTTATTATGGAGATAAATGCTTTTATAATAATTATTATTATTATAAAAGAGAAAGGAGAAGATGAAGTGGTTCTGATTGGAATTTTGGTGGGAAAAATGAGACAGTCCCTCTCGTATTTCTAGAGAATGTAATTAAATGATTTTGTCATTTTGTATGATTATAGCTTTCGCTTTGATTTGAAAGTAGATGATGAATAGGAATTATCTAGTGTGGTCTTACATAAAATAATTTTTTAGTGGATTACCGCGAAATCTATACTTTGTCAACAAGTTTTGCCCTAGTATCTTTTAAATATTAGTGGGATGCCTTTTTGCTAGAGAAAGCATGTCTTTGGTACGACGCCTCTCGAAGGAGAATAATGAGTTTCTAATCCTATTCTAGGTGATGGTGGTAGAGAGAGATGTTTTGATTAATTCTGTATGAAGTATACTGTTGACACTTAACCATAGATTTTTCATATTTAGGTGAATTCAATGGGGGTCTGCTTAGGTGTTTCCATATCCAGATAAATTTGGATTTGACTCAAGTCCTAGGGCATGCTACAATTGGCTTTGAGTCAAATTGATTTCTCAAAATCTTTCCCTTTAATGGTTCAAGCATTATAAGAACAATTTTTTTTGTGTACTTTTCTAAGTCTATTTTGTATAAACTGGAGGAGTGATCATAAACAGGTAACAAGCAATTGCATTGTGAATATATGTTTTTGTTATATCTTTTACGCTTAGCTTTTCTTTGTTACATTGCTTCAGAATATATGTTCTTTAGATCGTGTCACCCTAGAAGACCAACTAAACCAATGTGCCATCTAGAGGAGGTTTTACTTTGAAAATCACTTAATGTTAAAGACCCCGAGGTTAGCGAGATATTGCTTTACAAAAACTATACTTAGAATACCCTCATCTTCCTTTTGGCTTCTTCGGAGAGTAGAAGGAAATTTTCTTTAAAAGAAATTAGAATATTTCACTCAACATTGGTTGGTGGTTATACCACGATAAGCTATTAGCTGGGAAATGAGATTATAGTAAACATACACTAATTATCTCTCTGGACAAAGTTATTGTATCATCTAACTCAACAGTTGCGCTCTCTACTAATGCCCTAGGCAAAGTCAGGAACAGCGTTTCTCAACCCTAGGTGTAACGAAAGTGGTTATTCTATTCCTTGACTTTGCTTCTATTTTGAGCTATATTCCATTTTCACAGTAATATATATATATATATATATATTAAAATAGGAGCCAGAGTTTGCTATGATACATTTCCCTCAAACTTTTACTTTCTCATGTTGATGTTATTAGAGATAGATCATTGATTCAAAATGGTGGGACGGTAGTTCTTGATGGAGCTCTTCTCGAGCATTCCGGTTGTAACATTGGAGTCGTGAAGTGGCATAAAAGATTTCTTATTTAAAAGACCATAACCAGCAACCGTAAGAAATACACTGACTATCTAGAGATTGAGACTTAGAGAAAGACGAAATGATCATTGTGCTAAAACAGTAATTGAAGTCAAATCCCACAATAGACTTCGGTGAAAAGATGCTCGAACTCATTTATCGAACAAACGATTTGGGATTACAATTAAGAGATAGTCATACTCAATGTGCTTCTTCTCACTAACTCTCTTGGTAAGATTAGGAAAGTTGTAATAGTATAGGCTTTTAACTTAAAAGCTTATGGGGAATTGTATCTTATTAACAACATCAAGTCCCAACAAGAAACACACTTTAATATGTATTCTTATTGTTGAAATAAAGAAATTTGATTATCATTTTTTTTTGTTTATATAGGAGACTCAAGCAAGATTGGTTTTACTTTCCGAAACCCTTGTTTCGGGATTTGTAAGGATCAAAGATAGGTTAAGAGTAGAGCTCAAACAAAGTTAATTTTACAAAGATTCTTTTATTTCTAAGTTCTCTGATAACCTCGTTGCAAAGGAGTGGAATAAAAAGTATCTTTTTCAATGCCATACTATTCAAGAATTCTTCCAAAGAAAATTGAGAATTCGAAGTTAAAAATTTAAGGAAAGGGACTAAGATGTTAAAGTTTTAAAGCATTCCGTTGGTGGAGATACTTATATCAATCTTGACTCGGAATGACCAAGTTTTATGAGAGGATTGATGACTTGGAAATAAAATTAAAAGGTAGTCAGGCATTATGCAAATCTTCGAAATTCATACTTGGGAACTCAGTTTCGAGTGTTGATCCTATAATATCTATAGATTTTGCGAGAACAGTTGATCAAGTTGCAATAATCTTAATATATATATGTGATATATTTTCCATACCTTAATAATGCTTTATAACATAATGCAATACATTATTTATAATATTGTAAATACTACCTGTTTTGTTGCCTTTGTTTGCACCATTTTTGTCTTTTTACTTGGATGTACCTTTTGAAGATTGGTGCACTTCCCAACTTTTCGTCTTAGTTCATGACCCCTCTATCGATTAAGTAAATCCAGGTTTTCTGTCATTCTAACTTTTTTGAGAAATATGTAGCAAATAGTATTCTTAATTGTTAGCTTGGAATTGACATATTAATCTAAATATATCATTTGTCTTGATTAGAAAATCATTTTGCCAATTGTATAAAAAGGTGATCCATTTAGAACATTGAGATCTCATCTTTATCCATGATGAGAGATGATCATGGATTTAGCTCCTTCCACTTGCTTGGAATGCCTAAAATTAGTTAGTAATAAGCTGCACATAGCTATCGAAATTTAACATATACTCAATAAAGAACCTGATGGGACATCAATGTCTAAAATTTTGATGTAGTAGTTCTTTAATCCATTCCTCGTTATCAATGGATCTTTTTAAAGGTTAAAAAGTCTAAGGTTCCAATTCGGAGACTTTTTAATGGCGATCTTCTTCTTAATATTCTTTTGACTCATGTTAAATCACTTGAGATGAATAGAAGTCCAAAGATTTTGTACCCAGATTAGGGTTTTAAATAAACATCAGTCTTGACATCCAAATTTTGGTGTTAGGGACTGAGTTTTATGAGGTTTCATCGGACCAAGGTTCGGGTATTAGAAAATATTAAGATAATTCGAAAGTCGCTTTTCGGTACCTTTTGATAATAAGTGACGGAGAGTTAGAATGCCGGTTTTATCAAAAAGGAATGTCTGAATATTGAAATGCCTTTCCTTGGTAATAAGTAATAGAATCCCAATGCATCATCTTCGAAGATAGACAACATAAGGCTAGAAATTCATATCTACTGACGGGATACCGGGATCCTTAATTTGGAATTAATAGTAAAAGTGTGGAAAGTCGTATGTGGTAATTAAGTAATAGAGGTCCAAGATACTCGATCTGGAATTGATAGCTAGTAGAAGACCAGAATTCAACCTGGCATTAAGTATTAGAAGACCAGAAAACCAATCTTGGAATTAAGCAATAAAAGATCAAAGTACCATTTTTGGTAATTAATAATAGATGTCCTGGGAACTAGTCTAGCAATAAGTAATAGAAGACCAGAATACCATTTTTGGTAATAAGTGATAAAAGACCAGAATACCATTTCTGATAATAAGTAACAGAAGACCAGAATACCATTTCTGGTAATAAGTAGTAGAAGACCAGAATACCATTTCTAGTTATAAGTAGTAGAAGACCAGAATACCAATTCTGGTAATAAGTAGCAGAAGACCAGAATACCAACCTGGCAGATGTTTACGAAAAGAAGTTAGAGAATTCTTTCTGATTCTTTTGTCGAATATGCCATCTTCAGGCTTGGATAGTATCTAGCGTGCTTTTTCTTTCTCGGGCCCGATTTTTCTTTGTCCATTTGTTTTGACCTATTTCAAGTAAGGACTCTTTAGTCCAATTTTGTGCTTATTTAAGCAGTGCCCATTTTAGGCTGTTTGTCATTTTAGAGATTGCCAATCTTTTGGCGGTTGCCATCTTAGACGATGTCAATTTCTCGCGGTGCACATTTCAGGCATGGACTTTTCTTAGTCCGTCAGACATTTCATCTGGGTTTCTGGTGCTATAACAACCCGCATATTTTACGATTGTATATTTAAATGTTTTATTTAAATATAGCATCATTAGTCGAATTTAAGTCCGAAATGTCACTTTTTGCAAACAGTCGAATTAGGACTCGAGACCACTTCGATTGAGTCCAAAATGGCGTTTGCGACCTTTTTGAATATAAACATTGATATGTTTGGAGTTGAGTAAAATTTTGATATTTTCATTTAGGGCTTTGGGTTTGGGTTTCAGCCCACCAACCTAACAAATAATCCAATTCCACTCCTCTTCATTTATTCCACTCCTCATTTTCCTAACACTCTCAAGCTAAAGAAAAAATGGGGGAAAGAAGAGGAAATTAAAATTCCTAAACCCTAGCTTTGATTAGGAAACTCAAATTCAAGTCCAAAATCCAAGAGAAGCTTAGGTAGCATCCTCTTCATCTTCTCCATCTCAATCCCTCTTCAATTTTCAAAAATTCCTATAACCTAACTTAGGAAAAACTTCACCTTTGATACTAGATTGAAGATTCTAGAGGTGTTGTTGAAGAGAAATCAATCTTTGCTTGTTCTAGAGCTTCTCATTTGTTGTTTTGGGTTTAAAAGGTGAGTTTTTGAACTCACATCTATGTCTATATCTTTGATAGTTGTTAGGTAGTAATTCCTAACATCTATTCCTTGTCCATTTGCCTTTGAATTGAATTGGTTTGATGAATATTCCAATTTTTGGTGTTTTGAAGTCAAATCTTTAAAAATCCTATCTTTGATGTTTGAACATGTTGTTGAGGTGTATCGAAGAGCCTATAAGGCTGGGATGTCGCTTGGCATAAATCCCTAGTCTCCAATGCTCGTCCGATCACTTCCGGTTTGGATTTTTGCCCTTCTTGGGCTAGACTGAAAATACTACAAATGACAGTTCAGTCGACTGTACCGTAAGATCAGTCGACTGAATCTGGGAACAGAAAATTTTCTGGCCTTGTATCAGTCGACTGACCATACAGTCCAGTCGAATGAATCTAGGAAATGTGCGTTTTGCCTATTTTTGGCAGTTTTGTGTAGGTTTCCGATTTTTAATCGATTCTTGATGATCCGATTTGTTGTTATCATTTATCGACTTTGATGACTTCTTTCTCGGGATTTTTATTTGGGAATATCCATTTAGATGGATTTGGTATCAATTTCGATGGATTTAATTCACATTGTCGTATGTGAATTTTTGGTGATTGATTGTTTTTACAATCAATTTTGTGATTTGTCACTTTAAAATATAAAGGTTTCTATACTAGTAGTAACTATTCAAACTCTTTCACAAAGATGATTTCAACTCTATTTTTAATACAAAGCTCATTTATAAAACCGTTTTCCAACCTATTAGTATATACAAACCTTTACCTCATTCGTATGAGAAATCTAATTAAACGGCTTAGCAAAACAAGTGGTATGAAACACTTGCATTTACTTCGTCGATTAATTTTTGGACTTGTTCGATTGAAAATCTTGTGACCATTTTCGAGTGGAAATCTACAATTTGTTCGTAAATATTTAAGTTAAGCCAGTGGTTATGGGACATGAAGCTAAACTCATTTATTTACTAGCTCAGTGTAATCGACACTTTTAATGATCGATGATGATAATTTTGTGGTTTAGACTAGCGATATGCGATATCTCTTTGTCCGCGTGGGGGACTATACCCTGTTTTGTTGAGCTTCGTCTCATTTTTATAGGCTAGCGACCTATGATTTTTATGGAGTTCGGTTCATCGGGCGTACCGTTGTACTACGTCGTTGTTCCGGCTTATTTGAGTTTCAAGTTCCTCGGGCGTACCATTGTACTACGTCGTTGCACCGGCTCTATGGTTAGCGACCCGTTTGTGATACACGTGTTGGTGAGTTTTCATGCTCCCGTTTGTGATAGGCCTCCCCCCTTTGTGATTTCTGGATTTCTAGTTGATGATTTCTAGAATTTGTGTTTCACCAATTTTGATGATAGGCATTGATGAGCTCTATCAATTATTTGTGTTTTTGGTGAATAATTTAAAGAATGCGATTCTTTTTGGATGTTTGAGATGATTTGGGATATTTTATGATTTTGTTGTTATTTGATGTATACTTGTCGCAGTATGGCATTATTGTTATCATACGTTTTTGTCATATCTCTTATCCTATCTCACTTTATATGATATTTATAGCTAGACTAATCCGTTTATTATTTTCTTCTTAAATAATACTCGAGTCAGACCGAGGTATTTCAGTTGCTCCTGCTTGACTTCTTATCAGGGTCCGTCACCTGACTTTTGGCTAACTACTTTAGCATAGTAGTTTTTGTTAGTATACATTTGAGATAGAGACTCCTTGTTGTATACTTATTCTTTTGTCTAGCACTTGTATCTATTCTTTTGTGATGTAGTGGATCTAGTTTGACCACTATTTTGATGTACACTTTTATGTGTTATATTCATATCTGTTTCCGCCTTTGTGATATGAATGTCTGTGACTGATTTGTGTTATGCTTATTTCTATATTTGTTTCCGGTCCACATAGCCACTGTGCGGTAGCTTTGAGTTTGTATTTGATATGTCGGATTCCCTCTTGAAATGACATGTAAGTTATATTATCGGACATATCGGTACTCGTACAAAGAAATTACACAGATGGTCGCTCCTCAACAGCCTTATTTTTCATGCTAGTCGACAGCATTACCCCGTAGTGTCCTTGGCTAGTGTGAGTATAGAGGTGGGGCCTCACAGGTGCGCTCGACTAGCTTATTCTCAAGCAGGGCCCGAGGACTTACCGACCTCCCTTCAGGAGGCATCTTAACCTGGCCATAGCATGATGCGGCTAAGGACTTGTTCAATATCTTGGCCAGGCCATAGCATGGCGGGACCAAGGGATTACCCATCCTCCCTCCAGGAGGTGCCTTATCATGGCCATAGCGTGACGCAGATAAGGGCTTGTGCTGTTTTAACCTGGCCATTTCTGACTTTGGTACGAATAAAGTCTTATGCCCTCCCTCCAGGAGGTGCCTTGACCTGGCCATCTTGGCGCAACCAAGGGCTTTCTACCACTATTGGTAGCCTACCATTTTAGATAGTCCAAGTTTTAAGGAGAGTTTTACTCCTGACCATGTAGTCTTCTCTTATTTTGAAGATAGAATTTATTTCCATAACTTTTTCAATCTTTTGCAAATTGTTTGAGCTTTCTTTGTCCTAGGAAGTGCAAGACCATTCTTTTTAAGTACCTTGCATTGATTTGCATTATGTCCATTTATCATGAAAGTTGCAATATAATCCTTTAAGTTTCTTTTCTAATTTTGACTTCGTTTTCTGAGAAGTTCAATAATTCAGTTCCTCCTTGGTTTGGATGTAGATACCTTTGATCATGGTATTAAGAGTATATTATTCAATAGGCCGTGGTTTTTGAGCCGCCTTTGACTGGCGTCTAATTTTCTTGTGTCTTAATTCAAGTGCTTCTTCTTGAGGAGCAGGTTTCCTTTTCATTGTTCGTTGATCTTCTTCCAAGCATTTCTCTTTCAACCTTAGGATTTCGGTTGGAAACTTCTTGGTAATCTTTATACTTCCACTTGATAATTCATTTATTATCCTTAGTCCTTCGGTTGTGGATTTTTCTATGAATCCATGGCTTTTCTCTGATTGGTAGACTTCATTTATGATCTTATTCCATTTATGTGTAAAATTGTCATAATCTGAAACACCCCACGCCCCTTAGTATACCAATAAATGAACACTAAAAGATATGGTGCATTATAGGTATAACTAAAGCATCACAGAGACTAAGATTCACAAGACAAATAAATAATAATAATAGCGGAAACATTTAAAATACTTATCATTACTTCATAAAATAAGTCATGAAAACCAAATACACATGCCTCGTGAAAAATACAATCTTAGTCACATCATCATAGTACATAAAAATCATCCCTCCCACAAAGTACCAGTACATCCAAAGTCAAATGAAAAGAAAACTGAAAGAAGAAGAATACATGAAGAATGAGATAGCTCTACAAATAGGTCTCCAAGAAATCCAAGTTTATTGTCCTTGCCTCTGTTGGCCTATGGGGGGAAAGGGGAAATAGAGGAATGGGTCAGACTATAAGTCTGGTGAGTGAAGTAATTACTAGTATTTTTTTAAACAAGATAAAGATAATAGACTTAGCAACAGTTCTAGTATAAAAGTAAATAAAGGAAAGATAAAACTGTGACAAAATAATGTTTAACTGTTTTCTTTGATTGTGATTGTTTGCACTTGTCTTAGATAGCTGCTCTGATTAGGCTGAAATTCTAATCCTATTTTAATTAGCCTGAAGTCCTAATTCTACCCATTGATCGGCCTTCTATCTCTGTTGCAACTGTGAGCTAGTCCCATCTTGTGGGTTCCAAAGCAAAAGGCACTTGTTTAGCACTTAGAATGTAGTAGCGACTTATCAACCCTAATCAATGCCGCATGCTCGGTCATCGCTGATACTCGCTAACTGTCGCTCTCTCTTGTGGCCTCTTATTTACCATAATCAGCATAAGCGTGCCCAGCCTCACCTAATCTGTTGTGAGACCATCAGTCCTAGTCTGAAAGGGTCCCGCCCAGCCTTACCTAAGTGTTTTGTGAGACCATCAGTCCTTGTCTGAAAAGGAATGCTGTCGATACTGGTCTTTACAAACAAAATCCAATTGCACCCCTTGCCCAAATCCCTCGATTTGAGCTTCTATCTATTGGCCCTTTATTTACCCTAGTTAGCATAAGCGTGTCCCAGCCTCACCTAACTATTGTGAGACCATCAGTCCTAGTCTGAAAGGGTCCTGCCTAGCCTCACCTAACTATTGTGAGACCATTAGTCCTAGTCTAAAAGAGAATGCTGTTGGTACGGGCCCTTTATCCATTCTTGCTTATTGGCTTAGTGTAAGTTCTTAAAATAAGTCTCTTCTATTATTTCTGTTCTATTTGCTTATTAACTTAATCTAAGTCTTTAAAATAAGCCTTTTCTGTTATCTCTGCTATATTTTCTTATTGACTTAACTGTAAGTTTTAAAATAAGCCTTTATTGTTCTTTCTGCTTAATTATAACCTACATTATAATTGTTTTTCTTCTTTTCTATCTTTTTAGTTGTAACCACCAGTTCTAAACATGCTTGCAAATGTCTTAAATTTGCCTATTTCAGTCTATATTCCTTTTATTACAGTTTTTCTTATTTTTACATCTAATTTCTATAAATTTAATGTTTTCTATTTTGACCCATATTTGCGAATTATTCTCTTTTTATTATTTTATTCGCGTAAAAATGAATAAAAAGAAACTAACATTTACAGGCTGAATTCGAACGTAAAATAGATGTAAATAAATGTAAGTAAATGTAAATAACTGAATAAAATAGCTAAATAAGAAGAACTGAATAAAATATACTGAAAAGAACTTTAAAAATTAACTGTAAATAACTTATATAAAAATTGTCTCAAAATTGCAGAAAAACTACAACTATTGAGAACCCTATTATTTTAAATTACTTAAAATCTAAAATAATTACTAAACACTCACATGTGGTCCTTAACTCTAGTCCTTGGTCTTCCTTGATCCACTTCTAGAGCATAGGCTATTTTTATCAAAAAGATTTCCTCCTTAGAATTTTTTTTCATTTAGGGTACATCCTCTGGCAATGAACCCGAATAGGAGAAAATCTGAATGAGAAAAATAGGTAGGCCTAGGGTCTTATTTATAGTGTAGTTTATGGATCTCAAATTGTTGGATTTGAAGATTAAATCTGGTGCAACCATGTCATAGGCTCACTTGGAACCGTCAGATGGAAGCACGAACGCACAGGATTGGAAAAGAATTGGAAAACACGTCATAGTTTTAACCTGGACAAAATCATGTCTACAAACAAAAGGGGGGTCGACCTCTATATTATGAGGGTCGACATGCATGTCGACCTTACTCTAGCCTAGGTTGACCTATAGGTCGACCTGGCTTTGGTCTGGGTCAACCTGACCCTCATATTTTTTTTGTTTCGTTTTGTTCATTTCTTGTTTATTTTGTATCTTCTTCGTTTTAGCTCGGATTTTGACAAACTATATATGGAAATTGATCAGAAAATCACCACAGACACAATGGTGCAAATCCCGTAGCTCGATTCTGATAATTTCACAAAATTATTTTATTATTTAATTAACTTGTTAAACATAGCTTAAATTTCGGATTGTTACATTCTCTCCTCCTTAAAGGATTTCGTCCCCGAAATCTCTTAGGACAGAAGAATGAAATAAGTATTTTCATCAAAATTCTACAACATATACTTAACCACCATCCATTACATCCATTGTCCTTAAGTTTTCTAATGCAATTTGTGATATATATATATATATATGCAAATAGTGTAGAGTCAATGTCTTTAACTAATGCAAAAGATTAGGCGGTCTACTGATTCAGTCGACCTCCTTTTATGCAATCATTTTCGTGCCATGTATCCAAATGAATGCAAATTCATAATGACAACTGATAGTTCTACATGCGTGCTACAATCATCATCCAAGTGCAACAATCATATGCTAGTCATCCATTTATAGCAACCATGGAAATAAAATAAAAATGCAAATGTGCACACATCCATATGCATATAAGTGACCTAGTTAGGCCGATCCCTAAGAGATAATAGTGCCTAGTGTATATATATGCGTCCATTAGCATCCACTAGCAAACACTTGCAACCACTAGCGTCCATCATACATAACATGTTCTAGTAACATGTTTACATTTACTCCTACCATTCATAGGTTAACTTCTAAGATCTAGCCTCCTAAAGGATACTAAAGGAAAGAACTTATTCAAAACAAATTCAATAAGTCCAAAGTAATATAGTTTTAATGAATAGAATTGGTGTAAATAAATGTAACAACCTGGTAACGCTTGACAAAGTGAAATTGGATTTTACTGAAGCTAAGTAAGTGATAAATTTGACCATAATAACACATCACCTGCTAAAGGATGTGTGAAGGTTAACATCTGAATCGTTCAATGTAATTGTTGATTAATTTACACCTAAGAGTCACATAACCGAAATGATAAATTCTCTTTAGACCAAACCATTTAATTAGTTTGTAGTTGTTATAAGTTAATTAAATTAATTATTATTTATGAAGTATTAATTATATGACATGACATGGGTTAGGGGCTAATGGCTAATGGCCCATGATGGTTTGAGAGAGGAGTTGGATGCTATGACATGGGTTAGGGGCGACTAGAACAAAGGATATTAGAGATATATGGTTGAGATTAAGTGGCAAGGAGTATTAGATATATTCATATTTTCTCTCTTATTCAACTAGTTTAAATAATGGTTTCAAAACCCTAATCATAAGATTTTTTTTGGCCGCCTATACTATAACATCCTCCTATTTGGAGGCCCAAAACTAACGTATATGGATGCTGCAATCATCCATAATTATTAATCTTCGACGACCAAATACGACGGTGCTAGATTCATTGATGCATAGATCACAAGAATAAGAAAAATAAATTGACAATTCAAAGACATATTTCCACATTCCATTCAAGACATTTCAAGTTCATTATATAATCCCAAAACTTTAACCTCGTTTAGCAAAGTATAATTATTACACATACGCCAAGAGCGACGTATGAAGATGCCCCCTCGGTTGATCAGAGTATATAATAAGGCTAATAAATCTGTCTTTACATCCAAATACACAGTAGGAAAAGATAACTCTAAATAACTAACTACCTCCTACACACCTCCGGAAGCTTTATTCATCTAAGAAGAGAACCTAAAAACCCTAAAGCTCAAACTAATTGAAATCAATTAAGTACCCGGGAGTTTAAGGGGAAAACAAAAACTTCGAATTAGACAGAAAGCCTAGTATGAATAATAATCTATCATCTCAAACCAAATAGATATCCAGTGAGACCACGCCGCATAGTAGAATGAGTTTTCCTCTCATTAGTATCCTAAAACCTTTATAAAACCATATACTGTTCTTCTGCATCCACAATGGTTAAAAACATAGTCTTTCAAAACATTATGATCATATTCAAAACAAGTAAATCACATTTGGATTACCCATCCCCATTCATTCTAACTATCTGTCTCAATTATTGTTTCTAGGATTACTATTAACATATTAGTTTTCATGGGCTAACTAATAACCGGTTAAATGTTTATGGACTATCTGAATCGATTACACAGTTTTTATGGGATCACTAAGAACCTATTAGTAACTCCAATATCTTTCCATTTATCCTAGTTTTCATGGGCTTACTAGGAACCTATTGACTATCTGTCAATGTCATAATTTGGGTATAGTTTTCATGGGCTAACCATAAACCTATTGGCCCCTGCCAGTATCAATCGTAGTTATCGTGGGCTGACTATGAACCTATTTTTAATCATACGAAGACTATCCATCTCCGACATGATGTTGATTATCCATCTAACATCCTATAGTTTTTCTAGAATGACTATGAACCCATCACTTGGCCACTTAACTTATGTTACTCACATGATTCTAATTATCCCATGCTATCCACATAATTAACCTATTTCCATTAGTATCCCTAATTTATGTTATATTCATTTATAACTTACATTGGCATCCCCTAATGATTGTGTCAAAACATAAAAGTGTTGGTATCCCCAACTATTGTGTTGAACTCATTAAACCCACCCTAGTACCCCCAAGGTTAAACAACATTTATTATATAAGGTTACCCATCCTACATATCCAAAAATCAAGTGTCATATAAACATACCTTTTGAAAGTATCCCCATCGAATGTTTAAAATCTGGTTAAAAAAACAATTTTACAACTCCTTCAAAAGTATCCCCTTCGAAGGCAAAGAAAACAAAGCAAACGTATTCGAAAGCAAAGAAATAAACTCCTTCGAAAATATAAAACTTTGTTTTAGCTATAACTTTTTATAAGTGTAGAATTAAGATCCCTAACCTATTCCATTGTGTTCAAATGATGATTTCCCATTCCATTGAGTGGTCACAACAGAAAAACGGGCTTACGGTTAGAGAGTTATGCCTATTTGAAGTTTTGTAAACAAAGCAGATGAAAACTGCTCAAAAGGGCTTCTGCTACATTTGCAATTGCTGTCGATGGGTGCTTTCGACTGAGTCGAAAGGTGCTTTCGAAATGAAATAGAGAGGTCCAGAAATACTATGAAAGTATGTTGTTGAAAGGAGCTTTCGACAAGGTCGAAAGTTGTTTCCGAAAATGCTACAGAAGGGTACAGAATTGCTGCATAATGATGCAGTCGAAAGGTGCTTTCGACAAGGTCCAAAGGTGCTTTCGAAAATGCTACAGAAGGATCCAGAAATGCTGCAGAATGATGCAGTCGAAAGGTGCTTTCGACGAGGTCGAAAGGTGCTTCCGAACTTGCTATAGAAGGATCCAGAACTGCTGCAGAATGATGCAGTCGAAATAGGATTTCGATAAGGTCGAATGGCAGAGTCGTAAATAACTTGAAAGCTGTTATTTTGCTAATTAAAGTATATTCTTTTCACCAACTACTATTTTTTATCAAATTTCTATTGGTTAATGACATACTTTCACACTTTCTTTGCAGAAAAACTGCTATAGATCAGATTTTATTATTTCCAAAATTATTTTCAAAATAATTAATTATATTAATATTTTAATATAATTATTTAGCCTTTTTAGGTTAGAAAATTGATATTAAATCGAAATCACTTGAGAAAAATCCAAAAAATTCACCAAAAATCTAAAATAACATTTTCTACATCATATAAAAATTTCGGCCTAGAATTCATAATTTTATTATTTTTAATAATTAAAACCCAAAATAAATGCCTTTTTAACCTTAGGAAATTCATAAAATATTACTATTAACTTCGAAAATTATGAAATTAAAGTTCGATCTCCAAAATTATGTTTTACGCAACATATCCTAAAATCAAGTTGTTTGAAGGTCGTTTACTAAGGTTTTTACTTTAAAACCCATCATTTTAATTCTATAAAAAAATCAATAAATAACCATAAATCATTATTATATCAAACAATGATTTTTAGATCCAAACATGATCGACACAGCAAAATACATTTGGTTGTTATCCGTAACCAAACCAAAATAAGGGAAAATGAGATGATTTACATTATTATTCACCTTGATTAAGTTGTTCGAGTTTGAGATTTGCCTTAGCTTTAATCTTCTAGCTTTCTCTCTTAGATCTTCCAAGTTTTCTGATCTCCTAGGGTGTTTTAATGGCTGGCTATAACTTTTCTTTTATGTGTATTTTTATTTAGGAAATGGTATGTGAGAATAAGGGAAGGTTTAAGGGTATATGGGTGTGGCTATTCCCATATTGCCCTCCTCTTATTTTCCTAACCACATTATTCTATTTAATTTATCCAATTAAATTCCTGAATAATGTTAAACAAAAATTAAGGGTGTTACAGGCTCCCCGCTTAAAGAATTTTCTCCTTGAAATCCAGTAAGGACTACAAACAAGCATAACAACCATGCAAACAAAAGCTAGTATATCCTACCAGCCAATAAGTCTATATAAAACAAATATAGAACATACCCTAAAAGCAGTTCAGGATAAGCATCTCGAATTCTGCCCTTTGTCTCCCAAGTACAGTCCTTCTCATTGTCGCTCCATTGAACTTTCACCAACTTGCCTATCTTGGTCCTCAATCTTTTCTCATCTCTCGCTATAACCCAAACTAGTTATCTGACAAAAGTCAAATCAGGCTCTACTACCAAGTTCTCCAACTCTGTCTGAGGAATAGTAGCCTTTGGATCATGCATATACCTACGAAGATGAGAGACATGGAATACATTATGGACACCTACCATACTGCTTGGAAACTCTACTCTGTAAGCGAGCTTTCCAATCCTTTCTAAAATCTGGAATGGTCCAACATATCTTGGGGCCAACTTTCCTGACTTTCCAAACTGTACCACACCCTTCATTGGTGATACTCTGAGAACTCTAGATCTTTACGCCTCTTATCTGCGTAACTCTTTTGCCTAGATTGAGCTTCCTTCATCCATCCTTGGATTAACTCAATCTTTTCTAACGCCTCTCTAACCAAATCCAGACCTAAGACCAATCTGTCTCCAGTCTCTAACCAACATGCTGGCTATTTGCATGGTCTTCCATACAAAGCTTCAAAAGGCGACGTTCCTATACTAGTCTGCTAACTATTATTATAGGAAAACTCAATCAAATATAGGTGGTCCTCCCAAGATCCACCAAAGTCCAATATACAAGCTCTTAACAAGTCCTCAAGTGCCTTGTTGACTCTTTTTGTCTACCCATCCATCTATGGGTGATAAGCTGTACTCATCTTGAGCTTGGTACCTAATACCTCGTGTAGATCCACCAAAATTCGCTAGTGAATAATGCATTTATGCCGCTAACTATGCTATTAGGAATCCTATGAAGTCTAACTATGTTCTTCATGAAAAACTTTGCTAATACAGGTGCCGTTCTGGTCAACTTTACTGGAACAAAATGAGCATTCTTAGTCAACCTGTTTACAATAACCCATATACTCTCATTTCCTCTTCTTGACCTTGGCAACCCATCTATAAAATCCATGGACATCGAATCCCATTTCCAAACTGGAATATCTAGAGGCTGAAGTAACCCACTCGGCTTCTGATGTTCGGCTTTCACTTGTTGACAGTTTACACGCTGCCTAACCCACAAGCCAACATCCCTCTTCATGTCTTCCCAATACAAGCTCCTTTTAAAATCTTTATACACCTTGGTCCCTCCAGGATGAATCGTAAACTTGGATCGATGATATTCCTCAAGAACTTCTCTTCTCAAGTTCTCCACATTTGGAACACATAATCGTCCCTTCTTTCTCAAGACAAAAATCTTTCAAAAAGGTGACCTCAGTTCCAACCTCAAGCCTTCTAATCCTCTCATCTAATAATGGATATGCCTTTTGTTTAGAAAAAATTCTCTTGATCAACACTGGTCGAACTTCCAAACAGGACAACATGGTTGTATTCTGACTAGAACTAGTAGTCGATCTTAACTGCATACCACAACTGGCCAAAGCTTTCAGATCTTTCCACTCCGCCAACATAGCCAACACCACATTCTGATGTCTTCTGCTGAGAGCATCTGCTTGTTTATTACCTTTCCCTGGGGTATACTCTATACCAAAATCGTAAGCAGCCAAAAACTCCAGCCACCTCTGCTGTCGCATATTCAACTCCTTCTGAGAGAATAGGTATCTCAAAGACTTATGATCAATATACAATTCAAATCTCTCCCCTAAGAGATAATGCATCCAAATCTTCAAGGCAAAAATTACCGCTGCCAACTCCAAGTCATGAGTAGGATATCTTACTTCATGTGGTCTAAGCTACCTAGATGCGTAAGCAATAACTTTGCCCTTCTGCATCAATACTGCTCCCAATCAAGTCCCACACGCATCTGTGTATACTACCAACCCTTGGTTACCATCTAGAACTACTAATACTGAAGCATTGGTCAACAAATGCTTTAACTTAAGGAATGCTACCTCACATTTGTAAGACCAAACAAACTTCACTTCCTTCCTGGTCAACTTAGTCAAAGGTGCTGCTATCCATGAGAAATCCTTAATGAATCTCCGATTATAGCCAGCAAGTCCAGGAAAATTCCTGATCTCGGTTACCATCTATGGTCTCTTCCAATTATTGACTGCCTCGATCTTAACTGGATCAACAACAATCCTTCCTCTGAAACCATATGACTAAGAAATTTAACCTCTTTCTTCCAAAAATGACACTTGGAAAACTTCACTTTTAGCTGATTCTACCTCAGCGTCTCCAACACCACTCTAAAATGAATCTCATGCTCTCTTTCATCTTTTGAGTATACCTAAATGTCATCTATGAATACCAATACAAACCTATGCAAGTGCTCTCGGAAAAGCCGGTTCATCAAATCAACGAAGAAAGCAGGTGCATTTGTCAATCCAAATAGCATCATCAACCACTTATATGAATCATATCTTGTCTGAAATGTCGTCAATGAATAATATCCTCCACCACTCTCAGCTGATGGAACCCTATCGCTAAATCCTATTGGCAAAATAATATGGCTCCACTCAGCTGATCAAACAGATCATCTATCATCGGCAGAGGGTACCTATTTTTGATCATGTTAAATTTACAATAGTCGATGCACATCCTTAACGATCCATTTGGTTTCTTAACAAACACCGCGGTCGCTCCCCAAGGCAAACTGCTTGGTATAGTAAAATTTCGTCTCTCAAGATCCACTAGCCACACCTTCATCTCTATCGGTATCATTCTGCTAGGTGGTCTATTGACAGGTTTAGCTCCCAGTACAAGGTCTATTCGAAACTCTACAACTCATTTCGATGGTAATCCAGTGACCGGTTCAAATATATCTGCTAATTCTCTTGCTACATGAACCTGACTAAGCTCATCTCCACCTCCATGGCACTTAACCAAGTACAAACACTCTTACAGGAATTCTCCACTGAGAAAATGATTCGGTTATGACAATCTAGGTTCCTCAACGATATTTCCCGATCCTGGAAAAATATCATAGCTTCATACTTACCAAACCAATCCATACCCAAAATGATCCTGAAATCTACAAAATCAAAAACATACAAACTGCATGCAAACTTACGACCTAATAAATCAAATTCTAACTGGTCACATCTCATCCCAAGAGTTGCATGCCCTCCTATTAGATTTGCAACCCTTAAGGAAGTAACAAGGTATGTGAGTTCTATACATAACCTATCAACCAAATACTGTGATATAAATGAGTGTGATGCACCGGTATCAAAAAGTACTCTAATTGGTATATTCTGAATCAAAACGTACATTCCATCACCGTTTTCCCTTTCGTTGCGGCAGTAGGTCTAGAAGAAGACGGTGGTCCAGTAGCAAACACCTTCCCTCTGTCCGCCCGGACTGGCTCTGGACACTAGCTCTTATAATGCCCAACTTGGTCATAGTTGAAGCATTTCACATTCTTCTTCTCTGCAGGCTTCTTTCCTTTACCAGTTCTACACTCGTGGGCATAATGGCCCTTCTTATCACACTTATAACACACTAATCAGCCTTCGCTTTCTTGGCAGCATCTCCTTTTTGGGCTCCTTTCTTCTTGAAGAATTTTCTTTCTTTCCCTGAGGGCCTTGGGACTCAACTAGTTTCTCCCTAACAGACACGGCAAGCATCTCCTCATGGCGAATGGCCATCTCCACCACTACATGACAAGGCTTTCTAATTTGAGTCATGGTCATTTAACCTAGCTTTGGCCTCAAACCTCGAATGAATCTCTCATTCCATCTGACATCAGTGTCAACCAATGCATAACCATATCGAGACAACTCATCAAACTTAGCAGCATACTCGATCACTAACATCTCTCCTTGTACAAGTTCCATGAACTTCCTCATCAATGCCGACTTGGCAACCTCGGACAAGAATCTCTGCTCGAACCTTCTTCTAAAATCATCCCATGTCAGCTCTTCCTCCGGAACTCCGACTGTCACACTGTTCCACTAGTGAAGCGCTAACCCTTACAACTGTCTAGAGGCTGGCCTTCTCTTCTTTCCATCATCCAACCCTAAATCTATAAATATCCTTCCACAATTCAAAAGACAGTTCTCAACTTCAACAGCATCCTCGGTTCCAAGAAAAGGCTTCCCTCCCAGACTGGTATAATCCCTGCTCAGCTTGGCATAGTTATTGCCAACTAGGGCCATAGGATTGGCTCCTCTAGCATTCATAGCATTACCTCCAGCTACCCCTGCAGCCGCTCCAACTTGCATCAAGGTGATGAAGAACTGATACATCATCCCCATATCTATTGGTGGGGTTCCAACACTCACATTGGCAGTTGCATCTTGGTTAGTATTTGTCGATCGACCTGAATGCCTCCTTATAGTGGATCAAGCGTTTCCGTTAGTTGTGATGCTTCCTCCTCCTAGATTAACTCTTTCCATTTCCTGCTTCCATACCTTTCTTTCTCGTAATCTGCATACGAGCTTTAGTAAGATACAGAAGAACGGTGTAAGAGAGTAGGGAATACGTACTTATATATATATGTATGTATGTATGTGTATATATATATGTATGTATGTATATGTATATATATATAGCAAATACAACTAATCTTATTCTTTAATTCATTAGGATTATGTTTGAAAACGTTTGGTTTATTTTATGTCTTATCATAAACCTATGCTCCGATACCAACTTGTAACATCCCCATAGTTGGGGGCCCAAAACTAACGTCTATGGATGCTGTAGTCATCCATAGTTATTAACCTTCGGCAACCAAATACGGTGGTGCTAGATTCAATGATACACAGATCACAAGAATACGAAGAAAAAAATTTAACAATTCAAAAACATATTTCCACATTCCATTCAAGACATTTCATGTTCATTATATAATCCCAAAACGTTTACCACGATCAGCAAAATATAATTATTACACATACGCCAAGAGCGACATATGAAGATGCCCCCTTGGTTGATTAGAGAATATAATAAGGCTAATAAATCTACCTTTACGTCCAAATACACAGCGGAAAAAGATAACTCTAAATAACTAACTGCCTCATGTACGCCTCTGGAAGCTTTATTCATCTAAGAAAAGAACCTGAAAACCCTAAACCTCAAACTACTTAAAATCAATTGAGTACCCGAGAGTTTAAGGGGAAAACAAAAACTTTGAGTCAAACATAAAGCCTGATATGAATAATAATCTATCATCTCAAACCAAACAGATATCTAGTGAGACCACACCGCATAGCGGAATGGGTTTTCCCCTCGGTAGTATCCTAAAACCTTTATAAAACCATACACTGTGCTTCTGCATCCACAATGGTTAAAACATAGTATTTCAAAACATTATGATCATATGCAAAACAAGTAAATCACATCTGGATTACCTATCCTCATTCATTTTGACCATCTGTCTCAATTATAGTTTTTAGGATTACTATTAACATATTAGTCTTTATGATCTAACTAATAACTGGTTAAATGTTTATGGACTATCTGAATCGATTACATAGTTTTCATGGGATCACTAAGAACTTATTAGTAACTCCAATATCTTTCTGTTTATCCTAGTTTTCATGGACTGACGAGGAACCTATTGACTATCTGTCAATGTCATAATCCGGGTATAGTTTTCATGGGCTAACAATAAACCTATTGGCCCTTGCCATTATCAACCATAGTTTTCATGGGCTGACTATGAACTTATCTTTAATCATATGGAGACTATCCATCCTCGACATGATGTTGATTATCCATCAAACATCTCATAGTTTTCCTAGGATGACTATGAACCCATCACTTGGCCACTTAACTTATGTTACTCACATGATTCTAATTATCCCATGCTATCTACATGATTAACCTATTTCCATCAGTATCCCTAATTTAGGTTATATTCATTTATAATTTACATTGGTATCCCTAATGATTGTGTCAAAACCTATAAGTGTTAGTATCCCCAACTATTGTGTTGAACTCATTAAACCCACCCCGGTATCCCCAAGGTTAAACAATATTTATTATATAAGGTTACCCACCCTACATATCCAAAAATCAAGTGTCATATAAACATACCCTTTTGAAAGAATCCCCATCGAATGTATAAAACCGGGTTAAGAGAAAACAATTTTACAACCCCTTCGAAAGTATCCCCTTCGAAGGCAAAGAAAACAAAGCAAACATATTCGAAAGTAAAGAAATCAAACTCTTTCGTAAATATAAAACTTTAAGTATAATTATTTATAGGTATAGAATTAAGTCCTCTAACCTATTTTATTGTCTTCAAATGATGGTTTCCCTTTCCGTAGAGTGGTCACAATAGAAAAATTGGCTTAAGTTTAGAGAGTTGCCTATTTGAAGTTTTGTAAAAAAAGCAGATGAAAACTGCTACAAAAGGGCTTCCACTACATTTACAACTGCTGTCGAAGGTGCTTTCGACTGAGTGTTTGAAATGCAACAGAAAGGTCTAGAAATGCTGCAAAAGTATGTCGTCGAAAGGTGCTTTCGACAAGGTCGAAAGGGGCTTTTGAAAATGCTATATAAGAGTCCAGAACTGCTGCATAATGATGCAGTCGAAAGGTGCTTTCGACAAAGTCGAAAGGTTCTTCCGAAAATGCTACAGAAGGGTCCAAAATTGCTGCAGAATGATGCAGTCGAAAGGTGCTTTCAAAAATGCTATAGAAGAGTCAGAATTGCTGCAGAATGATGCAGTCGAAAGAGACTTTCGATAAGGTTGAATGACAAAGTCGTAAATAACTTGAAAACTGTTATTTTGCTAATTAAAGTATATTCTTTTCACCAACTCTTATTCTTTGTCAAATTTCTATTGGTTAATTACATACTTTAACACTTCTTGCAGAAAAACTACTACAGATCAGATTTTATTATTTCCAAAATTATTTTCAAAATAGTTAATTATATTAATATTTTAATATAATTATTAAGCCTTTTTAGCTTAGAAAATTCATAATAATTCGAAATCACTTGGAAAAATCCCAAAAATTCACCAAAAATCTGAAATAACATTTTCTACATCATATAAAAATTTCAGGGTAGAATTCATTATTTTATTATTTTTAATAATTAAAACCCTAAATAAATGCCTTTTTCAACTTAGGAAATTCATAAAATATTCCCATTAACTCCAAAAATTATGAAATTAAAAACTCAACTCCAGAATTAAGTTATACACAACATATCCGAAAATCAAGTCATTTGGAGGTCGTTTACTTAGGTTTTTGCTTTAAAAACCATCATTTTAATTCCATAAAAATTTCAATAAATCCCCATAAATCATTATTTTATCCAAACAATGATTATAGATCCAAACATAATAAACACAGTAAAATACATTTGGTTACTATCCATAATCAAATCAAAACAAGGAAAAATGAGATGATTTACACTATTATTCACCTTGATTAAGTTGTTGGAGTTTGAGATTAGACTTAGCTTTAATCTTCTAGCTTTCTCTCTTGGATCTTCTTGATATCCGAGGGTGTTTTAATGGCTGGCTATAATTTCTCCTTTATGTGTATTTTGATTTATGAAATGGTAGGTGAGAATAAGGGAGGGTTTAAGGGTTTATGGGTTGGCTATTCCCATATTGCCCTCCTCTTATTTTCCTAACTTATAAATTATAAACCATACTTATACATTCATTAGTTTAGTCATGGCCAAGTTAATTGACAATTAAATCTCAACTCCTTAATCAACCATATTATTCTATTTAATTTATCCAATTAAATGTCCTGAATAATGTTAAACAAAAAATTAGGGGTGCTACATGTACCTTCTTCTTCCTGGCTGAAATCAACATCTCAAACAATCCAAAAATTCTCAAATTCAACTTAATTTAAAACCAAGGCTTTTGATAACAAAAGTTCGGTGATTATAGACTAGCAATTTGACAAATCAAGGAACATCCAAAGGAAGAGAATTCACTATTTCAACGTGGACTTAAGGGCATATGTAATAAGTAATCTTTTATTTATATATTAAATATATAATCATGCTATTATAATTTATTGCTCATGTACATCTATATATGTACATATCATTGTTGCTTAATTAATTAGGTGAGATTTTTGTAGATAATATTGTTGTCACAATTAAAATTGGTTATGTGCATAAAATATAATGTTCTTACTCATAATTTAATTTATTATTATATTAATTAATAAATATACGTTTAATTTGTAAATTAATTCACATTCACCATTTGTATCAAAGCATATACGTTTATACATACTATATAATATTGATCTAAGATTTTTCTAATACATATTTATGTTTATTATGAATTATAAGAGCTAAAATATTTTTTATATTATTATTAGATATTAATCATCATCATTTAATTAGTATATGACTTAATAAATTTATATAAAATGCATAATGTTTCAAAAATTCAATTATAAATCTTTTAAAATCAGTTCATTATGGTAGAAGCTTTTGAAAAAATATAAAATTTTTAGTTTATTTTTATATTTTTTTAAATTAAAATGAAAAACGATCATTTAATATCTAACTAATTAAAAATATTAATTTAATTTAGAAAAAAATTAGAATTTTTCCGCAACCTCTAAAATGTGATCCTAGATTTTTGAAAATTTTGAAATTTTACATTTAGTTGTATGATTATTTTATTTTATTTGATATTTAATAACGACAACCAATTCAAATAATTCATAATATATATATATATATATATATTAAAATATTAAAATCATAACGAACTGTATTTTCAATCCTTTATAAATATTATATTTAATATAATTGTTGATTAAGAATGGTTAGAACTAAAGATTTTATGATTTATTGATGTAAAATTTATTAGGATATAAAACATGATCTTAAATAAATGCTAAAACAACTAATTTTAATGAGGTAAAAGATTGTAATGCATAGTAGAATATAATTTAATGATATCGATTTGAATATGATTTTTTTAATAATTGTTTGAATGTAAGTTCCATTGATCGTAATAATAGGTATTAATATAAGAATGGAATAATTTAAGAAGTAAATGTTGGAAATGAACAGTAAACAGTTGTGGTATAATGAGAAATCGTTTGAAATCTAATATTGAATATAAAATGCAATAAGAGTTGTAGTAATCCTTTAATTGAAAAGGAAATCCAAGTGCATTGTAAATAATAAGTTCAACATAAGAACTTACATTTTAAATTAAATTAAAATGAACATTTCAGTGAAGTTTGAGCTTTGACTTGAAAAGAATAAATTGAACGTTTATCTCTAATCAGAATAACAAATGTTGAATTTAGATAAAGGAGTGAATGTTTTAACGAAAGAATAACATAAGTTGTTATTTTAAATGTATCTTGGAGAAATTAATTTTCAATAATATAAAACATTTACTTTGTAAATAGTGTATAAATTTTGTTGTATATGAAATTTTATAAAACATGTTTGAATTGGTATAACTGAAAAGAAAACAGTTTTATAATTAGAATTCGTTTGAAATTAATGATGAAATGAATTGGAATTAGATCAATTGAAATGTTTCAATTAAAAGGAAACATAAATGAAATTGTAATGAATGAGTTAATATAGGAACTTGCATTATTGTGTCAAAATGGAATGAACATTTAATTAAAATAACTGCATGTTTTGAGACGTATAAAAATAAAAAATTTATTTTTGAATAAGTATGATTTTGGAAAAAACTCCAATTTTAGAATAACATATATAAATACACTTATTAGTATTCAAATTTTAAAATATATTAGAGGGTTCATGGTTGTGTAAATGTTGTGGAATCAATTAGAAATTACCTTGTATTAATAGTTGTACATTAATTACATAAGTTCACATATATTTATTTTTCCATTTTATATATGGTTAAAATTTGTAAATTGGTTGCATTAACGTGACTGTTACAATAATTAAAAAAGTAAAGTAAATTATTTTTATAGTGCATAGATAGATATATATTCATAAATTAATAAAATTGGTTTGAGTAACATAAATAAATATATAGATTGATTCATTGATTGTTAATTGATTGACTGCTAATTGGTTGATTGCGTTAATGGAGTGTGCATATATATTAACATAAAATGAATGCTTTAATAAATGATATAAATATGTTTATATTTGGGTTTATTGAAATGAATTAATTGGAGTAAATTTTGGAATTTGGACCCCAAAGGTTTGTTTATAGTATATAAGTGGTCCCTTAATTTGCTTTACCACTACGCCATAAATGGCCTTCTGCAACACAAAAAAAATGTTGGCTCAGGCCCGAAAATTGTTGCCATAGGTCTATGGCAACACTTTTAGGGTGATGCAATTTTTGCCGTTGCCTTAGACCTCAAAGGCAAAATTTTGACTATCTAAGGCAACATAAGTAATATTGTTGCAATAGAACCCTATTTGGGTCTATGGCAACACCCATAGGTATCTGTAGCAACATTCCAAAAATGTAGCTATACATATTAACTTTTTGAAGTTGTGGGGCCCACAATGTAGAGCATAATTTATTTTTTAATAGAAATAAATATTTATTTAATAAAATGATATTGCACAGAATTTGATATTCAAATAGTAAATTATTTAAACAAATATTTTATTTCAACATTTTAAATAGTACAAATTCCTGACTCCACTATTTTACAATTCAATGATATATAACACTGATATTCACATATACAGATATCCCTCACTACATCACTCAGTTCACTCATTACATATGCAGTTTCAATTTATACAGACACCGACACTGACAAATATATGACGAGCCGAGTAGCGGGTCCGGGCGCAGCGCCGGCGGGGGTTTGGGGCCCCGCAGTCCCGGCGGGGGTCCGGGGCACCGCCTGATTCATCCGATTTCGGAAGATCGAGCCTTCTTTGAAACCTGGCTTCAAGCTCATGCACTCATACACTCATGCACATTTGATTTGACTCTGTCTTCTAGCTTGTATCCAGCTGTCCAGTCTTCAATACCTGTCACATATAATTCAAAAACAGTAATCTGGAAAATAATATTTAACTCGAACAGAAAATGTAAATATTTTTGTTATATTATTTGCCTCGGGTATTTGGGTTGTTTCTTTTCATATTTTTTTCTGACAGGGACCAAATATTTGCACGGACAACCTGTGATATACACAGTGTATTACTGCATATATCACAAGGCCGTTTCCCATTTTTATCTCATGGACGATTGAAAATTCCTACAAAAATGGACATGGCAGTAGGTCAAACCCGAGTCATCGACTGGATTCAACTCAGGGCCTAGTTAACCAGTGCAGCAGCAAAACAGTGCACAAGTCAACTGTTCACAAGTGCATAAGCCAAACATGAATGCAACACATGGATACAAGGCAGTATGGAAGACATCAAGCAACAGTTCAGGCAAAAATGCACAAAGGAGAAGCCAAGTGCACAAAGTAGTACTCAACACAGCAAGCAACATAACATGACCAAGAAATGCATGTTCATGAATGAACATACATGCATCATAAGGCTTGGTACAAGAAACTACTCAAGTGCAACTACTCAAGTGCAAGTTCATACTCAAGTGCAGCCAGATATGTAGACAAGCCAAAAAAATGGACACGGCACAAGGTCAAACCCGAGTCATCGACTAGATTCAACTCAGGGCCAAGCAACCAACAAAACAAACTAGAACCAGGTTCAGCAAAATGTAGACAAGCCCGTGCAAGAAACACAGCAGTACACATAGGCAGCCCATCAAGCAAAAACAGTGAATGCATCAGGCATGTACAAGAGAAACATATGCAGTAATATTGTCACGTACGGGAATTTTCGACTTTCGAAAATTCGACATCGATACTCACTTTATCGACTACCGAGCAATCGAGTGCCGGAAACTACAATAGTGAGGGTTTTAAAAAGAAGAAAAAGTAAGAAGAAGAAGAAAAGATAGAAGAAGAACAACAGAACAGAAAACAATATCAGAATCTTACACATCGCAGCGGAACAAAATATAATAGATAAATGAATAATCTTTAAAACAAAGAACTATATCATTTTATACATACATCAATCATCAGAGTCAATATACAACAATGGACAGTTATATAAACTTGTCCTCATACAGAATACACAACGGAATAAATATATCAGATACAAATACTACGTCTCGCCATCCAGCTTGCTTCCAAAACTCCAGAATATCCAGAATATCCTGATAACCTAACTCTAGACTGCCCGTGTGGAAATTGGTGGGCACCCAGAGTTTAGAAGGGAAACAATAAACTCCGAGTCAGTCATGGTGACTGGTGTGAGATCGTAAAACAGTTATTTTATCTTTAAAATAAACAACAGAAATTTTTTTTAAAGTAAATTCGCAATGCTTTTGGAAAATGAAACTACCATAAGACCTCCCACCACACACACAATGCAAACGCAGACTTGGAGGAGATTTCTTCTTATGTTAGTCAAAGATGCTTACTACGCAAAAATCAAAACCTTTTTGATATTATTATTAGTGCATAGTGGAAAACATTTCGAAAGTAGAATATAAATCTTAGCCAGCATAGGTACCATTATATTATGCCTGCTATAGCTGCCTCCTGAGGAGACAGGTTATACAATTGAAATCGTAAAGGCTCGTATTGTTTCTTTGGATTTCCAACAAATGGTCAGGCTAAGGAACTTCCTTTTCCACGATGGGTACGTCCCTGGAATAGACGACCCGAGAACCTAACCGGATCTCTGCCAACACAAGGCCGGGTTACCTCTGCAAAAATAGGTAACTACTGACACGCGTATGCCATCCCCCGATCGTCACCGATCTTCCCGAGGATCCCCGATTTCCAACAACCACAAAGAAATAAATTTTGCAGCAACCACAGAGGTTAAGTATCTGGGCTCCATACCATGATACCACCTTTATCCAGAAGGAATGACATACACTAAGGGGCGCTACTCCCTAGAACCTTGCCGCATCCTTCCTGTTTCGACCATTTCCGGGGTGTGAGGCTCGACGAAGTCTCGTCCACAAAGCTACGCTTTCTCAAAAAGCCCTGCTTCGGGTCAAACAAAATGATCAACCTATGATCACAAAGATATAAGATCAAACAAATGATCATATCACAAATGATCAAACACTGATCATTTCACAGCAACACTCAGTATGCCACATTACCAAATTGGGATATTTCGCTGATAAATTTCAACTACATAACCTCTGAGCTCGTACGTCTCAGAGAAGGGTGTTAAGCTAAGAGAATAAATTCTCCGCCACCAACAGAAATGTATTTGAAAGAAATCAGCTTTATATCTCAAATTGTAACGTCAGACACACAATCCATACAAGTCTGTTCCGGGATCGAACAGAACCGAAGGCACTTCTCACGAAGCCCTTGCCATTCCGGATAATTTTCAATCACGTCAGGACTTCCCGTCACTAAGGGTGATAAAACCTCTAAATCGAAGATCAGTCGATGTAGAGTAACTCGACGGTAATCCTTCCGTTTTCAAAAATATCCGGTCTTCAACACCGGTCTTCAAATGCAATTCATAACGACGTATCACATATTCGGAATGGGTTATACGACCCCATGGTCCTTTCCCGGCTAACCCGAATAGTGAGCGATTATTCAAAAATAAGTGTGGTATTCAAATTCATCCAATTCACAACAAATACCTATCTAAAGGTAATTACTGATAGTCGGTTATTTAACTATCAATAAAGATGCGCAACATCATCAGATTCCAAATAATTTCCCAAATTATTTCATCTTCAAAAATATCTTTACTAGATATAAAATTTCCACACTTCAAAAATAAATCAATATTTATTTTTAAAGAAATTCCCATTTCTTTTATAAATTCCATAGTGAATTTATATCTTTCAAAATATCTACTGATATACGATTTTCAATCGATTTCACATATTCACTTTCGATTTATCTTTAAGAAGATAAATTCTCAAAACCATTTCATTTCATAATGGAAAAGCATTTCCCTACTTATTTAATAATAAGTATTTCACAAATCATTTATTTTCAACATTTGAAAATATTCGATATACTTAAATCAAAATTTAAGTATAAATTCATTCTTTAAGGAAAACATTACTATAACAACATTTATTTGAGTCAAAACGAATGTTACGTAAAACATCGTTACGACGACTCAAAATCACTAGTATAGGGATTCGAAATATAGATAGATATATAAATCCCAATACTATATAAAAACATTTCCTTTCGGAAATCATTTACTATAACAACTGTGTTATAGTCCACCATTTCCTTCTACTTCTCGAAACGTCTATTTCAACAATGAATGTTGAAATCTATGTATTCGATACAACACGTTTTAAAACATCTTTTAAAACAATTAACTTCATTTCAAATATCACTTTTCCAAAACCATATCCATTTTACTTAACAATATATTCACTGTCCAAAATCGTGAATATACTTCACTAATTACATTTCACTATTTTCTACACATTTTATTTCAATAATAATTCGCTATCCAAAATCGCGAATATATCTTCTTTAACATTTTAATTTATCAAATCCAATTGATTTCGAATTTATAAAACAACGTTTATAAATTCACCTTTTTATATTCCATAACACTTTGATTTATAGATTCCTTTTTATTGACTTCTATAATTTTTATATTCCATAACACTTTGATTTATAGATTCCTTTTTATTGACTTCTATAATTCACTCATCAAAATAAGTGATTTCGGATTTATAAAACAATGTTTATAAATCACTTTTATACTTTATAACAATTTCGACTTATGAAATCGTTTCATTTAGCAATTTCTATTTATATCCCATCTAAGTGCAAAAATCTAATTTATCAGTAAATTTCTTATAAATCTTTTATTCTACAACATCTGTTCACTTTATAACTTCACGTTATCAATCTATTAATTTCATTCACTTATGAAATCCATTTATACTTCTTTTTTAACACTTATAAAATTCGTTTTATAAGCCCAATGTTTTGATTTATGAAATATCAATTTTATAAATCTTTCTATACAAATCGTTTATAGTTATTCGAAAAATCCCAACTTAAACCATTTTATAAATAAATCGACTTTTATTTCAAAAACGACACTTCGGTTATATTTCACTAAAAATTATAACTTTTATAACTTTAAAATTTTCCGTTTATAAATCGATTCAAAAATTCCATAAAACGTATATTTTCAAAAATCACTTTAAAAACCCTTTTAAAGTAAAAGTCGTTATTTTTACATTTCAAAACTGAATCCGATGATGCAACAGCATCAATTAGTCCATCACAACAGTCAATATCATATATCAATATGATAACAGAATATATATCAATATCTGTAAATAAGTAAATACTGTTGAGGAATCCAGTTGGATCCCTCCAACCTGTTTCCCTGCATCCAAAGATGTTAGCACAATACCAATTCCGCTCCAGTACGGAATTATCGCGGTATATGGGTTTTATAAAAATAATCCGCTAACTAACGGCGCAATAGGGTCTCATCCGCTATACGAGGCGGGAAATCATCAATCCAATATATACATATGCCAATATGTATATATTGCTATATATATATAGATATTCTACTATATCTAATACAAACAGCAATCAACCAGTCAATCAAAATCCAACTTCATTTGAGTGAGAAAAAGATCTCACCTTTGCTTTTATTTCCGTTTGCCATTCCTGACTCGATTTTCTCTTGATTTATACCTTGTATAAATAATTATACAAATTTATTAATATTCGAACCAATTAATTAACCAATTTCCGTTTTTAATTGTTAAATTTTTGATAGTTCGTTCTAAACCAATTTCTCAATCAATAAATTTTATTTAACCACCATTTTAAATTTCTTTAAACCCATTTCCCTTTTATAAATTTATTTAACTAAAATTAAATTTAACTAATTTTCCTTTAATAGATTAAATTAACTTACCTTTAAATGAAATTTATCCAATAAATTATTAAATTTCTTTTTCTTACCAAAAATTATATTTTAACTAATAAATTTATAAATCAAAATTAAATCACTTAAATACATTATTTCAAACAACCGGTAGATTTTTATTTCATCTCAAAACTACATATAAACAACAGTAATTTTTTTTTCTTGACTGTTACAAATTATTTTCTTCAATCTGTATAGGGTATAAAAATTTCACGGCGTATATCCATCTTTACATATGTATATAAATAAACTTTAAATCGAATAAAGTAAGATAATTCACCTTACTGTACGAAACCGAGGTTCGACCACCACGAACAGAACGCGAGAGCCTCCATTCCCAGTCGCAGTCGCGGGACCATCACCATCGTCTCCGACCTTCCTTGATTCGTGAGCCAACATCGATCATCGTCGCCCCAGACCACTGCTGGGTCCCCCACGACGTCACCCTCGCTGCTGCGCCACGAACGCGTGCGCCATCGCATCGCGCCCCCAACCCTAGGCGCCGCCTTGCTCGACCCCGCTACTCGAGCTTCCTCCAGTACCTCGCTCGCGCGCCTGCTTCGAGTCGCGATGGATTTCCTCTCGCCGCTGTCATACGCGAGTTCGTCATCGAAATCGCTTCACAATTTCCTTTCGTTCGCCATTGCTTCACGCGCGCGTTGGATTTGAAGAGGAGACTCGCTACACTCGGTCGCCATTTATTTCAAAACGAGAAGATGAATTTTCGTTTTTTTTATTGAAGGAGGATCGGTTTTGATTTTTATCTTTTGAACGAGATAGTTGGCACGATTTCGTACCCGTGATACTTGGCGTGGGTTAAGGGAAGAAGACGTGTGTTTGTTGACCAAATAAAAATATAAATTTAAATTTAAATTTTCGATTTATTACCAACGCGTTTATACGCCGTACGCTCTCATACTAACTCCGAAAAATACGAAATTGGAAATCCAGTAATAATACAATATTACGGACCCAATGGAACTGGTTTCGTCGAATTCCGAGACTGTTTGAAAAATGACTATTTTATAAATATTGGTTCGAACGATTTATTTCAAAACTGAACAAAACAGTTTAAATTTAAATTCTGAAGCTGCTGATATCTTCAGTGTCATCAATATAAATTTCACAAGCATTTGAAATATTTTTCATCGGCCTATAATCGAAGATTTAAATTTTAATTCGACTATCAATCGATTAAACTTTATAATTTAATTGTCAATTTCACAGTTACATTCGGGATTCAAATTAAATCATCGTTCAAATATTTAAAATTAATTAAATATTTTCAATTTAGTTTGTTCAAAATTCTGGGTCGTTACAGACTTCCCTCCTTAAAAGAATTTCGTCCTCGAAATTACAAGTTAGGAAAAGTGGTCCTTAACTCGTCTACTATTTTTCACAATCTAATAGTTTTATCAATCTTTCAAAACAAATCTCTCTACTAAAGATTCGTTATTAATTCAACTAAATTTCTAAACCTTTCATAGTTTTCAAACATCATTGTTTTCTTCAAAATTCAAATTCGAGTTTAAATTCAAATTTTAAACTTTCAAAATTTCTCAAAAATTTTCTAACACCCGAAATTTCCAAAAAATTTCGCCAGCATCTCCTTTGCGCGGCTAATACGGCACGACTACAAAACGTCCCTACGGACTCTCAAATTCCAAAAAGAAAAAGAAAAAGCCAAGCGGCTAGACCAGAAATCAGCAAATCTCATATTTGAAATTCAAATACGTACCTTTTCCGAGCAAATTCAAATTCATCTTTGAAATAAATTTTCCAATCCCTTTATACACCTGTATACTACTAGCCATAATATCTAGTTACAGCATTCAAACTATTTTGCAAATTCGATTACAAAATTTCAATATCAACTGCTTATATATCTTTAGCTTACTTCACTGTTGAAGTTACATATTCATATCCATTATGATTCAATTTTACATTTCAAATTTCATTTGAAGTCAATTTACAATTCCAATTTAATTTGGATTTAGTTTATCTCCTGAATATTGAATTTATCAATTAACTTTCATTCATAACTGATTATTTTTCTAGATTAGTTTCAGTTACTAATTCATTACAAGTTCTAATTCACTTACAAATTCAAATTCGTTTTTCAACATTCAGTTTCAATTCCAGTTTTATCTTCATTCAATCATTAACTTAGATAAATTTTAATATCAGATTTACTTAAGAATTTCACTCTTCACTTCTTAGGTTCAATATAAATATTCCATATACACATTATATTTATTTTCAATTTACCACTTCGGTTAAATCTACTTACATTTAAACTGGATTTCCAGAGTCTTTTCAACATTTCAAATTTATCTTTTGAATTTCAAAAACCAAACCCAAATTTTTCAAACAACTTCCATTTAACACAATTTGGCAGCAATTCCTCTTTTGGAAACCCGAAAATGAACACCAACGATGCCGCGGTCATCATTGAAGTTATTTTCCAGCGACCGAAAAGAGTTTAGAGCTTTCAACTCTCTAAAACAATTTTCCACAATATCTTTGAAATTCATTTTCAAATCAAAAATGATTTAACTTTCCAAATCTCCAAAATTTTCAAATTCTTTTCAAAACATTTCCAAAAACTTCTCTGGAATTTCGTTTCAAATTACAATTCACATTTATAATTTATATTCTCAAATTTCATTTGTATGTGAATTTATTTCTTAATTTTGGAGTTATGATTTGAATTTCTTATTCAGTTTCAATAGTAATGATAACATTTCAATATCATTACTTTCCTAACATCCATGCAACCATATAGTGTAATAATTTACAGAAAATCATTTCTTTTATATACAAAAATAGTTTTTGGGCAAAATTATTTCATTCACCCTATTTTAAAACAATACTATGTTGTCTTACCTCGTTTAAGTGTTTAGAAATCCCTATCGATAATATGGCGTCCCACATACCGACCAAAATTCATAAACATCTCAACGGATAAGCAAACACAATATAAAACATTTTTATATTCACTAACAAATACGCACTCGTATCTATTATTACACTCAAACTCATTCTAGAGTACTACTGACTCTATCTCTAATGAGTAACACCCAACAGAGCAGGGTTGTCGCTTAACCATATGCTCTGATACCACGCTGTCACGTACGGGAATTTTCGACTTTCGAAAATTCGACATCGATACTCACTTTATCGACTACCGAGCAATCGAGTGCCGGAAACTCCAATAGTGAGGGTTTTAAAAAGAAGAAAAAGTAAGAAGAAGAAGAAAAGATAGAAGAAGAACAACAGAACAGAAAACAATATCAGAATCTTACACATCGCAGCGGAACAAAATATAATAGATAAATGAATAATCTTTAAAACAAAGAACTATATCATTTTATACATACATCAATCATCAGAGTCAATATACAACAATGGACAGTTATATAAACTTGTTCTCATACAGAATACACAGCGGAATAAATATATCAGATACAAATACTACGTCTCGCCATCCAGCTTGCTTCCAAAACTCCAGAATATCCTGATAACCTAACTCTAGACTGCCCGTGTGGAAATTGGTGGGCACCCAGAGTTTAGAAGGGAAACAATAAACTCCGAGTCAGTCATGGTGACTGGTGTGAGATCGTAAAACAGTTATTTTATCTTTAAAATAAACAACAGAAATTTTTTTTAAAGTAAATTCGCAATGCTTTTGGAAAATGAAACTACCACAAGACCTCCCACCACACACATAATGCAAACGCAGACTTGGAGGAGATTTCTTCTTATGTTAGTCAAAGATGCTTACTACGCAAAAATCAAAACCTTTTTGATATTATTATTAGTGCATAGTGGAAAACATTTCGAAAGTAGAATATAAATCTTAGCCAGCATAGGTACCATTATATTATGCCTGCTATAGCTGCCTCCTGAGGAGACAGGTTATACAATTGAAATCGTAAAGGCTCGTATTGTTTCTTTGGATTTCCAACAAATGGTCAGGCTAAGGAACTTCCTTTTCCACGATGGGTACGTCCCTGGAATAGACGACCCGAGAACCTAACCGGATCTCTGCCAACACAAGGCCGGGTTACCTCTGCAAAAATAGGTAACTACTGACACGCGTATGTCATCCCCCGATCGTCACCGATCTTCCCGAGGATCCCCGATTTCCAACAACCACAAAGAAATAAATTTTGCAGCAACCACAGAGGTTAAGTATCTGGGCTCCATACCATGATACCACCTTTATCCAGAAGGAATGACATACACTAAGGGGCCCTACTCCCTAGAACCTTGCCGCATCCTTCCTGTTTCGACCATTTCCGGGGTGTGAGGCTCGACGAAGTCTCGTCCACAAAGCTACGCTTTCTCAAAAAGCCCTGCTTCGGGTCAAACAAGATGATCAACCTATGATCACAAAGATATAAGATCAAACAAATGATCATATCACAAATGATCAAACACTGATCATTTCACAGCAACACTCAGTATGCCACGTTACCAAATTGGGATATTTCGCTGATAAATTTCAACTACATAACCTCTGAGCTCGTACGTCTCAGAGAAGGGTGTTAAGCTAAGAGAATAAATTCTCCGCCACCAACAGAAATGTATTTGAAAGAAATCAGCTTTATATCTCAAATTGTAACATCAGACACACAATCCATACAAGTCTGTTCCGGGATCGAACAGAACCGAAGGCACTTCTCACGAAGCCTTTGCCATTCTGGATAATTTTCAATCACGTCAGGACTTCCCGTCACTAAGGGTGATAAAACCTCTAAATCGAAGATCAGTCGATGTAGAGTAACTCGACGGTAATCCTTCCGTTTTCAAAAATATCCGGTCTTCAACACCGGTCTTCAAATGCAATTCATAACGACGTATCACATATTCGGAATGGGTTATACGACCCCATGGTCCTTTCCCGGCTAACCCGAATAGTGAGCGATTATTCAAAAATAAGTGTGGTATTCAAATTCATCCAATTCACAACAAATACCTATCTAAAGGTAATTACTGATAGTTGGTTATTTAACTATCAATAAAGATGCGCAACATCATCAGATTCCAAATAATTTCCCAAATTATTTCATCTTCAAAAATATCTTTACTAGATATAAAATTTCCACACTTCAAAAATAAATCAATATTTATTTTTAAAGAAATTCCCATTTCTTTTATAAATTCCATAGTGAATTTATATCTTTCAAAATATCTACTGATATTCCATTTTCAATCGATTTCACATATTCACTTTCGATTTATCTTTAAGAAGATAAATTCTCAAAACCATTTCATTTCATAATGGAAAAGCATTTCCCTACTTATTTAATAATAAGTATTTCACAAATCATTTATTTTCAACATTTGAAAATATTCGATATACTTAAATCAAAATTTAAGTATAAATTCATTCTTTAAGGAAAACATTACTATAACAACATTTATTTGAGTCAAAATGAATGTTACGTAAAACATCGTTACGACGACTCAAAATCACTAGTATAGGGATTCGAAATTTAGATAGATATATAAATCCCAATACTATATAAAAACATTTCCTTTCGGAAATCATTTACTATAACAACTGTGTTATAGTCCACCATTTCCTTCTACTTCTCGAAACGTCTATTTCAACAATGAATGTTGAAATCTATGTATTCGATACTTAACACGTTTTAAAACATCTTTTAAAACAATTAACTTCATTTCAAATATCACTTTTCCAAAACCATATCCATTTTACTTAACAATATATTCACTGTCCAAAATCGTGAATATACTTCACTAATTACATTTCACTATTTTCTACACATTTTATTTCAATAATAATTCGCTATCCAAAATCGCGAATATATCTTCTTTAACATTTTAATTTATCAAATCCAATTGATTTCGAATTTATAAAACAACGTTTATAAATTCACCTTTTTATATTCCATAACACTTTGATTTATAGATTCCTTTTTATTGACTTCTATAATTTTTATATTCCATAACACTTTGATTTATAGATTCCTTTTTATTGACTTCTATAATTCACTCATCAAAATAAGTGATTTCGGATTTATAAAACAATGTTTATAAATCACTTTTATACTTTATAACAATTTCGACTTATGAAATCGTTTCATTTAGCAATTTCTATTTATATCCCATCTAAGTGCAAAAATCTAATTTATCAGTAAATTTCTTATAAATCTTTTATTCTACAACATCTGTTCACTTTATAACTTCACGTTATCAATCTATTAATTTCATTCACTTATGAAATCCATTTATACTTCTTTTTTAACACTTATAAAATTCGTTTTATAAGCCCAATGTTTTGATTTATGAAATATCAATTTTATAAATCTTTCTATACAAATCGTTTATAGTTATTCGAAAAATCCCAACTTAAACCATTTTATAAATAAATCGACTTTTATTTCAAAAACGACACTTCGGTTATATTTCACTAAAAATTATAACTTTTATAACTTTAAAATTTTCCGTTTATAAATCGATTCAAAAATTCCATAAAACGTATATTTTCAAAAATCACTTTAAAAACCCTTTTAAAGTAAAAGTCGTTATTTTTACATTTCAAAACTGAATCCGATGATGCAACAGCATCAATTAGTCCATCACAACAGTCAATATCATATATCAATATGATAACAGAATATATATCAATATCTGTAAATAAGTAAATACTGTTGAGGAATCCAGTTGGATCCCTCCAACCTGTTTCCCTGCATCCAAAGATGTTAGCACAATACCAATTCCGCTCCAGTACGGAATTATCGCGGTATATGGGTTTTATAAAAATAATCCGCTTACTAACGGCGCAATAGGGTCTCATCCGCTATACGAGGCGGGAAATCATCAATCCAATATATACATATGCCAATATGTATATATTGCTATACATTTATAGATATCCTACTATATCTAATACAAACAGCAATCAATCAGTCAATCAAAATCCAACTTCATTTGAGTGAGAAAAAGATCTCACCTTTGCTTTTATTTCCGTTTGCCATTCCTGACTCGATTTTCTCTTGATTTATACCTTGTATAAATAATTATACAAATTTATTAATATTCGAACCAATTAATTAACCAATTTCCGTTTTTAATTGTTAAATTTTTGATAGTTCGTTTTAAACCAATTTCTCAATCAATAAATTTTATTTAACCACCATTTTAAATTTCTTTAAACCCATTTCCCTTTTATAAATTTATTTAACTAAAATTAAATTTAACTAATTTTCCTTTAATAGATTAAATTAACTTACCTTTAAATGAAATTTATCCAATAAATTATTAAATTTCTTTTTCTTACCAAAAATTATATTTTAACTAATAAATTTATAAATCAAAATTAAATCACTTAAATACATTATTTCAAACAACCGGTAGATTTTTATTTCATCTCAAAACTACATATAAACAACAGTAATTTTTTTTTTCTTGATTGTTACAAATTATTTTCTTCAATCTGTATAGGGTATAAAAATTTCACGGCGTATATCCATCTTTACATATGTATATAAATAAACTTTAAATCAAATAAAGTAAGATAATTCACCTTACTGTAGGAAACCGAGGTTCGACCACCACGAACAGAACGCGAGAGCCTCCATTCCCAGTCGCAGTCGCGGGACCATCACCATCGTCTCCGACCTTCCTCGATTCGTGAGCCAACATCGATCATCGTCGCCCCAGACCACTGCTGGGTCCCCCACGACGTCACCCTCGCTGCTGCGCCACGAACGCGTGCGCCATCGCATCGCGCCCCCAACCCTAGGCGCCGCCTTGCTCGACCCCGCTACTCGAGCTTCCTCCAGTACCTCGCTCGCGCGCCTGCTTCGAGTCGCGATGGATTTCCTCTCGCCGCTGTCATACGTGAGTTCGTCATCGAAATCACTTCACAATTTCCTTTTGTTCGCCATTGCTTCACGCGCGCATTGGATTTGAAGAGGAGACTCGCTACACTCGGTCGCCATTTATTTCAAAACGAGAAGATGAATTTTCGTTTTTTTTTATTGAAGGAGGATCGGTTTTGATTTTTATCTTTTGAACGAGATAGTTGGCACGATTTCGTACCCGTGATACTTGGCGTGGGTTAAGGGAAGAAGACGTGTGTTTGTTGACCAAATAAAAATATAAATTTAAATTTAAATTTTCGATTTATTACCAACGCGTTTATACGCCGTACGCTCTCATACTAACTCCGAAAAATACGAAATTGGAAATCCAGTAATAATACAATATTACGGACCCAATGGAACTGGTTTCGTCGAATTCCGAGACTGTTTGAAAAATGACTATTTTATAAATATTGGTTCGAACGATTTATTTCAAAACTGAACAAAACAGTTTAAATTTAAATTCTGAAGCTGCTGATATCTTCAGTGTCATCAATATAAATTTCATAAGCATTTGAAATATTTTTCATCGGCCTATAATCGAAGATTTAAATTTTAATTCGACTATCAATCGATTAAACTTTATAATTTAATTGTCAATTTCACAGTTACATTCGGGATTCAAATTAAATCGTCGTTCAAATATTTAAAATTAATTAAATATTTTCAATTTAATTTGTTCAAAATTCTGGGTCGTTACAAATATGATATACAGAGGACTTGGAGCATCAGTTCATGTTAAAGAATAAGGTTAGCATGGTACCAGTTCAGTCCAGACCAAGCAAAACCAACAAAGCTCAACACACATATGTTTGTATATATCGTGGAAATCAAAACTCAATGTTCAGATTAGTCAGCAGTTTTAGAAAACCAAAGATCACTTTCAAAGTTCTGATTTTCAAAAATGCAAAAGTTTTCAAGTGAAGTAGTTTTCAAGAGGACAGCAGAATACAAATACTTCAAGTTCTGGTTTAACAAATGCAGCAAGGTACAAAGGTATGTGAACAAGTTTAACAAAGGTTCAAGTTCTGGTTTAACAAATGCAGCAGAAAGGAGCTAACAAGCTCAGATCAGAAATCAAAAACAAGCTAGTGAACCAAAATCCAACATACGAATACATCATCGCAATCCAACATACCAGATTTCTCAAAGTCCAACAGAAAGATTAAACTCGAGGTTATAGGAAATAAAGCCTATAAATAAATCCCAATTCATCATCGGCAAAAGCGTGCGAGTGTAACCAAAATCGAGAATAATCAAGTAAACCAAAAGGCAAAAAACATACCAAATAATATCACATCGCACCCGACGACGAAGTCAAAGCAATTCGAGCAATCAATCAAGGAGAACGAAGGAGCAAGCTACCAGGAACGTTTCTCACACTAGATTCGATCAATCAGAGCATCAAAGCAACTGGAATCGCGTGTCCTAGTTTTCACAGAGAGGAACGAGAAAGAAAAATCGCGTGCCCTAGTTTTCACAGAGAGGAACGAGAAAGAAAAATCGCGTGCCCTAATTTTCACATAGAGAGGAATGAGAAAGAAAAGTAAAGCGGGAAATGGAAATTGCTAAGGTGTGGATTGATGGTTGAAATTTTGTTTTAAATCGAGTGCCCTAATTTTCACATAGAGAGGAACGAGAATGAACACAGTGCGAGTAATCATTTTAGGATTTTCGAAATTCCATTGAAGTATTCTATTTGCTTTTTGATTTGAGAAATGAAAACCGAAAGGGATCTACTGGAGTTCAGGCGGGAAAACGAAAATTTGGGGCAAATTGTAGCGGTGATCCATTTTAACAATCAGATTAAATATAAATCGTTGGATCGTATTCACGCGGATTGCTAATTTTATTAATTTTATTAATTTTTTAATTTGAATACATCTATAGCAACACTATATAAAAATGTTGCATCGTGTTACACTTGTTTAGCTAGAGCAACACATTTTTATGGCTAAGGTAACACCAAAAATACAACGTTGCAGTAGGACCAAAATTTTATATCTATCGCAACATTTTAGCTGGCAACACCTTGCAAAAATGTTGCAGAAGGTCATCTATGGCGTAGTGTACATTTATTATCACATCCACATTCTCCTTCTTTTCATTTCCAAGTTATCGTGTAGGTTCCACTTGAGCATCCATTTAATTGTTAGTATAATAGCCTCATTTGATTTATTTCTAATTAATAATTGCCGCATTCTTTTCATTTGTTTCTCATTTTTTCGTTTGCTCCTTTCCAAGTGCTTTACCTAAAGTTTTTTTCTTTTCTTTTTTTCCATTTTTAATGTGAACTTCCAAATTAATATTCATCCACCTCATTAGCATTTACCATTCTCCATTTCTGAAATTTATTTTGTTTATGCATTACTAGTTCATGTAGCTTCCCTTCAGTGGCATTCTTTCCCCTAAAGCTTCATATTTAAAAACGGAAGATTTGTTTTTATCTTTATTCATATATTTATTCCTTTAATTCACCTCTTTCAATACTACCGTTTTTAAGGCTGTTCATATTTTTATTTTATTTTAGTTCCTAGTTTGTTTGTATATATATACTTTTTTAGCTTTTCATTTGTTTCCATCTTCATTCCTATAGCCTCAATTCATTTTCAAATCTCATCTTTTGTAGCTTCATTTTTCCAAACAAAACTCCCATCTCATTTCTTTCTCTCTTCACCTTCCTCCTTCCTTTTTCATTTCTTCTTCTCCTTTTTTCAAGCTTCATTTTTTCTTCTTTTTTATTCTTATTCTTCGAATCTTCTTTTCTTTTTCAAAGCTTCCTTTTCTTTTTCAATTCTTCTTCTTCATTAAATTTTCTTCTTCTTTTCCAAACTTTCTTCTGTGAATCCAGATCTATACAAACTTCTCTGTCTTTTCCAAAACTTTCCAAAAAAAAGATTAAGATGGTAAGGAAATAAAACAAAAGGAGAAAGTAGTAGCGGATCCAAATCCGACTAGAAAATGGAAAGCCTAAAGGTGAGTGCTTAAACTCACTCACGAAATACTAAAATTCTATTGCAAGTTAAACCAAGTCATATAGTGATAAAATTATTGATTTTTGATTGGGAATTTTATTAACATAAAACGAATGTTTTAATAAAGAATTAAATGATATAAATATGTGTATATTTGGGTTTATTGAAATGAATTAATTGGAGTAAGTTTTGGAATTTGGACCACAAAGGTTTGTTTATAGTATATAAGTGGTCCCTTTATTTGCTTTACACTTATTACCACATCCATATTCTCTTTCTTTTAATTTCCAAGTTCTCCATGTTGGTTCCACTTGAGCATCCATTTAATTGTTAGACTACTCGTTCGTTTCTTATAATAGCCTCATTTGATTTATTTCTAATTAATAATTGTCGCATTCTTTCATTTGTTTCATATTTGTTCGTTTGCTCCTTTCCAAGTGCTTTACCTGAAGTTTTTCTTTTCTTTTCTTTTTTTCCAATTTTATGTGAACATCCAAATTAATATTCATGCCACCTCATTAGCATTTACCATTCACCATTTCTGAAGTTTATTTTGTTTATGCATTAGTAGTTCTTGTAGCTTCCCTTCATTGGCATTCTTTCCCATAAAGCTTCATATTTAAAAACGGAAGATTTATTTTTATCTTTATTCATATATTTATTTCTTTACTTCACCTCTTTCAATACTACCGTTTTTAAGGCTGTTCATATTTTTATTTTATTTCAATTCCTAGTTTGTTTATATATATTTTATTATCTTTCATTTGTTTCCATCTTCATTCCTATAGTTTCATTTCATTTTCAAATCTCATCTTCTATAACTTCATTTTTTCAAACAAAACTCCCATCTCATTTTTTTCTCTCTTCACCTTCCTCCTTCCTTTTTCATTTTTCTTCTTTAAATCTCCTTCTCCTTTTTTTAAGCTTCATTTTTTCTTTTTCTTTTTTCTTGTTTTTTTTCAAAGCTTCCTTTTCTTTTTCAATTCTTCTTCTTCTTTAAATTTTCTTTCTTTTCCAAACTTTCTTCTTCTTTCCAAATCTTTTTCTTTGAATCCAGATCTATACAAACTTCTCTGTCTTTTCCAAAACTTTCCCAAAAAAAAAGATTAAGATGGTAAGGAAACAAAACAAAAGGAGAAAGTAGCAGCGGATCCAAATTTGACTAGAAAATGGAAAGCCTAAAGGTGAGTGCTTAAACTCACTCACGAAATACTAAAATTCTATTGCAAGTTAAACCAAGTCATATAGTGATAAAATTATTGATTGTTGGTTGGGAATTTTAATTGACATTTAATTTGAATACCTAAACTCCAATATGTGATAGCTAATAATTATTGTGACATGTTATTGAATTGGTTGATTTGTTGAATTGGTTGATTTGAATGTTGATTGTATGTTTTGATGAATGCTATTGTGATTGAATGTGCATTTGTTCAATTATTGTGATATATCCTTATTATCACCCTATAGTTATTGTAATCGTATAAATTTTCATATTGATTATTTGAACACTGAATAAGAATACAAAACCTTGGATTTCATATATTTACATGAAAAAAATTAGTATGTTTAGATTTACTATTTGAATCATAAAAATGATTTTGAGAAATAAACTATCGTTACCTTATTTAAAAGTTTTCAGATTTAAATTTTGAAACTTTGGAAGTTTTCATAAATTTAATTTTGAAACTTCGGGAAATTTTGAAACTTTGGAAGTTTGCAGAAATTTTTTGTAAATTTATAAGTTATTAGAATTGATCTATTGTGCAATCTATTCTATTTTCAGTATGAAAATAACAACTTTTCTAGAAAATTTGAAACTTTAAAAATGTAGTTATTTACATTCCATATTCCATTGATTTTTGATTTAATTTGCATAAGAAATTTAGTTCTGACTCGAGTGTATTATTTTCCTTTACGCTCGGGTCAGCCTGAGTATTTCAGTGTTTCGATGATATTATTTCTTGAAGATGAAGATGGAGTTTGAAGACCGTATTTATTAATATAATTCTGCTGCATTACTTTGTTATATCTGTTAAATGTATAACTCTAATAATATTGTAAAGTGAAATTATGGTATATTGTCAACAGCTTCATGACAATTTATGTAATTATTATATTTTGTCATTCCACTGCAAGATTTTGTAATTTTATTCTTTTGTATCTTATTTCTTTAGAACAAAATCTCATTGATAATCTGCCCTTTTGAATGGTTTGAGTTAGACATGTGTGGTTTATTATCGACCTAAATTGTTCAAAAAGGTGGGTCGTCACATCTAAAGTGTTTTCGAATTGGAAAGTTAAAATTAAAAAAAGTACTATATATATATGTATATATGTATACATATACATAAATACATACATACATATAAATATATACGTATTTAAATAATTAGTTCATTTTAATTCATATAAAAAAATATAATTGTTACTTATAATATATACACACATAAATATATATTTCTATAACAATTTTATATAATAAAGCATATTTATGTACACATACACACACAAATACAAACATACATACATATATATATATATATATGTACATGTTTGTATGTATGTATGTATAATTAATTGGATACTAATAACTATATGTACATGCTCGTGTTTGGATAATATACAAAATATATAGAATGAGCTAACATGTCTATTGCGATGTAAATTCCAGCATGTATATATGGGCATGTTATACCTTACATGGATTATCGTGTTACACATACACACACATATAAATATGTATATGATACATATGTATACTTACAAATTAAGTAAAACTAAACCAAGTAAGCTTCATACTACAATTTATAAAGTAAATAAAATGTATGATTTTATTTAAACCGAATCTAGGAATTTTCTAAATAAATTAGAATTCATAGGCCCAATAATGATCCAATAGGGTAAAAAATTTGAAATTCATCCATAATTACCGTTGCGGGTTGGCCCAGTTCCAACGATATCATTGTTTAATTAATTCTACTATGCCTGTAATAGGTATAGCTTGATTGACTAGGTTTACATTTCTGTTGCGCTTTCTTAACAAGTATTATATAGTCACTATCTTTGATTTGATTCACAGATATGGGTGGAACTAGATATTTAATTGGCAGGCATCTCTCTGTAATATGTAATACTTCCAATACCTCTTTCTAGTATATGCTATTTTTGCTGAAATATACTTTACTTTTGAAATCATTAATCGTATCCCCTCATGCTCGTGTAAATACTCAAAAATTTCTTTAATAGCAAGTGCATTAGATCAATTTGCTTTAAAAAGTAATATTAGATCATCAGCATACATATGATTTGTAATAGTTGGTTGCACCGTATTTATTGGATTTATATTGCACTTAATAGTCCCAAATTCCATTAGTATGGAAAAATACTCCATTACCATGGTAAATAAATAGGGAGATAATGGGTCCCCTTGCCTAATATCCCTATTACTCTTAATAAAACTCTCTGGTTTACCCTGAATCATAATAGAAAAAGTTGGGGTATTTATACATTCATATATTAAGGCATAAAATTTCTTAGGGAAACATATGCTTAGCATTATATAATGGTTAAATTTTCAATTTATTCTATCATATGCTTTCTACAAGTCTATCATTAAACGAACATTATCCTCATCTTTACTATTGAAATTTCGTACCATTTCATGAGCTAATAGGGAATTTTCATAGATTAATTTACCTGAAACAAAAGCATTTTGATTTTCAGAAATTAGAAAAGGTAGAAAATCTTTAGTTCTGCTACTTAAATTTGTTGCCATAATTTTATAAACAAAATTACAGCATGAGATTGGCCTATAATCTCCAATGCTAAATGGATTTTTGTTTTTAGGTATTAAAAAGTATGGTTTAAACTCCCTAACAGCTTGCCTTCACTAAAAAATTATTTTTACTACATTAACGCCCGACCCTTAATCTTTTCCCAACAAGTTTTGTAAAATTTTGCATTGAAACCATCAGGCCCTGGGCTTTTATTATCTCCAGCCTAAAAAACTATGTGTTTAATTTCCTCCTCTTCTATTGGAGCAAATAATATTTCCTCTGCTGTTTCATTAATATTGAAAATAATATTAGGAAAATTGTTTTCTAGTTTTTCTTCATTATATAAGTCTTTAAAGTAAGACATTTCTTTTTCAGCAATCTTATTATATTCAAATTTTCTATCATTATCAAATATATTACCTATATTATCTATATGCTTTCTTCTACTCATTTTGGCATGAATTTTTTTTGTACAATCATCACTCTGGGTAAGCCAATCTACATTTTCTATTTTGCTTTAAATTCATAGTATTTATATAAAAACTCTTTAGATAAATTACTTTGATTTGAAAAAAAATTCCTTTGTCCTTTCAATATCATTTGGGTTTTTGTCTATTAAATCCTGTAAAAAAATTTCCTTCTTTTCTCAAATTTTTTGTACATCCCTTATTCTGACTTCTATTCTTGTTCCGTTTTTAAAGATTAAATTTAGAATTCTTCAGCACCATACTGAACTGATATTGTTGAGTACCTTTACAAGAAAATTTCAAACTCTCATCGACAGTTTCCTTATATTCCACATCCAATGACTAACCATTTTTATAATTAAATGGAACACTTTGTTTATTTAGGCTATATTCATCATGAAACAACCTAACCAATAAAGGAGTATGGTCATTTGTGTTTTACTCTGATTTATTACACAGAAAATTAGGAAACATTTCAAAAAGTTCTTTATTTATTAATATTCTATTTAATTTACAATGGATATTCTTTTCTACCCCCGATCTCTAAGTATTTTTATTGCCATTTGTTATTGGCTCTATTAATCTAGTTTCTATTAAAAAATTCTTACTTCTATTTAATTTAGTAAATGGAATAGTATTTCCCCCAAACTTCTCATGTGAATACACTACAGTGTTGAAATCATCTAATATAATCCAAGGATATTTATAAATACGATTCATATTTTTAAGTCTACATCACAAATCATTCCTTTCATTTTCAAAATTCTCCCATAAATACTAGTAATTTGGGTACTAACACATCCAATATTTCTAAAACAATAATCAATATACTGCAAGTCTTTATTTATGTTACTAGTTATCCAAATATTAGAATCCTGCATTAATAAAATCCTTCCTTTACCTCCACAATCATTATTATTTACTATTTTCCAATTGTTTGTCATTTCCTACAAAATTTCTCTATATTATCATCATTCATTTTATTCTTTATTGGTGCAATAATAGTTGGCTTATATACCCTTAACATATTAATTATATCACTTTTTTTAAGGGAATTTATCCCTCTAACATTCCATGCAAATATCGACATTTATAAAAAATTTAATAGGAATTCTAATTTTCATACTTGACACAGATGCACTTATATTTCTCTTTTTACAAACTGTTTTCTTTGCTTTAAGCTTTGTAGTCATTTCATCCCACTCTTTATTGTCTATGATATACTTCTGCTTAAAGTTTGCTTTCTCTTTGCTCTTTCCCCTAACCCCTTTATTAATAATGTGCAGTTGTGAGATATCAATATGCTCTAATGTGCGGGGTAGAACTGAGTTGATGCGGCCCCCGTTCTTAGTATTTGCAGCATTTTCTAGGCGAGAGGTGACCTCCATGGCTTCGTTCGAGTCATCACCATTTTGTTGAATAACATCATTTATGACTATACCATTAATGTCTGTAATTAAACAAGGATATGAAATTTGGGGGGTTTCAGATTCTAAGACCTCTCTATTCTTTTACTCCCTCATTTTATTATTTATTATGATCTTTGCTGCTTGGAAACTTTGATTTTTATCTAGAGGACTTCCATGACCATGACCTGGTCCTTATGATCAACGAGCTATTCTTGATTTTTTTCCTTGGTCCGAAGTGATACCTTCTTGGTTGATCGGAACAGTTGTTCATATACTATTCCAACACTTTTCTTTTCCTTTTTGGAATCATGATTTTTGTTCTAAACTTCAGAACCTGTTTTGTGATTACTATAAGCACTATTTTGATTTTTCTGGTTATCAGACTTTGGCATCCATGCTTTTTTTCGTATTACATTGCTTTTTAGTATGTCCAAAGCATTTACAAACGAAACATTTTGGAGGAATCCACTTATAAATGACTTCTTGTGTAATATTTTCTCCATTATACAATGTTAAAACTATTTCTCCAAGAAGTTCATCTTTTGCGGCCACTTCTACCAAAAGACGAGCATAATTCAATCTTGTTTTCATAGTAGTGGCTGCATCCATTTTAATGGATATTTTCCTTTAATGCTTTCTATGGGACTAAACGCTGCTCTGTCCAATAATTTTTGATTTACACTTGGCAATCTTTTTTTTTGAAATGGTACTTTATATACAACATGCCACTGGAACAATATATCACATGTCAAAAAACGTTCGAATCATGCTACGCAAGTTTCGAACTTGTGACCTCTTGCACCAAAGCCGAATCACTTAACCACTTGGACAATGGTGCTTGTCACACTTGGCAATCTTATCCATATTAGCATTGACATAAGTAGGTTTCTGTCTAACTTTAGTGAGTTAGACCATTTTCTCGTTATGATGAGTTTGCCATCATAAACTATGGATCATTTTTCAAAACCGATTCACAATTTTTAGCTTCTTTAAAATTTACCAGGAAAAAGTTGTTCTCTCTTGAATACATATCAAATTTGCCTATCGGTTTCCATATTCTTTGAATATATGATTTGAAATATAAGAAGTATGTTTTGGTACCAACAACATACGTGAGTATCGAGTTACTCCACCATTCATCCGTTCTACTACAGACTGCCTCTTTGACCTGACCATACTTTTTGTTATTTATCTTTAAAGGTACTATGTATTCAAGATTGCAGTCTTCTTCTTTTGGTTCCTCTACAACAATATCTGCCTAAGTTTTGGGTCTCTAAGCCCTTTTCAGTGAGATGGCAACCAGTTTCTTGCCTGATTCGATCTTCGATCTGCCCTTATTCAGATGTGGAAAAGAAGGCACGTGAGTCTTCATTTCCCAACACAGCGACTTTAACATGAGCCGGCGGCAACTCCTAATTCTTCTTGGCCTCCATTCTTCTATTGGTTATGTTTTGAACCAATTGAAACCCATCATTATCGATGATGACACCCCTATAGGTTTTTTGATGTGGGAAGACTGATTAGAATCGGGTAGTCAAACTAGTTTTGATGATTCAGGAATTTTTGAAGAGCTTGAGATCCCTCATGGCTAAAAGGAAACCTTAGATTCCTTTTCTTCATATAATTAATATTATTGCAATGTCTTTTTATTTTTTCCCATCCTTTATTGATAATTAATTTTCATGGCTCTTTTTTTACTACAGTTAATTTAACATCTAAGTACCATATTGTAACAATTGGATAAGTAAAATAATATAGATATGAAATAAGAAATAAAACATCTTATCTTACAACGTGAAACAAAAACAGGTTTAATTTTGGTAGATGCACATAACTAGATAAGATATATGCATATTGTAACATCCCTAAAAATTATAAATAACTTATATTAAAATATAGGGTCGATTAAATACTTGAATTGTGAATTAAATATTAATTGAATGGATTTAATAGCCTTATTTAACTTTTTTTAATTAATAAATAATAATGGTGAACTCATTTTGTAAATTTATTTACAATAATAAATAGTTCAAAAAAATAATAAGAATCAATTGTTAATAAAATGACTTGATTTTTATTGACGTATTTTTAAATGAATTTATAGGATTTTTTGGATAATTTTTAATTTGAAAAATATTTAAGTAGTTAAATTTTCATTTGACATATATTTTTGTAAATGATGGTATTATTGAAATTTCACATAATAAGATAAACTAGCACATTTTATTGATGTTTTGAGATCGTGTCGCATTGTTGTGCGCGATCTTATTTTTATTTATGTCGTTCGTGATTCATATGCGAACGAAGTTCCATGTAGCGTCGTACTGGAAATTGCAAAATAAATAAACTAAAACACTAAGACTTTTCTTCATTTCATTTATACTTCTCTTTACCTTAAAAGCCCTAAGCTAACCCTCCATCCAACAGCTATAATCAACCAGGCGGTAGACCCCGAATTAGATGAAGTGCCCAACTAGAAAAAGGTGCAGCTTGGTGAGATTTATGAAATGACCGGTCGGATTATCGGCTAGTGGCGTGAGGGAGCAAGGATCTAAGATGAACGACGGTGTGTATTTTGGGTTTCGATCTTCGAATTCAGGCGATGAGTGGAGGCGAGCTTAGTGGAATTCAACGCGTATTGGTCGGGGCTATCATCCGGAGGCGAGCGGCGATGGCTGAAGACCTACAGTAGGGTGGTGTTTGAGAAACACGATGTTGTGGGTTTTAAAACATGCAGCCTAGGTTTTAAACGAGGGTGATTATGTTAATTACCTAGTTAATTATGTATTAATTGTTTTAATTAATTTCAAAACTTATAAAGTCAATAACATTTTCATACGAGGTCGGATTTAGATGCGGTCTTTTGTGTTTAACTCGTATCACTATTATCTATGCGTTGGAGTTGGATTCGTTGAATTTGAAGCTAATAGAATTTTGAGCTAAAGACGTTTGATTTTAGATCAAATCGAAATGCAAAAGCGTCAACTAGAATTTTGATGAGTTGACTCACCTCTAATAAACTATATGATATTTATATTGCTATAGATTATTGTTGAATGCTTGGATGATTGTTTATATATTATTGTTTGATTATTTTGTTTGGATTTGATTCCCGCATGGAAGCAGATGGCATAAATAACCATTGTGTTGCAGGGAACAAAAGCAAGCGGAAGTCGCGGCGAATAGGTCGCTATGGAACACTTCGAATTACACATGCATATGTGTCATTTACAAGAGACTTTTATAGAGAGACCCCAAGGGGTTTCTCGCCAATGTTGATTGACTAATATTCTTATATTGCTTATATTGATGTTTAATTGAAATATTCGTGACATATGGTTTTATTTGTGTAAGTGTCGTTATAGCAATTATCGATATATCATCACTTATAAAATATCATCTCCTTAAACCTTAGTGTGTGTTGAACTTGTGCTTCTATTTTACAAAATAAATATCAGGTCACGTTCTTGCACTTTGAACGTTGTTTAAACTATAATTTCAAGTATTTTTTAGAATTTTGAAATAAATGATAAGTGTTGTTTAAAATTTATAGAAGGAGTTATAAGTTCGATTAATTATATTTCGAGATAGTTAATGTTATTTTAAATTTATAAAGAGATCATAAATTTGATTAATTATCTTTCGAGATAGTTAATGTTGTTTTAAATTTATAAAAAGATTATAAATTTGATTTAATTTTCTTTCAGGATAATTTATTTATTTTGAATTTATAAAAAGATTATAAATTTGATTTATTTTCTTTCGGAATAATTTGTATGGCTTTAAACTTGATTTTTCTTCTTCAATCCTTTTAATAAACATTCCTAACATATATTTAAATATTTTAAAGATGTTTAAATTTTATATATATTTTAAATGATTTAATATAAATTATTAAAGAAGAAGTTTTATTTCGTAATAAGGAAAGGAAATGGTTTTAAGATTTTAATATATTTTAGACTTGAGATTTCTAGGTAATATTTGAAATGGATGGTTTAAATTATATATCAAGTATTTTTGGTGTTATTGAAAAGTGAAAAGGAAGCATGGATTACAATATCCTTATAGTGATAAATGTTTTTAGGGAATTGATAAAAGAATTCATGGATTATAACACTTTTGTTATAATAAATGATTTCGTAAAGTTATTAAGAAACCTTGTTATTTGACTTAATAAATGTTGATATTCCTTAATCTTTGGAGGAGTTTTGTTTTAAAGATAATAATAAGTTGATTTATAAATATTATTTTATAAATGAAAAGATCTTTAAAAAGGAAGGTTTTAAAGAAAAAGCTAAGTGTAACTGGTTTTGGGTTTATAGTAAACAATGTTTTAATGACATTTGTTTTTTACCCTTCTTTTTAATACACTTAGAAATATAATTTGCTCTTTAAAAAAGAATATTTTAAAGAGTGTTTTTAAAGTGTTTTACAAATATTTATGATATGAAAATCGGTCACAAGTGAGTCAAATGTTTTAAGAGATTTAATTTCATATACAACTATTTTGTTATTCCCAATAATTGATTTAATGACTACCAATTCTGCTATCTTTTTTGTTTTGTCAATCTAAGATGATTTGTTGCTCATTTAAGCATTAATATTCTCTATCAGAAATGACTAAAACTAAAGCACAGGTGGACATCAAGCTAAGTATGGTTGCTCCCATTAAGGTTTCTTTACATCTACTCGAGATTAAATTTAGGTGTATGCGCACGAAGGTGTGAAATACTTGGATATTTGTTAAGGTTGGTAGGGTATGGCTTATACATTTTCGGAGAGCCATTGTAGTTTTCAAGTAAATTTTCTATGGGTATACTTTCAATAAGCGGGTGCACCCTCCTAGTCATTGTTGGAAATTTTCTCCTTCTTGATTTTTAATTCAAACCTTTGAATTTTTTAATTACATTGAGAAGTGCCTGGAACTCTTCTCGAGGTTTAATTATTTGTGTCCATTCTTTAAGTTTGATTTTGATTCTATTTATGTCCATTTTTCAAGTTTGGATTTTGTTTCAATTTGTTTCCATTCTTTCATGTATGGATGTTGTTTTTGTGAGGTAAAACCCAGTTCGTGTTTAGCGGTGCGGTCTCATAGAATTATTATACGTTTACCATATTTCTTGAGTTTCCTCTCACTAGTTTTCCAGATTGATCTAGGTGTTTTTAGTAAACTGCTCAGGTTAGACTGTGTTTTTCCAGGTTTTCATTGGTAGGACATGGAACTCATGGAGTAGAGCTAGTTGTTCACCTGCCGTAGTATTTTTTTATTTTGCGATGTATTATTATGTATACCCATCAGCAACATTAAGGTTGGAAAGTTATAACTGTCCAGGCCAATGACGTTTGTTTTCAACTCTGATATACTTGGAATTTTAGAGTGACAGCTTTTTTACTATCTTTCTTATATTATAAGTTATCATTATGCTATGAGATTTAGTTTTTCCTTGTTCATTTTCTTTTTACCCTAACAATCTGCCTTACAGCACTTGGATGTTTGGCATTTGAATACCGAGGATTTGTTAAGTGCCAACTTTCGAGGGTTGAAAAGGCGGAACGTTACATTTGGTATGAGAGTTGAAGGTTAAGTGAGAACCTTGACTTTGGTGGGGTAAACTAATTTGAGATCGGGTAAGTGACATCCTAGAATGAGTTTGAGAGTATTATATATGCAAGCATATTTGTTATTGCTATAAAAACATATTGTGTTAATTTGTAACGACCCGTAAAATTTAACTGGTTTTAATAACGTTATTAATTGAAATTTTGTGAAATTTTGAAATGTAACGACCCGGAAGATTTCGAACCCGAAACCTCCAGATAGTTAGAAGAAAAAGAAAAGAGATAGAAGAAAGAAACAGAAGAAGAAGATCAGAAACATCAACATCTCACATTCGCAGCGGATAAAATATAATAATAAATGATAACAGTTCTACAAAACAATATTATATCTGTCGATTACATTTTAATACATTAGAGTTACATATTTATACAGACACTGGATATACACAATTATCAAGTCTCAGATATACAATAATATAACACAGTAGAAACACTCCATACGTTCCTGCCATCCAGCTCGACTCCTGAGCTCCAGAACGTCCTTACCTGAAAATCTGTAATACTCGGTCTGACCCGAGCATTACATCAAAGTAACACCCGGGTCAGGCTGGAAACCAGCGTGAGTAAACCCATATAATTTGAAATACTAAGTTCAAACCATAAAAGAAAACCCGGGGTAACTCGTACTTCACTACGAGTTCATTACTTGTTATGCTCAATACTTACTTCACATATCGATTTATAAAGAATCGAAGTGGTTTCGGGTATTAACTAATACCCGACTCCTGTCTCTTCGAATCCAATGTCATCTTAACCCAAGTTATTCAAATGAAATACAATTCAACTTTAAATACAAGATGTCACTGTTTAACCCAAACATATTATATCACATACCAGAGATATTAACTAATCTAAGGCATACAATATCATTCAATCATTCATAACAAGATAAATCAACCATACCATCTTTAATTAATTTAATCAACCACAATTGAATTAAATTAATTCCTTCAATTACTTTTAAACCTTGGTTATTATTTACAAACCAGTTAATTTATCATCCAAAAATTTTCCTTTTTAATTAATCATCCTTGATTAATTATACTTTAATTACATTAAGTAATTAGCTTTTAATTTATTTTACAATTTAATTATCATTAACCATTTACAGTAATTATCCTTAATTAACCACTTAAATTAATTATCTTATAATCACTTATATTGATTAATTATCCTTAAATTAATCAAACTCATTAACTAACCCTTAATAAGCTTCCTTAATTAATCAAACCTTTAATTACTTACTTTAAGTAATTATTCTTTAATAAATCACATTTAGTAATTTTCTATTAATTACCCACCTTAACTAATGACATTAAGTAATTAACCTTTTGTTAATTAACCTCTAATTAATTAATATCTAATGTCTTTCATTAATTGATCTCTTTATTAATTACATTCAGTAATAGTACTTAATTAATTTCCAAAGTGTCCTTAATTAATTAAACTAATTAATTATCTTAAGTTAATTACATTAATTAATTATTCCCACATCATTAGTTAATGGTCTTTAAATTAAGTGATTAACTTTTAATTAATTCCACTAATTAATTATCATATTTCTTTAAAACTTATTTCCTTAAATATATTTTAAAACTTAGTTAAACCTTTTTATTTTGAAAACCAATTATTTTAATAACTTTAAACCTTGTTTTAAAGTGAAACTGTTTTGTAAGTCAAACTGAGACCTACTTCGGGTGTTCCCCAAGTTAATTTGTCACTTGCTTCGAGTTTTAAAAAAAATCAACCGTATGTTTTAAATTTTTCAAACTTGAATTTTTCTAAGTGTTTACCCGACGCATCTATAAATTAACTCGAGTTAAGACTCGAGCCAACACATGATCCTCCCGAAGATAACTTCGAGTTAAAATCCATCTTCCCCAAATTCTTTCCCACTGACACTAACCAAGTGCTGTGCACATGCACCAGAGTTCTGACGAGCTCCGGTCGACTCCGCCGCCCTCCCCAAGTTACTGACCATCCACTTAAGCCTCCTGACCAATCAAATCAATGAAACGATGTTGAACACGAATTTAAGCTGTTCAACACAAAACTGGAACTACTCCGACCAACAAATCTTTCCAGTGCCGATGACTCTGACCATTTGAATGCTCGCGATCACAACCATACCTCGACCGCAACCCCACGCCTCGACCCCCCTAGGTCCCATGAAGTCCGATTTGACAATGACATCACAAATTCTCCGAGAACAATATCGACCATAAACTATGCTAAAACCCTAAAACACTGTCGTACCATCGCCACCGTAGCTTATAAATTCATCAGATATTTTCTGATGATACCCAGCCTTCAAGCTAGCTACGATCCCGATCTTGAAATCTATAAACCCACCGATCACCAGAATTTCATCAAAACCCATCTCACGTTCATCTTACAAATTCTCAGTGGATATTTTATTAAAAATTTTGATTTTGCTTTTAAAAATCATCAATTTCAAAAACATTTCGATTGATATACTTGAAATCAGAACTTGTGATATTTGAATTTTTCAAATATTTTAAGCTTGCCTGTGTTATTTTCAAATTTCTAGAGAAACTTTAATTTATTTTTGCTTAAATCTATTTTGAAAATTTGAATCATGTTAAAACTAACAACTTAAGTTTAGATCCCATAGTTTAGTTTGGATCAGAGAAAGAGCAATTAAATTTTTAACAGGATTTTGAATTCCTGAACCTGGAACAAAGGCTTATTGTGCCTGTAACTAACATGCACAAACAATATATACATATGTACACATCTCTGTATACATGCAACACATTTTTGAATCCTACTTAAGCATGAGTTCAAACAACAGATCACATTCCAAAATCTCAAAAAAAGTTTACTCACCTTCTTGCAAAAGCAGAGAACAGAGCCTGGAAATTTGCTTCTTGAATTTAAAAACTGGAAATTGATTTGATCCTAGAAACTGAAACTTAGTTGTTGATCTGCTACTAATTTTAGAATTGAGGCTTGATTATTGATTTCTTTGATTTGCATTGATCTGAATCTTCTTGCTTCGAAACAGAGATGATCAATGTTTTGAAAACTGAGATGATGATGCTTTGGTTGCTTTAGATTTGAAGACTGGGAGAAGATGATAGTTGTTTGCTAGTTTTAGTCTGATTTTCTTTTCTTTTGCTTTTCTTTTAATCTGATTTGTTTTCTTTGTTACCAGATTTTTAGTTTTGAAAAATGAAGATGAAAAGATTTGAGGAAAATTTGCATTAGCCTGGTTTCTCTAATACTACATTGTTTATAAATTTTCAAATTAAAAGAAAAAGTATTTGCCACTTGTTATTACACTAAGCTATACACTTGTAAATGCATGTTATATTTATTTTACAAATGTCTTAATTATGAATTTTATGTTTATATCCTTGCCTCTAAATTATTTATAAATTATGTTTAAATCCCTACTTAATTTTTTATCTATTTATATAGATTATTTATTTTATATTTACATATGTCTTGTGTATTTTAAATTTATACTTATAGTTTTAAAAGATATACACATATCAAAGCTTTATATTTATTTTCATATAGACTAACTATATCTATTTCCAAGTATATAAAATAAAAGTATTTTTTTTAAATCTTTAATTAAATCTCACCTTATATATTTACAAACCAACTTAACGTATACATACATATATATTAATTTCAAAACATAACTTCCAATACAATATATATATAAACTTATATATTGTATTAGAAAATTATTTTTTTATTAACTTTGAAAAGATAAATTTTGCTAAATAAAAATTTACAAAAAGAAGGCCATTAAACAAATATTGTAAAATTTCAATAATTATATCTGGAGATTATCAAATGAATATTTATCTAGATATAAATATTTATTTTCGGATTTATTTATTCAACTTATAAATTAGTTTTCCTATTGATTTAATCCAGTTAATTATCAAATTTACAGATGCCCAAAAATCTGGGTTATTACATTCCTTCCCCCTTAGAATCTTTTCGTCCTCGAAAAGGAACGAAGACATAATTTTATTCAATAATTTAAAAAAATCAGATAAATTATTCTTTGATCACTTTTATAATACTTTTAAAATCTATATATAATATTACAAAAATAGTTTTATAAAAAAATACTTTTATAACTCAATGTCTCAACAAGTCCATCCTTGTTCTCACAGAAATTCGGTCATACGTTGATCAGACGTAGGACTGAAAATCTATAAGGACTTAGGAAACCCGTTTTCAACACTCAGTGAAAATACTTGGAAAATAATTTATTGAAAATGTAGAAAACAATTTTGAAAATAGAGGAATATCTTTGGTGAGAATGCTCTAGAAATCATCACCCCCATCCATGGTCATAGTTACATCACGGGTTACGTTGCCATCGCAGCAAAAGTCCATGTAACTGATGACAGCATGGAACCCACAACAGATCGCAGTTACATTCCAGGGTTACGTTGCCATCGTAGCAAAAGTCCATGTAACTGTTGGCTCTCAGCGGCACACACGATTTCGCTGTCAAAATGAAACTTCTCCCACATAGGTCGCAGTCTACCGATATAAAATCAAACGCAGACTGTTGGCTCTCAGCGGCACAAACGACTTTCGATATGTTACCATAGTGTCACAGTCTACCGATATAAAATCAAACGTAGACAGTTGGCTCTCAGCGGCACACATGACTTTCGCTATGGTCTGCAGTAGATCGCAGTGACATCGAGTTAAACTGTCGTCACAGCATAACCCAAATGCCTCTGTGGGCACCAGCCCCTCGACTTTCGCTACAAAAATAATCCTCAGGAACTAGTTTATTCCGGACTCCTCACAGGATCAACTTTAGAAACCCCCCTTGGGGCTCAAGGAAGTACCACCCAGTGGTACTCCTGAGAAGTTCATTTCAAGGAAGCGCCTTTTTCCCCAGAGCTATTCTCAAAACACTTTATACTATATACTTATAGTATCTTCAAATCATACCCTTTATGATTTATCAAAATCTCCTTTACACAAAATCGATTACCAAAATCGATAATTCTCAAACTAGGCTTTCCAAAATCCAAAATTGATTTTCCCAAAAATCAAAAGCCTTTCCAAATTATATAGGTTCCCAAAACCTTTTTCCAAAATCATTCTCATAAGATCCTTTATATATATATATATATAGATATATATAACTTTGAAAATCTTTGGATTATTTCAAACTTGTATAAAACTTCTTTTATACTTCAAATATTTTCAAAACCCTTTTCTATTCTGACTATAGATTTAACAAGGGAAGATTTATCTTATATAACAAAGATATATAACTTTGTTTTATTCCAAATCAAATATTCAAATTTGATAAATATTTTATACAGTTATTAACCATATTACCTTTCATTTCAAAAACCATTTTACAGTTCTTTATCCACAAAATTTCAATATCAATTTCATTCAAACCCGTACGATGTACACATATCCTCCATACGCAATATCAATCTGATCGCTCTTCGATCACACAATTTCTCTTCCGAACTAGTATCGTCCACCCGACTTCCTAGTGCGGACTTAGATCTGGTTTCTTGATTAGAAACCGTCATTCTCCTTGCATGGTCGTAGCTATGATAGAGAATATCCAGAACCAATCAAAACCCATATCCAGGTTCGCCGTCGAAAATCGAGCGAAAAATCCCAACTCGGATCGATAATATTATCTCGAAATTCTGTGTTCGAATCTGGATCAAATTACTATGCGAATAGAATAATATACGTACATCCTTCGTATTTATCATTATTGATTATTAGCTAAATCAATTCTCTTTTCTATTCACATTTTCTTTAATTCCATTCACTTATTCTCAATTGCTTCCATTACCAATTGAGTTATTACTTCAATTACAAACAGTTTGAACTCTGACCAATTTAAATTTAAAAATAGCTTGAAAAAGTTTAAAATAGATAAGTAGTTGAAAAATAGTTATTAGTTTGTAAAATAGCTGTATAATAGTTAAGTAGGTATAAAATAGTTAGATAATTGCAAAATAGTTTTTAAAATAGTGATTAGATATAAGTAACTGAAAAATATAAATTAGTTTATAAGACAGTTTCAAAATAGTTAAATAGTTCCAAAATAATTGTAAAATAAGTATAAGATAGTTTGGGGTTTTAAGAAGAAAGATTGTATAGTAAATAGTTTGGAAAAATATATTTGTATTAAAACAATTTATTTTGAAAATAATCCAGAGCCATACTGTTTAATTTCCCCATCAATTCAATTTAAATATCCACTTCCATTTAAATTGACTCAATACTTCAATTTCCACTGAATTTGATTCAATCCCAATTCAAGTTGAATTAATCTTAATTCCTTTCCAAATTCAAATCAAATTCCATTTGATTTTAAACATATTCATTTTAATTACAATTTCAATTATTCAAACTAATTTCAAATTGAATCCACTTCAATTTCAAATCATTTCAATTTCTATATGAATTTGAACTCATTTGATCTTAAATTTTATTTCAAATTAATGCAATTCAAATTTTCCATTTGAATTTTAACTTATCCGTCTTAAATCGCAATTCCCATTTATTCAAATCAATTTCAGTTTGAACTAATTCAATTTAAATCTCAATTTTAAATTATCTCGAATTATATAAATTCGAGTTAAATTTTTAAATGTTGATTTAATTCCTTAAATCAAATTAACCCTTATATTTTTTTTTTACAGCTTAAATCTTTAAACCATTTAATACTGAATTCAAATTCTAAAATTCCATTTTAAATTATCATTACTTAACTTATTACAAAGTTCAAATAAGAATTCAAAAACAATTTAATCTTCAGATTCTAATTTATTATCCATTTTCAATTCCAGATCTCAAACCCATTTTGAGATTACTCATAACTCCCATTTTAAATCAACCATTTAACTTCCCAAATTAAATTTTAATTTCATCTTGAAATTTCTAATTCAAGTTGTTCATTCCAAACTTATTTAACTTCCTTAAGTTAAATTGAATTTACTTAATCCGGTCAACTTTACAAAATTTTGAATTCCCATTCGAATTTTAAACTTCAGATTAATAATCTTTCCCTTTTAAGTTTAAAACTTACTTCACTTTGGGTTTCACATCACATCCCAAGGAAAATTCAAAAATCAACCTTAGAGTTTATTTCCAAATATAGATATTTATTTCTTTTACACACCAAGTTATACCTTAAATTTTTTTAAACCATTCTTGGTTTTTAATTTCAAAACAAATTCCTTTAAAATAATTTCAAGTTTCCTGGACTTAGATTTAAAACTTCTCAAATTTAAATTATCTTTATTTCCAATTGGATTTTAATTTCAGTTTGAATCCATTTCAAACTTATCTTCATTAAATTTCAATTTGGTTGTATTACTATTACCACTTAATTTAATTCCAATATTTTAACAACCAATCACCTTAATATTTATTAGAAAGAAATATCATTTTATATATCAAATATAATCTTATATAAAAATCATTTGAAATCTTTATATATGAAAATAACAAGTACGCTCTCATATATCTATACACTCAACTCTTTCTAGGGTACAATTGACCCTATCCTTAATGAGTAAACCCTAACAGAGCCAAGGTTCTCGCTTAACCTTTGCTCTGATACCAAATGTAACGACCCGGAAGATTTCGAACCCGAAACCTCTAGATAGTTAGAAGAAAAAGAAAAGAGATAGAAGAAAGAAACAGAAGAAGAATGTAACAACCCGCAAATTCGTAGCAGTTAATTATCGTCATTAAATGATAATATCAATAGCTGATTGTTATTGAGATTTTAATCGATTGAAATTCTTTCGTATATTCATCGTTGTTGTACGGGCTTTAAAATTTGTCTTGGCCCATTTCTTTTGTTGCCGTGATTATCAAACCAAACTCGGTCCCCCTTTGTAATCCATCCATTCGTTCGAAACCTAAAACAAAAACAAACGAAAGAAAATAAAAATGGTGGCTCGTCTTCGTTCCTTTTCACGAGACTAGGGCTTCAAAAATTAGCGGCTGCTCCTTCAATTCTCGCGTTCGTTCCTGTGAGTCTTGCTATGGCTTCGGCCTTGCTTTTGGGTTCTTGGAGATTCGCTAGGACTCTGGCCTTTAGCAGATTAGGGCTTCGTTCTCCTCGTTCCAAGCTGGTGAAATTGGGGCTTTCGATTCCCCGTTGCTCTCGGTTGCCACGTCGAAGAAGGTGAGTAAATTATAATACTCACCTCTAATTCAATTCTCAAGGCGTGTTTTGGGGCTTGAATCCCCTGGTTTTCGTTCGTATTCATTTGAGACGATGGGGTTTGGAATTGATATTTCTGATGATGTTCGTTTACATGAATATATCCCCTTATTTTCGTCATTTATATTTTTGTCGAATTCGATGGTTGGCTTGCTCTGGCACTTGATATTTGTTTGATGTTCGGGATGATTTACGACTTATTCTTAGTCGTATACATATATATTTTTCTTACTGGTCACTGCTTCGTGTCATTTTGGGACGACCGTGGCTTGGTCGATTATATCCCTGAACAGTTCGTTTGGGTTTTGAAGTCGATCTTCGTTCGTTTGAAAATTGATTTTTGTTCTCGTTGTTTTTGGTTTTGAAGTCGTTTAGCCTATGATGATTTGCTGGTTCTTGATTGACTTCGGTCACTATGATTTATTGACATTTGATTTCTTACTTGATCTATTTCAAATGTTGCTGGCCTTTGCCTTTTCTTCGGCACTGTGCCTTGTTCTTGACCGAGATATGTGTGTTGTCCAGTTTACAGTCGAATATTGATATTGCCGTGACATTTACTTCACCACTTTCCACAAGTCTAGGTAGCTTATCACTTGGTTGCATTGTAGCTTGCACGAATTCATCATTGATGGAGTTTGACTTAGTTTGATTCTCCTGACCATTTAAAAACTGTTGTCGACTTAGAGTTGAAACTGCAGTTGACTTTGATAATTTTAGATTTTTGATTTCCTGTTACACAACAGTTTCATGGTGACGAATTTTGTTTCTCTGTTCATTCTCAACTTCATACTAATTGTGGCATGTCTGCATCCATATATGCATTTGGTCATTCATTGGTTTGTTTGCATTTGTGAACATCGTCGAGTCTGGTTGTATTTGCATTGAACCATGCTGTGTTGATCTTGTACCACTCTGATCATGCTCTGTTATGTATTCATGTGTGTCCAGACCTTGGTGTAGTTGTTGTTCATTCGACTTTCTGTTTCACTGGTCATTACATGTTATACATATGTTGTATTTTGGACATTGTTTCACTGTTCCATTGTTGTAGTCTTTGTACTATTGTTGCTTCGACAATTGATCTTGGGTTTGGTTCCATTTGTTGTTTACTGGTATCACTTGACAATTTTGAATTGCTTGTAGTTGATTCTGGTTTCACATATTTGCAGTCTTGTCTATTGATGGCATCTCTGGTTACACAGAGCTGCCATGCATCATGTACAACTTGTAATTGCTCTTTGATCTCTTTTGAGTACTGATGTGTATTTGTATTGTCTTCTATCCACTGTACTTCGGGTCATGTTGTATTTGCCGTTTACTTGAGTTCGAGACTTCTTCATTTGCACATCTGTGTTGCCATATTGATCACTCGTTCATCTGTACATGTTTATCCTCGAGTTGTCCATCTCAGTTGAACTGCACTTGGTTCTGCTTCATGGTGTACTCGAATTCGTCTCTGTTGCTGTATATGCTTGAACTGTTGATGACTTTTCTGCAGTTTAGTTGCAGCCTGCCTTCGTCCTTATACCTGTTGGCCACTGCAGTTTCATTGTGGTGGTGACATTATATTCGGTGGTGGCGAGGCAGTGCACGCGTGCGTGCACTGCAGCCACCCAGAACTGACAGATTTTAATCGATATTTCTTTTATCCTTAATTCATCGACCTGTTGCGTAATTCGTAGGCTGTATTGGCGAGGCAGTACACGTTAGCGTGTACTGCAGCCAATTAGCATTGATATTTTTAAATTGACATTTCAATTGCTTAAACTGCTTTGGATTTCTGTTTTGTGGATTAACACTGTTTAGTGTTATTTCTGCCGTTATCCAATTCTCGTATCGAGAGTTGGATATACGAGATTTCTGTGACTGTCATCTATATTGAGGTTGATTATTATTGCTTCTATGCTCTAATAACTGATTTTGAATTAGACTGATCCGAGTATTATTTTCTTTTGAATGTAATACTCGGGTCAGACCGAGTATTTACAGGTTGTAGATTTTTAGCTTTGGGATGCTGCTAGAGCTATGAAGGCATTTTATATCATTTGAAGTGGTCTTCGTCTTGTTGTAGTAGCCAGTGTGCCTGTTGTAAGATGATAATGTATTCATGTATATTAGACGATAATGTACTTGTATATATAACTTCTTGAGTCGGCAGTTGTAGTTGTATCATTTGTATTGTGTCAAATGTATTTGTAACTGATATCAGTTATTGTATATATGAGACTTTTCGTTCCATCTTTATTCCGCATTTATGTTATCTGTGTTATTTTTATATCTATTGTCCTAAACTATTATGGCCACTGTGTAGTAGCTTTGAGTTTGTATCGGTATGTCGGTATTCCTCTAAAAATGAAATGCAATGTTTTATTATCTGACATATCGGTGCTCGCACAAGGCAATTACATAGATGGTCGCTCCTCAACAGCCTTATTCTCCGTGCTAGTTGACAGCACTACTCCGTAGTGTTCTTGGCTAGCGTGGGTATAGAGGTGGGGCGTCACAGCTTGGTATCAGAGCCTGGGGTTTAGGACAATTATAAAACATAACTTAGATGGAACATGTGTTACAACTATTTGTCGATGTTTTATCTCTCATCTTTACATATGACTATTTTTGACTGTTAGGTATGAATTCCTAACGCTTATTCTTGTGTTTTCGGCTTTGAATTGATTTAGCCGATGTTGATTTTGTTTTAATTTGGCAAATTAAAGCCATTTTGACTTTTGGACTTTGTTCCACTTTTGTTCTATGCTATGAGTGTCATTGTGTACCTGTTACACTGTGATGGAAAATAGCTGGACCAGTTGCAAATTGAGTGATTTTGATTTCTCATTCACATCTAGTTTGAATCTCAGCGATTTTGAACTTGATATTTTGTGTTTTCCTAATCTGGATTTCCCTTCGACTTCGGTCACTTTGTTTTTGGGAAATTGCTAATTTCTTGATTTTCAAGACTCTGATTTTGTTTGCCGTTGGTTTCTTTGATAATGATGATTGATTCATTTTGTACTCGACTGCGGCTATTAATTGTTGACTTCGACATTGACTTGATTCTTACTTTTGTTGAAGTCATTTATGCATTTCTGCTCGATTTGCTTTGTTTTTCCAATTGATAATCGATTCTTCTTTTCTAATTAGTTGTTATCACCTTTGTCAATTTTGATAACTTCTATTTCTGGAATTTTTGGGTATTCCTACTTTGATGAATTTGGAATCGAATTCTTTGGATTTTATTCACGTCTTCGAATGTGAAATTTTAGTGAACTGACTTGGTTTCCTAATTTAATCGATTCTTGATCATTTCCCCGATTTGTTGCTATCATTTATTAGCAACTTTGATGACATTTTCTTCGGGATTTTTGTGAACATACTTTCTGATGGATTCAGTATCGATTTCTCTGGATTCCATTCACATCTTCGTATGTGAATTCTTGTGATTGATTGTTTCTACAATCATTTTTGTGATTTGTCACTTTAAAAATATAAAGGTTTTCTATACTAGTAGTAAATATTAAAATCCCTTTTTCCAAACGATTTCAAAACTATTTTACTACAAAGTTCTTTTTCTTGAACCATTTTCCAATCTATTAATATATACAAGCCTTTATTTCACTCGTATGAGAAATTGAATTAAACGGCCTAGTAAAACAAGTGGTATGAAACGCTTGCGTTTACTTCGTCGGTTAACTCCTGGACTTGTTCGATTGAACCCTTTTCGTGACAATTTCCTAGTGAAGATTTACAGCTTGTTCGTAAATATTTAAGTTAAGCAAGTGGTTATGGGACATGAAGCTCAACTCATATATTTACTAGCTTGGTGTGGTTGACACTTCTTTATGATCATGACGATCATTTTTATGATTTAGACTGGACCTCATCGGTGTGATTTCGTCTCACACATATCTCTTGGGCTTTGAGGATTGTCTAGACACCAGTGTGTGATTTCGTCTCACACATATTGCACGGTTAGACTAGGCCTCATCGGTGTGATTTCGTCTCACACATATCTCTTGGGCTTTGAGGGTTGTCTGGATACTCTTTGTGTGATTTTTATGATTTAGACTAGCAACTGTGCGATGTCTCTTTGTCTGCGAGGGAGACTAAACCCCGCTTTGTTGTAGGGTAGCGCCCTACGGTCTTCGGGCCATTCCTGTGTGAAAATTTAATGGATGGCTTCCATGAGATAGCGTCTCGTCATGTGATACCGGTCGGTGAGTTTTCATACTCCCATTTTTGTGATAGGCCTTTCCCCTTTTCTTTTTATGATTTAGACTAGCGATTATGCGATGTCTCTTTGTCTGCGAGGGAGACTAGACCCCGCTTTGTTGTAGGGTAGCGCCCTACGGTCTTCGGACCATTCCTGTGTGAAACTTTATTGGTTAGCCACCAAGAGATAGCGTCTCGTTCATGTGATACCGGTGTTTTGGAGTTTTCATACTCCCATTTTTATGCTAGGCCTTTTTCCCCCCCCCTCTTTGTGATTTCTGGATTTCTTGTGATGATTTCTAGAATTTGTGCTTCACCAATTTTCGTGATTTCTATTGACAAGTTTTGTCAATTTTTGTGTATTGGTGAATTCATGTGTTATTAACTTGTTATGAATACAAGTTTAGGGTATGATATCCCTTTCTATCTTTGAGAAGATTCTTGTGACATTTTTGATGAAGGAAAATTCATTTGGCATTGTATTTTGATGCCAGTTATTTTGATGAGATTTTGACATGTTAACTTCAATACTCGTCAATTTTGAAATGGATTTACAAGCGGTTCTCCCGCAATACTGATATTGCTAATTTAATCACGTGTTTTCAAAATTCTTTATTTTTAAAAGTTGTTTCAAAAATATAAATTAAAATTGTTTTTCAAAATTTTTACAGCTTACATTTTCAAAAGAACGAGGAAGCGATTTAAACCTTTCAGAAAAATCGAGGACTATGACCCCTTTCTTTTACTGATTCGCTTAATTCCGGACTTGTCCGTTTGAGAATGTGAAATGTTATTTTTAAAACACACAATTCTGCACTTTCAAGAAAACGATAAAGAGATTTAAACGATTTAGCAAAAGTAAGGAGTATGGAACCATACTTTTACTACTTCGGTTAATTCCGGACTCGTTAATTGAATCTTTGTGATTTCTGATTATCGTTTTTGATAATCAGATATTTGTGAAATTTGATTATCATTTGTGATAATTAAATATTTTCCAATTTAATTATCGTCTGAGATAATTAAATATTTTTCGATTTGATAATCGAATCTTTGTGTTTCTGATTATCGTTTTTGATAATCAGATATTTGTGAAATTTGATTATCATTTGTGATAATTAAATATTTTCCAATTTAATTATCGTCTGAGATAATTAAATATTTTTCGATTTGATAATCGAATCTTTGTGTTTCTGATTATCGTTTTTGATAATCAGATATTTGTGAAATTTGATTATCATTTGTGATAATTAAATATTTTCCAATTTAATTATCGTCTGAGATAATTAAATATTTTTCGATTTGATAATCGAATCTTTGTGTTTCTGATTATCGTTTTTGATAATCAGATATTTGTGAAATTTGATTATCATTTGTGATAATTAAATATTTTCCAATTTAATTATCGTCTGAGATAATTAAATATTTTTCGATTTGATAATCGAATCTTTGTGTTTCTGATTATCGTTTTTGATAATCAGATATTTGTGAAATTTGATTATCATTTGTGATAATTAAATATTTTCCAATTTAATTATCGTCTGAGATAATTAAATATTTTTCGATTTGATAATCGAATCTTTGTGTTTCTGATTATCGTTTTTGATAATCAGATATTTGTGAAATTTGATTATCATTTGTGATAATTAAATATTTTCCAATTTAATTATCGTCTGAGATAATTAAATATTTTTCGATTTGATAATCGAATCTTTGTGTTTCTGATTATCGTTTTTGATAATCAGATATTTGTGAAATTTGATTATCATTTGTGATAATTAAATATTTTCCAATTTAATTATCGTCTGAGATAATTAAATATTTTTCGATTTGATAATCGAATCTTTGTGTTTCTGATTATCGTTTTTGATAATCAGATATTTGTGAAATTTGATTATCATTTGTGATAATTAAATATTTTCCAATTTAATTATCGTCTGAGATAATTAAATATTTTTCGATTTGATAATCGAATCTTTGTGTTTCTGATTATCGTTTTTGATAATCATATATTTGTGAAATTTGGTTATCGTTTGAGATAATTAAATATTTTTCGATTTGATAATCGAATCTTTGTGATTTCTGATTATCGTTTTTGATAATCAGATATTTTTGAAAATTCAATTATCGTTTTTGATGATTGAATATTTGCGATTTTGAGATTCGAGCTTCGTCTTTTTCTCTGGCAATTCAGGTGAGTAATCTGATTTACTCACATTCAATTCGTGCAGTACGTAATTTCTGCTCTGATTCCTTTTCCTTTAAATGCTGGAACTCGATTGATTCTTGCTCTTTGATAGTCGTCTGATTTTGATTCCTTGATCCCCACGATGTTGATCCTTTTGACTTGAAGCAGTCGAACCTTTTGATTTCATATCTAATACTTTCCCTGCTGGCATTTGCTTTGCTTATGCATTCGACATTGTTATGCTCTTATGGTTGTTACCTTTTATCCATTTATTCCCTATGATTGCGTGGACGCAATTTCTTTAAGGAGGGGAGTCTGTAACAACCCGCAAATTCGTAGCAGTTAATTATCGTCATTAAATGATAATATCAATAGCTGATTGTTATTGAGATTTTAATCGATTGAAATTCTTTCGTATATTCATCGTTGTTGTACGGGCTTTAAAATTTGTCTTGGCCCATTTCTTTTGTTGCCGTGATTATCAAACCAAACTCGGTCCCCCTTTGTAATCCATCCATTCGTTCGAAACCTAAAACAAAAACAAACGAAAGAAAATAAAAATGGTGGCTCGTCTTCGTTCCTTTTCACGAGACTAGGGCTTCAAAAATTAGCGGCTGCTCCTTCAATTCTCGCGTTCGTTCCTGTGAGTCTTGCTATGGCTTCGGCCTTGCTTTTGGGTTCTTGGAGATTCGCTAGGACTCTGGCCTTTAGCAGATTAGGGCTTCGTTCTCCTCGTTCCAAGCTGGTGAAATTGGGGCTTTCGATTCCCCGTTGCTCTCGGTTGCCACGTCGAAGAAGGTGAGTAAATTATAATACTCACCTCTAATTCAATTCTCAAGGCGTGTTTTGGGGCTTGAATCCCCTGGTTTTCGTTCGTATTCATTTGAGACGATGGGGTTTGGAATTGATATTTCTGATGATGTTCGTTTACATGAATATATCCCCTTATTTTCGTCATTTATATTTTTGTCGAATTCGATGGTTGGCTTGCTCTGGCACTTGATATTTGTTTGATGTTCGGGATGATTTACGACTTATTCTTAGTCGTATACATATATATTTTTCTTACTGGTCACTGCTTCGTGTCATTTTGGGACGACCGTGGCTTGGTCGATTATATCCCTGAACAGTTCGTTTGGGTTTTGAAGTCGATCTTCGTTCGTTTGAAAATTGATTTTTGTTCTCGTTGTTTTTGGTTTTGAAGTCGTTTAGCCTATGATGATTTGCTGGTTCTTGATTGACTTCGGTCACTATGATTTATTGACATTTGATTTCTTACTTGATCTATTTCAAATGTTGCTGGCCTTTGCCTTTTCTTCGGCACTGTGCCTTGTTCTTGACCGAGATATGTGTGTTGTCCAGTTTACAGTCGAATATTGATATTGCCGTGACATTTACTTCACCACTTTCCACAAGTCTAGGTAGCTTATCACTTGGTTGCATTGTAGCTTGCACGAATTCATCATTGATGGAGTTTGACTTAGTTTGATTCTCCTGACCATTTAAAAACTGTTGTCGACTTAGAGTTGAAACTGCAGTTGACTTTGATAATTTTAGATTTTTGATTTCCTGTTACACAACAGTTTCATGGTGACGAATTTTGTTTCTCTGTTCATTCTCAACTTCATACTAATTGTGGCATGTCTGCATCCATATATGCATTTGGTCATTCATTGGTTTGTTTGCATTTGTGAACATCGTCGAGTCTGGTTGTATTTGCATTGAACCATGCTGTGTTGATCTTGTACCACTCTGATCATGCTCTGTTATGTATTCATGTGTGTCCAGACCTTGGTGTAGTTGTTGTTCATTCGACTTTCTGTTTCACTGGTCATTACATGTTATACATATGTTGTATTTTGGACATTGTTTCACTGTTCCATTGTTGTAGTCTTTGTACTATTGTTGCTTCGACAATTGATCTTGGGTTTGGTTCCATTTGTTGTTTACTGGTATCACTTGACAATTTTGAATTGCTTGTAGTTGATTCTGGTTTCACATATTTGCAGTCTTGTCTATTGATGGCATCTCTGGTTACACAGAGCTGCCATGCATCATGTACAACTTGTAATTGCTCTTTGATCTCTTTTGAGTACTGATGTGTATTTGCATTGTCTTCTATCCACTGTACTTCGGGTCATGTTGTATTTGCCGTTTACTTGAGTTCGAGACTTCTTCATTTGCACATCTGTGTTGCCATATTGATCACTCGTTCATCTGTACATGTTTATCCTCGAGTTGTCCATCTCAGTTGAACTGCACTTGGTTCTGCTTCATGGTGTACTCGAATTCGTCTCTGTTGCTGTATATGCTTGAACTGTTGATGACTTTTCTGCAGTTTAGTTGCAGCCTGCCTTCGTCCTTATACCTGTTGGCCACTGCAGTTTCATTGTGGTGGTGACATTATATTCGGTGGTGGCGAGGCAGTGCACGCGTGCGTGCACTGCAGCCACCCAGAACTGACAGATTTTAATCGATATTTCTTTTATCCTTAATTCATCGACCTATTGCGTAATTCGTAGGCTGTATTGGCGAGGCAGTACACGTTAGCGTGTACTGCAGCCAATTAGCATTGATATTTTTAAATTGACATTTCAATTGCTTAAACTGCTTTGGATTTCTGTTTTGTGGATTAACACTGTTTAGTGTTATTTCTGCCGTTATCCAATTCTCGTATCGAGAGTTGGATATACGAGATTTCTGTGACTGTCATCTATATTGAGGTTGATTATTATTGCTTCTATGCTCTAATAACTGATTTTGAATTAGACTGATCCGAGTATTATTTTCTTTTGAATGTAATACTCGGGTCAGACCGAGTATTTACAGGTTGTAGATTTTTAGCTTTGGGATGCTGCTAGAGCTATGAAGGCATTTTATATCATTTGAAGTGGTCTTCGTCTTGTTGTAGTAGCCAGTGTGCCTGTTGTAAGATGATAATGTATTCATGTATATTAGACGATAATGTACTTGTATATATAACTTCTTGAGTCGGCAGTTGTAGTTGTATCATTTGTATTGTGTCAAATGTATTTGTAACTGATATCAGTTATTGTATATATGAGACTTTTCGTTCCATCTTTATTCCGCATTTATGTTATCTGTGTTATTTTTATATCTATTGTCCTAAACTATTATGGCCACTGTGTAGTAGCTTTGAGTTTGTATCGGTATGTCGGTATTCCTCTAAAAATGAAATGCAATGTTTTATTATCTGACATATCGGTGCTCGCACAAGGCAATTACATAGATGGTCGCTCCTCAACAGCCTTATTCTCCGTGCTAGTTGACAGCACTACTCCGTAGTGTTCTTGGCTAGCGTGGGTATAGAGGTGGGGCGTCACAAAGAAGATCAGAAACATCAACATCTCACATTCGCAGCGGATAAAATATAATAATAAATGATAACAGTTCTACAAAACAATATTATATCTGTCGATTACATTTTAATACATTAGAGTTACATATTTATACAGACACTTGATATACACAATTATCAAGTCTCAGATATACAATAATATAACACAGTAGAAACACTCCATACGTTCCTGCCATCCAGCTCGACTCCTGAGCTCCAGAACGTCCTTACCTGAAAATCTGTAATACTCGGTCTGACCCGAGCATTACATCAAAGTAACACCCGGGTCAGGCTGGAAACCAGCGTGAGTAAACCCATATAATTTGAAATACTAAGTTCAAACCATAAAAGAAAACCCGGGGTAACTCGTACTTCACTACGAGTTCATTACTTGTTATGCTCAATACTTACTTCACATATCGATTTATAAAGAATCGAAGTGGTTTTGGGTATTAACTAATACCCGACTCCTGTCTCTTCGAATCCAATGTCATCTTAACCCAAGTTATTCAAATGAAATACAATTCAACTTTAAATACAAGATGTCACTGTTTAACCCAAACATATTATATCACATACCAGAGATATTAACTAATCTAAGGCATACAATATCATTCAATCATTCATAACAAGATAAATCAACCATACCATCTTTAATTAATTTAATCAACCACAATTGAATTAAATTAATTCCTTCAATTACTTTTAAACCTTGGTTATTATTTACAAACTAGTTAATTTATCATCCAAAAATTTTCCTTTTTAATTAATCATCCTTGATTAATTATACTTTAATTACATTAAGTAATTAGCTTTTAATTTATTTTACAATTTAATTATCATTAACCATTTACAGTAATTATCCTTAATTAACCACTTAAATTAATTATCTTATAATCACTTATATTGATTAATTATCCTTAAATTAATCAAACTCATTAACTAACCCTTAATAAGCTTCCTTAATTAATCAAACCTTTAATTACTTACTTTAAGTAATTATTCTTTAATAAATCACATTTAGTAATTTTCTATTAATTACCCACCTTAACTAATGACATTAAGTAATTAACCTTTTGTTAATTAACCTCTAATTAATTAATCTCTAATGTCTTTCATTAATTGATCTCTTTATTAATTACATTCAGTAATAGTACTTAATTAATTTCCAAAGTGTCCTTAATTAATTAAACTAATTAATTATCTTAAGTTAATTACATTAATTAATTATTCCCACATCATTAGTTAATGGTCTTTAAATTAAGTGATTAACTTTTAATTAATTCCACTAATTAATTATCATATTTCTTTAAAACTTATTTCCTTAAATATATTTTAAAACTTAGTTAAACCTTTTTATTTTGAAAACCAATTATTTTAATAACTTTAAACCTTGTTTTAAAGTGAAACTGTTTTGTAAGTCAAACTGAGACCTACTTCGGGTGTTCCCCAAGTTAATTTGTCACTTGCTTCGAGTTTTAAAAAAAATCAACCGTATGTTTTAAATTTTTCAAACTTGAATTTTTCTAAGTGTTTACCCGATGCATCTATAAATTAACTCGAGTTAAGACTCGAGCCAACACATGATCCTCCCGAAGATAACTTCGAGTTAAAATCCATCTTCCCCAAATTCTTTCCCACTGACACTAACCAAGTGCTGTGCACATGCACCAGAGTTCTGACGAGCTCCGGTCGACTCCGCCGCCCTCCCCAAGTTACTGACCATCCACTTAAGCCTCCTGACCAATCAAATCAATGAAACGATGTTGAACACGAATTTAAGCTGTTCAACACAAAACTGGAACTACTCCGACCAACAAATCTTTCCAGTGCCGATGACTCTGACCATTTGAATGCTCGCGATCACAACCATACCTCGACCGCAACCCCACGCCTCGACCCCCCTAGGTCCCATGAAGTCCGATTTGACAATGACATCACAAATTCTCCGAGAACAATATCGACCATAAACTATGCTAAAACCCTAAAACACTGTCGTACCGTCGCCACCGTAGCTTATAAATTCATCAGATATTTTCTGATGATACCCAGCCTTCAAGCTAGCTACGATCCCGATCTTGAAATCTATAAACCCACCGATCACCAGAATTTCATCAAAACCCATCTCACGTTCATCTTACAAATTCTCAGTGGATATTTTATTAAAAATTTTGATTTTGCTTTTAAAAATCATCAATTTCAAAAACATTTCGATTGATATACTTGAAATCAGAACTTGTGATATTTGAATTTTTCAAATATTTTAAGCTTGCCTGTGTTATTTTCAAATTTCTAGAGAAACTTTAATTTATTTTTGCTTAAATCTATTTTGAAAATTTGAATCATGTTAAAACTAACAACTTAAGTTTAGATCCCATAGTTTAGTTTGGATCAGAGAAAGAGCAATTAAATTTTTAACAGGATTTTGAATTCCTGAACCTGGAACAAAGGCTTATTGTGCCTGTAACTAACATGCACAAACAATATATACATATGTACACATCTCTGTATACATGCAACACATTTTTGAATCCTACTTAAGTATGAGTTCAAACAACAGATCACATTCCAAAATCTCAAAAAAAGTTTACTCACCTTCTTGCAAAAGCAGAGAACAGAGCCTGGAAATTTGCTTCTTGAATTTAAAAACTGGAAATTGATTTGATCCTAGAAACTGAAACTTAGTTGTTGATCTGCTACTAATTTTAGAATTGAGGCTTGATTATTGATTTCTTTGATTTGCATTGATCTGAATCTTCTTGCTTCGAAACAGAGATGATCAATGTTTTGAAAACTGAGATGATGATGCTTTGGTTGCTTTAGATTTGAAGACTGGGAGAAGATGATAGTTGTTTGCTAGTTTTAGTCTGATTTTCTTTTCTTTTGCTTTTCTTTTAATCTGATTTGTTTTCTTTGTTACCAGATTTTTAGTTTTGAAAAATGAAGATGAAAAGATTTGAGGAAAATTTGCATTAGCCTGGTTTCTCTAATACTACATTGTTTATAAATTTTCAAATTAAAAGAAAAAGTATTTGCCACTTGTTATTACACTAAGCTATACACTTGTAAATGCATGTTATATTTATTTTACAAATGTCTTAATTATGAATTTTATGTTTATATCCTTGCCTCTAAATTATTTATAAATTATGTTTAAATCCCTACTTAATTTTTTATCTATTTATATAGATTATTTATTTTATATTTACATATGTCTTGTGTATTTTAAATTTATACTTATAGTTTTAAAAGATATACACATATCAAAGCTTTATATTTATTTTCATATAGACTAACTATATCTATTTCCAAGTATATAAAATAAAAGTATTTTTTTTAAATCTTTAATTAAATCTCACCTTATATATTTACAAACCAACTTAACGTATACATACATATATATTAATTTCAAAACATAACTTCCAATACAATATATATATAAACTTATATATTGTATTAGAAAATTATTTTTTTATTAACTTTGAAAAGATAAATTTTGCTAAATAAAAATTTACAAAAAGAAGGCCATTAAACAAATATTGTAAAATTTCAATAATTATATCTGGAGATTATCAAATGAATATTTATCTAGATATAAATATTTATTTTTGGATTTATTTATTCAACTTATAAATTAGTTTTCCTATTGATTTAATCCAGTTAATTATCAAATTTACAGATGCCCAAAAATCTTGGTTATTACATAAAAACAGTAAAATTTTGAAATATAAAGTTGATATTTGGAATGCGTCTAGTTAAACATATCAACTGGTAAATTTTCGTCCGAAAATACGGAAGTTTATTTTCGTGCGTAAATTTATTTCAATCTAATCTGTTAAAAATCGATGGAAATAAAACATTTTTGGAATCTAAATATTTTTATATAGAAAAATTCTAAATCATCTTCTGAGCAAGACGTCATTTTTGGTTTTTCCAAATTCGGACTTCTTTAGCTCCGTCGATCTTATTTTTCTGCGTTTTTCTTGCATTTTTCGATAGTAGAAAATTCAAATTTCAAATTTTTCGATAGTGGAAACAACAAAACGGTATGTCATATCGGTACCACTTTTTATGCCCATTCAAATTTCAAATGGCTAAGATAAACAGCCATTGGCATTTATTATCGGCTGTTACTATTCCAATGCATTGATGGTTAGCTGCCTTTGTTTACATCAGTTTGGAAATATAAATTTTATTTATTATCTATACGTTTCATTCATCTCTATTGTTATATAGCCTTCTTTTTCTATTTCTAAACAAAATATCTGTTCCTTTTCTTCCTAATTGATTCGTCCTCACCCATCTTCATATTTCACGGTCCAAACTTGCATCCTTCCACCACCAATCAGCTAATCCGACCTCTTCCCCTCAGCTGCCGCCACCCACCTCACCTCACGAGCTCCCGTACCACCACAATCTCCACATCTCCCTTCGGCCCCAGCCCAATCTCTGCCTGCGGCCTGCTCTACCTTGCAACCCGAGCCTCATCTCCTCCACCTTTCCGCTCTTCCCCCTCACTGTTGAGCCGCCTACCACTTGCTCCTCCGCCCATGCAAGCCTCCGTTCAGCCGTGCTCCACCCCATGTGCGCAGCAGCTTCCCTTTTGTGTGTTCACGTATATATGGTCCAGGTAATTATGTTTATATCTTATGTAAGTATTGTTTACATGTTACATATGTATTTATCACGTATTAATATTTTGTTAATTTGATATTTGAAAATGAATAAGTTCATGCTAGTTTTAAAAATGTATGTATATAGAAATATTTTGCATATTTGATCTAGTATTGGTTCTTTATAAAGTATATATACATCATTTTATAATTTATATGCTGCTGCATAAGTTTCTACGTGTTGTATAGATCTTGATTTATTAAGTATATTAGTCATACAATCTGTTAACTATGTTTTAGGCATTTTGAGTTATCCTCTTCGACTTTTGTGTGCTTGTAGGATATTTTTTTTAAAGAAGTATATATATTTATATAATAGTTTCGCATATAATCGTGTATATTTATTTGTAATATATATCAATGTTTGTATTTCAGTTTATGTTTATGTACGTGGATATCTTCATTTATACTTATGCAAAGCATATAATGTTTACTTTTATATATACTTTGCATGTATATTTTAACGCATGTATATGCATATGAGCAGTGTTTTAAAATGAATTTGCATTGAGTATTAGATGCATGTAATTTGAAAGTATATATGGGTTGTCAGATTTAAATATGTAAAGTTTTCAAATGTGCAGTTATGTACGAATTTCATATATATATTAGTTTTAATATAAATATATAATTAATTATACAAGGTTGTATATAGTTTATGTACTGTTAGTTTTGTGCAAGTTTTATCCTAGATAATATAATATATAGATATGTTGTTTGCGGTTACGTGGGTGGTACGTATATAAAGTTATGATAATTTATTTGAGTGGTTGCTGAAGCTTAAAAAAAAGCTTTAAAAAAAATTGTGTACTAAAGTGTTATATTCTAAATCTTTAATTACATTTTTCGAGATGAGTTATGTTTGTGTTCTTTCCAAAGCCATTTGATATGTGATTTTAGAACATACGGCTGTTGTGTGCATGTAAGTTTGGTAGAGGTATATATATTTGGTATTTGTAGTTTTATATATTGGTATATATAAGATTTTGTTTTACGTTATATATACATGTGATGTTTTTATATCTATATGAATATATATATCTCTCGAGTATATTATTTAAAACGATAATTTTAAATCATATGTATGTTATTCTGATATTTGTTTTAAAATTTGAATATCGATTTCGTGGAAATAATACATATATATATTTGCTGTTCTATCAAGTTGTTCTTATTGTCTCATCGATTCCTATTTATCAGCTTTGTCTGTCGAAATTCGTGCCAATCTTGCTTCGATTCAGAATTTGTGCTTGGATTCGTAGCTCATTTCTTTGTCAAATCTATCCAGCCTCGAAAGGTGAGCATTCACTCACGATTAACATTCTTTTATTTATTAAATTTGATTTCAATTGAAATGACAAATTGAAATATGCTGCTGTTAGTTAATACACTGTTATATATGCTATTACCTGTATCAGTTCACCTGTGACATCTGACACCATTATCTATTATTTATGAAATGATAATCCAGTTTGGTTGATAAATGATTGATTGTTGATATTGACATTGGACGTTAAATTGTTAATATAGTAAATGATAAAAAAAAATTGAAATTGAAATTGACGTAAAATAGTTAGATTTGATATATGTTAAATTTGATTAGATGACATTTGCATAATATGACCCCTTTAAATGTTTAAATTATTTGACACGTAGAAATTTGGTTAAGCACACCTTGAACCTTTGAATGTATGTTGTAAAATTTATGTAGTATGAAATTTGATAATTGATGTCAAGTGTAGAATTGCATAGAATAATTAGTGTAATAATCTTTAATCTACATGAGATGATAGTGTAGATTCTAGAAATAATTATATTAATTTGCACAAACAACAATGTGAATTAGTACGGTTATTTCGGGATTATTTGAATGGATTATTTGATTGTTATTGATGGTTGTTATTGCTTGTTTATTTACTTTGACACCATCCCAGTTATCACACTGCAAGTTCCCTTTGCTATGCTTTGATTTTGAATTGAATTGGAATCGGGTTGAAATGATAAATACCCAAAATAAAAACTTTGACTTAGGATAGAGAATTAAATAAAACCCGATTGGTCAATAATTTGATTTAAAAATAAAATAAAGATTTTATTTGAATAAATAATATGGTTTTGAAACGAAGTTGGAATTTGAATTTTAATGAAAGGGAAGGTTAATATTTAATAATCTGAATCAAAATATTAACATAGTAGTTGATGAAAGAACGTTGTTTTAAAAATGTGGAATTATTAATAATTAAGTTTGAAATTATTTAATAATTAAGTTTTGAAATTATCAATAATTAAGTTTGAAATTATTTAATAATTAAGTTTTGAAATTATTTTATAATCAAATAAGATTTAATTATTTAATAATTAAATAAACTGAATTCTGTAATAAGTGGAATTGAACTTCCTGAATAAGTAAAATTTAGTTTCTTTATTAATTGAGCTTTGAAATTGTAACTAAGTAAATAAATAAATGAAATTGAATTTTCTTTAACAAGAAATAAAAATGTGATTTATTGAAATTAATGTAAGACTTGTAATTGAAAGAATTGATTTGACAAATCTAATTTAATTCAATTTGAAGTTTTGATATAATGAAGTTGAACTTAAGTAATTGATTTAATGAATTAGAAATTAAATAGAAATTGTTTTGAATGACAAATTTACTTAATGAATATTGAATAAATTCGATCAATGAATTTAAATTGATTTGAATGTTAAATTAAATTAATTTAAATGATTTCAGAATGAAACTTATATACGAATTTAAATGAATACTTGAATTGTCTTAAATCAAATATTTAATTTGAATTATAAGATTTTGAAATGGCAATTTGGAAATTTTGAAACGTAAATTATGGAAATTATTTTAGAAAGACAAATGGAATGTTGGTTTACAAATTCTAATTGAAATTGTAATTGATTTGGTTTTGAAATAAATTAACGACCAATCGGTGTAATAATCACGAAAGTTATTAAAGAGACCGGAATCGGTTAGGGACATACTCACTGTCTAAACCGAAAACCACTTTAATAACTATACGCAGAGTGTGATCCAGAATGAAGTGGTTGGAATGATGTATGTGATGACTGAAGAAAGAGAACGATAATGGATAGCCTTGACACTTGTGTCAAATTGGAAATGACTAAAACAGGAGCCGTGCCGGGCCAAATGGGGGTTAGCTACCTCGAGCGAACACACTTCTTCGAAAACTACTCATTACTTGTTGTCGATTGGTGCACCCTTGATTTTGGGAGTGTTGTTTCGCGGTGTTGCGATCGCTGCGGCGATGCGTTCTCACCAGTCCGGATCAGGCAAACGGTAGTTTCACTACCTTGGGTATTGCCTCATGTACCTTGTCATACTTGTATCCCTATATACGCGACCACTACGATTTGTTTTGTGTTATACCTATGGAGTACTCCCTGATATCCCACTAGTTTACGGTGGAGTTTACAGTGCTGTATAGTCTATAACGCTTATATAAAATGTGTTAAGGGGATAATGGTAACGCCTTAACACTATTTTGATACTTTATATTACTGATAGACATTATCTACTTATCGTACACTACCACATAGTAGATAGTTTAACGGATCCTTAAAGGATGGTTATTCCAACATCCTTTGAGTTACTTGTATTTCAGTTGCTATTTCACTTGAGTTGGATTTATTGATATAAGAATCTTAATCCCGACTCGAGTGTTTTGTGTTTTGCTTTACGCTCAGGTCAGACTGAGTGTACCAGTATTCGAGACTCACCTTTGGAGTTGGAGCTTCGCTTGGAGATCCAGCTATCTATCCTGCTTTCAGATATCCAGTTGATTCTAGTGATGTATTCTGATATTGTATTTGATTATTGTATTCGAGACATCTGTTGTACCTTATTTAACTCTGATATGTATATAGTAGCTTCATGAACTACTATCTTTTGCTTCCGCTGCATTTATTACTCTATGTCTGTGATCTGTGATTATTTATTTACTGTATATGTTCAGTTTTGCCAATTTAAATTAACAATTCGGTATTTTGAATTATTCAAGTCCGACATGTGCGGATGCGAATGGTCCAAAATAGCGGGTCGTTACATAATTGGTCTGGTAAGTTTGAATTTTGGATTATGTTGAGAGGTGGGACGCCACGGTGCAGATAGGGATTTCAAAACAGTTGAACAAGGCAAACAGACACGATATTGATATTTGAAAATATGGTAAACGAATAATTTTCAAATTTTTACAGTTATTTATAGTGTGTTGTTAATGATAATATTTCTTTATTAGCATTATTGTTTGATTTGTCGTACTCGGATAGGTAAGAGCATTAACTATTTTTTGCTGATTGTTAGTTTATGCTCGACCAGTTTATAAGCATTTACTGTTTTGATAATTATGAGTACATTAAAGTGAAACCCTTGTGAGTTAAGTTTCACAATTTGACTATAAGGTGTTCGGTGAAAATGTTAAGTTAAAAGTCATCTTTTAATAAAATTGTTTAATTTAATCTAAATGGGAAGATAAAACATTTGGAGGATAACTATTAGAGAAAAGTTTATTATAATATATGATGATTTTAAAGGTACGTTTTATAAGAGTATGGCATATAAAATGATTTATAAAAAATATATGTAAGAAGGGTTTTTGAGAATTTAAATCCCGGTATTGCTTGAAAAAATTCAAAATGATTTTGAGAAAAGTAATGGTAGTGTTACTTGGAAATATCTGTAAGTATAAATATTTCGAAGGGAATTTGTAATAAAGATACATTTTCTTTAGATAGTTCGAGAAAACATCTCGATTAGTTTTGTCTGAATAATCTTCTAAATGACGAGTAATGCTCTTAGTAACTTATTCTTTTTATCATTGTGCGATCGAAATGGATTCAAATCTGAATGAACCAAAAGCAAGTGTTAGTAAATAAATTGTTAAAGTTATTTTATATATAGAAATGTATGTATGTAGTATGATTTAGTCCTTAAGTTTCCTTAAAGGAAATTGGTTTAAAATAAAAGGTAGTTTGATAAATAATTTGATAAATGAATTATTTTTTAACTCTCGGATAGAAAAGAGATAATTTTACTTAATTTTTATATAGATTAAATTGGATAGGATGGTTTTAAATAGCATCGTTTTATTAAAACCGTAGTTTTTCTTTAAACATCCAAGTCTCATAAACTATTTGATATTATTGGACCAACCCATAAACATCTTTCTTTAGAACACTCTAAGGTAAAGAGGTCAAGGTTTACTCAGTTTTAAAACCATATTTTTTTCGAACCTCCATTTGAATTTATGAAAAATAAAATAAATACATAATAAAAAAATAAAATGAAAAATTGACATTTTGTATATATACTCTTACGATGTAGAAGAGTATTATACAAGTAAATAAGGGTGGAGTAAATTTTTTATTTAATATTATATAAATATGCATCTTTATAAAATATTTATAAACTTAAGTGAAATTTTATGGAGTAATTCATAAATAATTTTACTATTGAATGAAATACTATAAATGAAAATGAGAGTGATTTAGAAAGAAATTGGTATTGTTAAGAGACCAATGAGATTAAGTACGTAAGTTATACGTAGATCATTTTATTTGCACGGTCCTTGATCTTGGATTCGAGTACATAACTTGGGGGTGATTCACACTAGTTTGAAAAAGGATTTCTAACTTGATTCTTGTCGACAAACACTTGATTCGGATTCTTAATATGACATTGAGGTTTTCTATCATAGTATATGGCTATGTAAGAAGAATAGATGTTTCTAATCAAGAAACATGATCAAAGTCCGCACTAGGGAGGTCGAGTAAGTGATACTAGTTTGGAAATTAAGTCTATATACAAGCAAGTGGTCAGATCAGATATTGCATACGAATGATTTATGTGCATTATAAAGGCTTAAGTAAATTTTTATGCATTGTTGTGTGGCTTAAGAATGTTTGAGGAGTGACTATAATTTTGTCCGAGGGAGCTTAGATAATCTTCTAAGTATAACCAAAGGATGATGAGCATAACAGTACGCTTGGGAAATTATCTATTCCTTGAACGATCAAGAAAGTTGTGAACCTAAGGAAAATTCTAAATCTTGTCGTTAGTCATTTAACATTTTAAATAATGCTAAGTGTTAGTTTATTCCTTTTTAGAATTTGACTTGATTGATAATGTAATTTATGTACTATGGTTTATAAAGCCTGAATTTATAAATAAAGGATTTTAAAGTTGTTGTTCATTAGGACTTAAATTCCGGTGCTTTTGAAAAAATGATTTTGAAATGATTTGTCAAAGAAATAATAATAATATTATTTTTAAACTGTGGTAAAGTATTATTATTTTAGGATATTTGTAAAGATATTTTATGAAGTGGTTTTTCAAATATCCTTTGTTATGACTAAAGTTGGGCCATTGGGAATTTTCTGATTTGGAAGACCAATCAGGTATATTTGTTTACTCTAGTTATGTTTTTAGGAGGAATCAGAATGATATTGGATACTCCGTGTAGTTTTGATTCTAGCATTACACCATGCTTCGGTAGGAGGAGCCCCCTCCTCGTCATAATTGATTTTGGTTTTGATATATTTCTCTTTGGAGGAATTTGAAATATATTTTAAATATAAAAACCCAGGCATTTAGTTCTAAATTTATCTTTTGAGAAGATTGGATGCTTAGTATTTTATTATAGAGTATTCTCTGTACTTTTATTGCATATGGTTGTTATATTGCTTTTGGTTGCATGTGGCTTTATATCACACTAAAGTTGCATCATTATTATAAGTTGCATCATATTGCCTTGGCATATGTGATTGTTATATTATTTATGTTGCTATTACTTATGATAAAAATAGCACATGCATTGCTCTTTTTTCAGCATGGTTCTCTTTTAGATTATGGAAGTACAAGATAGGTATAGGAAAGTAAGAGATTACTATTTGATTTCTTGAACACCTGCATTCGCATCAAGATAGTAAGTTGGTTGCTAATAATCAAACGCAAAAGAGGTATGTAGTAGATTTAGAAATTGGTGATTGATTAATGATTTTATGCCCCACATATAGGAGGCCACTTTCGGGCTTTTGTTTTCATTGTTGATTTGGGTAAATTATGGCGAGTTGTAGTTTTTTCAGATCTACCCATGCAAAGGAAGTGGTGTCGAAATTTTCCACAACATAAGGAACTTCGAAAACCTAAGCGTGAGAGGACATATTCTTCCTTTAGGAATTTTGAGGACGAAATTCTTTTAAGATGGGAGACCCTGAAAATTATAAATAACTTATATTTAAATATATGGAATAATTAAATATTTGAATTATGAATTAAATATTAATTAAATGGATTTAATAGCCTTATTTAACTCCTTCTAATTAATAAATAATAATGATGAACTCATTTTGTAAAAATAGTTCAAATAAGTAATAAGAAAATCAATTGTTAATAAAATGACTTGATTTTTATTGACGTATTTCTAAATGAATTTATAGGATTCTTCCATAATTCTTAATTTGAAAAATATTTAAACTTTCGTTTGATGTATATTTTTTTGCAAATGATGATATTTGTGAAATTTCATAGAATAAGATAACTAGTGTATTTTATTGATGTTTTGAGATCGTGTTGCATTGTTGTCCACGATCGTATTTTTATTTCTGTCATTTGTTGTTCATACGCGAATGAATTTTGTATAATGTTGTACTAGGAATTGAAAAGTAAACAAACCAAAACACTAAGACTTTTCTTCATTTTCATTTATACTTTTCTTTTTCCCAAAAGTCCTAAGCTAACCCTCCATCCAACGGCTACGATCATCCATGGCCATAGAGGCCGAATTAGGTGAAGTGCCCAACTAGAAAAAAGTGCTGCTTGGTGAGATGTAGTAGATGATTGATTGGATTGGCGATTGGTAGAGCGAGGCGGTGTTGATCTAAGATGAACAGTGCGTGTATTTTGGGTTCGATCTCTGGCTTCGGGTGATGAGAGGAGGCAAGCTTGGTGGCATTACACGCATCTTGGTCGGGCTTATCATCTGGAGGCATATGGCGGTGGCCGAAGGCTTATGGCGGCAGTGGTGCTCGAGAATACAACGTCGAGGGTTTTAAAACATGCAGCCTAGGTTTTAAATGAGGGTGATTAAGTTAATTACCTAATTAATTGAGTAATTAATTGTTTTAATTAATTCCAAAACTTGTAAACTCAATAACGTTTCCATACAAGGTTGATTTTAGATGCGGTCTATTGTGGTGGACTCGTATCGATGTTAGCTACACGTTGGATTGGGATTCGTTGAATTTGGAGCTAACAGAATTTTAAGCAAAAATAAAATGACGTTCAATTTTAGATCAAATTTGAATACAAAAGCGTCAACTGGAATTTTGGTGAGTTTACTCACTTCTAATAAACCATATGATATTTATATTGCTATATATTATTGTTGAAAACTTGGATGATAGTTTATATATTGTTGTTTGATTGTTTTTTGGATTTGATTCCCGTTTGGAAGCGGTTGGCATAAATAATCATTGTGTTGTAGGGAACAAGAACAAGAGGAAGTCGAAGTGTACGTAGCGAGTAGGTTGTTACGGAACACTTTAAATTACACATACATATGTGTGATTTACATGCAACTTTTGTAGTTAGACCCCAAGGGGTTTCTTGCCAATGTTGATTTACTTATATTTTTGTGTTGCTTATATTGATGTTTGATTGAAATATATGTGGTTATGGTTTGATTTGTGTAAGTATCGTTATAGCATATATCGTTATGTCGTCACTTATGAAATATCATCTCCTTAAACCTCTGTGTGTATTGAACTTGAGCTTCTATTTTTACAAAATAAATATCCGATCAAATTTTGCACTTCGAAAGTTGTTTAAACAATAATTTCGAGTATTTTTGAGAATTTTGAAATAAAAAATAAGCGTTGTTTAAAATTTATAAAATGAGGTATAAGTTCGATTAATTGTATTTCAAAAAAGATCATAAATTTGATCAATTATCTTTCAGGATAGTTAATATTTACTTTGAATTTTGTAAAGATTATAAATTTGATTACTTTTCTTTTGGGATAATTAGTATGGTTTTAAACTTGATTTTTCTTCTTCTATCCTTTTGGTGAACTTTCCTAACATATATTTAAGTGTTTAAAAGTGGTTTGTAATTTATATATTTTTAAATGATTTAATATAATTATTGAAGAAGAAGTTTTATTTCGAAATAAGGAAAGGAAATGGTTTTAAGATTTTAATATATTTTAGACTTGAGTCTTTCTCAGTAATATCTGAAATGGATGACTTAAATTATATACCAAGTATTATTGACTTTACTGGAAAGTGAAACGGAAGCATGGATTACAATATTGTTGTTCTAATAAATGTTTTTGGGGAATTGAGAAAAGAATTCATGGATTATCACTCTTTTTTTATAATAAATGATTCGTAAAGTTATTAAGAAAACTCGTTACTTGACTTAATAAATGTTGAATTCTTCAATCTTTGGAAGAGTTTTTTTAAAGATAATAATAAGTTGATTTATAAATTATATTTTAAAAATGAAAAGATCTTTGAAAAGGAAGGTTTTAAAGAAAAAGATAAGTGTAATTGGTTTTGTGTTTATAGTAAACAATGTTTTAATGACATTTATTTTTGGCCTTTCTTTTTAATACGCTTAGAAATATAATTTGCTCTTTAAAAAGAATATTTTAAAGAGTGTTTTTAAAGTGTTTTACAAATATTTGTGATGTGAAAATCAAGTAAAAGTGCGAATCAAATGTTTTAAGAGATTTAATTTTCATATACGACCATTTTGTTATTCCCGATAGTTGGTACATTATCTATCGATTCCACTATCCTTTTGTGTTTCATCAATCTAAGAGGTTTGTCGCTCATTTAAGCGTTGATATCCTTTGTCGGTAATGACTTAAACTAAAGCGTGAGCGGACGTCAAGCTGTGTGGGGTTGCTCCCATTAGGGTGTCTTTACGTCTACTCTAGATTGGATTCGGTTGTATGCACGTAGGGCTGTGAAATACTCAGATACTCAGTAAGGTTGGCGGGGTCCTGCTTGTACATTTTTCGAGAGCCATCGAGTTCTCAAGTATATTTTCTAGGGGTATACTTTTGGTAAAGGGGTGCACCCTCCTATTCATGGTTGGAAAATTTCCATTTCCTTGTTTTTGATTTAAACCTTTGAATTGTTTTCTTAATTGCATTGAGAAGTGCCTGGGGCTTTTTTCAATGTTTAATTATTTGTGTCCATTCTTTAAGTTTGGATTTTGATTCTGTTTATATCCACTCTTTCAAGTTTGGGTTTTATTTTGATTTGTTTTAATTCTTTCATGTTTGGATGCTGTTCTTGTGAGGAAAAATCCATTCCGTGTTTAGTGGCATTGTCTCGTAGAATTGTTATACGTTCACCATATTTTTTGAGTTTTCTTACACTAGTTTTCCAAACTGATATGAGTGTTATTTTATTAAATAGTCGGGTCATATCGAGTTTTTCTAGGTTGTCGTTGGTGGGACATGGAGCTCATTGAGTAGAGCTGGTTGTTCACCTGTCTTAGTATTTTTATTTTCTGTTATATTATTATATATACCAATCAGCAATTGTAAGGTTAGGAAGTTATAACTATCTAGGCTGATGGGGTTTGTTTATAACTCTGATATACCATGTGTTTTAGAGTGATAACTTTTACTATCTTTGTATATTATATGTTATTATTCTGCTATGAGATTATGTTTTCCATGTTCTTTTTCTTTTTACCCTAACAACCTGCCTTCCTTCACTTGGATGCTCGGCATTCGAATACCGTGGATGTATTAAGTACTGATTTTTAAGAGTCGAAAAGTGGGTCGCTACATTTGGTATAAGAGCTGAAGGTTAAGAAAGAACCTTGGCTTTGGTAGGGTAAACTCATTTGTGATAGGGTAAGTGACACCCTAGAATGAGTTTGAGAGTATTATATATACGAGAGCATATTTGTTATTACTACAAAAATGTATTGTGTTAATTGGTTAGTTAAGTTTGAACTTTGAATTCTGGTCGAGAAGTAGGACGCCACGGTGTCGATAGGGATTTTAAAACGGTTGAATATGACAAACGAACACGATATTGATTTTTGAATATTTGGTAAATGAAATATTTTACCTAGGATTATGTATTATATATATGTAAAGGAATAATTTTCAAATTTATATAGTTATTTATGGTGTGTTTATTGGTTAATGATAATATTTCTTTATTATCATTACTGTTTGATTTGTCATGCTCGGATAGTTTAGGAGAAGTGACTATTATTTGTTGATTGTTAATTTATGCTTGACCAGCTTATGAGCATTTGCTGTTTTGGTAATTATGAGTACATTAAAACGAACCCCTTGTGAATTAAGTTTCACAGGTTAACTATAAGGTGTTTGGTGAAAATGTAAAGTTGAAAGTCAACTTTTAATAAAATTGTTTAATTTAATCTAAAAGGGAAGATAAGACATTTATAGGATAAATATTAGTGAAAAGCTTATTATAATAAACGGAAGTTATTATACTATAAGATGATTTTAAAGGTACATTTTATATGAGTATGGTATATAAAATGATTTATATGATTTATAAAAAGTGATTATATGTAAAAAGGGTTGTGAGAATTTAAATCCTCGTATTACTTGAAATGATTTCAAAAATAATTTGAGAAAAGTAATGGTAGTATTACTCAGAAATATTTGTAAGTATAAATATCTCAAATGGAATTTGTAATAAAGATACATTTTCTTTGGATAGTTTAAGGAAAGCATCTCGATTTGTTTTGTGGTAATCTGAATAATCTTCTAAGTGATGAGTAGTGCACTTAGTAAATTATTCCCTTTATTATTGAGAAATAGATTCAAATTCAAACGAACCCTAAGCGAGTGTTAGTGAATAAATAGTTAAAGTTATTTTTTATATTGAAATATATGTAGTATGATTTCAAAAGGGATTTTGAAATAAAAATCAGATATTTAGTCCTTATGTTTCCTTAAAGGAAATTGATTTAAAATAAAATGGTATTTTGATAAATGAATTTTTTTAACTCTTGGATAGAAAACAGATAATTTAACTCAAATTTTTAAATGAGTTAAATTGGATATAAAGGTTTTAATAAGCATTGTTTATTAAAACGTTGTTTTTGTTTAAACATCTAAGTCTTATAAACTATTTGATGTTATTGGGTCAACCCATAAACATCTTTCCTTAGAACAATCTAAGGTAAAGAGGTCAAGGTTGACCGTCTTTAAGACCCATATTTTGTTTGGGCCTCTATTTGAATTTTGAAAAAATAATAATAAAAAGGTAAAATGAAAAATTAACTTTTTGTTTATACACTCTTAGGATATAAAAGAGTATTATACAAGTAAATAAGAGTGGAGTAAGTTTTTAATTTAATGTTTTATAAAGATGTTTCTTTATAAAATATTTATAAATTAAGCGAAAATTTATGGAGTAATTCATAAATAATTTTTGTATTGGATGAAATACTATAAATGAAAATGAAAGTGACTTAGAAAGAGATTAGCATAGTTAAGAAACCAATAAGATTAAGTACGTAAGCTATACATAGATCATTTTATTCGTACGGTTCTTTATTTAGGATTCGAGTACATAACTTCAGGGTGATTCACACCAGTCCGAAAAAGGACTGCTCACTTGATTCCTGTTAACGAACACTTGGTTCGAATTCTCGATATGATATCGAGGTTTTAATCATAATATATAGCTATGTAAGGAGATTAGAGGTTTCAAATCAACGAAAATAATTGGTGTCCGCATTAGGGAGGTCGAGTGAATGTAATTAGTTTGGAAGTAAAGTCTATGTATACGAGCAAGTGGTCGGATCAGATATTGTGTGTGGATGAGTTATGTACATTATACGGGCTTAAGTATATTTGTATGGTTTTTCGCGTGGCTAAGGAAAGTCTAGGAAGTGAGTTTCAATTTTGTTTGAGGAAGCTCAGATAATCTTCTAAGCAATAACCAAAGGCTGATGAGCATAATGGTACGCTTAGGAAATTATCTATATCCTCAGACGAACGAGAAGTTATGAACCTAAGAAAAATTATAAATCTTGTTGTTAGTCATTTAAGATTTTAAATAATGTTAAGTGTTAGTTTATTCCTTTATGGAATTTGACTTGATTGATAGTGTAATTTTATATACTATGGTTTATAAAGACCGAATTGATAAATAAAGAATTTTTAATTTGTTGTTCTTTAGGACTTAAATTCCGATGCTTTTGAAAAAAATATTTCGAAATAATTTAGAAAAATAATATTATTATTATTTTGAAACTTTGGTAAAGTATTATTATTTCAAGGTATTTGAAAAAAGTTTTTGTGAAGTGGTTTTTCAAATATTTTTGGTTATGATTAAAGCTGGGCAATTGGGAGTTTTTCAATTTGGAAGGCTCACCAAGTATATTTTCTTACTCTATTTATTATTTTAGAAGAAATCATGATACCATTGGATGCCCCACGTTGTTCTGATTCTAGGGTTATACCAATGTTCGGTAGGAGGAGCCCCCTTCTCGTCATAATTGATTTTGGTTTTGATATATTTCTCTTTGAAGGAATTTGAAAATATAATATGAATATAAAGATCAAGTCATTTAGTTCTAAATTTATCTTTTGAAAAGATTGGATACTTAGTATTTTATTATATAGTATTCTCTATACATTTGTTATATATGGTTGTTATATTGCTTTTGATTGCATGTGGCTTTATATCACACTAGAGTTGCATCACTATTATAAGTTGCATCATATTGCCTTGTCTCATGTGATTGTTATATTGTTTATGTTGCTATTGCTTATGATAGAAATAGCTTGTGTATTGCTCTTCTGTTAGCCTTGTTCTCCTTTGGATTATGTATGTACAAGAAAGGTATAGGGAAGCAAGAGATTACTATTTGATTTCTTGTGCACTTGCATTAGCATAAAGATAGTAAGTTGCTTTCTAAAGTCAAACAGAAAAGTGGTATGTACTAGATTTAGAAATTGGTTATCGATTGATGATTTTATGCTCCACATATTAGAGGCCATTTTTGGGCATTTGTTTTCTTTGTTGATTTGGACCAGCTGTGGCGAGTTGTAGTTTTTTCGGATTTAGCCGTACAAAGGAGATGCTGCCGAAATTTTCCACAACATAAGGAACTTCAAAAACGTAAGGGTGAGAGGACATTTTCTTCCTTTGGGAATTTTGAAAAGGAATTCTTTTAAGGAGGGAGAATGTAACATCCCTGAAAATTATTAATAACTTATATTCGAATATAGGGATTAATTAATATATTAGTTGTGAATTAAATATTAATGAAATAGATTTAACAGCGTTATTTAACTCCTTTTAATTAATAAATAATAATGGTGAACTCATTTTGTAAATTTATTTACAATAATAAATAGTTCGAATAAATAATAAGAAAATCAATTTTTAATAAGATGATTATATTTTTATTGACATATTTTTAAATGAATTTATAGGATTCTTTCATAATTTTAATCTGGAAAATATTTAAATTTTCGTTCAACGTATATTTCGACAAATGATGGTATTTTTGAAATTTCACAGAATAAGGTAACCAGTGTATTTTACTGATATTTTGAGATCGTGTTGCATTATTATACGCGATCGTGTTTTTATTTCTATCGTTCGTGGTTCGTACGTGAATAAAATTCTATGTAGCGTCGTATCGAGAATTGCAAATAAACAAACCAAAACACTAAGACTTTTCTTCATTTTCATTTAGACTTTTTTTTCCAAAAGCCCTAAGCCATCCATCCATCCAACGACCACGATCATCCTCGACGACGGGGACCAAATTAAGCAAAGTGCCCAACTAGAAAGAAGGTGTGGCTTAGTGAGATGTAGGAGATGACCGGTTGGTGGTGCGAGGCAGCGTGGATCTGAGATGAATAGTGGTGTGTGTTTTGGGTTCGATCTCCGACTTTAGGCGATGAGAGGAGGTGAGCTTTGTGGCATTCGATGCTTCCTGGTTGAGGTATAATCTGGATGCGAGCGATGGTGGTCGAAGGCCTATGGCAACGGTGGTGTTCGAGAAACGCGGCGTCGAGGGTTTAAAACGTGCAGTCTAGGTTTTAAGCAAGGGTGATTAACTTAATTACCCCGTTAATTAGGTAATTAATTGTTTTAAATAATTCTGAAACTTATAAACTCAATAACTTTTCCATAAGAGGTAGGATTTGGACGTGGTCTTTTGCATTGGACTCATATCGATGTTATCTATGCATTGGAGTCAGATTCGTTAAATTTGGAGCTAAAGAGTTTAGAGCTAAAATCGAATGTCGTTTGATTTAGATCAAACTGAAACGCAAAAGTGTCAACTAAATTTTGGTGAGTTTACTCACCTCTAATAAACTAAATGATATCTATGTTGCTACAGATTATTGTCGAATGCTTGGATAATAGTTTATATATTGTTGTTTAATTGTATTATTTGGATTTGATTCCCATTTAAAAGCGGATGGCATAAATAACCATTGTGTTGGAGGGAACAAATGCAAGAGGAAGTCGCAATGAATAGGTCGCTACGAAACACTTCAAATTACACATACATATATGTGATTTACATGGGACTTTTGTAGAGAGACCCCAAGGGGTTTCTCGCCAATGTTGATTGACTTATATTCTTATGTTGCTTATGTTGATATTTGATTAAAATATTTGTGAAATATGGTTTTTATTCGTGTAAGCAAGGTTTTAAATATTGGATTTCGGTCACGTTCCGTCTCGGAATTTTTACATAAGTTATCTCGTATCGGGGGAGATCTCGGACGAGATGAGTACGTATCGGGTGTACATCTTGGATTGACATCTCGGGTCTTATAATGCATCTTAGGAATATCTCGGATGTATTTATATGTCTAAAATTGATGTGTCAAAAATTTATTTAACGGCTATTACTTTCTTAGTAAAAATAAAAATGGTAACATACTTGATTTACATGGAAAAGGAATATTTTTAGAAGAGTAGTAGTTTGATTAGCTTAATTGATTTGACAATGATTGAATAATATCCTTTTATTTGAACATAATAAAGAAGTAAAACCTTTCGCTATGACTCATTAAGATAAAAAAAGTAAAGATTATGTTCAAGAAGTTGGTAAATTATAATTGGATTGAGTAGTTTCTTTTGAATCAATATGAAAATAAAAAATATTATGGAAAATAAGAAAAATGTATAATTTCGGGTGAGATCTCGGATTGAGATTTTGATCCATATTTCGGGTGAGATTTGAATATCTCGGACGAGATGAGTGTCGAGGGAGATATGGAGGAGATTTGATGTCTCGTCTCGTTTAAGTGTGAAAAGGAGATCTCGGAGGAGATCTCGGGCGATATATAGGAGATTTAAAACCATGCGTGTAAGTGTCGTCATAGCAATTATCGATATACCATCACTTATGAAATATCATCTCCTTAAACTTGTGTGCGTTTGTAACTTGTACTTGTATTTTTACAGAATAAACGTTGGTTGCATTTTTGCACTTTGAAATTTGTTTGAACTATAATTTCAATTATTTTTAAGAGTTTGGAAATAAAGAATAAGTGCTGTCTAAAATTTATAAAGGATAAATTCGATTAATTATCTTCCAGGATAATTACTGTTGTCTTAAATTTATAAAAAGATTATAAATTTGATTAATTATCTTTTGGGATAATTAATGTTGTTTTGAATTTATAAAAAGATTATAAATTTGAGTTAATTTTCTTTCAGGATAATTAATTTGTTTTGAATTTATAGAACGATTATAAATTTGATTAATTTTCTTTCGAGATAATTAGTATGATTTTAAACTTGATTTTTCTTCTTTAATCCTTTTATTAAACTTTGCTAATATATGTTTAAGTGTTTTAAAAATGGTTTGAAACTTATATATATTTTAAATGATTTAATATAAATTAATGAAGAAGATGTTTTATTTCGAAATAAGGAAAGGAGATGGTTTTAACATTTTAATACATTTTAGACTTGAGATTTTCTAGGTAATATTTGAAATAGATGATTTAAATTATGTATCAAGTATTTTTGTGTTTATTTAAAAGTGAAAAGGAAGTATGGATTACAATATCGTTGTTGTGGCAGATGTTTTCTGGGAACTGAGAAAAGAATATATGCACTATAACACTTTTGTTATAATAAATGATTTCGTAAAGTTATTATTACCCGGTACAAGGCCCAGCTACGTAAGGTTGATCATGAGGTTCAAATTCGACTGTTAATGGGAAGGATGATCATGAGGCAACATCCGCATGACCATAATATAATGTTTAAACAGTCATATCCAGCCCAAGGTAAATAAGGTCGACAAATGGATAGCACTGGATGTCAAAGTCTTAGAATTTGGTTTGGTTGGATTAGGAACCGAAGTGGTTGATTAGGCAAATTGAATGAAACCCAAACGGGTTGGCATGGTAGGGGCTCGAGTCGGCATAGCATATGGAATGGCTCGGGTCGGCATAGCATATGGAATGGCTCGGGTCGGCATGGTGTATGGAGTGGGTCGGATGGGCATGGCAGTGGTTATGAAAAGGGGTCGGCATGATATTGGGTAGGCATAATATTGGATCGGCATATTGAGGTGTTCCTAAGTATCGGGTCAGCATAGTACATGAAGACAGTAGGGTCGGCATACATAGATGGTTTGGGTCGGCATGATGATATAAAGTTCGGCATAGTAAGTTGGGTTAAGTTTTCTGATGGTGGGCCCAAGTGGTCAGGGGGTCCAGGCGTTGAGATGTCAGTCGGGGTGGAGGCTGCCTTCGTCTATAAATACAGGGCCAGGTGGCCATTTTTGGGGGCTCTCTCTTTTTTGGGCGGACAAGTGAAACTCTGCCATTTTTGTAATCAGTCCCTTTTGTTCTAATTTGTCTTCAAGCTATTTCTTATTGATTGTAACTATAATCAATTGAGTGGTGAAGCAATAAAGAAAGTATTCATAGTGGACATAGGCAATCAGCGCCGAACCACTATAGATCTTATTGTTTTTGCTTTCTGTTATATTTTCCTTAATATCTAGTGTTATTCCTCGGTTTTCATTTAATTTCTTCATTTATTTCACTACTTAAACCTATTCTGGGGTCTTTGTGACCAATTTAGTTACAAACATTTTGGTGTTTTTATTGAGAGTTGAACTCAGGCTATTAGGATCACCTTTGATGCTACTGGATTGAGGAAATCCCCCAAAGGAGATCTGGGTTCATTTTTAGAAGCTTGCAGATACTATTCAGATTTTCCAGATCTAAGCAAAGGAATTCAAGATGGTAAAGCGCACCAGATCTACCTCCCACATTGTTGATGCCAACGAAACTGCCAGTGTCCAACAAGGGGGCCCAAGCAACCAGCCTGCTAATGCGAATGTGGAGCCTGCTTATGCGAATGCGGAGCCTGCTACAGTCCAGAACCCCGCTGATTTCGTTACTAGAGCTGAATTTAACGACCTGATGAGGGAGCTGATGGAGAGCCATAGACAGCTGAATGAGCAAATCCAGGCTAATGCTTACTTGATGAATCAGATTGCTTAACAACAAAGCCAAAGCACTGGAGGAGGTCTCGCTTCATACTCGGCGTCAGATAGCTCAACCTCATCGAACGAGCACCACAAACAAGGCACCGCAAGGTTGAAGCAACATGAACTGCGGGGATGGAGCGACGTTTGGTAGATCATTGTAGTCTGCAAAACCGGGTTGGTGTCGATCCCTCCCTAGGGGTCGGTACCAATCCCTCAACCAGGGGCACGACTCCTCAACTACAATTGGGGGATTGTACTCAGCTTAGAACCAAGAACTTAGACACTGGAGCACGCATGGATGCTAGTCAATAACCTCTCCAAAATGATAATGAGGCAAATCCTCAGGTTACGCATCTGGAGGACAATAGGCCAAGGAGGCGTGAGATGCCCCGGAGACACCGACAAGAACATTCATATGGGATGGAGCCTGACCTGGCACCACGTATCCATACTCCGGACTTATCCGCAATGGTCAGGCAGCTGATGAGGGAGAACCAAGGCTTGACAAATGATGATTGGGGAGTCTCTAGGAGTCATACTCCATTTACCGATAGCATTTTATAGGCGGAGTATCCTAGGAGGTTTAACATGCCTACAATTCCTGCTTATGAAGGGAAGACCGACCCCCGACAGCATGTCATGAGGTACAAATGGTTGATGGACTTGACAAGAGCGAATGATGCAACCAAATGCAGAAGCGTCCCTATAACTCTATCCGGGATTGCTACAATGTGGTTCACGAGGTTACCCCCACGATCGATCTCAAGATTTAACGAGTTGGCTATGAGATTCGTGGAGCAGTTTTGGACTCACGCCACACACCTCAAAGACGTCATGTTGCTAACTAGTGTAATCCAGGCTCCGGGGGAATTGCTGAAGGATTACTTGTAGAGATTTCATGTGGCCGCCACTGAAGTTAGTAATCCAAATGACCAAGCCATACACATGGTTGTAACAAGGGGGGTTGACCTAAAATCCGAGTTCGGTGATTGGCTAGCTGGAAAACCGCCGGTTATGCTGGAGCGTTTCTATACGAAGGCAAACCATTTTATGAGAAAGGTAGAGGCCAGGTTATCTAGAAGAAGCAATGCTGCAAGGCCAAGCGGAGAAGTGGTACAAAGGAGTGGAGAAGCAATGCTGCAAGGCTGGGTTATCAGAACAAGCCGGGTCAACAGAAAAGGAGTGGAGAAGGAAATCCTGATCGGAAAAGGAAGCCCGAAAAGTGGAAGTCAAGGATTCCTTTTTAAATTATAACGACTATACACCTCTGAATGCATCTCTGGAGAACATCTATCCATCGACTTGTAATACTTTCCAGTATAGGAAGCCACATTCGAAAGAATCGATCGAGGAAAACAAGAAAACCAGGAAGTACTATCGGTTTCATGAATGCTACGGGCATAATACTGACGAATGTAGGCACCTTCACGATGCCATTGAGAAATTGATTCACCAGAAAAAGTTGCAGCAGTTTGTCAAGAATCCATAGGAGGGCGGACAGGGAACGTCTGATCCCAATCGAGGGCAAGTTCCACGCCGAGCTAAGGGGCCCGCTTAGACCGGTGGGAGGTTGGTGATAAAAACGATAGTTGGTGGACCCCACCCTACAAACTGGAGTTGGCAGGAAATCAAGCGTTATGCTAGTTCAATGAAAATGCTAGTTCAATGAAACATGTGGACATTGAATGTTGTTCGAATACAGAGGATGGAACTCCGGCTAAGCAACAATGTACGATGACAGATGATATGGTATTCAGAAGTAGAGATGTCAATAGAGGGGAGGCCCCTACTATTGATCTGATGGTTATCTCTGCCATGGTTGGTCGTACGCTGGTGAGAAGGATTTTGATTGATTGTGGAAGTTCTGTAAACATCATCTTTAAGAAGGGTTATGATCAAATGAGGATGAAGGCTAAGGATTTGAAACCATCTAAAGCTCGTATACACAGTTTCAACGGTGTGGCTACTAAGGCGGTAGGGTCTGTTGATTTATCGGTTGAGCTGGAAGAAGGTGAACGTAGGAGGGTGCGGATCCTACCATTCATTGTCTTGGATGTTGATTCACCTTACAATTTTTTTCTTTGTGCATGGTGATCAGGCAACTGGCCATGGCTGTTATGTGGCCGAGTTAAGAGAGGCTCAGCGAAAAGAGAAAGGAAAGGGTGTGGACAAGTCTGTCCGCATCTGAGTTACTGAATTTTGACAAATAGCGCCTAAGCCTTGGCTTGGGCACCACAGTCGGTTCTATAGAGACATAGATCCACGAGATGATGAGGAGGAACCCAAAGCGGCTAAGGCAACGCCGGTTGAACTGACGGTTAATATCTTAGTCAGCCACGACTATCCATCACGGCTATTGAAGATTAGATCACAACTTAGCCCTTCGATGATGAGAGAACTTACCAATTTCCTACGAGCGAATCTGGATGTATTCGCTTGGACTCATTCTGACATGTGTGGAATCTCGCCTGCCATTGTGATCCATGCATTGAATATTGATCCGAAGTATGTCCCTATGAAGTAGAAGAGACAAGGTATGGATCTGGAGAGATCAATGGCTCTTAAAGAGGAGGTGGATAAGTTTAAAGCCAACTGGTTTATTCGTGATTCCCTCTATCCCGAATGGATATCTAACCCCGTACCGGTGAAGAAGGCGAACGGGAAGTAGAGAACATGTATTAACTATTCGAACTTGAACAAGGCATGCCCAAAGGATAGTTTTCCCCTGCCTAGAATTGACCAGCTAGTTGATTCAACTACAGGGCACTAATTATTGTCATTTATGGATGCATACTTGGGGTACAACCAAATCCCGTTGCACGTCCCAGATTAGGAGAATACTAGTTTTGTCACGGATGTTGGATTATACTATTATATAGTAATGCCGTTTGGATTAAAGAACGCAGGAGCTACCTATCAGCGTTTGGTTAACTGCATGTTCAAAGATCAGATTGGGAGGACGATGGAAATCTATATGGGTGATATGATCGTGAAGTCACGGCAATCAAACAACCACATTCGAGACTTATCAGAGATGTTCGATATCCTCCGATTTTATAACATGAAAATCTACCCTCTGAAGTGCTCATTCGGTGTTGCCTCAGGGAAGTTCCTGGGCTTTATTATCAATGCATGAGGAATCGAAGTGAATCCAGAGAAGATTCAAGCCATTTGTGATATACAAGCACCTAGAACTATTAAGCAAGTGAAGAGCATGAACGGGAAGGTTGTTGCCCTGAGTCGTTTCATCTCTAGGGTGACCGATAAGTGCATTCCTTTCTTCGATTTGATAAGGAAGGGGAAGAGGAATTTTGAATGGACGCAGGACTGTGAAGGCGTGTTCCAAGCTTTAGTGAGACATTTGGAGGGACCCCTTGTATTGTCAAAGCCGGTAGATGATGAAGAGTTGTACATTTACTCAGCAGTATCGCCACATGCCATAAGTGCAGCATTGATTCGTGAGAATAACCGGATCCAGAGACTGGTGTACTATGTCAATAAACGATTAATGGGGCAGAGAGGATTTACCTGAAGATAGAGAAACTGGTATACTACTTGGTGATCACATCGCACAAACTTCGCATGTATTTCCAGGCACATCCAATCAACGTCTACACCGATCAGCCTTTACGACAGGTCCTACAACGACCTGAGACGTCCGGGAAGCTGCTTAAGTGGAACATCGATCCTAGTCAGTTCGACATCACATATATGCCTCGAAGAGCTATCCAGGGACAAGCACTGGCCGACTTCATAGCGGAATTTACCATGCAGGATGAGCCCCTAGAGAGCAGTGTAATCCCTACTGTACGATGGAAGCTATATATCGATGGAGCATCCAATGATCATTGTTCTGGTGTAGGCGTCATTCTTGTAACCCCTAAGAACCGGTCAATTTCTTATGCTCTGAAGCTTGATTTCCCTACTACGAACAATGAGGGCGAGAATAAGGAGTTAATTTCTGGACTTAAGCTTACTAGAGAGCTCGGCGTGAAATCTATTGAGATCTTTTGCGACTGGCACCTAGTGGTGTACCAAGTTAGAGGGAACTATCAGGCAAAGGGACAACGGCTTGCCCCATATCTCACCCGAGTTCAAGAGTTGCTGGTGGATATCGAATACTATGACATTTCCCATATCCCACGTGAGAAGAACAGAGAAGCTGACTCGTTGGCAAAGTTCGCAAGCACTGGCGATGCACAACAGATGGTCTTGGTCCCGATCGGGACACTACATACCCCAAGTATAAATGTGATAGAGGTTGACCATGTACCGAAAATGGAACCATAAAGGGAATCATGGATGTCTCTATTTAAAGAATACATGTTGCATGGAATCTGCTTGAGAAAAGGAATGAAAAGCGACAGGTCCTTCATAAAACCTCATGGTATATTATGCAAGGAGGAACTATGTATCGAAAGGGATTCTCTGTTCCCTTACTCGGACATATCACCCATGATGAAATAAAGTGTGTCTTGAAAGAAGTCCATGAGGGAGAGTGTGGAGATCACACTGGAGGGCAAATGTTAGCTAAAAAGATACTACGTTATGGGTACTACTGGCTGACCGTGAACCGGGACGCCGCAGATCATGTGAGACGATGTGACAAATGCCAGATATATGCAAAAGTCCCAAGAGCACCGCCAACAGAGATCATGCAAATGGTTAATCCATGACCATTTGCTGTATAGGGTATCGATGTTATTGGCTCTTTGCCGATTTCCAAAGGTGATGCGAGATATGTGATTGTCGCAGTTGACTACTTCACCAAGTGGGCTGAAGCAGAGCCATTGGCTACGATCATAATCAAGAAGGTCATTAACTTTGTTGTTCGAACATTGTGTGCCATTTTGGTCTTCCGTGAACTATCGTAACTTATAAACTCAATTTGATAGTGCTAAGTTCAAGGAGTTTTGTCGGAGGCATCATATTGAAAAGAGGTTCATGGCAGTCGCTCACCCTCAAGTAAGTGGACAAGTCGAAGATGTAAACAAGATTATAAAGTCCATCTTATAAAAGAGTTTGGAAAAGGCTAAAGGCAAATGGATGGATGAACTTCCTACGACACTGTGGGCCTACAGGACCACTCATAAGTCTACAACTGGCCACACTCCATTCGCTCTTGCTTATGGAGCCGAAGTAGTCATTCCTGTAGAACTTGACGTCCCTTCTCATCGGGTAACGTACTATGATCCCAGAACAAACCAAGATCTCTTATTGGAGTCATTAGACTTTATTGATGAGAAGTGTGAGGAGGTCAATTTGAGAGCGACTGCACATCGACACCGAGTCGCCCTGTACTATAATACTAAAGTCTGACCGAGAACTTTCGAAGTGGGCGACCTTGTCCTGAAACGAAACTTTCCAGTCCCATCGCACATGAACTCGATGTGGGAAGGGCCATACGTCATTGAATAGAGGCTTGGAGAAGGAACTGTCAAGCTAGAAACTGTTGATGGCGTAACGCTTCCAAGAGCATGGAATAGCGAGCGTTTATGACGCTATTTCACCTAGACTATTTCTTTCATATTTTAGTAGTATTTTCTTTCAATATTTGCTTTGGTATTTGTCTTTTTTGATATGTAATAAGGCAAGTTATTCTATCCTTATTTTTGTGATGAATAAAAGCTTGAAGCTCCATTTGCATAAATTACTGTTATTACATGTTATGTTAAGCGTGTTGTTGGAACTGATTGGTATCGACATATGCGATGTATGAATAGATGTGTAAGGTTAAAAATCTCTAAGTCCCTGGAGTGCGGATTAGAGTACTCTAAGTCTCCCAAGCATGGACTAGAGTATAAATGACTTGAGAAAAATCTCTAAGTCCCCAAAGTGCGGACTAGAGTACTTTAAGTCCTCGGAGCGTGGACTATAGTATAAACAACTTGGGAAAAATCTCTAAGTCCCCGAAGCGCGGATTAGAGTACTCTAAGTCCCCGGAGCGCGAACTAAAGTATAAATGACTTGAGAAAAATCTCTAAGTCACCGAAGTGCGGACTAGAGTACTCTAAGTCCCTGGAGCGTGGACTATAGTATAAACACTTGAGAAAAATCTCTAAGTCCCCAGAGCGCGGACTAGAGTATAAACGACTTAAGAAAAATCTCTAAGTCCCCGAAGCATGGATCAGAGTGCTCTAAGTCCCCAGAGCGTGGACTAGAGTATAAACGACTTGAGAAAAATCTCTAAGTCCCCAGAGTGCGGACTAGAGTATAAAAGACTTGACGACAATCTCTAAGTCCCTGAAGCAGATTAAAATTTAAATGATTTGACAGAAAGTCTCGAATCACTGGCCGTGGACTAAAAAAATTCCAAGTCCCCAAACCACAGGCTAATTTAATGGCCCAATAGAAAGATAGGTGAGCTTTCAATCGTTTGTTATTCCATGAATTCGGGTCAAAGATCGACGGAAGATGCTCGCGCTAGTAGCGGCGGAATACAACTATTCGTTGCGGTTCTGGCTCGGCATCGCTTGTGGCTTAAGATGGAGCCTACAGAGAAGTTCCGAGACCAAGATAATGAGTTATCAACGAAACTTGTGAAAATTACAATAAGTGCTTGAAATGAGAAGAAATTACTTTACTATTGGAGTAATAATTCACTCAATAATTAATCAAGGAACAAAAACTTTTATTTACAATCTCAAATTTTCCTTACAAACCATTGGAGAATTCGGGATCCATGCCCGTACATGTGCTACTAAAAAGGGAAAACAATGCATGTCTAATTTATTTGGACTAAGTACAATAACAGAAGACCCTAACTATTTTGTGACTTCCTCTCCTTCTTCGGCTTTTCGGTTGTCGAATCGGTCGAGCATCTTTTTCGAGACCCTTTACCGCCTTGAGTGGAAGTACTTGAGGAAGGAGGAGGAACCGCAATAGGGGTTGACCCGTTGGGAGGGATGAATTATAAAGGCCTATAGAGAGGATCTTCAACCACCACCAAATCAGGTTCACCCTTGACTTTGACCTTTGATTTCTCCTCCTCTTCAACCTGTTCCTTCAAGCTGAACTTAGAAGTGTGCATAGAAGCACCCGTAACTACAACGTCATCATGTTCCTCGGTAAGTGATGGGTTTCAGGCTTGTCCTCATCAACCGTCCCCAATCACCTGGGAAACATGCACTGGAATATTCAGAAACAAGACAAGAAAAAGAAAAAAAAAGCAGTATAGTATTTCGCGGATTCTTGCCATCACTGGAAAACAAATTGAGGTGTAGGCATCAAGGTAAGGGACCGAGATTATATATTGCTGCAGAAGCAGAATCGAAGGGGTTGGTTGAAAGGTAAGGATAGCATGATTGACTGGTTGCGGCAGCTAGAGCCTCGACTGCTTTTCCTTCCTGCTCTGTGGCGACATCGCTCCTAGGAGTTGACTCGGGACCGGGATGACCTACAAAGTTTCGTAGAAAAGCAAGCATTAGACTATTGCCATTATCTATTGAGAGTAGCAAATTTTTATATTCAAAAGAGCTCAATGTGGTACCAGCATCCGATTGGCTCTCGGTAGTCATGGGTGCTCCCTTCGATTATAGGGGATAACTTGTATGTGTCAAGTCTGGGCCTATCCGGATCATAACTGTCATGCGGCTCGGTGGGCTGAGAAGATGAAGTCTCGGCTAGCTGAACGGGAGGAGCACCCTGGGGCTCAGTTCCAAAAGACCTTATGGTATCTTCCTTTTCCTTGAGTGGTGTAGGAGCGTTTTCGAATTGAAGTTTTGCGGCAGCCAAGTCAGATGGCTCATTTCCTCGAAGCACTTCTTGCACAAGTGTCCCTTCATCAAGCTCTGCTACCCCCAACTCCTATTTTTTGACCTTGGTGATGATATCCCAAGCCTCGGCAAGCGATTCAAGATAGCCTTCACCCAGGAAAGTTAAGTCGCGGTGAAGGAGGACCTTTGCATTATACTCGACGATGAGTGGATCGAATAAGGTCTTGATTTTCTCCCTACCGGACTCAATCGCTGCCTCGACTCGGGAGTTGGCTTCCGCAAGCACCTCTTTTTGCCCTCTTCGTGAGCTGCTTCTTTCAAGGTTTAGATCTGGGAGAGTTGCTCGTCAAGTTTCGTTTTCAAATTTCTTGTTTCAACAATCTCCTTGCAATATTTTTACGACTCTTGTTGTGCCTGTACTTTCTCCTCCCTCTCCTTGAACGATAATTTTTCTAGCTCCTCAATGCGGTGATCTAGGACATCTTTCTCCTTCTGTAAGGAGTCTTTCTCTAGAGCTGGGGTGCCATTGCGGTGGAGTGCAGCGTCCAGTTCCTTCTTATGTGAAGTTTCTAATTGACTCACTGCCTCAGCTATTTCCTCCGCATTTTTCTTTGATGCGGCAAGTTGAGCCTTAAAATCGGGCAATTCATCATCTTGATATTTGATAATATCCTGGTCATGAATGGCCTTTATCTTAAGGCGATCAATCTCGTGCTAGCACTCTATAGAAACTTCTAAGACTTTTTCGGCTAAGTGGATGGACGCTTCATGCTGAATGTACACATCATTCATACATGCCAATGAACACTCTTTGGAAGTTCCAGGGATGATGTGTATGGATGGGAGGAATTTGAGCCCGTTAAAGCAAATTTTCGGAAAGGTAGCCTTAAGTTCCGCTAGTTTCCACCGTGTTCGAATCATGGGAAGGAATTGGAGGAATCTGTCCAGACGTAACCGGAAGTTGTTTACGGTGCCCACGAGATTTCATGGTACTTGATGATCCAGAGTGTTGGTCAAGGGGAGCGACAGATTGAGAACCCCAGTGCGCGGACTTGTCTCCATTGTGAGCAGGAGGGTTAGATGGGTCGTTTTGACGTGAAGCATGCACTTGAGACTTCCTTCTGGATGATGAAGAAGATTCTCGAGAATGATAGTCTCTTTCCCATCCTTCATCTCTATCTCGGCGTCTTCCGGATTCGGAATCCCGACTTGAACGGCGGAAGGTGGAAGAGTCACGGAGATGATCGAAAGCATGTGAATAAGACATCGCACCTGTAAAAGAACCAAACGGGAGCATATTAGGAGCTGTTATTTCAAGATTTAATCACAAGTGGATGGTGAAGTGCAAGTGCTCGTGTGTGTCCTCGTGATTCCCCCTGACGGACCAGTAACGTTTTCTTTACTCATTGGAGTTCTTTCCCCTTTATTGGAGGGTTGCATGCCTTCGCCGATTCTCACGGGTGAATTAAGACCTTCGACGTCGAAGTTGGTGAAGTTACAGTTTAATAGATCATCCGGGATCAAAATGTCGGAAAGTCCCTTCAACACGCTCTCTATCTATTGAGATGACGATCCTTATTCGATTGGATTTATGAAAAATTTAGAGGTTTCCCCGGTCTTCTTCTTTCAAATCTTGTATTCCAAACTTTTTCCCCTTCTCGAGGGAGGTTGTGATTGGCTATTATGTGGCGCTTCAACTGCCGATGTTTTTCTGAGGCCCACGTCTTCATTTCTGGGCCCTACGTCCTCTGTTTCCTTTATTTCTCCCTCTTCGGTGCCTTCTTAGATTTCCTCAGCAGGGGACACTACGAGATCGTTTATTTCATCCTCTCTCCCGACGACAACTTTTGAAATCGCTCTGCTTCCTGGGTGGCCAATCCTGCGGTCGTCCCTTAACAATCCAAATAAAGGAAACAACTCATCTTTAACGAGGAGTTTGATGTCCCAGTCCTCCACCAGAGTAGCACGGATGGCCATGACGGCCCTGGAATATCTAACGCCTTCAAGATAAGGGCAAACCCCTAAAGGAATTGAAGGAATTAGTATGACTTAGAAAGAAACTGTAATTTGAATCTTTGGTTTAAAGACAAAAGCCAAAGTAGTACTTACGTCATTCCAACTACCTTCTTATGAAGCTAGGAGGACACCGTACGTAGAAACATTCTTGTTTGAATAAGGAGAGCTTATTCCACGTGCCCGTTAAAACCTGGCATTTGGGCATAGGTTCGAGGAAGACGTACGAAGAACTATCGGCCCGTCTTTTGAAGTTGCAAATGTATCGGATGTCCTCGGGAGTTGGTGGGGGAAAATAGGATGTTCATGAAGAGGATAAAGGTGCCACGAACAAAGGCATAGCTATTGGGATGTAGCTGAGTAGGAGCGATTCCCATAAATCTCAGAACTTTCCGAATGAAAGAGTTAAACGGTGGCACACATCCAGCCCATCACATGAACTTGTTACATGCAGTATATCCGGTTGGGGGCAAGTGTGGTCCGTCTTACATCAAAGGAACGAGAATCTCTTCAAAAGGAATCCTATGGATAGAACATAGTCGGCGGAGAGCGGTCTCACCGATTCTGGATGCTCGCGAGTTAACTGGATATCTAGAATAATGGCATCCTCCGTGACATCAGGAGCTGGATCAATAACTTATGTGGGGATAACTAGGATGTCATAAAAAATATTTGCTTGTGGGAAAGATTTCTCTACTACTTCTCTTTGCTGACTTAGTACAGGCTTGTCAGACAAGGTAGCAGAGCTTGACTTCATATCCTATCAAGAAGACATTATGGTTAAACGCTTCTTATAACTCGGGATTTGTGTCAGTTATACTCAGCAGACAATCAATATTAGAAATAATAACTTGTCCCCCCATGCTATTTGTGAACTTGTGCAATGCAATGTGAAATGGATGTGAACAGTTTGAAATCAGAAAAGCAAAAGTAAAACGTCAAAGCTTAGAGATTTCGTCAGGAGAAACCGTCATCGTTGATCGTCTCAAATGACGTAAAGGATGATCGGCGACAAAAGCTTTAGGATTGAATGTTGACATTCTGGGTTATGAAGTCCGTTGTTTAAGTATGTTGGGCCAATTTTATACTTAACTCGCATCGAGTAGATTGGAAATTTGTTCGTTCAAGTTTAAGTCCATTGATTGAAATATGCTAGTCGCGTTGTTATCAGTCACTTTATGCTTGGGCAAGGCAATACACAATCACATGTTTGAATAACTCGAGTTAAGATGATTTTAATTGGCCAACACCAATCCCATGCTATGTATACCGACCCCTTCGCCTTAAACCCATAGTCGATCCCTATGCCTGATTCTTTTAGCCGACACCTACATTTAGACTTACTTGACAATACCGATCCCTCTAATTTACTTAGATGCCAAACCCTATGTTTCGACCTTCAGTGCCGGTTCCTACACTGAACTCTTTAAGGCGACCCTTCCTTTTCAATATCTATACCGATCTCTTTAAGTGAACCTCTATACCGGTCCCTCTAAACATCCTCATCTATACCGATCCCGACACCTAAGACGGAACACCGACCCCTCCTTATATCCTAACGTACACTGATCCCTAGTTCTACCGACCCGTCTTTTACACCTTCTTCACCAACCCCTCACCCAGCTGCTTCATACTAAGTTTTCGCCGCTACTCAAACCCATGCCGAGCCCTCTCCAATCAACGCCATCTCGTCCAAACCCTCTTTCTTCTCCTTCTTCTTCCTTCCATTTCTCATATTCCCTCAACTTCTCCACCTCTCTTATGCTTCTCGATGGAACCCATCCACCTATACACCTAAGTGGCACTCCAACTCGCATAAGCTCAAAGATTATGACCCAATAACGCAAATTAAGGAAGAATTCATACCTATATGTGCTGGGTTGGATGGCGAATTTTTGGATTTTAGGATCGAAGGTCAACAAGGAACAACTATGGGGAATAGCTTGGTTTTGTGTTTGGTTTTAAGATTGGAAATTGAAGGAATTAGGTTTGTAGGAAGGAGGGGATTCGTGGTGATGAGGGTTCGGTAAAAGGAAGCCTGGGAGTGCAGAGGAGAAAATAAAACGTAGAGAAATAGAAGTAAAAGAAAAAAAAGAAAAGAAGATATGGGTTTTTATATGGGAGAGGTAATTGGAAGGTGAATCGGTCTCATCCAAGAGACCCGGTTATGATATTAGAAGGGGTCGGCCTTAAGGTATGCCGACCCCTATCCATGAAGATCCATCGAGGGATCGGCATGCCAATTGCCGACCCCTCTTCAAAAATAAATAAATAAATAATAAATAATAAAAATAAATAATGAAGTGATGATGATATACAATGGGTATATATATAAAAAGAAGATAGGAGACATGCACGAGGTAAGAAGAAGAACAGAAGATAATGGCATATGTTTTGAAAACCCAACTGACAACCGATACCGTAAAGGCTAAGGTACACAGAAATATGTGTCTTGCCGTGCATGGAGGAAATTAATCGATTCGACCTTTGAAAGGTTAATTCAGGAGAAGCCTAAAAAGTCGATATGACCAAATCTACAAATTTGATGGAACGATACATCAGACCTGCTTCATCGAAAGTTAATAAAAGAACAATAACCAACCAGTGACTTGGATAGGCATGTTTCCAGGAATCTGGTTTTCTCCAATTCAAAGCACGTCATGTTATTCACAAGACTTACTTTAGGGGGGCAAGTGTTACCTGGTAAAATGGCCCAGCTACGTAAGGTTGATCATGACGTCCAATCTCGACTGTTGATGGGAAGGATGATCACGAGGCAACATCCGCATGACCAGAGTATAATGTTTGAACAACCATATCAAGCCCAGGGTAAATAAGGTGAAAAATGGACAACACTGGATGTCGAAGTCTTAGAATTTGGTTTGGTTGGATTAGGAACCGGAGTGGATGATTAGCTAAATTGAATGAAACCCAGAAGGGTCGGCATAGTGTATGGAATGACACGGGTCGGCATAGCATATGAAACGCCTCGGGTCAGCAAGATGTATGGAGTGGGTTGGATCGGCATGGCAGTGGTTATGAAAAAAGGTTGGCATGATATTGGGTAGGCATAGTATTGGATCGGCATTGTGGAAGGATCGACATATTGATGTGTTCCCAAGTATCGGGTCGGCATAGGACACAAAGACTGTGAGGTCGGCACACCTTGACGGTTCGGATCGGCATGATGATATACAGTTCGGCATAGTAAGTTGGGCTGAGTTTTCTTGATGGTGGGCCCAAGTGGTCAGGGGGTCCAGGTCTTGAGATGTCAGTCAGGGTGGAGGCTGCTTCATCTATAAATACAGGGGCAGGGAACCATTTTTGGGGTCTCTCTCTTTTTTGGGTGGACAAGAGAAACTCTGCCATTTTTGTAATCAGTTCCCTTTTGTTCTAATTTGTCTTCAAGCTATTTCTTGTTGATTGTAACTGTAATCAATTGAGTGGTGAAGCAATAAAGAAAGTATTTAGAGTGGACGTAGGAAATCAACACCGAACCACTATAACTCTTGTTGTTTTTTCTTTCTGTTATATTTTCCTTAATATCTAGTGTTATTCCTCAGTTTTCATTTAATTTCTTCACTTATTTCGCTACTTAAACCTATTCTCGGGCCAATTTAGTTGCAAACAGTTATTAAGAAAACTTGTTATTTGACTTAATAAATGTTTATATTCTTAAATCTTTGGAGCAGTTTTGTTTTAAAAATAATAATATGTTGATTTATGAACGATATTTTAAAATGAAAAAAATCTTTGAAAAGGAAGGTTTTAAAGAAAAAGCTAAGTGTGAATGGTTTTGGGTTTATAGTAAACAATGTTTAATGACATTTGTTTTTAACCCTAATTTTCAATACACCTAGAAATATAATTTGCTCTTTAAAAAGAATATTTTAAAGAGGGGTTTTAAAGTGTTTTACAAATATTTGTGATGTGAAAATTAAGCACAAGTGTGAGTTAAATGTTTTAAGAGATTCAATTTTCATATACAACCATTTTGTTATTCCCGATAGTTGATTCATTGACTATCGATTCCACTATCATTTTGTGTTTCGTCAATCTAAGACGATTTATTGTTCATTTTAGCATTGATATCCTTTGTCAGAAATTACTAAAACCAAAGCGTGAGTGGACCACAAGCTATGTGGGTTGCTTCCATTAGGGTATCTTCACATTTACTCTAGATTGGATTCTGTTCTATGTGCACAGATATGTGAAATACTCAGACACTCGGTAAGGTTAGCGGGGTCTGGCTTGTACATTTTTTGAGAACCATCGTAATTCTCAAGTATATTTTCTGTACTTTCGGTAAGGGAGGTGCACCCTCCTAGTCACTATTGGAAAATTTCCCTTTCCTTATTTTTGATTCAAACCTTGGAAATTTTTTCTTAATTGTGATGATAATTGCTTGGAGCTCTTCTCAATTTTAATTATCTTTGTCCATACTTTAAGTTCAGATTTTGATTCTATTTATGCCCATTCTTTCAAGTTTGGGTTTTGATGTAATTTGTTTCCATTATTTCTTGTATGGATGTTGTTCTTTTGATGTAAAACCCATTCCGTGTTTAGTGGCGTGGTCTCACAAGATTATTATATGCCACCATATTTCTTGAGTTTTGTTACGCTGGTTTTCCAGACTGATCAGGGTGTTATTTTATTATAAGGCTCGGGTCAGACCGAGTTTTTCCAAGTTATCGCTGGTGGGACATGGAGCTCATGGACTAGAGCTTGTTGTTCACCTGCTGTAGTATTTTTATTTTCGATTGTATTATTATATATACCCATCAGCAATTGTAAGGACAAGAAGTTATAACTGTCCAGGCTGATGAGGTTTGTTTTTAACTCTGATATACCATGCATTTTAGAGTGACAGCTTTTACTATCTTTGTTATATTATATGTTATCGTTCCGCTGTGAGATTATGTTTTCCCTATTCTTTTTCTTTTTACCTTAACAATCTGCCTTTCCGACAGTTGGATGATCAGCATTTGAATATCATGAATATATTAAGTGTCGACTTTCAAGGGTCGAAAAGGTGGGTCGTTACATATATTTTATAGTTTTCGCACACATATACATGCATTACTAACATATATGCATTTTATCACTTAATTTTTTTTTATAGTTGTGGAGATAACCTTTATGTAAGGACAAAGTCATTTCAATAGGTAGATTGTAATGTTTTGAGTTTCATTTGGTTTTCATAGAAGATAAATTCATGACCAAGTGGTTGCATATGAAGTCCAAAACTACCAAAAATATTCTTTACTGAATAATTTTGTTATCCTTTTGGTTGCATGTACTATGTTTGTTTTTTACTATACATTTGATCATTGTGTGTTCTTTTTCATTTTCAAGTTTATATATAATTGATTATTAAGCACTTATGTAGATATCACTAATTGTTTAACTTAGTTTGTAACGGTCGTTTGCTATAATTATGTAATACTCTTTTTCGAAATATTTAATGTATGATCACTGCATTAAATTTCTGGCATGAATTCTACTTGGTGCATACGTTGAGCACTTTATTTTATAGATTATATTACTATTATTTGTATTTAATAATAGATGATACCAATATGAAAATATATGTATCATAGGTCTATTATATGCTTCAAATTGTACAACATCCATATTCTTAGTTACAACTCCTATCATGTTCTACATAGAGTGACAAATTCTAAAACGTTCATACTATACTACATTCACGCCAAACTCATAAGCAAATGGGTTAAACTTGGTCAGATTCTCTAACTCTTACCGAAGCATGCACTTTCATGTTAATTAACAATGTTCTAAAAAAGCGAAATATATTTGGAAGTGGATAAAAGGTAGTGATGTGAAAAGGTTATTTTTTTGTTTTTATTTTTATAATTGCAATGAGCTATTTATTGTTCGATCACAATTTCGGGATCAATCTCCTAATATATATGAATCATTTTATGATTTTGGAGCTTATATTTGTGTCCTAATTTTCGTCAATGGCCAGTACCCTAATATAATTTGGAGCTTATATTTTAGGTTCAGTCTCCTAATATATTTTTTGGTAAGGGGCGCATATATTTGCCAGGTGAAGTTTTTTTTTGAAATGCTACTTTATATACAACATGCCACTGGGATAACATATCACATGTCAATAAACGTTCGAATCATGCTACGCAAGTTTCGAACTTGTGACCTCTCGCACAAAAGCCGAATCACTTAACCACTTGACAATGGTGCTTGTCTTGCCAGGTGAAGTTCCACTAGAGATAAATATCATTAACAAATATAGAGAAGCAACCTAAAGAAAACCCACTTTTAGTTTCATATAATAGAAAAGAAAGAAAGAAAAGATGATAGTTGAAAGTGAGTTACCTACATTTATATAGCCATATATGCGTAAATAATATGCTCTTATATTTTAATGAGTTGGAATGACCTATATAATTGCCTGGTTGTTTGTGTTTGTATTCTTCTGTTGTGGCCCTATGATACAATATTTTAGTACAACTAGATGAAAAGCTAAGCAGTATCCAATATTTATTTACTAATATAAATCTTTAGATTAGTACTTTTTGTTTATGGCCAAAAGTGGTATTAACAATAGGCGGGCTATTACATTCTTGTCTGGTCTTACACGAAAATAAAAAATTGTTTCCATTTCTTTTACTTTGTTGCATTCTATTCTCATCAGAACTATCCTAGTAATATCATAGTTATACCAATAGCCATATCTTTTATTCTATTTTGCCATCACATTTTGTAGTTCTAAATTAACATGACAATATATTCTATTCAACATGCTACCCTATTTTTTTTATAAGCAACCGCATCATATTTGAGATCTTGCTCAGTTATAAGGTAATTTATTTTTAAAATGTTAGAAAAAAAGATTTATATGTACTTGGTAATATCATTCAAATTAGATAATATTTTATATTTACAAAAGTTCTTTAAGCATACTTATAATAAGAATCATTATCATCTTTCCATTAAGTAGAGCATACAACAAAATTTGTCAGCCAAACAATGGATACTAAACATTATGATAAGCAAAGTTCGACTCAAAAAGATGATATATCTCCAAAAGCATCTTCAACGAAGGGCATTGCACATGTCCAATAATCAACAAATGATGATAAAAAATTTCTCTCAAAAGATGATTATGGTTGGGATGCTAAATTTATTTCTGAATTGGTAAGTGATATCAATCAAAAAATTTAGAAAAATAATATAATTAAATTTTATAATCTTATCATTTTTCTCTTCTTGTTTTTGCGGGTAAACTTTATAAAGAAAAATGGATGATAATGATTATGAAAAGAAATTAAATAAAAAATTACTACGTAGCAGTAAACTATAACGATTTATTATATATAATAATAAAAGAAATTTAACATTTATTAGTGGTACTTTTTAGATGTTGCAACCCTTACTATTAATAAGAAAATCACTATATAGTCTTTACTTTTATGCATTCCAATTTTGAGATAAAGTTTAACCTACATTAATGTTTCTTAATAGTATAATTATGTTATCTTTGACGTGTTGTTGGAATTTAGTTTCATTCTAATAATCTTACTATCATTATTATCACTGCCTTAACAAGTACCATCAACTACTATGTAAAGCAAATTATTTAAGATTAAAAAATTAAAAACCTCACTACACATATTTATTTTTCAATCAACTTTACATCAAAGATGAATAGTCAAAGGAGACAAAATAGAAGAACAAATGTTTTAAGTGATGGACAAAGAGAAACACGTCGTAAGAGAGATAGAGAAGGAAGGAGAGCTATGACTCATGAACAAAGAGAAAACTATCTAGCTCAGCATCGTGAAATGTATCGATAAAGAAAAGAAAGATCTCAAAATGCATCTTTAGGAAGAAATACAAATACTATAGGCAATGAATCCCATAATTACCAAGAAGAAAGAATCTTCAGAATATAAAAAGAACAAACAAAAACTACATCTGTTGAAGAAAGATAACATATTATAGATGACATACCATAATCTAACTAGAACCGGAGATGATCATCACAAAACGATAATAAACTGCAAAGGTGTCAAATGGTGTGAAGAAATGTTAGAACTCATAATGGTGCAAAAAATTTCAAAGATCATATTGGATTTCAAAAAAAATTATTGAAACAACCAACATTTTGTCAACATTGTTCGGCAAAATTATTTCAACACAAGACTGAATCATTGTGTTGTTTAAATGGAAGAACCATACTACCCATGGTGCATTCGCCAAATGTGCTCTTGGAGCTCTACAAGGATATAGGTGTTGATGGTATATACTATAGAAGAAATATACGATCATATAACCATGTATTTTCCTTTACTTCAATGGAAGTGCATGTCCACAAGAACATGACAAGTGGAATAACCAGTGTTTACACTTTCCATGCTCAAGGATGTATATAACATAATATTCAAAATCCCATTCCTAAAAAAGAAGATATACCAAGATTTCTACAACTATATATATGATATCGATCATGAAATTGAAAATCAAATGATTGAAAATGAAGACTTGAATAGAGGACTAGTGGAAAGGATACAACTTATATTGGATGAGAATGATGATTTTGCCCAAAATTCATGGAGTTTCACAATTTTCTGAGATTCATAAATATACATTTATAATCAAAAAAAACATTGCAAGAACAATAAGTACTTCCTACATCTTCATAAATTTTTGCAATGATAGTTGGTCAGGATGAGACAAATCTTATAAATGGTAGGGATATTGTTCTACATACGATAACCGGTCAGCTTATGAGAATTCTAGAAACACATGGTTGTTATGACCCTCTGCTGTTTCCTCTCATATTACCTTATGGAAGTTATGATAGGGACCTTAATAGCCATAAGGTAAATGGAACTCCTGTCACATATCGTGAGTACTATGCTTATATTTTGCAGGTTCCAAATAGCTTTACATTTACAAAGATTTAAACTTATAGCTAGCATCATCGTATGATAAAAAGCAATCAATTATTGGACATAAATTTAAACACATTTAATAACGCAATGGATTTCATTCTTTGGATGCACACTAGAAGTTGAACATAAATAAAATAGACATGACGATTTAGCGGTTCTAACCAACTTAAGTAATTCTTGTGTATGTCTCTGTACGTGTGTGTGTGTGTGTGTGTGTGTGTGTGTGTGTGTGTATACATGTATGTGTGTGTGTTCCATTTGCAATTTCTAATCAACTTAAACTTTAGATTCGATGTGAAGATGCTTCTCTTTTCTTACGTTGGGGACGGTTATCAAAGCAATATGTCATGGATAATTATTTGAAAATTGAAAGTGGTAGAATGAAATGGTTTGTCAACAACAACATCATATTAGATTAGAATTGTATGTGGGACTTTAAGATGCATTAAATGTTGAAGAAAATAACGCAGGTATGACACTTTCACATTTCTCTTTGGACTATTTATACAATATATATATATTATATATATATATATATAATTTTATATCAATTTTTTTATATATAGGTAACAATGGCAGAAGAGTAATACTATCCTCTTTGTTCAATGGAAGTCCACGTAAAATGTGCCAACATCATCAAGATGCAGTGGCTTTAGCATAAGTTTGGAAAGCCTGATTTGTTGATTACAATGACATGTAATCCTACATGGAATGAAATCACATCATAACAATCACATGGGAAAATTTCTCAAGATCGTCCAGACCTTACTACTAGAATTTTTCATGCCAAATATAAAGAATTAAAGCATGATATCTACGACAAACAAGTTTTTGAAGTGGTTGCAACACATGTTCATGTCATTGAGTTTCAAAAAAGAGTACTATCCCATGTTTTATGCTTATTATTCTAGTTGACAAAGATAAATTACATAGCCCAGATGATTATGATTCTGTTGTAAGAGCTAAAATCTCAAATCGTGATGAAGAACCAAAGTAGTATAATGCTGTCGTTAAATGGTTGCTTCATAGGCCATGTGAAAGACAATGACCAAATGCTCCATGTATGGAAGGCAGAAATTGCAAAAATAATATCCTAAGCAATTTTCAACATGCACTATTCAAGGTAACGATTCATACCTTATTTATTCAAGGCGGGATAATGGTATAAACATCGCAGTAGGCTGATATTATAATGGATAATCATTGGGTGGTTCCATATAACCCATGGTTGCTGAAAAAGCATGATTATCACATATATGTTAAAGTTTGTAGTAGTATCAAATCTGTCAAATATTTATGCAAGTATGTGTACAAAGGTCCATATCGTGCAACAGTGGAAATTCATTCAACATTTGAAAATGATGAGATTCAAAAGTTTTTAAATGCAAGGTGGATATATCCCCAAGAGGCCTTTTGGTGAATTTTTAAATTCTCATTGCATATAATTTATCCTTCAGTTCAACATCTACAGATACACCTTCCAAGGAGGCAACATTGACTTATCATCCAAACAAAACAGTGTCTGATGTTTTGTTGGATAAGAACCTCTCTACATCAATGTTAATTGAATTCTTCAACACAAACTCACAAGATTCAAAAGCAAAGCATTTTTTATACCATGAATTTCTAGAGAAATACACCTAGGTATCATATACTAGAAAGTGGTGAGCATCACATAAAAAGGTCATAGAACGAATTTACAATGTTTCGGCATTAAAAGAAGAATGTTACTTCTTGCGAATTCTTTTGAATCGTGTCAAAGGACCAACCTCATTTGACTACCTTTTAACCATCGATGGTATCAATTACCCAACGTTTCGACAAGCAACGAAAAAGATGGGATTACTTGAAGAAGACCAAAGTATAAGGGCATGTTTGGTTTAAGTATCAAACACGTGAATGTCGTCATCTTTAAGAAGATTATTTTCAACCATCTTAATTTTTTTGCACCAGGGGGAGTCGAAAAAGGAAGAATTTTTCTATTATATGGTTGAAGATTATCCAAGTTCAAGTACAATGGCTCGATCTATACTTGAAAATCATCTTGTACGTGATCTTAATGATCTATTAATGAACCATTGTAAACCAATATCCAATTTTGATCTTCGAAGTATTAGGAATGATATAGATGATAATTCCCTTGCTTCAAAATTAATAAAGGAGCAATATTCTATTATAACACCTAAAGAGGACTTTACTTTCAGCAAAAAATTAAATGAATTTCAAATATATGCATATACTACAATTACTATTGCAGTTTACAATATGGAGAGCAAAATCTATTTCATAGATGGCCTTGGTGGGACTGGAAAAACCTTTCCTTATCGACCAATACTTGCAAAACTTAGACAAGATGGTTTAATTGCGATTGCAACGGCTACACCGGGGATAGCCATAACAATCTTATCAGGTGGTCGAATAGCACATTCGTGGTTTAAAATCCCAATCAATCCGACTCCAAATCAGTGTGTACGAACCAATATAATCTAAAGTAGCTAAATTTATGAGATTAGTAGCTGTTCTTATTTGGGATGAAGCAATAATGATCCACATATATACTTTTGAGGCGCTGGATATAACTTTATAAACATATTAGAAAATGACATTCCATTTGGAGGTAAAGTTATAATCATCGAAGGTGATTTTAGATAAGTTTTACTGGTTGTACAAAATGGTAAAACATCAGAAATAATTGATGCATGCATAGTTAAATCATCATTATGGAAACATGTAGAAGCGATCCATCTCACTCAAAATATGAGGGAAAAAGGAGATCCTTTCTTTGTGGATTTTCTTCTACGAGTTGGTGATGGAAATGAGCCACATATACAGAAGAACATGATAAGAATCCCAGTCAAAATGGTTATACCATGGAAAGATGAAAATTCAATAACTAGTCTCATAAATTTAACTTTTCTAAACTTATACGTAAATGCATTCAATACAAAATATATGATTATAAGGTTTTAATAACCCCATCAACGAAAATGTGGATATGTTAAATGATCAAGTTATAAATATTTTTTCTAGTGATCATCATCTCTACTACTCTTTTGATTATGTGGAAGATGATATAAGAAATCTATACCAGCTTGAATATATTCGAATTCAATAAATTTGAGTGTTTTACCCCCACATAAATTGGTCTTGAAGAAAGGTCCACCATTTATGCTACTAAGGAATCTCGATCCAAAAAATGGGTTATGCAATGGTACGCAACTTATATGTCATGAACTTCATAGAAACATCATAGATACAGAGATTGCCATCGATAATTTTGCTGAAACTTAGGATTTCTTGCTAGGATTAACTATGAAGCCCTCTAAAAGTACCTGTTTGTTATTTACTTTATCACATAAACAGTTTCATACAGGATTAAGTTTTGCTTTAACTATTAAAAAAGCTCAAAGGCAAACAATTCCAAATGTAGGAATTTACTTACTGTTTGTACCAAAATTGGGCACTTACACTTCGAAAGTCTTTGAAGAGATAAAGTGAAGAAATTAAATGGAAAAAGAGGAATTATTTAACAAAAACTCCAAATTTCAGAAATGAGAATAATTAATATGCAAGGAGACACAAGAATTTAGAGTGGTTCTGCGTATTTCCTACGTCCACTATGAAGCAGTTTTCTTTATTGATCTTTCTTTGATGATTACAATTGATTTCAGCAAATTACAGTGAATAACAATGATTTGCAGCAGTGAAATTCGTTGGTAGCAGCAGCAATGGAGTTCAGATCTGGATCCGGCGGAGTCTGGGCGTTGGAGATCTCAAAGAGCCAGAAGAACCTCTTTTCTGTTGGCTTTGGGGGTCTATTTATAGGTGTAGGAGGCTGGTATTTCGCTCAGATCTCGGGAGACCCTCTCTGGCACGTGACCAGGCCCGCGCGCCCAAGTCCGTGAAGTTTCGGTCCGATCCGTGATCGATACGAATAGATTTCGTATCGATCAAGATTTCATACAATGGAGTCGAAATTTGGCGTGGACATTCTTTAGCATGCAGTAGCCTTCTGTGAAAATTTCATAGCATTTGGACTGGTAGATTAGGAGATATGATCGATACAAAATGAGATTCTCGGTTGGCTGTTTCGTTCAACTCGTTCTGTTCGACTCGCTTCCGTTCGACTCGGTGACGTGGTGCTTGAATCTTTGGATCACTCTACCTATGATGCTGTTTTGAGCGAGTCGAAGTGCGCACTAATTGATCGAGTCGAAGTGGAGCGTTCTGAGGGATTCGAACAAAGGCTCCATGGGGGACACGAAGTGGTCATGGTTCAATCGATTCGAACAGTGACTTTGCCAATGGAGTCGAACTCGATGGAGTCGAACAGTGGTTCGAACGGAGCGAGTCGAAGAAGGCCTTTTTGAGGGATGCGAGCTGAGCGAGTCGAAGCAGGCTTCCCGGAGGGATTCGAATGGAGCGAGTCGAAGTAGGCTTCCCAGATGGATTCGAATGGAGCGAGTCGAAGAAGGCATCTGAGAGATGTGAGCTGAGCGAGTCGAAGTGGCCACTTCTGATGGTTGCGAAGCGAGTCGAACTAAGCGATTCGATCGGTTGTTGGTTTTCATCCAATTTTGTATCGTTCATAACTTGAGCATACGAACTCGGATTGACTTGAGATTTGGAACGTTGACTCTCATAGCTTAGCTTGTCATGTCATACCAATTTTAACTCAATCCGTACTCGGACAAAATTTGTCGATATCCATAGCGAGCCTATGTATAACCGATCTCTGGGATGGATCGTCATTGGTTTACTAGTCAATTCCTTAGTGTCACGGCCTTGCCAAAAGGCGGGATAACATTTGCCCTCCAAAGTACGTCGTGGGGAAACATGATGTGCTTTGAAATGTTGCAATCTTTAGTCTGAATAACTATCGCTTTTTCGATGAAAGCTGTATTCTTTGACTGGTTTTCTCGAGAATGTGAACTGTTGACTGTCAACTGCTGTACCCTGTACTATTGAAACTGATTGCTATATGCTAGTGATTAGCCGTCTGTTGTTGTAATCATTATTAAATGAGTTTCTGATTCCTGTAAATCTGGAATATTGAATATTAGTCCGACATACATGCATATATGATAACCTGACTCTCGTTGACGTTTGTACGTTCACGAGTCGTTGTCAGTTTATTTTATTATTGAATTCCGTATCGATCCTCTCTTGAACCAATGTGAAATTCATTGTAACAACGCTCGATGGTTGCTTTTGAATATTCCTTCGTAGCGATCCTCTCCTGAATCGATGTGAAGGGTTGAAACATCGAAGATGATTTTAATTGAATTTAAGGATGTGAATTGAATATTTCAAATCGATGGAGTTGGCCTCTGGAAGCCATGATTTGATGGGTTCGAACTGACTGTTCATATCGATGGACGCACGGTTCAATGGATACGAAATGCCTGTTAGACTCGATGATGGATTCGAACTGCTTGTTCGACTCGGTCTTGGATTCGAACTGCTTGTTCGATTCGGTCTTGGATTCGAACTGCATAGGAGTCGGAGTCGAAACGCACAGGAGACGGAGTCGAAATGCGCAGGGGACATAGTCAAAGGGGAGACGGAGTCGAAATGATTACTTGTATTGCTGCATCGGAGAGGGAGTCGAAGATAAGCGATACGAAGAGGAGCTTCGCATTGATGCACTGGAGACGGAGTCGAAGAGCGTGTTCAAATCCACCGGGATGTGAATCGTTTATTCCTTTTGCTTTCGATTCCATATAAATACTCTGTACTTAGCCATTTTTTCACTTTTTACCTTTCGCTTTCTTGCCTTACCTTCGTATCGCTCAGAAACTCGAGAAGAAAGAGGAAACATTCTTGCCTTCAAATCGATTCTTAATCATTCGAACTAAGTGCCAGTCTTAGGTAATCCTCAAAGCGAATGCAACGTGTAGACGATGAGACTTGATTCTTAACACAAGGTCAACCAGAGTCATGATCGATCGAGATTCCTTTGCCTCAGCTTCGCGTCGATCTAGAGTAGGGGCTTCGGGATGGTGAGGCGAAGGCCTTTCTATCGATCGATGGTTAAGCCTTTCATCAACTCGAGTGCTTTGAATACGTAGATTGATACAGAGGAGTTGCGTTTGATCGATTCAAAACGATGGCCTTCGATCGAGTCGAAGTGGATGTTTGGGATCGAGTCGAACTGGAGGTTTGGGATCGAGTTGAACTGCATAGTCTTGGGATCATGTCGAACTGCGTAGTCTTGGGAGCGAGTCGGACTAGAGGCTTTGGAATCGAGTCGAACAGCGTAGTCTTGGGAGCGAGTCGAACTGGAGGCTTTTAATCAATTCGAAGTGTTGCGCTTTGATCGATTCGAAATCCCCAACCTCTCGATCGAGTCGAACTTGCGTGCCAACCTTCTGACCGAGTCTATCTCATACGCAGATGACCATGACTTATTGATGCGAACACGGCTCTCGTGAGAGATACGAATTTGATCATTAAAAAATTTGAAACTCCTCGCACATTTGAACAATTGACTCCGACGAGCTTCAAACTTGCATAACTGGACTTAACCGTTTCACCGCATATCTGATTTCCTATCAAAGCTCGTCAATGAAATTGGAACTTATCAAAATGACAACAAACTTTAACTTGGAATGATAGTTAATAGCTGGATGGTACGGTTGTGATGGTCAACGATGACGATCCTTCCGACTAAATTCCGAAGTCTCGTCGTTTACATGCTTCCTTCAATCCTGTTGATCTTCTCAAATGATATACAGTATTGCACTGCACAACACACTCACACACTTTACACTGGGGGATGCATGAGCGTTATTGTCAGTTTAACAATGATTTTTTTTAAGCTAGCTAGTCAGGGAACCTTCAAGTTCTCAGCAGCTGGAACTCCCAAGTTCTATTCCTCCAACCATAGAGTTACCGGTTATTGAAGCCGAAGTTATAGAGCCAGCTCCAGACGAGCGTCTAGGGGCTTGGTTTATTTGTAATCCAAAAGATTATGTGCCGTCGAGTATCTCCGAAGATATGCTAGGATGGATTTGTTTAAGGCACGGTCTGTCGCTTGACGACGTGTTACTACCTGGGCCAAATGATAGGCCACATGATCCACTGGAGGGGTTTATTGCTTTTAACCGTCACGCTTGCACAGCGGGGACACTCCCTCCCTTCAATCAATATATAAGGGAGATGTTATCATTCCTTGGAATAGCTCCATCCCAGCTACATCCCAATGGGTATGCTTTGTTGAACAACACCTTCATTCTATTTATGGAGATCCTCTTTCGACCGCCGAAGCCGATCGAAATAAGATATCTATTTAACGTCAAGAGCCATGGAGATAGCCCTTCTTTCACCTTCCTGGAAGCAGTCAGAAACTGTCACATTGTAATGGGCTCCTGGAGAAGGCTAAGTTACTTCAAGATCGAATGGTCCTACGTTCGGTGCCCCCCTGGGTTTGCTAGGCGATGGTTGGATAGACGTAAGCGCTTCAATCTTTCTCTTGAGTTATTGAGATAATAATAACCAATTTCAAAACTGATACACCTTTCTTCTTTTGCAGCCGCGATCTCTCGACCTGACGGTGCATACTTCAGAGAGCTAGTTTGGATCCTTCAAGCGTTTTCGGGCGAAGAGAGGCATATCGACTTGGTTCTGTCTGATAGAAATTTGAGGACTGTCGGGCTGATAGAACGGAGGCAGAGCATACAACTGGAAGGGACACATAGAGTCGTCTCGAAGAAACGGGTGAAGCGCAAAGCGCCCGCAGTCGTGATAGCCGAAGAAGTTGATCCAGAAAGAACGCCTACCGATCCTGAGCTCCCAACTGGGCCTTCTGCCGATGTCCAAGATTCGGGAGGAAGAAGAAAAGGCAAGGCTGCTGCTCAAAAACGCTCTAAATCTGAGAGATTTAAATCCGTGTTTGTGTCCTTGCCCATTCAGAGGATTAGAATTTCAGAGGCTCCTCCCCCGCAAGTAGAGAATCCCTTTGCAGGGCTTGCCGATATCCCGATTCCAGACTTTGTGTCGTCTCCACACGACGTCGGGATGGAGGAGCTTGATAGTGCTCTTGAACTGAGCGGGTCGCTTGCTATGAGTGCGGCCGACATTTCCGGTTGGTCGGGGGGTTGCACATGCATACACTTCACTACACTACATGATTCACAACTGTACATCGTCCAACTTAGGAAATTACTAACTCTTTCTTCGTTTCTCATTTTTAGGTACTATGTCTGGAAAAGGATCGATGCTCGGGAATCTCCGTTCGGCCCGAAAGGCTTCTTCCTATTATGAGTCCCGTAGGAGAGAGTCGGATAGAGATCGCGATCGCGAGTACTCTAACCAAGATAGGTACGGGCGTGACAGGGATAAAGAATACAAACATCGGTCTAGATCATGCTCTCCTCCTCCTAGATTTCCGTCTCCACCCCCTGCTTTTGTCCCACACCCACCGGAGCCTCCTCGTCACAGGCCATCTTCTCATACTTCTAGATCTAAGACTCATCTTCAAAGAGTTGAGACCACGGCCTCCATGATTACAGAGCAGGTCCCAACTGAACCCACCGGAGAAGGGGCTCTTAAGTTGGCTCAGATGAGGAAGGATTTTCCGAATATTTGCTTCGATGGCTATGTCTTCCCACCACACTTAAAAAGAATTCCATCAGGGGTGGAAAACACGGTGCATGATTACGTTCACGACATATACACCTAGTACCAGAGTGGGCAAAGGCTGCCGAAAAAGCTTCCAAAGTGGCCTTTGAGCGAGCCAAAGCGCTTGAGAAGATGGAGACCGAGCTCGCTCAAAGGGATCAGATCATTCAAGTGCTCACTGTTGAGGCTGAGTTTTCTCGGAGGTCGGAAATTGAGGCCACCAAAAAAGCCGACGAAGCGAAGGTGGAAATGGAGAGGTTGGGGCAGACACATGCCGCCCTGGTGGAGGAGATGGGCCACCGGAACACTACAGTTACCGCTGAGCGGGACGCGACGGTCAAGGAACTCAATGAACTCAAGGCAAAATTTGCTGATATGGCCAAGGAAAAAGATGACGCGAATAAAGCAGTCCAGGAGGCATGCGAACAAGCTGTCCTGCTCAGGGATGAACGAGATGCGGCCGTGGCTAAATTCTACAAGGTGGAGGCTGAGGTGGAGGAAAAAGTGAAGTTGGCTGAGTCTAGGATAGAGGCTGACATCGAAGACCTTCTCGTTGTTTATAACGCTAGCATGCTAAGGCACAGGGGTCTAGCCTGGCTCGATGATTTTTCGACGCATCTCTACAATGCTTGGAGCCGACTGGTTGAGGAAGAGAAGGAGGTGCATCAGGGTGAGTCTGTGGATGAATTTGAACTCGAGAATCACATTCTGACTGAAGATGAAAAGAAGGTTCTCCACGAGTCAATGATTCTGCGTGAGAAGGGAAGACTTGGCGCCCAGCACTTTGAAGTGGGAGAGGGTTCTGGAGTTGACCACCATGAAGCAAGTCTTGAAGTTCCCGCGTCGACCCAGCCCGAATCCTCATTTACGGTCGATTCCCAGGCCGTTCCTGCTTATAATCCAGATCAGCCGCAGATGTCTTCGGCTGCAGCGCAAGTCACTGATGTAGCTCTGCCGCCTACGAGTCAAACTAAGGAAGGTATTCTGAACATTCCACATATCTTTCCTAAATCGAAATCTTCGATCGAGTTAAGTTCTAACAATTCTCTTATTCTTTGTCCAGTGATCGACGCTGCACCGGCCATGCCTTCTGCTACTCAAGGACCATATCAAACGCAGGAGGCTATCGCGACCGAAGCAATCACCGTGAGTATAGCTGCCCCGCTTGACGATATGCAGGGGAGTACGATTATGTTTGATGAGCAGCTGATGGATGAACTTTTTCGTTGTCAGGGCGATCCTCTTACCAACTTGTCATCTATTATGAGTGGAAGCGATCTTGCTACAAGTTCTTCAATGCCGACTACTGATGCCCCCAACGGGGCTCGAGCAGTTACTGAAGAGGAGATGTTCGCTCAAATTGATGCTGAAATGGCAGCAGCGGCTCACGGTGGCAGTTTTGGAGGTGGGATGGCAGCACCGGGACCTGCTCCGCTTAGCATGATATCTCCTGGCGGTACTGTTTTCATCACCAGCGTGCCCATTCCACCTCCCATACTTGAGCCTGTTCCTCCGACTCCGCCCGCAGGGAGCATTCCTATCCACTCGAGTTCGGAGGAGGATGTTGATATAATGCCCTCGCCTGAAGACCAACTGCCGAAAAGCAAAGGCTCAAAGAGGAAGATTAGCGGTGGCTCCAGCGGGTCTACACCGAGAAGGAAGCCAAGGAAGAAGAAAGATTAAACATGCTTCCCCGGTTTATTTTGACTTGCATTTTGTTAGCCGTGTATAGATGCGGGTTCGGCCCCTGCTAGTAGGAATTTTTGGAAACTTGTACACGAACTTCTTTTATAAACAATAGAAATGAAACTTCTCTTTTTTGGCTTCTTTTCTGTCATTGTGTATTTGTCCAAGTGTTTCAATATCTGAAGTGTACTTGTGAAGTTTTAGCTTTTGAATCAAGTTTGTTTTTGTTCGCCAAGTTCGAAAACTGTGGACATGGTTTGCGACCAGGAAGCGAGTTGTATTTTGACGTCGCATTGCTTCAGTCGATGGTTGATGCTTAAGTCTTGCCCCCCAGTCTTGGTAGTGTGTTGTGAAACATCAGTCAGCGATCGCTCTTTTCTTATAGCATGTCGAGTCTAGTGCCACTGAATGGGTGATTGAGACAAACGGAGATTGGGCGGTTTATTCACGCTTGTCCGATCGTCGACGATCATATCCACGCTCCAGGGATTCTCATTCGTTCATTGGCGGTTGGTCATGCCGGCTTAAGTTTCAATCATATGTACGCGATCTGGGGACTTGGAATTGGCATTTGTACTCCGACTCACGCTCCGGGAGTTTGGAGTTGATATTTATACTTCGATTCACGCTTCGGGAACTTGAAGTTGGTGTTTACGCTCCGTTTCGCACTCTGGGAATCTGGAGCCGATGTTTATACTCCGGTTCGCACTCTGGAAACTCGAAGTTGATGTTTATACTTCAATTCGCACTTTGGGAATTCGGAGTTGACGTTTATACTCCGGTTTGCACTCTGGGAACTCAGAGTTGATGTTTATACTCCAGTTTTCGCTCTGGGAATTTGGAGCTGATGTTTATACTCCGGTTCGCACTTTGGGAACTCGAAGTTGATGTTTATACTCCGACTCGCACTCTGGGAGTTCAGAGTTGATGTTTATACTCCAGTTCGCACTTTGGGAACTCGGAGTTGATGTTTATACTCCGACTCGCACTCTGGGAATACGGAGTTGATGTTTATACTTTGCTTTGCACTCTGGGAATACGGAGTTGATGTTTATACTCCGCTTCGCACTCTAGGAATACAGAGTTGATGTTTATACTCCGCTTCGCACTCTGGGAATACAGAATTGATGTTTATACTCTGCTTCGCACTCTGGGAACTCGGAGTTGGTGTTTATACTCTGGTTCGCACTCTGGGAACTCGAAGTTGATGTTTATACTCTGCTTCGCACTCTGGGAATACGGAGTTGATGTTTATACTCCGATTCGCACTCTGGGAACTCGGAGTTGATGTTTATACTTCGGTTCGCACTCTGGGAACTCGGAGTTGATGAAAGATTGTCGTGTATCAATCCTTTTTTGACTTTGATGTGATGGCTTGTCCCCGAGCTCGGGTTTCACTTAGCGAGTGATTGGTTGCATCGCAGTCACTCTCTATTTGAATAAATTCCACCGTATGGTGAAACTTAGCTCTCCGTGCATAGTGATGGTCATATGAAGCATTTCAAGTAAATCACAGCTCTGGCTCAAAGAGATTGCATTTTATTGCTGAAACAAGAAAGTATGGCAAAGTCAGTTGCCTTATTACATGTTCTAATTTCGAAATGCAGAAACAAATTGCAAAAAAGGAAAGTAATCTAAATGGATAAAGATAGCATGTCATGTGTAATAGCGGCGAAGGCTCTCACTATTCCAGGCTCTTGGCAGAGTTAGACCATCGACAATCGATAATTTGAATGTGCCATCTCCGAGCCCTCGTTTAATAACATACGGTCCTTCCCATGTCGGTTTCATATGTGAAGGAATCAGATAGATTCTTTTGAGGACGAGATCGCTTAGTTCAAAGGTTCGCGGGCGGACCTTGGCGTTGTACAATCGGGCGACTCGACTTCGATGCACAGCTGCCCTCAAATCAGCTTCTTCACGCTTCTCATCTAGTAGATCAAGAGATTCAACAAGTAATATAGCATTCGTCTTTGGATCATAGTATGTCACACGATGAGAAGGTACTTCTAGCTCGACTGGAATAACGGCTTATGAACCGTAAGAAAGAGAGAATGGAGTGTGACCGGTTGCAGTCTTGTGGGTTGTTCGGTAAGCCCATAAAGCCATAGGAAGTTCATCAACCCACTTGCCACCGACCTTTTACAGTCGTTTTTTCAGAATGGATTTTATAACTTTATTAACAGCTTCGACCTGTCCGTTTGCCTGAGGGCGTGCAACTGTAGAGAATTTCTTTTGGATGTGAAATCATTTGCAGAAATCTTTAAATTCCGCACTGTCAAATTGGGTTCCGTTGTCCGTAATAATGGTGTGTGGGAGACCGAATCGACAGACGATGTTACGAACCACAAAGTTGATTACTTTCTTCGTTGTAATGGTAGCGAGAGCTTCGGCTTCAGCCCACTTTGTAAAGTAATCAACTACGACAATGGCGTACTTTGCACCACCTTTTGCCAAGGGTAGGGCACCGATGATGTCGATGCCCCACATTGCGAACGGCCATGGGCTGACCATTTGCGTTATCTCGGTAGGAGGAGCTCTAGGAATTCAGGCATATTTCTGGCACCTATCACATTTCTTTGCATAGTCCAATGCATCGCGATTCACGATCGGCCAGTAATATCTGTAGCGAAGTATTTTCTTGGCAAGTGCTTGCCTCCCGATGTGATCGCCACATTCTCCCTCGTGCACATCGCGCAATACTTCTTTAATTTCATCGTGAGCGATACACCGGAGTAGAGGGACTGAGTACCCCCTTATGTACATGAGTCCATTCTAGATGGTAAATCATGAGGCCTTCCAAAGGACTTGTCTCTTTTCGCTCCTCCGTTCCGGCAGGGTTCCGTGCTCAATGTAATTTCTGAGTGGGGTCATCCATGAATCCTTTTCGAGAATGGTTTCACAGACCTAGTTTACTTCTGTCCGGTCGATGTTTGGGGAAGATAGCGTTTCTATGGGAACGAGTCCCATTTGCTGAGCTTCACTTGTGCTGGCTAGCTTTGCCAATGAATCTGCCTTTTGGTTGTGTTCTCGAGGTATACAATAGATGGAATAGTAATCAAACTAATTTAGTACTTCCTGAACTCGAGCTAAGTAAGCAGCCAGCCTTCGGTCTCTCGCTTGATATTCTCCTCGAACCTGACACACGACTAGTTGTGAATCGCAATAAATTTCTACAGCGACAATTTTTAGATCTTTGGCAAGTTTAGGCCAGCTAAGAGGGCTTCATATTTAGCTTCATTATTAGTCGCATGAAAATCGAACTTCACAACATAACATATGGATCGGCCTTCGGGGGTTTCGAGTACAACACCAGCACCCGAACACCGGTCGTTTGATGCACCATCAGTATATAGCTTTCAAACGTATTCTGGGGATTTACTGGTTTCGGGCAAGTCCACTGGAATGGTAAATTTAACTATGAAATCAGCGAGGACTTGTCCTTGGATTGCTCGCCTTGGAGTGTAAGTAATATCAAACTGACTCAGTTCGATGTTCCACTTGAGTAACCTACCAGACGTCTCAGGCCGTGAAAGGACCTGTCGTAATGGCTGGTCGGTGTAAACAAAATGGGATGTGCCTGGAAATATGGTCGGAGCTTTCTTGATGCAATTACAAGGCAGTAGGCCAACTTTTCTAGCTTTGGATAGTTCCTTTCAGCCCCAGTCAATCGTTTGTTGACATAGTATACTGGCTTCTGTATCCCATCTTCTTCTCGAACCAAGGCAGCGCTGATAGCGTTTTCTGATATCGCCAAGTATGTATACAACTTATCATGATCAATATGCTTTAACAGGATCGGTGGTGTGGATAGATGTTGAACTAGTGCTTGGAAAGCGCCCTCGCACTCCGTGGTCCATTCAAAGTTTCGTTTCCCTTTTCGGATCAGATCGAAGAAGGGAATGCATTTGTCAATGGATTTTGAAATGAACCTGCTCAATGCTGCTACCTTTCCATTGAGACTCTGGACTTGCTTTATAGTCTTTGGAGTTTCAAGATTTCTGATTGCCCAAATCTTTTTAGGATTAGCTTCGATTCCCCAAGCGTTAACGATGAACCCAAGGAACTTTCCGGATGCAACTCCAAAGTGACATTTCAGTGGGTTGAGCTTCATTTCATATTCTCGAAGTATGTTGAACATAATTTCCAGGTCTTTAACATGGTTGGTGGAGAGTCATGACTTCAAAAGCATGTCGTCTACATATACTTCCATTGTTTTCCCGATTTGATTGGCAAACATCTGATTGACCAATCGTTGATAAGTAGCCCCGGCGTTCTTGAGTCCGAATGACATAACCTTGTAACAGTAAAGTCCCAGATTGGTTACGAAGCTGGTATGTTCTTGATCTGGTAAATGCATCGGTATCTGATTATAGCCAGAATACGCGTCCATGAAGGATAAGAGTTCATGCCCAGCTGTCGAATCTACTAGCTGATCAATTCTGGGAAGCGAGAAAATGTCTTTGGGACATGCTTTATTCAGATCGGAATAATCGACGCACGTTCTCCATGTTCCGTTCGGCTTTCGGACGAGCACGGGATTCGACACCCATTGAGGATATAGGGCATCCCAAATGAACCCGTTTGCTTTAAGCTTTTCTACTTCTTCTTTAAGGGCGGGAGATCTCTCTGGATCCATACCACGACTTTTCTGTTTGACCGGGACATGCTGCGGGTCAATGTTCAGGGTGTGGCTCGTGATGTCCAGTGAGATCCCACACATATCGGAATGTGTCCAGGAAAATACGTCAAGATTTGCCCACAGAAATTCAACCAATTCCTCTTGAGTTTGCTGGCTTAGCTGAGATCCAATCTTTACCATTTTCGAGTCATCGTCATTGTCAACCGGGACATCAATCGTCAGTTCGGTCGGGGATGCTTGACTTTCTTTAGATTCTCCTTCGTCTTCAGTTTCTCTTGGGTCAAGATCCTTGAGGAATTGGCTGGGGTGCCCGGGCCCGGGCCCGGGCGTAAATTGTCAATTATCGGAGAAATAGACGTAGAGAGATTCCTCTACGCCCTTTCCTTTCTCCTTTCGCTGCGCCTCCCGCAACTCAGCAACATAACAGGCTCTGGCAGTAGCCTGATCTCCCTGAATGATTCCTATTCCATGATCAGTGGGAAACTTTAAAGTCAAACACCACGGGGCGATGGCTGCCCTGAATTCAGCGAGGGCCGGTCGACCCAAGAAAGCATTGTAAGGGGAGTCTATGTCCAAAACAATGAACTGGAGCATCCGTACTCTCCGTCGTTCTCCAACTCCCAACTCTACTGGCAGTTCCACCATTCCAGTGGGTATAGTAGCACTTCCGTTGAAACCATGGACTCGGGATTGACAAGGCTTCAAGTCCATGGCTTCCATTTTCATTTGATCATAAGCTCGCTTGAACAAAATATTCACAGAGCTTCCACTGTCAACTAAGATCCTCTTCATCCAAGTGGGACCTACTTGTGCTGAGATGACTAGTGGATCGATAGTGGGGGCTTCGACTTTATCAGCGTCTCTGTTCCTGAACACGATGTCATCTGTCATCGTTTTCTGTTGCTTGGCCGGAGCTCCTTCATCAAAACTACTACAACACTCGAAGTCCGCATGCCTGATAGAACTGGCATACGACTCCATTTCCTTCCAGCTTCGATCTGCTGGGTGAGGACCACCACTTATCGTATTGTTAACCAACCTTCCGCCTGTATGAGTGGGTTCCTCCTGTCTTTCCTGATTCGGCGTACGATTCTGATTTGATGGGCCAGCACCACCAGACTGCGGCGCCCGCACATACTGATCCAACTTCCGCTCACGTATCAGTTTTTCAATGAGGTCTTGTAAGTGACGACACTCATTGGTGTTGTGGCCATAACTCTCATGGAATCCACATAATTTTCCTGTTTGGATTTGTCTCACAGTTGGTGGTTTCGGGGCAGGTTTCTTGTATTGCATGGTATTGCAGGTCTGCAGATACACATTTTCCAACGACATGTTCAATGGAGTGTAAGTATTGTACATGGAAGCTCTACGCCGTGGACCATAAATCTGATCATGTTTTTTGTTTTGATTTCCATTGTCCCTTTGCTGATTCTGTTTATTTTGGATGTTCAACTGAACTTTTCCTAAACTATCTCCGGATTGTTTAACAGCAATGTTACTTTGGACTCCTTCGATGTTGGGCCCTACATCATCCTGCTTCCTAGACTGTTTCGCATCTTCCCTTCTCAAGAATTGGGCTGCCTTGGAATAGAAACGGTCCAATGACGCAGGTGGTTTTCCAACTAACCAATTTCCGAACTTGGAATCAGCATCAATCCCATTAGTCAATTCCATCAGGATAGAGTTATCATTGGGATTGCTTATTTCTGCACACGCAGCGTGGAATCGCTCCAAGTAACGTCTAAGTGTTTCTCCGGGAGCTTGTGTAACACTAGACAGAGTGTTAACATCTTTAGGCCTTGCTACGTGCATACGGAATTGTTCAACAAACTCGGTGGCCATCTGGTCAAAGTTGGAAATGGATCATGGTGGCAAACGAGTAAACCACATGGTTGCGATGCCCTCCAGGGAAATGGGGAAACTACGGCATTTTACTGCATCATCGGCTCTTGCAGCATTCATCAGCCATTCGTACTTCAGGATGTGTTGATTGGGATCAGAACTCCCTTCGTAAACTGGCAAAGTTGGCATCCTGAAGCGCCGAGGTGGTTCAGCATACAATATGTCATCGGTGAAAGGGGTATGACTCCGGGAGATTCCCCAGTCGTCATTAGAGAGACCCTGACTTTCACGGATCATTTGACGGATCATTGTTGGTATATCCGGCATTCGGATACTTGGAGCATGTTGTGCCAAGGTGTGGTCGGGTTCCACAGCACGAGTCTGGACCGGACGTGGTCGACGGTCCATGCCTCGCCTCCTTGGTTCAACATCCTCAGGGACATAAGGCTCAGGAGTCTGCTCTCGTTGGTTACATTGAGGATCGGCTTGGTTTCTAGCATCACCCCCCGTCCGGCAGTGGTGGTAGTAGCAATGTTGCCGGCGACATGGTAAGGAGCAGCACCTCCTCGAGTTGAAGGTTCTGTACGAAGACTAGCGGATGGTCCAGCTCTAGGTTGCCCAAGATTCAAAGCAGGTGGGTGTCCCGTGGCTTGGGTGTAGCTTACAACTAGCCGTGGACGCGTGGATCTGGTTTGACCATTGGAGGAGGCTGAACTCTCTGTGGAAGAATAGGAACCTTGGTCTCTTCTGGATCTTCTTCATCTTTGGCGATTTAGCTGGTTGGTTAACTCTACGTTGGCGCGCAGTTGTTCAGTTAGTTGTTGTCGACTCTGGGTCAATTCTTGGAACAACGTCTGGAACTCTTGTCTGGTAACCGGACCTATTGGATCTGAAGGTCCGGCGGCATCTTGGTTTGATGGAGGCAATTGCGCGGGATTCTGCCTGTCCCGTCCTCCTTAATCAGCAGTTGTAGAGGTAGTCCGTGTACTTACCATAGTGAGGTGATGAAAGTCCTTTCCTAGATCTGACACAAATCTGAATAGAATGGAAGGGCTTCAAAGTTCTAGATCTGGATCTTCTTCTTGGATTTATGCAATCCGATATAGATAGGAGATCCAAAGAGCGGGAGAAAAATTGGATTTTTCTCAATGAAAGCACCAAAGTGTTTGTACCAAAATTGGGCTCTTACACTCTTCGGAAGTCTTTGAAGAGATAAAGTGAAGAAAGTAAACGGAAAAAGAGGAATTATCTAACAAAAACTCCAAAATTCAGAAATGAGAATAATTAAAATGCAAGGAGACACAAGAATTTAGAGTGGTTCGGCGTATTGCCTACGTCCACTATGAAGTAGTTTGCTTTATTGATCTTTCTTTGATGTTTACAATTGATTTCAGCAAATTACAGCGAATAACAATGATTTGAAGCAGTGAAATTCGTTGGTAGCAGCAGTAATGGAGTTCAGATCTGGATCCGGCGGAGTCTGGGCGTTGGAGATCTCAAAGAGCCAGAAGAACCTCTTTTATGTTGGCTTTGGGGGTCTATTTATAGGTGTAGGAGGCTGGTATTTCGTTCAGATCTCAGGAGACCCTCTCTGGCACGTGACCAGGCCCACGCGCCCAAGCTCGTGAAGTTACGGTCTGATCCGTGATCGATACGAACAGATTTCGTATCGATCAAGATTTCATCCAATGGAGTCGAAATTTGGCGTGGACATTCTTTAGCATGCACGTAGCCTTCTGTGAAAATTTCATAGTATTTAGACTTGTAGATTAGGAGATATGATCGATACGAAATGAGATTCTCGGTTGGCTGTTTCGTTCGACTCGCTCTGTTCGACTCGCTTCCATTCGACTCGGTGACATGGCGCTTGAATCTTTGGATCACTCTGCCTATGATGCTATTTTGAGCGAGTCGAAGTGCGCACTGATTGATCGAGTCGAAGTGGAGCGTCCTGAGGGATTCGAACAAAGGCTCCGTGGTGGACACGAAGTGGTCATGGTTCGATCGATTCGAACAGTGACTTTGCCAATGGAGTCGAACTCGATGGAGTCGAACAGTGGCTCGAACGGAGCGAGTCGAAGAAGGCTTTTCTGAGGGATGCGAGATGAGCGAGTCGAAGCAGGCTTCCCAGATGGATTCGAACGGAGCGAGTCGAAGTAGGCTTCCCAAATGGATTCGAATGGAGCGAGTCGAAGAAGGCATCTTAGGGATGTGAGCTAAGCGAGTCGAAGTGGCCACTTCTGATGGTTGCGAAGCGAGTCGAACTGAGCGATTCGACCGGTGTTGGTTTTCATCCAATTTTGTATCGTTCATAACTTGAGCATACGAACTCGGATTGACTTGAGATTTGGAACGTTGACTCTCATAGCTTAGCTTGTCATGTCATACCAATTTTAGCTCGATCCAGACTCGGACAAAATTCGTCGATATCCATAGCGAGCCTGTGTATAACCGATATCTGGGATGGATCGTCATTGGTTTACTAGTCAATTCCTTGGTGTCACAGCCTTGCCAAAAAGCGGGATAACGTTTACCCCAAGATGTATTCAATCATGGTCAACTTTATGTTGCATTATCAAGATGAGTTTCAATGAAAACACTAAAATTTTAGTAAAAGAGGTGAAGTCTAAGGGCAATTCGAAACCTACACTAGAAATGTTGTGTGCAAGGATGTGCTAATATCTTCAAGTGGACAAGTTTGATATTTTTTCAATTAGATATTTCTTTTTGTGACATTTGACACATATTTTTTTTTTTTTAAAATTTAGTTCATTTTTTTGAAATAATATAAGCTTATAGATAACAATCATCAACGATGAAATAAACCTTCATTTTATTGATTATTTTATATTTAGTAGTCTATCTTCATCCATGTCATATGTATGTCAAATTGCATAGCGCGTGTCATTGGGACTCATTTCTTTTATTTCGTTGAATTTATCATAGGTAGCATAACAAAGTTGTAATTTTAATATTAGGCCTATGAAATTAGTTTAATAAAGCTGAAACATAAACCCGGTTCTTTCTTTTTTATATATAGAATTTTCATATTTATTTTTTAAATTTTGATCAACTTGACGCTCTAAAGATGCGGTATTTCTCCTCTCAAGAAACCTCTACCCCTGACTTCTTTTATTCCATTCAATTCTCCAATCTATTCTACATGAACTACGATTTAAAAAAAGAAAAAATCAAATCTTCATTGTAATCTTAAACAGTATGGCGGTGAATATTATAAACTCATACTTTCTCAGTACCCCTACCACTTAATTCTGACCGCAACTTCAAACTACAAGCAGGTAATTCATTTGATTTCATTATTTACAAGTTATTTTGGCACAATCGTTTGATTTCAATAATTTATTTTCTTTTCATTTTGGCAAATCGTTTGAATTCCGTGATTTTGCTTTCAATCTACTAGCAGGATTCCTACTAATCGTTTGAATTCATTTGTTATCTGGTGATTTCTGTTTTTGTTTTCCACATTTTTTACAACCTAAATGCAGTATTGTTTTACAACTTGTCTATTGCTTTACTATCTGTGTATTGCTGATTTTGCTGAATTAATCTGACTTATTCATGTTCATTTAGTTGAATTCCCTGCTTGATAGTTGGACTGCCTTTCCCTTGGCTCATTAAAACCACAACCTCAGCTGATGTTTCAATGCAATGCTGTATGAGAGCAATATTATTAATTCAACACAACTATTGCATTTAAGTGACAAAAAATAAAGAAATATACCTCCAGAAAGATATTGATCTTGAAGTACAAATGCAATGTAATTCAAATATCAAAGGGAGCTTCTTTCACCTTCTCCTTCAGCTCCATTTTTTGTCTATGATTTTTTTCTCTTAAATTTGTACGATTGAAAATTGGTTTATTTTTGCTAAGGATATTGATCTTGAATACTTTATGATTTTTTTTTCACTAAAAAGGCACAAACACCCAATAAAGTGATAAATAGGAAAATAATCAAGTAAAAGACAATAAATAGAAAAGAACACACTATTTTTGTGGTGGTTCTGCAAATCATTGACCTGCATCCATTTGAGCTTTGTTAATGATTCTGCAAACTTTTTACAAACGTGATCTTATGGTTTGGTGGTCTATGGATCGATATTCTTGGATTGGTGGAGATCAAACAGAGTTTTGTGGAAAAGTGAATAAATTTAGAAAGGAAAAAAAGTCCATTTGCAAGAGCTCTCCATCTCTATTTATAAGCGAAAATCACTGCAATAATCGTCGAAAATTGCTCCACACATTCTCTACATCATCCGAGAAAAGTCGCACGGCGATCCTCGACCTAAGTTGCATTGGTTGGTATAGATCCATGGCTCATGGATTGGAACCAAGCTGACTTAGGGTCGAACCCAAGGAATTTGAGTATTTGTTTAGGGCTTAACCATAAAATTTTCTGAGATTTTTGCTGTTGAGTTTTCCTTAGCTTGCTTAGATTTTGATCCGAGATTTTCCTGTGTCTAACCCAAGTTCATGGATCGGTGTTGATCCGACTTTATGTCCCTCTTGGAGTTTTTACATAGGTTGCTTTAGGTCTTACTTGGAGTTTTGCAAAGGCTACCGTGCTTTGAGTTTTTTCTTTCCTGATTTGAGTCCGATCTAAGGATTTTGTGGTTTGCTCCGAGTCAACTTTTCTAAAAACTTGAACTTTCAAATTTTTACCTTATATTTCGCTCATCTTTTGATATCTCATTTTTCTTGCCTTTTTATGATGTTTTCCAAGTCCTTAGGTCATTTCTTCGTCGTTTGTTCGTTTGATTCAATACTTTAAATCTGTTGAAGATTGCGGCAAATTCAGCTATATTACTTCCTTTCCAAAGTAGGCCTTGTGAATGGAAGGCATGCTCTGTTCAAGAACAAATATCAAAGTCGATGAATCGCTAGTTGTTGAATTTTCTGGCTATTAACTGATCAGATGCAACAAATCGTCTGGTTCCTTCGGATTCACTCGTAAATAAAATGTAATTCTAAACTACTATAGCTAGGGACTCGTGTCCTTGCATGAGTGTTAGTAACAAGTCATCATTATTCAGTGTTCTTCTGGAATTATTATATCGTATATGGTAAACCAAAATCATCCCGTGTTCATTAGGAAGTTAGCAATCATTATCAAATTCAATGTTATCCCTTGTTGCCTGGGATTTTATTATCATGAGTTGAGCATGTATCGGGTAATCAAAGGCTAATAATTGTGTAAGTTCATTGCCACCGTTTGGAACGTTATTTATAAATCTTTTAGTATCGCCTTGTATCCCATTATAAGAATGCTCAACCGAATCAAAGCAATGACTTTCATCAATCATTATGTTATTATAAGTTATTAATCATGGTAGTGTATTGCCACTGATCGAAGAATCATCTATATATCGTCCGAAATTGCTCAGAATCCGATCATAAATGAGTCCGACCAAATCGAGGTAATGATGTAATTGATATTCGTTATCAAATCATTTCAAAGTCGGGTGTCGTTCAAATCAAAAGTCAATTTTTGATTTATTTGGATCACATTATCAATATCCAAGTCATCTTTCGATCACTTTGAATCGTGTAATCAATGAATAATTCAATCCATGATCTCTCTGGATCATTAGTTTAGTACTCGATCTCTCCAGATTGTTAGTTTATATTGAGCCCAATCCACTCGCTCTCGACAAGAGGACTTGTATCTTATGGTTCATCACACCCTCTCTTCAGTCGGGAGAACCACATTCAATCAGTTCATAAATCATTGTAAGAGGTAATCAATCTCCGTTGATGTTTTGAATCAATATCAGTTATCACTTTTGAATGATTTTTAAAATCAAGCACTCATTTGCAGAATTTAAATTCAAACATCCAACAAATATCACAACATCCATCCCATCAAGCACTATAGTCTAGCATCCAACTTAGAGTGTGCCTAGAGAATGATCGAGGTCTCATACATAAGCAAGTGGCTTAAGTGTAATACCGCATCATTAATTGAAAACAAAGGCAAAGTGCGAGAATCGAACCTGACTCCCTATCATTCCAATTATGAGATAACTATTCTTGACCTAGATCCAAGGCCGCTTCCATTCATTGCAGATAGCGGCTGCTCCTACTGCATCACTACAGTTTGGTTCCTCACGTACTGTTGCAGTTGGTTGTTCCTAACCTACTTCTCAATCATATCATGAAGGTGCCTACAATTATTTGTTTCATGCCCTTCCAACTCATGAAATAGGCAATATTTTCCCGATCTTTATTCCCAATGCGTGGGTTCTCACTTCATCGGTTTTGGTAAGGAATCTTCGCCTTGATATCCAGGTGAATCCTCTTTGAGGTTTTGGTCAACTCTGTGTAAGAAGAGAATTTCGGTTCTCTTTTCTGTTGCTTCGGTTTTCCAAAGCCATCATCCACCTTTCATTTTTCTTTGTCTTTTCTAAATCCCGCTCCGGATGATCCTCCTTCATCCACGGTACTAAGTTTCGCCTTTTCAGTCAGCGTCCTCTTGATGCAAGTATCTCTCAGCCTTATGGTAAAACTCCACAAGATCCGCCGATGAATCCCTTCCAAAGCAATCTTAAAATCCATTTTACTAGCAACTCCAAAAACTGCCGCCATCAGAACCACCAATGGATCCGGCTTATGAGCTACATCGGCTGCCGCATTAAACCTAGTTAAATAAATCCCTTAGGTCCCTCTGGCTCTTTGCTTCACGTTCGATAGCGTCACCACATTCTTTGATCGTGAAATATGAACCATGAACTGTCTCATAAACTTATTTACTAACTCAGTCCACATGCTTATGAACCAATTCTCCAGCTGTCTGATACACATCACTATTAAATCTATTAATATAACAGGAAACACTGTCTCATTACCTCCTCAGAAGCACCTAATATCTCTATATGTCGAATGTACCTCAGCAGATGAATGGTTGGATCTATTTTTCCGTTGTACATTTTCAGCATCGGCAGCTTGAAATCGAGCGGAATCCTTGCGTACCAGATGTAAGGAGTGAACGGATTTTTGTTCACGTCCTCCAAATCGTGGTCTGATGGTCCAACTCTCACTATTTCAGCAATTCTATCACTATCGTCAAATGGAAGTCTTTGTCCCATATTTCATTCTGCCCATGTTCCCGTAGGGAAAATCTGACACATACTCACATTCTGGCTCCCACTTCGGTGTTCGACATCATCCCTCTGATGTTCCTTCATCGTTCAGTCCTAAATTCAAATTGGTTGTGCCTCCATGGATTCTTGGATCGACACTAATCTTACTCCTTGGTTTGGTATCGATCTGAGGTATCTCTATAGGGGTCCCTCCAACTTGTTCCACTCTGATTCTAGAGGCACTCGCTCCGTAATTTGGCCTTTGGTTTCAGTTTCCAGTTTTTCCAACCATCATTCGTTGCTCCATTTTTCTGAAGAACGTATTGAACATTTCTTCTTGTTGAGTCACCATTCTATCTTGCATCTTCTTCATCATTCTCTCCATCTCATCCCTAGTCACATAGATAGATATGGGGTTCGATCCTAAGGACAACTCCTGGCTACCCCCGTGTTCTTGCCGACTTCCTTCAATCATAGATTTGGTGTTGGGCTTCTTCATCTTCTTCAAATTCAAGTTTCAAGTCCTTGAATCCGATTTTTCTCAGTGGAAGCACCAAAATGTTTGCACCAAAAATGACACAAACCAAAAATGGCAAAAACACACAATGAAGTGGTAAATATGAAAATTATCAAGAAAAATGCAAGAAATAGTAAAGAAGAAAACACAATATTTATAGTGGTTCATCAAATCACTGGCTTACATGTTGTAACGACCCGTATTTTTACGGATCGACAAGTTCGTCAAAATCTAGAATTTAGCATTTTCAAGTCATTTCAGATTTTTAGGCAGATTTTTCTAAGTCCTAGGTCGTGAGCGACCTAGGTGATGAGTCGTGACCTTAGGAAGTTAGGTCGTAGTCGGCGACCTGGGGAGGTGGAGCGACCTAAAACTAGGTTGTAGGTTAGCTTAGGTCGTGTGCGACCTAAAGATGAAGTGGTTAGGTCGTTTGGCAGTTTAGGTTGGTTGAGCGACCTAGGAGTTGATAACATTTAAGTCGTAGACGACTTATAGGGGCAACGACCTAAGGAAGCTAGGGAATGAGCAGTGAGCGACCTAGGAGGTAGAGCGACCTAAGTTTGGGAGTTAAGTTGTTAGGTTGGTAGCGACCTAAATAAAACTGGTAGTTAGCGACCTATAGTAGTTTGCGACCTAAGGAGTTAGTGTGTTAGCGACCTAAGGGGATAGGTTGGCAGCGACCTAAGAAACTATAGACAGTAGTTAGCGATCTAGGGTTTATGACCTAGTTGTTAGCTCGTAAGCGACTTAAGGGAATTGTTAAGTGTTAGGTCGCATCCCAGTTGTTCGCAACTTACGTTAGGTCGCGAGGAACTTAAGTGTTAGGTCGCTGAGATGTTATGTCGTAGCATAGTTAGGTCGCTGATGCGCTATGTTGATTAGGTCGTGTAAGCGCTTAAGTGTTAGGTCGCACCTGTGGTTAGGTCGTTAAGTCATAAGTCGTAGCCTCGTTAGGTCGTAAGTTGTAGGGCTTTGTTAGGTCGCTGGGTTTTGTTAAGTCGTTGGGGCTTAGGTCGTAAGTCGGAAGCGACTTATGGAGATAGCCAAATTTCGACTTAAGGAATTTCTACTATAAATAGGATGGGTTTTTCTCACTTTTTGGGATCCGGATTTCGAAGCGACGAAGTGCTGCCATTTTGAGAGCTCGACTTCTACACTTCTTCACTTCTTTTCTCCACTCAAATCTAGTGCTTACATCCATCCAAGTTGAAGATCAAGATTGAAGATTCAAGAGCTTAGATTGAAGATCTTCATCTTTTCAAGATAGATTTCTTCGTTTGAAGCGGATTCGTGATAGATCAAGCTCGATCCTTCGCTGTCCAGATCTGAAGCGTGTTGATTTGGGTTTGTTTAGGTGATTTGGTGAGTGGTGATTATCTCTCACACGGATCCAAAGGAGTATATCGGATTGTTGGCTCGTTTTGGTGTTAAAATAGTGATTTCCCATGCATTTTCTTCATCCTAAGTGTAGATCCATATAGATCCATTGTTCATGATGATGTTACATCCATTTTATCATATGTTAACCTATGCAAGTTCATTCATCAAGTTGTAGAGATAATTCTCATGTTTTCATGCTTGTTAGACTTTCAACTCTTTAATTACGAAAATGACATTATTGTGATAATTGTCTACTTAGATCATATTTGAATGCTTGATTGCTTGGATTAATGTTTGATTTGATAGATTGCTATGAATTAGATGATTGATGATTTGCTTTAGACCGAAGATGATTCGAAAGCTAAGGGGAAAGGCTCTTGAATTGGAAAAGCTGCTCGTGGCATATGTAGCGGATGATGAAGCTCTTATGCATAGATTCGATGATGAGAATGTTGGGATAAAGCTTTGCGAGGATGTGATGAAGCAAAGTATGATATGAGATAGTCTTGGTCTAATCCAGACGGGATCATTCCAAGCATGTTGGTAACTCGGTGATATGATTCGAGTTAAGGATAATGGATGCTCGAGAGGCGCTTGAGCTAGTATGGAAATAGTCGTCGAGGAGGATGGCTAGAAGGCTGAGATCTCATCGTTGTTGAAGGTTCTAGCATGCTCTAAGCAAGAGTACATGGGGACGCCCAAAAGACCAAGTTGATGGTCAAGTACTCTGGGCAGATTGGATAGTCCTAGGCACGGGTCACGATGACGTGCGGGAGTTATGTCTAGAACTGGGGTTTCCATTAGCCCTTGACGGACGGCTGAAAGTAGGTGTCGGTCATTCAATTAACGATGGTATCGAAGCAAGGATAACAGTGATAGCCGAGTCATGGATGTTTGGTTGTATCGTCATTCGGTCTCAAGAGCGGTAATTCCTGGGTGCTTATCTGACCTTGGTTTTAGACCTTGGGATTTGTACTTGGAAAACATCGCTCTTGACTCGAGTGACAATTGCTTTACTTTAAATCGTATGCTCTGCTGTGTTGCTTCTGCTTAGTGTGTGTCTGGGGGATATCACTGTAGAAAGAGGTGGAGTGGAAGGGTTGTATTCCTATTCCTTTTCCTTTATGCTCTTTTGGTATGTTGTTAGTTAATTTACCGCTCACTAAGACTGTTGTCTGACTCAAGGCTTTATGTTTTTAATTCTTATTGCCTTGGGCTGTTCGTCCATTTTTGGGACGGGCAGACTAGGTAGCAGGTGACAGGTGCTGTTCTCTTCTCACGATGCTGATATCGAAGATGAGCTGGAGGGTTGCATATTATCTTCTTCTTACTATATGTACTGGATGTTCCGCTGTTTTGTATTCTCTGAGTGTTATGTAGTGAGGCTTGATGTATTGGCTATTTGGATGCTTGTATTCAACTATTATGAAGTTTTATATGATGGCATTTTATTCTGTAAAGCTTCACTATGTATATGTTCTATTGTATTTTGTCCATGCGCTATGAGTAATACGATAGATTCTGTTGTTTTAATCTACCCTGACAGTCGTCCATGGTCGCCTGGCACACTTTACAGCGCACTATCTTTAGATTCAGTGTAGGGGTCATGGGCGGTCGTCACATTTGGTATCAGAGCATTGGTTAATCGATTTTACCCAACGCTCGCTGACGTAACTACGTATGAGAGACGTAATTGTATTTTGATGGATGATTACTATATATAATATAGTAGCTTAGTAGAGTTTAAGTCCTTTATGCAGTTGTTTCTCTAGAAGTTCTAATCATTCCTTTTTGTAGATATTGAGAATGAGTCGAAGAGGGAGACCAGCTGCTAGGGAAGGCCGTGCTACTGAAGGGGCTGCTGATTATGTTGTTATGTTCGAAACCATGATGACTTCGATCCTGAGAAGGATGTCAGCCCCGGGGCCATCAGTAGATGTTGGAGATCAAGTTCAGGCTCTAAGACTGATGGATCATTTGGACGATTCATTTAGGAGGCTTGTGGAGGAAGCTCTCAAACACGAGAATCTGTTTCCTAAGGAAGGATCTGTTGTTGATGTGACCAGGGAAGAGTCTAAACCCCAGCAGGGTGGAAACAAGAAGAGGAAGCAGCAGCAGCAGAAGGGTAAGGATGGCCAGAAGAAGAAGCCGAAGGGCGAAGTGACCTGCTACAACTGTCAGCAGAAAGGCCATCTCTCCAGGGATTGCAAGAATTCGAAAATGCCGGCGAAGTGCCACAACTGTGACAAGCCGGGGCATTTCAGGAAGAACTGTCCAGAACCGATGAAGGACAAGCAGATTGTGCAAGCTTATGCTTTGGGAGCTGTTCCATCGTCTTCAAAAGCTCCTACCGCTGAAGAAAAAGGAAAGAGTGTGGTGGTTCAAGGTACTCTTTTCCTATGCAGTGTTCCAGTTAGAGTTCTGTTTGATACTGGGGCGTCGCATTCGTTTGTTTGTAGTGAACTCGTAGGCCGATTGGGTTTGAAACCGAATATTGTTGATAGGCCATTGGTTGTGACTAATCCAGTTGGGGGTTCGTCTTGTTTGTGTATGTTATGCCGTGGTCTGATTGTGTCGAGTCATGGTTGCTCTTTTGTTTGTGATTGTTTTGTTCTGAACTTTGCGGGGTTCGGAATTATTTTGGGTATGGACTGGCTTAGGAAGTATGCGGCTAAGGTTGATTGTGAGAGGCTGGAGGTGACAGTCGAGAATGTGGAGGGGCGAAAGATTGTGATACGATGTAAGCATGTGGAAGGCGTCTTCATGAGCTTCATGTATTCGCTAGTTGTTCCACGGGATGGACTGTCTTTAGTGCCAATCGCAAATGGATTCGAGGATGTCTTTGATGAAGTCAAAGGGTTGCCGCTGCATAGAGAGATCGAGTTTCGTATAGATCTAGTTGAAGGAGCCAGACCTGTTGTGATGCCTCTTAGGCGGATGGCGCCTAGGGAACAGCAAGAGTTGAGGGTGCAAGTTGATGACCTTTTACAGAAAGGATTCATTCGGCGTAGTGTGTCCGAGTGGGGTGCACCAGTTGTGTTTGCAACCAAGGCAGATGGGTCGTTGAGATTGTGTGTGGATTATCGTGAGCTGAATAAGGTGACAAAGAAGAACAAGTATCCATTACCGAGAATAGATGACTTGTTTGATCAGCTTCACGAAGCCAAGGTGTTTTCTCAGATGGATTTGGCAATGGGATTTCACCAGTTGAGAGTAGCTAAGGATAGTGTGCCGAAGACTGCTTTTCGAACACCATCCGGTTTCTTTGAGTGGCTGGTAATGCCGTTTGGATTGACTAACGCGCCAGCATATTTTGTGGATCTTATGAATAGAGTGTTCAGAGATCAGTTGAACAAGTTTGTACTTGTGTTCGTGGATGATATTCTGATTTATTCCAGAACTGAGGAAGAACACAAGACGCACTTGCGTATTGTTTTGGAGATCTTACGGAAACATCAGCTGAAGGCTAAGTTTTCGAAGTGTCACTTCTGGAAGAGTGAAGTGAGGTTCTTAGGCCATGTGATTTCTGGAAATGGGATAGCGGTTGATCCCGCTAAGGTAGCAGCAATCCAGGATTGGGTTAGACCTAAGAATGCATCTGATGTGAGAAGTTTTCTTGGATTAGCAGGATATTATCGACGGTTTATCAAAGACTTCTCCAAGGTAGTTGCACCGTTAACAGGATTGATGAAAAAGAACCAAGTGTTCAGTTGGGATGCTAAGTGTGAGCAAGCTTTCGGAATCCTGAAAGAGAAATTGACGAGTGCTCCTGTTTTGACTATTCCGAGTGGGAATGATGAGATGGTGGTTTACACCGACGCATGTGGTACTGGACTTGGAGCAGTGCTAATGCAGAGGGATAAAGTTGTTGCGTATGCCAGTAGACAACTGAAGCCGCATGAAAGGAATTACCCAACTCATGATTTGGAGTTAGCGGCGATTGTATTTGCTCTGAAGATGTGGAGACATTATCTGTTGGGAGTTCGATTCGAGTTGTTTACGGATCATAAGTCGTTGAAGTATCTTTTCTCCCAAAAGGATTTGAATCTTCGGCAGCAACGTTGGCTAGAGTTTTTAGCATAATATGATTTTGGTATAGCTTATACTCCGGGAAAAGGTAACGCAGTGGCAGATGCGTTAAGTCGAAGACATGCAGGATTGGGAGCCAAGTTTTCAGAATGGAAGAGTCTCGAGTATTTAGCTGGATTTGACTTCAGGCCTAGATGTGAATTGGAGCCTGAGATGTTGGCAAACTTATCGATAAGACCTTCTCTTGTGGAAAGAATTGACGAGAGCCAAAAGCGAGACGATAAGCTTGTCAAGATTATCCGTGAATTGGAATCTGGATTGGATCCAGAAAAGGATAAAGGATTCGAGGTCGATCGAGAGGGTTGGCTTCGGAAGCAAGGACGACTAGTTGTTCCCGATATAGATGAATTGAGGAGTGAAGTTCTGAAGGAAAGTCATCACTCGAAGTTGACAATTCATCCAGGTGGAAATAAGATGTATCGGGATATGAAGAGAACCTACTACTGGGAAGGTATGAAGAAGGATGTTGGAAATTTTATTTCCAAGTGTATGAACTGCCAGTTGGTGAAAGCCGAACAGAAGAAGCCAAGTGGATTGCTTCAGCCATTAGAAGTTCCTACATGGAAGTGGGAGCAGATATCGATGGATTTTATTGATGGACTACCTAGAACAAGAACGGGAAATGAAGGGATTTGGGTCATTGTAGATCGTCTGACTAAGAGCGCAAGATTCATTCCTGTTCGATCGACTAGGACTGCATCAAAGTTGGCTGAGTTGTATGTTAAGTGGATAGTTCGATTCCATGGTATTCCGAGGAGTATAGTGAGCAATCGAGATCCATTGTTCACTAGTGGATTTTGGAAGAGCTTCCAGGAAGTTTTGGGGACTAAGTTGTGTTTGAGTACAGCTTATCACCCTCAAACAGATGGTCAGACCGAGAGAGTCAACCGAGTTTTGGAAGATCTCCTCAGAGCTTGTGTTTTGGATTTCGGAGGATCATGGGAAGATCACCTTCATTTGGTGGAGTTTGCGTACAACAACAGTTACCAGTCAAGTATTGGTATGGCACCGTATGAGGCATTGTATGGAAGACCGTGTAACTCTCCGACATGTTGGTTAGAAACTGGAGAAAAGCTGATACTTGGGCCAGAGATGATTCGGCAGACTTCAGACTATATAGAGATCATTCGGCAACGAATGAAAGCAGCCCAAGACCGTCAGAAGAGTTATGCTGATAAGCGTCGAAAGGATTTGGAGTTCGACGTTGGTGATATGGTTTTTGTGAAGATTTCTCCGCTGAAGAATGTTATTCGATTCGGGAAGAAAGGAAAATTGACTCCGAGATTTGTTGGACCATTCCCGATCATCGAGCGAATTGGAAAGCTCGCCTATAGATTGGAGTTACCGGAAAAGATGTCGAGTGTGCACAATGTTTTTCATGTATCATATCTACGGAAGTATGTGCACGACTCGAATTCAGTGGTTTCTACTGATAGCTGTGAAGATTTCAAAGTTGATCCAGTTGATAGAAGACCTCGTAAGCCGCTTCGTGTTGTGGAAACCGACACGAAACAGCTTAGGAGGAAGGTAGTTAAGTTGCTCAAGATACAATGGAGTGACGATGATAACGACTGTACGTGGGAGGTGGAAGAGAGGATGAAAGCAGCTCATCCCGAACTCTTCAAGGTATGGCCCTAAGGTGTCGTATCATCTAACAACATTGTAACTTGTTTTAAGTTTTAGAATTCTGCATGCTAAGCTAGAATTGGATGCATGGTTGGCTGATTGCTATGGATGGTAGGCATGCAGAATAGTCTTTGGTTGCTTTGTTTGTTTGGAATTTCGGGAGCGAAATTCCTAAGGGGGAGAGAATGTAACGACCCGTATTTTTACGGATCGACAAGTTCGTCAAAATCTGGAATTTAGCATTTTCAAGTCATTTCAGATTTTTAGGCAGATTTTTCTAAGTCCTAGGTCGTGAACGACCTAGGTGATGAGTCGTGACCTTAGGAAGTTAGGTCGTAGTCGGCGACCTGGGGAGGTGGAGCGACCTAAAACTAGGTTGTAGGTTAGCTTAGGTCGTGTGCGACCTAAAGATGAAGTGGTTAGGTCGTTTGGCAGTTTAGGTTGGTTGAGCGACCTAGGAGTTGATAACATTTAAGTCGTAGACGACTTATAGGAGCAACGACCTAAGGAAGCTAGGGAATGAGCAGTGAGCGACCTAGGAGGTAGAGCGACCTAAGTTTGGGAGTTAAGTTGTTAGGTTGGTAGCGACCTAAATAAAACTGGTAGTTAGCGACCTATAGTAGTTTGCGACCTAAGGAGTTAGTGTGTTAGCGACCTAAGGGGATAGGTTGGCAGCGACCTAAGAAACTATAGACAGTAGTTAGCGATCTAGGGTTTATGACCTAGTTGTTAGCTCGTAAGCGACTTAAGGGAATTGTTAAGTGTTAGGTCGCATCCCAGTTGTTTGCAACTTACGTTAGGTCGCGAGGAACTTAAGTGTTAGGTCGCTGAGATGTTATGTCGTAGCATAGTTAGGTCACTGATGCGCTATGTTGATTAGGTCGTGTAAGCGCTTAAGTGTTAGGTCGCACCTGTGGTTAGGTCATTAAGTCATAAGTCGTAGCCTCGTTAGGTCGTAAGTTGTAGGGCTTTGTTAGGTCGCTGGGTTTTGTTAAGTCGTAGGGGCTTAGGTCGTAAGTCGGAAGCGACTTATGGAGATAGCCAAATTTCGACTTAAGGAATTTCTGCTATAAATAGGATGGGTTTTTCTCACTTTTTGGGATCCGGATTTCGAAGCGACGAAGTGCTGCCATTTTGAGAGCTCGACTTCTACACTTCTTCACTTCTTTTCTCCACTCAAATCTAGTGCTTACATCCATCCAAGTTGAAGATCAAGATTGAAGATTCAAGAGCTTAGATTGAAGATCTTCATCTTTTCAAGAGAGATTTCTTCGTTTGAAGCGGATTCGTGATAGATCAAGCTCGATCCTTCGCTGTCCAGATCTGAAGCGTGTTGATTTGGGTTTGTTTAGGTGATTTGGTGAGTGGTGATTATCTCTCACACGGATCCAAAGGAGTATATCGGATTGTTGGCTCATTTTGGTGTTAAAATAGTGATTTCCCATGCATTTTCTTCATCCTAAGTGTAGATCCATATAGATCCATTGTTCATGATGATGTTACATCCATTTTATCATATGTTAACCTATGCAAGTTCATTCATCAAGTTGTAGAGATAATTCTCATGTTTTCATGCTTGTTAGACTTTCAACTCTTTAATTACGAAAATGCCATTATTGTGATAATTGTCTACTTAGATCATATTTGAATGCTTGATTGCTTGGATTAATGTTTGATTTGATAGATTGCTATGAATTAGATGATTGATGATTTGCTTTAGACCGAAGATGATTCTAAAGCTAAGGGGAAAGGCTCTTGAATTGGAAAAGCTGCTCGTGGCATATGTAGCGGATGATGAAGCTCTTATGCATAGATTCGATGATGAGGATGTTGGGATAAAGCTTTGCGAGGATGTGATGAAGCAAAGTATGATATGAGATAGTCTTGGTCTAATCCAGACGGGATCATTCCAAGCATGTTGGTAACTCGGTGATATGATTCGAGTTAAGGATAATGGATGCTCGAGAGGTGCTTGAGCTAGTATGGAAATAGTCGTCGAGGAGGATGGCTAGAAGGCTGAGATCTCATCATTGTTGAAGGTTCTAGCATGCTCTAAGCAAGAGTACATGGGGACGCCCAAAAGACCAAGTTGATGGTCAAGTACTCTGGGCAGATTGGATAGTCCTAGGCACGGGTCACGATGACGTGCGGGAGTTATGTCTAGAACCGGGGTTTCCATTAGCCCTTGACGGACGGCTGAAAGTAGGTGCCGGTCATTCAATTAACGATGGTATCGAAGCAAGGATAACAGTGATAGCCGAGTCATGGATGTTTGGTTGTATCATCATTCGGTCTCAAGAGCGGTAATTCCTGGGTGCTTATCTGACCTTGGTTTTAGACCTTGGGATTTGTACTTGGGAAACATCGCTCTTGACTCGAGTGACAATTGCTTTACTTTAAATCGTATGCTCTGCTGTGTTGCTTCTGCTTAGTGTGTGTCCGGGGGCTATCACTGTAGAAAGAGGTGGAGTGGGAGGGTTGTATTCCTATTCCTTTTCCTTTATGCTCTTTTGGTATGTTGTTAGTTAATTTACCGCTCACTAAGACTGTTGTCTGACTCAAGGCTTTATGTTTTTAATTCTTATTGCCTTGGGCTGTTCTTCCATTTTTGGGACGGGCAGACTAGGTAGCAGGTGACAGGTGCCGTTCTCTTCTCACGATGCTGATATCGAAGACGAGCTGGAGGGTTGCATATTATCTTCTTCTTACTATATGTACTGGATGTTCCGCTGTTTTGTATTCTCTGAGTGTTATGTAGTGAGGCTTGATGTATTGGCTATTTGGATGCTTGTATTCAACTATTATGAAGTTTTATATGATGGCATTTTATTCTGTAAAGCTTCACTATGTATATGTTCTATTGTATTTTGTCCATGCGCTGTGAGTAATACGATAGATTCTGTTGTTTTAATCTACCCTGACAGTCGTCCATGGTCGCTTGGCACACTTTACAGCGCACTATCTCTAGATTCGGTGCAGGGGTCATGGGCGGTCGTCACACATGCTCTTAAGCTTTGTTAATGATTCTGCAATTTTTTTACAAACATGATCTTGTGGATCGATGGTCTATGGATCGATATTCTCGGATCGGTAGATATTAAACAGAGTTTCTTGGCAAAGTGAATAAATTTAGAAAAGAAAAAAAGTCCATTTTCAAGTGCACTCTACCTCTATTTATAGGAGAAAATCCCCAAAATAATTTTTGAAAATTGCTCCACATGTTCCTTACGTCGTGCATGTAGTCTCTGAAATGTCGCACGGCGATCCTCGACCCAAGCTTCATGGTCGGTACCGATCCATGGCTTATGGATTGGTACCAAGCTGACTTGGACTCGGACCTGAGGAATTTGAGTTTTTGCTTGGGGCTTAACCCGAAGATTTTCTATGATTTTTCTGATCGAGTTTTCCTTAACTTGCTTGAAGTCTGAATTGAGATTTTTGTGTGTCCGACCCGAGTTCATGGATCGGTACCGATCCATGGTTTATGGATTGATACTGAACTGAATTTGGGTCACATTGGGGTTTTTGCATGGGTTGCTTCAGATCTTGCTTTGATTTTTCCCAAGGCTAAAGTGCTTCGAGTCCGATCTGAAGATTTTGTGGGTTTGCTTAAAGTCAGCTCTTCCAAAACTTGAACTTTTAAATTTTCAACGTTTTTTCCCTCTTTTTTAATATCTCCTTTTTTCCCTCCTTTTTACGATGTTTTCCAACTCCTTGGATCTTTTTTCGTCGTTTGTTCGTACAACGAAAAAACGCGAACCTAAAGGTTCGTGGTGGTGGAACAGTGATGAGATGGCAACGCGCATTTGGAAAGTGGCTACTGAAGTGTTTGGGATAACGAAAGGAAATAAACGCGAACCTAAAGATTTATGGTGGTGAAATAATGATGTGCAAAAGGCTATCAAAGAGAAGAAGAAATGCTATAAGTATTTATATCATCACAGGAGCAAATACAACATGCAAAAGTACAAAGTGGTAAAGAAGAACGCAAAGAGAGCGGTGAGTGAAGCAAGAGGTCGGACGTATGAAGACCTATATCATAAGCTAAGTACGAAGGAGGGTGAAAAAACGTTTATAGGATAGACAAGCTCCGCGAGAGGAAGACAAGAGACTTCAACCAAGTTAAATGCATCAAAGATTACAATAACAGACTTTTGGTAAATGACGATGAGATAGAAAATAGACGGAGAGATTACTTCGACAAGCTATTTAATGAAAAAGGTGGTAGCACTATGATCGAGGTAGACGACTCTTTTGATGATACCTGTAGATATTTTTTCGAAGAATTCAAGAATCCGAGGTAAAGATGGCGCTAAAACGGATGAAAACAGACAAGGCATTGGGGCCTGATGGCACCCCATTGAGGTGTGAGATGCATTGGAGATGCAGGGATAGCTTGACGAACTATGTTGTTCAATAATATTTTCAAATCAAACAAGATGTCAGATGAATGGAGGAGAAACATATTAGTTTTAATTTTTAAGAATAAAGGAGGTATCCAAAGTTGCACAAACTACAGAGCAATTAAGCTTATGAGTCATACAATGCAGCTTTGGAAGAGAGTCATAGAACATCGATTAAGAAAAATGACACTTCAAAAAACCAATTTGGTTTCATGCATGGAAGTTTAACCACAGAAGTGATTTTCTTGATAAGACAAATTATGGAGAGGTTTAGGGAGCAAAAGAAGGATCTACACATAGTATTTATTGATTTGGAGAAAGCTTATGACAAAGTATCGCGAAAGGTGATGTGGTCGGCACTAGAAAAGAAGAGAGTCCCAACAAAGTACATTACCCTTATCAAGGATATGTACGATGATGTTGTGACTAGTGTCAGAGCATGCGATGGTGAAACCAACGACTTTCCCATTAATATAGGATTACATCAAGGGTCAGCTTTGATCCACTACATTTTTGCTTTAGTGATGGATGAGGTTACAATGAGCATACTAGATGAAATTCCTTGGTGTATGCTATTTGTTGATGATGTTGTGCTAATTGATGAAAGTAGGACTGAGGTTGATAGATAACTGGAGCTATGGAGACGAACTTTAGAATCAAAGGGATTTAGGCTTAACAGAACTAAAACAAAGTACAACGGTGTTAAGTCAGAGGATGGAGATATCACTCTGACTAGACAAATATTTCGCAAGAAGAAATTATTTCGATATTTTGGATCAATATTGCAGTATGATGGTGAGATTGATGAAGATGTTAGTTTTAGAATTCGAGCAGGATGTGTGAAATGGCGAGAAACATCTGACATTCTTTGTGATAAGAAAGTCCCACGAAAGCATAAAGGAAAGTTCTACACAATGGAAATCAGGCATGCGATGTTGTATGGTGCAGAATGTTGGCCTACTAAAAGCCAACACGCCTAGAAAATAAGCGTAACAGAGATACGTATGATGCGATGGAGTTGCGGTCATACAAGAAGAGACGGAATTAGAAATAAAGATATACGTGATAAATTTGGAGTAGCACCAATTGAGGGGAAGCTAATTCAACATCGCTTAAGATGGTTTTGACATCTTCAACAGAGGCCGTTCGAGGCACCTGTGCGCGTTGGAATTATAGGCCGCGTCGAATGCTCAAAGAGAGGTAGAGGTCGACCAAGGTTGACATGGAATGAAGTACTAAAAAATGACTTGAAGGATTGAAATATAACTGAAGAGCTGGTGACGGACAAAAACGCGTGAAAGTTAGCGATCCACGTACCAAAACCATGAGCTATGAGTTTTAAAAGTTTTAGATTATAGGACTAGGGAACATGAGACTAAGACGTAGCGTTTTGTCTTTGATCAATATTACTATTAGTACCATTATCACTATTAATATTATTATTATTATTTTTTATTTTCTCTTTATATATATATATATATTACTTAGTTACTATTATTATTAATTTACTTATTTGATTTTATTTTATTATTTTTATTGTTATTATTATGACTTTTAAATTGACTTTGTCATTTAGTTTTGGATTCCATCTCTAGTCGATCCCAACTTGTTTGGGAATAATAGCTTAGTTGTTGTTGATGTTGTTCGTACGATACGATCGGTTAAGTCAATTCAAAGAATGTTACAAACTTGGCCATAACAATTTTGATCCATTTTTTTCTTAGCATTGTTACATATAAAATTATTAGATCTTAATTCAATGTTTGGATGCCAACATATCTCAATTTGTTTGTAATTAGTTTCCCAATTGTTTGCCTTTTTCACTTAACAGCTCACTACCTTAAGCAGCTTTTTTCCACCAAAGGATATTTTCCTGCTACTACCGCAAGCAAGCTTCCAATTGTTTACCAAGGATACATCTGTAAGTAGTTTTTTCTCTCATATTAGTCTTCCTACTCTCAGGTTATATACCAAATTGGTTGGAAAATATAATAATTGCACCAGCATGTATTCTATGAAATAGAATTATTTAATTTGATTTAATAGGAAAGTTCAACCATTCTCCACCTCATAACTCTTGCCATTGCAAGATATACCTGTCCCGTATAAGTTGCAAGGAAGATTTTGTGGATGATAAACGAAGATTTTGTGGATGATAAATTGAGTATCCTTGTAACTTATTACAATCTTTAACCTGCACGTAATTTTCTCTTGCCATATACATCCAATTATTTAAATTAACACTGCCTCACTAAAATTTTCTTACTATTTTTATTTGTTTATCTCCGCACCTATCTTTCTCACCCGCTGCATATTTCTCTATATAACTACCCCTGGCATCTTAACATAGCGTATCAATTTGGAATTGTAACATATTACATAATATATGTAAGTACAGCAACTTTTGTTTAAGTTGAAATACTCGAATATGCAGGGCTTAGCAACATAAATAAGGATTTTAAGCATACTGTTATGCTAAGTAATAATTTTAATATACCGGTTGTTAAATAAGGGACTGAAAAATGATTTAAGTTGAAAATGTATATTTACATAATACGATATTTTTCTTCAAATTCAACCTTAAACTGTTTGAATGCTTTGGTTTCGAAATTTGAGTTCATTTTCTTATTAAATTAATTGTTTTTGTATATCAATAAAATATTGGTATTGAGAAGAACAAATCCATTATGATCAAGACCACACATTAATTCGATGCAAATACTTTATGTTTTTACATCTTCAATTTTAAATATTACAAGGAGGGAATTAGGCATAAGGACAAACTTTGAAAAAAATTTAGGCTGAAGGACACAAAGTTTCATTTTTGGGCTGAAGGACAAACTTTGAAATAAAATTAGGCTAAAGGAAAATGCTAAATATAGTTAGCATTTTGTACAGTGCAAACATTGTACAAAATGCTAATTATAACTAGCATTATATCCAGTTTTATATTGTACAAAATGCTAGTTGTATTAGCATTGTCCTTCAGCCTAATTATCTTCCAAAGTTTGTCCTTCAGCCTAAAAATAAAACTTGTTGTCCTTCAGTCAAACATTTTATGAAAATTTGTCCTTGTGCCTATTTTCCACTATTACGAGGGTGTACTACCTTAAACTTAACAGAACCTATCAACTGAATTATTTTTTTAGGCAAATAAATCATTAAACCTGTTCATTTATATGGTACGAACTAATTTGGGTTGATCCCTCCCATGCCTGCTGTTCCATTTTAAAAAGTTTATTGAATATATACATATTAATATGGTTATAGTCATTCATAGTTTTGCAAACAGAGATAATGAAGAAAACTTCTAACCACAGTATGTTATATCCAAACAAACCAAAGGAATTTGGTCATTGTTAGGTCACCTATCCATTTATGTTATGTGGATTAACTAAGAATACTAATATGTTACAATTAAAGAAGTCTCATGGTACCAATTAGAGGAAAGAGATATGATAATATACACACAAGCCCATTTATATACCCAAAAAAACATACACAATATATGTATATGTGTGTTCGCGCGCACGCGCACATACATATGTATGTGTGTGTATGTGTGTACATATACATTTGTGTGTGTACGTATATGTGTGTATATATATATATATGTATAACTTTACTCTTTTAGTTTATCAATAAGTGGCCGTAATTAGTTTCATTTGCTCCCACAAACTACGAATGTGATATGAATTTTTGCACGCTTTAGTTGGTTAGACTAGTATATCTATCTCAACGAGGAATCAATTATTATCTAACATGAATTATATAGAATTTTTTGTTTCAGCCACCTTGAATGATCAATAAACGTATGTGTGTATTTTAAAAAAAAAATTACACACACCTTAAGTAGCATCTCCATTTCTGTGGCACCTCTCACAACCCTTTAATTTTCACAACACAATCTGATTTAAATTGTACTTGTTTCTACTACGAAGTGGAAAAAAGAGAAACAAGTATCATTTAAATCGGATGTGATGTGTGGTGGAAATCAGAGGACTATATGGATATTGCAAATCAGGAGTGCCATTGAATCTTCCTCACATACATCCACTAATAATGAGCATTTTATGAACTAATTTCAGCTTTGTCTTTTTGAAATGCCAACAATTCCCTTAGGTTTTCAAGTCAGCACTCAATTGGTCATACCTCTCAACGCATTCGTTCCTCATGTTCCCATTCTCCCTTCCTAAAACCTGTTTATGTTCCTCCCTAAATTCGTCATCAAAATACCAAATTTCATTCATTCACTATCCCTTTCATCCTCAAATTCGATCTCATCGGCGAGATAACATCCACGACAGCCTCAACACTGATCTTCCTTATCTACGAATTACCAAATTCGATCACATAACCAATGCCAATGACAGCACACCCGATCCTATAACAGCGGTGATGATGTTGTTAGGAAATCAAATCTACGGTTTCGATGACAACAACTATACAATGGAAATCGAATATGCATATATATTTCTATTTATAGGTAATTGCTAAAGTAACATTACTGGAGAGACAAGAACAAGGTTGAAGAACGTATCAAGAGGCTACAAGTCGATAGAATCAGAAGAGCGACAACACAGATACAAGAAAAGCAACATGCACAAGATTAGACGTCTAGGTAGCCAGACGTCTCAGTAAATCTTTTGGATTACAAACCAGACAAAATCAGACGTCTGGTTAGTGTACTCAGACGTCTGAAAGTCTACTATATACAAAAATATAGAGAGTCAGTCGTCTGAGACATACTCTAGACGTCTGAAACTGAACTCGACTGGTAACATTCAAATTACAACTGTCACAATTGAAAAGACACCTTCGCTTCTCTTCCCTGCAACTCTTCATCACCATCAAAAGGGACCATAGAACACTTGTTAATGGATGCAACTACTCAAGGAATCTCTCTACCACTATAAATAGCATCAAGAATCCAAGAGAAGATCTCACCTGACTTACTTGTGCTCTTTACTCTTATACTCTGATATATTCTTGATCTCTAGCAATCTATACTTGTATTCTACTCTTCCAAATATACAGTTCCTCATAGACAATACTCTCTAGATATATATTGGAAGCATTTGTACTATATAGTCAAAATCCGTGTAATAGAGAACACACAGTTGACAAAGAAACTCTGTTATTGTAAACATGTTCCTCCGGGTGAAGTGAGGATTATTCGGTGAAAGGAAATTCCGAAGAGGAGCTTCAGGACTGGACGTAGGATGGGAGGTCCGAACCAGTATAAAATCCTGGTGTGCTTATTCTATATTTACCTAGATTAATATTGTTTAGTTGCATCATATATTTTGCCACATATACTTCCATATACACTACACGTTCCACCCTTGCAAAATAAAAATACTATCTTTGATAAAGAAAAGGAAACTTTTTCAAAAGAAATTACGAATTTGAAAAGACAAAATGACCTATTACAATCATCTTTATATAATTCAGAATCTCGAATTTTTCTTCTCGAAAATGAGAACTGTACGATAAAAAGGGAGAATTCTGAATTAAACAAGCAAATTGATATTTTGAAAGAAAGTAATATTTCTTTTGAAAATAATTTTGACTTCAAAGCTAAATTTGATAAACTTAACACTGAAGTCACAAAATTTAATAAAGGTCAAAACGATTTAAACATAATTTTATCTAGTTCTAGACCTTTACATGACAAAAGTGGTTTAGGATATAATAAAATTGATACGCTTTCATGCATAGTAAAAATGTTAGTGCTAGTACTAAATTTCGAGTGAAGTCTAGATCAAACTCTTATAGAAATTCAAATACTGCTATGGTCAATAATATTTATAATTTCTCTAGAAGTACAAAATCATTGAACGGAAATATAAATAAAAATTATCTAAGTATTTGAATTCCTATTAATTGGAAAAATAGAAAAAAATACATTGATGATTATTTTGATATGGTAGTTAATAATGAAAATTATATTTATAAAGGTTTAACCACACCCAAATGGGTATGGTTTCCAAAGATCTAACCCCCCGGACCCTAACATAGTAATTGGGTACCAAAAAATGATTTTTATTTATTGCAGGTACTCAGAGAAACAAAAGGAAATATTTTGGAATTTACAAATATGATTCCCACATTCTTTTTTGATAATGACAAAGGGGGAGAGATAATGGAAAGCACATATTCAGAGGGAGATTTATTACATATAAGTACATTGTATAGTTGTCATCATCAAAAAGGGGGAGATTGTTAGGAAATCAAATTCATGGTTTTAATGACAACAACTATACAATGAAAATCAAATGTACATATATATGTATATATACAAGAACTTGCTAGAATAACATCACTAGAAAGACAAGAAAAAGGCTCAAAGAACATTACAAGATACTACAAGTCAATAGAATCGATGGAGCAACAAGAAACATGCACAAAAAGGACATGCACAGTTTTCAGACGTTTGAGTGCTCAAGACAGATGTCTGAAAATATCCTCTGGAACAACAAAACAGACAAGACCAGACGTTTGGTAGATGCACCCAGACGTTTGGAAATCTACACTGTACAAAAATTATATACTACCAGACGTCTGATACAAATACCAGACATCTGATTTCAAACTCGGGAACAAAATTTATACAGGCTCAGACGTTTGAAACAAACATCCAGACGTTTGATTTCAAACTCGGATTTCAAAGAAGAACTTCAACTGTCACATTCGAATAGACATCTCCGCTTCTCTTCGCTGCAACTCTTCATCATCAACAGAAGCAACTATAGAGCACTCATTAATGGATACAACTACTCAACATACATATCTACAACTATATATATCATCAGGAATCAACAGAAAGAATACACCTGACTACCTTACAACTCGACTCTCTATCTTGATCATCTCCTGTTCTAATCATCCACTTGCTATACAATCTGAAAATCAGAGATCATACACTTCTATATTCTCTCGAACAATATTGTATTCAATCATCCAAGAGGTATAGGAAGTTCGATTGTACTATATAGTCAAAATCCGTGTAATAGAGAACACGTAGTTGACAAAGAAACTCTGCTATTGTAAACATGTTCCTCCGGGTGAAGTGAGGGTAATTTGGTGAAAGAAAATTCCAAAGAGGAGCTTCGGGACTGGACATAGGGTGGGAGGTCTGAACCAGTATAAAATCGTGGTGTGCTTATTCTATATTTACTTGGATTGATATTGTTTAGTTGCATCATATATTTTTCCACATATACTTGCATATACACTACACGATCCACCCCTTATAAAATTTCAATTGGTACATGGGATGACTCAGATTCTTCATCATCTGAAAGTGATAGTGATACTGACGGAGAACAAGCTAATGTGTGTTTTATGGCATAAACTGATGAGGTATGTCAGAAACTTAGTTATGACGAATTATTAGAACTTAGCATGGAATTAGATGATAAATTTAGACAAATTAAAAAATTGAACAAAGAATATATAGCCAAAATAAATAGGTTAGAACTTGAAGTAGGAATGTTAAAAGATGAAAAAATTATCTTAGAAGAAGAACTAGAATTATATCAAGAAAAAATTAAAAATAATTTGATAGAAAGTAAGGCTATTACTATTGATTTTGAAAACACCAAAATAGTGAAGGATAATTTGCTAAAAGAAAATGTCAACTTGAAAAGCGATATTAAAATATTGAAAATTCAGAATTAAAAGAAAAATTAGATAAAATTACAAATATGTGTCAAAGTTCAACAAAGGAAAACAAGATTTGGAAAATCTTATCAAAACTTCAAAACCATCAGGCAATAGAAATGGAATAGGATTTAAAAATACTTCTAAACAAAAAGGAAATGATACAAAAAAATTTAGGTATAAAAAAAATAAAAGTTTACCTACGTCTAATATGAATACCAAATCTATGAAAATTTGGATTCCTAAGACAAATAATAATTTGATTAAACAAAAACATATTAATAATTTCTTAGAGAATGTAGTCTATAATAAAAATTATATTTATAAAGGTACCAAACCATCTTGGGTATGGCTACCTTCTCCTAACAATTAGGATCCTAACAAAAGTATATGGGTACCAATTAAAACATCTTTTATTTTGCAAATACCCAGAATAAAACATAAGGAGAAATGGATACTAGCTAGATAGCGGATGCTCCAAGCATATGACCAAAAATTCAAAAATGTTATCAAATATAACATACATCGATGGTGGAACGGTAATCTTTGGAGATAATTCAAAAGGATATGTCGTGGGCACTAGAGAATGTAGAATCTAGATTAACCCTAGAGGGGAGGGGAGTGAATAGGGTTATAACAAATTTTCTCAAATTTAAACAAACTACAATAAATATGCTGAAAAGTAAATCACACACAAAATTTACCCAGCTTCGGCAACCCCTGCCTACTGCTGCATTCCCAGATTTCTATTAGAATTAAACAGTCTCCCGCTTACAAACACTCTAACAGACTTGCAAACTCTGCTACCGCCTATAGAGTTTTGCAAACTCGCAAACCCTGCTTACTGATCTAATCCTAACTAGACAATCTGACACAACCTAAATCCTAGGTGGTGATTTACCAAGATTTAATTTGAAAAGTTTAGAAAATAAAAACAAGAACAAAAAATAAATAGAAAACTTAGAGTACAAATTTTTTTGCCTTTAAACTAAACTACCCGACCCAAAACAAAAAAAACACGGCCACTTCCCTTTTTCATTTCCTTATTCGGCCCGATGTCTTCTTTGTTTGAGATAATGGTGGCTCGTTCGTTTTCCTCTTTGCTCTGAAAATTAGGGCTTGCGAAAATTGAAGGCGCCGCTCTGTCGAATTTATTGTTGATGCTTCAATTTCTTTCTCTGATCAATTCGAATGTTCGCGGCTCCTCCTCTCGAGTTCGTCTACGATACCGGTATGTGATTTTCTCCTTTTTCTTTGCTGGTTTTGGCTTGATTGAACTCAATTATTAAATGCCAGTGATGATTGGGTTTTTATAGGGTTCGATCCCCTAAGTTTTCGTTCGTACGAATTCGTTTGAATTTGTCAACTGATTTTGCTTGGCCGCTTGATTTTCTTTGATTGCTTGAGATTGATTCTGACTTTTTCACTCACGTATATTTGATCTTGGTTGACATGATTTTGTAACTTGGTCATCATGGTATTGAGTTTGAATCGTACACCACGTCTCTGACCTGTTCATATGCGTATATCTCCTGGTAGCTTGATTAACACAGTTTTGCTTGTTTTCGTGATAACCACTGCTTTGAATTTGCTGCTCCGTGAATTTCTTGTTTTGACTTTGGCCAAGATTGCTGCTTTGAATTCTCTGGCATATTTCCTGATTTTTGTAAAAACTGTTACTTTGGTTTTACTGCCTTGACTTGAACTTGTAGTCTTCATTGCACTTGATTGTGATGTTGTGATTGACTTCATTAAACTTTAACTTTGCATTTGCTTTTAGACTTGACTTCGGGTTCATATACCTGACTTTGGTCATTTTTAAAATTGCTTGATGTTGTGCAATTGAGCTTTGTTCGAACTGGTTTGGATTGCATTTGCATTATCTTTGTTGTAACTCGAAGTCTGTTGATGGTAGTTCATGTATTCATTGAGATGTTCATGTTGCATATATGCTTGCTGCCTGATCATCATTGTATGTTGTCACTGCTCTTGTATTTGTAGTTTTGAACTGGTGCACTTGTCAGTGCAGCCTTTATATATGTGCATACATACATTTATCTTTGAGCATTCATGTACATTTGCCTTGTTGCCATATTGATCCCTCTGGCCTCTGAGTTGTTTGTTGATTTAGCTTGGTCGACACTTTGTACTTCTGGTTTGCTGTTGTACTTCACTGGTTTGTACATCTCCTTGTAGTCAAGTTGAACTGGTCGAGACTAGTGTATTTGGTTTGGATTTGTGGTCTTGTGACATAGTGTATCAGTGATGCATTGTTGCAGTGTTCATTCATGTTGTATTTGCCTTTGTTTTTGTGCACACTAGTTGGTGAGGCAGTGCACACGTGTATAAATGTACACGTGTGTATTGCAGCCACTCATGATTACCTGTCCCTGATAAGAATACTGATATGCACAGATATTACACAATCGAAAATGATGACAATAACCCATATATCTGAGGCACCAATAAAAAACAAAATTATTCTTGCAAATTCAAATTTGTTTATTTTTAGATTACTGCTCTAGTTGCTAATTATACAGGTACACAGAAGACAGGACAAGAACTGGAGCTGGACAATGCAAATAGATGCAGATGTGCAGACAGAGTGAAAAACTAAGTGTTGAGTGTTGTAGTGAGAAAAAAATATGAATGTGAAATGTATGAAACCGGTGTATGTATATAGAGAGAGCTTAGAGCTTTGTACTGTATAAGTGTTGAAATAAAATATTATTTTGAATAAAAAATACTGATTGAATTATATAAATTCTGTGCAATAGTATTATTATTATTCAATATGAATATTTATTCCTATATGTGTATAGTACAATATGCAAACACATATATAAATTGATATATGTTTGTTATCATCAAACAAAAAATCATATCAAACAATCTCCCCCTTTTGATGATGATAAACATATATATTAAAGATTTTGAAATTCTAATAAATGTGTTTGAGCATGAAATATTTAGCTCTCCCTATATGAATGCTCCCCCTATAACTGAGACCACTCCCTATTTAGAAGATTTAGAAAATTACAGAAGGATAAAAGAACTAAAGAAAATTAACTAACAACATTTAACAAATTTGTTGAAGTATTCCAAAAATATTTACTTTCTTATCAAAATCTTGTTCTTCTCCCCCTTTTGTTATCATCAAAAGACTGACAACACTAATGGAACAGTAGTGGAAAAAGATTTTTTTTTATTTTTTTTAATATTTTTTTTATTTTTTTTAAAGTAAAAACAAATGCAAAACAAAGAAAAATCATAATATATCATAACGAGTTAACAAGTTCCACATTGTAGAGAATGGATCGATGATTCGGTTTTTATATAATGAGAAGAGAGAAATTTGAAAAATAATTTGACATTTAAGTACAAAAATAAGCACATACTAACCACGCATAACCATAAGGACTTTTAAATGGGATTAGCAGTTACTTATTAGTCTAAGCATCCGGACTTTTAAGTGAGACCAGAAAAATACTTAGCTATCATACTCCATCCATGCATAACCATAAGGACTTTTAAATGAGAATGGAATAATGATAAAATAATTCACTCACATGCTCCTTCCATGCATAACCATAAGGACTTTTAAATGAGAATGGATGCATGAGATTTTATTTTTTAAGTTTTAAAAGAAATCACTCTTCTCATTTTACAAAACCATTATGAATGATAGAAAGATGGTAGCGATAGAAATGATCGTGGAATAAGTTACCAAGTTAATTATATTATGAATTTTTTTTTTAATTTTGAAAAGAAATAAAACAAAACATATTTCCACTACTAAATACCATATTCGAATCAATCTTTGAATAATATCCAAAACTGGTTTGAATCCTAGAAATTGAAGTTGAAAATAAATATCCAAGAATATTTCAACCAAAAAATGGTAAATGATTAGTCAATTTCTATAATCCTCAAATCCAAACGTAATCTGGAAAATCTGTCTTCGGGGAGGGGTTTTGTGAAAATATCAGCAAGTTGAATCTCAGTTGAAATATGTTCAATGAAAATGTCTTCCTTAGCAATGTGATCTCTAAGAAAGTGGTGTCTCACATCAATGTGTTTTGTGCGTGAATGATGAACAGGATTATTTGACAAGTCTATTGCACTTTTACTATCACATTTTAATGGAACTTGTTTATAAACTAAGCCAAAATCAGAAAGAGTTTGCATCATCCATAAAATTTGAGCACAACAACTTCCTAAAGCAATATATTCTGCTTCAGTGGTGGATAATGCAACACAATTTTGTTTTCGACTTGACCATGAAACTAATGAATGTCCTAGCATGAAACATGTCCCACTAGTGCTTTTCCTATCAACCAATGAACCAGCATAATCAGCATCAGAATAACCAACTAAATCAAAATTTTCACAAGAAGGGTACCATAGTCTAAATTTGTGTGTGTGTGAAAGATATCTCAAAATTCGTTTAGTGGCTTTCAAATGAGATTCTTTAGGATTAGATTGAAAACGTGCACACAAACACATATAAAACATAATATCAGGTCTAGAAGCAATAAGATAGAGAAGTGAACCAATTATCCCTCGATATTTCTTCTGATCAACAGCAACTCCTTTCTCGTCTTTGTCTAACTTTGTTGATGGGCTCATAGGAGTTCTAAATGGTTTGGAGTTCTCAACTCTAAATTTCTTCAACAGTTCCAACACATACTTGGATTGTGAAATGAAAATACCATCACTGCTTTGCTTGATTTGAAATCCAAGAAAATATTTCAATTCTCCAACCAAGCTCATCTCGAATTTAGCCTGCATGACTTGTTCAAATTTCTCGCACAAGAGTTCATTAGTAGCACCATAAATGATATCATCCACATAAATCTGAACAATCAAAAAATCACTTCCTTTATGTAATAGAAACAGTGTCGTGTCAGCACTCCCCTTTTTAAAACCATTTTCCAAAAGATATGTACAAAGGCAGTCATACCAAGCTCTAGGAGCTTGCTTAAGACCATATAATGCTTTTTCTAGTTTATACACATGATTTGGAAAATCATGATTTTCAAAACCGGGGGGTTGTTCAACAAAAACTTCTTCTTTCAAATCACCATTTAGAAAGGCACTTTTTACATCCATTTGTTTAAGTTTGAAACCCTTATAACATGCAAAACTTAGCAAAATCCTAATGGCTTCTAACCTAACAACTGGAGCAAATGTTTCATCAAAATCTATGCCTTCTATTTGGTTATATCCTTTTGCGACCAACATAGCTTTGTTTCTAATTACATTTCCTGATTCATCAAGTTTATTTTTGAACACCCATTTAGTTCCAACAATTGGATAGTCATTAGGCCTAGGAACTAATTTCCAAACTTTATTTCTCTCAAATTGATTAAGTTCATCTTGCATTGCTAAAACCCAACTTTCATCATTAAGAGCCATTTCAACAGAATCAGGTTCAATCTCATAAATAAAACCACTGTGACAACAAAACACACACAAATTTTTATCAAATGAAGGGCGAGTGCGTATACCTTCCATAGGATCACCTATAACCAATTCAGGAGGATGATTGGATTTGAACTTCAATCTATCAGCATCAATAGTCCTACTTTCAGCTTTCTCACTAGATGTCCCTTCTTCAATGCCTTTATGATCTACCCCATCGTCAACCGCCTTTTCAGTCACTACACCAGAAACAGCTTTTGACAGCGTTTCAAAAACACTGTTATATGATACAACAGCGTTATTATAAACGCTGTATAACGACATGCTGTCGTAGATGCAAAAGTTTTAACAGCAAAATAGAAAACGCTGTAAAAAATTTGATACCACAGCGTTTATTAAACGCTGTTATATGACACAACAGCGTTAGAACAAACGCTGTATAACGACAAGCTATCGTATAAAGAGAACTTACAACAGCTTAATTTTAAACGCTGTGGAAATTATTCTTTTGACAGCGTTTTATTTAGGCTGTTAATATTTTTATTACAGCGTTTAATGTGTGCTGTGTTATGTTTTTACAGTTGGGATGATGTTTTACTACAGTTTACAACAGCATTTAAAAAACATCTATAAATCAAGTTTCAATAATATCCATAAACAAAAATAGCACAGTAGACCAAGTTATCATAATATTGTTAAACAAAGATAAGGTATATGTTAAACAAAAATATAATATCAATAAAGTAAGTCCGCACCAAATGCCAACAACAAAACGTGCATCTAAAAAGTTTCATATGCTTGCTACTTGCTATGGAAGAAGAATGTGCCATCGCCATCTTTAATTACTTGCGATGAAAAAATTTGAAGTCGGTGAGTAAACATAAATTAAAATCTAAACCCATCTGATAATCTCAATACAATTATTACAAGAAAATCAATATTTTTATCACAGTTCTCGGTTTACACTAATAGATATTACATAGATGAGTTTTATTGTAGTATCCAACATTATTGTTAAGTATGATTTACATAGATGAGTTTTATTGTAGTATCCAACAATATTACACAACTAAGTGTTTCACAAGTATGATATAATAATGTAAAAATAACTAACAATAATTGAAGACAGAAATAAGTCTAAATGATTGGTGGCAAGTCATAGCTGGACGCAAACTCTGGGCTTCAAAACAAAGACTTTCCTAGCTGGCAACTCCAGATTTATACATGCAACCAAGCTGGAAAGGATATGAGCACACATTTGTTTTTCTTTTTTTTCTTAATTTGTCACTACATTTGTCAATACATTTCTTTTCTGCTACCTGCAACTCCTTCCTTTGCCCAACTTCTCGCTGCCTTATTCACAAACCATCCCACTGACTCCTAACAACAACAACATTTTCCACCCAACATACACCCTTGCCAAGTCACAGTCACAACACTTCAAGCAAATCCCAACATTTCATTTCACTGCCACATACCACACAAAATCTCTAATTTCTGCCTCATCACAAAACCTCTAATTTCTACCTTAACCACACTTCTACTTTACTGTCCTTCCTTTAACAGTGTCATGTACAACAACGTTCAACAACTCTATCTACATGCCCACTGACAGCTCATCCTCTCCACTCAACTCACTTTGACCAAAACTGCAAAACCACCATCTTCCTTCAAAACTGCATCACACCATCTGCATGTAAACATACATTCAAACAAACACCTTCCACCATCATTCAAATCACCCTATATATTTGCCATACTCTCTCTGTTACATACAACAACTCCCCAGAACGATCTCTTCCTTACAAACCACAGCACATCACCTGTTATATACAATTCACTTCCAACCGTTCAACAATCTCTGTTATATGCAACAGTTCACTTCCACTCCCCCTTACAAACCATAAACAGAACTATATCCCCTATCATCCATCATTCCTTATCCTACAACATTCCACTTACCCCTATTTAATTATGCCTATAATGATCAGTTGCATTGGGTATTCGACTCAAACATCATATATGCAAACTTCATCCTATTTATAAGCCAAGTTATCGAATTTTTTTCCTCAAGTAATAACAAAATCATGAATTAAATTTAACATTTCACACTCTTTTGAATTAATTGCTAGAAAATGGAAGGGCTGATCCTATATGTGTACAAGTCAAAAGTTCAATATAAGGGTGGTGAAGCTCCTAAAATTGCAAGAAATGCAACCTGGTTCAGAGAGTCTCCTTCAGGACCCTATATCCAATTACCGGGTGATCCAAATAGATTTACTGGGTTGACGTTGAACTAGAACTTACTATCATCACCTCCAGTATCACCTATTATTTCAAGGCTTTCGAGATTGCATGTCTCTTCTCCTCTTATAAGGGCTTGAGTACATAATAAAAATGATGGATTTATCACTTTTCAAAGGAAGTCAGGAGCATTATTTTCTTTATATTTTATTCCTATCCATGTTCAAATAAGGAATGAACTTCGAAAGGGGTTCTTTCTACTTATTTGTTGTGGTGGGCATGCAAGTATTGTTTGTATAAATATAGTTAAAATTTTAAAACTTAGTTTAACTTTATAAAACTTAGTTTAACTTTATAAACTTTGTTATTTATATAAATGTAGTTAAAATTTTAAAACTTAATTAATATTTATAGATATGGTTATATCTAAAACTTAATTAACTTTTATTAACTTAGTTATTTTTAAAAATTTATTTAGTCTTTTTAAAAAATAGTTAATTTTTTAAAACTTAATCAACTTAGTTACTTTTTTTACAAAACTTAAATAATCTGTTTAATTATTTTAAAACTTAGTTAATTTGTACAAATTAAGCAAATTTATTAAAAAATTAATTAATTTTTATAAACTTAGTATTATAAGCTTATTTAGTTTTTATAAAACTTAGTCAACTTAGTAAAATTTTATAAATTTAGTTAATTTTATAAACTTAGTAAACTTGGGTAATTTTTATAGATTTATTTATTAAAAGAAGTTAATTAATTTATTTTTCTGTAGAACTTGGTTAAATTAGTTATTTTTTATAAACTGAGTTAATTATTTTAAAGCCTGACTAATATTTATAAACTTATTTTAATTTTTAAAAATTTAATTAATATTTGTAAACTTAGTTAATTTTATAAACTTACTTAATTTTTTAAAACTTAATAAATTTTTATAAACAAAACAACAAAACAAACATTTAAATTTTTATATACTGAGTTTCAATTGTTCGTTATTCTTTGTTGAGTTTTAAATTTTGCTTTCAGACTCCAACAAAACAAACATTTAACCATTTTTGTTTCAGTCATAAATGCAAATAACAATAAGCAAACAATACCAAACTGAAATAGACTATGCCAGTGCAAGGTAAAGACAACTGCTATAGAAAATGAAAAATAGAGTTAATACCATAGAGTATTTTATGTTTTATAACAAAAAATTCAAATATAAGATCATCTTTTACCATATGTAAGTTTTACTAATATGTTTTCAAATATACTTACCCTTCTTCTCATCGTTCTCACTTACTTCTGTGTCTGATTTTTGTAAGGATTACATAAACTTCATGAGAAATAGCAGAGATACAGAATAAACGCAAGGATATAGCAACACGTTGTACCTGTCTCCTCTTTGTTGCCAGATTCATCAGGGTCCTCCTCAGCAATTTTTCTGATCATATCAAGAGCCTTGCGAATCAATTTTTTCTTTATGGTTTTAAGACTACTATGCTGCTGAAGCATTTCCCTTGACACGTTAAGCGGCAGTGTATCAGAATCAACAAGACCCTAAAAAAGGAACGACAGTTAAGAACACAAATAACCAACTACTTCAACAAGAACGTCAATAGTTTCAATGTCAACATAATAGAAGTTCTATAACTATTACCATTAAAAAGCTCAAGTACTTGGGAAGAAGTTCATCAAACTCATCAGAGATGAAGGCTCGTTTGACAAACAATTTCAGGTTGGACTTTTTGGTGTTGTAGTAACTCTCGTACAAATCATGAGGAGCCTTTGGGGGAATAAAGAGCATTGCCTTGAATTCTACATCACCTTCAGCATTGAAGTGGCTCCAGGCTAATGGCTTATCCTCACTAAAATCCTGGAACACGTACATATACAAAGGTATTAATCTTATGTTTGTTGGTGCACAGTATTTTCTTATGAGAGTTTAAATAAATACCTTAGCAATGGCATGATAGAATTTAACGTATTCATCTTCTGTGACCTCCTTTGGACTGCGAAGCCATATAGCTTTGACATCATTCAGTCTCTCCCATTCATAGGTTGTTTCCTTGATGGTTTTTGTTTTGGGTTTTTTCTCTTCTTCCTCGTCTTTTTCTTTCTCCTCCTCTTCAGTTGAGGTTGGTTCGGCTGTGTTGCAATATAGAGTTAACAATTGTTAATATGAAAATTCACTACTGCCGCATATGCTCTAATTTGGGTTCTGTGACCATGTACCCAAAAAGAAAGGAAAAGGGATATTAGCAGAAAAGAACAAATATTAAATATGAGATGCATACATGTTTCATCTTCCTCGGTAGATTCATCTTCATCAGCTGGAACTTCAACATCAATCTCTTTTGTTGCCCAAAGATAGATAGGGAAGTTGATGAACTCAGAATACTTCTTCACCAATTCCTGAACATTGAAATATGGAATATGAATCGGTAAAATTCAAGAAGCATTTTAAAATCTACATAAATCAGCATCATATTGTAGCACAAATAGGAACCGCAAAATAAGTAAACAGATCTAGGTGTTGTTCAATTAGCTGCAAGAAGAAAAAAAAGAAAAAAATTAGTAAATACCAAAATTACCAACATTATCACCTCATACAATACAAATTTTGAAAAAGCAGTATAAAGGAAAAAAATATCAGGATAAAGAAAGATGGTATCACATACCTACAGTCTTACTCAATCACTTTCTGAAAATTAGTTTTAACTATTGCACTTGGGGTAAAATTTTGGAATAAAAGCAGGCTAATTTATTTGAACTTGTCAGTTGGTATTGCAAGAAACTACCATGAAATCTAACCATTACAAGAAGTAACAGAAAAAACTCAAGTTATACTGATATGCAAACACATTAGTCAAATTGTTCTAGAAAATATATGTCAAATACAATAATGAATACATACAAAGGACAATCTCCTCATTACATGAGCCAATTGTAGCCTTTTTATATCAAGTTGTTTATGGAAGTTTCTTTTAAATTTCATAATTCACTTCTTCAGGTGCCAACACATTTTAACAATATATATAATCCTAAAAGTAACCCATACCTAAACAAGTTGGTCTTCCTTTAATGCTGATAAGCTAACCAATATATGAAATCTTACAATAAACTCTGGAATGATACATATGATAAAGATCTCCACTCTCAACCTATAGTTACTTGCCAAATACAATAAAGTTTGTATGATTCAAGAATCCATAATTATTAGAGAAGGGAAATCTGGGTATCAACAAACTACTAAGACGTACTTTACATATTATCAATGAATTTACCGATTTACAAACCAAAGAATAAATATGGAACATACTGATTCCAAAAAGGATGAAGTCACCGCAACATTGGTTAATCCCTCAAACTTGCATGTTTGGGAGGCCCAAAACCTATAGAACAATTTCTCCATTTATAGTATAATGAATAAGCAGAAACCTCTTAGGTTATGGGAGTAGGAAATTGATAAATACTAAGGCTGTTAGATAAATTCACCTTTCTGACATCATTTTCTCCAACCTAATTAACAAATTAACTTTCAATATTCAACATAAATTACCTCAAATCAGACAATTGAAGAGAATCATCAGAGAATTCTTTAGTGAATGGTGCTCTTAACTATTGAGTGAACTCAAAATTAGATCATTTACTTCTGTTTGCCAAGCACAAATTCAAGAGGCATTAGGGGTCGACTGAATTGGATATTGCAGGCAAAATCAGAGGATGAACGAAATTTCATGGGAGATTTCATGTGTATTTGGTATTTTGATTAGGTTTAAAATAATCCGTGGAAGGAATTGGGATTTTACGAGAAGTAAAAGGAAAAGAAAGAAAGGAAGGCGGCTAAAGTAACCGCGAAATGAAAAAATGTCAGCATTGAATGGCTTAGTTTAAACAGCGTTTAATATTCTAGTTTTTATTTTTCAGAATACTTTTGTCAGAAGTTAGGGCAGAAACGCTGACTTTTAATGCTGTCAAAACCACATTTTCTTGTAGTGAGTCGTCCTTTCTAGGTCAGATTCATCGAATTTCACATTGATTGATTCAACAATTGTTTTTGTTCGTTTGTTGTATATTCTGTAAGCCTTGCTCCTTGTTGAATAGCACATGAAAATTCCCTCATCAGCCTTTGATTCGAATTTTCCAAGTTGATCACCTGTGTTAAGAATGAAACAAGGACATCCAAATACACGAAAATAAGAAATGTTAGGTTTCTTTTCATGCCACAATTCATAAGACGTTTTGCCAAGTATTGGTCTAATCATTACTCTATTCATTACATAGCACGAAGTATTCACTACCTCTGCCCAAAAGGTTAGAGGTAGTTTATACTCACTCAACATGGATCTAGCCAATTCTTGCAATGTACGATTTTTCCTTTCAACCACCCCATTTTGTTGAGGTGTTCGTGGAGCAGAAAATTCATGTTTTAAACCATTTTCTTCACAAAAGCTTTCAAAATACAAATTTTCAAATTCGCCTCCATGATCACTTCTCAAAGTTTTAATTGAAACTCCTTTTTCATTTTGAACAAGTTTTGCAAATTTTGAAAAATAATCAAAAGATTCAGACTTTTTGGCTAAGAAATAAACCCATGTAAATCTAGAATAATCATCAACCAATACATAACAATAACGTTTTCCATTCAAGCTTGCAATTTCATTTGGTCCAAATAAGTCCATGTGAATTAATTCAAGGACCCTTGATGTGCTAACAATGTTTTTAGGGCGAAATGATGATCGACTAAGCTTGCCCAAGGAACATGCTTTACATGGTTTATTATTTTTAAATTTCTGATGTGGTAACCCTCTGACTAATTCTTTCGTTTCAAGTTTTTCCAAGAGGCCCATGCTAGCATGTCCAAGTCTCCTATGCCATAAGGATGCCTCTTCGTCAGTGGCTACCAAACATCTAGAAAGATTTAGATTATCAAAAGAAAGCGTGTAAACATTTCCTTTTCTTTTGCCCATAAAAAAATGTTATTAGAAGATTTATCAATGATTTTGCAAGTATCACTATCAAAAACCACATTCATACCTTTGTCACACAGTTGGCTAATAGAAATGAGATTGTGATGCAAATTATCGACGTATAAAACATTAGTCAAGGAAAAAGTACCATTATCTACTTCACCTTTACCAATAATCTTACATTTGCTATTGTCTCCCATGATCACATTTCCACCTTTAAAATTCTCTAGGCTAAGGAACTTTGATTTGTCACCTGTCATATGTCTAGAACAACCTGAATCTAGAAACCATTCTTGTTGCTCCTTAGCCCGCCAACAAACCTACATAGAGAGAGAGGAAGATGACCTAGAGAAACTCTTAGGTCCAATGATATTAGTGACTGAAGCATTGTGAATAAACAATCCCTTTGGAACCCAAACTTGTTTTGTCCTTTCATTCTTGTTCCAATAGACATGAAATTTGTTTGTAGAATTCTTAGGAATCCAAACTTGTATAAATTTTGTGTTCTTGTTCCTATGATTATAATTTTCAGCACGATGTCCAATTATTCCACATCTAGCAAAGACACTCTTACCTTTTTCATTATCATCAACTTGTGTTTTCCCAAAGCCTAGTCCTTTTCTGTTGTTAGCAAAAAGTTGATTTCCCAATAACGTGTTGAATGATTTTTCTCCTCTTGAAAAGTTATTCAGAGTTTTCTCAAGATTTTGGACTTTGGTTTTTAGTGTTGTGTTTTCAGTCACAAGTGAGGTGCATCTATTTATAAAATCCTTTTTTCTAGTGTCAATGGTTTCCTTAAGACTCAAGTTTTCTTTTTCAAGATTCTCAAAGCTATTCTTAAGTTTTGATAATTCTGAATCTAAAATTTTACATTTTTTACAGTCTAGGTTTTGAATATTTTCAAGTTCAGTTTCTAACCTAGTATTTTCATGGACAAGTTCTCTCCTATCAGATTTCAGTTTTTCAATTTTAGATTCAAGAGTATCAATTGTTTTAGTAAGATCATAACACATCAAAACAAGTTCTTTATAAGAATAGTCACTTACCTCACTAGATTCCTCTGAGCTTGCTTCTGAATCTGATTTTGCCATAAGACACAAATTAGCCTCCTCTGAGCTATTATTCAAAACTTCCTCTCCTTCTTCATCATCCCAAGTCGCTGCAAAGGCCTTCTTCTTTTTCTTTCCTTTGTTGTTTTTGAGAAGTGGGCATTTTTGTTTGAAGTGGCCAGGCTTCTTGCAGTTATAACAAGTCAATTCATTATCGGAATTGTCAGAATCTTTTGACCTATTACCACTTGTTTTCTTCTTGCGTGGCCCGAATCTTGACCATTTTCTAAGATTATTGACAACCATTGCAAGCTCTTCAATTGGATCTTCTTCTTCTTCATCGCTCTCTTCTTTGCTCTTTAAGGCAATCGTCTTCTTCTTTGATTCGGAGTTATTGCGTTCCTCCTTTGTTTTTAGCTCAAGCTCATATGTCATCAAGTTGCCGATCAACTCATCCATGCTTAGTTTACTCAGATCTTTCGATTCTTGTATTGCTGTGACTTTTACCTCAAAGTTCATCGGTAAGACTCGTAGCACCTTCCTCACAAGCTCTACCTCAGTGAATACCTTCCCAAGCGCTCTAGCAATGTACACCAAAGTTGAAAAGCGTCCAAACATGTCCTTTATGCTCTCGCCTTTGTCCATCACAAAGTTCTCGTATTCATTGCTGAATAGGGCTAGACGAGACTCCTTGACTTGAGAAGTTCCTTCATGTGTCACCTCCAAGGTATGTCAAATTTCCCGCGCAGTTTTACAATGAGAAATTCTATTAAATTCATTCTTATCAAGAGTACATATCAAAGCATTCATGGCTTTAGCATTTGTAGTTTTTAATTTCTTATCGTTAGCGTCCGATCTATCCTTAGGTTTAGGAATCTCAGTATCACCAACAGTTATAGTGGAAGATTTATAGCCAGTTTCAATAATGTCCCAAACATCATAATCAATAGAACTAAGATAAATACCCATCCTAACTTTCCAATAAGCATAATCATTCCCATTAAACATGGGTCGCCTAGCAATAGATTGCCCCTCAGAAAAAGCATTATTTGGTGGATTCATGACTCTAGAGTTAAAGAAAAATACCGGGCTCTAATACCACTTGTAGGATCTAGATTAACCCTAGAGGGGGGTGAATAGGGTTATAGCAAATTTTCTCGAATTTAAACAAACTGCAGTAAATATGCTGAAAAGTAAATCACACACAAAATTTACCCAGCTTCAACAACCCCTACCTACTGCTTCATTCCCAGATTTCTATTAGAATTAAACAGTCTTCCGCTTACAAACACTCTAATAGACTTGCAAACCCTGCTACCTCCTATAGAGTTTTGCAAACTCGCAAACCCTGCTTACTGAACTAATCCTAACTAGACAATCTAACACAACCTAAATCCTAGGTGGTGATTTACCAAGATTTAATTTGAAAAGTTCAGAAAATAAAAACAAGAGCAAAAAATAAATAGAAAACTTAGAGTACAAAATTTTTTGCCTTTAAACTAAACTACCCGACCCAAAACAAAAAAACACGGCCACTTCCCTTTTGCCTTTCCTTTATTCAGCCCGATGTCTTCTTTGTTTGAGATAATGATGGCTCATTCGTTTTCCTCTTCGCTCTGAAAATTAGGGCTTTCAAAAATTGAAGGCGCCGCTCTGTCGAATTTATTGTTGATGCTTCAATTTCTTTCTCTGATCAATTCGAATGTTCGCGGCTCCTCCTCTCGAGTTCGTCTACGATACCGGTATGTGATTTTCTCCTTTTGCTTTGCTGGTTTTGGCTTGATTGAACTCAATTATTAAATGCCAGTGATGATTGGGTTTTTATAGGGTTCGATCCCCTAAGTTTTCGTTCGTACGAATTTGTTTGAATTTGTCAACTGATTTTGCTTGGCCGCTTGATTTTCTTTGATTGCTTGAGATTGATTCTGACTTTGTCACTCACGTATATTTGATCTTGGTTGACATGGTTTTGTAACTTGGTCATCACGGTATTGAGTTTGAATCGTACACCACGTCGCTGACCTGTTCATATGCGTATATCTCCTGGTAGCTTGATTAACACGGTTTTGCTTGTTTTCGTGATAACCACTGCTTTGAATTTGCTGCTCCGTGAATTTCTTGTTTTGACTTTGGCCAAGATTGCTGCTTTGAATTCTCTGGCATATTTCCTGATTTTTGTAAAAACTATTACTTTGGTTTTACTGCCTTGACTTGAACTTGTAGTCTTCATTGCACTTGATTGTCATGTTGTGATTGACTTCATTAAACTTTAACTTTGCATTTTCTTCGAGACTTGACTTCGGGTTCATATACCTGACTTTGGTCATTTTTGAAATTGCTTAATGTTGTGCAATTGAGCTTTGTTCGAACTGGTTTGGATTGCATTTTCATTATCTTTGTTGTAACTCGAAGTCTGTTGATGCTAGTTCATGTATTCATTGAGATGTTCATGTTGCATATATGCTTGCTGCCTGGTCATCATTGTATGTTGTCACTGCTCTTGTATTTACAGTTTTGAACTGGTGCACTTGTCAGTGCAGTCTTCATATATGTGCATACATACATTTATCTTTGAGCATTCATGTACATTTGCCTTGTTTCCATATTGATCCCTCTGGCCTCTGAGTTGTTTGTTGATTTAGCTTGGTCGACACTTTGTACTTCTGGTTTGCTGTTGTACTTCACTGGTTTGTACATCTCCTTGTAGTCAAGTTGAACTGGTCGAGACTGGTGTATTTGGTTTGGATTTGTGGTCTTATGACATAGTGTATCAGTGATGCATTGTTGCAGTGTTCATTCATGTTGTATTTGCCTTTGTTTTTGTGCACACGAGTTGGCGAGGCAGTGCACATGTATATAAATGTACACGTGTGTATTGCAGCCACTCATGATTACCTGTCCCTGATAAGAATACTGATATGCAAAGATATTACACAATCGAAAATGATGATAATAACCCATATATCTGAGGCACCAATAAAAAACAAAATTATTCTTGCAAATTCAAATTTGTTTATTTTCGTATTACTGCTCTAGTTGCTAATTATACAGGTACACAGAAGACAGGACAAGAACTGGAGCTGGACAATGCAGATAGATGCAGATGTGCAGACAGAGTGAAAAACTAAGTGTTGAGTGTTGTAGTGAGAAAAAAATGTGAATGTGAAATGTATGAAACCGGTGTATGTATATAGAGAGAGCTTAAAGCTTTGTACTGTATAAGTGTTGAAATAAAATATTATTTTGAATAAAAAATACTGATTGAATTATATAAATTCTGTGCAATAGTATTATTATTCAATATGAATATTTATTCCTATATGTGTATAGTACAATCTGCAAACACATATATAAATTGATATATGTTTGTTATCATCAAACAAAAAATCATATCAAACAGAGAAGTCATCAACTATGGTATTTCTAATTCTCCTATTATTTCAAATGTTTTATTAGTAGAAAATCTAAAACACAATCTACTAAGTATTAGTCAATTATGCGACAAAGGTTTTCAAATAAAATTCGAAAAAGATAGATGTAATATTTTAGATAATAACAAACAACTTATATTTGAAGGTTTTAGAAACAAAAATATCTATGTATTAAACATGAATATAAATAAAAATTCAAATTTATGTTTAACCGCCAAACATAATGATCCATGGTTATGGCATAAACGATTTTGTCATATCAATTTGAAAAATATTAATAAGTTGGCAAAATATGAGTTAGTTAGAGGTTTACCTAAAATAAATTACAAAGTAGAAAATTTATGTGACGACTGTCAAATTGGAAAACTAAAGAAAAGCTCTTTTAAATCTAAAAATAATATTTCTACAAAACAACCATTAGAATTATTACATTTAGATTTATTTGGTCCAACATAAATACGATCTATAAATCACAACAAATATGTTTTCGTGATAGTTGATATTTTTTCGAGGTATACATGGACCTTGTTTTTAAAACATAGAAGCGATACTTTTGGTATGTTTAAAATATTTGCTAAAAGAATTAAAACACAAATGGACTTGAAAATTAAAAATATTCGAAGTGATCACGGAGGAGAATTCGAAAACGATCTTTTTACTAATTTTTTCAATAAGAAAGGAATAAGTCATAATTTTTCTTTTCCTCGCACACCTCAACAAAATGGTGTAGTAGAAAGAAAAAATCGTACGTTACAAGAATGTGCACGAACACTACTAAATAGTAGTAGTTTACCAAAACATTTTTGGGCAGAAGCTATTGCCACAGCTTGTTACGTGTTAAATCGAGTAACCATACGTCCTATGACTAAACAAACTTGTTTTGAAATATTTTTTTGAAGAAAACCTAAAGTATCATACTTTAAAACTTTCGGTTCAAAATGTTTTATATTAAATATAAAAGATAACTTAGGAAAATTTGACCCGAAGGCCGATGAAGGTATCTTTGTTGGATATTCGGATCGTAGCAAAGCATATAGAATTTTTAATAAACGAAATAATACTATTGAAGAAAGTTTACATGTTTCATTCGACGAAAATCTATTTAACCATCATACTAATAATGAAGAAGAAATTATTCCAATAACAAATTCAACAAATTCTATTAATAATGAAACAAATGTGCAAAATAACACTTTAATATCATCCCCTAGAATTCTTAAGAATCATCAAAAAGATAATATCATTGGAGATCTCAATTCTACAGTAACTAAAAATCAACTTAATCAAATAAGCCATGTAGCATTTGTGTCAAATTTTGAACCAAAAAATTATAAAGAAGCTTCAAATGATAACTTTTGAATAATGGCTATGCAAGAAGAATTGAATCAATTTGAACGTAATAATGTTTGGGAACTAGTACCAAGACCTGAAGACCAATCAGTTATAAGAACAAAATGGGTATTTAAAAACAAAGCAGACGAGAATGGAAATATTGTTAGAGATAAAGCACGCTTAGTTGCTCAAGGATATAATCAAGAAGAAGGTATCGACTACGATGAAACTTTTGCACCAGTAGCAAGACTCGAGGCCATACGAACATTACCCGCTTTTGCAAATCATCACAATTTTAAACTATTCCAAATGGATGTCAAAAGTGCCTTCTTAAATGGTTTTATCAAAGAAAACGTATATGTTGAACAACCTCCATTATTTACTCACGAAAAATATCCTGATCATGTTTTTAAATTACAAAAAGCCTTATATGGTTTAAAAAAAGCTCCCTGACGAACGACTTAAAAATCACTTAATTACATCTGGTTTTCAAATAGGTAAAATCGATACAACTTTATTTATTAAACGAGAAAATAACGATATTTTAGTTGTGCAAATTTACGTAGACGATATTATTTATGGTTCAACTAATGAAAATCTTTGTAATCATTTCTCAAATATTATGACCAATGAATTTGAAATGTCTCACATGGGAGAATTAAATTTATTCTTAGGTTTACAAATAAAACAACTTGAAAATGATATTTTTATTCATCAAGAAAAATATTGTAACGACTTATTACGACGCTTTGGAATGGATAAAATTTCAAGCAAACCGACACCGATGAGTACTACTGTTCACTTAGAAAAGGATGATAACGGAAAAGATTTTGATGAAAAATTATATCGTAGAACGATTGGTTCTTTACTCTATTTGACAGCTAGTCGACCCGATATTATGATGAGTGTATGTCTTTGTACTCGATTTCAAGCAAAACCAAAAGAATCTCTTCTAAGAGCTGTTATGCGTATTTTACGTTATCTATCTAGTACTAGAGATTATGGTTTGTTTTACCCTAAAGGATCATCGTTTGAAATAGTTTCATATAGTGATGCGGATTTCGGTGGATGTAGAACAGATCGTAAGAGTACTAGTGGAACATGTCACTTTATCGGACAATCGTTAGTTTCATGGTTTAGCAAAAAGCAAAATTGTGTTTCTTTATCTACTTGCGAAGCCGAATATATCTCAGCAGCTCTAGCATGTGCACAAGTAATATACATGCAACAAACACTTACGAACTTAGGCAAAATTATCAATAAATCTCCAATATTTTGTGATAACACGAGTGCAATAAATTTATCAAAAAACCCTCTCAATCACTCACGAACTAAGCATATAGATATATGACATTATTTTCTACGAGACAATGTTGAAAAAGGAAATATCTCATTAGAATACGTAAATACTGAAAATCAAATAGCAGACATCTTTACAAAACCACTAAATGAACAAACTTTTACTAAACTCCGACGTGATTTAGGGATTTGCTCTCTTCATGATCTCCTTACTTAATAATCACTGCTTCATCTAGGCTATACTTAGTTTGTTTTTTCTATCCACAAATTATAATTAATAATTTGTGCACCCTTTGTTTTTTAGATAGTTAGTTTTTCTATAAATAATTTTTTAACTTATATATAAACAGTTATACTTCAAGAAAAATTAAATACACACAATTCATATTTTCCTCAAGAAACAAAATATAGCCATGTCTTCTGATAACTCTTATATTTCCATCTCGATGCCTACGCCGGATAGCTCGGTTTATACACCACAATGGCTTCCTACATCCACACCAATTCAGGAACCGATGCATAGGTGGTCCTCATATCACACGGGATTTACTCCCGATAGCAAGAAGACTAAAAGATCTCTATTTGTCTCTCGTAATACAAAGGAGAAAATTGATGAAATTCATCACTATCGGAAACAACAAATAGATCTTCAACGAGAACTATATTTTGAACAAAAAGTTACAGCACGTCGGCTAAGCTTTTTGGAACAAGTAGCGATGAAGTTTTGTACGTCACAAAAGAAAGATGTCCATGAACCGCTTCCAAAGCCTTGTAGTTCTTTAGATCCCTCATCTTCATATCGTACCCCTTCGGATCCGTCATCGAGACGATTTTTTGGCTCTCCAAGAACCTACAAACGTGGTAATATATGGTCTCCACTTAAACCATGGAAGGATAACAAGTCAGGAGATCGTACAACTCCATCGCCTTCTAAATAATTTTTTTTATTTGTATGTATCTATGTTTGTTTGTTATTTTACACAAATAAAACTACATTTTTTTTCAATAGAGAATCAAGAAATAAGAAAAACCATCAAATTTTAGGCTATTTTTAGAAAAATTGCCTAAACCAGACGTCTGGATATAGACCTTAGACGTCTGACACTCTGATATACGTCTATTTTTTTCCACTGTACATATATCAGAGTCTGTTATACCTCCTAGACGTCTGAAAATTTGCTCTATCTACTCGAATTTAAAAATCAGAAACTTTCAGAGGTCTGAAATTTGTTTCCAGACGTCTGGTAAAACTCTCTGACTATAAAATTTTACACAATCGATCAAACCAGACGTCTAACTCATAGACGAGACGTCTGAACTTATCTACTATGTTCAATTTAGGGCAAACCAGATGTTTGATTTAACATCCAGACGTCTGAAATTCAATCGACTCTTTAAATTAACCCAGATAATGTCATTTTTTACTTTCATCTCAAACTTTTCATTTGCAATTTCATCATTGACGATTTTTCTCTCAAAAAATTCCTTTTTATGCGAGCTCAAATCATAATGCCTCCTAGAACTAAAAATCTCAAGACATCAAAACGAAAACAAGACCAACCAACATCATCTTCAAACCCCCAAGTCTGTTCGGATGATCAAATTGAAAAATGGATGAATAGAGCACCACATTCAATCAAGAGGTATGAAGATATACAAAAGAAAAAACTTCACACAGGTCCTTTCTATAATCTACTAAAATTTCCGATGTACGATTTGGATGAAATGTGTGAGAATGCCGGACTAGAAACTTTAATTTCGTTTACTCCTAATGACGTCCAAATCGATCAATTGGCAATATTTCTTTTCTATGCAAACTTGGATAGCACTTCAGTATGGAACACTGAAGATGAAGATAACTGGCTATGGTCTAGCGTGTATGGCAACACAATTAGACTAACTCCTGGAATAATAGGTAGAACCCTAGGATGTTCTGACACGGGCGGAGATTTATACAACATTCCTGATATGCGCTTCAAGCCAAGAAATAGTATAACGCATCAAATTTGGGAAGTTGAAATGCCAAAGTTTGCCTCTAAATATCTACATCCAAAAGCACGACTCCTAACTCGAATGATAATCAATGCCATCATTCCACGTATGGGAAGCCATGAGCAAATAACCGAGTTAGAGCACAAATCCTTATACGCTCTATTTAGTAGAACAAGGGTGAATTGGGCCAAATTCATCTTTGACGAGCTCAAACAATTTTGGACTCGATCACGGCCATCAATCATTTACCCAACATATATTATAAGACTTTTTCGTGCACATAACATCCCATCCTACCTATCTACTTTCGAAGAGATCTCACCAAAATATGCTTCCACCAAATTTTTCTCGCTTATGCACTTACTCGAGATTCCTCCAGAATTTATATCCTTCGAAGATTGGACGCACAATCGTCAAACTAGACAAGTTGAGCCTCCACCTCAACCACACACTGCACCATCTCAAGAGGAGGAACACCATCGAGAAGCAACCCCACCTCCTCCTGCACCATTTGATTATCCAGGACAGGATGAGATTATGGAGACTCAAACGGATACAAATCCAAATGAAAGTGTTCGAGATCTTACCCTTAGAAATCAACATATATTATCTCAAAATCAAAAACTTTTGGCTAAGCAGATTGACCAATTCGAAACATCGTTTGCTACACTCCTAGCAACAGTTGAATAATCTCTTTCGACTGTCTTATCGGTTCTCAAAGAAGTACTCCAACGGGTCTGCGGTCCAACACCACCTTTTGAAGATTGGCCAACCTCGGTACCTTCTCCACCCGCAAAACATTCCAAACTTTCTGAGGACGAACCTCTTAATCAAGCTTTGATATCTCCTACAAAGCCTAGCACTTATGAAAAAGAAGGAACAGGGGATGATCAAGACAAAGCTTCTCCAAAAGAAATCATAGATCTTAGAATTTTAGGATGTCAACTTTTGTAAAACTGACAAAATCTATGAATGTATTCAATGTCGAATTATTTATGAAATTTTCCTTTTGCGTTTTATCTTTAAAGATTGGCTTAAATTCTTTTTTGATAATGCCAAAGGGGGAAAATATAAGTATAATTAATTATAAAACATTAAAAGTAAGCACATATTCAGGGGGAGATTTATAAATTATATATAATTACATTGTATAGTTGTCATCATCAAAAAGGGGGAGATTGTTAGGAAATCAAATCTACGGTTTCGATGACAACAACTATACAATGGAAATCGAATATGCATATATATTTCTATTTATAGGTAATTGCTAAAGTAACATCACTGGAGAGACAAGAACAAGGCTCGAAGAACGTATCAAGAGGCTACAAGTCGATAGAATTAGATGAGCGACAACACAGATACAAGAAAAGCAACATGCACAAGATCAGACGTCTGGGTGCACTAACCAGTCGTCTGAGTAAATCTTCTAGATTACAAACCAGACAAAATAAAACGTCTGGTTAGTATACTCAAACGTCTAAAAGTCTACTATATACAAAAAATATAGAGAGCCAGACGTCTGAGACATACTCTAGACGTCTGAAACTAAACTCGGCTGATAACATTCAAATTACAACTGTCACAATTGAAAAGACACCTTCGCTTCTCTTCGCTGCAACTCTTCATCACCATTAGAAGCGACCATAGAACACGTGTTAATGGATGCAACTACTCAAGGAATCTCTCTACCACTATAAATAGCATCAAGAATCCAAGAGAAGATCTCACCTGACTTACTTGCGCTCTTTACTCTTATACTCTGATATATTCTTGATCTCTAACAGTCTATACTTGTATTCTACTCTTCCAAATATACAGTTCCTCATAGACAATACTCTCTAGATATATATTGGAAGCATTTGTACTATATAGTCAAAATACGTGTAATAGAGAACACAAAGTTGACAAAGTAACTCTGCTATTGTAAACCTGTTCCTCCGGGTAAAGTGAGGGTTATTCAGTGAAAGGAAATTCCGAAGAGGAGCTTCGGGACTGGACGTAGGACGGGAGGTCCGAACCAGTATAAAATCCTGGTGTGCTTATTCTATATTTACCTAGATTAATATTGTTTAGTTGCATCATATATTTTGCCACATATACTTCCATATACACTACACGATCCACCCCATATAGGACTTTCAGATATGAGCACTGGTAGTTAATACAGGTGCTGATAGTGCTGTACAGGTGCTGATAGTGCTGCTGTTGCTCCTGTGACTTTGTATTATTATAGTTTATTTTTGTATTTTGATTTGATATATAATGTTATAACCCGTACTTTGATTTTATTATTTGGATGAATTATAGTTGATTTGAAATTTGGCCCATAGTATAATGAATGGAATACCTATTTCAAAATTTGTCCATCTAAGAAACTCCTGTAACGCTATGTATAGTTCAAACTAAGAGTTGTTGTTGTTGTGCACACCAAATGATAAATGTTAGTCTCATGTACAAGGTAGACAACAATTATGAGGCTAAATTGACTCATGAAAAAACAAGAGGATTGGGCTGGGCATGGTTTGAATTTGCAAGCATGATGTTTAAGATTTTTCTTTTTTAAAATAATCTTTTACTAATTTGTTTGGTTGTCCCTTTTGTCCATTAATCCCAAAAAGTAAGAAAAGCAATGCATAAAATGTTGGAAAAAATTCCTTCAGATAATCAGTCTAAGGAAACAGAAACCCAATGCAGATGAAAACAATTTGTGATTGTAGTGAGACGGAACAAACAAAATATGAACACCAGAACAGACAGTCACAGATCTATGCAATGCAGAAAAATAAATAACACCAGTATTTATAGTGATTCCACTACCGCTAGGCAGTGTATGTCCACTTGGAGAGAGGAGATTTATTAATCACTGAAAGATTAGAGCTACAAGATTGATTTACTTTTGGAGGCTATACAAAAGAAGAATTTACAATACAGACAAAATTCTGTAGAGTTTCAACTCTCTAGGATGGCTCTGAAATTGGATGAAATTAGCTCTCAATTTCGGCTGTCATTGTTGTCCAGAAGCTCCACTATTTATAGAGTGAAGATATGAGGAGGGGTAGCTGCTATATAGCAACCCTGGGGTTTGGTTCGCATGCATCTAGTTTGGTCCGGCAAAACGCCGAGCGAAAAATTTGGACCGACATGCTTTGGTTCGGCAAACATCGAACGAAATATTTCGTTCGGCATTACCAAATACCAAATGAAATCTTTTGTTTGGTCTTCTTCACTGCTTCAACGCCATGCTGCTCCATAACATCATCGCTCCAAAACATTCTCACTACCGAATGAAAACATTACTCCTCTTCACCGAACCAAATTAGCATCTCCCCCATCAACACTGAACGAGATTTGTCTTTCGGCACTTCCTCTTTATAGAATGAAAAACCCTAGCTTCTTTCCAAAGCTTCTCCTTTCTCTTCTCCGAACGAGCTCCTCTCTAAGGTTTTTTGCAGCTTCTCTTACTTGCCATCTTCTTCAAATCGCGAATGGAATTCAGGTATCATTCTAGCAATCTCCACCTTGATACCGAATTCCAAACAAGCCTTCCAACTTCATCTACACCTTCATGCTCCAAGCAATGGATACCTACCCAATGAGCATTGGCAATGCCATCACCCATTACACTTTGTCAACGAACTCCGGCAAGGCCATCGCCCGTCAACAAAGTGTTCGACGTACCCAGTCCGTGTAGAATCTATCAATCTCCACCATGAAAACAAACGTGTCTATGAACCATCTCAACTCTCCCCTCGTTCCACCCCGTGGCACCTAGCACTTCATTAAGCGAATCAAGTACGAGCAATGCTCGAACATAGCAACATGCAATGACTTGGTAAACATGTTTGTTGTATTCTTCTTTGTGTGAACTTTATGAAGATGAACTAGCTTCTCTTCACTCATCGAGACAAGGAACAACTCTCTCACCTCAATATGCTTCATCCTGGAGCTGCACGTTAGATTTTCAGCTAAGTGAATTGCACTCTAACTATCACAGTACACATCCACGCCTTCATATACGATGCCTAAATCACACAACAGTCACCTCAAATAAAGTACTTCCTTAGTTGCTTCAACCGCAGCTATGAGCTCTGCCTCTGTAGTAGACAAAGCCACAATCGTCTGCAACCTCGCTCTCCAACTGAACACTGTCCCACCAATGGTGAACACATATCCGGAGGTTGACTTCCTTCGATCTCTATCACCGGTATAGTTGGAATCAAAAAATCCAACCAAGCTGAAATCTCTCCTCAGCCGCCAAAGACAAGTCCATGGTTTGGAGTTTCTCTAAGGTATCTGAAGATACAATTCACTGCTTCCCAATGCGTCTTTCCTGGATTTGTCATTAATCTACTCACCAATTCAACAGCCCGTGCAATGTCAGGCCTAGTGCAGACCATGACATACATCAAGCTACCAACTGCACTTGCATATGGGACCTTCATCATATAAGCCTTGTCCTTTTCTGAGATCAGATATCCTTTATTAGAAAGCTGTATGTGCAAAGGCATGGATGTGCTGATTGCCTTTGCCCCTTCCATGCTAAACCGAGCAAGCACGTTTCGAATGTACTCCTTTTGAGTGAGGCTCAAAATTCCTAGCTTTATATCCCTTTGGATTTCCGTACCCAAAATTTTCTTTGCTTCTCCAAGGTCTTTCATTTCGATTTCCGCTTTTAGCTTTAGTTTCAAACTATCGATTTTAGCCTTATACTTGGAAGCAATCAACATATCATCCAGGTATAAGAGTAGGTACACCCATCTACCATTCTTTAAATGCTTAAAGTATAAACAAGCGTCTTTGATGCTACAATCAAAACCAAGTGAAAACATAAAAGAGTCAAATCTCTTGTACCATTGTCTAGGAGACTGCTTTAGTCCATACAAAGACTTCTTCAATTTGCAAATCCAATTTTCTTTCCCATCTACAACAAATCCTTCTGGCTGATTCATGTAGATGGTCTCATCTAAGTCTCCGTGCAAGAATGTAACAACCCGATATTTTCAACCATTCGCTTCCGCACATGTTGGACTTGATTTGCTCAAAATACCGAAATGTTAATTTATATTTGGCATACTCATCACATACAGTAAATAAATAATCACAGATCACAGACACAGAGTAATATAATGCAGCGGAAACAAAGAAATAGTAGTTCATGAAGCTACTATATAGATACATCAGAGTTAAGTAAGATACAATAGGGATACCAAGATATAATAGGAGTAACAGAATGATAATCAGGTACAACTGGAATCAACTGGATAACAAAATGAATAGATATCTGGATCTTCAAAGCAAAACTCCAACTCCAAAAGTGAGTCTCTAATGTTGTATCACTCAGTCTGACCCGAGTGTAAAGCAAAACACAAAACACTCGAGTCAGGACATACATACTTATACAATGTAAACCAACTCAAGTGAACTGTAATAAAGGTACAAGTAACTTAAAGAATGCTTGGGATCTCCCATTCTTTAAGGATCCGTTAAACTATCTACTATGTAGTAATATTCGCTATTATAATAATGTCTAATCATAAAATAAACATACCTTTAAATAGCGTTAAGACTTTACATTTTCCACCTTAACACGTAAAATGCCAATAGTCTACACAGTACCTGCATACCTCGAAAGGCTATGAGAATATACTCCATAGGTACGACACAAATAGAAACTCATAGTAAAGCTCGATATGGTAGGTGACACATCACAACTAGGCAATGCCAGGGTAGATATACCAATTACGCATCTGGACTGGTGGTGATGCATAGCAGCCACTACCGCCCACCTCGAACAACACTCCCAAATCAAGGGGTGCACCCAATCAATCACAAAAGTAATAGAATGGTATCGAAGAAGTGTGTCCGATCAGAGGTGCTACCTCATTGGTCCATCAATCGCTCCTGTTTTAGCCACCTTATGCCAACTCACGGGAGTTGGGTCATACCTTAGGATCGTCACCACCATCCTACTTCATTCTGGAAACTCCACCACGTACACAGTTGTCAAAGTGATTTTTGGTATCGATAGAGAGTATGTCCATATCTGATCCCGGTCTCTTTAACAACCAATCGTCATTATAACCCGTGGTTATAATTTTAAAATAATATTTTATACTTCAAAATAGAATATCATTTCAAATCCAAATCTTTATCAAAATAAAGATTAAATCAATTCCAAACCATTTCAATATATTTAAAATATCATATCATTTCAAAACTTCATTTCAAATCATTTCAATATATCAAAATATCATATCTTTCCAAAACTTCATTTCAAATCATTTAATATATCAAAATATCATATCTTTTCAAAATTTCATTTCAGATCATTTAATATATCAAAATATCTTATCTTTTCAAAACTTCATTTCAAATCATTTAATATATCAAAATATCATATCTTTTCAAAACTTCATTATCAAATCATCATTTGAGTTCAAATCCAAATATTCAACTTTAATTACCTTTTAAATTCAAAGATATCATTCATTTATTATCATTTCAAGTCACCTTTTAAAAAGTTTACATTAAAATCAAAATAATTCATCTAAACCATTTAAAAGTGTAATTATTATACTTTCAAATCAAGTATTCAATTTCCAAAGTTTCAAACCATTCTTAGCTCATTTACTTAGTTAAAAACCATAAACACTGAAAATTTCAGCCTTTCACAACATTCAGAAAAAGCTGTTATAAGTTATACTTGAAAACATTTTAATTCAGCAAAGACAGCATTTTAAGACTGCTGTTAAATCTCAGTTAAGTTGAAATTTAGTTTAAAACAGCAAAGATAGCATTTTCAGAAATGCTGTAATAGCTCAATTTTCAAATTAAGGGTTTTAAATTTATTCAGCAAAGACAGCAGACCACTACAGGAATTATAGAACTGCTGTAATAGACCTGAGTCAAGTTTTTAGTCTATTTAGTTCAACTACGACAACTACAACATTTCAGAAATGCTGTAATAGCCCTTTTATTCAATTTTAGTTCAAATCGGAAATCATAGCATTTCTGAATGCTATTAAAAGAAATTACCAGATTTTAGTGTATTTCCATCAAATAATAAAATTCATTTTAAACTCTTTTAACATTATAAAAATCATGTTTTAACATTCAAAATGTTCATTTAAATATCTTTTTACTTATGATTTTTTTATAAAGTAAACTTTACAATAAAATCCAATTTTTCAAAAATTTTACTTAACAAATTCAAATGTACAATTTTCCCATTTTTACCTTTTACAATTTATTAACACTTACATCTTCAAATTACCATTTCACAATTAAACTAAATTTCCAATTTATTTAATTAATTTAAACCTTTAATTAAAACCAAATTTCCCATTTCCAATTCAAGTTATATTTCAAAGTTTCACATTTAAGCATTCATTCATTTAACCATTTTAGATCATAGAAAAATCAATAATACTTTATTAAATAATTTAAATTCACATTTAAAACAAATGATCATGTTTACCATTTTCCAAATATAATTAAATTTCCATTTTATTCATAACTTAAATTCATTTTTAAACCAAAAGCCAAATTTCCAAACTCAAGTTATATTTCCAATTTCAATTTAACTGGTCATTTATTCAACATTATTATTTTATAGAAAAATCATAATTTATTTATTTAACAATTTAAAATCCAATTTAAATCAAATTAGCATAAATTTACACTTTAAACATATTTAAAATATTCAAAATACTTTATAAAATAACCATGGGCCTGTATATAGTTTTCTAACCTAGGTCTAGTGATACAGATATATATCATTTCAATCTGCAGTTTACAAAGAAAAATCTGGGTTCTATCATTTCAAACCCGCAATCCCAAGTCAAATTAAATTAAATAAAAATCGCTCAGGCTTATCATTTCAGCCCATAACGATCTTTACCTATTCTAAAGTCCGTTCGGGTATGTATCATTTCAACCCATAGTGATTCTATTCTACAGGGAACTTGCAGTGTGATAAACATGTATAAATGAATAGTTTAATAATAAATAACAGTAACAGATAATATGACATGTAAATTAACAGGTTTAACATCATATAATTAATAATCATAGGCAGTTATAACATCATATATAATATTCTACACATTCAATTGTTGTCAATTCACATTTACATAAGTATAAAATGTCGTGTGAGATTTACTCACCTTTTACAAAGCTAGAGACCAAAACAACACACAAGCATGATTCCAAAGGCACGACAAGCACAATAGATTTGAATGGATGGAGAGCCTTGATAATGATCTTGTATGTAACAATTAAACAAAGTAATATGAATATATATATATGCAATACAAAGATTTAAATTGAAACAATACAGAAATTGGAATCAACAGAAGACATCACCTAGCTTTTAAATCGAATTTTGCTTGCCTACAACCTTACATAGTGTAACAACCCGGTATTTTGTACCGATTAACTATCGTCTTTTGACGATTTCTTTTCCTGGTTAATCGCTGTTTGGAAATTTTTAAAGCTATTGGAATTCTTTTAAACTATTAAATGTTGAGTGTTTTAATCAGTTGTGATTCTTTTACAATTTGGTTAAAAATGTTAAACGAGCTTTAACAATTTGTTAAGTGTAGTGGGACATTTAAAAATTGAATTTAATCCATGATTCTTTGTGATGTGTTATAAACGTTGAAGGGTACAACCCCATTCCCTCTTTGTTCAGTCAAAAAGAAAACCCGTCCCCCATTCTTCAATTTTAAAACCCTAAATCAAACATTCAAACGAAAGAGAAATTATAATGGCGACGATTTCCTCTTCGTTTTCTCGATCAGATTAGGGCTTGGTCTCGTTCGTTCTTTCGATGCTTGCTAGGGCTTTCGTTCCTCTTGCGCTCTGATCTGTGGGCTTTGTATGTCGAAGCACGTGATTGTTTCGATTGATTGTTGGATGTTTCTGATGTTGCCTGGTTCGATCGACTTCGTGATTCCTTTCTTCCTCCGATCAACTTAATTGCGTTCGTTCCTGCGAGGCTTTCTAGGGCTTCGACCTTGCTTCTGCTTCTTTGAGATTTCGAACTTCGGCTACTTCATTCGTGGCTAAGGTGAGTGATTTATTCACCACATCTAATTTAAACTCTGCTTTGTTCGATTCGAATATATAGAGCTTCGGCCATTTGATGATTTTCGACTTTGTCTATTGTTTTCAGTGTGCTTCCGTGATTTCTTGATTTTGGGTTGTTATAGGGTTTGAATCCCTGTATATTCGTTCGAATAATATTATTTGAACTTGTCAAATTATTTTTCTGACCTGAGGCACTTTACTTGAATTGTTGTTGTGATGATTTTCTGCTTTGCCTTGGTCCATATTGTCGAACTCTGTTATACTTGACCATTTCCGTTCATTCCTCACCTCTGCATTCATTGTAGTGCACCCTGGTTTATACTTTGATTCACTGTTTCGATTTTGAACTGAATTGCATTAAGTTGTGGTTGTGTCTACATCTCACTGGCTTCATCTTGTTCAGTAGTACAGCAGAGTTTAACATGTCTCTGTTATTTACTTTTGCCATAAAAGCAACATTATAGTGTCTGGCCGTTTAAATTTATCCTTTTGAACGTGCGTATGGGTTTTAAAACCCAAAACTAGAAATGAGTTCCTTGCATGCCCATATTTCATAAGTGTAGTATTGTATTCATAAACAAAAATGAGTTCCAGGTTGCTATTTCTTAGCAATTCTTTCACGTGCCTGAGCCAAAGAAAGTATAGCCAAAGTGTTTTATTCATTTGCAAATTTTACACATAAGAGTATAAATGTTGTTCAGGCTAGTGTGCAAAGTGTGGTTCTAATTATTTATTGATGCATGTGTGAAGAAATTTTTAGGCCCAGGCCATTTTTTTTGTTTATCTCATTTTGTAGTACATGTGATATACGAAACAGGTTCGAGTTTTAAAATCGTTATATACAAAAAGAAAATTTGGTTCTGGTAAAGAATGCATACAAGTGTAACATATTTTAATGTCTGCCCATGTCAACACTTTGCATACAAGATGTACAAAATGCATAATTGATGTGTCTGCATCTCACTGGCTTCATCTTGTAGTCGATTTCTTTGTTGTTGATGCTTGTTGCATGTGAGTTTGTTATCTTCCAATCTTTGCCATTTCAGTAGTCTTTGATGTTGGCATCTTGTAGTTGTTGTGTCATGTTTGTATTGTTGCAGTTGACCATCATGTAGCATGATATTTCGAACAGTTGAGTCTGCACATGTTTGGATTGCATATATGTACTGCCCTTGTACATGCTTCACTGCATCATCTTCTACCTGTTGCACTTGCAATGATGTTCTCCATTTCATGTTTGAATTCCTACTTGTCTGCACTGATGTTCATCTGTTCTTGTTGGCATTGGATTCACTTGTGTACTTTGACTCTGGCCTGTCTGCATTTGTGATATTTGTTCATCTGATTACTGTTCTGGTCATTTGTGACTGTTTATTTGTTCATGTTTGGTCTTGACCTCCTCACCTGACTTTTGATCTTTACCGAAACAGTTTGTACATGTTTATTCTCGAGTTGTCCATCTCAGTTGAACTGCACTTGGTTCTGCTTCATGATGTACTCGAATTCGTCTCTATTGCTGTATATGCTTGAACTGTTGATGACTTTTCTGCAGTTTAGTTGCAGCCTGCCTTTGTCCTTATATCTGTTTGCCACTGCAGTTTCATTGTGGTGGTGACTTTATATTCGGTGGTGGCGAGGCAGTGCACGCGTGCGTGCACTGCAGCCACCCAGAATTGACAATTTTGAATTGATTTAGTCGATTTGATAAATTGTTTATTTATCTCTGTTGATGATTTAAATCTGCTGATTTTTGTTTAACACTATTAAGTGTTATATCGACCGTCATCCGATTTCTTTGTTTAAAGAGTCGGATAGACGGGAATTATTGTGACTGTCGTCTATTCGATATTGATTATTATTGCTCCTATGTATTAATAACTGAGTTTGAATTAGACTGATCCGGGTATTATTTTCTTTTAAATGTAATACTCGGGTCAGACCGAGTATTTACAGGTTGTAGATTTTTAGCTTTGGGTTGCTGCTAGAGCTATGAAGACTTTTTATATCATTTGAAGTGGTCTTCGTCTTGTTGTAGTAGTCAGTGTGTCTGTTTTAAGATGATAATGTATTCATGTATATTAGTCGATAATGTACTTGTATATATAACTTCTTGAGTCGACAGTTGTAGTTGTATCATTTGTATTGTGTCAAATGTATTGTAATTGATATCAGTTATTATATGTATGAGACTTTTCGTTCCATCTTTATTCCGCATTTATGTTATCTGTGTTATTTTTATATCCATTGTCCTAAACTATTATAGCCACTGTGTAGTAGCTTTGAGTTTGTATCGGTATGTCGGGTTTTCTCTAGAAAAGAAATGCAATGTTTTATTATCTGACATATCGGTGCTCGCACAAGGCAATTACATAGATGGTCGCTCCTCAATAGCCTTATTCTCCGTGCTAGTTGACAGCACTACACCGTAGTGTTCTTGGCTAGCGCGGGTATAGAGGTGGGGCGTCACAGCTTGGTATCAGAGCCTGGGGTTTAGGACAATTATAAAACATAACTTAGATGGAGCATGTGTTACAACTATTTGTCGATGTTTATCTCTCATCTTTACATATGATTATTTTTGACTGTTAGGTATGAATTCCTAACGCTTATTCTTGTGTTTTCGGCTTTGAATTGATTTAGCCGATGTTGATTTTGTTTTAATTTGGCAAATTAAAGCCATTCTGACTTTTGGACTTTGTTCCACTTTTGTTCTATGCTATGAGTGTCATTGTGTACCTGTTACACGTGATGAAAAATAGCTGGACCAGTTGCAAATTGAGTGATTTTGATTTCTCATTCACACCTAGTTTGAATCTCAGCGATTTTGAACTTGATATTTTGTGTTTTCCTCATCTTGAATTCCATTCGACTTCGGTCACTTTGTTTTTGAGAAATTGCTAATTTCTTGATTTTCAAGACTCTGATTTTGATTCCTTGACCCCCACGATGTTGAATCTTTTGATTTGAAGCGGTCGAACCTTTTGATTTTATATCTGATACTTCCATAATTCCAATACTTCCCTGTTGACCTTTGCTTTGCTTATGCATTCGACATTGTTATGTTCTTATGGTTGTTACCTCTTTCCCACTTATCCCTTAGGATTGCGAGGACGCAATTTCTTTAAGGAGGGGAGTCTGTAACAACCCGGTATTTTGTACCGATTAACTATCGTCTTTTGACGATTTCTTTTCCTGGTTAATCGCTGTTTGGAAATTTTTAAATCTATTGGAATTCTTTTAAACTATTAAATGTTGAGTGTTTTAATCAGTTGTGATTCTTTTACAATTTGGTTAAAAATGTTAAACGAGCTTTAACAATTTGTTAAGTGTAGTGGGACATTTAAAAATTGAATTTAATCCATGATTCTTTGTGATGTGTTATAAACGTTGAAGGGTACAACCCCATTCCCTCTTTGTTCAGTCAAAAAGAAAACCCGTCCCCCATTCTTCAATTTTAAAACCCTAAATCAAACATTCAAACGAAAGAGAAATTATAATGGCGACGATTTCCTCTTCGTTTTCTCGATCAGATTAGGGCTTGGTCTCGTTCGTTCTTTCGATGCTTGCTAGGGCTTTCGTTCCTCTTGCGCTCTGATCTGTGGGCTTTGTATGTCGAAGCACGTGATTGTTTCGATCGATTGTTGGATGTTTCTGATGTTGCCTGGTTCGATCGACTTCGTGATTCCTTTCTTCCTCCGATCAACTTAATTGCGTTCGTTCCTGCGAGGCTTGCTAGGGCTTCGACCTTGCTTCTGCTTCTTTGAGATTTCAAACTTCGACTACTTCATTCGTGGCTAAGGTGAGTGATTTATTCACCACATCTAATTTAAACTCTGCTTTGTTCAATTCGAATATATAGAGCTTCGGCCATTTGATGATTTTCGACTTTGTCTATTGTTTTCAGTGTGCTTCCGTGATTTCTTGATTTTGGGTTGTTATAGGGTTTGAATCTCTGTATATTCGTTCGAATAATATTATTTGAACTTGTCAAATTATTTTTCTGACCTGAGGCACTTTACTTGAATTGTTGTTGTGATGATTTTCTGCTTTTCCTTGGTCCATATTGTCGAACTCTGTTATACTTGACCATTTCCGTTCATTCCTCACCTCTGCATTCATTGTAGTGCACCCTGGTTTATACTTTGATTCACTGTTTCGATTTTGAACTGAATTGCATTAAGTTGTGGTTGTGTCTACATCTCACTGGCTTCATCTTGTTCAGTAGTACAACAGAGTTTAACATGTCTCTGTTATTTACTTTTGCCATAAAAGCAACATTATAGTGTCTGGCCGTTTACATTTATCCTTTTGAACGTGCGTATGGGTTTTAAAACCCAAAACTAGAAATGAGTTCCATGCATGCCCATATTTCATAAGTGTAGTATTGTATTCATAAACAAAAATGAGTTCCAGGTTGCTATTTCTTAGCAATTCTTTCACGTGCCTGAGCCAAAGAAAGTATAGCCAAAGTGTTTTATTCATTTGCAAATTTTACACATAAGAGTATAAATGTTGTTCAGGCTAGTGTGCAAAGTGTGGTTCTAATTATTTATTGATGCGTGTGTGAAGAAATTTTTAGGCCCAGGCCATTTTTTTTTGTTTATCTCATTTTGTAGTACATGTGATATACGAAACAGGTTCGAGTTTTAAAATCGTTATATATGAAAAGAAAATTTGGTTCTGGTAAAGAATGCATACAAGTGTAACATATTTTAATGTCTGCCCATGTCAACACTTTGCATACAAGATGTACAAAATGCATAATTGATGTGTCTGCATCTCACTGGCTTCGTCTTGTAGTCGATTTCTTTGTTGTTGATGCTTGTTGCATGTGAGTTTGTTATCTTCCAATCTTTGCCATTTCAGTAGTCTTTGATGTTGGCATCTTGTAGTTGTTGTGTCATGTTTGTATTGTTGCAGTTGACCATCATGTAGCATGATATTTCGAACAGTTGAGTCTGCACATGTTTGGATTGCATATATGTACTGCCCTTGTACATGCTTCACTGCATCATCTTCTACCTGTTGCACTTGCAATGATGTTCTCCATTTCATGTTTGAATTCCTACTTGTCTGCACTGATGTTCATCTGTTCTTGTTGGCATTGGATTCACTTGTGTACTTTGACTCTGGCCTGTCTGCATTTGTGATATTTGTTCATCTGATTACTGTTCTGGTCATTTGTGACTGTTTATTTGTTCATGTTTGGTCTTGACCTCCTCACCTGACTTTTGATCTTTACCGAAACAGTTTGTACATGTTTATTCTCGAGTTGTCCATCTCAGTTGAACTACACTTGGTTCTGCTTCATGATGTACTCGAATTCGTCTCTATTGCTGTATATGCTTGAACTGTTGATGACTTTTCTGCAGTTTAGTTGCAGCCTCCCTTTGTCCTTATATCTGTTTGCCACTGCAGTTTCATTGTGGTGGTGACTTTATATTCGGTGGTGGCGAGGCAGTGCACGCGTGCGTGCACTGCAGCCACCCAGAATTGACAATTTTGAATTGATTTAGTCGATTTGATAAATTGTTTATTTATCTCTGTTGATGATTTAAATCTGCTGATTTTTGTTTAACACTATTAAGTGTTATATCGACCGTCATCCGATTTCTTTGTTTAAAGAGTCGGATAGACGGGAATTATTGTGACTGTCGTCTATTCGATATTGATTATTATTGCTCCTGTGTATTAATAACTGAGTTTGAATTAGACTGATCCGGGTATTATTTTCTTTTGAATGTAATACTCGGGTCAGACCGAGTATTTACAGGTTGTAGATTTTTAGCTTTGGGTTGCTGCAAGAGCTATGAAGACTTTTTATATCATTTGAAGTGGTCTTCGTCTTGTTGTAGTAGTCAGTGTGTCTGTTTTAAGATGATAATGTATTCATGTATATTAGTCGATAATGTACTTGTATATATAACTTCTTGAGTCGACAGTTGTAGTTGTATCATTTGTATTGTGTCAAATGTATTGTAATTGATATCAGTTATTATATATATGAGACTTTTCGTTCCATCTTTATTCCGCATTTATGTTATCTGTGTTATTTTTATATCCATTGTCCTAAACTATTATAGCCACTGTGTAGTAGCTTTGAGTTTGTATCGGTATGTCGGGTTTCCTCTAGAAAAGAAATGCAATGTTTTATTATCTGACATATCGGTGCTCGCACAAGGCAATTACATAGATGGTCGCTCCTCAACAGCCTTATTCTCCATGCTAGTTGACAGCACTACACCGTAGTGTTCTTGGCTAGCGCGGGTATAGAGGTGGGGCGTCACACATAGGCTCGGCCTTAAGGCTTTATTGGTTTGGCCTTGGATGTTTTCAGGTAGTAATGGTCAGTTTTGGATCTGAAATACATGGCTAAGTCAAGAATACAAATGGCCTTGGAAGTTACAAAGGTGGAAGTGCAAAAGGCAAGGCAAAAGGAGTTGTTTTGGTCAATGTTTTGGGCTCGGCCATGGGTGGTTTGGGCTTGGCCATTCAAGTTCAGGTCTGGTCAGTGGGTAGGTGTATGGTCAGAGGTGGTATCAAGGTGGTGGTGGAGCTAGAAGTGGCGGCCAAGGCACGAGATGAAAGGGTGATGGGGTTAGAGGCTCGGCTAGGCAACATGTTGGAGTTTTGTGATGTTTTATTTTGGTGCTTGCTCATCCTAGGGGTCACGGCCACTACATGTTAGAGAAGATGGGTTTTTGGTCATGGAAGATGAGGGGAAGGAAGTGGTGAAGGAGATGGTGGAGGGTGTGGAGGTGTATGGCCGAACCAAGCAAGAGAAGCCAAGGAAAAACATTGAAAAAATCAATGAGAAAATGAAGAAAAAGTGAAAATGGAAGCCATTGCTTACCATATTTTTTTAGAAATGAAGGATGGCCATGAATGGTGAAGTGTTGGGAAGTTTTTCACGTGATTTAGCAAAGAGAAATGTATGGCTATGCTAGAAAATGAAAGGCCAAGGTAAGTGAAAAGACAAGGATAATGAAAAGTCACAAGGAAAATGAAAGGTTTTGACTTTTGTATTTCTGTTTCTTTAAATCAAAATAAAGCAAATAAATTTCAGTAAATAAAAATAAAAATTTGAACAAAATAAAATGAAAAAGAAAATAAATAAATAATTTAAAGAAAAATATAAAATAAATAAGAAAATAGCTATTATATTGAAACTAGCATTTAAAAATATAAACAATGTACACTTAACATTGGAAAATTATAACAACACTTCAAAGCAAATAAAAGTCAAATAAATAAAATAAATGATGAACAAAATAAAGTGGAGATGAGAATAAAATAATGTTTTATGAAAAATAGAAAAATAAATAAAGAATTACTTTAATTAACTGAAACTGGAAATTAGAAATTGTAAACAAAAATACAACTAACACTAGAAAATGTCAATTACACTTTTAAAAATGTTTTAAAACCAAAATATATACATAACATGTTATTTTACTCATATAAATATAAATTAGAACATTACATGACCAAATAAAATATTATTTATATAAATTAAAAATAAACAATTTTGTTAAATACAACAAATTACACACAATATTCAAAAGGGCATAACTTTCACATTATAAATCAGATTTCAACGAAACGAAAAGCAGTATTCTTGAAATTACATTTACTTTCATAAAATAAAGATAAATTCAAAATTTCAACAATTTTAAATTTTAAATTAAAAGTCAAAGTTTGACAAAAATTCAAATTTCTGGAAAATATTCTATTTATTCATGTTTGGGATCATAATTCACATCAAAATTATATTTAAAATAACAAAATTATCCATTTTAATAAATAAAATAAAGTTTTTAAATCAGGAAATTCAATTTAAAATAATTACAAAATACAGGGTTGTTACAAAGAAAGAGGTTTTCACGTCTAGTTGCTCCAGCTCCAAGTCATGAGCTGCGACGATAGCGAGCAAAATGCGAATGGACGTATGCCTCACTACTGGAAAGAATATCTCATCATACTCCAATCCCTTTCTTTGTGAAAACCCTTTAGCAACTAGTCTAGCCTTATATCTCTCATCATCCTTCACCTTGAATACCCATTTGCAACCTATGGCTCGGCTTTCTTGAGGAGGTGGTACCAAATCCCAAGTCTTGTTCTTCTTTAACGAATTTAACTCCTCTTCCATAGCGCACATCCACTTCGAACTGTCACATGACTTCAAAGCTTCATCAAAGTCAAGCGGCTCCTCAAGAACCATATATATGGCATAGTCAGACTGATCACCAAGGCTAAGGTTCGCAAACTGCCAATCACTGTACCTTTCGGGCGGCCTAATAGTCCTACGACTAACCCGGATAGGTACTGCTTCGCCTAAACTTCTTTCAGCTCCACCTTGAACTGAACTTTCTCTAGATTCATGCACATCACCAGCACTACTAGAAGGTACTTGTGGACTATCCTGTGATGTTTCATCAACTGCGTTTTCCTCAACAGCATCAACAACAACTCTACTCATTGGTTGAAACATGATAACTTCTTCTATCTCCTTAGGCCTATTAGAATCTTCTGATGTGGTAGGTAGCTTCTCCTTCGGATTAAACATAGCAGACTCATCAAAAGTAACATGTCTGGAATGAACAATCTTCCGATCAACAGGGTTCTAAATTCGATACCCTTTGATACCATCGGTGTATCCGTTAGTATGCCCTTGTATGCTTTAGCCTCCAACTTGTCATCACTTGTATGGTGAACGTACACAGGAGAACCAAAAATTTGGAAGTAACCAAGATACACTGCTTTACCTCTCCATTTTTTCTCTGAAATCTTCCCATCTATGGCTTAGCACGGAATTCAATTATGATATGCGTCATAGTTGATAATGCCTCGGCCCAAAAGCCTCTAGACAAGCCCGTCATCAATCTCAGGCAACGAGCCTTCTCCAATATAGTCTTATTCATCCTTCCTACAACCTCATTGGATTGCGGATCACCGGGTGCAGTGAAATTTCTCTGAATGCCATGCTGTCTACAGAAATCGAGGAACTCCCTAGAGACAAATTCACCGCCATTATCGGATCTCAGCACCTTCAACCTAGAACCAGATTGATTCTCAACAAGCGCTTTCCAGTCTTTGAACTTCTCAAAACTCTCTGATTTGGCCTTCATCACATACAATCATACTTTTCGAGAAAAGTCATCAATGAAAGAGATAAAATACTTTGCTCCTCCAAGAGAAGGTGTAGCAACCGGTCCCCAAACATCTGTATGCACGTACTCAAGTACTCGCCTCGATCTATGGAGTCCAACTCCAAAAGATACTTTACTTTGCTTGCCTAACACACACTCCTGGAAAAAGTCCATCTTGTCGAAGCTTCCTCCTTTGATCATCATCCATCTTCGAAGCAACTCTAAGCTCTTCTCTAAAATATACCCAACCTGAGATGCCAAATCTTTGTGGCATACAAAGCACGAGAACTATCTGTTGAGACTTGGTTTTGATTCATGACATGAAGCTATCACTACAACATATAGATTCGACGAATGTTACGACAAAAAGAGAATATATACTACATGGAGACAAGACATCAAAATCGGTGCATCAACTTTTATATTATTTTGTTATGAGTCTTTGGCCAATATTGTTAAGATCTCTCCTCATTTATATATATATATATATTATAAAAGTTTTTAAAGTTATATATATTTCTGTACCTGTATAAACTGTGCATATTGCACAGATTTTTCCAGGTCAGTCGACTGACCCAGAGGTTCAGTCGACTGACACTGGAAAATCTGTACAACATGCACATTTGCACAGATATACGGATATATATTTAAAAATTCCTTTGAATATTCAGTCGACTGAGCCAGAGGCTCAGTTGACTGAATCTCTACAACAACTACTTTTTGAAAGGACCCGACTTTTTGTGAAGAGTTACGAACCTCTACGAAAAGATTTGGACGCAACACTTCAATCGAAACTCTTCACCAACAGTCGCTGCTTTCTAACCCTTATAAATACATACTTCAACTTGATTCCAAATCACTGAATTACAACTGAATGTTCTTGTCTTTCTAATCTATCTCTTTGGAATCTATTTGCTATAATACTTTCAATTATTCTGCAATAAACAATATTATACCTTTCTATTCTTCATAAACTTCATATATATATATATTTATACTCGAGGAAAAGATTATAGGAAGGGTGTACTACAAGTGACAAATCCGTGTTATTAGAACACACAAAGTCAAAACAATCTTTTGTATTTGTTGAAGTCCTGTTCTGCTGCTCAGGCGTGTGAAGTCCTCTTTGGCTGCTGAGGCGAAATCCTGTTCCGCTGCTCAAGTCCCTGTTCGGCTACTCAGGGGTTGTATATACATGTTCCTCCGGGTTAAGTGAGGGTTAATAGTGAAATTCCTGAAGGAGTCTGGGACTGGACGTAGGATGGTGCTCCGAACCAGTATAAAAATCTCTGGTGTTATCTTTTATTTTACTGCATTTATATTTCGCATTATTTACTATATAACTATCATCAGTATACTTTATCGTATTTCCATATTACACGATCCATAGCATACTTTCATTTTGTATCAGAGCAAGGTCATCATATAACCGTAACACAGTTATCTGATAATCTAATAATATGGACACTAATACTAGCACTAGCATTAGCATTAACACTAGCTTCATTGAAGGACAATCCACTGCACGTCCACCACTTTTTAATGGCATGAATTATAACTATTGGGCCACATGAATGAGAATATATATGCAAGCAAATGGTTTTGATTCATGGAATATTACTTAGAAAGAATACACTATTCCTACTAAGGAGTATTCTACTTGGTCAAATACACAGAAACTAGATGCCACAGCTAATGCAAAAGCCATGAATATGTTGTTTTGTGCCTTAGATAAAAATGAGTTTAACTGTGTTAGCATGTGCAACACTGCATATGAAATATGGCATACACTCAAGATTACACACGAAGGAACCAACAAGGTCAAACAAAGCAAAATATCCATGCTCAAAAGTCAGTTTCAAAACTTTAGAATGAAAGAAAATGAATCTATAAATGATATGTATTCAAGATTTCAGGATATCTACCATTCATTAGTACGACTAGGAGAAAAATATTCAGACTTTGATATTGTATCCAAAATTCTTAACTCTTTAGCGGATGAATGGGAAAGAAAAGTTCTCGCAATTGAAGAAGCAAATGATATTTCCAAAATAACTTCGGAAGAGTTAATAGGAAATCTAATGTCTTATGAAGTGAATTTGCAGGCTAAACGAGTTCAAGCTCAAGATAAAAAGAATATAGCATTCCATGCAGAATAAGAAGAATCAGATTCAGACGAAGACGACCTAGCCTTTATTGCCAAAAATTTCAAGAAATTCTTGAAATATAGAAAAGGAAACAGACATAATGGTAAGAGAAGCTCAAACAACAATAAACCACCGTCTTCATCAGTATTGGAGTGCTTTTACTGTCACAAAAAGGGGCATATACAGAAGGATTGTCCGGATCAAAAGAAAGAATATCGCAATAAAAGGAAGGACAAGTTTAGAAGGAAAGCTTTCTTAGTTACATAGGATGATTCGGACTCATCTTCCTCATCAGAAAGCGAGAGTAACAGCGATAATGAACAAGCCAATGTATGCTTTATGGCCAAAGATAACGAGGTTAGTGATTTAACTTTCGATGATATGATAGAAATAAATTCTGAATTATTAGATACTTTAAAAAGTCTCAAAAGAAAATATAAAGAGGCTGTAGAAAATCAGAACAAGGCAGAATTCGAAAGAGATATGCTTAAAGATGAGAAGAAAATATTGGAAGAACTTGAGAAAACTGAAGAATCACTTTCAAATGTTAATTCTCAACTTATATTATTGAGTCAAGAAATTAAAACTCAAAAAGAAAAGAATGATGGTCTTGTTTTTGAAAATCATGTTTTTAAAATTAATATTAAAATGGTTGAACTAGAAAATTCAAGTCTAAAGACCAAACTAGAAGGAATCACTAAAAACATTTCAAATCTTAATAAAAGAAGAGAAAATTTATCTAGACTTATTGAGACTTCGCAACCTATTAACAATAAAAATGGTTTAGGATATAAGAAGAAAGTCAAGAATTCACAATCTAATAATTTAAACAAAGTTAACTATGATAAAACACCCACATCTTCAAAAAGACTAGTTTCTAAAACTATAAATATATGGGTACCTAAAACTAATAACAAGTTAATAAGGAAAAAGTATATTAGTGCATTTATAGAAGATGTTCATAATAATAAAAAATATATTTTTAAAGGTTCAACCACACCCAAATGGGTATGGTTTCCTAAAAGTTAGGAAATTATAAGAACCTTGGGTATCACATGCTTTAAATGTTAAATTTTTTGATACCTTACATTATAAGCAGTAGTTATTTTGTTGTTCTATGTTAACACTTATGTAGAATATAATATATGTCATCATATAAACTCTCCTTTTTGTAGATGACAAAGGGGGAGAAAGATATTGCTCTAACACTATTTGCAGGAATAAACGGTGCAAGCACAGATTAAGGGGCAAGCGTATAATAGAGTAAGTTGTTGCTTCTCTTATGTTCTAAAAACATTAGTCTTGTATTTCATAACATTACAACATGGCTTGTACTAAATAGCCAATGTTTTCGTATTATTTAAAAAATCTTGTTTGTGATATTGTATTGTATGAATGTTCGTTTCTTTTTGAATATCTATGAATACATCGTACTATTATTCATGCTCTTTATTCCTTTTTGTCGATGACAAAGGGGGAGAAAAGTTATCACTAACATTAAGAATGCAGGATATATATCGTTAAAGATTCAGGGGGAGTAAGTATTCATATTATATTATATACAGTCGAAATCTATATCTATTTACAGGTTGTCATCAATCAAAAAGGGGCAGAATGTTGAGACTTGGTTTTAATTCATGACATGAAGCTATCACTACAACATACAGATTCGACGAATGTTACGACAAAAAGAGAATATATACTACATGGAGACAAGACTTCAAAATTGGTGAATCAACTTTTATATTATTTTGTTTTGAGTCTTAGGCCAACATTGTTAAGATCTCTTCTCGTTTATATATATATATATTATAAAAGCTTTTAAAGTTATATATATTTCTATACCTATATAAATTGTGCATATTGCACATATTTTACCAGGTCAGTTGACTGACCCAGAGGTTCAGTCGAATGACACTGGAAAATCTATACAACTTGCACATGTGCACATATATACGGATATATATTTAAAAATTCATTTGAATATTCAGTCGACTGACCCAGAGGATCAGTTGACTGAATCTCTACAACAGCTACTTTTTGAAAAGACACGACTTTTTATGAAGAGTTACGAACCTCTACGAAAAGATTTGGATGCAACACTTCAATCGAAACTCTTCACCAACAGTCGATGCTTTCTAACCCTTATAAATACATACTTCAACTTGATTCCAAATCATTGAATTACAACCGAATTTTCTTATCTTTCTAATCTATCTCTCTGGAATCTATTTGCTATAATACTTTCAATTATTCTGCAATAAAGCAATATTATACCTTTCTATTCTTCATAAACTTCAAATATATATATTTATACTCGAGGAAAAGATTATAGGAAGGGTGTACTACAAGTGACAAATCCGTGTTATTAGAACACACAAAGTCAAAACAATCTTTTGTATTTGTTGAAGTCCTATTCTGCTGCTCAAGCATGTGAAGTCCTCTTCGGCTGCTGAGGCAAAATCCTATTCCGCTGCTCAGGTCCCTGTTCGGTTGCTCAGGGGTTGTATATACCTGTTTCTCCGGGTTAAGTGAGGGTTAATAGTGAAATTCCAGAAGGAGTCTGGGACTGGACATAGGACGGTGCTCCGAACCAGTATAAAAATCTCTGCTGTTATCTTTTATTTTACTGCATTTATATTTCACTTTATTTACTATATAACTATCATCAGTATACTCTATCGTATTTCCATGTTATACGATCCATAGCATACTTTCACTATCTACTCCAACACACGACTCTTCTAGAACTGTGGTTACTTTCAGCAAATACAAATTTCGGAACACATCTCCTTTCATAAGAACTAGTGCACCTCTCGAAACCTTCAGACCATCCTTCTTGATAGTTATCTTGCATCCCAAAGATGCCAATTTTCCTTAAGAAATTAAGGACTTCCGAAGACTTGGAACATATCGGACACCTGTCAAAGTGTGTATCACTCCGTCAAACATCCTGATCCTCACTGTACCTTCACCCATTTCTCTATAGCTAGCATCATTTCCCATAAGAATAGAGCTTCCCTCTCGTCCAACGAAAGAACTGAGGTAATCCTTATTAGGCATCATATGGAAAGATGCCCCCGAGTCCAGCATCCTATGATCTGATACATCCGACACTGCTGCAAACAACACATCATCAGATACAGACTTCTCCACCGCAAATGACGAAGATTCGTCTTCCTTCTTTAAATCTGGACAATCCTTTTTCCAATGAACATGTTTCTTGCAAATAAAGCACTTCCCGTCCTTAGACTTTCCTTTCCTGCCATTACCGGGCTTCCTGGACTTGGAACGCCCTCTAGAGTGTCAATTCTTCTTATCTTCTCTACCTCTTTCAACAAACAGGCTGTGACTACTACTTCCACCTCTACTTCCTTCACTTATCTCCTTCATCTGATCTCTCAAGCCCTCAAATAGAAGGTCTGACTTCACATCTTCCACTGTCAATGTGTCTCTATGGAAGAGAAGGCTGTTACCAAAACTTGTGTAACGCTCCGGAAGAGAACACAAAAGAATCATTGACATTTGCTCCTCATCCATCTTCAAGTCAACAATTTTCATCTTCATCACGAGATTATCAAAGAAATTTAGATGTTCCTTCACTGAAGTACATTATCTCATCCGCATGGTGAAAAATGTCTTCAGCAATATCAGACAATTAGTCAGAGATTTTTTCAAGTAGAGATTTTCTAGCTTGGTCCAAATGTCCCTAGCAGTGGTCTCACTACTAATCTTTGAGATAACATTCTCTCACATAGCTAGCTCTAAAAAACTAACACCCATTTCACCATCTCTTTCTTTTCCACGACTGAGATGTCAACCGTCAACTCCTTAGGGGCAAACACTACTGGATGGAATTCATTCCTCAGTAGAACAGCCTTCATCCTCCATTGCCACTTCTCGAAGTCTTTATCCCCATTCCATTTCTCAATTGCCAACTGTGATCCTGACGCGATATACATCCCTCTAGTATAGGGTCTTGTAATAACTGGAGTCGCTTCGTCTCCTGCCATAGCGTCCAACACTCCTCAATCAACCTTGCAGCTTTAATACCAGACTGTTGGGAAAAAATCCCTTTAGATAATCAGTCTAAGGAAATAAATGTCCAACACAGCGGAAAACGACTGGATCGTGATTGTAGTGAGACAGAACAAACAAAAGATGAACACCAAAACAGACAGTCACAGATCTATGCAATGCAGAAAAATAAATAACACCAGTATTTATAGTGGTTCCACTACCGCTAGGCATTGTACGTCCACTTGGGGAGAGGAAATTTTATTAATCACTGACATATTAGAGTTACAAGATTGATTCACTTTTGGAGGCTATACATCAGAAGAATTTACAATACAGACAAAATGCTGCAGAGTTTCAGCTCTCTAAGATGTCTCTGAAATTGGCTAAAATGACTCTCAATTTCGACTGCCATTGTTGTTCAGAAATTCCACTATTTATAGAGTGAAGATATGAGGAGGGGTAGCTGCTATATAGCAGCCCTGGGGTTTGGTTCGGCAAAACGCCGAGCGAAAAATTTGGACCGGCATGCTTTTGGTTCGGCAAACACCGAACGAAATCTTTCGTTCGTTCTTCTTCACCGCTTCAATGCCATGCTGCTCCACAACATCACTGCTCCAAAACATTCTCACTACCGAATGAAAATATTACTCCTCTTCACCGAACTAAATTAGCATATCCCCCATCAACACCGAACGAGATTTGTCAATCAGCACTTCCTCTTTACCGAACGAAAAACCTTAGCTTCTTTCCCAATCTTCTCCTTTATCTTCTTCGAACGAGCTCCTCTCTAAGGTTTTGCGCAGCTTCTCTTCCTTAGCATCTTCTTCAAATCGTGAATGGAATTCAGGTATCATTCTAACATAAAAGTGAGAAGCACATCAGTTCATGATTCCATTGAATATATTTGAGTGTTTTCAGATTATATGTTACCCTTTATACTTCGTCCTTAAAACAACTAAAGCTACGTACACCAACACTGCAAATGTCTACGTTCATGGTTGGAGATATGAAGTTTTAGACAGACGTGCAGCTTTTCGTTATACAGGCGCACTTTGTTTTGACAAATGATGTATGATGATGGCTGTAAAGTAATAGAGGAAGCAACAGATGAATATTGTGAGGTATTACCTATAATGCATATAGTGACATATTATGCCTATAATAAAAAAGGGAAGACTTGCTAATGTTGCAAACTAATGACATCTTCTCATTTTACCAGTTTCAAGTGCAAGCGTAACTTTAATTTGACTTGACACATAATTGATTCCATTTGACTCGACACATGATTGATTCAAAATTTTGAGGGGAAAATGCCTTCTCCTTTTTAGTGGAAAAGGAGTTGCATCGGGAATTTGACTCCAAATAGAAAATTGGAGATTTCCTAGACCTTTATTTCAGTATATTTAGTATATCCTATGTATTCTTGCATAATAGAGAGCTATGATTTTTACATAAAAATCATCTGAAAGTATGTTTGGTTTAAAATTGATGCAATACATACTGAAAAGTCTAGGCCAAGGCCAAGTATTCATTTACATAATTCTGGAAACAAGCATACAGTAGCCATCTCCTTTAAGCAATTAAAATGATGTCTTGAGTTCAAATCCAGGACTTCAAAAACAAAGTTCTACACCTTTGTTTGATCCATGTATATATGGAGCCGTCCTCCTTTGTTTTTATTTTCCATATTTGTTCTCACATTTGCCTGCGTTTCAAGTAATTTTGAACCCCGATTTTCATCCATTTCTGTGAGTTCTGAAATTCATTCAAATGTTTGTGTAAATTTAAACTCATTTGTCTTGACTTTGCACCTGCTTACGATTTAAATCCATTGTTGTTGCTAAGGTTGCAGGATTCAAACGCGTTTTACAAATGTTCTCCATTCTTTGATTTGTTTTGAATGCAACGTTATATGATATAGTAGTTACATTAAACTCAATTATGTATTTAAAAAGGAAGAAAAATGAAATGGCTGTTTGATTGCCTATTGAGGTGTGTATCGTATACGGCAAAGTTTGGTGGTAACCATGATATGTTTTTCCATTCATTGGCAATTAATATTTTGTCACTCTTTATCAAGTAAGACTGAAAATCATTGAGTTTTGAGTTGTAGAAAAGTCCGAGTCATTTGTTGTTGATGTTTTCAACAATCTCGAGTGCATTTTGATTGCTAGCATATGCATCTGAGTTAACTATGCGTGAACTTCAAAAGTTTAAATGCGAAATAAAATCATATACACATAATTAACATAAAATCAAAATACATAGAGAAAACATTCATAAAATAGTTTGATATAAGTTCATGTACAAAATAGTTTGATAAAATAATTGGTTTAAATTAAATGGGGTACGTAGAACATTATTGTTTGTTTGTACAGGTTGGACCTTGCTGTTCATGTACATTGAATCGATTCATGAAACAGTTCAAATGCAATGGCTATTTTTGAATGTCTTATGTGGCAAGCGACAATTGCGTTGATTTTATTGCCATTGTGTTTTTAATAGCTATGCTATTAAAATATGGCTCAGCGATCAAATGTAGGTCTACCTAAATGTGCATATATACTCGTATATATTAGTAGAAAACCTTTATTCATTATACCTTGGTCTATGTCTTCATCAGTAAGAAAAGCAAAGATAAGAGCATCAACGATTATGAACCTGCAGAACAAGAAGAGAAGAGTTATAGAAGTCCGATACACATACTATCCAGGCAGCACCTAAAGACAGCACTAACAACAATGCACGGCCTAGAAGAGTGATACACAGACCTAGAAGGTTCTTGGACTAATGATATGTGTAATAGCCCTAGATTTTTGTATATATTTTATTTGACTTTATTATATTTTGAAAACTATTTTAAACTTGTTTTATTTCAAACATTTCATTTTTAAATATAAATTTTGATTATTATGTGAATTTTAATTTCAAACTGGTATAAATTGAACATTTTCCTAAAAAAGGGATTTTTGGTCAAACTGGTCAAACTTTGACTTTTAAAACTTCAAATTTAAATTGTTTAAATCTTTAATTTTATCTTTTATTATGAAAATAGACTTAATAACATGAATACTGCTTTTTTTTCGTTGAAAACGGAATTAAATTGTAAAAGTTATGTACATTTCAATTTTGAGTATAATTTGTTTTATTTTGCAATTTTGCATATTTTAAATTTTATAAATCATATTTTCTCTGTCATATTTTATTTTAAAATGTGTTAATATTTTATTTTATGTATATTTTTGTCTTTTAATATTTTTGAAGTGATAATAACAATTTTCCAAAATTTATTGCATTTATTAAAGACTAGTTGTATTTTTCTACTATATTCTTCATTTAAATTATATTTAATTAAAATTTATTTATTTATTTTTGTGAATGCATTTTTATTTTATGTTCTTATATTTATTTATAAATATTTTTCCAAGTCCATACAATTTTCCTTAAGTTTATTTCATTTATTTTCAAATTTTCTAGACTAGTTTTCATTTCCTGTACTATTTTATTATTTTAATCATATATAATAAATATTTATTTATTTTTTATTTTGTTTATCTGTTATATTTTCGAATTTTAACTGAATTTATAAGTATCTTCAGTTATTTAAATTTATATAATGAAATTAAAGAAATTTGAAAAGGTTATGACTTTTGATTTTCCTATGGCCTTTTATCTTCCACCTTTTCATATTTGTAACTTAACTTTTCATTCAATGGCCATTACTTCTCACTTCTTTCAACCGACTATCATTTTTTCATTCACGTAAAGTTTTGTTTCTCATTTCCTGAAAGAAAATTTTGGCCATAGCTTGTGAAAGATTTTGGTAAACTTCTTTTTCTTTTTGTTTACTTTTATTGATTTTTGATAATGATTTTTGCACTTGTTTTCTCACCTTCTATGCTCAGCTCCTCCTTCCTCCTTCCCCCTCCTGGCCTCCTCCACCACCACCACATCTGGTCAACACCTCCTCCAGCCCAGCCCCAATCCATGGCCATGCCCCTTGATGAAGAAGATCCACCTAAAAATAAACAAAACTCCACCTTAATGTTCATAGCCTAGCCTAACTTGTTCCACCACCTCTCTCCTCCACTTTGGCCGGCCAAACACCACCACCACCAGCCACAACCTGAGCCTTGGACCTCTGTGTCACCTGTAGTTTATCCTTCCAGATCAGGCCATGCCCAATAGTCCCTTGGTCGAACCCATTTAGGCCTTGAAATCTATGTTGTTGCTTGTAGTTGTGTTGCCTTGTTTTGAAATTCAAGCACATATCCTTCATCTCCTCTTTATATTGCTATGGCGACCCCTATATGACATGAACCTGATCCAAAACAATCCCATTAAAGTGTCTTTCCAGGCCATAGCTGAAGTATAAGTGGTTAAATGCAAGTGCAAAAGCTCTAGCTTTGAATTGTGTAGTTATTGCTAGCATTGTTTGTAATATTTTGGTTTGTAATTCATGTTTGTTTTTGTTTTGTTTGATATTTAACAAGGCAATTAGCCTTGGCTCTCCCACTCTCAAATCATTGTCGTGTTATCGTGCTTTTGAAGTTCCTTGTTTATGCATTTGGTTGTCATCTCCAGCTTATACAAGTGAGTTATTCTCACTAGACAATATGTACATATATAACTAGTGAATTGACCCCTTTTGAATCTGTAAAATGCATTATCATGTTACACCTGCTATGTTATGATTTTATGATGTTCACCCATGCTTAAACACCTATTATATTATATGTTACTGTTATATTATGCTGTTCTATTATTTTTATCAGTTTATCACACTACAAGTTCCCTTTAGATTAGAATCACTATGGGTTGAAATGATACATACCCGAACGGACTTTAGAATAGGAGAAAATCGTTATGGGCTGAAATGATATGCCTGAATGATTTTCAGTTAGTTTCATTTACTTGGGATTGCGGGTTTGAAATGATCAAACCCGGGTATCTTTGTAAATTACGGGTTGAAATGATAAATTACCCGTATCACTTTACCTAGGCTAGAAAATGAAATACAGACCCGTTGTTAAAATATGTTTTATAAATTTTTTTAAAATATTTTAGAAATGTAAATATTATAATATTTTGATTTAAACTAAAAAAAATGATTTTTGTAAAGCATTATTGATTTTCTGAAAATTTATAAGGGAAATAAATTAATGGTAAAATTAGAAAATTTGAAATGTAAGTTATTTTGGGAAATTTTAATTTGGTGATAATTGGAATTTAAATTAAATATGAAATGTGATAAATTCATGATAATTTGGATTAAAGTGAATTTAAATGATTTTTATATTATATTAATGATTTTGAATAAAGTTAAAATGTGAAATGAATGAATATTTAAGTTGAAATTTTGAAATATAACTAAAATTGGAAATTTGGCTTAAAAGTGAATTTTAAGTTAAGTAAATAAAAATGGAATTAAGTTATATTTGAAAATTTAAACTTAAGTGTTAAGTTAATTTAATTTAATGAATTTATAATTTAATATTGGAATTTAATAAGTGAATTATTATTAAATTTTGATTTTTGAATGGAGGTTTAACTTTATAAAATCATGAATATAAGGGTATTTGAATGATTGTTTTAAAAGTGAAATTATATGATTTTATAAGTTAAAAATGATTTATATAAAAATATAATTGTTTGTGAAATTATACTGAATATTTGAAGTTAATTAACTGCATTTCTGAAATGCTATAAATTCTAATGTAAATGATAATACAACATTTGTAAATGCTGGAGTTGATAATAATGAACTAAATGGCTAAATTTAATTAAAGGCTATTATAGCATTTTTGTAAATGTTATAATGGTTGAATTTAACTAAGTTTATTTGAAACTAATGTAACCCTATTACAGCATTTTAAATGCTGTCTTTTGTTAAATTGAACTATTTTAAATGTGACTTTCCGTAGCATTTTCTAAATGCTGCGAAAGTTGAATCTTCGTTGTTTTAATTAATTTAAGTGAACGAATGAACTTTGAAAGATTAAAATTTTGGAAATTTAATAATTTAATTATTAAATACAATAACTTCATTTTTATGATTTAAAATAAAGTAATTTGTTTCGAAATATAAACTATTTTGAAATATGATATTTTGATATTTTGAAATGGATTTTTGAAGGATATTGAATTTTGAAATGATATTTGATTTCGAAGTATAAAATACTATTTTGAAATTTTAACCACGGGATGTATTTAATTTATAGTTTAACTGATCCTTAAAGGATGGGCGATCCCAAGCATCCTTTGAGTTATTGTGCATTTCTACTACAGTTCACTTGAGTTGGTTTACATTATATAAGTATATATTGTCCTGACTCGAGTGTTTTGTGTTTTACTTTATGCTCGGGTCAGCCTGAGTATTTACAGCTTAGCTTTGGATTTCTTTCTGGAGCTAGGAATCGCTGGAGATTCTGCTTGTCTAGTTATTTGTTCCTTTTAGTTCAGTTGTTCTATTTCAGTTTTGGTATTCATAAACTTCTATTTATTTGAGATGTCTATTGTATATTTTTTCAAGCAAATATTATGTATTATGTTTTGAGAGTTTATTATAGTAGCTTCATGAACTACTATGGCTTTTATATTCCGCTGCGAGTTATTCTGATATGTTCTGTGTCTGTGATTCTGTGTATTTGATTTCATTTGCTCCAAATTTATTTACAATCTGTTATTTTTAATTATTCAAGCCATACATGTGTGGATTATTGTCGATTTGAATGGTCCAAAATAGTGGGTCGTTAAAGTTGGTATAAGAGCTTTGGTTTTAGGCAAACCTTAGCCTGCGGAGCAAAAACTCATTAGAGATAGGGTAGAAATACCCTAGAATGAGTGAAATCAATGTCAAAATTATTTCTTTGTGAGAGAACGTATTTTCAAAGTATAAAATGATTTTCAAATGATTTCAAATATTATTTTGATATAAATTTTCTTGCTTTGAAAGTAAAATTTTATAAACTTCATTCTTTCCGTATCCACCTTGTTAGTAATTTCTTTGATTAGGATCCTCTAAAATTTTGAACTTCTCTCTTGATTGATCTAGATCCATTGTTGATAGGAATCTATTTTGGGTATGGCAAAATCAGTTGTTTGTTAGGTTGCTTTGAGTAAACTCTGTTGTATCTTTTGCTTAGCTAATGTTGTCCAACTAAAGATATTTATGCTTCTGTTTTCGTATGTTATGAATTCGAGTCTTTCCAAATTTTGAATGGGAATTTTTCTGTATTGATATAGGTTATATATCTCTAATCTTCGTTTGGATTCTTATCGAATAAGATTACTTTGAATTTTGGAACGCTCCCACTTGTTCTGAAATCCATTCATGTCTCCCCTAATTGTATTCTTTTAATTTTGGAGCATTGCATCACTCCACTTTGTATGACCATTATAGGGTGGCGATTCCGCCAATCTTTGAATGATTATAATTGGCATTGATTGACCGAAGATTTATGTATCCTCGGTTTACGATGTTTTCTATCTTCTGCTATATTTAGATTCTATCTTTGGCAATCGAAGGTCGATTTGCCTTAGATTTTGGCATCGATTATATTCTTGAAGTCACGGTTGACCGTTAAGGTCGCCCGCGATTCATATAGGCTTATCCATCTTCTATTTGGTAATTTAATTATCTTATCTTCGTTTTAGCCTATCTTTGAATTAGAATTCTATTTGATTAGAGTCCTTCTAAATTTGAATCTTTGTTTTGCTTTGAAATCCATCCTTGAATCGTCCCTTGGAAAGTTTGTGTTTGATTGACTTTTGAAAATTGTGTATTCATCGTAGTTTTTATTTTGATAAGGATGACCATATTTTTATATAAAGATGAAATGTTTTTGATAAGGATTATATACCTTTTAAAAAAAATGAGAATTTGAAGTTTTGAAAGGATTTGAAATTGTGAAAATTTTATAAGAAATGGTTTCATATAAAATGATTTATAACTGAAGGTTTTGAATCTGAATTTAAGTGATTGAACTCCGGCATTTTGGAACTGGTTTTACGATTTTGAAATAATAAATAATATGATTTGAAATTATTTTTCCGAATAAGTAATGTTTCAATGATTTTAATGGGTTTTAATGATTTCGAAGGAATTTCAAAGAAGTTTTCAAAGTAAATGGAAGTCCAGAACTCACTTGTGTCGCTGGAAAATAATTTCAGTGATGAGTGCATGCATCATCGACATTGATTTTCGAGTTTCTGAGTGAGGGAGAGGCCACTTCGGTAGCTTTGCTATGCGATTGATTTGTGAAACCAATTTTGATTTCAAATTCCGAAGTTTGATGTGATATTCGAAAGATATATGTATATATATTTGTAAAATTTGAAATGAGTCGGTGTTCAGTCCTTGAGTTTTGGATTTGATTTGATATAACCCTATTTTTGGAATTGATTTAGTGATTTAATTATGATTTCCAACTCTTTGATTGAAATATGATTTCTTCGACTATTTTGAAGGTTCGAGCACTTCAAAATCAAGGTTAACTTTTCAAAGCTAAGTAATTTTGAAAAGTATAAAGTATATAAGTTTGGTATATATGTTTAAAGTATGTAGTAATATGATTTAAATAGATTGAAACTGTTTTGTTAAGTAAATGAATAAGGCTATTTTGAATTTTTTCTAATATGAAATTTAGATTTGAAATGTTTTGAGAAGAATTTAGTCTTCAAAATATTTTGAATAAAATATAGTTTAAATGTTTAACTTAGTAACATCTTTATGAAACTATATATTTAAAAAGTTGGAATAGATACATAAGTTGTACGTATGCCGTTTTATTCGCATAATTAAATTGATCCAAGTTTGAGTACACAAGTTCGAGGTGAATTACACCATTTCTTGTTAGGATTTTTCATTAGATTCTTGATGGCGAATATTTGATATAGATTTTGGGCTTGATTCTAGAATTCTCTATCATAGTATATGGCTATGCAAGGAGACTGATGGTTTTTAGTCGAGAAACCAAATCGAAATCCGCATTAGAGAAGTCGAATGAACAATACTAGCTCGAAAGCGAACTTGTATGATCGAGCGAGCGATCGAATGTGACTTTGCAAAATGATGACATATGTACATCTTATATTCTAATATCATTGATATACTTGACGCTGAAATTGGAAGTTGTTGGGTTGGATATCTTTGTAATTTAATTGGAATTTTTCCTTTATGAAAAACTACTATCAATTTAAAACCAATTTTTTTTCTTTTCTATTTTTCTTTTATTTTCTTAAACAAACTATTTTATTCTATTTTATATACAAAACTATTTTACAAAACTATTTTATGTACAAAACTATTTCACAAACTAATTTGTATACAAAACTATTCTAAACTCAAAACCTTTTAGTAAGCAAAGATGTTCAATCCCATATAGCTCTTCGTACAGTGAAATTTATTTTTGAAAATTTTGATCCTTATATAAGATGGACTTTATGTAAATATAAGATGATTTTGGAAATGAATTGTTTGACTTAAACTATATTAATTTGGAAATTTGGATTTATTTTCTAAATTTATTATTTTGGAAACTTTGGAAGTGAAGATATTTGATTTGGGAGTATAATTTGGTGAAAGCATATATGATTTTGAAAATTATATTGATATTAAAACAAAATTGAAATTTGAGAACCTTATGTTACTAAATACTTGATTTGGGAGTTATCGAACTTATATAAAATTTGGTTTGTATAAGTATGATGTTGATTCGAAAACTATGGATTTGAAAAGGTACTCAATTTGAAAAGTGAAATCTTATATAATTGAAGTCTATATAAGTGTGATTTGATATACTATTGATTTTGGAAAGTATTTGATTTGAAAATGAAATCTTATATATAATGGACTTTATATAAGTATGATATTTGAAAGTGATTTGAAAAGGTACTATATGATACATATTTTCGAAGTAAAGATATGGAAAGTTCCTTCTACTTGATATCCGCTTTGTGGCCACATTGTGGATTCATTCTATCGATATTTCTCTGATTTTTGGTTTTCCGGATATGATACTCGAGTTTCCATCGAATTCTATGGCAATCTCCATGGTCTTACGAGCACGACTTCATAGCGTAATCGCAAGGTTAGGGGCGGCCTACGGGTACGGATGTTTCTTGGGAGATCCAGGCATAACCATTGTGTATCTGCGATCTATTGATTTGCTCGGTAGCGTAATCAGCAGGGGCTGCGAGAGCCTAGGGTACGGATGTTTCCTGGGACATCCAAGCATAACCATTGTGTATCTGAAGTACTACCAGTCTTCATGGCGTAATCGCAAGGTTGAGGGGCGGCCTAAGGGTACGGATGTTTCCTGGGGGATCCAGGCAAAACCATTGTGTATCCGCGATCCATGATCGACATGTTTTTTTTTTGGATTGTACTTTCCACATCTGTTTTTAAAAGTTTTCCAGTATTTTCACTGGATGTTGGAACAAGTCTACTAAGTACCTAGAGAATTCTAGCTTTGCGCCTGATCAACGCACTGCCAAAGTCTACAGGAATGAGGATAAACTTGTTAAGACATCGAGTTATAAAAGTATTTTGATAAAATATTATATAAATGATACTTTGATCAGTTATTTCCTTTTTTTAAGGAATTTAAAGTGTTTTAAATATTTTACCTCTTTAACCAACAATTTTAAATAATGGTTCATTCTTTTCTTTCAACCTGCTTTCCCTCCTAGCTACTTTTCTTCCCTACCTTCTTTTGGGATGTCTTCCAACCTATTGTTCTTTCTAGTTGTTTCTCCGCTCCCTTCCTTTTCGAGGATGAAAAGTTTTGAGTGGGGGAGAGTGTAACAGCCCTAGATTTTTGTATATATTTTATTTGACTTTATTATATTTTGAAAACTATTTTAAACTTGTTTTATTTCAAACATTTCATTTTTAAATATAAATGTTGATTATTATGTGAATTTTAATTTCAAACTGGTATAAATTGAACATTTTCCTAAAAAAGGGATTTCTGGTCAAACTAGTCAAACTTTGACTTTTAAAACATCAAATTTAAATTGTTTAAAATCTTAAATTTTATCTTTTATTATGAAAATAGACTTAATAACATGAATACTGCTTTTTGTTTCGTTGAAAATGGAATTAAATTGTAAAAGTTATGTACATTTCAATTTTGAGTATAATTTGTTTTATTTTGCAATTTTGCCTATTTTAAATTTTATAAATCATATTTTATTTGTCATATTTTATTTTAAAATGTGTTAATATGTTATTTTATGTATATTTTTGTTTTTTAATATTTTTGAAGTGATAATAAAACTTTTCAAAAATTTATTGCATTTATTAAAGACTAGTTCTATTTTTCTACTATATTCTTCATTTAAATTATATTTAATTAAAATTTATTTATTTATTTTTGTGAATGCATTTTTATTTTATGTTCTTATCTTTATTTATAAATATTTTTCCAAGTCCATACAATTTTCCCTGAGTTTATTTCATTTATTTTCAAATTTTCTAGACTAGTTTTCATTTCCTGTACTATTTTCTTATTTTAATCATATATAATTAATATTTATTTATTTATATTTTGTTTATCTGTTATATTTTCGAATTTTAACTGAATTTATAAGTATCTTCAGTTATTTAAATTTATATAATGAAATTAAAGAAATTTGAAAAGGTTATGACTTTTGATTTTCCTATGGCCTTTTATCTTCCACCTTTTCATATTTGTAACTTAACTTTTCATTCAATTGACCATTACTTCTCACTTCTTTCAGCCGACTATCATTTTTTCATTCACGTAAATTTTTTTTTCTCATTTCCTGAAAGAAAATTTTGGCCATAGCTTGTGAAAGATATTGGTTAACTTCTTTTTCTTTTTGTTTACTTTTATTGATTTTTGATAATGATTTTTGCACTTGTTTTCTCACCTTCTATGCTCAGCTCCTCCTTCCTCCTCCACCTTGGCCTCCTCCACCACCACCACATCTGGTCAACACCACCTCCAGCCCAGCCCCAAGCCATGGCCATGCCCCTTGACGAAGAAGATCCACCTAAAAATAAACAAAACTCCACCTTAATGTTCATAGCCTAGCCTAACTTGTTCCACCACCTCTCTCCTCCACTTTGGCCGGCCAAACACCACCACCACCAGCCACAACCTGAGCCTTGAACCTCTGTAGCACCTTTAGTTTATCCTTCCAGATCAGGCCATGCCCAATAGTCCCTTGGTCGAACCCATTTACGCCTTGAAATCTATGTTGTTGCTTGTAGTTGTGTTGCCTTGTTTTGAAATTCAAGCACATATCCTTCATCTCCTCTTTATATTGCTATGGCGACCCCTATATGACCTGAACCTGATCCAAAACAATCCCATTACAGTGTCTTTCCAGGCCATAGCTGAAGTATAAGTGGTTAAATGCAAGTGCAAAAGCTCTAGCTTTGAATTGTGTAGTTATTGCTAGCATTGTTTGTAATATTTTGGTTTGTAATTCATGTTTGTTTTTGTTTTGTTTGATATTTAACAAGGCAATTAGCCTTGGCTCTCCCACTCTCAAATCATTGTTGTGTTATCGTGCTTTTGAAGTTCCTTGTTTGTGCATTTGGTTATCATCTCCAGCTTATACAGGTGAGTTATTCTCACTAGACAATATGTACATATATAACTAGTGAATTGACCCCTTTTGAATCTGTAAAATGCATTATCATGTTACACCTGCTATGCTATGATTTTATGATGTTCACCCATGCTTAAACACCTATTATATTATATGTTACTGTTATATTATGCTGTTCTATTATTTTTATCAGTTTATCACACTGCCAGTTCCCTTTAGATTAGAACCACTATGGGTTGAAATGATACATACCCGAACGGACTTTAGAATAGGAGAAAATCGTTATGGGCTGAAATGATATGCCTGAATGATTTTCAGTTAGTTTCATTTACTTGGGATTGCGGGTTTGAAATGATCAAACCCGGGTATCTTTGTAAATTACGGGTTGAAATGATAAATTACCCGTATCACTTTACCTAGGCTAGAAAATGAAATACAAACCCGTTGTTAAAATATGTTTTATTAAATTTTTTAAAATATTTTAGAAATGTAAATATTATAATATTTTGATTTAAACTAAATAAAAATGATTTTTGTAAAGTGTTATTGATTTTCTGAAAATTTATAAGGGAAATAAATTAATGGTAAAATTAGAAAATTTGAAATGTAAGTTATTTTGGGAAATTTTAATTTGGTGATAATTGGAATTTAAATTAAATATGAAATGTGATAAATTCATGATAATTTGGATTAAAGTGAATTTAAATGATTTTTATATTATATTAATGATTTTGAATAAAGTTAAAATGTGAAATGAATGAATATTTAAGTTGAAATTTTGAAATATAACTAAAATTGGAAATTTGGCTTAAAAGTGAATTTTAAGTTAAGTAAATAAAAATGGAATTAAGTTATATTTGAAAATTTAAACTTAAGTGTTAAGTTAATTTAATTTAATGAATTTATAATTTAATATTGGAATTTAATAAGTGAATTATTATTAAATTTTGATTTTTGAATGGAGGTTTAACTTTATAAAATCATGAATATAAGGGTATTTGAATGATTGTTTTAAAAGTGAAATTATATGATTTTATAAGTTAAAAATGATTTATATAAAAGTATAATTGTTTGTGAAATTATACTGAATATTTGAAGTTAATTAACTGCATTTCTGAAATGCTATAAATTCTAATGTAAATGATAATACAACATTTGTAAATGCTGTAGTTGATAATAATGAACCAAATGGCTAAATTTAATTAAAGGCTATTATAGCATTTTTGTAAATGTTATAATGGTTGAATTTAACTAAGTTTATTTGAAACTAATGTAACACTATTACAACATTTTAAATGTTATCTTTTGTTAAATTGAACTGTTTTAAATGTGACTTTCCGTAGCATTTTCTAAATGCTGCGAAAGTTGAATCTTCATTGTTTTAATTAATTTAAGTGAACGAATGAACTTTGAAAGATTAAAATTTTGGAAATTTAATAATTTAATTATTAAATACAATAACTTCATTTTTATGATTTAAAATAAAGTAATTTGTTTTGAAATATAAACTATTTTGAAATATGATATTTTGATATTTTGAAATGGATTTTTGAAGGATATTGAATTTTGAAATGATATTTGATTTCGATGTATAAAATACTATTTTGAAATTTTAACCACGGGATGTATTTAATTTATAGTTTAACTGATCCTTAAAGGATGGGCGATCCCAAGCATCCTTTGAGTTATTATGCATTTCTACTACATTTCACTTGAGTTGGTTTACATTATATAAGTATATATTGTCCTGACTCGAGTGTTATGTGTTTTACTTTACGCTCGGGTCAGCCTGAGTATTTACAGCTTAGCTTTGGATTTCTTTATGGAGCTAGGAATCGCTGGAGATTCTGGTTGTCTAGTTATCTGTTCCTTTCAGTTCAGCTGTTCTATTTCAGTTTTGGTATTCATAAACTTCTATTTATTTGAGATGTCTATTGTAACGAAGCGGATTTTGCCCACTCGAAAATCGACATCCATACTTTACATCGTACTCGAATGCCGTAGATTCGACCGTTCAATCCGAGTCGTCGGAGCTTATAACACAATTAAGTAAACAACACAGCGGAAGAAAAAGAATAATACATTGATATACAATATCTGATACAATATCTGATACAACAGAGTGATACAATGAATATCAATATACATCAGAGATATGATACAAGAAATAGCAGCGGAAAGAAAATAGATAACACCAGCAGCGGATAATCTCCATCTCCAAAGCATCAATCCAGAAATAGATCGAACTCCCAATAACGAGGCACAAAGATAAGCAAGTGCAGTCCATATCCAAAGACTGAACTAGCTCCAGAAAATCTACTAATCCTGACTATCTGAAAAACCCAACTCTAGACTGCCCATGTCAAAAAAATTTGAGCATCCAGAGTTTAGGAAAGAAACAATAAACTCCGGATCAGTCATGGGACTGGTGTGAGCAACAAAACAGTTTATCTTTAAAAACGAACAACAGAAGATTTTAAAGTCAATTCGCAATGCTTTTAGAAAATGAAACTACCATAAGACCTCCCGCCACACACACAATGCAAACACAGAATTGGAGGAGATTTCTTCTTATGATAGTCAAAGATGCTTACTATGCAAAATCAAATCATTTTTTTATTATTATTAGTGCATAGTGTAGAAAATATTTTGAAAGTAGAATATAAATCTTAGCCAGCATAGGTACCATTATAGTATGCCTACTATAGCTACCATATTAAATGGCAGGTTCTACAACTAAAACCGTACAAGGCTCGTATTGTTTCTTTGGATTTCCAACAAATTGTCAGGCCAAGGAACTTCCCATTGCCACATGGAAACGCCTCTGGAAGGACGTCCCGAGAACCTAACCGGATGTGACATCCCAGGATTTTTGACAGAATTTTTTTAAATAAATATTTAACTAAATTAATTAAAATACAACTTGTTGTTTTAAAAACAAATATATATAGATGTATTTTGGGAGAAAACTATGATTTGGGAAATTTAAAATAAACAAAGGATTGTTTTATTTTATAGCCCGATAAAAATAAGAAATAAAGTGATAATCTCTTTTTATAAATTTATTTTAATGTATTAATGAGCTTTATTTATAATATAATGTCTATACAAGTAGATTTTTATTATAAATGAAAATTGTTATACATATTTTAAAAGAAACTATGGTTTTAAAGTTATATAAATCTCTCAACAAAATAATATATATAGATAATAAAATATACTTTATAAATATTTAAAGTGAGTATAAATAAAATAGTTATAGTTAATTAATTATTTGATAGTTGAGTTTTTAAAATAAAAATAATACACTTATGTTAGAGATAGAAATAATTATACAAGATAACAATCACAATAACCATAACCACCTTTAAACTAAAAACTTAAGTAAATTATCATATACTCTATAACAAAATACATTTGTAGGCATGGAAATCATACTAGTACAAGGCATAAGATAAAGCTTAAGTAAAATATTTATACTCTACAACAAAATACATATGTGCAGGCAAGATAATGGGTTAGGCAGGATATCATTTCAATGCCATACGAATGTAACTGGGTAAGTATGATAAGCTAAGTCAAACAATAAGCCAATATAATACTTGTAAGCATATACGAAACTGGATTGTAGGAGAAGCAAGTGAATAAAAATATCTATGTACAAAAGTACATTAGCATTTAATGTCTTCTACCCTAGCACAACAAAATCTGTTCGAAAATATGTTTTCAGCCCCAAAGAAGAATAAAAATCTCTGATTTTTTGTACTAGCTAAGATTTTATTTGTGTACAAATGCAACCATTAAGCTTTGCATACTTGTTTTATTTAGCAAACTTCTTTCATTTTTGTTCATTCAAACAAATATACAAACCTGGAAAAAAAACAACTAGAAGCAAAAGCATTCCAGTTCACAATCAAAAATGAAAGCATCTTAACTATAATAAGATTTCCAGCATTCTTGTTCAAATTCAAAGCCATTTCGAAGCTTTCTGGAATCAACAACAAAACATGCAAAGTTTTCAAAATTCCAGTTTCAAGCATTCAAACAAAAGAAACAAGCTCTGTTTTAAATTGTCAGGTGAGTAAACTAACCCAGATTCTTCTTTCCTCTATATACCTGTGAGTAACTCTAAAATCTTTTATCAATTATTTCATGTAATAGATATGTGTAATGGTGATGAATATATGGTGTGTATGGATGTTTCTAAGTTTAAATATAGTTTAAACTTCTCTGTATATATGATATATGTCTGTATGCATATACAGTGGCATCTGTTGTCTGCTGTATTCACAGATAGAAAAAAAAATATGTATCTACATACCCAAGTAAATTTAAGATATGGTCATAGAATAGAATATGATTATAATAAGGTAAATCCATTTTTTTTAAAAAAAATGAAATTTGGTAAAACTATTTGTTAATATTTCGAAATTAAGTTTCCCACAGTGGAAACCTGTTAAATCTGAAAATTCAAATGTTTTAATTACAAGTTTAGGTTATATGATGTAAATTGTCATGACAAGAGATGAATTTAGGCACTATAATCATAATTTTTAGTATGCTGTAAATCGAGTTATGCTGAATTGTTCGAAATTGGGATTATCATCGAGTACTGATGATCGGCGACGAGTTTTCCTTTGGGTTTTGGTCTGGAAAAGGCTCGAGACTCGAGGGACGCTAGAAAAATGTCAATGGAGTTTCTAGATGATCGTGAGGGCAGAACGATTGGAAGTTAGGGTTTAAGCCATTGCTTTGTGGGGCTCCTTTCGCGGTCGTGCTGAGTCGAGAAGAGGAAGGAAGAAGGGTGCGCATGTGGGGGAAACGAGTAAGAAGGTTAGGGCAAAAGGCAGGAATTGGGTCTGGTGGTGGATGATGGACCATGGTGGTGTGACGAGAAGGTTTTATCACTGACGTTTTCGAATCAGGGAGGGTTGAGTAGTTCGATTTCGAACTAGAGTTTAGAATGGGGTTTCAAGTTGATGGACGGAGAAAGATGACGTGGGGGATAGGTGAGGATGACCGGTGACCATAGGCGATGGTCATCGGCGATGTTTATGTGCACGGCGTGCACAGTTTGTGCATAAATTTTCTGGGTTGATGCTTTGTCTTGTGGAGACGAAGTCATGGGGACTGGAACGAAGGTTGGATCAGGAATTTGGGCTTTAGGCCGTGTCGTTCTCAAATTGGGGTTTTGGGCTGGGTGTTTTGGTTAACCTTTCTTTTATTTAACTTGGATAAACTTTGGATTTAAATCAAAATATAAATCAAGTTGTTAAAGAAAACTTGATTGGGTTTTGAAGGTAATTTTGAATAACAATGTTTACGCTAACTATTCAACGAGATTCCAAGTAAAATATTTATCAAATTTATTGTAAGTCAAATGAACTTGAAATACGATTTGTTTGATTTCTAATAAGATAATTAACTAGTTATCTTCTTAAGTGTTATCTAATGAAATTTATAACTGAAAAGTAAGTAGCTAGTTCAGATAATGGTTATCCTAAATAGGACGTGATGAATTAATGGATAATTAACCAAGTTGATTGATTAAAGGGTAAATAAATGAATATAAGTAAATGGATGATAGTTAATTAATTGGTGATTAATTTATCAAATTTAAGGAAAATTATAGAATGGTCAATTAAAGCGATTAAGGGAAAGTTACTACTTGTTGTAATTAGTTAAAGGATCATTAGATTAGGAATTAATTAAAAGATTAGTTTACTTATGAATGTGATAAATTAAGATTGATTAATAAATATAAGTAAGTTAAAGGTTAATTATTATATGAAATTTAAGAATAATTAACTAGTAAAAGTAATTGGAGGATCATTAATGAACGTAATTAATGAAGGTGATCAATTCTTACTTATTAATGATTAAAGGATGAAAGGTGTTTTGAATTGGCTGGTATCCCAGATAGGAATTGCTTTGTGATATGATATGTTGGATGAACGATGATAATATGATTATCAATCAATTATGAATTGCTGTGTAAAAGTGTGTATCGACAATTAAAGTTGAATTTAATTGGATAACTTGGGTTTAGATGACATTGGATTCGAAGAGACCAGAGTCGGGTATTAGTTAATGTCCGAAACCACTTAGATTTATAACCTTCATAGTTTGATTTTGAAATAAAGAGGCTGAAATGAAATAAATCATTTAAACTTGGTCAGTGGGTCTAAATGTCAATGCTTGGATATGTTTTTGGGAAATAGAATTATAACAAGTTAAGAACTCGTTGTAAGATACAAGTTACCCGGGTATTTAATAAGTTTATTTAAACAGTATTTCTAGTATGAAGGTTTACTCACGCTGGTTTCCAGCCTGACCCGGGTGTTACCCTAATGTAATGCTCGGGTCAGACCGAGTATTACAGCTTTTCAGGTAAGGACGTTCTGGAGCTCAGGAGACGAGCTGGATGGCAGGAACGTATGGAGTGTTTCCGCTTTGTGATATATTTCTGTTTATCTGGGATATGTTGATTTGTATATACCCAGTGATTCTGTATATGTGTAACTCTGATGTATAAAATATAATTGACAGATACAATATTCTTTTTGTAAACTGTTATTTATTTGATATTATATTTTGATCCGCTGCGAATATGAGATTCTGTGTTTTATTTTCTGTTTCTTCTTCTATCTCTTTCTTCTTTTTCATAACTATCTGGAATTTTCGGGATCGAAAATTCTGGGTTGTTACACCGGATCTCTGCCAACACAAGGCCGAGTTACCCCTAACTGGGTAACTACTGACACGAGTATGCCATCTCCTGGTTGTAACCAACTTTTAACCGGGGCCCCAGCAACAAATCATAAAGTAAGACATATATATACTTGCGACATCCACATAAGTTAAGTATATGGGCTCCATACCATGATACCACTTCTATCCAGATGGAAATGTACATACCCTAAGGGGCACTACCCCCAATAACCTTGCCGCATCTTTCCTGTTTTGACCATTCCGAGGTGTGAGGTTCGACGAAGTCTCGTCCACAAAGCTACGCTTTGGCACAAAGCCATGCTTTGGGTCAACAGATGATCAAGGTAATGATCACAAAGATAAATGATCAAACAAATGATCATATCACAAATGATCAACAAATGATCATCACACAACAACACTCAGCATGTCACATTACCAAATTGGGAATATATCGCTGATAACCTTCAATTACATAACCTCTGAGCTTGTACGTCTCAGAGAGGGGTGTTAAGCTAAGAGAATAAATTCTCCGCCACCAAACAGAAATGTATCTGAAAGAAATCGGCTTTATATCTCAAATTGTAATGTTAGACATACAATCCATACAAGTCTATTCCGGGTTCGAACAGAACCGAAGGCACTTCCAAAGAAGCCCTTGCAAATCCGGATAATTTTCTAATCACGTCCGGACTTCCCATCACAAAGGGTGATAAAATCTCTATACCGTGGACCAGTCGGTGCAGAGACATTCGACGAGTTGTCCTTTCGTTTTCGAAAATATCCGGTCTTCACCACCGGTCTTCAAATGCTATCCATATCGACGTATCATTATTCGGAATGGATTATACGACACAAATGTCTTTTCCCGGTTAACCCGAATAACGAGCGCAATCTTTAAAAACATATGGATATTGGGATTTCAATTAAGTCACAACTTATTACCCAAAATCTTTTCTTCAAATGGTTTAAAACAAATTACCATTTCATTCCTTTAACAAAAAGATTCATTTTAACAACTTCCAACGGTTTTAACCCATTTCCACACTTTAATCTTTTAAACAAAAGATTCATTCACAAATTTTCAAATTAATTTCCATTTCAATTTGATTAACTCGTTAAATCTTTAAATCAAAGATTTAACTCATAACTTTCAGAAAGAATTCATTCATAACTTGGAAAACCATTTTTCAATTCAATCTTGAAATTCCTTTAATTAAACTGGAATTTCATCTCTTATCTGAAAGCTTTTATCCCTTTGAAAACAAACAGTTTCATTTCAGAAAATCTGATTCATTCATACAAGTTGAACTCCTAGGGTTAAATTCAAATTCCCAAAATTTTACTTTTAAAATGGTTTAAATTCATATAACTTGTACAGCATCTTAAATCCCTAGTTTCAAATCATAGAGTTCAATTTCAAATATTGAATTCAAATTTAAATCAAATAATTTAAATTTCAAACTCAATCAAGTTACTCAAAAATAAATTTCATCTTTGAAATTCCATTTCAAAAGCTTTTCACTTTAAAACCCAATTCATTTCCAAAACATTTGAATTTAAAAATTCAGATTCAAAACTATTTTCAAAATCTGTGACTTAACGATTTCCTCGTGAAATCCATATTTGTGTGTGTATAAGTGTGGTCCAGGGGTTTTACACATTAGTGGAACATCATTCAATCATTACAGCTCAGAATATTGAAAATATAGTTGATAAGCGATATAAACTATAACGCTTATCGTTTATTAATCATTAATTAAACCTTTAATTACTTGCCATTAAGCAATCACCTCATAATAATTAATCATTAATTACCAATTAATCTAATGATTTTCTTAAACCAAATTAAACAAAATTAATTAACTTTAATTAATCAAAATATAAATTTAAATAAGTGATTAATCCTTAATTACTTTTATTAAGAAAATTATCTTAGATTAAATCATTATTAATCATTTTCTAATTATAAATTAATCTAAATCATTAATTAACTATTAATCATTCATTTATTAACTTAAGTAGTTAATTATCATTTATTAATCACTTAATCATTAATTAATTCAAACTCCAATTACAATTATAATTTAATTAATTGATTTAATTGTTCAACTTAGTTAAACATTTAGAAGTCTTTTCAAATTTTGAAAATCAATTATAGTATTAACTACAAACTTAATTGTCAGTTAACTTTATACTTAATTTAAATTAATTACTTAATTAAAATAGTAATTAAGAGTTAGGAACATTGTAAAGGCATTAACTACATAATTAAACTTGTATTAAAGTTTAACTTAATTTGTTAAACAATTTCACTTATTTTCATTTATAAAAATAGCAGTTTGGAAAAAAACCACAACCCGAGACCTCCCTTGCTCTAACTTGAATGGTACTTCGAGTACTTCATGAAATTTCCCCGAGTCTCCCTGCACGCAGCTTCTTCTTCTCCCTCTTTTTTTTCTAAGTTATAAACTGTTGAAACAAAACTTCATTTAAATGCGAGCATCCCCTGACACGCGACCATCCCCGTGCACGTGCACGTCACTGCGCCTCCGCTCCATTGGCCATCGCGATCGCCAGCAAGTCGCGCTTCATCCCCCCATTCGATAGCGATGATCGATTCAATGCCAACGACCCTAGAACGAAATCGAGCTACTCCACATCCACCTGGAACAAAACCCATCGCCTGAAATCACCTCGTATAGCCACCACCGACCACCTGACGTCACGCGACCACAACCCCAACTGCTCTGATGACATACGAACCTTTTCCACTAGGAGCGATCGCCTCTGATCCACCGTAGTTGAAAATAATGTCGCATTTTCCTCACCGAACAAACTGAGTGATAAACCCTAATTCGACCTCGTACTCCCAATTCACGAAATGGAAAAATTCTTTGATAATTTTCATGAATTCACTGATGTTCAAGCTTGCTTCGAACCAATTTTTAGCATTTATAATTGAATCGAATGTTAGGAATTGGAGAAAAATGCAGATTTTGTTCAACGTGAATTTCACTGGAAATGCTTAACTAAAAATCATCACTATTATTTTAAAAATCCTAATTTTGTGTGTTCATTCGAGTTATATAATCAAATCACCAAATTTAAGTATTCGAATTTATCAAAAAAAATTCCTCTTACAGTAAAATTTAATGTTCAAAGCCTATGTTATACTGTCAAGCTTCAAGAAATCTCCAGGTTGTGATTTTTAAGTTTAAACAAGTTTATTTAACTTAAATTCCTAAGTTTATCAAAGATTTGAAAATGAGATATTGGGATTTGATTAGATTATAAGCTCTGTAACTACACAGAGTTGATATCAGCCATTCACACCCAAAAGTATCAACATATATACATACCATTCACACCCAAAAGAACATCATCAATACAATATCAAAGAGTATAGGCAAATGAAAGTGGGATTGCTCACCTAGATTTGAAAGACAGAGTAGATTGTAAATTTGAAAAACTGGGAGAAGATATTGATTTCTGAAAATCTTGATTTACTTGGATCTGGAAGTTGCGTTTGAATCAGGTTGAAGAAGAAGCTTCCTTTTCCTTTGATTCTCGGTTATATTGAATTAAATTGTTGTTTAAACTGAGATGTTTTAGTTGAAGCTTGGTTAAATTTTGAGTGGTATTTGCTTTAGATTTTCTTTTCTTCTCAGTGAAAATGAACGAACTGGAAATGAGAAAGATTGATGTATATATGAAATGAGAAGTTTACAGAGTGTTCATTTGTTTAGTACTGGGTGATAAATTTGTACAGGGTTATAATATTTGTTTGTAAAAATTTTTAGCAGTGATATTTTTCTTGCTTGTGGCTGATGAGAACATTTTGGGTGCTAGCATTAATTAACATGTACTAATTCACTTTTTTTTCATTGGTTTATCAAACAAGATCTCGGCTGTATAATATATGAGATGATTGTGATGGCTTCCTTTTATAAGCTTTCACACTTGTATTTTATCTTGTTTGTTTGGTTTCATTTTCAGGTGTACTTGTTCATATTTACCTTTATATATTTTGTCTCTTTTGCTAAGTCTAATTGCTATTGGAATTTGTCAAATTATTTCTAACTTTAAATATTTATTTTATTTATTTCTATTTTTATTTTCTTTTCCTTAGTCTTTATAATATTACTTTATAATATAAATTTCTATTTTAATTTTACTTTACTTTATAATATTCATTTTTATAGTTTATATAATTCTAGAATTATTTAATATGTTCATTTCACATTTTTATATAACTATTAATTTATTGAAAATATTTGTTTAACATCAACATTTATTTGAATTCTATAAGTATATTTTTATAAACTCAAATTATTATTATTAAACCATTTATTTTCAATTTAAATTCAAATCAAATATATATACATACATATATATCATTTCAAATTCACTCATATATGCTCAAACACACACACACACACACACACACACACATATATATATATATATATATATATATATAATAATTACAATATTTTTAAATTTAAATGATTTAAACAACATTTATTTGACTTTGGGGAAACTCGCACCCATTTATCGATTTATTTCACCAATCTTTATTCAAAAATTAATTAATTATACACAACCAATTCAATTTTTAAAATCTTAAAAATGGCGTCTCAGGCGGATGTAGGAGGGGAGGAGGCAGATGAAGAGGGATGGAATTTGGTGATAGATCGGAGGAAAAAGCTGGCGGCTTCTCAGGATCGTAAAGTGCTGGGTCGTGCAAACAACATCAAGATGGATCGGAAAAATCAGAATTTTTTAAATCGGCGGAGGAATCAGGAGGCTGTATCAGATCAGGCGAAGTCTTTTAAATCAAATGATGGATCGGGTTTTGCCTTTAATCCCAAGGCACCTCCCGTAAGTTGGTGTGATTTGGTCAAAGGAAAAAAGCAAGATGATACCCTACAATTCTTTGATCCAGCTATTGTCAACGACAGAAAAACAGCTATAATTGAAGAGGAAGAACTCAGATCTGCAGAGAAAATGTGGTCCAACTCAATTCTTATCTATTTGGTGGGTAAAAGACCGTATTATATGTTTTTTAAAGCATATATCAAAAGAATGTGGCTTCCAAAAGGTAATTTTGAAGTTTTTGCTAGGGATAATGGATTCTATCTAGTTCAATTTGAATTGGCAGAAGACTGTAATAAAATACTAGAAGGAGGACCTTGGATGATGGATGGTAAGTTCATTATTATGAAAAAATGGAGCAGTTCTATCAAATATGAAAAAGACCTTCTATTATCTATACCTATATGGGTAAGGTTTCCTAATCTCAACTTTGCATATTGGAATCACATATCTCTGTGTAAAATAGCTAGCACTATTGGAAAACCTCTTGCAATGGATGAGCATACCAAAAAAAGAAGTAGAATAGCTTTCGCCAGAATGCTAGTAGAAGTAGATGCGTCATTTAAATTTGAAAATGAAGTTCAAATAAAACTTCCCAAAGGCGACTGTGTTATGCAAAAGGTTGAATATGAGTTCATTCCACCAGTTTGTCACAACTGTATATGTTTTGGACATATGGATAATGAATGTCCCATATCATTTCAACAAAAATGGATACCAAAACCTAGCAAGGATATTAATCCAGCAGTTGTCACAACTCAAAAAACTTTTTATGTTAATTCACAAGGAGTTGTACATCATAATGCAGAAAGTATCACTATTGATGCGTCCAATGTCCAAGATCATACATTTAAAGACAATAATTTAAGCATAGAAAAAGGAAAAGAAAAAGAAAAAGAAAAAGAAAAAGAAACAGAAAAAGACATATCTCCATCAGATTCGAATGCTCTAAATGTTGAGATAGTTCAGACATCTTCAATGAAACCAGCAGTTGCAATTGCAGCCTCGCCATCAAATACTAGCATGGCTGCTACAATTGCAAAGGGTAACAATGCTCAGGTTTCTGAACCACCTCACATTCATAACATTGAAGAAGGACCACCCTTGAGTATAAGAACTCTTGATCCAATTGCAGTGACTTCATCGGCAAAAGCCTCAATCATTTCATCATCATCGGAGATAAATAGTACCAGGGAGTTATTAAACCAAATTAATCCTGTTTCAAATAATTCAATTTCTCAAATTTCTGATCTAACAACTGTAATGCCTAATACTTTTCAGGTGCAGAAAGAGATGATAGACTCGAAGGTGGATTCTTCTTCTCTATCTCAATCATGTATCAATCCCACATACCCATCAAGTGATAAACCTCCTAATAGCTTACCCACAGACCTCACATCCATCAATCCTGAATTTGAAAAAGAAATTGCAGATATGAGGAGTAAGAATTTACATGACAGGAGAAAGAATAAAGGGATATTAGATAGTGTGACTCCCACTATAAGGACAAGGAGTCAAGCAAATTCTTCCAAATAATGTCTATCCTATGTTGGAATGTGCGTGGTCTTAACAAGGCAGCACATGTTTTAGAGGTTAAAAATATTGTGTGCTCTCATAAGCCATCCATATTTTGTTTAGTGGAAAATAAATTGAGAAGAAATAATCTTCAGCAATTCGTAGAATCTTGGGGAAATAAATGGTCTTGCATAAACAATATTGAGTATCATCACAAATGCAGAATTCTAATCATGATAAATTCTGATATTTGGAGCAGCTATACAATTTCTATGAGTAAACAGCACATCACTTGTATGTTTAACAACAATGCAGGGGCACAATGCATTATCACTGTTATCTATGCTTCAAATCTTGAATCAGACAGGACAAGTTTATGGAGACAGTTGGAAAAAGAAGCAATCATTTTTAGTACACCTTGGTGCATCATTGGTGACTTTAATTGTGTTAGGCTCTTGAATGAAAAAATGGGAGGGAATAAACTGACCATCAGAAATATTCAAGAACTTAACAACTTTGTCAATTCTACAGGGGTTAATGAAATCAGTATTTCTGGAGTTAAATATTCATGGAGATCAGGGCCTCAGAAAAACATTGCTTCTAAAATTGATAGACTGTTCTGTAATATAGAATGGATGAACATGTTCAAATATTCTCATGCAAAATATTTAGATCTATCAACAAGTGATCATGTCCCTATCATGTTCTACTTTAATAACACCCAAACATATGAAGGACCTAAACCCTTCAAATTCATGAATCACTGGATTATGTGTGAGGGGTACAAAGAGACAGTGGAAAAAAGTTTTATGTTCCCTAAAGGCAATCAGTTATACAACCTTATCCAGATGCAGAAGAACATCAAAAAAGAAATCAAAAATTGGTGCAAAGGAAAAAATGATTTACAATCACAAGTACTAAAAAGCAAGCAAGAAGTCAACACTGCTCTGCAAATATTAGAATCAGATCATAATTACTTGAATGCACAAAATTTACATGAGGCTCAAGTGAAAATGGCCAAAAGTATGGAGTTGTTAGCAATTGATAACAAACAAAAAACCAAATGTCAATGGATCAAGTGGGATGATAGCTGCTCTAAATTTTTCTTTGCCAAACAAACAACCAGAAAATTTGTCAACAGCTCCCACAATTTTCTAAAAGAAAATGGAGAGATAGTTAAAACCCAAAATGAAATGGTGGAAGAAGCTGTTAAATTTTTCTCCAATATATATAACAGAGGCAATATGGAAAATCAGTTCCCTAATATCACTCCAAAAAGGAAACTAAATGATTGGGGAAAAACTTTTCTTAATGCCACTTTTGATGAAAAAGAAGTAAAAAGAGCCATTTTCAGTGTGCATAATGACACAGCCCCTGGCTATGATGGTTTTAATGCTAAATTCTACAAAACACATTGGAATGAATTAAAGAAACCTCTTCTTGAAGCTATGCAAACTTCTTTTGACAATGGTAGAATAGTGAGAGAAATCAATCACACCATCATATCCTTAATCCCAAAAGTTAAAAACTATCAATCAGTTTCAGACTTCAGACCCATAGCCTGTTGTTCCATGTTATATAAAATCCTATCAAAACTTCTATGTGACAGAATGAAGTTTGGGCTCGCAGAATTAATATCTGACAATCAAACAGCATATTTACCAAACAGACAGATAAAAGATGGGATAATACTTGCACATGAACACATCAGAAATTTCAATAAACAGGGCAGCAATAAAATGTGCATAAAGGTAGATCTCAAAAAAGCTTATGATTCAGTAAACAGATATTTCATTCTGCACATGATGAAAAGCATGGATTTCCCAGACAAATGGATAAAAATTATTCAAGAAATGATATGCACCCCAAGTTTTTCATTTTCTATCGAAGGATATCATAGGGGATATTTTACTGGTAGTAATGGAATAAGACAAGGAGACCCTTTATCCCCCTATCTTTTTACATTATGCATGGAATATTTCACTTTGTTGATGGATGCAAAAGCTGCCAAAGGTAAAATAGAATCAGTTATCAAAAACCACTCCACAATTACACATCTAATATATGCAGATGACCTCTTAATATTCACTAATGCAACTGCTACTGGAGCTAAAGCCATTAAAAATTGCTTCAAGAAATTTCAGAGAGTTACTGGTTTGGAAATGAACAATCTTAAAACACAAGTGTTTTTTAACAAGTTTTGCAATAATAAAGACCAAGTGCTCAACATTCTGAATATTCAAGAAGGACAATTACCTGTCAGATATCTTGGGCTACCTCTATCAGTGACATATATCAAACAGTCAAACTGCAAACAACTGATTGATAGAGTGCTGAAAAAGATGCAAGGTTGGGAATGCAAATTCCTCACAGTTACAGGAAGAATTGAATTGATAAAGGCTGTTATATATCCTATGGTTAGTTTTTGGATGCAGTGTTTTATGCTTCCCAGCCTAACTATTCAACAAATCAATCAATTATGCAAACTTTTCATCTGGAAGGGTAAAAAGAGCAGTGTTCCATGGGAAACAGTTACAAGTGCTAAATCTGAAGGTGGAATGGGGTTGAAAAAACTATCTGATATAAATATCACTTTCTGCATAAAAAGAATTTGGGAGACACTCAATAATTCAACATTCAGTGCAAGGTGGTTAAATGAAAGATATGCCAACAAAGAAACACTGTGGGAGTCTAATTTCAATAACAATTTCTCATGCACTTGGAAAAAAATGCTATACTATAGAAGAGATGCACAAAAAATAATTGACAGAAGAATTGTAGATGGGAAATCTACAAGTTTATGGTTTACTCCATGGATAAATGGTTCAACATTATTAGAAAAATTGGGGCAAAATACTTTATCATACTCCAGAGGACAAAAACATAAGGTAAACCATATCATATCTGGAAATACATGGAGAACTGAGACTATATCATACCTTGGTAACATCAGTGATGATATAAGACAAGTACCCATTCATCACGACAGAGCAGAAGACTACTGGTTTTGCAAAAATGGTAAAAATGGAAACTTCTCTTTTCATAATGTTTGGGACAATCTTAGAATCAAACTTCAAGAGATCAATAACCACAAAATCATATGGAACAACATATCCCTTCCTAAACTGAATGTTTGTCTTTACAGAGCCAATTTCAACTATCTACCAACAAAAGATAAATTAATGAGACAAGGAGTGACTGAAGATTCTATCTGTGTTTTATGCAATTTAGAAGAGGAAACTTGCAAGCATTTATTTTTCAACTGTTCTTTCTCCAAACATGTGTGGTGTTGGATCAGAATCATGTTAGGTGACCCTACAACTCATAGTAACAATGACACGTCTATCTCAGACACCTTTACCTACATAAGTCAAAATTTTGCAGCAAACAACATCCATAGGGATATCAGTATAGCTGCTCTTAGCTCAGCCGTATGGTTCATTTGGAAAAGCAGAAACTCTAAGATCTTTAACAATGACAATGCAGACAAAATTGCAGTTTGTAAAACCATAAAAAATATGGTTCGTGACTTAATCATCAACAGATCTAAGTTCTTCCCTCACAGCTTGATTAATACTGATGACATCCTAATAAAATGGGAAATTTTACCTTCGCGTGATGACCTTACCTTTCCCCCCTCGATCCCTAATTTCCCATCCACATCAACATCCTCAAGGTACATGATTGATAGAGAAGATGATGAAGCTGAGAACTCTATTATTTCCAGACGCACTGAAAGTAGCAGCGCTATAGTTGGAAGAGAAGAAGAATTGACAGGCAGAGAAAACGAGCCGCCATGAGGAAATAGAATCGCTTTTTTCGCAATGTGTTTAGGGTTTGGTCGTGAATGTGTTTGGGCTTGTGTTGATGTGTACTTATGTGTAAATATTGTTGTTGTATTGTTTTTTTCAATATCAATAAAGCTTTTGACCTTTATTCAAAAAAAAATAAAAAATTAATTAATTATTAATTTAAATATATATAAAATTTGGGGTCGTTACAGACTTCCCCCCTTAAAAGAATTTCGTCCTCGAAATTCGCAGGCATGAAAACAACACAAAGATAGACAAATTCGATCTCCTATAATTCCACAAACTTAAGATATGAATTCCAAGCTCAAGTCGGAATATCTCAGAATACATACCAATTTGTCCCTCTTCGGACTTTGATATACCCAAGAAATTTCAATAAAATTTCAAAATTTGGTTTCAAACGATATCGTTTTATTGATTTAATTCAATTTTATCCTCATATTCTATTAATCAATTTAACTCAATTTAAAGTTTCCAATTTCAAATTCATTAAGGTTTAAATCAAAAAGCTGATAAGAAATCGATGAAGATACGACGTAAGGATCTTCTACAACGATTCGCAGGGCCATCATCACACCGAAACTTCTTCTTGTAGCTGGTACGAAGAAATCAAAAAATTTTGGAAACGAATCAAAAAAGATTGATAAGAAAGTTGTTTCCACTATTGCAAGGTATTGACCATTTATAGTCGTATTCCCTTGTCCCCTATCTCGTTCTCTTCTTGCACTCATACTCATTATTAGTGGATAGCAAGAGAATTTACTGAGACGTTTAAACGGATATATGAAAATTACTCATTCTAGGGATACTTCACCCTATCTCTAATGAGTTACTTAACGTGTTATACTTCTGAGCTAAAGTTTTACCTTAGCTCTGATACCAAATGTAACGAAGCGGATTTTGCCCGCTCGAAAATCGACATCCATACTTTACATCGTACTCGAATGCCGTAGATTCGACCGTTCAAATCCGAGTCGCCGGAGCTTATAACACAATTAAGTAAACAACACAGCGGAAGAAAAAGAATAATACATTGATATACAATATCTGATACAATATCTGATACAACAGAGTGATACAATGAATATCAATATAAATCAGAGATATGATACAAGAAATAGCAGCGGAAAGAAAATAGATAACACCAGCAGCGGATAATCTCCATCTCCAAAGCATCAATCCAGAAATAGCTCGAACTCCCAATAACGAGGCACAAAGATAAGCAAGTGCAATCCATATCCAAAGACTGAACTAGCTCCAGAAAATCTACTAATCCTGACTATCTGAAAAACCCAACTCTAGACTGCCCATGTCGAAAAATTTTGAGCATCCAGAGTTTAGGAAAGAAACAATAAACTCCGGATCAGTCATGGGACTGGTGTGAGCAACAAAACAGTTTATCTTTAAAAACGAACAACAGAAGATTTTAAAGTCAATTCGCAATGCTTTTAGAAAATGAAACTACCATAAGACCTCCCGCCACACACACAATGCAAACGCAGAATTGGAGGAGATTTCTTCTTATGATAGTCAAAGATGCTTACTACGCAAAATCAAATCATTTTTTATTAATATTATTAGTGCATAGTGTAGAAAATATTTTGAAAGTAGAATATAAATCTTAGCCAGCATAGGTACCATTATAGTATGCCTAATATAGCTACCATATTAAATGGCAGGTTCTACAACTAAAACCGTACAAGGCTCGTATTGTTTCTTTGGATTTCCAACAAATGGTCATGCCAAGGAACTTCCCATTGCCACATGGAAACGCGTTTGGAAGGACGTCCCGAGAACCTAACCGGATCTCTGCCATCACAAGGCCGGGTTACCCCTAACTGGGTAACTACTGACAAGAGTATGCCATCTCTCGGTTGTAACCAACCTTTAACCGGGGCCTCAGCAAAAAATCACAAAGTAAGACATATATATACTTGCGACATCCACATAAGTTAAGTATCTGAGCTCCACACCATGATACCACTTCTATCCAGAAGGAAATGTACATACCCTAAGGGGCGCTACCCCCAATAACCTTGCCGCATCTTTCCTGTTTTGACCATTCCGGGGTGTGAGGTTCGACGAAGTCTCGTCCACAAAGCTACGCTTTGGCACAAAGCCATGCTTTGGGTCAACAGATGATCAAGGTAATGATCACAAAGATAAATGATCAAACAAATGATCATCACACAGCAACACTCAGCATGTCACATTACCAAATTGGGAATATATCGCTGATAACCTTCAATTACATAACCTCTGAGCTCGTACGTCTCAGAGAGGGGTGTTAAGCTAAGAGAATAAATTCTCTGCCACCAAACAGAAATGTATCTGAAAGAAATCGGCTTTATATCTCAAATTGTAATGTCAGACATATAATCCATACAAGTCTGTTCCGGGTTCGAACAAAACCGAAGGCACTTCCAAAGAAGCCCTTGTAAATCTGGATAATTTTCTAATCACGTCCGGACTTCCCATCACAAAGGGTGATAAAGTCTCTATACCGGGGACCAGTCGGTGCAGAGACATTCGACGAGTTGTCCTTTCATTTTCGAAAATATCCGGTCTTCACCACCGGTCTTCAAATGCTATCCATATCGACGTATCATTATTCGGTATGGGTTATATGACACAAATGTCTTTTCCCGGCTAACCCGAATAACGAGCGCAATCTTTAAAAACATATGGATATTGGGATTTCAATTAAGTCACAACTTATTACCCAAAATCTTTTCTTCAAATGGTTTAAAACAAATTACCATTTCAATCTTTTAACAAAAAGATTCATTTTAACAACTTCCAACGGTTTTAACCCATTTCCACACTTTAATCTTTTAAACAAAAGATTCATTCACAGATTTTCAAATTAATTTCCATTTCAATTTGATTAACTCGTTAAATCTTTAAATCAAAGATTTAACTCATAGCTTTCAGAAAGAATTCATTCATAACTTGGAAAACCATTTTTCAATTCAATCTTGAAATTCCTTTAATTAAACTGGAATTTCATCTCTTATCTGAAAGCTTTTATCCCTTTGAAAACAAATAGTTTCATTTCAGAAAATCTGATTCATTCATACAAGTTGAACTCCTTGGGTTAAATTCAAATTCCCAAAATTTTACTTTTAAAATGGTTTAAATTCATATAACTTGTACAGCATCTTAAATCCCTAGTTTTAAATCATAGAGTTAATTTCAAATATTGAATTCAAATTTAAATCAAATAATTTAAATTTCAAACTCAATCAAGTTACTCAAAAATAAATTTCATCTTTGAAATTCCATTTCAAAAGCTTTTCACTTTAAAACCCAATTCATTTCCAAAACATTTGAATTTAAAAATTCAGATTCAAAACTATTTTCAAAATCTGTGACTTAACGATTTCCTCGTGAAATCCATATTTGTGTGTGTATAAGTGTGGTCCAGCGGTTTTACACATTAGTGCAACATCATTCAATCATTACAGCTCAGAATATTGAAAATATAGTTGATAAGCGATATAAACTATAACGCTTATCGTTTATTCACAGATAATAAATAGGTGTATCACAAATAAATGAATAAATTACACACACAGCTCAATCCATAGAATAAAATGTCATAGATCAGATAGGACAATCAATTCAAGGCATCTCATATAATACAATCATTCATAGATTAATTAATTACAAATTATTTGATATAAATAAATTAATCAATCACCTTAATAAATTAAATTATTCTTAATTAATCATATTGGTTAAGTTAACTTTTAAACCAATTACAAAATTAATTAACCCCTTAATAAATTATTTAAAGAAATAAAACCTTTAATTACTTGCCATTAAGCAACCACCTCATAATAATTAATCATTAATTACCAATTAATCTAATGATTTTCTTAAACCAAATTAAACAAAATTAATTAACTTTAATTAATCAAAATATAAATTTAAATAAGTGATTAATCCTTAATTACTTTTATTAAGAAAATTATCTTAGATTAAATCATTATTAATCATTTTCTAATTATAAATTAATCTAAATCATTAATTAACTATTAATCATTCATTTATTAACTTAAGTAGTTAATTATCATTTATTAATCACTTAATCATTAATTAATTCAAACTCCAATTACAATTATAATTTAATTAATTGATTTAATTGTTCAACTTAGTTAAACATTTAGAAGTCTTTTCAAATTTTGAAAATCAATTATAGTATTAAATACAAACTTAATTGTCAGTTAACTTTATACTTAATTTAAATTAATTACTTAATTAAAATAGTAATTAAGAGTTAGGAACATTGTAAAGGCATTAACTACATAATTAAACTTGTATTAAAGTTTAACTTAATTTGTTAAACAATTTCACTTATTTTCATTTATAAAAATAGCAGTTTGGAAAAAAACCACAACCCGAGACCACCCTTGCTCTAACTCGAATGGTACTTCGAGTACTTCATGAAATTTCCCCGAGTCTCCCTGCACGCAGCTTCTTCTTCTCCCTCTTTTTTTTTCTAAGTTATAAACTATTGAAACAATACTTCATTTAAATGCGAGCATCCCCTAACACGCGACCATCCCCGTGCACGTGCACGTCACCGCGCCTCCGCTCCATTGGCCATCGCGATCGCCAGCAAGTGGCGCTTCATCCCCTTATTCGATAGCGATGATCGATTCAATGCCAACGACCCTTGAACAAAATCGAGCTACTCCACATCCACCTGGAACAAAACCCATCGCCTGAAATCACCTCGTATAGCCACCACCGACCACCTGACGTCACGCGACCACAACCCCAACTGCTCTGATGACATACGAACCTTTTCCCCTAGGAGCGATCGCCTCCGATCCACCGTAGTTGACGAAAACTTCGCATTTTCCTCACCGAACAAAACTGAGTGATAAACCCTAATTCGACCTCGTACTCCCAATTCACGAAATGGAAAAATTCTTTGATAATTTTCATGAAGTCATTGATGTTCAAGCTTGCTTCGAACCAATTTTTAGCATTTATAATTGAATCGAATGTTAGGAATTGGAGAAAAATGCAGATTTTGTTCAACGTGAATTTCAATGGAAATGCTTAACTAAAAATCATCACTATTATTTTAAAAATCCTATTTTTGTGTGTTCATTCGAGTTATATAATCAAATCACCAAATTTAAGTATTCGAATTTATCAAAAAAAATTCCTCTTACAGTAAAATTTAATGTTTAAAGCCTATGTTATACTGTCAAGCTTCAAGAAATCTCCAGGTTGTGATTTTTAAGTTTAAAGAAGTTTATTTAACTTAAATTCCTAAGTTTATCAAAGATTTGAAAATGAGATATTGGGATTTGATTAGATTTTAAGCTCTGTAACTACACAGAGTTGATATCAGCCATTCACACCCAAAAGTATCAACATATATACATACCATTCACACTTAAACAACATCCAGGCATATTAACAATCATTCCAGAACATCATCAATACAATATCAAAGAGTATAGGCAAATGAAAGTGGGATTGCTCACCTAGATTTGAAAGACAGAGTAGATTGTAAATTTGAAAAACTGGGAGAAGATATTGATTTCTGAAAATCTTGATTTACTTGGATCTGGAAGTTGCGTTTGAATTAGGTTGAAGAAGAAGCTTCCTTTTCCTTTGATTCTCTGATTTATATTGAATTAAATTGTTGTTTAAACTGAGATGTTTTAGTTGAAGCTTGGTTAAATTTTGAGTGGTATTTGCTTTAGATTTTCTTTTCTTCTCAGTGAAAATGAACGAACTGGAAATGAGAAAGATTGATGTATATATGAAATGAGAAGTTTACAGAGTGTTCATTTGTTTAGTACTGGGTGATAAATTTGTACAGGGTTATAATATTTGTTTGTACAAATTTTTAGCAGTGATATTTTTCTTGCTTGTGGCTGATGAGAACATTTTGGATGCTAGCATTAATTAACATGTACTAATTCACTTTTTTTTTCATTGGTTTATCAAACAAGATCTCGGCTGTATAATATATGAGATGATTGTGATGGCTTCCTTTTACAAGCTTTCACACTTGTATTTTATCTTGTTTGTTTGGTTTCATTTGCAGGTGTACTTGTTCATATTTACCTTTATATATTTTGTCTCTTTTTCTAAGTCTAATTCCTATTGGAATTTGTCAAATTATTTCTAACTTTAAATATTTATTTATTTTATTTATTTATTTCTATTTTTATTTTCTTTTCTTTTGTGTTTATAATATTACTTTATAATATAAATTTCTATTTTAATTTTGCTTTACTTTATAATATTCATTTTTATAGTTTATATAATTCTAGAATTATTTAATATGTTCATTTCACATTTTTATATAACTATAAATTTATTGGAAATATTTGTTTAACATCAACATTTATTTGAATTCTATAAGTATATTTTTATAAACTCAAATTATTATTATTAAACCATTTATTTTCAATTTAAATTCAAATCATATATATATACAAACATATATATCATTTCAAATTCACTCATATATGCTCAAACATATATATATATATATATAATAATTACAATATTTTTAAATTTAAATGATTTAAACAACATTTATTTGACTTCGGGGAAACTCGCACCCATTTATCGATTTATTTCACAAATCTTTATTCAAAAATTAATTAATTATTAATTTAAATATATATAAAATTTGGGGTCGTTACAGACTTCCCCCCTTAAAAGAATTTCGTCCTCGAAATTCGCAGGCACGAAAACAACACAGAGATAGACAGATTCGATCTCCTATAATTCCTCAAACTTAAGATATGAATTCCAAACTCAAGTCGGAATATCTCAGAATACATACCAATTTGTCCCTCTTCGGACTTTGATATACCCAAGAAATTTCAATAAAATTTCAAAATTTGGTTTCAAACGATATCGTTTTATTGATTTAATTCAATTTTATCCTCATATTCTATTAATCAATTTAACTCAATTTAAAGTTTCCAATTTCAAATTCATTAAGGTTTAAATCAAAAAGCTGATAAGAAATCGATGAAGATACGAAGTAAGGATCTTCTACAACGATTCGCAGGGCCATCATCACACCGAAACTTCTTCTTGAAGCTGGTATGAAGAAATCAAAAAAATTTGGAAACGAATCAAAAAAGATTGATAAGAAAGTTGTTTCCACTGTTGTAGGGTATTGACCATTTATAATCGTATTCCCTTGTCCCCTATCTCGTTCTCTTCTTGCACTCATACTCACTATCATTAGATAGCAAGAGAATTTACTGAGACGTTTAAACGGATATCTGAGAATTACTCATTCTAGGGATACTTCACCCTATCTCTAATGAGTTACTTAACGTGTTATACTCCTGAGCTAAAGTTTTACCTTAGCTCTGATACCAAATGTAACGAAGCGGATTTTGCGCGCTTGAAAATCGACATCCATACTTTACATCGTACTCGAATGCCGTAGATTCGACAGTTCAAATCCGAGTCGCCGGAGCTTATAACACAATTAAGTAAACAACACAGCGGAAGAAAAAGAATAATACATTGATATACAATATCTGATACAATATCTGATACAATAGAGTGATACAATGAATATCAATATACATCAAAGATATGATACAAGAAATAGCAGCGGAAAGAAAATAGATAACACCAGCAGCGGATAATCTCCATCTCTAAAGCATCAATCCAGAAATAGCTCGAACTCCCAATAACGAGGCACAAAGATAAGCAAGTGCAGTCCATATCCAAAGACTGAACTAGCTCCAGAAAATCTACTAATCTTGACTATCTGAAAAACCCAACTCTAAACTGCCCGTGTCGAAAAATTTTGAGCATCCAGAGTTTAGGAAAGAAACAATAAACTCCGGATCAGTCATGGGACTGGTGTGAGCAACAAAATAGTTTATCTTTAAAAACGAACAACAAAAGAATTTAAAATCAATTCGAAATGCTTTTAGAAAATGAAACTACCATAAGACCTCCCGCCACACACACAATGCAAACGCAGAATTGGAGGAGATTTCTTCTTATGATAGTCAAAGATGCTTACTACGCAAAATCAAATCATTTATTATTATTATTATTAGTGCATAGTGTAGAAAATATTTCGAAAGTAGAATATAAATCTTAGCCAGTATAAGTACCATTATAGTATGCCTACTATAGCTACCATATTAAATGGCAGGTTCTACAACTAAAACCGTACAAGGCTCGTATTGTTTCTTTGGATTTCCAACAAATGGTCATGCCAAGGAACTTCCCATTGCCACATGGAAACGCCTCTGGAAGGACGTCCCGAGAACCTAACCGGATCTCTGCCAACACAAGGCCGGGTTACCCCTAACTGGGTAACTACTGACAAGAGTATGCCATCTCTCGGTTGTAACCAACCTTTAACCGGGGCCTCAGCAACAAATCACAAAGTAAGACATATATATACTTGCGACATCCACATAAGTTAAGTATCTGGGCTCCACACCATGATACCACTTCTATCCAGAAGGAAATGTACATACCCTAAGGGGCGCTACCCCCAATAACCTTGCCGCATCTTTCCTGTTTTGACCATTCCGGGGTGTGAGGTTCGACGAAGTCTCGTCCACAAAGCTACGCTTTGGCACAAAGCCATGCTTTGGGTCAACAGATGATCAAGGTAATGATCACAAAGATAAATGATCAAACAAATGATCATATCACAAATGATCAACAAATGATCATCACACAGCAACACTCAGCATGTCACATTACCAAATTGGGAATATATCGCTGATAACCTTCAATTACATAACCTCTGAGCTCGTACGTCTCAGAGAGGGGTGTTAAGCTAAGAGAATAAATTCTCTGCCACCAAACAGAAATGTATCTGAAAGAAATCGGCTTTATATCTCAAATTGTAATGTCAAACATATAATCCATACAAGTCTGTTCCGGGTTCGAACAAAACCGAAGGCACTTCCAAAGAAGCTCTTGTAAATCTGGATAATTTTCTAATCACGTCCGGACTTCCCATCACAAAGGGTGATAAAGTCTCTATACCGGGGACCGGTCGGTGCAGAGACATTCGACGAGTTGTCCTTTCGTTTTCGAAAATATCCGGTCTTCACCACCGGTCTTCAAGTGCTATCCATATCGACGTATCATTATTCGGTATGGGTTATATGACACAAATGTCTTTTCCCGGCTAACCCGAATAACGAGCGCAATCTTTAAAAACATATGGATATTGGGATTTCAATTAAGTCACAACTTATTACCCAAAATCTTTTCTTCAAATGGTTTAAAACAAATTACTATTTCAATCCTTTAACAAAAAGATTCATTTTAACAACTTCCAACGGTTTTAACCCATTTCCACACTTTAATCTTTTAAACAAAAGATTCATTCATAGATTTTCAAATTAATTTCCATTTCAATTTGATTAACTCGTTAAATCTTTAAATCAAAGATTTAACTCATAGCTTTCAGAAAGAATTCATTCATAACTTGGAAAACCATTTTTCAATTCAATCTTGAAATTCCTTTAATTAAACTGGAATTTATCTCTTATCTGAAAGCTTTTATCCCTTTGAAAACAAATAGTTTCATTTCAGAAAATCTGATTCATTCATACAAGTTGAACTCCTTGGGTTAAATTCAAATTCCCAAAATTTTACTTTTAAAATGGTTTAAATTCATATAACTTGTACAACATCTTAAATCCCTAGTTTCAAATCATAGAGTTCAATTTCAAATATTGAATTCAAATTTAAATCAAATAATTTAAATTTCAAACTCAATCAAGTTACTCAAAAATAAATTTCATCTTTGAAATTCCATTTCAAAAGCTTTTCACTTTAAAACCCAACTCATTTCCAAAACATTTGAATTTAAAAATTCAGATTCAAAACTATTTTCAAAATCTGTGACTTAACGATTTCCTCGTGAAATCCATATTTGTGTGTGTATAAGTGTGGTCCAGGGGTTTTACACATTAGTGCAACATCATTCAATCATTACAGCTCAGAATATTGAAAATATAGTTGATAAGCGATATAAACTATAACGCTTATCGTTTATTCACAGATTCACAGATAATAAACACGTGTATCACAAATAAATGAATAAATTACACACACAGCTCAATCCACAGAATAAAATGTCATAGATCAGATAGGACAATCAATTCAAGGCATCTCATATAATACAATCATTCATAGATTAATTAATTACAAATTATTTTATATAAATAAATTAATCAATCACCTTAATAAATTAAATTATTCTTAATTAATCATATTGGTTAAGTTAACTTTTAAACCAATTACATAATTAATTAACCCCTTAATAAATTATTTAAAGAAATTAAACCTTTAATTACTTACCATTAAGCAATCACCTCATAATAATTAATCATTAATTACCAATTAATCTAATGATTTTCTTAACCAAATTAAACAAAATTAATTAACTTTAATTAATCAAAATATAAATTTAAATAAGTGATTAATCCTTAATTACTTTTATTAAGAAAATTATCTTAGATTAAATCATTATTAATCATTTTCTAATTATAAATTAATCTAAATCATTAATTAACTAGTAATCATTCATTTATTAACTTAAGTAGTTAATTATCATTTATTAATCACTTAATTATTAATTAATTCAAACTCCAATTACAATTATAATTTAATTAATTGATTTAATTGTTCAACTTAGTTAAACATTTAGAAGTCTTTTCAAATTTTGAAAATCAATTATAGTATTAACTACAAACTTAATTGTCAGTTAACTTTATACTTAATTTAAATTAATTACTTAATTTAAATTAATTACTTAATTAAAATAGTAATTAAGAGTTAGGAACATTGTAAAGGCATTAACTACATAATTAAACTTGTATTAAAGTTTAACTTAATTTGTTAAACATTTTCACTTATTTTCATTTATGAAAACAGCAGTTTGGAAAAAAACCACAACCCAAGACCTCCCTTGCTCTAACTCGAGTGGTACTTCGAGTACTTCATGAAATTTCCTTGAGTCTCCCTGCACGCAGCTTCTTCTTCTCCCTCTTTTTTTTCTAAGTTATAAACTATTGAAACAAAACTTCATTTAAATGCGAGCATCCCCTGACACGCGACCATCCCCGTGCACGTGCACGTCACCGCGCCTCTGCTCCATTAGCCATCGCGATCGCCAACAAGTCGCGCTTCATCCCCCCATTCGATAGCGATGATCGATTCAATGCCAACGACCCTAGAACGAAATTGGGCTACTCAACATCCACCTGGAACAAAACCCATCGCCTGAAATCACCTCGTATAGCCACCACCGACCACCTGACGTCACGCGACCACAACCCCAACTGCTCTGATGACATACGAACCTTTTCCCCTAGGAGCGATCACCTCCGATCCACCGTAGTTGACGAAAACGTCGCATTTTCCTCACTAAAAAAAACTGAGTGATAAACCCTAATTCGACCTCGTACTCCCAATTCACGAAATGGAAAAATTCTTTGATAATTTTCATGAAGTCACTGATGTTCAAGCTTGCTTCGAACCAATTTTTAGCATTTATAATTGTATCGAATGTTAGGAATTGGAGAAAAATGCAGATTTTGTTCAACATGAATTTCACTGGAAATGCTTAACTAAAAATCATCACTATTATTTTAAAAATCCTATTTTTGTGTGTTCATTCGAGTTATATAATCAAAACACCAAATTTAAGTATTCGAATTTATCAAAAAAAATTCCTCTTACAGTAAAATTTAATGTTCAAAGCCCTATGTTATACTGTCAAGCTTCAAGAAATCTCCAGGTTGTGATTTTTAAGTTTAAACAAGTTTATTTAACTTAATTTCCTATGTTTATCATAGATTTGAAAATGAGATATTGGGATTTGATTAGATTTTAAGCTCTGTAACTACACAGAGTTGATATCAGCCATTCACACCCAAAAGTATCAACATATATACATACCATTCACACTTAAACAACATCCATGCATATTAACAATCATTCCAAAACATCATCAATACAATATCAAAGAGTATAGGCAAATGAAAGTGGGATTGCTCACCTAGATTTGAAAGACAGAGTAGATTGTAAATTTGAAAAACTGGGAGAAGATATTGATTTCTGAAAATCTTGATTTACTTGGATCTGGAAGTTGCGTTTGAATCAGGTTGAAGAAGAAGCTTCCTTTTCCTTTGATTCTCTGATTTATATTGAATTAAATTGTTGTTTAAACTGAGATGTTTTAGTTGAAGCTTGGTTAAATTTTGAGTGGTATTTGCTTTAGATTTTCTTTTCTTCTCAGTGAAAATGAACGAACTGGAAATGAGAAAGATTGATGTATATATGAAATGAGAAGTTTACAGAGTGTTCATTTGTTTAGTACTGGGTGATAAATTTGTACAGGGTTATAATATTTGTTTGTACAAATTTTTAGCAGTGATATTTTTCTTGCTTATGGCTGATGAGAACATTTTGGGTGCTAGCATTAATTAACATGTACTAATTCACTTTTTTTTTCATTGGTTTATCAAACAAGATCTCGGCTGTATAATATATGAGATAATTGTGATGGCTTCCTTTTACAAGCTTTCACACTTGTATTTTATCTTGTTTGTTTGGTTTCATTTGCAGGTGTACTTGTTCATATTTACCTTTATATATTTTGTCTCTTTTGCTAAGTCTAATTGCTATTGGAATTTTTCAAATTATTTCTAACTTTAAATATTTATTTTATTTATTTATTTCTATTTTTATTTTCTTTTCCTTAGTCTTTATAATATTACTTTATAATATAAATTTCTATTTTAATTTTGCTTTACTTTATAATATTCATTTTTATAGTTTATATAATTCTAGAATTATTTAATATGTTCATTTCACATTTTTATATAACTATAAATTTATTGGAAATATTTCTTTAACATCAACATTTATTTGAATTCTATAAGTATATTTTTATAAACTCAAATTATTATTATTAAACCATTTATTTTCAATTTAAATTCAAATCAAATATATATACATACATATATATCATTTCAAATTCACTCATATATGCTCAAACATATATATATATATATATATAATAATTAAAATATTTTTAAATTTAAATGATTTAAACATTTATTTGACTTCGGGGAAACTCGCACCCATTTATCGATTTATTTCACAAATCTTTATTCAAAAATTAATTAATTATTAATTTAAATATATATAAAATTTGGGGTCGTTACATCTATTGTATATGTTTTCAAGCAGATATTATGTATTATGTTTTGAGAGTTTGTTATAGTAGCTTCATGAACTACTATGGTTTTTATATTCCGCTGCGAGTTATTCTGATATGTTTTGTGTCTGTGATTCTGTGTATTTGATTTCATTTGCTCCAAATTTATTTACAATCTGTTATTTTGAATTATTCAAGCCAGACATGTGTGGATTATTGTCAATTTGAATGGTCTAAAATAGTGGGTCGTTACAATATGCATATGAGGGAATGCAAGTTGGTTACGTACTGTAAATTAGTTATGCTTAAGGACAAAATAAGCTGTATTTTTCTTTTTTGTAATATTTCCTTTATTGTCTGCTAATGTTATTACAGCATAGTGGTCCTTATTTGGCCACCTAGGAGAAGTTGTTATAAAGAATCCTATATATGCGTTGCACACGGTAATGTTGTTAAAAAATAATTTTTAAATTTTAATTATTGTTAAAAATTAAATATTTTTAAGCAGCATATGATAAATTTATTGAAATAAAGAAATTTATAATTTAAAACGACATGCAACACTCAGATGTAAGATAGAGGGTCGCCAACCACATATTCTTGTTGGAATTATTGTCCTAACTCGGTAATAGCAATATGTGTGTGCGCGCACGCGCGTTTCTCTTACTATATATGTAAATAGTTGATGCTATGTGATGCATGTATTTTTTATATAAATAAATGAAAAAATTGAATTTTCCATGTCTATTAATATGAGTATTGTGTGTGTGTGTGTATATATATATATTTTAAGGATTTATAATGAAATAAAGAATATTAATTAAATGTATTTAAATATTTTAAATTAATGATCAACTTAACTATTCAAATATATGTAGCTGAATGTTAGAAAGTAGGGTAAAAAATGAGAAGAGCTTTGTATATAGTTGTAGTTGAGAAAAACATCTTACGATCAACTTATCTGCGCATGAACTTTTATTCATTATTTGAGATTTCAATTAGTAAACTTTTTTAAACTTAGCAATTAACTATAAATTTCACATTGTTGTATGAGTGTCATGTTTACAACTTCAATATTTGCAAAAAAATAACGTTAATTTGAGTTATGAGTTGAGTAAGTTTTAATATCACGTTGAAAATGAGAATGTCTACGTAACTTAATTTGTAATAGAGCAATCCATGCTTTCACATCCCAGTATTGTAAAATATAAATTTATCCTTTAAAAGTTGTAATAATATCATGTTGAAAATGAGAATGTCGACATAACTTAATTTGTATTAGAGTAATCCGTGCTTTCACATCCCAATGTTGTAAAATATAAATTTATCCTTTAAAAGTTGTAAAAAACAAAATTTTGTACTACAATGTATAATTTTTTTTAAAGATAAATGAATTATGAATTAAAAATATTATTGTTTAAGTTTACATTTTATGTTATGTGATTCATATGTCTTTATATATGAATAAAAATTACAATTTTATCATCTTCATTATATATATATGAGTGTTGTATACATACTTAAATCGGTATATTTTAAGATTTATTAGATGTTAATTAATATTAGTTAATTGAATTTATTTGAATGATTTAAAATAAAGATGACATAATTGGTAATACATGGATATGAGTAAAAAATATTAGAAGAGAATTGGGAAGGGTTTGTAAGTAACTATAGAAATTTAAAATATAGGTGTTTAAAGCTAAAAAATATATTTTTTCAGTGTAATGCATGATAACTTCATTGAGATAAACGAATTAGGAAATAAATTTGTTATTATTGTTGATGTATATAATTTGTGCTATGTGATTTACATATCTTTGTGAAAATTTTGTTTTACCAGTTTGTTGATGCTACTTTGGTATTTTAGGATTTACAAAATGTATCTAATATTAGTTTACTGAATTTATTAAATGATTTAAATTATGAATTATGTAATTAATTTAAATATATGGACTTAAACGTAAAATATTAGAGGAGAACCAAGAAGACATTTGTGAATAAGCATAGGAAATTTTAAATGTATGTATTTGATTATATATTGACATTAGAAGTTTAGTAGAATAACTATAAATTGATAAATTATAAAAATGTAAAAATAAAATATCTAGAGAGTGAATTAAGGAAAGTAGAGAAAGCTCCTACAATTAATAAGAGAGCTTGAATTTTTTCTGCTACTATTATTTAATAGATTGATACATCAAGTGGATTCTTTATCATTAATAAAATTTAATATTAAATTAATGATAAGTGATGAATAAATAGTTTGTAATTTTGAAATAAATGAATATTTTCGATTAATATCTTTTATGAAAATGTTAAATATTACTTATGTGTTAGGATTTTCGTTGCACAAAACCTAACAAAGGATAAAATTGTTGATGAAGTCTATCCCATAATCTTATATTCTCAAGAACAATGGGATAATTTTGGATGAAAATAATAATATTTGAAGATAAATAATGGTGAAGATAGATCTAAAACACAAAGAAATCAAGTGAGCCACACACAAAATTCCACCCCACAACCATGTACATTGATTCTCAAAAAATAATTGTTTACAAGTAACCCACCAATAAAAGTAAACAAAATAATAATAAAATCAATAACCTAATTGAGAGGACTCTTAATCTCTATAACAATGGCTTCTTAAAATTCGGAGAAGAAAAACAAAGATGGAAGAAGAGAAAAATATCAAATACATTTCCACACTTTTCCAATCTCTCTTCTAAGCTCTATTTATAACATCAATTACTTAATGCCCAAGTTAATGTCATATGGTAAAAAATAAATTAATTAACCAATTAGAGAGAGAAATAAACATAACTAAATATGCTATTAATTAGGAATAACAAAATTCTCTTTCTTTCTTTTGCATATGTATTTCCTTCTATTTGTAATTTTGTATCACCAAAATTTAACATTATGTATGTTCATAATTTACATTAATTAATGATTAGAATATACTACATTTTTTATTATAAATGTTTTTATTTTGTATTTTATTTTACCTTTTGAAGCAGATGTTAATCCCTTTTTTAAAGGTTTTATTACAAGTTAAGATTAATGGCGTATTAAACAATGGTTTTAAAAAAATAATTATTACTGTTACAAATTAAAATAACAACATAATTTGTAGTTTTTCTTTTAATCAACATTTCATTTGGTTGTTAAACAAATACTTTGTTTATCACTTTGATATTAGTATTATGTATAAATTTTTGATGTTGATATTAACTACAAGAACTTAAAATGCATATATACATCTCTTAGAAAATACACGTATAATCCAAACCTGCACACATAGTGTCAAATCCAGATACAAGGCTTAACTTCACCATATCTAATATACTCGAATGAATCACTGTCTCTGATACCATGTTGTCTCCAAACTCCATAACCAGAGTATATATATAAATGTGGAAAAATAGAAGTGGGTCAAACATAAATCTGGTGAGTGAACCATAATCTATTTAACATCTACTACAAAAATAATATTATAACATGATGATATGAGTCTATTGTCCGACCATCTCACGCTCTGTCATCCTTCGTATCAAATAATCAATACCTAATCATATCGTATAAATATAGACTCACCTCTGGTCCGAACCCTGTAGGAAATGCGGATTACGGATCTTAAGGCAGAATAAAACTAGAGAGGGTGAATAGTGTTTAATTAATATTTTGAATCTTTTTGAAATATTTTCAAATTAAATCCAAATAGATGCAATTCACAAACATAGAGACAATCACAGAACCAGACACAGATGCAAATAGTAAATAAAAACATTAAAGGAAAGAACACAACGGAATTTTATACTGGTTCAGAGTTACCCTACATCCAGTCCCACACAATTTCTTGTGTATATTTCTTTTCAAATATAATGTCGATATTACAACTTTGATTTTAAGGCCACGAGATACACCCTTATGTCTACGAGTCTAGGGCAAACTCTCTTGATTTAACCATGCTACAAGATCACCTAATTGATTTACGGGCTACAATCACACCCAATTGATTTACGGACCACAATCACACCGTTTCCAATCACACTTTGATAGAGAGAACCTCGATACACTTCGATCTTTCGATCTTTGATTACTAATGATCCTATAACTCTGAATAGCACTGAGATCTTTGAGAGAGAGTGACAGAGAATCAAACTAGAGACGGTCGAGTTTGATTCACTTAGGATTTCGGCAGAGTTTTGTTAAGAATGTTTGAAAATAATAATGGAAGAGAAAGAGGAGAGAAAACAAAGAAATCTTAAATGAAAATTCATTGAAAACTACTGGTATATATAGGAGAATAAGGGTCATGTCCATTCGTGAAAGGTTATGATGAATAGACACTTCTTTTGAAAATTTAAAATTTGAAATCTACAGCTAACATCTCGACATGGGGGGATATAGGCATGTCGACATCCCCTAGTATTTTTTTAAAATTGATTTTTATTTTAAAGATATTTTCTTTCTAAAGTTTGTCGAAACAATCTTAGAACTTTGTAAACTATTTTGAATATATTTTATGATTATAAAAACCTTTGGAAAGTGATCTTATGAAATATAAAAGTAATAAAAACTAAATATATAAATATTTTGAGATTAAATCTAAAACATTAAACAAGGAGATAGTTTAAAAACAAGAAACAATTTTGAAATTAATATGGTTAAAAATAGTTTTTGAATTAAGGAAAAAATATTTAAACCGAGAGAGATGTATTTTTAAAAAGATAATTTTGAAAAAAAAATCTAAAATAAGTCATTTTGAAAATTTCGTGGATTCCATTCCACTAGAGAAGGTCGTGGGTTCCGTCCCACTAAAGAAGTCGTGGGTTCCATCCCACTATTAAAGCGAGAAGGTGGATTTCATTCCACAATTAAAATCCAAATAAAGGTTTTAGTGCTATTATGAAGTTTTAACATAAATCTAGACTCTATTACTTATCTTGATATCTTTAACTCTTGAACTCTTGATAACCTTGATACTCATGTGTCTTTAGCCTTGATTTCTACAATCTTGAATTCATCAGTCCTTAATCTCTATATTGTACAGTCTTCATTCTCAATACCTGCATATATATATATATATATCCTGCCTATACATAAATCTAGACAAAGATATTAGTATTTATATTTTATAACAAATCCCAAGGTTGTTGTCAATAAAATCATCATCTTGGGAACTAACAATCTCCCCCTCTTTGATAATAACAACCTATGTTTATAAAATATACTCCACCAAACTCTGATTCTACTCTGACTCCCCTCTTATTTCAACAAACTCCCCCTTAATCTATTAACTCCCCTTTAATCTAAGCCTAACTAATAGCCTAACTGTCCTATTTTATAATTCTTCCCCTTTGTCATCAACAAAAACTAAGCTTAAACTACAAAACTCCCCCTTAAACTAATACTATGGAACTACATGCTAATAACGAAGTATAATAAATGAAATATAAATCTAGTTTTATTATATATGATGTTACATTACACACACACACACACATATATATATATATATATGAAATATAGACACAAATATATACAAGTACACAAAATATGAAAACATTGATATAATAACAATCTAACGAGAGTCCTTGACAATTGGTGACTTGTGAATCGAACAATTAGGGTAATGGAGACAAAAGTTTCCATGTTGTTTTACCAAATTACCGTTTTTATCAAAACTGACTTCTCCAATGCAAACATCATTATCGTCCTTGTCCATTTGCGCTTCTTCCTCCTCCTCCTCTTCTTCTTCTTCATCGTCGTCCTCTAATGGATTATGAATACCTATGTTAGAGGAATCATCTTCAATCACAATAGGGTCTGCCTGATTATCCATTAGAATTTTTTTCAAATTTCTAAGAATCTTGCCATGTTTATCTTGTTCCTTTGCCATTCTTATTTGCATGACTTGTAATTCAGTCAGCATTCGCTGAGAATCCTTCATAATTTCCTTGATCTTCATTACTCGAGCCAATGTAGTACGTTGGAATAGACCAGAATTAGGAGAAGGGAAGGAAATGATTGCATTTTGGTTTGATTTAGAAGAGGAGGCCATTACTTTATATTTTCAGAAGTTTATTACAGAGAAAATGAAGTTAGAAGACAGATGAACTCGAAATATTGTGGTTATATAACCACCAAACTGATTTTAGAGGGAAAACCAAAATTTCAAATCTGACCGTTGTACGTCGACATTAGGGGGGGCATGGGCAAGTCAACATCCCTTTGAAAATTTTGACAATTTTGTCTTTCTCTATTTATTTAAATATATATGTTACTATACCTATATTCTATATCTCAGTTATAGAACAAATACCTAGTTCTCTTCTAAATTTAGTAAAGGTTGATTGATCAAGGGTTTGGTCAGAATATCAGCTATTTGATTCTCAGTGTTGATAAATTCAAAAGAAATAATCTCTTTACTTATATTATCTCTGAGAAAATGATGTCTGAAATCAATATGTTTGGTTCTGGAATGATGAGCAGGATTTTTTGATAAATTTATTGCATAGTCAGCATCACAATATGAGATTAAATCAAATGAATCATTTTTAGGGTAAAATAGGCCTAAAGTGTGTTTAACATATCTTAGGATACGTTTAATAGCTTTTAAATGGGCTTCTTCAGGTTGAGATTGGTATCTTGCACAGAGACAGATACTATGCATGATATCAGGCCTACTCGCAGTTATATAGAGTAGCGATCCAAGCATTCCCCTGTATAGTTTTTGATCAACATCTTTTGACATGTCTTCTTAATTCAAGGTTTTATTGGTTGCCATAGAAGTGGGTTTTCCACTCGCAGTGGTCATACCAAACTTACTAACTAGATCCCTAGCATATTTTTCTTGACTAATGAAAATACCACTATCTAATGGTTTTATTTGCAATCCTAAAAAGAAAGTAAGTTCACCCATATGGCTCATCTCAAACTCTTTTGTCGTTATTTCAGAAAACTCTTTGTTCATTTCATTGTTTGTTGATCCAAAAATGATATCATCTACATAAATCTGTACTAATTGGATATCATTTTTGTTTCTTTTTATAAAAAGAGTATTATCTACTCTACCAATTTCAAAATTTGATTGTAATAGGTAAGATCTTAGTTTATCATACCGGGCTCTAGGAGCTTGTTTCAGACCAGATAGAGCTTTCTTTAATTTGTAAACATGATTTGAAAACTTTTCTTCATCAAAAAGTGGAGGTTGTTCAACATAAACATCCTCTTTAATAGAAACATTTAAAAAAGCACTTTTGACATCCATTTGAAATAATTTGAAATTGTTGTGGTTTGCGAAAGCAAGTAGAATTCTAATGGCTTCTAATCTTGCTACGGGTGCAAAGGTTTCATCAAAGTCTACATCTTCTTCTTGACAATAACCTTGCGCGACTAACCGAGCTTTATTTCTAATGGCCTCACCTTGTTCATTCATTTTAATTTTATAAACCCATTTAGTTCCTATTATAGTTTTGTCCTCAAGTCTAGGAACAAGTTCCCACATTATTTCTGGTGAATTGATTCAGTTCTTCTTGCATAGCAAGAATCCATGAATCATCATATGATGCTTCCTTTGGATTTCTGGTTCAATAGTTGATATAAAAGCTACATTACTCATCTTGTTTAGTTGATTTCTAGTTCTAACAACAGATTCAATATTTCATAGTATATTTTATATAGGATGATCTTTTAAAAGCCTGATCCTTTTATTAGGATGAACAGTTTCACAATTTGTTTCATTTGATTCATTATTTAAACTAACAAAATCATCTTCATCATTTATTTGAACAAAATCTTTGAAATTTTCATCAAATGACACATGCATTGTTTCTTCAATGGTGTTAGTTTTTAAATTGAAAACTCTGCATGCTTTACTTCTATTAGAATATCCGATAAAGCTTCCTTTGTCGGATTTAGGATCAAATTTTATCCAAATTTTCCTTTGTATTTAGAATAAAGCATTTACTTCCAAAAACTTTAAAATAAGATACCTTTGGTTTCTTATTGAAAATAAGTTCATATGGTGTTTTATTGGTTAGAGGTCTAATTAAAATCCTATTCAAAATGTAACAAGCTGTAGCGACTGCTTCAGCCCAAAAATTTCTTAGTGATTTACTATCTGAAAGCATAGTTCTTACACACTCTTGAATCGTCCTATTTTTACTCTCTACCACTCCGTTTTATTGTGGAGTTCTAGGAAAAGAAAGATTATGAGTTATTCCCTTTTTATTACAGAAATTCTCAAAATTTTAATTGTCTAATTCTCCACCGTGATCACTACGAATAGTTTTGATTTTTAAAGAAAGTTGATTTTGAATTCTTTTTGCAAAATTTTTATATAAATCAAAAGCATCACTTTTATGTTTAAAAAAAATTGTCCATGTAAATCTAGAATAATCATCTACAATTACAAAAACATATTTACTGTGATTTATTAACTGAATTTGAGATGGACCAAACAGATCTAAATGAAGTAACTCAAGAGGTTTTGAAGTTGAAATCATATCTTTCAATTTGAATGAACTCTTCCTTAGTTTTCCTAATTGGCATGCATCACATATACTATCTACTTTAAAATCCATTTTAGGAAGACCTCTTACTAGATCAAGTTTTGACAGTCTAGATAAGAGTTTGAAATTCAAATGCCCAAATCTTTTATTCCAAATCCAAGGGTCACTTGTATTAGCCAAAAGACATAAGTTTTCATTTGAGATTTTCATACTGAAAATATAAATATTTTTCTTCCTAATTCCTTCAAAGATAATACTTGATTTATTATTTTCGATGTGACACTTATCCTTTTCAAATTTAATTTTGTAGCCCTTGTCACGTAGTTGACTTATGCTAAGTAAGTTGTGTTTTAGATTCCTAACGAACAGAACATCAGAAATAGTAGGAGTTTTAGAGTTGCCGACATTGCTGATGCCAATCACATATCCTTTTGAATTGTCTCCAAGGTTGACCAGCCCTCCATCTTCATAAATTATGTCATTCAGTATCTCTGGATTACCAGTCATGTGTCTTGAACATCAACTATCAAGTATCCATTTGTTTTTCTTGATTTGCACCATTTGTCCATTGAGTGCTGATTCTTCAAAAGCCATATAACACATCTGTTCCTGCACAACACACCAATTCGGTAGATAACTTGATTTACTATAATAACAATATGCAAACTTATAAGGCAATGATGGTTTGGACAGTTTTGAACTAGTGTTAACAGAATCTCCAAAAATTGCCATTTTAAACTTTTTCAAAATTCAGATTATGATAACTTTGGAAACCAATGCTCCGATACCAAATGTAGGAAATGCGGATTACGTATCTTAAGGCATAATTAACACTAGAAGGGGGGTGAATAGTGTTTAATTAATTTTATGAGTCTTTTTAAAAAAATTCAAATTAAACCCAAACAGATGCAATTCACAAACACAGAAACAATCACAAAACCAGACACAGATGCAAATAGTAAATAAAAGCAGTAAAGGAAAGAACACACTGGAATTTTATACTGGTTCAGAGTTACCCTACTACCAGTCCCATACAATCTTGTGCACATTTCTTTTCAAATATAATGTCGATATTACAACCTCGATTTCAAGGCCACGAGATACACCCTCCTGTCTTCGAGTCCATGGAAAACTCTCTTGATTTAACCAGGCTACATGATCACCTAATTGATTTACGGGCTACAATCACACCCAATTGATTTATGGGCCACAATCACACCGTTTCCAATCACACTTTGATAGAGAGAGACTCGATACACTTCGATCTTTTGATCTTTGATTACAAATGATCCTATAACTCTGAATAGCACTGAGATCTTTGAGAGAGAGTGGCAGAGAATCAAACTAGAGACGATCGAGTTTGATTCACTTAGGATTTCGGCAGCGTTTTGTTAAGAATGTTTGAAAATAAGAATGGAAGAGAAAGAGGAGAGAAAACAAAAAAATTAAGTGAAAATTCGTTGAAAACTACTGGTATATATAGGAGAATAATGGTCATGTCTATTCGTGAAAGGTTATGATGAATAGACACTTCTTTTGAAAATTTGAAATTTGAAATCTACGGCTACGATGTCGACATGGGAAGTATAGGCATGTCGACATCCCCTAGTATTTTTTGAAAATTAATTTTGTTTTAAAGAGGTTTTCTTTCTAAAGTTTGTCGGCACAATCTTATAACTTTGTAAACTATTTTGAATATACTTTATGATTATAAAAACCTTTGCAAAGTGATCTTACGAAATATGAAAGTAATAAAAACTAAATATATAAATAATTTAAGATTAAAGGTAAAATATTAAAACTAGGAGATAGTTTAGAAACAAGAAATGATTTTGAAATTAATATAATTACAAATAGTTTTTGAATTAAGGCTAAAATATTTAAAACGAGAGAGAGATGTCTTTTTAAAAAGATATTTTTGAAAAAAATCTAAAAATAAGTCATTTTGAAAATTTCGTGGATTCCATTCCACTAGAGAAGGTCGTGGATTTCATCCCACTAAAGAGGTCGTGGGTTCCATCCCACTATTAAAGTGAGAAGGTGGATTCCATTCCACAATTAAAATCCGAATAAAGATTTTAGTGCTATTATGAAGTTTTAACATAAATCTAGACTCTATTACTTATCTTGATATCTTGAAATCTTGATAATCTTGATACCCATGAGTCTTCAGTCTTGATTTATACAATCTTGAATTTGTCAGTCTTGAATCTCTATACTGTACAGTCTTTATTCTCAGTACCTGCATATATATATCCTGCATATACATAGATCTAGACAAAATTATTAGTATTTATATTTTATAACAAGTTAAGGTTGTTGTCATCAAAACATCATCTCAGGAACTAACAAACCCTTGCCCATCCAGGAAGCCAGTTGTCTGTCGTCGCGCAACCTACCTGGACAACTTCTTGTGCCACAGGTTCTCGTCGTATAATCTACTTGGACAACTTATTGTATAACAAGTTCTCTTCATGCAATCTACCTGGACAACTTTCCATGTCATAGGTTCTCGCTACATACTCTACATATACATTCTAGGGCGCTTAACCTATGTCCCAGTCTTGTTTTCGTCCATATTCACCATCGTATCATAAATTAACTTCATAGCATATACCATATATCATAGTACATATCACATATTACTTCAAATAGCAAACAAAAACCATCTCATATATTCATTTATTCCTTATTACCTTCATTCCTATTGTTACATGTTAGATCGCCCTCTATAATGCAAAAGAAAACATGTCGAATTGGTTATTTAGTATTTATATAGGCCTTATGGCCAAGGTTCAGTCTAGTAGGAGTACTACCTACGTACGGGTGAACCAGTGTACACGTTTCCTGAAGGTTTTTAGATATCAAATTTTCTTTATTTTGGTCATCCTTTTCCACGTATGATCACTATTGCCTCGCCTTGGATCTTCGAGGATTGTGTATTTACCCTAGTTCTAGTCTTCTATGTCAAATTCTATCGTTAAATTTCAAATTTTGGTTATATAATCATGAGAGTTTAAGATTTTTACTAATTTAGTTTTGAAACATTGATTTCATTTAAATCCCTCCCAAAATCCAATTAAATCCGAGAATTATCATCTATAAATGTTTGATTACTCTAATATATGCTTCATATGGCTATTATAACGTCTTAATCGTTTTATATAGAGAAGAGGGCAACGATCACTTACTGATAGTCAATCCCAGTAAATTGTCTCATTGTCCTAGATTGTTATTCCTCCTACTTGCAAGATTTTGTCTCTAATTCTCTGCTAAGTTGTAGCTAAATCTGATACCTTCGCGTTGCTTTTGGTTTCGTTGAAATCAGTTAAGATTTGAGAAAGTTATTTTAATTTTAGTGAAGTGGTTTCTCTGTAGAAATGGAGAAGTGTATAAAGTAGTTTCTGAAATGAGAAGTTTGAGTACGTACTTCAGTTTTTGTCTTAGGAGGGAAATCATCTAATTGTATCAAATTCAATTCTCATTTTTGGCGCCCATTAAATTCGATCACTATTTTGCCCATGATTCTCTCATACGGACACAAAATGAAACAAATGAATATACTACTCGACTTAGGAAAACGAGATGGTCGCAATGGCACTGGTTTCATCGTCAAATTCTATTATTGGTAAAATTATCATTTTGTCCCTCTTTATAATTTATTATTTAATTAATTTGTTAGTTCTAATATTTTTCATAATTTAAATATTCTATTAAAATTATACATGATTTTCCGGGGTATTACATTCTTCCCGCTTAAAAGAATCTCGTCTCCAGAATTCCCAAGGAACAAAAAATGTATCGTATGTTCTCGCATCACACACATATCTAACTTATAGTCAATCATACAACCATTCTCCAAACAATCATTATACAACAAACAAACCAATCAAACCAAACATTCATACATAACATACAAAAATCAAAAATAAAAAATTAAAACCATCAATGCATGTGTGTTTATCAATACACACACACACACACACACACACACATATATAGCGGTGCTTGTTATTTTATGAAATACAAGCAACAACATAGCATCATGATATGTGTGCAGATATATATGACATTGTGTGTGCAAATATCTAAAATTTGAGCCCTCCCATATGAGTGAGATGATATGACGTATAACGCATGATGTAAGCATCCTAGGGTGATCATATAAATTCTATATGTATGCACAACCAATAACAATAGCATGTCATATGGTAAACATATGTATATAACAAAAAATCATTAAATCACAACATACAAAACATATCAAAATAATAACGAATCCATACATAAAAAACAATGAGTTCAATCAATAATTTAGCCAAACTTAATTATTAACTAAACTATAATCAATTAAATGGGAAACACTTTGGAAAGAAATCAAACTGAAAAGATCGATTCTACTCCTTCACTGTTCAATTGACCCAGACCGAATCGTTCCCCCAGCTAAATCTAGCAAACTCTACCACTGGCACAAACTCATTTTTAAACATCAACTACAAATGTACGTGTATATCTACAACTTCTGAAATCTATGCTACCATCTCAAATCAATAACGCCACAATGCATAACAACGAGTTGCCTTAACACCAACATGTCCGCACAAAATTGCAATCCCTTATACCATTTCTAATTGCACATAATTAACACCTAACTTGTCGAGTAGTAGATTGCTTTATTCAACTTTCAGACTGTTAAGGTAAGGCAAATCAAAAGTGGTTGGTGTCTTACCCGAACAAATCCAAAAGACTTAAATCATCATACTATTTCTTCTTCACCTAAGAACATCCAAAGTGATCAGTGTCTTAACCTGGTAAATGTAACACATCTTCCATCCAAACCTCCAAACCAACTCAAGCAATATCATTATGCTTATGATATCATTTCTTCTAATATCCAACGAGTTTTAATACTTAAAGTATCATCTCCTCCATCATCCAAATATTCCATCCTAAGTTCTATAACCTAAAACTAAGCAAACATCCAAACAAGAGAAGTCCAGTTCTATTCAACCAACGAAACCATAAAAATAAAGGTCCTAAATCTAAGCGAAATCCTAACCTATGGAACGTTCTAACCTAAGATAAAAGAATCGACTATATAATACATTGTTTACACGCACCTCATATGCAATGTAACTTTAAGTCGCTATTCTAAAGATTTTCTTTGAATAGACAGTCTCTTTCCAGTTCGAGGGATGATTGAAAAGAATCTATCTATTCCTCACTCAAAGTCATATCCAAAATTACAAATTCCATTTCGCTAGAATCATGTCCTCATCTTTAATGTGTGCAAGTCATACACTTTCTTTTTGGTCTTTCAGTTAAAGAATTTTCTTTAATCATCACGAAAAATTTGAAATCACACAACTTTGTGCTACGTCTTTAATTTTCTTTAGTATCCATTTGATCTTGTACATCTCTTCTTAAAATCCTCAAATCAGGTTTATCTCGATGCTTCAAAAATCCATTTTCAGAACCTTTTGTCTACATTCATTAAGAATACTTATTATAATACTCTTACTACCAATCCAATTTGTAATATCTATTTATAAACAGATGTTACAGTTCTCCACAATTCTTTATTCACCAAATCATATTTATCTATATAAAATTTGAATATTTCATTCTATCCATAAATAACATAAACCCATACGATCTTAACATCCATCCATACTTGAGTACTTTTACAATTTCAACCAATATAGCAAAATGCTTATCCTCTATTAGTTTCATACCAGACCTAATCCAACATATCCTCTATAATCCAGAATTCACGTCTAATAACCTTCACGACAAAATCCAAGCTTAATTCGTTTTCTAAGAATAACCAACCAATGTTTCCTTTCCCTTATATCATTTTACTGACTTACTACCCTTCTATATCACATACTAGACAACTCAATAGGGATGATGCCTTGCCAATAATATCAAATTAACAAAATCATAATATATAAACATGCCATCAAACTCATGTCGCATCCAATCCAAGTCATATACTTGCAATCGCATCTATTTTCCAAATATCGAAAATTATCAACTATTTCCCAAAAACATATACAAAAATCACTCACTTGGAAACATTCATCGAAGTCATATAACATAAATGGTGTAATGTTACCTGCAACTTCAAGCCAACAACACTCATCCTCTAATAACCTCAAACAATTTATCTTTACGATGTTATCAAACAATAAAGTAATCTAAATATCATTCAAATTTCCGTACTATGGATTGATCATCGTGTCGAATCACATAGAACATCATTGGGTCATTGGAACCTTATCCTAAATAAATCCTAGACCATTCAACTAAAATCTTCATCCACTCTTAAAATATTTCCAATCGGTTGGTTATTTGAATTCAATCAATTGAAACTCCAGTATCACTCATTTCTCTTTACTATCAAAAAAAAATTTCGAGTCAACTTTACTTCAAATATATCTTTAAAATTTTCCAATATCCAATAAGTATAGCTTAGGCCCAAATCTCTTTCAAATAATTTTAACTAATTTATTTTGCTATTTTGTAATCTTTTTTTCTCTAATTTGCTTCAGCAAAATAACTCAGATTTACTTTTCTTTCTCTAACCATAACCGCACAATCTTTCTTTCTCTATTTAATCTCATGCAACTATCAGGATCACAATATATGACAAAATCATGCACAGTCCACTTATTCTTATCCAAGCTCCATTTCTATTTGCATTTAACATCTTTCCATAATGAATCATTCAATCTACATCAAGATCAATCGATTTACACACTATATGCGAATTACTCTTAAACTATTTACCATCACATTTCTAATCCAAAATCACACTCATTTCCAACTCATGATCCGTTCTCTTTTCTTCATAGTCGATGCTGGAATACTTGTACATAGGGCCACTTCCAGCATATAACATTTCTCTTCCTTATTTGTTTTCTAATCCATCAAACAAATTTTAATTTTTGACCATTCAAAATTTCTTTCCACAATTTAAAATAATAGCAAAATTTTTTCTGACCAGATACTCATTACTATATCAAAATTTAAACTACTATTTGCTTTTCAAAATACTTCCTTACTTTTACAAAATATTGTTTTACTAAAACACCTCATTTACTTAAAACCATAAAATACAATATTTTCATCAGATATTTACTTTGTTTTCACATTTTAATCTGAAAGCCAATTAATTTATTTTAACTTCAATAACCGATCACTTAAAAATATATTTAATATTAAATAAGCCATTTTTTTAAATACTCTTGTTTTATTTCAAAACATCATTTATAACCATTTTATTCAATATGTTAGTATACTTTATTTTATCTCAATTTCAAATACTTTAAACAATACTTTCTAAATATACAAAATACAAACCAAACAAAAAAAATCACTTTGTCTACTAACTTCATTCATATCCAACACAAAAATATTTTTCACACTCCTTATAAAATATACATATATTGGTTCATTCATTATAAAATCCTTTAAACTAAAATTCTAAATCCTTTTATAAAAATCCTTCGAATACTTATAATCTTATATAAATATGATATCAATTCATAAATTATCTTATAAACAAATTTTCAAATTCTAACTTTTAAAACTAATTCTCTTTTAAAAAACTTTCTACTCTTAAAATATCTCATTTCTAGAACTCAGTTCTCCAATACCCTTATCAACTCCCTATCCAAATGCATCTATCCAATCAAATTCAATGTTTGCATATATTTCCACAAGTGCTTAGCCAGTCCCAACTATCAATTATGGTTCAATTCCAACACATGACTCGTCGCTTGTAGATATCAATGGAACCAAACGTGGACATTCACAACATAATATCCGTAAGATCAGCTCTAGTACCATTCCAGTTTTGGTCTTACTCCACCAAAATATCTTAGTTTCAATTTCCATCCTTATTGACTTACTCATCCTCTACCATCTATAATTGGGATTCACTAACAACTCCCCAATAGGAAGATAGTTCAACTAGAATAAATACAAACATATTCAACTCATATAATATATACAATACAAAATACAATTACGCTCTCTCAATACGTTCCTAATCCTATAATCTATGCTGTGATACCAAATGTAACAGCATGTTTTCTCAACACCCAGATCCAACACAAGAACCGACGTCAGCACCCTAGAACCAAAAAGACGAGTCGTTGGGATGAGATAAAAAATAGATAGTCACAAACACAGACAAATATCGGATACAATTCTAACAATACTATCTACTTTTAGTGTCTCACGACGAAACAAATTAAATATAATACATAATTAATAATATAGTCATATTACCATAACATATATGAAATGTCATATATACATGTATAAGGAAATAAAGGTATAATCTAAACCCACACACACAGAGTTGAATCCAAGTACAACACTTAACTTCATCATATCTAATATACTCGAATAAACCACTGTCTCCAATAACATGTCATCTCCCAACTCCATGATATATATATATATACATATATAAAAAGGGAAAAATAAGAGGAGGTCAGACATAACTATGGTAAGTGAACCATACTCTATTCTACATATACCACAAAAATAATATAATAACATGATACGAGTCTACCATCCGACCATCTCATGCTCCGTCATCTTCGTGTCTAACAATCAATATCTAGCCATACTGTATAAATACAGACTCACCCTTGGTCTGAACCCTTGCCCATACAAAGAGCCTGTTATCTGCTATCATGCAATATACCTTACATATCTAGCTATTAATACAGCCTCACCCCTTGTTTGAACCCTTTCCATGCAGCAAGCCTGTTGTCTATTATCACGCAACCTACATTACATATTTAACTATATCGTATTAACACAGACTTACCCTTGGTATGAACCCTTACACGTCCAGGAAGCCTATTGTTTGTCATTACGCAACCTACCTGGACAACTTCTTGTGCCAAAGGTTCTCGTCATATAATCTACTCGGACAACTTCTGGTATCATAGGTTCTCATCATGAATCTACATGGATAACTTCCCATGTCATGGGTTCTCATTATGTACTCTGCATATACATTCTAGGTCATCTAACCTGTGTTTGGGTCACGTTTCCGTCTGTATTCACCATCGTATCATAAATCCACTTCATAATGTATACCATATAACAGTACATATCTCATATCACTTCAAATAGCAACCAAAAACCATCTCATATATTCACTTATTACCTATTACCTTCATTCTTATTGTTACATGTTAGATTGCCTTCCTTAATGCAAAAGAAATTGAGTCGAATCAATTATTTAATATTCATATGGGCCTTATGGCCAAGGTTCATTCAAGCAGGAATTCTGCCAATAAGTGGACCGTTTGGACCAACTAGTGGACCGGTGCACACTTTTTTTAAAGGTTCCAAGTTTCAAATTTCATCATTTTGGTCGCATCTCTGATCGACATTGCCTCACCTCAGTTTATCGGAGATTGTGTATTTATCCTAGCTCTAGTCTTTTATGTCAAATTCTATCATTTGACTTCAAATTTTGGTTATATAATCATGAGGCTTTCAGATTTTTATTAATTTAGTGTCTAGACATTAGTTTCGTTTAAATACCTCCCAAAATCCAATTAAATCCAAAAAAATTCTATAAATGTTTGATTACTCTAATATAGGCTTCAGATCACTATTATAACAGCATAATTGTTTTATATGGAGAAGCGGGAAAGGATCACTCACTAATACTTAATTCCAGTAAATTTTCTCATTGTCTCGGATTGTTGTTCCTCCTACTTTTGAGATTTTGTCCTTAATTAGCTATTAGGTTGTATCCTAATCTGATATCTTCATGTTGCTTTTGGTTTTATTGAAATCAGTTAAGATTTAAGAAAGTTACTTTGATTTTGGTGAAGTGGTTTCTCTGTAGAAATATGGAAGACGGAGTACAGAGTAGTTTCTGAAATGAGAAGTTTGAGTGCGTATTCGAGTTTATCTTAGGAGGGAAATCATCTGACTGTCTACTCAAATTTTCAATTCAAATCTCATTTTTGACGCCCGTTAAAGCCGGTCACTATTTTGCCCGTAATTCTCTCATACGTACTCCAAATGAAACAAACGAACATACTACTCAACTCAGAAAAACGAGATGGTCGCAATGGCTCTAGTTTCATCGTCAAATTATACCATTTGTAGAATTATCATTTTGCCCCTCCTTATAAGTTATTTATTTATTTATTCGTTAATTCCAATCTTTTTCACAATTTCATAATTTAAATATTTTATGAAAATTATATATGTATTACACTTGTCCTCCTCTCTCATTCTATGGGCTCTCTCCTAGGAGGTTTTCAGTATTGGATGTGTCCTCTAGTTTCAAAGTGAATCCTCTCCATGGTCTCGCTTAACTCGATGTAAGAAGAAAAATTCGACTCCTTCCTTGGATGCTTTAGAGGTCAAAAACCATCATTGGCTTTTCTCTTTCATTCCAGAAGCTACCTTTGATGGTCCTCTATCCTTAATATAATTGATGTAACATCTCCATTTCAGGACCAAAAAGGCACTTATGGTTCTACAGTCATCCTTAGTATTATTTTCCAGTGACAAAATAAGATCCATAATTATACCATTAGCATCAAGACATAAGAATATAAAAAGAATTCATGGAACATTTTTCATTCATTTCAATTCCGTTACATACCAATTTCATAACCCTAGGATTACATTGTTCATATAAAATATAATAAATACTAATATGATTCAAAAAGAGATATGATGAAACACCCTACCTCAATACTCATATTATCCAAGAGTATTATAGAGTAATACTGTCAGATAATATGTAGAATGAGGGTATATGGGGGTACCACTATAAGAAAAAAGGCATCCGACAATGGATATGCTTCATTGTCTGATTGCATATCTATGTATCGTTAAATTCATGCCGTCTCATTGCACATCAGACCACAGAGATGCCCCGTCGTTTGATATGCACTAGCATGACAAAAAACCATATGTTGTTTGATGTTATAGTATCATTTCTAGAAATTCTTATTAGACAACATATAAATATTGACCGATATGAATAATTGTTCACAAAATAAAATTCAAGTATTTTATTTAAACATATATTTTATTTCAAATCATTCAAATAGAGTACAACTTTCACTATCACTCTACTTACATTTTCAAATACAACTTTCACTATCACTCTCATATATACAACATTTTTATACACTCTCATATACAACATCTCTTTTACTCACACTTTTCTATATCTAGCATTTAGCATTACAAAGTCACACATATGTACATACATATGTATGCATATATATATGGTGCAGTGAACACAAGTAAAGACCGGAATATGGTGCAACAAACACAAGTGCAGCGAACATCACTAAAGGGACAGTTCAACAGAAGTAAAGACCAGAATATGGTGCAGCGAACACAAATGCATAAGCTCGGATTAGTAAACAAAAATGAAACAAAATGGAAATCATATTTAGGCCAGAATATGAATTTAGACATAAACAAAAATGCATGTACATGCGCATCAGGTCAATACTAATGCAACAGCAAGCATGAATTGTGATTCAGACTGAACAAGGCAACAAGATGGAAATCAGATTTAGGCATACACACAGTGTATCAAGAGGAGACACACACAGCTGCAACTCGATATCATATACATCAAGAAACTTACTTAGTGCACACATCATTTATGTACTAAAAACAAGTTCAACTTAAACTGATTCATAAACTCAAAATGCTTTAGAATTGAAAACAAGTTCAACTAAACCACAAAATGGTTCAAGCTTAAGGCAACTCGAAAGTACATATGAACATACAAGCATATACAAGTATATACAAGTGTATAAAAGTATATACAAGCACATACAAGTACATACAAGCACATGCAAGAACTGAATTGGAATGTGATTTGCAATTGAAGTAGATCAGACTCATGTACAAAAGGCAGTGCACACATATATATGCAGAGATAAGAACATTCACACATATATACATACATATGTATGTATATACATGGAAGTTCACAATTATATGCAGATATATATATATATATATAAACATACATACACATGAGTATGGATGAACCAAGACAGTATAACAAGAAATCATAGTGCAAAAGCAACAATCACACATACATACATACATACATACATACATACATACATACGTATGTATATACATGGAAGTTTTAAATTACTTAATATGAACCAAATCCGACTCATGTACAAAAGGCAGTTCACACATATATATCCAGATATAAGAACATTTAGGCATATATACATACATATGTATGTGTATATATATACATGGAAGTTCACACATACACACACACATATGTAGTGATATACAAATATAAAAATACAAACACATGAGTTTGGACGAATTAATATAACATAACAAGAAATCACAGTAGTAACATGGACCATTATCACATAGTAATAAGTGTAGGTAGTTCAAGTTCGAGATCAAAGCGCAGTCATGAGATTCCAGCCATCAAAGTGCCACAAATTATGTATATACATGGAAGTATGTATATACATGTATGCACTAGCTTAGCAAGTATTCACATATATATATATATATACATACATACATATAAGTATACACATTGAACAAGACAGAGCATATGTTTCAGAAATTATCAGAAAACTCAAACAAAATCGGTTGGAAATAAATCAGTCACAAACAAAACCAGTCAAACTTAACTTCCTAAAACAAGGCAACGCTTATATGATTCTCATCACTAAACAAACAACAAAATGTCAACCAATACTCGGAGTCAAGGAAGTCAACCAATACAGCAAACTGAAGTCAAGACCGAAGTCAGGGAAATCAACAAGAGTCAAATATTAGGAATTGAAGGATGTAAAAGTCAAATTCCTATAAATATCCATTATCATCATCGAAAATAATTTGTTGAGTTCAAAAGGCAGAAATCCAAAACCAAATATAAAAAAACATACCAATTCTTAGATCAAAAGAACTCGACCAATTGAAACCCTAATTTTAGAAGATGGATCGACAAGGCTAGATTAGGGTTCTTCCAATTAAAGGTAGTAGATCGATCGACAAGGAAAGATTAGAGTTCTTCCAATTGAAACCCTAATTCCAAAAGCTTTGGTTTGGTTTTGAGATTGAGAGAGTATGGGGAGAAAAAATGGGATGAGAGGTTTAATCCTTTATTTGAATTTGAAGAGGGAAAATGGAATGAGAAAAATAGAAGAGGGAAATAATTAAAAGAACCGGTAGCCACAAAATAATTGAGAGGGAAGCCAAAATATAGTGGAGCCAAAACTATTTTTTTTTATAACTTCAATCAAAAAACAAATAAAATGTTGTCTAAACGACACGCATGAATATTGAGATTTCAGGGGCTATGTCAAACAACAGATTATTTTTCCATATGTTATGTGAAACAGTGATAAATATTGGGATAACAGAAAATCTACCTTATGTTGTGTGATCACTATTATCTGAGTCACTTTGGGCATAGTGTACACACGTGAATATTCCCATGCACTAACAATGGTACATATTAAAACAACAAATAAATATCCCACTTATACGTACATAGTATCGATACAAAGAAATAATCATGTGTGCCTCCAAAATAGAACTATACAAAATATACAGTTAATAATAGAGAACACAGAGTCAAAATTGCAATGACAACATATAATATATATAATATATAAATCTGTGTGGATACATAACATCTCAAATGTTAACTGACTTAATTTAATAAAGTGATTAATCAATATACAACCTCGTAATATATATATCCAATGAACCAATGTCAAACAAATATCATACGACAATCTTAATATAAATCTCCTCTGGGCCCACTAAAACACATGCTCATGTACCTGAAATGTCTTAGACCGATCTGAGTATTATATAAATAATGCATGGGTCAGACTATGTCTAAATCAAAGATCTATGAATATATGTGACATAATATAAACTAGGAATAATAATATGATACACTGCCAGAGATACTCAAGTTAATAGTCAATATGATAAAATATATATAAATATGGAAATGTATGCATGAAATATAAGTATAATACCATAGATAATCACCAAAACATCACATCACTTGAATAATTCAAACCATTCATAAAGATGGCATCACCCATATAAAAGCTCAACAAATCAGAGACCACAAAAATAATAAAAGGGAGAATCCCACATATCCATATTTCATAGTTTAAATCCAGAAAACATCAATATATGATATTCATCATGTATAATCAGGCTAGCACATTGCATTGTCCAAATATCTCTCAATCTAAATAGATAGAACATTGTCATCAATATAAGAGAGATAGGCTACCTATCAATATAAATAATGATACGAGAATCCACTATACTCTGGACATCTATCATAGGTATAATCTCATCTCTTCACATATAAACTATCAAAATATATTATGAAGCGAAATGACTATATGATAGACATGAAGTCCCAAGTAGAGCTATATATATATATACACACATCAATATATGGATCGTCTAACCCATATCTATACTAAGTGAGGAGTATCAATAGTATATGCTAAACTACTGCTCCTTCAATACCAAAAGGGAGTCTGAAGCACGAAGCTAGCTAAAGAGTCATAAAGTCTCTACAGTCTTAGTTACTGATGCAGCGCGAGTTATAAATTAACAAGGTTTAGGTCGTTCACGACCTAGTGAAGAAGTCTTAGGTCGCTCACGACCTAAGGAGGGGAAGTCTGAAGCATACAAGCGACCAACCGAGTTAACTCGGGTACGACCTAAGAAGCCGAGGGATAACTCGTTGGAACGAGCTAAGTTGTTAAAATTTGAAGTCTTAGGTCGCTCACGACCTAATGGGTTCTTAGGTCGCTCACGACCTATTGAAGATGGGCTACGAGCTAACGGAACCAACGCTCAGGAATGCGTACGACCTAAGGAACTAAGGCATAAGTCGTGGGAACGACCTACCGTGTCACCAAGAAAAGCGCTACGACCTAATTTGTTGAAAGCTGAAGTTCTAAGTCGCTCACGACCTAAGGGGTTTTTAGGTCGCTCACGACTTATGGAAGGATGCCTACGACCTAACGAGTTGGAAGGTAGAACGCTGGAAAGACATACCGAGTTAAAGGTGCTACGAGCTAAAATGGAACGACCTAAGTTAGGTCGCATAAAGCTTAGGTCGCAAAGGTCTGATGCCGCTTTTATCTTAAGTCGCGAAGTCCTGGATACCATTGATGTGTCTGCCGAGTTAATCTCTGCCTTCGATTCCTGATGCCGCTTTGTTTTAGGTCGCAAACTACGGATGCCGTCCATTCTTTAAGTCGCTGAAATATGATGACCGTTGATTTCTTTAAGTCGTTGATGCCGCCTATTTTTAAGTCGTTGAAGCCTGGTGCGTTGATTCTTCTACGAGTTAATCTATGTCGTTGGTTTGTAAGTCGTTGTATGCTGTACTAAGTCGCTGCCGACTTAAGTTGTGTCGCTGTGTTGTAAACTGTTATAAGTCGTAGGTCGTCTGGGTTCATAGGTCGTCTGTTGTTAAGTCGGAACCGACCTAAGTACTTGTAATATTTTTAAGTTTTTCTGAACTTTGTGTTGTAAGTAGTATACGACTTATGTTAAGTCGGAGATGTTGTTAAGTCGGTTGCCGACTTAGGAGTTGTATTTTTTTCTGCTTTGCGTGTTGTAGCCTATAAATAGGCGAGTTGTTTCATTTGTAAAGGTTGTTGAATATTGAATAAAATTCTCTTTTGATTGCTTTGTGCTTTCATCCAAATTGGTAGTTGAGTGTAATCTCCTATCTCCTCTTTCGGTTAATCGAGTGCGCTCGATTCAACGATTGTAGAAGCCGATTCGCGGAATCAAGTGCGCTTGATCAACGCTTGAAAAATTGAAGATCTTTGAACCCGGTATCGTGCGCGATCAACGAGTTCGAGATAGCTAGAGTTCGGTATCTTCGGATCAACGAATTCGGGCAATTCAGCATTCATCAATCCATCGACTGCTACTTTCAACGATCTACATCGTTTTGAAATATCCGCTGCGTCAGTTTGGTATCAGAGCTTGTTCTAGCCAATCATAGCTAGATCGAGACTTGGAGCCTAATCATTTTGAAGTTGGGCCGTGGTAAGCAAGTGAGGCCGAGAGTAAGAGGAAGAAGAGTCATCATTATTCGAAGATTGTTTGATCGGATTTGCATTGGAGGCCGAAACTTTGTCCATCGTGTTCATCGCGATTTGCTACAAAGTGGAAGTTTTCGATCCGTTTCATTTTGGATCAAAATCCGGAAAGTGTTTGAATTTGAAGTGTTGAAGAATTTGTGAAGTTTTCGAGTATGCCGCCAAGAAGAGCTAATCGCCACCAAAACGTAGAAGCTTTATATCGAAGAGAAGAGGCTGATGAGATGGAGCAAAGAATCAATGAGAATTTTAGTGAGAAGCTTAATGAAGGAATTGGCCGGTTAGAGAGGCTTATGACGGAGATGAATCAAAATCGGAGAAGGGTTTCACCTGAATCTAATCATGGAGGTAGTAGAGTCTCGCCACATTCCAATCGAGACAGAAGTGTTGAAAATGATCAAGGGCGTGGGAGGAACGTGAATGATCGTGAACGGAGGAACGTTGATAGAAGGGATGATGGTGGAAGATGCAATGGTAGTAGAGATGTTGGTGGTCAGAATCGACATCGTTATGCATCTGATTTTGAAGAGGAGTATGATGGTGGTAGTGTTCAAGGAAGAGGTCAAGGAAGAAACTATTCTGAGTATGATCACAAATGGGAGTCGGGGATGAAGACAGAAATTCCTGAATTCAAGGGTGGTATGCAAGCAGAGGAGTTTCTAGATTGGGTGGCTAATGTTAAGGAGATTTTTGACTTTAAAGAAGTTCCAGAACATCGTAGAGTGAAGTTGGTTGCTACGAGGCTGAGGGGTAGAGCTTTGGCATGGTGGCAGCAGACCAAACTTACACGTGATCGGATGGGAAAGTCGAAAATTGAATCTTGGGAGAAGATGAAGAAATTGATGAAAGCAACGTTCTTACCTCACAATTATCAATCTTTGATGTATCAACGTTTGCAGAATTTGAGGCAGGGCACTAAAACAGTTAATGATTACGCAGATGAGTTTTACCAACTTATTGCGAGGAATGATATCATGGAAACGGAAGAGCAACTGACAGCTAGGTTCATTGGAGGATTGAGAATGCAGATTCAGGATATGGTTAATATGTTCGATCCAAGATCTATGGCAGAAGCACATCAGAAAGCGTTGGCTTGGGAAAAACAAGGGAGACGAGGAAGTGGTGTGTTTACTAATTCTAACAATCAAGCGAAGGGTGTTGGTGGAAGTTCTAATGTTACTAAACCTATCAGTAGACCAGTGATGAAGGAGGTTGAGAAGACAAGGGTTAACAATGGTTTCAAATGTTATAATTGTCAGGAATTGGGTCATAAAAGCAGTGAGTGTCCAAAGCCAAAGAAGAGAACCATGATTGTAGAAGTTGAAGATGAGGATGTTGATGGGGATTGTTCTAGTCCAGTTGAGGAGGACGAGCAGGATATTGCGTCAGGAGATGAAGGTTGTAATCTAATGCTGAGGAGATCGTGTTTAACACCGAAGCAGGAGGAAGCTAGTTGGTTGAGGAGTAATATCTTTCAGTCAACATGTACTATTCTGGGGAAGGTGTGTAAGTTTGTGATCGACGCAGGAAGCTGTGATAATATTATTTCAACCGAAGCTGTGACAAAATTGAAATTGAAGACAGAGAAACATCCGAGTCCATACAAGTTAGCATGGTTGAGAAAAGGAGGAGAAGTGAAAGTGGATAGACGAGTTCGTGTACCATTCTCTATTGGGAAGAAATACAAAGATGAAATATGGTGTGATGTAGTAGAGATGGATGTTTGCCACTTATTATTGGGAAGACCATGGCAATATGATCGAGCAGTACTACATGACGGTCGGACCAATAGTTACAGTTTTATGTTTAAAGGCACGAAGATTATCTTAGTTCTGAAGAAGAGATCACAAGAAGAAAGTAAGTCAGAAGAAATCGAAGAGCTGAAAACTTTATTGACTTTAAAGGAGTTTGTTAAAGAAGTTGAAGAAGAGCCGGAAGTATTCTTGTTGATTGGGCGTGAGAGCAGTGAAGAGGTTGAGATTCCAGAAGAAGTAAAACCAATTTTGAAAGAATTTGACGATGTATTTCCAGAAGAGTTACCAACGGAGTTGCCACCGTTGAGAGATATACAACATCAAATAGATCTTGTTCCAGGTGCTGTGTTGCCACACAGACCACATTATCGAATGAGTCCAAAGGAACATGAAGAGTTGCGAAGGCAAGTAGAGGAATTGCTTGAGCAGGGACGTGTGCAGGAGAGTCTGAGTCCTTGTGCTGTACCAGCTTTATTGGTACCCAAGAAGGATGGGACGTGGAGGATGTGCACTGACAGTCGAGCATTAAATAAGATTACCGTGAGATATAGATTTCCAATGCCGAGGTTGGATGACTTGTTAGATCAAATAAGCGGAGCTACTATATTTTCGAAGATTGATTTGAAGAGCGGATATCATCAAATTCGTATCAAACCAGGAGATGAGTGGAAGACTGCTTTTAAAACCAGGGAGGGTCTATACGAATGGTTGGTCATGCCATTTGGTTTATCCAATGCACCAAGTACTTTCATGAGGGTGATGAATCAGATTTTTCGACCGTTCATTGGGAAATTTGTGGTGGTGTATTTCGATGATATTCTAATTTACAGTGGGAGTACAGAGGAACATTTGAATCATCTTAGAGAAGTGCTGATGGTACTGAGACAAGAACAATTTTATGCTGCTACGAAGAAGTGCGTGTTCATGACGCACAGTGTTTTATTTCTGGGGTATATTGTTTCAGAGAAAGGAATACAGGTTGACCAAAGTAAAGTCGAGGCGATCAGAAATTGGCCGCAGCCCAAGACGATAACGGAAGTTCATAGTTTTCATGGGTTGGCTTCATTCTATCGAAGGTTTATACCACACTTTAGTAGTGTGATGGCACCTGTTACAGATTGCATGAAAGGTAAACAGTTTGCATGGACAGAGGAAGAAGGGAGTGCTTTTGGGAAGATCAAGGAATTGCTGACGTCTGCACCAATTCTAGTGCTACCTGATTTTCAGTTAGTGTTTGAACTACACACTGATGCATCCAAGGTTGGAATTGGAGGAGTGTTGAGTCAGAAGGGACGTCCAATTGCCTATTTCAGTGAGAAGTTGTCAGGAGCAAAGATGCGATACAGTACATATGATGTGGAGTTTTATGCTGTTATACAATTTATCAAACACTGGAGACACTATCTATTTCAGAAGGAGTTTGTTCTGTATACTGATCATGAAGCATTGAAGCATTTGCAAGGGCAAGATAAGATTTCAGCGAGACATGCATCATGGATTGCATATCTACAGCAGTTTACTTTTGTTGTTAAACACAAACCAGGGGTGACGAATCGTGTGGCTGATGCTTTGAGCAGGAGGAGTCATTTGTTGACGACAATGAAAGTTGAAGTGACAGGGTTCGAAATATTGCCAGAATTATTCACTAATGATCCTTACTTTGCAAAATTTGTTGATAAAGTCAAGGAGGGAGAGATGGATGATTTCGTGATGGTAGATGGTTTTCTGTTCAAAGGGAATCGATTGTGCATACCGGAGGGTAGTTTGAGAATGAAGATTATCAAGGAGTTACATGAAGAAGGACATGTTGGAAGAGACCGTACCTTACAGTTGATTTCACAGTCCTACTTTTGGCCATCAATGAGGAAAGAGGTGGAAAGATTTGTGGAGCGTTGTCATATTTGTCAGGTTTCGAAGGGAACTGCTACTAATGCTGGTTTATATATGTCGTTACCGGTACCCACTAAACCTTGGGTTGATGTGAGTATGGACTTTGTGTTGGGGTTGCCAAGAACGCAGCGTGGTAATGATTCCATTTATGTGGTGGTTGATCGATTTTCGAAAATGGCACATTTTATTGCTTGTAAGAAGACGACGGATGCTGTTCATGTTGCTCAGTTGTTTTTCAGGGAGATCTATCGACTTCATGGATTGCCAGAATCTATTGTGTCGGATAGAGATACTCGGTTTCTGAGTCACTTTTGGTTGAGTTTGTGGAAAATGGTGGGAACGAAGCTGAAATTTAGTAGTGCTTATCATCCGCAAACAGATGGACAGACTGAAGTGGTTAACAGATCATTGGGAAACTTGTTGAGGTGTCTTGTTCAAGATAATCTGAAGAGTTGGGATGTGAAGTTATGCCAGGCAGAGTTTGCCCATAATCATGCTGTGAATCGAAGTACTGGGTTCAGTCCATTCCAGATTGTCTATTCGAGCTTACCGAAAGGACTGTTGGATTTAACAACGATACCACACTCAAAGGGGACAATTAAGAAAGCTGCTGATTTTGTTGAAGGGCTGACGGAGTGTCATAAAATCGTTCAAGAACGATTAGAAAAGGCAAATGCGAAATATAAACAATCTGCAGATTTGAAACGACGAAATGTTGAGTTTAATGAAGGAGATATGGTTTATGCAGTGTTGAAAAAGGATCGTTTTCCAGTGGGCAGTTATAACAAGTTGAAAGCCCGAAAAATTGGTCCTGTAAAGGTCGTACAACGAATTAACGAAAATGCTTATAAGTTGGAGCTGCCAGAAGATGTGTACACTTCTGATGTTTTCAATGTTAAACATCTCGTACCATGTTATGGGGATGAACGAGCTGATGTGGACGAATGTACAAATTCGAGGTCGAATTTCTCTCAACCTGGGGAGGATGATGCAGCGCGAGTTATAAATTTACAAGGTTTAGGTCGTTCACGACCTAGTGAAGAAGTCTTAGGTCGCTCACGACCTAAGGAGGGGAAGTCTGAAGCATACAAGCGACCAACCGAGTTAACTCGGGTACGACCTAAGAAGCCGAGGGATAACTCGTTGGAACGAGCTAAGTTGTTAAAATTTGAAGTCTTAGGTCGCTCACGACCTAATGGGTTCTTAGGTCGCTCACGACCTATTGAAGATGGGCTACGAGCTAACGGAACCAACGCTCAGGAATGCGTACGACCTAAGGAACTAAGGCATAAGTCGTGGGAACGACCTACCGTGTCACCAAGAAAAGCGCTATGACCTAATTTGTTGAAAGCTGAAGTTCTAAGTCGCTCACGACCTAAGGGGTTTTTAGGTCGCTCACGACTTATGGAAGGATGCCTACGACCTAACGAGTTGGAAGGTAGAACGCTGGAAAGACATACCGAGTTAAAGGTGCTACGAGCTAAAATGGAACGACCTAAGTTAGGTCGCATAAAGCTTAGGTCGCGAAGGTCTGATGCCGCTTTTATCTTAAGTCGCGAAGTCCTGGATACCATTGATGTGTCTGCCGAGTTAATCTCTGCCTTTGATTCCTGATGCCGCTTTGTTTTAGGTCGCAAACTACGGATGTCGTCCATTCTTTAAGTCGCTGAAATATGATGACCGTTGATTTCTTTAAGTCGTTGATGCCGCCTATTTTTAAGTCGTTGAGGCCTGGTGCGTTGATTCTTCTACGAGTTAATCTATGTCGTTGGTTTGTAAGTCATTGTATGCTGTACTAAGTCGCTGCCGACTTAAGTTGTGTCGCTGTGTTGTAAACTGTTATAAGTCGTAGGTCGTCTGGGTTCATAGGTCGTCTGTTGTTAAGTCGGAACCGACCTAAGTACTTGTAATATTTTTAAGTTTTTCTGAACTTTGTGTTGTAAGTAGTATACGACTTATGTTAAGTCGGAGATGTTGTTAAGTCGGTTGCCGACTTAGGAGTTGTATTTTTTTCTGCTTTGCGTGTTGTAGCCTATAAATAGGCGAGTTGTTTCATTTGTAAAGGTTGTTGAATATTGAATAAAATTCTCTTTTGATTGCTTTGTGCTTTCATCCAAATTGGTAGTTGAGTGTAATCTCCTATCTCCTCTTTCGGTTAATCGAGTGCGCTCGATTCAATGATTGTAGAAGCCGATTCGCGGAATCAAGTGCGCTTGATCAACGCTTGAAGAATTGAAGATCTTTGAACCCGGTATCGTGCGCGATCAACGAGTTCGAGATAGCTAGAGTTCGGTATCTTCGGATCAACGAATTCGGGCAATTCAGCATTCATCAATCCATCGACTGCTACTTTCAACGATCCACATCGTTTTGAAATATCCGCTGTGTCAGTTACCTTTACGGTATCGTGAAATGTATTCATCGATGTGCTCGTCAACACAAGGACTCAATAGTCATGACCCGACTCCAGCCCCCATAGCTAATAGACTGGTGGCATAAGTGACATAGGAGCGGGCGCACGTAGTAAAAGCATGTAGCTATATAAATATTAAGATGTCACAAATCTGGGGAGTAACCCCATGATCGGTCCTCTAGGGTGGATTATAGCCATCTGGTTCCCTTCAACTTCAATAAAAGGAGTACACCATAGTAGTGGCATATAAAACTAACACATATAGACACGAAGTCATACTCAACGTTAGGCACGTAGCCTTACTTGCTAAATATCGGCATGAAGCAATACTCGTCACAGCGTGTACCACCTCACGCTCATAATTTTATTCCTGTCATGTAAGTGACACCTACTTACAATGAATAACTGAATAAATATCACAATAGCATTCCATACCATTATGTGATATTCGATCGTTTATTTACTACTTATGAACTACACTCAATATACATAATATTCTATCAAATGAGTCTAAAGAAAAACTGAAGAGATGTTACTGAAAGTCCCATACCATATGGTATTATAACTCCTTTTATTACCATTTCTCATCACACAGAATTATATACCACAAAATCATATCAAGGATGTCATCACTGTATCATCTTAAATAAAAAATAAAATAGATATCAACGGTGAATCACTCATGTCCTCTAACTCATTAGTAGCAAAGAAATCAGAAGTACATTGTAAAATCATATCAATCTAACATATATTCACCAAAAATATTTTTCACCTAAGTTAATTATATATGAACAATACTTTAAAATACTTAAAACCTTAATTAACAATAATTACTTATTTTTCAGATGTTTCATATGTAATAAAACCTTTAAATAAACATTTTAAAGCCAAAATATTCACTTAAAATAAGTCAATAACTTTTAAATATAATAAATTATATTTCCTAATTTGGAATAAATTATCATTTCGTAAACTTGCACTCTTAAATAATATGAACTTTCTGTTAATGAATCATCCACAACATTCAGCACTTAATAACCTAGAGAAACTCATTAAAACGAATAATAATCATTTTAGAGCTAAATTGAATATCTGAGTAATTATAAATATATAAAACGCATAACAGAACTCTAATTAAATTTACCAACCACCTAAATTCACATCAAAATAACTAAAATACTGATTAGAATATATTTCTTACTTTTTAAAATATAAATTGCCTCTATGAGAGCCCGGGTAAAACGAGGGGTCGGTTGGGGCGGGCTTACCGAGTTCCCTAGCTCTACTTTCCGAAGTAGAGTTTTTTAAAATATACACACACACACAATTTTAATATGGTTTTTAAAAGCAAATATCTAATGTAGCCTTTTTTTAATTAAATTCTTAAAATTAATAAATACTTCTTTTATAAATTCCCTTATAAACTTTCACAAATCCATTTATATATTTATTTTTACTATGCATTGATTGGATATTATTTATTATTTTATTCTAATTTTTTTTAAATTTTTTTTAAACAAAGACAGGCAACAGTCGACAATACTTGAAGCCTAAAATTGGCTTCTTCAATCATCTTCCAATTTCTTCCCCTTTCATTCATGTTAATTGCTCACAATTCAACATACATCATGAATACAATCCAAGAATCAATCCAATACCATTATGAACTATATGATTAAACATAAACTCGTGAGTTTGAGAACCCACCAGTACGCTGCTTTTCTTCCTCTCCCTCCCTTAGAATGCACACACACACAACACGACACCTCTACAAGAGAACTCGATTCTCACCATAGATGCAAAAGGATATAAAGAACTACATATTTAGATTAGGTAATTTATAATAATTTACTTGATTTGTTCTTGATTTTCAAAGTGATGAGAATTTGGTTGTTTATCTTCAAGAGATAGATAATTAACCAAGGAAAATTTGTGTGATTATTTTTGTAAAGAGAAGAAAATTCTGAAACGGGAGTTAGGCTTGGGATACTTGGGCTTGGGCCTTAAAATATTTAAAATGAGAATATATATGTATGTGTGTGTGTGTAATTTTATTTATAAAACTAAATTCTATTTTATCTAAATAAACACAGAATTTCATTTCAAAATTGCTTCTTTTACAATTAGTATTATATTTCAATTACATCACTTTTGTATAATATTATCCTCACATTTCAACTTATTTAAATTTAAAAATCTAATTTTCACAATCTAAATCCTTTTATTAAATAATTCTAAACCAATTTAGTAAATAAATCTCCAAATTCTATTTTAATAAATTAAATCAATATCATTAACTTTAATTAATTATTATTTTAAATTTGGGTTGTTACATATGATGATGCCTCCTTGGATGATCAGAGTAATAACTACCGATGGATATAGTACTCATCATTACACCAAACACAACAAATGCACTGGTATGGCACAGTGCAAATTAAACTAAAAGATATATTAGGTTGCCTCCCACACGTATTCGAAAGCTTTCTTCGTCTTAACCTGAAAAACCTTACTCTCGAACTACTCAAATGAGTACTCGAGAATTTGGGGGAAATCAAAAATTTTGGATCAGAACAAAAGTGTGTGTGAATCATATTAGTCCATCAGAATCAAAAATAGATACATATTGAGATCATGTCATTAAGCGAAATGATTTACCCTTACTATTATCTTAAAATCAATGCAAAACATAATATTTTCCAACAACCACAATGATTAGAACATAATGTAAATATCATACAAAATGGTTCAAATATGAATAGTTCGCTATTTAATAGGATCTAAGGGTAACACATTCCCTTATCCGCCCATCTCGTTAAGTTTCCATACATCGGCATAGTTTTTCTAGGATCACTATGAACCTATTAATTTTCATAGGCCAACTAAAAACATATCAGGTTAACTCGGGTCAAAATATAACAAGACAATCTAATGGTCTTCCATCCCCATAAGAGTACCAAGCTACTCCCATAATAAAAGAAAATAGCAATGGTCTTCCAATCCCTTAAGGAGACCAAGATATTCATGTGATAGAAGAAGGAAAATAATGGTGAGCATATTCGTAGGAGTTCACAGATGCATACACAAATTTTTGGCCTAAATATCAACAAATCCCTACACATTAGAATCGCAGACCTTAATAACTGGGGGATTAACGGCTAAAGTGCAGGGAGCTACCCCGATACTGGTCTCCAACCTTAAGTATAATTTTATAAACATCAAATGAATCATTTATTTTGATCAGTTTATGGGCAACCTAACACAACTTATCTTTTTGATCCCACAAATGTGATTCTACGAATAAAGGAGTTTAGTCTGACTAAATTCGTTATTGGAACAACCATAATTAGTCATCGGTTCCCAATCCCAAAGGTCATAAATGTTGGGTGCTATCATAAAAGTGAGCATGTCAATAATTTACATATGCATTATCGACTGATCAATATACAAAATTAAACCTATAAGTTATAAACCACTATATAAATATGTTCATAAGATAACCATTTTATACACAAAATATCTTTTCCTTTCTAAAAAATATCATTGTTCAAAAAATAGTTTAAAAAAATCCATATTTCGTTACAATAAAAAGGCATGTATAAAAATAAAGCTATCGCCCCTCTTAAATCATACTGCTAGCGCACTTCTAGAGTTTGTTCTATCGCACTTATAAAATACCTAGGTATCATAAGTAAAAACCTTTGTGCTATCTCACTTTTAGAACCATAGTGCTATCACACTACTATAGTTATCGTAAATCAAGAATACACAATGTTAAACCAAAAGTTGGTTCAACACCCAAGATGTCGTTCAAGGTGGTATTATTTAAAAATATTCCAATAACACGCATCAGTTTCAATATAATCAGGAAGTTGTTCAAGAGTTCAAGTCATATGTTTGAGGGTAAAATAGGTGAATCGCATATACAATAGTCCATTATTCATATATCAATACACAAAATAGGCAATTTACATATGTTACAGTCCCTTGTTCATATGTAAATGAGCAAAATAGGCAATATGCAAGGCAACTTCAATTTAAATAAGGACTTAAGTGTCGTTGTGCAAATTAATAATATGCAAGTCCAAGGTTAAGTTCAAGTCCGAGAATAAAGTTATATATGTCCATTGTCATGGATAGATAAGTAAGCAAGTACAAAAGAAGTATTCTATGCGGGGTTAAATGTCCAAGTCCTTATTTCCAAAGAGTCCAAGAGTTACAAATGGCTCTAAAGGTCCCCAAAATGATTCAGGTTTTACAATTACAATTTATAATTGAGAAATAGAGAAAGAAATGATTCCCCACTTTAGTGGTCGAGGTGGTCTATTTATAGAGGTGGAAAATAGGCAGGATGGCTGATACGTGTCCCCTCGCGATCCCTTCATATGGTAGATACTCGGTAATACTTGTATCTTCTGAAGTTCAGCATGTCTTGTCGCCTGTAGAAGCTCATCATCCTTTGCTAATGTTGAATTTCGTCATTCTTTTGGAATTTGTTATCCCTTCTGTTTGTAGAAACTCGGCATCGTTTCTTCGTAGAAGCTCGATATCATTTGTTGTTTATAAATGCTCGACAATGGTTATTATTGTTGAAGCTTGATAATGGATGTTGTATCAAAGGCTCATTATCCATAAAAACTCAATATCCTCCCCTATTGTTAGATGCTCGACATAACCTTTTCCTTGATGAAACTCGATAACCTTTCTTTGTGGTTAGATGCTCGACGTCACCTTTTCCTTGATGAAACTTGATAACCTCCCATTATGGTTAGATGCTTAACATCTTCTAGTGGCGTAGCATTCTTCCTTTGTCACATGCTCTACAACACTCTATGTTGTAGAGGTTCGACATCATTTTTACATTTTTGACAACCCTATTATTTTTAGACTCAACAATCTTTATGTTGTAGAAGCTTGATATCCCTTAGAGATTTGTTACCTCTTCACTCTTTGTTAGGGCTTGCTAACTACTTAGATGCTCAACATCCCTATTGTTGTAGAGATTCGACACCACTTTTATGGTTGTATAGGCTTGATAACCTTACTATCTTCAAGTTCGACAAACCTTATAGCTCGATAACTCTCATTATTCATTGATTCCTTTAAGCTATTTAACTCTTGAGTAAGAGCTCGACATACTTTCGTTAGATGTTTGATACCATTGTTGATAGAGCCATGTTAGAGGTTCGCTACATCATTGATTTGGAAGCTTGATATATCATTATGGATTTATTGGCTCGTCACATCACCATGCATTTATAGGTGCAATATCTATTTCTTCCAATGTTTCCATATCCTCCTATAGACTTGATTGCATCTTTTCCCTTTGATGATTTCTCAAGCGCATTTGATAGTCAGAAAATATATGGATAATATTTGGCTCCCTCCTTGTGTAAAAGAAGTTTTTTACACTTTGATGGTATTCTCTCACTATTCTAGCTCTCATTTCTTATGAGACTTTCTCTACAGATCCTTCTTTTTTATGAAGTAAATGGTAATGATTTAACGATCCGTATTTTTAACTATTTTAAATTATTGAATTTAATATGATTATTGAATAAAAATGGTTAGAAATAAAAATTTAATGTTTTATTTATGTAATTTATTTAATATGAACTTGAAAAAAATTTTGAAACAACAATTTCGATAAGATTTCAGGAAATTATTTGTATTAGAATGAAGTTCAATATATTTAACGTGTTGTATAAATGTGGAATTATTGTAAAATGGAAGTAGTTGTTTTATTATTTGAATTTGTTTTAAATGATAAATTTTATAAGTTAAATAACTTGGATTTCAAGTATAGCGATTTATTTGATAATTGAATTGTTATATTTAATATTGGAAATTAGTTAAATAATTAAATCTTGAATTCAATGTGAATGGAAATGATTTCAAAAGTTGATTTAATTTTTTTTAAACAAGAATGAAGGTAGATAGTAAACTTTTAAATTTAAATTTAAAAAATGATTAAATTGATTTTGGAAATTACTTGTTTTAATTAACAGGTAAAAATAGTCTTTTTGGGCACTGTCTCGAATTTCGATGAAACCAATTTCAACGGACCGTAATAGTGAATTATTATAGGATTTCAAGTTTCATAGCGATCGGACTTATCATTTGCGCGTGCGAGCTTGAAACGTGTAGAATTTAATTAAAGGAATTTAAGTAAAAATAACTCGATTTGAAAAGCTATCTTTTGAATATGATGGAATTGGCCTTCGATACATATTTCATTGTGTTAAAATAACTCTACTTCATGAAGCATTCGATAATTAGATTGAATTAAAATCTAATTACAATAAGAATTGTTTACAATAACAAGGATGTAAATTAACGAAATGTTTTCATAATAAAGGTAATGGAATTGTATAAGTATATTTATAATATAGCATATAAATAGAAAGAATTTAAAAGCTAAGAATTTTAGAATTAAAAATCCCGTTCATTTCAAAAATTGTTTTTGAAGTTTTCAGAAATAATAATATTATTATTTTGGAAGTGATTTTGACTAGAATTATATTTTGAAAAGATTTTAAAAGAAATAAAAACATTAAACTCCCTTTAGTCGCTGGGAGATAATTCTAAGGGTGACTGCGACATTGTCAGTATTCACTTTCAACTTTCTGAATGAGAATTGCTACCAAAAGAAATTTTATTCTGGTAAAAACAAAGCTGTTTAGATTTCAAAAGAATAGCGAGATATATAAAGTAAATATGCATGATATTATTTCAAAATAATTTGAAGTGAAAATCGGGTGTTTAAATTTTGAGATTTTTAGCTTAGCAGGGTCAAAATGTGAATATGTGAATTTTAAGGGTGTTTGAACTTGTTTATAAGGTTTTGAAAATAAATTAAAATTAAATGCGTCATGTTTTGGTGGTACGTGATTTCGTGACCTGAAACTTTAAACGGGCATGTAAGTTTCAATATGAGTTGGAATTCATTGAAACAAGAATTTTTGGACCATTATAATCATAGTTTTCATATGAAAGTGAAAAATCAAGATTTCGTTTAATAAAACTCAAGTTATGTCCAAATAAAATTTCCAATACCGTCATGTTTTGGTAGTTCATAAATTTTATTATTTTCAAACTATTAAAATGGTAGATAAATAGGTTTGGAAGTGTTTAATAATTTGGATATGAAAAATAAATCTGAACTGGTATATATACTCTTTTGGATATAAGAGTATTATATTAGTTTGGACTTGAATCAAGAAATGTTTATTCACTTAAGTGAAAGCGGTAAGAAATAATTTATGAAGTGAATAGATTTATAATATAAATTGAATATGAAGTGAATAAGTTATAAAACCAAGTTGAAAATATTAACTTAACAAATTTGTGTTTATGTATATTTATGAACTTAAGTAAAATCTAATTTTAGTTTAAGTTAAAGAATGAATTTAGATTGAGAATTTGAGAACTTAAATCCCGATGCTTTTGAAATTGTTTTCTAAAATTTTGAAAATAATATTTGTATTATTTAAAAATATTTACGAGTAGAAGTTGTTTTCAAAAACGGATTTTAAAAGGAAGTAAGTCCTGTACTCCTCTCTTTTGTCGTTAGAAAATAATTTCGGTGATGACGGTTGCATCCTCGACATTCATTTTCAGGTATCAGAGTGGGGGAGGCCACTTAGTAGCTTTGCTACATATTTGATTCAATAAACAAATTTTGATTTAAAATTTCTAAACATATATGATTTGATATATATAAAAGATATGAGTGTGTGTGTGTGTGTATGTAAAAGACCCCTCCCGAAATCGTGCTTGCATTACTTCAAAATGATTTGGGAAGAAACCCGGTGTTTAGTTCTTATGTTCTTTGTAGATTAATAATTTTCACTTATTAAAATAAAATGATTTTAATGAATGGTCCATAAATGAATTGATATGAAATATGTTAACATAAAGTGAAATAATTGAATTTGAATAAATTGAATGTAAATAAAATAGATGTAAATAAATTAGAAGTAAACCAATTGGATGTGAATAAAGAATGACGTATAAATTAACTATCGACACCGGAAATTGTAATAGCTATGAATTAATTCGATGAATATTGTTTGTTAAATGGGTTCTTTTATTGTAAACCATTGTTATGACTGTTTTTGGTTACATATGATTGGTATGTTGTGTATTAGTGCTTATGGTTTAGATTTAGAATTCATGTTATATGGCTCTATTAAACTCATGCATGCTTTCTATATCTTTTTATAAGTAGCTAATATTTCAAATTTGAGTAGAGAGAGGTACATGCGAAGCTGTTTGGACATATATGCGATTCGACATGCTTTTGCTCACTTTATTATGGGTGAACTCGCTCATATTAATAATAATAAGGTATATATCTCGGATTACATACCGTACTTTTATGTTTTCCCTATGTGATGCCTCATCATTGAGATGAGATGTATATTTATTATATATATGTTTGCTGTAAATTTTTACGATCGAGCCGCGCAAAGGAGACGATGCCGATATTTTCCATAATTTCGGGTGTTAGAAAATTTTTGAGACTTTAAAATTTATAACTTGCTTTACAAATAAGCTAATATTAGAGTGGCATAGTAGAAGCGTAGTAAAGGTTCTGCAAAATAGATTTTACATTTTGTATGATAATTATTTTGAGTAAAATATATCAAGTGTTAGATTCCTTACTTAATCCCTTTTCGAGGACGAAGAGTTTTGAGTGGGGGAGATTGTAACGACCTGTATTTTTAACTATTCAAATTATTGAATTTAATATGGTTATTGAATAAAAAAGATTAGAAATAAAAATTTAATGTTTTATTTATATATTTATTTAATATGAACTTGAAAAAAAAAATTGAAATAACAATATCGATAAGGTTTAAGGAAATTATTTGTATTGAATGAAGTTTAATATATTTAACGTGTCGTAATCAATAGCAAAAATTTAGTAATAAATGTGGAATTATTGTAAAATAGAAGTAGTTGTTTTATTATCTTAATTTGCTTTAAAAGTTAATTTTATAAGTTAAATAACTTGGATATCAAATATAGCGATTTATTTGATAATTGAGTTGTTATATTTAATAATGGAAATTATTTAAATAATTGAATCTTGAATTTAATGTGAATAGAAATGATTTTAAAAGTTGATTTAAATTTTATTCAAACAAGAATGAAGATAGTAAACTTTTAAATTTTAATTTAAAAATGATTAAATTGATTTTGGAAATTACTTGTTTTAATTAACGAGTAAAAATAGTCTTTTTGGGCACTATCTCGGATTTCGACGAAACTAGTTTCATTGGATCCGTAATAGTAAATTATTATAGGATTTCAAGTTTCGTGGTGATCGGACTTATCGTTTGGTCATGCGAGCTTGAAACTCGTATAATTTAATAAAAGGAATTTAAGTTAAAATAACTCGATTTGAAAAGCTATCTTTTAAATATGATGGAATTGGCCTTCGATACATATTCCTTTATGTTCGAAATAGGGGTATAACATATAGAACGTCAAGCAACATGGTTCGTTTGAAGTTCGAAATTTTCACGGATGAATAACGCCGTGGAAATTTTCTATAAATAACCTTAATCTTTCTGTAACGCCCCACTCCGAGACCCACATTAGCAAAGAGTATTACAAGGTAACACCGTCAGCTAATGCGGAGAATAGAGTTGGTTAGGAGCGACCATCTATAGCCTTGCCTTAATTATCTACTGAATACGTCGACAAGGTAGCATATATCTATATTTTTCTCAAGTGGATCGACATATCCAATAAATACTTAACACAAAGCCATAGGTGGCTGACGGATCTATCAGAACAAATATGACAACTCAATGTAATACACATCACAGAACAGTTAATCATCACATACATTTACACATATTCAGATACATTACAGAGTATACAAAATGATACATGTCAAGTGGTAAAGTAAACCACAATATACATACGAGTCAAAAGAATATATATATCAGAGTTACAGCCAAAAAGGACTACACAAAAAGCTATAACAAAAAGGAGCTAGTGGAATAGTCCATGCGGAAGCAAAAGAGGCTAAGTCCAATGTACATAACCTGAAACATCTCGGTCTGACCCGAGTATAAAATACACGGGTCAGTCTAGCTAAACAAATCAGTTAGATACACTAAATGATAATGAACATACAAGATCATAAAGTATCAAAAATATCCCCAAAGGAGATAACCAAATCATCTAACATAAGATGAATCATAACAAGCCTCATATCATCGGCAACTCAAATAAACAAAAGATATCATATCCCAAAACAAGCCAAAAGGCAAATAACAAATACCAATAAAGGTAACACAAGTTTCCACAAGGTAATCGCTATATATCGTGTGATTCAAAGAACCTACCCCGAAAGGCGATACACTAGGGAAATATAATTGTCAAGAAAACAAAAGATGCTCGAGCTCAGTATTGTATAACAAGGATCCACAAGCCCGAAGGCAACAAACCCGAAGGCACAAACCCGAAGGTACAAGCCCGAAGGCAACATACCCGAAGGTAATAAACCCCGAAGGCTCAAGCCCGAAGGCAACAAACCCCGAAGGCTCAAGCCCGAAGGCCACAAACCCCGAAGGCAACAAACCCCAAAGGCTCAAGCCCAAAGGCCACAAACCCCAAAGGCAACAAACCCCGAAGGCTCAAGCCCGAAGGACACAAACCCCAAAGGAAACAAACCCCGAAGGCTCAAGCCCGAAGGCCACAAACCCCGAAGGCAACAAACCGTAGCGGCGAAGGTCCGGAGACCCAGTACTAGACACCACTAACTGGCAGAATGTGTCACAACTCTCAGAAAGGAACCGGAAAAATGTTAACATGAGTCCCATACCACACATTCGCACTAAACTGTTTACTAACCGTTAGTCAATTTCACACTCAAAGCGGTACAAAGTTCACCTTATTTCATCGATAAACCAGACCCAAAGGTCAAAACGGTCAAACGAATAGATTAGGAATTAACTGAAAAGATAAACACACGTGTTCATAGCACGCGTTTTATTTAATCATTAAATTCTCCTCCCTCTTCGCTCGAAGTGCAAAATTGTGTGTGTTTTGAATAGAAATTATAAATTGGAGAAACAAGCTTTCAATACAATTTAAAAAGATCATTTTATAAAAACCCGTGTACAAAATCAAAAAGGAATCATCAAAGTCAAAAATGCGATAACAACTAATTGGAATCGACACGAATCGATTAAAATTGGAAACCAAGCAAAATAGGCAAATCTGGGCTGAAACAAGCAGGTCAGTTGACTGACCCCAGAGGCCAGTCGACGGATCTAGAAACCCGAAAGTTTCAGTTCCTGCAGTCAGTCGACTGACTAGCACTGGAATTGTTTTTCTAGCCTATCAAATGAAGAGCAAACTCTACCAATTTGCGATCGAACGAGCAATGGGCTTTAGAGGTTTATGCCAATCGACAACCCAGCCCTATTGGCTCTTCAATACACCACCAAAAGCATGATCAAACATCAAAGCTAAGATTTTTATAGTTTTAGACTTCAAAACACCAAAAATTGAAATGTTCACCGAATCAATTCAAATCAAAAGCAAATGAACATGAATAAGTGTTAGGAATTCATACCTAACATCAATGATATCAAGAGAAGTAGATGTGAGTTCGAAACTCACCTTTTTAACTCAAAAACAAAGATGAGAAGCTCAAATGCAAGGAAAAGATCAACCACTCTTCACTTTTACTCTACAAGCTCCAATCTAAGATCAAAACAAGTATTTCCTAAATTAGGGTTTAGGAATTTTCTGAAATTGAAGAGAAAATGAGATGGAGAAGATGAAGAGGAGGCTTACCCAAGATTCTCTTTGATTTTTGGAGCAAGAATTTGAGTTTGCAAGAGGAACTAGGGCTTGGCAATTTCTATTTCCCATTCTCTTCCCTCATTTTCAGTTGTGCTTGAGTTTTTAGGAAATGAATTGAGTGAATGGAGAGGAGAGGGGGCTGAGTTAGGGTATAGAATGAGTTGGGTGAAACCCAAACCCAAAAGCCCACTTAGAAAATAGCAAAATTCAACTTACTCCAAACATATCGATGCTTATACTCAAAAAAGTCGCAAACACCATTTTGGACTCAATGGAAGTGGTCCCGAATCCTAATTCGGCCGTTTGCAAAAAGTGACATTTCGAACCTTAAATTTGACAACGACACTATATTTAAATAAATTTTTTAAATATACAATCGTAAAATATGCGGGTTGTTACACACTTCCCTCCTTAAAGAAATTGCGTCCTCGCAATTCCTAGATAAGAATTTGTAACAACAACATACTTACATCTTCTAAAAAAACAAGCTTGAGATAAAGAGATATACTCACCATTGCTAAGCAAAGATAGAAAACCCGGATAGGATCGCTCGATAAACTCTCTGGTTTCCCAAGTACAGTCATTGGGATTAGCGAACCATTGAACTTTATTGAGCGGCACGTCCTTGTTTCGAAGGTGTCTCACCTCCGAGGCAAGTACGCGAATAGGCTGTTGTACAATAGATAAGTCTGGTGAGATCTCAAGCTCTTGCAAATCAGGAGAGTCAATAACAGAATCCGATTCTCGAAGACATTTCCGAAGCTGAGAGACATGAAACACGTTGTGAACTCTGGATAGATGAGCTGGAAGTGAAACTCTATAAGCCATAGGGCCAATATGTTCAGTAATAGGAAATGGTCCTACAAAGCGAAGAGCCAATTTCCCTGTCATACTAAAGCGCATAACCCCTTTCAAAGGAGAAACACGAATAAAGACAAGATCACCAACTGAGAACTCGAGAGGCTTCCTACGGTTGTCCGCGTAGGATTTCTGGCGGCTTTGTGCCTCTTTCATTCACTGACGAATAAGGACAATCTTCTCAGAAAAATCATGAACAAATTCTGGGCCAAGAATAAGCTTCTCCCCAGATTCCAACCAACATGAAGGCGATCGACACGGCCTTCCGTATAAGGCTTCGAAAGGAGCCATACCGATACTGGACTTAAAACTATTATTGTAGGAGAACTCTACAAGGGATAGATGATCCTCCCAACTACCTCCAAAATCAAGAATACAAATATGGACGAGATCCTCTAAGATACGATTCACCCGTTCAGTCTGTCCATCAGACTGTGGATGATAAGATGTGCTGAAATTAAGCTTTGTTCCCAAAGCATGCTGAAGACTCTTCCAGAAATGACTTGTGAACAAAGGATCACGGTCACTCACAATCGAACTAGGAACACCGTGAAGTCTCACGATTTCCTTGATATATAACTTAGCCAAAAGAGAAGCAGTCCTATTAGATTTAATAGGAATGAAATAAGCAGACTTAGTGAGGCGATCAACAATACCCCAAATGCTAGAATGGCCCGATCTCGTACGAGGTAGGCCATCAATGAAATCCATCGAAATCTGATCCCATTTCCACAATGGAATCTCTAGAGGCTGAAGGAGACCAGAAGGGCGCTGATGTTCGGCTTTAATACGTTGACAAGTCATGCAATTACTCACATAACTCGCCACATCGCGCTTCATGCCTTCCTAATAATAAAGGCGGTGCATATCGGCATACATCTTACTACTGCCAGGATGAATGGTATACTTAGAATGATGGCAGTCATCAAGAATGTCATGCCTAAGTGCAGAATCAGAAGGCACAACAAGATGGTTCTTCTTGCGAAGACGCCCATGAAAATCAATGCTGAAATCCCACAACGCCTCATCATGGGATTCAGTCTCACAAAGCTGAATAAGATGCACAAGATCAGGATCATGCCGCTGAGCTTCGGTAATACGATCCAATAGAGAGGGTTGAGCTTCCAAACTGAATAATGCTATCGGAGAATCAGGAGATGGAGCTCGATCACGAATATCACAAAGAGATAGAGTCCCAAGAATATCCCATTCAGCAAGCATCATAGAAATGACAGCCGAATGTCTGCGACTAAGCGCATCAGCAACACGATTACCCTTACCAGGGGTATACTGGATATCAAAGTCATAGGAGGAAAGAAACTCAAGCCAACATTGTTGCCTCATATTGAGTTCCTTCTGAGTGAACAAATACTTCAAGGATTTATGATCGGTATAGAGAATGAAGCGCTCGCCTAATAAATAGTGTCGCCAAATCTTCAATGTGAAGACAATGGCGGCTAACTCAAGATCATGAGTGGCATAGTGAATTTCATTCGGACATAGTTGCCCAGAAGCATAAGCAACTACCCGATCCTTCTGCTAAAGCACGGCACCGAGACCACTACCACAAGCATCGGTGTGGACAACAAGATCATGATTTCCTTCGGGAACCACAAGAATAGGAGCATTAGTGAGAAGTTCCTTTAATGTCTAAAAGGAAGCTTCACACTTGTCGGACCAGATATAACGAATGCCTTTCCAAGTAAGGCTGGTGAGAGGAAGCACAACACGGGAAAAATCCTTAATGAACCGACGGTAATAACCCGCCAATCCAAGGAAACTACGAATCTCATGAACATTCTCAGGCCCCTTCCAATTCTGGATAGCTTCGATCTTTGAGGGATCGACAGAAATGCCGTCAGAAGATACAACATGGCCTAAGAACTTAACCTCATTCTTCCAAAAAGGGCAATTGGAGAATTTGGCTTTAAGCTGATGGTGACGAAGAATACTCAAGACAATTCTCAAGTGATTAGCATGCTTGGCTTTAGACTTAGAATAAACAAGAATGTCGTCAATGAACACAAGGACGAACTTATCGAGATATTCCTAGAATACTCGATTCATAAGATCAACGAAGAAAGTCGGGGCGTTCGTCAAACCGAACGACATAACAAGCCACTCGAAAGAAACATATCGAGTGCGGAAAGCTGTAAGGGGTATGCTATCTTCCGCGACTCGGAGCTGATGAAAACCAGTGGCAAGGTCGAGCTGAGAGAAGACCTTAGAGCCACTCAATAGATCAAACATATCATCGATCCTCGGTAATGGATACCTATTCTTGATGGTCAACTCGTTAAGCTTGCGATAGTCGATGCAGAGCCTAAGAGTTCCATCCGACTTCTTCACAAAGATGAGTGCGGTACCCCACGGTGAAAAAATGGTCTGAATCAACTGTTTGGACTCAAGCTCGAAAAGTTGCTTCTTGAGTTCCTCATTTTCATTTGTAGACATCCACGTGGGAGGACGGCCAACTGGCTGCGCGCCTGGAATGAGATCAATGCGGAACTCGATCGCCCGCTTGGGTGGCAAACCCGAAACCGGCTCAAAAACATCAGAGAAGTCACAAACAATAGGGATACAAGATATACCATCAACATCTCGTGAGTCAAGAGAACATAAATCCATTTCGTAATTATCCACATTCCGAAGAACAAGTGATAGCTGAGTAGACGAATCCGGATGTCGAAGATATAAAATTCTTTCAGAACAAATAATCCTGGCATCATATCTCACTAGCCAGTCCATACCCAAAATCATATCAAATTCCAAATAAGAAATAACGTGCAGATTCGCACAGAAAGAAAAGCCACATAAAACAATCTCAACATCATCACAAAGCATGCTAAGGGTTGCGGATCCCCCAATAGGATTTGCAACCCTCAACGAAGTAACCATACAAGAAACATCCAAAGACAAATTATCGACGAGCGTCTTCGATACGAATGAATGTGAAGCACCCGTATCGAAAAGAACTCGAATACTACGGTCATGAAATAAAATAGAACCTTCCAAAATAGATTGAGATATACCTCTGGGCTGAGAAGAACCTCCAGAGGCCTTAGCAACATAAAGCTTGCCAGACTTAGCATTAGGAATAGTAGGGCAGGAGGAAACATGATGACCTTCCTTCTTGCAATAACGGCAGAAGAGAGGCTTAGGACAAGCTCGAATCATATGATCAGGAGAACCACAATTGAAACACTTCCGAAGGGAAGGTGTTCCAGCAGATTGAGATTTAGAACCAGATTCAATAGGCGTTTTCTTCTTGGAAGGGAGAAATCCCTGCTTATGAAATGGAAACTTCTTCTTATTGGGGTTCTTGCGAACCTCAACATCATCACCACTATCACACTTCTTCTCGATGGCTTCGAGATGAAGTGCCGAATCAACCAATTCCTCAAAAGAAAGCTTGAGCTGAAGCATTAAAGACTTCTTAAGATATTTCTTAAGACCAGAGACAAACTTCATATTCTTCTTATAAGAAGTGCTAATGAATTCAAGACCATACTTAGATAAGGCCTCGAATGATGCAACAAAATCAAAAATGGAGGACTTCCCTTGCTTCAACTCAAGGAAGCGACGGGCTAATAAAACTTTCTTAGATTCAGGAACGAATTTGAGTTCGAACCATTCCCGAAACTGAGTCCAAGAAAGAACAGACTCATCAAGTTCGAACAATAATAAGCTCGTACCAATCAAGGGCACGCTCTTGCAATAAGCTAGAAGTTATAAGAAATCGATCGTGGTCAGAAAGATCCATACGAGAGAAGATACGCTTGCATGTGCGAATCCAAGCTTGGACCTCAAGAACGGACTCGGAGCCTTTGAATGGCTTTCCACCAAGATGAGAAAAATCACTGCACAGACGTGCAAATGCAGATTTATGAGGAGGAGATGCTCGAATAGGAGATGGAGGCTGAGTGCTCCTAAATAACTCCAAGAACTGATCGGAAGACATATAAACGCCGTCCGGATGCGAGCCAGCCCAACATCCGTGCGTCGTCCTCGGCATCTTCCAGCCATTAGCTAAAAGTTAAGATAAGATAAAGATTAATCACAGGGTAGATATCGTTAATTCAAATATGGAATATTACGGAATAAAAATGCATTCCTAGACATATTCCCAAAATTCTATCTACCCCAAAGCACGGAAAGAATAAAAGGCACGATGATTCAAAGATTCGTACCATTCGTACTACGCTTTGATGTACCGTAATATGTGTCTTTGTTTTATGTTTATCATATTTTGTTCTAAACCTCGTTCCGATACCAAGTTGTAACGCCCCACTCCGAGACCCACATTAGCAAAGAGTATTACAAGGTAACACCGTCTGCTAATGCGGAGAATAGAGCTAGTTAGGAGCGACCATCTATAGCCTTGCCTTGATTATCTACTGAATACGTCGATAAGGTAGCATATATCTATATTTTTCTCAAGTGGATCGACATATCCAATAAATACTTAACACAAAGCCACCATAGGTGGCAGAAGGATCTATCAGAACAAATATGACAACTCAATGTAATACACATCACAAAACAGTTAATCATCACATACATTACACATATTCAGATACATTACAGAGTATACAAAATGATACATGTCAAGTGGTAAAGTAAACCACAATATACAAACAAGTCAAAAGAATATATACATTAGAGTTACAGCCAAAAACGACTACACAAAAAGCTATAACAAAAAGGAGCTAGCGGAATAGTCTATGTGGAAGCAAAAGAGGCTAAGACCAATGTACCTAACCTGAAACATCTCGGTCTGACCCGAGTATAAAATACACGGGTCAGTCTAGCTAAACAAATCAGTTAGATAAACTAAATGATAATGAACATACAAGATCATAAAGTATCACAAATATCCCCAAAGGAGATAACCAAATCATCTAACATAAGATGAATCAGAACAAGCCTCATATCATCGGCAACTCAAATAAACAAAGGATATCATATTCCAAAACAAGCCAAAAGGCAAATAACAAATACCAATAAAGGTAACACAAGTTTCCACAAGGTAATCGCTATATATCGTGTGGTTCAAAGAACCTACCCCGAAAGGCGATACACTAGGGAAATATAATTGTCAAGAAAACAAAAGATGCTCGAGCTCAGTACCATATAACAAGGATCCACAAGCCCAAAGGCAACAAACCCGAAGGCACAAACCTGAAGGCAACATACCCGAAGGCAACAAACCCCGAAGCCTCAAGCCCGAAGGCAACAAACCCCGAAGGCAACAAACCCCGAAGGCTCAAGCCCGAAGGCCACAAACCCCGAAGGCAACAAACCCCGAAGGCTCAAGCCCGAAGGCCACAAACCCCGAAGGTAACGAACCCCGAAGGCTCAAGCCCGAAGGCCACAAACTCTGAAGGAAACAAACCCCGAAGGCTCAAGCCCGAAGGCCACAAACCCCGAAGGCAACAAACCATAGTGGCGAAGGTCTGGAGACCCAGTACTGGACACCACTAACTGGCAGAATGTGTCACAACTCTCAGAAAGGAACCCGAAAAATGTTAACGTGAGTCCCATACCACACGTTCGCACTAAACGGTTTACTAACCTTTAATCAATTTCACACTCAAAGCAGTACAAAGTTCACCTCATTTCATCGGTAAACCAGACCCAAAGGTCAAAACGGTCAAACGAATAGATTAGGAATTAACTGAAAAGATAAACACACGTGTTCATAGCATGCGTTTTATTTAATCATTTAATTCTCCTCCCTCTTCGCTCGAAGTGCAAAATTGTGTGTGTTTTGAATAGAAATTATAAATTGGAGAAACAAGCTTTTAATACAATTTAAAAAGATCATTTTATAAAAACCCGTGTACGAAATCAAAAAGGAATCATCAAAGTCAAAAATGCGATAACAGCTAATTGGAATTGACACGAATCGATTAAAATTGGAAACCAAGCAAAATAGGCAAATCTGGGCTGAAACAAGCAGGTCAGTCGACTGACTGCAGAGGCCAGTCGACTGATCCAGAAACCCGAAAGTTTCAGTTCCTGCAGTCATTCGACTGACTGCAGAGGCCAGTCGACTGACTGGCACTGGAATTGTTTTTCCAGCCTATCAAATGAATAGCAAACTCTCCCAATTTGCGATTGGACGAGCAATGGGCTTTAGGGGTTTATGCCAATCGACAACCCAGCCCTATTGGCTCTTCAATACACCACCAAAAGCATGATCAAACGTCAAAGCTAAGATTTTTAGAGTTTTAGACTTCAAAATACCAAAAATTGAAATGTTCACCAAATCAATTCAAATCAAAAGCAAATGAACATGAATAAGTGTTAGGAATTCATACCTAACATCAATGATATCAAGAGAAGTAGATGTGAGTTCGAAACTCACCTTTTTAACTCAAAAACAAAGATGAGAAGCTCAAATGCAAAGAAAAGATCAACCACTCTTCACTTCTACTCTACAAGCTCCAATCTAAGATCAAAACAAATATTTCCTAAATTAGGGTTTAGGAAATTTCTGAAATTGAAGAGGAAATGAGATGGAGAAGATGAAGAGGAGGCTTACCAAAGCTTCTCTTTGATTTTTGGAGCAAGGATTTGAGTTTGCAAGAGGAACTAGGGCTTGGCAATTTCTATTTCCCATTCTCTTCCTCCATTTTCAGTTGTGCTTGAGCTTTTAGAAAATGAATTGGGTGAATGGAGAGGAGAGTGGGCTGAGTTAGGGTATAGAATGAGTTAGGTGAAACTCAAACCCAAAAGCCCACTTAGAAAATAGCAAAATTCAACTTACTCCAAACATATCGATGCTTATACTCAAAAAAGTCGCAAACGCCATTTTGGACTCAATGGAAGTGGTCCTGAGTCCTAATTCGGCCGTTTGTAAAAAGTGACATTTCGGACCTTAAATCCGACAACGACGCTATATTTAAATAAAATATTTAAATATACAATCGTAAAATATGCAGGTTGTCACACTTTCATTCATTTTGCAAACCCTAATTCCTATTGTTTTCAACCGTAGTAAAACATAAACCTCATCCAACGATCATCGTCGATCGGTGTCGCTAGGGTTCGGTTCAGACGATGGTCCCAACATGGAAGTTGTTTATCTTGGCGAGATGTAGAAGGTGACCTGTTGGATCGTCAGACGGTGTAGCGGGGAGACCAAAAATCGCTAAAGACTTCCATGACTAGGTTTGCCGATTCCGACGTCTCTGATCATCGATAACTGGCAGCGCTTGAAGAGAAAAGGTAAATGAGGTTGAGAGCTTCGTGCTGACCAAGTTTTGTGACTTATTGTCAATCGTGGTGGTGGCAAAGTCAGTTTGAATGGAACCCGCTCTTTGGGTTCGTTCATCGAAGAGGTGGCGATGTGGATGCGAGGACAGCCGCGAGGTGCTGCTGGAGACTGGGGTGAGGCGTTGGAGCGGCGGTCGGCAGCAGTCACGGCTAGAGGTGGCGTTGTTGATCGCATTTAAAGAAAAAACAAACGAATGAGGAAGCACGAGCGGTGCCTGGCGAGAGAGAGGGGAGGAAAGATGAGGTAGTTTTAAAATTTTAATTAATTTTTGTTAATTAAATTTTCATTATCTCGTTATATTTAAAATTGCATAACCTTTTCATACGAGGTCAGATTCGAGCGGAGCAAGTTACATTGTGATCGTATCGACGAAGGCTACGACATTGTGTTGGATTGGGATTTATTTGAATCTGAAAAATTTTCAATTCAAATAAAGGTGAGTGATTAAACCCACTTATGAAATACTAAATTTTTCTGATGTTAGTCAAATTTAAATCATGAAGTGATTTATTTTTCTTGACCGTTGTTTGGTAATTTAACTGACATATGAATTGAAAAGATAGAAATTTAAATCGACGATCAAATTTGAAATTTAAATTAAATTTCTAGTTAAACACCTGATATTGATAACCAGTTAATTGTTGTGTATATTGACTGATTTGGGTGTTGATTGAAATTGAATGCTATTGGTTGATATATTAAAAGTATAAAACTGTAAATTAAATTATTTCAAATAAATTAAGAAATAGGTTGAAACGATATGTAACGACCCGCTATTTTGGACCATTCAAATCGACAATAAATCCACACATGTCGGACTTGAATAATTCAAAATATCAGATTGTTATTTAAATTTGGCAAAACTCAGCATATGCAGTAAATAAATCAATCACAGAATCACAGACACAGAGTAATACAATAATACGCAGCGGAATAGATAAAATAGTAGTTCATGAAGCTACTATATAAACATCAGAGTTAGAAATAAAATACAACAGAATATCTCAAATACAGTGAAGTCTCCAATCCAAACAGATGACTTCTGTGAACGAATCAACTGGAAAGCTGGAAGCTGAATCAATAGTTGGATCTCCAAACGAAACTCCAAACTCCAAAGGTGAGTCTCAAATGCTGTATCACTCGGTCTGACCCGAGCGTAAAGCAAAACACAAAACACTCGAGTCAGGATTAACATTCTTATATAAATAAATCCAACTCAAGTGAAATATCAATCGAAATACGAGTAACTTAAAGGATGTTTGGGATAACCATCCTCTAAGGATCTTCAGAACTATCTACAAGGTGGAAATATACATTTTAACACCGTGGTCATTTCAATTAAATTTATACTTCAAAACCCAAATATCATTTCATTTCAAATATATCTATTTTCCAAACTAGTATATATATATTAAATGATTTAAAAAGTAAAGTATTTATAATTTCCTCAAGTCTCGCAAATCAATTCAAATCAACTTCAAATTCCAAATTCAAATTTATTCAAAGCTCAATTCCTCAATTTAATTCAGTTCTAAATATACCCTTTATTTTCAATATATTTCAAAGTTTTAGTATTCAACATTTTCAAAGTTAGATTTAACAGTTTCATATAGCTCTTGATTTAACTTCATTATTATTTAATCAGGGAATATTCACTTAATAGATTCAATATCATTTACTAGCCTTAAATCACATTTTACTAAATATTTCCTTAAACTTTATTTAAACAAGAAATACTCATTAAATTACTTATAAATCAAACCCAAGTTATAAATAATATCTTACATCTCAATTTCAATAAGTTTCTAATTGGTTAAATTAAATAAAATTCTTTATTGAATCAATTTCAACTAAATTCACATTATCTTCCTAACCTTAACTTATTCAAATTTTTACCAAAATCTATTTTGAAATATATTTTAAATACTCAACATATTATATGTATTTAAATCAATCATTCCCATTTATATATAATAATTTAAGGCTCAACATTTATTAAAACCATATATTTCTTTCCAAAACCATAGAATTCATTTTTAAAATATTTATATATATGGACCAACGGTGTCTGTATATATATTTATCATATGGTTAAGTGATACGGATATTTATCATTCCAATCCGTAATTTAAATATATACGGGTAGATATCATTTCGACCCGTAATCCCAATTCCAATTCAAATGAAAATCGCTTGGGTTTATCATTTCAACCCATAACGATTTTCTCCTATTCTAAAGTCCGTTCGGGTATGTATCATTTCAACCCATAGTGAATTCTATACTAACAGGGAACTTGCAGAGTGATAACAGATAATAAAAATATACAACAGGCATATATCATCAGTATAAATAACAGATACGGGTGTCAGATGTCACAGGTGAACAGATACAAATAATAGTAATAACAGGTATATACTACTAGATACTGGTGTCAGATGTCACAGGTGAACAGTTACAAATAATAGCATATATAACAATTTAAATAACTACAGCATCATATTTCAATTGTCGTTTCAATTGAAATCAAATTTAATAAATACAAGAATGTTAATCGTGAGTGATTGCTCACCTTTCGAGGCTAGAGAAGTTTTGTCAAGGAAAAATGGTGCTTCGAATCCAGGCACGGATCTCAAACGAACAAGGTTGGCACGAATTGGACGGATAGGACTGATAAATAGAGATCGATGAAAATAGATCAGAAGCTGCTTGATGTAGACCAAAACAAATATATATAATCCAAATCATTATTCTTAAAATAGAAGTATTTTAAAATCAAATATACATACTTTATATTTAAGAATCCCAATTTAAACAAATCAAAATAACGCTTGTTCGGACATACTATCCTTTACATATTATAAATAATCTAATAAAACAATCTATTATTATTATGCATTGAAAACAGATGAAGGCCAATGTATATGCAAAGATCAAAGTGTATAACATATCCATTTAAAGTAAAACAAAATTTCAAAAATAAATATATGTATATAAGCAATAGACTCCAATTATTATATTTACGAGCACATAGATTCTTCAGCAACATACAAAATAAATATGATTTTAACAACTTCCTTTTTTATATACTAATGTGTACGTGCACTTATAAATTAATATATCGTTATATAACTAACAAAAGAAATCTACAACAAAACAAAACTTCATGTATGAAATCAAGATACCATAGTTATATGTAATGCTGTAAATATCACGCACTTAGAAATTAAAGCAGAAATCAATTAAACAATACGTATTATATCCTAACCTGTAGGCCGTATAAAATCATCTAAATATATAGATATAATACTAAAACAGTATACTTTGTGAACAATAATATTATATATATAACCATGCTTTAATCAGAGTATGCATTTTATCTCAACTTACAAAACTGACACATAAACTGACCTATGTTGACATATGAACTCATATACTAATTATATCCTCATGCAACAAATATTGTAAGATATATTCAAACCCAGGTTGTACGAAAAATAACATAGTATACGTATATATATTTCTAATATTTATAACAAATATACAAACAGCTAATTATAAATGTACATACCGTTCCAACCTTGATCACATATGACTACAAGGCTGCAAAGGAAAGGATGTTACAAGGCTGAGATGCTCGGCCAGGAGCAAGTGGCTGGGGCGTGGGTTTTTGAGGCAATGATGAGGAGGTTGAAAGTAATGAAGGAGGACGAGGGAGGGGAGTGCTGTGGCGGTTACTGGCCGGAGACGTGGTGAAGGCTGACGGTGGAAGGGCAGAGGGGGATGGTTGGTCGACCTGGGGACGTGTTGGGCGTGAGTCGAGAGAGCGCGGTTGCAGGTGACGTGGTCGATGGTTTCGCCATGGTTTCGGGTAGCTGGGTCACGGGGCGGTGCTGGATCTGGCATGGGGAGGAGGCGTCGGCGGCAAGGTGGGCTGGATGAGGAGCACGAGGATGAGCGGCTTCCAAGGCGAGTCTACTCATATATAAAGAAGAGGTGAATCGGCCATGGCCGAGAGGAAGTGGAAGAAGGGCACGATTTTGAAGTGGAGGCTTCAGGAAATAAAGAAGGTTTTATTTCATAATAAAGTATTCCTTTGAAAAAGGAGATCTAAGATTTAACAGAGAAAGAAGTGAACCGGCTACAGCTATTATGCAAATATGTATATAATAAAAAGGAATAAATGCAATATCAACGTTAGCTTTGATTCAAAAGAAAAGTTATAGCAAATTATTAAGGTTTGGGCTGCCGTTTCAAACTTGAAACCGAAGGAAAATCAAAAGGTCACGATTTGTGGTACCGTTACAACGAACAGACTATATCACTTCTGTTGCGCACCGGACCTCAAAATACAAAATAAACATACCGTTGAGATCAGCACGACGAGACGATCGAACCGGTACACAGATATCAGTGGTACGATAATCCGATCAAAAGTCGATAATCGGTACCGAAAATGCTGCTATTATGCCAGAATTAAGATAAACGGAGCAATAGAAATTCAAATTTGGAAAAACGAATTTCGCAGTTTGATTCAGAATGATCAGAATAAATTTCTCCTGTTGACATATTTTGGTTTCGGAAAACTTTTAAATTCACTGTTATTAACCGGTTTGATTTGAAATGAAATTTCACAGGAAAATAAACTTCAATATTATCAGATGAAAATTTTCCAGTTTCTATATTAAAATAGACGTATTCTAAATAATAAATTTTTAATTTCAAATTTTATTGTTTAAAATTTCACAAATTTCCAGTTAAATATCCTTTTAAAACCATTAAATTTTTCGGGTCGTTACACTCTCCCCCACTCAAAACTTTTCGTCCCCGAAAAGGAAGGAGGTAGGAGAATAAAACAACCAGAAATAAAAGTAGATTGAAAGTCAATATTAAACAATTAATTTGAACTATATAAATTTTACTTAAATTTGAAAACTTCATTTGCAAGTCAATTTTTTTTTTTTATAATTTAATACTTTTTCAAAACTCATTTGTAAAATTTCTTTCTTCCTTTATAAATGCCATTCTTATGTTTAAATGACCCTTTATAATTATATGAAAACTATTTGAAAACAATTATTTACATTATTACTTATATTTACAAAGAAGCTATTTGAAAACATTAAATCCATAATTTATAAATTTATTAATTTATCTCAAGATACTATTCAACATTATTAATAAATCAATAATCATTAACTTTAAATATGTTATAGTCAACAAGGAAAAGAAGGAGGACTTGGAAAACAGAATATAGGTAAATAAATAAGGCTGAGCAAATAAGGTAGATTCAAATGAATAGAATCGGGCATGAATAATTAATTCAAATCATTAGAATTTCAATTTCGAATATCAATACAAAATTTCTTTGTTAGAAATACTTTTATAATAAAATATTTTTTTTTATAACGAAACAAATTTCATTTCGAAAATACTTTTATAACTCGATGTTTCGACAAGTTTATCCTTGTTCCTGTAGACTCTGGTAGTGCGTTGATCAGGCGCAAAACTAGAATTCTCCAGGTACTTAGTAGACCTGTTTCAACACCCAGTGAAAATACTGGAAAAACTTTTAAAAACAGATATGGAAAGTACAATCCAATCAAAACGAACAAAACCTTTTGTCAAACCATGGTTCGCAGATACACAATGGTTACGCCTGGGTCCCCCAGGAAACAATCCATATCCGTAAGCTTTCTCAGCCCTGCGAGTTACGCCATGATGACTAGTAGAATGCAGGATACACAATGGTTACGCCTGGATCCCCCAGGAAACAATCCGTACCCCCAGGCAAGACTCAGCCAAGCATTTGCGCTACTATTCGCGACCTACACAGATTGCAGGATACACAATGATTACGCCTGGATCCCCCAGGAAACAATCCGTACCCCTAGGCAAGACTCAGCCAGGCAGTTGCGCTATGCAGTCACGAGAGAACAATAAGACCATGGGTAACGCCATGGAATTCGAAGGACACTCGAGTATCATATCCGGAAAACCAAAAATCAGAGAGAATAATATCGATAGAATGAATCCAAGATGTGGCCACAAATCGGATATCAAGCAGAAGGCACTTTCCATATCTTTACTTCGAAAATATGTATCATATAGTACCTTTTGAAATCACTTTCAAATATCGTACTTATATAAAATCCATTATATATAAGATTAAATTTTCAAATCAAATACTTTCCAAAATCAATAGTATATCAAATCATACTTATATAGACTTCAATTATATAAGATTTCACTTTCAAATTGAGTACCTTTTCAAATCTATAGTTTTCGAATCAATTTCATACTCATACAAATCAATTTTATATAAGTTCGACAACTCCCAAATCAAGTGTTTAGTAACATAAGGTTCTCAAATTTCAATTTGTTTCAATATCAGTTCAATTTCAAAATCATATACAATTTCACCAAATTATTTCTTCTCAAATTAATTATCTTTAGTTTCAAAGTTTCCAAAATAATAGATTTAGAAAATAAATCCAAATTTCCAAATCAATATAATTTAAGTCAACCAATTCATTTCCAAAATCAAATGTTTTCAAAATCATCTTATACTTACGTAAGGTCCGTCTTATATAAGGATCAAATTTTCCAAAATAAATTTCGCTGTATGAAGAGCCATATGGGATTTGAATATCTTTGCTTTTATAGGTTATATATCTTTGTAATTTAAATTGGAAAAGTAAGCAAAGATACTCTAACCCGACCGCTTTCAATTTCAGCGTCAAAATATATCACTGATATTAGAATATAAGATGTACACACGTCATCATTTCGCAAAATCACATTTGATCGCTCGCTCGATCACACAAGTTCGCTTTCGAACTAGTATTGTCCATTCGATTTCCCTAATGCGGACTTCGATATGGTTTCTCGACTAGAAGCCATCAGTCTCCTTGCATAGCCATATACTATGATAGAGAATTCTAGAATCAAGCCAAAATCCATATCAAATATTCGCCATCAAGAATCGAATGAAAAATCCTAACACGAAATGGTGTAATCCACCTCGAACTTGTGTACTCAAACTTGGATCAAATTAATTATGCGAATAAAACAGCATACGTACAACTTATATATTTATCTCAACTTGTTAAATATATAATTACATAAAGATGTTACTAAGTTAAAACATTTAAACTAAATTTTATTCAAAATATTTTGAGGACCAAATTCTTCTCAAGACATTTCAAATCTAAATTTCATATTAGAAAATTTAAAATTTCCTTATTCATTTACTTAACCAAACAGTTTCAACTTATTTAAATCATATTACTTCATACTTAAACATTCAAAACAAACTTATATACCTTATCAAAATACTTTTCAAAATTTCTTAGCTTTGAAAAGTTAACCTTGATTTGGAAGTACTCGAACTTCAAAATAGTCGAAGAAATCATTTTCAAATTCAAGAGTTGGAAATCAGCAACAAATCAGTAAATCAATTTTAATAGATAGGGTTATATCAAATCCAAAACTCGAGGACTGAACACCGGCTCATTTCAAATCATTTCAAGTATATATATACATATATCTTTCGAACATCAAATCATACTTTGGAATTTGAAATCAAAATCGGTTTCGCAAAATCACTCGAGTAGCAATGCTACTAAAGTGGCCTCTCCCCCACTATGAAACTCGAAAATCAATGTCGATGATGTGTGCACTCATCACCGAAATTATTTTCCAGCGACCTAAGTGAGTTCTGGACTTCTATTTTCTCAAAATTCTTTTGAAATTTCTTCGAAATCATTCGAAGCTCATTAAAATCATTGGAAACATTTCTTATTCGGAAAATACTTTTAAATCATACTATTATTATATATTTCAAAAACTTAAAACCAATTTCAAAGTACCGGAGTTCAATTCTCGACTTTCAAATTTAAAATCCTTTAGTTATAAATCATTTTTTTATATAAAACAATTCCTTATATAACTTCAAAATTTCAAATCCTTTCAAAAATTCAAATTCTTATTTTTAAAGGCTTTATAATCTTTATCGAAAACATTTCACTTTTATATATAGAATATAATAATTTCGATATATAAAACAATTTCTAAAATATAAACAAGCCTGATTTTTCAAAGGATGGTTCAAGAATGGATTTCAAAACAAAGATAGAAATTCAACTTAGAGGGACTCTAATCAATAGGATTGTGATTTGAAGATAAGCTCGAACGAAGATGAGATAAATAATTACAAAACAGTAAATGGATACACATATACATCGCGGGCGACCTTAACCGGGTCAATCGTGACTTCAAGAATATAATCGATGCGGAAATCTAAGGCAAATCGACATTCGATCGCCAGAGATAGAATTCGGCATAACAAGAGATGGCAACATCAAAACCGAGGGATATATAAATCTCCGGTGAATCAATGCCAATTGTAAAGGAGTTCCACCCCTTATAAATCATTCTAAGATTGGCGGGATCGCCTATTCTTATAGAGATCATTCGAAGTGGAGTTATGGGATACTCCAGAATCAAAAGAATACAAATAGGGAGAGACAAGAATGAATTTTGGAACCGCAAGGAACGTTCCAAAGTTCAAAGAAAATCGAGTCAAAAGGAAGAAATTCAAACTCAAACGAAAGTGATTCTGTAAATAAATTTACTATATATGCTAGGTTTTGCCTAGAGCCAAAGCTCTGATACCAACTGTAACGACCCGCTATTTTGGACCATTCAAATCGACAATAAATCCACACATGTCGGACTTGAATAATTCAAAATATCAGATTGTTATTTAAATTTGGCAAAACTCAGCATATGCAGTAAATAAATCAATCACAGAATCACAGACACAGAGTAATACAATAATACGCAGCGGAATAGATAAAATAGTAGTTCATGAAGCTACTATATAAACATCAGAGTTAGAAATAAAATACAACAGAATATCTCAAATACAGTGAAGTCTCCAATCCAAACAGATGACTTCTGTGAACGAATCAACTGGAAAGCTGGAAGCTGAATCAATAGTTGGATCTCCAAACGAAACTCCAAACTCCAAAGGTGAGTCTCAAATGCTGTATCACTCGGTCTGACCCGAGCGTAAAGCAAAACACAAAACACTCGAGTCAGGATTAACATTCTTATATAAATAAATCCAACTCAAGTGAAATATCAATCGAAATACGAGTAACTTAAAGGATGTTTGGGATAACCATCCTCTAAGGATCTTCAGAACTATCTACAAGGTGGAAATATACATTTTAACACCGTGGTCATTTCAATTAAATTTATACTTCAAAACCCAAATATCATTTCATTTCAAATATATCTATTTTCCAAACTAGTATATATATATTAAATGATTTAAAAAGTAAAGTATTTATAATTTCCTCAAGTCTCGCAAATCAATTCAAATCAACTTCAAATTCCAAATTCAAATTTATTCAAAGCTCAATTCCTCAATTTAATTCAGTTCTAAATATACCCTTTATTTTCAATATATTTCAAAGTTTTAGTATTCAACATTTTCAAAGTTAGATTTAACAGTTTCATATAGCTCTTGATTTAACTTCATTATTATTTAATCAGGGAATATTCACTTAATAGATTCAATATCATTTACTAGCCTTAAATCACATTTTACTAAATATTTCCTTAAACTTTATTTAAACAAGAAATACTCATTAAATTACTTATAAATCAAACCCAAGTTATAAATAATATCTTACATCTCAATTTCAATAAGTTTCTAATTGGTTAAATTAAATAAAATTCTTTATTGAATCAATTTCAACTAAATTCACATTATCTTCCTAACCTTAACTTATTCAAATTTTTACCAAAATCTATTTTGAAATATATTTTAAATACTCAACATATTATATGTATTTAAATCAATCATTCCCATTTATATATAATAATTTAAGGCTCAACATTTATTAAAACCATATATTTCTTTCCAAAACCATAGAATTCATTTTTAAAATATTTATATATATGGACCAACGGTGTCTGTATATATATTTATCATATGGTTAAGTGATACGGATATTTATCATTCCAATCCGTAATTTAAATATATACGGGTAGATATCATTTCGACCCGTAATCCCAATTCCAATTCAAATGAAAATCGCTTGGGTTTATCATTTCAACCCATAACGATTTTCTCCTATTCTAAAGTCCGTTCGGGTATGTATCATTTCAACCCATAGTGAATTCTATACTAACAGGGAACTTGCAGAGTGATAACAGATAATAAAAATATACAACAGGCATATATCATCAGTATAAATAACAGATACGGGTGTCAGATGTCACAGGTGAACAGATACAAATAATAGTAATAACAGGTATATACTACTAGATACTGGTGTCAGATGTCACAGGTGAACAGTTACAAATAATAGCATATATAACAATTTAAATAACTACAGCATCATATTTCAATTGTCGTTTCAATTGAAATCAAATTTAATAAATACAAGAATGTTAATCGTGAGTGATTGCTCACCTTTCGAGGCTAGAGAAGTTTTGTCAAGGAAAAATGGTGCTTCGAATCCAGGCACGGATCTCAAACGAACAAGGTTGGCACGAATTGGACGGATAGGACTGATAAATAGAGATCGATGAAAATAGATCAGAAGCTGCTTGATGTAGACCAAAACAAATATATATAATCCAAATCATTATTCTTAAAATAGAAGTATTTTAAAATCAAATATACATACTTTATATTTAAGAATCCCAATTTAAACAAATCAAAATAACGCTTGTTCGGACATACTATCCTTTACATATTATAAATAATCTAATAAAACAATCTATTATTATTATGCATTGAAAACAGATGAAGGCCAATGTATATGCAAAGATCAAAGTGTATAACATATCCATTTAAAGTAAAACAAAATTTCAAAAATAAATATATGTATATAAGCAATAGACTCCAATTATTATATTTACGAGCACATAGATTCTTCAGCAACATACGAAATAAATATGATTTTAACAACTTCCTTTTTTATATACTAATGTGTACGTGCACTTATAAATTAATATATCATTATATAACTAACAAAAGAAATCTACAACAAAACAAAACTTCATGTATGAAATCAAGATACCATAGTTATATGTAATGCTGTAAATATCACGCACTTAGAAATTAAAGCAGAAATCAATTAAACAATACGTATTATATCCTAACCTGTAGGCCGTATAAAATCATCTAAATATATAGATATAATACTAAAACAGTATACTTTGTGAACAATAATATTATATATATAACCATGCTTTAATCAGAGTATGCATTTTATCTCAACTTACAAAACTGACACATAAACTGACCTATGTTGACATATGAACTCATATACTAATTATATCCTCATGCAACAAATATTGTAAGATATATTCAAACCCAGGTTGTGCGAAAAATAACATAGTATACGTATATATATTTCTAATATTTATAACAAATATACAAACAGCTAATTATAAATGTACATACCGTTCCAACCTTGATCACATATGACTACAAGGCTGCAAAGGAAAGGATGTTACAAGGCTGAGATGCTCGGCCAGGAGCAAGTGGCTGGGGCGTGGGTTTTTGAGGCAATGATGAGGAGGTTGAAAGTAATGAAGGAGGACGAGGGAGGGGAGTGCTGTGGCGGTTACTGGCCGGAGACGTGGTGAAGGCTGACGGTGGAAGGGCAGAGGGGGATGGTTGGTCGACCTGGGGACGTGTTGGGCGTGAGTCGAGAGAGCGCGGTTGCAGGTGACGTGGTCGATGGTTTCGCCATGGTTTCGGGTAGCTGGGTCACGGGGCGGTGCTGGATCTGGCATGGGGAGGAGGCGTCGGCGGCAAGGTGGGCTGGATGAGGAGCACGAGGATGAGCGGCTTCCAAGGCGAGTCTACTCATATATAAAGAAGAGGTGAATCGGCCATGGCCGAGAGGAAGATGAAGAAGGGCACGATTTTGAAGTGGAGGCTTCAGGAAATAAAGAAGGTTTTATTTCATAATAAAGTATTCCTTTGAAAAAGGAGATCTAAGATTTAACAGAGAAAGAAGTGAACCGGCTACAGCTGTTATGCAAATATGTATATAATAAAAAGGAATTAATGCAATATCAACGTTAGCTTTGATTCAAAAGAAAAGTTATAGCAAATTATTAAGGTTTGGGCTGCCGTTTCAAACTTGAAACCGAAGGAAAATCAAAAGGTCACGATTTGTGGTACCGTTACAACGAACAGACTATATCACTTCTGTTGCGCACCGGACCTCAAAATACAAAATAAACATACCGTTGAGATCAGCACGACGAGACGATCGAACCGGTACACAGATATCAGTGGTACGATAATCCGATCAAAAGTCGATAATCGGTACCGAAAATGCTGCTATTATGCCAGAATTAAGATAAACGGAGCAATAGAAATTCAAATTTGGAAAAACGAATTTCGCAGTTTGATTCAGAATGATCAGAATAAATTTCTCCTGTTGACATATTTTGGTTTCGGAAAACTTTTAAATTCACTGTTATTAACCGGTTTGATTTGAAATGAAATTTCACAGGAAAATAAACTTCAATATTATCAGATGAAAATTTTCCAGTTGCTATATTAAAATAGACGTATTCTAAATAATAAATTTTTAATTTCAAATTTTATTGTTTAAAATTTCACAAATTTCCAGTTAAATATCCTTTTAAAACCATTAAATTTTTCGGGTCGTTACACGATATATACCCATGACCCCGAGATTTGGATTGAAATGTTATATATCCATCCCTACAATTAAAAATTAAAATAACTATTTATTTAGCCATAGGATAGAAAATCATATACGGACACCGGATTGGCTAAATTAAATGGTTTTAAAATTCTTGGTTTTGAAATTATTTAAATGATATCGTTTTTAAAGAATAAAACATTTGATTTTTGGAAATTGAAATTGGTAAAAAGAAATTGTTCAGATAATGCAATTTGAAATTTGAAGCTATAATTGAAACATGATTTGAATTATGGCAATTGAATTATTTTAAAAATCTGAACCTTAAATTGAACAATGAAGTTTAATTTGACTTATGTGATTTAAATCGGTAAATTGAGATTGGACTTGAAATTTATATGAATTGAAATGGTTTGAAATAAGAATTGAATTAAAATTTAAACAATTAAATCGAATCGTGGAATCGAATTTGAATTTAAAAATGAACGTTTTGAAATTGAAGTTAATTAGAATTGAAATCGAAATTAAGTTGATTTGAATTTAAATCGAAATTGAGTCAATTGAATTGAAAGATTTGAAATTGAATTTGTTTTGTTTGAAATTTGGACCTGAGTCTAGATTTATGGGAAATGAAAAGAAACAGTTTTAAATTTGAAACTATTTTCACTATAAATTATTTTACTTTAAACTGTTTTAAAATTTATCTTTTTAAATTTTCAAATTATTTAAAGTTTTCAAATCATGTAATATATAAACTTTTTTAATGTCTAAACTATTTTAACTATCTTAAATTTTCAAACTATTTAATTTTTCACACTATTTAACTTTTCAAGCTATTTAACTTTCAAACTATTTTCAAAAAAGAAATTTACAAACTATTCACGTTGGGAACTGTTTATATTTAGTCATGGATTTGAATGCGAATTTGGTTAAATTGATGTTATAACCTAAGTTGAAATTCGAAACGATTTTGGAAATGAATAAAATGATTTTGAAGTGAAATTAATTTCGAAGTGGAAAATGATTTTGAATTAAATTGGCTTCGAAGTGAATAAAATGATTTTGAAATGAATGATATTTTGAAGTGAATATGATATTTTGATATCAAGTATTAATAATTTTCAAAATGTAAAAGAACCAACTAGTGTGTAAAATGATGTTTGGTTGTTAAAGAGACTGGGGCTGATTATTGGTATACTCTCTATCAATGTTGGAACCACTTTAACAACTATGTACGTGGAGGAGATTGCAGAATGAAGTGGTTGGATTTGGTGTACGTTGCTGGATTTGAAATGATGGATAGCCCCGACACTTGTGTCAATTTGAAATGACTAAAATAGGACGACTTAACAGGGCCAACGAGGGTAGCTACCTCTAGCAGACAACTGTTCTTCGATTTTTATTTTTGGACTCGGCCCATACTATTACCCTTGATGTTGGTTTCGATTGGTGCAGCTTGATTTAGGTTGACCTCCCTTTGACTCAATATGGGATGGATGGACGCGGTGGGCGGTCGTGGCTACAATGTGTTACCACCAGCCCTGCGACCCGAACTAGCAGTATCCTACCTTGGGCATTGCCTCACGTGCCTCGTCATACTTTTATCCTTATACAAGACCACTACAAGTTTGGTTTAGTGTTGTTGTATCACGACGCTTCCCTATCTACCGACGTGCTACTAGTCGTGTTATATGCAAACTGTACGACAATGCTTAAAAACACGTTAAGAAGGGTTAATGTAAAGCCTTAACGCTAAAAAATATATTTATTTTATTGATTATACGATACATATATAGCGTATTCTACTATATATAGATATTTTAATGGATCCTTAAGAGATGGAAAATTCCATAACATTTTTTGAGTTATTGCACGCACGTTGTACACTAGATAGGATATGTAAAACGCTGTAAACATCTATAGTACTATTACACTCCTGTTATATGTGATATTGATTTAACTCACATGAGAATATTTTAGTTCTGACTCGATTGTATTGTTTGACTTTATGCTCGGGTCAGCCTTGAGTTTTCAGTGTATTGAAGATCATATTATTCTTGAGGATGAAGACGAAGATTTGGTATATTATTACTAGTATTATTCCATGCATCCTTTTGTTCTATGGTGTGTATAACTCTAATAAATGATGTCTAAATACTAATCAAATGTATAGTATAAACAGCTTCGTGAACTGTTTATTTGTTATTATATTTTGTCATTCCGCTGCGAGATTCTGTGTTTGTTTTCTTCTTTTCTTATTCTTCTTAATTAACCCCATTGATAATCCATGTTTCAAACTATTTTGAGTTGGACATGTGTGGTTTATTGTCGACTTAAACCTTTTGAAACCTGGATCGTCACATATGACTTCCATAATTTTAGGAACTTATTTCTTTCTCAAATTGACCTTTTTGTTTTGTAAATGCTAAGGAAATTTGTAAAAAAGTTTTCTTATTGAACTTTGAAATTTTGAAAGCTTAGTTTTGAAATTCACTTTTGGAATTGTTACTGAATTAGCAGAATTTTAAATAAACCTTTCAAATTTAGTAAAAATATGGATCAATTTTCCTTCTTATCTTTCTAGACGGAATGACGTCATAGGTGAATCTTTATTGCTTAAATACAATTACACCGGCTGGTTTCAGAGTAAACTTCTTTCCCTCGATTGGAGTTTCTTAGGTGATTATTTGATGATTTTTCTTTATCGCATGAGATTATATGAGCATGAAAAGTTACTTGACTTTTCCTCTGAAGGTTGCTTTAACTTTGCCTTACGGCAAGATTGATCGTGTTTGATTGCTCTTTCTCTAGAAGATTGCTTTGACCCATCTTTAAGATGGAATTAGACTCATCTGATTGACTTCTTATATAAGGTTTACCCTTCTACTTTAAGGTAAGGCTTAAAACTAGTCGATGCTCTGACCATGCCATCTTAGGTGGGACTAAAGACCAACCAGTCCTCCCTCAAGAAGGCGCTCTGGACAGGCCTTATAGGCGGGATAGAAGACTGTTGGTCGGTGGTTTGGCTAATCCATCTTAGGCGGAACCAATGTCTAAACAGTCCCCCTTTTAGGAGGCACTCTAAACAGGCCTTACAGGCAGGACCGAAGGCTATTGGTCACTGCTTTGGCCCGGCCATCTTAGGCATGACCAAAATCTAACCCATCCTTTCTCTATGAGGCACTCTGGACAGGCCTTATAGGCCAGTCTAAAGGCTAGATGGTGCTTTGGCTAGACCATCTTAGGCGGGACCAAAGGCTTACTTCATCCTCCCTCTAAGAGGCGCTCTGGCCAAGCCAGTAGGCGGGACCCAAGTTTTGGAGTGCTCTTGCCAGGCCTTATATGCAGGACCAGAGGCTCACTCCGACCTCCCTCTAGGAGGTGCTGGGATCAAACCTTATAAGTAGGACTGAAGGTTTATAATGCTTTGCCAGGCCCATATAGCAGGATCAAAGGCTTTCCTTTATTTTATGAGTTTCTTTCTTTCCATTGATTATTGATTCTATAAATATACTTGTCTCAATTTCTTTATTTATCCACTGTAGGAGTAGATGCACATTCCAAGTCCTTTCTATAAAATACCATTAGGTCGGCTTAGTCAATAAGTTCCTGGTGGGATTACTTGTGAATAATAAGGGGTCCTTCCAGTTTGGTCTGAGTGGTCCATTTGTCGGTTTTTTGGTATTCTCCATGAACTTTCAAGGCAAAAAATCTTATTTTTGAAAGGATGTCCCTTTAACTTTGGAGTTGTAGTATCTTGATATTCTTTACTGATATTCGGTCATTCATATAGCTGCTTTATCTCTCAGTTCATTGATTAAATCTAGGGATTCTTTTCTTAATTCTTGATTGGGATCAAAGGCATATGCACTCATTGATGGGATGGTATTTCAACATCGATTGGAAGCATTGCTTAACATCCATATGTTAAAAAAAATGGAGTGGGTCCTGTTCTAGTTTTAGTAGAAGTTCGATATGCCCAAAGCAAAAGTGGTCGTTCTTCTACCAAATTTCCTTTTGCTTTGTCTAGCCATTTCTTGAGGATAGTTTTGATGGTTTTGTTGACAGCTTCGACGGCTCCATCAGCCTTGGGATGAGCTACATATGAAATTTTATTTATTATCCCATTCTTATTGCAGAATCTGGTGAATTCTTCACTTTCAAATTGGGTCCCATTGTAAGATATTATCTTATTCGATATTCCAAACCGGGTGACTGTGTTCTTGATCACAAACTTTAGCACTTTTCCTGACGGTACATTTTGCAATGGTTCTCCCTCCATCCATTTGGTAAAGTAGTCGATGGCTATTACTACAAACTTGGCTCCACCTTTTGGTATAAGCAATTGTCTTATTAAGTTGATTCTTCAGACATCAAAGGGCCATGAACTTAAGATCAGGGTTAAATCATTTGGTGGTATATGTCGGATTGTTGAAAATCTCTGACATTTTTCAATTCGCTTTACATAATTCACAGCGTTGTTATTCATATGGGGTTAATAGAAACCTTGTCTTATGATCTTTTGGCTAACTTCATGCCATTAGAATGATCCTCGCAAAACCCTTCATAAGATTCTCTTAACAATTTTAAGCCATTCTCCGGACTAACACACCTCAAATAAGAGAGCGAATATCCTCTTTTACAAAGTATTCAATTCAATGTAGTAAAAGTTGGAGCATGGTATCTTATCCTCCTAGCATCTCTTTTATCTTTTGGTAGCTTCCCTTTTACTAAGTATTCAACAATGGATGTCATCCAATTGTTCTTATACTGATTATTTATTTCTATTTGAACGGTTCCTTTCTGGTTTTTACCATTACTACTTCCTGGTTCATTTTCTTTTTTCGTATGTATAAGAGCATAGGATCTAGTCAATACCATAGTTTCATTTTTTTGGTTCGGGGGCTTTTTACTCAATACTGAGATTTTGTTGGAAGCCTACTGGCACAATTCGAGTTGCTAGGGCTCCTCGTGAGCTAGCTACCTTGGCCAAAGAGTTGGCTTGAGAATTCCTCCTTCTGGGTACTAGTGTATTGAAAAATCTTCAAATTAGGCTAACATTTTCAGCATCTTCTTGACATAAAGGATCAATCTTGTACCCTTCGTTTGATAAGTTTGATTTAGTAGATCAAACATTAATTGAGAATCACTGAAAATTTCAATCCTTAGGATTTTCAACTGAAGAGATAAGGTAAGTCCTACTAACATTGATTCATATTCAGCCACGTTATTATTAGTTGGGAAACCTAAATTCATTACATAATATAATCGGTGTTCATCAGGGGTAACAATTGCATAACCTACACCAGCCACTTACTCGTTCAAGGCTCCATCAACGAATATTTGCCATTTATAGATATTTTTCCTTTTTCGATTGTTCTTCAATAAACCTGGTACATTCATTAATGTAATCAGTCAGATCTTGTCCTTTGATTGTCACACAAGGCTAGAATTCAATCTCGTACCAACTTAGCTCTATTTCCTCTTTTACTAGCCTTCTTGACATTTTGGGTTTACTGAAGATTTGCTTAAGCGGAAAATTAGTTAGGACCTTGATTGGATGCGCCTAAAAGCAAGCTCTTAGTTTTCGAGCACTGAGAATTATACAGTATGCCAACTTCTCTATAACTAGATGTCTAACTCCTACCTCTTTAAGCCTTTTACTGGTATAGTACACTGGAAGGTGATTCTAATTTTTCTTCTCTTACTAGAACTGAACTTACTGGGCGTTCGAAGACTGCCATATGAAGGTACAAGTTTTCTCTTTCTATGGGACTAGATAAGATTTTAGGTTTTTCAAGATGGTCTTTTAATTTTTTAAAGGATTTTCAGCAATCTTCTCCTCAGCCAAAGTTCTTCTTTTCTTAACTACATCGAAAAAAGGATGTGCTTATCAGTGGCCTTAGAGATAAATTTGTTTAAAGCTGCTACCCTTCCATTTAGGCTCATCACATATTTACTCGTTTTTGACTCTACCGTGTCCTCACTTGCTTTGATTTGGTCAGGATTGGCCTCAATTCCTCGAGCACGGATAATATATCCTAGAAATTTCCAAATTGTATTTCGAAAGAGCATTTTTGCGGATTCAGCTTCATTTTATACTTTCTTAATACTCCAAATATTTCCTCAAGATCTTTCCAGTGGTTAATTTTCTCTTGGGACTTAACTAGCATATCATCCACACACACTTCCATGTTTCATCCGATTTGTTCTTTAAATATTTTGTTTACTAACCTTTGATGCGTAGCCCCTGCATTCTTTAACCAAAAGGCATAACTTTGTAGGAGTAAGTTTCCCAATCCATTATAAAACTTGTGTTTTCTTCATCTGGTTTGAACATGGGGATTTAATTATATCCTATATATGCACCCATAAAGGATATCAGCTAATGTCCACTAGTGGCATTAACCAATTGGTCTATTCTAGGATAAGGATACCAATCATTTGGGCATGCCTTATTCAGATCAGTATGATCGACGCACGTTCTCCATTTTCTATTGGACTTTTTAACTAGTACAGGATTAGCCAATCATTTGGGATTGAGCACTTCTCTAATGAACCTATTCTCAAGCAATCTTTTAGCTTCTTCCTTTAATATATTAGCTTGAATTTTATCAAAGTGACTTTTCTTTTGTCGAACAGGGAAGATATTTGGATCTATATTTATAGCATGGCTCATAATTGCTGGATCTACTCCGACACATGTCTGAGTGAGTCCAGGAAAACACATCTTTGTTAGATTAGAGGAATTGGATAAGCTCTCTTCTGAGATTGTCCCCTCAGTCTTTTCTAATTTTTTCAGTTTTGGTTGGATCAAGCGAATCTAAGCTTATCTCTTCTATATCTTTGACAGATCTCATTCTTTCTTGCTCATTTATGCAATCTAGTTCAGTAATGATTTCTTCACCTTTAATTTCATCGGTTATCTGGTTTGCTTCTTTTCGCTTTCTTTTACTCTCAAAGTTAAATCTTTTCAGCCATTCATAGGCTTTTCAACTACTTCTGCCTGTTTATTTGCCTCGGATAGTAGGCCTGAAAAACTACCGCTTAAGGGCTTCTCAGTTTTAGTTTTGTCCACCTTAATTTTCTCGGAGTTGTAACAAGAAGTACCATCTTTTTTGAATTTCTCGAGCATAATAAAATACAGTTCTTGGAAGCTAAACAGCTCCCCCCATTATAGTTTCCCAGCCATTTTTAGTTAAGAACTTCACCATTAGATGTTTAGATGAAACAAATGCATCCACTTTGTCTAGAGCATGCCTCTCAAAGAAAGCATTATAATAGGAGGACTGTTCCATTATTACAAAAAGAGTTTCAAAGGTTCTAGAGTATGAGGGAATTCCCACTTGCATAAAGAGCTTTATCTGCCCCGTTGGAGTAGATACTTTATTATTGAACCCAAAGACGGGCTCAAGGCTTGGTTCCAACTTCCCTTCTGAAATATTCATATAGTCAAATGCATCTTTAAAATGACATTTACTGCACTTCCAGTGCCTATCAAAATCTTTGTCACCACAGAGACCCTAATTTGAGCCATTATCATTAGCGGGTCAATATGTAAGTGATGGACTTCCCTTAGTTCTTGTTGAGTTATTGTCAAGTTAGGCATTTGGAGTTGTGACCTACGATCCTTGGATGGTGGCTCTTTCTGGATGGAGAAAATTCAATCTTTTGCTTCCCTTAAATATCTACTCTCAACTCCTTTGCTACTTCAGATGATGTGGGACCTCCGTGAATGACATCCATGCGATTAACTAGAGGAATATAGTCCTGTTGGGAATCATTCTCCATAAAGTTAGTAGTGTTGCTCAGAAGCCTTTGACTATTCTCCTTGGGATAGGAAGACTTTTGAATTTCCTTAACAAAGTCCTTGAGAGATCTTGACCTAATCATATTCTAAATTATACTTGCCAAGACATGGCATTCATCAGTTTTATGCTCATTTGCTTTGTGGTAGGCACAATAATCTCTCCCTCTCTTAGGTTCAGGATGGTTCCTTGCATTGTTGGAGGTGAGAAAATTTCCACTATCCTTGGCCATAGCAAAAATGTAGGAGATTGGTTTGTTCAAGTCTACATAATTGAATTTTGGGATCTCTTCCCATCTTCCTCTTCTATTTTCATCCCATTTGTCTTTTTATTGGGATGGTCGAAACCAAACTTTCCACTTTTTTTCTTTGATTGAGACTTCTTCCTAGCATAGTACATTTTGTCCATATGGATGAATTTATCAGCTTGAAATGGAAGTCTTGCAGATCTCTACACCTAGAGCATAGAGCTCTTTCCAGAAAGGAGTCTGGTCAACTTTCCCTAAGCGTACTACCATCAGCTTCTTCTTTTAAGTCATATTTTCTACTTTCAGCACTTACTGAATCTCCTTGATATTCACTAAGTAATTTCCCTGGTCTCTACTTGATATTAGCTAGCACATTGGAACCTATGGTAAGGCCTTTACATATGCAAAACTGTGCCAAAAATTCATAAGGAAATTGCTCCCAAGAATAGATGGTCTTTTCTCGGTAGTTTCTAAGCCTGCAATGAACTTCACTAGAAGCATTATGCGTGTCCATTTGGCTCTCGAAAGCCCAATGATGATCGTCAAGGTTAGTGGTTCCATCATACTTCAGCGAAGGAATTTTAATGTGGGATGAGATTCTGGCGGACATTATCTTCTCTGTAAAAGGTACTTCTTGAAAATTATTATTAACCTTGGGTCAGGGGTCCTCTTCCCCTTGAGGTCAAGCATATCCTTCACTATTTTGTTAACTATATCCTTTAGGTAGGTTTCACCATCACGATAGTCCCCTTTGTATGTCTTATATTCTTTGTATGAGGTTGAGCAGTCTGATTGCTCGAGAGATCTTTCTACTAGCCTTTCTTGGTTCTCTTTTTAATGGTTCATCTTAGCCATGTTGTCTTCTTTTGCATGCAATTTTGGAGAATACATTGCTGATCCTTTATTTTTGGTTTCTCCCTTTCTTTATGGGCCCATGGTGCCTTTGCCTTTATCTTTACTTTTGAGCATTGAGGCGTCTAAGTTTCTCCCTGGAGACTCCACTTCTTCTACCCCTTTGGTAAGCTTGGTTGTCTTACAGGATTTTTTGAGAAAGAAATTTCTCAAGAATGTCTGTATAACTTTAAGCCACTATGTTAAGTCTTGAATTTAAGTTTCACTACATGTAGGCTTTGTTGGGATTGAATGTTGTCCAATCTCTATATTCTCCAAACTGAAGTTCGAAGTGACATTATCATCTAAGGTCGTCTGTTGTACAACTTCTTCATTTAGAACATTGAATTTCTTGGTCCTCATCATTTTCCTAAAACAAAAATTTATTTAAGTCAGCTTCAAAGTAAAGAAATGATAATACGGAGGTTCAGGCTCTCCTTCTAGCACCAAAAATGTTAAATCAAAAGTTGGTTCAACACCTAAGATGTCTTTCAAGATGGTATTATTTGAAAATGTTCCAATAATACCAACGATTTCAATATAATCGCAAAGTTGTTCAAAAGTTCAAGATAAATGTTTGAGGGTGAAATAGGCGGATCACATAAATATGCAATGGTCATTCATTCATATGTCAATAGGCTCAATAAGAAAAATAGGCAATTCACATATTTTACAGTCCCTGTTCATATGTCAATAGGCTCAATAAGGAAAATAGGCAATTCACATATTTTACAGTCCCTGTTCATATGTCAATGGGAATTAACAGGCAATATGCAAGGTAACTTAAATTTAAACAATGTCTTAAGTGGCCTTGTGAAAATTAATAATATGCAAGTCCAAGTCCGAGAATAAAGTCACATATGTCTATTGTCATAGATAGCTAAGTAAGCAAGTACAAAAAAGTAGGTATGCGGGGTTAAATGTCCAAGTCCTTATTTGCAAGGAGTCCAAGAATTATAAGTGATTCTGGAGATCCGCAAATCAATTTAGGGTTTATAATTTACAATTTATAACTAAGAAATAGAGAAAGAAATGATTCCCCTCTCAAAGTGGCAGAGGGGGTTTATTTATAGAGATGTGAAATAGGCGGGATGAAAACACATGTCCCCACACGATCGCTTTATACGGTAGATAGTCGGTAACCCTTATGTCTTTTGAAGTTCGGCGTCTCTTGTTGCTTGTAAAAGCTCATCATTTTTTGCTAATATTTTAACTCATCGTTCTTTTGAAATTCGTTATCCCTTCTGTTTGTAGAAACTTGGTAACACTTCTTCATAGAAGCTCGATATCATTTGTTGTTTATAGATGCTCGACAATAGTTACTATTGTTGAAGCTCGATAGCAGTTGATGTATCAAAGGCTTGTTATCCATAGAAACTCGATATCCTCCCCTATTGTTAGATGCTCGACATCACCTTTTCCTTGATGAAACTCGATAACCTCCCCTTGTGCTTAGATGCCCGACATCTTCTAGTGGAACAACATTCTTTCTTTGTTACACACTCTACAACACTCTATGTTGTAATGGTTCGACATCCTTTTTACATTTTTGACAACCCTGCTACCTTTAGGCTCAACAACCTTTGTGTTGTAGAAGCTTGATATCCCTTAAAGGTTCGATACCCCTTCACTCTTTGTTGGGGCTTGCTAACTACTTGGATGCTCGACATCCCTATTGTTGTAGTGGCTCGAAACCACTTCTATGGTTGTAAGGGCTTGATAGCGTTACTATCTTCAAGTTCGACAATCCTTATGCTTGATAACTCTCATTATTCACCAATTCCTTAAAGCTACTTAACTCTTGAGTAGGAGCTCAACATATTTTCGTTAGATGTTTGATACCCTTACTGATAGAGCACTGTTAGAGGTTTGCTACATCATTGATTAGGGAGCTCAATATATCATCATGGGTTTATTGGCTCATCGTATCACAATGCATTTATAGGCTCGATACCTATTTCTTCCAATGTTTCCATATCCTCTTATGGATTTAGTTGCTTCTTTTTCCCTTGATGATTTCTCAAGCATATTTGATAGCCGAAAAATATATGGATAACACACATAGCTATGGTAATCAAAGAAAATAGCAATTGTAAGTATAAAACTTTATGATATCGCACCTTTAAAACCATAGTGCTATTTCACTTCTATACCTATTGTAAAACTAGAATACAGATATATATATATATATATATCATAAATCAAAGAATATAACTATCATAAATCTCAAAATATAGCTATAGTAGATCTCAAAATAATAGTTACCTAATTCCATATAATAATTATCATAAGTATAAACTTTAGAGCTATCATAAGTTTAATAAGTTTAAAAATACAATACCACCGCACTTGTAACTTTTAAAAGCTATCCTAAATCAACATGATGGCTATCGTAAATTAATAAAATGTTTTCTATCTTAAATAGAGACAGGTAACGGAGTTTGTTTTCTCTCTTTTGTTTTGTTAAGTATAAGGAAAATGAAAGGAAGGAGTATGTAGAGGGAGAGAAGGGTTAAGGGATAAATAAGGCTTAACTTTTTTCCCTTAGTTGCTCCTTCTTACTAAATTTAAATTAGCACATTCCTTGCTCATTATAACCATCACTTCATTTTAAATTTCAAGACCAAATATATTATTATAGAAAACCCCTAACTTTCACATCTTATCCATATTATATATTTAATTATTATATAATTGAATATCTGAAATAATATAACATAAAAATAGGGGTATTACTGGCACCCTTTCTTACAAAAATTTAGTCCTTGAAATTCTGATAAGGTCTAAAAATCAAGCATACCAATCATGCAAACATGTGACATAAGGGTGTAAAAATAAAATATAGCATAATTAATGGTCAAAAAGTCTATACAACCATATAAAACATACATCAAAATAACTCAGGATTAGCCTCTCTAATTCTACTTGTAGTTTCTTAAGTACAATCTCTTTCATCAACATTCCAATGGAATTTGATGAACTTGACTGCCTTTTTTCTAATCTTCTTCACATCTCTATCCACTATACAAATAGGTCACCAAATAATAGTCGTATTTGGTTCTACTATAAAATCCTCTAAAACCTCTGGCTCAATTGTAGTTTCTAGATCACGTACGTACTTTGTCAAATGGGAGACGTGAAAAACATTATGAACTCCTGCCAAAGTATTAGGTAACTCGTACGGTATGTGAGTTTCTCAATCCTCTCTATAATAGGAAATTCTCCAACATATCTTGGTGCCAATTTTCCCAACTTCCCAAATCATATAACGCTCTTCGTTGGTGATAATTTCACACAGACATAATCTCTAACTGAGATTCCAGGCCCTTATGCCTTTAATCGACATAACTTTTCTACCTCAATCGAACTTCCTTCATCCTGTCACAAACAAACTCAATCTTTTCCATTGCTTCTTTCAAAATCCTAACCAAGCATTGGTTTATCTCCAGTCTACAACCAACATGCTGGTGATTTGCATGGCATTCCTTGAAGTGCTATGAAAGGTGCAACTCATGTACTAGTCTGATAACTATTATTATAAGAGAACTCGACTAAGTGCAATGGTCTTCCCATGACCCTCCAAAGCCTAGTGTGCAAGCCCTTAGTTAATCTTCAAGTATCTTGTTAACCTTTTTGTTTGTCCATTGGTTTGTGGATGGTAAGTGGTACTCATCTTTAGCTTAGTACCCAATACATCCTGGAAGCTCTTCTAGAACTCATTAGTAAACAAAGGATCCCAATAACTCACAATTCTACTTGTTAACCAATGAACTCTCACAATATTCTTCATGAACAACTTTGCTAAACTTAGTTTCATTCTTGTCGACTTAATAGGGATAAAGTGTGCACTCTTGGTCAGTCTATCAACTATGACCAAAATACTTTCATTTCCCTATTCAACCTTGGCAACCCATCTATAAAATCCATTAATATGGAATCCTATTTCCACAATGGCACTTGATGAGGTTAAAGTAGTCCATTTGACTTTTGGTGCTCAGCTTTTACTAGTTGGCAATTCAAACATTGATTCATTGATATGCCTACATCGCTCTTCATTCCTTTCTAGAAGAAACTTTTCTTCATATCTTGGTACACTTACAACCTTTAAGATAAATAGTAAATTTTAATCGATGACATTCTCTAAAAATTTCCCTCCTTAGATTATCCACATATGAAAAACATAATTGTCCAATCTTTCTTGACCATCACCTTCGGTTAAGGGTAAAGTTTTTTAAATTATCAATCTCATTTCCCACTTTTAGTCTCTTAATTTGTACGGCTAGTAATGGATCATCTTTTTTCTTCATAGAAATTCTTTCGATCAATACCGGTTGAACTTCTAAACAAGAGATTATTGTAGTACATTAGCTAGAATTGACCATCGAACTCTTTTGAACTCTACAAAAAGCTAGTGCTTCTAAATCATTCCATTCAGCCAATATTGCTAACCTTATATTTTGATGTTTTCTAGTAAGTGCATCAGTCACCTTATTTCCTTTCCTCGGTGTACACTCAATCCCAAAGTCATACTTATACTCCTTTTGAGAAAATAAATACTTCAAGGACTTATGATGGTAAACAATTCGAATCGTTTTACCAAAAGAGAGTGCCTCCATACCTTTAATGCTAACATTATCACTGCCAACTCTAGATCATGAATAGGATAACGAACTTCGTGTTGTCAAAGCTGTGACGAAGCAATGGTAATGAATTCACATCTACGCATTAACACAACTCCTAAGCTAGTTTCACATGCATTGATATAAACCACCAAATCTTGATTTTCGTTTGGCATAACTAACAAGAGAACATTGGTCAATAAATGCTTTGGCTTCTAATATACTTCTCCACATTTATCAATCCAAACTAACTTTACATACTTCCTTGTTAATTTAGTCATTGGGTACTACTATAGGAGAGAAATATTTAATGAGTATTCGATAAGAAAGCCAAGCCAAGAAACTTTTAATTTCAGTAACGTTCTTGGGTCTTTCCCAACTATTAACAGCTTTAATCTTTGATGGACCTATAAAAAAATCATTTTGCTAATACCACATGGCCAAGGAACTTCACTTCTCTTTCCCAAAAATAACATTATGAAAACATCACCTTTAGTTGATGTTTCCTCGGTGTATCTGGCGCTATTCTTAGATGAACTTCATAATCTTGTTCATTCTTAGAATATATCAAAACTTCATCAATAAACACCAACACAAATCTATCCAAATATACTTGGAAGTTTTGAATCAAATCCACAAAGTAAGCAGGTGCATTAGTCAGTCTGAATGGCATAATTAACCTTTCATATGAACCATATCTTGTTTGACACACTGTTAATGGTATACATACCTCTGCCACACTCAACTAATTGATACCCATTGCAAATCCCAACCGTGAGAACACCTTGGCTCTACTCAGTCGAATGAATAAATCGTATATTCAAGGTGAAAGATTTATAGTTTTCTCATTCAACTTTCTATAATCGGTATGTAACCTCAATGACTTATTAGGTTTCTTTGTGGATACCATTGTATCTCTCCAAGGAAAACTGATTGGTTTAACAAAACTCTTCTCATCCAACTCTACTAGCTACACCTTTAACTCCTTCATCTTGATGTGCGTCCTTTTAATAAGTGATCTACTTACGAGGTTTACCTCCTTATATGAGATCTGTCTGAAACTCAATGGCATGTTTCGGTGGTAGTCTAGTAACTAGTTCAAAACATTTGCATATTATCTTACCACTAATGCCCAATTTATTTCATTCTCCATGCCTTCCATAGCTGCCAACATTGCACATACGTCAAAATTCGATGCTTCTGATAAGTATACAATTCGATCAGTCATAGTGTTTTAAGAATATCATTTTATCTTAAAAAAATATCCTAGCATCATATAGGCTTAACCAATCCATCCCAAAATAATCCCAAAACCCAAAATTAAACACACGCAAATTACAAGTAAACTTTGACCTAAGAAATATTATTCTACGTGATTTCATCTCATTTTGTAAGTTGCATAGCTACCTATAAGATTCGCAATCCTTGGAAAGATTTTAAGGTATGTCAGGTCAAGGTTTAGTTTGTCTACCAAACATCTAGATACAAAAGAATGCGATGCTCGAGTATCAGACAACACTTTAACAGGTGCGCTATATATAAGAAGTGTACCTCCCAACACAGCCTTCCCCTTCTCTTAAGTAGTCGGTTCACAAGTTGTAGGTTCCAGACATAAACCTTTCCATTTTACTTTGGCTAGTTCAGGACACTCCCTCTTCAAATGCCCCATTTTGTTGCAATTATAGCACCTCACTCCTTTCTTATCATCGGCCTTCTTATTATCACCAGAGCAACACTCATTAACAAAGTGCCACATCTTATCGTACTCGTAACAAGTCATCTCAAACTTTCCTTTCTTCAGAACTCTGCCCTTTTGAGCTCCTTTCTTATTAAACAACTTCCACTTCTTGCCTTGGAAACTTGTAGTCTCTACAGACTTATTCTTTCCAAGCAATTCAAGTGAATCTTCATACCTCAGAGCAATATCCACCATGGCATTAAATGGATCTCTAAGGTGCAACATAGTTTCCCTAACAATCTCAGACTCCAAACTCTAAATAAACCTCTCGTTCTTTTTTAGCAGAGTATTAATAACGGCTAGTCCATGCCTTGATAGTTCATCAAACTTAGATGCATACTCCAAACAGTCATATCACCTTGTTAGAACTCTGAAAACCTCCTAAACAGTATGGAATTTTCCGCTTCAAATGGATGCTACTCCTCGAACATTTCCATGAATTCAGCCCAAGTAAGATTAACTTCCAATACTCCATAGTCGCACTGCTCCAATAGTAAAAAGAAACTCCTTGTAAGTGCCTTGAAGCCAACCTCCTTTTTTATTCATCATTCAAACCCAGATTAGCAAATATCTTTTCACAATGGAGAAGCCAATCCTCCACTTCGATGGCATTCTACATCCTCCTAAATTATTTTCCTTCCAAAATGTTATAGTCTCTACCCAACGTTGCATAACTATTGCGAGCAGCCACTTCAGGCACAGCAGCTCCTATGTTACCAACGTTTCCTCCAATCAAACTAGTCATACTCTAACTTGCATCATATTGATAAAGAATTGATACATCATCCCCATGTAATATGGTGCGGTTCCAATACCCACATTAGCATTTGCATTTGTAGTTAAGTTAGCGTTTCTAGCATTAGCCCAAAAATTTCCATTTCTTGTGGTATTTCGGCTTCTAGTATCCATTTCAAGTAATTTGCATATGATTCTTCTTGAGAGACATAAGTATTGTATAAAGACTGAGGGGAGAGTATAGATAGATTACATACTTATACACACACACACTAATAATAATTAGTACATTACTATAGTTTTATCTCATTCCCCAATTCTTATTCTTTCCAATTCATTTGAGTTATGTTTTTAAAAAACTTTATTAAGTTTTAAGTAAACATATGCTTTGATACCAAGTTGTAACATCTGCTATTTCAGGACCCAAAAATAGAGACCAATGATGCTGCAGTTATCCTTAAAATTATTTTCCAATGATAAACTGAGATCTGTTATTGTATCATTAATATCAAGTGCACAAGAACATAAAAAATTTCATAAGTCATTTTCATTCATTTCAATTTATTTACATGTTAATTTCTCTACCCGAGGATTGCATCACTTAGCTAAAATTTAATAAATACAAACATGGTTCCAACGGCGATATATGATGATGCCCTCTTCATTGATTAAAGTAAAAAAGCGATGGTTACATTACCCGTTATTACAACCTAACACAATAAAAGCAGTTATACTGCATAAAAAAATTAAACTAAAAAAGATATTAGCTTGCCTCCTGCGCGCCTTCGAAATCTTTATTTGTCTTAACCTGAAAAACCTTACTCCACACCTACTCAAATGAGTACCCAAGAGTTTAGGCGGAAATCAGAAACTTTTGTTTAGACAAAAAGTGTGGTGTGAATAATATTAGTCTGTCTCAATTAAAACAAATACATAATGAGACCATGCCATGGGTTTCCCTTCACTATTATCTTATAATCAATGCAAAACATAACATTTTCCTATAACTACAATGGTTAGAACATAACATAAACATCATACAAGATGGGTCGAGTATGAATAGTTGGCATTCATTAGGATCTAAGGGTAACACATTCTCATATCTACCCATCCCATTAAGTGTCTATACATTGACATAATTTTCCCATAGCCACTATAAAATAATAGTTTTCAAAAGCCAACTTTAAACCTATCGGGCTGACTCGGGCTAGAATATAACCAGACAATCCAACGGTCCTCCATTTCCATAAAAGTACCAACCTATTCCTATGACAAAAGAAAATAATAACGACCTTCCATTCCCATTAGGATACAAGATATCCTTTTGACAAAAGAAGAAAAATAATAGTGAGCATCTTTGCACAAGTTCATGGATGTGTATACAAAATTTTAGCCTCAATATCACCAAAGCTCTACACATTAGAATTGCAAAACTAAATAGCCAGGGCTTAATGCCTAAAGTGTGAGGAGTTACCTTAACACTAGTCTCCACCCTTAACTCTAGTTTTATAAACATCAAATGAGTCATTCCTTTCGACCACATATGAACATCCTCACAATTTGAACTTCTAGATCCTTTGGATGTTATTCTACTCAATTAGGAGTTTAGTCTGACCATATCCACTACTAGAACAAACCTAATTGGTCATTAGTTCACAATCCCCAAGGTCACAAATGTATGTTGACATCATATAAGTGAGCAAGTTAGTAATGTACATATACAATATCAACTTATCAACATCCAAAACTAAACATATAAATTATCATCCTCCATATAAACATGTTTACAACGTAGCCATTTTATACAAAAATTATTTATAATTAAGTTATAGTTTATTCCATATAAACTCAGTAAAATAGGCTAAAAATATTTTTCCATTATTAAAAAATCTCATTTTCAAATAAAAAATCTAACAAAAAACCCATTTTTTGTTATAAGGAGAAGTCCGGCCCAACACTTAGTTAAGTGCCAACGTGTATATAAAAATAATGCTTTCACCCATCTCAAATCATAGTACTATCACACTTCAAAATTTTGTGCTATTGCATCTTTAAAATACTTAGCTATCATTGGTATAAAACATTTTTCTATCATGCCTTCAAAACCATATTGCTATCGCACTTCTATCACTATCGTAAATCAAGAATACACACATCTATCATAAATGAAAGAAAAAGCTATCATAAGTATAAAACTTTATGCTATCATGCCTTTAATAACATGTTGCTATCGCGCTTCAATACCTATTGTCAATAATACACAAAGTTGGATTAAATCAAAGAAAAAAACTATCAAGTTGAATTAAATCAAAGAAAACAACTATCATAAATCTCAAAATATTACTATAATAAATCTCAAAATAATATATATTGTAAGTCTCAAAATAATAGCCATCGTAAATATAAACTTTAGTGTTATTGTGAGTTTAAAAGTATAGTGCTTTCACACTTATAACTTTCAGAAGCAATCGTAAATCAACATGGTGGCTGTTATAAATCAATAAAATGGTGCTATCATAAATCAAGATAACATTTTTTTAGATACCTTTAAAACAAATATATTTCCTTTAAATGTAATAGATTTTCACCATATCATACTACATGTCGAATTTCTATTAGTTAGCTTTTATAGAAATATTTTTAGAAAAATCGAAGATATAATTTCTCTTGCACCCTAAAATATTAATTAATACCATAATTATTACCATTTGTAACTAAACTTTCCTTTCACTAAATAATTCATAACAATTCAAAAATTCATAAAAAACTCATTTTCCATGTTTTAATGCTTATAAAAATTTCAGGCAAAAATAATTATTTTTCATATTGTAGATAATTAAAACTTGAATTTAAGTAGTTTCTCAATTTAGAAAATTCATTCCAAATCTAAATAAACATTAAAAATTATTAAATTAAAAATTCATCTCTAAAATAATGTTTTAAACAACATAAATTTCAAAGCATTTGAAGATCATTAACTTAGGTTTTAAATCCAAAAACCCTTTAGTTAATTCCATAATTTAACAAATGATAATGATAAATCCATATAAATTATTATCTCAACCAAACACACTATCTAAGTCATCATAATCTTAGATCTCATTTAATCGAAATTAGAATAAACCTAAAAGTGTATCGATGTTAATATTATTCACCTTGATTAACTGGGTGTGAAAGATCAGCCCTTAAACTTCTTTTCATCAAGCTATTTCTTCCTCTTCTTTATTTTTAACAAAGGTAGTTAATGGAGTTTATTTTCTTTATTTTGTTTTGTTAAGTATGAGGAAATGAAATGAAAGAGTAAGGAGAGGGAGAGAAGAGTTAGGGGATAAATGGGCTGGAACATTCCTCCTTTAGTTTCTCCTTCTCAATAAATTTAAATTACCACATTTCTTTCCCATTATAAATATTACACCATTTTAAAATTTATTACCGAAAATATTATTATAACAAATCAACATACTTTCACATTTTACCTAAAATATTTATTTGATTATTCTATAATGAAATGTCTGTAATAATATGCCATAAAAATAGGGGTGTTACAATTGACTTTGATGCTCTTAGCTTTTGCATCTTCCTGACCTAAATACCGTTGAGCTTGAAAATAGAAATCTGCAAGATCCATTATTGGATCGCTTGTCAATGCCTTTTAAAACTGGGTTAAATTTTCAACTCTATCAACAACTTCCATAAGAACTATTGTGGTACCTAGTTTATGAACGACAGCGGCTACTGCGTTGAATGTAGTAAAATAACTTCAAAATGATTCCTTCTCTATTTGTTTAAAATTAGACATTGAAATCATGTTCCTTGGTCAAACAATATGAACCACAAATTGACTCATAAACTTCTCAACTAATCCAGCCCATGTACTAGTTGATCCATTATCAAGTTAGGGAAACCACATGGTAGCGAAATTAATTAAATACAATGTAAAGCAATGACTCATTACTTCCTATATAGCTCTTAACACTCCCATGTGTTGGATGTATCTCATCAGATGATGTAGGATCAATTCTTCGATCATGTGGCTCCAATGTAGGTTATTTGAAATAAGGGGGTTCCTGGCATATCGAATGTTTAGAGTGAATTGGTTTCGAACATTCTCCAAACTACTATCCGGGCCTCTCCCTCGAAGTGCTTATTGTATCATCTCGGCTATGTGATCTCCTTGATTCGGCTAATATCGTTAGTATTCAACAAGTCTTTGATCATATACTTCCTCGTGCTCTCCCTATTTCTTGGATCAATTATGCGGGGATCTTTAGGTTCATATTTATGCGATTTTAAGTTTGTGTTTAACTCTTGGTTCATAGCTTCCAAGTTATTCCTCTAATGCACTCTTCCTTGGTCGAGTTTTGCATCAACCCTACATGTTTGTCAAGATGGATTAGTACCAATCCCCAACGGTCAATCGGTACCAATCGATGGAGTACGTTGGAGGCCAAGCTATGTTGTAGACCACATCTCATGCACACGGTCTCTTGACCATTGTTTCTAGCTTTTGGAAACCTTTTAAATTGGTCTCTAGCAGCTCCAATCATCCCTTGTTGCTTCATTCATCTGAAAGAGTTGTTCAACATTTCCTTATGTCAGCTAATAACATCGTTCTCATATTTGTCATCAATTCTTCAGTCTTATCTATAGTCATAAAATTTGAAGGTTGCCTTGAACCACAGGACAATTCATAGCTGCATCCAGGCTTTATTTGCTTCCCTCCGGCTTTAGTTTTCCTAGTAGTTTGCTTCTTCATTTTTAACGAATTAGTTCTGAGTTGTTCTCCGTTAAAGTACCAAAATGTTAGCTTTTATCATGGACTAATACCCCTAATAGATAGAAAAATCTAAAATAAATGAAAAAAAACAAGAAATCAAAGAGAAGAATAAAAGAGAACACAGTGGATTAATGGTGGTTTGGCAAATCACCGGTCCATGTCTACTTATTTATTTTTATTGATTGTTTTATGCTATAACTACCAATTTTTACAAGCAAAATTCGAGATTCAATCTCTAGATACAAAAATGGCAGTCTCTCCTCTAGCACAAATTGATTAAAAAAACCAAAATTCTTTTCTTTGTTAAAGAAGATGGCTATTTATGGCTAACTAGGGTTGTTCTAACTCGAATACTCATCAAATCCAGTTTGAAATGGTCAATCAGCAAGATATGAGATTACTAGGTCAATTTGGACCAAATCTCGAGGCATGATGGATCGGTACCAGTCCACGGCCTTTGTCTAAAACTAGTATTTTCTTTCAATGATGCCTTGTCTTCATGCTTTAAAACTTTAGAAGAAACTTAGTCATTTTGATGGATTGGTACTGATCCATCCCTCCTGACCACAACTTCTCTTTTTCTTTATCTTTACTTATATATCCACATACGAAAGCTAAAGGGCCAAATATTCTTTTTGATGGATTGCTAGCGATCAACACCTATATCCAAATCTTGTCTTTCTCTTCAACTTGGCTTAGAAATCAATTGTTGAAAAGCTTAGGGGCACATTTGATTTTTATAATGGATCGATGATAATGCATGTCCATGGATCGGTGGTGATCCATCTATAGATTGGTAAGATTGATTGGTACGATGGATTGGCTTGATCTATCCCTATGGAATGGGGTTGGTCCATTAGAATGGACTAGGGAAAATAAGGATAATTGATCCATAACTCCTTCATTTTAAGTTGGATTCTCCTGATATTTGAACCATTTATCTTATATCATTGTGTAGAACACTCTAGCGTTATTTGTTACTTCATTTGATGATCGTATAAGGTATCGGTCCAATGTGGCATACTTGATTAGGTTTGATCAATCAAAAGGACTAAGGAGAGAAAGGAGAATCCAGTTCGTAACAGTTCAGATTTGCACAGGGTTGTACTGTTCATATTGTATCATCGTATAGAACATCTATATATACTATATTACCTTATCTTTTGAATATCAGAGGGGATTATCCAAGGTGGGCTTAACTAGGGAAAAAGATGATCTATCATCAAACTATGATATCATAGTCATAACGACATAGATTTGGATGTGATTTCAACAAGCATCCATCATTTTCTATTATGGACGTTTTGCCCTTGATTTTAGTCAATTTCAAGGCTATGGGAAATTTGCCGATAGTAGTATATTTTAATCGATAAACAATTTTATCAATTGTATTAACTATGCAAATTTATTTTTATAGATTATTTAATATCACATATTTTCTTATACTTATTAGGTTGATTTATTATATTTATCTAATAAGGCTCCTACTGAATTTTGCATCTCTAACAAACCCGAAAAGAGAAACATGAATTTTACAAATTCCCGTAGTGGGTATTAGGATATGTTTATCGTGTTATCTCAACATTGAGGGTGCTCAACAAATTGTAGTCTTCGTAAACCGTAAGCAACACTTTACTAATTAGATCTCATCTAATTGCTAACTCACTTAAACCATGCTCCTAATAATCTTTATGATTTTGAGGGTGCTCAAAATATCAAAACGTAAATTAGATTTCCTAAATCTATCATTTTGCGATATCCTAAGGGGACTTATGTAACTCTTGAGGTTGCTTAACAAAGTTGCATAACATTCCTTTTTTTCTAGGGATAATATAAACTTCACCTCATATGTTCTATGACTTGAGGGTTCTCAACAAGTGTAGGTATGTAAGTACTCTATTTATATTATAAATGATGGAGTGCATTATTATTTTTAATTCTTACTTCAAAATAATTTTTTATATAGTATTGTTGACTATTTAAGGGAGATAAGTATAAGATATGACATCATATGTCTTTATATATATACACACGCACATATCCGATGCATACTCCCTTAAATCTCATGGATATTATTTTGTTTAAACTCTCATTTTCTTTGTCCATAATTTTTTTTTGAAAACCCAAAAGAACCCGGTGGGCCGGTAAACTCCTGAGAAGAGTATAGTAAAGCTGTCCGCTGATCCAAGCCCCATACCCCCTGGTAAATTTATATAGGATAGGGAAGCGCATGCTAGGAATTGAACCTAGGTCTTTTTACCAGAACCCAAACCTCATTTCCAATGCGCCGCACCCACGAACTTGTCCATAATATATATATATAGATATATATATATCCTTTTATTAGCTAAACATTTTAGTTAATTATAAATAAAACGTTTATATCTCTATAAATTTAAAATAATTTCAAGTTTTCTCAATTTTTACCTTTATGAATATAATTTTATAACAATTTTATATTATATTCATAACCATGATAAATTTTAATTTAAAATAATTTTAAATTTAGCCTTTTAAAATTCTTTATAAAATGTCGTATTATTTTATATAAACTAGTGTACACCCGTGCTTCGCACACGGGTTGGTGAAAGTAGTCGTATAAATATATGATGAAGTAAACAATAGTAGAAAGCCACTTAAAAGAACTCATTCATGAAATAAGTCGTAGCAATCTATTTTTAGTATTGCAGATGTTCAACATTTTGAAAATTTAAAAATAGGACAACATTGCAATAGTTAGCAGTAATCTACATGCAGTAATCTAATATGTTGCATATTGATATTAAATTGGGTTTGTGAGTTAGTTTGGATATAAATTTAATTATAAAAACATTGCAATAGATTAAAAAATTAAATTCACCATAGAAACAATGTAGAACAGTGATAGTACAAAATGGAATTGCTGATCTCAAGTTAAGTTATAAATAGGACAACGATAAATGTAAAATAATTCATAATCAGCGGTCATCATCACAGGTTTTAGAGAGAAAATTATATCAATTTTTAAAAGGTTAAGGTCAGTTTTCAGTAAACATTGAGATTCAGATTTTTAATTCGAAAGAGTTTCCTTTCTTTCAGACGAAGATGGATAAAATAGAATTCTACATGGAAACAATTAATAACGAGTATATTTTCACATCTAAGTGGGCTTGCATTTAATCACAATGTCATGCATTTATAGATGTACTTATGGAAGTAGATTTGGCAGTACCATTGTAAGCATAAACTAAACTTGAAGCAACGCCGGAGAAGACCGAGATAATTGAAGAATATTCATGGAACTAGTAACTTGGAACCATTCATCGTTTTATCATTCGTTTCTTTTGTTTTAGTTTATTTTATACTATTGGAAATGGAAATAATACTTTTACTTTTACATGCATATGCTTTTTTAGTTAATGTGGGCTTTGAGCAAAAAAGTACCTAAATACATTAGTGATTAATTGTTTCTTTACCACTCTTTTGTACATTTCTGTTTTTATGCTTTTAAAATACTATTTTATTTAACAGTTAGAAATATTTAGTATAACTGTACGTACGTGAATCTAATTGTTAGAAATATTTACAATTTTATTATAAAAAAAGAGTGAACGGATGTGTGTTGTAAGTGTAAATATTTTGATAGTCACAAAAAATTTATTTCAAGTTGTTTTGTTAGCAGTGCAGTGACAAATTGGTAGTAAAATTCCATTGATAGGTAGCTGGGGATAACCGCTTCACGACTTAAGGGTTATACAGTGCAGCTTTCTAGGACTCGTACCCGAGACCTCAACGAACTTTATTCCATGATCGCTAAGCAGTCCTGACCAACTGAGAAAATAAAAGGTCTATAATTTTCATTGCCACGTTTCAATAGACCATTAGCTGTAGCCATATGAAAATAACATCCATACGCAATCTGTACCTCACACAAATATGGTGTGCTGACATATTTCAACACAAATTAATATATTTTCACCAATTAACAGAAGAGGATAACAATATTATTTTACCACACAAATTTAAGATTTCTCATACTCTATGGTAAAAACTACAGCATATGATTGAGTGGCATATATCTCACTCATCGTATTACTGATATTTCAAACTGGCTTACATAATTAATCAACCTCAACCAATATCAAGAAGAGACATATGAGGACAAAATATTCTTCTCATAAATAATTTTTATAGAAAAAACCTACAATTGTCAAAATAAAATGAAAATTACCTTTTCTCCATCATCTTCGGGTATACTGGTGTGATATTCAAACATCCAATCCAAGATATAAAAGTAAACAGGCCTAGTTGAATCTACAGAAAATAATAATATTCATGTTGTTAGTATCTCAATGAAGTATACTTCAAATAAAGTCGTCCGAAGAACATGTAAAGCCCCTCGAATAATCATTTCCGATATATGAAGTAATGTAACATCACCAAACCCTTTTAAGTCCATCTATTAGTTCTTATTAAGCATTCAAAGAAGTGTGAAAAAAAGACCTATTAAATAACGTCTAAATAACAACATTAAACATAGTCAAAATCAAAATCAAATACTATCGTAAATTTATTTGACAAATCTTGAAATAAAATAAAGAAAGGAAAACTAGAATTAAGGCATCTTTAGATTTAGCTCTTTCTAATCACCATGCCTCCATGATCTATTTATTCATTTTTTCAAGTTGCTTCCTAATCTCATCTTTTGATTTAATGTTTAAGTCGGAGAAATAATTTAAGGTTTCAACATGATTTGATTTTACGATGGGCACATTGATTGGCAATTTGGGATGAACGACCGTGAAAATTAAGCATTGAGAATTGTCCAAGATGTAAAAGCTAAGCTTTATATTTTAGGAATTAAACGGAAGAAATAGATCGTGCAAGGATACATGTTAGGACATTACACATTCTAATTGTTTTACTTAGTCCCACATCATCCAAAATATATTAATTATTGAAGTATATAAGCTAAGGGGTGAAACTATGTCTATTTTTCAATCAATACTGAAAAATAACTATTATTTCATCAATAATGTTTGGCATGTTTTACCAAAACAATTTTCATAACTTAATGTGGCCACTAGGTGTTATATAGCATGCTCCTACTATTTCCATCATTACTATAACAACGTATGAAAAATGAAGCTCCATTCAACTACTTAATATAGGCTATTTATTTCATTTACTATAACTTTACAGTCGAATTTTTTTAGATCAAGTATTATAAATTCAAAGAAATAAACATCACAGAAAACAATTTTTCTATACAAAAATAATTTTAAAATAGAAATCATATTTCTCATTCCAATGTTAAGTATCTATAATTATTTTACAATTCTTGTTTTTGAATTTCTTTATGAAACGGAAGTGGCCGTTCACTCTCTTTATCCCAAATGTGCCATACGTTACATCCACTCATTTACAATCGATTTCCTTTCTAAATTGTAACAACCTCCCTTTTCGACCCTCATACATCGACACTAATACATCCATGGTATTCACGTGCCGAGCATCCAAGTGCCGGAAAGATTGTTGAGGGAAAAGAAAAAAAAGATGGAATAAAATCTCACATCATAATGAGTAACATATAATATACAATAGATCTTTACAAAAGAAAACTGTAATATACATACATCATTCAGAGTACACTAATCTATCATCAGTCTGGATAGTTATAAAAAACCTGTCCTCACAATTGCTAATAAATACAAACAACAAATGCATCGGAAATAAAATATACGTGAATACATCTTGAAGGCATCGAGTTGGTCTTCTGAAGCTCCAAAGTGTCCAAACTAAATCTAAAAAACATGCTTGGGCTGACTCAAGCGTTATAAGAAAATAATGCTTGGACCAGTCTAGTAAACCAGTGTGAGAATCACACATCAAATGTTCTAAAACCTTCCAAAAATAAAGGTATCTCATAATGCTGCACAACACATAAACACGGACGAGTTTTTATCTTATGATAAAGAAATCATTTCAAATAGAAAATCCAGTTATATTATAATAATGTCTAGGATTTAAAGTAAATATATAAAATAGCTGGAATGCTTGCATCTCACGTTCCAGCATAGTTGGACACAACTAAGTCCATAAGGCACTTATTAGAGAATGGATTACATATAATGACAAGGCTACTAGGGTACCACCTACCACAGTACACCTCTAGATAATGTACCGAGGGCCTCACATGGACTCCCTGCCAACGTAGGACCGACCCACCGCTTTCTAGATAGTGTCATCACACCGGTTGCTTTGCAACCTTTTCCTGAGATCTCTTATGCACATACCAAGTCCATCATTCCATAAATAGTGATCTAAAAAGGTATCCTAATAGTTGCAAACCACATAGCCCAGCTTCATATCCCATGTTTTAGTCATTTCCGGTTGGTGAGGCCTAAGGTTACCTTTTATGTAACGACTGGGATTTTCGACCCACGAAAATCGACACTAATATGTCCATAGTATCACATGCCGAGAAATCGAATGCTGGAAAACCCGATTCTTAGGGAAAGAGAGAAGATATAGAAGAAAACAGAAACAATATCACAAAATCTCACAATCGCAGTGGAACAATATATAATAGATAATAACATATCTTTATACAAAAAGAACCATGACTGTTTTTATACATATCATCATCAGAGTACAAAAATCAATACATCAATATGGATAGTTATTATAACTTGTCCTCACCAGTGCTGACTATACAGTCTACACACACAGCGGGAAATAATCAAGTACATGGACTGCGTCTTTGTCATCCAGCTCGTCTCCTGAGTTCCATAACATCCTAACCTGAGTTTGTAATACTCGATCTGACCCGAGCATTATAATAAAATAACACCCGAGTCAGTCTAGAAAACCAGCATGAGAAATCACATTCAATTTGAATTTAATTATTTTCAAAAATCCTTTGAACACAAAGGTATCTCATAAGACACGTCACACATAAACATGACGGGTTTTTACCTTATGATAACCAAAACACTTTTATAGAAAATCCAGTGATATTATAATAGTGTCTAAGTACAAATACTTATTAAAATAGCCGAAATTGTTACATTAATTAAATTCCAGCATATTAGACTTTATAATCAAAACCGTAAAGGCTCGTAGTGGATATTGGATTTCATACAATGACTGGGCTACTGGGGTACCACCCGCCACAGTACACCTCTAGAAAAATGTATCGAGGACCTCACCTGGATCCCTTGCCAACACAGGACTGGCCTACCCTTGACCTCGATAGTACCGAATATGTTATCACCTCGGGTGTTCCCACCTAATCGAATGCTCTCTTTTCCATGCACAACCATATCCATAATTATAATATAATATATCAGATGGTATCTAGAAAGGTGATAACATACCTTACTTGGGTGCGACCCACTTAGCCCTGCTGCATCTCCCCTATTTTAGCCATTACCGGTTGATGTGGCCTGAGGCTGTGTTTTACCTTTAGAATAACATTCATACTTGGAATGCTAACATTGCCTTCCAAGCAACGATGCAAATGATAGCATTCATCCATACAAGTTGTTCTAGGTCTAGACAAACCGAATCTCCTTCAAGATCACCATCTCCATTATCTTCGAGATATCACAATTCGTAACGAACAAACCGGATCGAAGTGGTTTTCAGATAATTTAAATCTGATCCCGGCCTCTTCGAAACGATCAACGAATTTGGCCAGATTTGATAGTCGGTTATTTAACTCAAATAACATCCATAAGCAGTCACTAGGCCCATATTATAATCTTTCAAAATATTCATTTCAAAATATATTTACAAAGATATATATATATATATATTTAATTCCTTCCAGTATTTCAATATTTGAAAACGATTTCAAGTTCTTATATCCATAACAGGATTTTTAAATCATATCAACACTTAGGAATATTTCCAAATCCAACTTATCATTCATTACTTAGAAATTATTCTATATAAATCGTTTCGTAGTTAGAATATTTCCAAAACCATTTAATTCCAATACTTATGAATATTCTGTCTTATTTCAGAAATCTCCAAAATTTATTAATTCCAATTTCAAATTTCCAAAAATTGTCGATTATACTTATTTAAAATCCAACTAACCATTTATAATTCCTTTTATGAATTCATATTTATATTTGAAGTTCCCGAGCCTAACTATTTTGGAAATTCCCAAAATTTCCAGAAATCCCATATTAACACTTCACTTATACAATCACATTCGTTTAATAAATCTAGATTATAATCCCGAGAGTATTTATAAATAATTTCCAATTACTTACTTTTAAACTATATGCATAAAATTAATAATAAATTTCAAAGATGTAACAATCTTGCTTTGGAGATTACCTGTATATATTAAATTATAATGCTAGTTTTAATTTAATATTGAGAATTAAAAGAAAATTGGAAATTTTAAATAGTTTATTTTGGAATAAACAATGAATTTTGAAAATAAAATGAGAAAAAAAAGTTTAGAACTTTATTTTATTTATTTGGGTTAATAATGATTGGAAAATGGGGTTTATTTGGAGAAAATGCAATAATTGTATTAATTATTGCCGATTACTTCTTTTAGTAATTTTTAAAAGAATTATGAGATTTTTAAAGATGGTTTATTTAAATAAAAAGGTGGAAATTTCTTTAAAAATGTGTTTTAATTGTAAATTTAAGTTTAAGCTGGTTTGTAATATTTTCTAAGTAAGAAAATAATTGTTGTTGAATTTTTGAAGTTAAAAATGTAGACTTTTACGTTTATTAGGTGAAAATTGTGTATTATTATTGAAACAAAGGATTTTAATAATAATAATAATGTTTTAAACATAAAAATTAATCCTTTTTATAGTGTAAAATAATTTATTTCATGTGTATGTAAATTTACCAATTTTGTTTGGTTGAAAATTGAAAGGAAAATGACTTTGTTTTGCAAATTAGTGTATATCTTTACTACTAATAATGAGAATTCCATGAATAGAATTCAACCGTGTCTTTTTGAGTTTCCCAAAATACCCTTTACATCTCTATAAATATAAGCATAAGCATGGCAATATTTGGACCCTTGGTTGGACGGGCTATGAATTTACAGTGTAGTTGTAGCAGTTAAAATTATTTGAGCAATTGCAATTTGCATCAAATTGCTCATTGGCTAAATTAAATTTTAAGGCACCATCTCAACATTGCTAGATGTTACTAAAACAATTTATCCTTTCACCGCTTAGCTTATATTCAATAAGAATTATTATATTAGCCGATGTGGGACTAATTAAATTGTAGTGCTTTACATTTTCTGCAAGAGAGATGACTTCATCCCAAGATATGGTTTACCCTTACCCATTAAATTGATATTTCACATCCTACAGTAATTCAAAGTTAAATGTTAAATATTCGTTGATGGTTGGCATCTATAAACAATGTTAAAAGTCCATATGTTCTTATTGTGTACGATGCAAGGTCTGGTTGTTGTTCGCATATCAGTTTTGAGATTTGCATTTCTATCCCTTGATTCTTCCATTCAAGGAATTGTTTGGTATGAGCCATACCTTTGTTGCCACTTCTTTAATTTTCTAGCAAATCTGTATTTAATTATGATTGTACTTTGTTATTGTTTCAACGTGAATGCAGTAGAAAACATGGATAAGCTTTAGGCATTTACAGGACATAAATTTTCATAACCATGTTCATTTATTTGACATAACAAATAACTTATGCCTCTATCTTTCAATCATACCATACTCTTTAATGTTTTATATATGGAAATGCATTGATGATTGACTATAATATGTAAAGCAAATTAAAATAAATATACTACAAAATGGGGTGACAGTGATAATATCAAATATCACTGTCATATTTAATAAGTTCAGTCTTTATTCGGTGCAAAGCAAAAATATCATCTTACCCCTTTATAATCGTCATTTTCACCGATAAACCCAAAAAACATCTCATATTCACTTTTTCACTCCATTTTTCTCTAAAATGAATTCAGTAGAAGATATTTTTATGCTCAATCAGTTGATGTATTCATATTATTTAGAATTACAAATTTTTTCTGTATGTTGATGTTAGCAATGATGTTAGAATTGAGTTCGGTATTGATGATATATATGCCGGAAGTGAGCATTCAGATGAAAGGAAGTGACATCGGTGTTACAGAGGTAAAATTGAAAACTTTTTATAGCCGTTACTTTATAAAGGATAAATTAAATGCAAGGTGAATGACTACCCATTGACTCGATCGATATGCTAATGGTTAGTTTAGCATATGAGAATTATGATGTGATTAACGTACCATGATGAGAAATCTAAGCGGTTCGAGGTAACAAACTGTGGGATCTAAACCTCGAATTTTCCTACTCCCCTATATCCACCACTGATACTTAGATCTGTACGTTTTTGTCATCTTTTTTCTTTTTATATTTAACATGTGATAATGTTTGCAGGACCTATGTTGCTCTGAGTAGAAAAATAAGCGACAAACACAACAATGATTGGTTTCGACTTTTAACACATGTCCGGTGAAATTTTTTGCATTTATCAAATATCGCTTTCCAACTAGGCAGCTTTGTAATGAGTCTAATGACAGTGATAATATTGAATACGTGTTTATGTGCTAAATAAAAACAGCATGTTTGTCAACAAATTGACCGTATAGCATATAATGGGTTGGGGTTTGTGACTGGGGCAAGGTCGCAACCTATCCTCTAATTGTTCAGCCCACGTTTGGTCAAGTCCGTGATTTAATTGTGTAGGGTCTAGCCGAAGGACATATTAAATTGAGATTACGTATAGAAAGAAATTGTCTTATGTAAAAACAATGAAAACGCTTTTAGCATCGGTATTAATTTTTGCTAACTGCATGACAGTAATTTTATGGAGTTTTCATATCCATAATTCTTCCCATTTCCAACCGCCCATAAATTATTGAATATAATATATTTAATTAATTATGAATTTGGGTACATATTCATTAAGAAAGCGTTTACTATATCTGTAAACAAAACTTTGTACATGCTTCGAAAAATGCTACAAAGTGCATTGATGAGTTCACATATGCACATTGTGATTAGATGCAGGTCCATCTAGACGTGCTTCTATACTCGTATACATAGAAAAAAATATTTACATATTCAAAAATCAACTTTTGCACAAGTGTGTGTGCTAAATCTCTTCACAATGCATCTCATAGCCATTGTATATGGAGTAAAATTAAAATGATGGAACTAATGGCTCTGTATTTGAACAAGTTAATTCAAAAAATTTCATACTATTGGATAAAACAGAAAGCAACTGAAACTTTTTTTTACATATTGATGACAGCTACAAAAATATTGGCAATCAATAATTTGAAAATCAAAAAAATTGGAGAGAATATATTTACTTTAAAGAAACACTAACAAACACCATCATCCAAGCTTAAGAAACCCAAGCTTTCCATTCATAAGGAACAACTTTTCCTACCTGCACCTAGTTCTGTCAATTTCAACTGCTGGGTAGAATATTGATACTGATTGGTCTTTAGGTGGTATGATTACATATCAAACTCCTCCATATTCCTTGGCATTTGTTTCTCTTCTTTGAATTTTTCCTAGAAATTCATATCAATTAATCATATCTAGTAAAATGTGTATCAATAATGATTTCACTAGTTTTGCAAAGTTCTTACATATCCCGTATGCATGGTTTTTCTCTATAAGATGTTCTAAAAGATGGTGTATTTTTTTCATTATGCTGGCACAATTGTACAGCAGTAACATAGACAATAACAAAGGCAAGGTAGTCTAGGTATTTTCTCTCTTCTTTAATTTGAAACATCAAGTCATGCCTAAGATATTGAAACAATACCATGCATTATATACATCCACCAATAGATTATTCACCAATTGTATGGTCTTATAACTATACTGCAATGTTGTAATATGAATACTTGCGTACCCTATCTAGCAGTAGTGATGATAATATAAATAGTGAGTTCAATTTATCTGGTAATCAATAAAAGTTTAGTACAAAAAACTACGCATATACCATTATTTGTTTCCATCCATAAAAAGAATATATAAGCTATATGTGAAAGGAATAATACTACCCTATATCTTTTTTTTACTATTTTAAGGTACTTGACTCCTTGTGTAGCTAAATATCTTTATGGCTTTGACATACTTATCAAACCTATATGTTGCAGGTAACATAAATTGAAGTTTGAAATGGTAAAAAGATTAACTGTTTTGACATAAGAGTTAAAAGTTATCTTAAAACCTGCAAGATATATACATTTTTACCCATAATCATCAATGTAAGATCCAATCTATGTTCAATTTTATAGCTTGGAGTGAGAAAATTTTATCAATTGTTGAGGAGAAAAGCATGAATCAAGGGGTAATATGGCATGTAACGACCCGCTATTTTGGACTATTCTCATTCGCACATGTCGAACTTGAATAATTCAAAATACCGAATTGTTAATTAAATTTGGAAAAACTGAACATATACAGTAAATAAAATAATCACAGATCACATACACAGAGTAATAAGTGCAGCGGAAACAAAAGGTAGTAGTTCATGAAGCTACTATATACATACCAGAGTTAAATAAGGTACAACAGATGTCTCGAATACAATAATCAAATACAATATCTGAATACATCACTGGAATCAACTGAATATCTAAAAGCTGGATAGATAGCTGGATCTCCAAGCGAAACTCCAACTCCAAAGGTGAGTCTCGAATACTGGTACATTCAGTATGACCTGAGCGTAAAGCAAAACACAAAACACTCGAGTCAGGATTAACATTCTTATATCAATAAATCCAACTCAAGTGAAATAACAACCGAAATACAAGTAACTCAAAGGATGTTTGGAATAACCATCCTTTAAGGATCCGTTAAACTATCTACTATGTAGTAGTGTACGATAAGTAGATAATGTCTATCAGTAATATAAAGTATCAAAATAGTGTTAAGGCGTTACCATTATCCCCCTTAACACATTTATATAAGCGTTATAGTCTATACAACACTGTAAACTCCACCGTAAACTAGTGGGCTATCAGGGAGTACTCCATAGGTATAACACAAAACAAATCGTAGTGGTCGTGTATAGGGATACAAGTATCACAAGGCACATGAGGCAATACCCAAGGTAGTGAAACTACCGTTTGCCTGATCCGGACTGGTGAAAACGCATCGCCGCAGCGATCGCAACACCGCGAAACAACACTCCCAAATCAAGGGTGCACCAATCGACAACAAGTAATGAGTAGTTTTCGAAGAAGTGTGTTCGCTCGAGGTAGCTAACCCCCATTTGGCCCGGCACGGCTCAAGTTTTAGTCATTTTCAATTTGACACAAGTGTCAAGGCTATCCATTATCGTTCTCTTTCTTCAGTCATCACGTACATCATTCCAACCACTTCATTCTGGATCACACTCCGCGTGTAGTTATTAAAGTGGTTTTCGGTTTAGACAGTGAGTATGTCCCTAACCGATTCCGGTCTCTTTAATAACTTTCTTGATTATTACACCGATTGGTCGTTTATATATTTCAAAACCAAATCAATTACAATTTCAATTAAAATTTGTAAATCATCATTTCATTTGTTTTTCTAAACCAATTTTCCAAAAATTTAACGTTTCAAAACATCCAAATTTCCATTTCAAAATCTTATAATACAATTTCAATTTTTATTTAAACCATTCCAATATTCATTTAAATTCATATATAAGTTTCATTCCGAAATCATTTAAAATGATTTAATCTACATTCAAATCAATTTAAGTTCATTTATCGATTTTATTCAATATTCGTTAAGTAAATGATCCTTCAAAACAATTTCTATTTAATTTCCAATTCACTAAATCAATTACTTAAGTTCATCTTCATTAAATCAAAACTTACAATTTGAATTAAATTAAATTCGTCAAATCAAATTCTTTACATTTCAAGTCATACATTTATTTCAATAAATCACATTTTATTTCTTGTTAAAGAAATTCAATTTCACTTATTTATTTACTTAGTTACAATTTCAAAACTCAATTAATAAAGAAACTTAATTTCACTTATTCAAGAAGTTCAATTTCACTTAATAAAGAATTCAATTTTATTTGACTATTAAATAATTCAATCTTATTTAATTATAAAATAATTTCAAAACTTAATTATTAATTGATTTCAAAACTTAATTATTAATAATTCCAAAACTTAATTATTAATAATTCCAAATTTAATTATTAAATAATTAATTTTAAAACAACATTCTTTCAACAACTACTATGTTAATATTTTGATTCAGATTATTAATTATTAACATTTCCTTTCATTATTTTCAAATTCCAACTTCATTTCAAAACCATATTATTTATTCAAATAAAATCTTCATTTTATTTTTAAATCAAATTATTGACCAATCGGGTTTTATTTAATTCTCTATCCTAGGTCAAAGTTTAATTTGGGTATTTATCATTTCAACCCGATTCCAATTCAATTCAAAAATCAAAGCATAGCAAAGGGAACTTGTAGTTTGATAACTGGGGTAGTGTCAAAGTAAATAAACAAGCAATAGCAAACACCAATAACAATCCAGTAATTAATTCAAATAATCCCGAAATAACCGTATTAATTCACATTGTTGTTTGTGCAAATTAATATAATTATTTCTAGAATCTACACTATCATTTCATGTAGATTAAAGATTACTACATTAATATTTAAACGGTTCTTCACTTGATATCAATTATTCAATTCCATACTACATAAATTTTCCAACATACATTAAATGGTTCAAGGTGTACTTAACCAAATTTCTACGTGTCAACTAGTTTAACATTTAAAGGGATCATATTATACAAAATTTAACTAATCAAATTCAACATATAGATTCAATTTAAATGGTTAACTATCATATATCAATTCAATTGCATATATTTATCACTTTAACATTAACAATTTAACGTCCAATATAAACATCAACAATCAATCAATTATCAACCAAGCTGTATTATCATCGCATAAATGATAGATAATGGTGTCAGATGTCATAGGTGAACAGATACAGGTACAGTGTAAATAACTAATAGCAACATATTTTAATTTATCATTTCAATTGAAATCAAATTTAATAAATAAAAGAACGTTAATCGTGAGTGATTGCTCACCTTTCGAGACTAGAGAGAACGAGAATTAGATGAGTTACGAATCCAAAGCAAAGCTAGATTGAACACGAATTTGACAAGCAAAGCTGAAAATAGAAATTGACGAAATCGAATCAGAGCTTTATCGATAAAATAATTGGTATAAGTGAATTGATGTAGATCTAACATATAAAATTATATATATATACACAAAATCATATTCAAATTTCAAACACGTATTAATATATATGTACATGTGATTTAAAATCATTGCTTATACCAAACTCAAATATTAAAGTCAACTATACATATATATAAATAAATTTGTATCCGTACATTAGGATTTAACAAATTAATATATATATGTAATATCCCGGAAATTTTAACAATATCAATTTAATAATCTGTTGAATAATTAAATTGATATGGATAATCTTTGATAATAAAATTTGAATTTAATTTAATAATCTAATTAAATAAGTATCAAATATGTTATTTTCAAATAATAAGTATAATGTATTGTTTTTATAAATATGAATTGATTTTAAAGACTATAGAATTGTTATTTTAAATTGATAAGTAGTTGTATATGAATATATATATAACTTAACTTTTAAATTGAATCTTAGGATTTAATTTTATTTTAAATTTTAATTTAAAGTTTTGAAGTTCAAAAGAATAAATATTTAAATTGTTGGATATTATAATATTTGTATAAACTTATATTTATAAAATATAATTAGTTTTTGGTTTCTCTTTAAAAAGATATATATATAGATAAGTATTTAATAAATAAGAAAAGACTTTTATGTACTTTTAAACTAAATAAAAATAAGATAAATTACTTAAAGGACATGTGTCATTTATCTAAAGCTTTGTAAAAACATGTGTAATTAAATAAACAAATGTATAGGACAAGTGTCCTTATTTATTTTCTTTTTCTTTTATTTTATAAAATCAAAATTACATATATATAAACAATTGCATATATTCATTTCATTCTTTCTATTTTTCCTCTTCAAAAACAAGAAACTCCTTCTCTAAACAAATCTGAAAATCAGATCAGTAAACTTTCTTGTTCATGTTCAAAAATCTAATACCTCAATCCAATTCAAAAGCCTGAAAATCAATACCACTTCTCAAACTTTTCCTCTAATCTAAATCAGTAATTATCTTTTAAGAAAATGAATTCATATTCAAATCTGGAAATCTTCCTCAAACAAAATCAAATGCTTCAAACTGAGATCAGTAAACATCTTCCTCAAAACCAAATTCATTTTCTCAAATCAAAGAATCAGCCTGCAACCTTCATTTTCAAAAATCTGTCTGCCTGCATATTTCTTTTCAATCTGGAAAGCAACTCAAAACTGCTTGCATTCATTCTTCTAACTAGAGGCAACATGCAAGATTCAGTAGCATGCAAAACTTCTGGGGATTTAAAGCATTTCAGTTTCAAGTTTTAAAAAGATCAAATCATTTTCCAGTTTAAGTCAAAGCCTGTTCAAGTTTTCAAAAGCTTAAGTCTGCCTCTGTTTCTTTTTTTTTACAGGTGAGTAACATTTTTACTTGAATTAAATTAGGAAATCATGATGCATGTTTAACCCGGTGATAAATATTGTTTGGATGTGAAAGTTTGTTGATGATTTTGTATATACATGAATGTATATAAGTATGCATGTATGATATAGTTTCTCTGATCTGTTTATTTGCCAAACTCCAGAATTCTCCTTTAGATCTCTTTCTACTTGATTTAGTTTTTATTAGGATTTAACTTATTAGTAAGTATTGTTTAATTATCATATACTAAGGTTTTAAAAAGCTTAGTTAAGTCAAAATTCATACCTGAGTGCCCCTGTAATCTAAAACAACAGAGATATGTTATAATAAAGTGAAAATTTGAACTTTATAATTTATATATTCAGACTTATAAATTGAAAACATAGATGATAATATGATTTTTAGCATGAATATCATAGTTTTTAGCTTAGTTTAATAAGAGCAGTTCTGGGTTATGTTAGAAATGAAGTTCTGGTGATTTTGATCATCTCAGTGAAATTTGAAGTTTGAAATCTTTAGTAATGGTAGTGGAATGATCATGGATGATAGGAAAATTGTCAGGAGAATTTTTAAGGAAGTAAGGCAGAAATGATTTGGGTTTGAAATTTTTAAACCTAGTTTTAAGATAGGCTACGAATTCGTTTCGTTTGTTTTCATGGATGGATCGAGTGTTCTAGGACTTTGAGAAATGGAAGTTTAGGTATAGACGAAGGCATGGCCAGAGAATTAGATTCTCTGATGGTCGAAATCGCGAGCACGAGCGGTGTTGCCAGGTTGGTCAGTGGTGATGGTTTCTTGTTCCAGGTAGGATGAATGCTCGAATTTGAATTCGAGTAGGAATCGAAGATAGGTTGATCGTTTTCTAGTATGTGGATGAACGTGGATTGATGGAGATACTCGTCGATGACCGGAGTTGCCGTAGGTGACCGTGCACGTGCACGAGATCGGAAAGGTATCTGGGTGAAGTCTGTTTACTGGAGAAGACGAATGCAAGTCTCGGGTTTGCTCGTGGGAGTCTCGGGAATTTTGATGTGCGACTCGAAGTTGTTGGAGCTGGAAGGTTGGACTCAGTGACAAGGAAAGACTCGAGACTTTTGAGTGTTTTTGCGAGAGAGACTCGGGGAAACTAGGGTGGGAACTCGAAGCAGATTAGGTAGGACTCGAGTACCTTTTAGTTGACAGGTTTTTAAAAACTGTCTGTTTCTAAAGTTTTAAACTGGTTTTAAATTTATAAAGAAGATTGTAAACAAGAATTTAAGTCAAGTTTAACTATGTAGATTCAAGTTGGTTTTGAATCTTAAAGATTTGAAATAAATAAGTTATAAATTTATATATTTTAAATAGGTTTTAAATGGTAGTTAGATTTAATTAAATGTTTAAAAATAAAAAGGAAATTGGTTTAAACTCTTCTTAAATTTCTTTTATAAGAGATAAGATTTTTAATAAGTAAAAGTTTTTTTATTTGGTTAAAAACTTAGTTAAAAATAAATTGGTATTCATTTTAAATACAACATTTAAAATGAAATTTAAAAGTAGATTTGAAATGAATATTTCAAATATAAATTGTAAATGATAACTTGTTTATCAATAAAAATAAAGTTTATCTTAAATAAATTAAAGACTTGTGTTTATTTAATTTATTAGGAGATTTAATAGATAATTAGTTTAATTTGATTAATTAATCATTTGGATTAATTAAATAGGTAATTAAAGGATAAACTAATTTATTTATGATTAAGATAAATTAATTAGGGATGATTAATTTGTAGTTAGGGATTATAAATTAGAGTATTAATTAATAAATAAGAATTAATTAATAAGTATAATTAAATATTAATTAAGTTATGGTTAACACTTAATTTATTTAGTAATTAGAGATTAATAAATTAGTTATTAAGATTTAGTAATTTAGAATTAATAATAATTAATATAAGTTAATTACTTAAGGAAAGTAATTAAATAATAGTTAATGAGGTCATTAACTATGGATTATTAAATAATGAATTAATAGGATAAATTTTGATAATTAATTAGTTGAATTAATTTAAGAATAATCATTTATGAAATTGTTTAAATGTAATTACTTATTGGAAGTAATTAATAATTAATTACTTATTGTAATTAATTAAAGTTAATTTGATTTGGTTAAATTAATTAATTAAGTTTAATTAATTTAGAAAAATCAAGAGATGATTTGATAATAATTACTTAATGTAATTATTAAAATAAGATTATTTAGGGAAGTAAATAATATGATAATTACTGGAAGTAATTAGTTGAATAAATGATTTTATTAATAGAAGTAATTTGAGTTAATTACTTTGAATAATTAATCAAGAGATTAATTAAGAAATTAATTAAGGAGTAATTAATTTAGTTGATGAAAGTAATTAAGGGGAGTTAATTACTAGATGAGATTAATCAAGGTGATTAATAAATGTTGTTTAAATAAAAGTTAATTACTTAATGTAATTAATTTAATTAAGTAATTAATTATTAAGTGGTAATTAAGGATCATTAATTAAAATAATTAATGATGTAATCAAGAATTGATTAATTAAGTAATAATTAATAAATGAAGTAATTAATCAATATAATTAATTAAGGATTAATGTAATTAATTATAGTTGATTAACTTAATTAATTTTAGTTAATTAATTAATGATGTAATTAAAGGTTAATTACAATAAGTAGTTAAGGATAATTAATTTGAGTAATTAATTAAGGATAAATTACTTGAAGGTAATTAAAAGATAATTAATCAAGATGATTAATTGAAATGAATTATTAGAGGATAATTAATTAATTGATTGTAATTAATTAAGGGTTAAGTAAGAAGGATTTATAAAATGAAGTAATTAATTTAATTCATTTTAAATTAATTAGAAATGGTATAAATCATTACTTAAGAATGGATGATAATATTGAATGCTTTGCATTGATTGATATCTCTGATGAGATGTATGCTGTATGATATGGATGTTAGTTGAATTGTGATGATAATATGGATTATCTGATAATGTTGATTATCTATTGTGAATTATCTTTCTATGTGTATAAAGATAATTGAATTGAATTGTTTTAACTTTAAAACAACTTGGCCTTAAAAGATACGCTTTGGATTTCGATGAGACCGGAATCGGGTTTCCGTATACCGGATTTCCAGGTCTGGAGACCCGAATACCACATCGATCCAAATTAACGATAGATCGTGAATCAAGTGAAGATGAAGATTCAGAGTGCAAGGGTTATTGTCGTTAACTCTGAGGGTGATTCCAAAACGAGTGTAACGAGATAATGCCTTCGGTTTCGTTCGAACCCGGAACGAACTTGTATGGATTGAATGCTTTCAGCACATCGTCAGGTGGACGATGAGCATTCTAAGATAGATGTGTTCTTTTTAAAGGTAATCGTGACCTCAAGCCTCACAAACCGGGAATGGCTAAAACAGGGGAGGTGCAGCAAGGTTAGTGGGTAGCACCCAAGTAGGACAAGATTACCTCTGTCTAGAAGTCCCTTCTTATTTCGGCTTAGTGTGTGCGGTTGCTGATCCCAACCGTGAGGTATCTTGTGCGGGAATTATCCAGTAAGGGATGTTCCGGCCTTGTGTTGCAGGGGATTGGGAGTGATCCTCGGTACGGTGATCTAGGCCACGTACTGTGACGGGCGGTACCCCAGTAGCCCTGCCATTGTATGGAATCCAAACTCCAATAAGTGCCGTACGTATTAGTTGTGCCCAACTATGTTGGAATGTGAGATGTAAGCATTTCAGCTATTTCTGTATTTTACTTGAAAACCCTAGACCCTATTATAATACAATCGTATTTCCTATCAAATGTTTTGGTTAGCGTAAGGTAAAAACTTACCCATGTTTATGTGTGGGAAGTCTTACGTGATACCTTTTCTTTCAAAAGGTTTTGAAGTTAAACAAGTTTAACCTGTTACTCACACCAGACCCATGTCTGACCCAAGTTGTTTATTTCTGTTTTATAAACTCTTGGGTACTCAAATTTTTACGAGTAGCCAAGGGAATTCAGGTTTAGCTTTGACGAGTAATCTGGAGGAGCAATGGAGCAGGAGGCTTCCGCGTTGTAGATATAGATAGTAGTTTCCGCTGTGTTGATCTTGTTTAGATCTTTGTTTTGTATTGAGTTGTAATAACTAGACAGATGTTTATAACTGTCTAGTATGTGATGTGAATCTGTGTAACTCTGATTTTGTAAAGACTATGTAATAGTTACGTGATATATTATATTTTGTTTCGTTCCGCTGTGAGTATTTGTGTTTGTTTCTTTTCTCTTCTTCTCTTTTCTACTTCTCACCCCTTTCTTTCTTATTAGCGATGCGACTTTCTGTGGAGAGAAAGTCGGGGTCGTTACATATGGTATCAGAGCTTAGGCTGGCGACAACCTTGGCTCTGGTGGGAATTTTGAGAGTATTAATAGATATGAGCGCGTATTTGTTAGTGAATATAAAATTGTTTTATATTGTGTTGATTGGTTTATTGAGTAGTTTATGGATTCTGGTCAATGTGTGGGACGCCACAACATTGATAGGGATCTCTAAACACTTGTATAGAACAATTCGACACAATATTGTTTTAAAGAGGTAAATGAAATAATTTTACCCAGAAATAATTTCTATATAAAAAGTATCATTTTAAATATATATATATTTCTACCTATTTGTTGGGTTACCTGTTCGGGTTTTCCAATATAGGATATAAAGGTAGATAGGGAGGTGGTGTATGAAACACAATTACCAATAGTTGGAGTTTGAATGTTTGAGGTTGGAAGTATATATCGAGACTGTAAACCCAATACTGTCTCGAGTAAGCTTTGCTGTGGTGAAGGATTTCATCGATCTCCGAAGGAAACTGTAATGGTTCGGAGTTTATCTTTGAAGTTTGGATGAGTAAAGTTGGATCTGTCGGATGTGCAGAAGTGTGTGATGGTATCTTGATACCTCAGGTAATAGTAGCTGTATGACGAGATACAGTGACGATGGATGTTCCTGAAGATGTTTTCTTTGGAACAAGATTAAGGAAGTGTGTATGCTTCGGTGTTGTGACTGAGTTCAGCATGAAGTTTCTGCTTTGGTTTGGAGTCCGAGTTTCTCGAAGAGCTTTGGATAAGAGCATCAGTGTCAGCAGTGCAGCTCGGAGTGTTCTGTGATGGCAGGAAGTTTTCTGGATGAGCAGTTTTTCTGGAAGTGGAGTTCAGAAGCAGCAGAGTATATCCATTTCTTCGATAAATTGGATAAATAAGTGTAAGCTGTTCTGATTGGTAAAGAGAGAACAGTCTGTTTGGAATTAGGATGGGTTGATCGCAAAAGCGACTTGCGATTGTCTGAGTGTTCTCTTGGGTTGTCAGAATTTTTCTGGATGTCTTCAGGAAGTCAGGAGTTTGTCCGCATTTGAAGGTTGAGTTTTCTTATCGACTGGATTTCCAGGAGTGATACCGGTGGTTCAGTCTAGTGGAAGGATGTTTCCTAGAGATAGAGTTGGTGAAGCAGCTCAAGTTTTGCTAGAATATCTAAGTTTTATTTATGGATCTGTTGAACCATTTTTCTGGATGAGTTGTTCAGTCTTTGTTTGTGTTCTCCATCAGTATTCTTATCTACTTCAGATCAGAGTTGTGCAGCAGAAGCAGTTTGGAAGTGCATCTGTCTCATTTTTTGGATAGGAGAAGTAAGTTCAGTCTTCTATTGTTTGAGGAGTAAAGTTGTGGATCTCTTCCTTGTTTTGATTTGGATAAGTATTTGGTCTTCCGGATTGAATTGTCAGTTTGGATAACTGGAATTCATTGAATTTTACGTATCTCTGAGGGAGTACGTATTTGATCTATCTCTGGTTTTAGAATCTGCAGTTCTGGAGGTTTGATTGTTGAGTCAGACTCGTCTGTAGTCTGATATTCTGTTTAGTTCTGTAGATCTAGTTGAGTAGGAGATCTATAGCTTAGTAGTTTAGATTGTTTGTAGAGCGAGTATCCCGGTATATATATATATACTTGGGGAAACTCGAGGAATTTTATCTAGAATTTAGTCTAGATAGTTGAATTGTTTGATTGAATGATTTGGTTGCTATGGTTGCTAGCATATGGATGATAGTAGATGCTTGTGTTTTGAATTTATATCTTTAATAAGATTATTAAATTACCTTTGTTTAAATTTCGGGGACGAAATTATTTTAAGGGGGGAGGAATGTAATATCCCGGAAATTTTAACAATATCAATTTAATAATCTGTTGAATAATTAAATTGATATGGATAATCTTTGATAATAAAATTTGAATTTAATTTAATAATCTAATTAAATAAGTATCAAATATGTTATTTTCAAATAATAAGTATAATGTATTGTTTTTATAAATATGAATTGATTTTAAAGACTATAGAATTGTTATTTTAAATTGATAAGTAGTTGTATATGAATATATATATAACTTAACTTTTAAATTGAATCTTAGGATTTAATTTTATTTTAAATTTTAATTTAAAGTTTTGAAGTTCAAAAGAATAAATATTTAAATTGTTGGATATTATAATATTTGTATAAACTTATATTTATAAAATATAATTAGTTTTTGGTTTCTCTTTAAAAAGATATATATATAGATAAGTATTTAATAAATAAGAAAAGACTTTTATGTACTTTTAAACTAAATAAAAATAAGATAAATTACTTAAAGGACATGTGTCATTTATCTAAAGCTTTGTAAAAACATGTGTAATTAAATAAACAAATGTATAGGACAAGTGTCCTTATTTATTTTCTTTTTCTTTTATTTTATAAAATCAAAATTACATATATATAAACAATTGCATATATTCATTTCATTCTTTCTATTTTTCCTCTTCAAAAACAAGAAACTCCTTCTCTAAACAAATCTGAAAATCAGATCAGTAAACTTTCTTGTTCATGTTCAAAAATCTAATACCTCAATCCAATTCAAAAGCCTGAAAATCAATACCACTTCTCAAACTTTTCCTCTAATCTAAATCAGTAATTATCTTTTAAGAAAATGAATTCATATTCAAATCTGGAAATCTTCCTCAAACAAAATCAAATGCTTCAAACTGAGATCAGTAAACATCTTCCTCAAAACCAAATTCATTTTCTCAAATCAAAGAATCAGCCTGCAACCTTCATTTTCAAAAATCTGTCTGCCTGCATATTTCTTTTCAATCTGGAAAGCAACTCAAAACTGCTTGCATTCATTCTTCTAACTAGAGGCAACATGCAAGATTCAGTAGCATGCAAAACTTCTGGGGATTTAAAGCATTTCAGTTTCAAGTTTTAAAAAGATCAAATCATTTTCCAGTTTAAGTCAAAGCCTGTTCAAGTTTTCAAAAGCTTAAGTCTGCCTCTGTTTCTTTTTTTTTACAGGTGAGTAACATTTTTACTTGAATTAAATTAGGAAATCATGATGCATGTTTAACCCGGTGATAAATATTGTTTGGATGTGAAAGTTTGTTGATGATTTTGTATATACATGAATGTATATAAGTATGCATGTATGATATAGTTTCTCTGATCTGTTTATTTGCCAAACTCCAGAATTCTCCTTTAGATCTCTTTCTACTTGATTTAGTTTTTATTAGGATTTAACTTATTAGTAAGTATTGTTTAATTATCATATACTAAGGTTTTAAAAAGCTTAGTTAAGTCAAAATTCATACCTGAGTGCCCCTGTAATCTAAAACAACAGAGATATGTTATAATAAAGTGAAAATTTGAACTTTATAATTTATATATTCAGACTTATAAATTGAAAACATAGATGATAATATGATTTTTAGCATGAATATCATAGTTTTTAGCTTAGTTTAATAAGAGCAGTTCTGGGTTATGTTAGAAATGAAGTTCTGGTGATTTTGATCATCTCAGTGAAATTTGAAGTTTGAAATCTTTAGTAATGGTAGTGGAATGATCATGGATGATAGGAAAATTGTCAGGAGAATTTTTAAGGAAGTAAGGCAGAAATGATTTGGGTTTGAAATTTTTAAACCTAGTTTTAAGATAGGCTACGAATTCGTTTCGTTTGTTTTCATGGATGGATCGAGTGTTCTAGGACTTTGAGAAATGGAAGTTTAGGTATAGACGAAGGCATGGCCAGAGAATTAGATTCTCTGATGGTCGAAATCGCGAGCACGAGCGGTGTTGCCAGGTTGGTCAGTGGTGATGGTTTCTTGTTCCAGGTAGGATGAATGCTCGAATTTGAATTCGAGTAGGAATCGAAGATAGGTTGATCGTTTTCTAGTATGTGGATGAACGTGGATTGATGGAGATACTCGTCGATGACCGGAGTTGCCGTAGGTGACCGTGCACGTGCACGAGATCGGAAAGGTATCTGGGTGAAGTCTGTTTACTGGAGAAGACGAATGCAAGTCTCGGGTTTGCTCGTGGGAGTCTCGGGAATTTTGATGTGCGACTCGAAGTTGTTGGAGCTGGAAGGTTGGACTCAGTGACAAGGAAAGACTCGAGACTTTTGAGTGTTTTTGCGAGAGAGACTCGGGGAAACTAGGGTGGGAACTCGAAGCAGATTAGGTAGGACTCGAGTACCTTTTAGTTGACAGGTTTTTAAAAACTGTCTGTTTCTAAAGTTTTAAACTGGTTTTAAATTTATAAAGAAGATTGTAAACAAGAATTTAAGTCAAGTTTAACTATGTAGATTCAAGTTGGTTTTGAATCTTAAAGATTTGAAATAAATAAGTTATAAATTTATATATTTTAAATAGGTTTTAAATGGTAGTTAGATTTAATTAAATGTTTAAAAATAAAAAGGAAATTGGTTTAAACTCTTCTTAAATTTCTTTTATAAGAGATAAGATTTTTAATAAGTAAAAGTTTTTTTATTTGGTTAAAAACTTAGTTAAAAATAAATTGGTATTCATTTTAAATACAACATTTAAAATGAAATTTAAAAGTAGATTTGAAATGAATATTTCAAATATAAATTGTAAATGATAACTTGTTTATCAATAAAAATAAAGTTTATCTTAAATAAATTAAAGACTTGTGTTTATTTAATTTATTAGGAGATTTAATAGATAATTAGTTTAATTTGATTAATTAATCATTTGGATTAATTAAATAGGTAATTAAAGGATAAACTAATTTATTTATGATTAAGATAAATTAATTAGGGATGATTAATTTGTAGTTAGGGATTATAAATTAGAGTATTAATTAATAAATAAGAATTAATTAATAAGTATAATTAAATATTAATTAAGTTATGGTTAACACTTAATTTATTTAGTAATTAGAGATTAATAAATTAGTTATTAAGATTTAGTAATTTAGAATTAATAATAATTAATATAAGTTAATTACTTAAGGAAAGTAATTAAATAATAGTTAATGAGGTCATTAACTATGGATTATTAAATAATGAATTAATAGGATAAATTTTGATAATTAATTAGTTGAATTAATTTAAGAATAATCATTTATGAAATTGTTTAAATGTAATTACTTATTGGAAGTAATTAATAATTAATTACTTATTGTAATTAATTAAAGTTAATTTGATTTGGTTAAATTAATTAATTAAGTTTAATTAATTTAGAAAAATCAAGAGATGATTTGATAATAATTACTTAATGTAATTATTAAAATAAGATTATTTAGGGAAGTAAATAATATGATAATTACTGGAAGTAATTAGTTGAATAAATGATTTTATTAATAGAAGTAATTTGAGTTAATTACTTTGAATAATTAATCAAGAGATTAATTAAGAAATTAATTAAGGAGTAATTAATTTAGTTGATGAAAGTAATTAAGGGGAGTTAATTACTAGATGAGATTAATCAAGGTGATTAATAAATGTTGTTTAAATAAAAGTTAATTACTTAATGTAATTAATTTAATTAAGTAATTAATTATTAAGTGGTAATTAAGGATCATTAATTAAAATAATTAATGATGTAATCAAGAATTGATTAATTAAGTAATAATTAATAAATGAAGTAATTAATCAATATAATTAATTAAGGATTAATGTAATTAATTATAGTTGATTAACTTAATTAATTTTAGTTAATTAATTAATGATGTAATTAAAGGTTAATTACAATAAGTAGTTAAGGATAATTAATTTGAGTAATTAATTAAGGATAAATTACTTGAAGGTAATTAAAAGATAATTAATCAAGATGATTAATTGAAATGAATTATTAGAGGATAATTAATTTATTGATTGTAATTAATTAAGGGTTAAGTAAGAAGGATTTATAAAATGAAGTAATTAATTTAATTCATTTTAAATTAATTAGAAATGGTATAAATCATTACTTAAGAATGGATGATAATATTGAATGCTTTGCATTGATTGATATCTCTGATGAGATGTATGCTGTATGATATGGATGTTAGTTGAATTGTGATGATAATATGGATTATCTGATAATGTTGATTATCTATTGTGAATTATCTTTCTATGTGTATAAAGATAATTGAATTGAATTGTTTTAACTTTAAAACAACTTGGCCTTAAAAGATACGCTTTGGATTTCGATGAGACCGGAATCGGGTTTCCGTATACCGGATTTCCAGGTCTGGAGACCCGAATACCACATCGATCCAAATTAACGATAGATCGTGAATCAAGTGAAGATGAAGATTCAGAGTGCAAGGGTTATTGTCGTTAACTCTGAGGGTGATTCCAAAACGAGTGTAACGAGATAATGCCTTCGGTTTCGTTCGAACCCGGAACGAACTTGTATGGATTGAATGCTTTCAGCACATCGTCAGGTGGACGATGAGCATTCTAAGATAGATGTGTTCTTTTTAAAGGTAATCGTGACCTCAAGCCTCACAAACCGGGAATGGCTAAAACAGGGGAGGTGCAGCAAGGTTAGTGGGTAGCACCCAAGTAGGACAAGATTACCTCTGTCTAGAAGTCCCTTCTTATTTCGGCTTAGTGTGTGCGGTTGCTGATCCCAACCGTGAGGTATCTTGTGCGGGAATTATCCAGTAAGGGATGTTCCGGCCTTGTGTTGCAGGGGATTGGGAGTGATCCTCGGTACGGTGATCTAGGCCACGTACTGTGACGGGCGGTACCCCAGTAGCCCTGCCATTGTATGGAATCCAAACTCCAATAAGTGCCGTACGTATTAGTTGTGCCCAACTATGTTGGAATGTGAGATGTAAGCATTTCAGCTATTTCTGTATTTTACTTGAAAACCCTAGACCCTATTATAATACAATCGTATTTCCTATCAAATGTTTTGGTTAGCGTAAGGTAAAAACTTACCCATGTTTATGTGTGGGAAGTCTTACGTGATACCTTTTCTTTCAAAAGGTTTTGAAGTTAAACAAGTTTAACCTGTTACTCACACCAGACCCATGTCTGACCCAAGTTGTTTATTTCTGTTTTATAAACTCTTGGGTACTCAAATTTTTACGAGTAGCCAAGGGAATTCAGGTTTAGCTTTGACGAGTAATCTGGAGGAGCAATGGAGCAGGAGGCTTCCGCGTTGTAGATATAGATAGTAGTTTCCGCTGTGTTGATCTTGTTTAGATCTTTGTTTTGTATTGAGTTGTAATAACTAGACAGATGTTTATAACTGTCTAGTATGTGATGTGAATCTGTGTAACTCTGATTTTGTAAAGACTATGTAATAGTTACGTGATATATTATATTTTGTTTCGTTCCGCTGTGAGTATTTGTGTTTGTTTCTTTTCTCTTCTTCTCTTTTCTACTTCTCACCCCTTTCTTTCTTATTAGCGATGCGACTTTCTGTGGAGAGAAAGTCGGGGTCGTTACAATATATATATATTTGTATAAAATATATAACCCAAAACATATATATATTTACTAAAGAACAACAGATCAACTTATACTACATACTTAATATATATAACAAACAACTTTTATAACTTTATATACTCATAACAGTATAAACCAAAATCACGGCTAATGTGAATTAATAGCATATATATAATATTATATATATAATAAACTATTATATACCTTTACACAACCGACTAATATATATTTAGCATACATTATACAACGTATATAAACTATCTACATACATATATTTACTGACAGAAAATGGCTCACACTACACGTGCAAATTTAAAATTCATAGACATGTTTAGACTTACATATATATGCAGACTTACAAAATTTACAATATATAGATAATCTAACAAGTCATGAAAACATATATATATACTTTATATATCCTGACAATATAAAACTAACATGCAACTTGCCTATCTATATAACTGTTATATACTAACCAAAACAGACCCTTATAATATTACATATATAACTCTCATATGAACTTGTCAGATCATTTACTTATGCAACTTATGTATATAAACAACAGCTATATAACTTGTGTAAATTTATATACAACAGCTTATAAATAACTCAAAAGCACATATATACACTTATACACTATATAACAACACTGTCATACATACATAAAAAAAACATATTATAATATAAGATAAATTTACATATAATATGGCATGTATGAACTATATAGTGCCATGTTACCACTTATATTTCAAATACTATCATATTTCAAAATTTATGTAAACATGTAAAACTAATATATTCCACAAACAGATTATAAAACATATAAATATATATCTGGAATCAATATTTAAATCTTTTCTCAAGACCTCCATATAATACATACATACAACTATATGTATATATTAACTGTAAACAAAATTTTGTATGATTTAAAACAATTATCAACTCACGTTACAAAAAATAGAAGAGGTGAGATCGAAACAGGAGGTGGAGCTTCACGCGAGCGGAAAAGTGCTGGTGATGTTCGGTGGCAAGGATGGGAAGCGGAGGTGTCATCTGACATTGCTCGGAGGGGAGCAGGAAGGAGGGGTTGCCGAAAGAGGAAAAACGGACAGGGAGAAGATGCGGCCTTGCTTGCGTGGGGAGAGGGGATGGGTTGATGGTGAGTTAGAAAGGAAATGGGTTCAGGGGATTATGCTAGAATGATTTGGTGGCTGTGATTTCAAAGAAAAGAAACAATATATGTATGCCTTTAAATTTTTATATATATTTTCCAACAGATCAGAGCAAAAGAAATGAAGCAGAGGACGAGTAGAGAGAATAAATGAAGGTGAGAAGATGAAACCAAAAAAGTAATAGCAATAAAGTGACTGGGGAAAATAAAGAGTCACGTATTGTATTCAATTTTTGGGAATTTTAAAAGGCAGGTGCCAGTTGATTAAAACCATGAATAAAGAAAGGGCACCAGAAACCAAAGGCTTGGTCAAGGAACCGATACGCTCAATGTTTCACAGTTTTCACCGCACCCTGAACTCCGAAATTGATAATTGAAAATACCGTAGAGATCAGCATGACGAGACGATCAAAACGATATACGGATATCAGTGATACGATTGAATTACAAAAATTCGAATTTTATACTAACGGAAAATGCAGCAAAAACGTATCAAAATAAGATCGACGGAGCTAAAGAAGTCCGAATTTTGAAAAACGAAAAACGCCGTCTCGCTCAGAAGATGATTTAGAATTTTTCTATGTAAAAATATTTAGGTTTCGAAAACGTTTTATTTTCATCGCTTTTTAACTGATTAAATTGAAGTAAATTTACGCGCGAAATAAACTTTCATATTTCCGGACGAAAATTTACCAGTTGCTATGTTTAACTAGACGCATTCCAAATATCAAATTTATATTTCAAAATTTTCGTTTAAAATTTCACAAAATTTCAATTAATAACGTTATTAAAACCAGTTAAATTTACGGGTTGTTTACATGGCCTAATACACTCCTTGTTCCTACGGAAAATATTAGTTGCATCCCAAGATTTCATCCATCATAACTTTGAATAAAGTATATAATGACGGTACACTTAAAATTCTATAAGTCATTATGACATTGGGATCCCAACTTCAATTTTTACTTCTCTCTAAAGTGGCCTAAGCTAATAATACAGTACGAAAAATATAGCTCTTATAAATACTTTATAACTTGTTCATCCATTAATCACTCGTTTAGCTCCAAATGTGAAATCATGTCCAATAGGTATTCTTATATAAGAGTAAAACGGCTATAACATTTGCATTGGATATTGACTTCTATAAAAGAAGGGTTAACTGTATCATTTCTCTCTTTTAAATATATACATGAGGGTTTACACTCGTAACTTTTCCAATCTTTATCCATTGGATATTTTTCTTATTGATGGGGAATAAAAGAAAATATAAAAACACTCCTGAATATAATTATTATAAGTGTGAAACTAACCTCATTTTGCCTAAGATCTGAATGCAAATATAGTACGAATGTTGGAAAATAGGTTTAGTGGTTAAGTATATGAAAAGTTATATACTTACAATTGATAACTCCATGGCAAATATATTTAGCATTATTATTAACAGGAAATTATTGTGAAGGACAAATTTTCTCAATTTTTTTGCCTCAAGGACAGACCTTCAATATTTTATCCTGAAGGACAACTTTCTGTAGGTATCAGTTTTTAGTTATTGATAGCAGTTTTTAGGTATCAGTTTGTAGTTATCGGTAGCAGTTTTTAGGTATCAGTTTTGTGCACGGTAGCAGTTTTGTTGTCCTTATGAATAATTTTGAAAAATGTTTGTCCTTATGAATAATTTTTAGGAGAATGTTTGTCCTTGTGGTAGAAATATTGAGATTGTGTCCTTGAGTCAAAAAATATACAAATGTTTGTCCTTTAAATTAATTATCCCTTAAATTAATTACCTGCCTACAACTTAACAATTAAAGATTCAATGAAAAACTGTTCCATAGTAATAAATTTAAAATTCTCTTAATTAGGTGTACATAAAACTAATACAGAAAGGCCAATAATGTATAAATAGGACAATTAGTTTTCCACCGATACTTTATTTACTTAAGCTCTACCCATCCAAATCTTATACTAATATTAGCTTCCCAATGACCAAGAAATGTATGCATATGATAATTAAGTAAATTGTTCTTCTATTAGAGTCTCAAGAACATGGACTAATGATGCAGCACTTACCGTATTGAATCGATGCCGACTTACCCAAGGTCATAGACGACCTAACTCTGCCGACCTACCCCTTCCCATTGCCGAGCTACAACTTATCACCCCAATCGCCGACCTAACTCCATTTGCCGACTTATCCCCAGCCTTCCATGCCGAGCTACGACCTAACACCTCTTCCCAAAATCGCGACCGACCTAAACCCCATGTCGCAGAAACACTTCGCGAGTTCCGACCTAACCCTAGATCATTACCAGATAACTCGCGAACGACATTGTCGCGGCACTTGTTTAAGTCGTTGCCGAGATAAGCTCTCTGAGATCGTAGGCGAGATACCCCATAAGTCGGCGACGAGATACCCATAAGTCGATTGCCGAGATAAGCATGAGTCGTTGCCGAGGTAGCGGAATCACTGCAATTTTAAGTCGCGTACGACTTAATTATAAGTCGGAGATGAACATTGATAAGTCGGAGCCGAGTTAAGTACTTGTATTTTTCTTTGAAGCTTTTGTATGTGTTTTGTAACTGTTTGGGCTTAAGTCGTGTACGACTTATGTTAAGTCGGAGGCGTTGTTAAGTCGGTTGCCGACTTAGGAGTTATATTTTTTCTACTTGCGTGTTGTAGCCTATAAATAGGCGAGTGTTTTCATTAGTAAAAGGTTGTTGAATATTGAATAAAATTCTCTTTTGTTAGCTTGTTGCTTTCAATTTCAATTGGTAGTCGAGTGTATCTCCTATCTCCACTAACGTCATTCGAGTGCGCTCGGATCATCGTTTGTTGAAGCCGATTCACGGTATCTTGTGCGCAAGATCAACGTCGAAGAATCGTAGATCTCTTTCCGGTATCTTCGGATCAACGAGTCAGAGATAGCTAGAGTTCGGTATCTTCGGATCAACGAATTCGGGCAATTCAGCATTCATCAATCCATCGACTGCTACTTTCATCGATTGAAGATCGTTTTGAATTATCCGCTGCGTCAGTTTTGGTATCAGAGCTTGTTTTAGCCAATCATAGCTAAATCGAGTCTTGGAGCCGAGAATTTGAAGTGTTGAAGTTGTGTTCATCGTGTTCATCATATTTTTGCAACAAAGTGGAGTTTTCGATCCATTTCAATTTGGATCAAAGTTCGAAAGGTGTTTGAAACTTGAAGTGTGAATTTGTTGAAGTGTTTGTGAAGTATTCAATCATGCCGCCAAGACGAGTTCAACGTCATCGCAACATTAATGCTTTATACGGAAGAGAAGAGGCCGACGAAATGGAGCAACGAATCAACGAGAATTTCAATGAGAAGCTTACGGAAGGGATTGGTCGATTAGAGAGGATGATGTTGGAAATGAGTCAAAATCAGAGAAGGGTTTCACCTGAGTCGAGCCATGGAAGAAGTAGAATTTCACCACATTCAAATCGAGAAAGAAGTGTTGATAGTGATCATAGAAGCGTGGATCGAGATTGTGATCGAAATGTTAATGATCGAGGTCGTGATAGAAATGTGACTGATCGAGATCGGAGAAATGTGGATCGTAGGAATGTTGGTGGAAGACGTGATGGTGGTAGAGATGTTGGTGGTCAGGATCGACATCGATATACATCGGATTGTGAAGAAGAGTATGATGGTGGTAGTGTTCATGGACGAGGACGTGGACGAGGAAGGAATCAGTCGGAGTACGATCACAAGTGGGAATCTGGGATGAAGACAGAAATTCCAGAATTCAAAGGTGGTATGCAGGCTGAAGAGTTTTTAGATTGGATGGCTAATGTTGAAGAAATTTTCGATTTCAAAGAAGTCCCAGAACGTCGTAGAGTAAAGTTGGTTGCTACAAGGTTGAGGGGTAGAGCTTTGGCATGGTGGCAGCAAACTAAACTTACACGTGAACGAATGGGGAAGTCAAAAGTTGAATCTTGGGAGAAGATGAAGAAATTGATGAAAGCAACGTTCTTACCTTACAATTATCAATCTCTGATGTATCAACGTTTGCAGAACTTGAGGCAGGGCACAAAGACTGTTAATGATTATGCGGATGAGTTTTACCAGCTTATTGCGAGGAATGATATTATGGAAACGGAAGAGCAGCTGACATCTAGATTCATTGGGGGATTGAGAATGCAGATTCAGGATATGGTTAATATGTTCGATCCAAGATCTGTGGCGGAAGCACATCAAAAAGCGTTGGCTTGGGAGAAGCAGGGACGACGAGGAGGTGGTGTGTATACGAATTCCAATAATCAAGTGAAGGGTGTTGGTGGAAGTTCTAATGTGTCTAAACCTATCAGTAAACCAGTGGTGAAGGAGGCTGAGAAGGCAAGGGTTAACAACGGTTTCAAATGTTACAACTGTCAGGAGTTGGGTCATAAAAGCAATGAATGTCCAAAGCCCAAAAAGAGAGCAATGATTGCTGAGGTTGAGGATGAGGATGAAGAAGCTGAATGCTCTAATTCTTTACCAGTTGAGGAGGAAGACTTGCTGTCGGGAGATGACGGGTACGCATTAATGATGAGGAGAAGTTGTTTAACACCGAAGCAAGAAGAGAAAAGTAGTTGGTTGAGAAACAATATCTTTCAATCTACATGCACTATTCTGGGAAGAGTTTGTAAATTTGTTATTGATGCTGGGAGTTGCGATAATATTATCTCTACAGAAGCAGTGAAGAAGTTGGAGTTGAAAACTGAGAAACATCCTAAACCGTACAAGTTAGCTTGGTTGAGGAAGGGTGGTGAAGTGAAAGTTGGACGTAGAGCTTGTGTGAAGTTTTCAATTGGAAAGAAATACAAAGATGAGGTTTGGTGTGACGTAGTAGACATGGATGTGTGTCATCTGTTGTTGGGAAGGCCATGGCAGTTTGATAGAGCAGTACAACATGATGGACGGACCAACAGTTACAGTTTCATGTTCGAAGGTACAAAGATTACTCTGGTTCCGAAGAAACGCCAACAGGAAGAAAACAAAGTGGAGGAAATCGAAGAGTTGAAAACTTTATTGACTTTGAAGGAGTTTGTTAAAGAAGTTGAAGAAGAGCCGGAAGTATTCTTGTTGATTGGACGAGAAAGCAGTGAAGAGGTTGAAATTCCAGAAGAAGTTAAACCAGTTCTGAAAGAATTTGACGATGTATTTCCAGAGGAGTTACCAACGGAGTTGCCACCGTTGAGGGATATACAACATCAGATAGATCTTGTTCCCGGTGCTGTATTGCCACACAGACCACATTATCGAATGAGTCCGAAGGAACATGAAGAATTGCGGAGGCAGGTAGAGGAATTGCTTGAACAGGGGCGTGTGCAGGAGAGTCTGAGTCCTTGTGCTGTACCAGCTTTATTGGTACCCAAGAAGGATGGGACGTGGAGGATGTGCACTGACAGTCGAGCATTGAATAAGATTACTGTGAGATATAGATTTCCAATGCCGAGGTTGGATGACTTGTTGGATCAAATAAGCGGAGCTACTATCTTTTCTAAGATTGATTTGAAGAGCGGATATCATCAAATTCGTATCAGACCAGGAGATGAGTGGAAGACTGCTTTTAAAACCAGGGAGGGTCTATACGAATGGTTGGTTATGCCATTTGGTTTATCCAATGCACCAAGTACGTTCATGAGGGTGATGAATCAGATTTTTCGACCGTTCATTGGGAAATTCGTGGTGGTGTATTTCGATGATATTCTCATTTACAGTGGGAGTCCAGAGGAACATTTGAATCATCTTAGAGAAGTGCTGATGGTACTGAGACAAGAGCAATTTTATGCTGCAATGAAGAAATGCGTGTTCATGACGCATAGTGTTTTATTTCTGGGGTATGTTGTTTCAGAGAAAGGAATACAGGTTGACCAAAGTAAAGTTGAGGCGATCAGAAATTGGCCGCAGCCCAAGACGATAACGGAAGTTCGTAGTTTTCATGGGTTGGCTTCATTTTATCGAAGGTTTATCCCACACTTTAGTAGTGTGATGGCGCCTGTTACAGATTGTATGAAAGGCAAACAGTTTTCATGGTCAGAGGAAGCAGGGATTGCTTTTGGAAAAATCAAGGAATTGCTGACATCTGCACCAATTCTAGTGCTACCTGATTTTCAGTTGGTGTTTGAACTACATACTGATGCATCCAAGGTTGGGATTGGAGGGGTGTTGAGCCAGAAGGGGCGTCCAATTGCCTATTTCAGTGAGAAGTTGTCAGGAGCGAAGATGCGATACAGTACATATGATGTGGAGTTTTATGCTGTTGTACAATCTATTAAACACTGGAGACACTATCTATTTCAGAAGGAGTTTGTTCTTTATACTGATCATGAAGCATTAAAGCATTTGCAAGGGCAAGACAAGATTTCAGCAAGACATGCATCGTGGATTGCTTATTTACAGCAGTTTACTTTTGTCGTTAAGCACAAGTCAGGGGTAACCAATCGTGTGGCTGATGCTTTGAGCAGGAGGAGTCATTTGTTGACGACAATGAAAGTTGAAGTGACAGGGTTTGAATTACTGCCAGAATTGATTGAAGAAGATCCTTACTTTGTGAAATTTGTTGAAAAAGTAAAGGAAGGAAATACGGATGAATTTGTGTTGGTGGATGGTTTTCTGTTTAAGGGAAATCGTTTGTGCATCCCAGACTGTAGCTTGAGAATGAAGATTGTTAAAGAACTACATGAAGAAGGCCATGTGGGTAGAGATCGTACGTTGCAGTTAATTTCTCAATCTTATTTTTGGCCGTCAATGAGGAAAGAGGTGGAAAGATTTGTTGAGAGATGTCATATTTGTCAGGTTTCGAAAGGAACTGCGACTAATGCTGGTTTATATATGCCATTACCTGTACCAATTAAACCATGGGTTGATGTGAGTATGGACTTCGTGTTGGGATTACCGAGGACACAGCGAGGTAACGATTCCATATATGTGGTGGTGGACAGGTTCTCGAAGATGGCACACTTTATTGCTTGTAAGAAAACGGCAGATGCTGTTCATGTTGCTCAGTTGTTTTTCAAGGAGATCTATCGACTTCATGAATTGCCAGAATCTATTGTGTCAGATAGAGATACTCGATTTTTGAGTCACTTTTGGTGGAGTTTGTGGAAAATGGTGGGAACGAAGCTGAAATTTAGTAGTGCTTATCATCCGCAAACGGATGGGCAGACTGAGGTGGTTAATCGAACGTTGGGAAACTTGTTGAGGTGTCTTGTTCAAGATAATCTAAAGAGTTGGGATGTGAAGTTATGTCAAGCAGAATTTGCCCATAATCATGCTGTGAATCGAAGTACTGGGTTCAGTCCATTCCAGATTGTTTATTCGAGCTTACCGAAGGGCCCGTTGGATTTAACGGTAATACCACAATCAAAGAAGACAGTTAGGAAAGCTGCTGATTTTGTTGAAGGGTTGACGGAGTGCCATAGAATCGTTCAAGAACGATTGGAAAAGACAAACGAGAAGTACAAACAAATGGCGGATAAGAAACGAAGGAGTGTAGTCTTCAAAGAGGGTGATTTTGTTTACGCAGTATTGACGAAAGATCGTTTTCCAGTTGGGGCTTACAACAAGTTGAAAGCACGAAAGATTGGACCAGTAGAAATCTTGAAGAAAATCAATGACAATGCTTATCAGTTAAAGTTGCCAGATCATATTCACACTGCAGACGTGTTCAACGTTAAACATTTGGTTCCATACTATGGGGAGGAATTTGTCGACGGTGACAAGGGTGTGAATTCGAGGACGAATTCCTTCCAACAAGGGGAGGATGATGCAGCACTTACCGTATTGAATCGATGCCGACTTACCCAAGGTCATAGACGACCTAACTCTGCCGACCTACCCCTTCCCATTGCCGAGCTACAACTTATCACCCCAATCGCCGACCTAACTCCATTTGCCGACTTATCCCCAGCCTTCCATGCCGAGCTACGACCTAACACCTCTTCCCAAAATCGCGACCGACCTAAACCCCATGTCGCAGAAACACTTCGCGAGTTCCGACCTAACCCTAGATCATTACCAGATAACTCGCGAACGACATTGTCGCGGCACTTGTTTAAGTCGTTGCCGAGATAATTAAGCTCTCTGAGATCGTAGGCGAGATACCCCATAAGTCGGCGACGAGATACCCATAAGTCGATTGCCGAGATAAGCATGAGTCGTTGCCGAGGTAGCGGAATCACTGCAATTTTAAGTCGCGTACGACTTAATTATAAGTCGGAGATGAACATTGATAAGTCGGAGCCGAGTTAAGTACTTGTATTTTTCTTTGAAGCTTTTGTATGTGTTTTGTAACTGTTTGGGCTTAAGTCGTGTACGACTTATGTTAAGTCGGAGGCGTTGTTAAGTCGGTTGCCGACTTAGGAGTTATATTTTTTCTACTTGCGTGTTGTAGCCTATAAATAGGCGAGTGTTTTCATTTGTAAAAGGTTGTTGAATATTGAATAAAATTCTCTTTTGTTAGCTTGTTGCTTTCAATTTCAATTGGTAGTCGAGTGTATCTCCTATCTCCACTAACGTCATTCGAGTGCGCTCGGATCATCGTTTGTTGAAGCCGATTCACGGTATCTTGTGCGCAAGATCAACGTCGAAGAATCGTAGATCTCTTTCCGGTATCTTCGGATCAACGAGTCAGAGATAGCTAGAGTTCGGTATCTTCGGATCAACGAATTCGGGCAATTCAGCATTCATCAATCCATCGACTGCTACTTTCATCGATTGAAGATCGTTTTGAATTATCCGCTGCGTCAACTAATATATGAAAAGATAAAAAAGAAACTTTTTGAAAATCAAAAGAGAAAAGGATTTCCCAATGAGTCTCTAGCACCTCATCCAAATTCATTGGACCACCCCTTCTCATTAATGTATGCCACTATTTTGTGCAAAAATATATATTAATTCAAGATCAAAAATAAATAAATAATTTTTCGACTTCTCCCTTATGGTTTCTTTCTTCTTTAATTAATGGAAATTGAAGTTAGTACTTATCTGCAGCTTTTACCGTTAAACCTTTCCCAAAATGGTCATGAAGAGGAAATCAAAAGTTATATCAATAACAAAATGCTACATTTAGGTTTTGGATTTAAAATAATTTTGATTCTCTTGAAATTAGATAAACCACAATTTGTAGAATTAGATGGAAATTTTGTTCAAATGAGTTTCATTGACAAGAATTGCACGTAAACATGGAATATACAATTATTTTTCTATTGAGATTTAGTTTCAGGAAGAAAGAAAACATCTTACTATATAAATGTATAGGGGCTAATTAGGAAATATTGTTTTTTTGATTTTAGCTGGGATAGGAAAGGTAAAAGGGGTTAGTAAATTTAGCCAAATCATATAACATTTTAAGGATCCACAGCTAGTTCCAAGGAAATATTAGCATGTATTACCCTTTGCTGCCTTAAAAGTTAAAACATCAAGCTACGAATATTAGTATTAGAAATCAAAAGAAACATTGAAACATTAATATGATTTCTACCATCTGCAATAGTTGGACTGATTTTGAAATTGTGAGGTACTTAAATCTAGCAATGCTAGGAGAAACCCATCTCATAAATATAAAGATAAAATAAGAATCACCATGGATCAAAGAGATTGCTGAGGACTTATTCTATCTCCTTCAATGAGCTTGTCCTCCTTCCAAATAATTCTTATAGTTTACAAAACATTCCAGATTTTAAACATCAATTCTAATGTTTCTATAAATTTGACAAAATAAGAGAATAACCATCACTATCAAAATAAAAAACATCAACCAAACGGATGAGATTTTTTGCAATTTGTGGAAAGAGATGTCTATACTACAATGACATAGACTTATTCATAGCACTGTATTATTCATTTAGTTAAACATGTATAAGAACAATGTATTGGTTTTATAATTAGAAAATAAACGTTGGTTATATGATTTCTTAAGATAGATTTAAAACTTATGATTGTATATTGATAGAAGAGTTACAGAAACACCCTTTGGAGAAGCTTCAAATAATCCCAACAAAATCAAAAGGTAAAAGATAAATAATGTTGTAGAATCTTCTTTGGTGAAGTGTCCCATTTGGTAAATCGTGCTTAGTTTTGTTTTTGTTTGCACACGTCATTTTGCTATACAGTTTTCAAAGTGCACTAATCGTTGATGATCGATAATGTATAATAATTTAAAAGGCATTGTTCGGTGCATGCATCTATTTTTTTAAGCTATGCTTCGTAGATTCTTTACAACTATAATAGAAACCAATAGTGAATGAACCAAGCTATGGTTCCTAACTTCATTTGCCATCTGCCCATCAAAATATATGCTTACATTTGAAACTTAGCTTGGGCTTACTTTACAAAGCACAATTAAAGACAATACATGTTTACGTTTAAGCTATTGTCTTCAACTTAACATGAATAATTCATCGCCTAAATGTGTGCATGCAGGATACAACGTATGACATGACTTGGGAATGCTTAGTAGTTCTATGAAATCTAATCTGAGCTATCGTCTCTAAATGAACACATAGATACAAAATATGTGAACTTTCATGTAAAATAGAAAATTTAATACTATACTTCAAGTTAACAATCAGCATATTTAACATGATCTATTAATTCACAAACCATAAGAATGAAAATAACCAAAGCTGAAATCGATCTGCAGACCACAAAGTATTTGGGTGGATTTGTTGAGGTTGATTAGCGTAAATTTTTTGTCTAATACCAAATGAAAGTTACCTTTTGAAAAACAAAAATGGTTATCTTAAAGGAATACAAACGGTTGGATGCAAGTGTAAAAAAATACATCAACTTGCATTTTTGCCTCTAGTTAGGCTTAGCATATATTAAATGAAGTACTATATACAGTTTTGGACATAGTTTTAATTAATAATTGTTACCACGATCCTAGAAGTTAATTGCACTTTGGGTAAAACAAATAGACAAAAAATTGTTTTTGAGCATTCAAAAGTTCACTTTATTTTATTCAATTGTTTACGCTCTGCATATGCAGAGTAAATCAAACTTTTCCGAGCACAATGTTTGCATTTCATGGAAGTATACCTTGATTCTCAAACATGTTCTAATGTCATCCAAACTTAATTATACTGGGTTAAGTAAATAGTCCACTACTCATTTCATGTTAGCTGTAGAAACCGTTTATCTATGAGAAGATTGTTGTTTTATACTTATTCCACGTAACAGAAAAACAATATTGCTTATAATATAATTCTAAGAAATTTTGCACTTTCATGTAATTTTTTTTAATTCAATGCATCACACGTTTGTTGCTGCCTTGATTTTATTGAGCTTTATAAACTATTGTATGGCATCCTTTTGTAACTGTCATCTACAATGTTTGTGGCACTATGCCCTATAAATAGGTAGGACACTGCTATAGCTGATGCACTGAAAGGAATGAAAATAAGCAATAATAAATAGAATATAACTTGTCTACGATCCTATAGCATGCCTAAAGACTATAAGTGTCCTGTGAATATTGGAGCCATTCCAATCTGATCATAATTTGCATTATAGAAATCATGATAAACTCAATCACAACCTCCAAAATCAGCCGAAGTAAAAAAGCTCATGTTTTTGGATGTTCACATATATTAGTATTTATACAACTACTGAAACCATTTCAAGTACTGATATGATTTTTCAATCTAACCAACTAAAAATCATACGGAGATGATTTGACACCATAAATGTACTATTCAGATCATACTTTTCAATAAATAGATTATGTAAGAGACAGAATTGTAAACGTTTGTAGAACGTTTGTAAACTCAAATAAGAAGAAAGAGATAATTCATATTATTCATATTATTCAGCAGAACAAGACGGCTGAGCAAACAAGTCTGATTAATTAGGGTTACAGAGATAGGTTTATATAGATAGAAAGCATAAGTAAGAAAAGGCTAAAAAGCCCAAACAGGAAATGGATCAATATGCTAACATCCCCCCTCAAACACGCGATGGTACGGCAAGAAGCATCGAGAGTTTGTCAATGAAAAATCTATGACGTTCGATAGTGTGAGCCTTCGTGAAGAAATCAGCAAGTTGCGTCGATGACGGAGTAAAAGGCAGAGAAATAGTTCCATGCAGTAAGTGATACCGAGTGAAATGACAGTCAATCTCAATATGTTTGGTGCGCTCATAAAAAACAGTGTTGTGAGCAATTTGAATAGCGCTCTTATTGTCACAATACATAGGAGTGGGAGAAGAAATAGGAACACTCATATCCTCCAACAGCCAACGTAACCAAATAATCTCAGATGTAGTAGAGGTCATAGCACGATATTCTGCCTCAGTGGAAGACCGCGAAACAACATCCTGTTTCTTGCTCTTCCATGAAATAAGGGAATCACCTAAAAATACACAAAAGCCAGTTGTGGATTTTCTATCCGTTGAATCACCAGCCCAATCTGCATCGGAGAAGGCACGAAGCTCCAAAGATGAGGTCGATGGGAACAAAAGACTATGATAAAGTGTTCCTTGCAAGTAACGAAGAATGCGCATAACAGCAGCCCAATAAACAGAGGTAGGGGAAGATACGAACTAGCTAACAATGTGAACAACATAGGCTATATCTGGACGAGTGATGGTCAGATATACAAGGCAACCAACAATAGAACGATATAAAGTGGGATCAGAAAGAGGACTCCCATCGGTCGGAGTATATCGAGCATTTACCTCAAGTGGTGAATCAACATGACGTGTATCAGTAAGACCAGCACGATGAATAATGTCAGTAGCATATTTGGACTGGGAAAGAAGATAGCCTTTTTCTGAGGAAGCTACTTCAATGCCTAAAAAATAACGTAGATGACCCAGATCCTTCATATCAAAACAACGAGACAATGTGACTTTAATGCTCACAATACCATCACTGTCATCACCTGTAATGATCATATCATCTACATACAGTAGAAAAAGAATACGACCTGCAGAAGTCAATCTAACAAAAAGTGCTGAATCATGGGGACTAGAGGTAAAACCAAGTGAAGTAACAACATTCGAAAATCTCTCATACCAAGCACGTGGTGCTTGCTTAAGTCCATATAGAGCTTTCTTAAGCCTACAAACCTGACCTGGAGCATGAGAAACACCAGGTGGAGCAACCATGTACACTTCTTCCTTAAGGTCTCCAGTAAGAAAAGCATTTTTAACATCCATTTGAGAGATGTCCCACTGACGACTGGACGCAACAGCAATAAGAACCCGAACAGATGTTATCTTAGCCACAGGAGCAAATGTCTCCTCATAATCCATGCCATACTCTTGGGCAAACCCTTTTGCAACTAAACGAGCTTTGTATCGCTTAATAGAACCATCTGACTTGGTTTTAATTTTATATACCCATCGACAACCAATAGTTTTCTTCCTAGTAGGAAGGTATACAAGATCCCAAGTACCGGTTTTGTCCAAAGTGGACATTTCCTCAGACATAGCACGTTGCCATATAGGAGAACGAACAGCCTCCGAGTAAGAAGAAGGCTCATAAAAAGTGTCAATGGAAACAAGAAATGAAGCAAAAGCTTGAGAGTAACAAGAGTAAGCAAAATCTGATAATTGAGTAGATTTACGTGTGCGAGTGGGATAGCGAGGTTGAACAGGATCTGTCGTCACAGGGGGTGTTTGAACAGTCGTAGTAGTAGGGGATAAAGTGTCACCTGCGGAAGAAGAAGGAACAGAGTGTATGGATGACGGTGTGTCAATGGTAAGAGGTGGTGAATCAGAGGAGTTATCAGTAGGAAATGGATCAATGTGAATAAGATCAGACCTAGTCATACTATGAGGACTACCAGGAATAGAGTAGAAGGGAATATGCTCAATAAAGGAAACATGACGAGAAACATATAGTTTATTTGAAGAAGGATCATAACAGCGATAGCCTTTTGTCCAATACCATACCCAAGAAAAACACATATAGCAACGCGTGAAGATAATTTTGTACGCTCTACGTGTGGACGTAGGACAAAACATGTGGAACCAAACACTTTTAGGTGATAGTAATCAGCAGTTTGACCAAACAACTTGGCATGAGGAGAAATACCAGAATTATGAGAAATTGAGATATTATTAATAAGATAAACGGAAGTAAGAACAGCTTCTCCCCAAAATTCTTTTGGAACGCTAGCTGAAAGAATCATAGAATGGGCAGTCTCAACAATGTGTCTATGTTTACTTTCAGCAACACCATTTTGTTGCAGGGTATCAGTGCAAGAAGACTGATGCAAAGTGCCATCAGCCGTGAATATGTTAGAAAGGTCTCCCTTAGTATACTCCCCTCCTAAATCAGAACGAAAGCATTTAACAATAGCAGAGTGTTGTGTTTTAACATATGCTTGAAAAGTAGTATAAATATCAATAAACTCAAAACGACGTTTCATCAGAAAAACCCAACAATAACGAGTATAGTCATCGATAAAAGAGACATAATATATGCACCCACCTTTGGTGGGGATGGGTGTTGGACCCCAAACATCAGAGTGAATTAAATCAAAAGGTGCAGTGGAAGTAGAAACACTTTGATTAAAGGGTAAAGCAGAAAATTTTCCAAGTTTACAACCACTACAGTCTGAAATATCATAAGAACGTAAATCTCCCAAAACACCAGAATTACACAAGAATTTAAGACGAGAGCTTGAAATATGACCAAGTCTAGAATGCCACAAATAAAACTTAGAAGACAATGGAGTTAAATGAAAAGAAGAAAGGTCAATACTAGCAGCAGCAGCATGACCTAGGATGTGCAAGTTATCCAAAACATAGAGACCGCCCTGCCTATGGCCTGTCCCAATCAACTTCTTGGATTTGGGATCCTGCACAGAGCAAGTGGTGGAAGAAAAATGAACAAGATATCCAAGATCACAAAGTTGTCCGACCGACACAAGATTCATAGTTAGTTTAGGAATGCAATAAACATTTGGGAGGGAAATGTGTGCGGTTTGAATTGTACCGATTCCTGTTGATGGCAAAGGTGTGCCATCAGCAGTTAAAATAGAAGGTGAGCGAGAATCAAAAGACATAGATATAAATGATAAACAATCATGGGACATATGATATGAAGCACCAGAATCCAAAATCCACAAAAGAGAATTCGAACTTGACATGGAAGGAGATGACATGGAAGGAGCTGACATGGTAACGTGCTGAGACTGAGGAGCAGTCATGTTTTGAGACAAAGATTTGCTAGCAAGGAACTTCTGAAATTGCTCTGCAAGAGAGTCCATAGAGGAATCCACAACTGATTCACCAGAAAAATGTATCAATGCAGCAGTCTTGGGCTGGGAACTACCACGTGACTGTCCATGTCCTTGTGCAGTAGAGAAGGACTGTTGTTGGCCACCACGTTGTTGCAGTTGTGATCTATCACCTGGCTTAAAACTTTGATTTTTTTGACGAGCCAATAATTCAGGACAATGATTTTTCCAATGGCCTGGTTGTTTACAATAATTACAATCACGACCATTCTTTTTGCGTTGAGATGAGATTGGTAAAATCCATGTTGCAAAAATAGATGCAGAAGAAGTCTGTGCAACTTTCTCAGTTTGAGACTTCAAGCGAGTTTCTTCAGCTAATAATTCATGTAGAACAGAATCAACAGAAGGTAAAGGAGTGCGATGTAGGATGGATGCACGACAATGCTCGTACTCTGGTCGAAGAGCCATCAACAATTGAACAAGACGTTGTCCCTCCCTACGAGCGATATATGGAGCAAATGACCTAAGCTCAGCAATCTCAGTCATAGCCAATTGATCCCAAAGAGCAGTAATTTCAGAATAAAAATCTTGAATATTTCGATCATTCTGAGACAATGACCGAATATCAGCCTCCAATTGATATTGAACGGCAAAGTTAGAACGCACAAAAAGTCGCTCCAAATAGTCCCAAACTTGCTTAGCAGTATCATACTTAGCCAATTGCATACCAATTCTATTCTCAACAGAATTATTAATCCAAGTGATGATCTTTGAATTGTTGGTATCCCATTTCTCCATCGATTCAACATTAGCAGCTTCAGGAGCCAAAATAACACCAGAAATATATCCCCACATCTGTTTTCCTTTCAGAAAATTTTTCATAACATAACTCCAATAAGAATAGTTTTTTCCATCTAAACGAACACTAATGGCCTGTAATGAATCATCACCTCCTGCCATGTTTTTGGAGCCAGCAACTTGTTTTTCTATTTGTTTCAGGAGCAGATCTCGGGTTCAGATCTCAGGCTGACAAAGCAGGTCGATACAAGGAAGATTTGGCTAGGGTTTTGGGACAGATTTCGAGGCAGGTGAACCTAGGGTTTCGAGACAGGTGAGGCTAGGGTTTCGGGGCAGGGAAGTTTCGGCTGCAGGCAGGTTTCGGGGCAGGGAAGTTCGTCGGCAGGGGCTAGGGTTTTTTGGCAGGGAAGTTTCGGCTGCAGGCAGGTCTCGGGGCAGGGAAGTTTGTCGGCAGGGGCTAGGGTTTTGGGGCAGGGGCGATCGATCGCAGGTGAGGCTAGGGTTTCTGGGCAGGAGAGATCGATGGCAGGAGCTAGGGTTTCGCGGCAGGGGAGATCGACGGCAGAGGCTAGGGTTTCGGGGCTGGGGAGATGCACAGGTCAGATTTCAGGAGAGAAGGCGGAGGCAGAGACGAGGCAGCGGGAAGAAACATGAACGAGGCTCTGATACCATGTAAATGTTTGTAAACTCAAATAAGAAGAAAGAGATAATTCATATTATTCATATTATTCAGTAGAACCAGACGGCTGAGCAAACAAGTCTGACTAATTAGGGTTACAGAGATAGGTTTATATAGATAGAAAGCATAAGTAAGAAAAGGCTAAAAAGCCCAAACAGGAAATGGATCAATATGCTAACAAGAATCAATAAATATATATAGATATATAAATCATCATAAGAGGAAAAAACGTATGAATAGAATTGTGCAAAAAATAATTTAGAAGTCATAAGAAATGATATTTTATTCTAGATAGCTAAATAAATAACTTAGATTGAACTAAGGATTATCAATATAATGGTTCAAGAATTACTTAATTGAACTAATATCTGTCATATATATACAGAGATGTTAAAATTTAAAATCTTACATAAAAAACATTGATATGAAGATTTAGAAAACAATAAGAACAACTAAGAATTAAAATATAATATTGACCACGGAAATTGAATTAGAATACTACACTTCTCAAGTTCAACTAATGGATTCATGAGGTCAACATTGCTTTGGAACATCTAATTCACATCATTATCAACTGATTATATGAATTAAGATAGGAAATTACCTGATGGTAGAAGTGGAAGCTTTGAAGTAAACCCCCAAAGTGTATGGCTGTAGATGGAAAAGCGCCACAGTCGCCGTCGATGAAGCGAGGTCAAACGACAGGAAATCGAATAGGCGACGACATGGAGGCTAAACGTCAGGCAATTCTATGGAGGAAATGTCGGTCGTCCGATGACTTCAAATTAGGGTTAGGCCCTATTGGGTGAGATGGAAAGGACAACCATCAAATTTATTTCAAATTAGGGTTAACTATGAGGAAGGATTAGAAAGACATGTAGATTAGTTGCTTGTTGAAAAGAAACAGAATGATGGGAACGACGCGCACTGAAAAATGAAAATATGCGACGGATCAGTTTAAAATTTCTACACGAAATCGAACAGGGCTTCTAGTCATATAGTAGAGTACAGATTTAAAATAATTTTTTAAATTTATTTTATACTATTAAAACATGCTTATTCGAATCAACCTTAAGGCTTAAAATACTTTGAGCCATTTATAAGGGCATACCCTTGGATTAGACTACTTCGACGAGCCATCTAAAGACTAGGAGGTTGTGAGGTTTTCCATTCATAAGAATATTCCTTACTTACAGGAACATTCTCCTTAGTTTAAGCACATTTTACTTAGTCACTCGACGAATTGGTTTTTTTTTCAAGAGACTGCCATACATGTTGGTTAATTATTCACATAGTCATAATGCGGACTCTGAATACTCTAATATCATGTTGGATCATGTGCATTGGCAATAGGAGTAAAAGGGTGAATTTTAGAAAAAAAATCATTTTATTAATTTGCACACTATCTTATTTTATGTTTATATGAATAGTAAATTTATATTAAATCATATTTAGTATCATTTAATAAATTTATTTATGGTACGTTTTAATTTTAGTTAAGTTATATATTAAACATACACACACACACACATATAATTTTATAATTATATTTTTAATACAATTTAGCTTAATATTAAATTTATATATAATTATCTATGTTTTTATTCATAATACAAATAGCATAATAACAATCAGTATATCAATCTAACCTAAGGGTAATATGGTGAGCATATGTCATATATTTAATCATTATGACTTACAGTTAATAAATCAAATCCACATTCATTCTGATATAAACTTATTATTATTATTTTGGCCACTATTATTTTATATATCTCTACTTCTCTACTACTAATAATGTAAATTTTATCCATATAATTTCAACCATGTCTTTTTGAAATACCCGAAATATCCTTCTCGCATCACATCTGTTCATATCACATCTCTCTCTTTACACATCATTCTCCCCAAAAATAAAAAACCAAGATACCCATGACTCTCATATCTCCCTCGCGTAGATCTAATTCCTCATTCGAGCCGATTCAAGATCCATCACTTAGTGTCACACCTCCTATCGTTGCCACCAGAGATCGCAGCAACACCTGGACATTGCTATAGCTTTCAATCACGCGAAGCACCATAGGCCTCCCTTCCTATCACGAGTATCACTCTCACCAGAACAATGGAACCCAAGTCGTATCACACAGCGTCAGGTCATGATTGCCACTTCCAGTCGTGAAATTTCAGCCACCCATGGCTTCATCGATGAGCCTTCACCTTGGACGTCGTCTACTTCGCTTGCACCTCCATCATTCAAGCGCCGGTGTTGTTATTTGTTTTTCTTCCTTTTTTCTTTTTTCCTCGGGAACAAATCGATTTTGAGAAAAACGGAGCTAGGGCAAAATTATAATAATATTTGTTACTGACAGGTAATGAAATATGTTTGCAATCTTTAATTAACATGTGGTATCCTTCACTATCCACAAGTTAGCTATTTCATTTGGTGATGTACCTGCAAATGACATCCAAGTTAGATGTTGTTTTCTCGTTCTGTTAAAATATGTTTCCCATTGGCTATTCCAATTCTTTAGTTCTATTTTATGCTTTTAATCGATGATTCAAATTTAAGGGCAGTCTAGAACTACATGTATCAAATAAATATGCCTTGAGCTTGAAGTGAGGAGATCTATTGTTCATCAACTGAGTCATGTTCGAGCTTAGTGTACTTGATATTTTATGCACTACACATGAAAAAGTCAATAGTTTGGCATTGGCCTATGATGACTATTGTAGTTTCTTAAGCACTGCAATTTTTGGTCTGTACATCATTTATCAAATATTTACGACCTTATTAGTATGCACCTAGGGCTGTTAACAAGTACTTGAAAAATCTGAAATCCATTTGTATCTGTATCCGAGATATGAAAAATTATCCGATATCTGAAAAACGAATATGGAAGCAGATGTAACCATATCCGTATCCGATAATTATCCGGTTTTTGTTAAGATTATATTTACTTTTTTTATGTATTTTAATACATAAAATGATTGTCATTAACTATTTTATCTAGGTAAAAGAATTAATATGTATATAAAAATCAATTTTTACTGTTTAAAATTATTTTTCTTAGTGTATTTATTACTTTTTATATATTTAGTACTAAAATGGATTTATAATAAATCGAATTTTTTTATTTATTTGTTTAGATTTATTGGTTGTGGACCGGTTGAAGAATATCCGATAAATATCCGATATTCGTCTACATCCGCAGATATGTATATTAGAAAATGATTTCGGATACGGATATAGGTGTGACACTATCTGTATCTGAAAGTATCCATATACAAGCCTATATGCACCATTTTTAAAATACATTACTTATATAATTTACAGTCATGTGCGTGTAAAAAATGAAGTAAATAAATGGTTTTCCTATAGGCATGATGACAATTAGAATAATAACCATGTACATGCGTTGAAACCAAGCTTAATTTCTAATATCATTTGGTATTTATTGCTATCATTTTTGGTAGCATTATGAAACCATGTACTTGAAGAAAGAATTATGTGACCTAATCTTCACACTTACTACATTCATCGGAGATTAGTATTATTTCTTCAATGTGTGTTGTCCTTTGTTGGTCATTATACTCAAATTTATACTCTCATGAATATACAATTTATCCAACCAGGCTTACTATTGAGAATTACTAAAGAATGGAAGACTCTAACACCACTCATTCCCTATCTTATGAATTCTTAGACGGAGTAGACTATTTTATAAGTTTAGTTTTTCACATGTCAAAAAAATCACATCATTTTTATTTCCCAAGTATGATGTATATTTCTTTTATATGCATTTAAGTGGATTGGAAAATCATATTATATACAACAATAAGATCTAAAAACATATGTTATTAAGATTTAACAATTTTATTCATGGTATTATAAGCATTTGATTAACAAAGAAACAATATCCAAAAGCTAGATGTGCCTACCATCAATTTAAGGTCAAGATAAATAGTTGGTCTGGTGTTACTATTACTACAGTACATCAGCTTTACGGTGGTGGTAACCACCAACACGTCCATCATGCTATGATTGGTATTTCAAGCAATCCTTCTATGTTGCTCTACATAAATAATGTTCCGTGGGAACAAAGTTTACAAAAATTTATTGTTTGTTTCAAATTTGGTAAGATATATGTTCTACACATCTATATATATGTTCTTACAAATAAAATGATAATGTATTTTCACAGAGCATATCTGATAAAATACAGGAATTCTTTCAACCTTCAATATTTGATTAACTGTTCCATCCATTTGATCAGTTCTCCTACTACTTCATATGGTATTTATTATTTGGTTTAAATTTATATTTTTGTTTTAAACAACAGTTCATTTTTCAACTCACTAACACAATGTATTCCCACTTTATTAAACTATTTGTCTTACTCCAATGTACATTCAGAGTGCTTGAATAGTTTATGTTGCTTCCCTTAAGTGTGCTTGATTAGTAATTGGTCCAAAAAATCTAAAATTTAGATATTCATACTATATCCTTAATGCCATATAAATGCATGTTTGTAGTCGTACTAAGTTTTAGATATATATTATCAACTATGACCGCAAGTGAGCAATGAGAATAATTTATACAACAATGTTTTAGTAATCGAGATTTGTAGACATCTGTGATTAGTAATACATATATAATGCAGTGTGTATAAGGCAACAGTTCACTCTTGACACCTTACGGACAACAATATAACAGTTAGTTTTTTTGGTCGAAAATATCATAATATTCAACGGTTAAAATTTGTTTTTGTTGAAAAAGGAGGACTACAGTAGCAACAGTGGTGCTTGAACAAGAAAAATCACCCAAGAACAAGCCCTTTCTCCGTTCTTGATGCTTCTTTCCCAAGTGAAACCAATAATTTAATTGAAAACTTTTATACAACCAATCATAAGTTCTAAAAAATAGACATTCATCGCATTTAATTATAATGTATACTCATTTGCATTTTAATTACCTGATAGGAATAACACCAAGTTCAGCTTCCATTCAAGCACAAAACAACAATGCTTCCGGCTCATTAACAAAATGCAAAAACCAAGACAGAGCTATTGGACTCTACCACATTTGTAGTAACAGAGTTATCACACCCATCAGAATCAAGCTACAACAATGCCTGCTATATGACTTTGGGCTGCATAAAAATCTAAAAGACAATAATGGGTTAACTAGAACTAAAGGAAAGAAGTTATAAAGCATATCTTCCAAGTTGAAAATATCAACAATGGCTACCGTTAAAAGAATAGAAATTGTATATTTACAAAAAATTGATTTTGTAAATGCTTAACTGCCTATTTTACCCATCATCTTTGCAACCATTTAAAAAAATACAGTTGCAACAGTTTTGTTAGTGTAGCATTTGCAAACAACCCTATAGCTGATGTATTGTATATTTTCTGGGAATTAAAATAATTTGTATTTCTAATGGGGAATCACGAATATTGATTAAATTCCAAAGACTAAATGATGTTAAAGCACAGTCTGGTAGTTATACGTCAAATGAAAATGAATTAGAATGATGAGATTTTGTAAGATTCTTTTTTAAAATTCATCAATGGGAAAATAATAAAAGTAAATCTAATGATTAATGAGTAAACTGCATGAACTAAGGTCTTCATGCAATTTTGAGTCATAAAACTATATTCCTATGATCTAAGGATATTGTTTATTTCGACCAAGCAACTAGGCCTATCAACGGATACTTTTGAATGTGGATAGTATCATATCTACATCTGCATCCTAAATCACTTTAGGATATCGGATATCTGCATCTGTAGATACGGACGGATATCAGATAATTATCCTATCCGCTAAAGACCGATAAATTTAAAAATATAAATAAATTTTTTTAGTTTAACATAATTTTTTTTCAATCCTATTGATTATAAAAGTGTTAAAAATAAATGAATATAATGATAATAAATAGTTTTTGCAATTAATATGCATTAAATGCATATAATATAAACTATTAACTTATTAAAACAATAAATAAATATTTTTCATTATATAAAAATACACATAATTTAAACTATAATCTTGGCAAAAATCGGATGGATAATTTTTGGATACGGATGTCTTCGTATCCGCATCCGCATTCGTTTTTCGGATATCGAAAATTTATCCACTTTTTGGAGGATGGATTTTGGATTTTTTGGGTATCCGGTCCTAAAAGCAACGTTTAGATTGATAATAGGTCTCTGATGTGAGATTTAAAAAATTGACCTAAGGAATTGAGGCTAAGCAGGTTGAACACCGATTCTAGCTATATTTTTATGTATGAGTATTGGGGAAAGGCCATATTATATTAATCGGTAAAAATCCCTTTCTCTGATCTAATTGTTCATGTGCACTAAATCATTTCATGAGGAAATTGACTATATTTGATCGTGTTGATGTGGCAGACGATCATTGCATTTCTTTTATTTCCATTATATTTTAATAGTTATGCTATAAAAATATGGCTCAATAATCAAATGCAAGTCCACTTGGACGTGCGTATATACTCGTATATATAATATGTGTGTGTATAATCTTATTTAAAATTGAATACACACACACACACGCACGCACTCTTTATAATTATTGTTTATATTATTTTATTTTGGTATATTTATAAATTAAACTTTGAAATACATGTATATATTAAATATATATACACATTATTTGATATTTTATATATTAAATCAAATAATTAGTAATTTAAAATTTAATTTAACTAGGGTTAAGGAAAACAGTTTTACCTTGGCAATGTTAACCTATCATGTAAACCAAAAAGTCTCGGCCTGACCCGAGAAAAATAACACCCGCGTCGGACTATCTCTAAATATCCAATAGGGTAAAAACTAAATATAACATAAGAACAAATTACATATAGGTAAACATAGATGTCCATGAAATAATGCGTCATGAGAATTAATTTAACTTGGAGTTCATCACAAGGCACATGGTTTTACATTTAAGTCACGAGCACATATTAGTCACTAAACATTGAATTCACAGAACAAAACACAACATCTCTAAGCATGCAAATATCAATGATTAACTCAAAACAGGATTATAAGTTTAAGTCACATATACGAACTAGTCAGTAAATATAGAATAACAGAATTAATTTAACATCCATCACAAGACATAAGAACATATATATATTTATTTATTTCATGAACATAGAATAATTATAGAATCAAATTTCCAAAATCCAAGAGATCTTACTCAGAACGATCGTACACAGAACCATGGCAAACAAACAAATAATTTGGTATCACACGAATCAATCTGATACCGAGGATCGTATATGGGATGGAAACACAGAATCATAGAATGATCTCAAGGATAACAGCTATGACCAAATTTTTTAGGTTTGTTTATGTTATTGCATTTGAAAGGAAATCCAAGAGTAAACTTCCTAAGGATCTAGCGGCCACTTGTCGCACACCAAGAGAGAGTAAACTCTAAAGTATCAAATACTATCACCTTCAGCAATCACTAGAATTTAACAATACGTCACATATCGTATGGTGGAATCCAAATATTTACTAAAAGCTAATAAATATCACTTATTACGGATATCATCGGAAAACCCGATTTATATTATCTTCCGGATCTCGCAACCACTTGCGCACACCCAAAGAGAACACAGCTCTAAAGTATTAATTACTTTCCTATAGTGGTCACATGAATTTAAAGTATCTCATGCTACCCAGTGAAATTTACGTATTCACTAATGGTTTGTAAATTCCACTCAAACCTTCTACTCAATGAGTTGTGTCATATTCGACGAAGCATTATTTGAAAGCATTTAAAACAAATCGATAACACTGCATCGATTATTAGTACTTCCCACATAATAGAACTAAGGTTCTCAAAACAATCTCTAATTTAAGTTTATTATTTTTAAAAACAATCATTAAATTTCCATAAATCCATTTGTTATTTATCATTAAATAAATGTTCACGTATTTAGTTAACAATCCATATTTAAAATTCCTTTTATATAAGCCCATTGAATTTACAAAACCATAAACTCATTTCTAAACTCAATTGGTGTTTAAAACAATTGTTTGAAACAAATTAAGTTTACATTTAATTTTATACTTTAATAACCATAAATATATTTTTATTTATTTAAAATGATTGGCAAGTTAAGCTAAGTTGTTTGGTGCCTAAAAATGAAAGCAATGAATCTATATTTCGAAAGCAGGTTATGTGAAACACTAAAACTAAAAGTAGATGCATGAAACTTTAGAAACATATATACTCATATTTGGTAAAAATATGTACAGCCAAGTTTTAACATAAATTTAGGCTAGTAGTTGTCAAATCAAACTATGATAATAATTGTATGCACACTCCAGTTCAAGTTCTAATCTATATACAAGTCAAAAGAATGTCTCATATTACAAAAGCAAATGTCAGGTTGTTAATTTGTATACAAAAGCATGGACAAGAGCATGCATGCGTTAGGTTCTTTAATGGAAACATATAAATTTTGAAATTAATGTATGTCATATTCTAACTAGTACTTTGCATAGAAAAAATTCTATTTCACAACCCGTCCTTAGAAAATGTAAGAATATTATCTATCAAACTAATTAGTATCTCGGATTGAAAATAAAAGTGTAATATATATAGACATGTTTATTTGGATAGCTACTCAAAACTGGAATTTATTATAAGCTTCTATCCATATTTGTTTACATAATTACACCTCTTTATAAACCATCTACAATTCATTTGCTCAAACAGGAACACGTTTATATAACATAGATGTTATCTATGTATTGTTGTACTTAATTAAAATATAACCTAAATCCAAATATACAAACATATATATATATAGTGCATGTCCATGAACAAGGAAATCTAGCAAGCTAGAAAATTATTCACTAAGCGTTTAAGTCTATATTATATATATATAACATCTTAATACTAAGAATGTCATAAGACTATACAACACTACACTGTCCAAGATTATCACCCATGACTATAAAAAAAACAAGCAAAACAAGGAAAAATAACCGCAAAGGAGTACAAATTCCTGGACTATTATCAAATGTTTCAATTTCACTTAAACTTAGATTTTCAATTAAGCAGCAGCTAGAGTTTTAACCAACAACCAATCCATTTAGACCATTATAATATGAATCAACTTAGTAAGCAAGCATGTGTGTGTGTCTATAGAGGTGGTGAGAGATTAACTCACCGAAATCATTAAAATCGAAGTCACACATACCCTAAAACAAATGCATCCATCGTGGCCTTGCCCATCGCCGTGCCTCACTGTCGATCGCCAAAGTCACCAGCAAGAGCACGGCACCGGATCACGCTTGCTCCAAAGCCCACGTGTCGCCTCCCCTTGCCATCACTCCTGCATTGCCTTGCTCGAGCTCCATCTATCGCTATGACTCGAATTGATTAAGGGATTTAATTAGGGATTTAGGGATTTAAGCGTAAAGATAAAGAAGGAGATAGAGTAAGAAGTGTTTAGTTTATAGCAAAAATGAAAAATAACGTAGGCTTGGAAATTAGGGTAGAAGGCTAGGCAATGAGATGGATAAGATAATGGGCCTGTTATATCACTAAGGCCCAAACAATTTAATTAAGTTATAAATCATTTTTTTAACCAAACAATAATTAGCTTAACTAATTAAATCAATTAAACTAAGTGTGATTATCATTTTATAATATAACTTGAATATTTACAAGCAATACTATTTCAAAATTTTAAAATCCAATAATTGATTTAAATAATATTTTGACTAAATCGAAATCCACTAATTTAAATCAATTATTAAAATTAGATTAAATTTCAAAAATCAAACTTCTAAAATACCAAAGTTTAAATTAGTCAACACTAATTAATCAGGTCATTAACAACAGGGTTGTTACAAACTTGCCCCCTTAAAGGAATTGCGTCCCCGCAATTTCCTTAATAAAAGAAATCCATAATATAAATTTCTTTTTAAAACAATTAATTGTTATTTGGTTCTAATTCCACTTCTATGATCAACCAACTAATACGACATCTGTGACGACCCGCCTTTCATTCCATAGAAAGACGTATCGTCGATTAGAAAGAAATAGGTAGAAAAGAGAATAGATGGAAAGAAATAACTAAACAATATCAGAATCTCACAGCGGAACGGAAAAATATATTACATCACATTAGTATTACATAATACTCACTAATATCATCCATCATAGTCATACAGTTACACAACATTACATTAGACAGTCATGAAGACCTGTCTATCCATTACATTCCAAAATACAAACAAAGATACGACACAGCGGAAACATATATATATAGCTAGATACGTAGAAGCCTCCTGCTCCAAGCCTTCCTCCTTCATACATCAAAGCCAACCTGAATCACTTGGCTACTCATAAAAATTTGAGTACCCAAGAGTTTAAGAAAAACAGAAATAAACTCCGGGTTAGACATGGGTTTGGTGTGAGTAAACGGTTAAGTTGTTTAACTTGAAAAACTTTTGAAATAAAAGGTATCTCGTAAGACTCTCCGTAAATAAACACGGACAAGTTTTTCCCTTACGATAACCAAAACATTTGATAGGAAATCCGGTTATATTATAATAGTGTCTAGGGTTTTCAGTATAAAATAGGAAATAGCTTGAATGCTTACATCTCACGTTCCAACATAGTTGGGCACAACCCAAACCGTACGGGCACTTATTGGAGATTGGATTCCATACAATGGCAGGGCTACTGGGGTACCGCCCGTCATAGTACCTGGTCTAGATCAGAGTACCGAGGATTCTCCCTAATCCCCTGCAACACAAGACCGGAGATACCCCTTACTAGATAGTCCGAATAAGACAACCCCGTGGTTGTGGCCAACAACCGCCCACACAGCAGAATAAAAGGGACCTCTAAACAAGGGAAAATCTTATCCTACTTGGGTGCTACCCACTTAGCCTTGCTGCACTTCCCCTATTTTAGCCATTCCCGGTTGATGAGGCTTGAGGCTACGATTACCTTTATAGCACACATATCTTGGAATGCTCATCGTCCTCTAATGAAGATGGTCTGATAGCATTCGTGCATACAAGTCTGTTCCGGGTCCGAACGGAATCGAAGGCACTATCTCCGCTGCACTCATTTTGGAATCACCCTCAGAGTTAATGAAAAATAGCCCTACATTCTAAATCTTCATTCTCGATCTCCACTTGAGATTTCACGACCTATCGCTTATTCTGGATCGATGTGGTTTTCGGATAACAATTCTGGTATCTGATCCCGGTCTCATTGAAATCCAAACGTCGTCTTAAAGGCCAAGTTGTTTAAGTTTAAACAATTCAATTTAACTTCAGAATGTCATATGCACACAGCAATTCATCGCACAGATATCTATTCAAATAAATGATTCACATTTATCAACAGTTAAATCCAGGCATTTCATATCACAACATATCACGAATTACATACCAAAGATAATAACAATCAAAGGCATTCAATACAATTTAATCGCTAAGCAAGATTAATTAGTCACACCATTTCTAATTGATTTAATTTAATCACAAAATAAATTAAATTAATTGCTTTTAAATCCTGCTTAATTAACATTAATTAATTACAAACCATTTATTATTGTTAATTAATTAATTATTGACATTAATTAATTATCCTTTAAACATTAATTAATTATCCTTTAATCATTAATTAGTTATCCTTTAAACATTAATTAATTATCCTTTAAACATTAATTAATTATCCTTTAAACATTAATTAATTATCCTATAAACATTAATTAATTATCCTTTAAGCATTAATTAATTTAAGATAAACCATTTATCTTAATTAATTACTTAATTAAATCATTATTATTTTTGAAAACACTTAGGGATTAATTTAAATAAATTAACTAATATCTAATTATTTCAAATCAAAACAATTTAAATTCAAAAACATTTGACTTTATAATCTAAATTTTGAAACTTGATAAATACTTATACTTTGAAATTTTGTTTAATATTTAGCTTTGAAACTTGTTAACTAACTTATGCTTTTAAACTTGTTAACTAAATTTACTTTTGCTTTTAAACCTGCATTTTCTTGTTGCTTTTAAAACCTGGTTAACAAACAAAGAAACCCGAGCCAAGATAAAAATTACCCGATCCAAAACTATAGCCAACCTCTCATCTACTCGCTCATAACCCCGAGCTCAACTCCCTCTTCCCCGATGCTCAAAACACTCAGCAACCAACAGACACAAGAAATCTCGTGCACGTGCACACGAGTTCACCGCTGCTCCGTTCAACTTCGTCGTCACCTACAGGTCGCCGATGACCCACTCGAACATCCCGACCATCCAGCACAATCGATCGCGCCGGAATACAAAATCGAGCAAGTCGAGCACCTTTCTAGAACCAACTCGATCGACGAAAACACCTCGCGCCGCCGCCTACGACCAGCAGAATGCTCGCCGACCAACCCAAACCTTCGCCTCCGTCCCACGCTTCGATTCCCCCACCTCTGATCGACTCCGTTTCACCCACGATGATGCTACGCCCTCGAATACATCATCGACCAAAACAGGCTTCATAACCCTAGATCGCCGTCGCCAGGCCACCCCGACGATCTATAAAATCCTCGACTATTTTCCATTGATCCCCAGACATCTAGCTTCCTCCAGCAACGAGCATGATGCACAACCCTCCGCCGATCGTCGAGAATCAACGAAATTCCCAATACCGTTCAACTTGAGAAATCTCAACAATTACAAACTTAAAAATCAAGATATTATTATCAAAATTCATCATTTCCTAGTACGAATCTAATTATGAAATAAAAACATGAAATTTAATCGATTGATTTTTCTGACTTGAAATGATTTCACTGTAATTTTCTTCTTCCAATAAAATAACTTACTGATTATACTTATAAATATTTTTAAAAATAGCATCTGGTTAATACAAAAAAATTTCTTTTAAGGATCATGGCCTAATATTATTTATATGAAGAGATATGAATTTATTTAGTGTATTCTTGAGCCTGTTACACAACAGAGACCTGTATATACTTATACACAGACATGCACAGATAGTACTTCACTTTTATATACATGCAAATACTTTAATTCATCCATGCAAACATATCTACAACATTACTTCAAGAATTTTTCACATGCATCAGAATATAAACAGATTAACCTTTTTAAAACAGATGTTTACTCACCAGAAATTGATGAACATAGAAACAGGCTTTTGAAAAATTGAAATCTGCTCTTGAAATTGAAATAACAACTTGATTTACTTTGATCTGAAACTTGATTGTTGATCTGATCTTCTTTATGTTTGAGTTGAATTTGAATTTGCTTGATCTTTCAGCTTTTGCTCAGTTGAAAAGAAGCTTGAAAGAGTTGTTGTTTAGTTTGATTTTCTTTTTAGTTTTTATTTTGAAGATGAAAGAAAAAGGATTGAGAAAAGAGAAATGAATATGCAGCCTTGTTTTCTCTAAACACCTTATTATATATATATATTTTCCAATTAAAAGAAAACAATGCCACTTATTATTGCATGATATCCTTAGCTTACAAATGTCAAAATTAATATTTTATATTTTTCTTATGTTTTTATATTTATTTATGTTTTATGTTTTACACTTTTACTAATTATATTTATCTTATGTAAAATTTAAAGAAAGCATATTAAACCTTTTGTTAAATCCTATTTTAAGCTATCATACTTTTTAATTGATAAATATTTATTTTCAATGTTTTAAAAATATAGAATTTAACCTTAAATGGCTTTTGAAAATTATTATATTGAATTCAAATCAATGCTTCCTAATCACAATATATATATATATATATTATAATTAGAGAACATATTTTAATTTGCTTTGGAAAGATAAATTTGCCAATTTAAATAATTATAAGAAAATTATCAAATTACTATTGCCAAAATTCCGGGTCATCACATTCCTCCCCCCTTAAAAGAATTCCGTCCCCGAAATTTAATAGCAAGAGTTAATTTAATATTCTCTGCAAAGGTTTTATATTCAAACAGCAAAGCATACATATCAACCATGTCTAACAACCATAGAAAACAATTCATTCAAACAAACAATCCTAACTATCCCGACACAATTCTGGATAGGCCTTCCTAATACTATCTAGAGTTTCCCAAGTACAATCTCTGTGATCCTCGCTCCACTGAACCTTAATTAGCTTCACCACTTTGTTCTGGAGCTCCTTCTCATCTTGATCTACAATCTGAACTGGATGTCTGACCACAGTCAGGTCTGGCTCAACTTCCAAATCTTCCTGAACTGTTGGTTCTACAACCAGTGATGGGTCGTACACATACTTCCTCAAATGAGAAACATGAAATACGTTGTGAATCCCAGCTATCTGGTCTGGTAATTCAATCCTATAGGCTAAAGTACCAATCCTTTCGAGAACATGGAAAGGTCCAATATATCTCGAAGCTAGTTTTCCAATCTTACCAAACCTGATTGCTCCTTTGATCGGGGAAACCTTGACAAAAACCAAGTCTCCGACTCTGAATTCTAATTGCCTTCGTCTCTTATCCGCATAAATTTTCTGACGCTCCTGGGCTGCCTTCATCCTTTTCTTGATCAGCTCAACCTTCGCAAATGCCTCCCGAACAAAATCTGGACCAAGAATAAGACAATCTCCGTATTCTACCCAACAAGATGGTGATCTACAGGGTCTTCCATACAAAGCTTCATATGGTGCCAAGAATTCTACCCATCTCTGCTGCCTCAGGTTCAGATCTTTTTGGGAGAAAAGATATTTCAAGGGTTGATGATCAGTGAAAAGCTCGAACTTCTCACCCAACAGATAATGCCTCCATATCTTCAGTGCAAAGACGATAGCCAGCAATTCCAAATCATGCGTAGCGTAGTTCTTCTCATGCGGCTTCAACTGCCTACTTGCGTATGCAATCACCCTTCCATTTAGCATCAAAACAGCGCCAAGTCCTACTCCACAAGCATCAGTGTAGACTTCGAACTTACTTCTCCCATCCGAAATAGCCAAAACAGGTGCACTAGTCAATCTCGCCTTTAGATCCAGAAACGCTTCTTCACACTTTGGAGTCCATTTAAACTTCACTCCCTTCCTAGTCAGTTTGGTCAAGTGAGAAGAAATCTTAGAGTAATCCCGGATGAATTTCCTATAGTAACCTGCCAATCCAAGAAAACTGCGAACTTCCGTAGGAGTCTGCGGTTGCTTCCACTCTTGAACAGCTGCCACCTTGACCGGATCCATAGAAATACCTTCTCCAGATACGATGTGTCCTAAAAATCTTACTTCTGACTTCCTGAAATGGCACTTTGAAAACTTAGCTTTCAGGACATGTCTCCTCAATGTTTCCAATACTATTTCCAAATGACGCTTGTGATCATCCTCTGATTTGGAGTAGATGAGAATGTCGTCGATGAACACGAGCTCAAACTTGTTCAGCACATCCCAGAAAACACAGTTCATCAGATTAAAAAAAATAAGCTGGAGCGTTGGTTAGTCCAAAAGGCATAACCAACCACTCAAAGAAACAGTTGGGTCCTCTGAATGCAGTCAAGGGTATACTGTCTTCAGCTACCCTTAGCTGGTGAAAACCCGAAGCCAGATCTAGCTGAGAAAACACAGAAGCTCCATGAAGTTGATCAAAAAGATCATCAATACGAGGCAAGGGATACTTATTCCTAATGGTTACCTTATTCAACTCCCGATAGTCCACACAAAATCTTAGTGACCCATCCGATTTGGTAACAAATACTACAGCAGAACCCCAACTAGAAAAACTAGGTCTGATCAATCCTTTCTCCAAGAAATCTTGAGTCTGCTTCACCAATTCCTCTCTCTCTCTAGGAGCCATCCTTCTACTTGGTTGAACCACTGGTATTGCTCCTAGAACTAAGTCGATACAGAACTCAATCTCCCGATGCGTAGGTAAACCTTTGACTTCTTCAAAGACGTCCGGAAAGTCTCTGACAACTTCAATGGTTCCTACTTCTTCTTGAGATGCCTTGATCCCATGCAAAAGATTACTCAGGTGAACTCCTGAACTATCACAAGTCACTTTTGCAATCCTTCCCAGTTCAGTTTCCAATGACACTGTTCTCTCTTCACAAACCAGAACAACTTTATGCTTGTCTAACCAATCCATTCCCAAAATAAGGTTAAATCCTTTAAAATCCAATACATATGGGTCGCACGAGAAACTATGGGATAGATAAGAAATTCTTAGACCTCTACAGATCATGTCTAGCTTAGTCTCTCCCCTTATAGGATTAGATACAAAAATAGGGCGGTCCACGACACTAGGGGTAAGATGAAATTTCTCTACCGATTCCAAAGAAATAAAACTAAGGGAAGCACCAGAATCAAACAAAACTCTAACATAAATGACATCTAAAAGAAAAGTACCTTCAAGAACTCCTTTTCCTTTTCCATCAGTAGAAGTTGACGGTCCACCTTGAATAGCAAACACTTTGTTCGATTGAGCTCTCCGTAGAAGTGGGCAAGCTTTCACCATATGCCCTGGCTGTTGACAGTTGAAACACAAGGACCTCTGAACCATCGTAGAAATGGGTCCACTTTGCTACTTTGGAGCTCGACCTCTAGGACACTGCTTAGCCAAATGACCTTCCTGCTGACACACATAACACTTTCGAGCTGCATTGCTGCCTTCTGGTTTCCTTTTACCCTGCCTCTTCCAATTCGGATTGAATTTCCTTTTGTTCTGGTTGGAAGAATTCCCACTCGGTGTTGCCATAGTTGCCAAAGGCTTCTTTTCCATAAGCTCTTCGTACCTCAAGTCCATATTTATCAATTCCACAAATGATCCTTTGAGATGTGCTGTCATCTTCTCATGAAATTCGGGTCTCATTCCAAGCACAAACATCTCGTTCTTCTTAAGGGGTGTGTTAATAAGACTAGGTCCATAGCGAGATAATTCGTTGAACTTGGTTTCATATTCCGAAACAGACAAACTCCCTTGCTTAAGATCCAAAAAATTCCTATACAAACGAGTCTTCCCTGCTGTAGGCATAAACTGTTCCTCAAACAATTTCTTAAACTTGCTCCAAGAGATATCATCCTTTGAAATATTCATGGTAACTGCATCCCACCAAGCAGCTGCTCCTTCTTGAAGTTGCCATGATGCCATCACTCTCTTTTGCTCATCTGACATACCCAAACTCTTAAAAATCCGCTCACACGAGCGCAACCAGGTTTGAACTTCAATAATAGACTCCGAACCTTTAAAAGGCTTTCCTCCAAGATTGGTAAAGTCCTTACACAATGCTGCAAAGCTTACTCGAGGTGGTATTGGGTTTACAGCCACGCCAGTTACCCTTCCTCCCTCAGCATTCGGACCTCTTCCATTGGTGGTCGTCGTGCTACTCACACCTCTACCTCTTCTTCCTCTAGAACTCATATTGGCAACCAGGATAGGTAACCCAACAAATCAGGTACGTATATAGATATATATATAAAAATAAAAGTACGCTCTCTCAAGATAGATATTACTCCAAAAGCCTAGGTATTATCTCAACCTAGCGCTCTGATACCAACTGTGACGACCCGCCTTTCATTCAATAGAAAGACGTATTGTCGATTAGAAAGAAATAGGTAGAAAAGAGAATAGATGGAAAGAAATAACTAAACAATATCAGAATCTCACAACGGAACGGAAAAACATATTACATCACATTAGTATTACATAATAGTCACTAATATCATCCATCAGAGTCATACAGTTACACAACATTACATTAGACAGTCATGAAGACTAGTCTATCCATTACATTCCAAAATACAAACAAAGATATGACAAAGCGGAAACATATATATAGCTAGATACGCAGAAGCCTCCTGCTCCATGCCTTCCTCCTTCATACGTCAAAGCCAACCTGAATCACTTGGCTACTCATAAAAATTTGAGTACCCAAGAGTTTAAGAAAAACAGAAATAAACTTCGGGTCAGACATGGGTCTGGTGTGAGTAAACGGTTAAGTTGTTTAACTTGAAAAACTTTTGAAATAAAAGGTATCTCGTAAGATTCTCCGCAAATAAACACGGACAAGTTTTTCCCTTACGATAACCAAAACATTTGATAGGAAATCCGGTTATATTATTATAGTGTCTAGGGTTTTCAATATAAAATAGAAAAGAGCTGGAATGCTTACATCTCACGTTCCAACATAGTTGGGCACAATCAAAACCGTACGGGCACTTATTGCAGATTGGATTCCATACAATGGCAGGGCTACTGGGGTACCGCCTGTCATAGTACTTGGTCTAGATCAGAGTACCGAGGATTCACCCTTATCCCCTACAACACAAGACCGGAGCTACCCCTTACTGAATAGTCCGAATAAGACAACCCCGCGGTTTTGGCCAACAACCGTCCACACAGCCGAATAAAAGGGACCTCTAGACAGGGGAAAATCTTATCCTACTTGGGTGCTACCCACTTAGCCTTGCTGCACCTCCCATATTTTAGCCATTCCCGGTTGATGAGGCTTGAGGCTACGATTACCTTTATAGCACACATATCTTGGAATGCTCATCGTCCTCCAATGACGATGGCCTGATAGCATTCGTTCATACAAGTCCGTTCCGGGTCTGAATGGAACCGAAGGCACTATCTCCGCTACACTCATTTTGGAATCAACCTTAGAGTTAACGACAAATAGCCCTTGATTTCTGAATCTTCATTCTCAATCTCCACTTGAGATTTCACGACCTATCGCTTATTTTGGATCGATGTGGTTTTCGGATAACAATTCTGGTATCCGATCCCGGTCTCATTGAAATCCAAATGTCGTCTTAAAGGCCAAGTTGTTTAAGTTTAAACAATTCAATTTAACTTCAGAATGTCATATGCACACAGGAATTCATCGCACAAATATCTATTCCAATAAATGACTCACATTTATCAATAGTTAAATCCAGGCATTTCATATCACAACATATCACGAATTACATACTAGAGATAATAACAATCAAAGGCATTCAATACAATTTAATCATCCCTAAGCAAGATTAATTAGTCACACCGTTTCTAATTAATTTAATTTAATAACAAAATAAATTAAATTAATTACTTTTAAATCCTGCTTAATTAACATTAATTAATTACAAACCATTTATTATTATTAATTAATTATTAACATTAATTAATTATCCTTTAAACATTAATTAATTATCCTTTAAACATTAATTAATTATCGTTTAAACATTAATTAATTATCCTTTAAACATTAATTAATTATCCTTTAAACATTAATTAATTATCCTTTAAGCATTAATTAATTTAAGATAAACCATTTATCTTAACTAATTACTTAATTACATCATTATTATTTTTTAAAACACTTAGGGATTAATTTAAATAAATTAACTAATATAGAATTATTTCAAATCAAAACAATTCAAATTCAAAAACACTTGACTTTATAATCTAAATTTTGAAACTTGTTTTGAAACTTGATAAATACTTATACTTTGAAAACTTGTTTAATATTTAGCTTTGCAACTTGTTAACTAACTTATGCTTTTAAACTTGTTAACTAAATTTACTTTTGCTTTTAAACCTGCATTTTCTTATTGCTTTTAAAACCTGGTTAACAAACAAAAGAAACCCGAGCCAAGATAAAACTACCCGATCCAAAACTATAGCCAACCTCTCATCTACTCGCTCATAACCCCGAGCTCAACTCCCTCTTCCCCGATGCTCAAAACACTCAGCAACCAACAGACACAAGAAATCTCGTGCACGTGCACACGAGTTCACCACTGCTCCGTTCAACTTCGTCGTCACCTACAGGTCGCCGATGACCCACTCGAACATCCCGACCATCCAGCACAATCGATCGCGCCGGAATACAAAATCGAGCAAGTCGAGCACCTTTCTAGAACCGACTCGATCGACGAAAACACCTCGCGCCGCCGCCTACGACCAGCAGAATGCTCGCCGACCAACCCAAACCTTCGCCTCCGCCCACGCTTCGATTCCCCCACCTCTGATCGACTCCGTTTCACCCACGATGATGCTACGCCCTCGAATACATCATCGACCAAAACAGGCTTCATAACCCTAGATCGCCGTCGCCAGGCCACCCCGACGATCTATAAAATCCCCGACTATTTTCCATTGATCCCCAGACATCTAGCTTCCTCCAACAACGAGCATGATGCACAACCCTCCGCCGATCGTCGAGAATCAACGAAATTCCCAATACCGTTCAACTCGAGAAATCTCAACAATTACAAACTTAAAAATCAAGATATTATTATCAAAATTCATCATTTCCTAGTACGAATCTAATTATGAAATAAAAACATGAAATTTAATCGATTGATTTTTCTGACTTGAAATGATTTCACTGTAATTTTCTTCTTCCAATAAAATAACTTACTGATTATACTTATAAATATTTTTAAAAATAGCATCTGGTTAATACAAAAAAATTTCTTTTAAGGATCATGGCCTAATATTATTTATATGAAGAGATATGAATTTATTTAGTGTATTCTTGAGCCTGTTACACAACAGAGACCTGTATATACTTATACACAGACATGCACAGATAGTACTTCACTTTTATATACATGCAAATACTTTAATTCATCCATGCAAACATATCTACAACATTACTTCAAGAATTTTTCACATGCATCAGAATATAAACAGATTAACCTTTTTAAAACAGATGTTTACTCACCAGAAATTGATGAACATAGAAACAGGCTTTTGAAAAATTGAAATCTGCTCTTGAAATTGAAACAACAACTTGATTTACTTTGATCTGAAACTTGATTGTTGATCTGATCTTCTTTATGTTTGAGTTGAATTTGAATTTGCTTGATCTTTCAGCTTTTGCTCAGTTGAAAAGAAGCTTGAAAGAGTTGTTGTTTAGTTTGATTTTCTTTTTAGTTTTTATTTTGAAGATGAAAGAAAAAGGATTGAGAAAAGAGAAATGAATATGCAGCCTTGTTTTCTCTAAACACCTTATTATATATATATATTTTCCAATTAAAAGAAAACAATGCCACTTATTATTGCATGATATCCTTAGCTTACAAATGTCAAAATTAATATTTTATATTTTTCTTATGTTTTTATATTTATTTATGTTTTATGTTTTACACTTTTACTAATTATATTTATCTTATGTAAAATTTAAAGAAAGCATATTAAACCTTTTGTTAAATCCTATTTTAAGCTATCATACTTTTTAATTGATAAATATTTATTTTCAATGTTTTAAAAATATAGAATTTAACCTTAAATGGCTTTTGAAAATTATTATATTGAATTCAAATCAATGCTTCCTAATCACAATATATATATATATATATTATAATTAGAGAACATATTTTAATTTGCTTTGGAAAGATAAATTTGCCAATTTAAATAATTATAAGAAAATTATCAAATTACTATTGCCAAAATTCCGGGTCATCACATTCGTCCCCCCTTAAAAGAATTCCGTCCCCGAAATTTAATAGCAAGAGTTAATTTAATATTCTCTGCAAAGGTTTTATATTCAAACAGCAAAGCATACATATCAACCATGTCTAACAACCATAGAAAACAATTCATTCAAACAAACAATCCTAACTATCCCGACACAATTCTGGATAGGCCTTCCTAATACTATCTAGAGTTTCCCAAGTACAATCTCTGTGATCCTCGCTCCACTGAACCTTAATTAGCTTCACCACTTTGTTCTGGAGCTCCTTCTCATCTTGATCTACAATCTGAACTGGATGTCTGACCACAGTCAGGTCTGGCTCAACTTCCAAATCTTCCTGAACTGTTGGTTCTACAACCAGTGATGGGTCGTACACATACTTCCTCAAATGAGAAACATGAAATACGTTGTGAATCCCAGCTATCTGGTCTGGTAATTCAATCCTATAGGCTAAAGTACCAATCCTTTCGAGAACACGGAAAGGTCCAATATATCTCGAAGCTAGTTTTCCAATCTTACCAAACCTGATTGCTCCTTTGATCGGGGAAACCTTGACAAAAACCAAGTCTCCGACTCTGAATTCTAATTGCCTTCGTCTCTTATCCGCATAAATTTTCTGACGCTCCTGAGCTGCCTTCATCCTTTTCTTGATCAGCTCAACCTTCGCAAATGCCTCCCGAACAAAATCTGGACCAAGAATAAGACAATCTCCGTATTCTACCCAACAAGATGGTGATCTACAGGGTCTTCCATACAAAGCTTCATATGGTGCCAAGAATTCTACCCATCTCTGCTGCCTCAGGTTCAGATCTTTTTGGGAGAAAAGATATTTCAAGGGTTGATGATCAGTGAAAAGCTCGAACTTCTCACCCAACAGATAATGCCTCCATATCTTCAGTGCAAAGACGATAGCCAGCAATTCCAAATCATGCGTAGCGTAGTTCTTCTCATGCGGCTTCAACTGCCTACTTGCGTATGCAATCACCCTTCCATTTAGCATCAAAACAGCGCCAAGTCCTACTCCACAAGCATCAGTGTAGACTTTGAACTTACTTCTCCCATCCGAAATAGCCAAAACAGGTGCACTAGTCAATCTCGCCTTTAGATCCAGAAACGCTTCTTCACACTTTGGAGTCCATTTAAACTTCACTCCCTTCCTAGTCAGTTTGGTCAAGTGAGAAGAAATCTTAGAGTAATCCCGGATGAATTTCCTATAGTAACCTGCCAATCCAAGAAAACTGCGAACTTCCGTAGGAGTCTGCGGTTGCTTCCACTCTTGAACAGCTGCCACCTTGACCGGATCCATAGAAATACCTTCTCCAGATACGATGTGTCCTAAAAATCTTACTTCTGACTTCCTGAAATGGCACTTTGAAAACTTAGCTTTTAGGACATGTCTCCTCAATGTTTCCAATACTATTTCCAAATGACGCTTGTGATCCTCCTCTGATTTGGAGTAGATGAGAATGTCGTCGATGAACACGAGCTCAAACTTGTTCAGCACATCCCAGAAAACACAGTTCATCAGATTAAAAAAAATAAGCTGGAGCGTTGGTTAGTCCAAAAGGCATAACCAACCACTCAAAGAAACAGTTGGGTCCTCTGAATGCAGTCAAGGGTATACTGTCTTCAGCTACCCTTAGCTGGTGAAAACCCGAAGCCAGATCTAGCTGAGAAAACACAGAAGCTCCATGAAGTTGATCAAAAAGATCATCAATACGAGGCAAGGGATACTTATTCCTAATGGTTACCTTATTCAACTCCCGATAGTCCACACAAAATCTTAGTGACCCATCCGATTTGGTAACAAATACTACAGCAGAACCCCAACTAGAAAAACTAGGTCTGATCAATCCTTTCTCCAAGAAATCTTGAGTCTGCTTCACCAATTCCTCTCTCTCTAGGAACCATCTTTCTACTTGGTTGAACCACCGGTATTGCTCCTAGAACTAAGTCGATACAGAACTCAATCTCCCGATGCGTAGGTAAACCTTTGACTTCTTCAAAGACGTCCGGAAAGTCTCTGACAACTTCAATGGTTCCTACTTCTTCTTGAGATGCCTTGATCCCATGCAAAAGATTACTCAGGTGAACTCCTGAACTATCACAAGTCACTTTTGCAATCCTTCCCAGTTCAGTTTCCAATGACACTGTTCTCTCTTCACAAACCAGAACAACTTTATGCTTGTCTAACCAATCCATTCCCAAAATAAGGTTAAATCCTTTAAAATCCAATACATATGGGTCGCACGAGAAACTATGGGATAGATAAGAAATTCTTAGACCTCTACAGATCATGTCTAGCTTAGTCTCTCCCCTTATAGGATTAGATACAAAAATAGGGCGGTCCACGACACTAGGGGTAAGATGAAATTTCTCTACCGATTCCAAAGAAATAAAACTAAGGGAAGCACCAGAATCAAACAAAACTCTAACATAAATGACATCTAAAAGAAAAGTACCTTCAAGAACTCCTTTTCCTTTTCCATCAGTAGAAGTTGACGGTCCACCTTGAATAGCAAACACTTTGTTCGATTGAGCTCTCCGTAGAAGTGGGCAAGCTTTCACCATATGCCCTGGCTGTTGACAGTTGAAACACAAGGACCTCTGAACCATCGTAGAAATGGGTCCACTTTGCTACTTTGGAGCTCGACCTCTAGGACACTGCTTAGCCAAATGACCTTCCTGCTGACACACATAACACTTTCGAGCTGCATTGCTGCCTTCTGGTTTCCTTTTACCCTGCCTCTTCCAATTCGGATTGAATTTCCTTTTGTTCTGGTTGGAAGAATTCCCACTCGGTGTTGCCATAGTTGCCAAAGGCTTCTTTTCCATAAGCTCTTCGTACCTCAAGTCCATATTTATCAATTCCACAAATGATCCTTTGAGTTGTGCTGTCATCTTCTCATGAAATTCGGGTCTCATTCCAAGCACAAACATCTCGTTCTTCTTAAGGGGTGTGTTAATAAGACTAGGTCCATAGCGAGATAATTCGTTGAACTTGGTTTCATATTCCGAAACAGACAAACTCCCTTGCTTAAGATCCAAAAAATTCCTATACAAACGAGTCTTCCCTGCTGTAGGCATAAACTGTTCCTCAAACAATTTCTTAAACTTGCTCCAAGAGATATCATCCTTTGAAATATTCATGGTAACTGCATCCCACCATGCAGCTGCTCCTTCTTGAAGTTGCCATGATGCCATCACTCTCTTTTGCTCATCTGACATACCCAAACTCTTAAAAATCCGCTCACACGAGCGCAACCAGGCTTGAACTTCAATAATGGACTCCGAACCTTTAAAAGGCTTTCCTCCAAGATTGGTAAAGTCCTTACACAATGCTGCAAAGCTTACTCGAGGTGGTATTGGGTTTACAGCCACGCCAGTTACCCTTCCTCCCTCAGCATTCGGACCTCTTCCATTGGTGGTCGTCGTGCTACTCACACCTCTACCTCTTCTTCCTCTAGAACTCATATTGGCAACCTAGATAGGTAACCCAACAAATCAGGTACGTATATAGATATATATAAAAATAAAAGTACGCTTATTTTGGATCGATGTGGTTTTCGGATAACAATTCTGGTATCCGATCCCGGTCTCATTGAAATCCAAATGTCGTCTTAAAGGCCAAGTTGTTTAAGTTTAAACAATTCAATTTAACTTCAGAATGTCATATGCCCACAGGAATTCATCGCACAAATATCTATTCCAATAAATGACTCACATTTATCAATAGTTAAATCCAGGCATTTCATATCACAACATATCACGAATTACATACTAGAGATAATAACAATCAAAGGCATTCAATACAATTTAATCATCCCTAAGCAAGATTAATTAGTCACACCGTTTCTAATTAATTTAATTTAATAACAAAATAAATTAAATTAATTACTTTTAAATCCTGCTTAATTAACATTAATTAATTACAAACCATTTATTATTATTAATTAATTATTAACATTAATTAATTATCCTTTAAACATTAATTAATTATCCTTTAAACATTAATTAATTATCGTTTAAACATTAATTAATTATCCTTTAAACATTAATTAATTATCCTTTAAACATTAATTAATTATCCTTTAAGCATTAATTAATTTAAGATAAACCATTTATCTTAACTAATTACTTAATTACATCATTATTATTTTTGAAAACACTTAGGGATTAATTTAAATAAATTAACTAATATAGAATTATTTCAAATCAAAACAATTCAAATTCAAAAACACTTGACTTTATAATCTAAATTTTGAAACTTGTTTTGAAACTTGATAAATACTTATACTTTGAAAACTTGTTTAATATTTAGCTTTGCAACTTGTTAACTAACTTATGCTTTTAAACTTGTTAACTAAATTTACTTTTGCTTTTAAACCTGCATTTTCTTATTGCTTTTAAAACCTGGTTAACAAACAAAAGAAACCCGAGCCAAGATAAAACTACCCGATCCAAAACTATAGCCAACCTCTCATCTACTCGCTCATAACCCCGAGCTCAACTCCCTCTTCCCCGATGCTCAAAACACTCAGCAACCAACAGACACAAGAAATCTCGTGCACGTGCACACGAGTTCACCGCTGCTCCGTTCAACTTCGTCGTCACCTACAGGTCGCCGATGACCCACTCGAACATCCCGACCATCCAGCACAATCGATCGCGCCGGAATACAAAATCGAGCAAGTCGAGCACCTTTCTAGAACCGACTCGATCGACGAAAACACCTCGCGCCGCCGCCTACGACCAGCAGAATGCTCGCCGACCAACCCAAACCTTCGCCTCCGCCCACGCTTCGATTCCCCCACCTCTGATCGACTCCGTTTCACCCACGATGATGCTACGCCCTCGAATACATCATCGACCAAAACAGGCTTCATAACCCTAGATCGCCGTCGCCAGGCCACCCCGACGATCTATAAAATCCCCGACTATTTTCCATTGATCCCCAGACATCTAGCTTCCTCCAGCAACGAGCATGATGCACAACCCTCCGCCGATCGTCGAGAATCAACGAAATTCCCAATACCGTTCAACTCGAGAAATCTCAACAATTACAAACTTAAAAATCAAGATATTATTATTGTAACGACCCACCTTTTTGGACAGTTTAAATCGACAATCAAACACTCTAGTCAACTCAAACCATTCAAAAGGGAGGATTGTTAATGAGGTAAATAAGAAAAGAAGAGAAAAGAAACAAGAAACAATCACAGAATCTCGCAGCGGAAAGATAAAATATAATAATCAAATAAACAGTTCATGAAGCTGTTTAATATACTTTTGATTTTCATTTACATTATTTATCAGAGTTATACATATACAACAGAATAAATAAAATAATGCAGCAGACAACATGATGCAAGGATAATAATAGTAATAGTATACCAAATCTTCGTCTTCGTCCTCCAGAATAGATCTTCAATAAGCTGAAAAACTCAGGACTGACCCGAGCGTAATGAAAGAACAAAACACTCGAGTCAGGACTAAAATATCCTCATGTAAGTTAAATCAATCGTAAATAAAATGGGTGTAACGGCGTCAGAGATGTTTACGGGTTTTGACGTCTCCTATCCAGTGTCGACGTGCGTGCAATAACTCAAGAGATGTTACGGGATTTTCCATCTCTTAAGGATCCGTTAAACTATCTACTATGTAGTACAATACGCTATTATAATATGTCTATAGTAAAATAAAAGTATTAAAATAGCGTTAAGGTGTTACCCATATCCTTCTTAACACATTTTTATAAATATTCCCATAGTCTATACAGTACCGTAATTCCTCCGTAAACTGGAGGGCTATCAGAGGGCACTCCATAGGTATGGTACAAAACAAACTCGTAGAAGGCGCTCTAGGGCATGTGAACACGGCACACGAGGAAATGCCAGGGTAGATATACCGTTTGCGGATCCGGACTGGTGGTGACGCATAGCAGCTACTACCGCCCACCTCGGACACACTCCCAAACAATCGAGGGGTGGCCACCAAACAATCACAAAAGCAATAGAATGGTATCGAAGAAATATGCCCGATAAGAGGAATGACCTCACATTGGCCCGGCGTGGCTCCTGATTTTAGTCACATCTAAGCCGACTCACGGGAGTCAGGGTCACGTCATACCATATAGAATCGTCGCCAAACCATCCTACTTCATTTCTGGAATCTCCACCACGTACATAGTTGTTAAAGTGGTTTTCGGTATCGACAGAGAGTATGCCCATATCCGATCTCGGTCTCTTTAACAACCAAACGCTTATTACACACCGGATGGTTCTTTTACATTTTCAAAATCAATTCATAATTGATATCAAAATATCAAGTTCGCTTCAAAATCAAATCCATTTCAAAATCATCGTATCTACGCAAAACATACGATTTCATTTCAAAATCATTTCGCCCAATATCTCATTTCAATTTAAAAATCATTTCACATTTCAATTTAGGTTGTAACTTCATTTAGCCCAATTCGTACTTAAATCTAAGATTTAAATATAAACATTTCACCTTATTGACCAGCTGGAAATTTTGGAAAAATAGTTTTGAATAGTTTAAAGTAGCTTAAATAATTGAAAATAGTTAAAATACTCTAAATATTAAAGATAGATTTCAAATTAGTTTTAAATTGATTTAATATAGTTAAATAGATTTAAAAAAATAGATTTAATATAATTAAATAGGTTAAATAACTTTAAAATAGATTAAATATGATTAAAATAACTTAAAAATAGGTAAATTACTTTAAATAAATTAAATTGGGTTAAGTAGATTTAAAAATAGATTAAAATAAGTTAATATGTTTAAATAAGTTAAAATAACTTAATATAATTAGTATAGGTTAAAATAGTTTAATATAAAATAGTTTAAGTATTTAAAATAGTTTATATAGCAGAATACTTAAGAAAAACCAAATTTGAAATAGCTTCAAAGTCAACCATTTTGCTTTCCAACTTACCAATCTGAATCAAATTCCAATTTACATTCAGTCGATTCAAATCTCAATTTCAATTCAATCAATTTCGATTTCAAATTAATTCAATTCCATTTTTCAAATCCAATTAATTCAATTTCAATTCCACTTTATAATGATTTCGAGGTTGATTTTTTAAAAATATTAATTCAAACACTTAAAACCCAATTATTCCTTAATATTCAGTTTCACAATCCAAATCTTCAATAAAATTCAATGTCAAGCTCAAATTTCAAAATGTTGTCTTTATCACACTTTTACTTAATAATATTCAAAATCCGAATAAAAATTGAATCCTTTAAAATCAAATCAATTTACGAAAATTCAATCATATCACAATTTTAATTTCAAAGTCTTAACTTCAATTATTAACCAATTTGTTTAACAAAAATTTATTTCAACATCTCAACATTAAATTCGTGATGAATTCAATTTCTATAAAATTTGATTTTTAAATTCCTTTAAATCAAACCATTTAAAAAAATTCCAAATCAAAGATTTTACAAATTATTTAATTTAACCAATCCGGTGCCCATATATAATTTTCTATCCTATGGCCAAGTGATCAGTTATTTCAATTAAATCTCAGGAATAGATATATATCACTTCAAATCAAATCATAGTGTCATAGGTATATATCATTTCAACCTATTTCTCAATTTATTCAAAATGAATCAATTTACAGCTGTAATTTATAAAAAAGGGTGATGACAGGATATCGACAACCAAATAAACATCCAAACATTTCAAACATCAATCAATAGCATCCATCGCAACCAATCATCCAAACAGACAATATAAATCACGGAAATTTCATAGCTATAAATGTTCGGTAATTTAATTGCGATTAAATTTCAATTCTAATTTGACTGTCGATTTCAATTTCTAACATTAAATTCGATGACAATCTAGATGACAGTTAAATTTTATCAACAACGACTAATAAAAATCATATCACTTCACAATATTAAATTTAACTAGCATCAGAATATTCTAGTACGTTGTGAGCGTTATAAAACACTCACCTTGAGTTTATGTTGCCAATCGTTCGAATTTTTAATTAAATCGAGCGCGTTCGATATAACCAAAAATTTTAACGAGCACGAAACAGTCCTGGATCTGAACAGCAGCAAAGCTCTCGACTCTGCGATTCCAACGTCGCCAGTTTCGTCCGATTCTGATAACGTATAAGAGAGATACACAATTTTAAAGTTTGAATACAAATCAAATAAACAATTTTTTTTTTTTTATAAATATACCAGATTAGATCTGGCCATTCAATCCCATAGAAAAATCAAGGCCGTGCATTGAAGCCTCTTCCTCACGCGTACAGGAACGAGCTAACCCAAACGCACGCGACAAAGAAACGATGGCCGCTCCACCTACAACGTGCCGGAGATCGATCGGAGAGCTTCGATGCGTGCGCCCACGCGATAGCAACAGCCGCCCACGACCTGGCTGAGCTCGGTCATCCTAAAGCCTCGGAATTCGTGCACGAATGCGCGTGCTTCTAACAGGGATTGCCGCCGCATCCTTTCACGAGAACCCATCACTACCGTTGGATAGGTAGATGTCGAGGTGCTCTTCAACTTCGCAGTTGAAAGTTTTCGATAATATGGCGTGGATTACGAGATCAAAGAGGAAGAACAAGGGAAGATATTAGCCATTAATCGAATAGAGGCGGCTGCGTTCTTCTTAGAGGCTAGGGTTCAGTTCAAATGTATATATATGCGTATAAAAATATTATTTTATTAATATATTCAACTTTTCTGAACGAACTCGAAAATAGTCGTGCCGACAGGCGTTCGTAAGGTTTTACCCGCCTTCCGAACACAATGGAACGTGTTTCGGAGGCTAATTTGATTGTCTGTGGAAGATAGCTTTTTGAATCGAATTAAAATATTAAATTTTCGATATTTATTTCTACGCGTTTCTAACCCGTACGACCAAACAATAACTCCAAATGCTACGAAATTTGAAATCCGATAATAATACTCTATTACGGATCCAATGGAACGGTTTGTCAAATTCCGAGACTGTGCCTCGGAAGGCTATTTTTACTCGTCGATTAAATCGACGACTTTTCAAAATTTACAGAATTTCTTGAAATTCCAATTTTAAAATCTTATTAACTTTATTATAATCCAAATATAACTTATATTCACTTTGGAAACCAATTTGAATCATATTAAATCAAATTTCAGTTATTCACTCTATTTTTCATATATTAAATTTCAATATCAAAATTAATCATATTAAATTCAAAATTTAAGTTTTGAAACAAATTCAAATTATAGAACAACCATTTCCATTATACAGTTATTCAACTCCCATTATTCAATTATTCAATAAATTTCCAATATTAAATTTAAACAATTTAATTGTTCAATATTCAACAAATTCCAATACTAGATTTTAAATGAATTCTCTTATGAATCCATTACTTTGTTTACATCTATTAAACACAGCATTATTATTCAATCCAACTATTGATCGTAAACTCATTCAATAAGTAGCATTATCTTCAATACTTGTTATTATTAAATCTTCGAAATCAGTCTATTTCAAAATTTTATTTCTAAATAATTCACAATTATTATTCAACTTCAGTTATTGATTTTACACCCGGTTAATATATAAAGTTTCATTCCAGTTGCAATAGGTTTCCAATATTTAATTCGACTGACTAAATAAACAAGTAGCTTATAGTAATTATCACCATTAACTTTTAAATCACACATATAAGTTTATTATTTACACATAAGTGTTACAATTACCTATACAATACCAATTTGATTCCATTTCCGATGACTATATATTATTTCATTAGTTAACCCAATATTTACATTTTTTTTTCTTATATTTCCTTTATAACTAAGTTATAACATTTGAGACATTTCAATTGATTGGAATATCATTCAATTCATTAATAATTAACTCAGATAACTATTGTTGCAATTCGTTCTAGTTATTATTATCAATAAATAAAGTACAAATTTTAAATTCTTCCAACATTAAACCATGAAATCTTATTAAATTAACTATTTTAATTATCGAAAATCTACGGGTCGTTACACTCTCCCCCACTCAAAACTTTTCGTCCTCGAAAAGGAAAAAGAAGGGAAAAGGAACTAAGTCAAGAGTTCAACATTTGATATATTTTCCAAAATTATCAACTTATAAAACAATGAAAATTTAATTTATAAAGTCGTTACTACACTTCCACTACGCTACTTCGATTGGCTTACGAAATTCAAGTTGGTTATCCAAACGAGTTAAAAAATTTAAAACCTGAAAAAATTTTAACACCAGGATTTACGGAAAATTTCGGCAGCGTCTCCTTTGCGCGGCTCGATCGGTACAGCTACAAAACGCCTCTACGGGCCCCAAACCAATAAAAGAAAACAAAAGCCAAGTGGCTCCATCATAAAACCATCAAATCAAATGACAAATAAACACGTACCTATTTGTCGGGCAATCCATTTTCCTTGATTTAAATACCTGCATCTTATTTATCAATGATATCAAATCATATAATTTAAAAATAATTTTATAATTTGCATTTTCAAAATTTTTTCTCAATATTTTCCTTACTTAAACTTGTACGAAGTACATATATCATCCGTACACAATATTAAATCTGATCACTCATTCGATCACAAAATTTCACTTCCAAACTAGTATCATTCACCTGACTCTCTAGTGCGGACTCAGATTTGGTTCCTTGATCGGAAACTGTTATTCTCCTTGCATAGCCATATACTATGATAGAGAATTCCAGAATCAAATCAAAAATCTATATCCAGGGTTCGCCGTTAAGAATCGAGTGAAAAATCCTAACTTGGATCGATATAAATTATCTCGAAATTCTGTGCTCTAATTCAGATCAAATTGTTATGCGAATAAAACAATATACGTACAACTTACATATTAACTTTCAATAGATTCCTATACAATTCATCTATACTAAATTATTTTACCTACCTTTATTTCATTCACAATTTATTTTTCATAATGCCTTATTCATATCCCTTATTTACTTGGTATCTCCATTTCTTTACATAGCATATTCTTTTGTACTACCATTTTTTTTTTATATGCATCATTTCATGAAATTTGCTTAGTTAAGTTCATTTTAAACATTCCCTATAATTTAATTCAATTCAATTCAATTTCATTCTTCAATTGATTATTAACTATACCAAATTCATTTGTTAACATTTACCCCCCTTTTTTTTCAAAATTTCCAGTTATATTTATGGAATATTTTATTTATCTTCACTTAGTTAATAATTATCCTATAGAAGTCATGTATAAGAAGTTGGACTTTATCTAAGTTTATAATTACCTCAAAACTACAATTTCAATTTCACCATTTCTTTGAAAATTTATATTAAATTTTATAACAAATTCACAAAGATATTATTTGGTTCATTTATCGGTTTTCTTAAGTTCACTTACATATTTCATTTAGTCATTCACCATTTCATATTATACTTAAGTATATAACATTTTCTTTATCACAACCAAATTTCCATTTGTACACATTTTAATTACTTTTAAGTTTTGCTTACTTGTATAATATCCCATTACATATCCAAATCATTCTTTTAACTTTTTAACATTTGGTAAGTCATATTATATGTTATTAGAATGCAATGTGGTATTATACAAATTTATAGAATTCATTTTACTTAATTAGAATGTTCACAATTTAACTTGTTTAAAGTTTCTTTACTTTTCAATACTTTTCGATTTTAAGAGTTACACCTCAATTCTAAAGTTTCACAAACATTTAGCTTAAATTTTTCTTTTTTTTCCTCTTATTATATAAATTCTGGTTATTCACATTTCATTCAGAGAATTTGAAAAATATCAATTAACAGAACTTGATAATTTAAATGCCCGGTTCATTTCAAATCATTTGAAATAAAAATAAAATCATTTATATCTTATATATATCAAATCATACTTTTGGAGTTTAAACCAAAAATGCATTTTTCAAAACAGTTTCGAAGCAAAGCTTCGCAGAATTCTTCCCCACTTTGAGACTCGAAAATGAACGTCGATGATGCTGCGCAGTCATCACCGAAATTATTTTCCAGCGACATAAGAGAGGAGTACTGAATTCATTCCTTCTTAAAAATCCTTTCAAAATGTTTCCCATAAATATTTTTCAACTCATATCACTACATATTTCTTCAAAGTTTTGAAAACCATTTTCAAAATCCCCGGGTCTTAAATTCAATATTTCTCAATTTAGATTCAATTTAATTTATAAGTCACATTTATAAATTATTCTTACAAAATTTTACCTTCTTAAAACATTCCATAAGTTGTTTTATCATTGTTTATTTTGTAATAAACCTTATTTATTATAATACAACATTCAATTAATGATAACAATCAATATTATCATTCCTAACAACCAAATAAACTGGATGTATCATAATAATTTTTTGAAAAATTATTTCTTTATATACAAAATATAATTAGGGCAAAATAATTTCATTTCCCCAATTTCAAAACAATATTATGTCGAATTGTTCTGTTCAAGTGTTTAGAGATCCCTATCAATGACGTTAATTACTCGTATTGACCAGAATCCATATGCCACTCAACAAATCAACCAACACAGTATAAAACAATTTTATATCACTAACAAATACGCTCTCTCATATATATACACTCAACGACTCATCATAGGGTATTACTACCCTATTTAAAGAGTCAGACCCCACAAAGCTAAGGTTATCGCTAAACCAAAGCTCTGATACCAACTGTAACGACCCACCTTTTTGGACAGTTTAAATCGACAATCAAACACTCTAGTCAACTCAAACCATTCAAAAGGGAGGATTGTTAATGAGGTAAATAAGAAAAGAAGAGAAAAGAAACAAGAAACAATCACAGAATCTCGCAGCGGAAAGATAAAATATAATAATCAAATAAACAGTTCATGAAGTTGTTTAATATACTTTTGATTTTCATTTACATTATTTATCAGAGTTATACATATACAACAGAATAAATAAAATAATGCAGCAGACAACATGATGCAAGGATAATAATAGTAATAGTATACCAAATCTTCGTCTTCGTCCTCCAGAATAGATCTTCAATAAGCTGAAAAACTCAGGACTGACCCGAGCGTAATGAAAGAACAAAACACTCGAGTCAGGACTAAAATATCCTCATGTAAGTTAAATCAATCGTAAATAAAATGGGTGTAACGGCGTCAGAGATGTTTACGGGTTTTGACATCTCCTATCCAGTGTCGACGTGCGTGCAATAACTCAAGAGATGTTACGAGATTTTCCATCTCTTAAGGATCCGTTAAACTATCTACTATGTAGTACAATACGCTATTATAATATGTCTATAGTAAAATAAAAGTATTAAAATAGCGTTAAGGCGTTACCCATATCCTCCTTAACACATTTTTATAAATATTCCCATAGTCTATACAGTACCGTAATTCCTCTGTAAACTGGAGGGCTATCAGAGGGCACTCCATAGGTATGGTACAAAACAAACTCGTAGAAGGCGCTCTAGGGCATGTGAACACGGCACACGAGGAAATGCCAGGGTAGATATACCGTTTGCGGATCCGGACTGGTGGTGACGCATAGCAGCTACTACCGCCCACCTCGGACACACTCCCAAACAATCGAGGGGTGGCCACCAAACAATCACAAAAGCAATAGAATGGTATCGAAGAAATATGCCCGATAAGAGGAATGACCTCACATTGGCCCGGCGTGGCTCCTGATTTTAGTCACATCTAAGCTGACTCACGGGAGTCAGGGTCACGTCATACCATATAGAATCGTCGCCAAACCATCATACTTCATTTCTGGAATCTCCACCACGTACATAGTTGTTAAAGTGGTTTTCGGTATCGACAGAGAGTATGCCCATATCCGATCCCGATCTCTTTAACAACCAAACGCTTATTACACACCGGATGGTTCTTTTACATTTTCAAAATCAATTCATAATTGATATCAAAATATCAAGTTCGCTTCAAAATCAAATCCATTTCAAAATCATCGTATCTACGCAAAACATACGATTTCATTTCAAAATCATTTCGCCCAATATCTCATTTCAATTTAAAAATCATTTTACATTTCAATTTAGGTTGTAACTTCATTTAGCCCAATTCGTATTTAAATCCAAGATTTAAATATAAACATTTCACCTTATTGACCAGCTGGAAATTTTGGAAAAATAGTTTTGAATAGTTTAAAGTAGCTTAAATAATTGAAAATAGTTAAAATACTCTAAATATTAAAGATAGATTTCAAATTAGTTTTAAATTGATTTAATATAGTTAAATAGATTTAAAAAAATAGATTTAATATAATTAAATAGGTTAAATAACTTTAAAATAGATTAAATATGATTAAAATAACTTAAAAATAGGTAAATTACTTTAAATAAATTAAATTGGGTTAAGTAGATTTAAAAATAGATTAAAATAAGTTAATATGTTTAAATAAGTTAAAATAACTTAATATAATTAGTATAGGTTAAAATAGTTTAATATAAAATAGTTTAAGTATTTAAAATAGTTTATATAGCAGAATACTTAAGAAAAACCAAATTTGAAATAGCTTCAAAGTCAACCATTTTACTTTCCAACTTACCAATCTGAATCAAATTCCAATTTACATTCAGTCGATTCAAATCTCAATTTCAATTCAATCAATTTCGATTTCAAATTAATTCAATTCCATTTTTCAAATCCAATTAATTCAATTTCAATTCCACATTATAATGATTTCGAGGTTGATTTTTTTAAAATATTAATTCAAACACTTAAAACCCAATTATTCCTTAATATTCAGTTTCACAATCCAAATCTTCAATAAAATTCAATGTCAAGCTCAAATTTCAAAATGTTGTCTTTATCACACTTTTACTTAATAATATTCAAAATCCGAATAAAAATTGAATCCTTTAAAATCAAATCAATTTACGAAAATTCAATCATATCACAATTTTAATTTCAAAGTCTTAACTTCAATTATTAACCAATTTGTTTAACAAAAATTTATTTCAACATCTCAACATTAAATTCGTGATGAATTCAATTTCTATAAAATTTGATTTTTAAATTCCTTTAAATCAAACCATTTAAAAAAATTCCAAATCAAAGATTTTACAAATTATTTAATTTAACCAATCCGGTGCCCATATATAATTTTCTATCCTATGGCCAAGTGATCAGTTATTTCAATTAAATCTCAGGAATAGATATATATCACTTCAAATCAAATCATAGTGTCATAGGTATATATCATTTCAACCTATTTCTCAATTTATTCAAAATGAATCAATTTACAGCTGTAATTTATAAAAAAGGGTGATGACAGGATATCGACAACCAAATAAACATCCAAACATTTCAAACATCAATCAATAGCATCCATCGCAACCAATCATCCAAACAGACAATATAAATCACGGAAATTTCATAGCTATAAATGTTCGGTAATTTAATTGCGATTAAATTTCAATTCTAATTTGACTGTCGATTTCAATTTCTAACATTAAATTCGATGACAATCTAGATGACAGTTAAATTTTATCAACAACGACTAATAAAAATCATATCACTTCACAATATTAAATTTAACTAGCATCAGAATATTCTAGTACGTTGTGAGCGTTATAAAACACTCACCTTGAGTTTATGTTGCCAATCGTTCGAATTTTTAATTAAATCGAGCGCGTTCGATATAACCAAAAATTTTAACGAGCACGAAACAGTCCTGGATCTGAACAGCAGCAAAGCTCTCGACTCTGCGATTCCAACGTCGCCAGTTTCGTCCGATTCTGATAACGTATAAGAGAGATACACAATTTTAAAGTTTGAATACAAATCAAATAAACAAATTTTTTTTTTTTTTATAAATATACCAGATTAGATCTGGCCATTCAATCCCACAGAAAAATCAAGGCCGTGCATTGAAGCCTCTTCCTCACGCGTACAGGAACGAGCTAACCCAAACGCACGCGACAAAGAAACGATGGCCGCTCCACCTACAACGTGCCGGAGATCGATCGGAGAGCTTCGATGCGTGCGCCCACACGATAGCAACAGCCGCCCACGACCTGGCTGAGCTCGGTCATCCTAAAGCCTCGGAATTCGTGCACGAATGCGCGTGCTTCTAACAAGAATTGCCGCCGCATCCTTTCACGAGAACCCATCACTACCGTTGGATAGGTAGATGTCGAGGTGCTCTTCAACTTCGCAGTTGAAAGTTTTCGATAATATGGCGTGGATTACGAGATCAAAAAGGAAGAACAAGGGAAGATATTAGCCATTAATCGAATAGAGGCGGCTGCGTTCTTCTTAGAGGCTAGGGTTCAGTTCAAATGTATATATATGCGTATAAAAATATTATTTTATTAATATATTCAACTTTTCTGAACGAACTCGAAAATAGTCGTGCCGACAGGCGTTCGTAAGGTTTTACCCGCCTTCCGAACACAATGGAACGTGTTTCAGAGGCTAATTTGATTGTCTGTGGAAGATAGCTTTTTGAATCGAATTAAAATATTAAATTTTCGATATTTATTTCTACGCGTTTCTAACCCGTACGACCAAACAATAACTCCAAACGCTACGAAATTTGAAATCCGATAATAATACTCTATTACGGATCCAATGGAACGGTTTGTCAAATTCCGAGACTGTGCCTCGGAAGGCTATTTTTACTCGTCGATTAAATCGACGACTTTTCAAAATTTACAGAATTTCTTGAAATTCCAATTTTAAAATCTTATTAACTTTATTATAATCCAAATATAACTTATATTCACTTTGGAAACCAATTTAAATCATATTAAATCAAATTTCAGTTATTCACTCTATTTTTCATATATTAAATTTCAATATCAAAATTAATCATATTAAATTCAAAATTTAACTTTTGAAACAAATTCAAATTATAGAACAACCATTTCCATTATACAGTTGTTCAACTCCCATTATTCAATTATTCAATAAATTTCCAATATTAAATTTAAACAATTTAATTGTTCAATATTCAACAAATTCCAATACTAGATTTTAAATGAATTCTCTTATCAATCCATTACTTTGTTTACATCTATTAAACACAGCATTATTATTCAATCCAACTATTGATCGTAAACTCATTCAATAAGTAGCATTATCTTCAATACTTGTTATTATTAAATCTTCGAAATCAGTCTATTTCAAAATTTTATTTCTAAATAATTCACAATTATTATTCAACTTCAGTTATTGATTTTACACCTGGTTAATATATAAAATTTCATTCCAGTTGCAATAGGTTTCCAATATTTAATTCGACTGACTAAATAAACAAGTAGCTTATAGTAATTATCACCATTAACTTTTAAATCACACATATAAGTTTATTATTTACACACAAGTGTTACAATTACCTATACAATACCAATTTGATTCCATTTCCGATGACTATATATTATTTCATTAGTTAACCCAATATTTACATTTTTTTCTTATATTTCCTTTATAACTAAGTTATAACATTTGAGACATTTCAATTGATTGGAATATCATTCAATTCATTAATAATTAACTCAGATAACTATTGTTGCAATTCGTTCTAGTTATTATTATCAATAAATAAAGTACAAATTTTAAATTCTTCCAACATTAAACCATGAAATCTTATTAAATTAACTATTTTAATTATCGAAAATCTACGGGTCGTTACAATTATCAAAATTCATCATTTCCTAGTACGAATCTAATTATGAAATCAAAACATGAAATTTAATCGATTGATTTTTCTGACTTGAAATGATTTCACTGTATCTTCTTCCAGTAAAATAACTTACTGATTATACTTATAAATATTTTTAAAAATAGCATCTGGTTAATACAAACAAATTTCTTTTAAGGATCATGGCCTAATATTATTTATATGAAGAGATATGAATTTATTTAGTGTATTCTTGAGCCTGTTACACAACAGAGACCTGTATATACTTATACACAGACATGCACAAACATTACTTCAATTTTATATACATGCAAATATTTTAATTCATCCATGCAAACATATCTACAACATTACTTCAAGAAATTTTCACATGCATCAGAATATAAATAGATTAACCTTTTTAAAACAGATGTTTACTCACCAGAAATTGATAAACATAGAAACAGGTTTTTGAAAAATTGAAATCTGCTCTTGAAATTGAAACAGCAACTTGATTTACTTTGATCTGAAACTTAATTGTTGATCTGATCTTCTTTATGTTTGAGTTGAATTTGAATTTGCTTGATCTTTCTGCTTTTGCTCAGTTGAAAAGAAGCTTGAAAGAGTTGTTGTTTAGTTTGATTTTCTTTTTAGTTTTTATTTTGAAGATGAAAGAAAAAGGATTGAGAAAAGAGAAATGAATATGCAGCCTGGTTTTCTCTAAACACCTTATTATATATATTTTCCAATTAAAAGAAAACAACACCACTTGTTATTACATGATATCCTTAGCTTACCAATGTCAAAATTAATATTTTATATTTTTCTTATGTTTTTATATTTATTTATGTTTTATGTTTTATATTTTACACTTTTACTAATTATATTTATCTTATGTAAAATTTAAAGAAAGTATATTAAACCTTTTGTTAAATCCTATTTTAAGCTATAATACTTTTTAATTAATAAATATCTATTTTCAATGTTTTAAAAATATAGATTTAACCTTAAATAGCTTTTTAAAATTATTATATTGAATTCAAATCAATGCTTCCTAATAACAATATATATATATATATTATAATTAGAGAACATATTTTAATTTGCTTTGGAAAGATAAATTTGCCAATTTAAATAATTATAAGAAGATTATCAAATTACTATTGCCAAAATTCTGGGTCATCACAGCATCAAATTATAAAACTAACATCAAATTTTAATTATCAAAATTTATTTTCAAAATTCTCAAAAAAATTCTAATGCCTTAAATTTATGAAAAATTTCGCTAACGTCTCCTTTGCGCGGCTAGCGTTTCGAAAATTTACAATATAGATATAATTACATAATATATATATCTCATCTCAAAGATGAGGCATCCCATAGGGAAAACACAAAAATACGATATGTAATCTGAGATATGTACCTTATTTATTTTGGAAAGTATATAAAGCAAAACCAAATGCAAAAGCAAGCTTCAAATGCAAAGCATTCGCCTTTGGTACCTACTAAACGCTCAAAAATCCAAGTGAGAATAATATTCAAGCTTATAAAAAAATGAGATTGACTACAAAACCACATTATATAATTTCGATCTATAACATGTTTTGACATATTCTTTGCAATGTTTATAACTAAGTTACTAACACATATATATGACTGAATCATATATTTGGTAAAGCACCACTGGAAATTCACATAACTAATATGCAACTAATTCTAACAAATCCCCAAAAGAAAGTGAACAATGAATGTTAAGTTCTACTTTACTTTCACTTGTATCTGTGTTTTAGTTCAAAGATATGTGATAATTCCATATAAAATAATTTATCACTTATTAAATACTCATTTGATTTTTCTAAATCACTTTTTCATGATTTCCTGATATTCAAAAATATTATTTACAATATCAATTATTCTTGAAATTTTAAATCTTATGCTAACATCCAAGATTATTATCCTCATGTTAAAATGTCTCGTATGATGTTTAGGAATCTTATCAATAACATGACGTCCCACATATTGATCAGAATTCAAACAATTTCCGGACAAGTCAACACAAACAAATAATTACAATATTTAAAGAAAAAAATCTATTTTATCATCCATCGCATTCATGCATCGAAATAACAATCATAACCAATTAATCAAGTCTTAACAACCAAACAACCAATTTCAAACATTCATTCATCCATGTACACATCATCCAACTAACCACACATACAAAGATCATCAAACATTGTGCTCAGCGGAAATAGTTTACTAGCTTCCTCTGCGCCACTCTGATCAATTTTTAATTATTTGCATTTTTAAACTCATATACTTAATTTTCCAACTCTAAAAGATTTTAACATATAAGTTTCCAAAAAATTTAATGTCACAAATTCCAGTTTTGAGTTGCTATCCAAATAAACATGTCTACATATGTTACACTTTTGTTTTCAATCCAAGGTACTAACTAGTATGATATATAATATTCTTACATTTTCTAAAGTCAGGTTGTGAAATAGAATTTTTTTATATATGCAAAGTACTTGTAAGAATATGGCATACATTAATTTCGAAATTTATATGTTTCCATTATGGAACCTGACGCAAGCATGTGCTTGTCCATGCTTTTGTATATAAATTAACAACCTAACATTTACTTTTGAAATAGGAGACTTTCTTTTGACTTGTATATAGATTAGAACTTTAACTAGAGTGTACATACAATTATTATCATAGTTTGATTTGACAACTACTAGCCTAAATTTATGTTAAAACTTGGTTGTGCATATTTTTAACAAATATGAGTATATATGTTTCAAAAGTTTCATGTATCTACTTTTAGTTTTAGTGTTTTACAGAACTTGCTTTCGAAATATAAATTCATTGACTTTAATTTTTAGGCACCAAACAACTTAGTTTAACTTGCCAATCATTTTAAATAAGTAAAAGTATATTTATAGTTATTAAAGTATGATATTAAGTGTAAACTTAACTTGCTTCAAACAATTGTTTTAAACACCAAATTGTGTTTAGAAATGAGTATATGGTTTTGAAAATTCAATGGGCTTATATAAAGGAATTTTAAATATGGATTGTTAACTAAATAAGTGAAAATTTATTTAATCATAAATAATAAATGGATTTATGGAAATTTAATAATTGTTTTTAAAAAGAATAAACTTAAATTTGAAATTGTTTTGAGAACCTTAGTTCTATAATATGGGAAGTACTAATAGTTGACGTAGTGTTATAGATTTGTTTTAAATGCTTTCGAATAATGCTTCGTCGAATATGGCACAACTCATTGAATAGAACGTTTGAGTGGAATTTACAAACAATTAGTGAATACGTGAATTCCACCGAGTAATATGGGATACTTTGGTTAAATTCATGTGATAACTATAGGGAAGTAATTAATACTTTAGAGTTTTTTTCTTTTTGGGTGTGCGACAATGGTTGCGAGACCCGAAAGAGAATATAATTCAGGTTTTTCGGTGATATCCATAATAAGTGATATTTAGTAGCTTTTAGTAAATACTTATATTTCACCATACGGTATGGGACGTATTAGTTAAATTCTAGTGATTACTGAAGGTGATAGTATTTGACACTTTAGAATTTACTCTCTCTTGGTGTGTGGCAAGTGGTCGCTAGATCCTTAGGAAGTTTACTCCTGGATTTCTTTTCAAATGTAATAACATAAAATAAACCTAAAAGATTCTGTCATGACTCCTACCCTTGAAATCATTCTATGATTCTATGTTTCCATCCTGTGTACGATCCTCGGTATCAGATCAATTCGTGTGATACCAAATTGTTTGTTTGTTTGCCACAGTTCTATGTACGATCATTTTGAGTAAGCTCTCTTGGACTCTGAAAATTTGATTCTATAATTATTCTGTGTTCGTGAAATAAATAAATGTATATGTTTTGTGTCTTGTAATGGATGTTAAGTTAAGTTAATTCGGTTATTTTGTATTTAGTGACTAGTTCATATTTGTGACTTAAACTTATAACCATGTTCTGAGTTAATCATTGATATTTGTGTGCTTAAATATGTTGTGTTTTGTTTTGTGAATTCAGTGTTTAGTAACTAATAAGTGTTCGTGACTTAAATGTATAACCATGGGCCTTGTGATGAACTCTAAGATAAATTAATTCCCCTGACTCGTTATTTCATGGGCATTTGTATTTACCTATATGTTATTTGTTCTTGTGTTATATTTGGTTCTTACCCTATTGGATATTTAGAGATAGTCTGACCCAGGTGTTATTTTGCTCGGGTCAGACCGAGACATTTCAGGTTACAAGGTCTGTTGACCTTCGGATGGTTGGGCTAGCAAGAAGATAAACATTTGGACTTTTAGTTTATCCCATTTAGGTAATTTGGACTTTATATATTAAATGTATAAACAAGATCAGAGAATTGTAAACTTGTATATTGCCGAGTCTAGTATTTCATTTTATAGACTCATAGTTTGTATAAGTATAAGTGTTTATTATTCCGCTGTGATCTATGATTAATGTTTATATGATATATTGTTCTGATTTCGAGAAATCGATGTGTCTATTACTTTGTATTAAAACTGTACACATCAAATTTCAGTTCAGATATTAAGTAAAAAGGTATAAATAACGTGTTAGTGTTAGTATAAAGATATATTCACATTCAATCACCCTCAACAAACCGTATTCTCTAGATTAGCAGACAACGTTACTTGCAATGTTTTTGCTAAACTATGTATAACGGTGGGGTCGTTACAATATATATATATATATATATATATATATATATAATGCAACGATCCGGATTTTTCGATGTTTGATTTGGAATATTTAAATGGTTTTAAATATTGAATTTGAAATTATAATTTAGTTAGTAGGATAAAACTAAAATTTCAAGCGATTTCGGAATTTTCGAAATCATCGATTTAATCGATGTGTTAAAATAGCGATCCGGACCCAGTCTCAGAATTTGACGAAACTAGTTCCATTGGATCCGTAATAATGTATTATTATCGGATTTCAAATTTCGTAGCTTTTGAAGTTATCGTTTGATCGTACGGGATAGAAACGCGTTGAAATTTATATCAAAAATTCAATATAATAATTGGGTCCAAAATGCCATCTTCTCCATACGATCGAATTAGGGCTCGAAACCTTTTCCATTGCATTTAGAATAGGGGTATAATATTATAAATGCCTAGCAGCACGCCTCAATGGGGGTTCGAAATCCCTTGGTATATAAAATGAGATATTTGAATATATATTGATGAAATCAGATCAAAATCAAATCAGCCCCTTCTCCAGTCAAACACGCCACCCATCACACCTTTCACCTTTTAATCCATGTTTTCCTCCCTTTACATTCTGTCTGTTTAAATCAACCGAAATAAAAATCGCGTCCCTTCTTTAATATCTTCGTTCAAATCAAAATCACGAGCGCCTGCCCTTCCTTTTCTCTCAGATAGAAGGCGAAATCATAATCATCTCGTATATAAAAAAATCAAGGCGCATACGTTCGGAGGTGCGATTGCAAGGAGGAACGCACACGCGACTGTAGGTTGGAGGAGGTGGCGTGGCACTTGGTTGGGGTGTGGAGGTAGGAGTTTTGGGCTGTTCAAGGCAGCTCGGGGATGGAGGCATCGATCATGATAGAGGCACCTTCGATTCAAAAAAAGGGAGGTAGACGCGCGCAGGCACGAAGCCTGGAGGGGTGGGGCGAGTGTGGTCGGGGATGCTGTTTGGGTGAAGTCGGAGTCGACAACGACAGAAGGCCAAAGTCGCGTGGGTTCTTAGTTGATTGTGTCGCGTAAGAGAGAGGGCAGAGGAGACGAGGTCGCGATTTCAAGTCAGGTTCGCGTGCTTGTCTGTAAGCGTGAATTGAAAGGAAGGTAATTTAATTTAAAAACAATTTTTAAATTTAAGTTAATTATCAATTGATTTGTATTTAAGGAATGTCATTAGCTAAGTTAATTTTACTATTTAAATTGAATGCTTATTAATTTAATTATTTTCTTATACGAGGTTAAATCGAACGAAATCAGTCGTGTGGGATTCGTAGCTGCGAAATCTACGCAAAAGAATTAAATTGGAACGATTAGCAAATTAAAAATCAAGGTGAGAAAATTCTCACTCATTTAGATTGCCAATTTAATTTTAAAAGGTAAAAAATTAATTATTGGATGCTTGGTTGAAGTTATTAATTATTATCTATTGAATGATATATTATATATATAGTAGTATATATATTAGTAGTTGGAGTGATATTCCCGCACATTATAGCGGATGAGACCCTATGCGCCCCACATAATAGCGGATGACCCTATATACCACGATATCCCCCTCGAAGTGGGATTGGTACTTTTATGTTGTATTAACATCTGTGGATGCAGGAAAATAGGTTGGAGGGATCCAACTAGATTCCTCAAAATTGTTGAATTTAATTTTATATATTGTGGTATATGGATTGTGTAGAATGATCTATTATAGATTATTGTAGTGATTGGAATTATTAGATGCTATTGTAGCACTGGCCTGAATTTTGATATTTTAAATACCATAAATATATTTTTAAAATTGAAGGAATAAAAGGAAATTTTTGATATAAAAATATTTATATTGGAATTGGGGTTATTTTAAAGAAATTGAGTTAGAAAAATATATTTGATTTTTAGATATACTTAACTTTTGTGAATTATTAAATGGAGATTTTTAAGAATGAATTATATAAAAAGAATTTATAAATGATATTCAGGAAATATAAAAAAAGAGTTGTAGTCGATATTAAAAATAGATTGGAAGTTATAAATGGGATTTATAAAGGAACAGATTTATAAAAATGGAATTTTATAAACGAGATTAGTTTTATAAAAGTGAAACTCAAAGGGAGTTATAAAATTTATAAACGATGTTTATAAATAAGGAAAATTGATATCAGATGATAGATTGTGAATATAAATAATATATAGGGATAATTTATATTAGAATATGGAAATAGGGTGAGAAAAAATTTCTAATACTATTTTTAAAGTTAAAATGGTTAAGGAGATCGGAATGGAAGTGATGTGATGTGATTCGAGAGGAATTTATATAATTGAATTGGTTATTGAGGTTTTTAAAATATATTTTTAATTCTAAGAAGTTACGTTTGTTTTAAAATGAAAATTTTATTTTTAAAAAACAACGGAATTTTAAACTAGTTAGGATTGAAATACTTCGGTAAGTAGATTTTCAAATATTAAGTATTTATTTTAGTAAATTCCAACTTTTAAAATCAGCTTTGAAAATTATTTGTTTATCTAAAAATAAGTTATTGATGTTATAAAAGTGTTTTCGATATTTTAGAAAAATTACTTGAACATGTTTCAAAAATAAATTATTATTCTTTTAAATACTTATTATATATATATATAGGGTTTTGAAGTGATTGAAAATTTTATTTATAAATTCTCTCGAGATTTCGTAAATGGGGCTTATAACTGGGTATGATTTTGAGGGGAGGAATTTTATAAGGGATTTGGAGAAAATTGAGTTTCAAAATGTTGAATATGGGAACTTCGAAAATGAAATCTGAATTCATAAAAGAAGTTATAAATTGTTTTGAATGGGGTATAAATGGGTATACTGGGTTTTGGAAAATAAAAAAGGGAATTTATTAGTGATTCCGAAGACTTATGAGATAAGTTACGAAATATTCTCTTAAGTATTAATATTTGAAAAGATTTTGGAAAATAAGACTTATAATATTTTCCTAAGTATAGAAAATGGAAATTTGGGAATATCCTGTTATAGATTTAAGTATTTGAAGTTGTTTTCAAATGTTGGAAGGGATTGATATATCTTATAAAGATATTTTGAAAATAAATATTTTGGAAAAATTTATAATAAGGCCGAGTGACTGCTTATGGATGTTTTATTGATAGTTAAATAACCGACTATCAATATTGGTCAATTTCGTTAATCGTGTCGAAGAGACCGAGATCAGATTTAATTATCCAAAAACCACTTCGATCTGGTTTGAACGTTACGAATGAATACCGTGAAGATGGTGATTCGGTTTGTCCAGACCCAGGACAGCTTGTATGGACGAATGCTATCCGAACATCGTCATTGGAGGACGATGAGCATTCTACGTAGAATTATTCTTGAAAGGTAATCGTTAGCCTCAAGCCTCATCAACCGGGAATGACTAAAACAGGGGAGATGCAGCAAGGCTAAGTGGGTCGCACCTAATTAGGGTATGTTATCACTTTTCTAGATATCCTTGGAAATATATAAATGATGGATATGGTTGTGCATGAAAAAGGGAACGCTCGATTTTTATGGGTGGGAACACCCGGGGTGATAACATGTTCAGTCTATCTAGGTTAGGGGTAGGCTGGTATTGTGTAGCAAGGGATCCCAGCGAGGTCCTCGGTACATTTTTCTAAAGGTGTACTGTGATGGGCGGTACCCCAGTAGCCCAGTCATTGTATGAGATCCATTCTCCAATACAAGCCTTTACGGTTTTGTTTATAGGGCCTAGTATACTGGAATTTAATTAACGTAACAATTTCGGCTATTTGAATAAGTATTTATACCTAGACACTATTACAATATCATATGATTTTGATATAAAACGTTTTGGTTATCGTAAAGTAAAAACCCGTTGTGTTTATGTGTGATGCGGTCTTACGAGATACCTTTGTTTTTCAAACAATTTTGATAACTCAAATAATTCAAATTGAATGTGTTTTCTAACGTTGGTTTTCCAAACTAACTCGGGTGTTATTTTATTATAATACTCGGTTCAGACCGAGTATTCCAGATTCAAGATAGGGTGCTATGGAGCTCAAGAGACGAGCTGGATGATAGAGATGTATTTCCATACTTGACTTATATTTCCACTGTATGGGGACAAGTTATTATAACTGTCCAGATTGATGTATTGATTATTGTACTCTGATGATTGTAAGTATAAAACAGTTACAGATTCTTTTGTATAAAAATCTGTTATTATATATTATATTTTGTTCCGTTATGACTGTGATATTCTGTGTTGTTGTTTCTATTTCTTCTTCTATCTTTTCTTCTTTACCCTAGTTATTCGCTCTTTCATACAATTTGGGTTGAACAAGAGTGAATTATTATCAACTCAAAGGGTACGGAACTGCGGGTCGCTACATATATGGTCACAGTAGATATATACACTTCTTATCTATAACACATGCAGTTTACATAAAAAAGTGTATTTGAAACACTAATAAACTAAAGCCTAATAATAATAAAAAAAATTAACAAATTAAATAAAGGGAACATTTGGCATACATCCTTAATAGGTTTGAAAATACACAAAATATCCCTTCGTTTTAATTATAAGTTTGTCATCGTTATTTTTAAATGCAACAAAAAAATTTCTCTAAATACCCTTACGTCTTTCTCGAACAATACCCAGATCCCTTCAATTTCATCGATCAACTTCTTAAAAAAAGAAAACCCTAATCGCTTGAATTATAAATCGGAAGTACTTCCAACTTCAAAAATCGATGTTCGAATCGAGTCCAGAACTGAAGAAATTAAGATTCAGAAGATGAAAACAACTCAAATCAGAAAACCGAAGATTATCTATTAAGAAATTTGGTCATTTTGACTTTCATTCTATTTTAATAACTAAATTTGATAAAATTGCAGATATTTGTTAGAAAAGCTCAAAAACATTCACATACAAACAATATTATACCTAATTTAATGCATCGAAATAGTTACATACTTATATGCAAATTTTAAGTGCATTTCACTTATGCAGTTAAAAGTCATTAGATTTTTATTATACTTGCAGATATATATGCAATTATTATGAGTAGTTGCATACTTGTTTGCAATTATTTATGAACAACTGCATTTTTAACTGCATTTCACTTATGCAGTTATAAATTGCACCATTTTTAACTGCATATCTGTTATGCAGTGAAAAATAGCACCTGTTAAATGCAATTTTTAACTGCATGTAACATATGCAGTTAAAATATACACTTAAATCATGTAAATTTTGAAGTGCATTTCACTAATGCAGTTAAAAATTCATAAGATTCTTATTATACTTGCATACATATCTAATAAAAAGTTATTAATTGTATTATTTTTAACTGCATATATGTTATGCAGTTAAAAATTGCAGCTGTTATATGTGTTTTTTAACTGCGTACTTGATATGCAGTTAATATATATAGCTATTAAATCAAATTTTAACTGCATATTACATCAATTATATGCATGTCTGATATGCATCTTAAAAATACAGCTGTTATATGCAAATTTTAACTGCATATGAAATATGCAGTTAAAACATACAATTAAATGATGCAAATTTTAAGTGCATTTCACTTATGCAATTAAAAGTCATAAGATTTTTATTATACTTGCAGACATATATGCAATTATTATGAATAGTTGTATACTTGTTTGCAATTATTTATGAATAACTGCATTTTTAACTGCATTTCACTTATGCAGTTATAAATTGCACCATTTTTAACTACATATCCGTTATGCAGTATAAAATAGCAAGTGTTAGATGCAATTTTCATATAACATATGCAGTTAAAATATACACTTGAATCATGCAAGTTTTGAAGTACATTTCACTTATGCAGTTAAAAATTCATAAGATTCTTATTATACTTGCATACATATCTAATATAAAGTTATTAATTGTATTATTTTTAACTGCATATATGTTATGCAGTTAAAAATTGCAGCTGGTAAATGTGTTTTTTAACTACATACTAGATATGCAGTTAATAAATATAGCTGTTAAATACAAATTTTAACTGCATTTTACATATGCAGTTAAAAACTAAAAATATGCTTAAATAACCTTGGTACTGAACTACTGCATTTTAAGACTACATATGTATTACATATTATAAATTAATGAAAAATTTAGTTAAAATCTATACTAAAATATAGTTTTTAATTACAACAATATTAGTTTCAAATAATTGCATATTTGTATGCACATATTTAAGTTTTTTTAGCTTTGTATACAATTATTTAAAAATAGTTACATAGAAAATGCAATTAATATAAAAATTATATAATGTATGTTTGTATATTTTTTACAGAGAAAAGCTGAGACGACAATAGAAAAAGAACATAGGGTTTCCTAAAAAAAATCCATAATTGTTGCTGGAGAACTTACTGAAGAACAGATTGGTGCAAAAACAAAAAAATAGAAAGGAGCCGATCTACAAAAAAGTTTCACCAAGGAAGAAAATTATAGAAATAGTTTTAAACCTTTTCTTGAGATATTAAGGAGGATTAAGAAAGAAAATTTGTTGAACAAATCACACAACGAATATCTAAAAAGATTACCTCTTTATAGCTTCATAAAAATGATTTACAGTGAAATGATTTTAACTAAAGAAATCCTTAAAAATTCTACAACTATTGATATAATTGTTAGAAATTACAAAAAGAATTTCAAGTATTTCAGTTTAGAGATCTGAAAATTAAATTGTTAGAAGATGATATAGCACAACTGCTTGGTGCTCAAATAGAAGGTCAAATTGTCAAAGTTTTAAGCCACATCAAAATGAAAGAAAAACGTGATTCTAAATTAAACTCTTTTATGGATAGACATTTTAAAGATGATGCTAATGTCAAAAAAAAGATTGAACATCAAATATTTTCTACAATTAGAGGAACCACCGAACAAGATAAAGAAGATACATCAAGACTTCTCTTCCTTCATTTGACTGCAACATTCCTTGTATCAAATTCTAACTCAAGTGTATCATCAAATTTGGTTCCTTATTGCATATGCAACAAAAAATGTCAATGATATCATGGTCAAAGACAATACACAAACATCTTATGGATCAAATTGAAAAGTATGTTGAAAAGCCAAGAAAAATCACAACTTGTGTGACTCTACTTTTGGTATTATATTTGAACTATAATTTATCACTTTTACAATTATTTATATATGTTCTGTCTGATATTAATTATTTTCTTTTCAGTGGTGGATTTGTGAGGAAACATATGTGTTGGGGAGACCGAAAGCTATATACGATAGCTCATATCCACTAGCTGGAAAATGGAACCTTACACAGTTGAAACCAATCACAATTCTGACAATGAAATATAGATCTGTAGGTGTACAAATTATTTCACTAGAATCTACAACATTTTAAAAATATTTCAACTCTAAAAAATATTATCCTCAACAATTACAGACATATGAAAATTTTTCTATTATTAACAGTACTTGAAAAAAAATTCAAATATTTGAAATAATTGCATATTTTTTAATTATTACTATTTTATTTACAAACTAAACTGCAAAATATTTTAAGAAAGTTAGATCTCATAATTTTCTTCAATTACGAAGAATAAATTGCAGCATTAACTGCAAATATTAAAAATGTTTGCAAAAAATGACCAAATATTTTCTAAAAAAATTCTTTCTTTTAAACATGTACAACTACGTGTTTTTCTGTAAATATTCATAAAATTTTCAATATTTTATACAATTATTTTCAATATATGCAAAAAAAATTCCAATTTTTGACAATAGTTGCTAAAAGAACTGCAAATATTTCAGTTATGTCTACAATTATATCAATCACGCAATTATTTCAGTTAAAAACATTAATGTTCATAACACATATGTAAATCTACTTATGTCATTTGTCTTAACTTTTGTTTACCAGGATGATCAAGGAAAACAAATTGACTTCTTAAAAGATGCCATAAATAAACACAGAGAGTATGAAAAAATATACAAAGAAAGAGAAGAACGTTTTAAGAAATGATACAAAGACTTGAAACAGACAACAGAAGACTTCAAAGTGAGAATGTGCAATTAAGAAAACAACTTAGCAAATATCAACAAGAATCTACTTCTACTGATTCTGAAAATGAAATGTTGAAATACGAAAATTCTACTGAAGAAAAAGAAAATGAAGAGACGAATAATGGTAAGGAGACTGATGCTGACAAATATGAAATATTGACAAACAAAAATTTGGATGAACAAGAAAATGAAGAGATTGATGAAAATATTAAAGACAGTGATGGTGAGGAGACTGATGAAGATGATGATGATCATGTTGATGATAATATTGAGAAGAAAGATGATGATGACAATGTTTATGACATTGATCTTATTGATGATAATAGTGAGAAGAAAGAAAGAAATGAAGATGATGATGACCATGTTGATGATGGGAAAAATAATAGTGATAAGAAAGAAGGAAATATTGATGATGTTGATGATCATGTTGTTGATGATTATGTTGATGGTGCACAGAAAAAAGAAGAAAGAGAAGTGGAAGAGAAGAAAAATAATGATAAAGACAATTTAAATGAGGATGAAAAGCATGCTGAAAAAGAAACGCAAATTGCAAAAAGTAAAGATGTTGTTGAGGGTAAATTTTCGAATTATTAATAACTTTCAAATAAAATATATTAAAATCCGTTCATTGATAAATCTACAATTATTCATAATATGTGACAAAAAATACTGCAGACAAATCTGCAAATATTGAAAATCAGCACCGTGATACAATTTTTGCAGTCAAATCTGCAAATATTAAAAATAAATGTATAAAATACTGCAATAATATTGTTGACATTTGTAGTGAAGCATTTAATTATACAAAAAAAATTCAAAAAAATTTCATTAAATACCTACTCATTTATATGCAGATATGTTGATTATTTTCAGTTATATACAAGTTTGTTGAAAAGTTGCAGACATATATGCAATTATTATAAATAGTTGTATACATCTTTGCAATTACTATGAACAATTGCATCTTAAATGCATTTCACTTATGAAGTTATAAATTGTATCATTTTTAAATGCATGCCTGATATGCAGCTTAATATTATAGCTGTTACATGCAAATTTTAACTGCATATGAAATATTCAGTTAAAAATACAGTTAAATGATGCAAATATTAAGTGCATTTCACATGCGCAGTTATTATGAATAGCTGCATGCATGTTTGCAATTATTTATGAACAACTGCATTTCGCTTATGCAGTTATGAATTGAACCATTTTTAACTACATATCTGCTATGCAGTAAAAAATAGCATCTATTAAATGCAATTTTTAACTGCATATAACATATGAAGTTAAAACACATACTTGAATTATGCAAATTTTAAAGTGCATTTCACTTGTGCAGTTAAAACATATATCGTATGCAGTTAATATTGCAACTGTTAAATGCAAATTTTAACTGCATTTTACATATGCAGTTAAAAAATAATGACATTCTTCAGAAATATTGGTAGTGTACTGCTGAATTTTAAGACTGCATATCTATTAAATCATTAAAAAAGCACTTTGTCAAAATAATTGCAGTAAAATCTGCATTTAATATCAATAATTGTTGCATACTCTGCAATTTTCCTACCGAATGAATGTTAACGACAAATATTCGTATAATTATTTTGAAAACATTAAAAATTGTTATTATAATTTTATTTAGATCAAACAACTGAAAGAAACAAATATCGGGTTGATGTTGCTGGCACTAATCCAACTATTGAAGTATAATAAATGCTATGGAAGAACCTATGCAAGAATTGTCAAGGGAGAAGAAAGGAAAACCAATTCAACCAATAATAGCATATGATTTTGAATCACTACCAAAATCACAAGATTTGCCTACAACTGCAAAATTGGATATCAAACGATGTCTGTATATCCTATTGCTGAGTGAAGAGAAAGTTCAAGTAATAGAATTTTTTTTCAAAAACAATGACTCTAGGTAAGAATAATTTTATAACATAATACAAAATATAGATAATTATTTAAATAATTGCAGTATTTTATAAAAATATACCTAATAATCCAGACATTTCAACAAATAACGTTTATATTTCCTTTATTGTTTGTGTATTGATAGTAGTACTAACATTTCTGAACAATTAAACAGCAAGACTGCGTACTACAATTGGGACAAAGATATTACAATAACTGGAACTGTTCTTGGTGAATTAGTATCAGGAAGATTCATTAATGGCCAAGCATATAAAACTTCAAAATATTTCATATTCAGAATTATTATTATTTCTATCCAAATAATTACAAACAGATCTGCTATTATCCATAATATTTGCTGATAAATTAGCAACTCAACATAATATTTACAGATTAATATGTATGCATTCCCAAAAATTTACCACTATATTATTATTTAATAAAATAACTATTATTGTAGGTCATAGACTGGTATGAACATCAATTGGCAAATGATAATCCAAGAAATTTGTTCTTCAAAGTCTATGCTGCTGTATGATTCTAAACTTATAATGAAATATTTGTTTAAAAGTTTGTAAATTGAATGTGCTAACATGTATTACTGTAGAGTACCATAGAATCTGACTCAAAATCAAACGCAGCAATTCTAGTTGATAAGATCATAAATAATTTTTGGCCAAACTGTGAAAAAATGTTCTTCCCAATTCATGTAGACTTACATTTCAGTCTTTTGGAATTTATAAAAGAAAGTAGACCGTGACAACATTATGATTCAATGAAGCCAAGAACAGAAGGTGCACATGCAAAATTAGCAATAAAAGTGGTAAGTAAATTGAAAAAATATTAATTTATTGAAGAAAATAATATATTAATTAGTTTAATAAAATCTTTTATTTATTTGCGGAGAAATTATGTAACATCCTTGCTTAAATAAATTGAAAAGAAAAATCACAAAACTTCAAAATTACTTACATTTCCAAACACCCTACAACAAGATAGTGAATCGTAAGTACACAACAACAAATAACTTTGAAATATTTACTTTTCTAGCTACAATTTTTCAAACCAAGATGAATACAATCTAGTTGCAGGATTGATTGCGGAATGTTTGTAATGAATATGATGAAAACTAGAAGTGAAAATAAGGATGTAAACAAGCATGATAGCATTTACACCGTTGAAGCTATGACTATACAAAGAGCTAAAATCGCATATCAAATTCTATCGTGCAAACCGCATAGCTGGAGCATGGAAGACAATCTTGTACACCAATTTCTATTATCAGATGCCAACAAATAAGAATGATGTTTTTTATCTCACTTGTTTTGTAACTATGTTATTAATCAAAAATGTAACAAATGTATATATTATTAACTACGTTGGTTGCTAATGGTTTAATATGATAATCAAAATTTTTGAAGTGCAATTCACTTATGCAGTTAAAAGTTCATAAGATTCTTATTATACTTGCATATATATCTCATATGAAGTTATGAATTGCATTATTTTTAACTGCATATATCTTAAGCAGTTAAAAATTATTGTTAATAATTACAAATATGCAAATATGCATTTTTTAATAAAATTTTCTCATTAATATGCAAATATGTTGACTATTTTCAGTTATTGCAGCAATTATTGTTAATAATTGCATAAAACTCGGTAAAAATATACGTTGGAGTTATAAAAGTTTTTTTACTGAAACAATTGCAGACATATATTACTACAATTTAGTAGAAGTTTTAAATAGGGACAGTTTGGCACAGGTCCCTAATAAGTTTCAAAATACTCAAAAACCCCAGTAAAAAAAGTTTGTAAATTAGGTCCCTAAAATTAAGTTACCGAATAACGGCATACACTTATGCAATTATTCAGTGAATAATTGCAGACATTTATGCAATCATATCAAAAAATTTCAGACATTTCCACAATTATTCATTGAAAAATTGCGAAAAATTCGACAATTATTCACCAAAAAGTTACGAAAATTTCCGCAATATTTTAAAAAATCTGCGGAAAATTCCGCAATTATTCACCAAAAAAATTGCAGAAATTTCCGCAATTATTCACCGAAAAAATTACATAAATTTATGCAATTTTTGGATATAATTGCATAAATGTCTGCAATTATTCAGTGAATAATTGCATAACTGCAATTACTTAGTAACTTAATTCTAGGGACCTAATTTACATATTTTTTTTACTGGAGTTTTTGTGTATTTTGAAACTTATTAGGGACCTGAGCCTAATATTCACTTTTAAATAATTGTACCATTTTATACAATTATATGCAATAATTGCAGTCATACATGTGGCTATAATAAATATTTAAAGACAAATTTGTAAATATTGCAAATCAACACTATAGTACAATTTTTGCAATCATATCTGCAAATATTGAAAATAAATTCATAAAATACTGCAAAAATAGTGTTGAATTTTGCAAATAAAAATGCAAAAAATGTTAAGCAAATGCTCATTTATATGCAAATATGTTAATTATTTTCAGTTATATGCAAATATATTGAAAAGTTGTAGACATATATGCAATTATTATGAATAGTTGCAAACATGTTTGCAATTCTTATGAACAACTGCATTTTTAAATGCATTTCACTTATGTAGTTAAAAAGTCACAATTCATGCATTTCACTTATGAATCATGCATTTCAGTAATAAACAACTACATAATGTTCTAAACCTTAATACAAAATTCACAATTCATGCATGTTCTAAAATATTATAGTTCAAAATTCATTAGATTTTCAACTGCATATTGCAGATGCAGTTAAAAAATTAAACACTTTTAATACGCTTGTATTTTATGAATCATTCAGATTTCATTTTATTCATGAGTTATAAAAAGAAAATATATCTTTAATTGTTTGTTATAAAAGGACAAAAACATCTAGTATTCATGTGATTCTTTCGGCTTTTAGTTCAACATCTTGACCAAAGTTATATTCCTTGACTAGTTATATCTACAGTTGACATTTTTTTCTGTGTCTATAAATTCTATCTTTCCTTCTTCTTTGCTCTACATCTTCTTCTTTAATGAATAATCATATCTTTAGTATTTATTCAATGGCTATTTACAATTATAATTTGTTTTTCCTTATCTTCTTGGCAATCCTGTTTAGTTTGAGTATTGAAGGTGATTTTTACAAATTATTCCATCATTACTCAAACTAAAATGAGTGCTAACTAGATAGTTGCTGCACTTAAGAGATGAAGACGATGATTTACAAGATAAAATTCAATACTCTTGTCTCTGATTTCAAATCAAAGATTAAAGTAAAACGTAATCTTTTCGTCCATTCAACACTATGATGGTTGCAGATTTATTTGTTCCAAAGTTTGGTGATGACCAACTTAAAAGTTCACACATAAGAATCATTATGTCATTTTCAACAAGTACTGATTGCATTATACGGATTGTACATAGCTATAATAAGACCATGATTGAAATCAAACATGATTATGAGAATATTGTTGAATCATTCTAAAATAATGTATAATAAAAACTTGCTGTATTATTCAGGTTTTACATTGTTATAACTATATCTTGATGTTTTTAGATTTTATTAACTGCAGTTGAGCATGATTTTGTGTTTGTTGTTAAATTATTGTGGCATATGTGAAATGTAGTTAAAAATTGCACCAACTAAATGCATAAGTGAAACGCACTTAAAAATTGGACCAACTAAATGCATTTTTTAGGTGCATATGTTATATGCAGTTAAAAATTGCACCAGCTAAATGCATTTTTTAGCTGCATATGTTATATGCAGTTAAAAATTGCACCAACCAAATCATTTTTTAGCTGCATATCTTATATGCAGTTAAAAAATGCACCAACCAAATCATTTTTTAGCTTCATATCTTATATGTAGTTAAAAAATGCACCAACTAAATACATTTTTTAGCTGCATATGTTATATGAGTTAAAAATTACATTACAACTATAATTTTTAACTGCATTCCACATATGCAGTTAACAAATACACTCAAACGAAGCAATAAATTCATAAGTGAAATACAGTTAATAATACAATTATTAATAATAATTGCCAAATTGTATAGATTTACTTCTAATAATTTCACAGATTTATGTAATTATTCATGATAATTGGAATGATTTATGCAACTGAATAATTGCATGTATGTTTGTAATTATACTGAACAATTGTTTGCTCTTCAGCAATTGTATAAATAAATCCATTAAAATAAATGCTTTCAATTATTCACTTAAAACCATCTATATCCTTCAATGCATGGCTCGATAATATATTATTACATTTTTTATTACAAATATTCATCTTATTTGAAGAACTGAAATAAAATTCACAATATTTGCAGAGAATTCCGCAGTTTTTAAATATAATTGCTGCAATAACTGCAAATATTCAAAATCTCTGCATATAAAGGAGTATTTTTTGCTAAAAATTGCACCAACTAAATGCATTTTTTAGCTGCATATCTTATATGTAGTTAAAAATTGCACCAACTAAATGCATTTTTTAGCTGCATATGTTATATGTAGTTAAAAATTGTATTTAACAACTGTAATTTTAACTGCATTCCACATATGCAATTAACAAATACACTTAAAAGAAGCAATAAATTCATAAGTGAAATACAGTTTAGAATACAATTATTAATAATAATTGCAACTATGTATAAATTTACTTCTAATAATTTCACGGATTTATTTAAATATTCACGATAATTGGAAAGATGTCTACAATTATACTGAATAATTGCATGTATGTCTGCAATTATACTGAACAATTGTTTGATGTTCAACAATTGTATAAATAAATCCATTTCAATAAAAGCTTTCGATTATTCACTTAAAACCATCTATATCCTTCAATGTATGGATCGATAATGTATTATTACATTTTTTATTACAAATATTCATCTTATTTGCAGAACTGAAATAAAATTCTGAAAATTTGCAGAGAATTCTCTAGTTTTAAATATAATTGCTGCAATAAATACAAATATTCAAAATTTCTGCATATAAAGGAGCATTCTTCAATACATGTATGAAATATGCAGTTAAAACATACAGTTAAATGATGCAAATTTTAAGTGCATTTCACATACGAAGTTATTATGAATAGTCGCATATATGTTTGCAATTATTTAAGAACAACTGCATTTTTAACTGCATTTCACTTATGCAGTTATGAATTGCACCATTTTTAACTGCATATCTATTATGCAGTAAAAAATAGCATCTGTTAAATGCAATTTTTAACTGCATATAACATATGATGTTAAAACACATACTTGAATTATGCAAATTTTAAATTACATTTCACTTATGCAGTCAAAACATATATCGTATGCAGTTAATATTGCAGCTGTTAAATGCAAATTTTAACTGCATTTTGCATATGCAGTTAAAAACTAGTGACATTCTTCAAAAATATTGGTAGTGTACTACTGAATTTTAAGACTACATATCTATTACATAGTTATAAAAGCACTTTGTCAAAATAATTGTAGTTAAATCTGCATTTAATATCAATAATTGTTGCATACTCTGAAATTTTCCAACCGAATGAAGGTTAACAACAAATATTCATATAATTATTTTGAAAACATTAAAAATTGCACGAACTAAATGCATTTTTTAGCTACATATGTTACATGCAGTTAAAAATTGTATTTAACAACTGTAATTTTTAACTGCATTCCACATATCCAGTTAACAAATACACTCAAACGAAGCAATAAACTCATAAGTGAAATACAGTTAAGAATATAATTATTAATAATAATTGCAAATATGTAGAGATTTACTTCTAATAATTTCATAGATTTATGTAATTATTCACAATAATTTGAAAGATGTCTGCAATTATACTGAATAATCCATGTATGTCTGCAATTATACTGAACAATTGTTTGTTCTTCAGCAATTGTATAAATAAATCCATTTCAATAAATGCTTTCAATTATTCACTTAAAACCATCTATATCCTTCAATGTATGGCTCGATAATATATTATTACATAAAAATATTCATCTTATTTGCAGAACTTAAATAAAATTCTCAATATTTGAAGAGAATTCTGCAGTTTTAAATATAATTGCTGCAATAACTGCAAATATTCAAAATCTCTGCATATAAAGGAGTATTCTTCAGCGCATGTATGAAATATGCAGTTAAATCATACAGTTAAATGATGCAAATTTTAAGTGCATTTCACATACGCAGTTATTATGAATAGTTGAATACATATTTATAATTATTTATGAACAACTGCATTTTTAACAGCATTTAGCTTATGCGGTTATGAATTGCACCATTTTTAACTGCATATCTTTTATGCAGTTAAAAATAGCATCTGTTAAATGAAAATTTAATTGCACATAATGTATGAAGTTAAAACACATACTCGAATTATGCAAATTTTAAAGTGCATTTCACTTATGCAGTTAAAACATATATCATATTCAGTTAATATTGCGGCTGTTAAATGAAAATTTTAACTGCATTTTACATATGCAATTAAAAACTAATGACATTCTTCAGAAATATTGGTAGTGTACTACTGAATTTTAAGACTGCACATCTATTACACGGCTATATTCATAAAACATTATTAACAACATTGCATAACATTAATGCATAAATTCATAAAAAATTATTAACAAGACTGCATAAAATCATAAATTCATAATCAATATGTAGTTAAATATTACACAACCAAATATCTAGTTGACTATTACTAACATGACTGCATAAAATCATAAAATCACAAATTCAACATAAAAACATAAATTCAACTTATTACTAATATATAATCAGCTTACCATATGCATTTTTTTTATCAACATTGCATCAGTATTACAAACAAACAACTTTTATATATATTCACATAAAATTATAATCTTAACTCACTACTAATTTTTGTAATTGTAACAACCCGCTATTTTGGACCATTCAAATCGACAATAAATCCACACATGCCGGACTTGAATAATTCAAAATACCGAATTGTTAATTTAAGTTTGGCAAAACTCAGCATATGCAGTAAATAAATCAATCACAGAATCACAGACACAGAGTAAAACAATAATACGCAGCGGAATAGATAAAATAGTAGTACATGAAGCTACTATATAAACATCAGAGTTAGAAATAAAATACAACAGAATATCTCAAATGCAGTGAAGTCTCCAGTACAACAGATGACTTCTCTTGAACAAATCAACTAGAAGAGCTGAAAGCTGAGGCGATAGTTGGATCTCCAAAGGAAGCTCCAAACTCCAAGAGTGAGTCTCAAATGCTGTATCACTCGGTCTGACCCGAGCGTAAAGCAAAACACAAAACACTCGAGTCAGGATTAACATTCTTATATAAATAAATCCAACTCAAGTGAAATATCAACTGAAATTCAAGTAACTTAAAGGATGTTTGGGATAACCATCCTCTAAGGATCTTCAGAACTATCTACAAGGTGGAAATATACATTATAACACCGTGGTCATCTCAATTAAATTTATACTTCAAAACCCAAATATCATTTCATTTCAAATATATCTATTTTCCAAAATAGTATATATATATATATTAAATGATTTAAAAAGTGAAGTATTTATAATTTCCTCAAGTCTCGCAAATCGATTCAAATCAACTTCAAATTCCAAATTTCAAATTTATTCAAAGCTCAATTCTTCAATTTAATCCAGTTCTAAATATACCCTTTATTTTCAATATATTTCAAAGCTTTAATATTCAACAATTTCAAAGTTAGATTTAACAGTTTCATATAGCTCTTGATTTAACTTCATTATTATTTAATCAGGGAATATTCACTTAATAGATTCAATGTCATTTACTAGCCTTAAATTACATTTTTACTAAATATTTCTTAAATTTTATTTTAAACAAGAAATATTTATTAAATTATTTGAATCAAACTCAAGTTATAAATCATATCTAAAATCCCAATTTCAATAAGCTTTAAATTGGTTTAATTAAATAAAATTCTTTACTAAATTCAAATTATCTTCCCAACCTTAACTTATTCAAATTTTTACCAAAATCTATTTTGAAATATAAATTTTATACTTAACATATTATATGTCTTAAATCCATTAAATTAAATATCATCATTAAATCTATATATCATTACCATTTATATATAAAATTTTAAGAATCAACATTTGTTAAAACCATATATTTCTTTCCAAAACCAGAGAATTCAATTTCAAAATTTATATATATGGACCAACGGTGTCTGTATATATATCTATCATATGGTTAAGTGATACGGATATTTATCATTTCAATCCGAAATTTAAATATATACGGGTAGATATCATTTCGACCCGTAATCCCAATTTTAATTCAAATGAAAAACGCTTGGGTTTATCATTTCAACCCATAACGATTTTCTCCTATTCTAAAGTCTGTTCGGGTATGTATCATTTCAACCCATAGTGAGTTCTATACTAACAGGGAACTTGCAGAGTGATAACATATAATATAAAATAAAACAACAGGCATATATCATCAATAACAATAGAATAAGAACAACGGGATATAGTGTCATATCCCACAGGTGAACAGTTACAGATAATAGCATATATAACAACTTAAATAACTACAGCAGCATATTTCAATTGTCGTTTCAATTTAAATCAAATTTAATAAATAAAAGAACGTTAATCGTGAGTGATTGCTCACCTTTCGAGGCTAGATAGGTTTGACCGATGAAACGAGTTACGATTCCAATCACAAAGTGAGGTAGGCACAAATTTGATGAAGAAAACAAGCACGACGGACAAAGCTGATAAATAGAAATTTACGAAGTCAAATCAGAACGAAATCGATGAAGATAATGGATATAAGTGAACTTATATAACTATATATAACGATATACATATCCTATATTCAACCACATATTAAAATTTTAAATATATATTTATTTAAAAATACATTGTTTAAATCAAAACACATAAATAAATCAAACATAATTATAAAGTCAATACCTTATCGAAATCAATAAAACTACAACAAAGCTTTATAACTCATATATACAATTATATATATATATAACTAGCTGAAACCTATATATCTATACTAGCTAGGCAAACAAATGTATGCTAGATATATTTTATATAAAATGGACTCACACATAATCTACAACACACGCAACACATAAAAACAAAATTATGATTTAGTAAACAAATTTATGAAATCAGCTTATACAAATAAATCTATACCACCTATATAGCCTTATATATATTTAAACAAATCTTATAATATTTATAAACAAATAAAAGCCACGTATATATACGGGCATGTAGCCTTACAACATGGTGCACGGTTAATCAATACAGGCATGCCTATATACATATTTTTAACTGATTTATGTAATACGTACTGTAACTTTTTATAACTAAACAGGTAGACACATATTTCAGACCATATATATTTAAAATATACATGCAGACTTAGATGAAATATATATATATATATAATTAAACTCTTTATAAATAATATATTTCCTTAAAATATGAAGACAATCTTGTATGCTTCGAATATAAACTAACTATAAACTATGCGTCTTCCCTACATATATGCAGAAATATACACAAAATATATTTTATATTATAAAGAAAAACCAATTTAAGTTAATATATATTACGTAAACTATATTTATATATACCCATAATACCTATAAAACCTGTACTGATAAAACAGGTCCTCGGTTATACAGATTTGAAGTTTATAAAATTATAAAGTTCTCTATAAGTTTGGTTGTTTTAAAAATTATATTGTACTAGTTTATATAAAAGTGATAACACATACATCTCTACTGTACCCAAATATAAGTCACACTTTATGAGATAGCTAATATATTATATTAGTATAGGCTGTCAAGGTATATAACCGGTATAAAACAAACAAAACAAATAAAAAGTTAAATTATAAAATAAGACAGAAATGAAAAATAAAACTTGCTACAAAAAAATAACTTGTATGACTATCTTACTTTCGTAACCATTATATGATAGACACTGTAATACATATATACCTTAGCATAAACAATATAGGAGAATGGAATATAGATAAAACGAACAGAAATCGGTTGCTAATGGTGGTTGGGATGTCACGAGGCGGGTCTGAGCTCGGTGGTGGTTGTGGTAGATCGGAGGGGAGGACGTCGGCTGCTCGGCGTGATGGTGGGTCAGGCGAAGGTGGGTGTTGGGTTCGAGGAGGATGGTGAGGCATGAGATGGGGACGGCTGGAGTGGATGGGAGACGGAGAAAATAGGAAGGGGAAGAGAAGGTGGTGGCTAGCATGCGGGTACGTGAGTGGTGATGGGAATATGGGTACGCATGCATTGTTTAATTTTTCATTTTTTTTGAACAACTGTAACTTGCGAGCATGGAAAAAGGATGAGCAAGTTTCTCTGAGCAGAATATATGAAGGAAGGGGATGGAGAGAAACGAACAGTGTCTCCAGTATGAAAGCTTATAAACGCAAATCATAGAATGTAAATAGGCAGAGAGAGAAACGGACCATAAAGGCAATAGAAAATAAAATTTGAATGTTGAGAAAATTGAATGTCAGGGCACGAGAATTTATGAAGTAATGAAAGCAAATGACCGTTGGTTTTGAATGGTTGAAATAAAAAAAAACACAAAGAAACCAAATAGTTAGAATTGGGTACTGGTACGATTAATCGTTTTATCGATTTCGTTGGGTACCGAACTTCGAAACATACAAACGAATATACTGTGGAGATCAGCACGACGAGACGATCAAAATGGTATACAGATATCAGCGATACGATCATCTGATCAAAAGTCAATAATCGGTACCGAAAATGATGTTATTTTGTCAGAATTAAGATAAACGGAGCAATAGAAGTCCAAATTTGGAAAAACGAAAGATGACGTTTCACTCAGAAGAGGATTTAGAAATTTTCTATAGAAAAATATTCAAGTTTGGAAAACATTTTATTTCCGTCAATTATTAACTGATTTGAGTTGAAATAGAATTTCACAATAAAATAAACATCAATATTATCAAATGAAAATTTTCCAGTTGCTATATTTAAATAGACGTATTCCAAATAATAAATTTTTAATTTCAAATTTTATTGTTTAAAATTTCACAAAATTTCAATTAACTACGCTATTAAAAATTATTAAAATTTACGGGTCGTTACACTCTCCCCCACTCAAAACTTTTCGTCCCCGAAAAGAAAGGAGGTAGAAGAATAGAAACAACCAGAAAGAAAAATAGATTGAAAGTTAAGATTAAACAATTAATTTAAAACTATATAAATTTTACTTGAAATATTCATTTGAAAACTTCATTTGCAAATCAATTATTTTTAATAATTTAATACTTTTCAAAACCTATTTGTAAAATTTCTTTCTTCCTTTATAAATACCATTTATATGTTTAAATAACAACTTTATAAATATATGAAAACTATTTGAAACAATTATTTACATTATTACTTATATTTATAAAGAAGCTATTCGTAAATATTAAATCCAAAATTCATAAATTTATTAATCTATCTCAAGATATTTTTCAATTATTATTAATAAATCAATAATCATTTACTTTATATATGTTTTATTTGATTAATAACTTCTAAAATATTTAACACTAATAATTTACTATTAAACCATATAGTATATGAATAAACAATATTAAAAAAAGATATAGTCAATAAGGAAAAGAAGGAGGATTTGGAAACAAATAAGTGAATAAATAAGCTGAGCAGATAAGATAGATTCAAAACAATAGTATCGAGCACGAATAGTTAATTAGAACCATAAGAATTTCAATTTCAAATATTAATACAAAATTTCTTTGTTGGAAATACTGTTATAATAAAATACCTTTATAGTCGAAACAAATTTCCTTTCGAAAATACTTTTATAACTCGATGTCTTAACAAGTTTATCCTCGTTCCTGTAGGCTCTGGCAGTGCATTGATCAGGCGCAAAGCTAGAATTCTCCAGGTACTTACTAGACTTGTTTCAACACCCAGTGAAAATACTGGAGAAACTTTTAAAAACAGATATGGAAAGTACAATCCAAACAAAACAACAACAACAAAACCTTTGTCTAACCATGGTTCGCAGATACACAATGGTTACGCCTGGTTCCCCCAGGAAACAATCCATATCCGTAGGCTTTCTCAGCCCTGCGAGTTACGCCATGATGACTAGTAGAATGCAGGATACACAATGGTTACGCCTGGATGCCCCAGGAAACAATCCGTACCCCCAGGCAAGACTCAGCCAAGCATTTGCGCTACTATTCGCGACCTACACAAATTGCAGAATACACAATGGTTACGCCTGGATCCCCCAGGAAACAATCCGTACCCCTAGGCAAGACTCAGCCAGGCAGTTGCGCTATGTAGTCACGAGAGAAAAAATAAGACCATGGGTAACGCCATGGAATTCGAAGGACACTCGAGTATCATATCCGGAAAACCAAAAATCAGAGAGAATAATATCGATAGAATGAATCCAAGATGTGGCCCCAAATCAGATATCAAGTAGAAGGCACTTTCCATATCTTTACTTCGAAAATATGTATCATATAGTACCTTTCAAATCACTTTCAAATATCGTACTTATATAAAATACATTATATATAAGATTTAATTTTCAAGTCAAATACTTTTCCAAAATCAAAAGTATATCAAATCACACTTATATAGACTTTAATTATATAAGATTTCACTTTTCAAATTGAGTACCCTTTTTCAAATCCATAGTTTTCGAATCAATTTCATACTCATACAAATCAATTTTATATAAGTTCGACAACTCCCAAATCAAGTGTTTAGTAACATAAGGTTCTCAAATTTCAATTTGTTTCAATATCAGTTCAATTTCAAAATCATATACAATTTTACCAAATTATTTCTTCTCAAATTAATTATTTTTAGTTTCAAAGTTTCCAAAATAATAGATTTAGAAAATAAATCCAAATTTCCAAATCAATAATTTAAGTCAACCAATTCATTTCCCAAATCAAATGTTTTCAAAATCATCTTATACTTACGTAAGGTCTATCTTATATAAGGATCAAATTTTCAAAATAAATTTCGCTGTTTGAAGAGCCATATGGGATTGAATATCTTTGCTTTTATGGGTTATATATCTTTGTAATTTAAATTGGAAATTTTCTTTTAGTAAGCAAAGATATTCTAACTCGACAGCTTTCAATTTCAGCGTCAAAATATATCAATGATATTAGAATATAAGATGTACATACGTCATTATTTCGAAGAATCACATTTGATCGCTCGCTTGATCACACAAGTTCGCTTTCAAACTAGTATTGTCCATTCGACTTCCCTAATGCGGACTTCGATATGGTTTCTCGACTAGAAGCCATCAGTCTCCTTGCATAGCCATATACTACGATAGAGGATTCTAGAATCAAGCCCAAAATCCATATCAAATATTCGCCATCAAGAATCGAATGAAAAATCCTAACATGAAATGGTGTAATCCACCTCGAACTTGTGTACTCAAACTTGGATCAAATTAATTATGCGAATAAAACAGCATACGTACCACTTATATATTTATTCCAACTTGTTAAATATATAGTTTCATAAAGATGTTACTAAGTTAAAACATTTAAACTAAATTTTATTCAAAATATTTTGAAGACCAAATTCTTTTCAAAGCATTTCAAATCTAAATTTCATATTAGAGAAATTTAAAATAGCCTTATTCATTTAAAACAGTTTCAGCTTATTTAAATCATATTACTACATACTTTAAACATACATACCAAACTTATATACTTTATACTTTTCGAAATTTCTTAGCTTTGAAAAGTTAAACTTGATTTGGAAGTGCTCGAACCTTCAAAATAGTTGAAGAAATCATTTTCAAATTTTAGGAGTTGGAAATCATCAACAAATCAGTAAATCAATTTTAATAGATGGGGTTATATCAAATCCGAAACTCAAGGACTGAACACCGGCTTACTTCAAATCATTTCAAATATATATACATATATACTTTGAATATCAAATCTTACTTCGGAATTTGAAATCAAAATTGGTTTCGCAAAATCACTCGCATAGCAAAGCTATTGAAGTGGCCTATCCCTCACTCTGAAACTCGAAAATCAATGTCGATGATGTGTGCACTCATCACCGAAATTATTTCCCAGCGACATAAGTGGGTTCTGGACTTCTATTTTCTCAAACTTCTTTTGAAATTTCTTTGAAATCATTCGAAACTTATTAAAATCATTTGAAACATTTCTTATTCGGACAATACTTTTAAATCATATTATTATAATATATTTCAACATCTTAAAACCAATTTCAAAATACCGAAGTTCAATTCTCGAATTTCAAATTTTAAAATCCTTCAGTTATAAATCATTTTTAGATAAATCAAATTTCTTATATAGTTTTTTTTTTCAAAATTACAAATCCTTTCGAAACCTCAAATTCTTATTTTAAAAGGGTTTAAAATCTTTATCAAAAACATTACACTTTTATATATAGAATATAATAATTTTGATATATAAAACAATTTCTAAAATATAAACAAGCCTGATTTTCAAAGAATGGTTCAAGAATGGATTTCAAAACAAAGATAGAAATTCAACTTAGAGCGACTCTAATCAAATAGGATTCTGATTCGAAGATAAGTTCGAACGAAAAATGAGGTAATTAATTACAAAACAGTAGTCAGATACACTTATATAAATCGCGGGCGACCTTAACCGGGTCAACCGTGACTTCAAGAACATAATCGATGCGGAAATCTAAGGCAAATCGACATTCGATCGCCAGAGATAGAATTCGGCATAACAAGAGATGGCAACATCAAAACCGAGGGATATATAAATCTCCGGTGAATCAATGCTCATTGTAAAGGAGTTCCACCCCTTTACAATCATTCAAAGATTGGCGGGATCGCCTATTCTTATAGAGATCATTCGAAGTGGAGTTACGGGATACTCCCGAATCAAAAGAATACAAATAGGGAGAGAGAAGAATGAATTTTGGAACCGCAGGGAATGTTCCAAAGTTCAAAGGAAAATCGAGTCAAAAGGAAGAGATTCAACTCGAACGAAGGTGATTCTGCAAATAAATTTACTATATATGCTAAGTTTTGCCTAGAGCCAAAGCTCTGATACCAACTGTAACCACCCGCTATTTTGGACCATTCAAATCGACAATAAATCCACACATGCCAGACTTGAATAATTCAAAATACCGAATTGTTAATTTAAATTTGGCAAAACTCAGCATATGCAGTAAATAAATCAATCATAGAATCACAGACACAGAGTAAAATAATAATACGCAGCGGAATAGATAAAATAGTAGTACATGAAGCTACTATATAAACATCAAAGTTAGAAATAAAATACAACAGAATATCTCAAATGCAGTGAAGTCTCCAGTACAACAGATGACTTCTCTTGAACAAATCAACTAGAAGAGCTGAAAGCTGAGGCGATAGTTGGATCTCCAAAGGAAGCTCCAAACTCCAAGGGTGAGTCTCAAATGCTGTATCACTCGGTCTGACCCGAGCGTAAAGCAAAACACAAAACACTCGAGTCAGGATTAACATTCTTATATAAATAAATCCAACTCAAGTGAAATATCAACTGAAATTCAAGTAACTTAAAGGATGTTTGGGATAACCATCCTCTAAGGATCTTCAAAACGGTATACAGATATTAGCGATACGATCATCTGATCAAAAGTCGATAATCGGTACCGAAAATGCTGCTATTTTGTCAGAATTAAGATAAACGGAGCAATAGAAGTCCAAATTTGGAAAAACGAAAGATAACGTTTCACTCAGAAGAGGATTTAGAAATTTTCTATAGAAAAATATTCAAGTTTGGAAAACATTTTATTTCCGTCAATTATTAACTGATTTGAGTTGAAATAGAATTTCACAATAAAATAAACATCAATATTATCAAATGAAAATTTTCCAGTTGCTATATTTAAATAGACGTATTCCAAATAATAAATTTTTAATTTCAAATTTTATTGTTTAAAATTTCACAAAATTTCAATTAACTACGCTATTAAAAATTATTAAAATTTACGGGTCGTTACAGTAATGCTCCAACTTCTTTGAGGATCACAAAGTAACTAATACAAAATTTTACTTCTATCTAACCAAATATCACGGGCTTATATTTCTTCCTCAACTTTTCCAAACTCTGTTAACTTAGCCATGAACCTCATAACATACGAAGCACAATCATAACTGCATTTAAAAAAACAAAATAAACATTAACTAAAATTCAATAAATAAATAAATATATAAAAAAATTATTACCTATTTTTTTGTTAAGGACATTTTATAAACTTAATAACTGTTGGTTTTTTTGGTACAAACAAATTTGTCTTTTCTTTTGCCTTCTTCTTTATTGCAAATTCACAAAAAGATTTCTAGGAAAAAAAACAATGTCAATGAATAAGCACCTTAGTACACTATATTTATTTGTATTTTAACACATTGAACTGAAGTACACTAAACAAACAAAAAAATAAATTTAATTACAACAAAAACTTACAATTTTATTTGCTGCTTCTTCATGAATTCCTTCAACCGGTCCTTTTAATGAATTGAATAAAACCATTTTCCAGCAATATTATCATAAACCAACAATGTATAATGACAAGAACTCAAAATTGGAAAAAATAAACTAAGAATTTCAATTGAATCATCAATTTGATCAGTGACATCTTCAAAATATTTCTTCTTATAACCCATGTCATCATATAGAATACCATACTGCAAAAAAATTAAAAAAATATGTGTATATATATAAGATATTAATATCATCACTTAAAATAAAGAAACAAAACAAATTAAAACAAATAAACATACCGTGGCATAAGTTGAAAAAAATATACGTCCACTGTATAAATCAGATAAATGTCTTCCATACCAATCAATAATCTAACAAAAAATAAATATAAAAATATATACTCAAATATATTGCAAAAAATAATTTTAAAAAAACTCATAGTAGAATCTATATATTGATTGCCATCAAGCAATTCCGCCACTAATTTTCCATCAATCAAAATTTCAAAGTCATCACTATGCCAAACAGTTTCCCTACAAATAACATATAGATTAATATAAATAATTTTATAATTAAAATGCATCTAATACTGTAATTTTTAGATCGTTAAAAATGAACTTACGTGCAACAAGCCAAGTACAAATAAGTTTGAACACCTTTCTTCGTATCTTCAGGCAAACGTTGAACTAAAACATTCTTTACAAATGACTCCATCAACTTTTTATTTCTCCGTGACAACTTTTCAACAATACTTTGGTCAGAATTTTCAATTATTTCAAGAACTTTATCCTCAACCACCTTCTTCCTTTTTGCAATTCTATTCTTCTCAATTTTATCATCATATTCATAATCAGGATTAATTATCCTTTTCCTATTTGCCAATTTTACTTTCTTAACAAGAGATTCTCTAATAGTTATTTTGCTTTTCTGGTTCTTCTTCAATTCATTTTTCTCATTTTTACCATCATTTTGATCATCTCCAACGTTAGAAACTACATTTTGAATTTCACAAGTAGAATCTGAATGAATATTAGACAAACCAAGACTATAAGTTGGAGGTGTCATAATATTATATTTCATGGTTTTCAATTATTTTTTCAACAAATCTTTTCATCAACAAGAAATTTGATTCTATTTTCATATTCTTCTTGCAGCTTCTTCTTCAATTCATTTTCATTTTTAAGACCAATGATCTGTAACTCCAATTCCTTTTTCAATTCTTCGATTTTTTCATTTTCTTTTTTTTCCTTTCATTTTCCATTTTCAACTTTTCAATTTCTTCATCAAGAGTTTCTTTTACTTTCACAACTTCCATATCAAAATTCTTTTCCAGATCTTTGGAACTAGCAACATCTGTACTCAATCATTTATTTTGCTTAAAAACAGAAATTTTTTTGGTCTAATCTTCATTTATTTTCCTCAAATTTTCTATTTCTCTTTCCAAAACATCTTTCTCCATCACAAATATAACTCTCTTGTGTAAAATCATCATTTTGAAAAACAATTTTCTACAAATAAAAAAACATATTAATATATACTGTAACGACCCATAAATTTTTATTAGTTTTATTAACGTATTTAATTGCAATTTTGTGAAACTTTAAACATTTGAATTTGGAAATAAAAATTTGATATTTGGAATACGTCTACTTATATATAGCAAATGGTAAATTTTCATCTGAAAATATGGAATTTTATTTTGTTGTGTAATTTTATTTAAATTTAAATCACTTAATATTTGATGATAATAAAATATTTTTCAAACCTGAATATTTTTATATAATAAATTTTTAAATCATCTTCTGAGTGAGACGACACATTTCATTTCATCAAATTTGGACTGCTATTGCTCAGTTTATCTTATTTTCGGCGTTTTAACGGCATTTTTCGGTACCGATTATCGATTTTTAATAGGATAATCGTACCACTGATATCTGTATACTATTTTGATTGTCTCGTCGTGCTGATTTACGCAGTATATTCATTGGTGTGTTTCGGTGTCCGGTACGTGGCAGAAACCACGAAGCGGTTAATCGTATCGGTACCCGTTTTTGAGTCCTTTCGTTTCCATTGTCTATTCATTTCCCAACGTGCAAAGCTGTCAGCCACTAAAATTAATTATTTCTTGGTATTCACGTTGTAACAACCCAAAATTTTAATAAATATTTTTAAATTAATTTTTATTTTGAAACTTTGATTTTAAATTGAAGTTTGGAATTTTTCCAATGTATTTTGGATTTTTGTTCTATTATTATTTTTTCCAAATACAATTAAATATTGATTTTTCTGGAAATGTTTTTTTACTGTGACTTTTTAATTGAAATTTTAAATTTTAAATTTTAATCTTTTACTTTGAAACAGTAATTGGTTCTGATATCCGTTCTGTTTTTCGTTTCGTCGAATTCCGTTTTAAATTTTTTAGAATTTGTTGAATTCAGCATTTTACACGCAGAATTTTATCTGCATTTTTATTTTTCATTTTCTATTCTATTTGCTATCTTTTATTTTGTTTTGGGTTTTGAATTATATTGTGTGAATTTTGTTATGTTTGGTATTTTCCTATATTAGTTGTATTTTGTTTTACAATTTTAAATTCTAGTTTCAATAAATTAAACTATTTTCTGTATTTATAATCTTATTTTCGTAAGGAAAATTATTTATTTTCATTTCCACTTTATTTTTTTTCGATTTTTATTTTATTTACTTGATTTTTATTTCGTTTATTTTGTGTAAATGAAATTGGAAATTCAAAGAGAAAAAAGCTTTTAAAACTTGTGACTTTTCATTTGCTTGTCTCTTAATTGCTTTGGCCGTTTTTTTCTTTATTGTAGCCGTGTACTTCATTTGCTTTTCACGTGAAAAGCTTCTCAAAACTTTACAACTCACGGCCATAATCTATTTCTGAAAATTTATGTAAGTAATGGCTTCCATCTTTCTACTTTTCTTCTTCTTTTTTATTGATTTTTGCTTGTTTTTGACTTGCTCTCTTCATTATTTGCTCGGCCACTACCCACCCTCATCTCCACCGACCACCACCAGCATCTCCTCCCCCTTATCTTCCATGACCAAAAACCCTACCCCTCTGTCCAGATCAGGCGTGACCACCTAGGTAGACCAACATCACAAAAACATAGCAAAAACCCCTTGAACAATGCATAGCCGAACCCCTGTTTCCCATCACCATCTCCTTTAGCCTCGGCCACCACCCTTAGCTCCACCACCACTTGCTGCCACCACTTCTGGCCGTCCCTTCACAATATCACCTGACTTGTAGCAGACCATAGCCGAGCCCATAGGACCATAGGCCGAGCCTATGTTGCAACCAAACTACTTTTGGCCTTGACCCTTTGCATTCCTCACTTGTAACTCCATTCTCTTCACATTTTCTTGCCTAGTCGTGTGTTATTGAGTCCAAACCCGAGCCATTTTCGCTAAATAACATACATGGCCGAGCAAGCAATGAGTAGTGGTCGAGCACTTGTGATTTAAAACTTGGTTAAGTCATTTGTTAATTCCATTTCCAATTTGTTTCAATTTAATCTTTGTGTTATATATATTTATATTTTCGTTGTTTTATTTGTGTATACAAGATTAATATCTTGGCTCTCTCTCTCTCTCTACTCGAATCAAAAGTCATGCTATATCGTGCTTTTTGGATCTATTTGTGTGTTTGATTTATGAACTCCAGCTTGAAGAGGTGAGTTATTCACGCTTGACATTCATACTTATAGAATTTGTGAAGTGATAACAAGTGAATATGTAGAAATTGTTATATTATGTTATACCTGCCTGTGATATGTATTTTATGATGATAAACCCTGTTATAAACTTGTCACATCATCTGCTATGTTATATTCTGTTATATTATTTATTTTATTCTGTTTATCACACTGCAAGTTCCCTGTAGAATAGAATCACTATGGGTTGAAATGATACATACTCGAACGGACTTTAGAATATGGAAAAATCGTTATGGACTGAAATGATAGGCCTGAGCGATTTTTATTTATTTTTATTTACTTAGGATTGCGGGTTTGAAATGATAGAACCCGGATTTTTCTTTGTAAATTTACGGATTGAAATGATATATTATCCGTATCACTTGACCTAGGTTAGAAATATATTATACAGACCCGTGGTTATTTTATATATTTTTCTGGATATTTTTAAGTATTTTAAAAATGTAAATTATGACATTTTGATTAAATTTGAATTTAAAATGATTTATTAAAGTGTTATTGATTTTTCTATGAATATAAAATGTTAAACAAATGAATGCTTAAAATGGTAATTTGGAATTTAACTTGACTTGGAATTGTGAGATTTGGTTTTTAAAAATGGAAGTTTAAGTAAAAGAAAAAAAAATGGAAATTAAGTTTTATTTATGAAATGATAAATTAAATTAAAGTGTTAAGTGAATGTAAAGAATAGGAAAATTATACACTTGAATTTTATAAGTGAAGTAATGAAAAATTTGATATTTATTTGTGAAATTTACTTTATAAAAATCGTAAGTTAAAGGGTATTTAAATGACCATTTTAAAGTGGAAAAATATGATTTTTATACAATTAAAATGATTTAAATTGAAGTTTAATTGTTTCTGAAATTTTAGTGTAAATCTGGAAATCCTTTTTGTAGCACTTCAGAAATGCTATCATTTCTGAAATTAACTTAAAATCTGAAGTAAAGGATACTGCAGCACTTTGTAAGTGCTGTGGTTCCAGAAAATGAACTAAAGGCTAAAATTAACTAAGGGCTACTGCAGCACTTGGCAAGTGCTGTGGTTGCTGAATTAAAAACTAAAACCTAGAACTGATAAAAGAGCTGCAGTAGCACTTGATAAGTGTTGTAGTTGGCTGAAATAAGATTTTTATTTATAACAGAACTACTACAGCAGTTTTGTAAATGTTGTCTTTGCTGAATTGAATTGTTTTCAAATGTAACTTACCGCAGCATTTTCTAAGTGCTGCGAAAGCTGAAATTTTAATGTTTTAAAGTATTTAAGTAAATAAATGAGCTCGGAAAAGTCTAAATTTTTGGGAATTGAGTATTTGATTTAAAGGTATAATGACTTCACTTTTAATGGTTTATGAATGATTTTAATTCGAAATTATAAACCATTTTAAAATCTATAACCACGGGTATACTTCTTTGTGGGCCATTTGATTTCCTTGTGTTTGTTTTGATGCACATATTAACACTGTTATTTGCATTGTTTACTAAATTATGAACATTTCTATGATATCATTTATTTCTGCTTAATTGATGGTTTAACGGATCCTTAAAGGATGGGTGATCCCAAGCATCCTTTAAGTTAGTGTGCATTGCTATTACAGTTCATTTGAGTTGGTTTACATTGTATAAGTATGTATGTCCTGACTCGAGTGTTTGTGTTTTACTTTACGCTCGAGTCAGTTTGAGAATCACAACTTTGGATTCACCTTCTGGAGCTAGAGATTTGTTGGAGCTTATTTGTCTATCGGTTCATCGACTTCTATTCTAGTTATTTCCTATTCAGTATTGTCTCTGTATTATTGACTTATGTATCCTGACTTCTATTGTATCTGTTTTGACTATGAGATTTTGTATATGTTTTAAGAGTATGTATATAGTAGCTTCATGAACTACTATGGTATTTTATTTCCGCTGCGAGTTATTCTGATATTCTATGTCTGTGATTTTGTGTTTGATTTTATTTGCTCCGAATTTTCTTGACAATCCACTGTTTTGAAGTATTCAAGTTCGACATGTGTGGATTTATTGTCGATTTGAATGGTCCAAACTAGTGGGATGTTACATTTGGTATCAGAGCTAGGTTTTAGGCAAACCTTAGCCTATGGAGCAAAAACTCATTAGAGATAGGGTAGAAATACCCTAGAATGAGTGAAATCAATCTCAGAATCATTTCTTTGTGAGAGAACGTATTTTCGAAGTATAAAATGATTTTCAAATGATTTTAAAGAATTTTCAAAGATTATTTGATATAAATTTCCTTGCTTTGAAAGTAAAAATTTTCTGAACTTCATTCCTTCCGTATCCACCTTGTTAGTAATTTCTTTGATTAGGATCCTCTTAAATTTTGAACTTATATCTTGTTTGATCCGAATTCTTTGTTGATAGGAAGATTTTTGAGTATGGAAAAATTGGAAGAGCAGAAAGCAGCTCGTAGATCTTGAAGAGCACTGGCCCGTAAGGAATGGAAAGAAGTGATCGAGAAGTGGGAAAAGCTGTGGAAGGAAAGGGCAGGACCTGGTCCTTATGACCATGTCGTTTGTTATCGGTGTTATGAGAAGGGACACTATGCAGCCATGTGTAGGAAGAGAGAGAGGGAGAAATGGAGGGAGGGCAAGCGTTATCGGTCCAAGATTTTTTGTTTTAAATGCCGGGAGAAGGGGCACTTTCTGAGTCGCTGCGAGAAGGTGAAATCTGCACCCACTGCATCAATCGGCCTATCAACCATTTGCTACCACTATAGGAGGGCTGGGCATATAGCCAGGAATTGTTCTGAGAGAAAGCATGGAAAGAAAGCTGTGTACCTGCAGTTCACTAAGGAAGATGGGAGTGTAGTGCACTTATGCCAGAAATGTAGAAGTTGGGGGCACATTGAGGAGGAGTGTTTTGGACCTGTTGAAGTACCACCCGAAAGAATTAATACTGATGATTTGTTTATGTAGGAGTGGTAATCTGTGGATCTGTGGTTATCAGTAGTTGTTAGGTTGCATTATGTGAACTCTGTTGTATCTTTTGTTTAGCTGAAGTTGTCAAACTAAAGATATTTATGCTACTGTTTTCGTATGATATGAATTTGAGTCTTTTTTTTCAAATTTTGAATGGGAATTCTTTTGTATTAATATAGGTTATATATATCTAATCTTGGTTTGGATTTTTATCGATTAGGATTCCTTTGAATTTTGGAATGCTCCCACTTGTTCTGAAATCCATTCCTGTCTCCCCTATCTGTATACTTTTGATTTTTGAGCATTGCATAACCCCACTTTGAATGACCTTTATAAAGATGAGCGATTTCGCCAATCTTTTAATGATTTGTAAAGGGGTGAAACTCCCTTACAATTGGCATTGATTCACTGGAGATTTCTTTATCCTCGGTTTACGATGCTATCTATCTTCTGCTATACCTATATGCTATCTTTGGCGATCGAAAGTCGATTTGCCTTAGATTTTCGCACCGATTATATTCCTGAAGTCACGGTTGACCCTATTAAGGTCGACCGCGATTTATATGGGCTTATCCATCTTCTAATTGGTAATTTAATTATCTCATCTTCGTTCGAGCTTATCTTCGAATTAGAATTCTATTTGATTAGGGTACCTTTAAATTTGAATCTTTGTTTTGTTTTGAAATCCATCCTTGAATCATCCCTTGAAAAATTTGTGGTTGATTGTATTTTTGGAAATTGTGTATACATCAAAGTTATTATTTTGATAAGGATGACCATATTTTTATATAAAAGTGGAATGTTTTCGATAAGGATTATATACCTTTTAAAAATGAGAATTTGAAGTTTCAAGAGGATTTGAAATTTTGAAAATTTTATAAGAAATGGTTTCATATAAAATGATTTATAACTAAAGGGTTTGAATTTGAAATTTTAGAGATTGAACTCCAGCATTTTTGAAATTGGTTTAAGATCTTGAAAATAAATAATAATACGATTTGAAAGTATTTTTCCGAATAAGAAATGTTCCAAATGATTTTAATGAGTTTCAAATGATTTCGAAGAAATTTTAAAATAAGTTTTCGAGAAAATAGAAGTCCAAAACCCACTTATATCGCTGGAAAATAATTTCGGTGATGGATGCATGCATCATCGACATTGATTTTCGAGTTTTTGAGTGGGGGAGAGGCCACTTCGGTAGCTTGGCTATGCGATTGATTTGTGAAACCAATTTTGATTTCAAATTCCGAAGTATGATTTGATATTCGAAAGATATGTATATATTTGAACAGTTTGAAATGAGCCGGTGTTCAGTCCTTGAGTTTCGGATTTGATTGATATAACCCTATCTTTTGGAATTGATGTACTGACTTGTTGGTGATTCCCAACTCTTGGATTGAAAATATGACTTCTACGACTATTTTGAAGGTTCGAGCACTTCCAAATCAAGGTTAACTTTTCAAAGCTAAGTAATTTTGAAAAGTATAAAGTATATAAGTTTGGTATGTATGTTTAAAGTATGTAGTAATATGATTTAAATAAGTTTGAAACTATTTTGTTAAATAAATGAATAAGACTATTTTGAATTGTACTAATATGAGTTTTTTTTAAAAATATATTTTGAATAAATTTTAGTTTAAATGTTTTAAATTAGTAACATCTTTATGAAATTTTATATTTAACAAGTTGGAATAGGTACATAAGTTGTACGTATGCGGTTTTATTCCCATAATTAATTTGGTACAGGTTTGAGTACACAAGTTCGAGGTGAATTACACCATTTCGTGTTAGGATTTTTCATTCGATTCTTGATGGCGAATATTTGATATGGATTTTGGGCTTGATTCTAGAATTCTCTATCATAGTATATGGCTATGCAAGGAGACTGATGGCTTCTAGTCGAGAAACCATATCGAAGTCCGCATTAGGGAAGTCGAATGGACAATACTAGTTCGAAAGCAAACTTGTGTGATCGAGCGAGCGATCGAATGTGATGTTGCGAAATGATGACATATGTACATCTTATGTTCTAATATCATTTATATACTTGACGCTGATATTGGAAGTTGTTGGGTTGGATATCTTTGTAGTTTAATTGGAAATTTTCTTTTATGCAAAACTACTATCAATTTAAAACCATTTTTTAAAACTATTTTTCTTTTATTTTTCTTAAACAAACTATTTTATATACAAAACTATTTTACAAAACTATTTTTCAAACTATTTTATCTACCAAACTATTTTACAAACTATTTTGTATACAAAACCATTCTAAATTCAAACCTTCTATAAAGCAAAGATGTTCAATCCCATATGGCTCTTCATGCAGCGAAATTTATTTTTGAAAATTTTGATCCTTATGTAAGTATTAGATGATTTTTAAAACCATTGATTTTGGAAATGAATTGGTTGACTTAAATTATATTGATTTGGAAACTTGGATTATTCTCCAAACCTATTATTTTGGAAACTTTGAAACTGAAGATATTTGATTTGGAAGAATAAATTGGTGAAAGCGTATATGATTTTGAAAAATTGTATTGATATTGAAACAAATTGAAATTTGAGAACCTTGTGTTACTAAATACTTGATTTGGGAGTTATCGAACTTATATAAAATTGATTTGTATAAGTATGAAGTTGATTCGAAAACTATTGATTTTGGAAAGTATCCGATTTGAAAATAAAATCTTATATATAATGGAATTTATATAAGTACGATATTTGAAAGTGATTTGAAAAGGTACTATATGATACATATTTTTGAAGTAAAGATATGGAAAGTGCCTTCTGCTTGATATCCGCTTTGTGGCCACATTGTGGATTCATTCTATCGATATTATTCTCTCTGATTTGGTTTTCCGGGTATGATACTCGATTGTCCATCGAATTCTATGGCGAACTCCATGGTCTTACGAGCGCGACTGCATAGCGTAATTCGCAAGGGGCTGCGAGAGCCTAGGGTACGGATGTTTCCTGGGGGATCCAGGCGTAACCATTATGTATCTACGATCTATTGGGTCGCTTGGTAGCATAATCCACAGGGGCTGCGAGAGCCTAGGGTACGGATGTTTCCTGGGGGATCCAGGCGTAACCATTGTGTATCTACGGTACTACCAGTCTTCATGGCGTAATCGCAGGGCTGGGGGGGCCTACGGGTATGGATGTTTCCTAAGGGATCCATGCGTAACCATTGTGTATCCATGATCCATGATCGACATGTTTTGGTTGTTTTGTTTGGATTGTACTTTCCATATCTATTTTTTTAAAGAAAGCTTTTCCAGTATTTTCACTGGGTATTGAAACAAGTCTACTAAGTACCTGGAGAACTCTAGCTTTGCGCCTGATCAACGCATGGCCAGAGTCTGCAAGAACGAGGATAAACTTGTTAAGACATCGAGTTATAAAAGTATTTTTATAAAGTATTATATAAAGGATATTTTGATCGGTTATTTTCCTTTCTAAAAGATTTTAAAGTGTTTTAAATATTGTTTACCTCTTTAACTAACAATTTGAATTAAATGACTTTTATGGATATAATAGAATGGATTTTACCAAATTATTAAATATTAAAGAATTTTAATTGAAATTTATATGGTTTTAAATTAACGGTTCATCCTTGTCTTTCAACCCATTTTCCTGCTAGCTATCCCCATTTCTCCATTTTTCCTGCTAGCTATTCCTATTCTCCTACCTTCTTCCTTTTCGGGGACGAAAAGCTTTGAGTGGGGGAGAGTGTAACAACCTAAAATTTTAATAAATATTTCCAAATTAATTTTTATTTTGAAACTTTGATTTTAAATTGAAGTTTGGAATTTTTCCAATGTATTTTGGATTTTTGTTCTATTATTATTTTTTCCAAATACAATTAAATATTGATTTTTCTGGAAATGTTATATATATTTTTTTACTATGACTTTTTAATTGAAATTTTAAATTTTAAATTTTAATCTTTTTCTTTGAAACAGTAATTGGTTCTGATATCCGATCTGTTTTTCGTTTCGTCGAATTCCGTTTTAAACTTTTTAGAATTTGTTGAATTCAGCATTTTACACGTAGAATTTTATCTGCATTTTTATTTTTCATTTTCTATTCTATTTGCTATCTTTTATTTTGTTTTGGGTTTTGAATTAAATTGTGTGAATTTTTGTTGTGTTTGGAATTTTCTTATATTAGTTGTATTTTGTTTACAATTTTAAATTCTAGTTTCAATAAATTAAATTATTTTCTTTTTTTATTTTCTTATTTTCCTAAGACAAATTATTTATTTTCATTTCCACTTTATTTTGTTTCGATTTTCATTTTATTTACTGATTTTTATTTTGTTTATTTTGTGTAAATGAAATTGGAAATTCAAAGAGACAAAAGCTTTTAAAACTTGTGACTTTTCATTTGCTTATCTCTTCATTGCTTTGGCCGTTTCTTTTCTTTATTGTAGCCGTGTACCTCATTTGCTTTTCACGTGAAAAGCTTCTCAAAACTTTACAACTCATGGCCATAATCTATTTTTGAAAATTTATGTAAGTAATGGCTTCCATCTTTCTACTTTTCTTCTTCTTTTTCATTGATTTTTGCTTGTTTTTGCCTTACTCTCTTCATTGTTTGCTCGGCCACTACCCACCCTCATCTCCACCGACCACCACCATCACCTCCTCCCCCTTATCTTCCATGGCCAACAATCCTACCCCTCTGTCCAAATCAGGCCGTGACCACCTAGGTAGGCTAACATCACAAAAACATTGCAAAAACCCCTTGAACAATGCATAGCCCACTACAAGAAAATTCATTTTTAGCAGCATTAAATTGCAGCGTTTAATACGAAATGATGTTTATTATACCTAAAAACATATTAAATATAACCAAAACGCTGCCTCTACCCAAAAAATACCTTGCCCGCACGCTTTTTTCTATACCCCGCTCACTTCTACTGTTTTTCCCAATTTCATTTCCCTCCCCAATTTCTTTTCCCTCTCACTTCCGCTTTTTACCCAATTTCTTTTCCCTCTAAAATCCCCTAATTTCCTTCCCCAAAACATGCAACGCCGTTCCTTTTGCCCTCCTCTCAACACTGCTACTCTTTTCCTTCACATACGAACACTGCGTCCTCTCAACACTTCACCGATTTGATTTACGGTACCAATAGATTTCTGTTTGCTATGTTTAATTTCGTTGTATTTTATTTATCTACCTCATAGATATATTAGTTCATATTAATACACTTGCATCAATTGCATGCTGTAGCAGATGTAGGACTGTCGAGGTAGTTTTCTTCTCAATTTCATTTATGTTTGTAGTTTAGGTATTTCGTAAAGAATTTTGAGCGACATGTCGGCAATTGGTTTGTTTCAGTTGGTTTAATCTCAGTCTCGTTTTTTAATACTCAAATGTTCGAACAAAGATTAAAGTTCACAATCTCGACATCAACATTTGTTAGAATTAACGAATCACGTTAAAATACATATCTGGTTTACATAACCTTTCTTGCTTTCGCTAAATAGTGAACTAGGATATGCTAATTAGATATCACATATGTCATGCATAGATAAGGCTCATTGGTATATTACTACCTTAGTTTATAATGATGAATTAATGTAGTCATTGATTCTGTTTCATTAACTAACTTTGTATTAATTTTTTGAAATCTCAATGAATTAATGTGACTATCTTATCTTATTTAGACATAATATGCATATTTTATTAACATCTGTGTTTTGTTCCTAAGGTTGATGTACCATTTTTTGCATTTGTATCTATTTGTTCCATCGTTTTAAATTCCTTTTGTTTTGGGTAAGTACTAGCCAATCGCTGAATCTGCCAAAACAAAATAAAAATACCTAACTTTGGAATGAAATGGTTTAATAGAAAACATATTAGGGTACCTTTTGTACACAGGTGCTATCAACTAGAAATTTCTTTCCTTGCTGGAAAATATGCTGAGTATTATTAGTTTATACAATAGACTATACCATTAATGAGCGAGCTCTTATCATTGTTTGATTTAATTTCTTTCTTAAAAGAGCTTATACAGTTTATTGCAAGTTAACTGGTTTATAGCTTTAACGAATCAGAAGTTTAAAGTCCAGCGGAGTTTTGTCTTTGCACATTAAAACTTTTCCATCAACATGTCTAGACTGTGTTGGTCTTGTTATGTGTGTTGTTTTTATTTAAAATTGTTACTCCACTGCTTTATTCATGGTTCAGAACCTGAGATATGGGAAACATGTTCTTAATTGATTATGTGTTCCGAGTCTTTTGACACGGCATTTTGATTAAGCTTACTACTTACTTGTTTGTCTTCTTTTAGCAACCGTGCAAAGGATGCAGTTGCCTCTAGTTAGGGGATTCATTTATTTATTTTTGAAAAAGAAATCAAGGAACTACACTTCTTGGGATGCTGACCCATACCCACAACTTCCTTTTTTAAATTTTTTTAAATTGTTATCTATCTTAGTACCATTACTGACCATTCAATTCTTTTTCTTAATTTTTTGCTTGTTTGTATATTAAGTTAAAGTTTATTATAACTTTGAGTTAAAATTTACTGACTATCCAATTGTAACTAAATTCTTGGGAGATTAGAGTACTTGGTCTCTTACTTTAAATTGGAAGCTGCATGTTAACTTGCAAGAGTAACTCTTTTCGGAGTTGAAAAATGTAAACTAACCATGACTTACGATCATTAATTTGTACCTTTGATCTTTAAATTTGTTTCAAACTCACAAATGAGAACAAAAATTCCCATTTTTTGTGCTTTATATCATAATTATCTGTATTCATTTTAGTCTCAAATCTAAAAATTTGCTGGAGGACAGCTAATTTGTAAGATATATCCAATTTCATGTTTAGTTGAGTGCGCATTACCTTTTCGGTATATCGACTGAGTTCACAAGATTTATGCAATCACTCCTTTTCTCATTTATAGTACCCTTTGGCCTAAACTAATTTCACCTTATTGTATGGCTAAAACAGAGTGAAATGTCTTGCTTAATGATTGAACACCTCATTATTATTCTCTTGTACATCATGATCGACATATACTTCCTTGAAATTGTAATATACCATATATCATCTTCCATTAATTACAGATATCAAATACCCATTTTCATCTTCTGGGAAGTTAAAAAGACAATGTAAATCTATGTTTACCAACAGTTCTTGGAGCTTTTCCTTTTCCAATTTTTTTGATGCGTTCTTCGATCGCACATACCTTTGGTACAAGGCAGGCAATTATGCATAGTAGATGTTTGAAATTTATAGACATTTTCTGTTTTGTTCATATTTTCTGTAGAACAGGACTAATTATTTTATAAGATACAAGTATTGACAGTGCATGTATTTGAATTTTGCCAGTTCAATTGCAAAAAATTGCACTGTAATTATTTTGCACTACAAAAAGAGCATTTCTTAAACACATATGTAACAACTTCTGAATATATTTGATATGATGCCATCCATAAATCATTCAAAATTAATTAGATTCAATATTGAACAGAGTGAAATTTACAGCAAATTTTTTAACAATATTTTGAACAAAATATATAAAGAGGGACTTGATTTACTTTGTTTGTAATTAAGGGATGAAAGTTTATAAAAACTAAACAAGTTTATAAAAAATAAACAAGTTTTAAAAAATGAAATAAGTTAAATAACTTTATAAAAATGAACAATGGTATTTTAACTGCTACATGGACTTTTTCAAATACAATGTAACTTTAACTTATTTTTTTATAAGGACTTTTTCACCAGGAGCCTTAGTAAATTTTAGATGCGTTTGTGGGGAGCTATAGCCAACACGAAGTAAACATGTTTGTGTAGAAAGTAAGCTCAAATATCGACACAATGTTTCCACCCAAATTTCACCATTTTTTCTCTTCGATTCTGAAAGTTATTTTCAAGTAAATCTGTGAAAATGGTAAGGTTTTCCTGCTTTTCAGTCCATGAAAATTTTCATCGTAGTTTTTGATTTGCATTGAATTGAACTATGAGATCTGACTTTGGTTTGTAATTTGATGTTTCCGCAGCCTCTTAGACTCGAGATCAAGGTATTTCTTCTTCTTCGAAACCTGTTGTTCTATGATAGATCTTGCGAGGCTAATGTAAATTTTTGAACGAATATAGAGAAAACTTGCGCAAAGATCAGAGAGTGAAATCTGTCCATTAGCATCCAACAGAGCCATGGTATTTTATTTTATTTTATTTCATTTTGTTTATTTTAGTTTTTCCCATGTGTTTTTTTGATTCGAGGATATATGATGCAGGATTCTTGTAAGTCTTTATTCAGGGACTGTTGGAATTTACGATTATCAAACACAAGCAAGTTTGTTTTTGTGTAGAAAACTCATCTCATATGTAGCCATTTATGCATATGTTTTAGAGTGTAGAATGGAAACTTGTAATACACCACTGCACCTGTTAGTGCAGAGCCAACCATCGACCAGTGGTGGCCATGTCCCCATTGGCAAAACAAGGGGAGAGGGCCTATATAGATTGGGTGTTTTTAGGCAAATAATTTGAAAAAGAAAGCATCAGATCTAGATAAGAACAAGTTGAAAATTTAAATTACAAAATTTTAGTTTATATTAGTTGGGCTCGATGGGTTTGGAGGTTGAATTGGTGGTAGAAGATGGAAGGAGAAGGAGAGAAGCAGAAGAAGAACATCACTCTATTATTTAATTTCACGTTAACATAAAAGCCCGAACTTTTATTTATTTACATATTGCATTTATTCAAATATTTTCTCTCAAGATATTTTATGTTATTTATCTAGATCTATAAAGATTACTCGTAATCTCTAATTTTATAGGCTTTGCATAAATATATCAATACCCATGAACGGAGGTAAGTTGATAATTTTAACATTGATATCGTATAAAATAACAGTTGAGTAAATTCAAATAATAAAGGAAGATTTGGTTATAATTGATAAATAGTTGAAATTGAAATTAAATATCATATTTTCAAATGCTGTAACGACCCCGAATTTTGATTAAGTTTAAATTAATAATTTATTGATTTTTGAATAAAATTTGTGAGATAAATCGATATAAGGTGATGCGAGTTTCCCCGATATCCAAGTATATTTGTATAAATCATTTAAATTAAAAATATTGTATATTGTGTATATATGTGTACATACGAATGTATATGTAATATATGAGAAAATTTGAAGTTAATATATATGTATATTGAATTCGAGTTTAAATCTAAGTTTAAATGGTTTAATAATAATAAATGATAATAATAGATATTTAATTTGAAATAAAAAGTAAATATATAAAGTTATATGGATTTGAAAATATGTATATTTGTGAATAAGTAAGTATAAACGCCAAGCGAATAGCAAAGTAAAGTAAATATATGTATCTTAGAAAAATCAATACGAAATAATACCAAGTAATAAAACAAACAAATAAAATACAAAGGACTAAAACAAAATTATGTTTTCATGAATACTCAAACAAATATATAAAAGTAAGCTTGTATAGGAAGACAAAGAAAAGTAATACAAAATCATCTCAAACAAGTGTGAAACCAAAACAAGATACCTCTAGCATACAAAAGAAATCATATCAGCCGAGCTGAAAAGTAGCAAAAGAAAGAAGAAAAAAATCTCTGAAATGAATTGTACCAAACAGAAAATAAGTATAAAAGTATCTTTGTAAGCCTACAAAATAGAAGCCACCAAGTACCATCATCTCAGCCGAGTAAAGTAAACAAGACAAGAAACAAATAAATCAGAAGAAAAAAATATAGGCATGAAGACATAAAGTACCTTGGCATTAAATGCTAAAAAAAAAATTAAGTCAATTCGAATTGTATAAAATCCTCTCAGCCACCAAAGCAAGATGAGTATCAACTGCAAACACGAAATATCTTTGCCTATAGTACAAATATTTGTACTAGAAAGAAAAAAAAATATACATTACTTTGTACAAAACAAATTATATCACTATGTAACACTTCATATCAGCTTAAACAAGATATCATCACCCAGTACTAAGGCAGATAAACACACCCTGTAACTTTATTTCTTCCCATCTTCGATTCATTTAAACAAATATAACCTGGAACCAAAATAAGAAAAACAAAGCACTTTAGTTTCGAATTTAAAATAGAGGCATCTCAACTATAACAAGATTTCAGATCAATTCATGTTCAAGTTTAAAGCCAGTCAAAGTTTCAAGGATCAAAACAACAAAAATATGCAAGTTTCAAAATCCCAGTTTCAAGCTTCTTGTTTTCAAGCAAAAGATCATGCTTCCTGTTTAAAAAGACAGGTGAGTAACATTTATTTTTAAACTTATAACTTAAGTTAATATTGTATGCTTCCTTCTATGATGACATGTATCTTATATACATACATATGTTTGTGTATATCTGTTCTGTTCTTTGATTCTCTGTTGTCTGTTGCTCAATTTTTTTTTGAGTAAATTGGAAAATAAATCTTTATCTCATGATCTAATAAATGTTTAAATTTAGAATATAAACAAATATTGCTTGTTTGATCATAATATAAGTGTTAAAATTTATTTAAGGAAGAAACAACATATACTTGTCTCTGGAAACAAAGAAAACATGTACATCTTTAAATATGTTGAAAATCAAACTTCTTATTTTAAGGATTTAGCTGTATCGAGTGAAAATACATACTAAATCATGATTTTTAAAACAAGTATTACAATTTTTAGAGTTTGGGTTAGAGAGCAGTTTTAGTTCGACCATTTTTGCCTTTTTGAGCTGCCGTAGGCGATCTCGACGACTGGGGATGCCGTGTTTTGGTCTGGAGGTAGAGGAGGGACTAGTGGACCTAGGAAAAATGGTGGAATGGTGGTTAGTTAACGGTGGTGACGATGGCGTCGAATTCCTTTGTGTAGACCTAGTTTTGAGTAACGGTGGATTTTGTCTCGTTCGAGCTCAGGAATGGATCGAGTGTTTCGAGCTTCAAGGTTTTGGTAGTGGGGTGATTGACGAAGTCGTGGCCAAAATTTCAGGTGATCCGGTGGTCGGAGCGTCGAACTGGAGGTGTTGCCAGGTTATGGTGATAAGGTCAGTATGTTTCCAGGTTTGATGTGAGAACCCGATCTCGATTTCGAGTATGGGGTGTCGATCTGAAGGCTGGAATAGGATATAGGGTTGATCGCCGATGTGTGGTGATGGACGTGGTCGATCGGAGGTGATGAACGGAACTGTGCATGTGCACAGTCGAGAGGGGATGGATGTGTATATCTTTGGTTGGACAGGGAATGGACTCGAGAATCTCTCGGGTAACTCGGCGATTAGCTCGGGTGATTCAATAAATTACTCGAAGTGAATTTAGGTTGTCTCGGTAGATAGTTTTTTTTTTCTCAAATGAACAGTGCCAGGCAAACTCGAGATTTACTCGAGTAACTTTTCGTTCTGGCCCGGGGAAAAACAAGTTTTTCTCGAAGCAGGTATGGGGGGAAAACTCGGGAAACTTGTTTACAGTGAACAGTGTTTAGTTTTTCCCAGTTTTAAATTTTGTGGTTTTAAATTTAAACCAATATCGACTGAGTTTGATTTAAGTGTTTAAATTCCGATTTTTGAAATAAAAGAAAAGTTTAAATTTTAAATACTTTTTAATAAATTTAAATATTTGAAATTAAGGTGGTTTGATTAAAAGCACTTATAACTAAGATTGTTTTATAATTGTAATTTATAGCTTTTTTTGGCTCGAAGTTAAGCTCGGGGAGAGAGGCCTTTGGCTCGGGTAAGTACTCGAGTAAGTCTCAGGTAGAAATTTGTTTCAAGTCCAAACCAGATTTGTCTCTGTAAATTTAAACTGAGTTTTAAATTTTTGACTTAAGGGTTAAAATGAATTCTTAAATCCAAGTAAATTACTTAATGAAATTAATTAAAGGGTTAATTTATTAATGTGATTAATTAGTTATAATTACACAATTAATTCATCTTAATTGTAGATGATTGATTATTATCGAATGCTTTGTGATATAAATTGCTTGGTATTGCGCTATTATATCTGTGATGAATATACTGTTATATGAATATGAAACCCTTGACCCGTAAACGATATTTGAATTTCGATGCGACAGGGAGTCGGATTCCAGTTGGTTATCCGAAACCCACATCGAATTGTAATGATGAACCTTTGTGACTGATAAATTTATTTTATCTATGAATCTGTGAATGAAGATAAGCGTTATGGGTTATACCGCTTATCGATATATCTGTAATGATTGATGTTGCACTATTGTGTGTAAAACCCCTGGACCACACTCTTACACACACAAAAATGGATTTCACGTGGAAATCGGTTAAGTCACAGATGATGTAAGTTTAATGTTTTTGAAATTGAAATTTTAATTTCAATTGATTTTGAAATTGGGAACTTGGGTTTAAAATGAAAAGCTTTTGAAATGGAATTTCAAGATAAAAGTTATTTTGAATAACTTAATCGAGTTTTGAAATTTAAATAATTTGATTTAAATTTGAGTTCAAGTTTGAAATTGAATTCTATGATTTGAAACTAAGGATTAAAGATGCTGTACAAGTTATATATGGGTTAAACCATTTTAAAGATATTGATTTGGAAATTTGAATTTTTATTCAAGGGTTTTAACTCGTGTAAATATAACTGGATTTTTCCGAAAACGAAAACTATTCGTTTTCAAATAGTAAAAGCTTTCACAAAAGTAATGGGTTTCCAAATTGTGTTGAACGGTTTCAAGTTTGAAATAGAATTGAAATGTTTTGAAAACTATGAAAAGAAGTCTTTGATTCAAAGACCGGACGAGTTAATCCAACTTGAAATAGAATTGTTTTGAAAGGCTATGAATGAATCTTTGGAAACGAGTTTTGAAAGCTATAAGTTAAATCTTGATTTAAAGATTTAACGAATTAATCAGATTGAAATGGAAATCGATTTGAAAATATATGAATGAATCTTTGTGAACGGGGTAAACTTTGTGAATTGAATCTTTTTGTTTAAAAGATTAAAAGTGTGGAAATTGTTTAAACCATTGAAGGTTTTTGAAATAAATCTTTTTGTTTAAAAGATTGGAAATGGTAATTTGTTTTACCATTCGAATGAAAAGTTTTTGGGCTTTAAGCTGTGATTTAACTGAGACCCCAGTATCCATATGATTTTTAATTACGCTCGTTATTCGGTTTAGCCGGGAGAGGACCTTTGTGTCATATAACCCATTCCGAATAGTGATACGACGATATGGATAGCATTTGAAGACCGGTGGTGAAGACCGGGTATTTGCGAGAGCGATATGATGACCTATCGATTTTCTCTGCATCATGGCTCCGGTATAGAGATTCCCTAAGTGATGGGAAGTCCGATCGAGATTGTGAATATCCGTATTTGCAAGGGCTTCTTTGGAAGTGCCTTCGGTTCTATTCGAACCCGGAACAGACTTGTATGGATGTGTGTCTGACGTTACACTTTGAGATGTAAAGCTGGTTTCTATCAAATACATTTCTGTTGGTGGCGGAGAATTTATTCTCTTAGCTTAACACCCTTCTCTGAGACGTACGAGCTCAGAGGTTATGTAGTTGATGGTTACTAGTGATACATTCCCAATTTGGTAATGTGGCATACGAAGTGCTGATGATCATTTGTTGATCGAAGCGTGGCTTTGTAAAAAGCGTGGCTTTGTGGACGAGACTTCGTCGAGCCTCACAACCCGGTAATGGTCGAAACAGGAATGTTGCGACAAAGGTTTGTAGGGGTAGCGCCCCTAGGGTATGTCATTTCCTTCTGGATAAAGGGTGGTATCATGGTATGGAGCCCAGATACTTACTCATGTGGATACACTTTATTTATTATGTGTAATGTTGGTTATCGAGCGCTCGGATAAAGGTCGGTAACGACCGGGGGATGACATGACTCGTGTGTTAGTTACCTAGTTACAGCTGTACAGCGTGAGGTAGCGTCAGTGTGTTAGTTACCTAGTTACAGCTATACAGCGTGAGGTAGCGTCGGCCTTTTGTTTGCAGAGATCCGGTTAGGATCCGGGGCGTCTTTCCAGAGGCGTTTCTATTTCGGTAAGGAAGTTCCTTAGCCTGATCATTTGTTGGAAATCCAAAGAAACAATACGAACCCTGTACGGTTTTAGTTGTATTACCTGCTATGGGATGTGGCGGTAACCTGTTATTGAACAGGGTAGCTATAGTAGGCATACGATGAAATGTTGTATGCTGGCTAAGATTAATATTATATTTTCGAAATGGTTTTTCACACTATGCACTAATGATAATAATATCGAATGATTTTGCGTAGTAAGCATTTTTGACTATCATAAGAAGAAATCTCCTCCAATTCTGCGATTGCATTGTGTGTGTGGTGGGAGGTCTTATGGTAGTTTCATTTTCCAAAAACATTGCGGATTTCAATGTTTAAAAGCCTTTGTTGCTTGTTTTAAATATATGTGTTTTTGTTGCTCACACCAGTCCCATGACTGATCCGGAGTTTATTGTTCCCTTCCTAAACTCTGGGTGCCCACTATTTTCCACACGGGCAGTCTAGAGTTGGGTTTTTCAGATATTCAGGTTTGGTAGATTATCTGGAGCTAGTCAGTTCTTGGAGTTCATGGATTGTCGTTCCTTATCTTGGAGCATTCTATTGGAGATATTCCATCCACTGCTGGTGTTATCTATTTTCTTTTCCGCTGTATCATTATTTATCTCTGATATTGTTGTATCATATTGATATCATTGTTGTATATCATTCTGGATATTGTATTCATTGGATTGTATATGATATCATTGTTTTCTTTCTTCCGCTGTGTTGTTATACTTAATGTTGTTATAGCTCCGGCGAATCGGATTTGAACGGTCGAATCTGCGGCATTCTAGTACAAGGTGAAGTACGGATGTTGATTTTCGAACGCGAAAATCCGGATCGTTACATGTGGTATCAGAGCTAAGGTTGAACTTTAGCTCAGGAGTGTAACACATTAAGTAGCTCATTAGAGATAGGGTGAAGTAAACTCTAGAATGAGTAATTCTCAGATATCCATCCGTACGTCTCAGTAAATTCTCTTGCTATCCACTGATAGTAAGTATGAGTGCAAGAAGAGGATGAGATAGGGGACAGGGGGATACCACCACGAATTGGTCAATACCCTGTAGCAATAGTGGAAACAAATTTTCTCTATCAATCTATTTTGTTCGTCATCTTTTCTCAGTTCTTCGATAGTTTCTGGTAGATCCAGAAAGAAGATTCGTTATATTGATATGGAACGTAAACTCCGAATTGACCAAAACTGTTTGTATGGATGAATTGATTGCTTTGTTTGCTATGGTTGATAGGTATAATTTGGTTTCTAAACTGAAATTTTTGAAATTGTATCCATATATCTATCTATTCTTTAGGATTCCAATTTATTCTACGGATGGTTAGTTATCCTTTCGAGCTAACCGATGCCACTGTATATTTCATAGATCTGGATAACCCGAGTATCTTGTGAAGTGTCAAACAGATTCGTTCTTGTATCTATTATCGATATTCTGATTTGGTAAGCCAAATGCAGAATAGCTGTTCAGTTTGATTTCATGGAACATTCTACATCTATCTTTTTTGTCTCCTTGGTAATTTCGAGGACGAAATTCTTTTAAGGGGGGAAGTCTGTAACGACCCCGAATTTTGATTAAGTTTAAATTAATAATTTATTGATTTTTGAATAAAATTTGTGAGATAAATCGATATAAGGTGATGCGAGTTTCCCCGATATCCAAGTATATTTGTATAAATCATTTAAATTAAAAATATTGTATATTGTGTATATATGTGTACATACGAATGTATATGTAATATATGAGAAAATTTGAAGTTAATATATATGTATATTGAATTCGAGTTTAAATCTAAGTTTAAATGGTTTAATAATAATAAATGATAATAATAGATATTTAATTTGAAATAAAAAGTAAATATATAAAGTTATATGGATTTGAAAATATGTATATTTGTGAATAGGTAAGTATAAACGCCAAGCGAATAGCAAAGTAAAGTAAATATATGTATCTTAGAAAAATCAATACGAAATAATACCAAGTAATAAAACAAACAAATAAAATACAAAGGACTAAAACAAAATTATGTTTTCATGAATACTCAAACAAATATATAAAAGTAAGCTTGTATAGGAAGACAAAGAAAAGTAATACAAAATCATCTCAAACAAGTGTGAAACCAAAACAAGATACCTCTAGCATACAAAAGAAATCATATCAGCCGAGCTGAAAAGTAGCAAAAGAAAGAAGAAAAAAATCTCTGAAATGAATTGTACCAAACAGAAAATAAGTATAAAAGTATCTTTGTAAGCCTACAAAATAGAAGCCACCAAGTACCATCATCTCAGCCGAGTAAAGTAAACAAGACAAGAAACAAATAAATCAGAAGAAAAAAATATAGGCATGAAGACATAAAGTACCTTGGCATTAAATGCTAAAAAAAAATTTAAGTCAATTCGAATTGTATAAAATCCTCTCAGCCACCAAAGCAAGATGAGTATCAACTGCAAACACGAAATATCTTTGCCTATAGTACAAATATTTGTACTAGAAAGAAAAAATATATACATTACTTTGTACAAAACAAATTATATCACTATGTAACACTTCATATCAGCTTAAACAAGATATCATCACCCAGTACTAAGGCAGATAAACACACCCTGTAACTTTATTTCTTCCCATCTTCGATTCATTTAAACAAATATAACCTGGAACCCAAAAAAAGAAAAACAAAGCACTTTAGTTTCGAATTTAAAATGGAGGCATCTCAACTATAACAAGATTTCAGATCAATTCATGTTCAAGTTTAAAGCCAGTCAAAGTTTCAAGGATCAAAACAACAAAAATATGCAAGTTTCAAAATCCCAGTTTCAAGCTTCTTGTTTTCAAGCAAAAGATCATGCTTCCTGTTTAAAAAGACAGGTGAGTAACATTTATTTTTAAACTTATAACTTAAGTTAATATTGTATGCTTCCTTCTATGATGACATGTATCTTATATACATACATATGTTTGTGTATATCTGTTCTGTTCTTTGATTCTCTGTTGTCTGTTGCTCAATTTTTTTTTGAGTAAATTGGAAAATAAATCTTTATCTCATGATCTAATAAATGTTTAAATTTAGAATATAAACAAATATTGCTTGTTTGATCATAATATAAGTGTTAAAATTTATTTAAGGAAGAAACAACATATACTTGTCTCTGGAAACAAAGAAAACATGTACATCTTTAAATATGTTGAAAATCAAACTTCTTATTTTAAGGATTTAGCTGTATCGAGTGAAAATACATACTAAATCATGATTTTTAAAACAAGTATTACAATTTTTAGAGTTTGGGTTAGAGAGCAGTTTTAGTTCGACCATTTTTGCCTTTTTGAGCTGCCGTAGGCGATCTCGACGACTGGGGATGCCGTGTTTTGGTCTGGAGGTAGAGGAGGGACTAGTGGACCTAGGAAAAATGGTGGAATGGTGGTTAGTTAACGGTGGTGACGATGGCGTCGAATTCCTTTGTGTAGACCTAGTTTTGAGTAACGGTGGATTTTGTCTCGTTCGAGCTCAGGAATGGATCGAGTGTTTCGAGCTTCAAGGTTTTGGTAGTGGGGTGATTGACGAAGTCGTGGCCAAAATTTCAGGTGATCCGGTGGTCGGAGCGTCGAACTGGAGGTGTTGCCAGGTTATGGTGATAAGGTCAGTATGTTTCCAGGTTTGATGTGAGAACCCGATCTCGATTTCGAGTATGGGGTGTCGATCTGAAGGCTGGAATAGGATATAGGGTTGATCGCCGATGTGTGGTGATGGACGTGGTCGATCGGAGGTGATGAACGGAACTGTGCATGTGCACAGTCGAGAGGGGATGGATGTGTATATCTTTGGTTGGACAGGGAATGGACTCGAGAATCTCTCGGGTAACTCGGCGATTAGCTCGGGTGATTCAATAAATTACTCGAAGTGAATTTAGGTTGTCTCGGTAGATAGTTTTTTTTTCTCAAATGAACAGTGCCAGGCAAACTCGAGATTTACTCGAGTAACTTTTCGTTCTGGCCCGGGGAAAAACAAGTTTTTCTCGAAGCAGGTATGGGGGAAAAACTCGGGAAACTTGTTTACAGTGAACAGTGTTTAGTTTTTCCCAGTTTTAAATTTTGTGGTTTTAAATTTAAACCAATATCGACTGAGTTTGATTTAAGTGTTTAAATTCCGATTTTTGAAATAAAAGAAAAGTTTAAATTTTAAATACTTTTTAATAAATTTAAATATTTGAAATTAAGGTGGTTTGATTAAAAGCACTTATAACTAAGATTGTTTTATAATTGTAATTTATAGCTTTTTTTGGCTCGAAGTTAAGCTCGGGGAGAGAGGCCTTTGGCTCGGGTAAGTACTCGAGTAAGTCTCAGGTAGAAATTTGTTTCAAGTCCAAACCAGATTTGTCTCTGTAAATTTAAACTGAGTTTTAAATTTTTGACTTAAGGGTTAAAATGAATTCTTAAATCCAAGTAAATTACTTAATGAAATTAATTAAAGGGTTAATTTATTAATGTGATTAATTAGTTATAATTACACAATTAATTCATCTTAATTGTAGATGATTGATTATTATCGAATGCTTTGTGATATAAATTGCTTGGTATTGCGCTATTATATCTGTGATGAATATACTGTTATATGAATATGAAACCCTTGACCCGTAAACGATATTTGAATTTCGATGCGACAGGGAGTCGGATTCCAGTTGGTTATCCGAAACCCACATCGAATTGTAATGATGAACCTTTGTGACTGATAAATTTATTTTATCTATGAATCTGTGAATGAAGATAAGCGTTATGGGTTATACCGCTTATCGATATATCTGTAATGATTGATGTTGCACTATTGTGTGTAAAACCCCTGGACCACACTCTTACACACACAAAAATGGATTTCACGTGGAAATCGGTTAAGTCACAGATGATGTAAGTTTAATGTTTTTGAAATTGAAATTTTAATTTCAATTGATTTTGAAATTGGGAACTTGGGTTTAAAATGAAAAGCTTTTGAAATGGAATTTCAAGATAAAAGTTATTTTGAATAACTTAATCGAGTTTTGAAATTTAAATAATTTGATTTAAATTTGAGTTCAAGTTTGAAATTGAATTCTATGATTTGAAACTAAGGATTAAAGATGCTGTACAAGTTATATATGGGTTAAACCATTTTAAAGATATTGATTTGGAAATTTGAATTTTTATTCAAGGGTTTTAACTCGTGTAAATATAACTGGATTTTTCCGAAAACGAAAACTATTCGTTTTCAAATAGTAAAAGCTTTCACAAAAGTAATGGGTTTCCAAATTGTGTTGAACGGTTTCAAGTTTGAAATAGAATTGAAATGTTTTGAAAACTATGAAAAGAAGTCTTTGATTCAAAGACCGGACGAGTTAATCCAACTTGAAATAGAATTGTTTTGAAAGGCTATGAATGAATCTTTGGAAACGAGTTTTGAAAGCTATAAGTTAAATCTTGATTTAAAGATTTAACGAATTAATCAGATTGAAATGGAAATCGATTTGAAAATATATGAATGAATCTTTGTGAACGGGGTAAACTTTGTGAATTGAATCTTTTTGTTTAAAAGATTAAAAGTGTGGAAATTGTTTAAACCATTGAAGGTTTTTGAAATAAATCTTTTTGTTTAAAAGATTGGAAATGGTAATTTGTTTTACCATTCGAATGAAAAGTTTTTGGGCTTTAAGCTGTGATTTAACTGAGACCCCAGTATCCATATGATTTTTAATTACGCTCGTTATTCGGTTTAGCCGGGAGAGGACCTTTGTGTCATATAACCCATTCCGAATAGTGATACGACGATATGGATAGCATTTGAAGACCGGTGGTGAAGACCGGGTATTTGCGAGAGCGATATGATGACCTATCGATTTTCTCTGCATCATGGCTCCGGTATAGAGATTCCCTAAGTGATGGGAAGTCCGATCGAGATTGTGAATATCCGTATTTGCAAGGGCTTCTTCGGAAGTGCCTTCGGTTCTGTTCGAACCCGGAACAGACTTGTATGGATGTGTGTCTGACGTTACACTTTGAGATGTAAAGCTGGTTTCTATCAAATACATTTCTTTTGGTGGCGGAGAATTTATTCTCTTAGCTTAACACCCTTCTCTGAGACGTACGAGCTCAGAGGTTATGTAGTTGATGGTTACTAGTGATACATTCCCAATTTGGTAATGTGGCATACGAAGTGCTGATGATCATTTGTTGATCGAAGCGTGGCTTTGTAAAAAGCGTGGCTTTGTGGACGAGACTTCGTCGAGCCTCACAACCCGGTAATGGTCGAAACAGGAATGTTGCGACAAAGGTTTGTAGGGGTAGCGCCCCTAGGGTATGTCATTTCCTTCTGGATAAAGGGTGGTATCATGGTATGGAGCCCAGATACTTACTCATGTGGATACACTTTATTTATTATGTGTAATGTTGGTTATCGAGCGCTCGGATAAAGGTCGGTAACGACCGGGGGATGACATGACTCGTGTGTTAGTTACCTAGTTACAGCTGTACAGCGTGAGGTAGCGTCAGTGTGTTAGTTACCTAGTTACAGCTATACAGCGTGAGGTAGCGTCGGCCTTTTGTTTGCAGAGATCCGGTTAGGATCCGGGGCGTCTTTCCAGAGGCGTTTCTATTTCGGTAAGGAAGTTCCTTAGCCTGATCATTTGTTGGAAATCCAAAGAAACAATACGAACCCTGTACGGTTTTAGTTGTATTACCTGCTATGGGATGTAGCGGTAACCTGTTATTGAACAGGGTAGCTATAGTAGGTATACGATGAAATGTTGTATGCTGGCTAAGATTAATATTATATTTTCGAAATGGTTTTTCACACTATGCACTAATGATAATAATATCGAATGATTTTGCGTAGTAAGCATTTTTGACTATCATAAGAAGAAATCTCCTCCAATTCTGCGATTGCATTGTGTGTGTGGTGGGAGGCCTTATGGTAGTTTCATTTTCCAAAAACATTGCGGATTTCAATGTTTAAAAGCCTTTGTTGCTTGTTTTAAATATATGTGTTTTTGTTGCTCACACCAGTCCCATGACTGATCCGGAGTTTATTGTTCCCTTCCTAAACTCTGGGTGCCCACTATTTTCCACACGGGCAGTCTAGAGTTGGGTTTTTCAGATATTCAGGTTTGGTAGATTATCTGGAGCTAGTCAGTTCTTGGAGTTCATGGATTGTCGTTCCTTATCTTGGAGCATTCTATTGGAGATATTCCATCCACTGCTGGTGTTATCTATTTTCTTTTCCGCTGTATCATTATTTATCTCTGATATTGTTGTATCATATTGATATCATTGTTGTATATCATTATGGATATTGTATTCATTGGATTGTATATGATATCATTGTTTTCTTTCTTCCGCTGTGTTGTTATACTTAATGTTGTTATAGCTCCGGCGAATCGGATTTGAACGGTCGAATCTGCGGCATTCTAGTACAAGGTGAAGTACGGATGTTGATTTTCGAACGCGAAAATCCGGATCGTTACAAATGCTATGAATAATTTCATCAAATTTTTTACAACGATTTAAAATATGTTAAGTAATTTTTCAAAAGTAAAATAACTCATACTTTTCTTGTTTAACTTATGGATATAGTGATGATGCTATTCATTATTTTTAAGCAGGAGTTTTGGCTTAACTATTTGAGATATGGGAGGAGGTATCTTCGAGTTTGCTCAGCTATGATCAGTTGCCATTTTGATAGCATGTCCTCTCCTTCTACAGTAGTTCGTGTTGCTACAGTTGTTTCAGGTGCTTGCTTCTTGCCCTTTTGATTTAAAAAGATGAATTGTACAAGCACTGTACCTCGTTTTGGGCCATTGAACCTTTATTTGTAAATGTCATTTTAAATCAAAGTCTGCCAAGTTTTTGGTTAGCCAACAAACTTTGGTTAAGGTGCTCAACAAAGTATTAAGCATCCACTACTTTGCAAAGCAATTCATTTTTTATACTACATGCCTGTATCTATATCCTTCACAGTTTCAATATATGTTAGGTGCGCTGCTTTGCAAAGCAATTAATGTTTTTTGTACTACACACACACTATAAAACATAACTTACTTCTGAAGCTATGCATGTAACATATATTAGACACAAGGAGGGAGCATGCCATAGGGGAGAGATAATTGTGCTTATGTGACTTCAACAATTTAACCAGCTAGTATATTAAAAAAGCAAGCATGTACACAAGCTAGTGCATTTCAAAACAATTCGAGAAATATTTCATGTACTGGAAACTTTAACAAACATAGGAAAACAATTGTAACTAGATATCTTTAGCACTACAGTCTGGAATGCATGTTATATTTTATTGACTCCTTAAATTATTTTATTGATGAGAAAAAGCAATCTCTCCACAAAGAGGATTATTAGTGGTAATCAAGCGTAATGTTAGTTTTCACTAATCACTGTAGCTGTAATGATACTCATTTATTTAGGCATTATGATTTTGAATCTCTAGCAATATATATGTTACTAAAATTATAATAACCCATACCTATTTAATGTTGCTTCACTTGAAAAGATAATAACACTGCCTATATATGATTTCAGAAATACATCCTGCTCCTCATATGGATAATTTGGTAATTGTTTTTAAGAACATGGAGGCTACAGCAGGAATCTACATCTTTACTACTCAACAAGTCCCTTCAACTACACAACCAAGATTAATATTTTGTTATTTGTCAATACAGTGAACTATTTTGTTGTATTAGATGTCATTTATTTCACCTGAGCTGAGTGCTCCTCATATCTGCTGATTGATATTGATTCCTTGTAGAGATCAACTCTGATAAGAGATATGCACTGTTTTCTTATATGTAGCCCATTGTGTTTTTTTAATAACATGCTTTATTTGTGTTTTTGTACAAGGGATTAGTTGGTTATAGAAGTGTTTTTAATAGCGATATGCGTGCACTGGTTTTATGCACCGTGCTTTCTTAAGTATGTTTATCATATCTTTTATTAATTTTTTTATATGAAGTTTATTATCTTAGCTAGTGGAGGTTGAATTGTTGAAGAGGATTAGCTTGGACTCTCACAACTCATATTTTTCTTAATTTAATATGCTATTTATGTAAAACAATGTTACTATCATATTTGCTTACAACATTATGTATAAAATATACGATTATCATTTATTTTGAGTATGGAGTTAGTGCAACTTTATTATGTTTAATATAACATGCGAAGATTATATTTATTTATTGTGTTTTTAATTAACTGATATTATCAGATATAAAATTTTATAGCTGGTGGGATGATTGTAAATATAAACTTTTGTGCATGGTATTTTTCATATTTAAGAGCGTTTTAAAATCGCTGTAAAAAAGGAAAACGCTGAAGATGTCAGGCAAAGGGAAAACGCTGTGAAACATCCACCCATATGCAGCATTTGCTTTATGGTGCTAAATGCTCATTTACAAGCTTTTCAAAACGCTGTAAAAAGGTATTGCAGTGTTTTTAAAATGTTGTCTAAAGGAAGAAGAAACAATGGGTAAGGACATATTACAGCCATCATTAAAACGCTGTAATAAGAAAACGCTGTAATATGTTGCTAATTTTGCAGCGTTTTAGAAACGCTGTGATATGTCTTGACTCTATTACAGCTTGTCGTTAGAGAGCGTTCTTCATAACGCTGCGAAAGGATTTGACAGCGTTTTTAAAACGCTGCGAAAGACCATTTTTCTTGTAGTGGCCGAACCCCTATTTCCCATCACCATCTCCTTTAGCCTCGGCCACCACCCTTAGCTCCACCACCACTTGCTGCCACCACCTATGGCCGTCCCTTCACCACATCACCTAACCTGTAGCAGACCATAGCCGAGCCCATAGGACCATAGGCCGAGCCTATGTTGCAACCAAACTCCTTTTAGGCCTTGACCCTTTGCATTCCTCACTTGTAACTCCATTCTCTCCACATTCTCTTGCCTAATCGTGTGTTATTCACTACAAGAAATTTTATTTTTGGTGGCGCACAAAATACGCTACCAAACATATGGTAGCGTTTTGATAAACGCCGTGGTAAATCCTGCAACTAAAAATCCATGACTTTTTGTTGCATTTATTTCAACGCCACTATAAATCCTTTTATTACACCGTTTCTCAAACGCGACCATAAATCTTTTTGTAGCGTTTTAAAGATGCCACCAAAAGGTTTTTTGGCGCTACCAATAGAATTTCCAGCTTTACCACTACTTTACGGTTGCGTTTACTCAACGCCACTATATGTATTTCCGTTGCGTTTTTGAAACGCTACTAAAAGTTGATGATCATTTTGCACTATTTTTTCATGCTATTATTTCCTGTTGATGGTCTATTTTGTTTCTACTATATCAATCAACAATCGCTCACATAATCATCATATTCAAACAATTAAAAAAACATATTAATCATATAATCAAATAGGATATCCATAACCATTCTAATACAATAATTTTTTGATAAAATAACCAAACTCACATACAATAACCATTCGTATACAAATTTACACACCAAGTACTAATAAAATGTTATACCAAACTGATGCTAACAAAACGCTCGATTACCCATAATTCTTTGTTGCATGCACAAGTGAAAGCTAGAACCATAAAAGTCCAACCTTGCTCTCTTCGGAAATCCAATGCCTGCACAAGTGAAAGCACAACATATAGTCAAACAATTATGTTAATTCGTAGGACTTTAAATATGATATCAAACATCTATAGCATTGTACAAGCATATCATACTATAAATAACGTCATATAAATAATCAAAGATATAAACGAAATGAAATAAATAAAGTCCAATCTTACAGTTATATATAAAACTTTGTTGAGAGAAGTACGATCATGACAAAAGATCATAATCATTTAGTATTAATTTACTAACCAAGTTGTACATTTCATTTATGTCATCGACGATTCATTCAACCAATCATTCGGCCTCATTGTATAGTATCATTTACCACTTCCTTGTACATTATTGTTTATGCACTTTATAGCCCTTCAATTTTACTGGTTAAAGAGTGATTGATAATTGTAAACATGGACTTTCTTTGGTGATTCTTCACTCGATAAGGGTAACACCTTCATTTATATATGTATATATGCAATGGATTTTGCTAAAACTATTATAGATGACAACCTACAGAAAAACATAAATTCAACAAATTTGAATTCCAAAAATCATATCATGATTAATTAAACGGAATCATATGAGCAGCCTTCATATATTGAGCTTAGTTTTACAGTATGATAATTTCATGCACACATACATATGAGAAGAGAAGCTCGATAAAATTCTAAATTATAACTATAAACGAAAATGTTACAATATGACACATTTAGTAACAGAATAAAATGCAAGTAATTTGAAGTTTCGCACGATACCTTGAATTTTGCAAGTTCAACAAGTTCAAATACCAAAACATCCCCTATTTCCAAACTATGAGCCATCGCAAATCCCCTCCACCCACTAATAAGACCTTTTTCATGTTCAAGATATAAAGAGCCATATCCAGCTCCATTTTCATCTTTCAGTGTCATTCTTAAGTCATTAGGAGGAAGATTATCCATGCAAAATTTCTTGGGCAAGCCCTGCAATTCAAAAAAATAAATAATTAGTAAGACTACTTATAAGTTACCCGTAAATAAAAGTAAACTGTTGAGTCTCTTCAGAAACTTTGCAAGGCAAACAAAGACTACATAATTAATTTGTTGGCAACATTAATGGTCATGACAGCCAACAAGTTTGACTGTTTTTAAATTAAAACTTCAATCTTCTACCTACTTTTAATGTATTTTAGCTTTTCAGGTTTCTTTTACTCTCCTTTTCTTTTTCTTTTTTTTTCTTTTTTTTTACAAGCCATACTTAGCCAGTTAATCGGTAATCCAATATCAATATCCTAGTGTATACTTAACAGCACCTAGTCAAGAGGGAAGAATTTCTGGCAACTAGCTTTAGTTAACACCAAAGCTAGGCAAAATTGCAAGCAACTATGCTGAAAGCCCGAAACACTCTCTCCTATTGGCTGAATCATGCCAGTGGGATCTGCGTTCAACTCAATACAAGAAATTAAAAAAATGGCACAGCCAACGAAATCGTTAGTAGCAGCTGAGCCCTTACACAACTAGTATTAGAATCTCTTTATATAATGTGTGTATGAGCATGCACACATGTGTATTTCCTTAAAATTTAAAAGTAGTAGTTTGTTCAAATGTAAATTTTAATGGATTCAAAGAGTTAACATTGTTAAGGTCACAATAATTGAATAAACAATTGCAGGATCTCTTGTGGAAGCTCACTTGATGAGTTAATGAGATGAGCCAGACATATAGCTTCCCAAGCATTGAATAATAAACTGTCATTATACTTGAGAATTCAGCGGTGATGCTGTGAAACCTACAACCTATTTCTATTGTTTCTAAATTGTTAAAGCGTACTGCAATGTTTATTGCTTGCATAAAATGCTCATGGGGAGGAATATTTTAGATGTCTTTAAATAAATAGCAAAATGTGATTCTTGTATCGATTTTCCCTAACCTGTCCATACTTCATCTCACCTCCCTCTGACCATCTTCAACATCAACTGCTACTCCTCCTTCTTCTCTCAACATCCCTGCATCTCTACTCCTCTGCTTCACCAACCACACCCAGCAATACTGCCATCAAATACCCCTTTGCCTTGTATCGCTACTCCTTTCACTATCCTGTCACTACTCCTTTCCTTGCCACTACACCCCTTTGCCTTGTATCACTGTGCATGTGCACATAACCTATAAACAACTGCCTTACTTCCATTTTAATCTCCGTTCCACTGTACAAACTGCTCAACCTCCTCCTCAACACATCCACTGTCACTACCTTCCCCTTGCAACCACCTCAAGCTGCAAGTCGTACTACAATTAACATACACTGCCATACATCTCCACTACTTGATTTTTGAACACAACTATATACAACTGCCATGCATTTCTGCCTACATACAACCAACCTCCTATCACTTCCGTGCATACATCCACACACCAACCACATAAACTGTGCACATATACTTGCCACAACCAATATACATCACTCAACTTCCCATCCAAGCGTTGTCAACCCTGGAACTTCACTGCTGCTCCTCACAAGTTCTACCCCTTCACCACACATCCTGAAAAACAACAGCAACATTAAAACCCACCAGTGTTCCACCACCTAACTTCTGCCATATGCTTCATCAAACACCCTGTCATTCATTCAAAAAACCATCCCTACATAAGTCCTCCACTTTTCCAACATCATATCCAGCCAAAAACAGTTCCCCATCACTAGAGACACACATCGTACTCCACAGTCACAAACCTCCTTAACCTCTTCAAGCATACCAATAGTGTGCATTTCTATGCACATCAACTTCCTTTGCACACTACTAAAATCATCTCCCATATCACCACTTCCTCCTTCTCCATCATCAATACTACCAGCACTCACCTTTGTGCAACCAATATACACCTACCTCTGCACATCACCTTTGCATACATTTCAAACACATTTGAAACAAATATTTAAAGAGGTCTTTTGCTATTAAGTATAAATGCAACTGCAGAAACCAAATGCTTTCACACAAAGAAAAAATGATTGAATATTAATGGGTCTTTAAAGAAAAATTTCAATCGTAGATTCAACAAAAAAAATGATTGAATAAGTCATGATAACTAGTTATCCAAAACACATAAGCTTTACTAGGACTGTTGAATGAGTCCACTTCAACTATATTTGAAAACTAGGCCGAATACATCTTAAGATGCAAATCTTTTCTGCTTATGCTACTATGTGAATTCATATTCAACTAGTTCACAATACATGTTTATATTTAAAAACATTTCATCACTAATATAAATACTCCATAATATCAGGCAATAGATCTGCCTTCATTGACGTAACCCAAATTACCTTAAACCATATATGCACTCACTTATAATACCTCACAAAATAAAGACATAACAATGTTTGTAAAAAAACATCAGTACAAGGTTTCTAAAGTACAATCAAATACGGCCATACTAAAGAGGATAGTAATAATAATGAGCACTGGCTATGAAACAGATCATGTATTATCTGAACTAATATATTTAACAATACGCATTAAGCAACAAGGTGCAATTCTATTTCTAAAGGACTGTAATATTCAAAATTGCTTAATGTAGATGGTAATTGCATTGTCGCATAGTACTTCTTGCACAGTGGCACAAATGTTTCCATAAGCATACGAAATATTTCTTATCATTGCATAAGTGATATACTTCTGAATGCAGCAACAATTTATTCTGACTTTAAAAATTAAATCTTTAATTCTGAATGCAAATGTTTCAGTCTTTAAAATTAAATACCGAAAGTAGATCATTGAAAATTTTAAAGATCAAAAATCATAGACCGAAATTAAATCCTTATTGATTAGGAGGGAACGAAATTTCATGTTTATTTGAATGCCCAGCAAAGAAAATTGTACACTTGAATTTAATAAGTGAAGTAATGAAAAAATTGGTTTTCTTGATTAAGAGGGTGGCATTTAGTTACAAACGCTGCCAATATATGCAACTAAAAATTAGTTTTCTTGTAGTGATTGAGTCCAAACCCGAGCCATTTCCACTAAATAACATACATGGCCGAGCAAGCAATGAGTAGTGGTCGAGCACTTCTGATTTAAAAGCTTGGTTAAGTCATTTGTTAATTCCATTTCCTATTTGTTTTAATTTAATCTTTGTGTTATATATATTTATATTTGCTTTGTTTTATTTGTGTATACAAGATTAATATGTTAGCTCTCTCTCTACTCGAATCAAAAGTTGTGCTATATCATGCTTTCTGGATCTATTTGTGTGTTTGATTTGCGAACTCCAGCTTGAAGAGGTGAGTTATTCACGCTTGGCATTCATACTTATAGAATTTGTGAAGTGACAACAAGTGAATATGTAGAAACTGTTATATCATGTTATACCTGCCTGTGATATGTATTTTATGATGATAAACCCTGTTTTAAACTTGTCACATCATCTGCTATGTTATATTCTGTTATATTATTTATTTTATTCTGTTTATCACACTGCAAGTTCCCTGTAGAATAGAATCACTATGGGTTGAAATGATACATACCCAATGGATTTTAAAATAGGGAAAAATCATTATGGGCTGAAATGATAGGCTTGAGCTATTTTTATTTACTTGGGATTGCGGGTTTGAAATGATAGAACCCGGATTTTTCTTTGTAAATTTACGGATTGAATTGATATATTATCCGTATCACTTGACCTAGGTTAGAAATATATTATACAGACCCGTGATTATTTTATATATTTTTCTGGATATTTTTAAGTATTTTAAAAATGTAAATTATGACATTTTGATTAAATTTGAATTTAAAATGATTTAGTAAAGTGTTATTGATTTTTCTATGAATATAAAATGTTAAACAAATGAATGCTTAAAATGGTAATTTGGAATTTAACTTGACTTGGAATTGTAAGATTTGGTTTTTAAAAATGGAAGTTTAAGTAAAAGAAAAAAAATGGAAATTAAGTTTTATCTGTGAAATGATAAATTAAATTAAAGTGTTAAGTGAATGTAAAGAACAGGAAAATTGTACACTTGAATTTAATAAGTGAAGTAATGAAAAATTTGATATTTATTTGTGAAATTTACTTTATAAAAATCGTAAGTTAAAGGGTATTTAAATGACCATTTTAAAGTGGAAAAATATGATTTTTATACAATTAAAATGATTTAAATTGAAGTTTAATTGTTTCTGAAATTTTAGTGTAAATCTGGAAATCCTTTTTGTAGCACTTCAGAATTGCTATCATTTCTGAAATTAACTTAAAATATGAAGTAAAGGATACTGCAGCACTTTGTAAGTGATGTGGTTCCAGAAAATGAACTAAAGGCTAAAATTAACTAAGGGCTACTGCAGCACTTGGTAAGTGCTGTGGTTGCTGAATTAAAAACTAAAACCTGGAACTAATAATAGAGCTACAGTAGCACTTGATAAGTGCTTTAGTTGGCTGAAATAAGATTTTTAGTTATAACTGAACTACTACAGCAGTTTTGTAAATGTTGTCTTTGCTGAATTGAATTGTTTTCAAATGTAAGTTACCGCAGCATTTTCTAAGTGCTGCGAAAGCTGAAATTTTAATATTTTAAAGTATTTAAGTGAATAAATGAGCTCGGAAAAGGCTAAATTTTTGAGAATTGAGTATTTGATTTAAAGGTATAATGACTTCACTTTTAATGGTTTAAATGAATGATTTTAATTCGAAATTATAAACCATTTTGAAATCTATAACCACGGGTATACTTCTTTGTGAGCTATTTGATTTCCTTGTGTTTGTTTTGATGCACACATTAACACTGTTATTTGCATTGTTTACTTTAATATGAACATTTCTATGATAGCATTTCTTTCTGCTTGATTGATGGTTTAACGGTAAAGGATGGGCGATTCCAAGCATCCTTTAAGTTATTGTGCATTGCTATTACAGTTCACTTGAGTTGGTTTACATTGTATAAGTATGTATGTCCTGACTCGAGTGTTTGTGTTTTACTTTATGCTCGGGTCAGCCTGAGAATCACAGCTTTGGATTCACCTTCTAGAGCTAGAGATTTGTTGGAGCTTATTTGTCTATCGGTTCATCGACTTCTATTCCAGTTATTTCCTATTCAGTATTGTCTCTGTATTATTGACTTATGTATCCTGACTTCTATTGTATCTGTTTTGACTATGAGATTTTGTATATGTTTTGAGAGTATGTATATAGTAGCTTCATGAACTACTATGGTATTTTATTTCCGCTGTGAGTTATTCTGATATTCCGTGTCCTGTGATTCTGTGTTTGATTTTATTTGCTCTGAATTTTCTTGACAATCCACTATTTTGAAGTATTCAAGTCCGACATATGTGGATTTATTGTCGATTTGAATGGTCCAAACTAGTGTGATGTTACACACGTTTTTTTACTTTTGGTTGCCCTCTTTCATTTTAATATCTGGTTCGTTTTTTCTCTGGTTCATATTTTCCTCTCTTGTTTATTCTTCCTTCTTCAACAAAAAAAATATAAGAGAAAAAAAGGACAATGCAACGTCCACTTTGGTTCCAGCTTGCACTAACCCCTCGCTTCCTTTCTTTGCCGAATTCTTCCTTCCCTCTCCACGTCTTCGCCCACCGTAACTCTGCCCCGACGACTGTCCCTCTCTCTCTTCCTTGGCCGATCAATATTGCATGTGTACCCACCCTATACCATGCCTGTGACACGTCAATGCTTCAAAAATTCCTGACAACCTCTTCATCTCCATTCGACCACTGCTCCTGCCTCCCTCGCTCAGCCTCTTCTCCTCTTCTTCCCCTCCGCCGCCGCCGCCATGCTCGACCGCTGCCCATCGCCCACTCATAACCGATCGGAGCCATCAACCTTCCACCAGTGCAACCTTTTCACCCCCGTGAGCAGCTGCATGTGGTATATATATTGTAAGTGGTATATATTATATAAGTTACTGCATATATATGTGTTTATTATATTTTCTATAAGACTATTATATATATAAGTACAGTTCTATATATATAGGTGCAGTGGTATATCATGTTTTGTCTACTGTATTTTTACATATGTATATTTTGTTTACAAACGTAATTTGTGTATGTCATTATTAGTGTATAAGTCTGTTCGTATATATTTATATATATAATCTGTTGATATTTTATTTTATTGTTATATATAATGTCTATAAGTTATATAATACTATATTAAGTTATATTCGCATATATATATATATATATTATTGTATATATATAAAGTTTCAAAATATAAGTTTATATTTGTTTGGGTATCACCTGTTGGGATTATATAATGTCTGTGAGTATACATATGTATATATTTATATTATATATATATTAGTATACATATTATATAGCAGTTTGTTTATAGTTTAAGTATATATAACAGTTTCATTTATATTTTTGTATATTTAGTCATAATACATAATATATAAATGTTTACATTGTAGTTTCATATACATTAGATGTCTATATATATTATATTTTAAAATATACTTGAGTCTGGGTTTCCAATCATATATATATATATATTGATGTATTTTATACGTGATTTGAAATTTACTTTAGAGAAATTATGTATATAATGTAATAGGCTAGTTGTATATTTTGCAGACTAATTGAATATATAGTGTTTACAGTAAGTTATTTCAAAACCTATTTTTCCGGTGGTTGTTCGTGTTATATAGATGAATCATATATATATATATATTATATTATCTGATTTAGTTCATATGTATGATTTTAATAGTTTTCAAGGTATAAGTTTTATGGATATTATAATAAACTATTTATATTGATTTTTATAATAAATATTGATTTTAAATTATAACATGTAGGTGAGTCGTATATGTTCATATATTAATTTGTATAGGTAAGTATTGGTTTTAAATACTATATATATGTATATATATTTGATTCTTAATAACTTGAGTCTTAAGAATAATGATTTTGAAATTTTAGATTTTTAATATTGGTTTTAAGAAAATAATAATAATAATAATAATAACAGTATATATATATATATTCCATTTGCATCGAGCTAATTTGACTCATTCTCATCGATTCATATTTATCAGTTTGTCCGTCAAATTTGTGCCAACCTAGTTTTGCTTTGGAATTCGTGCTTGGATTCGTAACTCATCTCATTCTCATTCATCTCTAGCCTCGAAAGGTGAGCAATCACTCATGATTAACGTTCTTATATTTATTAAATTTGATTTCAATTGAAATGACAATTGAAATATGCTGATGTTAGTTATTTACATTGCTATATATATGCTATTATCTGTATCTGTTCACTTGTGACATCTAACACCATTATCTCTTATTTATATTGATGATATATGCCTGTTATATTATTAACATATCTATTATCACTCTGCAAGTTCCCTGTTAGTATAGAATTCCCTATGGGTTGAAATGATACATACCCGAACGATCTGTAGAATATGAGAAAATCGTTATGGGTTGAAATGATAAACCCAAGCGATTTTCATTTGAATTGAAATTAGGATTGCGGCTTGAAATGATATATATCCGTATTTATATTTAAATTGTGGATTGAAATGATAAATATCTGTATCACTTGACCATAGGATAGAAAATTATATACAGACACCGTTGGTCTATATATAAATATTTTGAAATGATTTCTATAGTTTTGGGAAGAAATGTATGATTTTAATAAATATTGATTTTAAGATATTATATATATAGAAGTTATTTTTTTATAGGTTTAAATTTTAGATTTTAAATTTATATGTTTTGAAAATTTTAAAGTTATAAGTTAGTTTTGAAATTTTAAATTTTAAAGATTTTTCTTATAACTTTTCTATTTTAAAATATATAAAATAAATTTTAATGTAAAATAAGTTTAATAATAAGATTTAATTTAATAAAGTTTGATTTAATTAATATATAATATGTTTAAGTATTTATTGAAAATTTTATTTAAATTAGATTTTTTTTATAATGATTTTTATAAGTTAAGGTTGGGAAGATAAATTTAAATTTATTTGAAATTTTATTTAATTAAGAATTTTATTTAATTAAATCGATTTGAAACCTATTGAATTTGAGATTTTAAAAGATATGATTTTATAACTTGATTTTAGTTTAAGGTGATGAAATGAATATTTCAAGATTAAATAAATTGAAGGAAATATTTAGTGATTTGAAATTTGGGTTTTATTTAAATGATGTTGGATTTATTAAGTGAATATTTCAAAACTAAATAATAATGAAGTTAAATTTAGATATATATGAAATTATCACATTTAGTCTTGAAATTGTGGAATATTTAAAGCTTTGAAATATATTGAAATAGAAATGGTTTATTTTGTGGTTCAAACTTGTATTTGAAAATTGATACAATTTGAAATGGTTTATTGAGGAACTGAATTGAATTGAAATTGATGAATTGAGATTGAATTAAAGTTGAATTTTGGAAATCAAGTTAATTTGAGTCGATTGTGAAATTTGAGGAAACTATTTTATTATATAAAGTATTTTTAAATTATATTTAAAACTATTTTTATATTTTACTTTATAAATTATTTTATATATTTTAATAAAATCATTTTTAATATAAACTATTTTAATATGCTAATTATTTTAATATAAACTATTTTAACTTTTAACTATTTTTATATACACTATTTTATTTTATAAACTATTTTATTATATATACTATTATTAATATCTAAACGGTTTAAAGGAAATGCTATGATTTCAAAGTGTTATGATTTTCAAAGTGCTATGATTTCAAAGTGTTATGATTCCCAAAGTGCCATGATTTCAAAATGTTGCAAAGTGTTATAATTTTAAGTGTTTTGGTTTTGGAAGTGTTATAACTTTGAAAGTACTATGAATTTTGGAAGTGAATATGTTTGAAATGGAAATGATATCGTATTGATTTGGTTTTAAAATGGAAATGATATCTTATTGATATGGTTTTTGAAATGGAAATGATATTTTGGTTTTGAAGTATAAACTATTTTGAAATGATCACGGTGTTATAATAACGTTGGGTTGTTAAAGAGACCGAGATCGGTTATTGTCATACTCTCTACCAATGTCGAAAACCACTTTAACAACCGTGTACGCGGTGGAGATTCCAGAATGAAGTAGGATGATGGCGACGATTTTATATAAGGTATACATACGTGGACCTAACTCCCGTGAGTTAGCATAAGGTGGATAAAACATGAGAAATTGACCGGCCAAGTGAGGTAGCTCCTCCGATCGGACACACTTCATCGTTAGCCATTCTATTACTTTGTGATTGATTTGGTGCGCACCTTTGATTCGGGAGTGTGGATCGAGTTGGGCGGTAGTTGCAGCTATGCATTACCAACAGTCTAGAAGTGTAATTGGTATATCTACCCTGGCATTGCCTAGTTGTGCCGTGTCACCTACCCTAGTGTGCCTTCTACGAGTTTGTTTTATGTCGTACCTATGGGGTATCCTCTGGCGGCCCAAGTTTACGGGGAGTTACGGTACTGTATAGACTATTGGCATTATAAAATGTGTTAAGGGGATATGGGTAACGCCTTAACGCTATTTTAATAGTTTACTTTACTTTAGACATTATTATAATAGCGTATATTACTACATAGTAGATAGTTCCACGGATCCTTAGAGGATGGTTATCCCAAACATCCTTTAAGTTACTTGTATTTCAGTAGACATTTCACTTGAGTTGGATTTATTGATATAATAATGTTAATGCTAACTCGAGTGTTTTGTGTTTTGCTTTATGCTCGGGTCAGACTGAGTGTCACAACATTAGAGACTTGCCTTTGGAGTTGGAGCTTCGCTTAAAGATTCATCTACATCTATTCAGCTTTCAGTTATCCAGTTGAATCCAGTTATATATTCGGATTTGACTATTGTATTAAGATTTCTATGTATTCGAGACTTCTGTTGTATCTTGTTTTAACCCTGTTATATATATACATATTGTAGCTTCATGAACTACTATTCATTTGTTTCTGCTGCTTATTATTGTAATATTCTGTGTCTGTGATTCTGTGATTTATTTATTTACTGTATGTGTTGAGTTTGCCAAATATAAATTAACAATCTGATATATACTATTTCAATTACTAAAAAATTTAAAAAGACACTATCTAAACCTTTTCAAGTTCATCATTCTTCTTGTTAATATTTGAAATCTCATTCTTTAGAAAATCTCTTTCTTTCAAAATTTCTTTATATTAACAAGCGACGTGCAAAAATAGAAATTAAACTATTAGACTAAAAATTATAAAATACAATTTAAACAAAAAATATTGCTGCTACAATTAAATGCATAAAAGTTAAATGTAACAATCAAAAAATATTTGTAAGCATGACTGCATAACCTAAGTGCGGTAAAATAAATACACTAATAAGTGCAACTTTTAACTGCATTTTAGTTATGCAGTTAAAATATTGCACCAATGTAATGAATTTTTTAACTGCATTTCACTTATGCATTTAAATATTGCATCATATAAATGATATTTTAACTGCATATGTGGTATGAGCTAAATCTTTAAATGCATGAAACATATTTATTTTTCAAAATATGTGAACATAAATACAAAAACAGAACTGCACAACCACATAATTACCACAACTGCATAACTATAACCACATGACCATAACTGCATAAACTAATAATAAACATAAATATATAACAACATTCACTATTACAAACCCGAACTGTGTAACCAAAATGAAATCAAATATTAACAATAAATTAGTTATAACAAACACAATTGCATATCAAAATAAAATAAAAATGAAATTTATAACCATAACTGCATAATCAAATGCAGTTATATAACTGTTATAATGTGTTCAATTTTTATTTCCATTTCAGTTACGTAGTTAAAATTTTTGCACTGCTTGAATGAAATTTTCAACCGCGAACAACTTATGCAGTTAAATTTAATTATTTGTATCTCTACTTAAACATCCAACAAATTATATCAAGACAACAAAATGCAAAATTATCATTTGTTAAAATCTACTACACTTGTCAAATTTAATTATTTAATAATGTAATGAATACCTTTTCAACTTCTTCCTTCTCTTTTTCAGTTCCTTGAATGACTTGATTTTCTTCAGAAACGCTATTTGTTTGCAAATTATCCACTCTTGTATCTACATCTTCATTTGATAATCTTTCTCCTGAAGGTATAAGCTACAAAAAATACCATAAAAACCATATTTTCTAAAACAAGAAAAGAGTCATAAGTCCCTGTTTTTGATGTTGTTATAAGAAAAGTCCCTTTAGATATGAATATGTAAATTTAGTCCCTATTTTTTGAAAAATAGAAAACGCAAGGTGTTTTGCATTTTTCTAACAGAAAATGCAAACTAACTTGCAACTTTTTGACTATGAATTTTTTATTTTGAAAATTTTAAAGTTTTGAAAAGCACAAGTTAACCTGCGCTTTCTATCAGGAAAGCGCGAGCTAGTTTGCGTTTTTATTTTGAATTTTTTTTGAAATGTTTGAAATTTTTGAAAAATGCAAGTTAACTTGCGCTTTCCTGATCCATCAGGGAAGCGCAAGCTAGTTTGCGCTTTCTGATTTTGAAATTTCTAAAATTTTCGAAAATTTTAAAATTTTTCAAAAGCGCAAGTTAGCTTGCACTTTTAATCAGGAAAGCGCAAGCTGGTTTGTGCTTTTTTATTTTGAATTTTTTTTTGAAATTTTCAAAAAGTTTTAAATTTTTGAAAAGCGCAAGTTAACTTGCACTTTCTAAGGAAAGTGCAAGATAGTTTGCACTTTCTGATTTAGAAAAAATAGGGACTTAATTTACATACTCATTATCACAGGGACTTTTCTTACAACAACATAAAAAATAGGGACCTTCAGTGCAAAGCCCCTTTCTAAAATGCAGATATGCATATAAATAAAAAACATCAACATATAAACAAAATGCAAATTTAAATTCAAATGAACTTAAAAACATACACAAATAACTGTATATCTATTATTAAATGCATAAAAAAATAATTTTAATAAAACATTATATATAAAAAGAACATATTAAGAACTTCATTCATACCTTATCAATTTTCCCCACAACAATTTTAGCCCAAAATGCATTATGAATATCAACCAAATCCCACTTTACAACCAATGGACGACCTTCACAATAACCTGGCTTAGGCTTAACCACATCAAATTTGTTGCAAAACCAGTACTGAAGAAAAAAAATACAAAAAAAAATTAGAAATAACATTTACTAATGTAGAACAAAACTTTACAACAAAACAAAAAATTACCAATAAAGCAATTGAACAAGCCTGCATTTTTCTTGGATCATTCTTATATTTGTTCAACTGATCAATGAGTTTAAAATGAATAGCTTGAGCCCAGCACTGATTGTTAAATCTTTCAAAGTCCATTATAAGAGGAACAAGGTTATTATGAACACAATTTGTGCTATTGGCAAAGAAAAATGTGCCAAACATATACAAAACTATAAGCCTAAAAAAATCTAAAGCATCATCAACAGTTGTCTTTTTTATTTATAAGACTTATAAGAGCCTGATAAACGAACTTCCCAATGAAACCCTTCTTTGATATGTTATGTGTCTGCATAAAATCCATAGTAGCAATAGAAAATTTCTCAGCTCTAACTTTCTCTTTCAAAGGATAAATATGCGACCCTATAAAGAAAAGATAAACATTATTATGTAAATTAATATAAAAAAATAAGATAAACATATTTATAAACAACCAAACCTTCATTGTTCAAACCAAAAATATATATGTCACCTTGCAGCAATAATACTTTCTGAACTTTAAAATCAAACAAACCATCGTCTTCATAATAATCAATAATTTGATCAATATCAACACTAAATTTTCTACTACCACAATCATATTAATTTCCAAAAAAACCTTTTACAAAATTCAAAAAACAAGATTTTTAACAACATCTAATAACTGGTCATTTTTACTTCTATTTTTTTTGAAATGATTGAAAACGTCTAGAAAAGGCTTCAAACTACATCTATGAGCTTGTTTTGTTTTAAAACTTTATTTTTTAATTTCTTCAATTCCTTCAATACAATCTTGATGTGTATCTTCTTTAGAATGTATACCATGTTCAGAATCTTCAACAACAGATCTTTGAACAACTTTCTTGGATGCTTCCTATAAAATAAAGTAATAAACTAATTAATACCGCTCATAACTTCAAACAACACTCAAAACTAATACACTTATAATAGTTACTATAATAACGCAGTTAAATATTAACACCAATGCACATTAAAATATTTGCCATACATAAATTGTCTTTAAATTATATGCCACACAACAATGAATCATTGCATTTTTAAAATTTCGCTCATCAAATTTTAATTCAATTTTTCTATAATCATTAATGGAATCACATAACTATAATTGCATAAACTAACATTAAACATAAGTGCGTAACAATAAATTCATAAACTATTACAGACCATAACTGTGTAACCATAACACACCCAAACACGAACAACAATAACCATGACTGCATATCAAAAATGCAGTTAAATAATTGCATTAATAAGTGTAATTTTTAACTGCATTTCAATTATGCAGTCAACATACTGCACTAGTAGAAAAAATATTTAACTACATTTCACTTATGCAGTTAAATATTGCACCATGTAGATCGACGTTAAATTGCACCATTTGAATGAATTTTTTAACTTTATCCCATTTACGTAGTTAAATATTGCACCATTTAGATTGATTTTTTTAATTGCATATGAAATATATATTAAATATTTATAAATACATATGACATATTCAGATTTCAAAGTCAGCAAACACACATTCAAAAGCACAACTACACAACAACATAATTAACACAGTTGCATAACTATAACTGCATAAACTAATAATAAACATAACTGCGTAACAATAACTACATAAACTATTATAAACCATAAATGTCTAACCACAATGCAGTCAAACATGAAAAACAATAATCATGACTGCATAACCAAAATGCAGTTAAATAATTGCACTAATATGTGCAATTTTTAATTGCATTTCAGTTATGCAGTCAAAATATTGCACTATTAGAATAAATTTTTAACTGCATTTCATTTGTGCAGTTAAATATTGCATCATATACATTCATGTTTTAACTACATATGTGATATGAAGATTATGCAGATAAATATTGCACCATATATATCAATAGTTTAACTGCATATGTGACATGCACCATATAATTTTATAATAAAAACTATCATCATAACTGTATAACGATAAAGCAAATAAACATAAACAAATAAGCCAATTTAACCGACTACATAACCTAAACGAAAAAAAAATTTATAAAAAACTTAAAATAACTGCATAATCATATCCCTATTTAACTAAAACACAACTGTATGACTAAAATTGATCATACTACATAAAATAATAACAATATCGAACATAATATGTGCATAAAATAAACGAAATACAAAACAAACATACCTTCTTAGAATCATAAAGTTTTCCGTGCCGCGCACAGAACAAAGAACCTTTTTCTGTCTTTTCGTCACATTTTTTAATCTTACATTTCAAAACACTATGCTGAGAACTCTCAATTTCACCTATAGCCTCAACACCCTTATTCTTTGTCACCTTCATTTTGAATTTAATTTTCATTTCAATACTTGAAATTACAAATTGCTGATAATCAAGATTGAGTGGAAATTCCTTGGGTTTAAAAAAGGTTTTACGTTTAAAAGAAAACAAGCTGAAAAAAAGACTATTCGTATTACATAAACGAGAAAGTGTATACATGCATGCAAAAAATAAGGGCAAATAAGTAAATTTACGTCACACAAACTGAATTTACAAAAAAAACAGTTGTATCAAAAATAACTGCAGACATTTCTGATATTATTCTAAAAACTTACGTAGTTGTCTGCTTTAATTCTTGTAACTAATATACACAATAGCTTATAAAAGCAGCACATAAGTTGACAAATAACATATATTATTGCTAAATTATTAATGTAAACTTCATAATAATACATCGGCCTAGCAGAAAACAAACAACATACAATCATTCAAGAAAAAATGCATATATAACAGCAATAATACTGAATAATTGTAAAATATTCTGCATTTATAATACTAAAATTTGGTGTTTAATTATTACATTAAAAAACAAAACAAAATTGCTACATCTATTTCAAAGGACAAGTCCTTTTATTGTGACCGAACTTCTTGCATAAACTGCATCTAATAGTCTTTGTAATTTCACCAGCAGATTTAATTCTATTAGAAGCAGATGGACGACCAGGCATTCTTCTACCTTTAAGTGGTGCTATATCAATATCTTCAGGCAAGACATTTTCCTTCATTAAGTTTATATTTGGATTGATTGGATGAGAATAAGCTGATCGAAAATACACCACTTTGTAATAATTTTCAATGTAATCATACACATTCAGCTTTTCACAACTCAAGATACATTTAACAGCACGAGCACAAGGAAAGCCATAGACTTGCCACATATTACAAGAACAAACCCATTTATAAAAGTCAACAACTTGATGAACTGGTGAATGGACTTCAAATATATGTTCACTAGATTTAATAACAAACCATCTAGATCCTTCCAAATGAAGATTTCTTAGTCGAGTCTCATTCACTTTACATAAAATACTATTCCAACTATCAGCAAGTTCTCGACGTTCACACATAAGCTTCATTAACTTGACTCTAATTTTATCCAAACAAGTAGTGATTGGTAAATGCCTTTCTTCCAAAATCCATTTGTTAAAACTCTTAGAGCAATTAGATGACATTTCACCACAACGGCATTGAGGAAAAAATACATTAGCAAACTTTTCGAAAGGAATTCCATTCAAAAAATTTGCAACAATATGACCACCAACATCCTTAAAGTTCTCAATGCTATACTGAAGTCATCCAAATTAGAAGCATAAGCAATGCGTGCAAATAGATCTATCAAATATCTCTTCTTACATTTGGAAAATTCAGAGTTTAAAGCAACTTTCAAATTATTGCTCAAATGATAGAAACAGGAACCATGAGCTAAATTAGGAAACACTTTTGGAACAGCAACAAGAAGACCAGGATGATGGTCAGAGATGAAAACAAAATTTCTAAGATCATCTTTCAAAAAGTCTTTAAGCTGTTCACAATACCAAATCCAATTATTTTCATCTTCTCCAGAAACAATTGCAATAGCTATAGGGAAGAAACCTGATAAAATAATAAACAAAATAAATAATTAAGTAAAAAAAAACAAATTATTGCTCAGAGTAAAAAAGAAATAATTGTCAACAAGTACAAAATAATATAAAACAATTTATAATATACGTTTATTTACAATCAATACAACCTTGCATGTGTTTACTTAAAATAATTACATACAAACTGCAAATATTGCATCATCTAAGTGCATTGTTTACTGCATTATACTTATGTAGTTAAATATTGCATCTTTTAAATGTATTTTCTAACTGCATATGGTATATGCAGTTAAGTATTTCATGAATTTTTAAACAACATAACACATATGCAGTTTTGAAATCAACAGCTCTCTATCAACATTTCATGAGAATCAAAAGAATTTCTAATTGCATGAATGAAATGCAAATAAAAATTACACAATCTAAGAGCATTATTTAACTGCATATGTGATATGCAGTTAAAAATTACATAAATGGTATGCTGTATTTATTAACTGCATATCAATATGTAGTTTAAAAATGCACTTACATGATGCAATTTATAATCGCATATCAAATATCAAATAATTATAAAGATATATGCATCTATTCTGAATAATTGCATGTATGTATACAATTCTAATATGCAACTATTCTGAATAAAGGCATTTATTTCTGCAATTATAATTAGAATCTCATAAAAAATTTATTGCATAAGTGATATTTGCAAAAAAACTGCAAAAATTGAGAATAGTTGCATAAGTACTGCAAATATTGTTAATATTTGCAGTAAAGCATATAATTGTAAATAATTGCAGTTTTTCCTACAATTATTCTCAATATTTGCATAAATGTCTGCAATTATTCTCAATATTTGCAGAAATGTCTGCAAATATAGAAAATATTTGTATAAATCATTTCAAATATTATCAACGTTTGCTGTAAAACATCTAGTTGTACATATAAAAATGTAAGAATTTTTTCAAAAAAATATTTTATTTCTATTCAAAGATTCTGAATATTTGCAGTTATTGTTAAAAATTGCAGAAAACTCTGAAAATATAGAGAATTTTTCTAAAATTTGTGCAAATATTATCAAATTTTACAACAAAAAATGTAAAAATATACGTTGGAGCAGAAAGAGTTTTTTGAATTGAAATAAAATAGTAAATTTTAAACTAACACTACAACAAAATACCCCTTTTACAACGGGCAATGCCCGTTGTAATAGGGGTTTCGCAACGGGGCTAGGCCCGTTGTATTATGCGATGTTGTAATAGAGTAGATAAATTTTACAACGGTTCTTGCCTGTTGCAATAGGGGTCTTTTGCAACGGTTTTTGCCCGTTGCAAAAGGTTCTTTTACAACAGCTTTTGCCCATTGCAATTAATTCTTTTACAACTTTTTTTGCCCGTTGCAAAAATGTATTTTCCCGTTGTTAAAAAAATTCAAATGAGAAAAAAAACTACTACAATGCATGTGTAAATTTTAAGCTAATTTGAATTGAAATAAAATTATTATACTAATGATAACCATATTTATTCATATTTACTAAAAATAGAAAAGAAATTCATATTTCAAAATAACAAAAAGATTTATCTATTCACATCATTCATAAGGCTATACATAGTTACAAAACATCGAATATAAACCTAAACTAACATAACTACTAACTTCAGTCTTTATTGCTATAGGAAGAGCTATCGAAATCAATAACCATAATTGCACTTGATTTGGTCAACCTCTTGAACGAAGCATCTTTAAAAGACCTAGATAAGCCCTGATGCATACAAGTGAACATATTTTATTTAGAGAGCATATGCAGGCATAAACACTATGAACAGTGTATACAAGGATATTAAGACAATAAAATTAGAGGTGCCAAATCACGGTTCGAACTTCTAGCTGAGAATGGTTAGGCATTCTCGTTGGTGTTGGCTTGTCAGATAATAAAAAATATTTATGTAAATTGAATCTGGCAAGCCAAATAATAGAAAATGGAACATGATCATACATGTATTCTAGAATTCTAAAGATGCATTATTCATAAATACATATCTATTAAATGGGGAAAAAAGGTTAATTATAACAGAACAGTAATAATATAATGACAAAAATGTATTATTGCTTCATACTACAAAAAACGGAAGGAAAAAAAGCTTTTAGTGTAATAGCATTTGGTACTCATAAAGTTTATATGCATATAATATTGGCAAGTTAAATCAAAAGCAAGTAGGTGAAATGCCAAATCATATATCCATTGTTAAAATCATAACAACATTGTGTCAAAAAGAATATAATGGCTTCAACCAAAATATGGTACCTGCCAAAAGAGATTGAGCGGCTCGTTGCATCTCTTTTGATGGCTCCACTAAATTGACATGCTTTAAAGACTGTGGCCAAACATTTCTCATTGCCCTTCATTTAATTAATTTGCTTATTTAGAAGAAGAAGAAATAGAAAGAAAATTCGAACAATAAATAAGACACCATCTTCGTAGAAAGCTTACCAAAGTGCTGAACCAGGCCCTGCACCAAAATCTAAAACCTTTGAAGGAGAGAAACCAGGCAGTCTTTGGCGTACCTGCATAATCAAACGAATTATATATTATAGTTGAAATATACCAGGAAAATACCAACAATAGACAAATCAATAAAAATAAACCTATTTAAGAACATGAAAGCGAGTAGAGTAAACAACAGGCATACGTGAAGCAACATAAGCTATAGTCTAATCTTCTTGATCGAGAAGAAATTTACCTCAAGAAGAAGTTCCTGAGCTACAACTTCAGATTCTTTTTTAAATGAATTTGGGTACTTATGCATATGAATACTTGGAATTGTGAATTTTCTTCTATTTTCCATCTCATTGTCCAGCTTCTTCCTGTAAGCTATCACTGCTTTTACAAACTCCTATATAAAAAGACAGTAATAAATCTCTTTGTTGATTCTTCGTAAAACTCCTACACTATTCTAGTAAAATAGAATGAGCCTTCTCAAACAATAATTTGATAGCATTTTATTCACTGAACATTACCTATGTTTCTTGCTTAAATGATATTGTTTGTGTAAATTTAATAGCATTTTAGCTACATATATAGTCTGTAAATTTCATTTTGAGCATTTATTCATTCAAGCATAAAAGAAGTAAAACCAAAGAAAAGGCCAAAAATCATAACATGGACAACACAAAAATAATGGATAAGAGAAAGGGACTGGAGCGTTACGTGAGTAATGGCATTAAACCATCACATTATTTAGTGAAATTTTTTTTACAAAATATAAATGAAACCGAATGAACTTTCACTCAAATTTTTATTTAGATATCCATTGTATAAATTCTACACTGCATGTATTCTCAATTTAATTATAGATATATGACGTCAAATCTAAATCGCATCAAAAGAGGAATTACCTCAAAGAAAAAAACAAAGCTTGAGCAGCATGAACAACAGCCTTGGCTAGGGTGGTTTTCGAGCAACCTGGTAACCCATGCAAAAGAACACCACTCACAGGTGTAATCCCTAGTCCAGCAAATGCATCAGCATACTTTATTGGCCATTCCACTGCCTGTTTAAGTTTCTCCTAATATGACCATTTTAAAACTAGATAAGAATCAGAATGTCATAGAAACATTCTTTATAAAAAAACATAAATCAATATGCAGTTAGTTACTTTTATATCTTTCAATCCTCTAATATCATCCCAAGTCACCTTTGCAATTTCCTTACCAACACCTTTAGTTATACTTGGATGCTGCATAGACAGTGCATTCTCCCAATCATCCATTTTTAACTTGATTTTGTTGTCATATATACCAGTTTTCAACATTCTTCGATATGCAAGCCTTGAAGCCTTACAGCATAAAGATTGCAAATCAGCGCCTACATATCCATTCGTAGATGAAGCAATATTTTGCAGATCAACATTGTCGTCCATACAAAGATTTTTTGAGTGAAGCTGCATCCTGTCCAGATTTATATGATTATTAGTTAGGACTGAATTAATTGTATAATTTGTTATGTCCTTGACTCAATAGCAAATCCAATCTCATTTTACAAGCAAGACAATCAGTCATGATCACCTAAACATTTTCTAAACAAAATGATAAACAAAACAATATACATCTCAACCAATTTCAAAGATGCATATATCTTGATTTGAATCTAGCACCAGCAGATGCATATATCTTGAGCATTTTCTACCTTTTATGTCATGTACATGTTATAGCGAAAGAAATACATCATACTTTGTCTATTAAAGAATCACGTGTTTTTAAATTATAAAATAGAAATTATGATAGAGAATTCAAAACTGACTGATTTTGTTTGACACGTGCTTAATTAATTAACTGTCCAACAAATGGATGCATCAGTTTACCATGAGTTTAAACATTATTAACTCAAAACTGACCGAATTTGTTTGATATGTGCTAGAATCAGATTCTACACCTAAAGGTAGATAATTCAAGACTATATACACCAATTTCTACACTTCAATTAGCCATACTTCATACTATCCAGTAATAAAAATATACAAATTAAATTTATGAGTTTCTCCCAAGCTCAATCTATTGTTTTCCACCAAATTAAGTTTATAAATTTTAGTATAAAATATGTGTGAAGTGTGAACATTATTAAGCAACAAATCTGCATGTATCTGCGTATATTTGCATGTATGCTCTGTCATCACCAAACCATTCAGAAGTGCTGGCCGGTAATGTATTTGACCTATACATACAAACACCCTAGTACTGGCCGGTAATGTTGGATAAAAAATATATGTCCATGCAATTAAAAGGATGCTGCAAACAGTGACATAACAACAATTTGCATATTGACATATATATGTATTTTCTGTAAATCAGTAATTTGATTAGCTACATTATTAATTTATTCTATTTCACTTTGAAATTGTGATTAAATGTATATAAAATTATTTAATACAACTAATGCTGGCATGAAATTTATATTCTTATGTTCTATATGTATTTTCTTTGAATTATTGGCCACTTCTCCATACTGGCGTGTCAACAAAGCATACAGTTTGTTCAAGTATTTGAAATATAAAAGTAATTTTTTAAAGAAAACAATATATTCAAGTATTTTGAATATAATAATTACCTTTTAAAGCATTTGCTAGTGATAAATCCACTTCCCGATAGATGGAGCAAACATCTTAACATCTCAGAAACAATCAAATCCACTTCCTCCTCCAAGTGTGTATATTTTATCACTCAAACTGGCTCCAGCAGGACTTCCTTTATCATGAGTAAATGGCAAGAATAAGGTCCAGCTTTCATTTCTTGGATTATAGCACTCAACTTGGTAGATAAAAACTCATCGGCTGTTAGAACAAAATAATAAGTATAAATCAATGGCATATGAGGTTATGGAAAATTAATGATTCCTGAACTAAACCATGACTTGCCACATCCACACCCAAAAACATAAACCATGTCACACTACAACAAAAATACCCTTTTACAAGTGTCAAAAACAGTTGTAATAGGTATATTACAACGGGCGTCCGCCCGTCGTGATATCCACAGTTGTAATAGAGTTGGACTTTTTTACAACAGCTTTTGACAGTTGTAAAAGGCTTTTAAAAGCAGTCGTAAAAGATTTTTTTACAACTGCTTTTGCCAGTTGTAAATGACTTTTTTGCAACTGCTTTTGGCAGTTGTAAAAGACCATTACATTACAATAAATATTCAAAGGTCTGAACAAGCTTTGTATTGCAATTTAAGCGCTAAAACTCTCAAAATGAAAAACATCATGGAAGAAGAAAATATATTTAACAACATCAAGGAAGAAAAATTCTTATATCCATTTCAATCGTGGGTATAACAAAAAATATAGTAGATTACAACATAATGCTATCCAACTCATGTTAAGTTAACATGATTTAGTCAAATATAGATACACTAAGCACTAAAATTATCCATAAACACATGCATCTTGAATTGGCTACTGCGCATGGGTTTTTAGTGCTAACCATTTTTTCTTTATCTCCGGAACCTCTTGTTCATTGTCCAACGACATAACAGTGTTGCTCAAATCATCTAGCAAGAAAGAAACTGCTACAGGTATAGATATAAGAAAGTGAGTCATTCACAAACACGACAACCTCAGCCAACTCCTCCCTATTGTAAGTAAATAAGCATGGCAAATAAGTGAATAACATAACTTAGATTAAATAAGCATGGAAAATAAGTGAATAACATAACTCCTCCCTACTGCAAGTAAATAAAACACAAGTATGTTGTTTGCAGCAATTATCATTTTCTTTAAGCTTATTAATGTGCTAAGAATTAATATGGTGAGTTCAGCTTAATAATTGATTGATAACTAAACATAAATTCTGAAATTTAAGTGTAGTATGCTAATGGACATTGTTTCCCTCAAACTTACCATCACCTACAATTTGTCAAGCACAAAAGTGGATTGTAGCAGCACAAGGAGAAGCACAAAGCATGGATCTAATGAAAATACTGAAAAATCGGCACCATGTTAATGGACAACAGTGGATACACCATCTCTCCAGATAATCATGAGAATTATATCGACACCATGCCCACAAAAAAGAAACAAACAACTCGTTCAAGTGTAGTTAACTTACAAACTGACAGAGTCCCTTATCTGTCATGGTTAAATTTGTTTCCAGTGCTTCCCCAAGTGTTTCCACAAATCCTAAAACAATTTGGAAGTTAAAATTTAAAAATCCTTATTCGAACAGAAGAGCGGTTGGGCTCCCAAAAGGAGAAGAAGAGAGCATTGTGAAAGGGCAGCGTTTCAAGAGAAAACGGCCTATCATTACAGTAAAAATGGTCCAGATAAGATGAAGGAAAATACAACTCTGCTATAATGCATCAGTTACAAAATTTGCTTATTGATCAAGAGATGGAGGTGAACTGGATACCGGAGAAGCTTGGTAAGGATGCGATTGGGAAGCTGCAAAGAAGCTATCTCAAGAAATCAGGCTCATCATTCATCAACATCAGCAAACTCCATGTGACGGCAATTCCCAAGCGAACAACACCTAAATCAACGAAACAAGCAGTATCCACATAGATATCACCTCAGTTCTCAAAATAATCATCCGATCACTAATTTTTTGATACAATCTCAGCCAACAACCTCAACTATCATTATCATCCTTCACCTCTGGAAGAAGTAATTAATAACTCTCATTATATCCATTAACCAATACAACCAGATCAAACAAATATTATCAAGCAAATATTAATCATCCCTAAATTCATTAACAATGTACCACTATAGTTTTCTGAGCATCATACAAAAACTCTCATATCTACAGAAATGAATTCAAGAATCTCAATTAACAGTGCAGTCTAAGCACAGTTACACCAAATCTTATCGATACATCCAACGTCGAATAAAAGAAACAATAAGATCGATAATAATTCTTGCATTTACCTGATGAAGAGCAGCAGTACTTTTTTAGGCAATCACCATTAGAGTATATCCTATCATTGATCGGTAGCAGTAAATATAGTACTACCTCAACAAGTTCAGCAGCACATATATATGTCACCGGATTCGATCAGTTGAACCAAAGTAACCTCAGCAACAGACTCTCTTAGACTGTCAAATATCTATTCTCATGCAAGTTAATGAACTCATGCATCATTGATCATTGCACTTGCAGCACATTTTTCTTCAAAGAAAAATAATACGAAGGTGGAACTTGCAAATCCATCCTCAAATAAAAGCTGATTTGCAAGGAAAAATAAATAGATTCCACGATTTCCAACAGATAATCTTGAATGAGCAGTTTATCGTAAAATTTGATTCAAGAAGAAAAAAATATCAAATTTCGCAATGTACAACAAATTTAATTTAGGAAAATTTGATTCACCTATCCTTCAAGTTCAGGCGTCAAACGCGACATCCCAAGCATACAACTCCAGAGCGGTGACCAAGCAACCAGATTTTGCCCACATTGACGGAATCGGGTATAAGGGACTAGAGCCTGTCCGCGTTGACAGTAGGGCAATAGGATTTGTTTTTGGTATGGAATCTGATGTTGAGATTTAATTGATGGTTAAAAGTACGAATACGAAGATGAAAGGTTTGAGGCGGCTGTGTTTTGGTAAAGGTAGGATAAAGGTTTACCTAGATAAGGGTTGGTGGGAAATTTTTCGTCCGTTGGAGGGAAAATTTTCATGCATTGGAAAAAAATTGTACAATAGAGGCAAAATTTTCGTAATATGGAGCCAAGATTTTCATATTTTGGAGCCAAGATTTTTCTTATTAACAAGTATTGGCCATTAATTATAAATTACAAATTATTGATTATTATAATATTATAAATAATGGTAAACACATTCAAAAATGAGCGGTTATTGAGACACAAAATTAAACATAAAATTTGACATAATAAATATAGATCGTTAGATCATTTTGTCTTTACAAGAGTCATTGATTAATGTAATATAAATTTAAAATACTTAAAACAAATTAAAAACAATAATATTACCAATTATTAGTGACAAATAATTAATTAATTCATATAAATATCAATTTCATATACAAATTATTAATTAATTCATTTTTTTTATTAATTATTAATTATTATTTAATAGTAATTATTCTTTAATTATCATTTATTTATTGATTATTAAATATTTAATAGTAATTTAAAATAAACTAATTACTATATATTAATTATTAATTATTAAGTATTAATTGTTTAATAGCAATTATTAATTATTAACATTGATTATTATTAATGTGTAAGGTTATTATTAAATATTAATAAATATTAGTACTATTAGTTACTAAATATTAATTATTATTAATATTAGTTAAGCCTCTATTACAACTACTCACTAGTAAAAAAAGAGCTGTTGAAAATAAGTTTATAGAGCTTTCTGAAAAAAAGATTTGTAATTATTAATGTTAATTATTAATTATGAATTATCAAAAGTTAATTACTAAATATTAATTATTACTTCTTAATTATTAATATTAATTATTACTTCTTAATTATTAATTATTAACATTAATTATTCGTTATTAAAAGTTAATTCTTATTTATTAATTATTAAATATTTAATAATAATAATTATTTATTATTTATTAATTTTTAATTATTAAATTGTGATTATTAATATTAGTTATTTCATAATTTCAAATTAATTATTAATTATTAAATAGTGATTATTAATATTACTACTAGCAAATGAAAAAGTTGTAATAGACATCTATTACAACTGAAAAAAAAGTTGTTAAAATATGCATTAATTACAACTTACAAAAGAAAAAGTTGTAATAGTCATCTATTACAACTTGCAAAAAAGAAGAGTTGTTAAAAATAGGCATCTATTACAATTGGCAAAAAAAATGTTGTAATATGCATCTATTACAACTGGAAAAATAAAAAAGTTGTTGAAAATAAGTTTATTACAACTTTCTGAAAAAAAAAGAGTTGTAAAAAACCTTTATTACAACTGGCATTTTATGACAGTTGTAAAAAACCTTTATTACAACTGGCATTTTATGACAGTTGTAAAAATGCAGTTGTAATATGGTCTTTTTATTGTAGTGTCACCTAATACAGCTGAGGAGGCATAACCACGAACTGAATTCATAAACCATGTTGGTAATGTCTCACCTTCACAATCTCCACATTTGAAACCCATGACCTCTAGATCCGACTTACAACTTGCGACCAACTGCTGCACCTAATTTTGAAGCAGCAACCACCGAATTTAGAAACTGCTATCTCTAGATCAAATTGCTGCATTAAATTTGGAAACTCGCATCCAACTCGCAACCTGAGATTTGCCCATGAGTTGACATGCCTGAGTGTATAAGTGGGTTCAATAGAATAAAGCTTTGAAAACTTTATTTCAATTGGGAGACGAGAGGAGAGATTTGGGAATGAGGGTTTAGGAACGCAAGAGGCGGATTTGGGAATATGAAAGTCGGGTTTGGGAACTAGGGTTTCAGGAAGAGATTTTAGCGTTTAAGTGAGAAGAAAAGGACTAGCAGACGGAAAATAGATTTTTGGGTAGAAAGGCGGGGATTGAAATTGTTGGGGGGAAACAATCTGAATGCTTTAGTATATTACTATCATAGTAAATTGTTACTTGCATATTATTATTTATACATTATTATTTTAAATTATCCAATAATGTAGTCTCCCATGTTGTTTATTAATAAAAAATAATTTTTAAATATTACTTCTTATTTTTTATTTTTTAATTATCAATTGTACTTATTACTTCATAGTTATAACTAAATATTAATTATTAATACTAATAATTCTGTTTATATTATTAGTTATTAATTATTAATAGTAATTATTAATCATTAATCATTAATTATTAAATAGTAAATTAATTATTATCATTAATTAGTAATTATTGATTATTCATTATTAAACTATAATAAGTCATAAAAATTGAAAATTAACTAATATTAAATATTAAACATTGATTATAATTATTAAATATTAAATTCGATCATTATTAAACTATAGTAAATTACTAAATAATAATTATTAAAATTGTAAAATTATTAAATAGTAAATATTAAACATTAATAATTAGTGATTATTTATTAATAATCATTCATTATTATAAGTTATAAATGATTAATATAATATTATTAACGATTAATTATTAAATATTAATAAATAATATAATATTATCAATGATTAGTAATTAGTATTTAGTAATTAGTAATATAATATTATAATTAGTAATTAGTAACCTATGATTAATATAATTTTATTAATGATTAATTTTTAAATATTAATTTTAAGAAAGCATTGTAATCATTAATTATTGATTATCGAAAATTAGCAACGGACATTTATTACTACGGGCTCTTACGACCGTTATAAAATTGGCACCTATTACAATGGGCATTTTTTGACCGTTGTAAAATTAACATCTGTTACAATGGATGTTATGACCGTTGTAAAATCGACACCTCTTACAACAGGTATTTTGTGACCGTTGTAAAATTGGCTTCTATTACAACAGACATTTTGTGAACGTTGTAAAATCAGCATCTATTATAACGAGCCTGGAAGGACCGTTGTAATAACATTCTATTACAACAGGCAGACATTGTCCGTTGTAAAAAGGGTAATAGGGTATTTTTGTTGTAGTTACACACATATCAGCAATAAATTAGAATAACTGCACATAATATTACACATAAATAATAAACTTAAAGCAAAAAACATACCTTTATTACTATTTTTACCAGTAGCAGCCATTAAACAAACCATGAGCTCTTCCCTTCATAAAAGTAGCATCAACAAATATTAACGGCCAACAAAATTGAAAACCATAAGCACAAGCTTCAAAACCGATGAAAACTCTCTCAAATTGGCGAGTACTATAGTTTCGTTCCAAAACAACTTTTGTGATGGCCCGGATTTTCGACCTTCGAAAATCGACATCAATACGTCCACTATATTACATGCCGAGCAATCGAATGCCGAAAATACCAGATCGTTAGGGAAAAGAAGAAGGAGGTAGAAGAAGAAAATAGAAAATAACAACACAGAATCTCACAATCGCGGTAGAACAATATACAATAGATAATAACATGTCTTTATACAAAAGAAATTAACCTCTGTTATTTACATTACATCATCAGAGTACAATACATCAATAACACAACACCGGATATTTATAATAACTTGTCCTCACAAATGCTGAATATATAGCCTACAATACACAACGGAATAAAATCAAATACATATAATACGTCTTCGTCTCCTGAGCTCCATAACATCCTATCATGTATCCATAATACTCGGTCTGACCCGAGCATTATAATAAAATAACACCCAAGCCAGTCTGGAAAACCAGCATGAGAAAACACACTCAATTTGAATTATTTAAGTTTTCAAAATCCTTTGAAAGTCAAAGGTATCTCGTAAGACCACGCCACACATAAACACGATGGGTTTTTACCTTACGATAACCAAAAATTTCATATCAAATCCTCTGATATTATAATAGTGTCTAAGTACAAATACTTATTTAAATAGCTGAAAATGTTACATTAATTAAATTTTAGCATACTAGGCTCTACAACTAAAACCGTAAAGGCACTTATTGGAGAAAGGATTCCATACGAATGACTAGGCACCGAGGTACCACCTGTCACAGTACATGTCTAGAAACAGCGTACCGAGGACCACGCCGGGATCCCCTGCAACACAAGACCGGACTATCCCTAACCTGGATAGATCGAATATGCTATCACCCCGAGTGTGCCCACCCTCTTTCGAGCTCCTTCCATACATCGTAGTAATAAAATAATATTTGCGGGTATCTAGAAAGGTGATAAACATACCCTAATTGGGTGCGACCCACTTAGTCTTGCTGCATCTCCACTGATTTTCAGTCATTCCCCGTTAATGAGGCTAGAGGGTACGATTACCTTTTTAAGGAATTTTCATTTAGAATGCTCATTATCCTCTAATGACAATGTACTTATAGCATTCATCCATACAAATCCATTCTGGATCCGAAGGCCCTATTACACTACATCCATTTTGGGATATTCCTCAGGATTAGTAGCGATTAGCCCTTGCACTTCACTGCTCCATCTTCGACTCCATGCTCTTGCTTTCACTATGAAAACGCAGTCGTTGGATCGATGTGGTTTTTAGATAACTTATCTGATCCCGGTCTCTTCGAAACAACGTTTGATATTTCCCGGTAAACTCAACCTCGGTTCTTTAGGAAATAAACAGACGAAAATAAGATCGGAGATCACCTCCTAACCGTTAGTGGACGGATTTCCTTATAAACGCCTTAGAAGAACGAAACGAGTCTATACGTACAGTATAGCACCTCGAACGGTAACTGTACCGTATAATTCCCGTATTTCTCCTAGATATTTCCAAAGTTATATTTTTGGTCCAGATTTTGATAGTCAGTTATTTAACTATCAAATAAACAATCATTCAACCAAATACTTCATTTTCCACTGAAAACACAAAGTCTCATTTTTATTTAATTTCATATAAATTAAAACTCTTTATCCAGAAATATGTACTTATCTTATTGAATTTAGTAAGTTCACAAACTGTCTTTCAAAAATATTTGAAACCCCCTTTTTTTAGATGTGGAAAGTATCACTGCGGTATCAAACCATGGATTCACAGCTCAATGATTACGTCTCCATCCTAGAGAAATCCAAGACTTAACTATAGGCACTCATTGCCCCCGATTTTGCCATGCGGGTATACCATTACTTCCCGAAAAACTTTATTTAAAAAATTTCAAAATAATACTTATAAAAATTTCTATAGAAATTTCCAAGTTAATTTTAGGCAAATACTCTTTTAAAATAAAAATTATTATATAATATTAATATTGAATAATTTATGCCTTTAAAGTAATAATACTGGTTAATCTTTAAATAGCAATTAACTTACTATAAACTAACTTAACTAATATTCAAATATACTTTAAACAAATTTTAAACAACTAAATAATTAATTTTCTGAAATATTCTTTAACACTTTTAAATTTACCCATTTAATAATTAAAAATCCTTCTTTTTAAAACAAACCCAAATTTTTTGATAAAATACATTTGCCACTCCCAATATAACCAGTCTAACACTTATAAATCTCTCTCGATTTATTCCCAATTTAATTTACATCCCAATTTCATAAATTCCCTTTCCATATTTCTAAAAGTAAATCTACCATTTATTTTTAAATCGATTTATCCATCTCCTTATAAATCCTCACCGTGAATTTATAATTTCCATTTATCCACGGATAATCACTTTACTTTATTTATAAACCTTGTTTATAAATTTCATAGTCTCATATCCTGTTTATAACAGTTCTACAATACTTAAATCGATTTCAAATCGATTTCTAATTTAAATTCCATTTTAAAAATAAATTTCCTGAATAACCCAACTAAATTCAGATTTCACCATCTTTTTATAATTTAAAATCTTATTTAAATCTGGAACATCAATTTCACATTTTATTTTTCAAATTTCCTTTTTTTATTCTCCCTACTATTTAAATCTCGAATCTAAAAATAAATCCCTTTTTATACTTAAACAATATCGTTTAAGTTCTATCATTTAAACCCTTTTATTTCTATTATTCAAAAATCTCTATTTACAATATTCCAAGATCTCTATTTACAATATTCCGAAATTATTAAATACAAATTTAAATCAAACTATTTATTTTTCCCTAAATTCGTTTTCTTTAAATTTATCCAAACTTCACTATAAATATCTTACTTCCAATTTCCCTTTTTATTTCCTTTTAAAAATTCAATATTCATATTTATGGTATTTTAAAATGCCAAAATCTATCTAGTAATACCATAGCATCCAATAAATTCAAATTCCACTATAATCTATCACAGATTATTCAAACAAATCATATCATTGAATATGAAAATAATTTCAACATTTTTTAGGAATCTAGTTGGATCCCTCCAACCTATTTCCCTGCATCCACAGATGTTAATACAATATAAAAATACCAATCCCACTTCGAGGGGGATATCCTGGTATATAGGGTCATCCACTATTATGCCGAGCGCAAAGTGTCTCATCCGCTATATATATGCGGGAATATCAATCACTCCAATATATATATACTACTATATATAATAACACATTCAACTAATAATAATCTATCAATTCAATCAATCAATCAATAATTAATTTTAAATATTTAAAAGTAATTACGGTAATCCAAAATTGAGTGAGATTAACTCACTTTGATTTTCTATCGCTTTCGCGTTCCGTTTTCGATTGAATCCAAACGCATTTGAAATTATCTGAAAATTTCGGAAGCTCCTAATTCGTCCAAACCATTTCCTATGCGTAGATGATGACATCACGATCCCAACGCCTCTTGAATCGTCCGAATCGGACCTCGTACGCATGAGATATAAATTTTTGTAAGTTAATGATAATTTAATTTAAGTTAAACATTGATTTATTTAAAATTTTAAAACCCATACCCAAAGAAACAAAGCCCGGCCCAAAATACTAATCCTTCTCCAAACACCCTATGCACGAGATAACCCATAGCAATGCACGCTGCTGTGCACTTGCACGCCTCAAACGATCAACGAGACCTCCAACCAACGCCACCATTGAACTACTCACCTCGATCGCTTCGCTCCAGATCCATCACCACCTCGGCCGAGCCTTCACAACAGAATGCGACCGAAGTCCTCGACTTGCTGCCCCTCTAATGTCGCGACGATCCCTGCTTCATTGCATGCCACCAGACTACGGCCATGCGTGTGCCTCGCCACTAGAAACCCATCCATCCATGCCTCATGGCCTCCCATCGACCACGGCACGAGAAATCCCTAACCCTAGTTAAGAGCTTCCACTCGACTTCACTGTCGAGTTCATCCCATCATCACCGCAAACTACAAAACCACCACCAGATTGAAGCATAAGCTAAAACAAGATTTTTAAAGCAATTTTCGAATTTTTTAATCAAGTAGATTTTGAGAATTTGAATTTCAAAGATTTCATGTTTTTCTTTTTTCTTGACTGTGCTCGGATGTAATTTTAAAAGTGGAGAAGGAAGGAAACGTTTTGAAGAAGCAATAGGCATATCACATCATAGGTGGCTGATTGGATAGAGTGGACAGCTCAAAAGAAAAGTTGACTAGACAATATATATTAATTAATTTTCAAAATGTCTCGATTTACATAACTCAAAATTTCGAAACCCTATCGAGGCGTGCCGCTATGTGTTTATAACATTATACCCCTATTTCAAACGCAATGGAAAAGATTTCGAGTTCTTATTCGATCGTATGGAGAAGATAGCTTTTTGGACCCAATTATTATATTGAATTTTCGATATAAATTTCAGCGCGTTTATATTCCGTATGACCAAACGATAACTCCAAATGCTACGAAATCAGAAATCCGATAATAATATACCATTACGGATCCAATGGAAATGGTTTCGTCAAAATCCGAGACTGCGCCTCGGAAGGCTATTTTTAAATGTAAATTTAAACGATATGTTTTTAAAACAGAACAAATCGCCTTTAAATTCCATTTAAAAAGTTTTATTATCTTCCTTATTATAAATATAAATTTTATAATCCTTTAAATTATTTTGAACAAACTTAAAACTCAAGATCCGCTAATTTACCCAATATTCAACTATTAAATTATCCAATAAATGGTTATATTTGAAATTCAAGTTAAAAAATAACTTTTAAATATTTAAAATCAATTAAATATTCCAATTTCAAATAACCAAAATTCTGATTTGTTACATTCCTCCCCCCTTATAAGAATTTCGTCCTCGAAATTTCCAAGGTACGAAGAATTGTCCAAAACCCGTTTACTATTTCCCAAAACCACACGTTTCAACATCTTTCCGAAAACAATTTTTATTGAAACCACATTATCACTCTTTCTAATTTCCAAATTCATTTATAGATTCCAATAATATTATTCCCCGTATCATTCAAATTATAATTTAAAATCACATTTTAAATTATCAAAATTTTCCTTACTCCTTAAATTTTTCAAAATTTTTTGCCAGCGTCTCCTTTGCGCGGCTAGATCAGAACAACCACAAAATGCCTCTACGGGCCCGAATCATCAAAAGAAAACTAAAGACAAGTGCCTCAATCAGAAAATCATCAATGTGACGCCCCACCTCTATACCCACGCTAGCCAAGAACACTACGGTGTAGTGCTGTCAACTAGCACGGAGAATAAGGCTGTTGAGGAGCGACCATCTATGTAATTTCTTTGTGCGAGCACCGATATGTCAGATAGTATAGCTTGCATTTCGTTTAAGGAGGAAATCCGACATACCGATACAAACTCAAAGATATCACACAGTGGCTATATATAATCTTCGGAAACAAATATAGAAATAAACATAACACAAATCAGTCACAGACATCCATATCACAAAGGCGGAAGAAGATATGAATAAATATACAACACATGAAAGTGTACATCAGAGTAATGGTCAGAAAGATCCACGATAATACAAAAGAATAGCAGCATGTGCTATACAAAAGAATAAGTACACAATATAGAGTCTATATCTCAAATGCGTACAACCAAAAACTACTAATCTAAGTAGTGTCAAAAGTCAAAGTAGCAGATCCCGGGAGGAAGTCAAGCAGAAGCACCTGTAACATCTCGGTCTGACCCGAGTATTATTTAAGAAAATAATAAACGGATCAGTCTAACTATAAATATCAGATGACATGATATAAAATAATAGATATGGCATAAACATAGAATACCCATACTGACATATTACTATAAGTATGAAAATGACGATCAACAGGAGATCAACCGATGAGAAATGATCAATATCACAAGAATCTTCTCAAAGATCCAAAGAGGGCATCATACCCTAAACTTGTACTCATAACAAGTCAATGACATAAAAATCCAGAAATCAAAACAAGAAATCCAGAAATCATAAAAAGAGAAAGAGGCCTATCACATGACGGTCCGAAGACCATGGGGAGCTACCCCATATGTGTGAGTCGGAATCACACTGATTGAGGCCTAGGCTAACCAAAAAGCAGAAAGGTATGTGTGAATGGAATCACACAAGTGGTGTCTAGCCTACCCTCGCAAACATAAAGATATGTGTGAGTCGGAATCACACTACTTCGGCCTAGACTAACCTTGCGGACAAAGAGATGTGTGTGAGTCGGAATCACACTATTGCGGTCTAGTCTTACCTTGAAAACAAAGAGACATCGCACAATTGCTAGTCTAAATCATAAAATGATCATCATGATCAGCGAGAAGTGTCAATCACACCAAGCTAGTAAATATATGAGTTTAGCTTCATGTCCCATAACCACTTGCTTAACTTAAATATTTACGAACAAGCTGCAAATCTTCACTAGGAAATTGTCACGAAAGGGTTCAATCGAACAAGTCCAAGAGCTAACCGACGAAGTGAACGCAAGCGTTTCATACCACTCGTTTTACTAAGTCGTTTAAGTCGATTTCTCATTCGAGTGAAGTAAAGGCTTATATATATTAGTAAAGTCCAAAGAAGTCAATTCCAAAACAATCAAAGTAGAAATTCTGATCAATGTTTTTTAGACGAGATTGCCTACGCAGAGTAATACGGGGTTCGACCTGCCCGGTCAGGTCGCGGGGGTCCAGGGGGCAGCGCCCACGGCGGGGTGCGGGGCAGCGCCCCGTCACGGTACGACTTAGTGAAGACAAGCGACCTAAGTGTAAAAAGGCGGGCGACTTAACAAAGTGGCCGATAATAAATGATAACAACAAAAAGGGAATCAACCCGATTTGATTAGAGTTGGATATTCAAGCTAAAAAAAACAACTAGGCAAAACACAGCAGATTCAGACGTCTGAGATCAAGAATTCAGACGTCTGAATCTGGAAAATAAACTATTTTCCAGAACAGAATTCAGACGTCTGAATCCTAGACTTCAGACGTCTGAAATAGGCACTTTTTAGCCTACTTCTTTTCTGGTTCAAAACGAACCAATTCAGACGTCTGGAATTTTGATTCAGACGTCTGAATCTGGGAGAAGAAAATTCCCAGTATTCCATTCAGACGTCTGAACCATACGTTCAGACGGCTGAAACTGTTATTCAGGGCATTCCCTGAACCTAGGCCAAAAAATGGCCAAACGACATCGATAACGATCGGTCGAGCAACAACGACTAAAGAATTGCACAAGGATAAGTGTTAGGAATTCATACCTAACAATCGAAGATAATTATTGACTTAGATGTGAGATAAAAATCTCACCTTTTCACAAAATCAATGAAGAAGGAGCTTTGAAGCAATGGCAAGAGCAATCACTCTTCAATTCCAACTTAACAAGCTTGAATCTAAGCTAAAAGAGAAACATTTCCCGAATTTAGGTTTAGGAAATTTCTGAGATTGAAAGGAGAAAGAGTTGGAGAAGGAGAAGAAGATGCTTACCAATGGCTTCAACTTGGATTTGGAGGTAGGAGCTTGAATTTGCAATTGAAGCTAGGGCTTAGGAATTTCCATTTCCAATCTCTTCCCCCATTATTCTCTTGAGCTTGAGGGTGTTAAGAAATGAGGAATGAATGAAGAGAAGTGGAGTGGAGAGGGGTAATGATATAACCAGATTTGGGCAAGTGGGCTGAATCCAAACCCAAACCCAAAGTCCAATAGAAAATAGCAAAATTCGACTTTCTCCAAACATATCGAAGCTTATACTTAAAAAGGTCGCAAACGGCATTTTGAACTCAATGGAAGTGGTCTCGAGTCCTAATTCGACTGTTTGCAAAAAGTAGATTTTCGGACTAAAATCCGACGAACGATGTTATATTTAAATAAAATATTTAAATATAAAATCGACAAATGTGCGGGTTGTTACAATCAATTTCATACAACAATTTAAACACATACCTTTTGCCAAGCAATCAAATTTTTACTTCTGAAATCGAAGACATCAATTTAGCTTTTGCTTTTAATTACCTGCACCTTACTTACCAATAGTATCCAATCATACAATTCAAAATCATTTTATTTATTCCTTTTCAAAATTTTCAACATTTGCTTTACTTAAGCCTGTACGATGTACATATATCATCCGTACGCAATATCAATTCTAATCGCTTACTCGATCACATAATTACACTTCTGAACAAGTATCGTTCACATGACTCTCTAGTGCGGACTCAGATCTGGTTCCTTGATTAGAAACCATTATCCTCTTTGCATAGCCATATACTATGATAGAGACTTCCAGAATCAATTAAAAATCCACATCCAGGGTTCACCGTCGAAAATCGAGTGAAAAATCTTGACTCGGATCGATATAGACTATCTCGAAATTCTGTGCTCGAATCTGGATCAAATCATCATGTGAATAAAATAATATGCATACACCTTACGTATTTATTTCAATTGATTATTAGCTATGTCAATTTCTTTTATTCTCACTCATTTCATTTCAATCAATTTTTCACAATTATCATTTCACACACCTTTTATTTAATCTTCATTCAAATATTAACTTAGTATATTCCTCAATACCAATTTCACTTTAGAATTCACCGTTAACTTTCTTAAGTCTATTATAAATATTTTATACTTCTTATATTTATTTTCACTTCATCACTTTGGTTTATCCATTCCATTCAAATTAAATTTTCAATTCCTTTTGAACACAATTTATCTTCCAAATTTTAAATATTGAATTTTATCGACCATATCTCAACCCATATTTGATTCACTAATTTATTTCATATCTCAATCAATTTTATTTCCAAACTTTTATTTTATTTACACCACTCGAACTAATTCTTCAACTTCACTTTATTTAACATAATCCAAGCTAAATACTATTCCAATATTTAGTTTCAATTTCATTTACTTATAAACTAAATTAATTTGTTCATTCACTAATTTATTTCCAACTTAATAAATTCTATTTCAAATCTATTTAACTTACTAATTTAAATTGATTAGTTCATTTACTAATTTATTTCGAATCTCACTAAATTGCATTCCAATTCAAATTTCAAAACATCTTAATATCAAACATTCTAATATTCCATAAAACATTTTAGATCAAACTCCAGAGTTTAAACAATTACTTAATATTTAAAAATCATTTTTGAAATCATATATACCCAAAATCCCTTGGTATATCAAATTATTCCTTTGCATTTCAAAATCAAACCAGTTTTTCCAAAACTCCAATTGCAAATCATTAAGGTAGCAATTTCCCCCTTGGAAACTCAAAAATGTACACCGATGATGTCGCGATCATCATCGGAATTATTTGCAGTGATCGAAGTGATTTTAGCACTTTTCCTCTTTTGAAAACCATTCTAAATATTTCAATTCACAAATATTTCCCAAATAACATCACCATTATTTTCCAAAACCTCGAAAATCATTTTCAAAACCAAAGGGAATTATCCCAAATTTCCAACTTTCCATCTTTTAAATCCTTTATAAATCGTTTTTATAAACCATATCATCTTTAAATATTCCTTTGGAATTTTCTTTTCCATTTCAATTTATAAATCACATTTATAAAACCATATTTATAAAATTCTATTTTTTTATATGAATTATTTCTTAACTATTGACTAAAATATCAACTTTTATTTCAATTACCACGACACACCAATGATAATAGTTTAATATTAACATTTCCTAACAACCAAGCAAACCATATATAACTATAATAATTTCGAAAATTATTTCTTTATATAGACAAAAATAATTTGGGTAAAATTATTTCATTTACCCCATTTCAAAACAATATTATGTCGAATTGCTCTGTTCAAGTGTTTAAAGATCCCTATCAATCACGTTAATTACTCGTACTGACCAGAATCTAGAAGCCACTCAAAAAACCAATCAACACATTATAAAACAATTTTATATTCACTAACAAATACGCACTCATATCTATTAATATACTCAAACTCATTCTAGAGTGCTGCTGACCCTATCTCTAATGAGTAATTCCCACCAGAGCCATAGTTCTCGCTTAACCTTCTGCTCTAATACCAAGTGTGACAGCCCGGATTTTCGACCTCTAAAAATCAACATCAATATGTCCACTGTATTACATGTCGAGCAATCGAATGTCGGAAATACCAGATCGTTAAGGAAAAGAAGGAGGTAGAAGAAGAAAATAGAAAATAACAACACAGAATCTCACAATCGTAGTGCAACAATATACAATAGATAATAACATGTCCTTATACAAAAGAAACTATATATGTTATTTACATTACATCATCAGAGTACAATACATCAATAACACAACACCAGACAGTTATAATAACTTGTCCTCACTGTTAATCGACGGAATTTCTATCGGATTAGAAAACCGTCGAAAAATATCAAATTAAAATATAACCGTAAGCGCACGGCATACACTTGCAGTACGTGGCGAATACGGGTCGATCCGCAAGGAATTGATGATTTTAAAAATCTATTCAATCAAATTAAACCAAAGTCGAGTGAAAGTCAAGCTAGAGAATTAGAAAATTAGCAAACTAACTAAAAGAAAAGAGATGCAAATATAAGAGTTAAATAACAATTTAGAGAATAAATCCACTCTCTAGATTATGTAGTTCAACACATATGAAATCATAATCTCTCTTTTATGGTCGTTAGTGCTTTAATTGATGTGTCTATCATAAGTATGGCATATTTGTGCTATTAGTTAGCCAACGTAAGCCATCAAACTTTAACACCCCTTAAACCACTTACTAACTTTCATGAAATTTGACAATGAAAATGAAAATGAAATCTATTTTAAGTATGGCCTATTAACTATTGATTAGAAATATAGACCATCAAATTTTAATTTCAAATCACTTTCTTTTGCCATAATCATATTTTGATGAAGAGGCATTTGTGTTAGTGATTGTTTAAGCATAGCCTATTTGGTGTCAACAATATAGGCTATCAAATTCAAAGCAAAAACAACAAATAAAACACTTCATTGATCATCATTAAGCACAAAAAGAGAGCATGAATTAACAAATAGTTGAAGCTACATAATTAGAGAGCTTCATTACCCCTAAATTGAAGGGGTTTAGCCTCTCATATTTGTCATTTGATTAAAAAATGTAGCTAGCAACATGAAACTAAAAGGAAAGGAAAAATAGAGAAAAATGAAAAAGAGAGCTAATTAACAAGAATTAGAACTATTCTACTTGCATGAAAGTAAATCTACACTACAACATGAAAGGAAATAAACAAGAAAGGGAAAAGATCATATATTAAATTTCATAAAAAAGAAAAATTACATGAATATAAAAATGGCTAAGTAGCCATGAAAAGAGAAAGAGAAGAGCTTGTTTATTTGTGAGCCTAAACTAAACTAAGAGAGACTAAAAAGGGAGAGCGAGTTACATGAAGATATGGGGTATTTATACAAGTGTTAAACCCTAATTCATATTTTTGGGGAATGCCCAAATTGCCCTTGAGAAAGTGTAGAGGCCAAGTAATCATTAGCTTCTACTAATCATCATTTAAGTGTACATGAAGCCATTAAGTCCATAAGCATGTGCATTAGCCTCTAATTTGTACATTAAGGTAGGTGGGTAGGTGGGGTCCTCCATTATCATGCCTTTGAATTATTTCCATCTTCAATTCTTTATCTTCACTCTTGTGCATGCATACATCTTCATGAAACCACTTGTATATGAAGTCAAATTCCTATAAAATAATATAGAAATTTCTAATTAAATTTTCTCAAATTAATATATGCACAAAATTGACCATTTTGCCCTTGGATGAAGATGAATATGTGAGAATTTGAAAATAATATGAATTTTGGTTTAAACAAGTTAAAATACCCAATATGATTATTTATTTAATTTAAATAGATTAAATATGGTGGTAAAAATAAGCACATTTACGTGCACATCAAATACCCCCACACTTATCTTTTTATTCGTCCTCGAATAAAGGAAAAACTAAGATAAATCCATTTTCGTAGGAAGCATGATTGCATTGAGCATATGCAATAAGCCGTTAAACCTCTAGGTGTCCCCAGTAGGACGAGTGTTGTCTCGTGAGGGTTTTCAGTGGATACTACCCATAAAATCCAAATGCAGGATGAAAATATTTACAAAATGCAAGATTTATTTACAAAGAGATGAATGCGAGTTTTTGAAAATATTTACAATGAAGGATTTACTTTTAAATTAACACACATAAGTTAAATATAGGTTTGGTTATTATCTTGAAAATTTAAGTCATTTATTCGTCAAAATTTCCAACAAAAACGAAGTTATCATAACAAATAGACAATTGTTTAACTCGTTGTTTCAGTTGATAACAAAGTGTAACCATGAAATAGATCTTTAGTCAATTATCAAAGTTTATCAAAGTGGTATTTTTATTTCTTTTCAATAACAAGTCAAATCAAATAAGTTAAAATAGTGTTTGGGTTTCATTTGCTTACTCTCTCAATTTTTTGTTTTTGAAAATTTTGTTGATATTAACAATATTTACATATGCGTAACTCAGATAAACTGAGGCCAGATATATTACCCGTGCACTGCTTTGCGGACTGATGTGAGGGGAATACAGAGCGTGGCGAGTGAACACACAAGTGTGAACACTTATTGACTGTAGGCGTTATTAGTAAAATAAATTTTTTATATACACACACCTAACTCAGATAAACTGAGGCCAGATATACCGATCGTGCACTGTCTTTCGGGCTTACGTGAGAAGGGTACAAAGCATGGCGAGTGAACACACGAGTGTGGACACCTGACTCTAGGTGTTAAAAATATATACATATATACAAATGTTTTTTTAGAAAGAGAGAGTTTTGCAAAATCATCTTAGCACCATTTAACTTAGAAGACAAAAAAAATGTTATATCCTTTACTTTAAATTCACCACTTTTAAAACAAAGATTTCAATTAGGATATATTTCATAATTATCACGTATGAATTTTCCTATATACTAGTTAAACCATTTTTATTTGTAATCAAACTTCATTTTTATTTTTGTTAAGACGGATAAATTTTCAAAAATTTCAATTTAATAAACCAAAACCATATATTTATCCTATAGTGTTTCTTTAAAAATAAATCAAAAATGCTTAAAGAATAAATTTTGTTTTTTTTGTTTTTGAGATTTTTTTTTAAATTTTGGAAAGAAAAATTAAAATTAAACCATGAAAAATCGAAAATGATGATGTGTCTCCCCCCACTCTTGATTTTTACTGTGTCCCCACAGTCAACCCAAGTGGAAGGAGAAAAATAAAAATAAAAAATGACCTTTATTTATATGAAAATGAACGGTATTTACACGAGATCAGAAAGTATATCGTCAAAAAGTAAATGAAACGGTCTTCCAAAGACCGATTCATTTGTCTCATCAAATATACGAGACACAGCTTAAGCTTGAAAAACCAAATCGTAAAAGATTTTGAAGTTGAATGTTGATTTGGAAAAACGAATGTCGTTTTATTGAAAACCGTACGAGTTGTTTTATTTTCAATGATTTTCGGGGTTGATAGAATAATTGATTGAAATTAAAATTTCTTATCACCAAATTGAAATTCAAATTTATCACTGAAAACTTCTTCAAAATTATTGAATTCAAAATTAAAATGGTGATTTAAATCTTCCCCGTCGGAATTTAACAACTCGTCATAAAAAAGTCCATAAAACTCATATTCGTTAAATTCGACTTCCTTTGTTGGATTATCAACAACTTTATTGTATAAATCAAGTTCAAAATTCAAAGTTGTTGTATTCAAATTTTCAAAAAAAGGAAGATCGAAATTTAAATCGAGTTTCTCACCCTCAAAAGAATTGAAATCCAACTCAATTACCAAATTTTCAACAACTTCATTAAGATCATCATTTTCCATTTCAAAAGTTATCATTTGAAAATCAGTGATTTGGGTAAAAGATGGATTATCGTTTGACTCGTCACGCGTTGGAATTTGGTTTTGTTTTTCACGTTGTTTCATATATGTTTCAAACAACGAATCCATGTCATCGTAAATTTCGTTCATTTGCTCAACAAAATCCAATTTATAATTATTAACATGAGGATTTTCACTTTGAAATTGTTGAGAACAAAGATTTTCAATCGTAATGTGGTTAAGATTATTCCCATTGCTAAATTCGTTTGAAAAATTGTTTCCATTTTCATTTTGAGTTTGAAATTCATTTTGGAGTTCGAAATTAAATTGGCATGGGTTATAATCGAAATCGTTTGAATTTTGTAGTGAATTCAAATTTTGATTATTTTGAAAACTTTGGTTTGAATCATTTCCCAAATATGAATTACACAAATCATTTACAATTTGATTTTGTTGTGTAGAGATTTCAATTAAAGACGAAATGCTCTTTTCAAGACTTGAGGGTTGGTCATCGTTTTGAAAATTTTGTGGTTCAAAATTTGAATCATTTAAGCAATAGTTGTTGTTAAAATATCCATACAAATTTGGAGTGAAATCATATGGATTATATTGATTTTCACAACTATTGTAAAATTCACATAAGTGGGGAAACTCAAACATTTTCAAGAATGTTTTTGCTTTTTTTTTATAAAGGAGAAATATTTACAAATAAAATTTATTTTTCAACAGGGAAATTGATTTTTGTTTTTTTTTGTTTTTCAAATTTTTTCTTTGTTTTTGAAAAGGTTTTATAATTTTTTTTGGATTTTTGTTTTTCTAATTTTTTTTGGATTTTTGAAATTTCAAAGAAAAAGGATTTAGAAATTTCAAAGGAAAAGGAATATTTACAATTTTTTAGTTTTGGATTTTGATTTTTTTTAAATATGCATGAACTAATGCAACTAAATGAATGCAAGGGTTAATTACAAATGATTTATCCTATGTTAACCTAAAATTGTATAATCACACATTGTCTTAAATAAACAAGATAGTTCTCAGCCAAGTAACGGACAGGATTTATCGGTGTACCACGAATCACCGTAACAATGCAGCCGAAGGTTTAAGTACCTTCAGAGGAACAACCACTGTAATATTTATGAATCACCATAATATTTATAAATGGTTATTACTCTGTCGTAGCCTAGACACCAAGAAATTAAATTGTTCAAAGAAGCCAACTTGTTAATATACAATTAAAAGTTATCGATGTCTAATCGTTATTATTAATCAAAATCTAGGATGAAATGCAAAGCAGGAAATAAACGTGTATTAACAATGCAACTACAAATGATTTTTGTTTTTGTCTTTGGTTTTTTTTTGTTTTCTGAATATATATATATATATATATTTAAAATGCAAGTAAACAACAATGCAAGACAAACAAAAACAATAGATATATACAATGCAAGGAAAATAAAGAGAAAATTATAAATAAGCAAGTAGTTTATTTTGGCAAGCTCAGCACGCAAGCAATTTATTTTAGCAAGCACTTCTGCTCCTTCTGCAATTCTGCTTTGGCAACCACAACACAAATTTAAACACCGGCCCACTTTAACTACAGCCTATTCTTCCTTCAATTTACGCAATCAAAAACCTTTCCTTAATTTCGTGATTATCAAAAAATTAAACATCAATCATCGTTCACAATCAATTCCCAAACTCAGAATTCAACTTTCGCTCTCATGAATTCACTTCCAAGTTTCCAGAAGTAGGTGTCTTCGCAGTTGCGATTGGCTCTCGATTGAAGTTACGTTTGATTTGGGGACGTTGGCGAATTGGGTTGAGGGTGGTCTGTTCGAGGCAATTGCGGGACTGTGGCGTGGTCGTGATTGGGGTTGGAGGGAGTTTCGGGTTGCGATTGGTGTTGTAGTTGTTTTTTTTTATTTTGGGTTGTTTCGATTGTTGTTGCTGGCGGGTTTGGTGGCTGGCATTCGAAGTGGATTCAAGGTGATTGGTTCTAAGGGAAGACAAGTGGTAGGGGATATTCTATGATGATGTTTAGGCGGTTGATGTATTGCAGGAAAGTGATAGTAGTTGTGGTGAAATGCTGTGAGGAATGAAATGTTGCAATGGCAATTTAGGTCGGGGGTGTTTGATGTTTGAACTGAAGTGAGTTGGTAAACGAAGTTTTGAATGTGTTGCATGTATGTAAGTGGAAGATGATGATGACTGGCAGGAACTTGTCAATGATGTAGGTAGCAGTCGGGTATCGCAGTGCACAAGGTGTGTACAGTTGAGTGGGATTGTAGTCTGGTAGATGAGTGATGAAGAAATGAGGTTTATGTAAGGTATGTCAATAGGATGATTGTTTTGGTTTGAAGGCTGTAGTTTTATGGTGGTGCAGTCAATATGTAGATGAAATTATGGCAGAAGGGGATGTAAATATTGAATAAGTTGGTGGATGTTGAAGTGAAGAAGTTTGTATGGTTTGTATGTGGTTCTGTTGTGTTGTGGTAGTGGCAGTGGATGGTTGTGGGGACTTGGTTTGTTTGTATGGTAGTGTTGTAGAGGAGTAGGAGTGGTTGGAAGGATGAAGTATGTTGTATATGAAGTATGATAGGAAGTTCAACAGTTCTGTTTGAAAATGTAGTGGAACTGTGATGAGGTAGGCTATTGATGTTTGTATGGTTGATGAAGGTAGTCGATGTATGTATGTAGTCGAACAGTCGTGAAGTTGGTTGGTTGATGGTATGTAGTGGTATGATCAGTGATGTCAGGATAAAGATAATCTAAAGTCGTGGAGAAATGTTGTAGTGGTGATGGGAATTGGCTGTAAGGTTGGGGGTGGTGATCAATGCCAGGGGATACTTGATATTGAAGTGGCAGAATGTGAATGAGTTTGTGGTGCAGTTTGTAGGCGATTCAGGCGTGGGTTGTGGTTCGTGATTCTCTGTAGTGAAGGCTCTAGGATCTTTGAACAGGGGATGGAAGAATGTGAAGCAGGGGTGGTGAGCAGTAGAAGTTGAATGAAAAGCAGGGTTGGGGTTTTGGTCTGGTAACAGAGGTGAAATTTTGTAAGCAGTTTTGTAAGGCAGGGATTGTGTGGATAGCAGAAACAAGAAACTACACTGCACAACAATGCACAAGTGAAAATTTGTAAAAAAGAAAGCAAAAATTGTAAAGTGAAAATGATGATGAAATAAAATTAAAAAAAATTTGTATCGTGTATGATTTTTTTTATATATGCAAATGCAAATGAACACAACAAAAACAAAAAAAATGCAAACAACAAAGTCAAACTACACACAGAACAATTTTTTATTAAATTGCCAACAAACACACAAAATAAAAACACAAATAAAATCACACAAAAATCAATGAAAAATAATTCGAAGAATAGAAAATCAAAATCAAAACAAATCCCCGGCAACAGCGCCAAAAACTTGTTAATCGACGGAATTTCTATCGGACTAGAAAACCGTCGAAAAATTTCAAATTAAAATATAACCGTAAGTGCACGGCGTACACTTATAGTACGTGGCGAATACGGGTCGATCCGTAGGGAATTGATGATTTTAAAATTTTATTCAATCAAATTAAACCAAAGTCGAGTGAAAGTCAAGCTAGAGAATTAGAAAATTAGCAAACTAACTAAAAGAAAAGAGATGCAAATATAAGAGTTAAATAACAATTTAGAGAATAAATCCAATCTCTAGATTATGTAGTTCAACACATATGAAATCATAATCTCTTTTATGGTCGTTAGTGCTTTAATTGATGTGTCTATCATAAGTATGGCATAATTGTGCTATTAGTTAGCCAACGTAAGCCATCAAACTTTAACACACCCCTTAAACCACTTACTAACTTTCATGAAATTTGACAATGAAAATGAAATCTATTTTAAGTATGGCCTATTAACTATTGATTAGAAATATAGACCATCAAATTTTAATTTCAAATCACTTTCTTTTGCCATAATCATATTTTGATGAAGAGGCATTTGTGTTAGTGATTGTTTAAGCATTGCCTATTTGGTGTCAACAATATAGGCTATCAAATTCAAAGTAAAAACAACAAATAAAACACTTCATTGATCATCATTAAGCACAAAAAGAGAGCATGAATTAACAAATAGTTGAAGCTAAATAATTAAAGAGCTTCATTACCCCTAAATTGAAGGGGTTTAGCCTCTCATATTTGTCATTTGATTAACAAATGTAGCTAGCAATATGAAACTAAAAAGAAAGGAAAAAGAGAGCAAAATGAAAAAGAGAGCTAATTAACAAGAATTAGAACTATTCTACTTGCATGAAAGTAAATCTACACTACAACATGAAAGGAAATAAACAAGAAAGGGAAAAGATCATATATTAAATTGCATAAAAAATAAAAATTACATGAATATAAAAATGGCTAAGTAGCCATGAAAAGAGAAAGAGAAGAGCTTGTTTATTTGTGAGCCTAAACTAAACTAAGAGAGACTAAAAAGGGAGAGCAAGTTACATGAAGATATGGGGTATTTATACAAGTGTTAAACCCTAATTCATATTTTTGGGGAATGCCCAAATTGCCCTTGAGAAAGTGTGGAGGCCAAGTAATCATTAGCTTCTACTAATCATCATTTAAGTGTACATGAAGCCATTAAGTCCATAAGCATGTGCATTAGCCTCTAATTTGTACATTAAAGTAGGTCGGTAGGTGGGGTCCTCCATTATCATGCCTTTGAATTATTTCCATCTTCATTTCTTTATCTTCACTCTTGTGCATGCATACATCTTCATGAAACCGCTTGTATATGAAGCCAAATTCCTATAAAATAATATAGAAATTTCTAATTAAATTTTCTCAAATTAATATATGCACAAAATTGACCATTTTGCCCTTGGATGAAGATGAATATGTGAGAATTTGAAAATAATATGAATTTTGGTTTAAACAGATTAAAATACCCGATATGGTCATTTATTTAATTTAAATAGACTAAATATGGTGGTAAAAATATGCACATTTACGTGCACATCACTCACAAATGCTGAATATACAGCTTATAATACACAATGGAACAAAATCAAATACGTATAATACGTTTTCGTCATCCAACTCGTCTCTTGAGCTCCATAGCATCCTATCATGTATCTATAATACTTGGTCTGACCTGAGCATTATAATAAAATAACACCTGAGTCGGTCTGGAAAATCAACATGAGAAAACACACTCAATTTGAATTATTAAAGTTTTCAAAATCCTTTGAAAATCAAAGGCATCTCGTAAAACCACACCACACATAAACATGACGGGTTTTTACCTTACGATAACCAAAACATTTCATATCAAATCCTCTAATATTATAATAGTGTATAACGCCAGTATAAACATAGGCGACCAACGGGAGGGAGGGAGAGAGACTATTAATGGGGCCTAGTATATTAATTGGGCGGGACGGGAAGAGAAAGTAACGGGGACCGATCCAATCAACATATATTGGATCGCTATTCTCTAAACCTTCTCCTTTCATGTGTTAAGCATAGCAAAGATCAATTCTCACTTCGAGTTTTTAAGAAAGAAATTTGCATTTATGTATCTTTCTTGTTATCTGCCCCGTCATGCATAGTTTACCGTCCTGTAAAATGGTTGAAAATAAATTGATGACTCAATATCTGTGTACAAATACGTAGTCAAATAGCTGAAATTGTTACATTAATTAAATTCCAGCATACTAGGCTCTATAACTAAAACCATAAAGGCACGTATTGGAGAATAAATTCCATACGAATGACTAGGCACTGGGGTACCACCTGTCACAGTACATGTCTAGAAACAGCTTACCGAGGACCACGCTGGTATCCCTTGCAACACAAGACCAGACTATCCCAACCTGGATAGACCGAATATGCTATCACCCCGGGTGTTCCCACCCTCTTTCGAGCTCCTTCCATACATCGTAGTAATAAAATAATATCCGCGAGTATCTAGAAAGGTGATAAACATACCCTAATTGGGTGCGACCCACTTAGCCTTGCTGCATCTCCCCTGATTTTCAGTCATTCCCGGTTGATGAGGCTAGAGGCTACGATTACCTTTTTAAGGAATTTTTACTTATAATGTTCATTGTCCTCCAATGACAATATACTGGTAGCATTCATCCATACAAGTCCGTTCTGGGTCCGAACGGAACCGAAGGCGCTATTCCTACTACATCCATTTTAGGATAATCCTGAGGATTAGTAGCGATTAGACCTTGCACTTCACTGCTCCATCTTCAACTCCATGCTCTTGCTTTCACTGTGACAATGCACTCGTTGGATCGAAGTGGTTTTCGGATAACTTATCCGATCCCGGTCTCTTCGAAACAACGTTCGGTATTTCCCGGTAAACTCAACCCCGGTTCATTAGGAAATAAAATGACGAAAATAAGATAGGAGATCACCTCCTAATCGTTAGTGGATGGATTTCCTTGTAAACGCCCTAGAAGAATGAAACGAGTCTATACGTACAGTATAGCACCTCGAACGGTAACTGTACCATATAATTTCGGTATTTCTCCTAGATATTTCCAAAGTTATATTTTTGGTCCAGATTTTGATAGTCGGTTATTTAACTATCAAATAAACAATCATTCAACCAAATACCTCATTTTCCACTGAAAACACCAAGTCTCATTTTTATTTAGTTTCATATAAATTAAAACTCTTTATCCAAAAATATGTACTTATCTTATCGAATTTAGTAAGTTCACAAAATGTCTTTCAAAAACATTTGAAACACTTTTTTTAAATGTGGAAAGTACCACTACGGTATCAAACCATGGATTCATAGCTCAATGGTTATGTCTCCATCCAAGAGAAATCCAAGACTTAACTGCAGGCACTCACTGCCTCCGATTTCGCCATGCGGGTATACCATTACTTCCCAAAAAACTTTATTTAAAAATTTTCAAAATAATACTTATAGAAATTTCTATATAAATTTCCAAGTTAATTTTAGGCAAATAAAAATTATTATATAATATTAATATTGAATAATTTATCCCTTTAAAGTAATAATACTGGTTAATCTTTAAATAGCAATTAACTTACTATAAACTAACTTAACTAATATTTAAATATACTTTAAACAAATTTTAAACAACTAAATAATTAATTTTCTAAATTATTCTTTAACACTTTTAAATTTACCTAGTTAATAATTAAAAATCCTTCTTCTTAAAACAAACCCAAATTTTTCGATAAAATACATTTTCCACTCCCAATATAACCAGTCTAACACTTCTAAATCTCTCTCGATTTATTCCCAATTTAATTCACGTCCCAATTCCATAAATTCCTTTTCCATATTTCTAAAAATAAATCTACCATTTATTTTTAAACCGATTTACCCATCTCCTTGTAAATCCTCACCGTGAATTTATAATTTCCATTTATCCACTGATAATCACTTTACTTTATTTATAAACCTTGTTTATAAAATTCATAGTCTCATTTCACGTATATAACGATTTTACAATACTTCAATCGATTTCTAATTTAAATTCCATTTTTAATATAAATTTCCTAAATAACCCAACTATATCCCAAAACCCAACTAAATTCAGATTTCACCTTCTTTTTATAATTTAAAATCTTATGTAAATCTGGAACATCAATTTGACATTTTATTTTTCAAATTTCCTTTTTTTCTTCTCCCCACTATTTAAATCTCGAATTTAAAAATAAATCCCTTTTTATACTAAACAATATCGTTTAAATTCTATCATTTAAACCCTTTTATTTCCATTATTTAAAAATCTCTATTTACAATATTCCAAGATTCTATTTACAATTTTTCGAAATTATTAAATACAAATTTGAATCAAACTATTTTTTTCCCCAAATTCATTTTCTTTAAATTTATCCAAACTTCACTATAAATATCTTACTTTCAATTTCCCTTTTTATTTCCTTTTAAAAATTCAATATTCATATTTATGGTATTTTAAAATTCCAAAATCTATCCAGTAATACCATTGCATCCAATAAATTCAAATTCCACTATAAACTATCATAGATTATTCAAACAAATCATATCACTGAATATGAAAATAATTTCAACATTTTTGAGGAATCTAGTTGGATCCCTCCAACCTGTTTCCCTACATCCACAGATGTTAATACAATATAAAATTACCAATCCTACTTCGAGGGGGATATCGCGGTATATAGGGTCATCCGCTATTATGCGGGGCACATAGGGTCTCATCCGCTATATATATGCGGGAATATCAATCATTCCAATATATATATACTACTATATATAATAACACATTCAACTGATAATAATCCATCAATTCAATCAATCAATCAATAATTAATTTTCACTATTTAAAATTAATTATGGTAATCCAAAATTGAGTGAGATTAACTCGCTTTGATTTTTTGTCGCTTTCGCATTCCGTTTAATTGAATCCGAACGCGTTTGAAATTATCTGAAAATTTCGGAAGCTCCAAATTCATCCAAACCATTTCCTATGCGTAGATGATGACATCATGATCCCAACGCCTCTTGAACCATCCGAATCGGACCTCGTACGCATGAGATATAAATTTTTATAAGTTGATGATAATTTAATTTAAACTAAACATTGATTTATTTAAAATTTTATAACCCATACCCAAAGAAACAAAGCCCGGCCCAAAATACTGCTCCTTCTCAAAACACCCTGTACACGAGATAACCCACAGCAATGCACCTAGCTGTGCACTTGCACGCCTCCAACGATCGACGAGACCTCCAACCAACGCCACCATTGAACTCCTTACCTCGATTGCTTCACTCCAGATCCATCGCCACCTCGGCCAAGCCTTCACAACAGAACGCAACCAAAGTCCTCGACCTGCTGTCCCCCTAATGTCACGACGATCCCTGCTCCACTGCATGCCACCAGACTACGGCCATGCGTGCGCCTCGCCACTAGAAACCCATCCATTCATGCCTCACGGCGTCCCATTCACTGTTGAGTTCACCCCATCATCACCGCATACTACAAAACCACCACCAGATTGAAGCATAAGCTAAAACAAGATTTTTAAAGAAATTTTCGAATTTTTTAATCAAGTAGATTTTGAGAATTTGAATTTCAAAGATTTCATTTTTTTCTTTTTTCTTGACTATTCTCGGCTGTAATTTTAAAAGTGGAGAAGGAAGGAAAAGTTTTGAAGAAGCAATAGGCAGATCACATCATAGGTGGCTGATTGGATAGAATAGACAGCTAAAAAGAAAAGTTGACCTGACAATATATATTAATTAATTTTCAAAATGTCTCGATTTACGTAACTCAACATTTTGTAACCCTATCGAGGCATGCCGCTAGGCGTTTATAATGTTATACCCCTATTCGAATGAAATGGAAAAGGTTTCGAGTCCTAATTCGATCATATGGAGAAGATAGCTTTTTGGACCCAATTATTATATTGAATTTTCGATATAAATTTTAGCGTGTTTATATTCCGTATGACCAAACGATAACTCCAAATGCTATGAAATTTGAAATCAGATAATAATATACTATTATGGATCCAATGGAACTGGTTTTGTCGAAATCCGAGACTGTGCCCCGGAAGGCTATTTTTAAATGTAAATTTAAACGATATATTTTAAAACTGAACAAATCACCTTTAAATTCCATTTAAAAAGTTTTATTATCTTCCTTATTATAAATATAAATTTTATAAGCCTTTAAATTATTTGTAACAAGCTTAAAACTCAAGATCCATTAATTTACCCAATATTCAACTATTAAATTCAATAATTAAATTATCCAATAAATGGTTATATTTGAAATTCAAGTTAAAAATTAACTTTTAAATATTTGAAATCAATTAAATATTCCAATTTCAAATAACCAAAATTCTGGATCGTCACAACTTTACTACCAGGATAAGTTTCAAGAACAGAATCACAAAAGGACTTCAAATGATGATAAGACATCATATCACTGCCATGTAAATCCTCTAAAGCCAACCTTTTCCCACTATAAGCAAAATAATACTTCAAAATAATACTATACTCAGTTTGAAAAAGGTTAATAATGTCCTTGGTCTTCATCAATGGATTTGCTTGAATATGATCATAAACCAACAATTTACTACTAACAGGAGGATCATTTGTATCTAAATTCCAGCACCATAAGAATGCTCCAGTTGAAATCTCTTTATAACAAAATACCCAGGAAGATTAAACTTAAGAGAAGCATGTATCATAAGCCACATTTAGATCGAGAACAAACAGTAGTAACTCTTTCCATGTCATTCTTTATCAAATTAAGCTTGTACCCATTCTTAATGCTATATATCATCAAATGAAGCCTAAATTCAGTAGCACCACCTGCAAAACTGTTGACCAACTATAACGACCCATATTTTTAGCTATTTTAAATTATTAAATTAAATGTAGTTATTAAATAAAATTAGTTAAAAATAAAATTTCAATGATTTTGAATGTAAATTATTGGATAAGAACTTGGATAAAAAAAATTTGAAATAAACTTATTTTGAAGTTTTGGCGATAACAAGATTGAAATGAAATTATATATATTACTGGGTTTATAATCAATAACTGAAGTTGAATAATAATTGTGAATTATTTAGATAGAAATAAAATGATGTTGATAACTAAAACTTATTTAAAAAATCTAATATGAGAATTTGTTGAATACTGAATAATTAAATTGTTAAATTTAATATTGGAAATTATTGGAATAACTGAATAATGAAAATTGAATAACTGCAAAATGGAAATAGTTGTTCTATAATTTGAATTTGTTTTAAAAGTTAAATCTTATAAGTTCATTAACTAACATTTCAAAAGATAGTAATTTATTGAATTATCTAAATTGATTACACTTATTATTGCAATTATTTGAATAATTGAATTTTGAATTTAATATGATTGAAAATGTTATTGAAAGTTGTTTTAAATTTTATTTAAACAACAATGAAGATGGTTAACATTTAAAATTGTATTTAAAAGTGAATAATTAGAAATTGAAAATATTATATTTTATTTGACATGTAAAAATAGTCATTTTTGTTGCGGTCTCGAATTTCAACGAAACTAGTTCCATTGGATCTGTAATAGTGTATTATTATCGGATTTCAAATTTCGTAATGTTTGGAGTTATCGTTTGTTCGTATGAGATATAAACGCATTGAAATGTAATTCGAAAATTCAATATAATAACTGGGTCCAAAAGGCTATCTTCTCCATACGATCGAATTAGGACTCGAAACCTTTTCCATTGCGTTCGGAATAGGGGTATAACATTATAAACGCCTAGCGGCATGCGTTGATACGAGTTCGAAATTTTTAGTTACGTAATCGAGATGATTTAAAATTATATATATATATATATATATATATATTGATTGACTTGACTATTTCACATCACTTACCCTCTTTCTTTTCTCAGCCACTTTAGATTTGACTTTACCCACTCATACATGTTTCCTCCACCCTATATTCACAGCCGAACCCAAACAGTTAGCAAAAAAAGGAAAAAATGTTTAACATGGTGACTTTAAAAATTTATTTCACATGAATTACTCAATGGAAAAATCCCAAACAAATTCCTAAAATCTAGTTTTGGCATTCTCTTCGACCCGATATGCTTTTTGTATGGTGCGGCTTTGATCTTTGGTGATCGTGTTCAAGGCAGTTCAACTAGGGTTGGGTTTCTCGTGGCGTACATGTAAATCTGAGTGTCGAGGCTTGGGGGATGGGTTCGTGGTGATGTGGCGCTCGCATAGGCGGGTTTCGGTGGCGTGCGGCTGCACGTTGGTGGTCGCGACATGCAGCAGGTCGATGGGCAGTTGCGGTCGCGTTTCGATGGGGAAAAGTTTGGGTAGATCCAAGGTGGCAGGTGAGTCGGGTTGGAGAAGAGCGGCGCGTAGGCTTGCTCAGTTGCGGTGCTGGTGAACTGAAGGGGACGTGCACATGCATGTATCGCATGTACGGTGGGGGCTTTACTGATGGCTACAAGCATTTGGGGAAGAAAAGCTTTTATTTGGGCCGGGTTGGGTATGGGCTTGTTTATATATAAAAAAAAATTAAAATTATTTATATAAATTGTATTCAAACTTTAAAAATGTGTATCTCCTTCGTACGAGATTGAAATTGGACGAAACAAACGGCGATGGGATCATTGCGATGAGCACTACATTCTAGAATTGATTTGGAGATGTTTGGAGCTTGTTAAAATTTTAGGTTAAATCGAACGTTGTTCGATTTGATTTGAAATTGAAAACTTAAGGTGAGTGTTTTATAACGCTCACAAAGTACTAGAATATTTTTGTGTTAGTTAAATTTGATAGTAGGAAGTGGTATAAATTTATTGGTCATTGTTTGATAAATTTAATCGTCATCTTGATTGTCATTGAATTGACTGTTAAAAATTAAAATTGACAGTCAAATTGAAATTGGGATTTAATTGCCAGTAAATTTCCTGTTATTGACAACTTTGAAATTGCTGTGAATCATATTGACTGTTTGGATGATTGATTATGATGGATGCCAATTGAATGATGTTTGGATGTTTGGGTGTTTATTTGTTTATATATATATATCCTGTTATCACCCTGTATATTATTTATGGTATATAAACTGTAAATTGAATCATTTCGAATAAATTAAGAAATAGGTTGGAATGATATATACCTATGACATTGAGATTTGGATTGAAATGATATATATCCATTCCTAAAATTAAATTGAAATAACTAATCACTTGTCCATAGGGTAGAAAATTATATACGGACACCGGATTGGTTAGAGTAAATGATTTTAAATTTTTGATTTGAAATAATTAAAATGATTTGGATTTAAAGAAATAAAATCGGGTTTATGGAAATCGAATTCTTTTCGAAATTGAGCCCAAACTATAGGATTAAATTGTGTTAAACGAAATGTTTTAAATAATTGAAATGGGGAATTTTAAGTTATAATCGAATTATGATTTAAATTTCAGAAATTGATTTTATTTAAAGGATGGGACTTTTATTCAAACTTTAAATTTTACTAAGTAAAAGTATTTGAAATTTGGATTTCAAATTGGGTATTGAAGGTAAATTTGATTTAAGTATTTTGGATCGATGTTTTGAAAATCAAAATTGATAAATCGAAATGGTTTTAATTTTGAAACTGAAATTGAATTAATTTGATTTGAAAGTGGAATTGAATTAATTGAAATCGAAGTTGAAATTGATTTAAATCGAAATCGAAATTGAATCGATTGAATGGAAATTGGAATTGATTTGAAATGGGAAGTTGGAATTGAATCGGTTTGACTTTGAAACTATTTTCAAATTAATTATTTAATATAAAACCATTTAAAAGCTATCTTCTTAAAACATACAAATTATTTTGGTTTTCCAAATTATTTTGCTATTTAAACCATTTTAATACTTAAACTATTTTATATTAAACTATTTTAACCATTTACACTATTTTAACTATTTTAATTATTTTCACTATTTTATACTATTCAAACTATTTTTCAAACTCAAACTGGTCAAGAGTGGAATGTTTATTTTTATCATGGATTTAAATACGAATTGGGTTAAATTGAAGTTATAACCTAAATTAAAATCGAAACGATTTTGGAATTGAAATCGAGATATTAAGACGAAAAGGATTTCGAACTGAAATAGTATATCTTGAGTAAATATAATGATTTCGAAATGGATTTGATTGTGAAGCGAACATGATATTTTGATATCAAGTATGAACTACTTTCGAAATGTAAAAGTACCAACCGGTGTGTAAAACGACGTTTGGTTGTTAAAGAGACCGGGGCCGGATATGGGCATACTCTCTGTCGATACCGGAACCACTTTAACAATTGTGTATGCGGAGGAGACTCCACAAAGAAGTGGTTGGATTTGGCATCGTTTGCTGGATATGAAGAAAGAGTACGATGATGGATAGACCTCAGCACTTGTGACAATTTGAAATGACTAAAACATGACGGCTTGACAGGGCCAAGTAGGCTAATTACCCCGAGCAGACATCCGTTCTTTGATTTTCTTGGACTCGGTCCATATTATTACTCTTGATATTGGTTTCGATTGGTGCACCTTGATTGGGATAGCCTCCCTTTGACTCGATAGGGGATGGATAGACGCGGTGGGCGGTCATGGCTACGATGCGTTACCACCAGCCCTGCGACCCGAACTGGTAGTATCCTACCTTGGGCATTGCCTCACGTGCCTTGTCATACTTTTATCCTTATACGAGACCCATACGATTTTGGTTTAGTGTTGTCGTATCACGGCACATCCCTATCCACCAACCGTTTATTGGTGCTTTATATGCAAACTGTACGATAATGCTTAAAAACGCGTTAAGGGGGATCAATGTAAAGCCTTAACGCTAAGAAAAATATTTATTTTATCGATTAGACATTATATATGTAGCGTATTCTATTACATATAAATATTTTGATGGATCCTTAGGAGATGGAAAATCTCGTAACATCTCTTGATTTATTGCACGCACGTTATACACTGGATAGGAGATGTGAAAACCCATAAGCATCTCTGACACCATGACACTCATTTTATATGCGATATCGATTTGACTTACATAAGGATATTTTAGTCCTAACTCGAGTGTTTTGTTCTTTTCATTACGCTTGGGTCAGTCCTGAGTTTTCAGCTTACTGAAGACCTATTCTGGAGGACGAGACGAAGATTTGGTATACTGTTACTATTATTGTAACAACCCACATATTTTACGATTGTATATTTAAATGTTTTATTTAAATATAGCATCGTTAATCGGATTAAAGTCTGAAATGTTACTTTTTGTAAACAGTCGAATTGGGATTCGAGACCACTTCCATTGAGTCCATAATGGCATTTACAACTTTTTTGAGTATAAACATCGATATGTTTAGAGTTGATTAGAATTTTGATGTTTTCATTTGGGGCTTTGGGTTTGGGTTTCAGCCCACTAACCCAATAAGAGAACCCCACTCCTTTATCAAACACTCTAACTCAACTCCTCTTCATTCATTTCATTCCTCATTTCCTAACACTCAAGCTCAAGAGAAAAATGGGGGAAAAGATTGGAAATAGAAATTCCTAAACCCTAGTTTTGATTAGGAAACTCAAATTCGAGTCCAAAATCAAGGAGAAGCTTAGGAAGTATCCTCTTCATCTTCTCCATCTCTATCTCTCTTTAATTTACAGAAATTCCTATAACCTAACTTAGGAAAAACTTCACCTTTGATAATAGATTGAAGATTCTAGAGGTATATTGAAGAGGAATTGGTCTTGCCTTGTTTTAAAGCTTCTCATTCATTTTTTTTGGGTTTAAAGGTGAGTTTTTGAACTCACATCTATGTCTATAACTCTCATTGTTGTTAGGTATGAATTCCTAACATTTATTCATGTTTATTTGCTTTTGATTTGAATTGATTTGGTGAATTTTCCATTTTTTGGTTTTGAAGTCCAATTTTATGAAAATCCTACTATGGATGTTTGGACATGATATTTGGGGTGTATTGAAGAGCCTATAAGGCTGGATTGTCGCTTGGCATAAATCCCTAGTCTTCGTTGCTCGTCTGATCGCTACCGAATCGTTTTGGCCATCATGGACTAGGAAAAATGTTGCCCAGAAAAGGCAACCAGACGTCTGGTTGATCAAGTCCAAACGTCTGGTTATAGACCTGGAGAAAAAAAATAAGAACGTAGAAAATAAAATGGCAGAAACAAATTCCAGACGTCTGATTTATAGGTTCAGACGTCTGGTTAGGGCTCAGACGTCTGCTTTGAAATTTCAGACATCTGGGGTTTTCTGAATTGTTTCCAGAACCCAAATCCAGACGTCTGGATTGAACCCCAGAAGTCTAGAACTGTGCATTTTGCCTATTTGCCTATTTTTTGAGTGGGTTTCCAATTTTAATCGATTTTTGTTGATCAAGTTAGTTGTTATCACTTATTATCGACTTTGATGACTTCTTTCTTTGGATTTTTGGGAATATCCATTTGATGGATTTGATATCGATTTTTATGGATTTATTACACATCGTTGAATGTGAATTTTTGGCGATTGATTGTTTTTACAATCATTTTTGTGATTTGTCACTTTAAAATACGAAGGTTTCTATACTAGTAGTAAATACTAAAACGCTTTCATTAAAACGATTTCAACACTACATTTAAATACAAAGCTCGTTTTTAAAACCGTTTTCCAATCTATTAGTATATACAAACCTTTACGTCATTCGTATGAGAAATCTAATTAAACGGCTTAGCAAAACAAGTGGTATGAAACGCTTGCCTTTACTTCGTTGGTTAATTATTGGACTTGTTCGATTGAACTCTCGTGACAATTTTCGAGTGGAAATCTACAATTTGTTCGTAAATATTTAAGTTAAGCTAGTGGTTATGGGATATGAAGCTAAACTCATTTATTTACTAGCTTAGTGTAATTTACACTTGTCGATCATTGATGATCATTTTGTGATTTAAACCAGCGATGTGCGATGTCTCTTTGTTTGTGTGGGGGACTAAAAACCCCATTTGTGGAACATCGGTTCAAATTGGTGGGGTAGCGACCCATGGTCTTCGGGCCGTTTGTGGAGCTTCGGCTCAAACTTGATGGTTAGCGACCATGGAATAGCGTTCCGTTTATGACACACGTGTTGGTGAGTTTTCATGCTCCCGTTTGTGATAGGCCTCCCCCTTTGTGTTTTTTGGATTTCTGGTTGTTGATTTCTAGAATTTGTGTTTCACCAATTTCGATGATATGCATTAATAAGCTCTATCAATATTTGTGTTTTGGTGAATAATTTAAAGAATATGACATTATTTTTGGTGTTTGAGAATATTTGAGATATTGTATGATTTTTTGTTGTTATCTGATGTATACTTGTCACAGTATGGCATTATCGTTATCATACGTTTTTGTGATATCTCTTATCCTATCTCATTTTATATGATATTTATAGCTAGACTGATCCGTTTATTATTTTCTTCTTAAATAATACTCGGGTCAGACCGAGGTATTTCAGGTGCTTCTGCTTGACTACATATCAGGGTCAATCACCTGACTTTTGGCTAACTACTTTAGCTTAGTAGTTTTTGTTATTATACATTTGAGATAGAGACTCCTTGATGTATATATATTCTTTTGTCTAACACTTGTACTTATTCTTTTGTGATGTAGTGGACCTTGTATGACCACTAATTTGATGTACCCCTTTATGTGTTATATTCATATCTATTTTCGTCTTTGTGATATGAATATCTGCGACTGATTTGTGTTATGCTTATTTCTATATTTGTTTCTGAAGGCCTCATAGCCACCGTGTGGTAGCTTTGAGTTTGTATTTGATATGTCGAATTTCCTCTTAAAACGAAATGAAAGTCATTCTATTCTACATATCGGTACTCGCACAAAGCAATTACATAGATGGTCGCTCCTCAACATCCTTATTCTTCGTGCTAGTCGATGGCATTACCCCGTAGTGTCCTTGGCTAGTGTGAGTATAGAGGTGGGGCATCACAGCTTGGTATCAGAGCCAAACTTCGGAAAAATATAGAATAATCTAGCAAGGATCATTATCCTAAGTCTCTCTTAGGAATCGTGCCATAGGATTTAATTCGAGTCTTCGTACCGTTCTATCCTATTTCTTTTTATGATGCCTTGTTTTATCAATCAAGTTTGTTTGGTATTCATTCTGAGAATAATCTTTTACCTCTTCTTTCTTTTTTTTCTTGAAGAAGAGAAATGGTTAGACCAGGTCGTCCCAGCGCCGGTCAATCCATCGCCACTCCTCGGGATGGAGTATTTATGTCTGCCCAGCAGCTCTTAGATCTTGTGAAGAATGCTCAAGCTGTCGAACCCATTCCAGAGCCTACTCATCCTAAATCTGGGTTTGCACACTTGTGTAGTGACTATCCAACTTGGGTGGAAGGCCTTTCAAGTGTTCCGAAAGCGTTATAGAAGTCCAAGCTTGGCTTAGAACATGCGATCGCATCTTTTCCCGCATGAATCTTATTGATCTACATCGAGTCCAAGTGGCTTCTAGCATGCTCCAGGAGAGAGCATTAGATTGGTACGAGCTTTTGATTTCTGAAGTTATTGAAGCGGATCTTACTTGGGAGCAATTCCGGGAAAGGTTCGAGTTAAAGTTTGTGCCGAAAGCTGAAAAAGTATCTTTAGCTCGACGCTTTATTGACCTTGTTCAAGGTGAATCTTCTGTGACGGATTATGTCGCATCTTTTGAATCTCTTTCTAAATATGGGGTCGGGTATATTAATACCCCATTGAAGAAAAATCAAAGGTTTGTCTATGGGTTGAATAATAACCTCAAAAAGCCATTACTTCTGAAACTAGAAGTTTCTTTCGATCAGCTTGTTGATATCGCTCTTCGACTCGAAGAGGCCGATAAAGAAAGTGATGTTGAAGTTGTGGGGGCCAAACAAAACATCAATAAGAAGAGGCCTTTTAAGTTCAAGCCTAATCCCAACAAGAAAGGGAAGAAAGCAACTTTGGTAGCAAAGACTCCTACCTTTAGTCGTGGAGAATGTTACAATTGTGGTTCTAAGGACCATTATGCAAACAAGTGTCTGAAGCCCCTTACTTGCCGCTATTGCAAAAGTTCAGGTCATACTATATCTTTATGTCCCAAACTTCAAAGCAAGAAGGAAGGGAAGCTAAATGTTGTGCAAGTCCCTAGTAGCACTTCTCTTGGTTAAGGTATTTCTCATTCTATCCTTGATGGCATTATTATATTTCATGATCTTCCTATTCGAGTTCCTTTTGATACGGGTGCATCTCACTCTTTTATATCAAAAGAACTTGTTGATGCTTTGTCTTTGAATGTTATTGGCTTGATGACTTCATTGAGAATTGCGAATCCGGTTGGTGGGGATCCGCAACACTCAGTTTACTTTGTAAAGATGTCAAAATTATTTTATGTGATTATGCTTTCCGAGCCGATTTGCATGTTATGTGTTACTTAGGTTTTAGAATGATTTTGGGGATGGATTGGCTTAACCGTTATGAAGCCCATATCTTATGTCCCGAGCGGACTATATATCTTCGACATCCTCAATTTGTTAAGCAGATTTCTATTGTTCTTAAAGATTCCCATTCCAATTTGGAAGCATCCTTGTATTCTCTAAATCCTCATGATGACGATAATGATGATGAGGAAGATGTCATTTCTCTCATTCACATTGTTTGTGAATTTCCCAACATATTTGAGCCCATTTTAGGATTACCAACTAAGCGAGCAATTGAGTTCATAATTAATCTAATCCCTGGAGCTCTACCTATTACCCGTCTTCCTTATCGTATGTCCAATAAGGAAAATGAGGAGATGCATAAACAATTATCCGAATTGGAAGGAAAACAGTTTATTCGTTCTAGTTCCTCTCCATGGGGAGCTTCGGATATTTTTGTGAAAAAACTGATGGTACACTTAGGCTTTGCGTTGACTACCACAAGTTTAATGATCTCACCATCAAGAATAAATATCCCTTACTTCGGATTGATGATTTATTTGATCAACTTAGTGGTGCTAGAGTCTTTTCACAATTAGACTTAGCAACCGGTTTTCATTAGCTCCGCATTGTAGAGGATAGCATTCCTTTGACATCGTTCCGTACTCGTTATGGATCTTATGAATGGCTTGTTATGCCATTTGGTTTGACGAATGCTCCAGCTTATTTCGTTGACCTTATGAATCGAGTTTTCAAAGACTTCCTCGATCGATTTGTTCTCATCTTTATCAATGATATTCTTGTTTATTCAAAAACCAAGGAAGAGCATGAAAAACATCTTCGGATTGTGTTGGAAACTCTTAGGAGCAACCAATTGAAAGCAAAATTTTCTAAATGCCACTTTTGGCAATCTCGTGTGAAATTCTTGGGGCATATTATTTCTGAATCCAGAATTTCCGTGGATCCTTCAAAGATTGAAGCGATTCAAAAATGGAAGAGACCGGAGAGTGTGATGGAAATCCGTAGTTTTCTTGGATTGGCGGGCTATTATCGTCGTTTCATAAAAGACTTTTCTAAAATTTCTGTGCCTCTTACTATTTTGACAAAGAAGGGAGTTAAGTACATTTGGTCTGACAAATGTGAAGCTGCTTTTCCAAAATTAAAAGAACTCCTTTTCGATGCTCCTATTCTTGTGATTCCTGAAGGGCACCAAGACTTTATTGTTTATACCGATGCTAGTCGTGTCGGTTTGGGTGTCGTTCTCATGCAAAGGGAACGTGTTATCGCTTATGCTTCTATGCAATTAAAGCCTGCCGAGACGAGATATGCCACTCATGATTTAGAGCTTCCAGCTATTGTTTTCACTCTTAGAATTTGGCGTCATTATCTTTTGGGAGAGAAATTTTTTCTCTACACCGATCATAAATCTTTGAAGTATTTATCTTCTCAAAAGGAACTTAATTTGCGTCAACAACGTTGGCTCGAGTTCCTTGCATCTTATGATCTTGATATTCTCTATACTCCCAGAAAAGGTAATCGTGTTGTCGATGCCCTTAGTCGTAAGCAACAAGCGGTTGTTTCAATGATGATATCCGAATGGAATGATCTCGAGACTTTGTCCACTTGTGAGATTCGAGATCGTGAATCCAATTCATGTTCATCTCTTGTTTTGTGTAGCCTTGAGGCTCATCCTTCTCTTTTAGACCGCATTCTTGAAGGCCAAAAGCAAGATCCCGAATTAGTTCTTCTTAGCCAAAGTTGTAGGGATAAAATTGATATTGAAGGTTTGAAAGACTTTGATATTGATGATCGTGGCGGTATTCGAAAATTTGGTAGACTTATTATGCCAAATATTATTGATCTTTGTATAGATATTTTGGAAGATTCTCATTGTTCTAAATTTACCATTCATCCCGGTAGTAGTAAAATGTACACGGACATGAAACGACTTTATTATTAGGATGGAATTAAATCTGATATTGCTAACTTTATTAAGCATTGCATGACTTGCCAACTCATAAAGGCCGAGCATCAAAGGCCCGGTGGGTAATTGCAACCTTTGGAAATTCCCGTTTGGAAGTGGGATCAAGTCTCCATGGACTTTATTGACGGTCTTCTCCGTTCTTGTTCGGGTCATGATAGCCTATGGGTGATAGTAGATAGACTTACAAAATCCGCCCATTTTCTTCCCGTTCGGTCCAATCGGACCGTACCCCTTTTGGCTAAACTCTATGTCAAAGAAATTGTTAAATTGCATGGAGTTCCTACTTCTATTGTTAGCGATCGTGATCCATTATTTACTAGTGGATTTTGGAAAGGTCTTCAAAAAGCTTTGGGAACGAAGCTTAATTTTAGCACCGCTTATCACCCTCAGTCCGATGGACAAACCGAGCGTGTGAATCAAACTCTTGAAGATCTTCTTCGTGCATGTGTTCTTGATTTTGGTGGATGTTGGGAAGATCATATTTCCCTTGTTGAGTTTTCTTACAATAATAGCTTCCAATCTAGTATTGGTATGGCTCCTTTCGAGGCACTCTACGGAAGGCCATGCCGATCTCCTTCATGTTGGCTTGAAGCCGGTGAGAAGCTGGTTTTAGGTCCAGATTTTATTCGTGATGCCATAAAAAAGATTGACCTTATTCGTCATAGGATAAAGGAGCTCAAAGTAGACAAAAATCCTATGCCGATAATCGAAAAAGGAAATTAGAATTTTCTGTGGGAGATTTGGTGTTTATTCGTGTTTCACCTATGAAGGGTGTTGTGCGTTTCAGTCGATCGGGAAAATTAGCACCTTGATATATTGGTCCTTTTCCCATCACTGAACGCATTGGTTCCGTGGCTTATCACCTTTTATTACCGGCTCAAATTTTTGCTATTCATGACGTATTCCACGTCTCTCAACTACGGAAATGCCTTAGAGATTCTGATTCTATTCTTGATCCCGACGTTATTGAATAAATTGAAGTTTCACCTAATTTGACTTATGAGCGACCTCCTATTCGAATCATTGCTACGGAGGTAAAACGCCTTCGTAATAAAGATGTTCCGCTTGTGAAAGTTCAATGGTCCTCAAATCCTAAGGATTGTTCTTGGGAATCCAGAGAATTCATCGAGCGAACACATCCGGACTTACTCTCTTGAGCTCTTGAAAGGTGAACTACTCATTTCAAAATTTATTCTTTTGTGTTGATTATGCCTTAGTATGGTTGTTACTTTTTATTTTTCTTCTTAAGTACTGCGAGGATGCAATTTCTATATGGAGGGGAGTCTGTAACAACTCGCATATTTTACGATTGTATATTTAATGTTTTATTTAAATATAGCATCGTTAATCGGATTAAAGTCCGGAATGTTACTTTTTGTAAACAGTTGAATTTGGACTTGAGACCACTTCCATTGAGTCCAAAATGGCATTTAGAACTTTTTTTAGTATAAACATCGATATGTTTGGAGTTGATTAGAATTTTGATGTTTTCATTTGGGGCTTTGGGTTTGGGTTTCAGTCCACTAACCCAATAAGAGAACCCCACTCCTTTATCAAACACTCTAACTCAACTCCTCTTTATTCATTTCATTCCTCATTTCCTAACACTCAAGCTCAAGATAAAAATGGGGGAAAAGATTGGAAATAGAAATTCCTAAACCCTAGTTTTGATTAGGAAACTCAAATTCGAGTCCAAAATCAAGGAGAAGCTTAGGTAAGTATCCTCTTCATCTTCTCCATCTCTATCTCTCTTCAATTTACAGAAATTCCTATAACCTAACTTAGGAAAAACTTCACCTTTGATAATAGATTGAAGATTCTAGAGGTATATTGAAGAGGAATTGGTCTTGCCTTGTTTTAAAGCTTCTCATTCGTTGTTTTTGGGTTTAAAGGTGAGTTTTTGAACTCACATCTACGTCTATAACTCTCATTGTTGTTAGGTATGAATTCCTAACATTTATTCATGTTCATTTTCTTTTGATTTGAATTGATTTGGTTAATTTTCCAATTTTTGGTTTTGAAGTCCAATTTTATGAAAATCCTACTATGGATGTTTGGACATGATATTTGGGGTGTATCGAAGAGCCTATAAGGCTGGGTTGTCGCTTGGCTTAAATCCCTAGTCTTCGTTGCTCATCCGATCGCTCCCGAATTGTAACGCCCCACCTCTATACCCACGCTAACCAAGAACACTACGATGTAGTGCTGTCAATTAGCGCGGAGAATAAGGCTGTGGAGGAGCGACCATCCATGTAACTTCTTTGTGCGAGCACCGATACGTCAGATAGAATAGAATGCATATCTTTTAAGGAGGAAATCCGACATACCGGTACAAACACAAAGCTATCACACGGTGGCTTTATATAATCTTCGGAAAACAAACATAGAAATAATCATAACATAAATCAGTCACAGACATCCATATCACAAAGGCGGAAGAAGATATGAATAAATATATAACACATGAAAGTGTACATCAGAGTAGTGGTCAGAAAGATCCACGATAATACAAAAGAATAGCAACACGTGCTATACAAAAGAATAAGTACACAACATAGAGTCTATATCTCAAAGGTGTACGTCCAAAAACTACTAATCTAAGTAGTTAGCCAAAAGTCAGAAATATCCTGAAGAGAAGTCAAGCAGAAGCACCTGTAACATCTCGGTCTGACCCGAGTATTATTTATAAGAAAATAATAAACGGATCAGTCTAACTATAAATATCAGATGATATGGTATACAGTAAAAGGCATGACATGAATATGTAATAACCATAGCGACATACTACTATAAGTATGTAAATGATAATCAACAAAAGATTAATCAATATCACAAGAATCTTCTCAAAGATAAAATAGGGTATCATACCCTAAACTTGTATTCATAACAAGTCAATAACACATGAATTCACCAATGCACAAAAACTGATATCATATCAATGAAAATCATGAAAATTGGTGAAGCACAAAATTCCAGAAATCATCATCAGAAATCCAGAAAACACATAAAGGGGGGGAGGCCTAACACATGAATGGGAGCATGAAGCTCACCTACGCGTAAACACATGACGAGAAGTTATCTCATGGAAGCTATCCATTAAATTTTTTTTTTACACATGAATGGCCCGAAGACCATAGGAAATGTGATGGCGAAACATCACATGATCGGGGTATAGTCTCCCACGTAGACAAAGAGACATCGCTCAATCGCTAGTCTAAATCACAAAAATGATCGTCATGATCATAAGGAAGTGTCAATCACACCAAGCCAGTAAATATATGAGTTTAGCTTCATGTCCCATAACCACTTGCTTAACTTAAATATTTACGAACAAGCTGTAAATCTTCACTAGGAAATTGTCACAAAAAGGGTTCAATCGAACAAGTCCAAGAGCTAACCGACGAAGTGAACGCAAGCGTTTCATACCACTCGTTTTACTAAGTCGTTTAAGTCGATTTCTCATTCGAGTGAAGTAAAGGCTTGTATATACTAGTAGATTGAAAATCGGTTTGAGAAAACGAACTTTTGATACTTAAAATAGTGTTGAAATCGCTTTGATGAAAGAGTTTTGATATTTACTATTAGTATTGAAACCTTCATATATCTTTAAAGTGACAAGTCATAAAACGATGGTAGAACAAATCAATTCACGTTCGAAGACGTGAGTAAAGTCCAAAGAAGTCAATTCCAAAACCATCAAAGTAGAAATTCTGATCAATGTTTTTCAGACGAGATTGCCTACGCAGAGTAATACGGGGTTCGACCTGCCCGGTCAGGTCGCGGGGGTCCAGGGGGCAGCGCCCACGGCGGGGTGCGGGGCAGCGCCCCGTCACGGTACGACTTAGTGAAGGCAAGCTGGTCCAGCGACCTAAGGAAAAGTAGGTCATACGACCTAAGAGTTCACGCGACCTAACAAGGCTAAGGATAAGGTCGGAGACGACCTACGACTTAACAAAGTCCTGCGACCAAAGGAAAATCGCGACCTAAAAAGACCAAGTGTAAGGTCGGCGACGACCTACGACTTACGACTTAAGGGGGCAAGCGACTTACGACTTAAGGGATAAGGTCATACGACCTAAGTGGAGAATGCCACGCGAGCTGGCAGAAGAACAGGTCAAACGACCAAGTACTAACTCGCGAACGACTTAACGACTTAAGCCCTGAACGACTTAGTGGAACGAACGACTTAACGACTTAAGCCCTGAACGACTTAGTGGAACGAACGACTTAACGACTTAAAAGCCAACGACCTAGGACTTAAGAGCCATACGAGCTACGAGCTAACTGCAAACGACTTAAGGCCAAACGACCTACGACTTAACTCGAGGCGAACGAGCTAACTGCAAACGACTTAAGCCTTTAACTCGTGAACGACTCATGCCTTTAACTCGTGAACGACTCATGCCTTTAACTCGTGAACGACTCAGGCCAGGCAGAAACGACTTAACACTTTAACTCGAGAACGACTCAGGCCTTTAACTCGTGAACGACTCAGGCCAGACGAACAGAAATACACGCGCGCGACCTAAGCCCTTAACTCGTGAACGACTCACGACTTAGGCTTAACTCGTGGACGACTCAGCGAAGGCCAGAAACGACTTAAGGCCAGGAAAATCACCAAAACGCTGAAAATTGAAGTTTTTCGCCAATCCAATCCAAACCAAATGCAAATGTTGATGCAAATACAATAGGGGATCATTCCCCACAGTCCAAGATAGATATAGGCAAGATGTGAGATCAAAAATCTCACCTTTTCACGGAATTTGATGAAGATGGAGATTTGAGAGCAAAGCAAGAACACCAACAAGCTTGAATCAATGGCCTAAACGTGAATTTGATGTTGAATCTCGGATTTGCAATTGAATTTGTGTTTGGGAGTTTTAATTTCTCTTTCCCTCCACCATTTTTGAAGAAGCTTGAAGTATTTGATGAAGTGATGAAGAGAAGAAGGGGTTGGGCTGAGTTAAGGAGGTGCAGTCCAAACCAAAGTCTCAAGCGGGAAAAGTGACGAAAATTTCACTATCTCCAAACATATCGAAGTTTACACTCAAAAAGATCGCAAACGTCATTTTGAACTCAATGGGGGTGGTCTCGAGTCCTAATTTGACCGTATGCAAAAAGTAGCTTTTCGGACTAACATCCGACTAACGATAAAATATTTAAATATAAAATCGATAGATATGCGGGTTGTTACACGAATCGTTTTGGCCATCATGGCCTAGGAAAAATGTTGCCCAGAAAAGGCAACCAATCGTCTGGTTGATCAAGTCCAGACGTCTGGTTATAGACCTGGAGAAAAAAAATAAGAACGCGGAAAATAAAATGGCAGAAACAAATTTCAAACGTTTGATTTATAGGTTCACGTTTGGTTAGGGCTCAGACATCTGCTTTGAAATTTCAGACGTCTGGGGGTTTTCTGAATTGTTTCCAAAACCCAAATCCAAACGTCTGGATTAAACCCCAAACGTCTAGAACTGTGCATTTTGCCTATTTGCCTATTTTTTTGATTGGATTTCCAATTTTAATTGATTTTTGTTGATCCAGTTAGTTGTTATCACTTATTATCGACTTTGATGACTTCTTTCTTTGGATTTTTGGGAATATCCATTTGATGGATTTGATATCGATTTTTATGGATTTATTTCACATCGTTGAATAGGAATTTTTGGCGATTGATTGTTTTTACAATCATTTTTGTGATTTGTCACTTTAAAATACGAAGGTTTCTATACTAGTAGTAAATTCTAAAACTCTTTCATTTAAAATGATTTCAACACTACTTTTAAATACAAAGCTCGTTTTTAAAACCGTTTTCCAATCTATTAGTATATACAAACCTTTACGTCATTCGTATGAGAAATCTAATTAAACGGCTTAGCAAAACAAGTGGTATGAAAAGCTTGCGTTTACTTCGTCGGTTAATTCTTGGACTTGTTCGATTGAACTCTCGTGACAATTTTCGAGTGGAAATCTACAATTTGTTCGTAAATATTTAAGTTAAGCTAGTGGTTATGGCACATGAAGCTAAACTCATTTATTTACTAGCTTAGTGTAATTTACACTTGTTGATTATTGATGATCATTTTGTGATTTAGACCAGCGATGTGCGATGTCTCTTTTTTTGTGTGGGGGACTAAAAACCCCGTTTGTGGAACTTCGATTCAAATTGGTGGGATAGCGACCCATGGTCTTCGGGCCGTTTGTGGAGCTTCGGCTCAAACTTGATGGTTAGCGACCATGGAATAGCGTTCCGTTTATGACACACGTATTGGTGAGTTTTCGTGCTCCCGTTTGTGATAGGCCTCCTCCTTTGTGTTTTTTGGATTTTTGGTTGTTGATTTCTAGAATTTGTGTTTCACCGATTTCAATGATATGCATTGATAAGCTCTATCAATATTTGTGTTTTGGTGAATAATTTAAAGAATATGACATTCTTTTTAGTGTTTGAGAATATTTGAGATATTGTATGATTTTTTGTTGTTATCCTATGTATACTTGTCACAGTATGGCATTATCGTTATCATACGTTTTTGTGATATCTCTTATCCTATCTCATTTTATATAATATTTATAGCTAGACTGATCTGTTTATTATTTTCTTCTTAAATAATACTCGGGTCAGACCGAGGTATTTCAGGTGCTTATGCTTGACTACATATCAGGGTCCATCACCTGACTTTTGGCTAACTACTTTAGCTTAGTAGTTTTTGTTATTATACATTTGAGATAGAGACTCCTTGATGTATACGTATTCTTTTGTCTAACACTTGTACTTATTCTTTTGTGATTTAGTGGATCTTGTATGACCACTAATTTGATGTACCCCTTTATGTGTTATATTCATATCTGTTTTCGTCTTTGTGATATGAATGTCTATGACTAATTTGTGTTATGCTTATTTCTATATTTGTTTCCGAAGGCCTCATAGCCACCGTGTGGTAGCTTTGAGTTTGTATTTGATATGTCGGATTTCCTCTTAAAACGAAATGAAAGTCATTCTATCTGACATATCGGTACTCGCACAAAGCAATTACATAGATGGTCGCTCCTCAACATCCTTATTCTTCGTGCTAGTCGACGGCATTACCCCGTAGTGTCCTTGGCTAGTGTGAGTATAGAGGTGGGGCATCACAATTATTATTCCTGCATCATGTTATCCGCTACATTACTTTATTCATTCTTGATGTATGTATATAACTATGATAAATGTTGTATAGGTTATAATCAAATGTATTGTATAAACAGCTTAATGAACTGTTTATTTGATTATTATATGTTGTCGTTCCGCTGCGAGATTCTGTGTTTGTTTTCTTCTTCTTTTCTCGTATTTTCTTATTTACCCCATTAACAATCCTCTCTTTTGGATGGTTTGAGTGGACATATGTGGTTTATTGTCGATTTAAACTGTCCAAAAAGGTGGGTCATTACACCAACGCCCATAAAGACAAATCGATTGGAATCATTTCTCAATAACTGCCTAAATTGAATATTAGAATAACCAGTGGTACCACTTGATGAATCACTATTACAACTAATAGCATCAGATCTAATACCATCAACATTGTTTACTGAAGAACCAGTGAGAACTGCGTCAATAAAAATAACTAAGTAATCCTCGTGATTATGAGTGGACAATAACAAGACAGATTGAAGATCAGAATTAATTTCAATATTCCTTCTCATACCATCTCTAATATGATATAAGTCAAATGTCTATAAACCTAAATCAGACCATTTTTCACAAATAGCTTTTCTCAGCATAACAACCGAATTATCGAAATGAACACGTAAAGAAAAGCTATTGTGTCCAGACTTCAACAGCATTAGAACACCATTCTTGTCAGCAATACTGTAAAATAAAATATTAAAACATCGGTATAAAAACAAAATAATAAACAATTCCCTTAAAATAAAACAAAAAAAATACAATCATATATAAAGGGAAACTCAACTACAATTATTCATAATGATTGTAGAGAAATCTTCAATCATTTACAATAATTGCGAACAACACTGCACTATATGCAAATCAATACAGAACAGTTAAAATCACAATGCTACAAATGGAATCAAATCTTCTACTATTAACTATTGTTCATAATTAATGTTCTATTGTAGTTGTTATTTAACTATATTTAAACATATTACAAACAATGCATTTATGATTGCATTTCAAACAAACTGTATAAATATATTTTTTAACTTCATTATGGTAAAACTGTTATAACTGCATTTTGATAATGCAGTTAAAAATTGCGTTAAACGGCTTTATTTTTAAACTGAATATCAAATATGTAGTTGAAAAATGCATTTAAATGGTGCAATTTATAACTTTAAAAGTAAAATGCAATTAAATATGCAATTATTCCTAATAATTGAAAAGATGTATGCAACTATTTATAATAATTACAAAAATGTATGCATTTATTCTGAATAATTGCATGTATCTCTGCAATTATGATAAAAATCTTGTGAATTTCTAACTCCATAATTAAAATGCAACAAAAAATTTCACCATTTAAATGCATTTTTTAACTGCATACGTCATATGCAATTAAAAATTACATTTAACAGCTACCTTTTAAAAGTAAATTTTTCTACAAATTTGAACATTTTCAATATTTGCAGATTTCTCTACTATTATTATGAATAATTACAAAAAACACAACAATTATTTTGAATAATTGTTTACTTATGACCCGTTATTCACTTAAAACCATTTATATTCTTCAATGCATGTCTACATTAATTTCAATTCAAAAAACTATTGCAACTCCAACATATATTATAATATTTTTTACTAAAAATATAGAACATATTTACAGAATTTTAAGAAGAAGGAAAATCTCAATACTTACAAAATTTTAAGAAATTATGTTTTAAAGGATAATTCAGGGTAGTAAAAGTGATGGTCAAAAGTGCATGTGATTGACTCATAAAAAGTAGTTACATCCTTATCTATTTGTAATAAACAGACAAAAATGCCCAATATTCATGTGATCGGCTCGGTCTTCAATTCTATATTTTGACCAAACTTATATAATTTAACCAGTTACATCTACGGTTGAGATTTTTTTGTATGTTTATATATACTTCTTTCTATTCTTCTTTACTCTATATATTGTTCTTTAATAAAAAGTCATATCTTCGTATTTTCTTCAATGTCTGTCTACAATTATATTCTATGTTTTCTTGTTTGTTTAACAATCCTATTTAGTTTGAATATTGATGGTAATTTTTATGTATTATTCCTTCAGTACTCAAACTAAAATGAATTCAACCTTGATAGCCTTTGTAATTACTAGTTCTCCCCAATCTGTTTCTTTATCTTCAGGTCTACTTGTACGGTTATCAAATGTTAATTCCTTAGATTTCAAACAAGCTTTTAGAAAATTCAATGTCTAAATTGAACAAATCGTGGAGCAAATTGAAGAAAAGAAGGCTATCATAGAGGAGCTAATGGTACAAATTAAGAAGGAAAACGAAGCCCATAGAATAGAATAGCCCACCACCATCGCTCACTGCTTATGCTAACAATACGGCGGGTGAGTGATAACGACGCTCTCAGAAATGAGACGGCCAGATTGGTCTATGAGTCATCGTCATGTCACCTGTGACTAACCCACTACTACTTGATAGACGGACTCAAACTACCATTAAGGGCGGCAACATTGGTGCTTATCCTAGAAAAGAAATGTGCATAGTATCTTTGGATATGAAGTTTCTTGCGGACAAGAAGAGAGAAAGAAAACAAGTAGTAAAGGCTCGATGATCCAGGCAATCTCGCGCATCCTGCCCAAGGACTAGGAAAATCAGTTGTTGCGCCTTCAACAATAATCCCCTTCCAAATGAAGCAACGAGAAAAGTTGTTAAGGTGCATACTGGTTTAAAGAATCCCAAGCAAGCAAGATATTACGAGTAGAAGGAAAATCAAGTTCGGCAGCCACCCTAGGGACACTAGACCTCACCCAAAACGGCTCGTACTCGTTACATGATAAGCATTGTAAAAAGGAAATATATGTATTGATGTATTAAAGTGGATGCGGGTATATTAGACAGCCCAAACTAGTATAAAATCGCTTTATTATCTCTTTTTAGTATGATTAAATGATCTCTTCATGCATATCCGGAGTTCATCGCCAATAGTCACTGACACATGAATATAGTTAATTGCATATCAAATATGCAGTTAAAAAACCCATTAATTTTTAACTGTATAATTGAAATGTAGTTAAAATTGAACCATTAAAGTGTATTTTATAACTATATATATGATATGCAGTTAAAAACTGCAAATAACACATGAAATCTTTAACTGCAAACAACATATGTAGTTAAGAAATGTACTTAAATGCTGCAATTATTTTGAATAATTACACAAAAATGGAATTATTTGGAATAATTGCTTACTTATTAGCAATTATTCACTTAAAACAATTTACATTCTCCAACACATGTATGCAATTATTTCAATTCAAAATACTCTTAAAACTCCAACATACGTTATAACATTTCTTAATGAAAAAAATTGATAATATTTAAAGACTTTTAACAAAAAACATCAATATTGTCAAAAATTTCTGCACTTTTTAAGAATAATTACAGCGTTATCTACAAACATTCAAAATCTCTCCATAAAAATAAGCAAATATTTACTTAAAAAATTCTTGCATTTTCAGATGAAAATATTTGTTGATAAAAGAGCGTATATGATACATTTAACCACTTCAATGAACACTCATCAAATATGCAGTTAAAAAACCTATAAGCTTTTAACTTCATAAATGAAACGCAGTTAAAATTGAACCATTAAAGTTTTTTTATAACTGCATATATGATATGCAGTTAAAAACTACAATCAACGGATGAAATCTTTAACTGCAAAAAACATATGTAGTTAAGAAATGTACTTAAATGCTGCAGTTATTTTATGTAATTACAGAAAAAATGCAATTATTTTGAATAATTGCTTATTTATTAGCAATTATTCATTTAAAACAATTTGCATTCTCAACATGTATGAAATTATTTCAATTCAAAAAACTCTTGAAACTCAACCATACATTATTACATTTCTCACTGAAAAACATTGATAATATTTAAAGACTTTTAGCAAATAAACATCAATATTGTCAAAACAATTTGCAATTTTTAAGAATAATTGTAGCGTTATCTGCAAACATTCAAAATCTCTCCATAAAAATAAGCAAATATTTACTTAAAAAATTCTTACATTTTCAACTGAAAATATTTGCTAATAAAAGAGCATATATGATACATTTACACTTCAATAAACCCTCATCAAACATGCAGTTAAAAAACCCATAAATTTTTAACTACGTAATTGAAATGCAGTTAAAATTGAATCATTAAAGTGCTTTTTATAACTGCATATATGATATGCAGTAAAAAAATTGCAATTAACAGATGAAATCTTTAACTACAAACAACATATGTAGTTAAGAAATGTACTTAATGCTGTAATTATTTTGAATGATTACAGAAAAAATGCAATTATTTTGAATAATTGCTTACTTATTAATAATTACTTATTTTGAATGATTACAGAAAAATGCAATTCTTCAACACGTGTATGCAATTATTTCAATTCAAAAAACTCTTGAAACTCCAACATACATTATTATATTTCTCACTGAAAAACATCGATAATATTTACAGATTTTAACAAAAAACATCAATATTGTCAAAAGTTTCTGCAATTTTTAAGAATAATTGCAGCGTTATCTTCAAACATTCAAAATCTCTCCATAAAAATAAACAAATATTTACTTAAAAATTCTTACATTTTCAACTGAAAATATTTGCTTATAAAAGAACATATATGATACATTTAACCATTTCAATGAACACTCATCAAATATGTAGTTAAAAAACCCATAAATTTTTAACTGCATAATTGAAATGCAGTTAAAATTGAACCATTAAAGTGTTTTTTATAACTGCATTTATGATATGCAGTTAAAAGCTGCAATTAACAAATAAAATCTTTAATAGCAAAAACATATGTAGTTAAGAAATGTACTTAAATGCTGTAATTATTTTGAATAATTAAAGAAAAAATGAAATTATTTTGAATAATTGATTACTTATTAGCAATTATTCACTTAAAACAATTTACATTCTTCAACACATGTATGCAATTTTTTCAATTCAAAAAACTCTTGAAACTCCAACTGACATTATTACAATTCTCACTGAAAAAATTGATAATATGTAATGACCCACTATTTTGGACCATTCAAATCGACAATAATCCACACATGTCAGACTTGAATAATGCAAAATAACAGATTGTAGTAAAATTTGGAGCAAATAAAATCATTCACAGAATCACAAACACAGAAATATCAGAATAACTCGCAGCGGAATTTAAAATAACCATAGTGGTTCATGAAGCCACTAAAATACATAGTCTAAAATCAAATACAAAATACATAGTCTGAAACCCAATACAGTGCTGAAACAAGTACAATAGAAATCCCAAATACACAAGTCTCTAAAACAAAAGCTGAAATAAGACAACTGAAATTGAAATAGGAAGATAACTAGATAAGCAGAATCTCCAATGATTCCGAGCTCCAGAAAGGTGAATCCAAAGCTGTGAATACTCAGGCTGACCCGAGCGTAAAATAAAACATAACACTCGAGTCAGGATATACATACTTATAAAATGTAAACCAACTCAAATGAACTGTAGTAAAAGTACAAGTAACTTAGAAGATGCTTGGGACCGCCCATCCTCTAAGGATCCGTTAAACTATCTACTATGTAGTAATATTCGCTATTATAATAGTGTCTAAATAAGTAAAATATAATCATATCAGAAAATAGCGTTAAGGGGATGGAGAACCTTAACGCGGTCGGATCTTAAAATCATAATCGTAGTAAAGCTCGATATGGTAGGTGACACGGCACAACTAGGCAATGCCAGGGTAGATATACCAATTACGCACACAGACTGATGGATACGCATAGCAGCCACTACCGTTCCACCTCGAACAACACTCCCAAATCGGAGGATGGCCATCTAGTCAAATCACAAGTAAGAGTATAATATCGAAGAAATGCGTCCGAGAAGAGGTGCTACCTCACTGGTCCGAGATCGCTCCTGTTTTAGCCACCTTATGCCAACTCACGGGAGTTGGGTCCACGTAACATACCTTAAGAACGTCGCCACCATCCTACTTCATTCTGGAATCTCCACCGCGTACACGATTGTCAAAGTGGTTTTCGGTATCGACAGAGAGTATGTCCATATCCAATCCCGGTCTCTTTGCCAACCAATCGTTATTATAACCCGTGGTTATAGATTTAAAACAATTTACCAAATATACTTCGAATTAAACCATTTTAAAACAAAGACATTATTCCTTTAAAATCAAATATTAAATTTCCAAAATCTAACCTTTTCGGAGTTCACTTAAAAACAATAACGTTAAAATTTTCAGCTTTCACGGCATTTAAAAAAATGCGGCGGTAAGTTATATTTGAAAACAATTTTATTCAACAAAACAACATTTTTCAAACTGTTATAATAGTTCAGTTTAAAAAAAATCATATTTCAGCCTACTGCAGTCCTTAACAAGTGCTACAGTAACCCTTTATTAGTTCCGGTTCAATTTTTAGTTTCTGCTACAACAGCACTTACCAAGTACTATCATAGCCTTAGTTCATTTTAGTCTTTTGGTTCATTTATACAATCCATAACACTTAACAAGTGCTACAGATTCTACCTAGTTAAAATTTATAAAATCATACATTAAAATGTTCATTTTCAATCCTTTAACTAATTTATTTAAAGAGAAATTTTACAAGTTAAAACCAAAACTTACAAATTTGCTTATTTCATTCATTTCAACATTTAAAATTTAAACTCCATTTTCCACCAATTTAACTAAATTTTCATTTCAATTTAATTAACTTAAGTTTCCATCTTTTTCTTTAATCAAAATTCCAAAATTTAAGTTTCGTTTTAAAAATCAATATTCCTCCATTTATTTATATTTATCACATAGAAAAAAATCATTTCTATTTTTAAATAAATCACTTAAAATTCGATTTAAATCAATTTGATATTATTACAATATTTAAAATTATTAAAAGTATCCAGAAAATACAGAAAAATAACCACGGGTCTGTATAATATTTTCTAGCCTAAGTCAAGTGATACGGATACTATATCATTTCAATCCGTAATTTACAAACAAAATCCGGGTTTTATCATTTCAAACCCGCAATCCCAAGTAAAATTTTTTTTATTGAAAATCGTTCAGGCCTATCATTTCAGCCCATAACGATCTTCCCTTATTCTAAAGTCCGTTCGGGTATGTATCATTTCAACCCATAGTGATTCTATTCTACAGGGAACTTGCAGTGTGATTTAACAGAATAGAATAACAGTAAAATAAGAACAGATGATACGATATGCAGTTTTTAACAATTAACATCAACTATAAATAAATCACAGGTGATTAAAATATCATTTATTTATTTATTTATTTCTACACATTCAGTTGCGGTCGTTTCACAATCATATAAGTATGGATATTCGTGTGAGATTTACTCACCTCTACGGAGCTGGAAATTCAGAAAGAAAGAAGTACGATGTAAATCGAAGTCACGCGGATAGCACGATCAATCGTTAGCGGATGCGCCAACTGGATTCAAACCAAAAGCACAATAAATAATCAAATCTAAAATTGCACGAATAACGAACTTTCAAATGAAGCAAACAACCGAAAAAGAAACAAGTTGAAAATCGACAGCAAATAGCCCGACCACTTTTCTTAAAATATAGATTATAACTATATATATTCAAAGTGACAAAACATTTTTCTTTTCACTTCTCTGGTTCATACAAGGACAAAGGCAACCAACTAAAACTGACATTATTACAATTCTCACTGAAAAAATTGATAATATTTGAAGACTTTTAACAAATAAACATCAATATTGTCAAAAATTTCTACAACTTTTACGAATAATTGCAGCGTTATCTGCCAACATTCAAAATCTCTCTATAAAAATAAGCAAATATTTACTTAAAAAATTCTTACATTTTCAACTGAAAATATTTGCTGATAAAAGAGCATATATGATACATTTAACCACTTCAATGAACACTCATCAAATATGCAGTCAAAAAAGCCATAAATTTTTAACTGCATAATTGAAATGCAGTTAAAATTGAACCATTAAAGTGTTTTTTATAACTGCATATATGATATGCAGTAAAAAACTGCAATTAACAGATGAAATCTTTAACTGCAAACAACATATGTAGTTAACAAATGTACTTAAATGCTGCAATTATTTTGAATGATAAAAGAAAAAAATGCAATTGTTTTTAATAATTGCTTACTTATTAACAATTATTCACTTAAAACAATTTACATTCTTCAATGCATGTATGCAATTATTTCAATTCAAAAAACTCTTCATACTTCAATTGCATTTTGTGAATCATTCAGCTTTCATATCATTCATGAGTTACAAAAAGAAGATATATCTTTGTTTGTTTGTTATAAAAGGACAAAAACATTCAGTATTCATGTGATTCTTTCAGGTTTTAATCCAACATCTTGACCAAAGCTATATTCCTTGACCAGTTATATCTAGGGTTGAGATTTTTTTTCTATGTCTATATATTCTATCTTTCCTTCTTCTTTGCTCTACATCTTCTTCTTTAATGAAAAATCATATCTTTAGTATTTATTCAATGGCTATTTACAATTATATTTTGTTTTTTTCTTATCTACTTTTCAATCCATTTTAGTTTGAGTACTGAATGTGATTTTTACAAATTATTCCATTAGTAATCTAACTAAAATGATGCCAACTTGATAGTTGCTGCAGTTAAGAGATGAAGACGATGAGTTACAAGATAAAATTCAATAGTCTTCTCTTTGATTTCAAATGAGAGATTAAAAGTAAAACGTAATTCAATAGTTCTCCACAATCTATTTCTATATATGCAGGTCTACTTGCATGGTTATCAAGTCTTAATTCGTTAGATATCAAGCAAGCTTTAAAAGATACAATAAATACATATTGAAATTGAGGGGTATCTAGAAGAAAAGCTCCTTACAAGAAACAACTCCAGGATATTGCAAGATGGCACTATAGTTAAGAAGGATAATCAAGATGGTCGAGATACCATAGAGCAAATTCCGCTGCATGCTCTTCAACAGCAATTTGATATGCTTTTGAGTCACTGAAACACTCTAGAATCATCGCACAAATGCCAACTATAACAACTTTGACTTTGACTATGAACCTACTGGTCCCTTATAAATAGAAGATACATATAGAAGGAAAAATTGAAGACACATATAGAAGCAAAAAAGATCAAGCGTAGGAAGCTTGTTCCACAATCTCAACCTTTCAAGCACTAGTTAAATGATACATGTTCACACCTTGTATGTATTAGTTCCCAAACTCGAGTTCTCAAACCAGAACTAAAATTTGCTGGGCAAGTTCTGTCTGTAAATCAAAATCATGAAGAATTTGAAATAGCGATAGTGATGAAGTTGAAAAATATGAAGTATAGGAAAACAAAAATTATGGTGTGGAAAAAAATGAAGAAAAAAATGAAGATATTGAGAAGGGCAAAAATATTATTCAAGAAAAAAGATAATAGTGAAAAGAAAGATCAGGACAATCATGCTGATAATGATCACAATCAATAAAGTGTCAAAGACAAAGATGATTAGGATAACTACATAAAAGTCTGCAACAATTCTAAATAATTGCATATGACTCTGCAATTATTTTAAATTAAAATCGCAGCAATGATATGCAGTTAAAAACTGCAATTAACATATGAAATCTTTAACTGCAAACAACATATGTAGTTAAAAAATGTACTTAAATGCTGCAATTATTTTAAATAATTACAGAAAAATGGAATTATTTTGAATAATTGCTTACTTATTAGCAATTATTCACTTAAAACAATTTACATTCTTCAACACATGTATGCAATTATTTCAATTCAAAAAACTCTTGAAACTCCAACATACATTATTACATTTCTCACCGAAAAACATTGATAATATTTAAAGACTTTTAACAATAAAACATCAATATTGTCAAAAATTTCTGCAATTTTTAAGAGTAATTGCAGCTTTATCTACAAACATGCAAAATACCTCCATAAAAATAAGCAAATATTTACTTAAAAAATTCTTACGTTTTCAACTGATAATATTTGCTGATAAAAGAGCATATATGATACATTTAACAACTTCAATGAACACTCATCGAATATGTAGTTAAAAAACCCATAAATTTTTAACTACATAATTGAAATGTAGTTAAAATTGAAGCATTAAAGTGTATTTTATAACTGCATATACGATATGCAGTTAAAAACTGCAAATAACACATGAAATCTTTAACTGCAAAAAACATATGTAGTTAAGAAATGTACTTAAATGCTATAATTATTTTGAATAATTACAGAAAAAATGGAATTATTTTGAATAATTGCTTACTTATTAGCAATTATTCACTTAAAACAATTTACATTCTTGTGACGACCCGGGTTTGCTAACATAAATGGATATATATGTATTTATGGAAGAAAACTTTGATCTGGAAATATAAATAAAAAGTTTCAAAATATTCAAAATAAAAAAAATCTAGCTTATTCACCTTAAATTAAAATAAAGCTCTACTATTGGACTTTTGATCGATATATATATATTTGATGTAATTTTGATAGTAATATTTAACAATGAAGTAAATCTTATTTATATAAAGATAAGTATAAAACAATTGTATAATTAAAATACAATATATAAATAAAAATTCAATGTTTGATAGTTCAACTTTAACAACGAAATAAAATAAGTATTGATGTGAAAATAAATATCTTATAGGTTATAGTGGTGTAAAATATTATATGAACATACAAGAAAAATTCTAGAACACATCTATGGGTGGATATACAAGTAATATGAAATAAACAAGACAAACATGCATATGTATGTATTCTCAAGGTATAATCACTTTATAAAAGCTCATAATATACATGAAAATCAAACCAGACATGTGATAAGAAATAGGACAAAGAAAATGAGCTGAATACATAAAGTATGGAAATTAAATAGTAAATTATTAACTTTAAGAAGTAATAAACATTATGGTAAACTCTAGAACACATATGCACTTAGGCAAGTAGTAATATAATGATGATAAGTATAGACAAGTTGTATATATGAATATGCTCACCAGAGCAAAACAAATCAGGCTGCACATAAAAATATATATATAGATGAATGTATAAGCTTTTAGAGCAAGCCATAAGTAATAAATGCAGCATACATTTTTTTCATTTCAGCCTACAATTTGGGAAAAAAATCTCTGACCAACATTTATAAAATCTTTCCAGTACAATATTCTTGTACCATCTTCATACTCAAGCTTGCATATTCTTTTATAAATATCATCTCATGTTGTAATTTGATTCATTCAAAAACTGAGAATAAAAAAAATATAACAGCATATTCAACTAAATCAAAAGCCTTGATCATCTCAACAACAATGATTTCCAGTTTTAAAGATCAGTAAGCAATCAAATATAGAGACAGTTCAAATTTCCAATTCAAAGACATAAGTTTTCAGCTTTCTCTGTTCTTCCAAGAGGTGAGTAAACCTTTATAAAATCTGGGTTTTGATATGTTGTTTGAAATCATGCCTGAAATAAATTGGAAAATTACTTGCATGTGCGTAAATTTATGTATATATGTATGGATATAACTTTGCATGTTTAAGAACAGACATTGGTCCCTGTTTTAAACATTACAGGTTTGAAACCTGATTCAATAATTCAGATCTTCCTTTCAAATGATTTTTAGGCCTTGCTTTCTGAGTAAAAATTGTTTGTATGTGAGCAACATCATTCTTAAAATTTGATTCAAGTAAAAATGATTAGTGAATATCTCAGAAATTAAATATTACAGTGAGGAACGAATAAATGTCAGAATTTTGATCTTAATATTTACATGCTTTGATTTTGTAATCGAGTGCGTTTAAGAAATTGATGAATTTTAAAAGTAATATGGTGATTTTTAAGATAGTGGATGTCGAGGACTTTTGAGTTGAACGCAAGTGGTGTTTCGTCAAAATTTCGATGATCGGAGTAATGTGGGTGATCGGGGTCTCTGCTGGTGGTAGAGGGAAGTTTGACGAGTTTGGGAAAAATGTCAGGTTGATTTATTGACCATCGAGGCAGATTCACGGCGAGGAACTAGGTTTAAAACCTAGTTTTGGGTCGAAGCTGAAAACTTGATCGCTGCATCGTGTTTGGGGCATCGGGGTTCGTTGGAGGTTGAGGGATGGAAACGTGGGTTTTCGGCGGAGCTGTGGTCAGAAGCTAGTGATTTCAGGTGGTCGGAGCAGTGAGGACAAGGAAGATTCATGGTCGGAGTTCAGGTTCCAGTTCGATCGAAGGATCTTGATTTTGATTTTGGGTTTGTGATGGAGTCTGGGTAGTCGGGATCGAAGGTGTAGTTGATCGTCGAGGCGTGGGAAGTATCGACAGTGGTTGGAGCATTGCCGTGGATGGTGTAGGTGCACGGCGTGTCAGTAATATCAGTTTTGGTGTTGTGGGGAAGAAGAGCGGTAGTCTCGGGGTTGGTCTCGCGTAAGTGATGTTTTGGCTCGGGTTTCGTCTTCGAGTTGTACGAGAGAAATTTAAAGTGTAAACTGTTAAGGTTTTAACAGTTTTTAAATTTTTAACTGAACTAGTTTTTCTTTTAAAAAAAATATAAAGAAGGAAGAAGAATACTCGGGTTTTGATTCGAGTACATACCGGGTTGAACCCAAAGTAAATGATTTATAACAGTTTTAAACTTAAATAAAGCAAGTTTTCAAATCTATTTCGTAAAATCTATTTCTTTATATAATAAATGTTTTTATGATTGGTTTAAGAAAGTTATGTGTTTTGTTTAACTTAAACTTGTTAAGTTAAATTCTGTAGTTATTTTAAACTTAATTTAGAATGTAATTAAGTGATGATTAAAAGAATAAAATGTTTTAAATTATATGTTAATGATAATTTAGTAGTTAATAAGGTAAATGTTTTATCTTAAAACTTATTAGGGATTAATTAATTAAATAATTAAAGATTAATTAGCAAATAATTAAGGATTGATTAATTTGTAATTAAGATTTATTAATTAATAATTAAGGTTTATTAATTAATGATTAAGGGATAATTAATTACTGAATGAGATTAACGAAGGTTAATTAATGAATGTGATTAATTTAAAATTTACTTGTTAAATGTAATTAATTAAAAGAATAATTAATTACTAGAAGTGACTAAAGGATCATTAATGAATGTCATTAATTAATTAAAGATTAATTAATGTGAATGGTTAAGGATAATTAATCTATGTGATTAATTAAAGGTTAATTATTTAATGTAATTAAAGAATAATTAATCAAGGATAATTAATTAAGATGGATGATTTAAGAATGATTAATTAATTGAGTTGTAATTAATTAATGTTAAGTAAGCAGGATTAAGGTAATCCAAGTGAATAAAGTTGGTGATTAATTTAATTGGAGATTAATTAAATTGATTAAGAATTATATATCTTATAAATCTTGTGTATGGATGGTTGAATGATATTGGGTGACTTGAATTGGTTGATATCTCTTACATGTGATGCTTTGAGATATGAGATATTTTGGTTGAACTGTGATATTATGGTTTATCTATTTGAGATAAATTGTTGTGTGAATATGAAATCTTGAATATAAATTGTATTGTTTAACTTACATATTTGGTTTAATGAATAACTTTGGATTCAAAGAGGTCGGGGTCGGGTATGAGCAAATACCCGAAACCACTTCGATTCTTTATAAAATTGAATTTAGAAGTAAACAGGCTGGAATGAAATAAGTTAAGAATCATGGATATCTAAACTGAATAGTGATTCTTAGATGTTGTTTGAAATAAGTGATTGACTCAAATAAGTTATAAGAACTCGTAGAAAGGTACGAGTTACCCCGGGTTTTCATTTATGATGTAAGAATTAGTATTTCAAATTATATGGTTTGCTCACGCTGGTTTCCAGCCTGACCCGGGTGTTACTTTGATGTAATGCTCGGGTCAGACCGAGTATTACAGATTTCCAGGTAAGGACGTTCTGAAGCTCAGGAGACGAGTTGGATGGCAGGAACGTATGGAGTGTATTCCGCTGTGATATATTGTAGTTTGTCTGGGACATGTTGATTGTATCTGTCCAGTGTTTGTGTATATGTTGTTACTCTGATGTATTAAAGTGTAATTTGACAAGTACAGATTTCCTTTGTATAATTGTTATTATTTGATATTATATTTTGATCCGCTGCGAATGTGAGATTCTGTGTTTTGTTTCTGTTTCTTCTTCTATCTTTTTCTTCTTTTTTTTCCTAACTATCTGGAATTTTCGAATTCGAAAATTTTGGGTCGTTACACTTAGTATCAGAGTAGGTTAAGCGATAACTTTGGCTCTGGTGGGTATACTCATAAAGATAGGGTCAATAGTACCCTAGAATGAGTTGAGTGTATATGTATATATGAGAGCGTACTTGTTATTTTCTTATATAAGATTTAAAAATGGTTTTAAAAATGATTTTATATAAGTTTCTTTTGATATATAAAGAAATAATATTTATAATTATTAAATATATTAATGAAATTGGTTGCTGATTATTGGAATAAAATAAAATAATGAGAATTAAGTAATATAACCAAATTGAAATTGAATGAAGGTAAATTTGAAATGGATCCAAACTGAAATTAAAATCCTGAATTTGTAGAAATGTTTTCAGAATAAAGAAAACAATGAATTGGTTTCCAGATATGATAATCTTGGTTATTATCATAAATGGTTGTTGTGCTTAATAATGAAGTGTTGTTAAGGAGTAAGCAAGAAGAAATGTTTTAGGGAAGTAAAACATTTAGGCAAGTATGACTTATAAATTGGAACTAAAGATGATATAAATTGTGAAGTTTTAAATCTGAGCCCAGAATTTGAAAATTGTTTCAAAGTGATAAAGAAATAATGAATAATATTATTTAAATGAAAAAGCTTGATTCAAACAGGAATTGTTTGGAAATTCAAAGGAATTTGTTTTGAATTAAAAACCAAAAGTGGTTTAAATTTTAAGGATAACTTGGTATGTAAAGGAAATAATATGTATATATGAGGGATATACATGGTATCAAAAATGGGTTGAAATAAACTCTAAATGTTGAGTTTTAAATTTGGAATGTAATGTGAAAACCCAAGGTGATAAGTTTTTGAACTTATAAGATTATTAATGTGAAGTTTAAAATTTGGAGTGGGAATTCAAATTTGGGTAAGTTTGACGGGATTAGATTGAATTTAACTTAAAGGAAGTTAAATAAGTTTAGAATAAACAATCTGAATTGGAAATTTCAAGATGAAATTGAGATTTAACTTAGGAAAGTTAAATGGGTTGATTTGGTAGGGAATCATATGTGATCTCAAATAGGCTTGAGATCTGGAATGGGTAGTGGATGACAAATGTTTTAAATAAATTGGATGATAGATTGAGGTAATATCTATTCCAATATTGGAATTAAATGGAATTAAACTTTAATTTGAAATTACTTAAGTAATTTTGATTTTAAAGATAAAAATTAAACTTGAGAAAATGAGATCACTTTGAACATTAAGATTTGAATGTTTAAAATGAACATGTAAACTGAAATGGTTAAGGAGGGGTTCCAAGACTTAATTTGGGTAATAAATTGAATTTCAAAGATTAAATTGTTTAAAAAGAAGTTTGAATTATTATTTGAACCTAGGAATAAGTTTATGCAAAAGTAAAGGTAAATTAAAATGGAATTTTGAAATTTGAACTCAGAATAAAATGGTTAGCCTGCTAAATTAAAAGTAAAGGTAAATTTGATTTATGGGATTAAATCAACATTTGAAATAATAACTCGAACTTGTATAATTCAAGATGGTTTAAAGTGAAATGGAATTGGAAGTTAATTGGAAATTGGCAATTGATTGGAAATGGAGATTGGGAAGTTGTACAGTTTGACTCTGGACTATTTTCAAAATAAATTGTTTTAATATAAATCTATTTTTCCAAACTATTTACTACACAACTTTTCTTTTTAAAACCTAAAACTATCTTAAACTTGTTTTACGGTTACTTTTGGAACTATTTAACAATTTTACAACTGTTTTGTAAACTAATTACTATTTTTCTACTATTTTATAACTGATTACTATTTACAATTATTTTACAATTACTTAACTATTTTACAGCTATTTTACAAACTAATAATTATTTTTCAACTACTTATCTATTTTTCAAAATTTTCAAGCTATTTTCTAAATATAAACTGGTCGGGGTTCAAACTATTATTGATTAAATACCCAACTGAGATAAGAATTGAAGTGATAATCCAAATGGGGATTAAGGCAAATGTGAATAAGTGAATAAAAACAAAGTGAGGGTGAATAGAAAGGAGAAATTGATTTAGCTAATAATCAATGAAGAAAAATACGTAGGATGTACGTATATTATTCTATTCGCATTGTGATTTGATCCAGATTTGAGCACAGAATTTCGAGATAATATTATCGGTCCGAGTTGGGATTTTTCGCTCGATTTTCGACGGCGAACCTGGATATGGATTTTTGATTGGTTCTGGATATTCTCTATCATAGTTGTGACTATGCAAGGAGAATGACGGTTTCTGATCAAGAAACCAGATCTGAGTCCACACTAGGAAGTCGGGTGGACAATACTAGTTCGGAAGTGAAATTGTGCGATCGAGTGAGCGATCAGATTGATATAGCGTACGGATGATATGTGTACATCGTACAGGTTTGAATAAAATTGATATTGAAAATTTATGGATAAAAACTGTAAATGATTTTTAAATTGAAAGTATATTTTGTGAAACATATGATGAAGTAAAGTGGGAATTGAATATTTCTATGATTAAATTTTACTATATGGGAGTAAGCAATATGGAGAATGACTTTACAAAAGAGTAATCAAAATTTGAATATTGATTTGGGCTAAACAAAGTTATATATCTTTGTTATATATGGAAAATTCCACTTGTTGAATCTATTGCCAGGAAGAAAATGATTTTTGAAAGTATTTGAAGTATAAAAGTGAATTTATACAAGTACAAATTGATTCAAAGATTTTTCAAAACTTTTATATATATGTATATATAAAAGGAATTTTGTGGAAGTAATTTTGAGGAAAGGTTTTGGGAACCTATGGATTTCTGAAAAGGCTTTTGATTTTTGAGGAAAATCAAATTTGGAATTTGGAAAAGCCTAATTTGAGAATCATCGATTTTTGGGAATCGATTTTGAGAAAGGAGCTTTATATGAGATTCATACTTGGTGTATGATTTGGAAAATACTATATGTGTATAGTATAAAGTGTTTTGAAAGTGGCTCTGGGGAAAAAGGCGCTCCCTTGAATGAACTTCTCAGGAGTGCCACTGAGTGGTACTGCCTTGAGCCTCTAAAGGGGAAGTTCTAAAGTTGATCCTGTGAGGAGTGCGGACAAACTAGTTCCTGAGGATTATTTGGTAGCGAAAGTCGATGGCGCTGTTGCCTACAGGGGCATTTGGGTTATGTTGTGACGACAGTGTAATTCGATGTCGCTGTGATCTACTGTGTGGACCATAGCGAAAATCGTGTAGAGGATGAGTGCCAACAGTCTACACTTGATTTTGCCGGGATAGCAGCGCAACATCGGTAGACTGCGGTCTATGGACAAGTGGAGGAGTTTCATTCTTTTGGCAGCGAAATTCGGTGGCGCGGATGCCTATAGTTATATGGGTTTGTGCTGTGATAGCAACGTAAGGCTCGGGTTTAACTGCGATCTGTAGCGGGTTCCATGGCGTAATCGAGGAGCGCGGAGACCTACAGTTATCTGTGGATTTTGCCGGGACGGTAACGTAACCATCGGGTTAACTGCGACCATGGATGGGGGTGATGATTTCCAGAGCATTTTCACCAAAGATATTTCCTCTATTTTCGAAACTGTTTTCTATATTTTCAATAAAATTATTTTCCAAAGTATTTTCACTGGGCGTTGGAAACGAGTTTACTGAGTACTTATAGATTTTCAGTCCTACGCCTAATCAATGTACGACCGAATTTCTATGAGAATGAGGATGGACTTGTTGAAACATCTAGTTATAAAAGTATTTTTTATATAAAAACGACTTTAGAATAATATTATATAGATATTAAAAAGTGTTTTAAAAATGATCAAAGAATATTTATCTGATTTTAAGCATTTTCATACGTTCTGGCTTCGTTCCTATTCGGGGACGAAAATTTTTAAAGGAGGGAGGAATGTGACGACCCGGGTTTGCTAACATAAATGGATATATATGTATTTTTGGAAGAGAACTTTGATCTGGAAATATAAATAAAAAGTTTTAAAATATTCAAAATAAAAAAAAATCTAGCTTATTCACCTTAAATTAAAATAAAGCTATACTATTTGACTTTTGATCGATATATATATTTGATGTAATTTTGATAGTAATATTTAACAATGAAGTAAATCTTATTTATATAAAGATAAGTATAAAACAATTGTATAATTAAAATACAATATATAAATAAAAATTAAATGTTTGATAGTTCAACTTTAACAACGAAATAAAATAAGTATTGATGTGAAAATAAATATCTTATAGGTTATAGTGGTGTAAAATATTATATGAACATACAAGAAAAATTCTAGAACACATCTATGGGTGGATATACAAGTAATATGAAATAAACAAGACAAACATGCATATGTATGTATTCTCAAGGTATAATAACTTTATAAAAGCTCATAATATACATGAAAAGCAAACCAGACATGTGATAAGAAATAGGACAAAGAAAATGAGCTGAATACATAAAGTATGGAAATTAAATAGTAAATTATTAACTTTAAGAAGTAATAAACATTATGGTAAACTCTAGAACACATATGCACTTAGGCAAGTAGTAATATAATGATGATAAGTATAGACAAGTTGTATAAATGAATATGCTCACCAGAGCAAAACAAATCAGGCTGCACATAAAAATATATATATAGATGAATGTATAAGCTTTTAGAGCAAGCCATAAGTAATAAAAGCAGCATACATTTTTTTCATTTCAGCCTACAATTTGGGAAAAAAATCTCTGACCAACATTTATAAAATCTTTCCAGTACAATATTCTTGTACCATCTTCATACTCAAGCCTGCATATTCTTTTATAAATATCATCTCACGTTGTAATTCGATTCATTCAAAAATTGAGAATAATAAAAAAAATAACAGCATATTCAACTAAATCAAAAGCCTTGATCATCTCAACAACAATGATTTCCAGTTTTAAAGATCAGTAAGCAATCAAATATAGAGACAGTTCAAATTTCCAATTCAAAGACATAAGTTTTTAGCTTTCTCTGTTCTTCCAAGAGGTGAGTAAACCTTTATAAAATCTGGGTTTTGATATGTTGTTTGAAATCATGCCTGAAATAAATTGGAAAATTACTTGCATGTGCGTAAATTTATGTAACAAAATCCCCAGAATGAAATCCCAATGCCCAGTATATTAATTGGGCGGGACGGAAAAAATTCTTGTACATAAAAAAAAAAAGAATCGATTCGGTGAAAGATGGGATCAGTAAATGGAAAATAAACCACTGATATGTCATCTTTTTTTGTGAGATCGTCAATTTTGTACTCCCCCTTTCCATTTAATCACTGACAAAACCTACCTAAAGCTCCGCAGGACCACCTATCACTAGTCTTCGGCCGGAGGGGTTTATTGCACAAGCCGGGACGCTGGCTCTCGCAGTCCAAACTATTGCCCAACGAATGTCAGATGCAAAGCCCCGCACTCGACCGTGTCTCCGAGGGACAGTTGAACGAGCGACTCATGAATGCAGCCGGGTCGGACGAGCCTAAATCTTACTCCTTTTAGAAACTTCCTGCAAAGATTAGCATTGGCTGGCTAAACCGTGAAAACTGCCGGTTCTTCGGCTGCCACTGCGCGCACTTTCGCTTTTTTTCTATTTGTGGGTCATTTGTGGCATGCGGAAAGGGCCCGTGCAGCTGCAGCAGGATTTGAAAAAGGAATCGATCGCGATTTGGAACCTGTTCTTTTTATGACCCTAGCGTAGTTCTTGCTTGTTGTGAGGTGCGCCAGTATATTAATTGGGAGCGATTGATAATAGATTTAGCTGCTCCTTAGGCTTAGGTTAGATAAGGATACTACCATAGGTCTTAGGTGCGTTCTTCTTCCCCAGAGTGAGAGTGAACTTCCCTACCCGGAGGCCAGGGATGCAAGCCCCATTTCTGTCAATTGAACAATACCTACCTGTGGAAAGAGACTCTCCCCTCCGTTAGTAGCTTAAAGATTGGACAGAATGATTTTCCTATAATATTTATCCATCTCAAGAAGTCAATGAGAAAAGAATGGTATTCTCCAGCCTCCAAAGACAAGTCGGATGGAAATTCATTTTACCTATTTCTCTGGGTAATCTATTATTGACAACTTCTTCCCAACTTATTTACCTATAAAGAATTCTCGAACCATCCTACCGGAACCTATACTATTCCATATATATGTATGGATATAACTTTGCATGTCTGAGAACAGACATTGGTCCCTATTTTAAACATTACAGGTTTGAAACCTGATTCAATAATTCAGATCTTCCTTTCAAATGATTTTTAGGCCTTGCTTTCTGAGTAAAAATTGTTTGTATGTGAGCAACATCATTCTTAAAATTTGATTCAAGTAAAAATGATTAGTGAATATCTCAGAAATTAAATATTACAGTGAGGAACGAATAAATGTCAGAATTTTGATCTTAAAATTTACATGCTTTGATTTTATAATCGAGTGCGTTTAAGAAATTGATGAATTTTAAAAGTAATATGGTGATTTTTAAGATAGTGGATGTCGAGGACTTTTGAGTTGAACGCAAGTGGTGTTTCATCAAAATTTCGGTGATCGGAGTAATGTGGGTGATCGGGGTCTCTGCTGGTGGTAGAGGGAAGTTTGACGAGTTTGGGAAAAATGTCAGGTTGATTTATTAACCACCGAGGCGGCGTCGCGGCGAGGAACTAGGTTTAAAACCTAGTTTTGGGTCGAAGCTGAAAACTTGATCGCTGCATCGTGTTTGGGGCATCGGGGTTCATCGGAGGTTGAGGGATGGAAACGTGGGTTTTTGGCGGAGCTGTGGTCAGAAGCAAGTGATTTCAGGTGGTCGGAGCAGTGAGGACAAGGAAGATTCTTGGTCGGAGTTCAGGTTCCAGTTCGATCGAAGGATCTCGATTTTGATTTTGGGTTTGTGATGGAGTCTGGGTAGTCGGGATCGAAGGTGTATTTGATCGTCGAGGCGTGGGAAGTATCGATAGTGGTCGGAGCTTTGCCGTGGATGGTGCAGGTGCACGGCGTGTCAGTAATATCAGTTTTGGTGTTGTGGGGAAGAAGAGCGGTTGTCTTGGGGTTGGTCTCGCGTAAGTGATGTTTTAGCTCGGGTTTCGTCTTCGAGTTGTACGAGAGAAATTTAAAGTGTAAACTGTTAAGGTTTTAACAGTTTTTAAATTTTTAACTGAACTAGTTTTTCTTTTAAAAAAAATATAAAGAAGGAAGAAGAATACTCGGGTTTTGATTCGAGTACATACCGGGTTGAACCCAAAGTAAATGATTTATAACAGTTTTAAACTTAAATAAAGCAAGTTTTTAAATCTATTTCGTAAAATCTATTTCTTTATATAATAAATGTTTTTATGATTGGTTTAAGAAAGTTATGTGTTTTGTTTAACTTAAATTTGTTAAGTTAAATTCTGTAGTTATTTTAAACTTAATTTAGAATGTAATTAAGTGATGATTAAAAGAATAAAATGTTTTAAATTATATGTTAATGATAATTTAGTAGTTAATAAGGTAAATGTTTTATCTTAAATTTATTAGGGATTAATTAATTAAATAATTAAAGGTTAATTAGCAAATAATTAAGGATTAATTAATTTGTAATTAAGATTTATTAATTAATAATTAAGGTTTATTAATTAATGATTAAGGGATAATTAATTACTTAATGAGATTAACGAAGGTTAATTAATGAATGTGATTAATTTAAAAATTACTTGTTAAATGTAATTAATCAAAAGAATAATTAATTACTAGAAGTGATTAAAGGATCATTAATGAATGTCATTAATTAATTAAAGATTAGTTAATGTGAATGGTTAAGGATAATTAATCTATGTGATTAATTAAAGGTTAATTACTTAATGTAATTAAAGAATAATTAATCAAGGAGGATTAATTAAGATGGATGATTTAAGAATGATTAATTAATTGAGTTGTAATTAATTAATGTTAAGTAAGCAGGATTAAGGTAATCCAAGTGAATAAAGTTGGTGATTAATTTAATTGGAGATTAATTAAATTGATTAAGAATTATATATCTCATAAATCTTGTGTATGGATGGTTGAATGATATTGGGTGGCTTGAATTGGTTGATATCTCTTACATGTGATGCTTTGAGATATGAGATATTTTGGTTGAATTGTGATATTATGGTTTATCTATTTGAGATAAATTGTTGTGTGAATATGAAATCTTGAATATAAATTGTATTGTTTAACTTACATATTTGGTTTAATGAATAACTTTAGATTCGAAGAGGCCGGGGTCGGGTATGAGAAAATACCCGAAACCACTTCGATTCTTTATAAAATTGAGTTTAGAAGTAAACAGGCTGGAATGAAATAAGTTAAGAATCATGGATATCTAAACTGAATAGTGATTCTTAGATGTTTGTAACGCCCCACCTCTATGCTCATAATAACAAAGAGTATTAAAAGAAATACTGTCTATTATTACGAAGAATAAAGCTGGATAGAAGCAACCATCTGTAATTGGCCTTACACTAATATTGGTTATCTCGATAGGAGTGGAGTATACTTTTTATTTTTCTTCTATTATTTATTTACTCCCATCGACATATCCAATTATCAGTATAAAACAATCTACGATAGTTCATAATAGTTTAGGACATTAGATATAACAATAACACAGATAATATAAATGCGGAACACAGATTAACAAAAATCTCATATATATATATATAACCGATGTCAGTTACAATATAGTTGACACGATACATATGATACAACTACAACTGTCGACTCTAGAAGTTATATATACAAGTACATTATCGACTAGTATATATGAATACATATCGTTCTATACAATGACACGACTACTACAAAATGACACTGACAACTTCAGAAGATGTGAAAAGTCTTCAAATCCCGAACAGCAACTCAAAGAAGGAAATCTACAACCTGAAATAACTTGGGTCTGACCCGAGTATTAAATTCAAAAGACAATAATACACGGGTCAGTCTAATTCAAACTCAGTTATTAGTGCATAGCAGCAATAATAATCTCAAATAGATGACAGTCACAGAAATCACGTATATCCAATCCTTTTAACAAAGAAATCGGATAACGAAAATTTTAACACTAAACAGTGTTAAACAATAAATCAGCAGATTTAAATCATCAACAGAGATAAATATACAATTTATCAAATCGACTAAAGCAATTTAAAACCATTGAAATTGTCACTTTAAAACCATCAGAGTTCGATTGGCTGCCGTACACGCACGCGCGTACGGCCTCGCCAACTCGTAAAAATGCATAAAAGATCCATGCATCAAAAGCAAAAGAAAAAACCAATAAAATCAAGGCGGTGTGGCTGCAGTACACACGTACATGCATGTGCACTGCCTCGCCAACTCAATGCACAAGATCAAATCAAAATTAGATTCAACACAAATGCAAATGGCCTCGATCAAAATTCAAAGTGTAACTGCAACAAGGCAATGCATGTACAAGTTCAACAAGATAAGTACAAACTGGACAACAACAAAAAGCCACCAAGCAGGCAAACTCAAGTGATCAAGTCTGTCAATGTCAAGTCATGAATCAACAGAGAATTCAAGTGAATGGCTATGTATGATGCATCAGTGAAACAACTCGGCAATGAACCCAACTAGAAACAAGACTTAAGTACCATCGAAGGCACAATGACATGCAGACATTTCAAGCTCACAATGTTCACAAACAACTCACATGTACGCAACCTGACCGAAATAGTTTCAAGTCAGGTAGAACAACAATGCACACAGGACGTAGGAGCAACTAATAGGGCAGGCTCGAATAATCCAGAGTAACAAAGTGTGCTACAACCCAATGCCACTAATACCAAAGATATAGCCGAATTAAAGTGAATAAACAGTGGCAATGCATGCACACTGGAATATATATACAATAACCCATACATGTGACTCAGGCTAAATACCATAATTTTAAACACGGCGAACTGTCACGGTCGAAATGAATTCATCAAATTATTTTCGCAAAATCAAGTTTGTAAGACAAGTCCAAAAACACTGCGGTTTGAATTAAAATCTGTCTAAGTCACCAGGAATCCGCTAAACCGAACTGTGAGACCCAAATTCACGAAAATATACGAATTCGAACACTGTCCAAGTAAACAAAATTGGAACAGGTCCATAACTATCTCGAACATCCATACGAAGATCGAATGGCCGAGCGTAGTAATGCCAACCAAGAAAAAGTCAACAAAAAGGAATCAACATCAATTCAATTGTAACAGTTTCAAACCAAAGTCATATATCAAACAAGTGTAAACAGAGTGAATTGGAAAACATCAGAGAAGTCGTCAACCTTTCAAACGAAATATACACTGCTGAAGTCGAACCAGTAAACCAGGGTACTAATGATATATCAAAGCAATTTATCAATATCAAACAAATATAAACGAACTCAACAAAGTGCCCAAATCCATCACATAACAACATCACAATGCCGAGCAACAAAGCTACCAAGAAACAAAACTGCAGAGAAGTCACAGTCGAAACGAAATCATATAAACTCAGGGAAATGCAGTTTCGAATCAAAACAATGCCGAGCCCAAGCTCAAAGAAAACAACCCATAACTCGAACGATGGTCAACCTACTTTCAAAACAATCGATGCAGGAATTTTAAATTGAGCAAGACAGTGACCGAAATCATCAGAGAAATTGGAGCAAAATTCTCATCTCAAAATAGTTTAAGCTACAGGTCAATACCAGTATCACAAAATGATTCATGGCCGAGAGACCAACATCGCAACCAAGGCAAAGACGAGGTAAACAAGTTAACACACGTCTGCGACCCAAAGGTCAATACAACAAAACTACAGTTACAAGTTCGAAAATCGAACAAAAACCAAAATCATCACGAAATCAGGGAAAGTAAAAGAGGCAACTTGAATCGAAATCAAACATTCCCAGCACAAGACAAAAATCGAACTACCTTAATCAACGTATATCGAATTATATGTGAGGGAATTAACCACTCACCTTTGCCACGAATTGGAGTAGGCGCGTTCGAACTGAAGAAATTGACGCTGAGCGCTCTCGAGATCGAGCGAAGCAAGGGACGAGTCGAAGCCCTAATATTTGACGAAGCGGAGGGAACGGGTCGAAGAAAATGCCGCCATTTTTTTTTGTGGTTCTGTCTTAGGGTTTTCGAAATGGAAGAATGAAAGAGAGGGGATCGGTTTTGCCCCTGATATCATCTCGGCAAGACTAAGAAGCATGGGCCAAGATTCAGATTGTAAAGCCCGGTCAACATTTTTATAAAAGAATTTCAAATGATTTAAATTCCAATAGCAATTCATTGTCACTTAAATCATCAAAGGACGATTATATATTGAAGCTAATTCCCGGGTTGTTACAATGTTGTTTGAAATAAGTGATTGACTCAAATAAGTTATAAGAACTCGTAGAAAGGTACGAGTTACCCCGGGTTTTCATTTATGATGTAAGAATTAGTATTTCAAATTATATGGTTTACTCACACTGGTTTCCAGCCTGACCCGGGTGTTACTTTGATGTAATGCTCGGGTCAGACCGAGTATTACAGATTTCCAAGTAAGGACGTTCTGGAGCTCAGGAGACGAGCTGGATGGCAGGAACGTATGGAGTGTATTCCGCTGTGATATATTGTAGTTTGTTTGGGACATGTTGATTGTATCTGTCCAATGTTTGTGTATATGTTGTAACTCTGATGTATTAAAGTGTAATTTGACAAGTACAGATTTCCTTTGTATAACTGTTATATTTGATATTATATTTTGATCCGCTACGAATGTGAGATTCTGTGTTTTGTTTCTGTTTCTTCTTCTATCTTTTTCTTTTTTTTTTCCTAACTATCTGGAATTTTCGAATTCGAAATTTTGGGTCGTTACAATTCTTCAACACATGTATGCAATTATTTCAATTCAAAAAACTCTTGAAACTTCAACATACATTATTACATTTCTCACTGCAAAACATTGATAATATTTAAAGACTTTTAACAAAAAACATCAATATTATCAAAAATTTCTGCAATTTTTAAGAATAATTGCAGCGTTATCTACAAACTTTCAAAATCTCTCCATAAAAATAAGCAAATATTTACTTAAAAAATTCTTACATTTCCAACTGAAAATATTTGCTGATAAAAGAGCATATATGATACATTTAACCACTTCAATGAACACTCATCAAACATGCATTAAAAAATCCATAAATTTTTAACTGCATAATTGAAATGCATTTAAAATTGAACCATTAAATTGTATTTTATAACTGCATATATGATATGCAGTTAAAAACTGCAATTAACAGATGAAATCTTTAATTGCAAACAACATATGTAGTTAAGAAATGTACTTAAATGCTGCAATTATTTTGAATAATTATAGAAAAATGGAATTATTTTGAATAATTGCTTACTTATTAGCAATTGTTCACTTAAAACGATTTACATTCTTTAACACATGTATGCAATTATTTCAATTTAAAAAACTCTTGAAACTCCAACATACATTATTGCATTTCTCACTGAAAAACATTGATAATATTTAAAGACTTTTAAAAAAACATCAATATTTTCAAAATTTTCTGCAATTTTTAAGAATAATTGCAGAGTTATCTGCAAACATTCAAAATCTCTCCATAAAAATAAGCAAATATTTACTTAAAAAATTCTTACATTTTCAACTGAAAAAATATTTGCCGATAAAAGAGCATATATGATACATTTAACTACTTCAATGAACACTCATCAAAATTTATTGAAACAATTGCGCACATATATTGCTGCAATTTAGTAGAAGTTTTAAATAATTGTACCCTTTTATGCAATTATATGCAATATTTGCGGACAAATCTGTAAATATTGCAAATCAACACTGTAGTACAATTTTTGCAGTTATATCCGCAAATATTGAAAATAAACGCATAGAATAATGTAAAAATAACGTTCAATTTTGCAAATAAAAATTTAAAAAATGTTAAGCAAATATTTGCTCATTTATATGCAAATATGTTAATTATTTTTAGTTATATGCAAATATATTGAAAAGTTGCGGACATATATGCAATTATTATCAATAGTTGCATACATGGTTGCAATTACCATGAACAACTGCATTTTTAAATGCATTTCACTTATGTAGTTAAAACGTCACAATTCATGCATTTCACTTATGAACAATTCGTGCATTTTACTTATGAACAACTACATAAGGTTCTAGACCTTAATACAAATTCATAATTCATGCATGTTCTAAAATATTATAGTTCAAAATTCATTAGATTTTCAACTTCATATTGCAGATGCAGTTAAAAAATTAAACACTTTTAATATGCTAATAATTCAAAATAAAATTTATTTTAGCTATATTAATTGTATTTTATTTATAGCTTATTGTTGTATGAATTTTAACTGCACTTCAAAACTACAGCCTTAGAATTTTGGGGAATGAATAAGACTTAAAATACTTTAATTGCATTTTATGAATCATTCAGCTTTCATGTCATTCATGAGTTATAAAAAGAAGATATATCTTTGTTTGTTTGTTATAAAAGGACAAAAACATCAAGTATTCATGTGATTCTTTCAGCTTTTAGTCCAACATCTTGACCAAACTTATATACCTTGACCGGTTATTGTTAGGAACTGAGATGTTGGTTTTGATGACAACAACCTTTTTAACTTATCTTATTATAAAATATATACTAACACTATTGTCTAGATAGATATGTATATGCAGAAACTATGCATGATATATATATATATATGCAGGTATTGATTACTGAAGACTGATCAGTATAAAGACTCAAGACTCAAGATTGAAGACTCTAGAGTATCAAGATCAAGATTTCAAGATATGTGTCTAGTTTATTGTTAAAACTTCATAATAGCACGGAAATCTTCATTCCATATTTTATTTGGGATGGAACCCATTTCTATCTTCTTAGTGGCTTACAAACCCACGACAAGTAGCTTACAAACCTACGATAAGTGGCTTACAAACCCACGAACATCCTAGTTTTGTACAAGTTCTCGAGTCCTGATATGATGAGATATTCTGCAGGAAGAAGCTTGCAAAACTACTTCAAAATGGTTTTTCAAAATTGATTTTCAAAATGTTTTAGCCTTAAAAATTAATTTTTCAAATGATTTTCAAAAAGATGTTTTAGCCTTAAAATATTCTTTGTTTTTGTTTTTAAATAAACTCTTGTTTTATACTTCGTTTGTTTTTAAAACCATCTTCTGATTTTTAAATATTCTTTATAATATATATATACTTGAGATTTAAAATCAAATGTATATATACATTCTAAAAATATATTTTTCTACTCTTCTTTATTTTAAAACATAGGGAAATTAGTTTAATTTACTCCAGAATCATTTCATCTTGTTTTCCTTTCAATACCATTTTCAAAACAAATTTTACATTGTTTTTAAGTAGGGTATGTCGACATCATGGGGTACCCTATATTGACATGGTGGCCGTTAAATTCAAAAGTTTCAATTTTCAAAAAGAAGTGTCTATTCATTTAAATCTCTTCACGAATGGTTATGACCGTTACTGGTCTATAAATAGCCTTCACAAACGAATTTTTTAACTAACTACTTTCTTATTTTCTTCACTCCTTCTTCTCCACAAATCCATATTCTAAAATTTTCATATTTTTAATATCGTGCTGAAATTCTGCCGAATTCTCAAGTGGGTCGAATTAGAATCTTATTCTTGTTTGATTCTCTGCCCTCTCTCGAAGATCAAAGTGCTATTCAGAGTTATAGGATCAATTTGTAAACAAAAGTTTATTGAGTCTCTCTATAAGGTGTGGTTGTGCCTGGAAATCAATTGGGTGATCTTGTGGCCCATAAATCAAGAGAGTTTGCCCCGGACTCGATAGACAGGAGGGTACCTCAAGGCCTTTAGAAATTGAGGATTGTAATCTCGACATTGGTATAATAAAAATCCGTATGAGGTGTTTTGCCTTGGTACAGGATTGGATGTAGGGTAACTCCGAACCAGTATAAAATCCGATGTGTTCTTTCCTTTTACTGCTTTTTATTTACTTTCTGCATCTGTGTTTGATTCTGTAATTGTTCTATGATTAAGTTCTGCATTTGTTTATATCATAATTTTTAAATTAGTTCATATAAGTCTTAGAATCCATTAAACACTATTCACCCCCCTCTAGTGTTAAATTAGCCTTAAGATCCTTAATCCGCACTCCCTTTCAGTTATACCTACGGTTAAGATTTCTTTTCTGTGTCTATATATTCTATCTTTCCTTCTTCTTTGCTCTACATCTTCTTCTTTAATGAAAAATCATACCTTTAGTATTTATTTAATGGCTATTTACAATTATATTTTGTTTTTTCTTATCTTCTTGGCAATCCTTTTTAGTTTAAGTACTGATGGTGATTTTTACAAATTATTCCATCAATACACAAACTAGAATGAGTGCCAACTTGATAGTTACTACACTTAAAAGATGAAGATAGGTTAGAAGATAAAAAAATTCAATACTCTTGTCTATGATTTCAAATGAAAGATTAAAGTAAAACGTAATCTTTTCGTCCATTCGACACTATGATGGTTGGAGATTTATTTGTTCTAAAGTATAGTGATGACTAACTTAAAATTCAAACATAAGAATCATTATGGCATTTTCAACAAGTACTGATTTCATTATCCAGATTGTACATAGCTATAATAAGACCATAACTAAAGTCAAACATGATTCTAAGAACATTATTGAATCATTCTAAAATAAGGTATAATAAAAACTTGTTGTATTATTCAGGTTTTACATTGCTATAACTATATGTTGATGTTTTTAGATTTTATTAACTGCAGTTGAGCATGATTCTATGTTTGTTGTTAAATTATTGTGGCATATGTGAAATTTAGTTAAAAATTGCACCAACTAAATACATAAGTGAAACGCACTTAAAAATTGCACCAACTAAATGCATTTTTTAGCTACATATGTTATATGCAGTTAAAAATTGCACCAAATAAATACATTTTTTAGCTGCATATCTTATATGCAGTTAAAAAATGCATCAACTATATGCATATTTTAGCTGCATATGTTATATGCAGTTAAAAATTGTATTTAAAAACTGTAATTTTTACTGCATTCCATATATGCAGTTAACAAATACACTCAAATGAAGCACTAAATTCATAAGTGAAATACAGTTAAGAATATAATTATTAATAATAATTGCAAATATGTATAGATTTACTTCTAATAATTTCATAGATTTATGTAAATATTCTAATTTTTAAGAATAATTGCAGCGTTATGTGCAAACATTCAAAAACTTTCCATAAAAAAAGCAAATATTTACTTTAAAATTTCTTCCATTTTCAACTGATAATATTTGCTGGTAAAAGAGCATATATGATACATTTAACTACTTCAATGAACACTCATCGAATATGCAATTAAAAAACCCATAAATTTTTAACTGCATAATTGAAATGTAGTTAAAATTAAACCATTAAAGCGTATTTTATAACTGCATATATGATATGCAGTTAAAAACTGCAAATAACACATGAAATCTTTAACTGCAAACAACATATGTAGTTATGAAATGTACTTAAATGCTACAATTATTTTGAATAATTACTGAAAAAATGGGATTGTTTTGAATAATTGGTTACTTATTAGCAATTATTCACTTAAAACAATTTACATTCTTCAACACACGTATGCAATTATTTCAATTCAAAAAACTCTTAAAACTCCAACATATATTATAGAATTTCTCACTGAAAAACATTGATAATATTTAAAGACATTTAACAAAAAAACATCAATACTGTCAAAAATTTCTGCAATTTTTAAGAATAATTGCAGAGTTATATGCAAACATTCAAAATCTCTCCATAAAAATAAGCAAATATTTACTTAAAATTTTTTTACATTTCCAACTGAAAATATTTGCTGATAAAAGAGCATATATGATACATTTAACCACTTTAATGAACACTCATCAAATATGCAGTTTAAAAACCCATAAATTTTTAACTGCTTAATTGAAATGTAGTTAAAATTGAACCATTAAAGTGTATTTTATAGCTGCATATATGATATGCAGTTAAACATTGCAATTAACATATGAAATCTTTAACGGCAAACAACATATGTAGTTAAGAAATGTACTTAAATGCTGCAACTATTTTGAATAATTATAGAAAAAATGCAATTATTTTGAATAACTGCTTACTTATTAGCAATTATTTACTTAAAACAATTTACATTCTTTAGCACATGTACGCAATTATTTCAATTCAAAAAACTCTTGAAACTCCAACATACATTATTACATTTGTCACTGAAAAACATTGATAATATTTAAAGACTTTTAACTAAAAACATCAATATTGTCAAAAAAAATTGCAATTTTTAAGAATAATTGTAGCATCATCTGCAAACATTCGAAATCTCTCCATAAAAATAAGCAAATATTTACTTAAAAAATTCTTACATTTTCAACTAAAAATATTTGCTAATAAAAGAGCATATATGATACACTTAACCACTTCAATGAACACTCATCAAAATATGCAGTTAAAAAACCCATAAATTTTTAACTGCACAATTGAAATGCAGTTAAAATTGAACCATTAAAGTGTATTTTATAACTGCATATATGATATGCAGTTAGAAAACCCATAAATTTTTAACTCCATAATTGAAATGTAGTTAAAATTGAACGATTAAAGTGTATTTTATAACTCCATATATGATATGCAATTAAAAACTGCAAATAACACATGAAATCTTTAACTGCAAACAACATATGTAGTTAAGAAATGTACTTAAATGCTACAATTATTTTGAATAATTATAGAAAAAATGGAATTATTTTGAATAATTGCTTACTCATTAGCAATTATTCACTTAAAACAATTTACATTCCTCAACACATGTACGCAATTATTTCAATTCAAAAAACTCTTGAAACTCCAACATACATTATTACATTTCTCACTGAAAAACAATGATAATATTTAAAAACTTTTAACAAAAAAACATTAATATTGTCAAAAATTTCTGCAATTTTAAGAATAATTGCAGAGTTATCTGCAAACATTCAAATTCTCTCCATAAAAATAAGCAAATATTTACTTAAAAAATTCTTACATTTCCAACTGAAAATATTTGCTGATGAAAAAGCATATAACTACAGAGAAATCTGCAATTACTTAGATAATAATACAAAAATTGAACCTCTTAATTTATTAAAAAACTTTAATTCATTTACTATAATTGGAGGAAAGCCTGCCATTATTAACAAATCAAAATACAACATATACAATCACACTGCAACGAATAAGGTCAGACTTCTTATTATCAACACACATAAAATTCTACAATAATTCTCCATAACTGTTGAAAAATACACATTTATTTAGATAACTTAAGATTTTGATAAATACAGTCATGAACGCAATTACTTGCAATAATTGCAGCAATGTATGTAGTTATTTTACTGAACTGCATACAACTCTGCATTTTCATACAAGATTAAAACTAAAATTTCTATGCATAGCTTAATATAACTTATACTTGCTATTGATAATTATGAGAAAAATATTGCTAAATTATTAAAAAATTGCAAAAAACAATAATACAAAGTCGATTGAAAATTAAATCAAACGTGTACCTGCAAGATGATGAAGCCATAATGAATCGCAAAAAAAATCGAATAGTAGATCGAATTAAATCTGATTTCCCTACGAAGATTTCAAATCTTAGTCGCCAATAAAATCACATGAGAATAGTCGACATGAAATAAACGAGGGTAATTAGGGAAACAAAATATTTTAAAAAAAAATAAGGACTGGATTTACAAGTTTAAAACGGAAGGAGTTTTGGGCTATTAAATTTAATTTTAGGGACGTGGACCTAATTTTCACTTAAATATATATTTTTATTTGAAATATTTTAGATAGGATCTAAAATCTATTTAGACTTCATAGGCCCAACAAAGATCTAAGATGGATTTTTTTTAAATTCACTCATTTAACCCACTTTTGACTAGCCTGGTAAATTCATAATTGACATTATCAAATGTTTTGGAAGTTAATAAATTCTACATTTGATGAGAATCGTACGAGTTATGATTACTGATGCTAGTATCCATCCTAGCGGACTAATTCAGTTGAGAAATATTGGTGCTCTGCTGGTCTTGTGCAACAATGTCAACTGAGTTGTTGATGTCATTCATTTCATTGCGGTCAGGAAAAGCGGTAGTTTGTTGCTCCTCTGGACCACTCTCATTCGGTTCACCCTTAATCACAGGTAGCAGCGAAGAGTCGGTGGCAGTTTTGATCACATCTCTAGATGACATAGAGTTAGTGGTTGAATTTTGAACAGTGCCCTTGGTTTCGGCGGTCGGTAAAGCGACAATCGCTTTTGCGTCCCCTTTAGCTACTACTCTTTTCTGCAAATAACACAACAATTACAGTCAAAAGAACATGTGATAATAATTAAAGGGTAAAGAAAGTTGTAGATATGAGGAAACCCGTTTCATGTTGATGGTGGTTCTCTGTAACAGCTAAAGCAAAGTTATATGCTGAGAAAAAAACAGTAACATGTTAGCATAATACAGTAGATCACGGTTATGACAGTTGGACAAACATATCATTTGCAAGACGATGAAAAAGGAAAAAGAAAAAGAAAAGTAAATTATATCAGTATGCATGGGGAAAAGAAAAAACACGGAGGAAGAAATGAAATAAAGCAGGAAAGGATGATACGGTACAGGTTGGTCATAACATTCTGACAAACAATTCATATGTGAGATAGGGAGAAGGGAAAAATGTAAATTTGATAAATTCATAACAGTAAATGGTAGGAAAAGAAAAACATATAAGAAGGGAGGAGAAAGCCGAGAATGGAAAAAACAACGTACAGTTTGTTTGATAAATGATGCGAGCGAAATAATAAGATGGAGGAAGAGGCATAAATAAAGGGGGACTAAGTGGGTTGTAAAACGTGTGGGGAAACGTGTACTATGAAAATAGTGGGAACGTGTTGTTTGATGACAGGGTGGCAATCCTCATCTTGCATTGTTACTATACATATCCGATGTTAAACCACTGCCTGTTATTAACCCAAACCAATTTTTGCATAGTCGTTCCTATTCACATGCAAGCAAATACCATACACAGTTAATGTCGTATTTTATCATTTTCTTCCAGAAGCATTAACTCGCATTGAAATCCTTAAGATTGTCATATTGATGATTTTTTATTAAAACAAAATTTAATAGCCATTTAATTTTATTTAGTATGTCATCGTAATTTGTGTAAAACATACTTATTCTTGTTTTATGGAAGTTGAATACAAAGTTTACTCAAAACAGTTGGGATTATATTTTTAGTGTCCGATTCCAACTCAGGTTAGTTTGATTTTAGGCTAAACATTGCTCGGTTGATTTAACAAAGCAGGTAATATTTTGTTTACCATGAATGTGCATATGGTACACCGCTTTTAATGTATAGGCAACCATAACTGTACTTATTGACATCATACATGCTCCAATACTTGATATTTATTTTCCATGCTTTTCTTCAATATATAGGTTTAGTTCAATATCAACAAGTTTTTTACAAATATCTTATAATAATGGATGCACTATATAAATATAGAACTAACATTATTCCTGATTTGTTACATTTAAGTCAAGAGAGAAAAAACATAGATGAGCTGATTTTAGTTGGGTAATGGTGAATTAGGTAGCAAAAAATGTAGAAGTACTGAGCCATGTCATATTGTAATTTATGGTAGCATAATTGTAGGTAGAACAAATCATGGAATTACTGCTAAAGGGCAAGGTTTTGTCACCATAAATATGAGTGCTCATGTATTAAGATTTCTTAATATAAAAATAATAGGTAAACAAATTTGTCAACTAATAGTTGAATTTATTTCCTGGTATTCAACTCTCTTTCCATGGTCAGACTAATCACATATGAACAAATTAAAAAAATATGTCATGCTGAGGAGATGGGCGAACGTATGGTGCTGCCCTTTAATGTTAGAGCTATTGTTGGTAATAAATTTATGGTATACAATTTTTTTATCATATAAATGAATTAAAACTAAAGTATTCAGAAAATATGGTATGAAGTCTGTAGTAAATGCACATAATAAATTTGCATAGATTTATTAGCAGTGATAGGAAAAAACTAATGTATCAACTAAATAAGAATTGTTTAGTGGTACCCAAATTTCTGCAAAAATGGAAGCATTGGAGCACACGCATTTAATACAGAAGCAGACTTGCAGAAAGATTTTGAATGTATATGTGACATGAAGACAAATTTATAGCAGCAAGAAAATTATAGTGTAGTAGCAGGCAATGTGTATTGTACCATGAAGTCAACACGGTACAGCTTTTTTGTTGTATGGACAACCACAAATGTACTTGGTCTAGTAGTTAATATTTATTTTCCTTGCTTTTTTTAATATTGAATCAGTAAAAGATTAACGGGCAGTGGTTTGTCGTGATGCTGAAACGTGGAAGTAGTGGGAACTGCGTGTTTTAAGGAAATTGCGGCAATCCGCAACTCAGTATATTAACTTTCCAGCCATCCGATGTCTTGGTTTAAAATTAAATCTCAACCGTTCTTTGTCTTTTGTTTATATACCAAGGGATTTTATTATATATTCCATTTCACAAGTGGACCCAAGCTCAGAATTATTCAAACAAACAAAACTTCAGTACGAAAAAGATTCAAAACATCACATAGTGAATAGTTCAATTCCAAGATTTTCTCAAGCGTATACTCCTGCGTTATTTTGAACAACAATGCGGTACATAATTCATAGTTGATCATCTCATAAGTATCAGATTTTTAAAAAATAAAAGGACTGGCATTATAATTCGATCATCCTCTTCAGTTCAGATCAAAGATACAAGATATAGTCATTAAAAAGTTCATCAAAAGAAAACAAGTTTTATCACTTTCAGTTACATCGGGTTCACTTCATACTGATACAAATCAATGCATTACCAGCACAATATTCGATCACACGTAGTTTTCACCGTCACTCAAACCAAGCCATTCGTCATCTTATCTCCAATATCTAATCACCAATCCAATTTTTGTCAACTAAGCCATTAAAATTTATACAAACTGAAACTGTCAGGCATATCAAGGCACATCATGTTCGTTCATCAATAAATAGCCAACAAATCAAACCAAGTGTTGTTTTTAGATTACCCACAATTTCAAATCTGGACTATAAGGTGCTAGTGATCAAAGTTCTTCAATTAGCTTTATACAACAGCAGTTAAATAATCAACTCGTTGTACAATCACAAAAGAGATGCATCAATAAGCTATTACCTGAATATCAAGTATACGAGTCTGAACTTCACGTCATCATGCATCATCAAGTTCATCTGTGCAAGCAAGCGACACGAGCTTTAGGGCATACATCAACTCGTAACAAAAGTCACATGTCCATTTATCAAAATCACAACAACAAGCGGTATTATCCGGCCTTTTGACTCAGCTATATTAAGACCGATTGGACAAGTTGGACTTGATGATAGATAAGAAAAGTAGTTCAGGGAGGTGATCACAGAGTCCAGAGATCAAGCACATGCGATAATATGAAGAAACAATCAAGCAAAGCTAAGAGATAGACTCTACCGAATATTCCAAGTATGGAATTGTGCTTCGCCTAGGCAGGGGATCAGATCAGATCACTATGGCTATGAATAACTTGGATCAGTATTTCAACTCAACCGGGATCGATCAATATCTCTTAAAACCTGAAAGCAACTATACAATAACTTTGAAAATATGAAGCTAGCATAGAGAGAGACCCATTTGACTGATCGCGGCTCGCCATGTGGCCAGGAAGACTGATCGGCCGTGATCGCTAGATATAGGAAATTAGCTTCGAAATTTCCTAGGTGACCTCGTCTACATCTGGAGATTCTACCGATGAATTTTCAGGAAGATATTTAGTTATCTACGCTAAACTACTATAAATCTGTTTGTTATTGTTTTTTACTTGTTTTCTGTTGGTTTCCTCTGTTTTAATTTTGGTTTTTCCTTTATTTCTCTACATATAATCTATTGGATGTTTGTACCAGCTTTTGGTGCAAATATTTTGATGATTTCACTGAGAACCGAATTCTCAGCCTAATTGGATATCATCATCTACTGGTAGATTCCTGTATCTGTAAGATAGATCCAGATTTCTGCTAACAAGTTTCCGTTTCTACTCAAATTTAACAAAGATCTAAAAGGAAGCTATTATCCATGGCCAAAGGAAAGTCTACTACTTCTCATGCTGTTGAAGGAAACGACGGTGCTAGTGTTTAACAAGTTGATCAAAATGTACAAATGGTACCGATGCCCAGAATCCAACTAAATATATCACTAGAGCTGATTTTGAAGTCCTAATGAAGGAACTGATGGATAGCCGTCAGTAGCTCAATCAGCAAATCCAAGCTAACATCGACCTGATGAACCATTTAAAAGACCAGTGTGGAAAGACTAGGAGGGCCTACTCCATATTTAGGATCGGAAAAGTCCTCCTCATTTGATGACTATCACAGAAATAGACACCGCAAAACGGATGCATATGCAGCTGGAATGTCGGGACGGGATCAAGCGATCGACTATGGCCGATCGGTACAGAACCCCCAAAGGGATCAGCACGAAACCCTCTACTCAATGGGGGATCGGTATGCATGTGAAGGAGCTTACTTTGGAGGTGCTACGATCAATCAAAGTCCTGGAGCTTAGGCGAATGTGGTTGAACTGCAGTTGAGGGATGACGATAGAACTACTACTTAGGAAATGGATCAAGAGCAAGAGGAGTCAGGGCAACGTGGCATTGCCTAGAGACATGGATCGAGTCGTTCACATGAGGTGGAGCACGACTACCACCTAGCACCAACTTTTCAAACACCGGATTTAACAGCTATAGTGAGGCAGCTAGTAAAAGAAAGTCAAGGCTTGACTAAAGACGATTCAGGACTCTCCAGAAGTCATACTCAATTAACCGACAACATTCTACATGCATAATATCCATGGAGGTTTAATATGCCTATGATGCCTGCTTATATGGGAAAAACCGACCCTAGGCAGCATCTCTTGAAGTATGAATGGCACATGGACTCCGCCTAAGCCACTGAAGCAGTCAAGTGCAGGTATTTTCCTATTTTTCTGGACGATGTTGTGACTATGTGGTTCACCAAGCTACCACCATGGTCAATCTCTTCATTTAATGAGTTAGCAAAGAAGTTCCTAGAGCAGTTCCGCATGCATACGACTCGCTCCAAGGATGTAATGTCACTCTTCAGTTTGGTTCAGGCTCCGGGGGAGCCATTGAAAGATTTTCTGGAAAGGTTTAATATAGTTGTTACAGAAGTTAGTAATCTGAATGACGATGCAATACTCATGGCATTAACTAGGAGGGTCGACCCCGATTCCAAGTTTGGCGACTGGTTAGCAAGAAAGCCTCCTTTTACATTTGACCATTTCTTTGCAAAAGCGGCTAAGTTTTTGAGAAAGGGGGAAGTAAAGCAAACAAGGAAAAGAGATGTTGCAAGCCCAAGCGCCCGAAGGAGTGCAAAGTAATGTAGCACTAAAGTAGTCCGGTGATAGTTTCGGAAAAGTTCAGACCAACATTCAGAACAAACCGAATGAGCAGAAAAAAGGCGGTGATAGAAACCGCGATCGAAGATGGTATTCTGGGAGAGGAAAGTTGAGGATCCCATCATTTGATACATATAAGCCACTGAATACGTCGCTAGAGAATGTTTATCTGTCGACCTGTAACACTATGCAGTACAAAAAACCACCTCCGAATGAACTGATAGAGAAGAAAAGACGGTCTCGAAAGTACTGTAGATTTCATGAAAGTTATGGACATACCACGGACGAGTGTTGCCACCTTTTTGATGTTATTGAGAAGTTAATTCGAGAAAAAAAGTTGCAGCAATTTTTAAAGCCTCGCAGGATGGCGGGTAAGGGACATCCGACCCCAATCGAGGACAAGCTTCGCCCAGTCCTAAGGAACCTCGGCGGACAGCAAGAAGATTAGTTATTAATACCATTGTTAGAGGACCATATCCGGCTGATAAAAGTTGGAACGAGGTGGAGCATTACGTGAACGCTATCAGACATGTTGATACTAAATGTTGCTTGAACATGGAGGATGTGCTCCAGCAAAGTAGCAGCGAACTATGACAGAATATCGTATTTTGGAGTAGAGATGCAGACAAGGTGCAGGCCCATATGATTGACCCGATGGTGATCTTGGGCATGATTGGCCCCACCTTAGTGAGAAAGATTTGATTGACTGTGGAAGTTTCGTGAGTATTATTTTCAAAAAGGCATACGACCAGATGTTATTAGAAGCCAAAGGTATGAAACTGTGGAAAGCCCGTGTCCATGACTTTAACGGTATCCCAACTGAAGCGGTAGGCTATGTCGAGCTATCGGTGGAGTTATGAGACGACAGCCGAAGGAGAGTGCGGGTGTTGTCGTTTGCTGTGATGGATGTGAGCTCTACATACAATGCTTTTCTAGGTTGATCGGCCCTTGCTGAATTCAGGGCAGCAATTGCCCCTTGGCGTCTGACCCTCAAATTCCCGACAAAGAATGGTGTGGGAATTATCCATGGAGATCAGACGACTAGATGTTCCTGTTATATGGCTGAGTTGGGAGACGCTCAGTGAAGGGAGAAAGGAAAGGATGCAGAGAAGCCTATTTGCATCAAAACTAATGAAGCTTAGCAATCAACGTCCGGGCCTTGGCTCGGATACCGCGGTCGGTTCTATAAAGATATAGACCTAAGAGATGAAGAAGAGGAGCCTAAAGAAACCAAGGCTGCACCCAATGAGCCGACGATCGACATCATGATCAGCCATGATGACCCATCATGGGTCCTGAAGATCGGATCACAGCTCAGTGCAATGATGATGAAGGAATTAGCTAGCTTTCTCCGAGTGAATCTTGATGTGTTTGCTTGGACTAACTCTGACATGTGTGGGATCTCGTTGACTATCGTGAGCCATGCATTGAATATCGACCCGAGGCACGTCCCGGTGAAGCAAAAACAACGTAGCATGGATCCAGAGAGATCTGTTGCACTCAAAGAGGAGGTGGATAAACTCAAAAACAATAGGATTATTCACGACGCCCTCTACACGAAATGGGTATCCAATTTAGTTCTTATGAGAAAGGATAATGGAAAGTGGTGAACATGCGTCGACTACTCAGACCTGAACAAGGCATACTCGAAAGATAGCTTTCCACTTTCAAGGATCAACCAGTTGGTAGACTCCACCGTTGGACATAACTGCTTTCATTTATGGATGCATACCTCGGATACAACCAGATCCCGATGCACGTCCCAGACCAGGAACACACCAGCTTCATTACCGACCTGGGATTATACTACAACGTTGTGATGCCTTTTGGACTAAAAAACATTGGAGAAATTAACCAGAGACTGGTCAACCGGATGTTCAAAATTCAGATCGAGCGATCAATGGAAGTATACGTGGATGATATGCTCATGAAGTCACGGTGATCAAACGACCACATTGATGACTTGGCAGAGATATTCGGTGTTCTCCAAAAATATGGAATGAAACTTAACCCATTGAAGTACTCTTTCGACGTTGATTAGAAAAATTCTTGGGTTTCATCGTCAACTCTTGTGGAATTGAAGTCAATCCCGAGAAGATTCAGGCGATAAGGGATATCCAAGTGCTAAAGACTATCAAGAAGGTGCAAAGTCTAAATGGGAAGGTCGTCGCCCTGAGCCAGTTCATCTCCAAAGCTACTGACAAGTGCATTCCTTTCTTCGACTTAATCAGGAGAGGGAAGAGAAACTTTGAATGGACGTAGGATTTTATTGATTCGTTTCAAGCTCTGGTGCATCACTTAGAGAGACCCCTCATCTTATCTAAATCACTAGATCATGAAGACTTGTACATCTATTTAGCGGTGTCGGTACATGTCAAAAAGTGTCGCATTGCTGTGCGAAGAGAATCGAACCCAGAGGCTGGTGTATTATGTTAGCAAGCGGTTGACAGATGCTGAGAGGAACTATCCGAAACTAAAGAAGCTCATGTACTGCCTATTTATTGCATCAAGGAAGCTCCGTCCTTATTTCTAGGCTCATCCCATCAATGTCTTCATCGACCAGCCGTTATGACAAGTCTTGCAGCGACCTGAGCCATCTAGAAGGTTACTTAAATAGAACATCTAATTGAGCCAGTTCGATATCACTTATCTCCCTCGAAGAGCTATCCAAGGGAAAGCACTAGCAAACTTCATACCCGAATTCACTGCATAAGACGACTCTTCGGAGAGCAGTGGAGAACCTACCATCCATTGAAAGATGTACATGGATGGAGCATCTAATGATAGATATTCCAGAGCCGGAGTCATACTGGTAATTCCTGAGGAACGCTCGATCTGCTACGCCCTAAAACTTTACTTCCCTGCAACGAATAATGAAGATGAATATGAAGCCTTAATCGTTGGGCTTAAACTGGTTAGAGAGTTGGGAGTAAAAGCTTTGCAAATTTTCTGTGATTCCCAAGTAGTAGTGTATCAAGTCAGGGGAGAATATCAGGCCAAAGGAGCGTGACTAGTTCCTTACCTCAACCAGGTCCAAAAGCTGCTAATTGATTTCGAGTATTACACCATTACACACATCCATAGAGAACAGAATGAGAAAGCCAACTCGCTGGTCAAGCTGGCCAGTTCCGGGGATGCACAACAAATAGGCTTGGTTCCAGTTGAAATACTCGGCGCTTCGAGCATTGACCAGATGAAGATTGATTGGGTCTTATAAATGGAGCCCGAGAAGGAGTTGTGGATGACCCCGATTAAAGACTATTTGCAAAAGGGGACCCTTCCAAAACGGAGGAATAAAAGTCAACGGATCCTTCGTAAAGCTTCACGATAGATAAGAAGGAGTCATATACATGAATGGTTTCTCCATCCCCCTGCTTCGACATATCGCCAACGATCTGATCAAGCGAGTATTAAGAGAAGTCCATGAATGAGAGTGTGGCGATCACACCGGAGGGCAAATCCTGGCACAGAAGATACTCTTCTTGGTTATTTTTGGCCAACTATTAATCGAGACATAGCCGATTATGCTAGTCGATGCGATAAGTGCCAGATGTTTGCAAAAATTCCAAGAGTCCCAACGGAAATCACTCAAATGGTCAATCCATGGTCGTTTGCTGCTTGGGGCATAGACATTATTGGCTCCTTGCCGATTTCCAAAGGTGGTGTGAAGTACGCCATTGTAGCAGTTGGTTACTTAACTAAATGGGCTGAAGTCGAAACTTTAGCCACGATCACTACGAAGAAAGTAATCAATTTTGTTGTTCGAAACATCATCTGTCATTTTGGTCTCCTCCAAAAAATCATAATTTACAGCGACCCAATTCGATAGCTCTGAGTTCAAGGACTTCTATCATCGATATTATATCGAGAAAATATTTGCGGCAGTTGCTCACTCTCAAGCTAATGGACAGGTTGAAACTATCAACAAAATTATAAACTCCATTCTGAAGAAGCGTTTGGAAAAGGCTAGATGCAAGAGGGTTGACGAACTCCCGTTAGCATTATGGGTATACAGAACCACTCACAAGTCCACAATTGGCCATACTCCATTCGCCCTTGCTTACGACTCCAAAGTCGTGATCCCTGTGGAACTTGAAGTTCCTTCTCATCGAGTGACCTATTATGACCTCAGAACTAACAAAGATCTCTTTTTGGAATCTCTAGGTATAGTCTATGAGAAGCGTGAAGAAGCTGATTTGAGGCCAGCTGCACACCGACATCGAATCGCCTGGTACTACAATGTTAAAGTCCATCCTAGGACATTGAAATTGGTGATCTTGTCCTGAAATGGATCTTTCCTAGCCCTACAAACATGGGTCTGAGATAGGAAGGACCGTATGTCATCTATCAGAATCTTGGAGATGAAACTTTCAAGCTAGCGACCGTCCATGGTATCGCACTTCCTAGAGCATGGAATAGTGAGCATTTACGACGCTATTTCACTTAGTTTTGTTTCATTCAGATGTATTTCATTTAGAATTTTCTTTTTCATTTGAATTCAAAGCCATGTAATAAGACAGACTCTGTTGCTTCTTTTTCAGTTTGCAATAAAATCTAAAGTTCCTTCCATATCTGTGAATTTTTCGTGCATAACATAATAGTTGTGATATGTGACCACCTTACATCCACATACGCGTAATATAAACCAACAAGTGCCCGAAGTTTGGGGCTAAACCAAGTAATCAGGTCCATAATCGAATTAAAAAAAATGAACGTGACTCGACCATTCATCCATTAACTCTTGCCTGCAATTCGATAGGCTAAGTATAAAACAGAGAACGGATGTGACTCGACCATCTGTTACCTAACTCCATTTCTCGATTTAACGAAAAGAATGTAAATTAAAAATGGTCGCGGTATGACCGACTACTCTTCGAATTTTGCCCTGGACTTGGAGGCAAGGGAATTAATCAAAGGAAATGTGATTCGACCGTTTCCCAAACGACTTTAGTCCCTAGAGTATGGGTTGGATTATGAACATCAAATGAGTGTGATTGATTGCCCATCGACTAACTCTAATTCCCAAAGTGCGGATAAGAGTATAAACAAAATGAATGAGTGTGATTCGACCATTCATTCTCCAACTCTGGACTGAACTCGACAGGAGGAGCATAAACTTGTCATGGATATTGGGACCCAACCATCCACAAACTCGCTCCGCCAACCCAAGACCGAGGGCAGGAGTATAATCACTTAACCGTTGGACACGACAGTGTAACACTGTGGCTCGCACCTAGTGTTTAATACGACTTAAGGCCATGACCGAAAGGAGACCTTGAGATGGATTTGTTGGATCGACGCCTGAAGCAATGGGCGTCCGATTGTAACTTGAACAACGAGCGATGAATTATAAGTACGTTGAATGGGAAACGCAACAGCTTGAGCACTTGGATAAATATCATACAAAAGATGAATAGAAACGAAAGAATCTTTATTCATATATAGAATTTGGAAACCAAGTACAAGTTTATTTCGGAAACCAAAAACCAAAAATGGAGGCTGTACCCACACAATTGCGGCGAACAAAAAGAAAATAGCTACCTAGCTAGAACTACCAAAGGGGGTTCGATGACTATTTCTCCCCTTTTTGGGCCTTTTTGAGGTGGATTGTCTAGATCTACCGCCTCATCCTCTCTTCTTCGCCCCTTTTTTTCCCTTGCTACCCTTAGGAGAAATGCTTTTAGAAAAAGAGGCCATCTCACTTTAGGATATAGAAGGATCAACCTCCTCAAGAGTGACGTCGCCCGAAATATAACTTGGAGTGAAGTAATATCCACTTCGGCACTCTCCTTCTTGGCTTGCAACTCTAGCTCCTTCTTTTCGATGCACTCCTTTATGCTAAGTTTACCAGTGTGTTTGGAGGCATGGGTCACTACGACGTCCTCTGCTTCATCCTGGCCTTACCGGTCATCAGCTTTTTCTTCATCCAAAGCCCATATTACTTCATCATCCGGGCCGGGAGTCTCAACAGGTTGATCAGTAGGAGCCACCTGTACAGTGACGGCCGTAGTGGACCCTATGGTCAGTGCCCGCTGTCCCCGGGATACATCATCATTGGGAGCATGGACAGATGCAGACAGACCTGTAATTTTATGGAGACCAATGGGTAAGCCCATGATTATTGAATGTGAGATGTAAACCTTCTTGACCATCAGAGAAGTGAGAGATATATCTTCAGCAGATTGGCCTTCGATCGTAGCTGGAGTGTCGCCTTCCAAAATCAGAGATAGCCTAAAAGATTTGTGCATCCCTGGATGATAAGTATCGTAGCCCGCATCCTTTTTCGGGGAATGAGAAATCAAAGCGCTAGTTTCTTGAGTAGTAGGAGGGTCTTGGGAACCAGATCCCGAGGCTTCGCCGCCATCTTTCCCTTTTTCGGTGATCGCTGAGTAAGCTAAGACGAGCAGCCCTGAGTTCATCGGGCTCTTCATCGCGCAAGATTTCACGCATCAACTACTCTTCATCCACTTCAGCACTACCAAGGGACTTCTTTTTCAAATCTATAATATGGTCCAAGGATTCGACAGGCGACTCGGGATACCCCTCGTCAAGGAAACGGAGGTTGCGATTCATCAAGACGCATGCATTGTAATATATCAGCAGCGGATCAAACTTGTCGTTTATCTCTGTCTAGTCCGCCTCCTTAGCCTCTTCCTTGAAGGCCTTTATCTACACAAGTTGTTTGTCGGTCTCTATTTTAGTTTCGCGAGCTTCGACGATCTCCTCACAGTATCGTTGGTGTGAGGAATGCGGAATATGGATCTTAAGGCTAGAAATAACACTAGAGGGGGGTGAATAGTGTTTATAAGAAATTACTAATTTTTTTTGAGTTTATGTTAATTTGAACACAAATGTATGTAATATTCAGACACAGATATAATCACAGAAACAAACGCAGATGCAGAAATAAAGTAAATGCAGTAAAGGAAAGAACACACCGGATTTTATACTAGTTCGGAATTACCCTACATCCAATCCCGCACAACTAAGTACGAATTTCCTTTCAAAAGCAATTCAACAATTACAACCCTCGGTTTCAAGGCTACGAGGTACACCCTCCAGAATCACAATCCTCTGGGTAGAGATACTTGATTTCCAGGGCAACAAGTTCACCCAATTGATTTCCAAGGCTACAATCACATCTTTTCTCGCTTGATTGATTTCCAAGGCTACAATCACACCTTTTCTCGCTAGATAGATTACAAGAAGCTTATAACTCTGAATAGCACTTGGATCTTGTTGAGATAGTGATAGAGAATCAAACCAGAGATAATCTAGTTAGATTCAATATTGATTTCGGCAGAGTAATGACATGATTTTGAATAAGAAAATGTGGAAGAAGAAGAGAAGTGAAAAAACAGAAAATCTGATATCAAATTCGTTGAAACTAACCCCTATTTATAGAACAACAACCATGTCCATTCGTGAAAGGTTATGACGAATAGACACTTCTTTTGAAATTCAAATTTTTGGTCCTAATTGACACTATGTCGACATGGGGTACTAGGGCATGTCGACATCCCAAAAGAAATTTTTATGTTTTGTTTTTCTTTGAAAATAACCTTTATCTTATATTAAAACTATTTTAATCTTTATAAATATACTTGACTATAGATAAAATACATGGATAAATATAGAGAATAATATATATATAATTTTACTATAATTTTATATTTAAATCTAAGTATAAAGATAGTTTAAAACAAACGAAGTTTAAAAACACGAGTTTATTAAAAACAAAAACAGAGAATATTTTAAGGCTAAAACATCTTTTTGCAAATCATTTGAAAAGATAATTTTTAAGGCTAAAACATTTTGAAAAGCAATTTTGAAAATCATTCTGAAGTAGTTTTGAAAATCATTTTGAAGTAGTTTTGCAAGCTTCTTCCTGTAGAATATCTCATCATATCAGGACTCGAGAACTTGTACAAAACCAGGATGTTTGTGGGTTTGTAAGCCACTTGTCGTAGGTTTGTAAGCTACTTGTTGTGGGTTTGTAAGCCACTAAAAAGGTAGAAATGGGTTCCATCCCAAAAGAAAAATGGAGTGAAGATTTCAGTGCTATTATGAAGTTTTAACATAATTCTAGACTCAATACTTATCTTGAAATCTTGAACTCTTGATAATCTTAATACTCATGAGTCTTCAATCTTGATAACTTGAATCTCTATACTGTACAGTCTTCATTCTTGGTACCTGCATGGTTAAATCCTGCACATACATATATATTTAAACTATAATGTTAGTATTTATATTTTATAATCTTATTCTAATATTGTTGTCATCAAAACCATCAACTCATGGACTAACAATCTCCCCCTTTTTGATGATGACAACCTTTGTTTATAAAATATTACTTCTATCCTAATAACTCCCCCTAAATCTAATAACTCCCCCTTAATCTATGCCTAACTACCCTATTTTATATTTACCCCCCTTTGTCATCAACAAAAACAAACTAACTCCAAACTATATAACTCCCCCTCATTCTTGTACTTAAGTACCTGCATTAATAAACTATATAATAGAGTATATTAAGAAATAACTATACTTATAGACATGATATTCAATCAACGATTATAAATATATCAATGTATATTTATACAATCATCAAACCACACCAAGTGTTAATCAAATCAATCAAAAACAACCAATTTCAATCAAAGCAATCAATTCAAACAAAGTAAGGCAATCAAATTAAACGTTACGAGGAACTTTCACCCATCCTTCTTCTCCGAAAATAGGGTCTGCTTTGATGGCATCCCAATTTTCATTGTCATTTGTGATAGAGACAGGAGGATGTGCTTCGTTATCATCCTTGTGCAGGGAAGAAATCATCCATCGAATTACCTCGAAATGCCTTTCTTGTTCCTTGATCATCTGCATTTGACTCAATTCTAAGTGTCGCTGGTTACGAAGAATGAACGAGAGAATATTCTTGAATGGATTAAGAGTTTCTTCAAGATTCTCGGATAAGTTATGAATTGGATTAGCCATTTTTGAAATTGTGAGAAGAATGAGAGATAGAATAGATAAGAAATAATATTCAGTAACGAATTCTGGAAGAAATGGGTATATATAGGTGTAGAAATTCATTTGAAATGAATAGACATATGGTAGTTATTCAAATTTCAAATTCAAAATGAAGTATCATTTCTGACCAATACATGTCGACATGGTAAAAGGGGGGATGTCGACATGGTCCAGTGAATTTTGATGACCTTTTTGATTTTGTGAATAATTGTGTATATATATATATATTTATATAATATACTAACTTTTATTCATGAGATAAGATAAGCTAGTCAACAGAAAAGGAAATCTATTTCATTGCATAATAGGATAATACAATGATTAACCATAAAGAACTTCATAAACACTCAAATTAAAACAAACTTAAACTAATTTGACATGATATGAAAATATAGAATTAGTTAGAGGATGATGAAGATGAAGATAATCCAAGTTTCTTGCTGACTTTGAAGAAAAACTTGTTCATCTTGGATGATATTTTGTCCAACTTCTTACTAACGGATCTTTTAAGAACCCGTTGATTCTCAATAATAATCTTTTGGTTTTTGAGAAGGGTTTTGTTGGTAGAATTGGAGGGATATTCAATACTTTCTAGGGATGTTTCTCCTCCTTCTTCTTCTTCTATTTCCATTTCATCCCTTTCTTCTTCTTCTTTCTCTTCCTCCTCTTCCATTTCTTCATGAGCCAAATGCTCTTCCTTTTCGGTAAGAGTCTCATAAGGTTGAAAAACATATGGGATTTTCATGAGAGAAATGTTTGAGATATTAAAAACTTTTCTTGAAATAAATTATTCTCCTTTGAAATTTACTCCAAAATAGTTGAAAATCCGAGTAAGGTAAATTCCATGGTATAAAGTGTTTTCTCCCATTTCAAAATTTTTAGGACGAAGTTCATCCAAAATAACTTGCGCCCAATTGATATCATAATTTCCGAAAATAGCAAAAAATGATTTGCACACTTTTGAAGTAGGATTGTTAAAATTTCCCGATCTTGGGGTCAAAGTATGTTGTAAAAGAAGATTGACAATTCTTGCTTTAGGACGAAAGTTTCGGTTTTTAAATTCAAAGTTTTCTTCTCCTTCAAAAATATGATGAAATGTCTCACGATCATGTTCATCGATTTGAAAACTAGAAAGATCCATTCTCGTGCTTTTGCAATTGAGAATGGTACCCAAAAGATCACAATTCAAAATAATTTTAGTGCCTTTGACACTACTCCAAATTTCATTATCATTTCCTTGATAAAATTCTCGATTGAGATTTGCATAGAAAATTTTAACAAGATTTGGGTAACAAACAAAATCATTTTGAGAAGAATCAACAAGACTAAGAATTTGATTGTTTGCAAAAAGAGTATCAATTTCATAAGAAGAAAAATCTTGAAAAATAGCAAACTTTCCAGGATGGACTTTTTCATAATTAGCATAATTGATGTATGCTTTTATTGCCTCCGGATTGTTGAGGAGTTGCTCTTTCAAGTTTTTGGAAAGTCTCATGGTGGAGGGGTTGCTTGAATAAGCCATTAAAGTAGAGAATAGAGAGCTTGGAGTTTTGAAGAGAGAGTTTGAATTTGAAAATGAAAGTGAAAAGTTGTGATAAAAGATAGTGAATAAATAGATTTTTGATAGACATGTTCTCTGGTCAAAAGATGCCTTTTCAGAGTATTAAATGAAGTGAAAAGGTGGAGGGAAATTCAACCATTTGAATTCGAATTTTGAATTTCAAATTCTGGTACCTATGTCGACATCAGGGTAGGGACCATGTCGACATATGCCTATGAATTTCTATGATTTATTTTTCCTAAGTATTCTAATATATATATTATTTTAATGTCTATATATATATATTTGGAATATTATTAGAACTATAGTATATTCCAGAAAATATTATTATATTATTAAAAAAAATAAAAAAAATAATAAAATTATAATAGTAAAAAATAAATTTAAAAATCAATCAACACACCAATTCAAAATCAATCAATCAAGCAATCAATCATCTAATTCTAAGCATGCAATTTCAATCAATTGTATTGTAAATGTGTACCTTTTTTTGAATCCGTTTCCTTGAATTTGTTGAGGTCGTGAACTGCCGTGAAACACAAATTTGAGTTATCTGTCTTCTGATCATCATCGCTTGAGGACGAGTCTGAGTCATCTAGAGTAGCAGTAAATGCACGCTTCCGTTTCTTTACTGAATCATTGTTTATAGGAGGATTCTGCCTTTCTGGATATGGACAGTCTCTTTTGATATGGCCTGGTTCATCACAGTTGAAACATTTGACATTGTTTGGCACTGCATTCTGATTTCCAGAATTCTTATAGTTGTTTCTTTTGAGATTATTCATCTTTCTATATTTCAGAAATTTCCAAAAATTCCTGGTCATAAATGCTATCTCTTCATCATTATCACTGTTTGAGTCTGATCCGTCGGTTAATGCATTGAATGCCATTGATTTCTTTTCAGATGCTTTGCTTTCTCTTCTCCCGATCATTTGAATTTCAAACGACATTAGATTTCCAATCAATTCTTCTATCTTTAAGGTACTGATGTCATTTGCCTCTTCAATTGCAAGTGTCTTTTGATCCCATTCTGGAGTGAGAGAATTTTAAAAAAAATTGACTTGATCTTCTTCCGAAAATTCCTTTCCCAAGGATATTAAAGAATGCATAATATCTTGAAATCGACTATACATATCTGAAATAGACTCATTAGTATTCATTTTAAATAACTGAAACTGATTTGTGAGCATGGAAATATTGGTCTGTTTAACTTTGCTTGTTCCTTCGCGAGTCACTTGCAAAGTTTTCCAGATTTCATATGAAGACTTACAAACTGACACTCTATTAAATTCATTCCTATCAAGTGAACAAAACAGAATATTCATTGCTTTAGAATTATTTTGTGCAACAGTCTTTTGCTCAGTAGTCGACTGTGCAAAATTAGTTGTGGGTTCAGAATATTCAGTTTGTGTGATATTCCAAGTATCTAATCCTATAGATTGTAAATATATTTTCATCCTACATGCCCAATATGCATAGTTACTGCCATTAAAAAGTGGTGGTCAGGCAGTAGACTGACCTTCTACAAATGAACTAGTATTAGAAACAGTACCAGTGTTGGTAGCCATTTAGAAAACTTTTCAAAATTCAGATTATGAAACTTTTGAAAACCTTGCTCTAATACCAAATGTGAGGAATGCGGAATATGGATCTTAAGGCTAGAAATAACACTAGAGGGGGTGAATAGTGTTTATAAGAAATTACTAAATCTTTTTGAGTTTATGTTAATTTAAACACAAATGTATGTAATATTCAGACACAGATATAATTACAGAAACAAACACAGATGCAGAAATAAAGTAAATGCAGTAAAGGAAAGAACACACCGGATTTTATACTGGTTCGGAGTTACCCTACATCCAGTCCCGTACAACTAAGTACGGATTTCCTTTCACAAGCAATTCAACAATTACAATCCTCGGTTTCAAGGCTACGAGGTACACCCTCCAGAATCACAATCCTCTGGGTAGAGATATTTGATTTCCGGGGCAACAAGTTCACCCAATTGATTTCCAAGGCTACAATCACACCTTTTCTCGCTTGATTGATTTCCAAGGCTACAATCACACCTTTTCTCGCTAGATAGATTACCAGAAGCCTATAACTCTGAATAGCACTTGGATCTTGTTGAGATAGTGATAGAGAATCAAACCAGAGATAATCTAGTTAGATTCAATATTGATTTCGGCAGAGTAATGACGGGATTTTGAATAAGAAAATGTGGAAGAAGAAGAGAAGTGAAAAACCAGAAAATCTGATATCAAATTCGTTGAAACTAACCCCTATTTATAGAACAACAACCATGTCCATTCGTGAAAGGTTATGACGAATAGACACTTCTTTTGAAATTCAAATTCTTGGTCCTAACTAACACTATGTCGACATGGGGTACTAGGGCATGTCGACATCCCAAAGGAAATTTTGATGTTTTGTTTTTCTTTGAAAATAACCTTTATCTTATATTAAAACTATTTTAAACTTTATAAATATATTTGACTATAGATAAAATACATAGATAAATATAAAGAATAATATATATATATATAATTTTACTATAATTTTATATTTAAATCTAGGTATAAAGATAGTTTAAAACAAACGAAGTTTAAAAACACGAGTTTGTTAAAAACAAAAACAGAGAATATTTTAAGGCTAAAACATCTTTTTGAAAATCATTTGAAAAGATAATTTTTAAGGCTAAAACATTTTGAAAAGCAATTTTGAAAATCATTCTGAAGTAGTTTTGAAAATCATTTTGAAGTAGTTTTGCAAGCTTCTTCCTGTAGAATATCTCATCATATCAGGAATCGAGAACTTGTACAAAACCAAGATGTTCGTGGGTTTGTAAGCCACTTGTCGTAGGTTTGTAAGCTACTTGTCGTGAGTTTGTAAGCCACTAAAAATGTAGAAATGGGTTCCATCCCAAAGGAAAAATGGAGTGAAGATTTCAGTGCTATTATGAAGTTTTAACATAATTCTAGATTCAATACTTATCTTGAAATCTTGAACTCTTGATAATCTTGACACTCATGAGTCTTCAATCTTGATAACTTGAATCTCTATACTGTACAGTCTTCATTCTTGGTACGTGCATGGTTAAATCATGCATATACATATATATCTAAACTATAATGTTAGTATTTATATTTTATGATCTTATTCTAAGGTTGTTGTCATCAAAACCATCAACTCATGGACTAACAGCTAGGACTCTAGTTGATCCTTAATTTTCTCCTATGTTTCTTTCTCAAACTCCTCTTCAAGCTGTTTAATATTAAAGGCCAAATCATTTTTGTCTTTTTTCAGCACCTCCTTCTCCTTTTGCAAAACATCTTTTTTGAGGGCTAAAGTACCGCTGCGAAAAACAGCAGTGTCCAGTTCAGCCTAGTGCACTTTCATTAAACGCTCGATGGCTTCAAAAGGTTCGTAGGCTTTTTTCTCAGCATCCGTTAGCTTCATACCCAACTACTTGACCTCCTTGTCTAAGTGTTTAGTGATGTCTTTGTCATGAATCGCCTTAAGGGTTAAGCGATCAATTTCGTGTTTCCTCTCCATTGACACCTTAGAAATATTCTCAAATATACAGAGAGTTGTATTGTGCTGGATATAGACATCATTAACGTAGGAGAGCATCGTGTCCTTGGCCTTTGGAGGAATTGAATGCAAAGCGGGAACAAATTTGAACTCGTCCAAGCATAACCTTGGAAATGCGGCTGTAACATCCCCTTACTTGGAGGGCCAAAACTAACGGCTACGGATGCTGTAGTCGTCCATAGTTATTAATCTTCAGCAACCACATACGGCGGTGCCAGATTCATTGATACACAGATCACAAGAATATGGAAAAAAAATTTAACAATTCAAAAACATATTTCCACATTTCATGTTCATTACATAATCCCAAAACGTTAACCACGTTTAGCAAAATATAATTATTACACATACGCCAAAAGCGACATATGAAGATGCCCCCTTGGTTGATCAGAGTATATAATAAGGCCAATAAATCGGCCTTTACAAACAAAACACACAGCGGAAAATGATATCTCTAAATAACTATATGCCTCATGCATGCCTCCGGAAACTTTATTTGTCTAAGAAGAGAACATGAAAACCCTAAACCTCAAACTACTCAAAATCAATTGATTACCCAAGAGTTTAAGGGGAAAACAAAAACTTCGAGTCAGACATAAAGCCTGGTATGAATAATAGTCTATCATCTCAAATCATTTGGATATCTAGTGAGGTCACGCCGCTTAGCAAAATGGATTTTCCCGTCACTAGTATCCTAAAACATTTATAAAACCATATATTGTGCTCCTGCATCCACAATGGTTAAAAACAAAGTATTTCAAAACATTAAGATGATATGCAAAAACAATTGAATTAATTCTGGATTACCATCCCCATTCAATTTAGACTATCTGTCTCGGTTATAGTTTTTTTAGGATTACTATTAACCTATTAGTTTTCATAGGCTGACTAATAACCGGTTAAACATTTATGGACGCCCTGTCCAATTACATAGGTTTCATGGGCTTACTTTGAACCTGTCTATCTGACATCTTCATTTACACATAGCTTTTATGGACTAACTATGAACCTGTCTATCTGACATCTTCATTTACATATAGTTTTCATGGGCTAACTATGAACTTGTCTATTTGACATCCTCTTTTATACATAGTTTTCATGGGCTAATTAAGATCCTATTGGTCCCTGCCAATATCATACAGTTTTCATGGGCTTACTGTAAACCTATTGGCCCCTGCCAATATCTTTTCTTTATATTTTAGCATCATATATTCTAGTCTTCCTGACCTCCTAGATGCAATTCTACTTATTCAGGAGTTTATTCAATTTATATTCACTATTGGGTTAACCTAACTGGTTCTCCTACCATTTTCCCCAAAATGCAGTTATGTCCATTATAAAGTGAATATATTCATATTAGAAGAAGCAATATAACAACATAGCAACACCACTCATGTGGATTTAATTTATCAAAGATAGATTTTTCTTAAAACGTTATAAAAACTCCTTTAATATAGACATGGGTTTTTTCCTTTAAAAATAGAGTTTGGATCATAAAACCTTTCGATACCTTCGAAACTGAGCTTTCGACTTCATAGGATAACCTCCTTTGAAAGCACTTAAAAACCTTAGGCTCTTGCCTTATAATACTTTAAAATTTACCTTTTGAAACCTTTTGAATATATTAAAGTATTATCATTTAACTTTAGAAGCTTAGCTTCGAAACCAGTTGAAAGTACCATTTTCGAAAGTATAAAACTTGGTTAAAAAAACAATTTTACAACCCCTTCGAAAGTATCCCCTTCGAAGGCAAAGAAAACAAAGCAAATGTATTCGAAAGCAAAGAAATCAACTCCTTCAAAAATTTAAAACTTTGTTTTACCTATAACTTTTTATAGATCTAGAATTAAAGTCTCTTACCTATTCCATTATGTTCAAATGATGGTTTCTCTTTCCGTAGAGTGGTTACAATAGAAAAACGAGCTTACGGTTAAAGAGTTATGCCTATTTGAAGTTTTGTAAACAAAGCTGGTAAAAACTGCTACAAAAGGGCTTCTGCTACAATTACAACTGCTGTCGAAAGTGAGCTTTCGGCTGAGTCTAAAGGTGCTTTCGAAATGCAACAGAAAGCTCCAGAAATGCTGTGAAAATATGCTGTCAAAAGGTGTTTTCGACTAAGTCGAATTGTGCTTCCGAAAATGCTACAGAAGAGTCCAGAACTGCTATTGAATTATGCAGTCTGAAGGTACTTTCGACAATGTCGAAAGGTGCTTCCGAAAATCCTACAGAAGGGTCCAGAACTGCTGCAAAATGATGCAGTCGGAAGGTGCTTTCGACAAGGTCGAAAGGTGCTTCCGAAAATGCTACAGAACGGTCCAGAATTGCTTCAGAATGATGTGGTCGAAAGGTGCTTTCGACAAGGTCGAATGACAGAGTCGTAAATAACTTGAAAATTGTTATTTTGCTAATTAAAGTATATTCTTTTCAACAACTTCTATTCTTGGTCAAAATTTTCTTTTGGTTAATGACATACTTTAGCACTTTCTTTGTAGAAAAACTGTTATAGATCAGATTTTATTATTTCAAAAATTATTTTCAAAATAAATGATTATACTAATATTTTAATATAATTATTAAGCCTTTTTAGCTTAGAAAATTCATAATAAATTGAAGTCACTTGGGAAAAATCCCAAAAATTCATCAAAAATCTGAAATACCATTTTCTGCATCATATAAAAGTTTCGGGGCAAAATTCAATATTTTATTATTTTTAATAATTAAAACCCGAAATAAATGCCTTTTTCACCTTAGGAAATTCATAAAATATTCCTATTAACTCCGAAAATTATGAAATTAAAAAATCATCTCCAAAATTATGTTTTACACAATATATCCAAAAATAAAGTCATTTGGAGGTTGTCTACTAAGGTTTTTACTTTAAAATCCATCATTTTAATTCCATAAAAATTCTAATAAATCACCATAAATCATTATTCTATCCAAACAATGATTATTAGATCCAAACATGATCAACACAGAAAAATACATTCGGTTACTATCCATAACCGAACCAAAACAAGGAAAAATGAGATGATTTACACTATTATTCACCTTGATTAAGTTGTTGGAGTTAGAGATTTGTTCTAGCTTTAATCTTCTAGCTTTCTCTCTTGGATCTTCCAAGTTTGCTGATCAACTAAAGTGTTTTAATGGCTGGCCATAACTTCTCTTTTATGTGTATTTTGATTTATGAAGTGGTAGGTGAGAATAAAGGAGGGTTTAAGGGTATATGGGTGTGGCTATTCCCATATTGCACTCCTTCTATTTTCCTAACTTATAAACTATAAACCATACTTATACATTCGTTAGTTTAGCCGTGGCCAATTTAATTGACAATTAAATCTCAACTCCTTAATCAACCATATTATTCTGTTTAATTTATCTAATTAAATGTCCTAAATAATGTTAAACAAAAATTAGGGATGTTACAAGCTCCTCCCTTAAAGAATTTCGTCCTCGAAATTCGGTAAGGACTACAAACAAGCATAACAACCATGCAAACAAAAGCTAGTATGTCCTATCAGCCAAAAAGTCTATATAAAACAAGTATAGAACATACCCACAAAGGAGATCAGGATAAGCATCTCGAATCCTGTCCTCTGTCTCCCAAGTACAGTCCTTCTCGTTATCGCTCCACTGAACTTTCACAAACTTGACTGTCTAGGTCCTCAATCTTTTCTCATCTCTCGCTACAACCCAAACTGGTTGTCTAACAAAAGTCTAATCAGGCTCTACTACCAAGTTCTCCAACTCTGTTCGAGGAATAGTAGCCTCTGGATCATGCACATATTTGCGAAGATGAGACACATGGAATACATTATGGACACCTGCCATACTGCTCGGCAACTCTACTCTGTAAGCGAGCTTTCCAATCCTTTCTAAAATCCGGAATGGTCCAACATATCTCGAGGCCAACTTTCCCGACCATACCACACCCTTCATTAGTGATACTTTAATGAAAACTCTATCTTCAACTGAAAACTCTAGATCCTTATGCCTCCTATCTACGTAACTCTTCTGCCTAGACCGAGCTTCCTTCATCCTACCTCAGATCAACTCAATCTTCTATGTTGCCTCTCTTACCATATCTGGTCCTAGACTAACCTGTCTTTGGTTTTCAACCAATATGTTGGTTACTTGCATGGCCTTCCATACAAAGCTTCGAAATGCACCATTCCTATACTAGTCTGATAACTGTTATTATAGGAAAACTCAACCAAGTGTAGGCGATCTTCCCATGATCCACAAAAATCTAGCACACAAGCTCTCAACAAATCCTCAAGTACCTTGTTGACTCTCTCTGTCTGCCCATCTGTCTGAGGATGGTAAGCGGTACTCATCTTGAGCTTGGTACCTAATACCTCTTGTAGACTTCTCCAAATTTGCTAGTGAATAATGCATCTCTGTCGATGACTATGCTACTAGGAATTCCATGAAGTCTAACTATGTTCTTCATGAACAACTTAGCCAAAACAGGTGTCGTTCTGGTTGACTTTACCGGAATGAAATGGGCACTCTTGGTCAACATGTCCACAATGACCCATATACTTTCATTTCCTCTATTCATCCTTGGCAACCCGTCCATAAAATCCATCGATATTGAATCCCATTTCCAGACTGGGGTATCTAAAGGCTGAAGCAACCCACTCGGCTTTTGATGTTCGGCCTTCACTTATTGACAGTTAACAGACTGCCTAACCCACCAGCCAATATCCCTCTTCATGCCTTCCCAATAGAAGCTCCTCTTCATATCTTGATACATCTTGGTTCCTCTAGGATGAATCGTAAACTTCGATCGATGGCCTTCCTCTAGAACTTCCCTCCTTAAGTTCTCTACATTCGGAACGCATAATCGTCCCTTCTTTCTCAACCATTTTCTTTGGTCAAGGCTAAAATCTTTTAGGTCATCAATCTCAGATCCTTTCTCAAGCTTTCTAATCCTCTCGGCTAAAACTGGATCTTCCCTCTGCTTAGAAGCTATGCTCTCGATCAGTACTGGTCGAACTTCTAAACAAGACAACATGGCAGTATCCTGACTAGTACTAGCAGTAGATCTCAACTGCACACCACAACTGGCTAAAGCTTCTAGATCCTTCCATTCTAGCAACATCGCTAACACCACATTCTGATGTTTTCTACTGAGAGCGTTTGCTGCCTTATTTTCTTTCCTAGGAGTATACTCTATACCGAAATCATAAGCAGCCAAAATCTCCAGCCATCTATGTTGCCTCATATTCAACTCCTTCTGAGAGAATAAATACTTTATTGACTTATGATCAGTATACAACTCAAATCTCTCCCCTAAGAGATAATGCCTCCAAAGCTTCAAGGCAAATATCACCGCAGCTAACTCTAAGTCATGAGGAGGATATCTAACTTCGTGTAGTCAAAGCTGCCTTGATGCGTAAGCAATAACCTTGCCCCTTTGCATCAATACTGCTCCCAATCCAGTCCCACATGCATCAGTGTATACTACCAACCCTTGGTTATCATCTGGAACTACTAACACTGGCGCATTGGTTAACAAATGCTTTAACTTAAGGAACCCTTCCTCACATTTGTCAGACCAAACAAACTTCACATCCTTTTTGGTCAACTTAGTCAAAGGTGCTGCTATCTACGAGAAATCCTTAATGAATCTCTGATACAAGCCAGAAGTCTAAGAAAACTTCTGACCTCGGTTACCCTCTCTGGTCTCTTCTAATTATTGACTGCCTCGATCTTAACTGGATTAACTGATAATCCTTCCTCTGAAACCACATGACCAAGAAATTTAACTTCTTTCTTCCAAAAATAACACTTGAAAAACTTCACCTTCAGCTGATTCTGCCTCAGCGTTTCCAACACCACTCTAAAATGAATCTCATGCTCTCTTTCATCTTTTGAGTATACTAAAATATCATCTATGAATACCAATACAAACCTATCCAAGTGCTCTCGGAGAACCCGATTCATCAAATCAACGAAGAAAGCAGGTGCATTTGTCAATCCAAATGGCATCACCAACCACTCATATGAACCATACCTAGTCTGAAATGTCGTCAAAGGAATGCTATCTTCCTCCACTCTCAACTGATGGAACCCCGTTGCCAAATCGAATTGGGAAAATACTCTGGCTCCACTCAACTGATCAAACAGATCATCTATCCTCGGCAGAGGGTACCTATTCTTAATCGTCCTTTCATTTAACTTACGATAGTCGATGCACATCCTTAACGTCCCATTTGGTTTCTTTACGAATACCGCGACTGCTCCCCAAGGCGAACTGCTTGGTTTAATAAAATTCCTTCCCTCAAGATCCACTAGCTGCACCTTCAATTCCTTCATCTCTGTCAGTGTTATTTTTCTAGGTAGTCTACCGATAGTTTCAGCTCCCCGTACAAGGTCTATCCGAAACTCTACAGCTCGTTTTGGTGGTAATCCAGTGACCGGCTCAAATACATCTGCAAATTCTCTTGCAACACGAACCTGACTAAGCTCATCTCCAACCCCCATGACACTTAGCAAAGCACAAACACTCTTACTAGAATTCTCCACTGAGAAGATGATTCGGTTATGACTATCTGGGTGCCTCAATGATATTTCCCGATCCTGGCAAAATATCCTAGCCTCATACTTACCTAACCAATCCATACCCAAAATGATCCCGAAATCCACGAAACCAAAGAAATATAAATTGCATGCAAACTTATGACCTAACAAATCAAGTTCTAACTGGTCACATTTCATCCCAAGAGTTGCATGCCCTCCTATTGGATTTGCAACCCTTAAGGAAGTAACAAGGTATGTAGGTTCTATACATAACCTATTAACCAAATACTGTGATATAAATGAGCATGATGCACCGGTATCAAAAAGTACTCTAACTGGTATACTCTGAATAAAAAGCGTACCTTCCATCACAGTTTTCCCTTTCTCTGCGGTAGTAGGTCTAGAAGAAGATGGTGGTCCAATAGCAAACACCTTCCCTCTGTCCGCCCTGACTTGCTCTGGACACTAGTTCTTATAATGCCCAACTTGGCCACAGTTGAAGCATTTCACACTCTTCTTTTCAGCAGGCTTCTTTCCTTTACCAGTTCTATACTCGTGGGCATAATGGTCCTTCTTATCACACTTATAACATACTAAATCAGCCTTCGCCTTCTTGGCAGCACCCCCTTTATGCGCTCCTTTCTTCTTGAAGAATTTCCTTTTCTTTCCCCGAGGGACTTGGGACTCAACCGGTGTCTCCATAACAGACACAATAAGCATCTCCTCATAGCGAATGGTCATCTCCACCACTACATGATAAGGCTCTCTAATACGAGTCATGGTCATTTTACCTAGCTCTGGCATCAAACCTCGAATGAATCTCTCATTCCTTCTAACATCAGTGTCAACCAAGGCATAGCCATATCGAGACAGCTCATCAAACTTAGCAACATACTCGATCACTGACATCTCTCCTTGTACAAGATCCATGAACTTCTTCATCAATGCCGACTTGGCAACCTCGGACAAGAACCTCTGCTCGAACCTTCTTCTAAAATCAACCCATGTCGGCTCTTCTTCCGAAACTCCAACGGTCACATTGTTCCACCAGTGAAGCGCTAACCCTTGCAGCTGTTTAGAGGCTAGCCTTCTATTTTCTCCATCATCCAAGCCAAAATCAGTAAAGATCCTCTCACAACTCAAAAGCTAATTCTCAACTTCAACAACATCATCCGTTCCCATGAACGGCTTTCCACCCAGGCTAGTGTAGTCTCTGCTCAATCTAGCATAATAATAACCAACTGGAACTACAGGATTAACTCCACCAATATTACCAACAGCTCCTGCTTGCAATATATTGGCCAACAACTGATACACCATCCCCGCATCTACTGGTGGATTTCTAGCACCCATATTGGCTTCAACGTTTGGATTAGCATTAGCCTGTCGAGCTTGATTCCTCTTGGTATTAGGTCGAGCATTTCCGTTGGTTATGGTGCTTCCTCCACCTAGATTTCCTCTTCCGTTTCCTACTTCCATATCCTCTTTCTCATAAATTTGCATACGAGCCTTAGTAAGATACAAAAGAACGGTCTAAGAGAGAGGAGAATACATACTTATATATATATATATAGCAAATACAAGTACGTTACTATAACGTTAACCCAAACCCCAATCTTGTTCTTTAATTCATTAGGATTATGTTTGAAAACGTTTGGTTTATTTTATGTTTTATTATAAACCTATGCTCTGATACCAACTTGTAACATCCCCTTACTTGGAGGTCCAAAACTAACGGCTACGGTTGCTATAGTCATCCATAGTTATTAATCTTCGACGACTAAATAACGCAGTGTTAGATTCATTGATACACGGATCACAAGAATATGGAAAAAAAAATTAACAATTCAAAAACATATTTCCACATTCCATTCAAAACATTTCATGTTCATTACATAATCCCAAAACTTTAACCACGTTCAGCAAAATATAATTATTACACATACGCCAAGAGCAACATATGAAGATGCCCCTTGGTTGATCAGAGTATATAATAAGGCCAATAAATCTGCCTTTACAAACAAAACACGCAGCGAAAAAAGATATCTCTAAATAACTATGTGCCTCATGCACGCTTTCGGAAGCTTTATTCATCTAAGAAGAGAACCTGAAAACACTAAACCTCAAACTACTCAAAATCAATTGAGTACCCGAGACTTTAAGGGGAAAACAAAAACTTTGAGTTAGACATAAAGCCTGGTATGAATAATAGTCTATCATCTCAAATCATTTGGATATCTAGTAAGACCACGCCGCTTAGCGAAATGGGTTTTCCCCTTACAAGTGTCCTAAAACATTTATAAAACCATATACTGTGCTCCTGCATCCACAATGGTTAAAAACATAGTATTCCAAAACATTATGATGATATGAAAAACAATTGAATTAATTATGGATTACCCATCCCCATTCAATTTAGACTATTTGTCTCAGTTATAGCTTTTTAGGAGTACTATTAACCTATTAGTTTTCATGGGCCGACTAATAACTGGTTAAACATTTATGGACTCCCTGTCCAATTACATAGTTTTCATGGGCTTACTATGAACCTGTTTATCTGACATCTTCATTTACACATAGTTTTCATAGGCTAACTATGAACATGTCTATCTGACATCTTCATTTACACATAGTTTTTATGGGCTAACTATGAACCTATCTATCTGACATCCTCTTTTATACATAGTTTTCATGGGCTAACTATAAACCTATTGGCCCTTGCCAATATCATACAGTTTTCATGGGCTTACTGTAAACCTATTGGCCCCTACCAATATCTTTCCTTTATATTTTAGCATCCTTTATTCTAGTCTTCCTGACCTCCTGGATGCAATTATACTCATTCAAGAGTTTATTAGATTTATATTCACTGCTGGGTTAAGCTAACTGGTTCTCCTACCATTTTCCCCAAAATGCAGTTATGGGTCCATTATAAAGTGAATATATTCATATTACAAGAAGCAATATAACAACATAGCAATACCATTCCTGTGGGTTTAATTTATCAAAGATAGATTCTTCTTAAACCGTTATAAAAACTCCTTTAATATAGCCATGGGTTTTTTCCTTTAAAAATAGAGTTTGGGTCATAAAACCTTTTGATACCTTCGATACCTAGCTTTCAACTTCATAGGATAACCTCCTTCGAAAGCTCTTAAAAACATTAGGCTCCTGCCTTATAATACTTTAAATTCTACATTTCAAAACCTTTCGAATATATTGAAGTATTAACATTTAACTTTAGAAGCTTAGCTTCGAACCAATTGAGAGTACCCCTTTTGAAAGTATAAAAGTTGGTTAAAAGAAAACAATTTTACAACCCCTTCGAAAGTATCCCTTCGAAGGCAAAGAAAACAAAGCAAACGTATTCAAAAGCAAAGAAATAAACTCCTTCAAAAATTTAAAACTTTGTTTTAGCTATAACTTTTTATAGGTATAGAATTAAGGTCTTTAACCTATTCCATTATGTTCAAATGATAGTTTCCCTCTCCGTAGAGTGGTCACAATAGAAAAACGGGCATACGGTTAGAGAGTTATGCCTATTTGAAGTTTTATAAACAAAGTTGGTGAAAACTGCTACAAAAGGGCTTACGCTACATTTACAACTGTTGTCGAAAGGGAGCTTTCGACTGAGTCGAAAGGTGCTTTCGAAATGCATCAGAAAGGTCCAAAAATGCTGTGAAAGTATGCTGTCGAAAGGTGCTTTCGACTAAGTCGAAAGGTGCTTCCGAAAATGCTTCAGAAGGGTCTAGAACTGCTATAGAATGATGTAGTCAAAAGGTGTTTTCGACTAGGTCGAATGGCAGAGTCATAAATAACTTGAAAACTGTTATTTTGCTAATTAAAGTATGATCTTTTCACCAACTCCTATTCTTTATCAAATTTCTATTGGTTAATGACATACTTTAACACTTTCTTTGCAGAAAAACTGCTATAGATCAGATTTTATTATTTCAAAAATTGTTTTCAAAATAAAGGATTGTATTAATATTTTAATATTATTATTAAGCCTTTTTAACATAGAAAATTCATAATAAATCAAATCACTTGGGAAAAATCCCAAAATTCTGAAATACCATTTTCTATATCATATAAAAATTTCGGGGCAGAATTCATTATTTTATTATTTTTAATAATTAAAACCCGAAATAAATTCCTTTTTCACCTTAGGAAATTCATAAAATGTTCCTATTAACTTCGAAAATTATGAAATTAAAAACTCCCCTCCAAAATTATATTTTACACAACATATCCAAAAATAAAGTCGTTTTGAGGTCGTTTACTAAGGTTTTTACTTTAAAACCCATCATTTTAATTCCATAAAAATTTCAATAAATCACCATAAATCATTATTCTATCCAAACGATGATTATTAGATCCAAACATGCACTACGCCATAGATTGCGTACTGCAACACACAAGAAGTGATGCAGAAAGTGTCAAATAATGTTGCTGGAGGCCAAAAACGAGCTAAGGCAACACTTTCTCGATGTTGCATTTTGCCGCGTTGCCGTAGACTCAAATGCAACATCTTTGTGACCCTAAGGCAACATCGGTTCTGTTGTTGCCACAGGTACTAAATTTACTAAAAAGTGGGTCCCACAATCTGGGCCCCAACATGTGGGGCCCACTAATTCTGTTAACCAACTTAACGGAACCGTTTTGTGGGGCCCACATTCATTAATCTATGGTAACACTTTTACCAATAAAATGGCAACACTTTTCCAGTTTATTACCACATTTAACATCACATACTGCAACATTATATCATATCTACGGCAACACTTTTTGCAATTTAAATTGGAAATGTACTGCAACATCATACTACTGCAACATTACACTGCATTTCATAGTAGCCAAAGAGCTATTCATTTCATAACAGCCAAACAACAAGTCGTTTCATAACAGCCAGCAACACAAGTTTTAGTCAAGTACAAAATAACAAACATACTTAAAACATAATAGCCATCAACACAAGTTTTAGTCAAGTACAAAATAACAAACATAGCCAGTGCATTCATATTAACAGCCAGTACATACTAATTAAATTCTACACACTACACGTGAATTCATCTTTGCGAGCCTCCAAATTTCATGCTTCCGAGCCACCAGTACCATCAGTGCCTCTAGTGGCTCCAGTGCCAGTTTCATCACTGCAGACGGTCGCACAAAGACCCGCAACATCAATTTGCATGTCAGGGTTAGCTTCGCCTAATTTCTTAAGCACCCATGACAAGTTCTCCTGAACTTTTCGGTTCACCGTTGCATCAAATTCGTCTTTGACCCTCTTGTTCACCTTTGCTTCGACTTCTTCAACTATATTTTCCTTTATCTTCGCTACCAGCTCCTGTATGTATGTGCTTGTTGTTGGGGCATCTTTTGAAACTTCTGCAGACTTTGTGTGCCGTCCTATAAGCCAAGTTGGACCGTGCCGCTTTCCATCAGAAATCAGTTCTTGAACAACTTCATCACTTCCTCCTTCACCTATTGCTTTTTGAATCTTATCCTGCAAAATAAAGCAGTTTCAAAATGTGACATTAAATAAAATTAACAAATATAACATCTGAAGCAGTTTCAAAATGTTGATGCGCAAAATGAAGCATTTTTTTGACATCTGAATGAAGAGAAATTAAAATTCTTACAACTCTATACTTCATTACTGAAGTATCGGTCTTGTACACCTTTCCTTCTTTCCGCTTGCGAGTTCTAACAAAAAGCTCTCCATCTGATTCGTTGGACTGATACAAATTAAATGAAAAAAGTTAGACAGCAAAAGAATATCAAACCAATTTTTCCAGAACATATATCACTATTCAATTCAGATGTTATATTTGTTAATTTTATTTAATGTCACATTTTGAAACAACAACTCACAGATGAAACTGTTCACAGATGCACCAATGAAAGCTGCTGTTGTTAATTTTATTTAAAAGGTTAGACAGCAACTCACAGATGCAAAAATGGAGCAACAGCAGCTTACAAGTGCAAAAATAAAGAAACGGCAAGTATAAAATCACAACATATGTAGCAACAATATCACTAACATTTTCTCGACTGTCCCAAACAAGGATACTTTTGCTGTCCCAAACATTTTCTCGACTGTCCCAAACCAACCCATCACTAAGTTTCAGAAATTATACAAACAAGGATACTGCATTCGAGTTTGCAGTACCCTAAGATGGGTGCAATACCTTAACCATCACTAAATTTGCCAAATACCTTAAACACTGTATTAATAATTTCCACAGAGATGGATTGGACTCATATTTAATGTTTAATATGCATCTAACTTGCTGACATATATTGACCAAATGTGTACAAATGCATGAGCATGACGGACACTGGTTTGGAAAAGAACTGAGTTTTCTATCCCAAACAAGGGCAAAGAAAGGCTCATTTATATTTTTATAGATTTTATGTATTTTTTTAGCAAATGGTAATAATAGCTATTGAGTCATAAATTAATGTGAAAATGCATACCCAGCCAACCATAAAAATAAGCAAAATACATACCATCTTATGCCGAATTTGAGAAAAAAGTTTTGGACCAGCAGTGTGTGTGTCTGTATACAATTTCCGACTTGCACAATTTGTAAGGGCCTTGTTCTATAAAAACATAAAATAAAGATGTTTATCTGCCTGATTTGAATGAATAGAAAGGGAAATAAATTCTGTGATAAAATTTAAAATTATACCTGAATTTTTTCATCTCCCCAATACATCAAGAGTACTTGGAAATCCGCAAGTGGAATTTCGTCCGGCCTATTTTCAAGCCTCTCTTCATCAGTTTCATAGGCCATATAATGTGCCTTTTTAATACGACTCTTGTACCCCCTCCAAGAGTCACGAATTGACTTCAAAACCCAATATTCACATTCATCCGGAATAATATACCGTTGCTTAAATACAAATCAAACATTAAAAAGAACAGTCATGCTACTTTTGTGACAAGTTACATATATTTAATTAAAATTCAGCTAAGTTTGCAAATTACCTTAACATAGTTCCACAGCGTGCCTTTCAAACTTGCAGGAACATCAAACCAAGACTTGTAAGTAAGTGGAACACTCCTCTTCAGTGTTCCTAAAAAATAACTCAGTTCGGACAATACTTTGTCATCGTCTGAAAAGGTTGGCCCCGATGATTCATTTGGATTAGAACTCTTTTGTCATATGACCTTGAATGAACTTTATCCATCTTTGTTTTTCCTCTGAGCCTTCTGGGAGCTCCCACTAATGTTACAAAGTACATACAATAGTAATGAGAAGGCTAGACATAACTTAAATGAGAACTTAAACCATTAAAATCAGAACTCAATTAGATAATACCTTTAGCTTCTTCATCTTCATCTTCTTCGTTTTCAATATTTGTCGACGCATTTCCGACGACAGCCTTCTTCCTTCCACTTCCACTTCCACTACTGTTATTCTTCTGGCGTTCTCGCATAGCCAAATAAGCAGCCATTGTTCCTATTCCTTCATTGTGTGGTAACTCAATGCTACATGGTGGATCAACAGTTTGTGTAGGAACTGGATTTTCCCCTGCATTCGGAGTTGCATTCTTATCGGTTGCAGATTGAACATTGGCTCGTGAACGAGTTGTTGGTCCAGACTGAGGCTTTGTAATCGTAATCGTTTTGGTTCTCTAAAATACGCACACAAAAACAATAAAATAAAAAAAAAATAAGGAAGCTAATCTATAATTACCAACATAAAATTAAATCTTCACCTATAACGAACCTTTACTGAATTTTTTGAAGTATCATTTTCACTAGGTTCCTCTTCTTCTGAAGCATAATCTTCGCTTCCAGCTAGCATTTTTGATTTTCCTTTATTTTTTTCAAATTCATTTATCAGTCCAGTAACTAATTTAGGCATCCCAAGAGCTTCAAAAACACTATTCTTCTGCGACACATGTTTAGCTCTCTCCTTTTCGTATTCTGTAAGCGATGGAGGTGGTGGAGGTGGTAGATCATCATCCTGAAAGTAATTTAACAAGACATTGTTGTAAATATTATCAAAATATGTAGAACATCATATTAGAAGATCAGATTGTAGTCTTCTTACTTGAATCTCATTTTCATCCGTATTTTCCTCTTCAACGGGAGGATTATAGAAATCCAATTTACTCTTGACACTTGCTGAGTTGATATTCAAAGTTGCATCGCTGACTTCAGTTGGATTTTTCTTCTCTGGTGTCTTTGTAGAATTACTGATCACCTTTTTCTTCTCTGGTGACTTCTTGCTGATCACCTTTTTCCTGTTCATGCATGGACTCACAGCAGCTTCGCTCACTTGTTGATTGTTTAGCCGTGTCGACTTTCTAGGAGTAAGGACTTGATCAGTCTGTGTCTCGTTGGTTTTTGCTGGCTGTTGATTGTTTAGCCGGTCTGACTTTCTAGGAGTAAAGACTTCAGTCTGCTTCTTGTTTTTTGCTGCCTGTTGCAGACGGTGAGTGGTGACAAATTGCCGTTTCTGTGGTTTCGCAGCTGCAAACATACAACGACATAAAAGTCAAGTTTATCATGTCATAAACATAATTATTTAAACTTAATTAAAGAAATTAAGACTTGACTGTGTATATTAATATTCCAGTTCCTTTATTATTTATGAATTTTCGAGTCGGATGCTCAAAATTGGATCTTGGTTTAAATTCATTTGAAAGTAATCATAAATAGGTTGTTTCATCGTTAGTTTTCTTATGACCAAATTCATCAAAATAGTACAAATGAGAAGATATTTTTATACCTGGACACAACAGATTCTTCCTTGGGCGTACAATGACATGTGGCTGCATTTGTTTCATTGGCTCAATTTTATCATCGACCACGGTGTCGACATAGAAATCAATGTGATCACCATTATTTTTTATTTGCATGAACTCCCACAGATCTGCATCATTGCTCACCAATTTCCACCCACTCATTGTACCTTTCCATGAATATACTCCTCCAATTTCAGCGTACTTTAGCTCTTCCTTGACATACTCCATCAGTACTGTGTAAGAAAACATATCCAGATCAACGCCCTTGACAAAACTCTCTTCTCCACCAACATATCCATTCTTCTCAAATTTTCCCTTGTGATGGAATATAAGATTTGCCTCCATCCTACACAAAATGAAGGAATTAACATTAGAATGACATAATTACAAATTAAAATAAACCAACTGCATTATAAAATAAAACAGTCACTTCACTAAAATGTAATAAAGGCAGAAACACTAAAAAAGAGACCAAAAAAAGCCACAAATATGACACATCAGTTACAACATTTAATCAAGGCAGAAACAACATTTTCTAACTTAAATTTGGTTACTTAATTAAATATGATAGTGATACATAGAAATTAAGAATCATTTTCTTTCACTTTGCTAGGTGGAAGGCGGATTTGTCTTATTGGGACATCATCTCTACACCAGCGAACATCAAAATCTTGATTTCGCATTTCATAAGCAGGCTGGATATCATTCAAATCTTCATTTGCATCTTCGCTTTCGATTTCACACCAGTCTCTCGGCAATTTCTTGATAACATTGTGGCACATCTTATCAATTGGATCTTCTATATAAAACACCTATTGTACTTGTGAAGCCATAACATAAGGATCAGATTTCTGGCACAATCGATTAAAATTGACACGAGTCAGCCCATATAAATCTTTCTCTTCTTGGTACCAACAACACTTAAATAAAACCACACTAAATTCTCCCCAATAATCTAGTTCTAATATTTCCTCAATTGATCCATAGTAATTAACTTCACCAACCAATGGATTTTGATCTTTCGAACTTGCAAAGCTAGTAGTCAAGGCTGTCAAAAATACACCACTGTTTTGTGTTGTACATTTGGCATCTCTGAACTTTGTATAAAATCTGTATCCATTGATAACATATCCAGTAAATCTCTTAGCTGTTGTAAGAGGGCCCATTGCAAGCAATTGTACTTCTTTTGAAATGTCCTCCTTTTTCCCAACCTCTTCCTTTAACCACTTCCAAAATTCTTGACTGTGTTCTCTCTCTCTTTTATATTTTTTTGATAATGCATGACCATCAACTAAAGCTCGATGTTTCCTAGAATAAAGACCTGGTTAATAAAAGATGGACACAAAATTTCTAATTCTTCAATAATTACTAAAATAAAAATAAAACTTAAAAACTTACTCAAGTAAACTCTCTATTTCCTTGTTACCACAATTGAATAGAACGTAACGGTGACATGCCGTCCATTGAGAATCTTTTAGATGAATACCTTTTCCATCTTTGTTTCTTCTTGTGCCAATAGGATATTCTAGATTCTGTGGACAGGTTTCAAATTTCATTTTTCCTGCTCCATCGCCACCTAAGAACCTTGAACAGAATATCAAACATTCTTCTGCAAGATAACCTTCAGCAATGGACGCCTCAGGTTTATTTTTGTTGCGAACATATGATTTCAGTTTACAAAGATAACGCTCAATAGGAAACATACAACGAAGATGTGCAGGTCCACCATATTCAATTTCCTTGCATAAATGAACTAGCAAGTGCACCATTATATCGAAGAAAGCATTTGGGAATATCATCTCAAATTGACAAAGAATTTCCACAATTTCCTTTTGTAGCCTCTTGAGATCAGCCAAATTGATAATTTTACTCCAAAGACTTCTTAGAAATGCACCTAATCTTATCATAGGTAGTGCAACTTCAGGTTTTACCGATTTCTTCACAGCAAATTGCAGCAAGTAGTGGAGAAGAAAATGAGCATCGTGGCTCTTATACCCTGCAATTTTCCTCTCTTTCTTGTTTACATACCGGCTGATATTAGCTGCACAACCATAAGGCAGTTTAGCATTCTCCAACACCGAGTAAAATATTTCTTTCTCCTTGTTCGTCATTTCAAATATGGCAGCCCTGATCTGAATGTAATTCCCATCAGCTGATAGAACTGGATGAAGGACATCCCTAATGCCTATCTCTTGTAAATCATACCGAGCACTTAAATGGTCTTTCGACTTCCCATCAATATTTAGTAAAGTACCAAGTATGTTATCACAAATGTTTTTCTCTATGTGCATAACATCAAGGTTATGTCGACATACATTGTGACTCCAATATGGTAAATTAAAAAATATTGACTTCTTTTTAAAAGAGGATTCATTTTTATGCTTGTTGACCTCTTTCTGCCCAAAAATATTTTCATAACCAGCCAACAATTCTTCAATGTCTGTCCCGGATAAAATTTCCGGAGATGTCCCCATTTCAATTTCACCATTGAACCTTTTCTTATCAAACCTCCACTTGTGTTCCGGATCTAAAAATTTCCTATGATTCATGTACCACATTTTTCTACTATGTTTCAAGTAAGTTGAAGAAGTCTCGAAATGGCATACGGGACAAGCTAAATAACCCTTTGTGCTCCAGCCGGATAACATTGCATAGCCCGGAAAGTCGCTGATCATCCATAACATGCTTGCACGTAACGTGAAATTAGCACCAGTTAAGGCATCATAAGTTTGTATGCCAAGACCCCATAATTCTTTCAATTCTGCGATAAGAGGCTGCATGTAGACATCAATGCTATTCTTAGGAGACTCTGGACCAGGGATAAGGGTTGAAAGTATCAAATTTTCTGGCTTCATGCATAACCAAGGTGGAAGGTTATAATTTACCAATATGATTGGCCATGTGCTGTGAGCAGTAGTCATTGTACGAAAAGGACTGAATCCATCAGCGGCTACTCCTAACCTGATATTTCTATTTTCAGATGAAAAATGAGGATATTTGGCATCCATCGCCTTCCAAACCTCGCCATCAGCTGGATGTCGAAGTCTGCCATCATTTTTTCGTCCCACTGCATGCCATATCATAAGTTCTGCATACTCCTTGGACATGAACATCCTTTGCAGCCTTGGTTTTAGTGGAAAATAACGCATCACTTTTGCTGGTACTTTGTGAATCCGCTTCTCCGGATCATTGTCAACAGCCGCTTTCTTTTCCTTTATAACCCACCTTGAAACACCACAAGTTTTGCAGTTATTTTCCTTTTCATTTTCTGCCCAATATAGCATGTAGTCATTTGGACATGCATGTATTCTTTGGTAATCGAGGCCTAAATCTTTAATGATATTTTTGGTAGCATTGAAAGAAAAAGGGATGTGGGCTTGTGGAAAAGCTTCTTTTAGCAACTCTAATAAATCGGTAAATGCAGACTCGGTGATTCCATGTAGGCATTTTAAAGAATAAAGCCTGATGATGAAACTTAATCGCGAAAATTTAGTACACCCGGGATATAATGGCTGCTTTCCCTCTTCAACATGATGATGAAATTTTCTAGCATTGGCATCTACTCCATTTGCTCCATCAGAAGATCCACTTTCATTGTTTTGCATATTTCCATAAGTATGATGCAACATCTCATCGAGATTATCTCCAAAATTTATTCCCGCTTCACCATCCATATACTTATCGCTCCTTTCAGGATCTACACAGGAAACCTCACAAATCCATTTCATGTACAATTCAAATGGACCATTCCAAATCAGATGGTCGTAGACTACCTCTTGACGATACCACTTGCGATTATGACACTTTTTGCAAGGGCATGCAATTTCATCACCTACCGCGAATCTAGAAAAAGTATTTTGAATAAAACGCTTCACTCCACTGATATATCCTTCACTAAACTTAGGAAGTTCTGCCCATATTTTTTCCTCGTCATTCATCACTAATTTAGACACAAATAACATACAAATATAGACACTATAATAAAATCAGGAATATGATTACACCTTAACTCACAAGTAAATCAGTAAATTAGGCAACACAACAATCAAATCAGGAAAAACTTGAAATATATATAGAGTGATACCTTAAGCAGAAGATTAAATCGAAGCCCTAACTGAAATTCGAATCCCAAACGAACCCTAATTGAAGACCTAATTGAAACACCAAAGCCCTAATTGAACTTGAACTCGAACTTGCCCTAATCGAACCCCGATTAAGCTTGCAAACTTGAACTTTTAGCCCTAATTGAAACAGCGATTGAGAGTGTTTGAGCGTTTGTGAGGCTGAGTGTTTGAGAGGTTGAGCGGCGGAGTGTTATTTTGTTAAGTGTTTAACTGAAACCCTTGATATTTTTTGTTAAGTTTTGCCGCTTTCTTCCTGCTTCCCGCGTTCTTTTTTCAGCCCGCTCATTTTTTATAATATTTTTATAAGTCTATAGCTATTGCAACATATGTTGATATCTATACTAACATCCTGAAGCTAATGTTGCAATAGACCTTTGGATCGATGATCCATTTTAACAATTGGATTAAATGTAGACCGTTGGATCGTATTCACGTGGATTGCTAATTTTATTAATTTTTTAATTTGAATACAACTATAGCTACTACAACATCTTGTTGATACCTATGCTAACACCTTGAAGCGTGTGTTGTAATAGACAATAATCAGCATACCTATCGTTACATTGTAGTTAGCAACACCTTGTATTTTTGTTGCGATAGGTCATCTATGGTGTAGTGATGATCAACGCAGCAAAATACATTCGGTTACTATCCATAACTGAACCAAAATAAGGAAAAATGAGATGATTTACACTATTATTCACCTTGATTAAGTTGTTGGAGTTTGAGATTTGTCCTAGCTTTAATCTTCTAACTTTCTCTCTTGGATCTTCCAAGTTTGCTGATCTCCTAAGGTGTTTTAATGGCTGGCGATAACTTCTCTTTTATGTGTATTTTGATTTATGAAGTGGTATGTGAGAATAAGGGAGGGTTTAAGGGTGTATGGGTGTGGCTATTCCCATATTGCCCTCCTCTTATTTTCCTAACTTATAATTATAAACCATACTTATACATTCATTAGTTTAGCCATGGCCAATTTAATTGACAATTAAATCTCAACTCCTTAATCAACCACATTGTTCTATTTAATTTATCTAATTAAATGTCCTGAATAATGTTAAACAAAAATTAGGGGTGTTACAGTGGCCTTAAGCTCAGGCCTCAGCCATCATCTCAACAACAATGACATTAAGAGTATTCAGGGCTGAAAGGACCCACATGCCATGCTTGCGGGATGAAGTGTCAGGATCTTCTGTTCCAAGTTATCATTCCGAAGATCGCCGAACGCCAGAAGAACCCTATCTTGCTCGAGTGCAATGGCCTAAGTGGGAGCACGAGGCAGCGACTTACTACCGTTATGTGTAGTAGGGTGTTGACTGGCACCCTTATGGTGAGAAGATTAGGATTTTAATTTATGCTTGGATGACGAGTCCTTAGATTGGTGGCTTCAGTCTTGGTCTTCTCTTCCTTCATACCCTTCTCCATCTCGACCGGGGTCCGGACCTCGACTGGGCCCAAAATAAGACGGTTGAGAGTACGCCAATCTCTTCAAGTGGGGCGTCCCATCGAGCCTGCAAAAAAAATGAAAGCGTATAAGAATCACTTGAGTTAAAGGTGGATAAGTGTCATGTAGTGTAGTGAATGTGATCGTGAGTGTCCTAATGTCCCCCTAACGGACCAGTTGCTGGAGCTTTGCTCGCAGGAGTAACCTCTACTATGTCAATAGAGGGAATATCAATGCCAAATTTAATAGGATATTCAAACCCCCCCAAGGCTTAGGTTGGTGCAATCATAATTTTCGACATCGTCCAGAAGCGGGATATCTGATAGCCTCTCACATAGGTATTCTAGAGGCAAAGAGCTAGATTGATCTGTAACAGCAGAGGGGGACTTGGATTCTTGGTGACCTGCCCTCTGCGAAGCTTGTAAACAAGCCGTTTTCTTCTTCTCTTTTTTGAGGCAGGGAGCTGTGGGTCTTGAGAGGATCCGACCACCGACTCATGACTTGAGCTCACATCATCACGACCAGGCTCATTAGCATCGCCCCTCACCTCGCCTTACTCAGCGACATCCTAAGCCCCTTCGACTTGGGGCACGACAGGATCAGCTTCATCACCTCCTTGCCCAACGACGCATCTTCTCTCTACAACTTCCTCCTTAGTGTTTCTAGGCAGTCCCGTGCTATGACCTTATTTTAGTAAGCCGAAAACAAAAAGGCACTCATCGATGAGGAGAGATCTGATGTCTTTATCTGCCACCGATATGTTTTTTAGTGCTGAAAACCGCCTCCGAGTATATGTCGCCGGTGGGACGTGGATGGCTACTTGCAATGTTTAATAAAAAGCTGCTTAGTTCAGGATACAACTCGAATAACATCACCTAAAGTTAAGTTTGAAGCGACACTTACGTCCTTCCAACCACCGTCCTGCTAAACCAAGTGGGTAGTGCACATAGAACCATTCATTCTTAAAAGAGCTCAGTTTGTTCCAAGCGTCGATTACGACCTGGCAGTTTGTGACTGACTCGAGGAAAGTGTACGAGAGGCTTTCCCTTCACCGCTTGACATTGTAGATAAATCTAGTATCTTCCGGAGTTGGCTCACAATATAAGAACTTGAGGAATATCATGTACCTGTAGTGCAGAAACGCATAGCTGTTCGGATGCAGCTGAGCTGGCGCCAATCTTAAATAATGCAACATTTTTCGAATGAATGGATTGAAGGGTGGAATAGAACCAGCCCAGCATATGAACTTGTTGCATGCAGTATAACCCTATGGGGGAAAGTGAGCCCTATCGTTAGGGGACGGGACTCGCACATCCTCATACGGAATCCCATGTTTAATGCACAGCCTATGGAGAGAGGCTTCATCGACCTTTGAAGCTACTAAATCTTTCGGATCATTTAGAAATATGGCGTATTCTAGTGTGTCAGGAGCTGGCTCGATCTCTGCTTCTAAGTTCAAAGGAATGTATGGCACCTGTTGAGAACTTTCAGGCTGTTCGGATTGATGGCCTGAAGAGTTTCGAGCGGATATTGTTGCAGAACTTGACTCAGCATCAGAATTGTCATGAGAAGTAGTTTATTCAGTACTTATAGCAGCTAAACGCTCCGAGCGTCTGGAACCCACAGTTATCAAACTCAGCAGATTGTAATCATTAAAAAAATTAACCTGTTCCCCATGTGCTTAGTGTAAACTAGTGCAGTGTTATGTAGTGCAAAGATAGACATTTCAAAATTAAAATGACAGTTATCACGAGACCCTAGGATTCGGTCGAAATGACCGTCATCGCTGACCATCCCAACCGGCTTTCACGTCGATCAATTGTGGATTTTATCTAAGCTCCGGGAACAGTCATCGGCATATTGGAGTACGATATTCACATTCAAGTTCATTCGAGACTATATGTTATACTTGTTTAAGTTCAAGTAATATTCAAGAGTGTGCGACTTTGGGTTCCAGTGATTCAAGTCATATATGTTCAAAATCAAAGTTCAAACATTCAAATTCTAATTCATATGCATTTGTTACGAAGTTCAAGTACTTGAGTTTAAGGTCATATACGAGCTCCTACTTCAAATTCAGGTTTATAGCGATTGTTCATGTGTATTTAATTGAGTTCAAGTTCACTAAACCTAAAAATGGCTAAGTCCTCCTAGGGATAGGGATCATGCCTGATCCCTCACATAGGCAGCATAGCCATATTCCATTTCGAACTCGATATGCCAATGACCGATCCCCTTAACTTAAACCATGACTGATCGCATATCCATCACTAATCGCCTTCCATTGCTTCATTCCACTTCACAATCAGCCGATCCCTCTCTCCACACAAAAGTCTTCTCCATCTTATGCCACAACCGAACCCTCTATGACCGATCCCTCCATTCCATTAAGTAACCTATCCCACTATGATGGATTGACCCAGCTCAATTCTGAAGTACTACAAATGATCGCATCACATCGACCGATCCCTCCTTATCACTTCATCTCTTCTGCATCAACACTTATCACCACCGGTCGATCCCAACGTCATTCAAGACTCGACCATGCCACGGCCAATCCCTATGAATCCAAATCGATCTCAAAACTCATGTGACATACAAATCAAAATCGTCTTTCCCTGGTTTATATCCTAAACTCACCTTTATATGACGACGTAGATCAGGTTGTTAAACAAATGAGAGTTTTCCCAAACAACTATGGGTTCGGGCTAAAATTGAATCAATTGCAATTAGATGCAGGATGCGTTCGAAGACAACGATGAGGATTATAGGGGGAGATAGGGATTCGAATTGGCGATGGATTCAGATGATGAGGTGATAACCTTGAGCATGAGTTTTATAATGGTGGGTTTGAAGGGAAGTAAGGGTTCGAATCGGTTGAGGGAGCAAATGAGTGGAGCGGAGTGGAGTATATAAGTCCATAGCTTATATACGAACGCGGCCTGCTTACTTGGGCTCAAAATTTGTTTAAGTCCATTAGGACCAAGGGATCGGTACCGATCCCTTGTTGAGGGGTTTGGTACCGAATGCCCGTTACCATCTCTAAAAAAATGATGAAAATGAACGATTGATAAAAGAGTATATATAGCAATTCAATTGCATTTGCACCATAATGAATTGGCAACAACCCATGGACGTGTAAACATGATCGGGAGCCAGTGACAAAAGTGTACCCGTGAATGAACGTGTACATGTGCACCCGACATTCAATTTCTTGAATTGACAGAAATTGAATTATTACCTGGATTTTATAGAAAAGATCTATAGATAATCAAAGCCTTCTAACTCAATCGGCAAACTCAATGGAACCGAGCATAGTCAAAGACTGGGGGTTACACTCCAGATTTATATATTGATAAATAGCGACCAAGCATCATGACGAATAGAGAGAGATACAGCTCTTTGGAAAGACATTTAACGGAAGGATAACACCTGTTCAGGAAACTGAATGGAATTCTTCTAGCGATTCTAACTTGCTTCGATTCAAAGTACGTCATGTTCGAAATAAGATATACTTTGGGTGGCAAGTGTTATCCGACCTTTTGACCTGGTTACATTAAGATCGATTGGACAAGTTAGACTCGATGACATACAAGGAAAGTCGTTCAGAGAGGTGATCACAAAGTCCAAAGATCAAACACAGATGATAATATGAAGTAACGATCAAGTGAAGCCAAGAGATAGACTCTATAAAACATTCTAAGTATGGAATAGTGCTTCCCTTAGGCAGGAGATCGGATCAAATTACTATGACTATGAACAACTTGGATCAACAGTTCAACTCAACGGGAATCAATCAATACCTCTTAAAACCTAATAGCAACTATGCAAACAACTTTGGAAACATGAAGCTATCATAGAGGGAGATCCACCTGACCTATCGCAGCTCCCCACATGGCTAGGAAGATGGATTGGCCTCGATTACTAGATATTGGGAATTGGACTTTGAAATTTCCTGGGTGACCTCGTCTACATATGGAGATTATACCGACGAATTTTCAGGAAGATGTTCGATCGTCTACGCCTATAAATACAGGGTTCATAGCTCATTTGAGGGATCTTTTACGTTGTTTTTTTCTTTGTACTCCATTGTAATTACGGATTCCGATCTGATCCCTCTTGTGCTTGGAAATTCAAATGATTAATAAAGCTATTCCATCAAAGTGGACGTGGGCATTCAATTCCAAACCACTATAAATCTGTTTGTTATTGTTTTTTACTTATTTTCTATTGGTTTCCTCTGTTTTAATTTTGGTGTCTTCATTTATTTCTCTACATATAATCTATTGGATGTTTATGCCAACTTTTGGTGCAAACAAGTAGCAGCGTCGACTCACGACATTCATCCATTCATATCTCATCAAAATCATTCGCGATTAATAAATCCATAGTAGACTTTAGAGGTGACAACAAATTTACTTTGCGATTAATAAATCCAGATCAACAATAGCAATCCTAGATCCAGGAATAGATGACGTATCTTCTGCGACAATAACTTCATCTGATTGCGGCTGCAATATCTCAAACGGTTAGCAAGCCAGATCTAGAATTCTCAGGTGACACTCATGCCATCGACGATAGTTTCGGTAGTTTCCAAGCGACGTTCAAGCTATGACGACAATATTTCTAGGCGGCTTGATTTTTATAGGGAATGAAGTTTTTATGAAGGTGGAGGCTGCGTGAATTTTCAAAGAAAGGAGTGAGAAGTTTTTGAAGTACCAAAAGGGCAAAGCGGACTTGGTCAAAAGAGAAAAAAGGGATTATTTGAAAAAGCCCTACTAATTCATTTATTTATGCATTCATTCATATAAAATTTTGTGGTGAATTTTGTGTTGTGTTTTTGTCGTGTATTTTTCTTTTTTAAATTTGAACTCTAGTTTTTTAAGGATTGAAGCTAAGGATTGTAGTTTAGCGATTCTTGGCTTGGGGATAAAGTCGAGGCAAGAATACTAGGCATATGATTAGTGTATTCATGTTAGCAGAGAGTGTGAGTTTACACGTGTTGTAAGTATTCGATTGTATAATTCTAGTAGTAACTTTGGTGACTGTAGTAGACACTAAAGAGTTCGTGACCGAAGTTGGGTATATCTGTGTGTCATTTACTTTTCATTTTTACGTTTCTACATTATTATTTTATTTATCTGCGAAATATTTTAAATACTATATTTACACTCCCTTTAGGCCATATTGCACGATCCTGACAAAATACTAAAAGTACTCAAAACATGCCTTGAGGAGCGCTTGAAGCAAGTTTTGGTTAGTGCTCATATGAACTCAAGAACAAGCCATAAGGTAGTGCTTAAAGGGAACATAGATGGACTCAAAGGGAAGCACAGAAGACCAACAAAGACTTTGAGAAATGCTCGAGTAAGCACCATAGCAAACTTATGTAGCATTCTAAGCAATATTGGATGGTCTTGAATAGGGAATGCTTGAAGATACCCGAATGAACGTCGGATCGTGCTCAAGTATGCTTGGATAGCGCTCGAAACTAACCCGAGGTAAGGCTCAAGTACACCCAAAAGTTTGACTGCTCCCTAAAAAAAGATTTCTCATAATGCTTCCTAGTAAATGGTAATAAAAAATTTTAGAAGGAAATCAGATCAAAAGTACCCATCTCCTCTTCCATAAATAGTGAACTCAAGAACATAAAAGGGATCAATTTTTTCTCACTCTCAACCACGCTGAAGCTTTCTCATTATTTTACATGCTTTTATATCGAAGCAACCTTTTTAATTTACGAATATAAATGATATAAATGAGAGAAACAAAGTGGATGTTGGCCAGAATCATGCGTAGCCATAATAAATCTCGTGTTACTTACTTACGGTACATTTATACTTCTTTTTTATGACTGAATTATTTATTTTTAGTATGGTGCTAATGGCGTTGCAAAAAATACTTACTAATACCATTACTAGAAAATACTAGATAATTTTATTTTATACTCTTTCTAATACCAAATTTTCCAAAGGGCTACAAAAAGCATCAATTAAACAGTTTTGCACGACTATCAATAATCCATCAAAAAAGTTCTGCACGACCATTGAGAATCGAACTAATGAAGTTCGGTGGTTGATGGTCATGCAAAACTACTTTGGCCGATGATTGATGGCCCTGCAAAAAAAATTTAAATGGTGATTGATGGTCGTGTAAAAAAATCTCTGGTATTAGAAAGCATAAATATTTTATTATGTTTATCCTTTTATTATGATACTGGTAAGCAATTTTTTGTGGTGCCATTAGCAGCATATTTGTTGGTTAGTCCTCTCTCGTGAATCTATCTTTTTCAACTATTTGATATAATCTTTTTTCAAAAGTCAAAACTACATAAAAATATCTTCGATGAAATTCTTTTTGAAACGGTGAACTTCATATCTTTTGGTCAGATCTACTAATAAAATAGGGCGTTATTATTTACACTCATCTAAATTCTTCTCCCACCCACCTATTCTCTCATCCACTTATCCTTTTCACTCACTTATCTGCATCCACCTATCCTCTCACCCACTTGTCCTCTTCACTCACCCATCCACACCCACCTTTTCATTTTCTCAAAAGCATAACTCTACTTCTCCTCTCAATCTTTCTTCAAATAACAGATTCAAATTTTCTTCATTTAATTTCTCCATAACCGATATTTTTTTAATTTAATGCTTCACTGAGATATATATATGTATATATGTATATATATATATATATATATATATATATATATATATCCAACTAATTTTGTTGCAATTAAGTTCTTGTTGGCTTTAATTGCAAGTAGAACTTTCATTTTTTTAGCTTGTGTAACCCTAACTAAGATTAACATTAAATAATAATCTACTGCTCAAATCAGGTGTTACGGCATAACATGTTAAAAAACATTCATTACTACTTCAATAAAAAATATCCAATTATTATTGTTTATTTTGTTGGTTGAATAAAAAAAAGGGAAAAACAATGGAACCAATCATAGTAGAAAATAATAGAAAATAATATGATATAGTAAATATATTTAATTATGATAACCCATTTACTAAAAAATTAATAGATTTACAAAAATATTGATTTACATTCATATTCTAAATAGAATTAAATACCTTAGCTAATGGACTTCTAATCTAAAATTCATAAAAGAAAATTTATTTACATTTTCATCTCATTTTCTTTTGTCATTAATGATTAACATGATTGGAAATAATTACGTTCGAATATTCGATTTATTATTTATATGTTGTCTGATTATTATTTATTTACAAATCATTTTATACTTAAAAAGTGGATTTTTGAAGTAGACTTCATTATTTAATTTAATTATTCTTGTTAAGCGTTGTTAGGAAATGACCAGAGGAATGCAAATAGTACAACCCTAACCATAACAGCGAGGCGCATGGGAAAAAAATCCATAATCACCACCTAATTCGCCACCACAACTTCATATCCTTCGCCTAATTTTTCCGAAACTTTGTTGAAATTGAATTTCACACGAAACCCCCACCCAAAATAAACATTTCTTTTTCTTCATTGCTGTATCCTCTGAGTCAAGACGCTTCAAGCTAGAAATGGTAAGCTCTCCTTCTTCCTTTACTCTTTTTTGCCAATGTTATTGATTACTCGTCTTGATTTCTCACTTTCTTTTCATTCCAACTTTGTACTTTCGAAATCAAAAATTGCAGATCCGCTTCATATTGCTTCAGAACAGGCAAGGAAAGACTCGATTAGCGAAATATTATGTCCCACTTGAAGAGTCAGAGAAGCATAAAGTTGAATATGAGGTCCGAAATCTTTTCCCGCTTTTTGGTTACTTTTACGAGATAGGGTTTTGTTATCATAGAAAATTTGGGATTTTCTTATGTTTTAACTTATTTTATTTCTTAGGTTCATCGTTTGGTGGTCAATAGAGATCCCAAGTTCACAAATTTTGTTGAGGTAGTTTTCAATATAATATCATTTTGATACCAATTCATTGCGTGTATATAATGAAGCAAAATTGTTCATAGTTTTTAAAAATGCTTAAATATTATATGTTATTAGCATTGTTAGATGGTTACAAGCTACTTGCAAATTAATTCACTGTACTTTGTTATTTAATCTATACATACGAGGTCTAGTGGACACTCAACATTCCTAAAAAATTCTTGCAAGCTATGGATTATGTATTTATATTTACGCAACAAGAATTTTAACCGTAGAAAAAATGCATTGCTCAACAATATACATGCATTTAGTCATTACAGTATTTTAAAAAGATGATTCTACTGCCTTTGTCAAATGGATACAACCTCTCATAGTCTTCGATTTTCCTTTTCGATTAACTGTAGTAGCTGTAGTTAAAACAAGATATGATGCAATGTCAGTGGATATGTGTCTGTGTAATATACTTCCAAGTCTTTGCATGTTTTACAGTTCAGAATACAATATTGTAATAATACTTTGTCTACATTGCAGTTCCGCACACACAAAGTGATTTATAGGAGATATGCTGGACTGTTTTTCTCAATGTGTGTTGATATTACTGATAATGAACTAGCATACTTGGAGTGCATCCATTTATTTGTGGAAATATTAGATCATTTTTTCAGCAATGTGTGCGAACTTGATTTGGTCTTTAATTTTCATAAGGTAAGCTTACATTGAAATTTGGTGATATTACATGTGCCTATTCGTTACGAATTTTTATTGTTTGAATTATGGCAATGAGGTTGAGTTAAAGAGGAAGAATGAAGGTTAAAAAATGGACCAGGTGATCGACTACCGAACCGTTTTTACGGTTTAGTAGTGTTCTGATCCATATCGAACGTTTAAATGGTTCAGTACTTTATATTTAGCCAAATTTTGTACTTACTTCCCTTGTTCCTCATTGTCATTTCTACCTTTCACATCTCTTCGTGTTGCTCATTTGGTCATCCTTCCAATATATCCTTTGTCACTCTTCTGGACATCAGTTTATCTTCTGCGACGATCTGTCGTCAGTAATAACACCTACAGTACATCTCTAATCTAGGCGCTTGTTAGACAAGTGCACATATTATAGGTGCACTTAGGTGTTTGCTTAAGATGCGTCTAAATGTTGGGACTCACAAATTGTTTATTCATACTACTATTTAATATAAATTTACTTGATATCTATGTTTATTCATACTTTTGACGGAGCTGTGCATACGGGAAGGGTTCTGTTACTTCTCATATACACACCTTTGATTTTTAGAGCTACATTTTTTGGAATCAAACGAGAATTTATCTGTATGTTTTCACATGATTCATAATTATCTTCACAAAATTTTGGCTAATTTGGATAATCCTGATGTATTCAAATAATATTTCAGGTCATCAAAGTGAATGTTTTAGCGGTTGTTTTGACTTAACATTTTGAACATGCTAGAACTTTTGATTGATCTCATTTTCTCATGGATATGGTATTTTAGTGAAGATTGTACAATCCCACAAACAATATCATTTGATTTCGAACTGCGCGAATCTGAAAATTATAGAGGTGTAGTGGGAGAGGGGTATAGTGGACTTGGAATGTTCCTTACGGTAACTGTTGAATTCAAATGCGTCAATAACTTAAATACTCCGTACACTCTTGCCCTAATATATGGTTATAGGCTTATAGCTGTCCACTCTTCCTTGTAATTAAAGCACATAGATATAAGATGTCTGTCCACTCTTCCTTGTAATTAAAGCACATAGATATAAGATGCTAATTGGCTATCTGGTATCAACTGTAAATAAGCTTTTCATTACAATTTATCTTTAAGAAATTATTAGCTTGATGCTGGACAAAAATTTATGCCTAAACTTGAAATTTGTATTTGTACATTTTGCTGCCTGCAATCTAACAGAAATGATAGCACAAGAAAGACATGGCAAGCATCTGGCAAATACTACAGCAATGTCTATTTATTGACGATTTATCCAAATTTTTTACCATATGGGAGGTATTTTTAGTATATTTCAGTTATAGATTATATTTCACAACACATAAAACTCCCTTTCTTCGGTGAAGTGAACACTCATATATGCGGTTAATGCGTCTACAGTGACATGTACTATTGATGACATAGAAAATTAAATATAACTATGGCACTCTAAGTAAATAGCATTATTGTTGACCATTACATAAATATGCTCTCTAAGATTGATCACAATGATTACTCAGATATAATTTTGAAGTGTCTTTTATTTGTTATAGCTATAGTATGGTACTTCGTATATAAGTTCCCTTGTTGACTGATTATGCTCATAAACTTTTCCAGTTTACAAAAACATACCAACTACCATAGCGTGTGTAAAGAGCCTCCGTGATCACAAAATGGCTTGTGTTAATAATCATTAACTTACCATGAGATTTTATCATATAACATCAGCTGAAACTTCATGTGCAACATAAAATGGAAAGACAGCTCTCTCACATTTTATTTGTTTAACAAGACATGCTCATACAGCAATTGTCTCAAATATTAAACATCATTTGCACGTTTCTTGACAAATCATAACACTTGACTGCCTATCTAAGTGAACTAATTATAGGGATCTTTGATGTAAAATGCAGCAAATCTTTTACGCTAATGCTTCGGTTTCTCTATGTATTTCAATATTTCAGCAGTTTTTTCCTGAGATTCTGCCAATATGGGCTTCTTTACCTCCTACTCAATCTGAATCTATTCATCATTAGGCTTACATATTAAATTCCAAGGTTACTATAGCATCAGTTAAAGTTTTCCATTCCAGTTACTTTTCCTCCTGTTTGGATGAATACGACGCATGAGATGCTTATATAATCATGAATTTGGTGCAGTTCTTTTTATTTTTTAAACAACCATGGGGATTAAATTTGATTTGTATTTGAAGGTATATCTGATACTGGATGAGTTCATCCTTGCTGGTGAGTTGCAAGAAACTAGCAAGAGGGTAAGCCTTCGAACTCGTCCTCTGTGTTAACTTCTTTTTATGAGTTAATTATATTTCCCTTGGGCACTGAAAAACGTTTGATATTGACTACGCTTTATACCAGTGAATAACTCGAAACTAAATTGTATATGCAATCCCTCAGATGCCATTTCAAATACATGGTATCTGTTGATATATTTGTTGTAAAATAGCTAAACCTAAATAATATATTATGTGGAACAGGATTACATATTTATCATCCTTATCATAAATAGCTAAACCTAAATGGGTTTGACCCTACTGTGATTGTTGAATTTTGATCAAACACTGTATTCAAAACTTGCCGACTTATTTGCTTGCATTTTGTAATGGAACTTTTCAGGCTATTATAGAGAGAATGGGAGAGCTGGAAAAACAAGAATGAGATTTGATTCTAGAATTGAACATTGGTGTCTAACTTTTTCCAGTCGGGCTTTTTAAATTACCGAAAGGATTGTATCATCCTATTCATTTTCTCCGGTTGAGCTTTTCATCATTGTGAGTTATGTTTTAATGTGTTCATACTAACTTTTATGTTTGATGTATACAATGAACCTTCAATAGTCAAATAAATTTATCTTTGAGGTTGTATCCATGAGGATCTCTTCAACTTCTATGTTCTGTAATGAAGTGAAATGTATTCTACAATTATTTCTTTACCTGATTATTTTGCTGTATGGCATTTGTTTTTTACACATCTTTGTTATATGGGTAGTTGACTGTTGGGTGAAAACATTAACCTTTAGAACCAAACAATGGAGAATGCTCTGTATCAACTGTAAAGAAGACAAGTATGCAAGTTATGTCAAATGGTTCATCTATGTACGTATTTGTCACCTGTTGTAACGTGGAATTATCCGTGCGGTGAATGCCTGTTACAATATTGATTTATTAATGTTTTAAGCTCAAGTTCTGGTTATCGTTATGGTAAATCTTAATTTCTATTTTTATTTAAGAAGATCGTAGTCTTATTGAAGTCATAGTTTTGAATCCAAGGATGGCAATATTTTATATTTATTTTGTCTTTTTTCCCCTTGATTTTTTAATATTTAATTCTCAATATCTTTAACAATAGTTGTAATACCTTTGGTGTCATACTTTTTTTGGTGTCAGCGTGAATTATCAAAAATGCTCCTAACAAATCTTAATAGTCCTAAAGAATATTATCTAACAGTTAAACTTGCTAAATATTGATATCCCACAAAAATAGGATCTGATAGTTAAAATTCTTTACAAATTACAAATGTCCATCTATACTTAAAAATAGGATCTAACTAATAAACATTTTTTTCTTTAATTAACTATAAATTCGTTGTTTATTAATTAATATTACAAATAGAATTCAAACTAACAATAAAAATTAGATGTTGCAACTTAGAAATAAAAGTTTAAATTAACTACACCTTATTTCGACATAAAAACATAGCTAAATATTTGTGCAAATCATTTTTTCTTGAGATCTTTAATCATATATAATCTATAGAAAAACAATTAATGCGTGAGACACATGTCATTATCAAGCGCGAAGCACGTGCTCTAACGCTCGTAATCAATATTCATGCTTCGTTTATCTCGGTTTAATATTAAACGATGCTTTTTATTTTGATTTCCATAAAATCTTAGTTTAATTTATGATAAGACTTTTTTAAATACTTGAAAATAAAAGGCAAGCCAAAAAGCATAGTAGATGGAGAACATGTGAATATTCTTGTACTACCCCTTGTTGGTCCCGAGTGACGGAGGAGGCTAGGTTAGCCGAAAGATGGTTATCAATTCAAGGACGCAAGATGACTTTGCTTTTGAAGTAAGAAGAGGTAGAGAAAATGCCTCGAGCCAACGTCGGAGTACCAGGCGTTACATCGCTAGTAACCCATGCCATACTTCTAGAAAAAGCTCGAACGACCTTCAACAAAAGGTACCTGTACCCAAAACCGACACAGGTAGGTAGGTAGAGAATACCTAGGGGGGCGAGACAACTCTCTCTAAGGAACTCGACAAAATAACCCCATAATTTCGGGAGAAGGGGTGCCTCCTTACAAAGGGGGTCGCAGTGACTAGGCCCGGGTGACTGTTTACTAAAAACACAGGTCCCCGCAAAGTCGTAAGACCATGTATGGGGGCCGACGTCTGCCTAATGCTGGAAGGCCAAGGAAGTTGGTGACCTGATGACATGGGAGCCAGCGACCGAAGCCCCGGTGAACGGGGCCGTAACTATAACGGTCCTAAGGTAGCGAAATTCCTTGTCGGGTAAGTTCCGATCCGCACGAAAAGCGCAACGATCTGGGCACTGTCAGTTTCATCTGATCACAAATATAACCATTTAAAAAAATAATATTTTGGTATGATGTTCAGTTTTTTTCTTGAACTTAACAACTATTTAAAAAATATTATAATAGCCAAAAATTATGTGTGTCTATATATATAGTAAGGATCGTCTACACATCATTCTTGCTACACCTCTAATATTCCCTGATTTCAACACACGTTATAATTTAAATAATATAACGAGATGACTAGAGAAAGAAAATATATTATTTAAATCAGAATGTGTGGTTGAAATTAGGGGGAAATATATGTGTAGCTAATCTTTGCCATATGTACGTACGTACGTAACGTGCATGCGGGCGTGCTTATGTACGTATATACACACATTACGATTTAAATAATATAACAATGTGATAAGAGAAAGAAAATGTATTATTTAAATCAGAATGTGTGGTTGAAATCAAGAGGAATAGAGGTGTAGTTGATCCTTGTCACACACACACACATATAGGTACATATATGTATGTACATAGATACACATATGTGTATGTACGTACATACACATATGTGTGTGTAACATCAAACCTTCTAAATACAAATTTTAGTATGCATTTTGTTAAAAAAGAATATGTGCGCATGTAAACCACGTGTGCTAAAGTACTTAATCCAACAAAATGTATATCTCTGATGATTAAGTGTGAAGACAATGACATGAAAAATAGTTAGTTTCGTTATTTTGATTCGCATTCTAAGTTAAGTCAGAATATTCTTTAAAATCATGTTCAACTTTGTCATAACTAATCTTTTCGTTATTGACGTTGTTGTCAAGATTGAAAAAAAAGAAATTTCTACAGCAATACTCAACATACGTTGAACTAATGTTATTATATCATACTATACGTACGTACGTACATACATACGTGTGTGTATGTGTGTGTGTGTGTGTGTGTATATATATATATATATATATATATATATAACACATCAAACTTTCTAAATACAAATTTTAATATGCTTTTTTTTGTTTGAAAATTGGTTCACTTAATTTTAAGATGTATTTTGTTAAAAAAGAATATATACATACGTAAATCACATGTGCCAAAGTACTTAATCCAACAAAATATATATCTCCAACGATTAAGCGTAAAGGCGATGACATGAAAAATAGTTAGTTTCGTTATATTGATTGGCATTCTAAGTTACGTCAGAATATTCTTTAAAATCGTTTTCAATTTTGTCATAACTAATCTTTTCGTTATTGACGTTGTTGTCAAGATCGGAAAAAATGAAATTGCTACAACAATATTGAACATGTGTTGAACTAATGTTATTATATCAACAATTGACATATGAGCTTTGAAGTTCAAATTATACCAATTTACCTTCTATGTATGTGCATGTATGTGTAAGGAAATTTGACCGTTTTGTAAGGAAATTAATGCGAAACGTTTCCTTCTTCATTATGTGGTACATTAATGGACCGTTTTCTTTCTCAAACGTTTCCTTCCTCATTATGTGGTCAATAGAATCTAAAGGGTTTTCCTATTAATATGCTAATAAATAAAACGGTTATAATCTAGAGCATTAATTTCTCTCATCTTGATCTTGATGGACGATCAAGATTAAGTCTACAAATCTGGAAATTTGGTCCTCTCTCTGCCTATAAATATTAACCTTTGCCCATCACAAAGAAAATAAGAAAACACATAAAGAAAATATAGGAAAAGAGAGAGAAACTATTCTCCTTTATCCATTGATACAGCCTTCGACAACAACGATTGCTGATTCGTATACAAGATGTCTGGAGGTATGTTTTATTAATTCATTACATATGTGATAATCATGTAATTCTAGATCTTAGGGTTTATATTATTCGCAAGATATAGATTACATGTGGCATCAGAGCCTATTTTAGAATTCATGATTATCCATCAATATATAAAACGAAACTACCACAGATCTATGATATGATGTTTGTAATTTTACTATGATAATGATAATGATTATTAATATTAATAAGATTCAAGTTTAATATTCATATTATTTAAGTTCCTACAGTAATCATGATTATCAATATTGTTCTATTTACTGTATTCTTAGATCTGGATCCGGAAAGTTCATATTTCCGCAAAAGTTAATTTTCTACTTTAATATTTGACCTACTGTATAATATGGAACAACTTATTGTATGCGAATACTTTTCAGAAAGTATACATATTGAAAAAAATTGTTTTCTAGTTTGACATTAAATTCATGACCTGGAACTTGCAAGATAATTGTCTATATATGATTTGCAAAATAATTATATATATGTTAAATTCATATATGAAATTTACTTGGAGTTACTAGACATTTATCATCCTTGCTGTGGATTACTTGAAAGAATGACAAAAGTTTATGCAAAAAAATATATATTAATGTTTATCTCTTTTCTCTCTTATTTTAGTTTTCGCTTCCGCACTTAATTTCCTTGTTTCCTCTGGTCTGATGCATGCAGTCCCGTCCACAGGCGGCTACTGCTTGCACAATAACGCATGAAACATTAATGTTTATTATTCTTTCATGAGTATGGTTCTACTGCCTACCCACAGGAGGCGCTAAACCTAACCTCTTATTATGACATGTTGTGTTTTATTCTAATAAAGAAGCCTACATTTCTTTTATATCTACAGTTGCAATGCCCTCAAACCTTAATTCGTACGCTACGTCTATCGTCAAACTCAATGGAACCAACTACTCAGAATGGAAAGAGCAAGTTGAGTTTTCTTTAGGCGTACTTGAACTGGACATGGCTCTCCTTAAGTAAAAGCCAGCCCCACTTACTGACACAAGTACGCTTGAGGAAAACAAACTCCATGATGATTGGGAACGATCTAATAGGCTCAGCATGATGTTTATGCGAATGGTGATTGATACCAACATCAAAACCCCTCTACCGAAAACTGAAAGCGCAAAAGAATATTTGCAATCCATTGAAAATCGATTCAAGACTACAGACAAATCCCTTGCTAGGAAACTTATGGCAGATCTTGTAACCATGAAGTTTGATGGTTCTCGCTCAATGAGCGCTCATGTCATTGAAATGATTAACCTTGCTGCCAAACTTAAGAACTTGGGATTGGTTATGGATGATGCTTTTCTCGTCCAATTCATTCTCACTAGCTTACCTCCTCAGTATGAACCATTCAAAATTCATTACAACACTATTACGGAAAAGTGGAGTCTAAATGAATTGACTAACAAACTGGTTCAAGAGGAGTCTAGGCAAGGCTCGCAAGGCATTAAAGTTGCTTATTTCACTCAAGGGGTTGGAAAACAAGCTGGCAAAAAGAATAACTCACAGCATAAAAGAGCACCACCCAAATCTGATGACGCCACTCAACCATCCAAGAAGAAAAAGAAGGATGACGTCTGCAAATTCTACAAGAAATCTGGACACTTCCAAGCAGATTGCATTAAGAGCAAAGCATGGTTCGAAAAGAAAGGTAACCCAATCGATTTCGTAAGTCATTTCGAATCAAATCTTACTAATGTACCTTCTTCTACTTGGTGGATTGATACTGCTGCTAACGTTCATGTTTCGAATTCTATGTAGGGATTCATTACGATCCAAACCACAAACCCAAGTGAGAATTTCATTTTCATGGGGAATAAAGATAAAGCTCCAGTTGAAGCTATTGGAACTTTTCGTCTTATTTTAGATAGCGGTTATTAATTAGATTTATGTCAAACTCTTTATGTTCCGTCTATTTCCCATAATTTGATTTCTGTAAGTGTACTTGATAAATTTGGATATTCTTTTGAAGTTGGAAATGGAAATTTTAGTTTATTTAAAAATTCTAGTCTTATTGGTTCTGGAATATTAATTGATGGACTTTATAAACTTCATCTTAAACAAAATGCTGAAATCCAACTCACCCTGCATGGAAAAGAAACTAAAAGAAAGTCATCCAAGAATGACTCTTACTTCTTGTGGCATAAAAAACTGGATCATATATCCAATGAAAGAATCAAGAGGTTAGTGAAAGATGGTGTCTTACCGGACCTAGACTTCGCTAACAATACAGCATGTGTTGATTGTATTAAAGGAAAAACAACAAAAAACACAAAGAAAGGAGCCACAAGAAGTACACAACTTCTTGAAATAATACATACAGATATTTGTGGACCTTTTGATGTTCCAACTTTTGGAGGAGAGAAATACTTCATCACTTTTATCGATGATTTTTCACGTTATTGCTATCTTTATCTGTTGCATAAAAAATCTCAGTCAGTGGATGTTGTACAAGTGTTCATTACTGAAGTCGAAAGGCAATTAGAAAGAAAAGTGAAAATCATTAGGTCAGACAGGGGTGGTGAATTCTATGGAAGGTATGATGAAACGGGACAACATCCTGGACCTTTTGCTAGACTTCTTAAAAAACTTGGAATTTTTGCACAATACACAACGCCTGGATCTCCATGGCAGAATGGTGTAGATGAAAGGCGAAATCGTACATACATGGAAATGGTTAGATCCATGATGAGTCATGCAAATTTACATATATCATTATGGATGGATGCATTACGAACAGCTGTCTACATCTTAAATAGAGTTCCAGGTAAGACCGTTCCAAAGACTCCTTTTGAACTTTGGAAAGGATGGAAACCTAGTTTAAGACATCTCCAAATTTGGGGTTGCCCAGCTGAAGCTAGACTGTACAATCCAAATGAAAAGAAATTGGATTTTAAGACAGTTAGTAGTTACTTTATAGGTTACCCAGAAAAATCTAAAGGATATAGATTTTATTGTCCTAACCATAGTACAAGAATTGTTGAAACTGGCAATTCCAAATTCTATGAGAATGGTGAAATCAGTGGGAGTACAAAACAACAAGAAGTGGTCATTCATGAAATAAGGGTACCCATTATCTTACCCTCTATTTCAAAAGATATTGGGAATCATCCCATTGTTGAACCTGTTCACAATGAGGAAAACCCAATAAATGATCAGCAAATCCATAATGAAATTATCACCAATCATAATGTTGATGAAGTAACACAGGAACTAGCATTAAGAAGATCTCAAAGACAAAGAAGATCAGCTATTCCTGATGATTATATGCTTCATATAATAGAATCTGAAGGAACTACGGACCCAATTTCTTATTCACAAGCCATTAAGGATGTTAATTCTATTAAATGGATTGATGCCATGAAAGATGAACTGAAATCTATGGATAATAATCAAGTTTGGGAAATCGTTCAATTGCCGCAAGGACATAAAGTAGTCCGTTGTAAGTGGGTCTTCAAGACCAAACGTGACTGCAATGGTAAAATTGAATGATATAAAACTAGACTTGTTTTCAAAGGTTTTAATCAGAAAGAAGGCATTGACTATAATGAAACTTTTGCTCCTGTTTCCAGGAAAGATTCTCTTAGAATTATCATGGCATTAGTAGCTCATTATGATCTCGAGTTACATCAAATGAATGTGAAAACAGCCTTTCTAAACGGAGACTTGGAAGAAGAAGTCTACATGCGTCAACCTGAAGGCTTCATAATTGAAGGACAGGAAGACATGGTCAACAAACTTAAGAAATCAATATATGGACTGAAACAAGCTTCTAGACAATGGTATCTAAGTTTCATGAAATCATTACCGCTTTCGATTTCACAGAAAACATAGTTGACCCTTGTATATACCTCAAGTTCAGTGGGAGCAAGTTTATAATTTTGATTCTGTATGTTGATGACATATTATTAGCTAGCAGCGACCTTGGTTTATTACGTGAAACTAAGGATTATCTCTCAACGAACTTTGAAATGAAAGATATGGGTGAGGCTTCCTATGTGATAGGAATAGAAATATTCCGTGATAGATCACAAGGAATTCTAGGATTGTCTCAAAAAGCATATATTGATAAAATTCTTGAGAGATTTGGCATGACGAATTATTCCTCTAGTCTTGTCCCACTGCAGAAAGGAGACAATCTTGTTCTTGAGCAGTGCCCAAAGACTCCTATGGAACGAGAAGAAATGACCAAATATCCTTATGCATCTCTTGTAGGGAGCTTGATGTATTCACAGGTCTGTACAAGACCTGATATCAGTCATGCAGTTGGTATGCTGGGCAGATTTCAAAGTAACCCAGGAATCGCTCATTGGAAAGCTGCAAAGAAGGTACTGAGATACCTAAAGGGAACAAGGAATTACATGCTCACCTATAGAAAATCAAGTTACCTACATGTAACTGGTTATTCTGATTCAGACCTTGCTGGATGTCCTGACACTAGGATCTACACTCTTGGCTATGTGTACCTCTTATGTGGAGGTGCAATATCATGGAGAAGCCAAAAATCTGAGATGCTTTTCGGATCCACCATGATGGCTGAATACGTAGCATGTTATGAGGCTTTAATTCAGGGAATATGACTGCGTAATTTTGTCTCACAATTTGGCACTTTAAGTTTTATCTCTAAGCCACTAACTATCTACTGCGACAATGAAGCTGCAACCTTTTCTCCAAGCATGATAGGATAACCAAAGGTTCCAAACACATGGACCTTAAATACCTACTACTGAAGCAAGATGTTAAACTAAAGAAAATTATTGTTGAATCGATAAGTACAAACTTACAAGTGGCAGACATATTCACGAAAGGACTACCTCTAAAGACCTTTCAGAGACATACTGATAGCATGGGTCTTGTAGATAGTTCCTAATTATCTTCTTATTATGCCATTTATTTTGTACTTATCTAGACATAACAATTATTGAGCTCTTAATAATTTAGACATCTTTTATTTCTGTTTTATAATGTGTACACATTTACATTTACATAAATGATAACAGAAACAGTCTTTTGCTTCAAGACATTATGTGACAATTAAGTTATGCTCATTTACAGTCTAGTTATGAAAGTTGTCAATGTCATAGTACATGGAAGTAAGCATGTTGCAAAATAACGTGTACACGTCATGACTTTCATTGACCACTAGATTAGCCAAGACACTTATGATAACTGACTAAAGAAAAGTTTAGCATATCATGCGTGCCTTATGACCTTAATACGAAAACATTAATGGATTTTACTATTGACCAAGTGGGAGACTGTAAGGAAATTTGACCGTTTTGTAAGGAAATTAATGCGAAACGTTTCTTTCTTCATTATGTGGTACATTAATGGACGGTTTTCTTCCTCAAACGTTTCCTTCCTCATTATGTGGTCAATAGAATCTAAAGGGTTTTCCTATTAATATGCTAATAAATAAAACGGTTATAATCTAAAGCGTTAATTTCTTTCATCTTGATCTTGATGGACGATCAAGATTAAGTCTACAAATCTAGAAATTTGGTCCTCTCTCTGCCTATAAATATTAACCTTTGCCCATCACAAAGAAAATAAGAAAACACATAAAGAAAATATAGGAAAAGAGAGAGAAACTATTCTCCTTTATCCATTGGTACAGCCTTCGACAACAACGGTTGCTGATTCGTATACAAGATGTCTGGAGGTATGTTTTATTATTTCATTACATATGTGATAATCATGTAATTCTAGATCTTAGGGTTTATATTATTCGCAAGATATAGATTACAGTATGTGCAATTTGTACCGATCATTATGTCTTTCACACGTACAGTGCATGATATTTGTATTATTTAATTTACCATTTATGTGTAGAACATCCACTCTTTGTTTTACTTGTTTTGCTTTGCATGTATGGAACACATGCCCATGTATTTGCCTTGCATGGGCTATGCCTGCACGTTTAGACTTTATAATCGGTTAAATCTATACAAAGGCATCTTCAGTGATAAGTATAAACTAAATTAAATATATCATGTTAAGTATAAAAGAGTTAAGGTGTGCTCAAGGGAAAATCATGTGATTTGACATAACTCTTATAGTGAATCTTGTTCGAAACAAAGCAAGATTTTGGTTTTATTTTTTATTGTATATAGTGTTATTATAATTGGGATACAACTAATGTTTTAAATAAAATAAATATATACAAGTAAAAAATCCTTAGGAAAAGAATTTAATCAATTGTAGTTATGAATGTGTCCATGGTTATGGGTATTGAGTCATATAAAATAAATATTTGTACTTAATGTTTCTATAGTTAAGATGTATAGAGAAAGAGATATTAATATATCTGTTGAGACTAGTGCACGTAATGCTTTCCAAATGATAGGCGATGAATTACTCATGACATATGGGGATATTAAGGGATTGCATATGTGTAGTTTTTTAGAGCAACTACAAGATGACTGACAAAGAGTATTCTATATGTTAAAGGTCAAATAAAAGATATCGTGTGACGATGTGCAATAGTTTTTGACTTAAGAATACTGTGAATTTTAAATGTCTAACTATAATTTGATTATGGCTAATCATACGACTCGTGTTAAGGCCATACTTGTGTATAAGTTAAACTACTTAAAGTGAAACGCAATTTAAGAGAGGATTCGTCTCGCTCGAATAGAAGTTAGTGCCAATGTGATTGGTAGTCTACTTAAAGTCAAATTCTTTGGCCAAGAAAATCGGTTGATTGACAAATGTTATCAAATTGAACCATGGAATTTAATGTCGGACTTCACAATTAACTATAGATATTATTAGACTTTTGATCATTGATTAAGCTCCAAATATCTAAGTGATATAGTGATAACAAAGAGAAAATGTGCATAATATATCGTTACTTAGGGTGTAGCTTAAATGGTTAGAAATAGAATTTAACCTAGATGATATGTAAGCAACCGAACTTGTGTCCATTATTGTGCTTAAATAAAATATGTACATGATTTATGTTTAAATTGTTCGAATAGTATTTAGGGCTAATTTCACACCGACGAGTCACACAACAATAAATGTTATAAATTAATATTAAAAAATGTTGTATGTATTTTTTTATGGCTTTTAATTATTTATTTATGGCCTTAGAATTTATTAAAATAGTGTACATTTGTCATATATTAATTTAGTTGAACATATGGACTGAAATTAATATTTATTTATTTAATATATGTAATATTGATGGAATAGTTCATTTGAGGGCTCGGCCATATCATAGGGATAATGGGGTTTGAATCTTTCTCTTTGACTAGATGTGATTTAAAGCAAAGATTTGAGCAAAATATAACAACCGACAAATCTGACACATTAATTATAAATTACCATATAAATAGTCATTTAACTTAGTTGACGATAAAAGATAACTTTGAGTAGAGATGTCTTTTTGTGGATTTTGATGCTTCCATTGCATTTAGAAATATTAAAAACCTATATTTTGATATATAGCATGATATACTTTCGTTGGCGTTCGAAAATGATTATTTCAGGCCTTTATGACAACTTCGGCCCAACACATCTCCTTTTGCCTATAAATAGATTGATACTGAGAAACAATGGGCCCTCTAGTCTCTCCTTCTTCATTTTCTAATCTCATCTCATCTCAGATCTGAATCTCCCCTAGAGTAATGGAGATTATCTCTGCTAATTACCAAATAAATCAATTTACAAATCAATCTTAAACCAGGCCTTACGTTATGTCGTTTCATATGGCACAGTGAAAACAGTGGTGGTTTTCGTTTGCCCAGATTTAGTACCAGCTGATCGGAATATTCTCTGGAAGCTATTAGATCAATGGATAGACCACATCGTCCAAGATGATTAACAACGAGGAGGCAACGATGACTGATGGGGTTTGTACTGTTGTGACGTCTCACGGGTGGCGCATGGGGGCGGGAAAACAATGCGACCATGTTAGGCGACGCGACGACGTTTAGGTGAGCCCGTGCAACGGTTGGCTACGACGTCGGGGAGCGAGGGTGTTGTAAGTGATGTTGAGACGATGGGTAAGAAGGGGTAATAAATTATTGTTTTACCCCTGAATTAAATATATATTTCATATTATCGAAATCTTATAACATAAATAACTTTGGCATACGACCTTCATTTCACGTGCGGTTTGTTTCGTTAGATCCATGGCATAATTCCAGACAACTTTATTATGTGGTTTGTTAGCTTTTGGAGGTGTTTGTAAAAGCACATCAGTACAATTAAATAGTCAAAATTATTTATATTATAAAGTATTAAATGAATACTAGAAAATAGGCTAGAGGAAATAGTTTAGGGTTTTTTGAATAAGGACGCGTGTCAAAAATTTATGCTGAAGGACACAATGCCATATGTATAGCATTTGCTGTATAGTAATGCCATATGTATATAGCATTTGCTATATATATAGTACTTTTATTGTAAATATAGTGTTGACTTAATTTAGCATTTACACAGAAAATGTTATATTAATAAAACATTTTGTTGATCTTTTTATTTTCTTCAGACTAAACTTTTAAGGTGGAGTCCTTAGTTTAAAAAAATTTCCAACATAGTTCGATAAAAATATACATCCGTTGATATGTTTTATGCCTTTCTAGTGTCGTTGCGATGTTTAACGTGATTTGGTTGCTTATCAATTAAATTATTGCATTGTTGGGGGATGATATTTTGTAGTAATTAATTGTAGATTGGAGAAAATAATTAATTAATAAAATACAAGCAAAATAATGTAATTTTGGGAAAAATAGGTAATTTAATGTAAAATAAGATTATTTACGAATTTTGAGTGATATTAGTAAATAATAGTGATTTGATAATTTATATTGAAATTGATGTGAAAATTTTAATAAGGTTATTTATTAATTTTTAGGGAAAATCTTAAATAATAACGAAGAACCCATTTTAAAGTGAATTTGGAGAATTTATTATTATTTATAAAATAAAGTGAGTCTTGGTAAATCATAATATGATTTTGTGAAGTCCGTATTGTTTTGAGTAAATAACAATATAATTGTTTTTATCGAGTTTATTGAAAAATACTACTATTATTAGTTAAGTAATAAAAATAAGAAATATTTTGAGGATGGCAATACTAATAAAAAAGATTTGTTTTCAAAAGTATTTTGGTTAAGTTATTACTATTTTTGAGATAAATAACAATAAAAGGAGTTTTAAAATTTAAAATGAAATATTATTATTTTTGAGTTAAATAGTAATTAATTTTTTTTGAAAAATAGTAAAGGGATTTGATTAAATATTATTATTTTGGTGTGAAGTAATAATATTGTGGTTTTTGAATGTAATTTGACGTAAATTACCATTTTCGATTACCTAACTATGTTTTAAAGATATTTCAATCAGTAACTATATAATGAAAGATTTTTGAAGTATATTTTCATTTTTGAAAAATTATTATTTTTTCGAGATAAAATAAATAAACGTGTTTTTGTAAATAAAATTAATAAGACGATTTTATACTTAAAAGGAAATAATATGTAAAAATGGATTATTTTGGATTGTTGTGACATATGTGATCAACTTTTGTTTTAAATTATCATGTATGCTTGTTGTATGGAGGTGAAATCATGCTAGGATGAGTTATGCGATATTTTACTATTATTACTGTGCAGGTATTGTGTAGTTGATTGTGGTCTTGTTCTGCTGATAAAATTGATGTTCCTATTACTAATACAGAGTAGTTAGTACACATCTGATGAATTTTATGTTATGCTACTAATATGAAGTAGTTAGCACACATTTGATGAATTTGATGTTTATGTTACTAATATGAAGCAGTTAGTGTACATTTGGTGAATTTAGTGTTGTGTTACTAAAACAAAGTGGTTAGTACATATTTGATGGATTTATACCTTCATTTATGCTATTGATATTGTGTTACTGATGATGGTTTATTAGTACACATTCGATGGTATAGGTTGTTGATTTATTTGATGGTTGGGTATGACATTTAATATTGGTGAATTTATGTCATTTTTAATGGTTATGCATTGCTGCTATTATTGTTACCTTATATTCATGATGATTCATTGCGGTGACACGGTAGAATATGATGTTTTCTGATTTTTTGATTGTTTGATTGCTATCATTGTGCAATGTATGTATTAACAACTATTTGATGCAGAAGAAGAGCAGAAAATAGAACTACATGGGCTTGATCCTAAAAGGGTACGTAAATGGTCTTTTGCTATACTATAGTCACCGAATCCCTTAGGTTAGACTGGTTGTATAGAAACTGGCACAGTCCAAACATAGTTAATCACCTCTTCTTTTTTACTTCGCATATATCCATCTGTTTGTAAAGTTTATAGGTGAATGCAATAAAAGGAAAAAAGGTCCGAATGTAGAAAACATCTATAGGTTGTTTTACTTCGTATATTTCCCATGTATTTTAGTCGTGTTGTTTACAGTTTAATAAAAATTGATGTATATGAAGACGTGGATACTTATTTAATGAATCAGATCTTGTATAGTATACATTAACTGAAATAGTATAAGTATTTTTTTGTTTAATTTTTCCATAAGGCTTTTCCTCTTGTTCAAAGTTTGAAAATTTAAATTATATAACCAATGATCCATGTTTTTAATATTTGAGATTAGTGTGCCAAACTATTTTAACGGTGTTTGCCACTAACTTTAAACATTAAAAATAGTAGGGTGTCACATTTGGTTCAGAGCTTAGGTTTAGAAATTCCCCTAGCCTTGGTTAGGTTAAACTATTAAGTATGTTAATTGACACCTTAGGTTGGGTTAAATATAGAATGAGAGAGCATTCTTATTGATGATTGTATGCCTTGTATGTATACGGGTTGTTGGTGTAACCTCCATTACCTCACTCTAAGAGGATTATTATTTATGATGGCCATGTTAGTTCGTGAGATGATGGTTTTGAAGACAAAAACCTTAGGACTTGTTATAAAATATAAATACTAATATCTTTTTCTAGATATATATGTATATGCAAGATATATATGTGCAGATACTAAGAATGAAGACTGTATAGTATAGAGATTCAAGACCGACGGATTCAAGATTGTAGAAATCAAGACTGAAGACTCATGAGTATCAAGGTTATCAAGAGTTGAAGATATTAAGATAAGTAATAGAGTCTAGATTTATGTTAAAACTTCATAATAGCACTAAAATCTTTATTCTGATTTTAATTGTGGAATGAAATCCACCATCTCGCTTTAATAGTGGGATGGAACCCACGAACTCTTTAGTGGGATGGAACCCACGAACTTCTCTAGTGGAATGGAATCCACGAAATTATCAAAATGGCTTATTTTTAGATTTTTTCAAAACTATCTTTTTAAAAAAGACATCTCTCTCTCGGTTTAAATATTTTAGCCTTAATTCAAAAACTATTTTTAATCATATTAATTTCAAAATAATTTCTTGTTTTTAAACTATCTCCTGGTTTTAATGTTTTAGCCTTAATCTCAAAATATTTATATATTTAATTTTTATTACTTTATATTTCGTAAGATCACTTTCCAAAGGTTTTTATGATCATAAAGTATATTCAAAATAGTTTACAAAGTTCTAAGATTGTTTCGACAAACTTTAGAAACAAAATATGTTTAAAAAAAAAATCAATTTTCAAAAATTAACAGGGGTTGTCGAAATGCCCATACCCCCCATGTCGACACGGCAGCCGTAGATTTTAAAATTTGAATTTTCAAAAGAAGTGTCTATTCGTCCTAACCTTTCACGAATGGACATGGCCGTTATTCTCCTATATATACCAGTAGTTATCAATGAATTTTCACTCAAGATTTCTTTGTTTTCTCTCCTCTTTCTCTTCCATTCTTATTTTAAGACATTCTTAACAAAACTATGCCGAAATCCTAAGTGAATCAAACTCGATCGTCTCTAGTTTGATTCACTGCCACTCTCTCTCAAAGATCTAAGTGTTATTCAGAGTTATAGGATCATTTGTAATCAAAGATCAAAAGATCGAAGTGTATCGAGTCTCTCTCTATCAAAATATGATTGGAAATAGTGTGATTATGGCCCGTAAATCAATTGGGTGTGATTGTATCCCGTAAATCAATTAGGTGATCTTATAGCCTGGTTAAATCAAGCGAGTTTGCCCTAGACTCGGAGACAGGAGGGTGTATCTCATGGCCTTGAAATCGAGGTTGTAATATCGACATTATATTTGAAAATAAATCTGCACAAGAAATTGTGTGGGACTGGATATAGGGTAACTCCAAACCAGTATAAAATTCCGGCGTGTTCTTTCCTTTACTGCTTTTATTTACTATTTGCATCTATGTCTGGTTCTGTGATTGTCTCTGTGTTTGCGAATTGCATCTGTTTGGGTTTAGTTTGAAAAGATTTCAAAAAGATTCATAAAATTAATTAAACACTATTCACCCCCCCTCTAGTGTAAATTCTGACTTAAGATCCGTAATCTGCATTTCCTACATTTGGTATCAAAGCATTAGTTTTTAAAGTTATCATAATATGAATTTTGAAAAAGTTTAAAATGACAATTTTTGGAGATCCTGTTAACACTAGTTCAAAACCGTCCAAATCATCATTGTCTCATAAATCTGCATATTGTTATTATAGAAAATCAAATTATCTACCAATTTGATGTGTTGTGCATAAACAGATGTGTTATATGGCTTTTGAAGAATCAACACTCAATGGACAAATGGTGCAAATCAAAAAAAAAACAAATGGATACTTGATAGTGGATGTTCAAGACACATGACTGGTAATCCGGAGATACCGAATGACATAATTTATGAAGATGGAGGAATGGTCAACTTTGGAGACAATTCAAAAGGGTATGTGATTGGCATCGGCAATGTCGGTAACTCTAAAACTCCTACTATTTCTGATGTTCTGTTAGTTAGGAATCTAAAACACAACTTACTTAGCATAAGTCAACTATGTGACAAGGGCTACAAAATTAAATTTCAAAAGGATAAGTGTCACATCGAAGATAATAAATCAAATATTATCTTTGAAGGAATTAGGAAGAAAAATATTTATATTCTCAGAATGAAAATCCCAAATTATAACCTATGTCTTTTGGCTAATACAAGTGACCCTTGGATTTGACATAAAAGATTTAGACATTTGAATTTCAAACTCTTATCTAGACTTCCAAAACTTGATCTAGTAAGAGGTCTTCCTAAGATGGATTTTAAAGTAGATAGTATATGTGATGCTTGTCAATTAGGAAAACTTAGGAAAAGTTCATTCAAATTGAAAGATATGATTTCAACTTCAAAACCTCTTGAGTTACTTCATTTAGATCTGTTTGGTCCATCTCAAATTCAGTCAATAAATCACAGTAAATATGTTTTTGTAATTGTAGATGATTATTCTAGATTTACATGGACAATTTTTTTGAAACATAAAAGTGATACTTTTGATTTATTTAAAACTTTTGCAAAAAGAATTCAAAATCAACTTTCTTTAAAAATCAAAACTATTCATAGTGATCACGGTGGAGAATTTTAAAATGAAAATTTTGAGAATTTCTGTAATAAAAAAGGAATAACTCATAATTTTTCTTTTTCAATAACTCCACAACAAAATGTAGTGGTAGATCATAAAAATAGGACGATTCAAGAGTGTGCAAGAACTATGCTTTCAGATAGTAAATTACCAAGAAATTTTTGGGCTGAAGGAGTCGCTACAGCTTGTTACATTTTGAATAGGATTTTAATTAGACCTCTAACCAATAAAACACCATATGAACTTCTTTTCAATAAGAAACCAAAAGCATCTTATTTTAATTTTTTTGGAAGTAAATGCTTTATTCTAAATACAAAGGAAAATTTGGATAAATTTGATCCTAAATCCGACAAAGGAATCTTTATCGGATATTCTAATAGAAGTAAAGCATACAAAGTTTTCAATTTAAAAACTAACACCATTGAAGAAACAATGCATGTATCTTTTGATTAAAATTTCAAAGATTTTATTCAAATAAATGATGAAGATGATTATGTTACTTTATATAATGAATCAAATGAAACAAATTATGAAACCATTCATCCTAATAAAAGGATCAGGCTTTTTAAGATCATCCTATAGAAAATATACTATGAAATATTGAATCTGTTGTTAGAACTAAAAATCAAATAAACAAGATTAGTAATGTAGCTTTTATATCAACTATTGAACCCAAAAATCCAAAGGAAGCATCATCTGATGATTCATGGATTCTTGCTATGCAAGGAGAACTAAATCAATTCACCAGAAATGATGTATGGGAAATTGTTAGACTTGAGGACAAAACTATAATAGAAACTAAATGGGTTTATAAAAATAAAATGAATGAACAAGGCTAGGTCGTTAGAAATAAAGCTCGGTTAGTCGTGCAAGGTTATTGTCATAAGAAGGAATAGACTTTGATGAAACCTTTGCAACCGTAGCAAGATTAGAAGCCATTAGAATACTACTTGTTTCCGCAAACCACAACAAATTCAAATTATTTCAAATGGATGTCAAAAGTGCCTTTTTAAATGGTTTTGTTAAAGAGGATGTTTATGTTGAACAACCTCCACTTTTTGAAGAAGAAAAGTTCCTAAATCATGTTTACAAATTAAAGAAAGCTTTATATGGTCTGAAACAAGCTCCTAGAGCCTGGTATGATAGAATAAGGTCTTACCTGTTACAATCAAAATTTGAAATTGGTAGTGTAGATAATACTCTTTTTATTAAAAGAAATAAAAATGATATTCAATTAGTACAGATTTATGTAGATGATATCATTTTTGGATCAACAAACAATGAAATGAACAAAGAGTTTTTTGAAATAATGACAAAAGAGTTTGAGATGAGTCATATGGGTAAACTTACTTTCTTTTTAGGATTGCAAATAAAACAATTAGATAATGGTATTTTCATTAGTCAAGAAAAGTATGATAGAGATCTAGTTAGTAAGTTTGGTATAACCACCGCGAGTGGAAAACCCACTCCTATGGTAACCAATGAAGCCTTGAATAAAGAAGACATGTCAAAAGATGTTGATCAAAAACTATACAGTGGAATGATTGGATCACTACTCTATATAACTGCGAGTAGGCCTGATATCATGCATAGTGTCTGTCTCTATGCAAGATACCAATCTCAACCCAAAAAAACCCATTTAAAAGCTGTTAAACGTATCCGAAGATATGTTAAACACACTTTAGACTGTGACCTATTTTACCCTAAAAATGATTCATTTGATTTAATCTCATATTGTGATGCGGACTGTGCTAGACGTAAATCAGACTGAAAAAGTAAAAGTGGAACTTGTCACTTTTTAGGACATTCTCTAATTTTTTGGTTTAGTAAAAAGCAAAATACTGTCTCACTATCAACAACTAAAGCGGAATATATCTCTGCTGCTTTGACTTGTTCTCAAGTTATCTATATGCAACAGACCCTAAAGGATTTTGGGTTAAATATTTCAAAATCACCAATTTATTGTGACAATACAAGTGCAATAAATTTATCCAAAAATCCTACTCATCATGCCAGAACCAAGCATATTGATATCAGACATTATTTTCTCAGAGATAATATAAGTAAAGAGATTATTTCTTTTGAATTTATCAACACTGAGAATCAAATAGCAAATATTCTGACCAAACCCTTGAATCAATCAACCTTTACTAAATTAAGAGGAGAACTATGTATTTGTTCAATAACTGAGATATGGAATAGAGATATAGTAACATATATATTTAAATAAACAGAGAAAAACAAAATTGTCAAAATTTCAAAGGGATGTTGACATGCCCCTACCCCCCATGTCGACATATAATGGTCAGATTTGAAATTTTGATTTTCCCTCTAAAATCAGTTTAGTGGTTATATAACCACAATATTTTGAATTCATCTATCTTCTCGCTTCATTTTCTCTGTAATAAACTTCTGAAAATACAAAGTAATGGCTTCCTCTTCTAAACCAAACCAAAATGCAACCATTTCCTTCCCTTCTCCTAATTTTGGTCCATTCCAACGTACTACATTGGCTCGAGTAATGAAGTTCGAGGATTATGAAGGATTCTCTGCAAATGCTGACTGAATTATAAGCTATGCAAATAAGGATGGCAAAGGAACAAGAGAAACAAGGCAAGATTCTTAGAAATTTGCAAAAATTTCTAATGGATAATCATGCAGATCCTATTGTGATTGAAGATGATTCCTCTAACATACATATTCATAATCCATTAGAGGATGACGAAGAAGAAGAAGAGGAGGAGGAAGAATCGCAAATGGACGAGGATGATAATGTTGTTTGCGTTAGAGAAGTCTGTTTTGACAAAAATGGTAATTTGGTCGAACAACATGGAAACTTTTGTCTCCATTACCCTAATTGTTCGATTCACAAGTCACTAATTGTCAAGAACTCTCGTTAGATTGTTATTATATTAATGTTTTTATATTTTGTGTACTTGTATATATTTGTGTCTATGTTTCATATATATATGTGTAATGTAACATCATATATAATAAAATTAGATTTATGTTTCTCTTCTTATACTTCATTATTAGCATTTAGTTCGATAGTATTAGTTTAAGGGGGAGTTATGTAGTTTAGGCTTAGTTTTTGTTGATGACAAAGGAGGAGAATTATAAAGTAGGATAGTTAGGCTGTTAGTTAGGCTTAGATTAAGGGGGAGTTGTTGGAATAAGGGGTAGTCAGAGTAGAATCAGAGTTTGGTGGAGTATACTTTATAGACATAGGTTGTCATCATCAAAAGGGGGAGATTGTTAGTTCCTGAGATGATGGTTTTGTTGACAACAACCTTAGGACGTGTTATAAAATATAAATACTAATATCTTTGTTTAGATATATATGTATATGTAGGATATATATATATATATATATGCATGTACTGAGAATGAAGACTGTACAATATACAGATTCAAGACCGACGAATTCAAGATTGTAGAAATCAAGACTAAAGACTCATGAGTATCAAGGTTATCAAGAGTTGAAGATATTAAGATAAGTAATAGAGTCTAAATTTATGTTAAAACTTCATAATAGCACTAAAATCTTTATTCTGATTTTAATTGTGGAATGAAATCCACCATCTCGCTTTAATAGTGGGATGGAACCCACGAACTCTTTAGTGGGATGGAACCCATGGACTTCTCTAGTGGAATGGAATCCACGAAATTATCAAAATGGCTTATTTTTAGATTTTTTCAAAACTATCTTTTTAAAAAAGACATCTCTCTCTCGGTTTAAATATTTTAGCCTTAATTCAAAAACTATTTTTAATCATATTAATTTCAAAATAATTTCTTGTTTTTAAACTATCTCCTGGTTTTAATGTTTTAGCTTTAATCTCAAATATTTGTATATTTAATTTTTATTACTTTATATTTCGTAAGATCACTTTCCAAAGGTTTTTATGATCATAAAGTATATTCAAAATAGTTTACAAAGTTCTAAGATTGTTTCGACAAACTTTAGAAACAAAATATGTTTTAAAAAAAAATCAATTTTCAAAAATTAACAGGGGATGTCGAAATGCCCATACCCCCCATGTCGACACGGCAGCCGTAGATTTTAAAATTCGAATTTTCAAAAGAAGTGTCTATTCGTCCTAACCTTTCACGAATGGACATGGCCGTTATTCTCCTATATATACCAGTAGTTATCAATGAATTTTCACTCAAGATTTCTTTGTTTTCTCTCCTCTTTCTCTTCCATTCTTATTTTCAGACATTCTTAACAAAACTCTGCCGAAATCCTAAGTGAATCAAACTCGATCGTCTCTAGTTTGATTCACTGCCACTCTCTCTCAAAGATCTAAGTGTTATTCAGAGTTATAGGATCATTTGTAATCAAAGATCAAAAGATCGAAGTGTATCGAGTCTCTCTCTATCAAAATATGATTGGAAACAGTGTGATTATGGCCCGTAAATCAATTGGGTGTGATTGTATCCCGTAAATCAATTAGGTGATCTTATAGCCTGGTTAAATCAAGCGAGTTTGCCCTAGACTCGGAGACAGGAGGGTGTATCTCATGGCCTTGAAATCGAGGTTGTAATATCGACATTATATTTGAAAATAAATCTGCACAAGAAATTGTGTGGGACTGGATATAGGGTAACTCCGAACCAGTATAAAATTCCGGCGTGTTCTTTCCTTTACTGCTTTTATTTACTATTTGCATCTGTGTCTAGTTCTGTGATTGTCTCTGTGTTTGCGAATTGCATCTGTTTGGGTTTAGTTTGAAAAGATTTCAAAAAGATTCATAAAATTAATTAAACACTATTCACCCCCCTCTAGTGTTAATTCTGCCTTAAGATCCGTAATCCGCATTTCCTACATTTGGTATAAAAGCATTAGTTTTTAAAGTTATCATATTTTGAATTTTGAAAAAGTTTAAAATGACAATTTTTGGAGATTCTGTTCACACTAGTTCAAAACCATCCAAATCATCATTGTCTCATAAATCTGCATATTATTATTATAGAAAATCAAGTTATCTACCAAATTGGTGTGTTGTGCAGAAATAGACGTGTTATATGGATTTTGATGAATCAACACTCAATGGACAAATGGTGCAAATCAAAAAAAACAAATGGATACTTGATAGTGGATGTTCAAGGCACATGACTGGTAATCCGAAGATACCGAATGACATAATTTATGAAGATGGAGGAATGGTCAACTTTGGAGACAATTCAAAAGGGTATGTGATTGGCATCGGCAATGTCGGTAACTCTAAAACTCCTACTATTTCTGATGTTCTGTTAGTTAGGAATCTAAACACAACTTACTTAGCATAAGTCAACTATGTGACAAGGGCTACAAAATTAAATTTCAAAAGGATAAGTGTCACATCGAAGATAATAAATCAAATATTATCTTTGAAGGAATTAGGAAGAAAAATATTTATATTCTCAGTATGAAAATCCCAAATTATAACCTATGTCTTTTGGCTAATACAAGTGACCCTTGGATTTGGCATAAAAGATTTAGAAATTTGAATTTCAAACTCTTATCTAGACTTCCAAAACTTGATCTAGTAAGAGGTCTTCCTAAGATGGATTTTAAAGTAGATAGTATATGTGATGCTTGTCAATTAGGAAAACTTAGGAAAAGTTCATTCAAATTGAAAGATATGATTTCAACTTCAAAACCTCTTGAGTTACTTCATTTAGATCTGTTTGGTCCATCTCAAATTCAGTCAATAAATCACAGTAAATATGTTTTTGTAATTGTAGATGATTATTCTAGATTTACATGGACAATTTTTTTGAAACATAAAAGTGATGCTTTTGATTTATTTAAAACTTTTTCAAAAAGAATTCAAAATCAACTTTCTTTAAAAATCAAAACTATTCATAGTGATCACGGTGGAGAATTTTAAAATGAAAATTTTGAGAATTTCTGTATTAAAAAAGGAATAACTCATAATTTTTCTTTTTCAATAACTCCACAACAAAATGTAGTGGTAGAGCATAAAAATAGGACGATTCAAGAGTGTGCAAGAACTATGCTTTTAGATAGTAAATTACCAAGAAATTTTTAGGCTGAAGCAGTCGCTACAGCTTGTTACATTTTGAATAGGTTTTTAATTAGACATCTAACCAATAAAACACCATATGAACTTCTTTTCAATAAGAAACCAAAAGCATCTTATTTTAATTTTTTTGGAAGTAAATGCTTTATTCTAAATACAAAGGAAAATTTGGATAAATTTGATCCTAAATCCGACAAAGGAATATTTATCGGATATTCTAATAGAAGTAAAGCATACAAAGTTTTCAATTTAAAAACTAACACCATTGAAGAAACAATGCATGTATCTTTTGATGAAAATTTCAAAGATTTTATTCAAATAAATGATGAAGATGATTATGTTACTTTATATAATGAATCAAATGAAACAAATTATGAAACCATTCATCCTAATAAAAGGATCAGGCTTTTAAAGATCATCCTATAGAAAATATACTATGAAATATTGAATCTGTTGTTAGAACTAGAAATCAAATAAACAAGATTAGTAATGTAGCTTTTATATCAACTATTGAACCCAAAAATCCAAAGGAAGCATCATCTGATGATTCATGGATTCTTGCTATGCAAGAAGAACTAAATCAATTCACCAGAAATGATGTATGGGAACTTGTTAGACTTGAGGACAAAACTATAATAGAAACTAAATGAGTTTATAAAAATAAAATGAATGAACAAGGCTAGGTCGTTAGAAATAAAGCTCGGTTAGTCGTGCAAGGTTATTGTCAATAAGAAGGAATAGACTTTGATGAAACCTTTGCAACCGTAGCAAGATTAGAAGCCATTAGAATACTACTTGTTTCCGCAAACCACAACAAATTCAAATTATTTCAAATGGATGTCAAAAGTGCCTTTTGAATTGGTTATTTAACTATGCAGGTACCAAGAATGAAGACTGTACAGTATAGAGATTCAAGATATCAAGATTGAAGACTCATGAGTATCAAGATTATCAAGAGTTCAAGATATCAAGATAAGTAATAGAGTCTAGATTTATGTTAAAACTTCATAATAGCACTAAAATCTTTATTCTGATTTTAATTGTGGAATGGAATCCACCTTCTCGCTTTAATAGTGGGATGGAACCCACGACCTCTTTAGTGAGATGGAACCCACGACCTTCTCTAGTGGAATGGAATCACAAAATTTTCAAAATGACTTATTTTTATATTTTTTCAAAACTATCTTTTTAAAAAAGACATCTCTCTCGGTTTAATTATTTTAGCCTTAAAACAAATACTATTTTTAATCATATTAATTAATTTCAAAATCAGTTCTTGTTTTTAAACTATCTCCTGGTTTTAATGTTTTAGCTTTAATCTCAAAATATTTATATATTTAATTTTTATTACTTTTATATTTCGTAAGATCACTTTCCAAAGGTTTTTATAATTATAAAGTATATTCAAAATAGTTTACAAAGTTCAAAGATTGTTTCGACATACTTTAGAAAGAAAATATTTTTTAAAACAAAAATTACTAGGGGATGTCGACATGCCTATACCTCCCATGTCGACATGGTAGCCGTAGATTTTAAAATTTGAATTTTCAAAAGAAGTATCTATTTGTCATAACCTTTCATGAATGGACATGACCGTTATTCTCCTATATATACTAGTAGTTTTCAATAAATTTTCACTTAAGATTTCTTTGTGTTATCCCAACTTTTGGCAAAGTCGAGATACCCAAAGATTAACTGAAAATCAATGATTATTAGTCATGAACATCGATTGTGCATCGCAGGTTCACCATGGATATCGATGAATTTTGTCCGAGTCCGGATCGGGTTGCAATTGATAAGACATGTCAAGCAAGGCCAGATGAAACAACGTTCCAAATTTCGAGTCAATCCGGGTTCATATGCTCGAGTTATCGCCAATGGAAGATGGATGAAATAGGCTAGGGTCGAATCCATGAGGAAAGGCTGATTCGAATCGGTCAGAGGAGCATTGCGTCGAATCCATGAAGAGCACACTTGCTTCGACTCCAACTATCGGGCATTGGTTCGTATCCATCAGGAGCAACCATGCTTCGAATCCATCCGCGCATGCCTTAAGCTTCGAATCCATTGGAGCATTCCCCACCTTCGACTCCATCGAACAAGTCCTCATATGCCTAAGTTCGAATCCATCCTCACATACTCCAGTTCGAATCGATCGAAGGAAGGATCCTTCGAATCCATACAGGTGGAGAAGCTCCGACTCCATCGCATTCGAATCCCCAGACTGAGACAACTTCGAATTGGTCCACAGCAACATGTCTAGATCGATTCGAACGAGCACCAGTTTCATCGATTCGAAGGAAGAAAACCTTCGAATCCAACATCTCGAATCCACCAAGTAAACGCGACTAAAACCACGGATTTGACCCAGAAAACTCGGAGAAAAAGGGGGATTGACCCGAAGCACGCGCACCACGTCATTGCCTTCACGTGCTAGGAGATGGAGTCGACCCTATGGATTCGAAGGTATCGATTCGAACGGCTCCAGGAAGCGAAAATCTTCAACTTGAATCGATTATAACTTGAGATCTACACATCCAAATGCTATGAAATTTTCACAGAAGCTTGAGCACATGTTGAAGAATGTCCACACCAAATTTCAGCTTGATTGGACATTTTCTTGATCGATTCGAACCAAGGGTCGAATCGATCCCAAAGTGGGCTCGGATCTCCAGATCTCGGCCATGTGGGCTCCCTCACGTGCCAGAACTGGTCTCCCTTCAGTTTAGGCGAAATATCAGCCTCCTACACCTATAAATAGAGCCCCTGGTCATTCAGAAAAGAGGTCGGACAATTTTGAGAGATAAAGAGCGCCCAGACTCTGCCAGATTTACCCCAGATCACCATTGCTGCCTTAGATTCAGACTTAGTTCAGCAAATCAGTTGTAATACAACATACGAAATTGTAATCTTCAATCATCGAGCAATAAAATCATAAAAACCTTGAAGTGGACGTAGGCCGGAGATAGCCGAACCACTATAAATTGTGTGTCACTGTTCATTATTTCTTGATTGCTGCTTGTTACTTGCTTAGATATGTGATTTGTGCGTGAATACTGTTGATTTGTATTCATACGCTGGTGCTTTCACTACACTTGGGGTTTGTGACCATTTTTGGTGCAAACACTTTGGTGCTTTCACTGAGAGGAACTAGCACCCGCTACACCAGATTCAAAGTTTAGATTTAGAATTTTAAGGATTCAGATTTGACTCTACAATGACTCGACAAACTAGACAAAGAACTGAGAGGAGCCAACAGGCAGGAAGTCAAGAGGCATCCTCTGGCGCTGGAGAAGGACAAGCTTCGATCTACATTACTAGAGATGAGATGGAGGTTATGAATAACCTAATGCAGGAGAGAATGATGAAAAGCCAACAAGAGATGCTGCAGAATTTCTTTGAACAGATGAGAGCTGCGGGAACACAGAACCTTGGACCAGCTACAACGGCTGTGAATGTGGAACAAGGAGCTAGGGCTATGGAACCCAACAGAGGACAGAATACAGAACCAGAAGGCAATCAACAAGGGCTTGGGGGCAGGCCCGCAGGATCCAACGCAGAAGTACCTTTGGAAGGAGCTCAACCGGCTAGGGCCAACACAAATGCTAACGAGCCACCCGAAGAGTACGTACCAGAATTCCCTACAAGAATCGGAGGGCAAGACAGAGACATGACAAGGAGACAACCCCTAGATGGAGATGAAAGAGTGATTGGCCTAGTGAGACGACTCATGAGAGCAGGGTTGTCAGGAGGAGGATTGGAAGAAGTTAGTCGGAGTCCGTTCGCTCCGAATATCAGGAATGCAAGGAACCCTCCGAAGTTCAAACTACCAACGCTGAATCCTTATGACGGAAAGTCAGACCCGACCATGCATATCACCAGATATATCAGACACATGGAAGTGCTGGGAGCATCCGAGGAAGTAATGGCACGATGTTTCCCCTTATTCTTATCAGATTTGGCTGCGCTTTGGTTTAGACAGCTAGAGACAGGATCAATCAGGACATGGGGCGAACTTGTAGATTATTTCATGAAGCAGTTTAGGGTTCACATAACGCGACCCAAGAGCGTGATGACTTTGGCATCAATAAAACAAAGGACCAGAGAGTCCATAAAAGATTTTTTGTTACGATTTAATGCGACGGTGACTTCTGTAGATCGCCCGGACCCATCGATGATTTTGATGGCGGCAGTGGCAGGAGTTGGAGAAGGCACCGAATTCAAAGACTCTTTGACTAAAGATCCACCACAAGATCTTGGAGAGTTTTTCCATGAAGCTGAAAAATTCATTCGATTAGAGGAATCACGAGCCGAGAGGCAGGAAATAAATGTTGCACAAGGCGAAGGAACCGCCAGGGAACAGTCCAGGGCAGACAAAGGAAAGAGAAAGCAGGATGACGCACATGATGGTCCTGATAAATGGAAGAAATTCCGAGAGCCCAGATTCAGGCAGTACACAGACTTGGTGGCAGGACTGGAACGAATTTACACCGAAACTCGGGGGCAACTCCCCTATCGAAAACCACCCAGGAGAGATCCCACGGAGCGGGAACGTAGGACTGGAAAGTACTGCCTATTCCATGAGCTGGATGGGCACACTACCGATGAATGCCGCCACCTGAAGGATGAGGTGGAAGAACATGCCAGGAGTGGTAGATTGCCGCAGTATGTCAGAGAACGTACGACGGCGGTTAGACCCGAACAACTACCGCCTCAACCAAACAGGAATGATCCTGGATCGGGATCACGACTCGTCATCAACTGATTGTGATGGCAAGGGCCAAGTTCAAGATTTGGACTCTGGTCGATTAGTTTTCTTAGATTTGATTTCCAAAATAAAACGGCTATCCCACTTACTCATGTACGGGAACCAGAGAGATCCCTAGGCATGCTCTGAGATGGAAATAGACCGCTCCGCCCGGAGAGGCATTGTCTTATTTTTCCTGGTGTTTGAGATTAAACATCTAGGATTTGAATTTAATAAAGAAACACTTATTAAAATAAACCTTTGACCGGAGAGTTAAAGGATAAACATTAAATATCAATATAAACATGATCGCTTTATGATCCTACCGGAGAGGCAGGGTCTGGAGTGCAAGAAGTGAGTTGCTTCGCCGAAGAGCGACAGGATCAACTCACTTAAGCATCGTTTCCTATTCACCGGAGAGTGATTGGATCAGGATTCGATAAGAGCCTGGAGAGGCTATGATCGGCCCACGATTTGGGCCATGACATCGCTTAATGTTCAAAAACACTGAACCGGAGTGCAGGGGGTGTAGCCGCTTCGCCGGAGAGCGACAGGATTGGCTCACTCATCGTTGTTTCCCCTTCACCGGAGAGTGACAGGATGGGATCCAGTAAGAGCCAGAGAGGCTACGATCGGTCCAGAATGACCAAGACATCGCTATACGCCCTAGCTAGGGCCAGAGTGCAAGGGATAGAAAGCAACGCCGGAGTGCAATAGGATCTTTCTATTCGATCGCTAAGTCTGGAATGGGCTCGGCAAGGGTCCGGAGTGACCATCGATAATATGGAGAGACGGTAGAATCTCATTCTTAACTTCCACTAAAAGAAATTGATAACAATTCGGCTTCGAACAGCCATGGACTTGATTGAAAATGCTATAAGCTATGAGTAAAAAATGAACTCACTGCATCCAACTTAAGACTGATCAAAACACGCCTTTTACCAAAAAGGCATGTTTTGGGGGGCAAAATGTTATCCCAACTTTTGGCAAAGTCGAGATACCCAAAGATTAACTGAAAATCAATGATTATTAGTCATGAACATCGATTGTGCATCGCAGGTTCACCATGGATATCGATGAATTTTGTCCGAGTCCGGATCGGGCTGCAATTGATAAGACATGTCAAGCAAGGCCAGATGAAACAACGTTCCAGATTTCGAGTCAATCCGGGTTCATATGCTAGAGTTATCGCCAATGGAAGATGGATGAAATAGGCTAGGGTCGAATCCATGAGGAAAGGCTGATTCGAATCGGTCAGAGGAGCATTGCGTCGAATCCATGAAGAGCACACTTGCTTCGACTCCAACTATCGGGCATTGGTTCGTATCCATCAGGAGCAACCATGCTTCGAATCCATCCGCGCATGCCTTAAGCTTCGAATCCATTGGATCATTCCCCACCTTCGACTCCATCGAACAAGTCCTCATATGCCTAAGTTCGAATCCATCCTCACATACTCCAGTTCGAATCGATCGAAGGAAGGATCCTTCGAATCCATACAGGTGGAGAAGCTCCGACTCCATCGCATTCGAATCCCCAGACTGAGACAACTTCGAATTGGTCCACAGCAACATGTCTAGATCGATTCGAGCGAGCACCAGTTTCATCGATTCGAAGGAAGAAAACCTTCGAATCCAACATCTCGAATCCACCAAGTAAACGCGACTAAAACCACGGATTTGACCCAGAAAACTCGGAGAAAAAGGGGGATTGACCCGAAGCACGCGCACCACGTCATTGCCTTCACGTGCTAGGAGATGGAGTCGACCCTATGGATTCGAAGGTATCGATTCGAACGGCTCCAGGAAGAGAAAATCTTCAACTTGAATCGATTATAACTTGAGATCTACACATCCAAATGCTATGAAATTTTCACAGAAGCTTGAGCACATGTTGAAGAATGTCCACACCAAATTTCAGCTTGATTGGACATTTTCTTGATCGATTCGAACCAAGGGTCGAATCGATCCTAAAGTGGGCCCGGATCTCCAGATCTCGGCCATGTGGGCTCCCTCACGTGCCAGAACTGGTCTCCCTTCAGTTTAGGCGAAATATCAGCCTCCTACACCTATAAATAGAGCCCCTGGTCATTCAGAAAAGAGGTCGGACAATTTTGAGAGATAAAGAGCGCCCAGACTCTGCCAGATTTACCCCAGATCACCATTGCTGCCTTAGATTTAGACTTAGTTCAGCAAATCAGTTGTAATACAACATACGAAATTGTAATCTTCAATCATCGAGCAATAAAATCATAAAAACCTTGAAGTGGACGTAGGCCGAAGATAGCCGAACCACTATAAATTGTGTGTCACTGTTCATTATTTCTTGATTGCTGCTTGTTACTTGCTTAGATCTGTGATTTGTGCGTGAATACTGTTGATTTGTATTCATACGCTGGTGCTTTCACTACACTTGGGGTTTGTTACCATTTTTGGTGCAAACACTTTGTTTTCTCTCCTCTTTCTCTCCCATTCTTATTTTCAAACATTCTTAACAAAACTCTACCGAAATCCTAAGTGAATCAAACTTGATCCTCTTTAGTTTGATTCTCTGCCACTCTCTCTCAAAGATCTTAGTGCTATTCAGAGTTATAGGATCGTTTGTAATCAAAGATCGAAAGATCGAAATGTATCGAGTCTCTCTCTATCAAAGTGTGATTGGAAACGGTGTGATTGTGGCCAGTAAATCAATTGGGTGTGATTGTAGCCCGTAAATCAATTATGTGATCTTGTAGCCTGGTTAAATTAAGAGAGTTTTCCATGGACTCGGAGAAAGGAGGGTATATCTCGTGGCCCTGAAATCAAGGTTGTAATATCGACATTATATTTGAAAATAAATCTGCACAAGAAATTGTGTGGGACTGGATGTAGGGTAACTCCGAACCAGTATAAAATTCCAGTGTGTTCTTTCCTTTACTGCCTTTACTGGTTCTGTGATTGTCTCTGTGTTTGTGAATTGCATATGTTTGGGTTTAATTTGAAAAGATTTCAAAAAGATTCATAAAACTAGTTAAACACTATTCACCTCCCCTCTAGTGTTAATTCTGCATTAAGATCCGTAATCTGCATTTTCTACAGGCCATTGAGTAGGAAATAAATACAATAGGAGTGGGGCTAGGATGGGCACTTATAGAAGGGATTGAATGTTGGTTATGACTTGGGTGACACACACATGATGATAAATTATGTAATTTAAAAAAAATCTAACCTTTATAAATGGGCTTATTCTTTCATTTTGCAAAGTTTTAATTGAAATTTCTTTTGCAAAAGAATTATATTAAAACATATATTTTTGGATTTTAAAGATATTTTGTTAAAAAGGAAAAAATTATGTTTTTGGGCTTAGAGTGATTTTTGAAAATTTTACATGGGTAAATATATAACATTAAATTTGCAAAATGAAATATTTTTTTATGAAGATATTTTCGTAAGGGAAATTGATGTGTAAAAATATTTTATTCAAATTTATTGTCGAAAGGATTTAGTTTGAAGTCTTTGGAGAAATATTTTGGTAGGAAAAATTTTGATTAAAAATTGTTTTAGTTTGAAAATATCATTTGAAAAAGTATATCGTGAAGGGCATTTTTGTAAAAATATTTTGAATTAAATTGTTTTATTAAATGAAATTTATTGAGGAATATTTGGAGGGAATTCTTATTTGAAAAGATAAATATGTCTTATTGAAAAGTATTTTACAATAATATTATATGATTTGAGGGGTATTTATTTCAAGGATGTTTTATGGAAAAAATATTTTGGTAAAAATATGTTTGATTTTGAAAAAATAAAAAGAATAGTTTGAGAAATTATTACATTGAAGAAATTAGTTGAAAACATTTTATTTGGAAATAGCTTTTTGAATAAAGTATGCGGGGAATATTTTTATATGAGAAAATTGTTTTATTCAAAGAAATGTGAGTTAGGAAAACTTTTTGTTAGGAAGCTAATTTCGGTTGGGAGTATTTTACTTAAAGGATACTTTTGATAAACAGTGTTTTGGAAGGAAACCATTTTTGGATAAAACACTTTGGTTGGGAAACATTTTGAATGGAAAATGTTTCATCGGAAATATTTGAAAAAAGTTTTGCTAAGAAAATATGAGTCATGAAATATCTAGTTTAAAAATACTTTAAAAAATATTTTACTGGAATGAGAATTATTTGATGCCTAAATAGATGGTTGGAAAAGTAAAATATTTGAATTGAGAAACAAACTTTAAAGGTGTTTTTTTAAAAAGTATTTTTAGTAAAAAGATACTTTATTTTAGAAAACTTGTACTTGCGAGCATTTTGAGTACTATGGGACTTGACTGAGTGGCATGGGGTGTGAGATGACTGGATGATATTAATTTTGAGTTTACCCAACATCTAATATGATGATGTAACCTTTATACCTATTATATGTGACTTTCTTTAATGAGTTATAGGGGTGTCTAGTTATTCCCTTCTTTGGAGAGAGAGAGAGAGAGAGTTGGGTGATGATGTTATGATTGCCCATTTCAACATATAGATATTGCCATTTTACTTTGCTTAAACTTGTTTACTTTGGTTGAATAGATTGCACTATTCTTATGTTGTTAAGTGATTAATCATGTTAGGAAATTACTGCACTCCTCGATTGACTATGTTTACTTACTAATTTATGTCATGCTTGTTTGAATTTATTCCTTTTGCTTGCATTGTATTGTATTGTTGCTGATTGCTTGTTTTGATATGATCCATTTTAATTGTTTGTTTGTTTATTTTATTGCCTTGTTATGATTATTTCTCTTATATGCTAGGTTATATTGCTTGTTATTGAATGATAATTATATAATAGGGTAGTTATCCAATGTTGACTTTTAATGGGATGTGCATCAGAGAAAACAGTCGGTTATTAAGGAACAATTTGGTTTAGTCATAGTGGGATGACATAGTTTCCTAAGCTAAGAAAGATTAGGTATTCAGATTGGCTAAAAGATGCGATGATGTTCCTTCAGGATGAGTAATAATGGCTGAAGAGATTTTGTGACCAAAGGCTTGGTGGGTACCACTAAGGAATCAAAACGACGGTGAGAGAGTCATTACATGTTTAATAAAATTTTGAGTTTTAACAAATAAAATTTTCAAAATCTATTTTTATACGAGCAATTACCGGCTTGCATAAGTGTTTTAAATGCAACAAGAACTCCTATTGATTTTTAGAGAATTTTATACAGTTTGAAATTTTTATAAAACGGTGTTTTCTCAAAAATTATTTTATGTTTAATTTAAAGAAAAAAATGAAATATAGTTTTGGAGAAAAGAAAAAGCAAATTTCTATTTGAAGAAAACATGGATGATTTGATTTGACAATGAAAATATTTTGGTATAAATGTTTTGATCTGAAGATGCATCTAGCAGATCCCTTTTGGTATTTTAGGCGAGTCATCCATTCATCAAATGAAGAAGTTATTTACTATAAAAGGATTTTGAAATCAATTTTTTTTAATCCAAAAGTTGGAACAAGATGGGTTCTGATTTAGATGCTTACCTAGGGATCGTTGATGATCAAAGACTTTGATGTATGCTCATGAAGAAGTGGTTGATGAAGACGCTCATTAGGTTCGTACGGGATGATCCATTCATCCTAGACCTTTACGGGGTGGTCTAGTTTCCTGGCCATATGGAGTGGTAAGGATTCATGCATTCATGTAGCCGCGACGCTCTTATGATGGTGAGTATTCCTTGATCTTACAGGGGTGGCCATTTGTGTCATCATATACCCAAGAGTGCTTGGTATGAAACCCTAGACCTTACGAAGATGTCTAGTTTCCTGGCCATGCGGAGTGGCATAGATTTAAGTATTAATGAGACCGCGGTGTTGAGTAGTCATTGATTGTATGGAGTTATCATATATCCAAGAAGTTTATGATATGAGACCTTGGTGAGGATCTATACTTCCCAACTATCCGAGTGGGTTTAGCAATCGAGGATTAATATAGCTACAACATGAGTTGATGCCATATTATTTTGAGGTTGCATCCATGAGTAGGCACTTATATTTATGAAGATGTAGCCATGAGTGGGCTCATATATCATTTAGAAAGTGTAACCATGAGTACGTGCACATGATGTTCTTGAGGGTGCAAGTATGAGATAGTATACCGTTTATTTTAAAGATGAGACTATAAGGAAGTTCATCAACAATTTTGTGGATACATATATTATGGTGGAAGTGTAGTCAGTATAGGGGTTAGCACACATGTGTTATTTGTTGATATGATAGTGTGATGTTGTCGATTTTTAGTACGTGTGCTTTATTTTGATGAGTTATACCGATTGTTGATCTATATAGTTATTTGTGCATGCCTACCTGGACTAATCTGAGTTTCTGTTGTGAACTTTTGTGATAGGCTATTGTGGTTGGATTATTAAGATGCTTGAGATGAATTGTGAATGGAGTTGATCTATGATTGATGTAACATCCCGCATCTTAATGGGCCTGACTTTTCGACTAAATTGAAAACCCGAACCCGTTAGAGTATGGATCGTTGCTGTTGGTAACCTGAAATAAATGTAAGTATATCAGAGAGCTATCTATATTAACTCACAACGAAACAGCAAAATATAATAAAACATATATACCGACTAAGGCTCCTACCTTGGAACCAATATTATCACTTGGATATCTAGTTGCCTTGTTAGTGATGAGCATGAACGAGAAGACTTATCCACCTACCGTCCCTGCGTTGCATTAGTATCATGTCGCTCTAAATCTGTCCCGTGGGTTGTAATGAGGAGGAGGTTATAACAACGTTATAGTGACCATAAATTACATACTTTATCCACAACACTAGCTTATGTCGATTGATTTCCATTACGTGTTATGTCTACTATTTATAGATTATTCATTTGATTCCATATGTGCATATGATACATCTAACCTCCTCCGAGGTATAAATATAAGTATATATGAACATATATACATATAAACATCTCTATAATTAATGGATAAGGGTATAAATCAATGTCTTGGCCTAATTTCCCATGTTTTTCAAGTGATTCCTCGCTAGTATCTGTAACTATGCACCACACCAGGCATACACAAACAATGTCTAGGCCTAATTGCCCATGTACATCGAGTAACCTCCAATGGTTCCTAATAACGACGTTGTGATTTAATCTGCAATATTACTAACTCATTCCAAAGGCTTATCGAAGAGTTAACCATCCCACTTCCTATCTAGCAAATAAATAACCAAAGTTTGAGGTATTTCATATACCCAGAAACCTACTCCAATAGAAATTGTAGTCCATTCAGATACAACTAAAGTCTTTGCTAACGACCGCTCGGGACCGATAGTGCCTTCGACCTATGTGTCCAGCCCTACACCTCAAATATTAATGCCAACAATACTGATATAGCACTGAGCTTCCAACCACCATCCTATTTAGATTTGCCTAATGCAAATCAAGGAAATGCCCACCTGGTTACTTAGTAACTTTGGCTTGGAATTGAAGGAGGCCCAATCGGCCACTTAATATTTAAAATCCAAGGTGAACCCCAATTTGGTATATTCCCTAACTCTATGCACAAACGTATATCCTTGCGGGTCCTATAGTTGGAGATGTCCTACATTAGTAAGATGTATACACAACTACCGGTAGCCTCTTACGGAGGGCATATTTTAGTCGTGTAACACTACCGACCTCACATCCTGACCCATATTAAACTAAATCATTTATAATAAATCTAAATATTAGGCCAGGCCCACTAAGTCACACCCATCGCAAATGTATTATTGAGGTCATATAATTTCACTATGGAGATTATTACGATTTGAAAGTTCATTTATTAGTATTCTTCTATATAATTTATGAATTTCTCTTTTATTTCATTAGTTCCAATAAGTGTCATTCACCGCTTCTTTCAATTAATTCTCATATTAACTTGACTACTGTAACTTCCCTAATTCTTTAAATCATTACCTTACTCGTATCTTAGTGCTTGTTATTCATTTCTTAACTTATACTATGCCATCTTTATTTAATTGATAAACGGAATTATTATTATTTATATTTATAACATTCTAAATTTAGGGATTTCTAGATATACACTTATGCATAAATTATACAAAATATTTATTTCTACACTTTAATGCATTAGAGCTGTATCTTTCCCAAGAAGAAATGTTATCACTGTACTTGTCCGTAAACCACCTAAAAAGTGGAATTGTGCTGTGTTTGAAATTATAAAGAATTACCTTTTTTGTCTTTATTGAAATTGAAAGTGCAAAATACAGAAAAGCATCCCTCCTTTGCACATCTCTTTCCTTTGGACATATTCATTGTTATTTCAAGTGACTCGCTTTTCATATTTAATTGTGAGTAGAAATTCACACAGGGACATTTTACACTCCAATGAATTAAAATATAGAACTTAAACCCCAAATCAAATTAAAATATCTTATATTGATGATTAGTAAGTTTTAACAATTTATAAGTCAAATAATGAAATCTGAGAATAAATATGAAATTTTATCAATAATTTATTTCATAAATTTTAGGGACTATCCTCCCTATATTCCAGATCCAGGGCATATATATCATTTCATCAAAGTTATACAATCTACTGAATACGTAGATAAGGATTTCAAGTAAGATTATTTATTTAAGCCTACAATTCAATGACTATATATATATATATGCATAAAAGAAACATAATTTCAACGATATAAATCTAATATTATTTAAACCGTATAATTTCCACTCATCTTATAGCTTCCAAATCTCCAAACCCAATTATGTTCTTCTTACTTGACTCCTTTTTTGTTCCAATCAAAATACATATAAAAAGATATATACATGCTTATTAGAATTACAGATCTAAGAGGAGATTTGAGTTAAAGGAATTTTAAATTATTGAATTATCTTTTTACACAGAATTTGATTCACTCCTCCTTTTCTTCTCCTTTTATTTTTTATTCTTCTCCAATATATACATATATAATGCTTTATAATTTTTGGAAATATTGAAGAAAGAAAAATAGGAGAGATTTGCTTCTCTGTTCAAAAAAATGAGAAGAAAAGTGAGGGGCTAATCCTTTATTTATAGGCACTCGGATCAATTTTGTTCTTCAGATTAATTTTTTTAAATCCATTCCATTCAGGCCAAGGTCCAGGGCATATCGACCCTAATCCGATCGGTCAACCAGTGATTAATAGCGGTCGATCGCTAGCTATCGACCGGCTGCAACTAGCTGTCAACCAGTGGGCCTTATTAATATTTGTTGCCTTGCTTATTTATGAATGTTTATTTATTAACATATATCTTGAAAATTATTTCAACGTTAAATTTTATATTTAACATTTTCCTTAACGTTAGTTTATTAATATTTATTTCCTTAATTAGTTTTGAATTAATTCTGATCCGAAACCTTCAAACGCTACTAAGTTCTTCCTTTAAACTCCAATCGCAGAACTTTATATATGAAAGTCCATCAGAAGAATGCAATGAATACAATGGTCTAAGATTTGTTGCCAATTCTAATGTTTGTTGAAAGTCCATAATTTAGGGTTAATAATTATTTATTAATTCTTTTTAATTAATTACTGTTTATTTTATGCGGTGTTATATTCTCCCCCATAAAAGAATTTTGTCCTTGAAATTCTTCAAGGACTGAATTATGTAACATAGCATACAACCATTCTAAACTATCCAACCAATTAGTATACAACCAATTTTTCAACAAATCGTGTACATGTGCACGGTGTATAATAACACACATAATATTCAAGCTGAATACTAAATCGGTGCCTCCTATATGAATGCATTCTTTAAAACCTTTTGAAAATATGATGCAAACAACCTGTATATACTAGCAATTCTATGTACGTGCAAGTTTTCAAAAGTCACAATCCTTATTTTCACACAACAACACACTCCTGCCAATAGAAGTATGGTTCAACCAATTTTGCATCCAATCCCTACCATCTAATACCTAACACACTATTTCTAACATCCAAAATTTACAAAATCCAGTTTTCTTGAATCTATACTCTTATGTCGGAAAAGGAATTTGGATGGAAAATTTTATATTTCAACCCTTCTTTTGTGTATCAATTTCATTGTAACTTGGAACTTTCCCTTTTGCCTCTAAATCTTTACCGGCTTTTCCAAGTATGATTCACATAAAAAGGTTTATTTTTAAAGTTTAAAACATAATTATTTTTAAAAACAAGTTTTTGTTTACTATTAACAAGGTATGGAAATAGAAATTCCAAAGCTTAAATAGCCTTTTCCCTTGTTATTATCTATGTTTCGTATACTATCGCACTTACCGAACAAGTATTCAGTAAAACATCGGCCCTTCCTATGCTAAGCATATGGCATTTGAAAGTTATCATTTTTCGTTAAAATATATTTTGAAATTTAAGTTTGTAAAGAAAAAAGTAAATTTCCAATTAAGTATATAAAGTAGTTTGAAAATTTTAAATAGATAAAATTATATTTTAATACCATTTTTTAAAAGCATTTACCTTTATACTTTTTAAAATAAATCAAACCACATCTTAACGTAATTAGGACTAAGTAAATGAGCTAACATATATGATTGACCCTGACATTTACATAGTTAATAGTTAAATTTGAAAATCTTTCCTTCTATTTTAGAACGACAACCAACACACAAGCACATTTATAAATTTTAGCTTTTGAGGCATAGGTTTAGTGACCCATGAGTTTCGCAAAAATCCTTCATTGTCGTGCACTTGCAAAAATTTATACTAAAATCCTAAATTTTTTTGGTGCTAAGCATTATTAATTTTTGGTTGCTAATTTAGTTAATTTCTCGATTTATTTTATAAACTTCCAGCCTTACTTATCATCGCTAGTTAAATGTCCTTATGGGATTTTCTTATTTGTATTATTTTCCAATATATATAGCGATCAAAGCTCATCCAAATAATCAGCATATCTCATAACATATCTTATGCACTTCCAATTCCCAAAAGGAGACAACTAGCGATTACAACCCATTAACCTAAAAGAAACAATTGCTGGAAGCTGTCTTTCAACATCAGTTGGTATTAATGATGTTATGGCCATATCATTTCTTACTCAGATAAAATGGACACTTTTTTGACTTCTAATAAATAAGCTCCATCCATTACTTCAATTATTACAACCAATTACAGGATAAACAACAGTGGGTAGGAAGTATAAACTATGCACATTTAGAATAACTCATTGGAACATTTGCTTGGCAGAATAACTTTTCTACCACCTATCTTGCCTTCTTTAATCCTGAGTCAACGAACGTCCCCTATGTGTGTTTGCCGTCTCATTACCCTCTTCTTCGATTATATTACCATCTTCTTTTAACCATAACCTCTTGATAGTAATCAAATTTTGGTACTTATTTTTTATTATCTTTGATCATGCATGCTAGTATACCCTAGAACTCACAGAAGTGTACTTTGATACCATTCCTTATTCCTTTATGGGTTCTTCTTATGGCTTTCACACATGTCTAATAAAACATTTTTAGGTATGTACCAATATTCCTTATATTCAATGGGGATTCCTTGTCACTACTCTACGAGTAGTTGTAGCTATTCATAGCCTTAGCTTTTACCCCGTCTTACCTAGGCATTCATCCCCATCTACTCCATGTCAAAGTTGGTTTGGTTTCCACCACTCTTTATAAAATTATTAAAACTTCACATTCATGAAGTACTTAACCCAAATTTTTATCATTTGAAAATATACTTTTTATTAAATTCAACAATTGTTTGGTTTCACAGAAGGAGCCATGAAAAATGTATGATCGATTTCACCCTAGAGAGGGGGGGGGGTGAATAGGGTGATACTAGTAATAAAAAAAATTAATGTGGAAATATATATAATAATTGCAGCACAAATAATAGTAGAATAAAAAGCAGAAATAGAACAACACAGATTTACCCAGCTTTGGCAAAACCCTGCCTACGTGCCGCCCCCAAGGTTTCTACTAGAAATTAAGTAGTCAGACGGTTACACACATAAACTTGCGACTCCTACTATCGACTAACCTAACTCTACGCTCAAAACCCTGCCACAACTCAGCCACTGAGTTGCGAATTCTCGAACTACACCACCGTAGTTCGTAACCTAGTCACACGACTAGAAAAACACAGTTTAAAAAAGAAAATTACAAAATAAATAAAAATACTATAACAAAACCCTAATTTAAAAATAAGCCCAATACAATATATACGTCGGCCCAACTAAATTTATCACTTAAGAAAATAAAATACACGTCTTCTCCTTTTTGCTTATGTTCGGCCGATGCTTTCTTCGTTCCCCTTTATATAATTAGGGCTTTTGCGAATTGAAGCTGTCGCTCTATAACCAATCGATTGAATTGAGGGATTTTCGTTGTGTTGCTTTGCCAATCGATTTCTTCTTCGTTCGTCTTCGGCTACTCCAATTTGTCGAGTTCAAATCGAATAATACTGGTATGCGATTTCCTTTATTTAATCTCGTTGACATGCCTGAACTCGATGCTCTTTTCTACCGATGATGAGATGGGAATTTTAAGGATCGAGTCCCTTAATTTTCATTCGAATATTTCATTTGAATTCTTCTGCTAATTTTTCTCGCCCATTCAATTTTTACTTGAATGCTTGTGATTTATTCTGACTTTTTCATTTCATACGTGTTGCTTGATAAGTTTGAATTTGCTCCAGTCTATTCTCCTGCGACTTTGTTATTTGAACTTTGATATGATCTGGACATGTTCAATTCGTGTTATCACCTGGCTTTGTCTCTGACTTTGTTGACTGCTGTTACATTCTCTTTCGAACCCTGACTTTGTTACTGCTACTGTGTATACTTCATGTATCCATATCCTAGTCTGCACTTCATGTTACATCGCATTTATCTTGGTTGGTAGCCTTGGACTTGATGTTTTGATGTTGAATCTAGATTTATACACTTGGTACACTTGAGTCTGCATTTTGATGTGAACTTGGTGCTCTGACCCGTTTGGGTTCATTCATGATGTCTGGTTACTTAAACATTTTGTAGTCTGGTTGTTTAGAGTACATGCCCATATTGTCACTGCATATAAATACATGTATACATGTGTGTTTGCGCATGTATATATGTATGCTTGTGATGCCTTGCTCGGCTTGATGCTCTGTTGTCACCTCTGTTGCATTTGCATCCTGTACTCTGGTTGTTCATGCCTCTGACCTGATACATATGTATGTACTTATATGCATATGTGCATACATATGTCACTATGCTTGCTTATTACAGTGTGTACGGCTTGTATATCCATATACTCTGGTCTAGTGGTCCTTTTGGTTGAGGCCGAGTTCTCTGTTCTTTGAACTGATATATGTGTATACTCAAATATGTATACATGAGTATGCATATATGCATACATGATCTAATGCATATGCTATGGTCTCTGTTTGAAAGCTTCACTTGTGCATGTCACTTTGCATTTTGTTTTCACATAAACATTTTGAATGGGTTCAAGTGTTGTTTTGCTCATGTAGTCTGCATTGCAATCTGGTTTATTGATGCTTGTGCTTTTGTATTCTTTGAACTCATATACGTGTATACATATATATAAATATATATGTGCATATATGTATACATGTATATATGTTTATGCAGTCTTTGAGTTCGGCTGCCTTTGTATTTAGCGTTTGGTTCTGGCCATTTCACTTGTATTCCTTTCATTGTTTTGTAGTGGTTCTGTTATGCTTTGCACTCCTGTTTTGATCTTGTTTTCATGTTCATTGAAGGTCTGGTGTAGTTTGACCCATTTCCTAGTTAACCTGATGTATTGACACACTTGTTAGCATGGTCTGGTTGGCCCTGAATTTGGTTACACATGTTGATTTACTGGCTTGTTGCCATGTGTGTTTGTACTGTTTGCTTTGACTTCTTTCTTTTTGAAATCCTTTCAGGTTGTATGTGTGGATTTGTATTCATGTTGAATTTTATTTGTATTTCACCTGAGTTGAATCCAGCCTCGGCTCGGGTTTGACCTTGTGCTCACATGTCCCTGTAGTTTTATCAAGTGTATATCGGTGTGCATGGCCTTGTGGCATGTAAAGTGATACACTATGCATGTCACAGGTTGTTCGTGTAAGATGAATTCAAAATAAATATGATGACGAACAACCTAAATAACCGAGGCAAATAACATTTTCAAAGTCACACATTTCATTGTACACTACACAAATATTTCTTTTTCAATTTTACTACGTCAGTGTTTATTTTTCAGATAGCTCAGATGCTGGATTCAAGTTGGAATAGAGTTGAAGATCAAATACGAGTGAACGAGTGATATATAGTGAGGTGCAAATGTATGTAACAATTGTATAGTGAAAAATTGTGTTGTAATTTGAAATTGTATTGTAATTGAAATTTTGTATATATAGTGAGAGCTCAAATTTTGTACTATTCAAAATTGTAATAAAATATTTGTTTGAATAAAATATTTGTTTGAATTTAAATTCCGTGTTATTTATTTTATTCAACAAATATTTATTTAATTATGTGAAAAATAAAATAGTACAATAACAAATACATTTAAATATATATATATATATATGTTTATTATCATCAAAAAAATCATATACTAGCATATTCTACAATCTTCCCCTTTTTATGATAACAAACATATATTACGATTTTGAATTTATTAAATGTATTTGGTCATTGATGAAATCTATTTGCTCCCCCTATATAAATGCTCCCCCTTACACCAAAGCTCTCCCTTCATATATGCATGAAAATAAATAAAAATATGCAAATAAAGCTATATGAGAATATGCAAATAAAAAATATTATTTGCCTGGCAAATCTTAACTTTTCTCTCCCCCTTTTGTTATCAGCAAAAGTGTAATAGTATTAGGAAAATAGAGATACAGTGATAGATATTAATACAACATCAATACCCAATTGAGTATAAATATTAAATTTCAATAAAAAATCAAACAAAAATCATAAATACTTGGTTAGGCGCATATTCCACTTTAGAGCGATAGGGGTGATGTCGGCATATAAAACCATATAGTTATGTCTATTTGTGGTATATTTATATCAGGAATTTGAATATCTACTGACCATGCATAACCGTTAGGACTTTTAAATGAGATTAGTAGTATTCCTAATTTTTATAAAAATAAAATAAAAAAATTTCAAGTATCTTCTAACCACGCATAACCGTGAGGATGTTTAAATGAGATTAGAATCAACTCGTCTATTTAATAACCAATTTTGGTATGTGTTCCATACATGCATAACCGTGAGGACTTTTAAATGAGTATGAAAGCACATAAACAAATATTCCAAGTAATTCACCCATGCATAACCGTGAGGACTTTTAAATGAGAGTGAATACTTTTTATGTTTTTAAATAAAAAAATAAAAACGAATAATTTCCCGTTTAAAATATCACATTTTGACATACCATATTGGATTTTAATGAGTGATGGTTGTTAGAAATATGATAGAAATAGAGATGGTCATGTAATTTTTACCAACAAATGTTATTATAACTCTTGTTTAAATTTTTAAAGAAATTTACTAAATATACTATCTCAATTCATAATATATGATTAATATCAACACTCATCACTTTTTCAATCACTATTTATCTTTTCGATAATCAATAGGGAGTCAGATTAGTTAATGTAGTCATTTAAGATCAAATCCAAAAATAAATATAAAATCAAATTTCTAAAATGTCTAATCTGAAACGAAGTCAACAATAACTATTTTTTGGAAGGGGTTTTATAAAAAAATGTCTGCTAATTGAAAATCAGTTGAAATGAAAAATATGCAGATATTTTCTTTGAAAATGTGATGCAACTAATGAATGTCTCTACATAAAACACGTTCCACCAGTAATTTTACTATCAGCTAGATTACTAGTGTAATCTGCATCTGAATTTTCCTTTAACTCAAAGTTATCATTAGATAGATATCATAGACCATACCGTGAAGTGTGCAACAAATATATCCACGTGTATCTAGAATAATCATCAACCAAATAAACACCATCATTAGTCCAAACAAATCTATATGAACTAGTTCAAAGACTCTAGAGGTACTTATAGTGTTCTCGGCATAAAAATATAATTGTCCAACAATTTTGCATAAATCAAAATCAAAATCAACATTCATTTCTTTATCACATAACTGGCTGTAAATCAGATTATGGTGAAGATTTTCAACATTTAATATATCGTTCAAGATAAATGTATCGTCACCTGTTTTACCTTTACCGATAATTTTTCATTGTTGCCCATTATGATTCTGCCACCTTTGTACTAGGCTAAGGAACTTTGATTTGTTGCCCATCGTGTGCTTGGAACAGCCAGAATCCAGATAACACTGTTATTGTTCCTTAGCCTGCCACCACACCTACACGAGGATGGATTTTTGTGACCTATTTGTTTTTATAGGTCCATGGTTGTTAATGACAAAAGATTTTGAAAAATATGTTTGTGGAGACCCAAGACAATTTATATTTGTTCCTTTTGGCACCCAAATTTGTTTGACCTTAAGGGATTTTATATTCGTGCCTTTTGGAACCCAAATTGATATGGATTTCACATGTTTGGGCCTATACCAACAATTGTTTTGATTGTGTCCAATTTTCCCACAAATTGTGCACTTGGATTTGACATGATTAATTTTACCTCTAACTCTTTCAGATTGAGTGTACCCAAGTCCTTGTCTAACAGTATTAATAGTTTGTTTCCCTAATAATATATTTAGCGATCTTTCTCCTTTTGAGAATTTTCCTAAAGTCGTGGACAATTGTTGGACTTGTGTTTTGAGAGATTCATTTTCATTCAATAATAGTGTGCACTTTTTAATAGAATTTTATCTCCTAGTATTTTTACTTTCTTTCAAATCAGAATTTCATTTTCAAGTGATTTAATTTTAATTTCTGATTTTTTAATTTCTTCTTCGAATGATGGACACTTGTCGCACTTAGGCTTTTATTTTGATAGTTTTTAACTAATTTGTAAAGCTGCTTATTTAGGTCTATCAAACTATCTCTTTGTGATTCAATTTTAGCGTACTTCTCCCTAAGTCTTTCAAAGCAGCCATTTACTTTGTGAAAATATATAAGTAATTCTGAGTGAGTGAGTTTTGATACCTCGCTTGGCTCGTCATCATCGCTATCAGTTGTATCACCTCGAAGATACAGATCTGCTTTTTCACTCTCACTGTTAGTGCTTTTATTATCATCATCACTTTTATTCCAAGTGGCTGCAAAAATTCTCCTTTTCAATTTCTTTCCTTGGTCGAGTTGATTCTGAGGACAATTGGGCTTGATGTGATCGGGTTTATTGCACTGTGGTATATGATCTCCTGCTCTTCTGAGTTGTCTAGTACTTTGACTATTCTGCTTTACAATTGTTGATTTAGAGCTAGATTTCCATACTTGTGATTCCACCTTTTGAATTTCTTTATTATCAGTGCCAGTTTGGTTGCTCCATCATCACCATCGTCATCATCACTTTTCGTTGTTCCATTGAGAGCTATTGATTTCTTTCGTGTATCACCTCCTTCGCATTCTTCCTTGAATTTGATTTCTAGCTCATAAGTGGTGAGATTTCCGATAAGTTCTTCAACTTTAATCTGTTTCAAATTCTTCGATTCTTGAATAGCAGTGAATTTGGCTTCAAAATTTCATGGTAGAATTCTAAGGATTTTTCGGACTATTTCCAATTCTGTGTATGGTCTTCCGAGAGCTTTTGATTTGTATACGAGATTAGAAAGTCGTCCGTACATCTCTTTGACATTCTCATCCTTGGCCTTTATGAATTGCTCGAATTCGCTACTAAGCATGGCAAGGCGAGATTCTTTGACTTGGGAAGTTCCTTCGCGAGTCACTTCAAGTGTGTGCCAAATTTCCCGCGCAGTTAGATAATGCGAGACACGATTAAATTCAATTTGATCCAATGAACATATAATAGAATTCATAGCTTTAGCATTAGCATTCTGTAGTTTATTTTCAAGATTTGTCCATTGATCCATTGGTGTTTCAATTTCTTGATTATCTACCACTATGGTTGGTGTCCTATATCCGGTCTCAACAATATTCCAAGCATCAATGGTTTTCAGAAAAATTTTCATTCTATTTTTCGATTATGCATATTCACCATTGAACATGGGTGGCCTAACTATGGACTGACCCTCAACAAAAGCATTATTAAAAGAAGCCATTTAAAAAATCAAATTTTTTAAAACAAAAATTGGTTTTTGTTCCTAGCTTTGATACCACTTGTATGATCGATTTTACCCTAGAGAGGGGGGGGGGTGAATAGGGTGATACTAATAATAATAAAAATTAATGCGAAAATATATATAATAATTGCAGCAAAGATAATAGAAGAATAAAAAGCAGAAATAGAACAACATAGATTTACCCAGCTTCGCCATAACCCTACCTACATGCTGCCCCTAAAGTTTCTACTAGAAATTAAGTAGTCAGACGCTTACACATGTAAACTTGCAACACCCGCTATCGACTAACCTAACTCTACGCTCAAAACCCTACCACAACTCAGCCACTGAGTTGCGAATTCTCGAACTACACCACCGTAGTTCGTAACCTAGTCACACGACTAGAAAAACACAGTTTAAAAAAGAAAATTACAAAATAAATAAAAATACTATAACAAAACCCTAATTTAAAAATAAGCCCAATATAATATATACGCCGGCCCAACTAAATTTATCACTTAAGAAAATAAGGTAGACGTCTTCTCCTTTTTGCTTATGTTCGACCGATGCTTTCTTCGTTCCCCTTTATATAATTAGGGATTTTGCGAATTGAAGTCGTCACTCTATAATCAATCGATTGAATTGAGGGATTTTTGCTGCGTTGCTTTGTCAATCGACTTCTGCTTTGTTTGTCTTCGGCTGCTCCAATTTGTCGAGTTCGAATCGAATAATACTGGTATGCAATTTCTTTTATTTACTCTCGTTGATATGCTTGAACTCGATGCTCTTTTCTGCCGACGATGAGATGGGAATTTATAAGGATCGAATCCCTTAATTTTCGTTCGAATATTTCATTTGAATTCTTCTGCTAATTTTGCTCGGCCGTTTGATTTTTACTTGAATGCTTGTGATTTATTCTGACTTTTTCATTTCCTACGTGTTGCTTGATAAGTTTGAATTTGCTTCGGTCTTTTCTCCTGCGACTTTTTTATTTGAACTTTGATATGATCTGGACATGTTCAATTCGTGTTATAACATGGTTTTGACTCTGACTTGTTCGAACTCTACCTTGGTCACTATGGTTTTGATTCTTTGGCATTTTGAATTTTTTGTTGACTGCTGTTACATTCTCTTTCGAATCCTGACTTTGTTAATGCTACTGTGTATACTTCATGTATCCATATCCTAGTCTGCACTTCATGTTACATCACATTTATCTGGGTTGGCAGCCTTGGACTTGCTGTTTTGATGTTGAATCTGGATTGATACACTTGGTACACTTGAGTCTGCATTTTGATGTGAACTTGGTGCTTTGACCAGTCTGGGTTCATTCATGATATCTGGTTACATGTTGCACTTGAACATTTTACAATCTGGTTACTTGAACATTTTATAGCCTGGTTGCTTCGAGTACATGTCCATTTGCATATGTATACATATGCCATTTTGTTTACTGCTTCACTACATCCCATATTGTCACTGCATATAAATACATGTATACATGTGTGTTTGCGCATGTATATATGTATGCTTGTGATGCCTTGCTCGGCTTGATGCTCTGTTGTCACCTCTGTTGCACTTGCATCCTGTACTCTGGTTGTTCATGCCTCTGACCTGATACATATGTATGTACTTATATGCATATGTGCATACATATGTCACTTTGCTTTCTTATTCCAGTGTGTACTGCTTGTATATCCATATACTCTGGTCTGGTGGTCCTTTTGGTTGAGGCTGAGTTCTCTGTTCTTTGAACTGATATATGTGTATACTCAAATATGTATACATGAGTATGCATATATGCATACATGATCTAATGCATATGCTTTGGTCTGTGTTTGAAAGCTTCACTTATGCATGTCACTTTGCATTTTGTTTTCACTTGAACATTTTGTCTGGGTTCAAGTGTTGTTTTGCTCATGTAGTCTGCATTGCAATCTGGTTTATTGATGCTAGTGTTTTTGTATTCTTTGAACTCATATACGTGTATACATACATACATATTTATATATATATATATATATGTGTGTGTGTGTGTGTGTGCGCATATATGTATACATGTATATATGTTTATGCGGTCTTTGAGTTCGACTGCCTTTGTATTTAGAGTTTGGTTCTGGCCATTTCAGCTGTATTCCTTTCACTGTTTTGTAGTGGTTCTATTATGCTTTGCACTCCTGTTTTGATCTTGTTTTCATGTTCATTGAAGGTCTGGTGCAGTTTGACCCATTTCCTAGTTCACATGATGTGTTGACACACTTGTGCACTTGTTAGCATGGTCTTGTTGGCCCTGAATTTGGTTTCACATGTTGATTTACTGGCTTGTTGTCATGTGTGTTTGTACTGTTTTCTTTGACTGTTTTCTTTTTGAAATCCTTTCAGGTTGTATGTGTGGATCTGTATTCATGTTGAATTTTATTTGTATTGCACCTGAGTTGAATCCAGCGTCGGCTCAGGTTTGACCTTGTGCTCAACTGTCCCTGCTGTTTTATCAAGTGTATATCGGTGTGCTCGGTCTTGTGGCATGTACAGTAATACACTGTGCATGTCACAGGTTGTTCGTGTAAGATGAATTCAAAATAAATATGATGACAAACAACCCAAATAACTAAGGCAAATAATATTTTCAAAATCACACATTTCATTGTACACTGCAAAAATATTTCTTTTTAAATTTACTGTGCCACTGTTTATTTTCAGATAGCTCAGATGTTGAATTCAAGTAGGAATAGAGTTGTAGATCAAATACGAGTGAACGAGTGATATGTAGTGAGGTGCAAATGTATGCAACAATTGTATAGTGAAAAATTGTGTTGTAATTTGAAGTTGTATTGTAATTGAAATTTTGTATAAATAGTGAGAGGTCAAATTTTGTACTATTCAAAATTGTAATATTTATTTGAATAAAATATTTTTTTGAATTTAAATTATGTGTTATTTATTTTATTCAACAAATATTTATTTAATTATGTGAAAAATAAAATAGTACAATAACAAATACATTTAAATGAATATATATATATATGTTTATTATAATCAAACAAAAATCATATATAGCATATTCTACATAAAATTCCTAAACTTTAATTATAGGTGTAATAACTTTTAAAACTATAATTTAGGTGAAACACCCGACACCCCTTAATATACCCAAAAGGACACATTAAAAGGCGTGGTGCGTTGTAGGTATAACTGAAACTAACAGAGACTAAGATTTACAAGACAAAAATAGGTAAAAACTGTGGAAACTAAATAAATATTTAATTAGAACAAAGCTTCAGAATTAATTCATAAATAAGTCCAACGCCAAGTACAACATTCAAAACCCATAGTCTTCTGAAATAAAACTTCATTGTCTCAAAATCAGAGTATGTAATATCTCTCATAAATACACCAGTGCATACAAGGACAACAGCTGAAAATAAAAGAAGTACATAGAAAGAAGTCTCCTCCAAGAAGAACTCCAAGTTGCAACAGTCTACTAGCTACTTCCTTGATTGCCTAAGGGGAAAAGGGGGAAATAGAGGAGTGGGTCAGACTAAAAGTCTGGTGAATGATAGTGATTACTAGAGTCTTTAAGCAAGAATAAAGTAATAGACTCTACAATAGTTCTTGCATAAATAAGGATAACAAAAGAAACATGAAAGAGATAAACTGGAAATAAATACGATTAAATATTGCTCAAGGTAGGATAACTTTGATTGCTTGCACTTGTTCAGATTTAATTATGTTGAATTCCTAATCCTGTAATTAGGATGTGACCCTAATTCTACCCTTTTTGATCGGCCTACTACTCCATAGACCTTTTTATGGACCAGCCACTATATAACTCCCTACAAAGCAGCCAACGGTATCTACAGAAGATGCACAGAGCAACTACTGTAGAACCGGACGACATATATAGCTCCCTACATAGAATGCAATGGTATCTACTAAGACACCATACTAAGCGCTTGGAACTCATAGCTAATACTGAGCACCCGAATGGAAGTCGCACGCGTAACTGCCACCATGTCCATGCTACCTTTTGCTCCACCTATTGGGTCTTCTTATTACCTCCAACGTACAACATAGTGTGCCCCTCATCTTACTTCAGGCTACTGCAAAATCACCGTGTGTCCATAGAAAAATAGGGGAAATGCTGTTGGTACTGGCCCTTCATCCAAACAATATCTAGTTGCACCCCTTATCCAAATCACCGTGATTTGGACTTCTATTTGACCAATTACTACAATTCTTAGCATAAGCGTGCCCTAGGGAATGCTATTTGGTACAGGTCCTACTTTCATCTTTGCTTATTAACTTAGATAAATTATTTAAATAAGCCTTTATTACCATTTTTACTTTCTACGCTTATTAATTTATCCCAAGCCTTAAAATAATCCCATTATGTTCTTTTTCTTATTATAACCTACGTTATAATCATGCTTATTACTTAACCCAAGGTCTAAGTGTGAAAATAAGCTTCTTTCTTCTTTTACTTCATTTAGTTATAATTCTAAGTTATAACTATGCCAATTATCTTTAATTAGTCCAATTCTAATTATAATTAGGCTATTTTCAGTCCAATTCCATTATTTATTACAGTCTTTATAATTTAAATCTTATTTTCTTTATTTAATATTCTTACTAAAAAAATCCATATTCGCGTTCAATTTTCTCTAATCCGTACACGCAGAAAATGGGATTGAAGAGAATAGACGCTTGCATAAAATCGAAAACGTTGAAAAGATGTAAATTAGAAATAAATAACAGTAAATAAACTTAAATACGTAAATAGACTGTAAATTAATAAAAAGCTATGCTTAACAGTAATAAATTATAATTAACAGAAATAATACTAAAATTACTGAAAGAAATAGCAGAATAGACTGAAAATAATTAAAAACTGTAAATAATTACTGAAAAAGGCTATTTCAAAAATCATAGTAAAAGTACAACTATTGGAAACCCTATTATTTTAAATTATTTAAGGAAATCTTAAAATAATTACCATCACTCACCTCCAGTCCTAAGCTCTTCCTCTGGTCTTACTGGATCCACTTGGAGTTGTAAAATAATTTTTATTAAAAAGATTCTCTCCTTGAAAATTATTCCTTTTAGGGTCCTTCCTAAAAAGGTGAACCTAAGCGGAGAAAATCTCAATGAGAAAAAGTGTTAGGTCTAGGGGTCTATTTATATGTGTAGAAGTGGATCTCGGACCATTGGATTTGAAGATTGAATAGGATGCAACCACGTCATAGGCTGAATAGGAGCCATCAGATGCAGAAATGGAGGGACTAGATTAAACTAAAGGGTGGAAATGATGTGCTCTTCTCATTCGTTCGTGCACCTGCAAAATTACAAGGCGGGTCGACCGGGCGGTTGACTGCCCCCTTGCCAAGGTCGACCGACCGATCGACCTAACCGTATATTTTTATTTATTTTTTATTTTTCATTATATTTCTGCTTATTTTGTTTGTTTTATAACTTGGTCATATTAGCTCGGTTTCTGACATTCTATATATGGAAATTAACCAGAAAATTACCACAGACACAGTGGTGCAACTTCCGTGGCTTAATTCTGATAATTTCAAAAAGTTATTTTATTATTTAATTAATTAACAAATTAATTATTACGGATTAAATTTTGGATTGTTACATTCTTCCCTCTTTAAGGGATTTCGTCCCCGAAATCTCTAAGGATAGAAGAATGTACTAAATGTTTTCATCCAGTTCTACAACCAACTACTCAATTATCAACCATTCATCCATTGTCTTCAAGTTTTTCTAACGCATTTATGATACTTATGCAATTAGTGTAGTGTAAATGTCCCTAACTAATGCAAAAGATTAGGCGGTCCACTGATTCAGTTGACCTCCTTTTTATGCAATCATGTCCTTGTCATGTATCCAAATGAATGCAAAAATTTCCTAATGATAACTGATAGTTCTATATGCGTGCTACAAACATCATCCAAATGCAACCATCATGTGATACTCATCCATTTATAGCAATCATGGAAATAAAATAAAAATACGCACACATCCATATGCATATGCTCTAGTGTCCTAGTTAGGCCGATCCCTAAAGAATAATAGTGCCTAGTGTACCTATATGCGTCCATAGTATCCACTAGCAAACACTTGCAACAACTAGCATACATCATTCATAACATGTTCTATTAACATGTTTACATCAAATCCTACCGCCCATAGGTTAAATTCTAAGTTCTACCCTCCCAAAGAATAATAAAGGAAAGAATCTATTCAAATCTAAAGATGGAAAAAGGAATTCTAAAGCTTACCACAAAAAATATGAGGATAGGAAGTACGAATCTTCTCCTCTGCTTCCCAAGTGTTGTCTGCAACATCATCTCCCCATTGCACCTTTACCAGTGGAACCTCCTTATTCCTTAGTCACTTGATATCTCTTCCAACAATCTTCATGGGGATACGCCGAATAGAAGCTTCTCTTTCTACCTCCACCTCCTCTAATTGACTAGGCTCTACAACCTCCGCCGAGTCATGTAAGCACTTTCGCAAGTGCGAAACATGGAAAACGTCGTGCACTCCTGCGATCCTATCTGGTAGCTTCACTTTGTAAGCCATCTTCCCAACTCTCCCTGTGATAGGAAATGGTCCAACAAATCTAGGGGCTAACTTTCCATTTGATCAGAATCTTACACTTTCCTAAGCGGGGAGACTTTGATAAAAACTAAGTCTCCAACCTCAAACTCTAAGTCTCTCCTCCGCCTATATGCATAGGACTTCTATCTGTCTTGAGCCGTCTTCATCCTTCGCCAAATCAAATCCACCCTCTCAGAGGTCTCCCTAACCATATCGGGTCCAAGTAATAACTTCTCCGTTGACTCTACCCAACATGATGGGGACTTGCAAGGTCTCCCATATAAAGCCTCAAATGGTGCCATTCCTATACTTGTTTGGTAAATATTATTGTATGCAAACTCAACCAAAGGAAGATGCTCCTCCCAAGTTCCTCCAAAGTCCAAAATGCACATCCGTAGCAAATCCTCAAGCACTCTATTTACCCTCTTTGTTTGGCCATCCGTTTAGGGGTGATAGGCCATACTCAACCTAAATTGCATCCCTAGCGCCTCTTGTAAGCTTCTCCAAAACTCACTAGTGAAAATGAGATCTCTATCACTAACAACACTAGAAGGAACTCCATGTAGATGGACTATCTCTCGAATATACAAGGATGCCAAATATGAAGTCGTACGCTTACTCTTAACTAGGATGAAGTGAGCACTCTTGGTCAATCTATCAACAATCACCCAAATGCTAGTGTTCCCTTTCCTAGAATGGGGTAAACCATCAATGAAATCCATAGAAATACTGTCCCACTTCCACTCTAGTACATATAAGGGCTGAAGTAATCCACTAGGCTTTTGCTGCTCTGCTTTTACCCTTTGGCATATGAGACACTTAGCTACGAATTCTGCCACGTCCTTCTTCATACCACCCCAATAGAACATCCTCTTCATATCCCGATACATTTTGTCACCACCCGGATGAATTCTCATATGGGAATGGTGCTCCTCCTCCAAAACTTTTCTCAACAAGTCACCAGTGCGTGGAACACAAAGCCTACCATCTCTCCTAAGCCATCCTCTGCTATCAATGGAATAGCATTGGACATGTCTTGAGACCTCTCCTCGGCTAATCCTATCCATAATGTCTATGAGTTCCCAATCCTCCCGCTGCCTCGAGCCAATCTGATCCATAAGGGTAGGCCTTACCTCTAAGGTTGTTAACAATCCAGGAGTAATGTCCGTAGAGGGCTTAAAATCAAAAGTAGAAATAAACTCCAAGCTCCTCCACTCTACGAACTAAGGACTAAGGGTTACTTTCTTCCTACTCAATGCATCCGCAACCACGTTACCCTTGCCAGGGGTATAAGCTATCTCAAAATCATACGAGGCTAAAAACTCCATCCACCTTTGTTGCCTCAAGTTCAAGTCCTTCTGTGAGAATAGGTACTTCAAAGACTTATGGTCGGTAAAAAGCTCAAACCTCTCTCCAAGCAAGTAGTGCCTCCAAGTCTTAAGTGCAAAAACTATGGCAGCTAACTCCAAATCGTAGGTAGGATAGTTCTTCTCATGCATCCTCAACTGCCTACTACCATAACACACTACCCTTCCTTCTTACATCAACACCGCTCATAGAACCGTTCCGCATGCATCAATGTATACCGTGGAAGGCTTAGCTCTGTTGGGTAAAACTAACACTGGTGCACTAGTAAGAGCTCTCTTAAGCTTCGTGAAGGAATCCTCACAATCCACGTCCCACACGAAAGCTTTATTCTTCTTAGTAAGGAGTGTGAGTGGTGCCGAAACCTTGGCAAAGTCTCTAATAAACTTCCTATATTCGCCTGCCAATCCTAGGAAGCTCCTAATCTCGGTAACGTTCTTGGAGGCCTTCCAATCTTGTACTGCAATAACCTTGGCGAGGTCAACAGCCAAACCTTCCTTCGAGACTACGTGCCCCAAGAAACAAACTTCCTCTCTCCAAAAACGACACTTGGAAAACTTAGCTCTCAAATGATGGCTACGAAGTGTGCGAAGAACTTCTTCCAAATGAACAGCATGCTCCTCCATACTCTTGGAAAATACCAAGATACCATCCACGAATACCAACACAGACTTATTTAGGACATTCCTAAAGATGCGGCTCATCAAATCAACGAAATAGGCTGAAGCATTGGTTAGCCCAAAAGGCATAACCAACCACTCGAAGAATCCGTCCGGTGTCCTAAAGACAGTCTTATCTATGCTGTCATCAGCGACTCTAAGCTGATGGAATCCTGTGGCTAAATCAAGTTAAGAGAAAACCGAAGAACCTACTAACTGGTCAAAAAGATCATCAATCCTAGGAAGTGGATATCGGTTCTTCTTGATGAGCTTATTCAATTCCCTATTGTCCACGCAAAGTCGGAGAGAAGCATCCGCCTTAGTGGCGAAGACGACTAGCGCTCCCTACTCTGATATGCTCCTTCTTATGAATCCCTTCTCTAAGAGCTCACGAATCTTCTTGCTCAATTCTTTCCTCTCCCTAGGTGCTATGTGTCTCACAGGTAACACTACTGGCTTGGCATTTTCGGTCAAATAAATCTTGAAGTCAATCTCTCTCTTAAGGTGTAGTCCTCTAACCTCCTCAAAGACGTCTGCAAAATCTCTGACGACAGGAACCGAATGCAACTTTGATGAAGATGAATCGAGGGAATAGAGAAAACTCAACATGACCGACCCTTGCGGATCGCAAGATACATCCAGAGTCATACCACTGCAAGTCTCAAGTCTAACGACTCTCTTCTTGTAGTCTAAGATAGCTCCGATGTGGATAGCCAATCCATCCCTAAGATCATCCCATACCCCGAGAATCCCAAAACATAGGTGTCGCAGTCAAACTCTATGCCTAGGATAAATATTTTCAAACCCCTACAAATCATAGATAACTGTGCCGATCCTCCAATGGGGTTTGAAACAATAATGGGGTCTACTACTAATGATATGCCCAAGTGCAAACAATCTACTAGAGAGCTAGAGATAAAAGAGTGTGATGCTCCAGAATCAAATAAAGTCCGAATAGGAAAATCAGATATAGAAATCAAACCTTCAATTGTGACTTTCCTACCTCTATCTGGAATGCTACCGGAAGGTGCTATGTCTAATGCTTGAATCTACGCGACTTGTACACTCGCTCCTTGGGGAAAACTCATACTCATATGACCGGGTTGCCCGCAAGTATAGCACTTACCCTTCATCTTCTCCTTCTAGCAATCCTTGGCCACATGTCCAACCTTCCCACAAACATGGCATTTTATTCCTTTCTTCTTCTTCTTATTTTTTTCCCACCACTTCTTCTTTGGACCTTCTGACTTAACCTCCTCTTTAGACTCTCCTTCCTTGACGTATCCGACATAAGCGCCATCTCAACCAAAGACTAATAAGTAGCTTCCATTGGTACATGAGTCAGCAATAATCCCTGGAGGGGTTGATTCAATCCCTTCGCAAACTTCATAGCTTTCTTGTGCACTGTGTTCACCAAGTCCATACCAAACCGCGACAGCTCATTGAATTGATTGATGTACTCCTTGACCGACAAACTCCCTTGCTTCACATTGATAAACTTCTCCAACTGAACACTCTCTTCTGCCTGAGATAGAAACTTCCTATCGAATCGCTCTCGGAATCCATCCCAAGTAATATTCCAACCCTCCAACACGATCACCTCCCACCAATAAGATTCCTCCTCCTTTAGTTGTCAAGCGACTAGCTGAACTCGTTGCTGACCATCAATCCCAAAAGACCAAAAATCCTCTCTGTGTCCCTAAGCCATGCTCTCGCCTCCACAAAAGTCTCCTTGGCAGAAAAAGTCTTCCCGCCCAAACTTGCAAAATCTTTACAAAGCTTTAGAGAAATTGATGGTGGCAAGTGGGTTGATGGGATTCCCACCCGTTGGTGTGGGATTGGGTGCAGGCCCGTGCACCTGTGGAGTCATGGCTTGCAAGTGCCTATGAAACCAAGCTGGGACTGGAATGTCCTCAGGAAGGTTCGGGGCATCAGCCATTCTACGAAAAGAAAAAGGTAGTTTAGGAAAGAGTCAAAGGGAGATTGAACTAGACTTATGAGGGAATTTTTTTATAAAAATTCTTTCATACTTAAAATCATTTCCAAAAGTTCTTTTCTGAAAAATACTTTTAAAACAAGTTATTTTGAAAAATACTTTACTTTCAAAATAAATTTTGGAATCCTGAAACCTTAGGCTCCGATACCAAGTGAAACACCCCATACCTCTTAATATACCCAAAAAGACACATTAAAAGGCGTGGTGCATTGTAGGTATAACTGAAACTAATAGAGAGTAAGATTCACAAGACAAAAATAGGTAAAAATAGCGGAAAATAAACAAGTATTTAATTAGAACAAAGCTTCAGAATTAATTCATAAATAAGTCAAATGCTAAGTACAACATTCAAAACCCACAGTCTTATGAAATAAAACTTCATTGTCTCAAAATCAGAGTATGTAATATCCCTCATAAATAAACCAGTGCATACAAGGACAACAACTGAAAATAAAAGAAGTACATAGAAGAAGTCTCCTCCAAGAAGAACTCCAAGCTGCAGTAGTCTACTAACTTCTTCCTTGATTGTCTAAGGGGAAAAAAGGGAAAATCGAGGAGTGGGTCAGACTAAAAGTCTGGTGAATGATAGTGATTACTAGAGTCTTTAAGCAAGATAAAAGTAATAGATTATACAATAGTTTTAGCATAAATGAGGATAATAAAAGAAATAGGAAAGAGATAAACTGGAAATAAATACGATTAAATATTTCTCAAGGTAGGTTAACTTTGATTTCTTGCACTTGTTCTGATTTAATTAGGCTGAATTCCTAATCCTATAATTAGGATGTGACCCTAATTCTACCCTTTTTGATCGTCCTGCTACTCTATATACCTTTCTGTGGAACATCAGTTATATAACTCCCTACACAACAGCCAATGGTATCTACGGAAGATGCACAGAGCAACTACTGCGGATCCGGATGACATATATAGCTCCCTACACAGAAGGCAATGGTGTCTACTAAGACACCATACTAAGCGCTTGGAACTCATAGCTATTACTGAGCACCCGAATGGAAGTCGAACGCGTAACTGCCACCATGCCCATGCTACCTTTTGCTCCACCTATTGGGTCTTCTTATTACCTCCAACGTACAGCATAGCGTGCCCCTCATCTCACTTCAGGCTAATGCGAGATCACCGTGTGTCCATAGAAAAATAGGGGAAATGCTGTTGGTACTGGCCCTTCATCCAAACAATATCTAGTTGCGCCCCTTATCCAAATCCCCGTGATTTGGACTTCTATTTGACCAATTACTACCATTCTTAGCATAAGCGTGCCCTAGGGAATGCTATTTGGTACAGGTCCTACTTTCATCTTTGCTTATTAACTTAGATAAATTATTTAAATAAGCCTTTATTACCATTTTTACTTTCTACACTTATTAATTTATCCCAAGCCTTAAAATAAGCTCATTCTATTCTTTTTCTTATTATAACCTACGTTATAATCATGCTTATTACTTAACCCAAGGTCTATGTGTGAATATAAGCTTCTTTCATCTTTTACTTCATTTATTTATAATTCTAATTTATAACTATGCCAATTATCTTTAATTAGTCCAATTCTAATTATAATTAGGCATATTTTCAGTCCAATTCCATTATTTATTACAGTCTTTATAATTTACATCTTATTTTCTTCATTTAATATTCTTACTAAAAAAAATCCATATTCACGTTCAATTTACTCTAATCCATACGCGCGGAAAATGGGATTGAAGAGAATAGACACTTGCATAAAATCCAAAACGTCGAAAAGATGTAAATAAGAAATAAATAACAGTAAATAAACTTAAATACTGTAAATAGACTGTAAATTAATAAAAAAACTATGCTTAACAGTAATAAATTATAATTAACATAAATAATACTAAAATTACTGAAAGAAATAGCTGAATAGACTGAAATAATTACTGAAAAAGGCTATTCCAAAAATCGTAGTAAAACTACAACTATTGGAAACCCTATTATTTTAAATTACTTGAAGAAATCTTAAAATAATTACAATCACTCACCTCCGGTCCTAAGCTCTTCTTTTGGTCTTCCCAGATCCACTTGGAGTTGTAAAATAATTTTTATTAAAAAGATTCTCTCCTTGGAAAATTATTCCTTTTAGGGTCCTTCCTGAAAAGGTGAACCCAAGCAGAGAAAATCTAGAATGAGAAAAAGTGTTAGGTCTAGGGGTCTATTTATATGTGTAGAAGTGGATCTCAGACCATTGAATTTGGAGATCGAATAGGATGCAACCACGTCATAGGTTGAATAGGAGCCATCGGATGCAGAAACGAAGGGATTGGATTAAACTAAAGGGTGCAAATAACATGCACCGATGCTTCTCATTCGTTCGAATGAATTATCATTCATGCGCCTGCAAAAATACAAGGCAGGCCGACCGGGCGGTCGACCGCCCCCTTGCCCAGGTCGACCGGCCGGTCGACCTTGCTTATTTTGTTTATTTTATAACTTGGTCATATTAGTTCGGTTTCTGACGTTCTATAATGGAAATTGACCAGAAAATTACCACGGACACAATGTTGCAACTTCCGTGGCTTAATTCTAATAATTTCACAAAGGTATTTTATTATTTAGTTAATTTACAAATTAATTATTACAGGTTAAATTTTGGGTTGTTACACTAGGATTTATGAAGTAAGTTTATTTATTAAGTTCAAAAGTCAATGTTTGCAATTTAATTTAAAATATCTTTTTTTTCAACAGAGATTTATTTAAAAAAAATAGGATTTTCAACTCAAACCATTTGTTAAGTTTTGCATTCAAAAACTCAACTGCTATACCAAACCATTTTTCGAAAATCATTGTTATAGTGTTTCCATAACATCTTTTATAGATTAAAAAAATAAAAAATGAAGTAGACAAGAACAACTTTCATATATTATTTTCCTACTACTCATGCTATTTCCACTTCCAATCTTAGTGGAGATTCTAATAGCAACGAGGGGGACCTTTAAAAGATATGTGCAGTTACTGTACATATTTATGAAAACTATTCATTTTTCCTTTGTTTTTCCTATGTTTTTCTATTTAAATTACTAATATTATTTTAATATAAGTTCCTAACATTGTTTCTATTTATATTTCCTAATTTTACTACTACTTAAATTTCTTCTACCAAAACAGCTCTTATTTAAATGGATTCTCCTTACATAGCTCTCTTTCTCTTTGATTGTTTTCTTCGTGGTAGTGCGTTCGCCTACTGCTTTAGTCATTGGACTTTTCTTCATTAACATGAAACTGTTTACCCTTTGTATATAAATCTATTTCAGCTAATTTTCTTCATATTTTCCTTATATGAGAATATTCTTCCTATTTTCCATATCAGGTGTTCTTACCCTTCCATTCTCTTTACCCATTTAAATCAAGTACATTTCCATTTATCCAGCCCTTTAAAAAGAATTTTAAAACTTTCAAATTTTCAAAAATAGAACAACTTCGAGCTAAACATGTGCTCTATTTTCCATTTATTTCAAGAGGGAAAGATTCCTTTATCAAAAACCTTTTGAAATTTTTAGTCTAACCAGTTTTAATTTCAACTAGGAATTTCAAAATAGCTATTTTAATTAAAATTTCTAATTTTTTCTACAGGAATCTATTTTTAAATGTTATTTTTATACGGTGAAAAATTTAGTATTTACTTGCTTTTTATAAATAATAACTTTTTAGTGATAGAATTTGTTTATTTTTATATAAATTCTTTGAAAGTCATTTAGATATCTTAAGAAAATTTTAAAATCTTTTATTAAATTCTTTTACATAGGGTTGGATTAAGAAATAGATTTTATTTGTCCTTTCTTTTGGACTTTTCTTCTTTTTCAACTATTCTAAACTTATCTTCATTAAGAACATATTAAAATTCATCTATCATTTTATGGTGGTTAATGCCATTTTCTTGCGGGAACTTGTTCATTCATATCTATATCTTACTTTGGGATATTCACAACATATATGTTCTTTCTTCCCATCTGTTTGGATGAAATGTATGCCATCAATCACCAATCCAGCAAAATCCACAATCATAGGGCAGTCTAGGCCCAACAAAAGTAGTCAAGTACCATCCAGGTTCAGGGACCATTACATATGTCGTGCTCATGCTCTTCTTAAGTCAACGCCTTACGATACGGCCTATACCTCATGGGGTAATTGAGGTAGGTGTATAAATTTAACTCTATTTATTATTCCAACTCATAGTTACCTTATCCATCTTTTCATAATATGGTCGCATATATATGTATGTATGTATGTATGCATGTATATAGGTAAAAATACAAATATGTACACTCTGCATATCCTAATTCCTATTATAGACTAACCTAAGCTTTGATACCAAATGTAACAATCTGCATCATAATAGCCCTGAATTTTTAACTAAATTGAAAACCTAAGTCCATTAATGTACAGATTGTTGGTGTTTATAGCCTAAAATAAACATAAGTATGTTAGAGAGTTATCTGTACAAATTTATAATGGAATGGTAAAATATAATACTGACTAAGGCTCCTACCTTCAAACAATGTTACCCCTTGGATATCTTGTTTCCTTGTCAGTGATGAGTATGAATGGAAAGACCTGTCCACCTACCGTCCCCGCCTTGCAGCAGTATCATGTTCTTCTAAATATATCACGTGGGTTGCAATGAGGAGGGGATTAGAATAACATTTGGTTGACTAGTAATTTACATACTTTATCCATAACACTTCCTTTTGTCGATTGATTTCTATTACATGTTATGCTTATTATTTATAGATTAGTCATTTGATTCCATATGCGCATATGATATGTCCAACCTACTCCGAGGTATAAATATAGGTATATATGTATATGATATATACATATAAACATCGCTATGATTAATGGACAAGGGTATACATTAATGTCTAGGCCCAATTGCCCATGTACTTCGAGTGATTCCCCACTAATGTTAGAAACTATGCACCGCGTTGGGCATACACAAACAATGTCTAGGCCTAATTGTCTGTGTACATCTAGCAGCCTCCCATCAATGCCTAATAATGGTGTTGTGATTTAATCATCTGTATTACTAACTCATTCCAAAGACTTATCAATTACTAATTAATTATTGTTTATTTTATAGGTTATTACAATTGAGATTGTTTCAATCTTTGTTCATGGAGTGATATTTTTACACACTATATTTTTTTGTAAGGCAAGTCAATTTTTATAGTGGTCTGTCCACTTTTTATAGATAAATTTTAGCAGGTGCGAGGTAAAGCACCTTAACAGCTTTGGCAAATACTCCTACAGAGAAAATCACTTAAACAGTTGCCAAGGCAATCAATCATACAACTGATGCATGGTTACAACAACTCACTGACTAATATTACATTACACATCAAAGAGTATGAGTAATAACAATGACATGCAGCACAAAGGTATCCAAACACTATGACAAATATTTCCCAATAAGAAGACAAAGGTTTCACTAACGCATAACAAAAAGACATGAAATTGCAAACAAGACCTAAAAGGATACTATGATACCAACGTACCGTTGTAGACGATAATTGCATGATTCTAGAACGCTACAAAAGGAGAAAGAAGCAAAAACTGAGACCATCCATAGTGCCAGAGGGAAGCTTGACAATCTAAATCAAAAAAGGACCTTTTGTTGCAATGCAATCTCCAAGGACACTTTTAGACAAGATGATAAAACGACATAGGTTGAGCTCAACCAGGCCTCCAAACTCCTTAGTACCAAAAGAATGGTTTAAATAGACCGAATGTAGACAAAACTCCCTGCCACCAAAACAATAGCCGAACTTGAAAGCATATGCCCACTCCTCAGAGCAAAAGAGAAGGTGAAGCACACATGCTATAGTTTCGATTGCATGGTTGTGGAAATGTATGTGTTACTATGATATATGCATGTGGAAAATTGCACTTATTGTTGTGAATTAATTTGATTATGATACAATTAATAGTGATATGCGGTTGTTGTGTACTACACTAGAAGTAGTTGGCTGTGATTTGAATGCTTCCCTGTATTTTGGATGGTTAAGCATATAATACATTATGATGTTTAATGCGTTGGGTTGAGAGTTTATTCTTTCAGAAATTGTAAGGACACAATTCTTTCAAGGGCGGGATGGGGAGGGGGAAGAGGATAGTGTAACAACCTGCAAATTTAATAGATTAATTATAAATTAATTATAAAGTCATTTAAATCTAATTGAAGATAAAAGATAATTTTGAGTAGGGATGCCTTTTTATTGATTTTGATGTTTCTATTGCATTTCAAAATATTAAAAACCTATTTTTACAATATATAACATGATATACTTTCGTTGGTGTTTAGCAATAAGTATTTCGGTCCTTTATAACCATATTGACCAAACTCATCCTATTTTGCCTATAAATATATTATTATGGAGAAACCCTAGCAGCCTCCACTCCCTTCTTCTTCATTTACTAATCTCATCTAAGATATAAATCTCCCTTAGACTAATGGAGATTATCTCTTCCAACTACAAAATAAATAAATTAACAAATCAATTCAAAACTATTCCTTATGATATGTCGATTGATACGGCGCGACGACACTAACAATTTGGAGGTTTTAGTTTGTCCAAATTCAGTCACGGCTGATTGGAATATTCTTTCAAAACTATGGGATCGATGGATGAACTATGCCCATCTATCATGATTAATGACATGGAGGAAACGACGACCAATGTCGGTTTTACTAGCATGAAGGTGAGGTGACAAGGAGTTGATCCATATGGTTGGATTTGTTCAAAGAGGGTCGAGATGGTCAGAAAAATTGGATCTAGGCAATGAAATTAGGTTCGATAGTTGGTGGTTGAGGCAGTGTACATCCCCCATTCCGAGGCTCAGAAATAGATACTATTGATGCTGCAGTCATCCTTTATATTATTTTCCAATTACAAAATAAGATTAGCTATTATATCATTAACATTAAGAGCACTAGAATTCATAAATTTTCACAAAATAATTCATTCATTAATTTACAAATTCATTACATTTCATTTCCATAATGCCACAAATACTTCGAATAAAATAAAATTGTTACATATAGTTCAAAAATTAACATATGATGATGCCTCCTTGGATGATTAAAGTCTTGGCAACCTAGATGGTTACAGTACTCATTGTTACATACAATCAACAAATCAAAAGCAAATAAACTATTGTACAACGGAAACATAATCCTCAATATAGTAGTTTCCCTCCTACATGTCTTTGGAAGCTTATTCGTCTAAACCTAAAAGACCCTACTCTCAGCCTACCGAATGCCAAATTGAGTACCCGAGGGTATGGGGGAAAAAACTTCGGGTTAGATAAAAAGTCTGGTGTGAGTAATATTATTCCATCTTGAATCAAAATATAAGTACTTAGTATGACCACGCCACTAAGCAGAATGGGTTTCCCCTCACAAATACCATAATAACCAATATGCAGTCCATAATATATCCTTTATCCAAAATGATTAGCACATAATCATAACATCAAATCATATCATGCATGCATGGGTTAAAATGAATAGTCCACCATTCATAAGGTTAAGGGTTACACGTTCCCATAACTACCCAATCCCATATATGGTTCATTTAGCGACAAAGATTTACCAGGGTCACTACGAAACTATATTAGTTTTCTCAGGCCAAGTAAAAACTTATCAGCTGATTCAAGACAAGATTTACCAGATAATTCAAAGGTCTTCTAATATAGTCAAAAGAAATATCAACGGTCTCCTAAGATTGGTAGAAGAAGATAGCAATGGTCTCCTAAGAATGGTAGGAGAAAAGAATAACGGTCTTCTAAAAACTGTAGAAGAAAACATAGGTGAACCAACTGCTATAAGTTCCTTCGGATGCGTAACTCCAAAATTTAGCCTTAATCGCCAAATCCCTACGCATTAGAATCGTGGAGATTTGAGCAATCGGTGGCTTAATCGTTGGAGGATAGGGCACGACCCTACCCCAGTCTCCACCCAAAATCTGTTTTTCAAAACATATTCAAAGAATTAAGTCAGGTGATCAGTCCAAGGCATCCTAACATGATTTGATCTTCTGGATACAATTCTACTCACTCAGGAGTTTAAGTTTGACCATGCCCATTAATGGAACAATGTAACAACCCGAAATTTAACCCGTAATAATTAATTTGTTAAGTAATTAAAAAATAAAATAAATTTGTGAAATTATAAGAATTAAGCCACGGAAGTTACATCACTGTGTCCGTGGTAATTTTCTGGTCAATTTCCATATATAGAACGTCAGAAACCGAGCTAGTATGACCAAGTTATAAAATAAACAAAATAAGCAGAAATAAAACGAAAATAAAAATAAAAATATGTGGTCAGGTCAACTGGACGGTCGACCTTGGCAAGGTGGCGGTCGACCGCCCGGTCGACCTGCCTCTGCAATTTGCCAACGAATGGATGTTCGTTCGTTCGAACGTTCCAGAGCCTCTAGTGACGTGTTTTGCATCGTTATAACTGATCCGGTCCCTCCGTTTCCGCATCCGATGGCTCCTATTCAGCCTATGACGTGGTTGCATCCTATTCAACCTCCAAATCCAACGGTCCGAGATACACTTCTACATCTATAAATAGACCCGTAAACCTAACACTTTTTCTCATTCTAGGTTTTCTCCAATTGGGTTCACCTTTCTAAGAAGGACCCTAAACGGAATAATTTTTCCAAAGGAGAAAATCGTTATAAATTAAATTATTTTATAACTCCAAGTGGATTCGGGAAGACCAAAGGAAAAGCTTAGGACTGGAGGTGAGTGATTGTAATTATTTTAAGATTTCTTTAAGTAATTTAAAATAATAGGGTTTCCAATAGTTGTAGTTTTACTACGATTTTTGGAATAGCCCTTTTAATAGTTTATTTACCGTTTTTGGACTTATTTTCAGTCTATTTCCTTTCAGCTATTCTTTTCAGTAATTTTAATTTATTTCTGTTAATTATAGCTTTTCCATTTATTTATAGTTATTTACAGTATTTTAGTTTATTTACTGTTATATATACGTTATTTACATCTTCTTTTTACGCTTTGGATTTTCTTCTATTTTTAGTTTTCTTTTATTCCTCCTTCTTCTTCGTGTATGGATTAGAATAGGATTAACGCGAATATGGATTAAATTGTAAGAAAACTGAAATAACGGAATATAAGATGTAAATTTCAAAGACTGTAATATAAATGGAATTGGACTAATATTACGCCTAATTAGGACATTAATTAGACTAAATTAAAAAAAGATTGGCCTAGTTATAACTTAGAATTATAACTAAAAAGAGTAAAAGATAAAAGAAGCTTATTTTCACACTTAGACCTTGGGTTGAGTAATAAGCATGATTATAACGTAGGTTATAATAAGAAAAAGAACAGAATAAGGCTTATTTTAAGACTTAGGATAAATTAATAAGCACAGATAGTAGAGAAAAATGTAAAGGCTTATTTAAATAATTTACCTAAGTTAATAAGCAAAGACGAAAGTAGGACCTGTATCAAATAACATTCCCTATTAGACAAAACAGTATCTCACATTAGTCTGAAGTGAGATGAGGGCACGCTTATGCTGAGAATGGTAGTAATTGGTCAAATAGGAGTCCAAATCACGGGGGATTTGGATAAGGGGCACAACTAGATAGTGTTTGATAAACGACCAGTACCAACAACAATTTCCCTATAGTTTCTATGGACACACGACAATCTCACATTAGCCTGAAGTGAGATGTGGGGCACGCTATGCTGGACGATGGAGGTAATAAGAAGACCCAATAGATGGAGCAAAAGGTAGCATGGGCATGGTGGTAGCTACGCGTGCGACTTCCATTTGCGAGTACTCAGTAACAACTATGAGTTCTAAGCGCTTAGTATGGGTGTCTTTAGTTGACACCATTGCCTTTTGTGTAGGGAGCTATATATGTCGTCCGGATCCATTGTAGTTGCTCTATGCATCTATCATAGATACCATTGGCTACTGTGTAAGGAGTTATATAGAGGCTGGTCCACAGTAAGGTCTATGGAGTAGCAGGTCGATCAAAAAGGGTAGAATTAAGGTTATATCCTAATTGTAAGATTAGGAATTCAGCCTAATCAAAGCAGAAGTCAAGGACAAGTGCAAGCAATCAAAGTTAATCTATCTTATAAATTGAGCAATACTTAATCGTATTTATTTCTAATTTATCTCTTTCCTATTTCCTTTATTATCCTTATTTATGCTAGAACTGTTGCAGAGTCTATTACTTTTATCTTGCTTAAAGACTCTAGTAATTACTATCATTCACCAGACTTTTAGTCTGACCCACTCCTCTATTTTCCCTTTTCCCCCCATAGGCAATCAATGAAGAAGTCAGTAGATTGCTGTTGCCTGGCGGTTTCTTGGAGAAGTTCTCTACTATGTATTTCTTTTATTTTCGCTCTTTTTCTTTCTATGTGCTGGCTTATTATGAGGGATATTATGTACTCTGATTTTGAAACTATGAGTTTTTTTATATGAGACATATTGGGTCTTTAAATATGTATGTGGTATTTGGTATTTGACTTATTTATAAAGAAATTATGAAGCTTTGTTTTAATTAAGTTATTATTTTAAGTTTCCACTGTTTTATCAATATTTGTCTTGTGAATCTTAGTCTCTGTTAGCTTTAGTTATACCTACAACGCACCACGCCTCTTAATGTGTCCTTTTGGGTATATTAAGTGGTGTGGGGGTGTTTCACTTGGTATTGGAGCCTAAGGTTGCAGAATTCCTAAAAAATTATTTTTAAAAGTAAATTATTTTTCAAAATAACTTTCTTTAAAAGTATTTTTTAGAAAAGAAGTCTTAGAAATAATTTTTAAGTATAAAAGTGTTTTTATAAAAATCTCCTCAAAGTCCAGTTCAACCTTCTTTCGATTCTTTCGAGCCTAAGTTTCCTTTTCTTTGCATAGTATGGCTGACTGGTTCCATAGAGCTACGGTACCAAAGGTGCAAGGGCAAGCGCCCAATACAACACCGGTAGGTGGATATCCCTTTAATTCACCTACACCAGCCAATTTTTCTAAGCTATGCAAGGACTTCTCTAGCATAGGGGGCAGAACGTTTTCTGGCATGGAGGATTTCAAGCAGACACAAGCTAGGTTGGAAGATTTAGAACGAAAGTTTGGGCAGTTAGGCTTGGAGGACCGATAGAGTGGTCAACCTACTTATTGGAAGCTGAAGGGAGAACTTAAGGTGGTTCCTACAAGCTTTAAGAAGCCATGGGTGGAAGGGCAAGAAGGATAAAAGGAAAAGGAAAGGCCCTTAGAAGCGAATCGAGAAAAGTGGGAAATGTAACCATTGTAGAATGACTGGTCATTACGCAAGAGACTGTAAGAAGGCTGGAATGAAGGGAAGGTGTTTCAATTGTGGACAACCCAGTCATCTTAGTAAGTTTTGTCCTCAAAAGATGGGGCGGGGAGCGAGTGCACATGCAGTGCAGATTCAGGCTTTGGATGCAACACCTTTCAGTCGTGGACCGGATCGAGGTAGGAAAATTTGGTTTCTATTTCTGATTTTCCCATTCAGACTCTTTTCGATCCTAGAGCCTCGCACTCTTTCATCTCTAGTTCTTTGGTAGATTTTTTGCACTTAGACATCTCTTTAGTAGTAGACCCCATTGTTGTTTCAAACCCCATGGGAGGATCGACACTCTTGTCTATGGTTTGTAGGGGTTTGAAAATTTATATCCTAGGCATGGAATTTGACTATGACGCCTATATTCTGGGATTTTCGGGGTATGGGATGATTTTGGGAATATATTGGCTATCCATATATGGAGCTATATTAGATTGTGAGAGGAAAGTCGTTAGACTAGAGATGTGCATCAATAGGACTCTCGAGATTCCTTGCGACCCGCAAGGGTCAGTTATATTGAACTTCCTTTATTCCCTCGATTCATCATCATCAAAGTTAGACTCGGTTCCTTTCGTCAGAGATTTTTCCAGACATCTTCGAGGAGGTTAGGGGACTACCCTCGTAAGAGAGAGATTGACTTCAGGATTTATTTGGCTAGCCAGTAGCATTACTCGTAGGGCATATGGCGCCTAGGGAAAGGAAGGGATTGAGCAAGCAGATCCATGAGCTTTGGAGAAAGTTTTCATAAGAAGGACCATATCGGAGTGGGGAGCGCTAGTCGTCTTCGCTACCAAAGCAGGTGGTTCTCTTCAACTTTGCATTAACTATAGATAATTAAATAAGCTCACAAAGAAGAACCATTATCCACTCTCTAGGATAGATGATCTTTTAAACCAGTTAGTTGGCTCTTTAGTATTCTCCCAGCTTCATTTAGCCACTAGATTTCATCAGCTTAGGGTCGCTGATGATAACATTGATAAGACCACATTTAGGACACCAGATGGATTCTTTGAGTGGTTAGTCATGACTTTTGGGCTAACCAATGTCCCGGTCTATTCTATAGATTTGATAAACCATGTTTTTAGAGATATCCTAAAATAAAGTTCGTGGTAGTATTCGTGGTTGACATTTTGGTGTTTTCCAAGAAGTATGGAAGGGTATGTTATTCAACTAAAGGAGGTTCTTTGTACACTTCATGTTCGTCAGTTGAGAGCAGAGTTCCTGAAGTATCACCTTTGTAGTGCGTTTATTGGGGCATATAGAATGTCTACACATGGTATGGATTTAAGAAACGATTTTGTACATTTAGGATTGGGATTATGGAAATCCAAAGAGTGGTAGGCAAAGGTTAGAGATGGACAATAAAATTCAGTAGATAAGCAGGGAAGAAAGTTAATGTGTAGGTAATGGCAGAAATTATAATTGTCTCAGATAAGTAGATTCGACGGTGATGCCTTAGAATAAATATGAGTATACAGGAGGAATAGGAGTAAAAGCCTTTAGTTTATGGAAAGTACTCCGAAGGTAGTAAGTAGGAAGACCCACTTTATGCTAAGCCCAATAAAATGAAAATTTCGAAATCTAAAAAGTTGAATTTTTTTTGTATTTGTTGGAATTGAAAATTTTCATTGTTGATATTTTCTTTCAAAAAATAAACATGGGGTTTTTGAAGAATGGTATGAAATTTAAGTTGGTTTTTATATAATGAAAAATTGGAGTTCTTTTTGAAGAATTATGGAGTATATATAAATAACTCACTAGTTTCATTATAAGTAAACAAAGATTTTAAACATAAAAACCTAGAGTGTATCAAGTATCGAAAACGTAGATTACAACTTTTATTGTTGTAATAAATGTTTTCGTGGAAAATAAGTGGAGCATAGGCTATAACACTATTGTTATAGTAAATGACTCTCAAGAGAAATATTTTTACATAAGTATATGAGATTTATTGGTATTTATTTAATTGAATCCATACACTAGTATTTTTGGATTGTAGTAACGGTGTTTTACGCAACATCCGTTTTAACCCAAATAAAAATTTATTTTAAAAGGTAATTTCTAAGTATGGAAACAAAATGGTTTATAGAGTACACTTATTATAATAAGTATAAGGAAGTGTTTTTTTGCAGTTATGGAAATATTAAAATAGTTTTGAAGATCAGTTTTTCTGAAAGGAAAATGTGTGAGTTGGATATTAGAAAATATTTATCATGGAAGAATATAATTTAAACATATTTTAATCTATTGGAATGAAGAGAATAATGGTATGATATTCTATGAAACCGATAAAAATGTTTTGTGCAAGTTACAAGGAATACATGAAAGAGATATACAGGGTATGAAAAGCACCATATTTTGTATAGCCTATTTCGAAAAATATAAAATCCGTTCCTTATAATTTCACATAAACATGAAATTCCCTTTTAAAAGGTTCATAAAAGATTTTAGCGTTAATAACTTCTCATAAGAGAAAGTAGTTCCAATACATTAAGATATGAGACTGTTAGGTGTAGTAAGAAGCTGTTTTGAAAACACATAAAGGATATTTTAAAAATATTTTAAAAGAAAATGGTTTGGTGAGAAAGTAAATAAGTTTTGGAAATGAAAAACTTAATAAAAGTAAAATTTGAAATTCAATTTTTTATAGAAAACTGTAAAAGTCTTTAAAAGAAAGAGAGATATAAGTTTTAAACTTAAAAAAATTGGAAGTATTTCCCTCTAAGATTGAGAAATAATATTAAGTGACCAAGTATTTTTGAAATTAATAGAAACTGAAAAGATAACACTTTTAAAGACAAAGATTTTGGGATTTGATGTTTTAAATTTTTTTAGAAACCTTAGTTTTTAAAACAAGGTGATAAATACCAAACCAAACTCTTAAATGGGGAGTAGATAAGAGTCATTTCCTAGGAGTAATGGAAAAGGTGTAAGGTGATAGCAGTAATTACTTTTAGAAGTAATAATGAAAGTTTCCGTACAGTGTATAGGACACTAGTAAGGACCTAGGAATGTTGATTTTGGAAGAACTTGGGAAAAGCAACTTTCTTTAGCGGAATTCATATGGTAGTAATTTTCAAGCTAGCATTGGAATGGCACGTTTTGAAGCTCTTTTTGGGAAGGCTGTGTAAGACGTCTTCATGATGGTTGGAATCTACAGAAAGGTTGCTTCTTGGTTCTGACATGGTTAGAGAGATTCCGGAGAAGACTAATTTGATTAGGAGAAAATTAATATCTCATATCCATGTCTCTTTGATAATAGGTTTTAGAATTTTCTTTTTCCATATTTTGTTTTGAATAGGTTCTTTCCTTTATTATTCTTTGGGAGGGTAGAACTTAGAATTTAACCTATGGGCGGTAGGATTTGATGTAAACATGTTAATAGAACATGTTATGAATGATGTATGCTAGTGGTTGAAAGTGTTTGCTAGTGGATGCTATGGACTCATATAGGTACACTAGGCACTATTATTCCTTAGGGATCGGCCTAACTAGGACACTAGAGCATATGCATATGGATGTGTGCGCATTTTTATTTTATTTCCATGATTGCTATAAATGGATGAGTATCACATGATGGTTGCATTTGGATGATGTTTGTAGCACGCATATAGAACTACAATTATCATCAGGAAATTTTTGCATTCATTTGGATACATGGCACAGACATGATTGCATAAAAAGGAGGTCAACTGAATCAGTGGACCACCTAATCTTTTGCATTAGTTAGGGACATTTACACTACACTAATTGCATAAGTATCATAAAATGCATTAGAAAAGCTTAAGGACAATGGACGAATGGTTGATGATTGAGTAGTTGGTTGTAGAATTGGATGAAAAAATTTAGTACATTCATCTATCCTTTTAGAGATTTCGGGGACGAAATCCCTTAAGGAGGGAAGAATGTAACAACCCAAAATTTAATTTATAAAATTTAATTTGTTAATTAATTAAATAATAAAACACCTTTTTGAAATTATCAGAATTAAGCCATAGAAGTTTCACCATTGTGTCTATGGTAATTTTCTGGTTAATTTCCATATATAGAATGTCAGATATCGAGCTAGTATGACCAAGTTATAAAATGAACAAAATAAGTAAAAATAAAACGAAAAAATATATGTGGTCAAGTCGACTGGCAGGTCGACCTGGGCAAGGTGGCGGTCGACCGCCCAGTCAGCCCGCCTCTGCAATTTGCGAACGAACGGATGTTCGTTCGTTCGAACGTTCCAGAGCCTCTAGTGACGTGTTTTGCATCGTTTTAACAGATCCGTTCTCTCCATTTCTACATCTGATGGCTCCTATTCAACCTATGACGTGGTTGCATTCTATTCAACCTCCAAATCCAATGGTCCAAGATCCACTTCTACACCTATAAATAGACCACTAGACCTAACACTTTTTCTCATTCTAGGTTTTCTCTAATTTGGTTCACCTTTCTAGGAAGGACGCTAAACGGAATAATTTTTTCCAAAGGAGAAAATTGTTATAAATTAAATTATTTTACAACTCCAAGTGGATCCGGGAAAACCAAAGGAAAAGCTTAGGACCGGAGGTGGGAGATTGTAATTATTTTAAGATTTCTTTAAGTAATTTAAAATAATAGGGTTTCCAATAGTTGTAGTTTTACTACAATTTTTGGAATAGCCTTTTCAATAGTTTATTACCGTTTTTAGAATTATTTTCAGTCTATTTCCTTTCAGCTATTCTTTTCAATAATTTTAATTTATTTATGTTAATTATAGCTTTTCCATTTATTTACAGTTATTTACAGTATTTTAGTTTATTTACTGCTATTTATACATTATTTACATCTTCTTTTTACGCTTTGGATTTTCTTCTATTTTCAGTTTTCTTTTATTCCTCCTTCTTCTTCGCGTATGGATTAGAATAGGATTAAAGCGAATATGGATTAAATTGTAAGAAAACTAAAATAATGGAATATAAGATGTAAATTTCAAAGACTGTAATATAAATGGAATTGGAATGAAATTACGCCTAATCAGCACGTTAATTGGACAAAATTAAAAAAAGATTGGCCTAGTTATAACTTAGATTTATAACTAAAAAGAGTAAAAGATAAAAGTAGCTTATTTTCACACTTAGACCTTGGGTTGAGTAATAAGCATGATTATAACGTAGGTTATAATAAGAAAAAGAACAGAATAAGGCTTATTTTAAGACTTAGGATAAATTAATAAGCACAGATAGTAGAGAAAAATGTAAAGGCTTATTTAAATAATTTGCCTAAGTTAATAAGCAAAGATGAAAGTAGGACCTGTACCAAATAGCATTCCCTATTAGAAAAAACTATGTCTCACATTAGTCTGAAGTGAGATGAGGGCACGCTTATGCTAAGAATGGTAGTAATTGGTCAAATAGGAGTCCAAATCACGGGGGATATGGATAAGGGGCGCAATTAGATATTGTTTGGATGAAGGGCCAGTACCAACAGCATTTCCCCTATAGTTTCTATGGACGCACGATGATCTCAAATTAGCCTGAAGTGAGATGAGGGGCATGCTATGCTAAACGTTGGAGGTAGTAAGAAGACCCAATAGGTGGAGCAAAAGGTAGCATGGGCATGGTGGAAGTTACGCATGCGACTTCCATTTGCGGGTGCTCAGTAACAGCTATGAGTTCCAAGCGCTTAGTATGGGTGTCTTTAGTAGACACTATTGCCTTCTGTGTAGGGAGCTATATATATCATTCGGATCCACAGTAGTTGCTCTGTGCATCTTCCGTAGATACCATTGGCTACCGTGTAAGGAGTTATATAGCGGCTTTGTAACATTCCAGAATTTATTAATTTGAATTTAGTGACTTATTTGAATTTTTGGATATTTAATTTGAAAAGTTAAATAAATAAAATAATGTGTTAATTTAAATAAATAAAACTCCAAATTCTTTTGAATTTAAATCACTTGGATTTAACATCTTAAATATGTATGTAAATTATGTGAACAAGAATGTATGCAAGAAAAAAATCTACAAAACAAAACAAAATTGTACTTATAAAAAAGTATAGGATTGCATGTTAACATGGATGGAAGCATGGGCATTTAATGACATCAGTTCTAGCACGCAAAAGAAAAATTATCAGCCACCAAAGTAAAAGAAAAATCTGCTAAGTCAAACAAGGAAAAAATAATACCTCTGATATATTGTACAAAACTAAATAATCACCCTGTACAATACAAATACATTATTCTCTAAACTTCTTATATATATCAACTTTCTCATTTAGTTCGTTCAAACCAAACTTAGCATTACAGAAACTAATTTTTACAACTGAAACTCAAATTTACAACTTAACTAAAGAGAAAGAAAAAAAAAGATTCAAAAGAAAATCAACTGCAGTTTTCAAAACACAGAAGCAGCTCTCTGTCAGATTTGTTTTCAAGTGAGTAAACATCAACTTTAAGGCTTTAAGTTTAACAGTGAAGATGATTCATTGATTATATTGTATTGTATATGTTTATCTTTGAATATAATTTGGTATATATATATACATGTTACTCTGTATATTGTTCTTCTCTGTTATGGATTACAGGGTTGATTATCATTCAAACTCAAGTAGTTTTCAACTGAATCATAGTAAAGCTTTCAGTTTTGAATCAAATAAGATGATGAAATTTAAATTTAGATTTTAAAAGCTGATTTAAAACCATGTTTGTAAGATATCATCACTGTAACTTTGTTTACAGGTAATCAAGCAAAAATTTGATAAATTCAATTGTTATAAAAAGTTAATTCAAGTTCATAGCTCGAATTCTTACTGCAAGTTATGATTTTTTTTAAAAAAAGATTTTTAGTTTAGTATTCTCAGAGCAGTTTGTATTTGAACAAAAATTGTATTTTTATGAATTTCTGGTGATCGATTCAATTATAAATGTTGAAACTTGGGTTGAAGCTAGTTTATGAATCAATGATTTCAGGAAAATTGTCGAAAAAATTTTCTATTGTGTAAATTGATGAGTCGAGACCAATTTAGGTTTTAAGAACCCATTCCTGTCGTGTTTGAAAATGTTGGTGCTACGCCATCCACGGGTGATTGGACTTCATGTACCCGGTGCCAATCGTGGCATATAGCGTTGGCGAAGCTTCGGTCAAGTTTTTGTGGCCTCTGATGGCCAGGGGAGGTGGGGCGAGTTGATTTTCTGGTGATGTGCTGTTGGGTTGTTGGGTCGAGATAACTCGAATTCTTGTTTTCGAAATTAATTCGAGTTTTGGATGTTTGGGTGGTTTTGGGGGATGGACGTCGACTCGATGGTGGTTGCAGCTTCGACCAACGACGATAATTCTGGCCGTGCACGTGCACGTGGTCGTAGTAGTGACAGTTGCAATGGGTTTGGGAAAGGAGGCAGGCAACTCGAAGTCTCACTCGGGAAATTGGGAAGAAAACTCGAAGTCGAACTCGAGTTGTTTAACGTTGAATCGAGTCAGTTTTAAAAACTTAAACAAATTTATAAAAAAAATGTGTCACGGGTAAGTTTGAGCTGAAGCTCGAAGCGGGGAGCAGTTTCACTCGGGGGGGGGGGGAACTCGAGACAGCACTCGGGTTGGCTTTGGAACAACAGAATTCCAGTTTTATAAAAATCCTTGAAACAAAGTTTAAATGCTTCTCTAAATTCGTTCTTCATAAACGATGATAGTAGGTTAATCTAATGTAAAGTATGGTATTGAAATAATTATTTGAAACATGAGTTTAAAAATTTGTTTTTGAAATAATTATCTGAAATAAATAAAGTATTTTAAAAACTTAAATTTTAAAAAGTAAAATTGTTTAAGAAATTAACTTGATAAAATATTTGAAGAGTAAATCAAATATTTAAATTTTTAACTTAAAACAAAATTTCTTTTTAATGATGAAATGATGATTTGAACAATTAAAATTATAATTATTTTATAATTAAAAGTTGATATATTAAGGAATGATTAATTAATGAAAGTAATTACGATTTAATTAATTCATAGTTAAAAATAATAAACCATTGATTTGCAATTAATAAAATAATTGTGTGGTCAATACACTTAATCACATTCACCCAAATTGGAGATGATTGATTATCATCAAATATTCTGTACTGAATTGATATTTCTGTTGTGATACTCTGATTGCTTTGTGACTTTTGATTTGTCCCTCTATGTATGTGATACCCTTTTGCCCTTAAAACGGTATTTAAACCTCGATGCGACATGGAGTCGGATTTCAGTTTGTTATCCGAAACCCATATCGAAACTTGAATATAAATCTTTGTGATTGATATATGTCCACGTGTTTAAATTTATCGCTCACTATTCGATTTAGCCGGGAGAGGACCATTGTGTCATATAGCCCATTCCGAATAGTGATATGTCGAAATGGATAGCATTTGAAGACCGGTGTTGAAGACAGGATATTTGTGAAAACGATAGGATGACCTATCGATTGTCTCTGCACTGAGTTGCTCCGGTATAGAGATTCCCTAAGTGATGGGAAGTTCGATCGGGATTGTGAATACCCGGATTGCAAGGACTTCTTCGGAAGTGCCTTCGGTTTTGTTCGAACCCGGAACAGACTTGTATGGTCGTGTGTTTGACACTACACTTTGAGATATATAGCAGATTTCTTTCAAATACATTCCTGTTGGTGGCGGAGAATTTATTCTCTTAGCTTAACACCCTTCTCTGAGACGTACGAGCTCAGAGGTTATGTAGTTGAAGGTTATCAGCGATATACTCCCAATTTAGTAGTGTGGCATGCTGAGTGTTGCTGTGTGTTGATGATCATTCGTTGATCATTTGTGATCAAAGCACGACTTTGTGAAAAAGTGTAGCTTTGTGGATGAGACCTCATCGAGCCTCACACCATGGTCGAAACAGGAAAGAAGCGGTAAGGTTATGAGGGTTGTGACCTTTAGGGTATGTCATTTCCTTCTGGAAAAGGGTGGTATCACGTATGGAGCCCTGATGCTTAACCCATGTGGTTGCTCCAGTCTCAATTACTGTGTGATTGTTGCTTTGTGATCGAGGGCCCTCGGATAAAGGTCCCAAAGGACCGGGGAATGGCATACTCGAGAAGTAGTTACATAGTGTCAGAGGTAACCCGACCTTGTGTTGGCAGAGATCCGGGTAGGTTCTCGGAACGTCCATCCAGAGGCGTACCCATGTGGCAGTAGGAAGTTCCTTAGCCTGACCATTTGTTGGAAGTCCAAAGAAACAATACGAGCCTTGTATGGTTTTAGTTGTATAACCTGCCATGCAGCGTGGAGGTAACCTGCCACAAAACATGGTAGCTATAGTAGGCATACAATAATGGTTGTATGCCGGCTAAGATTAATATTATATTTTCGAAATGGCTTTCTACACTATGCACTAGTAATAATATCAAAGAATTTTTCTCGTATTAAGCATATTTGACTATCATAAGAAGAAATCTCCTCCAAGTCTGCGATTGCATTGTGTGTGGCGGGAGGTCTTATGGTAGTTTTATTTTTCAAAAGCATATCGGATTTCTCTTTTGAAATGTTTTATTTCAAGTAACTGTTTTGTTTACTCATACCAGTCCCATGACTGACCCGGAGTTTATTGTTTCTTTTCTAAACTCTGGGTGCCCATCATTTCCACATGGGCAGCCTAGTAGCAGGTTTTCCGTGCTTTGGTGTTAGCTGGATTTTGGAGCCTTTTTGGGTTTATAAGCTATCAGATTTTGGGAAGATTTTGTCTTGGATATCTTTTGAAGTGCTTAGAGTTCTGAAGACCTTATACAAGTAGATGTATGTTGGAACTTTTTGGAAGACTCTGTTATTGTTATGTTGTGGAGTTATTATCTTTCTGTTATTGCGTCTATATGTAGTGCTCTAGTATGGATGGCATATGTATTATGATACTCTGATGTAGAAATGGATATTATGATGATGTTGTATCTGTGATGTATGATATTCTGTTTATTTCCACTGTTTATATTCATCTGATGTTGTTATAAGCTCCGCCGAACTGAAGTTTGACGTTTGAATATCTGACAGTCGAATACAAGTGAGGTATTTGATGTTGATTTTCGAACGCTGGATTTCAGGATCGTGACATTTGGTATCAGAGCTGAAGGTTGAGTAAGAACTTTAGCTATGGAGTATAACACATTAGATGGCTCATTAGAGATAGGGTGAAGTATACCCTAGAATGAGTATAACCCGAAACCTTGAATTTTCCTAGTCTATTTCTTTTTACAGCTGATATGCCTTGAGATATTTTGTCCGTGGATCTAAATCTAGTTTTCTTACTAATTACAGATAGTAAGAATAAGCGGACGAAGAGGAAGAGCTAGGGGTCAAAGAAATGCCACAACAGCTAATCAAATTCCCCCAACAACGGAAGCAGCAACGCCTACTCAGAATCAGCCGAATCTGGCTGATTTATATAAGAATTTCTCGAAGCTTGGTGGTAAGCCGTTTACCGGCAAGGAGTCTATTATTGAGGCCCAAGCATGGATCAGATCTTGTGAAAGAATCTTTAGGGGGCTAAAGTTGGAAGACGATCAAATGCGACTAATAGCTTCTTGGCAACTTCAAGAAGAAGCCTTAGCATGGTGGGAGACAGCCACTGTGGATAAGCCAGAAGACGAGTTTTCTTGGGAGAAATTTAAAGAAGTATTTGAGAAGCGCTATATGCCATCAGTTGGGATTTCTCGTATGTATCAGGAATTTATGGACTTGAAGCAAGGAAGTTTGTCATTTGAGGAGTATCTAAACAAATTCAATGGATTATCTCGCTTCGGTCCAGAATTGGTGAATACACCTTTGAAGACGAATGAAAGGTTCATTCGTGGGATGAACAAAAAGTTCCATGAAAGGATGACTGGCCACATCAAAGAGTCTTTTTCTGATCTTATCGATATGGGGTATAGATATGCTACTTTGGATATGCAAGAGGTCCCGAAGGAGGGAGGAAATACAAGCAATCCAAATTGGAAAAAGAGGAAATTTGGAGGCAAGAAGCCATGGCAGGGTAAGGAGAAAAAGGAGAGCAACCAGGGAAACACAGCGAAGAATGTCACTTGCTATAATTGTCTAGAGAAAGGCCACTACTCAAACAGCTGCAAGAAGCCAAAGAGAGTTCAATCCGTTCAAGCAAAGACCAAGAAATGTTATGCTTGTCAGGGAGAGGGACATGAAGTCAAAAACTACCCAATGATGAAGCAAGCTCAGGTAGCCAAGGTGTACACAGTCAAAGATCAACCTGCGTCCTCCAAAGCAGGAAAGGGGAAGGGAGTTCTGGAAGGTAATCTCACTATTTATGATAGAATTGTTCGAGTTCTGTTTGACACGGGTGCTACACATAGTTTTATTTCTCAGCAAGCTATAAATGAACTAAATCTTGAACCTGATTTTGTTGAGGAGCCTATATGCGTAAAGAATCCAGTAGGAGGCCCAACAAACCTTTGTCTTCGATGTAGAGATGTTCCTATCTCATATTCTTGTTACCGATTCCCTATTGGTCTTTTTGTCCTTGATTTTAATGAATTCAAAATCTTACTTGGGATGGACTGGCTAACGAAATACGAAGCCAAATTGGATTGTAACAATCGATTGATTTCGATTAAAACCGAATTTGGAAAGTTTATTGAGATTTCTTGTGAGGACCCTAGTCCTAAAAGAGAAGTGTTGATGTATAATTTAGGATATTCCAAACCCAGTTTGGAGTCCATACCCATTGTTAGAGATTTTCCAGACATGTTCGGAGAAGTGAAATCCTTACCTCCACACCGAGAAATAGAATTCAGAATTGACTTAGTTCCAAATGCTCGTCCTATCGTTCATGCAAGTCGCAGGATGGCGCCTAGAGAAAGGGTTGAATTAGTCGAGCAAACTGATGATCTGCTAAGCAAAGGATTAATTCGTCCTAGTGTTTCTGAATGGGGTTCAGCCGTCGTGTTTGTTGCTAAATCGGACGGATCTTTGAGATTGTGTGTAGACTACCGCGATCTCAATAAGAAGACTCTCAAGAATAAATTTCCTCTACCTAGAATTGACGACCTATTTGATCAATTGCACGGCGCTCGTTTCTTTTCGAAGATGGATCTAGCTCAGGGATTCCATCAGTTACGAATCGTCGAAGATTGTGTTCATTTGACCGCTTTCAGGGATCCTAATATGTTCTATGAATGGTTAGTCATGCCTTTCGGGCTAACCAATGCTCCAGCATACTTCGTAGATCTTATGACTCGTGTATTCCGGGAAGTATTGAATAAATTTGTGCTTGTATTTATTGATGATATCCTGATTTATTCCAAAACTAAAAAGGAGCATGCTGAACATCTCAGAATTGTTTTGGAGATATTAAGAAGAAACGTCTTATTCGCCAAATTTTCTAAATGCCATTTTTGGGTCAAAGAAGTTAAGTTTCTCGGGCACATTGTTAATGAAGAAGGAATTTCTGTTGATCCTAGCAAGGTTTCATCTATTCTAGACTGGAAGCGACCCACTACTCCGAAAGAAGTTCGAAGTTTTCTGGGTTTAGCAGGTTATTATCGGAAGTTTGTTCAGGACTTTTCTAAGATAGCTAGTCCGTTGACTAAGCTAACAATGAAGGATGCAAAATTTAATTGGACTCCGAAATGTGACGAAGCTTTTCAGGAATTAAAGAAGAGATTAACCACCGCTTCTGTTCTCGCTATTATTAACGGGTATCAGGGTTTATCTGTTTATACTGACGCTTGTGGTGATGGGGTAGGTGCAGTATTAATGTAGAATGGGAAGGTAATTGCCTACGCGAGTAGACAGTTACGTCCACATGAAAGAAACTACCCAACACATGATTTGGAGCTTTTAGCTGTTATTTTCGCCTTATAGATCTAGCGACATTATCTTCTGGGTAAGAATCTACTTCAGCTTTCTAAAAGAAAATTTTAAAGTTTGAATTAACTTAACATATACTTATACTTAATAACTTCTTTTGTTATAGGTGAAAAATTCGAATTATTCACCGACCACAAATCTTTGAAGTATCTCTTCACCCAGAAAGATCTAAATCTGCGACAACAACGTTGGTTGGAATTTCTGGCATCTTATGACCTAGATATTCAATATACGTCTGGAATAGCCAATGTAGTTGCCGACGCTTTAAGTAGGAGGCATGCTGTTCTTGCATATCTTGTTGTCACTCCTACTCTCCTTGAAATGATCGCCAGCAAGCAGACTGAAGACAAGTTTCTTCGAGAAATTCGTAGAAGAATATGTCGAGGTGAGAATTCCAGTTTTGCAATTGATGATAATGGAGTCATAAGAATGAAAGACAGAATTTGTGTCCCGGACATCCCTGATCTAAAACGAGAAGTTTTAGATGAATGTCACAAGTCTAAACTTAGCATCCATCCAGGAGTCAATAAGATGTATAGAGATATCAAAAGAACTTTCTGGTGGAAGACAATGAAAAGGGACATATCTATATATGTGAGTTGCTGTGCAAATCGCCAACAAATTAAAAGCGATCAAAAGGAAATAGCGGGTTTACTTCAGCCTTTAGAAGTACCGAAGTGGAAATGGGACCAAGTATCGATGGATTTCATCGACGGATTGCCTCGTTCTCGGAAAGGCAATGAAGCCATTTGGGTCATTGTGGACCGTTTGACTAAGACAGCCCATTTCTTGCCAGTAAAATCTACCCGCACGGCAGCAAGCTTAGCCGCGTTATATGTAAAAGAAATTGTCCGTCTCCAAGGTATTCCTAGCAACATAGTGAGTGATCGTGACCCGATCTTCACTAGTAGATTTTGGGAGGCATTCCAAGACGCATTAGGAACAAAACTGAATTTCAGCACTGCTTATCACCCACAGTCTGATGAGCAGACTGAAAGGGTTAACTGAATTTTAGAAGATCTATTGCATGCATGTATGCTTGATTTTGGTGGTTCTTGGGAGGACCATTTACATCTGGTCGAGTTCTCTTATAACAACAGCTACCAGGCCAGTATAGAAATGGCTCCTTTTGAAGCTTTATATGGTCGTCTGTGTCGATCACCTACATGCTGGATCGAGGCAGGTGATAGACTCGTCCTTGGACCAGATATGATTAAAGAAGCCACTGAAAAAGTTGATTTTATACGAAATAAGTTAATAACTACTCAAAGCCGCCAAAAGAGCTATTATGATCGCAGAAGAAGAGATTTGGAATTTCAAGTTGGAGATTCTGTTTTTCTCAAAGTATCTCCAATGCGAGGTGTATTGAGGTTTAGAAAGACCGGTAAGCTGGCACCGCGGTATATTGGTCCTTTTCCTATTCTTGAGAGGATCGGTTCTTTAGGTTATCGAGTATAGCTGCCCAGCTGGTTGTCTGGTGTCCATGATGTGTTTCATATTTCTAGTCTCCGAAAGTATGTGCACGATCCAGACTGTATTATTGAAGAAGCTGCTCAGCAAGATCTCGAAATCACTCCCAATTTAACGGTTAGAAGAGAACCAATAAAGATTGTAGATCGTGATGAAAAGCACTTGAGAAACAAAGTGGTAAAACTGGTTAAAGTGCAATGGAGTGGCGATCCAAAGGACTGCACTTGGGAAACTGAAGATAGTATGCAGAAATCATATCCCAATTGCAGAGTGGATATCTCGGCTTAAACTGGTAAGCCATTTCTCTATCTTTTCTAAATTCGTATGTTCTTTGTTCATTTTTCTCTCTCTTTCAAATTTCGAGGACGAAATTTTCTTAAGGAGGGGATATTGTAACATCCCATAATTTATTAATTTGAATTTAGTGACTTATTTGAATTTTTGGAAATTTAATTTGAAAAGTTAAATAAATAAAATAACGTGTTAATTTAAATAAATAAAACTCCAAATTCTTTTGAATTTAAATCACTTGGATTTAACATCTTATATATGTATGTAAATTATATGAACAAGAATGTATGCAAGAAAAAAAATCTACAAAACAAAACAAATTTGTACTTGTAAAAAAGTATAGGATTGCATGTTAACAGGGATGGAAGCATGGGCATTTAATGCCATCAGTTCTAGCACGCAAAAGAAAAATTATCAGCCACCAAAGTAAAAGAAAAATCTGCTAAGTCAAACAAGGATAAAATAATATCTTTGATATGTTATACAAAACCAAATAATCACCCTGTACAATACATATACATTATTCTCTAAACTTCTTCTATATATCAACTTTCTCATTTTAGTTCGTTCAAACCAAACTTAGCATTACAGAAACTAATTTTTACAACTGAAACTCAAATTTACAACTTAACTAAAGAGAAAGAAAAAAAAGATTCAAAAGAAAATCAACTGCAGTTTTCAAAACACAGAAGCAGCTCTTTGTCAGATTTGTTTTCAAGTGAGTAAACATCAACTTTAAGGCTTTAAGTTTAACAGTGAAGATGATTCATTGATTATATGGTATTGTATATGTTTATCTTTGAATATAATTTGGTATATATATATATACAGGTTACTCTGTATATTGTTCTTCTCTGTTATGGATTACAGGGTTGATTATCATTCAAACTCAAGTAGTTTTCAACTGAATCATAGTAAATCTTTCAGTTTTGAATCAAATAAGGTGATGAAATTTAAATTTAGATTTTAAAAGCTAATTTAAAACCATGTTTGTAAGATATCATCACTGTAACTTTATTTACAGGTAATCAAGCAAAAATTTGATAAATTCAATTGTTATAAAAAGTTAATTCAAGTTCATAGCTCGAATTCTTACTGCAAGTTATGATTTTTAAAACAAAAAAAATAAGATTTTTAGTTTAGTATTCTTAGAGCAGTTTGTATTTGAACAAAAATTGTATTTTTACGAATTTCTGGTGATCGATTCAATTATAAATGTTGAAACTTGGGTTGAAGCTAGTTTCAGAATCAATGATTTCAAGAAAATTGTCGAAAAAAATTTCTATTGTGTAAATTGATGAGTCGAGAACAATTTACGGTTTAAGAACCCATCCCTGTCGTGTTTGAAAATGTTGGTGCTGCGCCATCCACGGGTGATCGGACTTCGAGTACCCGGTGCCAATCGTGGCGTCTAGCGTTGGCGAAGCTTCGGTCAAGTTTTCGTTGCCTTTGATGGCCAGGGGAGGTGGCGCGAGTTGATTTTCTGGTGATGTGCTATTGGGTTGTTGGGTCGAGATAACTCGAATTCTTGTTTTCGAAATTAATTCGAGTTTTGGGTGTTTGTGCGATTTTGGGGGATGGACGTCGATTCGATGGTGGCTGCAGCTTCGACCAACGGCGACAATTCTGGCCGTGCACGTGCACGTGGTCGTGGTAGTGACAGTTGCAATGGGTTTGGGAAAGGAGGCAGGCAACTCGTAGTCTCACTCGGGAAATTGGGAAGAAAACTCGAAGTCGAACTCGAGTTGTTTAACATTGAATCGGGTCAGTTTTAAAAACTTAAACAAATTTATAAAAAAATGTGTCACGGGTAAGTTTGAGCTGAAGCTCGAAGCGGGGAGCAGTTTCACTCGAGGGGGGGGGGGTACTCGAGACAGCACTCGGGTTGGCTTTGGAACAACAGAATTCCAGTTTTGTAAAAATCCTTGAAACAAAGTTTAAATGCTTCTCTAAATTCGTTCTTCATAAACGATGATAGTAGGTTAATCTAATGTAAAGTATGGTATTGAAATAATTATTTGAAACATGAGTTTAAAATTTTGTTTTTGAAATAATTATCTGAAATAAATAAAGTATTTTAAAAACTTAAATTTTAAAAAGTAAAATTGTTTAAGAAATTAACTTGATAAAATATTTGAAGAGTAAATCAAATATTTAAATTTTTAACTTAAAACAAAAATTCTTTTTAATGATGAAATGATGATTTGAACAATTAAAATTGTAATTATTTTATAATTAAAAGTTGATATATTAAGGAATGATTAATTAATGAAAGTAATTACAATTTAATTAATTCATAGTTAAAAATAATTAATCATTGATTTGCAATTAATAAAATAATTATGTGGTCAATACACTTAATCACATTCACCCAAATTGGAGATGATTGACTATCATCAAATATTATGTACTGAATTGATATTTCTGTTGTGATACTGTGATTGCTTTGTGACTTGTGATTTGTCCCTATATGTATGTGATACCTTTTTGCCCTTAAAACGGTATTTAAACCTCGATGCGACAGGGAGTCGGATTTTAGTTTGTTATCCGAAACCCACATCGAACCCTGAATATAAATCTTTGTGATTGATATATATCCACGTGTTTAAATTATCGATCACTATTCGATTTAGCCGGGAGAGGACTTTTGTGTCGTATAGCCCATTCCGAATAGTGATATGTCAAAATGGATAGCATTTGAAGACCGGTGTTGAAGACCGGGTATTTGTGAAAACGATAGAATGACCAATCGATTGTCTCTGCACTGAGTTGCTACGGTATAGAGATTCCCTAAGTGATGGGAAGTCCGATCGGGATTGTGAATAACCGGATTGCAAGGACTTCTTTGGAAGTGCCTTCGGTTCTGTTCGAACCCGGAACAGACTTGTATGGTCGTGTGTCTGACACTACACTTTGAGATATATAGCAGATTTCTTTCAAATACATTCCTGTTGGTGGCGGAGAATTTATTCTCTTAGCTTAACACCCTTCTTTGAGACGTACGAGCTCAGAGGTTATGTAGTTGAAGGTTATCAGCGATATACTCCCAATTTGGTAGTGTGGCATGCTGAGTGTTGCTGTGTGTTGATGATCATTCGTTGATCATTTGAGATCAAAGCACGGCTTTGTGAAAAAGCGTAGCTTTGTGGACGAGACCTCATCGAGCCTCACACCCCGGAAATGGTCGAAACAGGAAAGATGGGTAAGGTTATGAGGGTCGCGCCCTTTAGGGTATGTCATTTCCTTCTGGAAAAGGGTGGTATCAGGTATGGAGCCCTGATGCTTAATCCATGTGGTTGCTCCAGTCTTATTTACTGTGTGATTGTTGCTTTGTGATCGAGGGCCCTCAGATAAAGGTCCCAAAGGATCGGGGAATGGCATACTCGAGAAGTAGTTACCTAGTGTCAGAGGTAACCCGACCTTGTGTTGGCAGAGATCCGGGTAGGTTCTCGGAACGTCCATCCAGAGGCGTACCCATGTGGCAGTAGGAAGTTCCTTAGCCTGACCATTTGTTGGAAGTCCAAAGAAACAATACGAGCCTTGTATGGTTTTAGTTGTATAACCTGCCATGCAGCGTGGAGGTAACCTGCCACAAAACATGGTAGCTATAGTAGGCATACAATAATGGTTGTATGCCGGCTAAGATTAATATTATATTTTCGAAATGGCTTTCTACACTATGCACTAGTAATAATATCAAAGAATTTTTCTCGTATTAAGCATATTTGACTATCATAAGAAGAAATCTCCTCCAAGTCTGCGATTGCATTGTGTGTGGCGGGAGGTCTTATGGTAGTTTTATTTTTCAAAAGCATATCGGATTTCTCTTTTGAAATGTTTTATTTCAAGTAACTGTTTTGTTTACTCATACCAGTCCCATGACTGACCCGGAGTTTATTGTTTCTTTTCTAAACTCTGGGTGCCCATCATTTCCACATGGGCAGCCTAGTAGCAGGTTTTCCGTGCTTTGGTGTTAGCTGGATTTTGGAGTCTTTTTGGGTTTAGAAGCTATCAGATTTTGGGAAGCTTTTGTCTTGGATATCTTTTGAAGTGCTTAGAGTTCTGAAGACCTTATACAAGTAGATGTATGTTGGAACTTTTTGGAAGACTCTGTTGTTGTTATGTTGTGGAGTTATTATCTTTCTATTATTGCGTCTATATGTAGTGCTCTAGTATGGATGGCATATGTATTATGATACTCTGATGTAGAAATGGATATTATGATGATGTTGTATCTGTGATGTATGATATTCTGTTTATTTCCGCTGTTTATATTCATCTGATGTTGTTATAAGCTCCGCCGAACTGAAGTTTGATGTTTGAATATCTGACAGTCGAATACAAGTGAGGTATTTGATGTTGATTTTCGAACGTTTGATTTCAAGATCGTGACAGGCTGGTCCGCAGTAAGGTCTATAGAGTAGCAGGTCAATCAAAAAGGGTCGAATTAGGGTTATATCCTAATTATAGGATTAGGAATTCAGCCAAATCAAAGCAGAAGTCAAGGACAAGTGCAAGCAATCAAAGTTAACCTATCTTATAAATTGAGCAATACTTAATCGTATTTATTTCTAATTTATCTCTTTCCTATTTCCTTTATTATCCTTATTTATGCTAGAACTGTTGCAAAGTCTATTACTTTTATCTTGGTTGAAGACTCTAGTTATTACTATCATTCACCAGACTTTTAGTCTGACCCACTCCTCTATTTTCCCTTTTTTCCCCCATAGGCAATCAAAGGAGAAGTCAGTAGATTACAGTTGCTTGGCGGTTTCTTGGAGAAGTTCTCTACTATGTATTTCTTTTATTTTCGCTTTTGTTCTTTCTATGTACTGGCTTATTATGTGGGATATTATGTACTCTGATTTTGAGACTATGAATTTTTGTTTCATGAGACATATTGGATCTTTAAATATGTATGTGGTATTTGGTATTTGACTTATTTATAAAGCAATTATGAAGCTTTATTTTAATTAAGTTATTATTTTAAGTTTCCATTGTTTTTATCTATATTTAGCTTGTGAATCTTAGTCTCTGTTAGCTTTAGTTATACCTACAACGCACCACGCCTTTTAATGTGTCCTTTCGGGTATATTAAGGGGTGTGGGGTGTTTCAAACAACCAAACTGGTCATCGGTTCCCAAATTCCCAAGGTCAAAATGTTGGGTGATAACATTCATCAAATATGTGAGTATGTCAACAGTTCATCGTATGCAATAATAACTGATCAACAAATTAAATGAACGTATAATATATCAACAATCAACTAAGTACATGTTCAATATGGTAGTCAATATATAGACCAGGCTTTTAAATCTCCCCGAGATGGCCGAGATGAAAAATCCGAGATATCAGCCAAAATCCGAGATTTGGCAGCCTATTTAGTTATAAGTATTTTAAATATCGCCCGAGATAGCCGAGATATTTTCCCGAGATATTGGCCAAAATCCGAGATTTAAAACACTGATATAGACAAATAACTTTTCTATATAAAAGCTTCTTCCACACATAACTTTGTAAGTATAGACAAAATATCCTTTCTTTCCTTTGAAGACTTTTATAAATACTTAAAAAAATAATCCTTTTTGTTTAAGTAAAGATTTGCCCAATATAGAGTTAAAGCTTCCCATGTTATAAAATATACCTATCCTTTCTTTCAAAATAAGTGCCATTATGCCTTGTTAAATTTTAAGCTTTTATGGGTTCAAAATAAAGGCCATCGTCCCTTAATAAAAACTTAGCTTTCGTTGCTAAAAATATAGTCATAGTGATTAAATGAAACATAGCTTCGTGCCTTCAAAAATATAGCCATTGTGACTAATAAAAACATAGTCATAGTGCCTTTGAAAACCATAGTCTTCGTGCCTTTTTATAAGATAAAGCTTTCGTGCCTTTTTAATAAATATAGCCATCATGACTAATCACGATAGGTAGCTATCGTGTATAAAAGAAAATAATGCCTTCATGCATATATGGAAATATAGCTTTCATTTAGGAATAAACAGCCTCATGGCTAAATTAAAACTAAGCCTTCTGTATAAATGAAAACATAGCTCTCACGACTTATCAACATAGATGGCCGTTATGACTAATTTAAAAACAATGAAATCAAATCAATGAAACTTAGCCTTCATGCTTGCCCTTCATGAGTTAAATAAATATAGCTTTTAAAGGCTAGTAAAAATAGAGCTGCCCTGGGTAATCAAAGCAAGGCTTGAAATCACACCTATCATGGATAATAACTTCCGTGTGTTAAACAGAAGCTATCAAAGGCCAAGTAAAATAGAGCTATCGTAGGAAATAGCTATCGTGAGTTAAATGATGGCATTCACATGTAACCACTGACATTTCTATAATTCTTTTTGAGTCGATCCTTCGCATTTAAAAGAATACACTTTTCACCAAATCTACAATATTTGTCAGAATCTCATTAGCTAATAAACTTCTTTTCAGAATTCATATAGAAATACAAAGTGGAGAATTCTCTTTTATTTTTCCAAAATATAATTTTCTCAAAATTATATTATCATTTAATTTGCAAACAAGTACGATTTGCATAAACAATTTATATGAAATTGTAAACACTTGGGAAATATCCATGAAAATTTCCAGAAATCAATATTTATTATCTTAACACCATATTCAAATTTTGAACCAAAATAATTATTTTTCACATCTTAAATAATTATATTCCGAAATTAGCTATTTTCTTCCTTAGAAATTCCTAACAGATACAAAATAACTCCAGAAATTATGAAATTTAGAATCCATCTCCAAAATATTATTTCGAATATCATGTGATATATTTAGACAATTTGGAGATCAAAAACATAGTTTTTCACATCAAAACCCTTTATAAATTTTTTAAAAAAATTCCCAAATAACAACCATTAAATCATATACATGATTATACATTTAACATGCATGATAAACATCCAACATAAATTCGAATTAAACTCTAAACCTAAATAAAAAACATAAAACAAGAGGAGAAGGAAATATTATTCACCTTTTAATCCTTATTGAAATGAGAGGTTTGTGTTAGTTTGCTTTTCTTTAGCTTTTTCCCCTTCTTCTTTTAAATAGTAACAGCGACCTAGTTTTCCTTTGTTTTAGGTTAAGAATGAAAATGAAATAAATAAGGGAGAGGGAGAGTGTGGTAAAATGTTGGCTTTTCCTTTTTACCCTTTTATACTTGTGTTTACCAATCTTATTTCTTTAAACTATCCTCTTTGTTATATTTACTAAGGTCAACCTTAATTGGGTAGTTTAGTAAATTCCATATTAAAACTTCCTATCTAATTATGCTATAATAATTAAATATTTAATTTATATGCAATAAAATTAGGGGTATTACAGGCTCCCCTCCTTAAAGAATTTAATCCTCAAAATTGTGATAAGGAAACAACAACAAGCACATCTATCATACAAACATGTATCACAAATACATAAAAGCAATAATACTAGTCATATCTACTAGTCAAAGTATATACAACAATATTGATCATATAATCAAAATAAATCAGGATACACCTCCCTAATCATATCTTCTGTCTCCCATGTATAGTCTCATCCATCGGTACTCCACTGAACCTTCACTAACTTGACTGTCTTATTTCTTAACTTCTTCGTGTCTCTATCGACTATACAAATAGGTCACCTAATAATGTCATATTCGGCTCTATTACTAAATACTCCAAAACCGTTGGCACTATAGTAGCCTTTGGATCATGCACGTACTTCCTTAGATGAGATATGTGAAAAACATTATGGGCTCCTACCAAACTGCTCGATATATGCGAGGTTTTCGATTCTCTCAATGATAGAAAATAGACCAAAATATCTGGGTGCCAATTTTTGCATCTTCCCAGATCGTACAATACCCTTTGTCGATGATATTTCCACAAAACAAACTCTGCGATTGAGAATTCCAAGTCCTTACACCTCCTGTCAACATAATTTTTCTACCTTGATTAGGCTTCATATATCCTTACTTGGAGTAACTCAATCTCTTCAGTTGCTTCTTCCACCAAATCTGGACATAGTATCGGTCTATCACCTATCTCCAGCCAACATGCTTGTGATTTGCACGGCCTTTTGTAAAGTGCTTCAAAAGGTGCATTCCTATACTAGTTTGATGATATTATTATAAGAAAACTCAACTAAGTGCAAATGATCCTCCCATGACCCTCAAGCGTCCAGTACACAAGATCTCATTAAGTTTTCGAGCAGCTTGTTAAATCTTTCGTCTGTCCATTAGTCATCGGATGGTAAGCGGTACTCATCGTCAGCTCAATAGCCAATTCATTATGCAAGCTCTTCCAGTCCTTACTGGTAAACAAAGGATCTCTATCACTTGCAAGGGTACTCGATATTCCATGAAGTCTCACAACATTATTCATGAAATACTTCACCAAACTTGGTATCGTCCTTGTCGACTTAATGGGGATAAAGTATGCGCTTTTGGCCAGTCTATCAACCATGACCTAAATGCTTTCGTTTTTCTTATTCGTCTTTGGCAACCCATCTACTAAATCCATAGAGATAGAATCTCATTTCCATAGTGGCACTTCCAAAGGTTGAAGTAATCCACTTGATTTCTGATGTTCGGCTTTTACTTGTCGGCAATTCATACATTGCTTCACCCATAAGCCTGCATCTCTCTTCATACATTCATAGAAGAAATTCCTCTTCATATCATGGTACATCTTCGTACCTTTGGGATGAATAGTAAATTTCGACCGATGACATTCTCTAAGAACCTCCTTTCTCAAATTATCCATGTATGGAACAGACAACCTTCCATTCTTTCTTAACTATCTTCTTTGATCAAGTGAAAAATCTTTCAAATCATCAATCTCGCTTCCTGCTTCTGGTCTCTTTATTCGATTGGCTAATATTAGATCATCTTTTTTCCTTGCTGCAATTCGTTTGATTAATACCAGTCAAACTTCTAGACAAGAAATCATTACAGTACCTTGACTAGAACTGGCCATCACCTCATTAAAACTCCATAGGAATCCAATGCCTCTAAATCATTCCATTCAAATTACATCCTAACATCACATTCTGATGTTTTCTACTAGGTGCATCTGCCAGTTTATTCCTTCCCCGATGTATATTAAATCCCAAAGTCATATACTGCTAAAAACTCCATCCATCTTTGCTTCCTCATATTTGACTCCTTTTGCGAGAATAGATACTTCAAGGACATGATCTATAAATAAATTGAGTCATTCCACCGAAAAATAATGTCTCCACACCTTTAGTGCAATGATTGCTCCCGCTAACTCTAAATCACATGTAGGATATCTAACTTCAAGCGGTCGAAGTTGTCGAGAAGCAAAGGCAATAACTCTGCCCCTCTGCATCAACACTGCTTCTAACCCCAATTCACATGCATCGGTATATATCATCAAATCTCGTTTCTCATCCGGAAAAACTAACATAGACGCATAGGTCAATAAATGCTTTAGCTTCTGAAATGCTTCTTCATATTTATCAATCAAAACTAACTTTACGTCCTTCCTTGTTAGTTTAGTCATCAGTGCTTCTATACGAGAGAAATCTTTAATAAATCTCCAGTAGCAGCCTACTAACCTCAAGAAACTACTAATCTCAGTTACGGTTTTGGGTATTTTCCAATTGTTAATTGCTTAAATATTTGATGGATCTACAGACAATCCATTCTCCGTCACTACATGCCCAAGCAATTTCATTTCTCTTTTCCAAAAATGAAATTTTGAAAACTTTGCTTTTAGCTGATGCTACTTCAGTATATCTAGCACTATTTTGATATGAACTCCATTGTTGTGTCCACTTTTTGAATATATCAAAATGTCGCTAATAAACACCCACATGACTCTATCCAAATGCTCACGGAAGATCTGGTTTATCAAGTCTACATAGAAAGCAGGTGCATTGGTCAGTCCGAAGGGCATGCTAACCACTTATATGAACCATGTCCTATTCGAAACACGGTTAACGGTATACTATCTCTGCTACTCTCAATTGGTGGAAACCCGTTGTTGAGTCCAGTTATGAAAACACCTTAGCTCCACTCAATTGATCAAATAAATCGCCAATCCTAGGCAAAGGATACCGATTCTTTATCATCTTTTAATTCAGCTTTCTATAGTCAATACATATTCCCGACGATCCATTTGGTTTCTACATGAACACGACTACAGCTCCCCAAGATGAACTACTTGGTCTAATAAAAAATTTCCCTTCTATGTCCACTAGCTGCACATTTAACTCATTCATCTCAGTAGGTGCCATTTTGCTAGGTGATCTACTTGCAGGTTCAGCTTCAGGTATGAGATCCATGTGAAACTCTATGGCACATTTCGATAGTAGTCCCGTGATAGGCTCAAAAATATCAGCATATTCCCTTAACATAGAAACCCGATTGATTTCATCCTCCACGCCTTCCATGACACTCAACATTGCACATACGTCAAAACTTGGCTCTTCAAATAAGTATATAATTTTGTCACAATAAGAAGGGTGTTTCAAGGATACTACTTTATCTTGATAAAATATCCTTGTATCATACCGACTTAACCAATCCATACCCAGAATTATCCCAAAATCCACAAATCAAATACATACAAATTGCAGGCAAACATATGACCTAACAAAGCAAACTCTACATGGTCACATCTCATTCCAAGAGTTGCATAGCCACCTATTGGGTTCACAACCTTTAGAGAGGTAATAAGGCATGTCAGTTCATGGTTTAACTTGTCTACCAAATATCTAGAGATAAAAGAATGTGATGCTCCATTATCGATCAACCCATTAATAGGAATGATATGAATAAGAAGCATATCTCCTAACACAACCTTTCCTTTCTCCTCTATAGTCGGTCCATTAGTTATAAGTTTTAAAGCGAAAATCTTTCCTTTCAGATCTTTGGCTGGTTTAGGACACTCATTCTTGAAATGCCCCATCTTGTTGCAGTTATAATTCCTTACAAATCAACAACTTTCTTGCTTTCACCAGACGACACTCATCTGTTATATGCCCTTTCTTAACACACTTTTAGAAAATCACTTCATCTTTTCCCTTTTTTGGAACCCTATTCTTCTGAGCTCCCTTCTTGCCATAGGACTTTCTTTTCTTTCCCTGGAAACCCGTGGTCTCCTCGAACTTGGTCTTTCCCAAGATGCAAGTAAATCTTTATTCCTCAGAGCCATATCTACAACAATACTAAATGGATCTCTAAGGTGTGGCATTGTTGCCCTAGCAATCTCTAGCTTCAACCCTCTAATGAACTTCTCGTTCCTTTTAGGAAAAGTATTATTGATAGCTTGCCCATGCCTAGATAGTTCATCAAAATTTGTAACATACTCCAACACAGTCATATCACCATGCTCTAACTCTGAAAACTTCATGATTAAAGTCAACTTAGCTACTTCAGATGGAAACTTCTCTTCAAATCTCTCTCTATCCGGCCCATATAAGCTGCTTCTTCGAAACTCCCATGGTAACGCTATTCCACAAGTATATAGCAACTCCTTACAACTGTCTTTAAGCCAATCTCCTTTTCTAATCGTCATTCAATCCTAGATCAATGAAAATTCTTTCACACTCAAGAAGCCAATCCTCCACTTCAATTACATTCTCCATCCGCAAGAATGGCTTTCCTTCCAAGCTAATATAGTCTTGGCTTAAAGCGGCATAATTATTACGGGCATCCACTTCTGGTACGACAGCTCCCGCATTTTGAGCTTTACTTCCAGTCAAACCAGTCACTACTCTAGCTTGCATCATAATAACAAAGAACTGATACATAGTCCCATATCAACTGGCGTGGTTCTAGCACTCACATTAGCATTAGCATTTGTATTCACATTCATGTTGGTGGTTCGATTAGTGTTCCTAGCGTTAGCCCGAACATTTTCATTTTTTGTGGTCCTTTCGCCTCCCACGTTTAGTCTTTCATTTCTAGTATCCATTTCTCATAATAGACATACAAGACTTCATAAGATAAAGAAGAATGATTTAAGACAGAAGGGAGAGTATAAATAGATATATGTTCTCGTAATACGCATACGCGTGTTCATTTGGTTATGTTCTTTCAAAATCTTATTAAGTTCTATGTAGCGTATGCTCTGATACCAAAATATAACATCCTCCATTCTGAGGCTTGAAAATAGATACTATTGATGCTTAGCATTTTCCCATTGACAATACGACATCAACTATTATACCATTAACATCAGGAGCACTAAATTCACAAATTTTTACAAAATAATCTCATTTATTAATTTGTAAATTCATTACATTTCATTTTCATAACCCAACAAATACATCATTTAGATAAAATTTAATAATTACATATAGTTCCAAGAGCAACATATGATGATGCCTCAATGGATGATCGGAGTCTTAACTACTTAGATTGTTATAAGACCTGTCGTTACATACATTCAACGAATCAAAAGCAATTAAACTACTGCACAACGGAAATATAATATTATACATAGTAGTTTGCCTCCTACACGTCTTTGGAAGCTTATTTGTCTAAACCTAAAAAAGCCCCACTCTCATCTTACCCAATGCCAAATTAAGCACCTGAGAGTTTAGAGGAAAATAAAAAACTCCATGGAAGACAAAAATTCTGATGTGAGTAATATTATTCCATCTCAAACAAAAATATAGGTACTTAATGATATGACACCACTGAGAAGAATGAGTTTCCCCTCACTAATACTATAACAACCAATATGCAGTCCATAACATATCTGTGATAACCCTGATTTTGTGAACAAGTTTTATAATTTAATTTAGTATATTTGTTTGAAATTTTGGTTGCCTAGGAAAAATATATATGATAAGTTGACCATAAATGCATTGGGTAAGTATTGATATGTATGCAAGATGGTATAATACATATGTACATACTTCTTTGAAAAAAAAAGAGAAGCAAAAAATTTATTTGTAAGCTAGAGTAAACTATAGATACATGAACATAACATGATTATTACAGATATGAATGTGTCATTGAAACAAGTCTAGAATAAGGAAAATAAAGGCTTAGGCAAGGATAGAAATATAGGTATTATACATGTATTTTAAACAAATGCTGGCTGAAGAAAAATTATTAGAAATTGCATGGAAATAGTATGAGTTGTTGAATAAATACTTTATCCACTTTTAGCAATTTTCTTAGCTTTTAAAAAAAAAGAGATCATGCAAATAAGGTGACCGAGGTAATAAGGTATAATTTCTGTTAATAGAAACAGGGACCACTTACCCATTTTCTCTTAGAATAGAAAGTGAGGCTGATCATAAGTGGTAGGGTAAAATTGACATTGGGTAAATTTTAAAACCCTAGAGGCAGCCAAGGTCTTGTATAAAAGAGGGTTTAAGGGTGAAAGGATCTGTCACCATTTTCTTAAAAATAAAACAGAAATATAGATAGCTAGCAAAAGAAAAAAATGAGAAGCATTGGCCATTAGAGACAAGTAGGAAATAGCAGATCAAAGGAAAAGGATTAAGGTGAGTAACCTCACTGAAAATTGGCATTAAGTCCTGAATATTGAGACAGCCTAAATGGTTTTATATTTTTATTTAATCTGTGCTTATTTTATGATCTTGGTGTGTTGATGATCTGTTTAAATATTTTGTGTTAATATACCCAGAAAATATGTTTATGGCTTCCATGTTTAAATGATTATTGTGTCATGAATTATCTTTGAGATGAGATGCTCTCTTTATGTGACTTCTGCATATAGATTAATTCATGGAAACTCCAGGGATATATATTATAAATCTATGGTCTAAAAATGGAAAAATGGGGCTGTAGCATAAAGTGGTTGCTGCTTATGTCTCAATATTAAACATATGGTAACATAGAAGTGCAATGTTATACTTGTGCTGAACTTCTATGATTACAAATAAATCCAGATAAGAATAAAGGCTTGTGGTTTAGTCAGATCTTGTGAATCTGTGAGTATCTGATTAAGCCAGAGGTAAATGGATGCATCATAGCAAACTATATATATGACCATATATTTATAAGCATGATTCCTTAAAACCCATGATTTAAATAATATGTACACTGAGAAATTAGACTAGCTTGTATGAATAAATCTATGATTATGAAAACATGATCTGTTATTCTTTGAACACATGCATGATGGTTGAGTTATTTATTTTCTCTGATTAATTTATGAGATGCAGAAGGGATTAGCATAAATGGGGAAAGAGGGAAAATGAACACTTAGTAATTTAACTAAGGATTTTGGATCTTAGGGCTATAAAGTATGGCTTGGCAAGGGAAATATTGCAAGCTCACACATGGTATGATTATACCCAGGGGCCTGAGTGTGCTGGGTTAACAGTGAATATGCCCCAGACAATGTGTGTTTTAATAGAAGGAAAGTAGCTAAAGTCCATCATAAAATACCTGAGATTGAATTCTGAGAATAAGTTCACAGGTAGGTTTGGGTAAAATCCCTGATAGCCAGAAAGTTATAGATAAGGAAAATAATTAAATGATGATCATATGGGTTGGTTTAGAGTATTCTATTGGGAAATTATATGTTTGTGCTCCCCGATACAATCCATTGAATTATGTATTATTATGTTATGCATTAATGAACATGCACAGGTGGTAAAGGAAAGTATACAAGAGAAATATTACTTTACCTTATCTGTTTTAAAAGTTATTTGAGTATGAGAAAAATTGTTTAAATTTAGATTTTCAGTAAGATTATTCATACCAGACAATTTAGTCTGACCCTTTGTGTATTTGTACACCATTGGGTGTCTCATATTTTTATGAGGCAGCTCGTGGTGATTGTGCAGGTAAATAGGCATTTTCTTGATCAAGAATTGGATGAATTAGCTGCTAAGGAATTGGATATAATAGTTACAGACTCAAGGATATTAAAATAGATGCTAAATTGAATTTATGTTATGAAATGTTAGTTAAGTTGTTTGGGAGGAAACTAATGTAATGTTATTTTCTATTTGCAAGTATTGAACTAATCATGAGATTTCTGTTGCAAGTTGTGAAATGCTTTTGAGAATGTCTTATTAAGTAATACAATTTCTAGTATTAACTTCTGGAATGCTTAACAAAAATGTGCAATGCTAAGAAAAATCTGAAATGATTTGTAGATTGGAATTAAAAGATTAACCTGATATCTGTTGTAAGAATTTATGGAAAAAAAAAGGTTAACAAAAATAGTAGGATAAAAAGAACTGAGAGACATATAAAAAGAAAAGAAAACCCAGATTACTTTGTATGTTACTTGAGTAAAGTAGCAAAAGAATTCAGGTTAACTTGACCAATTTTGCCAAGCCTGGATTCAACCAGTCTAAATGACCTAAGCTTATTGGTTAGGAAAGGTAACAAATAAAGAAAACTAGTAAATCAGGATTGTTGTATTGAAAAAAATGGTCACCTGAAATCATCCAGATACACACATGCACACAGAATACATATACACACTTGCACAAGGGATAACTAAGGGTTCAGTAGATCTGAAGTCATAGAAATGTAAACAAACTCTAAAACTGGAGAGATAACATTTAGAATTTGCCCAAAATTAAGTAAGACAGAAAAGCTCTTTTTGAAATTATTTTGCCATGAGGAAATTATATAGTGAATTCCAAAATGAATTCTCTGCTTCCAAAACTCTTCTACTCTGATTGAAAAAGAAAGAGAAAAACTCAAAGTATCATCTATGTATGGTTTCATATACGTGAGTTAGATGATTTGATTACAACAATATTTTTATATTGGTTGAAAGATCGTGGATAGTAGAGAAATAAGGAAGAATGTTCTCTTGAGTAGATGATCACTGAATAAAACAAAAAAATTTGTAAGAAGTGGGTCATCTCAATTTGGTATCAGAGCTATGTTGATAAATAACATAGTAAAAAAATATCTTGAATGAACTTGGTTGTTTTGAATGTATGAAAGTATTGACTGTCTTGGATGCCTTGTCTTTATATACTTATATTAATAATATCTGTTATAATAAGTTGGAATAGGTTAACTTATTAAAGATTAGATATAATGGACTAACTCAAAGTGTTGTATCCATAGAACCATGGTAAGACCCAGACAACAAGGGGTAGGACCAAGTGAACCACCCATGTTGAATATGCAAGATTTCATGAGAGCTATAAGGGATGGGGTAGGCAATAGGCAAGAAAATCCACATGAGGAGCTTTCTAAACTACTCAAGACTTTTACCAATCTTGGAGGCAGGACTTTTGATGGAACAGAAGGAATAATAGGAATTCAAAATTGGCTCAGAATTTTGGATAGAATCTTTGCTGATATGCAAGTTGAAGACCAAAAGAAGAGGCTAATAGCATCTAGACAATTGAGAGGAGCAGCTTTGGATTGGTGGGAAGTTATTATAGCTGGAAGACCTGAAGGAGAGGTGACATGGAACCAGTTTAAAGAAATGTTGGAAGGAACATTTGTACCTGCATCAGCTAAAGAGTCTTTGCTGGAAGAATTCATTAAATTAAGACAGGGAACTATGAGTGTTACTGAGTATACCCAGAAGTTTGAATCTCTAGCAAAGTATGGTGCAGTGCTCATCACAACTAGGGAAGCTAAAAATGGCAAATACATCCAAGGATTGAATGCCAGTCTCAGTAGAGCCATGCTGCCATATAAGGATAGGACATTTGATCAAGTTTTAGATCTGACTTTGAGCCTTGAACAGCATGATAAAGCCAGAGAAAATTTCAGAACATTTAAAAATAACCAGAACAAGAAAGGAAAGGGTAAGTTTCACCCTTATGATAAAAAGAAAACGGATGTAGCTTCCACCAAGCAATCAGAAGAAGCCAAAACTGCTGAGGTTAAAAAGAAGATCACTTGCTATAATTGTGGGCAAGAGGGGCACATGAAGAATAGGTGTACAAATCCCAAACCAGCATCTTTCAAGTGTCATCTGTGTGGGAAGGAAGGGCATATAAGAAGGAATTGTCCAGATTTGAGGCAAGGAAAGATGGGAATTTTGGAAGGGAAAAGCAAAATAACTGAAAGTCCAAATGTTGAAAATCATGGCCAAGTTGAAGGTACTTTGCTTATTCACTCAATACCTTTTGCAGTAGTGTATGATACTGGGGCTACACACTCATTAATTTCCCATGACATTGTACAACAGCTAAAATTAAATTGTATGCTTGTAGATAAGCCCTTGCTTATTAAAAGTCCTTTAGGTAGTTCCTGTGTATTGGGTATAATATGTAAACAATTAGGACTGAATATAGGGGGACATATGTTTGGTGCAGACCTATATGTGTTGCAATATCCAGGCATGGGAGTTATTTTAGGAGTTGATTGGTTAAAAAGATATAAGACAGTTATAAATATGGAGACCTCCACCTTATCATTGAAAACTTCTGATGGAAAAAGGGTAGTTGTTCTTTGTGAAGCAGATAAGAACAGAAGCATAGCCACTCTTGTTAACTTGACTGGTGAGAAGCATATGCCTGCATTAGAAGAAATCCCTATAGTAAATCAGTATGCTGATGTGTTTGGTGAGGTTAAGGGAATTGTTAACCATAGACCAGTAGAGTTTTCTATCAAACTAATTCCAGGAGCTAACCCAGTGGTTAAGAGGCCAACTAGAATGGGGCCTAAGGAATTAATAGAACTGAAAAAGCAGTTGGTTGAACTAGAAGAAAAAGGATTCATCAAACCTAGTAGCTCATCATGGGGAGCACCAGTGGTTTTTGTTAAGAAGCAAGATGGATCTCTCAGATTATGCATTGATTATAGAGAGTTAAATAAAATCACAATTAAAAATAAATACCCCTTACCAAGAATTGATGATCTTTTTGATCAATTGAATGGTGCAAAAATATTTTCTAGACTCGACTTAGCTTCAGGATTTCATCAAATGAAAGTAGAAGAGGAAAGCATCAAGTATACTGCTTTTAACACTAGATATGGACTTTATGAATTTTTAGTGATGCCCTTTGGCTTGACTAATGCCCCCTCTTACTTTGTTGATTTGATGAATAGAATTTTTAGAAAATATTTAGATAAATTTGTATTGATATTTATTGATGATATACTAATTTATTCTAAAACAATTGAAGAGCATGAGAATCATTTGCATATAGTACTGTAGAAATTAAGGCAAGAAAATTTGAAGGCAAAATTTTCAAAGTGTACTTTTTGGCAAAACGAGGTAAAATTTTTAGGTCATGTAGTATCAGAAAAAGGCCTATCTGTAGATCCCAATAAGGTGATGGCAATTCAAACATGGAAAAGGCCTACCAGTGTCACAGAGGTTAGGTCATTTATGGGAATGGCTGGTTATTATAGAAGGTTTATAAAGGATTTTGCAAAAATTTCAATTCCATTAACTAGATTGACTAGAAAGAATCAGGCTTTTGTTTGGACTGAGGAGTGTGGGAAAGCCTTTGAGAGATTAAAAGAAGCATTAATACAAGCTCCAATACTAAAGGTGCCTGAAGGGAATGAGAATTTGGTGATATATACTGATGCAAGTGGACAAGGACTTGGGGCAGTGTTGATGCAACAGCATCAAGTGATAGCTTATGCCTCTAGACAGTTGAAGCCCAGTGAGGTAAAGTATGCTACACATGATCTTGAATTGTCTGCTATAGTGTATGCTCTTAAGTTATGGAGACATTATTTGTTAGGGGCTAAATTTGAAGTTTATACAGATCATAAGTCACTCAAATATTTGTTTTCACAAAAAGAATTGAACATGAGGCAGCAAAGATGGATTGAACTCTTAGCCTCATATGATTTTGAAATACTATATACACCTGGCAAAGCTAATAAAGTGGCAGATGCTCTAAGTAGACAGCGTGCCAATATAGCTAGATTGATGATAGAAGAGTTTAATACTTTATCGTTACTGATTGACTCAGAAGTAAAAAGGGACAGTGAGGAAAATATGAGCATATGCAGTGAGAAGGAAGAAATAGGGAAGTTGAGTTTTGTTACTTTGGGATCAGAATTGAAAAATAAAATTATAAAGCTACAAGACCAAGATCCATTTTTACTTGAGAAGAAAGTTCAGATATTAAATGGTGAGGTAGTGGAAGGATTTCAATTGAATAAACAAGGTCATTTGGAGAAGGGAAAGAGAATATGTGTTCCTACCATTGAAGAATTGAAGCAAGAAATTTTGGATGCTTATCACAAAAGCAAGTACACCATACACCCAGGAAGCACAAGAATGTATCACAACCTAAAAAGAGATTATTGGTGGAGTGGTATGAAGAGTGCAGTGGCATTATATGTGTCTAAGTACATGGTTTGTCAACAGGTAAAGGCTGAATATCAAAGACCCTCAGGAATGCTTCAACCTTTACAAATACCACAATGGAAATGGGAAGACATATCAATGGACTTCATTGATGGTTTGCCTAAGACTAGGAGGGGAAATGATAGTATTTGGGTTATAGTTGATAGGTTAACCAAAACAGCTCATTTTATACCTGTAAAATCAGATAGGAATGCATGCACCTTAGCTCAGTTATTTATTTAAGAAATAGTTAGATTACATGGAATACCAAAGACTATAGTAAGTGATAGAGATACCATCTTCACTTCAAAATTCTGGCAAAGTTTCCACAAGGCAATGGGGACTGATTTATGCTTGAGCACATCATATCACCCTCAATCTGATGGCCAAACAGAAATTGTGAATAAATTACTTGAAGACATGTTGAGGGCATGTATATTGGATTGGGGAGGAAGTTGGGAAGATCACATATTTCTGGCAGAATTTGCATATAACAACAGCCATCACAGTAGCATAGGCATGGCACCCTTTGAAGCACTCTATGGTAGACCCTGTTTATCACCTTCAAGTTGGATTGAGTCTGGGGAGAAGGTGGTCTTAGGACCAGAAAATGTAAAAGAGACCTCTGAAAAGATAGCCTTGATTAGGAAAAGGATTGCTTCTGCCCTAGACAGGCAAAAGAAATATGCTAATCAAAAGAGGAAAGAAGTGCAGTATGATGTGGGAAATTATGTATTTATTAAGATATCACCCATGAAAAAGATTTTGAGATTTGGAAAACAAGGAAAGCTGATTCCAAGATATATAGGACCATATAAAATTCTAGAAAGAATTGGAAATGTAGCCTATAAGTTAGAATTGCCAGAGGAGATGAGAGCAATGCATGATGTTTTTCATGTATCCCAGTTAAGGAGATGGGTTCATGATGAAGAAACAATTTTAAAATCCCCTGAGAAAGTGCAGATTGACCCCAGAATGGTGTATGAGAAGAATCCTGTAGGCATAGTTGCAAAGGAAATTAAGAAATTGAGAAATAAATAAATAAAATTAGTAAAAGTGCAATGGAGTCTTGACCCAAATGATTGCACATGGGAGGTGGAAGATAAAATCAGAAGTGATTATCCACAACTAATTGATTGAATCAAAAGGTAAAAAAAATATATACATAAGTATACTAATGAATGATTTGATTAAATACTTTGTTATGCATAGGGGTTTAATTAATGATTGGTCTGGGAATGATTGATTGCTGAATTGAAAATGTCTGAATTATGTATGAAAGAATTGTGGGACACAATTCCTAAAAGAAGGGGTATATGTGATAACCCTGATTTTATGAACAAGTTTTATAATTTAATTTAGTATATTTGTTTGAAATTTTGGTTGCCTAGGAAAAATATATATGATAAGTTGACCATAAATGCATTGGGTAAGTATTGATATGTATGCAAGATGGTATAATACATATGTACATACTTCTTTGAAAAAAAAAGAGAAGCAGAAAATTTATTTGTAAGCTAGAGTAAACTATAGATACATGAACATAACATGATTATTACAGATATGAATGTGTCATTGAAACAAGTCTAGAATAAGGAAAATAAAGGCTTAGGCAAGGATAGAAATATAGGTATTATACATGTATTTTAAACAAATGCTGGCAGAAGAAAAATTATTAGAAATTGCATGGAAATAGTATGAGTTGTTGAATAAATACTTTATCCACTTTTAGCAATTTTCTTAGCTTTTAAAAAAAACAGAGATCATGCAAATAAGGTGACCGGGGTAATAAGTTATAATTTCTGTTAATAGAAACAGGGACCACTTACCCATTTTCTCTTAGAATAGAAAGGGAGGCTGATCATAAGTGGTAGGGTAAAATTGACATTGGGTAAATTTTAAAACCCTAGAGGCAGCCAAGGTCTTGTATAAAAGAGGGTTTAAGGGTGAAAGGATCTGTCACCATTTTCTTAAAAATAAAACAGAAATATAGATAGCTAGCAAAAGAAAAAAATGAGAAGCATTGGCCATTAGAGACAAGTAGGAAATAGCAGATCAAAGGAAAAGGATTAAGGTGATTAACCTCACTGAAAATTGGCATTAAGTCCTGAATATTGAGGCAGCCTAAATGGTTTTATATTTTTATTTAATCTGTGCTTATTTTATGATCTTGGTGTGTTGATGATCTGTTTAAATATTTTGTGTTAATATACCCAGAAAATATGTTTATGGCTTCCATGTTTAAATGATTATTGTGTCATGAATTATCTTTGAGATGAGATGCTCTCTTTATGTGACTTCTGCATATAGATTAATTCATGGAAACTCCAGGGATATATATTATAAATCTATGGTCTAAAAATGGAAAAATGGGGCTGTAGCATAAAGTGGTTGCTGCTTATGTCTCAAGATTAAACATATGGTAACATAGAAGTGCAATGTTATACTTGTGCTGAACTTCTATGATTACAAATAAATCCAGATAAAAATAAAGGCTTGTGGTTTAGTCAGATCTTGTGAATCTGTGAGTATCTGATTAAGCCAGAGGTAAATGGATGCATCATAGCAAACTATATATATGACCCTATATTTATAAGCATGATTCCTTAAAACCCATGATTTAAATAATATGTACACTGAGAAATTAGACTAGCTTGTATGAATAAATCTATGATTATGAAAACATGATCTGTTATTCTTTGAACACATGCATGATGGTTGAGTTATTTATTTTCTCTGATTAATTTATGAGATGCAGAAGGGATTAGCATAAATGGGGAAAGAGGGAAAATGAACACTTAGTAATTTAACTAAGGATTTTGGATCTTAGGGCTATAAAGTATGGCTTGGCAAGGGAAATATTGCAAGCTCACACATGGTATGATTATACCCAGGGGCCTGAGTGTGCTGGGTTAACAGTGAATATGCCCCAGACAATGTGTGTTTTAATAGAAGGAAAGTAGCTAAAGTCCATCATAAAATACCTGAGATTGAATTCTGAGAATAAGTTCACAGGTAGGTTTGGGTAAAATCCCTGATAGCCAGAAAGTTATAGATAAGGAAAATAATTAAATGATGATCATATGGGTTGGTTTAGAGTATTCTATTGGGAAATTATATGTTTGTGCTCCCCGATACAATCCATTGAATTATGTATTATTATGTTATGCATTAATGAACATGCACAGGTGGTAAAGGAAAGTATACAAGAGAAATATTACTTTACCTTATCTGTTTTAAAAGTTATTTGAGTATGAGAAAAATTGTTTAAATTTAGATTTTTAGTAAGATTATTCATACCAGACAATTTAGTCTGACCCTTTGTGTATTTGTACACCATTGGGTGTCTCATATTTTTATGAGGCAGCTCGTGGTGATTGTGCAGGTAAATAGGCATTTTCTTGATCAAGAATTGGATGAATTAGCTGCTAAGGAATTGGATATAATAGTTACAGACTCAAGGATATTAAAATAGATGCTAAATTGAATTTATGTTATGAAATGTTAGTTAAGTTGTTTGGGAGGAAACTAATGTAATGTTATTTTCTATTTGCAAGTATTGAACTAATCATGAGATTTCTGTTGAAAGTTGTGAAATGCTTTTGAGAATGTCTTATTAAGTAATACAATTTCTAGTATTAACTTCTGGAATGCTTAACAAAAATGTGCAATGCTAAGAAAAATCTGAAATGATTTGTAGATTGGAATTAAAAGATTAACCTGATATCTGTTGTAAGAATTTATGAAAAAAAAAGGTTAATAAAAATAGTAGGATAAAAAGAACTGAGAGACATATAAAAAGAAAAGAAAACCCAGATTACTTTGTATGTTACTTGAGTAAAGTAGCAAAAGAATTCAGGTTAACTTGACCAATTTTGCCAAGCCTGGATTCAACCAGTCTAAATGACCTAAGCTTATTGGTTAGGAAAGGTAACAAATAAAGAAAACTAGTAAATCAGGATTGTTGTATTGAAAAAAATGTTCACCTGAAATCATCCAGATACACACATGCACACAGAATACATATACACACTTGCACAAGGGATAACTAAGGGTTCAGTAGATCTGAAGTCATAGAAATGTAAACAAACTCTAAAACTGGAGAGATAACATCTAGAATTTGCCCAAAATTAAGTAAGACAGAAAAGCTCTTTTTGAAATTATTTTTCCATGAGGAAATTATGTAGTGAATTCCAAAATTAATTCTCTGCTTCCAAAACTCTTCTACTCTGATTGAAAAAGAAAGAGAAAAACTCAAAGTATCATCTATGTATGGTTTCATATACGTGAGTTAGATGATTTGATTACAACAATATTTTTATATTGGTTGAAAGATCCTGGATAGTAGAGAAATGAGGAAGAATGTTCTCTTGAGTAGATGATCACTGAATAAAACAAAAAAAAAGAAATTTTTTGTAAGAAGTGGGTCATCTCAATATCCTACATCCAAAATGATTATCAAATAATCATAACATCAATATCATATCATGCATGCATGGGTTAAAATAATAGTCTGTCATTCATGGTTAAGAGTTACACATTCCTAAAACTACCCAATCTCATATATGGTTCATTTAACAACATAGTTTTCCTAGGGTCACTAAGAACCTACATTAGGTTTCTCAAGCCAACTAGAAACTTATCGGCTGACTCGGACCAAGATTTACTAGATAATTCAATGGTCCTCTAATACAGTCAGAAGAAATATCAACGATCTCCTAAGATCGGTAGAAGAGATAAAAACGGTCTACTAAAAATGGTAGGAGAAAAGAATAACAGTCTCCTAAAAATGGTAGGAGAAAACATAGGCGAGCCTACTGCTTAGAGTTCGTTCAGATGCATAATTCTAAAATTTAGCCTTAATCCACAAAGCCATATGCCTTGGAATCATGGACCTAAGTAACTAGGGCTTAACGGTTGGAGGATAGGGCGCGATCCTATCCTAATCTCCACCCAAAATCTAGTTTTCAAAAAATATTCAAAGAGTTGAGTCAAGTGATCAGTCTAAGGCATCCTAACCCAATTTGATACTTCTAATATCCTGGATGCAATTCTATACACTCAGGAGTTTAAGTCTGACCATACCCACTAATGGAACATCCTAACTGCTCATCAGTTTCCAAATTCCCAAGGTTAAAATATAGGGTAATAACATTCATCAAATATGTGAGTATGCCAACAATTCATTATATGCAATAATAACCGATCAATGAACTAGACGAACATATAACATATCAACAATCAATTACATATATATTTATGATAGCCAATTTACAAAAATTACTTTTCCAAAGTAATAACTATTCTACACAGAACTCTTTAAGTATAGGCAAAATATCATTTCTTTCCTTTAAAAACTTTTATGAATACTTAACAAATTCATTTTTTTTGTTTATGTAAAGACTCGCCTAATATAGAGTTAAAATCCTTCCCATGTTATAAAATATAGCTACCCTTTCTTTCAAAACAAGTGCCATCGTGCCTTTTTAAATCTTAAGCTTTTATGGATTAAAAATAAAGGCCATAGTGACTAAATGAAACATAGCTTCATGCCTTTAAAAATATAGCCATTGTGACTAACAAAAACATAATCACAGTGCCTTTAAAAACCTAATCTTCGTGCCTTTTTATAAGATAAAGCTTTCATGCCTTTTCAATAAACATAGCCATCATGACTAAACACGATAAGTAGCTATCTTGTATAAAAGAAAATAATGCCTTCATGCACATATGGAAATATAGCTTTCAAATAGGAAAACACAGCCATCATGGCTAAATTAAAACTAAACCTTCATATATAAATGAAAACATAGCTCTCGTGACTTATCACGATAGATGGCTATCGTGACTAATTTAAAAACAATGTAAACAAAGGAATAAAACATAGCCTTCATGCTTGGCCTTCGTAAGTTATTTAAATATAGCTTTTGAAAGCTAGTAAAAATATAGCGGTCATGGGTAATCAAAACAAGGCTTTTAATCACGCCTATCATGGATAATAGCTTTCGTGTGTAAAAGCTTTTAAATGCCAAGTAAAATAATGCCATCATCGGTAATATCTATCATGAGTTAAATGATGGATTTCATAGGTAATTAATGACATTTTTGTAATTCTTTTTAAAACTAATTGTTTGCTTTTAAAAGTATGCACTTTTCACCAAATCTACAATATTTATCAAAATCTCATTGGTTGATAAACTTCTTTTCAGAATTCATTCGAAAATCCAAGGTGGAAAATTCTCTTTTATTTTTTCCAAAATATAATTTTGTCAAAATTATATTATCATTTTAATTTGCAAGCAAGTCCAATTTGCATAAAACAATTTATATCAAATTGAAAACATATGGCAAAAATCTATAAAAATTTCCAAACATCAATATTTGTTATCTTAACACGATATTAAAATTTCAGACCAAAATAATTATTTTTCTTATTTAAAGTAATTGAATTTCGAAATTAGCTATTTTCTTTCTTAAAAAATTCATAACAAATTCATAATAATATAAAAAATTATGATCTTTAAAAGGCATCTTCAAAATATTATTTTGAGTAACTTATTATAAATTTAGACCATTTGTTGATTAAAAACATTGCTTTCCACATCAAAACTGTTTAAGAATGTTTTTAAAAATTTCTAAATAGCAACCATTCATCATAAATATGATTTTACATTCAACATGCATGATAAACATCCAACGTAAATTTGAATTCAACTCTAAACCCAAATCGAATACAAAAAACAAGATGAGATGGAAATATTATTCACCTTTTAATCCTTGTTGAAATGTGAGAATTTGCCTTAGTTTGCTTTTCTTTAGCCTTTTTCCCCTTCTTCTCTTGATTAGTAATGGCCGACCTAGTTTTTCTTTATTTTAGGTTGATAATAAAAATGAAATGAATGAGGAAGAGGGGAGAGTATTTGTTATATTTTCTAAAGCCAACCTTAGTTAGTTAGTTTAGCAAATTCTACATTAACAACTTCTTATTTAGCTATCCCATGATAATTAAATATCTGATTTATGTGTAATAAAATTAGGGTGTTACAGGCAGCCTGGCGATGGCGCACGACGGTGGGAAGACAACACGTCCATGTTAGGCAGTATAACGACGCTTAAGTGGGATTGTGTAGCGGTCGACTATGATAGCAGGGAGCGAGCATGTTGTAAGCGGTGTTTAGAGGGTGGGGAATAAGGGGTATTAAATTACCATTTTGTCCCTGCATTAAAAATATATTTTATATATCAAAATCTTATGACATAAATAACTTTAGTATACGACATTTGTTTCATGCATGATTTATTTCATTGGATTCATGGCATAATTTCGAACAATTTGGAATGTGATTTGTTGGATTTTGGAGCTGTTTGTAAAAGCACGTTGTTAAGATTAAACCCTCCTAATTATTTATATTTTAAAATTGTTAAATGAATATTCATCGATGAAAATATACATCCATAGATATGTGTTATACCTTCCTATGGTTGTTTGATTATTTCGATGTTTTAACGTGATTTGGTTGCTTAGATATTTAAATTAATTGTTGATTTGGAAAATAACTAATTAATAGAAATTATGTAATTTTAGGCAAAATAGATTAGTTAACGTAAAATTATATTATTTACAAATTTTGAGTGATACTGGAAATAATAGCGATTTAACAATTTATACTGAAATTGAATTGAAAAACTTAGTAAGGTTATTATTTATAAATTTATGGGAAATTCATAAATAATAAAGAAGAATCTACTTTAAACTGGATTTTGAGAACATATTACTATTTATAAAATAAAGTGAGATAAAATAAATAATAATATGATTTTTGCCAAGACCATGTTGTTTTGAGTAAATAACAATATTATTGTTTTTATGGAATTTATGGAAAAATATTATTATTATTATTTGAGTAATGGAAATAAGTGATATTTTAAGGATAGTGTTACTAGTAATAAAGATGTGTTTTCAAAAGTATTTTGGTACAATTATTACTATTTTTGAGATAAATGGCAATAAAAGGAGTTTTAAGGTTTAAAATGGAATACTGTTATTTTTGAGTTAAATAGTAATAAATTGTTCGTGAAGAATAATAAAAAGTTTTGAGTAAATACAATTATTTTAATGCAAAATAATAATATTTTGGTTTTTGAAAGTAGTTCAATGTAAAATATTATTTTTGAATACATAACGATATTTTAAATATATTTGAATTGATAAATGTGTAATGAAAGACTTTTGAAGTATATTATCGTTTTTGAGAAATTACTATCGTTTTTAGATAGTAAATAAATGTGTTTTTATAAATAAACAATCATAAGAAGAAATCATACTTGAAAGGAAATAATATGTGTAAATACATTATTTTGATTGTTGTAACATATATGATTAAGTGTTGTTTGAAATTATCATGCATGTTTGTTGTATAGAGGTAAAATCGCATTAGGACAAGCTATGCGATATTTTACCATTATTACTATGCAGACATTGTGTAGTTGATTATGGTTTTATTGCTGTAATGACATTGATGTTTGTATTAATAATATAAAGTACTTAGTATACATTTGATGAATTTGATGTTATGTTACTAATATGGATTGGTTAATACACATTTATGATTTTGGTGGCTGCTTTACTAATATGGAGTAGGTAGTATTCATTTAGTGAATTTGATGTTGTGCTACTACTATGGAGTGATTATTATGCATTTGGTGGATTTATACTTGCAATTGTGCTATCAATATTGGATTAGTAGTGATGGTTCATAAATAAACATTTGATGGTATATAATGTTGTTGATATATTTGATGGTTTGGCTTGACATTTAATATTGTTATTATTATAATTGTTCAAATGGCCATGTATTGCTATTATTATTGTTACCCTATGTTTATGATAATTGATTTTGGTGAAATGGTGGAATATGATGTTTTCCACTTATATTTATCACTTGGTCGCATAGTTGCTATTGTTGTAAAATGTATGTGCTAACAAGTATTTGGTGTAGAAGCAGAATAGGAAATAGAACTACGTGGGTTTGATTTCAAAAGGGTACGTATGCAGTCTTTTTCTATGCAATAACCACCGGATCCCTTGGGTTGGTTTGGGGTGCATAGAAGTTAGCACAGTCCAAACATAGTTGATCACCTTTTCCTTTTTTACTTATTGTATATATCCATCTATTTGTAATGTTCCAGATGAAAGCAATAGAGGGAAAAAGATCTAGATGCAGAAAGCATCTGCAGGCTGTTTTACTTTGTATATTTCCCATGTATTTATAGTAGTGTTGTTCATAGTATAATAAAAATTGATGTATCTGAACATGTGGATGTTTATTTAATGAACTGGATCTTGTACAATATACATAATTGAAATAGCAATGTTTTTTGTTGTCTTATTCCGCTGCAATGTTTTCCCTTTTATTCATAGTTTGAAATTTTGAATTATATAACCAACAATCCATTGTTTTTAATGTCTAAGATTAGTGTGCAAACATATTTGTCATGAACTTTAAATGTTAAAAAATAGTGGGTGACACACAAAACGAGATATTTATGATCATCTCATTTTATGATACACAATCAGACTTAAACCTCTAGACCCCATTCACAACAAGTTGGAGCCTATTAATTGGATTAGCACACAACGCTTGGAGGAAGAATGAACCATGCTTCAACAGGAAAGAATAACGATATTGTAACGACCTGTAAATTAATCGCTTTGTATATGAATACTTAAATAATTTTTAAATATTTAAATAATTGATTTTAATAACCAAATAGACAAATTTTAAATATTAATTAATGATATTAAAATCATTTTTAAATTTTGTTTACCAACATAAATAGTTCAAATAAAAATAGAAAATGTGACCGAATTTTTTTTCCCGAAATTTGGACTTTTCGGCTTCAGAAAGTCGTCGAAAACGTTGTGCACATTTTTGTATCACTCATATACACATGCACACAGATGTACACATGTCATATAGTAGTTAAGTAAAGTATTAATGGTAATGAATCACGATTAATTTAAATATAATCATGATAAGACATTATATGTTTAAATAAAATAAAAATAAAATATAACATAACCTCTCATGCACCACCATCACCTAGGACCTAAGGCATGGAGAAGGGGAGCGTAGGGGTGTGTGTGTACTTGGTGGTGTGGAGGGGTATGGTAAGCATGCAACATGATAACATTTATAATATTTAAATGTTTAAGTTAATTAATTTAATATTTCACATCTTTGCCTATAAATACCCACCATCTCTACACATTTTCCACTTTACACATTCATTTACATCTTTATTTCTTATCTCTTCATGTTCATTAACACTTCCATGGCTTCCATGTGAGATTCCAAAATCAAAAACTAGTGAATACACTACCAAACATTAATTTAAACTATATATATACACATACAAACACTCCTACACCAAAATCAAGGCCATTTCTACCTCAAGACTCCAAGCCGAGCCCTATATTGCCCAAGGCCGAACCTAATAGCCCATTAAGGACCCAAAAAGCAAAGCTAAGGTGTCGTGATGATAGTTCGTGAGATCGACAACTTGTCGTAGCGATCTAGTTTAGTTAAAAGCGTTTTTGGTGAGTAAAGCTTCCACCTTTGAACCATAAAGTTTAAACTATTTTCATGTCCATGTTTGTAGCAAACTGATGCTTATTATATAATTGTAATAATGGTTTTGTTGATGGTTTGGTTGGTTGCTTAAAATATAGTCACTTTGGAAAGTTAGTAAGCGAATCATTGGATATATGAAAATCTATATTTAAACTAATCCCATTTATTAAATATTTGGTATATGTTGAAATTATTGTAAATCACCATATATTTATGCTCATACCTTTGTTATGTAATGTGTGGTTGTGTTGCAAATGCCATATGCTCAAATTTCGAACTGCCCGTATAGCGATAGTCGCTATATCGGCACTTTAGAAAAATCACCTTTTATCGGAACCGTTTGGTTTCATTATCGTGCTTGAAATTATTTTACAAGTTAAAGATTAATGATGTTTTCAAAAATCATTAATTATTTTAATAATGATTATTTAATTTAATTAGTTATTTAATTAATTGTTTAAGGATTAAAGTTAACTAATTTACTTATTAACGATGTGTTTAAAATTAACTAATCACTTGGTTAATGATGTTTTGAAATTAATTAATCATTTTATTTAATGATGTTTAAGGCTAATTAATCTTTGGATAATGATGGATTAAGATTAATTAATTTATTATTTAATGATATTTTAAAATCAATTAACCCTTTTTAATTAATGACTTTTAAAGGTTAATAAATCTGTTTGACCTTAAATAAGTCTTTTCTTAAATAAAGTTTTAAATTAAATAATCACTTTTAAATAATGATATTTAATTGTTATTTAATTTGTTTAATTAATTATATTATTAATTAGTTGAATTAATGATGTTTAAAGGAGATTTACCTTTTTTTAATTAAAGGTTATTGAAATAAACTAATTAACTAGTTAATAAAGTTTTAAAGTTAATCAATCAAAAGTATTAGGATATTTTAAGTTGTTAAATCCTTTTCATAATGATGTTTCAAAGTTAGTAAACTCTTTGACAAAGTGTTTTAAAGCTAATACTTGTAATGTGAAGCCAAGTACAAATTCGGGTTTTAAAAAGAAAAAGTTTGATTCGTTTATAAAAGTGAATTAATTTCCATAAAGCGAATCATTTATATGGAAACGATTTATTTGTATAATTAGCAATAAACATCAAAGAAGTAGACTTATCGCTATTTTGAAAGTTAAGATACATGACTTTGAGGTAACACTACCTTGACTTGTCCAGTATTATTGTTAACCAAGAAATAGAACAAGTTTGAATTCGATGAGTGGTGGTAAGTATACAAGACTTAATTTCCATATACGATCGTTTTATATCCTCGATAGTTGGTTTCTCAACTATCGGTTACTTTATTATTGTCATTCTAAGATGATTTATTGCTCCGTTGAACATTGATATTCGTCGGAAATGACTAAAACCAAAGCGCGAGATGAGGCCAAGCTATGTGGAGTTGCTCCCATTAGGATACTTCACATCTTATCTAGACTGGATTTGGTAGCGCTATTAGATGTGAAATATTCGGATACTCGGTAAGGTTTTGCGGGCTCCGGCTTGGAGGGTTCCGTGAAGTTTCACAGAGTAAATGAGCTTCTCAGAAGTATATTACTAGAGGTATACTTCAAGAGGGGTGCACCTTCTTAGTCATTTGTTGGAGATTTTTCTTTTCTTATTTAACTCGAACCTTCAAATTTATCTCCTTATTTACACCGGAAAGAGTCAACCACTCTTCAGGGTGTTTAATTATTTATCCATTCTTTACATTTGGATATTGATTTACGTGAGAGTAAATCCATTCCAAGTTCAGCACCGTGGTCTCACATGTTTGTGTTTAATGACATACCTTTGTTTAAAGTTTTACTCATACCAGACATATTGTCTGACCCGAGTTGTTTGTTTCCATAAACTCTCGGGCACTCATTTTTATTTAAGTAGTCCGAGAGTAGCTGGTCTTTGTTAGGATCTTTTTGAAGACGGCATCCTAGCAGAAGGATTTTCATCTTCTTAGTTATCTATTACGCTGTACTATCCAGTTTGTGTAAGTGTATTTTGTTTCCAGCATTTGTAAAGGTAGAATGTTATAGCTGCCTAAGCTGATTTGTAGTACTTTTGTGTAACTCTGATAACTCCCTATTAAGGAGTAGGCTGATGCACTATCTACTGTTATGTTTTTTAGCAGTTTCATTATGAGGTTTTTTATTCGTTCTTTATCTACTTTTATGTTTTGTTTAGTAGTTTCCTTTTCTCCCCTAAAAGTCTGGTTTTAGATTCTTTATTGCAAATTTCCCTTTTATCATCTTTGACCCTATCTTTGTATTCTAATGATACCTGTCACTTATCCAGGTTATTGAAAATGAGTACAATAGGAAGAAGAGGTAGGGGATCTGGAACCATCACAGCTACCAATGGTAGTTGTAGAGCCGATAGTAGAAGTAGTGATGCAAGTTCAGCCGCCTCAGAACTTTGCGACCTTGTGCAAGAATTACACTGCTTTAGGTGGTAAGATTTTTTATGGAACTGAAGATATTTTGGGAGTTCAGGCATGGCTCCGCTCTTGCAAGAGGATATTCGGGGATCATCAGTTGGAAGATGCTAGAAAGAGATTATGGTATCGCGTCAGCTTTAGAAAGCAGCCATGGATTGGTAGGATTCAATCACCATGAATACACCAGAAGAAGATTTCTCTTGGGCATAGTTTAAGGAAGTTTTTGAAGCTCAATTTATCCCAAAATCTGGAAGGACTCGGCTGTTCAGAAGTTTCATGGATTTGAAACAAGGTGAGATGACAGTGGCGCAGTATGAGCATAGGTTCAATGCATTGTCTCGCTTTGGACCATGATTGATTGATACACCAATTAAGAAGAATGAAATTTTCATGAAAAGGAATGCGACCAGAGTTCCATCAGGAAATGACCAATCATCTCAACAGTACCTTTACCAATTTGATTAGTATGGCTTTGAGATTTGAAACTCTTGATATTGAGCAAGGATTTCAGAAAGGAGTAGTGTAGCAGTCGATGCCCAACCTTTATCAGTTATTCCAGTTGCTAATAAGCCGTTTTTCAAGTGCAAAGGGAAAAAGAAGTGGTCGGGAAAGAAGCCTGGAGGTGGAGCTCCGGCTCAGAACAAGCAGTTAGACTTGACCAATATCCTTTGTTATAAGTGCCACAAAATGGGCCACTTTGCAAATAATTGCCCGGAGACTAACCTATCAGTATGCTACAATTGCAACCAGCATGGACATATGAAGAACCAATGCCCTTTTCCAAAGAGGGGGGCTTGGGGGAAGGTTTTTACTATTGATAAAATACAATCTACTTCTAGGGATCCAAAAGGAAAACAGGTGTTGCAAGGTACACTATTCATTTCTGATATCCCTGTTAAAGTGTTATTCGATATCGGTGCATCCCATAGTTTTATCTCATACGACCTAATGAACCAGTTGAACCTTAAATATGATATTCTCCATAATTCCCTTTGTGTCAAACCCAATTGGTGGTCCGACTAATCTTGACAGCATATGTTTGAATGTGCCTATTCTTACCGAGATTAGCCTTTCTTTTCTGACTTATTTGTTCTTGGGTTCACATGTTTTGGGATAGTATTGGGTATGGATTGGTTGTCTAAATTTAGAGCAATCATAAATTGTAATCGAAGGATTGTCAGAATTTTTGATGCTGGAAATGTTCGTATGGATGTTTATTATGGGGAGCCAAATAAGTTGATGAGCAGTTTTCTTTATTCCCTCGAAGTACCCAAAGAGGAGATAAGAGATATACCGATTGTTCGGGTTTTCATGGATTTTTTTGAAGAAGTGCAAGATTTACCTCCTCATCGAGAAGTGGAATTCCATATTGATTTTTTTCCAGGAACCAGATCTATTGTACAACCGCCTAGAAGGTTGGCTCCGAAGGAAAGAAGAAAGTTCGACAAGCATTCGTTTGATTTGTTGCAGAAGGGTTTGATCAGGCGCAGCACATCAAGTTGGGGATCGACAGTAGTGTTTGTTACCAAGGCTGATGGTTCTCTTAGATTATGTGTGGATTACCGAGAATTAAATAAGAGGACTATCAAGAATAAGTATTCTTTACCTAGGATTGATGATATGTTTGACCAGATCCACGGAGTTCGGATATTTCTCAGTTGGATCTTGCCACTGGTTTTCCCCAATTAAGGTTAGTAGAGGAGAGTGTGCCCTTAACAACTTTTCGTACCCATGATAGTTTTTATGAGTGGTTATTAATGCCATTCGAATTGACTAACGCACACGCTTATTTTGTAGATTTGATGAACAGAGTGTTTTGAGACTTTCTTAACAAGTTTGTCCTAGTCTTCATTAATGACATCCTCATTTATTCTAAAACGGTGGAAGAACACAAGAACCATCTTCATGTTGTTCTTTGTACTTTAAGACGTCATGTTTTAAAGGCAAAGTTTTCTAGGTGCCATTTTTGGAAATCCGAAGTTAGATTTCTAGGGCACGTAGTTTCGGGAGAAGGCATATCAGTGGACCCAGCTAAAGTTGTTGCGGTCCAAGATTGGAAGAAACCTGAAAATGCAATGGAGGTCAGGAGTTTCTTAGGATTGGCCGGTTTCTATAGAAAGTTCATTAAAGATTTCTCGAAGATTGCTTCTCATCTAACAAAGCTAATGAAGAGAAAGACTAAGTTTGTTGGGACATCCAAGTGTGATCAAGCATTCAATGAGTTAGAGGAGAAGTTGACAAGTGCTTCTGTTTTAACTATTCCAGATGGGAGTGAAGGGTTAACCGGATGCTTGTAGGATCGGATTGGGAGCAGTTTTGGTGCAGGATGGTAAAGTAAAAGCGTATGTGAGTCGTCGGTTGAAACCCCATGAGAAGAATTATGCTACGCACGATCTGGAACTTTTGGTAGTTGTTTTCGCATTGAAAATGTGGATGCACTATCTTTTGGGTGCAAAGTTTGAGTTATTTACGGATCACAAGTCATTAAAGTATCTTTTTACCTAAAAGGATTTGAACTTAAGGTAGCAAAGATGGCTGGAATTTCTTGCATCTTATGACCTAGAGATTCTTTATACCCTAGGGAAAGCAAATGTCATTGTAGATGCGTTGAGTAGGAACATGGCGACGATTGCAAATTTGGAAGTTAAGCAAGCACTAATAGACAGAATTGCATATTTCCAGGAAGAAGACCCTAATCTAGCTCGGCTTAAGAAGGATGTTGAAAATGGAATTATTTCTAGCTTTCAGATTGACTCCCGAGACATTTTAAGAATGAATGGGTGGATTTGTGTGCCAAATGTTAATAGAATTAGATAGGATGTGCTGAGAGAGTGCCATCGATCAAAGTTATCTATCCACCCAGGAGTAATTAAAATGTTTCAGAATATGAAGAAAACCTTTTGGTGGAAAGGGATGAAAGACATTTCGATTTTCCTAAGCGGTTGTGTGAATTGTCAACAGGTCAAGAGTGACCAGCAGAAGACTGCTAGGTTACTCCAACTATTAGAGATACCAAATTGGAAGTGGGAGCAAGTATCCATGGACTTTATCGATGGGTTACTCAAAACTAGAAGAGGTAATGAAGGCATCTAGGTAATTTTAGATTGATTAACAAAGAGCGCCCACTTTATTTCGGTGAAGTGAACTAGAACTGTAGCTTCTTTGGTAGAGATTTATTTAAGGGAGATCGTTCGACTACATGGAATTCCAGTAAATATAGTCAGTGATCGAAACCGCATCTTCACCGGTCGATTTTGGGGAGCATTGCACGTTGCTTTAGGGATAGAGTTGAATTTGAGCACAACCTATCACATGCAGATAGACGGGCAGACCGAAAGGCTGAACCAGATTTTGGAGGATCTCCTGAGAGCACTTATTTTGGATTTTGGAGGTTCTTGGGAAGATCATGTGCATTTGGTAGTGTTCTCTTATAACAATATTTACCAAGCTAGCATTGGCATGGCACCCTACAAGGCTTTGTATGGACGACCATGTAAATCACCTTCATGCTGGGTTGAGACTGGAGACCAATTAATTTTTGGACCAGAGATGATTCGAGAAGCATCGAAGAAAGTGGCTATGATCAAGGAAAGGATGAAAGAAGCCTAGGATCGACAAAAAAGCTATGTCGGTCAGCGGAGAAGAGACTTAGAGTTTGTAGTTGGGGATTTGGTATTTGTGAAAGTTTCCCCGATGAAAGGAGTTGTAAGATTCAGAAGGGCAGGAAAGCTTGCACCTAGATTCATCAGACCATTTAGAATCATTGAGAGGATTGGATCGTTGGCCTATAGGGTAGAATTTCCTGAAAGATTGTCGGAAGTTCGTAATGTTTTTCATGTATCTCATCTGAGAAAACATGTTTTTGATCCATCTCTGGTTGTAGAGAAGTCTATTCAGGAAGACTTAGAGATAGAACCAAATTTGATGGTAGTCCGACATCCAGTTCACATTGTAGATCGGGATGAAAGGAGATTGAGGAACAAGGTGATTAAGCTTGTGAAAGTTCAGTGGAGTAATGACCCTCGCGATTGTACTTGGGGGACTGAGGATCATATTAAAGAATCTTACCTTGATGTAATGTCAAGTTAGTTGTTTGTGTTGAATGCATTATGTATAGCATAGTTTCTTTGCATTATTATATGAATTTCTAGGTATAATAAATACCTTTTGGATTGTCTTTTGTGAATTAATTTCAAGGACGAAAGTCTCCTGAGGGAGAGTAACAACCCCTAAATTAATCACTTTGTATTTGAATATTTAAATAATTTTTTAATAACCAAATAGACATATTTTAAATATTAATTAATGATATTACAATCATTTTTAAATTTTGTTTAGCAAAATAAATAGTTTAAATAAAAATAGAAAATGTGACCGAAAAACGTTTTCCGAAATTTCGACTTTTCGGCTACGGAAAGTCATCGAAAACGTTGTGCACATTTTTATATCACTCATATACACATGCACACACATGTACACATGTCATATAGTAGTTAAGTAAAGTATTAATGGTAATGAACCATGATTAATTTAAATACAATCATGATAAGACATAATATGTTTAAATAAAAGAAAAATAAAATAAAATATAACCTCTCATGCACTAGCATCACCTAAAATAGGACTTAAGGCATGGTGAAGGGGGACCTAGGTGTGTGTATGTGTACTTGGCGAAGTAGAGGGGTATGGCAAGCATGCAATATGATAACATTTATAATATTTAAATGTTTAAGTTAATTAATTTAATATTCCACTTCTTTGCCTATAAATACGCACCATCTCCACACATTTTCCACTTTACACATTCATTTACATCTTCATTTCTTATCTCTTCATGTTCATGAACACTTCCATGGCTTCCAAGAAAGATTCCAAAATAAAAAACTAGTGAATACACTACCAAACATCAATTTAAATTACATATATACACGTACAAACACTCTTACACCAAAAGCAAGGCCATTTCCACCTCAATACTCCAAGGCCGAACCCTATATTGCCCAATGGTTGACCTAATTCAACACATTAAGGGCCCAAAAACCCAAGCTAAGGTGTCGTGATGATAGTTCGTTAGTTCGGCAACTTGTCGTAGCGATCTAGTTAAGTTAGAAGCGTTTTTGGTGAGTAAAGCTTCCATCTATGAACCAAAAAGTTAAACTATATTCATGCCCATATTTGTAGCAAACTAATGCTTATTATATAATTGTAATAATTATTTGGTTGATGGTTTGGTTGGTTGCTTGAAAGATAGTTGCTTTGGAAAGTTAGTAAGTGAATCATTGAATATAATCTCGTTGTTCTTAAATATTTGATATATGTTGACATTATTGTAAATCACCATGTATTTATGCTCATACCTTTGTTATGTGTGTGTGTTTGTTTTGCAAATGTCATATGCTCGAATTTCAAACTGCCAATATAGCGATAGTCGCTATATCGGCACTTTCGGAAAATCCTCTTTTATCGGAACCGCTTGGTTTCATTATTGCGTTTGGAATTATTTTACAAGGTATGAAAGTTTTTGGTTAATGATGTTTTAAAAAATCATTAATTATTTTAATAATGATTATTTAATTTAATTAATTATTTAATTAATAAGGATTAAAGTTAACCGATTAACTTATTAACGATGTGTTTAAAATTAACTAATCACTTGGTTAATAATGTTCTAAAATTAATTAATCATTTTATTTAATGATGTTTAAGGCTAATTAATCTTTGGATAATGATGGATTAAGATTAATCAATTTATTATTTAATGATATTTTAAAATCAATTAACCCTTTTTAATTAATGACTTTTAAAGGTTAATAAATCTGTTTGACCTTAAGTATATCTTTTTTTAAATAAAGTTCTAAATTAATTAATCACTTTTAAATAATGTGTTTAATTATTATTTAATTTACTTAATTAATTATATTATTAATTAAATAATGATGTTTAAAGGAGATTTACCCTTTTTAATTAAATGTTATTGAAATAAATTAATTAACTAGTTAACAAAGTTTTAAAGTTAATTAATCAAATGTATAAGGATGTTTTAAAAAAGTTGTTAAATCCTTTTCATAATGATGTTTCAAAGTTAGTAAACTCTTTGACAAAGTGTTTTAAAGCTAATACTTGTAATGTGAAGCCAAGTACGAATTCATGTTTTAAAAAGAAAAGGTTTGATTCGTTTATGGAAGTGAATTAATTTCCGTAAAGCAAATCACTTATAAGGAAACGATTTATTTGTATAATTATCATAAACATCGAAGAAGTAGCTTTATCGCTATTTCAAAAGTTAAGAGTAATCATGAGACATGACTTTGAGGTAACACTACCTTGACTTGTCCAGTATTATTGTTAACCAAGAAATAGAACAAGTTTGAATTCGATCAGTGGTGGTAAGTATACAAGACTTAATTTCCATATACAATCGTTTTATATCCTCGATAGTTGGTTTCTCAGCTATTGGTTACTTCAGCTACTTTATTATTGTCATTCTAAGATGATTTATTGCTCCATTGAGAATTGATATCCTTTGTTGGAAATGACTAAAACCAAAGCACGAGAGGAGGCCAAGCTACGTGGGATTGCTCCCATTAGGATACTTTCACATCTCATCTAGATTGGATTCGGTAGCGCTATTAGATGTGAAATATTCGGATACTCGGTAAGGTTTGGCGGGGTCTAGCTTGGAGGGTTCTGAGAAGTTTTACAGAGTAAACGAGCTTCTCAGAAATATATTACTAGAGGTATACTTCAAGGGGGGGGGGTGCACCTTCCTAGTAATTTGTTGGAGATTTTCCTTTTCTTATTTGATTCGAACCTTCAAATTTATTTTTATTTACATCGGAAAGAGTCAACCACTCTTCGAGGTGTTTAATTATTTATCCATTCTTTACATTTGAATATTGATTTATGTAAGAGTAAAACCGTTCCATTTTTAGCGCCGTGGTCTCACATGCTTGTGGTTAATTACATACCTTTGTTTAAAGTTTTACTCATACTAGACATATAGTCTGACCCGAGTTGTTTGTTTCCATAAACTCTCAGGTACTCATTTTTGTTTGAGTAGTCCGAGAGTAGTAGGCCTTTGTTGGGCTCTTTTTGAAGACGGTGTCCTAGCAGGAGGCTTTTCATCTTCTTTGTTATCTATTCTGCTGTATTATCTAGTTTGTGTAAGCGTATTTTGTTTTCAGCATTTGTAAAGGCAGGATGTTATAACTGCCTAAGCTGATTTGTAGTACTTTTGTGTAACTCTGATAACTCCCTATTAAGGAGTAACCTGATGTACTATTTACTGTTATGTTTTATTTAGCAGTTTCATTGTGAGGTTTTCTTTTCTGTTCTTTATTTCACCCCACGACGATTCATCTTTCTGATGCTTAGGCAACGACACACGAGCATCGAGGATGCATTAAGTGTCGTTCCTAGGGGTAAGAAAGGCGGGTCGTTATAGATACAACATATCCACAACCAACCATATCAAAAGTTAAAACTTTTCATTTAAATTCAAATTATATATATGCGTGTGCATGCATGGGCACATACATTTATTTTGGGCATTTAAAAATTATATTTTTTGAATTAAATTGAAATATTAATATATATGCATTTACATATAAATTTAAATATTATATATATATAAAAAATCGTATATAAACTTTCAACACAAATATATATATATATATATTAAATAATATATATATATATTAAATAATATATATATATATTAAATAATATATATTAATCAATAAAGTCAAATATGAAATCAAAATTTCTAATTCAATTGAATTTTCTTTATTTTTGATTTAACTATATACTTATATACACACATATATATATTTGTAATTTAACGATCTTAATAAATTTCAAATTTAAATATATATGTTACGTATATTTGTGCGTATATATAATATGAATTTAAATATTAAAGACCTAAAAAAATCATTTTCTGCATGATCGAACATAATTTTATATAATAATAATAAAACTGGCATAGCGATTACTATATATATATAGTTACATATGTTTATATATACACACATACTTTACATTTATATAAATATTATATATACAAAAGGTACATTTTTTCATCAAAACTGTGAGTTTGTTAAGAAAATTAATTTTTATGTATGGGCTGAACTAAAATTGTTCTATATATATATGTATGTATGTATGTATGTATGTGTGTATGTGTGTGTGTATATATATATGCGCGTGTGAACACATTAAACTATAATCGTGCAACCCTATATACAAATTATACACCTCACATATGATGTGATTATAAATCCTAATGGTCATATATGCAAAAACATGTTATTTAGATAATGAATTATTAAATTAGAGTATATTTTATTCGCATTCTATTCATATTAAATATTGTACATGTAATCATTAATAGAGAGTGAGTGTGTGTATAATAAATTAAATTGATTATGTTTAAAGCTAAAATGAAAGAATTTTCATCAAACTATATATCACATTTAAAACTAAAATAAAATTAATTTGAAAACAAAAAATCACTTTTAGTGACAAACATTAAAAATGATTTATTGTGACTACATTATCCATGATAACACAAACTCAAGATCCAGTGCAAAATCAACAAAAGTAATTTTTTCTGAAATTTGCACCTTTTTGCCCCATTGCCAATGCACCCGATCCGATGGTATTAGAGCCCGCATTGTGTTATAATAAATAAATGACTAACACATAGGAAAACTATTGAAAAGTCTAGTTAGATGGATGTCTAAAAAATGATATTTAACTAACGAGAAGGTTACTTAAATTAAGGAACATTCTTATGAATAGAAAAGCTCTCTATTCTTGGCCCTATTCAGCTTATTGGAGTGGTTTTGTTTTAAGGGTATGCCCTTAGTATAAGTACCAAATGTGTTGTGCCTTAGATTGATTCAAATAAGCATACTAGAAAAATATATAAATTTAATTTAAAATTGGTTTAAGTTTAAATTAAAACTTACAAAGGATATGAATAAATTTAATTTTTTTTAGATTTTATTTATAAAGGTTATAAAAAAATAAATTTATAAAAGTTATGATAAATTAATTTGAAATTATTTTGAATTTAAAATTACAAAAGTTATAAATATACAAATTCAAAATAATTTTAAATTGAAATATGAAATGTAAATGTTATAGTACATAAAAGGTTAGAATAAATTTATAATATTAATTAGTTATTAATTAATAATAATATATACATAAATATACGATCTTATATTATATTATAAATGTAATAACTAATAAAGAATCTTATATGATGTATATAAAGTAAAATAAAATTATGATTTTAAAAGTTAAAATCGAAATATAAATTATTGTAGTTTTAAGGAAAAAATACTTACGTATACAATTGTATATACATATTAAATGACAATGTTATCATTGATTATGGTTAATATTTATGATTCCTTATAGACAATAATACTCACTAATATTATTTTGAGACTATGAACCTAAAATAATGTTTATATCATTTCTCTCTATCATTTACAATATAAATAGAGTACTATACAAACGTATCGTTGTTGAGTGCCCTCAAGCCATAAAATCGAATAGTATATATATACTATCCCTAAATTGGTAAGAACATTTCTGCAATTTTGATAAGCATCCTCAAGGGTTACAAAATTTTCCTCAAGTAATCATGAAATGATAGGTTTTGTGTGTCTAATGTACTTTATAGTTTATTAATCACCCTTAAGGTCATAAAGATGATTAGAAGCAAATAATGTATGGTTAGGAGTTATAACTAATTACATGTTATTTACATTATGAGGACTACAATTTATTGAGCATCCTCAGTTATAGCAACATGATAATTGTATTCTAACACTTACTTGAGAAATTTATTAAATTCCCACATCTCTTTTATGGTTTTAAAAAGCTGTAAAATCTAGCGGGAGCCTTATTAGAAAATACATTAAAACATTCTAATAAGTATAAGAACGTATGTAATATTGTAATAATCCACTTAATAAATTTGCACAACTAATGTAATTGATAAAATTATTTATCAATGAAAATATACTATACAAACTGAATTAAAGATTGACAAAGAAATGTTAATATTTACTTACAAATAAATTAATATTTTGGCATATTGTCACTTAAAGACCCATGAAAGACCAAAAGATACAACCATTAAAGGTTTTTGAGCCTTGGTAATCAAAGTGTAAAATTTTCCGAGGTAGTGTAACGTCTTTGATGAGTTTTAAACTCTACAACAATACAAGAATGGGTATTCAACCTATATTCACGCACATACAAAAGTTATAGGGTGAACAACCATATTCATAAGATATAAATTTTTGATAAAATTGTTTTATTTGAAATGAGTAAGTAAACCATAGTGCAGGATCATGTACTCAATGTGATTGAACACAATGAGGACCTTGTTGTGTTGGAACAACACTGGACTAAGGACTATAGAAAAACCTAAAAAAATAGGTTATTGAAATGTCAAATTTGATTTGTTTACTTAAGTGCAACTTATTCAATCTCTTTAGCATGTTAAGGATGAATGAATGTGTTTTTCAAAATAATCCAGTGCAGTCTTGTAGTAAAGGGTTCTTGCTTAAAGATTCGACCTATTAAAAGAGAAAGCAAAAGATTGAGAGTGGATGTAACATAGGCACAATTGAAATGAGGAGAGGGTGAATGATCACCTCTGCTTCATAAAGAGACAATAGAGAATGAATTGTATAAGATATTTGTAGATGCTTAATAAGGAATATGAAATATGATTTCTATTCCAAATGTATTCTTCTTATAGAAAATAGTTCTCTACAAGATTTATTTCTTTAATTCTGATACTTGATATGAAACTCTTGACTATAAGGTAGAAAGAAATAGTGCATATCAAGTGATTGAATGGAGCTTCTTATTTTGAATGTTGTATTGTAGCAGCAGAAATAGCGGAAGCATACCATATAACAACTGCTAATGGATAATGGATACATCAAGTTTTGAAAATTTACTTTCATGTATACTAGATATTGGAAAAGGATCATTAAATATGTATTGCCACTAAAATGTCAATAAATAATTACAAGGCATCACTATCGTTCAAAAAATAACTGCAAAACAACTGTATAACACATGTAAACAACAAAGTAACTTCGAACTTCTCTTTCCTTCTATGAACCACAAAAATGGTGATTCCAAATAGATTCAGCTCTTCGTGAGTTCTTTGACCAACTCTACCGCTTTCAACTTCCAATCTGAGTATCTTCAACTCAACTCATACTAGAATGGTGAGGTTTATGGGGTGTTTAAGTGATAATCATGTACAGTCAGGGGGTTTAGCTTTAATGTCGAATGGTATGCCCCAAAGCTCAATTGCTTCTTTATAGATCTGATTATTTGGTGGATTTTCCTTGATTTCATCTTGAGAATTTTAAAGTAATAATCCACTTGCTTGCAAAGCTCGAATTTGGTTCCAGATCTACTATTGAACACTCTATTATTTCGTTCTTGCCAAATTAACCAAACTGTTATCGACAAAGCTAGTCTCGTCATGTCTCTATAGCAATCTTTACTGCTGTACTTTAGAGATAGCTATTGAATTTGAGTAGCCAACTCAGACTGATTACCTTACTGTTGTCTCAACTTTAATTTGCACCTACTCTAAATGTAAGTAGTATATTTGTAGTTGAAGTATAGATGAGATGTTGTGTCAATCCCACCATTACAGAAAACACATTTATCATCATCCAGAAGCATACATGTTTGTCTCGGTCTATGTTTAGTGGTAGCCTGTTAGTTATAGCTTTAAATAAACACATTGCCATTTTGGTACTATGGATTTTGTCCTAAACAAACATATACCATTGTACCTCTGGAACAGTAGAGCTCAAACTTTTGAAAACTGATTTAAGTGTGAAATTGCCTTTAGAATCATGTTTCCAGAACTAGTAATCTTGTTCCCTTTGAAACAAGGATATACTATTTATTTCTTCTACTATAGAGTAGCATGCTGTATTTTCCTAAGCTGGCATTGTCCATTTTAAATTATAGCACAAACTAAAAGAGTAAAACCCCCCAGTAGTTCCAGGCTATTAATACTCAACTTTTCCATCAGAATAGAACCATTTATCCATGGATCGAACCATAAACTTACTGTTTTTCCATCCATAATCCTCCTTTTTAGATGTTGGACTGCTTTAGTTCTAATACCAAGCATCCACTTCCATGTTCCAGACCGAGTTTCTTTTATAGTATTCCAGAACGATTCTTGTTTCAGATATCTATTTTTCATCCAACATGACCATAAATCATCCTTTTCAATAAAATTCCATATGAGTTTAAGGTCACAAGCTTCATTCATATGTTTAAAGTTATAGATAACCAAACCTCTTCTATCTTTAGAATAGCAAAAATTTATCCCATTGATTTTTTTGTAAATTTTCTTTCCACATGAAGTCAGAGCAAATTTTAATCACTTTGTTTAAGGTAGCAGTAGGAATCCTAAAACATTGGCACTACAACAAAACCATATGAGTGATAGTTGACCTGACCAGTTCCAATCTACCAGCAGTATTTAGTAGTCTACATTCCCACCCTTCAACTATCTTTCTGATACCATCACAAAACTTATTTTTGATATTTAATATTGACAATAGCAGCCCTAGATGTCTAACATGGAGTTCACCTTCTCGTAATTGCAGAATGTTGCAAACTTCATCTTTAACCCTACAACTTTTACTAAAGAATATTTTTGTTTTTTCATTGCTCATTTGTAGCCAAACATGATTTTTGAGTTTACTAAAGATTTTCTTTATATCTTGTGCACTACTAGCATCTGCTTTAGCAAAAATTAGCACATCATCTGAATATATCAAATGTGTTATGCTATTCTCATTTCTGATTATTGGTTTAATTTTGCCACTACATTCTTTCAAATCCATAAGCACCGTGAAATATTCCATGATTATGGTGAATAGATAAAATGAAAGGGGATCACCTTGTCTACTACCCTTGTTTGCTTTCGAAATAACCCTTTGGAATGCCTTTATACAATACATAGAACTTTGGGATATTAACCATTCCAACAATAATATTAATCAACCTTTCAGAAAAATACGGATTTCTTGCAACATATGAATAAGAAAATTTCTATTAACCATATTATATGCTTAATTTAAGTCCACCTTTATGCACATTCTATTAGCACCACTTGTATTAAAACCTTTAATTTTCATATGTGCTAACATTATACCTTCTGAAATGTTTCAATTTGGAATAAAAGTTGCCGATTAGATGAGATCAAAAATTCAAGTACTAACTTTAACCTCTTGCAAAGAACTTTTGCTAGAACTTTATAAATGAAATTGCAATAGGTAATATGTCTATAGTCATTCATGGTTGGGGATGGATTTTTCTTTGGTACCAGCAGGGTTAGAAATGTATGATTAATTTCTCTGATGATTCTACCATCCATAAAACAGTTTTGCATAGCAATGTGTATGTTAACCTTCAGTTTTTCCAAATGTGTTTTAAAGAATTCAGAAGTAAATCCGTCAAGCCCTACGGCTTTATAACGTCCAATGAAAAAGACTGCATTTTTTGCTTCCTTCGTAGTAATGGCTTCATTTAAACATACTTTACCACGGTCTGAAACCTTATTCTTAGAAATTACTTCAGTAAATACAGTATTTTGAATTCCTATATTGTATAGTTGTTCAAAACACTAAATTAACTCTTCACACATTTGAGTATCAGAAATACAGTTGGAGCCATTCTCATTGATAAAATTACACAGAGAGTTAGAAAGATTCCTCTTTGCTAACTTAGCATAAAAGAACTTAGTGGCTTCATCTACTTGGGTTAACCATTCACACTTTGATTTCTGCTTTAAACAAATTGAAAGCAATTGTAAGTTATATGGTACTCCTGCTTTGCTGCATAATAAGTCTAAGCATTTGATTCTATGTGATTCGCATCCAATACTTGTCGTAATTGTTCACACTTTACTCTACTTTGTTCCACAATAAATTGCAAGTTGTTTTTCTCCTTGCTCCACTCCTTAAGTTTTAATTTAACATCATTCTACATCCTCCGTATTAGATATAATTGATTACCAGTAAGAGGAATATTTAGGAATTCATCCACCACATTTTTATAATCTTCAAAGTGAGTCCAATGGTTGTTGAATTTGAATGGTCTAACCCAATATTTTGTTCATTAAAGATTTTTAAAAGTAATGGTGAATGGTGACTATAAAGAGCAGGTAGAGCATTAGCATTAGAATTAGTGAATTTTGGAAACCATATATAATTCACTAAGACCTTATCCAGTTTACAACCAGTATCCCCAAGTGGGCTCGATCTCCATGTGAATTTGATACCTCTAACTTCATGCTCCATCAAAGCACATTTAAAAATAAATTCATTCAATTCATAAGTTTTACAAAAAGTTAAAGGATTACCTCCACTTTTCTCATTCATCAACATTAAATGGTTAAAATCCCCTAACACTACCGAAGGGATGTTATATATGTTAGCTTCTTTCTTAAGAGTGTCCCAAAGTGATTTTCTTTCTATCTCATGATTTCTTGCATATACCACTGTATAGATTAATTCTCTTCCTGCTTTGTTATAAAAAATGGTATTGATGTGTTGTTTACTCATAGAGATTACATGACCACCCCACACTTCACTATTCATATAGATTGGAATTCTACATTTGTTATATTGATTGGAATTATCAATTCTCCACTATTTATTATCCCAATACTTGCAAAAAAATGAAAATTATTTCTCTGGATCTTGGTCTCAATTAATGATACAAAAGAACACTTATTAATATTCACCACTTTGGTTATATCTAACCACCTCTCTGGGGCATTTGAACCCCTAACGTTCCAACGGACAATAGACATGATTATTTAGATGAGAGTCTATCACTTCTTCTAGGAAAAGGAGTGATTGAGCCAATCTTGGTCACCCATCTTATTCTGCTTGTTTTTCTTAGCGTCCTTCAGAGCATTCCACAATTTATTTTCCACGACTTAATTTTTTGCATTAATGATAGGAGTTTAAGGGTGGATAGCATGAATTGAGTATTGGATTTAGTATTCGATTTTTCAGTACCCAACCGAGCATTTTCCAGTATAGAATCCTCACTTGGAGCCTGCAAAAATTCAGACATTAGAATTATTGTATAGATGAACATTTGTAAATAAAACAGGGTTGGAAATTTGCTATTTTTCTCCTCGGTGGAGATCGCTTGATGATGTGAAACGACCCGATCTTCCAAGCCGGAAAATCGAACCATTAGTAATTAAAGAAAGAGAGGTAGAAGAAGAATGTAGAAAACAACATCAGAATCTAACCATCGCAGCGGAATAAAATATAATATATATTAACAGATCTTTACACAAATCAAAAATATATCTGTTTTATACAATATATCATCAGAGTATACATCAGAGAACACATAACATACAACTGGACAATAATCATGTCATGCCCTCAATACAACAGAATACACAGCTAAACAACACAGCGGAATATACATACACAAGTACGAAAATACGCATCTCCATCCAGCTCGTCTCCTGAGCTCCACAGCATCATATCCTGTAATCTATAATACTCGGTCTGACCCGAGCATCATATAAAACAACACCCGAGTCAGTCTGGAAAACCAGCGTGAGAAAATCACACTCAATTTATTATTAAAGTTTCAAAATCCTTTGAAAATAAAAGCATCTCGTAAGACCACGCCACAAATAAACATGTCGGGTTTTTACCTTACGATAGCCAAAACACTTTCTTATCAAATCCTCTGATATTATAATAGTGTCTATATACAAATACTTATTCAAATAGCTGAAATTGTTACATGATTAAATTCCAGCATACTAGCCACAAAGTGGGTAATACAAACAAATACCGTACAAGGCACGTAGGGAGAATGGATTTTCATCAATGACTAGGCACTGGGGTACCACCTGTCACAGTACCTGGTCTAGATCAGCGTACCAAGGATTACTCCCAATCCCCTGCATCACAACGCCGGAACCATCCCTTACTGGATAACTCAGAATAAAATCACCCCACGGTTGTGATCAGCAACCGCACCACTAAGCCGAAATAAAAAGGGACATCTAGACTGGGATGACCTTACTCTCAAGTGGGTGCGACCCACGAAGTCTTGCTGCATAACCCCTGATTTTCAGTCATTCCCGGTTGATGAGGCTCGAGGCTAAACGTTACCTTTTAGAACATATCCCTTAGAATGCCCATCGTCCGCTGACGATGTTCCGAAAGCATTCGTCCATACAAGTCTGTCTCGGGTTCGAACGGAACCGAAGGCACTACTCCTACTACATCCATTTTGGAAATATCCTCAGGATTAGTAGCTACTAGCCCTTGCACTTCACTGCTCCATCTTCGACTCTGAAATCGTTTCCACGAAACGTACAAACCGGATCGAAGTGGTTTTCGGGAAATTAATCCCGATCCCGGTCTCTCCGAAACGATCAGCGCATTGGCTAATATTGATAGTCGGTTATTTAACTATCAATTAACAATCACAACCATCCATCACACAATAAATAATTTTCACACATTATTTATTTGCCTCAAATATCCTTTCAAGATATATTTCCAAATTTCAAAACTCATTTGAAACAATTTCAAACAGTTTCCGCTTACGGAATACATTTCCCAAATATTTATTTCCTCTGAAACACCAAGTACAAAATACTTTTAGATTTTAAAATAATTTAAAAACACTTTACTATAAATATACTTTATAACATTGAAATTTTAAAACTACTTTAATACTTTATTAAAATATATACTTTAAGAATATTTAAAGTAAAACCACTTTATAAATATAAACTAAATTTCTTTTTTTAACATAATACTAAGTCACTTTTATATATAATTATTACAATAATAGGTTTTGAAAATCTTACTTGGGATTTAACATTTAGAAATAATAAATTTTCTAAAACATGCCTTTTTAAAACACAATTAGAACTTTTAACTTATATTTAAATTTGCTTTGAAAACGTACTTGGCCATCCAAGGAAATACACTTCTCTTCACATCTTTTAAAAATAAATCAACATTTATTTTTAAACCAATTCATATCCCTTTATAAATTCCCACCTTGAATTTATATTTCAAATATCCACTGATGTTTTATTTTACATTATAAACCCAGTTTATAAATTCCAAAATCTCACTTCTCTTTTTAAAATTCCAATTTCAAATACTTAAATCAATTTACAATTGATTTCCAACTCACTTCACTTGAAATAATTTTCTTTACTTACTTCATTTATTTCAAAATATATTAACTTTTAGATTTCTTTCTTATTTTGAGTTAAAACCCCTTTTAACTGAAAATACCAATTTCAAATTTCCAAACTTATTTATCCTTTAATTAAATTTAATCCTTGAATTTAAAAATAGATTCTTTTATTCTTTAAACTAATATCACTTTAGTTTAAAACTTATTATTTCCCTGTTAATTCAAAATCCCCTTTTTCCATATTTGTTAAACTTTTGAAATCGCTTTTATTTCCTTTATAGTTCATTATTTAATTTATTCAAATTCTCTAGAATTATTTTACTTAAATTTTACTCTTTTATTTCTTTCCAAAAATCCAATTCAATACATTTTGATAACTCCTTTTTACTGGAGTATTCAATCCAATCATATCATCCAATATTCAAATTACCAATAAAATCATCACAGGATACCAATATTCATAACACAGAATATAAAACAGTCTAGATAATTTTGAGGAATCCAGTTGGATCCCTCCAACCTGTTTCCCTGCATCCACAGACGTTAGCACAATACCAATTCCACTTCGAGGTGGAATATCGTGGTATATGGGATTTTATAAAATATCATCCGTTATTATGCGGCGCATAGGGTCTCATCCACTATATAATGCGGGAATATCAACTTCAATATATACATATTCCAATATATATATATATATTGATATATACTACTATATATTATCATATCAAATCAATCCAATCATTCACCAAACATTTAAATTTAACTATTTAAATTTAAATTAAAACCAGATGAGTGAGATTAACTCACCTTTGCTTTTATTTGCAATCCACTTCAATATTGCCTTGGTTTCTGATTTTAGACCTTGAATAAACAATTTATATGATTTGTTAATATTTGAATTAATCAAACAATTTATTTCCATTCAATAGATTGAATTTACTAATTATGTAATTTAAATCTAGATTTCCTTTAATACAATACATTTTGTCTTTATGACTAAAATAATTAAATAGATTACTAAACAGATTAATCATCATAATTAATTTAAAATAAACTAACAAATTTTAAATAGGTATTTGTATGTTTATTTTATTTTAAGCTAAATATACTAAAATAACCTATACACCTTTTTAAAAATCTAATTTTTAAATAACTTTATAACATTTAATATTGCTATTTCCATAACCTTATTCCCATATATATATATATATATATAACAAAATAAACTGAACAGGTTTTAAACCTGACTGCTATATCTAACAATCCTTTCCTTTCTAATATACATTTGTAAAAGAAATACAAAACTTATTTATTTATTTATAAAAAGAGAAACTTCTGTAAATTTAATTTTCTTGACCAGAAATATAACATCAGAAGAGAAAGAAAAACAACAATACCTCTCTGTCGAGCTCCATCTCAAAATCTAGTTGATCTCCACTGCCTGACATCTCTCCATTTCGCGTCTAACCCTAGACTATCGACGTCGCGCTCTCTTTAACTTCGCCTCATCGCCCTCAGAACCTAAGCATGACATCGTCTTCTAAAATCACATCGCGACTCGGCTGCAGCCACCACGTCAACTTCCTTCCCCACCACATCATCGTAAATCGCGGCCAGTCGCACTCATGTTCTCGATGAACGAGAATGCAGCTCGTATGATCCCTCGCTGATGATGTTCGATTCGACTATAGGAGATGCTCGGCCCTAGGGCTTGAATCGAAATCGATTTGATTTCTCACGAGTGCGAAAAAAATTTGAGATGAGGTGATGAACGTTATGAGGAGAAGCCATTTATTAATATAGTTTGTTTTTCTTCGGCTATAAATCTCAAACTGGGTTGAGAAATTTTTTTGAAGGGCGGTAGCCTTTGATTTTATTTTATTTTATTTTCTCGGCAGAATAAGAAGAAGGAGAAGAGAACATTTGTACGCGATATAAGGGTGGATGGTGGCGTATTTCAGAAGGATAACTACAGTGTTTTGAGTGGAAAGGAAAAAGTTTGATGTAGATATAATTTCAGCTGATGTTGACCAAAATATAAATATAAATATATATATATATATATATATATATTTAATTAAATCCAAATTGTCTCGATTTTGCAACTCAAAATCTCGACCCCCTAACGAGGCGTGCCGCAAGGCGTTTATAATGTTATACCCCTATTCCGAACGCAATGGAAAAGGTTTCGAGTCCTAATTCGATCGTATGGAGAAGATAGCTTTTGGACCCAGTTATAATATTAAATTTTCGATTTAATTTCAGCGCGTTTATATATCTTACGCTCACACAACAACTCCAATCACCACGAAAATTGAAATCCGATAATAATACAATATTACGGATCCAATGGAACTAGTTTCGTCGAATTCCGAGACTGTGCCTCGGAAGGCTATTTTTAAATTTAATTTAAACGATATATTTTTAAAACTGAACAAACCACTTTGAAATTCCATTTTAAAAGTTCTATTATCTTCAATATTATTTATATGAATTTTCTAAGCCTTTAAAATATTTTTAACAAGCTTGAAACTCTTGATTCCGTATTTTCTCCATTTTCAATTATTAATTTAAATGATTTAATTATCCAATAAATAGTGATATTTGAAATTTAAGTTAAAATTTAACCTTTTGAATATTTAAAATCAATTAAATATTCCAATTTCAAATATCCAAAAATTACGGGTCGTCGCACTCCTTCCCCTTTAAAAGAATTTCGTCCCTGAAATTACTAGTTAGGAAGAATGATTCAATACCCGTTATTATTTTTCCAATCCCAATAGTTTTAACCACATCCCAAAACCAACAGCTTTGACAATACCCAAACCAAATCTTTTTTTATCAAAGATACACTAACCCTCATTCTAACTTTTCCACTTATCCATAGGTTCAAACACATTACTTACTTAACAATTCAAATTTTAAATTCAAAACCAACTTTGAATTATCAAAATTTCTCAAAATTTTTTATAACTCCCTAAATTCCCGAAATTTTTTGCCAGCGTCTTCTTTGCGCGGCTAGCTCGGTACTACTACAAAAATGCCTCTACAGGCCCCCAGATTCCAAAAGAAAACAAAATGCCAAATGGCAAAATCAAAACCCAATCAAATTTCATACAGAAATTCAAATACTTACCCTTTTAGTCATGCAATTCAATTTATCTTCTGAAATCAAAAACATCCATTATCCTTTGTCTTAACATACATGTATCCTGTTTAGCAAGAATGTCCAATTACAACATTCAAAGTCATTTTGCATTCCTTTTACAAATTTCAATATTTGCTTTACTTAAGCCCGTACGATGTATATATATCATCCGTACGCAATACCAATCCGATCGCTCACTCGATCACACAAATTCACTTCCGAACTAGTATCGTCCACCCGACTTCCTAGTGCGGACTTAGATCTGGTTTCTTGATCAGAAACCGTCATTCTCCTTGCATAGCCACCAACTATGATAGAGAATTTCCAAAATCAATCAACAATCCATATCCAGGTTCGCCGTCGAAAATCGAGTGAAAAATCCTACTCGGATCGGTATTATTACCTCGAAATTCTGTGTTCGAACCTGGATCAAATCACTAGGCGAATAAAATAATATACATACATCCTACGTATAAATTTCAATTTAAATCTTCATTCAATTATTCACTTAGTATATTTCTCCATCTCAAAATTACTTAGTATATTCCCAATACCAATTTACTTAAGAATTTCATTCTTCAATTCTTAAATTCAATATAATTATTTTTTATATTTATTTACTACTTCACCACTGAAGTGTATATTCAAATTGAATTCCAATTCCATATGAATTTCAATTTGCTTCAATCTGTTAATTATTTCAAATCTAAATACTTTTTCCCAATTTTCATTTAGATTTTCAATTTCAATTTTGCTTGAATTCAGTTCGTCTTCAAACTCTGAATATCGAATTTTATTTACCTTTATCTCAGATTTCGATTTAAATCATTTGTCGTTAGTGAAAATTTCCAAAAATTTTCTAACTCTCAAAATTTTATGAAAATTTTGGCAGAGTCTCCTTTGTACGGAGGAGCTTTTGCAATTTGACAAAAGAGATAAATATATATACATTGACCCACACGGTCGGAAAAAGCAAAAATAGTTCATATTTCCTATTTTTATTGCGTAGGCGTACCTTATTTAGCATTTTTAAGCAAAGCAGTTATTTATTTTAACATTTAGCATGCCCAAATCCAGCCAAACAGCTTCCAAAAACCTGTACTAGCTCAATTAAAACGTGTAAGTGACAAATATACAAAGTTTATTAGCATTTCACTTAATTTCAATAGCTAAACACATGCATTTCATAAGAAATATATCTTAAACACTTCCATACGCAAATTTATAAGGTTCCGACAAAATTTCAATAAATTCTGATGCCATTTCATTTAATTCCAATGGTTTACAATTTAATTTCCTACATTCAGTTTATATTCAACCCAAACAAGTTCATACTCAACTCAATTGATTTCAAAATCAATTTTATTTCACTTCTATCAATTTTAGAATTTATTTAATCTCGTTTACGCCAAATGACAATTTATTTCTACGAAATTTGACTATATGTAGGTGAATAAACAACTACGTAAGCTTATAATCACCTTAAATTGATCCCAACACAATTTATACTCAATCCCTTCCATTTTTATATTTAATTTGTATATCCACTGAATCCAATATACCTTCTAATTCACATTTGATAATTTATTTCTGAATTGAATTTTATGAATAATAAGTCCGCTTCAAATCATTCCTGCTTACTTGAATTTATTTACAATTCAAATCACCTCTATTATTATCCCGTTCATTTCATTAACCATTTAATTTCTGATTGGTTCGCTTTAAATTTGCAATTCAATATTTGATTTTTATCTCAAATCCACTTTACTTAGTTTACTTGAATTCAAATTTATTTTATATCTCAAGTTTGGATTTTCCAATGTACTAAACAAATCTTCTTTTGGTTTTTGTTCCACCTTCCAATTTCTGATAAACCACACACTTATATTTTCATACTTCCATTCATTTATAATTAAACACATTCCCATTTAATTCAATTAACCATACTATCCAAACTCATATTTAATTTTACATACTCGAAAAAAGATTTATTTGCATTCCAAATCACTTTATTTTAATTCAATTCCATACAATTTCAATTCATATTTTCCACTTACAATTTCAAGTTGAATTTCTATTAACAACTCAAGCTTTACTCTCAAATTCTATTATTAATTCCATTCACATTTTTACTTTTTAACTCGGGATTATACCTTTTATTTAAATATATGTATATTTTTATTATTCGATAAACACTTGTAATTAACTTCCAGAGTTTAAACAATTTTCCAAAATCTCAATATCACCTTTGACATCAACTATATCAAAATCCTTGCAAATTCAATTAGTCCTTTGAATTTCAAATCCAAACCCAGTTCGCAACAATCCCAATTTAAAATAATTAAGTAGCAATTTCTCTCTCAAAAACTCGAAAATAGACGTCGATGATGCTGTAGTCATCACCGAAGTCATTTTCCAGCGACCAAAAGTGTAACGACCTAGGCTTTTTCTCCACAGAAAAAGACGCATCATTATGAAGAAAGAAAGGGATAGAAGAAGAAAGGATAGAAAAGAAGAAACAACAACACAAAAGAATCTCACAGCGGAAACGAATGAAATATAATATATCACATAGAATATTACATAGTATCATATACATCGGAGTACACAACTTATACATCACCGAATAGACAGTTATAAACTTCTGTCTATTATATAACACAAGTACATCAGTACAATACAGACTAATACAAACACAGCGGAATCATCATATATCTACACGGTGAAGCCTCCTGCTCCAAATCTCCTCCAGAATTCGTCAAAGATAACCTGAATCCCTCGACTACTCAATACAATATTGAGTACCCAAGAGTTTAATAAAACAGAAAATAAACACTTGGGTCAGACATGGGTCTGGTGTGAGTAAACGGGTTAAAGTTGTTTAACTTTGAAAACCTTTGAAAAGAAAAGTATCACGTAAGACTCCCCACAAATAAACATGGGTAAGTTTTTACCTTACGCTAACTAAAACATTTGATAGGAAATCCGATTTTATTATAATAGGGTCTAGGGTTTTCAAGTAAAATACAGAAATAGCTGAAATGCTTACATCTCACATTCCAACATAGTTGGGCACAACTAATACGTACGGCACTTATTGGAGTTTGGATTCCATACAATGGCAGGGCTACCGGGGTACCGCCCGTCACAGTACGTGGCCTAGATCACCGTACCGAGGATCACTCCCAATCCCCTGCAACACAAGGTCGGAACATCCCTTACTGGATAATTCCCGCACAAGATACCTCACGGTTGGGATCAGCAACCGCACCACTAAGTCGAAAATAGAAAGGGACATCTAGACAGAGGTAACCTTGTCCTACTTGGGTGCTACCCACTAACCTTGCTGCACCTCCCCTGTTTTAGCCATTCCCGGTTTGTGAGGCTTGAGGTCACGATTACCTTTAAACAGAACACATCTATCTTAGAATGCTCATCGTCCACCTGACGATGTGCTGAAAGCATTCAATCCATACAAGTTCGTTCCGGGTTCGAACGAAACCGAAGGCATTATCTCGTTACACTCGTTTTGGAATCACCCTCAGAGTTAACGACAATAACCCTTGCACTCTGAATCTTCATCTTCACTTGATTCACGACCTATCGTTAATTTGGATCGATGTGGTATTCGGGTCTCCAGACCTGGAAATCCGGTATACGGAAACCCGATCCCGGTCTCATCGAAATCCAAAGCGTATCTTTTAAGGCCAAGTTGTTTTAAGGGTAAAACAATTCAATTCATTTAATATCCATATCATACAGCATATATCTCATCAGAGATATCAATCAATGTCAAGTATCCAATACTAACACCCATTCATAAGTAATGATTTATATCATCTTAATTTAATTTAAATTGAATTAAATTAATTACTTCATTTTATAAATCCATCTTACTTAACCATTCATTAACTACAATCAATTAATTTATTATCCTCTAATAATTCATTTCAATTAATCATCTTGATTAATTATCTTTGATTACATTCAAGTAATTTATTCTCAATTAATTACTTAAATTAATTATCCTTATCCACTTATAGTAATTAACCTTTAATTACTTCATTAATTAATTTACTAAAATTAATTAACTTAATCAACTATAATTAATTACATTAATCCTTAATTAATTACATTGATTAATTACTTCATTTATTAATTATTACTTAATTAACCAATCTTAATTACATCATTAATTATATTAATTAATGATCCTTAATTACAACTTAATTATTAATTACTTAATTAAATTAATTACATTAAGTAATTAACCTTTAATTAAACAACATTTATTAATCACCCTTGATTAATCTCATCTAGTAATTAACTCCCCTTAATTACTTCCATTAACTAAATTAATTACTCCTTAATTAATTCCTTAATTAATCTCTTGATTAATTATTCAAAGTAATTAACTCAAATTACTTCTATAAAATCATTATTCAACTAATTACTTCCAGTAATTATCTTACTATTTACTTCCCTAAATAATCATACCTTAATAATTACTTTAAGTAATTATTATCAAATCATCTCTTGATTATTCTAAATTAATTAAACTTAATTAATTAACTTAAACTAAATCAAATTAACTTCAATTAATTACAATAAGTAATTAATCCTTAATTAAACCAAAGTAATTATCTTAATTAATTAATTACCTATCTTCAATTAATTAAGTAATTATACTTTAATTACTTAATAGTACCTTAATTAAACACTCTAATTAAATATCCTTTAATTAATTTACTTAATTTGATCATTTAAATCTCATTTAATTTAAAAGCTTGAAATAAATTTATAAACATTTGAAAACTTATTGATTGATTAAAGTTAAATACACTTCCTAATTTCATCATCAAATTTCATTTTAAAATATTTAGAAATTAATTATATAATAATCCAATATATAATTACTTTTAAACAAACAATTTAAAACATTTTAAATCTTGAAAACATATTATTTAAATATACTTTTAAATTTGGCTAAACATTCTTTTTGAAACCTTGATTAATTTAACTTACCTTTACTTTTTAAAACGAGAACTTAGATTTTCTCCTAAAAATTAAAACCTGGCAACTAAAATTTCTCAATTAAAACCAGGTTAACACTACAATTAAAACCGAGCAAACCCCAAAATCACACGAGCCTGCCCCGAGTCCCTCGCGATCAGCACTTACTTCGAGTCGCACTCTCGTTTCCCCGAGACCATCCCCGAGCATCTTCTTTCTTTCCCAAACCAACCAATCCCAGATATCACAAACGTGCACGTGCACGTACACCGACGACTTGGTCACCTCCGGCCATTTCGACAACCTCCAATACATCGACGAACACCTCCTCATCAATCATGAACGCCTAGATCATCCAATTCAACAGTAAATTGAAATCGAGCGTCACGACTTCTACCTGGAACCAAACGGTACCTAAAAGCTTCCACGCTTCGCCACCTCCGTCGATCAGAAGCTCCGCCATCGCATCCAGACCCTCGCTGGAGTTCCCTACACCGATTTCCCCAGGTGCGGTAGCACCCGATCCACCCATGTCAGCGTTTGAATCCGAGAACCAATGCCAACCAGACTGGTACTAAAACCCTATTTCATCATCGTGCCGCCATCTCGATGATCGGAAAATTTTCCGATCATTTTTGCCGAGATCCCCCATTCTCAAATATGCTTCAGTAAAAATTTCGAGGCCCATTACTTCGCCAATCACCATAAATTGAGTAAAACCCAAATTCTGATCATCTCGAGTTTCCTCGACAAACTCATGCCTAAAAATCCAGACATTTATACCAAAATTCAAGATTTCCTACCCTAAACCTATTTATGCAATCCAATCATGAAATTGTATTCATAAAATTTTGACCAATTTCTGATTTCCACAGTATTTTCTTATTTCTGAAATAATTATTAAACTAAAATCCTTGAAACCATTTTTAGATTTCATATCATGTTGTTATAATCATATTTCATTCAAAGATCCAAGTTTAAGATTTGCTTATATTTGGAGATATGGATTTTTAGAAGTAATTCAAGAAACTGTGAAAACAACAGAGACCAAAATTTTATATACAGACATATCCACACTATACATATCAATTCAAGTTTATATTCATGCTAAAACATCCATGCAATCCAACATTATCCCACACATTCACATGCATCCAAATTATATCTCAGATTTGAACTGTTTTTAAAATAAAATAGGTTTACTCACTTTTTTTAAAAAATAGAGAACAGGATAGACATATACATTCATATTTATATGCACAGATATTCATATATATGCATTCATTCACATCATAACATATTCAACCATATTCACAGCAATTCATCACATGCATTTATATAACAACATATTTTAAAAACTGTTTTTAAGTTGAGATGTTTACTCACCAATTTATAGGCATAGAACAGAGAGCATATTCCAGGTTTGTTTTACTTCACAGGCATTCAAACACACATAATACAACATGCATTCAATTCAATTCAATAATCCAGGAAGACATCTTGATTTTCATACATATATCAAAGAGAAGAACAAGATTTAAGTTGTTTTTAAAATCTGTTTACTCACCTGGAATTAAACAGAGAGCAGTTCTTTTAAGTTGAAATCTGGAACTTGAATTGCTCAGGTTTGAAATAGTTGCTTGTTGATTTATTGTACTTGAAGAATTTGAAATTGAAACTTGCATCTTCGTTTGAAGTTGAGTTGATCTTCATTATGGTTTGCAGATTCCAGATTGAAGATGAAATCAGGTTGTTGAATTTTTGATTTTACTTTCTTTTGATTTTTGGTTTTCAGCTTTTAGTTTTTAAGAAGAAAAGAATTTGAGACAGTAAGTTCAACGATTTTGAACTGAAATCAAATGGCCAGGTTTCTTCTACATTTAATTAAATTTTAGAGAAAATAAAATTTTGCCACTTGTTTTATTACAAATTAGACAAATGTACATTCATGGTTTACATTTCTTACAAATGTTAAAACAAGTATAATTATGTCTAAACCCTTATTACAAAAGTATTTATGTTATATTAATTATGTAAATATAGATTTATATAAATTCATGTTTTATTTATTTATTTACAAACTATTTAGTTTAAGTACCTACATTTTATTATTTATGAAATGAATTTAATTAACTTATGTTATATTTATTTATTTTTACAAACCTTCTAAATTCAAAAGATATTTAAAAAGAAAGTTTATTTTAAACCTTAACATATAAATTTATAAACCATTTTTAGTTTAATACTTTTTAAAAGAAAACAAGATAAAATAAATCTTTTATTAAATCTTATTTAAACTATCATACTTTAGAAATAATAATTATCTTATATTTTGAAAATAATGGAATTAATCTAAACTAAACTTTGAAAAATATTAATTTTAAAACAAAGCTTTAAATCATACTTCATACATATATAAATTACCAAATTAAATTAAAATTATAAAGAAAATTTATCAATCCAATTAAATTATCAATACTGATTATTAAATTTATATTGCTCAAAATCCCGGGATATCACATTCCTCCCCCCTTAAAATAATTTCGTCCCTGAAATTAAAAACAAAGTTAATTTAATAATCTTATTAAAGATTTTAAATTCAAAACACAGGCATCTACTATCATCCATATGCTAACAACCAAATCATCCAATCAATTTTTTTTTTTAATTATCTAGACTAAATTCTAGATAAAATACCTCGAGTTTCCCCAAGTATATATATATACCGGGATACTTGCTCTACAAACAATCTAAACTACTAAGCTATAGATCTCCTACTTATCTAGATCTACAGAACTAAACAGAATATCAGACTACAGACGAGTCTGACTCAACTACCAAACTTCCCAAAACTGCAGATTCTAAAACCAGAGATAGATCAAATACGTATTCCCTCAGAGATACGTAAAACTCAATGAATTCCAGTTATCCAAACTGACAATTCAACCAAGTAGACCAATTTCTTATCCAAATCAGAACACAGACGAGATCCAAACATAACTCTACTTCACAACATCAGTAGATTCCAAACTTACTTCTCCCATCCAGAGATACACTCCAAACTGCTTTCGCTGCTCAACTCTGATCTGAGGTAGGACACAAGCACAGACTGGACAACTCACTTCTAGAAATAAGGTTCACTGATCCATAAAGAAAACTCAGATACTCCAGCAAAACTTGAGCTGCTTCACCAAACTCTATCTCTAGGAAACATCCTTCCACTAGACTGAACCACCGGTATCACTCCTGGAATCCAGTCGATAAGAAAACTCAACCTTCAGATGCGGACAAACTTCTGACTTCTCTGAAGACACCCAGAAAAATTCTGACAACCCAAGAGAACACTCAGACAATCGCAAGTCGCTTTTGCGATCAACCCATCCTAATTCCAAACAGACTGTTCTCTCTTTACCAATCAGAACAGCTTACACTTATTTATCCAATTTATCGAAGAAATGGATCCACTCTGCTGCTTCTGAACTTCACTTCCAGAAAAACTGCTCAGCTAGAAAACTTCTTGCCATCACAGAACACTCCGAGTAGCACTGCTGACACTGATGCTCCTATCCAAAGCTCTTCGAGAAACTCGAACTCCAAACCAAAGCAGAAACACCATGCTGAACTCAGCCACAATACCGAAGCATTCACACTTCCTTAATCTTGTTCCAAAGAAAACATCTTCGGGAACATCCATCGTCACTGTATCTCATCTATTACCTGAGGTATCAAGATACCATCACTCACTTCTGCCTCATCGACAGATCCAACTCTACTCATCCACACTTCAAACATAAACTCCGAACCATTACAGGTTTTCTTCAGAGATCGATGAAATCCTTTACCATAGCAAAGCTTACTCGAGACGGTATTGGGTCTACAGTCTCGTCAGATATACTTCCAACCTCAACACTCAAATTCTAACTATTTGTAGTCGTGTTACACACACCACTACCCTATCTACCTTTATATCCTATATTGGAAAACCCGAACAGGTAACCCAACAAATAGGTAGAAATATATATATATTTAAAATGATACTTTTTATATAGAAATTATTTCTGGGTAAAATTATTTCATTTACCTCTTTAAAACAATATTGTGTCCGTTGGCCTGGTTCAAGTGTTTAGAGATCCCTATCAATAACGTTAGCTACTCGTATTGACCAGAATCCATATACCACTCAACCGATCAATTAACACAATATAAAATCATTTTTTTTATATAACTAACAATTACGCACTCTCAAGATAGACACCACTTCAGAGCCTAGGTATTCACTCAACCTACTGCTCTGATATTCACTTAACCAATAGCTTAGGTATTCGCTCAACCTTGCTTTGATACCACTGTAACGACCTAGGCTTTTTCTCCACAGAAAAAGACGCATCGTTATGAAGAAAGAAAGGGATAGAAGAAGAAAGGATAGAAAAGAAGAAACAACAACACAAAAGAATCTCACAGCGGAAACGAATGAAATATAATATATCACATAGAATATTACATAGTATCATATACATCGGAGTACACAACTTATACATCACCGAATAGACAGTTATAAACTTCTGTCTATTATATAACACAAGTACATCAGTACAATACAGACTAATACAAACACAGCGGAATCATCATATATCTACACGGTGAAGCCTCCTGCTCCAAATCTCCTCCAGAATTCGTCAAAGCTAACCTGAATCCCTCGACTACTCAATACAATATTGAGTACCCAAGAGTTTAATAAAACAGAAAATAAACACTTGGGTCAGACATGGGTCTGGTGTGAGTAAACGGGTTAAAGTTGTTTAACTTTGAAAACCTTTGAAAAGAAAAGTATCACGTAAGACTCCCCACAAATAAACATGGGTAAGTTTTTACCTTACGCTAACTAAAACATTTGATAGGAAATCCGATTGTATTATAATAGGGTCTAGGGTTTTCAAGTAAAATACAGAAATAGCTGAAATGCTTACATCTCACATTCCAACATAGTTGGGCACAACTAATACGTACGGCACTTATTGGAGTTTGGATTCCATACAATGGCAGGGCTACCGGGGTACCGCCCGTCACAGTACGTGGCCTAGATCACCGTACCGAGGATCACTCCCAATCCCCTGCAACACAAGGTCGGAACATCCCTTACTGGATAATTCCCGCACAAGATACCTCACGGTTGGGATCAGCAACCGCACCACTAAGTCGAAAATAGAAAGGGACATCTAGACAGAGGTAACCTTGTCCTACTTGGGTGCTACCCACTAACCTTGCTGCACCTCCCCTGTTTTAGCCATTCCCGGTTTGTGAGGCTTGAGGTCACGATTACCTTTAAACAGAACACATCTATCTTAGAATGCTCATCGTCCACCTGACGATGTGCTGAAAGCATTCAATCCATACAAGTTCGTTCCGGGTTCGAACGGAACCGAAGGCATTATCTCGTTACACTCGTTTTGGAATCACCCTTAGAGTTAACGACAATAACCCTTGCACTCTGAATCTTCATCTTCACTTGATTCACGACCTATCGTTAATTTGGATCGATGTGGTATTCGGGTCTCCAGACCTGGAAATCCGGTATACGGAAACCCGATCCCGGTCTCATCGAAATCCAAAGCGTATCTTTTAAGGTCAAGTTGTTTTAAGGGTAAAACAATTCAATTCATTTAATATCCATATCATACAGCATATATCTCATCAGAAATATCAATCAATGTCAAGTATCCAATACTAACACCCATTCATAAGTAATGATTTATATCATCTTAATTTAATTTAAATTGAATTAAATTAATTACTTCATTTTATAAATCCATCTTACTTAACCATTCATTAACTACAATCAATTAATTTATTATCCTCTAATAATTCATTTCAATTAATCATCTTGATTAATTATCTTTGATTACATTCAAGTAATTTATTCTCAATTAATTACTTAAATTAATTATCCTTATCCACTTATAGTAATTAACCTTTAATTACTTCATTAATTAATTTACTAAAATTAATTAACTTAATCAACTATAATTAATTACATTAATCCTTAATTAATTACATTGATTAATTACTTCATTTATTAATTATTACTTAATTAACCAATCTTAATTACATCATTAATTATATTAATTAATGATCCTTAATTACAACTTAATTATTAATTACTTAATTAAATTAATTACATTAAGTAATTAACCTTTAATTAAACAACATTTATTAATCACCCTTGATTAATCTCATCTAGTAATTAACTCCCCTTAATTACTTCCATTAACTAAGTTAATTACTCCTTAATTAATTCCTTAATTAATCTCTTGATTAATTATTCAAAGTAATTAACTCAAATTACTTCTATAAAATCATTATTCAACTAATTACTTCCAGTAATTATCTTACTATTTACTTCCCTAAATAATCATACCTTAATAATTACTTTAAGTAATTATTATCAAATCATCTCTTGATTGTTCTAAATTAATTAAACTTAATTAATTAACTTAAACTAAATCAAATTAACTTCAATTAATTACAATAAGTAATTAATCCTTAATTAAACCAAAGTAATTATCTTAATTAATTAATTACCTATCTTCAATTAATTAAGTAATTATACTTTAATTACTTAATAGTACCTTAATTAAACACTCTAATTAAATATCCTTTAATTAATTTACTTAATTTCATCATTTAAATCTCATTTAATTTAAAAGCTTGAAATAAATTTATAAACATTTGAAAACTTATTGATTGATTAAAGTTAAATACACTTCCTAATTTCATCATCAAATTTCATTTTAAAATATTTAGAAATTAATTATATAATAATCCAATATATAATTACTTTTAAACAAACAATTTAAAACATTTTAAATCTTGAAAACATATTATTTAAATATACTTTTAAATTTGGCTAAACATTCTTTTTGAAACCTTGATTAATTTAACTTACCTTTACTTTTTAAAACGAGAACTTAGATTTTCTCCTAAAAATTAAAACCTGGCAACTAAAATTTCTCAATTAAAACCAGGTTAACACTACAATTAAAACCGAGCAAACCCCAAAATCACACGAGCCTGCCCCGAGTCCCTCGCGATCAGCACTTACTTCGAGTCGCACTCTCGTTTCCCCGAGACCATCCCCGAGCATCTTCTTTCTTTCCCAAACCAACCAATCCCAGATATCACAAACGTGCACGTGCACGTACACCGACGACTTGGTCACCTCCGGCCATTTCGACAACCTCCAATACATCGACGAACACCTCCTCATCAATCACGAACGCCTAGATCATCCAATTCAACAGTAAATTGAAATCGAGCGTCACGACTTCTACCTGGAACCAAACGGTACCTAAAAGCTTCCACGCTTCGCCACCTCCGTCGATCAGAAGCTCCGCCATCGCATCCAGACCCTCGCTGGAGTTCCCTACACCGATTTCCCCAGGTGCGGTAGCACCCGATCCACCCATGTCAGCGTTTGAATCCGAGAACCAATGCCAACCAGACTGGTACTAAAACCCTATTTCATCATCGTGCCGCCATCTCGATGATCGGAAAATTTTCCGATCATTTTTGCCGAGATCCCCCATTCTCAAATATGCTTCAGTAAAAATTTCGAGGCCCATTACTTCGCCAATCACCATAAATTGAGTAAAACCCAAATTCTGATCATCTCGAGTTTCCTCGACAAACTCATGCCTAAAAATCCAGACATTTATACCAAAATTCAAGATTTCCTACCCTAAACCTATTTATGCAATCCAATCATGAAATTGTATTCATAAAATTTTGACCAATTTCTGATTTCTACAGTATTTTCTTATTTCTGAAATAATTATTAAACTAAAATCCTTGAAACCATTTTTAGATTTCATATCATGTTGTTATAATCATATTTCATTCAAAGATCCAAGTTTAAGATTTGCTTATATTTGGAGATATGGATTTTTAGAAGAAATTCAAGAAACTGTGAAAACAACAGAGACCAAAATTTTATATACAGACATATCCACACTATACATATCAATTCAAGTTTATATTCATGCTAAAACATCCATGCAATCCAACATTATCCCACACATTCACATGCATCCAAATTATATCTCAGATTTGAACTGTTTTTAAAATAAAATAGGTTTACTCACTTTTTTTTTAAAAACAGAGAACAGGATAGACATATACATTCATATTCATATGCACAGATATTCATATATATGCATTCATTCACATCATAACATATTCAACCATATTCACAGCAATTCATCACATGCATTTATATAACAACATATTTTAAAAACTGTTTTTAAGTTGAGATGTTTACTCACCAATTTATAGGCATAGAACAGAGAGCATATTCCAGGTTTGTTTTACTTCACAGGCATTCAAACACACATAATACAACATGCATTCAATTCAATTCAATAATCCAGGAAGACATCTTGATTTTCATACATATATCAAAGAGAAGAACAAGATTTAAGTTGTTTTTAAAATCTGTTTACTCACCTGGAATTAAACAGAGAGCAGTTCTTTTAAGTTGAAATCTGGAACTTGAATTGCTCAGGTTTGAAATAGTTGCTTGTTGATTTATTGTACTTGAAGAATTTGAAATTGAAACTTGCATCTTCGTTTGAAGTTGAGTTGATCTTCATTATGGTTTGCAGATTCCAGATTGAAGATGAAATCAGGTTATTGAATTTTTGATTTTACTTTCTTTTGATTTTTGGTTTTCAGCTTTTAGTTTTTAAGAAGAAAAGAATTTGAGACAGTAAGTTCAACGATTTTGAACTGAAATCAAATGGCCAGGTTTCTTCTACATTTAATTAAATTTTAGAGAAAATAAAATTTTGCCACTTGTTTTATTACAAATTAGACAAATGTACATTCATGGTTTACATTTCTTACAAATGTTAAAACAAGTATAATTATGTCTAAACCCTTATTACAAAAGTATTTATGTTATATTAATTATGTAAATATAGATTTATATAAATTCATGTTTTATTTATTTATTTACAAACTATTTAGTTTAAGTACCTACATTTTATTATTTATGAAATGAATTTAATTAACTTATGTTATATTTATTTATTTTTACAAACCTTCTAAATTCAAAAGATATTTAAAAAGAAAGTTTATTTTAAACCTTAACATATAAATTTATAAACCATTTTTAGTTTAATACTTTTTAAAAGAAAACAAGATAAAATAAATCTTTTATTAAATCTTATTTAAACTATCATACTTTAGAAATAATAATTATCTTATATTTTGAAAATAATGGAATTAATCTAAACTAAACTTTGAAAAATATTAATTTTAAAACAAAGCTTTAAATCATACTTCATACATATATAAATTACCAAATTAAATTAAAATTATAAAGAAAATTTATCAATCCAATTAAATTATCAATACTGATTATTAAATTTATATTGCTCAAAATCCCGGGATATCACAAAAAGAGTTTAATGCTTTTATCCAAATCAATGCATTTCAAATATTTTTAAATTTCCAAATCTCCCCAGATTTCAAATCCAATTCAAAATATTCTCCCAATACTATCACCCTTATTTCTCAAAGCCCTTGAAACTATTTCCAAACCCAATGGAATTTAAATTCCCAAATTTTCAAAATTTCCAAACTACAAAACCTTCCAATTTTTTTTTATTCAAATATTTCCTTGGAAGTTTATTTCAATTCATAAATTACATTTATAACCCATATTTTCAAATTCCATTTTGTTATATAAATTTATTCTTTAACTTTGGTTATAAGTTTTCAATTTCTGATTCAATTTTTACACAACCATGATAATAATTTAATATTATCATTTTCTAACAACCAAACAACCAAATATATAATGTCTAAAAATTATTCCTTCATATATGAAAATAAGTTGGGTAAAATTATTTCATTTACCCTATTTTAAAACAATACCGTGTCGGTTTATCTTGTTTAAGGGTTTAGAAATCCCTATCGACGTTGTGGCGTCCCACACATCGACCAGAATCCATAAACACTCAGCTGATAAATCAACACAATATAAAACCATTTTATATTCACTAACAAATACGCGCTCATATCTATTAATACTCTCAAAATTCCCACCAGAGCCAAGGTTATCACCAACCTTCACTCCGATACCAAATGAAATGACCCGATCTTCCAAGCCGGAAAATCGAACCATTAGTGTTGGGCGTGTTCTCACCTAGAAGATCGCAAGGCCAAGAAGCTTGATTCATTCGCGCTCGCCTAAGCTCCATTCGGTCTCCTACCACTACCGGACCATGACCCTACCGGACCAACCTGGCACCATCCTACCACCGAATCAACTCCTTCCCATTCCCACCGGACCAACCCGGCACCATCCTACCACCGAATCAACTCCTTCCCATTCCCACCGGACTAACCCGGCACCATCATACCGGACCATGATCCTACCGAACCAACTCAGCTTCGCCCTACCGGATAATGCTCCTACCGGACCAGCTGCCACCGGACCGAGACGTTCCGAACCAAGCTCCTTCCGGACCAATAATACCAGGCCAGATCGCGCCAGCCCAGGCCCACCAGCAGTTATATACATCCAAGACCCCTACCCCCAGCCTCACTCTATAAATAGAGGGGCAGGGGTACAACAATGGGGGACAAGTTTGAGAGCTCAGGCACGGAGAGAACTTTCAAACAACTTGCTTTTACTTATATAAAAGCTTTGTACTTGTAATCTAAAGAAGAGAAAGGAGAAATAACATATAAAGTGGACGTAGGCACATTCTGGCTGAACCACTATAAATCTACGTGTCTTTTTACAGTTTAACCCCTGTTTTCATATATTTGCATAAATCACCCAAATCACTAAGAACAACATAAGATCTACTAAAACATACGACTTTGAGGTGTTTGTCCATTTTTTGTGCAAACATTTTTGGTGCTTTCACTGAGAACTTGAAGCTCGAAGCTTCAGCTTCTTCCACTTAACCTTTTACCTAACAACATCATCCATCATCTGGAAACATGCCTCCCAAGCAGAAAAAAGATGTTAAAAAAGGAAAAAACATCGCTTCCAGCAACCTTCCAGATCCAGCGGTCACGGATCAAGTAAATCGTCCTCCTCCAGCAGCAGTAACAAATGAAAGACAGGCTAATCCGACCACTCCTGCCACAGAACAGCCCGCAGCAATTACTAGGGTAGATCTAGACAGGGTTGTGATTGAAGTAACTAACCGCTTCACGTCCCAGCAAGAAGCTTTGGTGGACCATCTCATGTCACGCTTAAGGGATGCTGAAGATTCCAACCGCAACACTGAATCATGGGGTGAGTCCCAATCTGGAGGATCTCAGAGACAATAAAGATCTTCCTTCTTCGAAGGAGCTAACGGCAGAAGTAGCCATGGTAGGAGCCGAGACCGGGCACAGCCCGAAGTTAGGCCTGAGGAAACATTTGGTACCGAACCCAACGGGGGAGGTACCGGGCGAAGGTCAACTGTAGCTGAGCCTGTCATACTGCCTAACCACGGAAACGCTGGTGAACGGAGCCGAGCTAGAGTCCAGCCTGAAGTTGGACCCGAGGAAGTGCTTAGATCAGAACCCAGCAAGGGAAGATCAAGGCAAGGGCCAACTGTAGCTGACCCTAGCATGCTCCCAGAAGATCAAAGGCAGCCACTGGAAAATATGAGGAATGATAGACGATACCATCCCTACAGGTCATCTGGACTGAATCAATCCCACAGAATAGAACCAAACTCATTTCTATGTGCTCCAAATTCTGATGAAAGGATGGCACGCCTATTCAGAGAGTGCGTCCAACGGGAGCAAAGGGATCGAGGGATAGGCGCTAGGGTAACCAGTCCTTTTCGCCCGCAATATCGAAATTGCTATCACTCCCCGAGAATGGAAGATGCCAACAAGGGAACCTTACAAAGGAACCTCCGACCCCGTTGTACACCTACAGAGGTACACACAACATATGCTCATGAGTGGAGCGACAGAGGGAGTACTGTGCAAATGCTTTCCGCTCTTCTTAGCAGATCTCGCTACCTCTTGGTTCTGTCATCTACCCCAAGGATCCATCAACTCGTGGGAAATGTTGAAAGAAAATTCATCAGTCAATTCCACATCCATGTGGAACAACCTAAGGACGCTTATTCCTTATCCAGCGTCAAACAGAAACCTGGAGAGAAGCTGCAGCAATACCTAACCCGATTCAATGCCGCAGCAGCCGCGGTCCAAGATGCCGATGAGAAGCTCATCCTAATGGCCCTCTGTAGTGGTGTGCATCCGGACACTAAATTTGCTAGAAGGTTGACGAAAGAAAAACCAGCCACTTTACCCGATTTCTTCCATGAAGCCGGAAAATATATGAGGCTTGAGGATGCCGCCGTTGAGGGGCAGTCAGGATAGCAAAATAAGGCAACTCATAGCAACGCCCCTGCTGTAGCAAGGGACGTTCGAAGAAATGATTCCAGAGACAATGCTGGGGGCAAGAAGGGAGAAAAGCGCCTATATCGGCCTGGACCGAGATTCGACACTTACACTCCTTTGAACGAGACCGTCGAAAATATCTTCCTTGCCACCCAAGGCGAAGTTAGATACAAACGCCCACCATACAAGAAGGAATCAGATAACGTGCAGAAGTCTGGAAAGTTCTGCCGTTTCCACGAATCTCATGGGCATGATACCAATGAATGCCATCATCTCCGGGACTTGATTGAGGAACACATCAGAAGGAAGAAACTGGAACGTTATGTAAAAGGTCAGGACAGGACTCCAGCTCCTTCCAATGAGAACCCAAGGCTACCCTCACTAGAGATCGGCAGAGGAAACCGCAACACTAGCAGCTCTAGTCAAGAGAAGATCGTGGTCCATACCATCTCGGGAGGACCGCACATCGCAGACAGAAGCTGGAAAGAGATGGAAAGGTATGGAAAGTCGCTCAGAGATAGTAAAGACTGTGTCAATTCGGTTATGGAAGAACGCTACCCGAAATGGAAAGAAGGTGACGACATCACATTCGGTAAGCGTGACCTGGAAGGAAGGCAGAACCCTCACATGGATCCCATGGTTATCTCTGCCCGGCTCGGTCCCGCGGAAGTTTACCGAATCCTAGTAGACACTGGAAGCTCAGTGAACATCCTGTTCAAACATGCATTCGACAAAATGAAATTATCAATGAAGGATGTATCTCCCTGCGATAAACCACTACACGGTTTCACTGGAGATGCGAAGATGCCCCTCGGGCAACTGGACCTCTTTGTTGAGATTGGAAGCCATCCCCGCTCCGTTGTACGGAAAAAGACGTTCGTGCTAATAGAAAACCATTCGGCCTACAATGCCTTCTTAGGAAGGCCAGCCTTGTCTGACTTCCAAATTGTCCTAGCCCCATGGTGCCTGAAGATGAAATTTCCAACGGACAATGGAGTAGGGGAAGTAGAAGGAGACCAGGACGTTGCTCGAGACTGCTATGTGACTGAACTTCGCAACAACCACAGGAAGGATAAAGGGAAGGGTGTAGAGATTGCCCTCTGCACAAAAAGTCTAGAAGCATAGCAACTAAAGAAAGCCCCTCCTCTTCGATATACCAGCGACCCTTTCAATGAATTAGACCCTAGGGACAAAGAGGAGGAGGCCACCGCCGAGCCTGCAGAGGCTATGGAGTTTATATCTGTAGACAAGCACGACTTAAGTAGAGTATTGAAAATCGGGTCCCAACTAAAAGCCGAATTGAAGGAACAACTCATCGATTTTCTCTGCCACAACTTGGATGTATTCGCATGGTCACACGCTGACATGACCGGAATCTCCCCCGACATAGCATGCCACGTATTAAACATTGATCCTACCAAAGCGCCCGTAAAACAAAGAAAGAGAAGTATGGGGGCAGAGCGATCAGCAGCCCTCGATGAAGAAGTAAAAAATCTACTCGCCAATGACTTCATACGAGAAGCTATCTACCCGGAATGGATCGCCAACCCGGTGCTGGTAAAGAAGGCTAATGGGAAGTGGCGAACCTGCATTGATTTTTCCAACCTAAATGATGCCTGCCCAAAGGATTGCTTCCCACTTCCCCGAATCGACCAACTTGTAGACAGCACAGCCGGGCACGAGCTCCTATCTTTTATGGACGCGTACTCAGGATATAACCAAATTCCTATGCATGCTCCCGACCAAGACCACACTATTTTCATCACCGATCGGGGTTTATACTGCTATAAGGTAATGCCTTTCGGACTTAAAAATGCAGGAGCCACCTACCAGCGCCTCGTCAACAAGATGTTTGCAGGGCTAATAGGAAAAACTATGGAAGTATATGTGGATGACATGCTGGTAAAGTCAAGGAAAGCCAAAGATCACGTAAGCCACCTAGGCAAGATGTTTCAAGTACTCCGCCAGTATGGAATGAAGTTGAATCCTCTAAAATGCTCCTTCGTAGTGTCATCAGGAAAGTTCTTAGGATTCATCGTTCATGCCAGGGGGATTGAAGCAAACCCTGAACAAGTCCGAGCGCTAAGGGATATCAAGATACCTTCCACTCGGAAGGAAATGCAAAGCCTGAATGGACAAGTGGCCGCCCTAAGCCGATTCATCTCCAAAGCAACGGACAAGTGTGTCCCCTTTTTCGAAGCTCTAAAGAAAGACAAAGGAAAGTTCGAATGGACCGACGAATGCCTGACCGCTTTCCTTAACTTAATCGAACTCCTCCAGAAACCACCGGTACTCTCGACTCCAAGCGAAGCCGAAGAATTATACCTATACCTTGCTGTGTCATCTCACGCCCTAAGCGCTGCCTTGGTAAGGGAAGACAACCGCACGCAGCAGCCAGTTTACTTCGTCAGCAAAAGGTTTACTGGGGCAGAAGTTAGATATCCTAAACTTGAGAAGCTAGCATACTGTTTACTAATCACATCACGAAACTGCGTCACTACTTCCAGTCCCATTCCATCAAAGTTCTGACCGATCAACCACTGAGGCAGGTACTCCATCGTCCCGACACTTCTGGGCGACTACTTAAATGGTGCATTGAACTAACTCAGTATGATATCACCTATCACCCTCGCACCGCCATCAAGGGACAAGCCATGGCTGATTTCATTGCAGAATTCACTACCAACGAGGATAAGGAGCAATTGGAAATAGCAGAAGATATCAAGTGGAATCTCTTTGTGGATGGTGCATCGAACGAACAAGGCTCGGGGGCAGGTGTGGTAATAATCACTCCCAGGGGAAACAATCTGCACTCTGCTATAAGGTTGGAGTTCGCTGCCACCAACAACGATGCAGAATATGAAGCAGTGATAGCCGGACTAGAACTTTCCATAGACATCGGAGCCAATTCTTTGTGTCTTCACAGCGATTCTCAACTTATTGTTAATCAAATACTAGGAGAATTCCAAGCTCGAGAAGAACGACTCATGGCATATTTAAAGAAGACCAAGTTACTTCTCAGCCGATTGGACCACTACTTAATCAAACACATCCCTCGGGAAGAGAACCAAGAGGCCGACGAATTGGCAAAGCAAGCAAGTATGAGAGGCATCGCCGTCTTTGGGGCAGTAACCATCTCAAAGCAACTGACCCCGAATTTTGAGCAAGTGAATCTGATAGCTGCAACCGAAGAAGCAACTTGGATGACTCCCATCCGAGACTACCTACAAAATGGCACACTACCCAACGGGCGTAACGAAGTCAAGAAAATCTTGAGGAAAGCATCCCGCTACACAATACAAGAAAACATCCTCTATCGGCGCGGATTCTCTAACCCGTTATTAAGGTGTGCCGCTAGGAGGGAAGCCAAGGAAATCTTATCCAACATCCATCAGGGAAGCTGCGGAGATCACACCGGAGGGCAAACATTAGCAAAAAAGATACTCCGATATGGATATTTCTAGCCCACCTTAAGCAAGGACGCCTTAGATTTCGTCAAAAAGTGTGACAGATGCCAGAAGTTTGCTAAGATTCCGCGGCTACCAACAACTGAGATTACTCAAATGACCAGCCCTTGGCCCTTCGCAATATGGGGAATTGACTTAATCGGCGAGCTACCAATGGGCCGAGGCGGGGCCAAATATGCTATAGTGGCAGTCGACTATTTCACCAAATGGGTGGAAGCGGAACCTCTGAATAAAGTATCTTCAGCCAAAGTTATTAACTTCTTGATCAAAAATGTTCTATGCAGGTACGGAGTCCCACTCAAAATCATATCAGACAATGGACTCCAATTTGACAGCGAGGAATTCGCCAACTGGTGCCAAGAGCACGGAATTCACAAAAGCTTCTCATCCGTAGCGTATCCCCAGGCAAACGGACAAGTCGAAGCAGTCAACAAAATTCTGAAAACTCTAATAAAAAAGAAGCTCGAAAAGTCAAAGGGCGCTTGGGTGGATGAACTCCCTACGGCACTGTGGGCCTATCGCACATCTTCCAGAACATCAACGGGGCATACTCCTTTCTCTTTGGCATACGGATCGGAGGCTATGCTCCTAGTTGAAACCATTGTGCCTTCCCACCGTAGGATCCATTATAACCCAGAAGAGAATGAAGAACTCCTTCACATGTCTTTGGATCTAGTTGAGGAGAGAAGAAATGATGCAGTCCTTAAAGCAGCAGCCCACAAACAAAAAGTGGCAGCATAGTACAACTCCAAAGTCAAGCATCGTACCTTGTAAGAAGGGGACCTTGTCCTCAAGCGAATCTTCCCTCGCCTCGGAGCGCTAGACCCAATCTAGGATGGACCATATGTAATTCATAAAGATCTCCACAATGGAGCTTATATTTTGTCAACAGTGGACAGAGAGGTGTTCCAGAGGGCATGGAACATCCAACACCTCCGTCGATACTTTTCTTAACTTGTACTGCCCATATGATGTGAATTAACAAAGAGAATCAGTGGACGTAGGCCTCTTCATGCCGAACCACTTTAAAAAATCTTGCCTCTCTTTTAACTTGTTCCTTTATATCTTGGCTGCTTGTTAATGCTATCCTTTTCTGTTGAACAAAATCCTATGTGTATAGCATTTCCACTCAATGCACTCCACAGCGCAACTTCACCAGGACAAGACCTAACAGGTACTATGCGAATCTATGCCCTCGCCAATGAGACACTTTTGCTCTGGCATCCCTCTGCTGTGGGTTAACTCATTGCTCGCGATGGCCCTTAAAGCCAACTGTAATGAGCCGATTATAAGGCACCGAGAAGGTCGACTATAGCCGAGGCAGCTCGTTACGGCGTTCGGCTCGCCGGCAACTGTGAACCGATTATAAACCCCAACATAAGGTGTGGCCAGCCAGGGGTAGTTCACGGTTGACGATCGGCACCCACGCTAGCCGGCCACAGTAAATCGAATAATACCCACGATTACGGGCCATAATGGCCCGGGTAGTTACTGTGCGCGATCTCGGCTCCGATGTGTCTTAAGTGTGGCTGTGGTAAAAAAGAATTAACTCCCCGCGGAGGCGTAAGATGGGTGACAAATGTCTCCAAGACCCACAGCTAGGGAAAGTGACTACAAAGCCCGTTTGCCACGAACTTAAGCACATCGAAGGCCTTCCGTGATTGGAAGTTTTACTATTTCACATATTTCAATTTTACTTAAGAAACTTTTCTTCTATCCTCTGTAACAATCCCTGAAGTACAGGACACAGAACGAGAGACGCTCGCTAATAAAAGCAGATACTCACAGCAAGATACTGGACCACGTCCCTTACTCGGTCACACAGGATAGTCAAAGCTGCCATCTACTAGCAAAATATAAAGGGCGGTATTTCCTTCTTTCATATATGACTATAATTTATTCACACCTCATGCTAACATTACAAGTCGTGAAATTATGACGTCAAACACAATTTAATTACAAGAATATGCATAGCTATATTTCTCATACGACATGTCAAAATAGCAAAAAACATTCAAAAGACGACAAAATCAGCTTAAGTTAAAGAATTACACATCAAGAATAGAGCTATTTATTACAAGTAGCAAGAATTACAACCAAAAAGTTACTCTACTGTTTTAAGACTAACATATACAGCCATGCCAAGTCCACAAAAAGAATTCTCTAGGTCTAATCAGGGAGCCGGCTGCGTTGGAGTCTTGTCCTTGTCCTGTTGCCCACCTGTCCGGTCAGAGAAAGAAATCATTAGTGATAAGCAATAGAGTTAACAAAAGAAGAAACTAATGAAGTAGAGGTTACCAGCAACTTCCCCTTGATCGTCTTGGTCGTCATCCCCTACTTCCACACCTGCCTCCTCAACCGCGAACAACCGCATCCCCTCTTTCACCGCTGTCTTCTCCTCCTTGGTAAACTGAGCAGTGACCACATCCATCCTAAAGGCCGCTCCACCCTCCTTATCCGCCTCAGCCTTGGCCTCCTCTAGAGCCCTGAGGTAAATCCTAGCCATAACCCGGGGGTAGTCGTCCATCCAAGATAAGCTGCCCTGCTTCCAAGTGCGAAAGTACATGTCCTGCAGCATATCATCCATCATCCCCTCATTTTCCTCAAACTCCCTCATACGAGCCTCAGAAACCGATAGCCTTGCAATGGTAGCATCCCTTTCCAGTCGGTATCACGAGCAGTCAGCCTGAAGGGACCTCCTCATCACCTCCATCTCCTCCTTTAACCTGACCTGAGCAAGCTCTGCGGCTTCAAGCTTCCCCAACAGCTCCTCTACCTGCTCAAGATCCGCCCTCCGAACCTCGTCCACTGTCGAGATGGCCATATTTATCTACTCCTTGCAAGCAGCCTCCATCTTCCACAATTCCGCCTTACTAGCCTCCTCCATAGTCTTCCTCAACCGCCCGGAGGCAGCCTCATGCTGAGAAATCTGAATGGCCTGATCAGCAAGCTGTTTGGCCTGGTCCGAAACTATCAATTGTAGTCGGATGTTGGCACTCCCAATCTCCTCTCCAGCCTTAACCAGCCGGGCATGATGCCCCATCAGCTTCCTAGTCTCCTCCGCCACCCGATCAATATTAGCCTTGACCTCGTCTCCCATGGTAACTATTCGAGTGGTAAGTAAATCTAGATCTAAGGACTTAGCCTCATCAAGCACCCGTACCATGGGATTACGGGGAAGAAGGTGCTCACCGGTAACCTCGTCGAAGGTAATATCATGGGAACCTGGATCCAGATCAGGATGACCTGCAAATGGATTACGAGCCAAACCAGGACGATCAATCTGCGTAACGGTAGGGTTTTCAGATGGGTGCGGAGAGAGTGCGAACTCAGTATCCTCCTCCGTGATATCATGAAGAGGCTGAACTGGGGGCTGAGGACCGAGTGAAGGTTCGGATAAGGGATGACTCCTCTTTCTCTTCTGAATACCCTCTTCAATAACCCCAAGAAGAGGACGGTAGCCGACTACATCCCCGGAACGGTGGGTCGGAGTCTTCGGCTTGGCGGAAGCTTTGGAGAGCTTGTATTGTTCAAGCATGTGCCGAAGATCTGAGGCCTTGGCCGTTTTACCTGCTCCTGATATGAAGAACGAGTGTCACAAGCTTACATTGATCCATAATTCAAGAAACGCGGTAAACTAAAAGTTAAAAGAAGAAAGGAAACACATCTGTTATACAAACCCTGGGGAGGAGTAGGATACTGCAATAAGTCCTGGATTTCATTCCAGGACGGGAGCGGATCATAAAATATTCCTAAGTCACTATCACAAATGGAGCCTGCAGGAGTCAAAAGTTCACCTTGAGTCGTCGGAGCCACCTTGGCTGGAATAGTCTGGAAAGACACGCTTGCACCAGTCTCGGCCTTGTCAGCTTTCCCGGATTTCTCTACCAAAGCCGGTTCTCCGTCCAGCCCCTCGAAAGCCTGACGGAATGCATCATCCGTCCACTCCTGAATCTCGCCTGCCTGTCCAGGAAGCAAGGCCCCGATGCCATCGCCACCATCATCACCTTCCCGGTCATCTCCACCCTCACCTCTCTCCTCCTATACGCCTTCCTCCCCTTGGGTAAGTGGACAATTGCTGGGGGAAGGACCGTCCGACTTCTTAAGTTTCTTGCCTCCGACAGCTGGGGGTTTTGTGAAAGGCTTCCTCTTGCCACTCTCTACTGTGACACCTCCCTTAGCTTGAGCAGCCGCCCTTTCCTCCGCCGTTTCCCTCTGCTTGACTACTGACTGCTGTGGAAGGATCAAGTTATACTCCAGAAGGGTCACATTTCTGATCAGGTAGGCAACTGATCTATCTCTCCCGGGGATAGCTTCTATCTCAGCCGCCGTCTGAACCAGGCGATCAGTCTCCACAACCGCAAAGCCACCTGTCGCTAGCAAAAATGAAAACATATGAGAAGAAGCATCGCAACCAGAATGGAAATTATAAATAAAGCGTCGACTTACATCTAGAGGTGAAACGCCGAATAGAAACAGAGTCGTCCCTGACGAAGAACCACTACTTCTTGAACATGCTGTACTTAGAATACAGATCCAAGACCGGCTTAAAGGTTACAGCTGACTCCAAGCTGATGTATGGGGACCCCTTCTTATAGCCCCTCAGATTATATAAGTACCGGATCTCCCGGTTGGAAGGAGCACGTCCATACTTCCTCTGGAAGATGACGAAGAGGCTCACCAATATAGTATAGGAGTTGGGTTGAAGCTGGAATGGGGCCACCTTTAGATATGTAAGAAAGCTGAGTACCCAAGCATTAAGAGGCGGAATGGCACCACACATACAGTGGTATCTGCTGAAGGCAAAGTACCCTTCGGGAGGGTCATATGGCATAACTTCTCTCCCTGGCAACAGCATGCGCGCTCTATCGATTCCGAAAGAGCGGGAGATGACATCAAGTTGCTCCTCCTTGAGGGAGCTGGGAAAGCAATCGGGTGGGGAGTCCAAAAGCTCCTGAGGACCGTACCCGTCCACCAGTGATCTGGGGGAAGTTCCGTGACGTTCCGGTCCTGGCTAAGCAGGGGGCACTGCGGAAGATTCTCCTTCGCCCTGGGACTTCTTTTTATCCGATCGAGTTTCTGCTTTGCGAGACATTATCTGCAACGTCGAAAAAACATGTTGTTAGAACAGAGGATACAAACAAGCAAGTACATGTAGCCCGGAATTTCGCTCGTGATATGAAAAGTGAAAAAATCAAGTGTATCAATCTCATTCGGCATTCTCATTCTCAAAGGCCCATTCGGCATTCTCATTCTCAAAGGCCCATTCGGCATTCTCATTCTCAAAAGCCCATTCGGCATTCTCATTCTCGAAAGCCCAATCGGCATTCTCATCTCGAAAAATTCATCCGGCGTTTCTCAGTAAAGGCTCATTCGGCATTCTCGTTCTCAAAGGCTCATTCGGCATTCACAACTAAAGTTCATTCGGTACGTAGGACATACGAGTTTCATTCGGCGAAGGAAAGTTAAGTACCTGATTCGGCAGGCCAAAGCGATTCGGCAATAGGATGAAATTTGATTCGGTTATTTGAAGCTGTCTCGTTCGGTAAAAGGTACGAAAGCCCTAGGCCCTTATTTATAGGCGAGCATAGACGACCGGATCGGCTGATTCGGCGAGAGCATCCAAGCTAACATCGTTGGTTTTAAAAAACAAAGCACGACATATGCCGGCATACGCCCCACTTTGGGGGGCAAATGTTGGGCGTGTTCTCACCCAGAAGATTGCAAGGCCAAGAAGCTTGATTCATTCGCGCTCGCCTAAGCTCCATTCGGTCTCCTACCACTACCGGACCATGACCCTACCGGACCAACCCGGCACCATCCTACCACCGAATCAACTCCTTCCCATTCCCACCGGACCAACCCGGCACCATCATACCGGACCATGATCCTACCGAACCAACTCAGCTTCGCCCTACCGGACAATGCTCCTACCGGACCAGCTGCCACCGGACCGAGACGTTCCGAACCAAGCTCCTTCCGGACCAACAATACCAGGCCAGATCGCGCCAGCCCAGGCCCACCAGCAGTTATATACATCCAAGACCCCTACCCCCAGCCTCACTCTATAAATAGAGGGGCAGGGGTACAACAATGGGGGACAAGTTTGAGAGCTCAGGCACGGAGAGAACTTTCAAACAACTTGCTTTTACTTATATAAAAGCTTTGTACTTGTAATCTAAAGAAGAGAAAGGAGAAATAACATATAAAGTGGACGTAGGCACATTCTGGCTGAACCACTATAAATCCGCGTGTCTTTTTACAGTTTAACCCCTGTTTTTCATATATTTGCATAAATCACCCAAATCACTAAGAACAACATAAGATCTACTAAAACATACGACTTTGAGGTGTTTGTCCATTTTTTGTGCAAACAATTAGTAATTAAAGAAAGAGATGTAGAAGAAGAATGTAGAAAACAACATCAGAATCTAACCATCGTAGCGGAATAAAATATAATATATATTAACAGATCTTTACACAAATCAAAACTATATCTGTTTTATACAATATATCATCAGAGTATACATCAGAGAACACATAACATACAACTGGACAATAATCATGTCATGCCCTCAATACAACAGAATACACAACTAAACAACATAGCGGAATATACATACACAAGTACGAAATTACGCATCTCCATCCAGCTCGTCTCCTGAGCTCCACAGCATCATATTCTGTAATCTATAATACTCGGTCTGACCCGAGCATCATATAAAACAACACCCGAGTCAGTCTGGAAAACCAGCGTGAGAAAATCACACTCAATTTATTATTAAAGTTTCAAAATCCTTTGAAAATAAAAGTATCTTGTAAGACAACGTCACAAATAAACATGTCGGGTTTTTACCTTACGATAGCCAAAACACTTTCTTATCAAATCCTCTGATATTATAATAGTGTCTATATACAAATACTTATTCAAATAGCTGAAATTGTTACATGATTAAATTCCAGCATACTAGCCACAAAGTGGGTAATACAAACAAATACCGTACAAGGCACGTAGGGAGAATGGATTTCCATCAATGACTAGGCACTGGGGTACCACCTGTCACAGTACCTGGTCTAGATCAGCGTACCGAGGATTACTCCCAATCCCCTGCAACACAAGGCCGGAACCATCCCTTACTGGATAACTCCAAATAAAATCACCCCACGGTTGTGATCAACAACCGCACCACTAAGCCGAAATAAAAAGGGTCATCTAGACAGGGATGACCTTACTCTCAAGTGGGTGCGACCCACGAAGCCTTGCTGCATAACCCCTGATTTTCAGTCATTCCCGGTTGATGAGGCTCGAGGCTAAGCGTTACCTTTTAGAACATATCCCTTAGAATGCCCATCGTCCGCTGACGATGTTCCGAAAGCATTCGTCCATACAAGTCCGTCCTGGGTTCGAATGGAACCGAAGGCACTACTCCTACTACATCCATTTTGGAAATATCCTCAGGATTAGTAGCGACTAGCCCTTGCACTTCACTGCTCCATCTTCGACTCCGAAATCATTTCCACGAAACGTACAAACCGGATCGAAGTGGTTTTCGGGAAATTAATCCCGATCCCGGTCTCTTCGAAAAGATCAGCGCATTGGCCAATATTGATAGTCGGTTATTTAACTATCAATTAACATTCACAACCATCCATCACATAATAAATAATTTTCACACATTATTTATTTGCCTCAAATATCCTTTCAAGATATATTTCCAAATTTCAAAACTCATTTGAAACAATTTCAAACAGTTTCCGCTTACGGAATACATTTCCCAAATATTTATTTCCTCTGAAACACCAAGTACAAAATACTTTTAGATTTTAAAATAATTTAAAAACACTTTACTGTAAATATACTTTATAACATTGAAATTTTAAAACTACTTTAATACTTTATTAAAATATATACTTTAAGAATATTTAAAATAAAACCACTTTATAAATATAAACTAAATTTCTCTTTTTAACATAATACTAAGTCACTTTTATATATAATTATTACAATAATAGGTTTTGAAAATCTTACTTGGGATTTAACATTTAGAAATAATAAATTTTCTAAAACATGCCTTTTTAAAACACAATTAGAACTTTTAACTTATATTTAAAATTGTTTTGAAAACGTACTTGGCCATCCAAGGAAATACACTTCTCTTCACATCTTTTAAAAATAAATCAACATTTATTTTTAAACCAATTCATATCCCTTTATAAATTCCCACCTTGAATTTATATTTCAAATATCCACTGATGTTTTATTTTACTTTATAAACCCAGTTCATAAATTCCAAAATCTCACTTCTCTTTTTAAAATTACAATTTCAAATACTTAAATCAATTTACAATTGATTTCCAACTCACTTCACTTGAAATAATTTTCTTTACTTACTTCATTTATTTCAAAGTATATTAACTTTTAGATTTCTTTCTTATTTTGAGTTAAAACCCCTTTTAACTGAAAACACCAATTTCAAATTTCCAAAACTCCTTATTTATTCTTTAATTAAGTTTAATCCTTAAATTTAAAAATAGATTCTTTTATTCTTTAAACTAATATCACTTTAGTTTAAAACTTATTATTTCCCTGTTAATTCAAAATCCCCTTTTTCCATATTTGTTAAACTTTTGAAATCGCTTTTATTTCCTTTATAGTTCATTATTTAATTTATTCAAATTCTTTAGAATTATTTTACTTAAATTTTACTCTTTTATTTCTTTCCAAAAATCCAATACCAATTCCACTTCAAGGTGGAATATCGCGGTATATGGGATTTTATAAAATATCATCCGCTATTATGCGGCGCATAGGGTCTCATCCGCTATATAATGCGGGAATATCAACTTCAATATATACATATTCCAATATATATATATATATATTGATATATACTACTATATATTATCATATCAAATCAATCCAATCATTCACCAAACATTTAAATTTAACTATTTAAATTTAAATTAAAACCAGATGAGTGAGATTAACTCACCTTTGCTTTTATTTGCAATCCACTTCAATATTGCCTTGGTTTCTGATTTTGGACCTTGAATAAACAATTTATATGATTTGTTAATATTTGAATTAATCAAATAATTTATTTCCATTCAATAGATTGAATTTACTAATTATGTAATTTAAATATAGATTTCCTTTAATACAATACATTTTGTCTTTATGACTAAAATAATTAAATAGATTACTAAACAGATTAATCATCATAATTAATTTAAAATAAACTAACAAATTTTAAATAGGTATTTGTATGTTTATTTTATTTTAAGCTAAATATACTAAAATAACCTATACACCTTTTTAAAAATCTAATTTTTAAATAACTTTATAACATTTAATATTGTTATTTCCACAACCTTATTCCCATATATATATTACAAAATAAACTGAACCGGTTTTAAACCTGACTGCTGTATCTAACAATCCTTTCCTTTCTAATATACATTTGCAAAAGAAATACAAAACATATTTATTTATTTATAAAAAGAGAAACTTCTGTAAATTTAATTTTCTTGACCAGAAACTAACATCAGAAGAGAAAGAAAAACAACAATACCTCTCTGTCGAGCTTCATCTTGAAATCTAGTTGATCTCCACTGCCTGACATCTCTCCATTGCGCGTGAAGATCTCTAACCCTAGACTATCGATGTCGCGCTCTCTTTAACTTCGCCTCATCGCCCTCAGAACCTAAGCACGACATCGTCTTCTGAAATCACATCGCAACTCGGCTACAGCCACCACGTCGACTTCCTTCCCCGCCACATCATCGTGAATCGCGGCCAGTCGCACTCGTGTTCTCGATGAACGAGAACGCAGCTCGTATGATCCCTCGCTGATGATGTTCGATTCGACTATAGGGGATGCTCGGCCCTAGGGCTTGAATCGAAATCGATTCGATTTCTCACGAGTGAGAAAAAAGTTTGAGATGAGGTGATGAACATTATGAGGAGAAGCCATTTATTAATAAAGTTTGTTTTTCTTCGGCTATAAATCTCGAACTGGGTTGAGAAATTTTTTTGAAGGGCGGTAGCCTCTGATTTTATTTTATTTTCTTTTCTCGGCAGAATAAGAAGAAGGAGAAGAGAACATTTGTACGCGATATAAGGGTGGATGGTGGCGTATTTCAGAAGGATAGCTATAGTGTTTTGAGTGGAAAGGAAAAAGTTTGATGTAGATATAATTTCAGCTGATGTTGACCAAAATATATATATATATATATATATATATATATATATATATTTAATTAAATCCAAATTGTCTCGATTTTGCAACTCAAAATCTCGACCCCCTAATGAGGCATGCCGCAAGGCGTTTATAATGTTATACCCTTATTCCGAACGCAATGGAAAAGGTTTCGAGTCCTAATTCGATCGTATGGAGAAGATAGCTTTTGGATCCAGTTATAATATTAAATTTTCGATTTAATTTCAGCGCGTTTATATATTGTACGCTCACACAACAACTCCAATCACCACGAAAATTGAAATCCGATAATAATACAATATTACAGATCCAATGGAACTAGTTTCGTCGAATTCCGAGACTGTGCCTCGGAAGGCTATTTTTAAATTTAATTTAAACGATATATTTTTAAAACTGAACAAACCACTTTGAAATTCCATTTTAAAAGTTCTATTGTCTTCAATATTATTTATATGAATTTTCTAAGCCTTTAAAATATTTTTAACAAGCTTGAAACTCTTGATTCTGTATTTTCTCCATTTTCAATTATTAATTTAAATGATTTAATTATCTAATAAATAGTGATATTTGAAATTTAAGTTAAAATTTAACCTTTTGAATATTTAAAATCAATTAAATATTCCAATTTCAAATATCCAAAAATTACGGGTCGTCACATGATGAGACTGCCGCATTATTACTGACCCTTTCCTTGCTGGACAAACATCCACTATGAGAACAACTTATGTGATTTGTTGAACTAGTGGAGTTGTTACATTTGCAGCCATGAAATTTGGCATGGCAATGGCTGATTTTTCCCTCAGATTTGCATCGAGATGACAATTAGTGTTGCTAGCACCATATTCTGAGAGCCCTTTATAGTTACCATTTCCCTCATTTATTTATTCATATGAGTTTCACATTTTTACTATTGTCCTCTATTTCCTTTATTAAGCCTATTGATTTATGCATATTATAGTCATTAATAGACTTCAAGTTTACTTCTAGCATCTTTTCTTTAGTTATAATCATTTTTGCACCTGTTTGAGTATTTGTAGACTCAATATTTTATGGCATCTTAGATAACTTATGAGCATCATGTTCCACTCCAATCTCTTTAAGATTTCCAAAATAATTCCCTTCTGAACTTTCTCATACCTCCTCAGGATAGACTCTGTTTCCTTCCTATTGTGAATAATAGCATTAGGTTGTGAGTTATCCATCAAATTTGTGTTACTTACTGCACCCTCCATGCTACTATTTTCTGGGTTAACTTTATTTTTTCCTACCTTCAGAATTGTGTTTTTCTGAAAGTTATTTTCATCCATATCTTTCTCCACATCCTTCTCACCTAAATCAATACTTCCTCCTATTGGCTGATCACTTTCATTCTCTTTTGACTTTTTCTCTATCCATTTTTCCTTATATGGACATTGAGATTTAAAGTGCCTAAAGCAAATACAATTATCATATTTAAATGGTATCCATTCATAAACTATTGATTGATAAAAAACCACACCATTGAATAGAACAATTGGTACTTCATTAGGGAATTTAGAATCAGCTCTCATCTCTACTAAGCATCTTGCAAAGCTAATTCTTTTCCTATTTGCAGTAGAATAGTCAGTTTCTATAGGATGTCTTAATACATTACAAATGATGCTTAGAGCTTCCTCGTTAAACAAGCTCAAATTAATATCCGGAAGTTTGACCCAAATAGGAATAGTAGTTAACATATCTCTATCCATTTTCAAAGAGGCTTCCCATTTTTTCATTATCATAAGTCCGTCGTCAATAAAATACGGTCCACCCTCTAGAGTATTTTTGCAATCTAATTCCAGTGCAAATCTTATCGTATAAAATCCATTTTCCCTATGGTAAATCTCAAATTCACCTTTTGGTTTAAGATTTCAATTGAGGAAAGCTTTAAAGTGAACATAATAAGGTCTAGACCTAATATGTAAGCCAGAATTGTGTTGTTCGATTAATCACTACCTTTTTCATAAGTTTCCTATTTAATAGAAGTGTAATCAATTTCCATAACCTTCTCCAGTTGAACAAAGAACAAAGCTTTCCTATCCTCCATGTGATCACATGTTCCTTTAACAGTATCACTCCACATTGCCTTTTCTTTCGGTTCAAAATTGATTTGAAATCTATTCATTCTCATGCCACCTTTATTAACTCCTTTCGCCATTAATCATGGACTAAGCTTTATTTTTAAGAAATTTTTCTTTAATCATATGATTGCAAATCATATGGTGCTTGTGAATTATATCTTAAAGGATTAATGGTGAAGCACCTATTTAATGGGAGCAACAAAAAAGTTGATAAACTCTTCGGATTGATACATGTATATGCATACCAAGGTCTAATAATGCGAAAGCGGGTCCACTTCAATAAATTCACCAATGAATATTCTCAAATATGAACATGTGTATTTAATACACAAGTTGGATATCTATGATAAGTTCAAAGAATATAAAATGGAAGTCTAAAAATATAACATGCAGAAGAGTTAAATAATTCGATTTGATCGAATATATGAGTATCTTGGATAAGGACTCTAAGAATACTTAAAAGAAAATACAATTCACTTACCAAGTCACTTCTCCCTATGCAACATAATGAAGTATTGATAAGGTGTAATCAAACTCTTTTAGACATAGTATGATTAGCAATAAGTGAAGTTGAGTTAAATTTTCTATTATGCGATATGCACTTAAGTGTAGGAGCCTAAGTTAAATTTAGTTTCATCTAAAGGTTAATTTCTGTTTTACGTAAATCTATAGTCAGTTCATAAAATCTTATAAAGGCATATCCCATTGAAATGAAAGACAATCTTTCGTTAATATTCCAGCTTCTAACTGAAGGAATTTCTTTCTGAAGAAACTAGTGGTAGTATGACGAACTTAGATGTGATTCAAGATTCTAACATGGAAATAGAGTATATAGATGATAAAAATGTAACCAAGCCAAAAGGGACATAGCTTATTAGAATGTCTAAAAGAAAATCTTGCATATTGAAGAGAAATTGTGAGTTCCTTACCAATATCGAAAATGGATTGTTCATAATGGCAATCTCCTTTGTTATCGCCAAGCCATGAAGGGCATATACTCTTCCATATAGCATGTTGCTCTAAATCTAAAATGAAATTTCAAGTACATTAACAAAAACTAATTTTGGAAATTGTACCTGAAAGAATTCGATCTATAGACCGCAAATGATCCTTTGAGAGGAAGATCAATGTAGTTGGAAAATTATGTAGGTTGATGAGAAATAACTGCATCAATTTCAATTATTGAAATTGATGATTCAATTATGCTAATCAATATGCTTAAGTCCATTTGTACTCCACTCGTAAATTATCACACAATATGACTATGAGTTTTGGCACATTGACATTGAAATAGAACTTGATTTTGAAGAGACTGTTTGTATACCATAGCCAAAATGCCTTTAAGTTAGTAGCTTATGATCTTTCTAAGATCAGTACATTTTCCTAAATAAGCATCTAAAGGTTGAGAAACTATTTTGACAAAGAAATCAAATAGTGTGGTTTTAGTCAAAATGCAGAGGAAGTCTGTGTCTATAGGAATAAAACAGTAGGTGTTATGACATTTCTATTACTATAAGTAAACAACACACACTTGATTGGTAATGATGTACCTATGTTAAAATCTATTAAAGTTTAGTTATTTAATTTTCAATGAAGGATTTAAAAGAATCGTCCTTCGTACTTGGTTTAATAGGATGTTGTGATTGTCCAAATCGATATACACACACTATATTAAAATGGTTAATATGGAATATATAAGATAGATTCCTTATGCATCAGAGATGGAACATCATATATGCAATGTAATGTACTAGACCGAAATCCAGTTATGCACTGGGTGCGATAACCGAATAAAAAATATGAGTTAAAATCACTAAATGGTAGTTATGATATTCTTACTAGAAAATTGTTAATGGAAACAATGAACTTCTTATGAAGGTACATTTAAACTTGAATGTCATAAGTTACACCGATTAATAGTAAGTCAATCATAAATTCATGTTGATCCTTAACAAAGGGGCTTTAGGTTGGAAAGGTTCTAAATAGGAGTGTTATATTCAGCTATAAAGGATGAATACATCGTCTTGAATAATGCCACAATGAAAGTAGTGTATGTGTGCAAATTCATGAAAGAGCTCGAAAAGATTCCACCAATGAGAATGTTGTATTATGATTACTATGACGTAATATAGATTACAAAAGGAGCTAATAGCTCGATAAGAGGTTGAGATACGTTCTCCAAAATTACCATGTGATAAAACAATTTATCAGTGATAGAGAAGTATTATCGAAAAGTTGATACGAAATGATTTTATTACAAATCCACTGACTAAGATTCTTTCTTAGTTTAATAAAGGAAAATCGATCGAGAGCATGGTTATAGACATAATAATTGGCTCCAAGTGCAAGCGAGAGAATGATAAAATTATAGGTATGCTTTATGAGCAATTATGTAATTTTATTATATAATTAAACTCTTATAGTGAATCTTGTTTAAAATAAAGTAAGCTTTTGATTTTATTTTCTATTGTAAATAGTGTCATGTTGGGATATAATAATGTTTTAAATACATAATTATGTATAGGTAGAAAATCCTTTGAAGAAGTATTCAATCGATTGCAATTACAAATGTGTCTGTAACTATAAGTACTGAATTATATAAAATCAACACTTATCCTTAAATGTTCCTAGTTAAGATGCATCGAGAACGGGATACGATATATTCGTTGAGACTAGTATATAGAATTTTTTTCATATGATGGATGATTAATAACTCAAGGTCATTAAGGGAACCATGGTATTAGGTATGTGTAGTAGTTTTGAACAATTACATAATGACTCATGAGAATCTTATATAGGTTAAAAGCCAAATAAATAATCTCATGTGATAATATGTAGCAGTCTTTTGACTTAAGAATACTGTGAATCATAAGGGTTATCTGGAATTTTACCCAAGCAATATTTTGATGGAATTGGACTACAAAATGATGAAGGAATTGACTTTGGACTTGAAGAAGATCAACTGCAAGAAGGTAGAAGAAAAATGGGAGAAATTTAGCTCAGTCCATGGATCGATGTTGATCCATGGACAGATTGATACCGATCCATCAAAATTACCAAATCCCCCGCTCCCCGAGGTTGAGATAAAGAATAAGATAAGTTTTAAGAAAGGGGAATGAATCGGTTCCGATGCATCAAAAAGACCATTTTTTCCCTTAAAACTCTAAAGCATGAAGATAAAGCATTTTAAAGAAAAGTATAATTTTTCCGATCATGGAAATGGATCGGTACCGATCCATCAAGCCTCGAGATTTAGTGCAAAATAGACATGTTCTCTTCCCTGATGTTGTAGAATCTTCTTATTGACGATTTTAGATCGGATATGACGAATTTCTAGGCTTGGAATAGCCCTATTCAACTTAAAAAAACCCAATCTTCAAAAAGAAAGGACTTTTGGACCTAGTACTAACTTTAGTTAGAGGAGAGGCTGCCATTTTTGTATCTAAAGGCTAAATGTTTAAATTCTATTGTAAATTTGGTAGATCGTGTACAATGTAATCAATAAAAACAACAAAGTGGACATGGGCTAGCAATTTGTTGAACAATTATAAAAGTCTCATGTATTCTTTTTTATTTTTCTCTTTTTATTCTTTCAATTTTACATTTTTTTCTACCAATTAGGGGTGTTAGCCCAAAATTAAGGCTAGTAGTTTTTAGTGCTTTCATTGGGAGTTAAACTCAAGGAGGAATCTCAATTTACTACTTTGATTTGTAAAAATATCTGAAGGGATCCGATAGAAGATGAGACCAAAAAAGAATCCTAGTAAGAACATGATTGGAGTGGAACCGCCAAAGCAAACAATAAAGATAATAACGCATCCATGCGAACTCCACTAGATTTGATGAAAAACAAAGGCTAGGTACAACAATGGTTGCGGTGGAATTAAAGATGGAAGCAATATGCAATGAGCCATTATGGAGGAATTGCAAAAGAAATTTACATCTATGAAGTGACCTCTACATGGAGAAGGATCTCATCTTAGGGATCGTAGAGACAGAGGAGATCCTTTATTTGGAATGAATGGAGGAAATTCTACCGATTAGCATAGAGCAGGAAAGGAACCAATAGATAGTGTAATACCCCTAAAATTCATACTAAATTTAAATAATAATAAAGAATAATAATAAATAAATTTGAAAATGAATTGGAGGGTATTTTGGTAATTTTAATGGAAGGGCAAAATAGTAATTTTTAAAAATTATTGAATTAGCTGACGGGGTTTGCACCAATGCGTAACTCTCATATTTCTGGTCAAGATGCAGTATTCATTTATCCGAATTAGGTACCGTATGAATGAGATATCAAGGCTTTAAGTTAGTGGGTTTGAGTTGGGCTCGAATTAAGCCAAGCCCATAATTTGAATTTGAAATTAAACATCGCTTCAAATTTTCTCTCCTAAAGTCAATTTAAAAATTATGTACAGTTCCGTTTCTCATTTCACTTCTATTTTTCTTGAAAACCAACCGAGATTTCATCTTCCTCTTCAATCATTTCAATACCAAAACCACTTCTAATCAAATTACAATAACATCCTCATAACTCAGAGAAACCGGTGGCATTGCGAAGCTATTGAAGAGGGCTGCTGATCTGGAGTGATTGGAAGGTGAAATTTTGGAGTATGGAAGTGTAGTAGGCTCGGACAGCGAAGTAAGTTGGTGGATTTTCGTCCACGGTTTTCAAAATTCGATGTCGATCTTAAAAAGGGCATATCTCCTTCGTTTCTCACTGGATTTGCATGAAATTAGCGGCAAAATGAAGCATGTCAAGAGTACTATGCATAAAAATGAGTTTGGTATTAAACATTGGAGGGATAGAGGTGCAGCAAGGAGAAACGGTAATGAAATCCCCTAACGTATTGCCTACCGTAACATCAATATTCAAATTGGCATATCTTCCACATTTCTTGACGAAATTCGACGATCTGCCCTGGAAACGATTGTATGGATGATCATTATAATTTGGAAAAGGGATTTAGGGCAAAATATAAAGGTTGCTAGCTGAAAAACAGTAGAACAACGAAGGATGGAGCCGAATTTTGGCTTTTCGGTAAGTGTGGTTTCTCAAATCTTATTATAATGCTATGATAATGATGTAGGATGCTTTAAGGCTATCATAGGATTAAATTATGAAGTAAAACTTGACCCAAATGATAAAATGTGAATTTAAGTAATAAAAGTGCGTAGCTTACACTTAGAAAACTTTAGGAAACCCTAAGTTGGCCATTAATTCAAGTTTAAACCTATATAAATTGTACTTTGACAATAATTTAAATAAAAATTGTAAATAATGGATAGAATTGGACCTAAGAGACCAAAACTAACTTATATACATCATCTCTGATAATCTATGGCAAGGCGGTACGATCAGAGGCGGAAACGACGACCAAAATATAGAAAATTTGAAATCTGAAAACTTTCAAAGAACTGTACATCGATCCACCGGTGGGCACCACCGGTCCATCGGTGTACATAATTTCTGCCAGGTTGAACCTTGGCCATATATAAATATAGAATAACCAATTCGATCCATTTTCTCTTGCATTATGGAGGGTGATCTAACACATAAAATATGAATGAAGTGATAAGGAATAAGTGAGATTGTTTTTGGTTGCTATTTGAAGTGATACTTGATATGTAAATAACCATAATATGGTATATACGACCTTAGATGTTATACTTGATATACTATATGTATATGGTGTGGATAGATGAATGAATAGGTGAATCTTAACAATGATAATATGATAAGAGTATAACTAGTATGGTTTGGAAAGTGGGTGATAATGTAAGATCCGTATGGAAATGATAAAAAATGAATATGGTTTATATGACTTGGATATTGGAGTTTTAAATAAATACAATTGTATGGTTTATAACGAATACCTAGAACTTGTAGCACGCAAGGCGGTTCCTTGATCTTAGTATATTAGCATGGAATTCTCCTATAGGGCATTAAGCCTAGTCCAAGAAGGTTTTAATGTGGACAATAGGTGACCTGTAGCGCAGGAGGCGGGACCAGACGCGAGTACAAGGTGTGATTATCCTTTACCGCACGTGGGGAGACAGGATAGTCATTGATGTGTAATTCTTTCCCCCAAGGGGCAAGACCGGATTATGATTAAGATTATTTAGATAATATAATATTGTTCTGTAGCGCAGCGCAGGTGGGTCCAGAAAGTATTATACTTAGATTTAAATCATGTTATATCATCGTCATAGTAGTATACTTTGTTTGTACCAAAAATGGGCACAACACTCTTCGGAAGTTTTTGAAGAGATAAAAGTGAAGAAAGTAAATATAAAATAGAGATTATCTAACAAAAACTCCAACAAACAGAAATGTAAAATGCAAAGACAAGCGATTTAGAGTGGTTCGGCGTGTCGCCTACGTCCACTACGAAGTTTTGATGATTTTATTGATTATCTTTCAATGATTACAAGCAATTACAGCGAACAACAGCGAATTACAGTTTGGAATTCAGATTCAACAATAGGAATAAGGTGCAAGTCTCGATCCGGCAGAGTCTGGACGCTTGAGAATCAAAAGATCCCTTTTTTGTATGCTCTAGGGCTCTATTTATAGGCGTAGGAGGCTGAGATTTCGCTCAAACTTCGAGAGACTTGGTCTGGCACGTGAAGGGGCCCACGCGACCGTTTCTAGAAAGTTTTTCCCTGATCTGTGATCGATATGAACTCATTTTGTATCAATCAAGATGTTGTCCAATCGAGCTGAAATTTGACAGAGACATTCCTTAGTGAGTATGCAAGCTCCTGTGAAAATCTCATCGAATTTGGATCAGTAGATTTTGAGATATGATCGATACGAGTTGCAGTTTTTTAGTTGGCTGTTTGTTTCGAGTCCATTATTTCGAATCCATGCCTTTGAATCGATGGTTGCACGCGTTTCTGAGATGATGTGGTGCGCGCACTTCGCCTCGATCCGGGTTTCACTCCTAGTTGACCGCGTCGACTCCATAAATCTCGCCTTGTTCGTATCGAATCTGACACGTCACCCAGGCTTATTGACTCGATGGATACGAAGTAGCGAAGGCCGATGGTTATGAACTAGCCTCTCCTTGATGGATACGAGTCACATAGCTTCCCTAATGGACACGAAGTCAATCGATGCGAACTGGAGTCTTTTGATGGATACGGAGTAAGGTAACCTGATGGATACGAATTGCTCTGCCCAGATGGATACGAAGAGAGGTTCCCATGATGGATACGAAGCAGACATTTGGTCAATTGATACGAGTTGTACTAACTATCGATGGACACGAAATCCATCGATACGAACTCGATGGATTCAAAACACGGCTACCTCTATTGATACGAAACGATGCTCCCTGATGGGTACGAAATGGATCTTATTGATGGATACGAAAACATGCTTTTCCATCCAACTTACATCCATCATAACTCGAGCATATGAACTTGGATTGACTTGAAACTTGGAACGTTGGCTTCCTTTGCTTTCCTAGTTATGTCTTATCAATTGTAGCTCGATCCGGACTCGGACAAAATTCGTCAATATCCATGACAAACGACATTTGGAATCCAATCAATTCCTTGGTGTCCCTGCCTTGCCAAAAGGCGGGATAACATTTGGCCCCCAAAGTACGTCTTGTGGAAATATGACGTGCTTTGAAAAGCTGCAGGTTCTCTCTGAACAATTTGAAAGTTGTACTCTGTATTGCTATAATTGACTACTGTGTGATAATGATTAGCCGACTCTTGTTAACGTTGCACGCTCATGAGTCATCGTTAGTTTTCTTGCATCGAATTTCATATCGATCCTCTCCTGAACCGATTTGAAATTCAAGTTGAAACAACGCTTGATGGTTGCTCTTTGACTATCTCCTTATATCAATCCTATCCTGAATCGATATAAAAAGTTGAAAAATAGTTTTCTATATCGACGCGGTTTTCATTGATGGATACGAAATGATCGTCCGCATCGATGAGTTTTGATGGATATGAAATCGACGTTTGCACCGATAGATCCGCACTGTTGAGAGTCGATGGTTGTAAAATAGTCATTTCGAATCGACCAGTGCCGCATCACCTTGTATTGATGGATCCTATGTCGTTAGATGCGATTATGCACCTTTTCAGTTCGCCTCGATGAATATTTGCCCCTGGGGGCTAAGACTTGTAGGATTCGAATGGCATAGTTCGCAGCGGTAGATTGAGGCTGGAGTCGAATCGAATTGGCGCTTCGAGCCGATGGATTCTGGTGGTGATTTGGTTTTAATGAGGGCAAAGTCCGTTGGATTCGAAACAAGCATTCGCATCGTTCCATTGCTTGACTGGTTGCGACCGGTCAAATTGACTGGGAGGCGAATTGACCCAATTTACCCCTAGGCTCCATATAAATACCTGGGACTTAGCCCATTCTCACATTTTACTTTTTACTGCCGCTCTCTGTTTTTAACTTCACATCGATAGACCGAGGGAAAGAACTGTGCTTTCCTTTGAATCGAACCAAACCTTCGATCCTTTGAGTATAATCGCTAAAATCAGGTAATTAATGGATAGAATCATGTTAAGAATGACGAAACTCGAGATCCCAATCATCCTTCTTGCTTTTACGACCAGTTTTGATGAATTTGAGATCTGGATGAGAGAAAGCAAGATTGGGGGACGGAGCATGGCTATGGAGTTGAGATCCATTGGAGAAGAAGGAGATGCGGATGAATCACTCTAACTTCATTTCGTGTTGACTTGGAATGGGAGTATTCAAATTGATCCAGATGGTATACGTTCGTATCGGTATGGAGACGAGAGCGGCGATCGATGCGAAGCCATTGTTTTCATATCAATGCGAAATCGGCGAACCTGATCGATGCGAATTGATTTGCCCTCGATCAATACGACACGTATCGATTCGAACCTGATCGATATGAAGCACTCTCATCCCTGCCTGATCGATACGAACGTATCGATTCGAACCTGATCGATATAAAGCACTCTCATCCTGCCTGATCGATACGAACGTATCGATTCAAACCTGATCGATATGAAACACTCCTATCCCAAGACGATCGATACGAATGTATCGATTCGAACGCGGCCAGGTTGAAATGCGTGATCCCCCTGACTCGATACGAAAACGAAATGCGGCAATCGATTCCAACCTAAATTTTGACGAACTTAGGGAAATTTAGAATACTTGAACACTTGACTCCGATGAGCTTCTGCCTTGCATAACTGAACTTGATCACAGACCTGCATATTTGACTGCCTTTTGAAGCTCGTCGATGGAACTGTAACTTAACGGTGTGATAATGGACTTTAACTTGAATTGATCGTTAGCATCTGGATGCCGTGGTTGTGACGGTCAGCGATGACGATCATTCCTACTGGACCCCGAAACCTTGTCATTTGCATATTTTCTTTTAATTATGCAGAATTTGCTCAAATCATGCATAACACTCGCACTGCACAACTCATTCATACACTTTACACTGGGGAATGCATGGGCTTTTTATCGTCTAATGATGATTTCTCGTGAGTTAGCTAGTTATGGAACCATCAAGTTCGCAGCAGCAAGAAACTAAGAATCTAACTCCTCCTAGACTTGAAATACCGAACATTAAGGCTGAAGTCATCGGTCCAGCCCTGGACGAACTGCCTGATGCGTCCTTCATTAACAGTCCACCCGACTCCGTTCCGCCCAATGTTTCCGAAGATATGCTTGGGAGAATATGCTTAAGGCATGGTCTGTCGCTGGACGACGTATTATTGCCGGGACCAGATGACAGACCACATAATCCCCCGGAGGGATATACTGCATTTAATCGCCATGCGTGCACAGCCGGGACACTTCCTCCGTTTAACGAATATATAAGAGAAGTGTTGGCCTATTTGGGGATTGCTCCATCTCAGCTACACCCGAATGGATATGCTTCACTCAACAGCTTGTTCATTGCATTTATGGAGTACCTTTATCGACCTCCCCGCATGACCGATATAAGATACTTGTTCAATTTTAAAAGTCGAACTGACAGTCTATCTTTCACGTTCTTGGAGTCTGTAAGGAACTGCCAAGTGGTCACAGGGTCTTGGACTAGACTGATTTACTTCAAGTCGGAGTGGTTCTACGTCCGATGTCCTCCAGGGTTTGCCAGAAGATGGCTGTTCAGACATGAGTATCGTCTCTTTCCCAAGTAGTTGACAAGGCAATTCATGAATGAAATTGAACTCATATTTTCTATTTCTTTTCTTCCAGCAATAATCCAGCGACCTGAAGGTGATTACTATAAAGAGATAGTCCAGGTTCTCCAAGAAATCCCAAGTGAAGAAAGGAGTATCGAACTGCTGTTGACGGACCGAAATTTCAGAATTCTCGGGTTGATTGGGCAGAGACAAATCATAAGGCTTGATGGCGCACTAAAGACTGTCTCTGGAGAAAAAGTCAAGCGGAAGAAACCCAGAATCATTGTAATCGAGGAACCTGACTCTGAAAAAACTCATACCGATGAGGAGCCACTGGTCGGGCCTGCTGATGCAACTCCGGATTTTGATGAAAAAAGAAAAGGCAAGGCAGTGGCCTCTAAACAGTCTAAATCTGGAAGGTGGAAGTCTGTGGTCTTAAACCACCCCCATTCAGGAGTTAGGATCTCGGAGGCATCCTCCCTACAAGCGGACAATCCCTTCGAAGGGCTCGCTAACATCCCAATTCCGGACCTTGCGTCCGCACAACACGATGTCGAATTTGATGAACTACAGCATACCTTCGACGTTAGCGAGTCTCTTCCTACTAGCGTGATCGACACTTCTGGTTGGTCCGTGGGGTTACACATCCATACACTCTTCACGGCACTACACAGTCTTCTAATTGTAAACTACATATCATAAATGGTCACTGATCCTCCGTATTTTATTTTTCAGGTGCGATGTCTGGTCGCGGTTCTGTGCTCGGCAGTCTGCGCAACAAGCGTCATTATTATGAACCACGCAGGAGAGAGGGAGAGAGAGATTATGATTCAGGGCATTCTGGTCAGGAGAGGTCTGATAGAGATAGGGGATACGTACGCCGATCTCGATCCCGCTCCCCTCCTCCTAGGACCTCTATACCTCCTACAGTTCTGGTGACACGCCCTCCTGAGACCTCACGGCCCAAGCCACCTTCTCACACTCCTAGATCCGATCCTGCACATGGAATTGAAATAGCCACTTCCTCAACTACTACACCGGTCGTGACTGATTCGACCGGAGAAGGAGCACTCAAACTTGCACAAATGAGGAAGGAATTCCCTGATATCTGCTTTGACGGTTACGTCTTTCCTCTACACCTGAAGAGAATTCCGCCAACAGCTGAAAATACTATCCATGATTACGTTGCGGACATATTCTTTCAGTACAAGGAGTGGGCGAGGGCTGCGAGGAAAGTGTCCAAAGTAGCATTTGATCGGGTTGTTGCCATTGAAAAGTTGGAGAAGGAGTTGGATCAAAAAGACTGGATTATGCAAGTGCTCAACGCCGAGGCCGAGTCTTCCCGTAAATCTGAAATGGAAACTTTGAAAAAGGTCGACGATGCAAACTCGGCCATGACCAGAATGAAACAAGAGCACTATACTGCAATCGAAGACATGGGTCATAGGAACACCACCATTACTGCCGAGAGAGACGCCGCCCTCAAGGAGCTTAATGAGCTGAAATCAAAGTTCTCCGAAATTGCGAGGGAGAAGGACGCGACCAATGTCTCTACGCAGTAGGCCTGTGATCAGGTGGTGGTGCTTCGGAAGGAAAAGGATGTGGCTTTGGAAAAAGTCCGCGAAGCTGAAGCCGGGGTTGATGAGAAGGTACGACAGGCGGAAGCTAGGATTGAGGCTGAAGTAGAAGAGCTACTTGTCACTTACAATGCCAACGTGCTAAGGCACCGAGATCTGACTTGGCTCGACAATTATCCAACACACCTCTACAACGTCTGGAACCTGCTGGTTGAGGAGGAGAAATCTGGGCATCCTAATGAAGCCATTGATGAATTCGAGCTGGAGAAACGCATACTCAATGATGACGAAAAGAAGGTTCTTCATGACTCCATGATTTCTCATGAGAAGGAGAGGCTTGGTACCCAGTCTCAGGGAGTTGGAGAAGGCTCAGGTGCTGAGCACCGTATTACGAGTTCCGAGATTGTCACGTCATCTCAGTCTGAGTCGTCTTCGACGATCGATTCCCAGCCTATTCCAGCCTATGACCCAGACCAGCCACATCTATCTCCTATTAAGGAGCATCCTTCTGAAGTCGTTCAGACGACCTTGAGCCAAACCGAGGAAGGTACTCTGAACTAATCTCTTGTATATTTGGACTGAAGAACTTGTATAGAAGTGTACACTAACAAATGTTTCTTTTCTTTGATCAGTGACTGAAGTTGCACCAACAACGCTTCCCGCAGCCCAGGAATCATGCCAAGTGCAGGGGGCCATCATCTCTGAGGCAACCTCTGTTGCGACAGTTGCGCCTGTCGAAGTAATGCAGGGGAGCTCACTCTCTTTTGATGAACAGATGATAAACGAGCTCCTCGGCCGACAGAGTGACCCCTTCGCGGACTTACCATTCGGCCTGGGTGGATTCACATCTACTTCTGATATATCAACTCAGACCACTACGACACATAGTGAGGTCCGAGCACAACGAGAAGCAAACATGTTGGCTGAGATTGATGCCGAAATGGCGGCAGTAGCGCATGGTGGCAGCTTAGAGGGTGGAGCAGTAGAGCATGGCCCTACTCCCCTTATGATTGTATCTCCGGGGGGCACGCTCGTTGATACTGGTGCGCCAGTCCCGCTCCCGGCTGTAGATCCCGTTCCTCCAACTCCTCCTGTGGGAAGCATCCCCATAGACTCCAGTTCAGAGGATGATGTCGACATCATGCTTTCGTCCGAAGGTAGCCCGCCTAAGGAGAAAGGCTCAAAACGAAAGATCATTGGTGGCTCCAGTAGCTCCTCGAAGAAGAAGAAGCTGAGGAGGAAGAAGGATTAGATAGACATTTTTATGCATGTGTTTCCTTTTGCAGTTAGGAATTTTGTCATCTTTTTTTCTTTTTGTAGGCCGTGTATAGATGCAGGTTCGGCCCCTGCTAGTAGGAATTTTTTGGAAAGGCTCGTATATGAACCATCGCTTTTGATTAGTTGAAATAAAATTTTGTCTTCTTGTTTCAACTTAGATTATTTTTATGCTTAAATGTTGCAGTGTTTGAACTTCAGTTCGGTGTACTTGCATTATTTTAACTCTTAAGCATAACTTGTTTTATCTGCCAAGTTTGGAAATCTCGGACTTGAGTCGTAATCGGAGATTGAGTCGGACTTGAACATCATTCAATTTCGGGTAGTGATTAACACTTGAACCTGCCCCCAGTTCCGGGGTTAAGTTATGATGATCAGCTTGCGATCTCAATGAGTGAGGATTGAGCGGTCGAACTACACTCGCTTCCTTATGAATCGTTTCATCAACACTCTGGGGGTTTGCTCTTGCATTCTTATGGTCAGTCATAACTGTCGAATGTCTTCAAGTATTACTCCACACTCTGGGGATACAAGTCATCTTGTGAGCGGTTGTTCACACTCTGGGAACTTAAGATTGACGTTAGTACTCCAACCCATATTCTGGGAAATTGGAGTTAGTGTTCACATTCCGATTCGCACTCCGGGAGTTCGGAGTTGAACGTTTATATTTCGCGTCGCACCCTGGGAATACGGAGTTGAACGTCTATACTCGCACTTTGGGAATACGGAGTTGAACGTTTGTACTCCGTTTCGCACTATGGGAATACGGAGTTGAGCGTTTGTACTCCGTTTCACACTCTGGGAATACGAAGTTGATTGTTTATACTCCGTTTCGCACTTTGGGAATACGGAGTTGATTGTTTATACTCCGTTTCGCACTCTGGGAATACAGAGTTGATTATAGGATTGTTGTGTGTCAATCTATTTAACATTGGTGTAATGACTTGCCCCCGAGCTCGGGTTTCACTTAGCGAGTGGCCGATCGTATCACAGCCACTCTCTATTTGAATAAATCCCATTGCGTGACGGGACTTAGCTCTCCGTGCATCGTGATGTCGTACATCGTATTCAATGAATCACAGCTCTGGCTCGAAGAGATGGCATTTTATTGCTGAAATAAGAAAATGCGGCAAAGTCAGTTGCCTTATTACAGAATTCAAATTTCGAAATGCAGAAACAAATTGCTAAATGGAAAGATATAATGAAATAAATAAAGCCTGTCATGTGTAATAGCGATGGAGACTCTCGCTGTTCCAGGCCCTTGGCAAATCAAGACCATCAACGGTCGATAGTTTGAATGTGTCATCTCCGAGTCTTTGTGTAATCACGTATAGTCCTTCCCAATTTGGTTTCATGTGTGAAGGAACTGGATAGATTCTCTTGAGAACGAGATCGTCGAGTTCAAAGGTTCGAGGTTGAACTTTGGTATTGTACAATCGGGCGACTCGACTTCGATATGCGGCTGCTCTCAAATCAGCCTCTTCCCGCTTCTCATCCAGTAGATCCAAAGATTCAGCAAGCAATATAGCGTTTGTTTCGGATCATAGTAAGTCACGCGATGGGAAAACACTTCCGTCTTGACTGGAATAACGGCTTTTGAGCCGTAAGATAGGGAAAACGGGGTGTGTCCGGTTGCGGTCTTGTGGGTCATTCGATAAGCCCATAATGCCATAGGAAGTTCATCAACCCATTTGCCCCTGGCCTTTTCCAGTCGTTTCTTTAGGATGGATTTTATCACTTTATTGACAGCTTCGACCTGACCATTTGCCTGAGGATGCGCAACTACCGAGAATTTTTTATGGATATGAAACCGTTGACAGAAATTCTTGAATTCTGCACTTTCGAATTGGGCTCTGTTATCGGTGATGATGGTATGCGGGAGTCCAAATCGACAGATGATGTTGCGAACCACGATATCTATCACTTTCTTTGTCGTAATGGTTGCGAGGGCTTCAGCTTCAGCCCACTTTGTAAAGTAGTCAACGACGACGATGGCGTACTTCACACCACCTTTTGCCAGAAGTAGAGCGCCGATGATATCGATGCCCCACATTGTGAACGGCCAGGGACTGACCATTTGAGTTATCTCGGTAGGCGGGGCTCTTGGAATTCGGGCGTGTTTCTGGCACCTATCGCACTTTCTGGCATAGTTTGTTGCATCTCGGTTCACTGTCGGCCAATAGTATCCATATCGGAGTATCTTCTTAGCGAGAGCTTGCCCACCGGTGTGATTGCCACACTCTCCTTCGTGTACGTCATGTAACACTCGTTTGATTTCATCGTGCGCGATACATCGGAGGAGAGGAATAGAATAACCTCTTCTGTACATGACTCCGTACTGAATGACGAACCGTGAAGCTTTTCGTAGAATTTGTCTTTTCTCATTTCTATGCTCAGGCAACGTCCCATTCTCGATGTAATTTTGATATGGAGTCATCCACGATTCTCTACTGGGAGCGGTTTCAAACACAAAATCCATCTCTACTTGATCAATACTTGGGGAGGATAAAGTTTCGACTGGGACAAGTCCTATCTGCTGTGCTTCACCTGTACTTGCTAACTTTGCTAATGAATCAGCCTTCTGGTTACGCTCACGGGGTATATGGTAGATAGCATAGTAATCGAATCGATCCAGCGCTTCTTGGACTTGGGCTAGATGGGCAGCTAGTCGTCGATCTTTGGGCTGATACTCGCCCAAAACTTGATATACAACCAACTGGGAATCACAATAAATTTCCACAGTGACAATCTTTAGATCCAAAGCAAGCTTTAATCCAGCAAGCAAAGCTTCATATTCGGCTTCATTGTTGGTTGCATGAAATTCGAACCTTAGATCGTTGTATATAGATCGGCCTTCGGGAGTTTCAAGCACTATCCCAGCACCCGAACACTGATCGTTTGATGCACCATCGGTGTGCAGCTTCCAAATGTATTTAGGAGGTGTAGCGGTTTCAGGCAGATCCTCTGAAATAGTAAATTCGGCTATAAAATCCGCTAGGACTTGTCCTTGAATGGCTCTTCGCGGAGCGTAAGTGATATCAAATTGACTCAGTTCAATGTTCCACTTGAGTAACCTACCAGACGTCTCAGGCCGCGTGAGGACCTGTCATAACGGCTAATCGGTATACATAGTAAGAGGATGAGCTTGGAAGTAAGGACAGAGCTTTCTTGAGGCAATGACCAGGCAATAAGCCAATTTCTCTAGTCTTGGGTAATTTTTTTCAGCCCCTGTTAGCCGTTTACTGACATAGTAGACCGGTTTCTACACTCGGTCTTCTTCCCGAACTAAAGCATCGCTGATTGCGTGTTCTGATACTGCCAGGTAAAGATACAATTGCTCGTGGTCAACTGGTTTTGACAAGATCGGTGGTGTGGAAAGATGCTGAATCAGCGATCGGAATGCGCCTTCATACTCCGTGGTCCATTCAAAGTTCCGCTTTCCTTTCCGGATCAGATCGAAGAAAGGGATGCATCTATCGGTGGACTTTGAGATGAACCTGCTCAACGCTGCTACTTTCCCGTTGAGACTCTGGACTTGCTTTATGGTTCTTGGGGTTCGCAGGTTTCTTATTGCCCAGATCTTTTCGGGATTCGCTTCTATCCCTCGAGCATTAATGATGAACCCGAGGAACTTTCCAGATGCGACACCGAAGTGACACTTTAATGGGTTGAGCTTCATTCCATATTCCCGAAGGATGCAAAACATCGAATTTAAATCTCTAACGTGATCTGTGGAGAATCGAGATTTCACTAGCATGTCATCCACATAAACCTCCATGGTTTTCCCGATCTGGTTGGCGAACATCCGGTTGACCAAACGTTGGTATGTTGCTCTTGCGTTCTTTAGACCAAATGGCATGACCTTGTAGCAGTAGAGTCCCAGATCGGTTATGAAGCTGGTATGTTTTTGATCAGATAGATGCATGAGTATTTGATTGTAGCCAGAATAAGCATCCATAAAAGATAGTAATTCGTGTCCAGCTGTCGAATCTACGAGATGGTCAATCCGAGGAAGTGGAAAACTATCTTTCGGACAAGCCTTGTTTAAGTCAGAGTAATCGACGCAAGTTCTCCATTTTCCGTTCGGCTTTCGAACCGGTATAGGATTGGACACCCATTCTGTGTACAAGGCATCTCGGATAAACCCATTCGATTGTAACTTATCAACCTCTTCTTTGAGGGTGGCAGATCTCTCTGGATCCATACCGCGCCTTTTCTGCTTGACCGGGACATACCGCGGATCAATATTCAGGGAGTGACTTGCAATGTTCGGCGAGATCCCGCACATATCAGAGTGTGTCCAGGAGAAAACATCGAGATTCGCCCGGAGAAATTCAACCAATTCCTGTTGTGTATTCTTTCCCAGTTGAGACCCAACTTTTAGCATCCTCGAATCATCATCCTCACTGATTGGGACGTCCACAGTCAGTTCGCCTGAGAAGCTTGATTTTCCTTAGATTCGTCTTTATCTTCATTGTCTCTAGGGTCAAGGTCTTTCTGGAATTGGTCGTGGTGCCCGAGCCGAGGCCCAGGCATCAATTGTCAATTATCAGTAGAACGGACGCGGAGAGATTCCTCTATGTCCTTTCCCTTCTCCTTTCGTTGCGCCCCGCGCAGTTCAGCAACATAGCAGGCCCTCCCCGTTTCCTGATCTCCTTGGACGACTCCAATCCCACGATCGGTGGGGAACTTCAGAGTCAAACACCACGGGGCAATGGCTGCCCTGAACTCAGCAAGGGTCGGTCGGCCCAAAAATGCATTATACGGTGAATCAATCTCTAACACGACAAACTGTAACATCTGGACTCTCTGGTGTTCTCCAACTCCCAATTCCACCGGTAGCTCTGTCACTCCAGTGGGTATTGTAGCACTTCCGTTAAAGCCGTGGATTCGGGATTGGCAGGGCTTTAAGTCCTTTGCCTCCATTTTCATTAAATCATAAGCTCGTTTAAGTAAGATGTTTACAGAGCTCCCAATGTCGACTAGGATCCTCTTCATCCAAGCAGAACCTACCTGGGCAGATATGACTAGTGGGTCAATTGTAAGGGCTTCGACCTTATCAGCGTCTCGGCTTCTAAATACGATATCATCAGACATTATCTTCTGTTGTTTAGTCGGAGTTCCATCTTCACAATTACTACAGCATTCGAAGTCTGCATGCCTGATCGAACTAGCATACGACTCCATTTCCCCCCAGCTTATGTCCGCTGGGTGGGGACCACCACTTATCGTGTTGATAACCAGCCTTCCGCCCGTACGAGCGGGTTCTTCCTGCCTTTCTTGATTTTGTGAACGATTTTGATTCGAAGGGCCCGCACCACCAGACTGCGGCGCCCACACAAACTGATCTAACTTCCTCTCCCTAATCAACTTCTCGATGAGGTCCTGCAAATGTCGACACTCATCGGTATTGTGGCCGTAGCTTTCGTGGAATCTACAGAACTTCCCTGTTTGAACCTGCCTCTCTGATGAGGGTTTTGGAGCAGGCTTCTTATATTGCACAGCGTTGCAAGTCTGTAGATATACGTTCTCCAATGACGTATTCAACGGCGTGTAATTATCAAACATTGGAGCCCTACGTCGTGGGCCTCGGTTCTGATCTCTTTTCTTATCCTGGCCATTGTTGCCTCTCGGCTGGGTTTGTTTGTTCTGTATATTCAACTGAAATTTTTCGGAACTCTCACCGGACTGTTTAACCGCTACGTTACTCTATATCCCTTCACTACTGGGCCTCGTGTCGTCCTGCTTCCTAGATTGCTTCGCATCCTCTTGCCGTAGGAATTGAGCGGCTTTGGAGTAGAAACGGTCCAACGATGCGGGTGGTTTCCCAGCTAGCCAATTCCCAAACTCAGAATCGGGGTCGATCCCTTTGGTTAATGCCATCAAGATCGAGTTATCGTTGGTATTACTAATCTCAACACACGCTGCATGGAATCTCTCTAAATAACGCCTGAGCGTCTCTCCATGAGCTTGGGTGACACTAGACAGGGTATTAACGTCTTTAGGTCTAGCGACATGCATACGAAACTGTTCTACGAACCTTTTAGCCAGTTGATCGAACGAAGAAATAGATCTAGGTGGTAACCTCGTAAACCACATTGTTGCGATTCCTCCTAGAGAGATGGGAAAGCTTCGACACTTCACTGCATCATCAGCTCTTGCAGCGCTCATTGACCACTCATATTTCAAAATATGTTGATTGGGGTCGGAATTTCCTTCGTACATTGGGAGAGTTGGCATTCTGAATCGCCGAGGGGGTTCAGCGTATAATACCTCGTCTATAAAAGGGGTATGACTACGGGAGATTCCCCAATCGTCATTAGTGAGCCCCTGACTCTCGTGAATCATCTGACGTATCATGGTTGAAATATCTGACACTGGCACATTCTGTGCATGCTGAGTTAAGGTGTGGTCGGGTTCCACAGTGCAAGTTTGGACCGGGCGCTGTCGACGGTCCGTGTTTCGCCTCCTTGGCTCAGCATCTTCTGGGACGTATGGTTCAGGAGTATGCCCACGTTGTTGATTGTTCGGATCTGACATATTTCGGGTATCGGTTGTAGCGCGATTGTCCATAGTATACTGTGGAGCAGGGCCTCCTCGCGTTGAGGGCCCGGTCTGGAAGCTGGTCGACGGCCCTGTCCTTAACTGTCCAACGGTTAAGGCAGGTTGATATCCGGCAGTTTGAGCGTGACTCCCTTCTAATCGGGGACGGGTAGACCTGTGTGATAGCCAGACGAGGCGGAACTCTCAGTAGACGAGAGAGAAAAATCATCCCTCCTGGACCTTCTACGGCTTTGGCGGTTTAATTGGTTGTTCAATTCAACATTAGCGCGCAACTGTTCAGCCAACTGTTGTCGGCTTCGAGTCAGTTCTTGGAGAAACACTTGGAACTCTTGTTTGGTGACTGGTCCTGACGGATCTGAGTGAGCAGCGTTGTCTTGATTGGATGGTGGCTGCTGTACAGGATTCTGTCTATCCCGACCGCCTTGATCAGCAGCCGTAGCGGCAGTTCTTGTGCTAACCATTCTCGGTGGTGGAGCCCTCTCCTAGACTTTACGCAAATCTGAATAGAATGGAAGGATTCCGGATTAGAGATCTGGATCTTCCTCTTGGATTTATGCAATCCGGTATTGATGGTAGATCCAAGGAGCAGGAGAAAAAACTGGTTCTCTCAGTGAAAGCACCAAAGTGTTTGTACCAAAAATAGGCACAACACTCTTCGGAAGTTTTTGAAGAGAAAAAAGTGAAGAAAGTAATTATAAAACAGAGATTATCTAACAAAAACTCCAACAAACAGAAATGTAAAATGCAAAGACAAGCGATTTAGAGTGGTTCGGCGTGTCGCCTACGTCCACTATGAAGTTTTGATGATTTTATTGATTCTCTTTCAATGATTACAAGCAATTACAGCGAACAACAGCGAATTACAGTTTGGAATTCAGATTCAACAGTAGGAATAAGGTGCAAGTCTCGATCCGGTAGAGTCTGGACGCTTGAGAATCAAAAGATCCCTTTTCTGTATGCTCTAGGGCTCTATTTATAGGCGTAGGAGGCTGAGATTTCGCTCAAACTTCGGGAGACTTGGTCTGGCACGTAAGGGAGCCCACGCGACCGTTTCCAGGAAGTTTTGCCCTGATCTGTGATCGATAAGAACTCATTTCGTATCAATCAAGATGTTGTCCAATCGAGCTGAAATTTGACAGAGACATTCCTTAGTGAGTATGCAAGCTCCGGTGAAAATCTCATCGAATTTGGATCAGTAGATTTTGAGATATGATCGATACGAGTTGCAGTTTTTCAGTTGGCTGTTTGTTTCGAGTCCATCATTTCGAATCCATGCCTTCGAATCGATGGTTGCACGCGTTTTTGAGACGATGTGGTGCGCGCACTTCGCCTCGATCCGAGTTTCACTCCTAGTTGACCGCGTCGACTCCATAAATCTCGCCTTGTTCGTATCGAATCTGACACGTCACCCAGGCTTCTCGATGGATACGAAGTAGCGAAGGCCGATGGTTACGAACTGGCCTCTCCTTGATGGATACGAGCAACATAGCTTTCCTAATGGACACGAAGTCAATCAATGCGAACCAGAGTCTTTTGATGGATACGGAGTAAGGTAACCTGATGGATATGAATTGCTTTGCCCAGATGGATACGAAGAGAGGTTCCCATGATGGATACGAAGCAGACATTTGGTCAATTGATACGATTGTACTAACTATCGATGGAAACGAAATCCATCGATACGAACTCGATGGATTCGAAACACGGCTACCTCTATCGATACGAAACGATGCTCCCTGATGGGTACGAAATGGATCTTATTGATGGATACGAAAACATGCTTTTCCCTCCAACTTACATCCATCATAACTCGAGCATATGAACTTGGATTGACTTGAAACTTGGAACGTTGGCTTCCTTTGCTTTCCTAGTCATGTCTTATCAATTGTAGCTCGATCCAAACTCGAACAAAATTCATCGATATCCATGACAAACGACATTTGGAATCCAATCAATTCCTTGGTGTCCCGGCCTTGCCAAAAGGCGGGATAACATACTTGTATTAGATTTGTTTCACTCTCGTAGATGTATGTCTGACCCACTTCTATATCTTTTTATCTATACTCTTCAAGTTAATGGAGTCCAGTGACGAGATGGATTTAGAGACGCTACTTGTGCATATTATATATATTGTAAATCATGTGTGTATTGAAGAATTATTGTGATAGTGTGTGGTATTGATTTGGATTTGGATTGTAAAGACATGTGTAATGATATCATTATTGACAAACCCATATTTATATTTGAAATTTGTGTGACATAATGTATTTTTTTGACCATCCACTGTGAGATTCTGAAAGTTATTAGTTAGTTTAGTTTTATCTTATGCTCTCTATGTGTATATCATATGTATATTGTAATAACTTGAAATTAGACGATATCTTAATTTGAAATTTAAAAACATTTTGGAAATAAAAACAATAATTTTTGAAAATTAAAAAGCAATATTTTTTTGAAAATAATAATCATTATAAGAATAAAATAAAATTTGGATAAAACGTCTTGAGTGGATTTTAAATGGATATAAAATGTTTGCTTAAAGACGGTTCGAGTCACAAGGCGGTTAGGGGTACCAATTTAATTAAGAATAGGAAGAAAAATTAATATTTTCTACTCTATAATTGGACCACACTTTTCAAACTTATCCTTGCCTAGTAAAATAAATGATAATGATTACTTCTTAAGAACTAAGAAAAGAATTTGTCTAATAAAACAAAATAGTATAATGACATGCCTAATAAAACAAAATAGTATAATAACTTGCCTAGTAAACAAAATAGCATAATAATATTCCATGCAGATGGTTTCCATTGGACCAAAATATGGTCGAATCAGGTTAAGCCATGCAGATAGTTGTCATTGGACCAAAATGTGGTCGAATCAGGTTATGCCATGCGGATGGTTGCCATTGGACCAAAATCTGGTCAAATTAGGTTAGGCTATAGGAGGTTAGGTAATTACTAAAGTATCCTTCTTTTCACCTATAAATATCCAAGTCTATATCTCATTTTATTTCATTCACTCATTTCCATCCTCTTCTTCCTTACCTCCATTGAAGCACTCTACCCAGAGATCAAGCGAAAGCTTCATTTTGTGAGCAAACGTCTCCTACCTCTACTTCTACATAATTGAAATTAAAGCATAAACAATAGACTTGTGTAGGAATCAAGGGTAGTACATCCCTTTTTGTTTTGCTCTGCTATTATTTATTCTGTTATTTAATTTTTCAAGGGTAGGCTCTACCACCACGTATTATGTTATTTTATTTTTGTAAGGGTAGACTCTGCCACCATCGCATTCTGTTATTTTATTTTGCAAGGGTAGGCTCTACCACCACGCATTGTTATTTTATTTTGCAAATGAAGGATCTGCCACCATCGTATTCTGTTATTTTATTTTTGTAGGGGTATGCTCTGCCACCATGCATTCTTTTATTTTATTTTGCAAAGGAAGGCTCTGCCACTATTGCATTATGTTATTTTATTTTTGCAAAGGTCGTCTTGACCATCACTGCATATTTAAATATGCCATGAAATGCTTAATTATTTGCACATATTGTTATACATAGTTGATCATGTATGCTATTTCAATAACGTAAGAATATTGTGATTTAAACCTATAAACCCTAATGACACTGGATACACAATAGTTAGGTAGGAACTACTATCATATATAAAAAGGTGAAATAATATACAATGTGGTAAACCCCTTAGTGACATCGGGTTAATGACAGTTAGGTGGGATTACTGTTAGATTTGAATTTGAATATATTAAACTTGTAACATCCCCCTACTTGGAGACTCAAAACTAACGACTACAGATGCTGCTGTCATCCATAGTTATTAATCCTCGACGACCAAATACGGTGACGTTAGATACATTGATACACATAAACACATGAATATGGAAAAAAAAATTAAAACATCAAACAAGATCACATTCCATTTCAAAACATTTCCAATTCATTACATAATCCCACAATCGTTTGCCACGTTCAGAGAAAATATATTTATTACAACATACGCCAAGAGTGACATATGAAGATGCCCCCTTCGATGATCAGAGTATATACAGGAAATTTAACAACTTTGCCATTACAAACAACATAGCATAATCAAAATAAAAGAGAACTCTAATAGCTATCATGCCTCTTGCATGTCTCCGGGAGCTTATTCTTCTAAGAGGTACCTAAAAATCTCAACTCTCAAACTATTCAAAATCAATTGAGTACCCAAGAGTTTAAGGGGAAAACATAAACTTCGAGTCAGACATAAAGCCTGGTATGAATAATAATCTACCATCTCAAACAATTTAGATATCTAGTGAGACCACACCGCTTAGCAGAACGGGTTTTTCCCTTCACTAGTATCCTAGAACCTTTATAAAACTATATATTGTGCTTCTGCATCCACAATGGTTAAAACAATTCAAAACAATATGATATGATGATATGTAAAGCAAATGAATCAATTCTGGATTACACATCCCCATTCATTTTGACTATCTGTCACAGTTATAGTTTCAAGGGTTACTATTAACCTAATAGTTTTCATGGGCTAACTAATAACCGGTAAAAGGTTTAAGGACTCCCTGTCCAATTACATAGTTTTCATGGGATCACTAAGAACCTATTAGTAACTCTAATATCTTTATTCTTATCCTAGTTTTCATGGGCTGACTATGAACCTATTGGTAACTCCAATATCTTCTCTTCTTATCCTAGTTTTCATGGCTGACTAGGAACCTATTGACATCTGTCAATATCTTAATCCAAATATAGTTTTCATGGGTTCACTATAAACCTATTGGCCTCCTACCAATATCAAATCATAATTTTCATAGGCTAACAATGAACGTGTCTTTCTGACATCTTCAATTATACATAGTTTTCATTGGCTTACTATGAACCTATTGGCCCCTGCTAATATCTTTTCCAATACACGGTTTTCATGGGCTTACTGAGAACCTATTGGCCCCTGCCAATATCTTTCTTTAACATTTTAGCATCCTATATTCTGGTCTTCCTGACCTCCTGAATGCAATCCTACTCATTCAAGAGTTAACTTAATTTATATTCACTACTGGGTCAACCTAGCTGGTTATTCTGACCTTCCCCAAAATACAGTTATGAGTCCAATACAATGTGAATATATACATATATGAAGAAGCAAACACAATAACTTGGTTAATCCCTTAACCTTTTAATCAAAGAATACTTCTTCAAAAACTCCTTTTCAAAACACTTTATAAATTTATGCCATGGTTCTCTTTTAAAATGAGATTGGGTTATTTGTTTTGAAAAACTAAGGCTTTCAAAACCTTCAAAACCTTGCTTTCGACCTCACTAGATAACCTCTTTCAAAAGCATATAAATCTCTTTTCAAAACATTAGGCCCCTCTGCCTTTCGAAACACTTTAAAACTTCTCTTTCAAAACCTTTCGAATGTAATAAAGTATTACTTATTAACTTTTAAAAGCATAGCTTCGAAACCATTGAAAGTACCACTTTCGAAATCTTTGGAAGTATCCCTTCCGAAACCATTGCAAGTCCCCCTTTCAAAACCATTGGGTTTATATTTAAAAATAACATTTGGGTCTAAGTGAATGTAAATGAAAGTATCTCTTTCGAAACCATCCTTTATCATACAAAAGTATTGTGAAAAACTTGATGGCGTCGGCACCATCCCTTTCGAAAGCTTCAAATCATTTAAACAAAACATTGAAGGATAGCATTGAAACCCTCTTTCAAAGCAATTGCCTTAGAAACCCTTGAACCCTTTCGAAAGCATTTAGGAATTGGTTGAAACATATTTAAATCAAAACTACCCTTTGAAGGCATTGATGACTTCAATATACTCGAACGGAAAAAGAACAGAAGTAGGGCTTCGACTAGGTCGGAACCCCTTCTTTCGAAAGCATTATTTTATAAGTAAAGAAACCCATTCGAAAGCTTATTCTCTAAAACATAAGATCTCTTTTAGAACCCGCATATTTTACGATTGTATATTTAAATGTTTTATTTAAATATAGCATTGTTAATCGGATTAAAGTCCGAAATGTTACCTTTTGTAAACAGTCGAATTGGGACTCAAGACCACTTCCATTGAGTCCAAAATGGCATTTACAACTTTATTGAGTATAAACATCGATATGTTTGGAGTTGAGTAGAATTTTGCTATTTTTCTATTTGGGCTTTGGGTTTGGGTTTCAGCCCACTAACCCATCATAATACCCTAACTCCTCTACTCTTCATCCATTCACTCATTATATTTCCTAACACTCAAGCTCAAAGTAAAAATGGGGGAAAGAAAGGGAAATGGAAATTCCTAAACCCTAGTTTTGATTAGGAAACTCTAATTCAAGTCCAAAATCAAGGAGAAGCTTAGGTAAGCATCCTCTTCATCTTCTCCATCTCCATCTCCATCTCTCTTCAATTTCAGAAATTCCTAAACCCTAACTTAGAAAATATTTGCTTATTAGCTTAGATTGGAGCTTCTTGAGTTGAAGTTGAAGAGGAATTGGCCTTTCCTTTGTTTTAGAGCTTCTCGTTCGTTGTCTTTGAGTTTTAAAGGTGAGTTTTTGAACTCACATCTACGTCTATAACTTTCATTGTTGTTAGGTATGAATTCCTAACATTTGTGCATGTTCATTTGCTTTTGATTTGAATTGATTTGGTGAATTTTCCAAATTTTGGTGTTTTGGTTCAAAATCTGTGAAAATCCTTATATAGATGTTTGGACATGTGTTCGGAGTGTATTGATGAGTCTATAGGGCTGGGTTGTCGCTTGGCATAAATCCCTAGCCATCGTCGCTCATTCGATCGCTTTCGGTGTGAATTGGCCATCATTGGCCTAGGTTCAATATTTGCCCGAGCTTCAGCTCAGACGTCTGGTATAAGGATCGGACGTCTGAGGCTAAGGAATAAATATTCCCGACGTTTAGCTCAGACGTCTGACCTTGCTTTCCAGACGTCTGGGAGATCCAGACATTTGAGCTTACTTCCTAAACGTTTGGGTGATCTGGAATAGAATTTCCAGTACCTCAGTTTAGACGTCTGATTTACTGGTTCAGATGTCTGGATTGGGTCTCAGACGTCTGCCTTGAAATTTTAGACGTCTAGAAGCTTTCTGGATTATTTCCAGAGAACAAATCCAGACATCTGGATTCTAAACCAGACGTCTGGAACTATGAATTTTGCCTATTTTGGGCTGTTTTGTATGGATTTCCAATTTTAATCGGTTTTTGTTGATTCGGATAGTTGTTATCACTTATTATCAACTTTGATGACTTCTTTCTTTGGATTTTTGGAATATCCATTGGATGGATTTGATATCGATTTTTATGGATTTAATTCACATTCTCGTATGTGAATTTTTGGTGATTGATTGTTTCTACAATCATTTTTGTGATTTGTCACTTTTAAATACAAAGGTTTCTATGCTAGTAGTAAATACTAAAACTCTTTCATCAAAACGATTTTGACACTATTTTAAATATAAAGCTCTCTTTTAAAACTGTTTTCCAATCTATTAGTATATACAAACCTTTACCTCATTCGTATGAGAAATCTAATTAAACGGCTTAGCAAAACAAGTGGTGTGAAACGCTTGCGTTTACTTCGTCGGTTAATTCTTGGACTTGTTTGATTGAAATCTTGTGACAATTTTCGAGTGGAAATCTACAATCCGTTCGTAAATATTTAAGTTAAGCCAGTGGTTATGGGACATGAAGCTAAACTCATCTATTTACTAGCTTAGTGTAATTGACACTTCTTATTGATCAATGATGATCATTTTATGGTTTAGACTAGCGATGTGCGATGTCTCTTTGTTCGCGTGGGGGACTTTAACCAGTTCTATTGAGCTTCGTCTCATTTTTATAGGCTTTATGGAGTTCGGTTCATCGGTCGTACCGTTATTGCACTATGTCGTTGTTCCGAATTATTTGAGTTTCAAGTTCATCGGGCGTACCGTTATATTGCACTACGTCGTTGTTCCGAAATATTTGAGTTTCAGGTTCATCGGGCGTACCGTTATTGCAATACGTCGTTGTTCCAACTCATTTGAGTTTCAGGTTCCTCGGGTGTACTATTATTGCACTACGCCGTTGCACCGGCTTTATGGTTAGCGACCATGGGATAGCGTTCCGTTTGTGACACACGTGTTGGGGAGTTTTCATGCTCCCGTTTGTGATAGGCCTTCCCCCTTTTGGAATTTCTGGATTTCTAGTTGATGATTTCTAGAATTTGCGTTTCACCGATTTTTGCAATTGGCATTGATATGTTTTGTCAATATTTGTGTTTTGGTGAATAATTTAAAGAATATGACATTCTTTTTAGTGTTTGAGAATATTTGAGATATTGTATGATTTTTGTTGTCACCTTATGTATACTTGTCACAGTATGACATTTTTGTTATCATACGTTTTTGTCACATCTCTTATCCTATCTCATTTTATATGATATTTATAGCTAGACTGATCCGTTTATTATTTTCTTCTTAAATAATACTCTGGTCAGACCAAGGTATTTCAAGTGCTCCTGCTTGACTTCTTATCAGGGTCTGTCGCCTGACTTTTGGCTAACTACTTTAGCATAGTAGTTTTTGTTAGTATACATTTAAGATAGAGACTCCTTGATGTATACTTATTATTTTGTCTAGAACTTGTATCTATTCTTTTGTGACGTAGTGGACCTTGTATGCCCACTTCTTTGATGTACACTTCTATGTGTTATATTCATATCTATTTCCGCCTTTGTGATATGAATATCTGTGACTAATTTGTGTTATGTTTATTTCTATATTTGTTTCCAGAGTCCACATAGCCACTCTGTGGTAGCTTTGAGTTTGTATTTGATATGTCGGATTTCCTCTTGAAATGAAATGTAAGTTATATTATCTAACATATCGGTACTCGCATAAAGCAATTACACAGATGGTCGCTCCTCAACAGCCTTATTCTTCATGCTAGTCGACGGCATTACCCAGCAGTGTCCTTGGCTAGTGAGAGTATAGAGGTGGGGCGTCACAGAAAGCTTATTCTCTAAAACATAAGATGGAAAAACCTTCGAAGCCTTTATAAAACCTCTTTCGAAAACATTGCTTCGACTCCTTCGAAGGCTTTAATAAAACAAAGGCAGGCGCTTCACTTTTTAAAACAAACAAAGGTATCAACCCTATTAGAAGCAATACTTTCGACACCACGCCTTCCGCCTTTCCTCCAATCCACTATGTACCATCTAAGTGATACCTTGTGTATTGGTTTTGGCTTAGTGGAGTTTCGACTTGATTGAAGGCGGAAGCTCTGAGTCGAAAGGTACTTCTATTAGAGGCAAACCTACTTTTCTAAGTAAAAGCTGATTAATGCCAATTAAAACAAATTTTTATCTAACTAACATGCCATGTGTAAACATGTGATTGGCTGCCTTAACTTTTCAAATTCATTACTAAAATAACTTCCACTTAATTCCAGATTTAAATCAAGGTTAATTTAGCAAATAAGCCCTTCCATTAAGCAAAACCAATATTGCAAATAAGTCCTTCTAAAATAATTTAATTTGCATAGCAGATCACTTAGGAAAAATCCCCAAAAATTATAGAAATTCACTTTCATCATGTTATCTAACTATTCAAAATTTCAGACCCAAGTTCTCATATATTTTCGAAATAAATTTATAAACCCAATTAACCATATTTTCCTTTGAAAATTCATAGTAATCTTTCCATAGCTTGAAAAATTATCAAAATTGAAACCCAACTACAAAATCATGTTTTACATAACATAAAATTTTTCCATGGCATTTAAACAATAATTTCAATCGGTTTTTCCCTAAAACCGCTTATATTCTTATTTAAACATTCTTGTTTGAATCAAACATATTTTAATTCAAGCATATCATCATCCAAATCATCATAGAAACAAATTTAATCTTAAATCCAAAAAAACATATGTTCATAAAACAAAATAGAGATGTTATAAATTATTATTCACCTTAATTAAGATAAGACGATTGGATTGATATTGAGATTTATTCCCCTATCTTTAATCCTTAGCTTATCTGTGATTTCTCTTCCCTTTTCTCTTTAATTATGGTCGGCTCCTCTTCTTTTATGTTTTTGTTTTGTTTTCAAAATTACATGAATGGGAAATGAAATGGTAAGGAACGAGAATATATAAGGGTAAGGGGCTATGTACGGCTAATTCCCATTATACCCTTATGTAGATTAATTAACTTAAAAACCATTCTTTAGCTTATTTAATTAGTTAATTGAACCCGGCCTTAATTAGATTTTATTCAAATCTCGGTCCCCTTATCACTTAACATTTACATTATTCTATTTAATTAATCTAATTAAATTTCCTGAATAATGTTATCAACAATTAGGGGTGTTACAAAACCCCTTAGTGATATCGGGTTAATGATAGTTAAGTGGGATTACTATCGTATATAGACTTATGAAAAATATAAAATATTTTGAATTGATCAATGAGTGCTATACTGGATAGAGCTAGTATCCATCCTAGCTGGATTGACTCAGTGTAGCACCTTGAGTGTGGCATCCTCGCCAAATGTCATTAGTCTGATGATCTGTTATATGGGCATTGAAAGTGTGGCTACATGACTTAAATGAGAATGGATAGAGGAGTATTTTCATGTAGGCTAGAGTAGAATAGGGAGGGTCATGTATAATATTGTAGATTGTATACTAATTCGTAGGTGTTATTTGTTATCACTGGTTTTTGATTTGGTTTCTGGTATATTGAGTCATAAGTGGTACTAGGTATTACTGGGTATCGATTCATTTTTTGGTAGTTGATCAAATTTACCACTATTATATGATTATATGATGTTGTATTAAAAACTTATGATTAGGGAGAATCACAATTAAGTAGATTTACGATTATGGTCAGATCAAATAGAAACAGAACACATGTAATATGATTTATATATGATACCTACATGGGGGTTGAGAAATTGACATAATAAAATGATGATTTTATTATGTTCTCTTTTATTGTTTGATATTTGAGTATACAACCATGGCTCAGACTGAGATTGTATTTCAAGATGTACTGTCATGATATCGTTTCTATCTTGTGCTTTTTGAAGAGGAATGAATATGGTCTAGATATAGTATTCCATTTCTCATATTTTTTCGTACTAGCCGTAGAAGATGTGGTGATCTTCGACCAGATCATTCAAGACTTCAGGATAATATTCTAGTATTTAAGAGGGATGGTGACTATGTGCGTAGTTATTTATGTATGTATCTTTTTGGTGGTGTTTGTAATTGGAAGTTGATTATATATAAGGATGTGATCTATATATGTTTGTATGACTTTTTGACCATGCTGGTGTTGTTTTATTCTATGCAATCCTATCTCTATAAACTTAGGAAACTCGTGTATATTGCTTTGTGTCGAGACAACATACGTGTTTGGCAGAGATTCAGGTATATGATATCATGTATCCGTGTTAACACAAAGGAGTATATATAAGAGATCGCTCCTATTGTGTCCTTTACTCCATGTTTCGGATGGTAACCTCCCTTTGGTAGCATGGGTACTGGGGTGGGGCATTACATATATCTTCCAATGACTCGCTGTTTTGGGACTTCATTATGTAGATACAAAGTTCTAAAATGACAGATTGTTACATTTGGTATCAGAGCAAGGTTATAAGATTAGGGAACATATTAAGAGAGCGTACTTATATAATTTACAAAATATATAATATAATATATTTATATAAGTCGAATATATTTGTAGTTGTTCTAGTTGAGATATTTGTCTACTGGGGAGTTTCTAATGAATCCCAACTATAGATAACTAAGGATGAGTAAGTTGATAATGATGGAAACTGGAACAAAGATAATGTTAATAGAGTAAGACCGAAATTGGAATGGTACTAGAGTCAATCTTAGAGATATCGCGGTGTGGACGCCCATATTCAGTTCCACCGATATCTATAAATGATGAGTCAAACCAGTGAAAACCCCACAGTATCTGCATTTGGTATATGAGGAGCGCTTTTTAGTGTTACATTGGAAGTGAACCCCGATTAACATAGGAAATGTGGCTACGTACTTGTGAGAGTATATGTGATCGTTTGGATTTGATTTGATAGATTTGGTAAGAGGATTGGGTTTCAAAGGTAAAATATTTCTAAGAGGGGAAATTTAAAGAAAATGTTTAAAGGGGAAAGTAGTTTTAAAAGTTGAAATTATAAATTTCATTTATAAGGAAATTTATGAATTTTTGTGGTGTTTATATAAGATAATGGGTATTTGGATGAATTATAAGATTTAAATTTTTTATTGAAGGTAAGCAGAATTTATATTCATTTTTAAATAAGAAATTGAAGGAATTGTGAGATGAAATTTTTGAACGCATTTATAGTAAATCTGATCAAAGGTCACATAAATTATTTTCTAAATTTTTATAAATAAGGTGAGTTGCCAAAGTGAATTTAAAGTATATTTTCATATATAAGATATGTTATTTAAAAGTGTTGGAGATTTTCTATTTTAGAAAATAAATTGTATGTATACCGATACATGATAATATGATTACAAATTGTTTTAAAATGATATTTTAAAAGGAAAGAGTATTATTGAGGATAGCTATATTTTATTAAAAGTTTAAATATATTTTAAGTGGTTAATATTAAATCACTGAAGGTAAAAATGTAATTTGTGTTGGATTTAAGTTATAAAGACAAAGTTAATGTTTGATGAAAGTATTTTATTTATTGATTTTAAATGAATGAGATATTTTGGTTAAAGCAATATCTTAAGAAGTGGTGATGTATTTTAAAAAGCGAATGGAAGTTTTTTACTTGGATATATGATAAGTTCCTGACAGTATTACAATTATAAAGTATAAAAAGGAATTTTGAATATTCAAATTTAAAGTTTGTTAATGGGTTCAAAAGATAATAAGCAAAAGAAAGGTTATGGAAGTGACTCATAGTGCAAATATGCCATCATTCGGCTATAAAGAAAAGAGAATGAATCACGAGTTGGAAGTGAATTGTGATTTTGGATTAGAAATACAATGGTAAATATTTTAAGACAACTCTCACATAGGGCGTGAATTGATTGATTTTTGATTAAATCGAATGGTTCATTATGGAAAAGTGTTAAATGCTAATAGGAATGTCGTTTGGTTAATGATTAATGGATTGGGCATGATTTCCATAAGACGTGATCTCGATAGTTGCAAGGAATTAAATAGACAAAGAAAGATTGTGGTTGAAATTAGAAAAGAGAAAAGGTGAACCAAATTATTGGGTTGAATTATTAAAGAGAAGAGACGTTTACTTAATAACAAAACTAAATGAGTTAAGATTAATATGAAGAGTAATTGATCCTAAGTTATATTTATTTGATATTTGAATTTTTTTGAAGATATTTGAAGTAAAATTGACCCAGAAAAAATTGATAGTAAATGAGAAATGAGTGATATTGGAGTTTCAATTGATTGGATCCTATTAACTAATTGATTGAAAATATTTTGGAAATATGGATGAAGATTTTAGTTGAAGAACTTGGAGTTTATTTAGGATAGGGTCCCAGTGACTTAGTAATGCTATTGTGTGATCTGACTCGGTGATCAATGCATAGTGCATAAATGAAATGATCAACATTCACATCCTTTTTGTTATTTATCATTGTGGGAATGGTTAGAGATAACGGTGGATGATATTTAGAATACTTTATTGTTTGATATTGTTGTAAAAAGTAACTTGTTGATATGTGGATGAGTGTCGTTGACCTGATGTGGTACGTAACGTTACACCATTTGTATTATATAGCTAGGGTGGGTGTTATTCTCCAAGCAAGGGATGGTTGTCATTCTTATTTGTTTTGGGGGGATTGTTATCAATCTTCGATATTTTAGTAATGCATATGATAATGAATATATGATTTGAATTGGATTGGATATGACATGAGTTTGAAGGCATGTTCACTATGCTATGAAATCATTCCTTTTCCGATGTTCCAAGATAGGTCATAGCATAAAAAGTTACTATACTTATATTTTGTTGATTTGATGGATATGGTGAGGCATCGTCCTTATTGAGTTCTCTCGTCTATAATATAGAGGAATGGTAAGTCAGTAAAATGATATATGGGAAATGAAATATTGGTTTGTTATTATTAGGAAATGAATTGAGCTTGGATTTTGGTTATGAAGGTTATTAATTGTGAATTCTCAGTTTTAAAAAATATTCGGGATTATAATTGGTTTGAAACCATATAAGGATAAGAATTTGATATATTGGATGAGTTTGTAAAAGTACTCAAATATGGATGGGTGTTAAGATCATATGAGTCTATATTATCGATGAATGGGATGAAGTATTTCGAATTTTATATAGATATACACGATTTGGAGAATTGAGGATTGTAGAAATTATAACTTCTATTTAGAAAAGATATCCCAAATTGGATTGGTAGTAAGAGTATTATGAGAAGTATTCCCTAATGGATGTAGATAAAGGGTTTTGAAAATGGATTTTTGAATGTAAAAGATAAGCTGGACTTAGTCTGGTAGTATTGATAAATGGAATAATGAGTACAAAGTTTGAATTTTTGAGCATAAAGAGTGTCTTGGTTTAGATTTTGTACTAAGATTTTATTTGGATAATTATGAGTATGAGATGCTTGGTTATAAAGGAGTATCGAGATCATAAGAGTTTGCATTATTTATGACTGAAATAAAGTACTTGTAATTGTAAGGATAAACATAATTTGGCAAGAATAAATAATTAATTAAAAGTGTGACTCTTGTTTGTAAACAACTGAATTTGATTGATGACATAGATTATAAGATAAGTCTTTTGATTGGCATAGATAAATAATTTCGATAATGATTTTGAGTATTGAGGTCAATCTGGTTTGATGAATTAAAGAAGAGATTTACTAGATTGAGAGAATACTAATGTAAAATAAAGAAATACCACCGAGTGGTGTGAGATCAAGTTTTGATTGAAGGTATTTTTTTTAGAAAGACCAAAGAGAAAGTATATGCTTTACATGCAAAGAAGATGTGGATGTGATTGTATGAAAATGGAATTTGGAGGTTTGTATATGATTTGATTAAGGAGTAGATAGATTCTTTTCAATCATCCATTGGATTGAGGAGAAACTGTCTATTTAGAGAAACTCTCTTGGACTATCGACTTAAAGATGTAATGTTTACATTACATATAAGATGCATGTAAACAATTTATTATATAGTCAATTCTTTTAATTTTACTACTATCTTAGGTTAGTACTTTCCTTAAGTTAGGATTTCACTTAGATTTAGGATTTTTATTTGCTTAGTTGTAGGCTGGAATTTGGAATGGAATGTTTAGATAATCGAAGAAGTGATACTAAGTATTGAGCTTGACGGATATTGGGAGAAGTGATATAACAAAAATAATAATACCACTTGAATTAGATTAGAGGTTTGGATGGAAGATGCGTTATGTTCATCAGGTTAAGACATCGATTACTTTGAATATCCATAGGTAGAAGAAGGATTAGTATGATAGTTTAAGTCTTTTGGATTTGTTCGGGTAAGACACCATCAACATTTGAGTTGCCTTACCTTAGTAATTTGGAATATGAATTGTGGAAACTACAACTAGATGATTTAGAAGTCAAACGTGTGCGTTTAAGAATGGTATGAGATGCTATAAATTGGTTTGGGTACATTGGTGCCAGGGCTTCCTTTTGTTATACATTGTGACATTATTATACCTTATGGCATTGATTATTTGAGATGGTAGTAAGAATTCCAGAGGTTGTATATATAAATGTACGATTGAGATTAATATTTTGGGATGAGTCATGCCAATAGTAGAGCTTGCTAGATTTAGTGAGGAGAACAGTTTGGATAGGGACGGTTAGAAAGTGGAGGAGTATCCGATCTTTTCAATTCGATTTCTTTTCTTAGCATTTTCCATTTGATTGATGATTAGTTTAGTTAATATCTAGGTTTGGTTGAATTGTTGATTGAACTTATTGTTGTTTTATTTATGTATGGATTCAATATTATTTTGATATGTTTTGTATGTTGTGATTTCATGATTTGTTGTTACATATATGTTTACTATATGATATGCAAGTGTTTTTGGTTATGCATACATGTAGGATTCATATGATCACCCTAGGATGCTCGCATCATGCTTTATATGTCATATCATCTCATTTATATAGTTGGCCCAAATGTTAGATATTTTGCATATATAATGTCATATGTTATCTGCATACATATTGTGATGCTGTGTTGTTGGTTATATCTCGTAAAGTACACAAGCACCACTATATGTATATGCTAATTGACACACACATACACTAATGATTTTAATTTCATAACATCATGGATGCTCGGTTTGATTGTTGTTTGGATGAATGGTTGCTTTATCTAAATGATTGAGCATTTCCACGGATGGCACGAGCGATACAGGTGTATGAAAGAGGAGCGAGCGTTTATTTTTTTTCCATTCTTTTGGAATTTTGTGGGCGAAATTCTTTTAAGGGGAGAAGAATGTAATACCCCGAAAATTCGACTAAATTTAAATAATAAAGCATAATTGTAAATAAATTTGAAAATGAATTAGGGGGTATTTTGTTAAATTTTAATGAAAGGGCAAGATAGTAATTTTACAAATGGTTAAATTAGCTGGCAGGAGTCACACCACTGCGTAGTTCTCATTTTTCTAATCAAGATGCCCGAATCGAATACCGTATGAATGAGATATCAAGGTTCAAGTTAGTGGGTTTCAGTTTGGGCTGAATTGGGCCAAGCCCATAATTTGAAATTAAACACTGTTTCAAATTTTTCCTCCTAAACTCGATTTAAAAATTAAGTACAATTCCGTTTCTCATTTCACTTCTAATTTTTCTGAAAACCAACCGAGATTTCATCTTCCTCTTTAATCATTTAAATACCAAAACCACTTCCAATCAAATTGCAATAACTTCCTCATATCTCAACAAAAATTAGCGACACTAGCGGCGTTGTGAAGCTACTGAAGAAGGCTACTGATCTGGAGTGATTGGAAGGTGAAATTTTAGAGTATGGAAGTTCAGTAGGCCCAGACAGCGAAGTAAATTGGTGGATTTTTGTGCATAGTTTTCATATGTCGATCTTAAAAATCGCATATCTCCTTTGTTTCTCCATAGATTTGTACAAAACCAGCGGTAAAATAAGCAAGTAAAGAGTACTACATATAAAAATTAATTTAGTGGTCGAAATTGGATGGCTAGAGGTGCAACAAGGCGAAACAGTAATGAAATCCCATAACCTATTCCTTGCCGACAACATCGGTATTCAAATTGACATATCTTTCACAGTTCTTAACGGAATTTAGCGATCTACCCCATGAAATGATCATATTGACAAGAACTATAATATGGAAAAAGGATTTGGGGAAAAATATAAAGGTTGCTGGCAGAAAAACAGTAGAACAATGATGGCAAGAGCCGAATTTTTGCGTTTCAGTGAGTGTGGCTTCTCTAATCTTGTTATAATGCTATGATAATGATGTAGGATACTTTAAGGTTGTCCTAGGATTAAACTATGAAGTAAAGCTTGGCCTAAATGATGATTTATTTATGTTTAAGTAAAAAAAATGCATAGCTTGCACTTAGAAAACTTCAAAAAACCCTAAGTTGGCCATTAATTCAAGTTTAAACCTATGGAAATTGTAATTTGACAATAATATAAATAAAACCCGTAAATAATGGATAGAATCAGACCTAGGAGACTAAAATTAAGTTATATACACCATCTCCGATGATATAATGCGAGGCGGTGGCGATTAGAGGCAGAAACGATGATCAAAATGAAGAAAAATTGAAATCTGGAAACTTTCAGGAAATGTGTACAACGATCTATCGGTGTACATAATTTCTTCCAGGTTGAACCTTGGCCATTAGGCCCATATAAATGTGGAATAACCGATTTGACCCGTTTTTTCTTGCATGGAGGGTGATCTAACACATAGCAATGCGAATGAAGTAATAAGGAATAAGTGAATATATAAGATAGGTTTTGGTTGCCATTTGAAGTGTTATGTGATATGTAAATAATCACAATATGGTAAATACAACCTTAGATGTTATAGTTGATATAGTATATGTATACGGTTTGGATAGATGAATGAATATGTGAATCTTGGCAATGATAATATGATAAGAGTATAACTAGTATGGTTTGGAAAGTGGGAGATAATGTAACACCCGTATGGAAATGATAAAATATGAATATGGTTTATATGACTTGGATGTTGGAATTTTAAATAAATATAAATGTATTAGCATGGAATTCTCCTATAGGGCGTTGAGGCCGGTCCAGGAAGGTTTTGATGTGGACAACATGCGACCTGTAGCGCAAGAGGCGGGACTAGGCATGAGTCCAAGGTGTAATTATCCTTTACCGCACGTGAGGAGACTAGATAGTCGTTGACGTGTAATCCTTTACCGCACGTGAGGAGACTAGATAGTCGTTGACGTGTAATCCTTTACCGCAAGGGGTGAGACCGGATTACATTTAGGATTGTTTAGATAGTATAATATTGTTCTGTAACGCGACGTAGACGGGTCCAGAAAGTATTATACTTAGACTTAAATCATGTTATATCACTGTCATGGTAGTATACTTATATTAGATTTGTTTCACTTACGCAGATGAATGTCTAACCTACTTCTATGTCTTTCTATCTATACTCTTCCGGTTGATGGAGTTCGGAGACGAGACAGATTTAGAGATGCTACTTATACATACTGTATATATTGTAAATAGTGTGTGTATTGAAGAATTATTGTGATAGTGTGTGGTGTTAATTTTGATTTGGATTGTAAGGACTTATGTAATGATATCAGTATTAACAAACCCATATTTATATTTGAAATTTGTGTGATTTAAAGTATTTATTTGACCATCCGCTGTAAGATTCTGAAAGTTATTAGTTAGTTTAGTTTTATCTTATGCTCTCTCTATGTATATTAAATGTATATCTTCCAATGACTCGCTGTTTTGAGACTTTGTTGTATAGATATAGAGTTCTAAAATGACTGGTTGTTACAAATAGTGAAACAAAGAAGAAACGAATTGAAGAAAATGGACAAGTCCCTTGACGAATCAGTACCAGTCCATTATGGATAAGGCCCCAATCTATCAAGGAAGGATAATTATTGTGGTGAAGCTGCTGGAGATACTGGAGAAGGTCTAAGCTACAAGTCCTATAGATTGAAAAATCGGAGGAAATTCTGTGAAAGACACATAATGGATCATGGATCAACACCATAGGAGAACATAATGAATGGACTCCCCAAGGCTAGGGAGAGGTAGGCATTATGATGATAACCCTAAGTGATCATAATGGCTGCTCATGAGACCCCACACATAGTGATGCATGTAATGATGACCATTCATGGTGGAAGGAAATAATGATGAAATCATCAATCCAGAAATTGCTTCATCAAGATAAATTGGATGATAGTTGGAAGACCACCTCAAGTCGAATCCATTTACAGTAGAGATTAGGGCGGTTGAATATCCAAGGAAGTTTGTTATAATGACAAAGCCAAGCTACAATGGATAAATAGATACGACGTAGCATTTATTAAAGTATGACTAGCATGTGAAGTGTAAATACTTTTTGTTATTTTCGGAAGGATTGGTGATAATATGTTTCTGCAGGTTAGTGCCAGGATCCATATCATCTTATGATCCATTGAAGAATATGTTTTTAAATCAATTCATATTTCACTCTGTTTAATTGAAGGATGAAATTTATTAGCAAACATGTATCAAAGAAATGAAGAATTGTTGAAGGGTTGTTGAAATGACTTAATGCAGTGGTAATGGAGGTGAAGAATCCATAGGATGATGTGGTGTTGATGGCGATAGTAGGTCGAGTGGATAAGGAGACTAATTTTTGGAAGGTGGTCGAACATGAAAAGCCAATCACACTCAAGGACAATATTAAAAGGCGAAGCAATTTCTATGCTTAGAAGTGGCAGAAAGGGAGAAGAAGTTAAACGTTGACAATTAGGTTAGACCAAGTGACATGGTTAAAAGTACTAAAGCTGCTAATTATGATGATAACAACATAAATAACGATGGTAATAATAAATGGAAAAATAACAATGGTACTGGGGGTAATAATTAGGACCCTTGGAAACATTTCTATTTTAATCGAGATGGAAAGCATATGGAGAAATGATACAATGGAGAACATTTACCTAGCGACCGAGTGTACTGTTAGATATAAGAAGCCTACTCTGAGAGAGGCTACACATGAAAAAACGCTCGGGGAAGCATTGTAGATTCCATAAAACTCATGGGTACAATCCCAATTAGTGTAAGCCCTTGAAAGACATGTTGGAGGAGTTGATTAGGAAAACCAACTCCAATAGCATGTGAGGAACCCGTAAGAGGGCGAGCAAGGAAACAATCAACCATAGAGGCAGCTGCCTTGAGGTAACAAGGAAGGGACCAATGGAAAGAGTCCAAGATCACCAAGACACGATTTGGTGATTAACACAATTCTGGAGGTCTGTATCTCATAGAGAAAAGATGGAATGAGATGGCATGTTACCGGAGCTCTCTTAAACACATGCCTCAAGAAATGTATTGTGCAATCGAAGATGGTGCTCCCATAAAGAAATAGATGTGGATAAATAATGACATCATCTTTAGGAATAGGGAAGCAAACGGGGTCGAAGCTCCAACCTTCAACCCAATGGTGATTAAGGCCTTGATTGGACCAGCTATAATTAATCGAGCACTGGTTGAACATTCTATTCAAATGAGCATTTGATGAGATGTAACTCAACAAAAAGGATTTATTACCTTATAAATCTCGAATTTAGGGATTTACTAATGAGGCGACATCTTCGATTAGGTGCATTAATTTGCCAGTTCAGCTAGAAGATAGACCCCATAAGGGAATATAGGTATTGAACATCATTGTAGTAGATATATTTCCACTTACAATGCCTTTTTTGGTCGATCAGTCTGAGCTGATTTCGGGATTGCGATTGCTCTTTGGTGTTTAATGATGAAATATCTAACCGAAAGCGGAGTGGTGGAAATCCAAGGTGATCAAACCTCCAGAAAGGAGTGTTATGTGGTGAACTTCATGAAGCATGATGTAAAGAGAAAGGAAAGAATGAAGTAGCCTCTCCACATAAATTCTCAAAGTACGTAGAAAATACTGTCCGAGCCATGGCTCGAGTCATCCAGTGATCGATACAAAGCAATAGATTCATGGAAAGAGTTGGAAGAGGCTAGGGCGGGATCGTTGGAGCTTATGGATGAGATTCAAGTGGGTGAAGACGATCCAAATCTCAAGTTTGCATGAGGATGAAGAAGGAACTAACTAATATTTTAAGGGCTAACATGGACTGACTCTAATATGTGTGGGATTCCGCCTGAAGTTTTATGCCATGCATTGAATGTCAACTTAGCTTACGTTCTTGTGAAGCAAAAAGACATAGTATGGAACTAGAGAGATCCACTATGCTGAAGGAAGAAGTGGATAAGTTGTTGGATAATAACTTTATCCGAGATGCACTCTACTTGTAATGAAAAGCAAGTTCCATAATGGTTAGGAGGGCCAACAAAAAAGCGACAGACATGCATTAATTATTCAGACTTGATCAAAACATGCCGAAGGACTACCCGAACATAATCAGATTGCAATGCACATCCCTAATCAAGAGCAAACGGGCTTTCTTATAGGCTTGGGTTGTATCGCTACAAGTTATGTCGTTCAGCTTGAAGAATGCTAGAGCTACTTACAAGCATTTGGTCAGCAAGCTATTTTTGAAACAGATTTGACAAATAACAGAAGTCTGTATGAATTATATGCTAATAATGTCACGGATGTGAATGGACCACATAGGCAACCTATTAGAAATGTTTAACGTACTTTGAAAGTACAAAATGAGATTAAACCCATTGAAATGTTCTTTTGAAGTCGCATTTGGAAAGTTTTTAGGGTCCATTGTGAATTCTAAGGGCATTAAAGCTAACTCAGAGAAAAATGAAGCATTAGGACTGGTTAGAATCCTATGGACAAGGAGGGAAACACAAAGCTTGAATGGAAATATTGCCACTTTGAGTATGTTCATATCAAAAGCAACCGACAAGAGTATACCAATCTTTTAGGTCCTCAAGAAGAAAACGGTGAAGTTTTGATTAACATACGAACATAAAGTTGCCTTTTAAAACCTATTGGAACATCTCTGAAAACCACTGATCCCGATGAAACCTTTGAAAGGAGAAGATTTATAAATCTACTTAGCAGTATGGACACACTCATTGAGTGCAACATTATTGCATGTGTAATACCCCTGGATTTAAATAATTAATTTTAAGGGTATTTTGGTAAAATTTGTTAACAAGAGAAAAAATGTAATTTTACGAACAAAAGAATGTGATGATGAAAGCTGTGTCACTGCAAATCAGATTTTTAATCAATTTCGACTACAAGAGCGTCAAAAACGTAGATTCTCTAAAGGGGGTATGGATGAATTAAAGTTAGGGTTCATAATGTGCTGAGGTGGGTAGAGATCTGATATTTCAAATTTTGAATTTCCATGTGTCATTTGCTCCAATTATAAATAGAAGAAAGGAAATAATGCACGGGCTGTTTTTCTCATCTTATTCTTCTTCTTTCCAAACCTATCAACTACAATCAATTAAAATTACTATAACCCATTCAATTCTTAACCATTTTGGCCAAAATTTATATTAAAATGATGAGCAAGGAGAGGGCCATGATTAGATATAGGTTCCAGATGAATCAAGTGAATTCCTAGATGCCTATTTCTAGACAGTGGGGGTTTTGCATGAATAACCATCAAATTCATGGTTTTTGTTCATTGATATGGTGAGTGGATGTTGTCTCTTTGATATATAATGTGATTATATCAGTCTATCATTATATTTAATCTAAGTAGACAATTTAGAAATTTTTGATGATAATTTACTATGTAATACATATATAAGTAACGATTATATATTCAAATACATAAAAGTACTATATTGGAGGTTTAAAAGGAATTTTTATGTTTAAACGAAAGGATATGATTTATATAACGAAGTTAGACACATTATTAAATAAACATATTGTATGAAATATTAATCATAACCATTTCTAGAGTAAACAAATATTAAAGTGAATAAATATGTTAATTTACAATGGTAAAGTTAATTCCATATACAATTAATGTTTATCAATATGAGCGTTTTTGTGACATGATGATTAAATTATCCTAAAATCTATTATATTGGAGCAAGAACTGAAATAAATAAGGTTGGGATTAAATTAAAGTAGGATGAAATAAATAGAATAAAAATTTAAATACTAGACTATGTATTTCGTTCGAAATACATAGCAAATGGTCAACTATAGGTTATCCAGCGGGAAACCACTGGTTATTCATTGGTTGACTACTGGTAGTAGTGGTCGACCAATGCAAATGTAGCGGGTTACCACTGCAATTTCAGCGGTTGACCGCTGAACCTTGTTTTAGGCCAGGTTTAACCTAGAGATAAGCAAGGCCAAACCAAACGATGCATGTGTGTCCGAACTAGATTCAGGTGTTCGTTTAGACTATTTTTAAGACGACTAACCTAGTACAACCTTGACATGATGAAGCATGTGTATATGATTAAATATACAAATATTATCATGTATGGAAATTGATGTATGATGAAGTAGTTAATGTTTGGCGGTCGTATTATATATGTATTGACTTTTAGTTTCTCTTATGGCTGAATCGTGTTTTAGGCTAGGTTTAACCTAGAGATAAGCAGGGCTAAACCAAACGATGTTTATGTGTCCGAATTGAATTTAGGTGTTCGTTCAGACTAATTTTAAGACGACTAACCTAGTACAACCTTGACATGTGAGGCATGTGTATATGATTAAATATACATATGTCCTCATGTATGGAAATGGATGTATGATGAAGTAGTTGATGTTTGGTGATTGTATTATACACGTATTAACTTTTAGTTGCTCCTACGACTTAACGTGGTATCACGGGTCACACATATTTGGAATATGGACCGTGAGAGGATAAAGACGTCTATATATAGGCTTATATGACCTTTTACGGACCATACACATACTATGTCCGTAAGTTGAACGTATAGCAAGTGTAGAACACTATTTTTCATGTCATTGATACCTATATTGTTTAGTTGGATGTAACATGACCTTAATTGAGTAGTCAACTATGTTATAGTGTTGATATTACTCTTTGAATGTAGGTTGGGCAGGTTAAGTTATGTTTACATATGTATTAGATAAAAATGATGTTATACCATTATTTTATTAATATATATGAAATAAACTTGTTCTAATTACTTAGTCGTATGTTTGACCCCTCTCCACATTTTTCTTTGTATCCATCATCAATAGGTTAATAAAGTACAAAGAAGAGCCAATTGGGAGATGTCTAAGGTGCGAATACCGAAGACATTACTTATGTATGTATCGTATATGTTGACATCCGACACTGGTATGGTAGTTTGATGGATTTTTATTGTATGGATCTATAACTATGAAGTTATTGTTATGTAATAGCTTAAATAAATGAATAACTTGATATTATATATATTGTTCCTTTTGCTATGAGTTCGGAATCATGTAGTTAGAATACCATTTTGTTTATCTATATTATAAACCAAGTGATCCATTATTTTTGGCTTTTGTGGTTTGAACTTCTATTTGGGCATTAAACTAGTAGGACGAAAATGGTGGGTTGTTAAGTTTGGTATCAAGAAAAGTTTATCCTAATTTAAGGACCCAACGCATTGGGAGAGCATATTTGTATTTTTATAAACGCATATATAAAATACATAAGTCGAGCACATATTGTGTACACTGTTTACAGTTCCAATTGTGTCGACTATCTATTGTAGAGGTGCTAACAAATCCTATGGTTGAAACCATTTACAAATAGCCGAGAATGAGTTAGAAACTTGTTCCGATGGGGTTGAAACCGAAACTGGAATCAAAGTCAATACTTGGATATTCCAGGTGTGAACATTCTCATTTAGTTCTACCGATATATGCAATTGACAAGCCAGACCAACGTAAACCCTATAGTACTCACTCCTATTGTTTAAGAAGTAGTTCATGTTCAACCACCCTCGAGTGTGGATTTTTGAAAGTAGGGATTTATCTAGTTGGGTGGTAAACCTTATGTTGGAATTGAACCTTATGCATAAACGTAGGCATAATTAAGAACTTGTGATAAATTATTTAATCTATTGGGCTTGAGTGATTGATATTGGGAGAAGGCAACTAACTTTATGGCATTTATAAGGATATGCAGCTAATTGGTACACGATTGTTATTACGAAAGTTAGTGGTGAGAATGTTACATGAGCAGAGTTTAAGAAGAAATTTGAGATTAAGATTTCTCGACGCTAAAAGGAATTGTTGTTGGAGAAGCTTATCCAACTAAAGTAGGGAGATTTTTTAGTTGGAGAATATGTGAATAAGTACAATAAACTTGCAAGGTTTGAGTTTGACTTGATAAATACACCAGATAAGAAGGAGACGAAGTTCGCAAAAGGTATGAATTCTACACTTAAGGAGTTGGCACTGAAACAAATTGTATATGGTTCTACATTGAAGGGTTGGTAGAGTGAACTTTGTTAAATTCAATTATTGTAGATATACTGTTGAAGGAGCAACCCAAGAAGGAAGCGAATCAACGGTAAGGAAAGCGTAAAGGAAATGCACTTCGAGGAGGGCGCGATAAGAAGCAAGCGGTCACCTATAGGCGATGCTACTTGAAGGGCCATATAGAGTGTGATTATAGGGTAAATATTTCGAAGATTAAGTGTTATTACTTTAACCAGTTGGGTCATACAATGAGAACCGACATTACAAAAGAATGGAAAGATAGTTAAGGCATATGCATTAGATGTTATTCCAAGAGCCGGTATTGTATTACCATCTGCTAAGGAGAAAGGGAAATAGATGGTGGAAAAAGATGAATTATTACATTTGGATATGCAGTCTTATGGTAGATAGTTTAGATTATAAACCTCAAATGGTGCATGAATCATTTAATTGCGATATGAATCAGAATAAGTTATACATGATGTAAATTCTTTTTATGAAACATATGTATTAAGTTTCTTGGGGTATTGATTGGTTTCGAAATGGACCAAATGACTCGTTATGGTTAAATATTGGATTACAATAGAAGGATAGCTTGGATGAAGAATAGTTGAAGGGCACTATCTTATTGGATGTCACGATCTCGATATCCTTATAACGACGAGTTCTTATCTATCCCCATAGAGAAGGAGTTTCCAAATGTTTTGGTAGAAGATTTCGATCTTCCTCCCAAATCAATAAAATTCCTTAGGACTATTGACATGCCACTTAGGAAAATGATTCTAGAAGAGAGTCATGAGTTGGATGAGTTTCCAAGATGGTCAAGAAGAGACCATGATGTTAGAGTGAAGAAAGTCCAAATTAATTTGTTGAAACATCGTAGTGAAGAGACATTAATGAACAACAAAATATTTAGGTTAAGGGCCGAAGTTATATAGCATGATATATTGGAAGTATTGATAGTATAGTTGAATTTAAGTTTTACTTAGAAAGTTGGATAATAGAAGAGACACTGGTCATATTGGAATTTCACCTGATTGGAACCTGTAAACAAATCGATTGAAAAATCTGATAAGATTTAGTTTGTGATTTGATTTAAAGTGCCTAAAGTTTGTTACATGATAGGGTCTCGGTGACTCAATAATATTCCATGTTGTCTGACTCGGTGTTTGGTCCATAGTTTAAATTTTTTATTGATATTCGCATTCTTTCATATTATACCATTGCGATAATGACCGACGATGGAAATAAATAACATTTATATGGATTTCTATTAGACATCACTGTGAAGGTAAATGATTTGGTTAGTTTTTGGATAGATGTCATTGATCTGACATTTTGGTTAGTGTTGCGCTACATATTTTTTTAAGGAGTTATAGAACACCAAGTAAGTTATCATCTCACCGTATATGTTGTGGTGATAGTTATATGGTATTGGTACTTGTAACACCCTTAATTTTGATAACAATTTTAATAAATTCAATAAGATAAATAAAATAAAATAATGTATTGAGATAAATAGAATGAGATATTATAATTAGATGTGGTCGTGCCTTAAATGGTTGGTTAATAAGATTAATTAAACCATAAGGGGAAGGAGGAATAACGTGAGGGGAAAAATAGGAATAATCACTTATTTCCTACTAATAACTCTTCCTCTCTCATTATCTTCCTTCTATTTCACTTAATACAGAATTAAACAAACTTGAGGTCGACCATTGATAAGGAAAAAAAGTGGAGAATAGCAAAGGAAATCAAAATTAAAGCTAAGGGGAATTTAATCAACACTTAATCTCAAATCTCTTTATCCAATCAAGGTAAATAATAGTTATCCATCTCACTTTTTCTTGTTTGTTTAAGTTTTATGCTTAAACCCGAATCAAATGATGATGTTACGCCAAGTTATGAATAATTGTTGCATTATATGCATGTTTGATAATTCATTGGATTATTTATGAGATTATTTGATAGGTTTTAAGTGTAGAAACCTAATTTATAGCCTCAAATTGATTTGAAATTTGGATATGATGTTTAAAAGTTTAATTTGGAGATGAGTTTTTAAATTCATAATTCTCCAAGTTTGTATAAATATTTTATGAATTTCCTAAGTAAGGAAAATGACTTATTTCAGGTTTTAATTATTAGAAATAATCAAATAATTATTTTGGCCTTAAAATTTTTATATACGAAAGAATATGTTGATTCTGATTTTAGTGATCTTTGGGGATTTTTTCCAAGTGATTATAAATTTCTATGAATTTATTATTCTAGACAAGCATTTAAATTAATAGTAATTAAGGGTATTAATTAATTAACTTAGTAAATGTTTTTGGAAAGATAAAACTTGCTTGCAGTAGCGTTTTGAAAAGAAATTGGTAAAGTTTGTTTTTAACCAACAGAAAATTGAAAAGGGATTAGAGTTGGGGAAAAGAAATGACTTTATATAGAAATAAAATAGTTTTCATATTAATTATGATAGTGCCATGTTGTATGTTAGAATGCCAGATACCTAAGGATGGCCGATATCCATCCACTATAAAATTTGGCATCAACATGAATAGATGCATACTATATCAACTTATGTTGGTATGGAATGAATCTATTCAGGTTGAAGAGATATATAAATGTATATATATGGACTTCAACATCAGTGATTTTGTAACTCACCATAACCATTTCGACATCAGTGATTTTGTAACTCACCATAACCATTTCGACATTCCTTGTCCTTTTTTATGAAACCCATACCATATGGTACTGATGTCGTAAGTCTACTACCTTGATACCTATGCCTTAAAGGCTTTGATGCTGTAAGTCATCAATTTTGATATCAACTGTTTTAAGGCAATGATGCCGCAAGTTCTTATTTACGATATGAATTATTTCAAGGCAATGATGCCATAAGTTCTTATTTCCAATATGAATTATTTTGAGGCAATGATGCCACAAGTTCTCATTTTCGATATGAATTATTTTGAAGCAATGATGCTGCAAGTTCTTATTTCTGATATGAATTATTTTAAGGCAATTATGCCGTAAGTTTATTTCCAATATGAATTAATTTGAAGCAATGATGCCACAAGTTCTTATTTTCGTTACGAATTATTTTGAGGCAATGATGCCGCAAGCTCTTATTTTCGATATGAATTATTTTGAGGTAATGATGTCGTAAGTTATCAATTTTGGTATTCCTATTTCCTAATTTGAAAGCCTTTATACTATGGAAGTCTAATAACAAGTTTCATAGGTCTGACAACCTATATACTTACATTATACGATAAGAATGATTTCGACCCTATGGCCTTACATTTTATAAATCAGAGTAATTTATTATAACTTCGATATTAAAAGGGGGCAACCACCTATATCGGCCATATTAATAATGCATTTTATTAATTTAAATAGCTTTATTCGATGGCTTGATAGCCTAAGGTTTTAGAGGTGCGACAACCTCCTATTTATTTCGAAATTAATGAAAGCTATTTCAAAGAAAGACATATTTGGCATAATAATTTACTAAGTAAAAAGGGCTATATTTTACTTGTTTTAAATATGATTTCAATGGATAAATCATTTATAAAGATTTACGTTTTCAAGGAAATAAAAAGGATATTTAGCCTAAGGTTTTACATGAGAATTATTGTTGTCACTATTAGATAAACCGTGATAGTATATCTTGGCTTAAGGATTAAAGATTAGAAAACTAGATACTGGGACTTGTGTAGGGTCATGTCCTATACTTCAGCTGTTAGCCCCTAGTTGATATTGGTCCATAATTCCAATACGTAGGTCTCTGTTGAGGGTATAGACTAAAAGTAGATTTACGTATAAAAAGGACTCTATAACTTAGATAAGTTATTGGATTGCCTGCAAAACAATTAGGTTCATAGTAAGCCTAGCAAAACTATGAGATAGACGGATAGTCAGGTTTACACTAAGAAGATTATGTTCAAATAGACAATCATGTTTCCTTCTTATGGCAACCTTAGGAAAACTATGAAGTAAGAACATATAGTTTATTGATTTAGACAGACGGGTCAGATTTACCCACGTGGCATGCATGCATATGATTATTTTATGTTTGTTTAACCATTTTGATTTCAGGAGCATGATTTTGATTGACATATTTTTAGAAGATACTAATGAGGGGAAAACTCATTGGTCTCTCTAGATATCAAATTTCGAGATGGCATACCATTATTCATACCAGCCTTTTTGTCTAACCCGAAGTTTTTATTTTCCCCTTTAACTCTTAGGTGCTCATTTCAGTAGTTTGAAAGTAAGGTTTACATGTTTCTAGGTTGACGAATAAAACTTCCAAAGACGTGTAGGAGGAAATTTAGCTATGTTAAGGAGATATGTTGTCCGCTGTGTTATTATTTCAATTTTGTCTGGAATATGTATCTGTCAAGTAGTAAACTTAGATCAACCAATGAGGCATCTTCGTATGTCATTCTTGGAGTATTTGGTAATAATTATATTTTATCTGAACCTGGACAACGTTTGGGATTATGTAATGAATATGGAAATTGTTAATGAAATGTGTTTTGAAAATTTTCATATTCCCATGTTTATGATGTTATTGATATGATTAACATAACCGTATTTTTTCAACGAAAATTAATACTATGGATAACTACAGCATCCGTAGCGCTTGGTTTCAGGCCTCAAAATGGGGGATGTTACAATTTGGTATTAGAGCATATGTTTATGTAAAATTTAAAAGATTGAAAGATTGGAAGATTTTTGAAAACATAATCCAACGAATTAGAGAATAAGATTGGGGTATGTGATAGCGTTATAGCAACACACTTGTATTTGCTATATACAAGTATGTATTATCCCCTCTCTCTTAGACCGTTCTTCTATATCTTATCAAGGTTTGTATGACGATTACGAGAAAGAAAGATATGAGAGCAGGAAATAGAAGAGTGAATCTATGCGGAGTAAGCACCACAACCAATGGAACGTAAGGCCCAACACTAGAAGGAATCTGGGTCGACAAGAAACTGCAAATGTGGGTGCTGGAATGCCACCAATGGATATGGGAGCTATGTATTAGTTCTTTGTTAATATAATGCAAGCTTGAGCTGCAGCTGGATTAGTTAGTGGAAATGCTGCTAATGTAAGAGGAGAAAATCTTGAAGTTCCTATTATCAATAACTATGCTGTGATGAGTCTAGATTATGCTAGACTCAGAGGAAAGCCATTTATTAGAACTGAAGATGTTATCAAAGTAGAGAACTGGCTGCATTATGAAAGGATTTTCACATACTTAGGCTTGAATGATGAGCATAAGAAGAGATTGGCTTCCAAGCAATTGTAAGGAGCCGCATTGTACTAGTGGAACAGTGTAACTGTGGGAATACCAATAGAGAAATTGACTTGGTCTGAGTTCAAATGGAAATTTGAAGAGAGATTTATATCTGGAATAGCCAAGTCAACTTTGCTAAGAAAGTTTGCTGAATTAGAGCAAGGAGATATGTTCGTGCTTGAGTATGCGACCAGATTTGAAGAGCTGTGTAGGTATGGAAATGCTACTATGGACACGGTGATAAGGAGGGATGAGAAGTTTATTAGGGGGTTGAAACCAAAGCTTGCAGGGCAACATTGCTACATCTTAGAGACCCATGTGATGCGGTAGTGGAGATTGCATTAGGGAATGAAGAAATGCTTGCGTTATTTGATAGTAACAAACCAATAGAGACTCAGAGTAGTCAAAGTCAGAAAAGAAAGTTCTTTCAAAAGAAGAGAGCCTAGAAAGGTGGAGCTACCAAGAAAGGAAAAACTTTTGTTGTTTGCTTCAAATGTGACAAGATGGGGCACTTTTTCAGTGAGTGTCATTGATGGAAATAAGGTCATTGGAAGGAAGAACATAAGATGCTTCAACTATGACCAGATATGGCATTACAAGAACTAGTATCGAGAACTTGCCAAGGCTGAAAAAGGGAAAGTGTTTGCTTTGGAACCATCTACTTCGAGGACAACGGCAGAAGAGAACAGAAAGTCTGTGATGGGAGGTACGCTTTTGATTCATGACATACCTGTTAAAGTATATCTTGATACTGCCGCATCACATTCTTTTATCTCTCATTTTTTGGTAGATAAGCTAAGTTTAGAAGCATCATACCTTGTTACTTCCTTCAGGGTTGCGAACCCAATAGAAGGGTATGCAACTCTTGGGATGACATGTGACCATTTAGAGTTTGAGTTATTAGGTTATATATTTACCTGGAGTTTGCATGTGTTTGATTTTTTGGGCTTTAGAATTATTTTGAGTATGGACTGGTTAAGCAAATATGATGCTATGACATTTTTCCAAGATAGGAAAATATCACTAAGACACCATAATAGTAGCGATCGAATTATATTCTCAGTAGAGAACTTGAATTTTTATGTTTGCGCTTTATTGGGTGCAATGTAGGAGGAAGACGAGGTATATCGAGTTTTTATTATAAGAGAATTCGTAGATGTTTTTGAACCGGTTATGGAATTACCACCAAAAAGAGCTATTGAGTTCAAAATAGATCTAGTACCTGAAGCTGAACCCGTTAGTAGACCATCCAGTAGGATGATACCTACCGACATTAAGGAGTTAAAGGTGCAGCTAGTGGACTTGGAAGAGGATTTTTATCAAACCAAGCAATTCACCTTAGGGAGTAGCCATGGTATTCGTAAAGAAACCAGATGGGTCATTAAGGATGTATATCGATTATTGTAAGTTGAATGAAAAGACGATAAAGAATCGGTATTATTTGCCGAGAATAGATGATTTGTTTGATCAGTTGAGTGGAGCCAAAGACTTTTCTCAGTTTGATTTGGTGACAGGGTTCCATCAATTAAGAGTTGCAGTGGACAGTATCCCTAGATGGTATTTCGAATGAGGTATGGTTCATATGAGTGGTTAATCATGCCATTCGGGTTAACTAATGTGCCTACTTTCTTTGTGGATTTGATGAATCGGAATTTCAAAGAGCACTTGGATAGGTTCGTGTTAGTATTTATAGATGACATTCTAATATATACTATAGGAATGAGCGAGATCATGAGACTTGTCCTAGAATAGTGCTTGAGAAGTCTAGGTAGCATCAACTGAAAGCCAAGATTTCAAAGTGTCACTTTTGGAAGAGATAATTTAAGTTTCTTGGTCATGTAGTTTTGAAGAATTGGTTATCAGTAGATCCGACTAAGATTGAAGCTGTTAATAATTGGAAGAGACACGAGACTGTGACTGAGATAAAGAGTTTTCTTTGATTAGCTGGCTATAATTAGAGATTCATCAAGGATTTCTCTCATATAGCAGCACCGATAAATAAATTAACAAGGATGGACGTAAAGTATGTTTGGACCGATAAATGTGAGGAGGCCTTCCTGAAGCTGAAACATTTATTGACCAATGCGCCTATGTTAATTATTCCAGATGAGAATCAAGATTTGGTGGTGTAAACTAATGCATGCGAAACCGGATTAGGAGCTGTATTGATGTAAAGAGGTAAAGTGATTTCCTACATTTCTCGACAGCTTAGACTGCATGAAGTTAGATATTTGACTCATGATTTGGAGTTGGCAGCTATAATCTTTGCTTTGAAGGTGTGGAGACACTATCTTTTAGGCGAAAGATTTGAGTTGTTAATAGATCACAAGTCTTTGAGATGTTTATTTTCTCAGAAGGATTTGAATATGAGACAGCAGCGATGGTTAGAGTTCATAGCAGCTTATGATTTTGGAATTTATTATATGCCGGCGAAAGGAAATAAAGTAGCAGGTGCACTTAGAAGGAAACATCGGTATGCGGTGTTAGAAATGTTAACTGAATGAAAAGATTTGGAAGCATTAACTACTTTTGGTGTGCAGTTAAGATCGACGGCTGGTTCTAATAAAGAAACTGCCATGTTGTCATGTTTGGAAGTTCAATCGGTAATGATTGAAGGATTGCTTCTAAGTATAAAGATGATCCATTACTAGCTGAACGGACTAGAATACTTGAAAGTGGAATCGAGTGTCATGATTTGAAAGGTTTTAGTCTTGACCAAAATGGATGGTTAAGAAGGGATGATTATGTATTCCAAAACCTAAGGAAAGAAGTTCTTAGGAAGTGTCATCGATCGAAGTTTACTATTCATCTTGGAGTAACTAAGATGTATCAGGCTATGAAGGGAAGTTTCTTATGGGAAGGTATAAAAAGGGATGTAGGCTTATGGGTGAAGCAATGTTTAAATTGCCAACAAGTGAAAGCCGAGCGTCAAAAGCCAAGTGGATTTCTTTAGCCTTTGGATATACCAGTATGGAAATGAGGTTCTCTATCTATGGATTTCGTTGAGGGTTGCTAAGATTGCATAAGGGAAATGAAAGTATTTGGGTTATACTGGATAGATTAACCAAGAGTGCACATTTCATTCCCGTTAAGTCGGCAAGAATGGCACCTGTATGGGATAAGTTGTTTATGAAGAATATTGTTTGACCGCATGGGATTCCTAGTAGTATAGTCAGCGATAGAGATACTTTGTTTACTAGTGAATTCTAGAAGAGTCTGCTGGAAGTGTTAGGTACCAAGATGAAGATGAGTACCGTTTATCACCCACGGATGGATGGGCAGACAGAGAGAGTAAATACGGTACTTGAAGATTTGTAGAGAGCTTGTGTACTATACTTTGGAGGATCATGGGAAAACCATTTGCACTTAGTCGAGTTTTCCTATAATGATAATTATCAAGCTAGTATAGGAATGACACCTTTTGAAGCTTTGTATGGAAGGCCATGCATAACCCTCGCATATTGGTTAAAGATCATAGATAGATTGATTCTTGGTCCAGATATGGTGAGAGAAGCCATAGAAAAGATTGAGTTAATCCAGATAAGGATGAAGGAAGCTCAGATAAGAGACGTAAGGACTTAGAATTCTCAGTTAGAGACCATATGTTTGTCAAAGTATCACCGATGAAAAATGTAATTCGGTTTGGGAAGTAAGGAAAATTGGCACCTAGATTTGTTGGACGGTTCCCTATAATAGAAAGGATCGGAAAACTCGCTTACAGGATAGAGTTACCGAACAGTTTGGTAGGAGTCCATAATGTTTTTCATATATCTCATCTTAGGAAGTGTGTTCATGATCCAGAGACTACTGTTACTCCGACCGCATTGAAAGATTTAGTGGTGGAACCAGACATGACTTTGGTTAGACATCCAGTTCATATTGTAGCAAGGGATGAGAAGAAGTTAAGGAACAAGATGGTCAGATTATTGAAGGTCCGGTGAAGTGACAATGAAAAAGACTGTACTTGGGAGAAAGAGGATAGGATTAGAGACACTTATCCTGATTTTTTTATACTATATTTTATATCTGTATTATATGTTTGCTATTTACCTTATCATAATTTCGAGGACGAAATTCTTTAAAGAGGTGAATTTGTAATACACCTAATTTTGGTTAACATTATATAAGAAATTTAATTAGATAAATTAAATAAAATAATGTATTAAGATAAAAAGAATGAGATTTGATAATTAGATGTGTGCATGCCTTAAATGATTGGCTAATAAGATTAATTAAACCATAAGGAGGAGGAATAATGTGAGGGGTAAAATAGGAATAATCAGTTATTTCCTAACCATAACTCTTCCTCTCTCATTATCCTCATTCCATTTCACTTCATACAAACTAAAACAAACTTATGGCCGACCATTACTAAGGAAAACAAGTGGAGAAAGCAAAGGAAATCAAAATTAAAGCTAAGGGGAATTTAATCAACACTTAATCTCAAATTTCTTTATCCAATCAAGGTGAATAATAGTTATCCATCTCACCTTTACTTGTTTGTTTCGGTTTTATGCTAAAAACTCGAATTATATGGTGATATTATCCAAAGTTATGAAATTGTTGCATTATATGCATGTCTGATAATTTATTGGATTATTTAGGAAATTATTTGATTAGTTTTAAGTGTAGAAACATAGTTTACGACTTTCAATCGAAATGAAATTTGGATTTGATGTTTAAAACATTAATTTGGAGATGATTTTTTAATTTCATAATTTTCCAAGCTTGTATAAATCTTTTATGATTTTTCTAAGTAAGGAAAAGTATTTATTTCGAACTTTAATTATTAAAAATAATTAAATAATTATTTTAGCCCTAAAATTTTTAAATATAAAAGAATATATTAATTTTGATTTTTAATGATTTTTGGGGATTTTTCCCAAGTGATTATGAATTTTTATGAATTTATTATATTAGACAATTATTTAAATTAATATTAATTAAGGGTATTAATTAATTAAGTTATTAAACGTTTTTGGAAAGATAAAATTGGCTTGCGGCAGTTTTATGAAAAGAAATTGGTGAAAAGAAATTCTTCTATATAGAAATGAAACAGTTTTTATATTAATTATGATATTGCCATGATGTATGTTAGAATACCAGATGCCTAAGGATGGCTGATATCCTTCCACTATAAAATTTGGCATCGGCATGAATAGATGCATATGATATCAACTTATGTTGGTATGGAATGAATCTATTCGGGTTGAAGAGATATATAAATGTGTGTGTGTATATATATATAGACTTCGACATACCATCACTTCGACATCGGTGATTTCATAACTCACCAAAACCATTTCGACATTCTTTGTCCTTTTGTTTATGAAACCCATATCATACGGTACCGATGTCATAAGTCTTCTACCTTGAAACCTACGCCTTCAAGGCTTTGATGCCGCAAGTCATCATTTTTGATATCGAATGTTTTGAGGCAATGATGTCGCAAGTTCTTATTTCCGATTTGAATTATTTTGTGGGTATGATGCCGCAAGTTCTTATTTTTGACATGAATTATTTTGAGGTAATGATGCCACAAGTTCTTATTTTCGATACGAATTAATTTGAAGCAATGATTCCATAAGTTCTTATTTCCCATACAAATTTTTGAGGCAATGATGCCGCAAGTTCTTCTTTTCGATATGAATTATTTTGAGGCAATGATGTCGTAAGTTATCAATTTTGGTATTCCTATTTCTAAGTTGAAAGCCTTTATACTATGCAAATCTAATAACAAGTTTCATAGGTTCGACAACCTATATACTTATATTATACAACAAGAATGATTTCGGTGCTATGGCCTTAAGTTTTATAAATCAAAGTACTTTATTATAACTTCAAAATTGAAAGGGGCAACCACATGTATTGGTCTTATTTATGCTGCATTTTATCTATTTAAATAGCTTTATTTGATGGCTTGATGCCCTAAGGTTTTAGAGGTGCGACAACCTCCTATTGTTTTTGAAATTATTGAAAGCTATTTCAAAGAAAGACATGTTTTGGCATAATACTATGACTAAGTAAAAAAGCCAATATTTTCCATGTTTTATATGTGATTTCAAGGGATAAATCATTTATAAAACTTACCTTTTCTAGGAAATAAAAAGGGTATTTTAGCCCAAGGTTTTACATGAGAATTATTGTTATCGCCATTAGACAAATTGTGATAGGATATCTTGGCTCAAGGATTAAAGATTAGAAAACCAGATAATGGGACTGATGTAGGGTCGCGCCCTATACTTCAAATGTTAGCCCCTGGTTGAAATTGGTCCACAATTCCGCGAGTAGAGCTTTGTTGAGGGTAAAGACTAAAAGTAGGTTTACGCACATATGGGAATCTGTAACTTAGATAGGTTATTGGTTGTCCTGCAAAACCATTAGATTCATAGTGAGCCTAGCAGAACTATGAGATAGATGGATAGTCAGGTTTACGCTAAGAAGATTGTGTTCGGATGGACAATCCAATTTCCTCCTCATAGTAATTTGGAGAATTTGGTATATCTGGTAGGACCGAGTCAGCTATAACCTTAGGAAAACTATGTAGTAGGAATAGATAGTTTATTGATATAGATAGACTGGTCAGATTTACCCATATGGCATGCATGCATATGATTATTTTATGTTTGTTTAACCATTTTGATTTCAGGAGCATGATTCTGATTGACATATTTTCAGAACATACTAGTAAGGGGAAAACCCATTCTACTCAGTGGCATAGTCTCACTAGATATCTAATTTTGAGATGGCATATTATTATTCATACTAGACTTTTTGTCTGACTTGTAGTTTTTGTTTTCTCCTTTAACTCTTGGGTGCTCATTTGAGTAGTTTAAGTGTAAGGTTTACATTTTTCTAGGTTGACGAATAAAGCTTCCAAAGACGTGCAGGAGGCAAGTTAACTATGCTAAGGAGATATTTTGTTCGCTGTATTATCTTTTCATTTTGTCTGAATATATGTAATGGCAAAATATGTATTTGTTAAGCAGTAAACTCTAATCAACCAACGGGGCATCTTCATGTGTTGCTCTTAGAGTATTTTACAATAATTATATTTTATTTGAACTTGGGCAACATTTGGGATTATGTAATGAATATGGAAATTATTAATAAAATGTGTTTTGCAAATTTTCATATTTCTGTGCTTCTGATGTTATTGATATGATTAACATGATCGCATTTTGTCATCGAAAATTAATACTATGGATGACTACAACATCCGTGGCACTTAGTTTCAGGCCTCAGAATGGGGGATGTTACAGTGCTTGAGTTTTCGCTACGACTGCAAGTATTTTGTTTTGAATTTGGATTAAGTTAATGTAAGGTTTACCCAAACAGATAACATCCATTGCTGATGTGACATGGGTTCGACACCGTATTCATTATGCTAGGAAATCATCCAATGTTGATGTTCCTAGATGGAGTTTGAGCGCTATGCAATTTAGTTGTTGAACATTATATTTGTTGGATTAATATGGTGAGACGCCACTCCGTATTGAGTTGTCTCGTTCATAGTACTTGAGAAGCAAGGTGAAAAGTAGTTATGGTTAGGAAAAATGACATTAGTGCATTTGTATAAAGGAAACGATTGAAATTGGTTTTTTGTTTTTAGAAGATATTTTGACCTAAGTTGGTGTCTAGATTATATGAGTATGTAATACCAACAATGTGGGATGAAGTATTCCAAGTCATATGGATAAACATAATCTGAAGGATCAAGAACAAAAATATTTGGTTTGCACACGTTATAACACAGAGGTAATTTTCATGGAATATAAGATTTAGAGATTTGAATATGATTTGGCGAAGGACTAGATAGATCCTTTTTACATCACTTGAATTGAAAATAGACTATCTATTCAAGGAAGCTATTACCCGGCACATTGGCCCGGCTACATGGTGATAGTCGTAGAGCCTATGGATGAATCTAGAAGGGACTCGAGCTAAGAGAGGATTGAAAGTATAAGAGACCGGTGTAACATAATTTTGGGTCAGCCAATACACATGGATCGGTATGATTAGCACTGGCTCGGTCGAAGTGGATCGGCATAAGAGTGTAGACATGGTGGGTCGGCCAAAATGGGTGAGACAAAGTGGTTCGGTCGATATGGTTTCGGACCTAGTAGGTCGGTGTGAATGGGTTCGGCCCTGGTCGTTCGGCCAATTATGGTCCGGCCTTAGAGGTACTAAGTCATGCATCGCTCGGCCAAGGAAGGAAGGCATGACGGTTTGGTCGATCGTAGTCCGGCATGCGTGGTTCGGCCTTGATAGGTCGGCATGGGTCGATCGGCATACCTGGATCGGTGAACCTTGCGGAGGTTAACAATTTATTTGACCTACAACAGAATGACGCGACTAGCGTTCCTTTACTTCGAGTCATCCGCCGCTTGCTTCGAGATAGCCATGGGACAATCCCTGGGTCGGCAGCAGGTGGGTCGGTCAGTGTATGTGGTTCGGTCTACCGAACAGCTATGGGCCGAACTACCTTGGTAGTGGGCTTGCACGAGAGGTCCATCCTATCTTCTTCTATAAATAGAAGGGTAGGGGTACAGTTGAAGGGACCTTTTTTGGGGAACTCCAGGAAGACTCTGCCAATTTTTGTACACACTTTTCTTAAGTTAAAACTTGCATTCAAGTTGTTTATTCACGGATTGTATCTGTACTCAATCAAGTGGAAAAGTAATAAAGATCATATTCAAAGTGGACGTAGGCAATTACGCCGAACCACTATAAATCTGGTGTTTTCCTTTTCCGTTGTTCTTTTTACATTCAATTGTGTTATTCCTCTATTTTAATTTATCTTCTTCATTAATCTCTCTACACAACTCTATTCAAGGATGTTAGTAACCAATTTTGGTGCTAACACTTTGGTGCTTTCACTGAGAACGTGCAATCTTGGGCTGTTAGGATCTACTTTGCTGCTACTGGATTGAGGAAATCCCCCGAAGGAGATCCTAGTTCGTGTTCAAGAGTCCATAGATACTACTTAGAGTTCCCGCAGATAACTCTAAGATGGAAAGACCATGTACCAGATCCGCTTCTCACAACGCAGGTGTTAATGAGACCGCCAGTGTCTAGCAAGTGGGACCTAGCAATCAACAAGCTAATGTAGGTGCAGAGCCCACCACCATCCCAAACCAACCAGAAGCCGTCACCGGGGCGGAGTTCAATGAGCTAATGAGGGAGCTCGTAGAAAGTAGGAGGCAGCTTAACGAGCAGATTCAAACAAATGCCAACCTGATGACCCAGATCGCCCAGTAACAGCGTCAGAACGCTGGAGGAAGCCCAGCTTCCTACTCATCATCCGACAGCTTCGCTTCGTCGGATAGACACCATAGGCATAGATGTCGTAGGATCGAAACGGCACAAACCGGCGCAACAGAGCAGTTGATGACGACTCGCCAAGAACAAACCAACCGAAATGGTCCAGGTTCCCTACATGGAACCATGGCTCCTCATCTACACCTGGGGAGTCGCTCCCAAACTGGAATGGGAAACTTGGGATCTGGAGCACAAGTGGAAGCTGGTCCCCCACCTCACCAGGGTCATAGCAAAGCGGGTCCTCAAGACGTGCACTTGGAAGATTGCCTACCACAGAGGCATCGGCCGGAATGGTCATGCAGGATAGATTTTGGCTTACACCTCCCATCTAGACTTCGGATTTATCAGCTATGGTCAGACAACTGATGAGGGAGAATCAGGTCCTGTCCAACGATGATTAGAGCATATCTAGGAGCCATACTCCGTTCACGGATGTTATCCTACAGGCTGAGTACCCCTGGAGGTTCAGTATGCCCACTATTCCAGCCTATAAGGGGAAGACCGACCCCCGATAGCATGTAATGAGATACGAGTGGATGATGGACTCGGCTAGGGCAAATGATGCAACTAAGTGCAGATGTTTCCCAATAACCTTGTCCATGATTGCTACCATGTGGTTCACCAAACTTCCCCTACGATCGATCTCCGGGTTTGATGAGTTAGCGGTGAAATTTGAGGAGCAGTTTAGGATCCATACCACTCGCCCAAAGGACGTGATGTCTTTATCCAGTGTGATCCAGGTTCTGAGGGAGTCGTTAAAGGATTATTTGCAAAGATTTCACGTTGCTGCTACCGAAGTTAGTAATCCGAATGACTATGCTATTCTTATGGCCGTGATGCGAGGAGTAGATCTGGGCTCAGAGTTTGGTGATTGGCTGGTAGGAAAGCCTCCAACTACCCCAGAATGCTTTTATTCAAAGGCGAACCAATTCATGAGAAGGGAAGAGGCCAGGTGGACAAGGCGAAGCAGTGTGCCAGGGCCTAGCAAGGAAGCGGTGCAAAGAAACATTGCGGTGAAGCAATATGGCGACAACTTTGGTAAGGTCTAGGTCAATGTTCAAAATAAGCCGGAGCAGTCTAAAGGATCAAAAGAAGGAAATTCTGGAAGAAAAAGGGAAGCAGGAAAGTGGAAGCAAAGGATCCCAACCTATAACGAATACACTCCTCTGAACGCATCTCTGGAGAATATTTACTTATCAACTTGTAATACATTCAAATACCGAAAGCCGCGCCCAAAGGAATCCACTGAGGAACAAAAGCAGATTGGGAAGTATTGTCGCTTCCATGAGACTTACGGGCACAATACCGAAGAATGTAGACACCTCCATGATGCTATAGAAAAGCTGATCCGACAGAAGAAGTTACAGCAGTTTGTTAAGAATCCGCAGGAAGGCAGACAGGGGACATCCGACCCCAATCGTGGGCAGGCTCTACCTCGACCCGAGGAACCCACTCGGACTGGAGGTAGAATGGTTATAAACACAATAGTCAGTGGGCCTCACCCAGTAGACAGGAGTTGGAAAGAAATGGAACGCTATGCTAGTTCCCTAAAGCATGCGGATTTCGAATGCTACTCGAACACAAAAGACGGGACCCCAGCAAAACAGCAGCGAATGATGACAGATGATATAGTATTCAGGAGCAGGGATGCCGACCAGGTGAAGGCACCTACCATTGACCCGATGGTCATTTCAGCCACGATTGGGCCGACATTCGTGAGAAGGATACTGATTGATTGTGAGAGTTCTATTAATATTATCTTCAAAAAGGCGTATGACCAAATGAAAATGGAGGCGAAGGATCTAAAACCATCTAAAGCCCCCATTCACAGCTTTAATGGTGCAGCCATTGATGCGATAAGTTTTTTTGAATTACCAGTTGAGTTAGGAGAAGGTGAACGTAGGAGGGTACGGATCCTTCCATTTATTGTTTTGGATGTTTATTCCCCATATAATGTGTTTCTTGCCCTGGCGGAGTTTAGGGCAACTTTAGCCCCGTGGTGTTTAACCTTGAAATTTCCGACGGAAAGAGGAGTTGGTGTGGTGCATGGCGATCAAGCGGCTGGTTGTGCGTGTTATGTGGCTGAGCTGAGAGAGGCCCAGCGAAGAGATAAGGGGAAGAGTGTGGACAACTTTGTCCGCATTCATGCTGCTGAAAATTGACAAGTAATGCCCGAGCCTTGGCTCGGGCAACAGGGTCGAATCTATAGAGACATAGATCCAAGAGATGATGATGAAGAACCCAAGGAGGCTAAAGCATCACCGGCTGAATTGACGATTGACATTCTAGTCAGCCATGATGACCCAACAAAGGTGCTTAAGATTGGATCAAAACTCAACCCCTCAATGATTGAGGATCTTACCGATTTCCTCCGAGCGAATCTAGATGTTTTCGCTTGGACTCATTCCGATATATGTGGGATTTCTCCCACCATCGTGAGTCATATGTTGAACATTGACCCGAAGCATGTGCTATTGAAGCAAAAAAGGAGAGGCATGGACCTGGTGAGGTCTGCTGCTCTCAGAGAGGAAGTGGATAAACTCAAAGCCAATGGGTTCGTCCGCGACGCCCTCTATCCGGAATGGGTATCTAATCCCGTACTAGTAAGGAAGGCAAATGGAAAATGGAGGACCTGTGTTGATTACTCAGACCTGAACAAGGCATGCCCTAAAGACAGTTTCCCTTTACCCAGACTTGATCAGTTGGTCGACTCGACAGCAGGACACGAATTATTGTCATTTATGGATACGTATTCGGGATATAATCAGATCCCGATGCATATTCCAAATCAGGAACACACTAGTTTTGTCACAGACGTTGGACTGTACTATTACGTAGTGATGCCTTTTGGGTTGAAGAACACAGGAGCAACTTATCAACGTTTGGTGAATAGGATGTTTAAAGACCAAATTGGTAGAACAATGGAAGTCTATGTGGATGACATGCTCGTGAAGTCACGTCAGTCAAACGACCACATTCGAGACTTAGCGGAGATGTTTGATATACTCAGGTACTACAGAATGAAAATCAATCCACTGAAATTCCTTCGGTGTTGCGTCGGGAAAGTTTTTTGGTTTTATTGTCAATGCACGGGGGATCGAAGCTAACCCAGAAAAGATTCAGGCTATTCAGGACATACAAGCACCCATGACTATAAAGCAAGTACAAAGCCTGAATGGAAAAGTCGCCGAGTTGCGTCGATTTATATCCAGGGAGACCGACAAGTGTATTCCTTTCTTTGATGTGATAAAAAAGGGAGGAGAAATTTTGAATGGATGTCGGACTGTGAGGATGCATTCCGAGCTCTGGTGAGACACTTGGAGAGGCCCCCTGTTCTGTCAAAGCCTGTAAACCATGAGGAGTTTTATGTTTACTTGGCCGTATCTCAGCATGCCATCAGTACAGTCTTCGTTCGCGAAGAGGACGGAGTCCAAAAGCCAGTGTACTATGTTAGTAAACGTTTAACGATGGTAGAAAGAAATTATCCTAAGGTTGAGAAGCTAACCTACTCCTTGGTGATCGCATCACGCAAGCTCCGTCCATATTTTCAGGCACACCCGGTCAGTGTTTATACCGATCAACCTCTACGGCAGGTGCTCCAACGACCAGAAATCTCTAAAAGGCTACTCAAATGGAACATTGAGCTGAGTCAGTTCGATATCACTTACCTGCCACGGAGGGCTATCCAAGGGCAAGCGCTAGCAGACTTCTTTGCAGAATTTACCATATCAGACGAGTCAAACAGTAGTGATGTAGTCCTTGCCGTTCGATGGAAACTATACACCGATGAGGCATCCAACGACCGTTGTTCTAGGGCTGGTGTTATTCTTGTAACTCCTGAAAACCGATCAATTTGTTATGCTTTGAAACTCGATTTCCCAGCTACGAATAACGAAGCCGAATATGAAGCATTGATTGCTTGTTTGAAACTTACCAAGGAACTTGGAGTAAAATCGGTTGAAATCTTTTGTGACTCACAATTGGTGGTGTACCAAGTACGGGGAGACTTTTGAGCAAAGGGGTAGAGACTTGCCCATACCTTGCTCAGGTTCAAGAACTATTGGGGGATCTTGATTATTACGATATTTCGCATATCCCGCGTGAACAAAATTGGAAAGCCGATTCATTGGAAAAATTCGCAAGTACAAGTGATGCACAATAGATGGGCTTGGTTCCCGTCGAAACCTTTCACGCCCCGAGTATAAACGAAATGGAAGTAGATTTTGTGTTAGGGACAGAAACTGAAAGGGAGTCGTGGATGACCCCGTTCAAAGAATACCTGCTACATGGAATATTGCCTGAGAAAAAGAACGAGAGACGACAAGTCGTTCGCAAGGCCTCGGATATATAATGTAAGATGGAATAATGTATCGGAAGGGATTCTCAGTTTCCTTACTTCGGCCATCGCCCATGACGAGATAAAGTGGGTCTTAAAAGAAATTCATGAGGGAGAATGTAGAGACAATACTGGGGGGCAGACGTTTGCCAAAAAGATCCTCCGCTATGGATACTATTGGCTGACCGTGAATCGAGACACCGTAGATTATGTAAGACGATGCGACAAATGTCAAAAGTATGCAAAGATCCCAAGGGCTCCGCCGACGGAACTCACGCAAATGGTTTGTCCATGGCCATTTGCAATATGGGGGATCGATATAATCGGCTCCTTGCCGATCTCCAAAGGTGGTGTGAAATATGCAATTGTCGCGGTCGATTATTTCACCAAATAGGTAGAAGCTGAGCCCTTAGCTATGATCACCACCAAAAAGGTCATCAATTTTATTGTGTGAAACATTATATGCTGTTTTGACCTCCCACAAACTATCATTACGGACAACGGAACTCAATTTGAGAGTAGAGAGTTCAAAGAATTCTGCCAAAATTATTGCATTCAGAAAAGGTTTGCGGCAGTCGCTCACCCTAAAGCCAATGAACAAGTTGAAGCCGTAAATAAAATAATAAAGTCCATATTGAAAAAATGTTTGGAGAAGGCCAGATGCAAGTGGGTGGATGAGCTTCCGACAGCACTCTAGGCTTACAGAACCACCTACAAGTCCGCGACTGGCCACACTCCATTCACCTTGGCATATGGCACCGAAGTTGTTATACCCGTGGAACTTGAAGTTCCCTCTCACCGGGTGACTCATTATGATCCTAGGACGAATCGGGATCTCTTACTGGAATCACTGGACTTTGTTGACGAAAAACGTGAAGAAGCTAATTTAAGGGTGGCTGCGTATCGACATCGAGTCGCTCGATATTATAATGAAAAAGTTCGACCGAGAATCTTTGATGTGGGCGACCTTGTTTTGAAGCGAGTTTTTCTAGTCCCATCACATATGAACCCCACATAGGAAGGTCCATACGTCATCGAACGGAAGCTTGGAGAAGGAACTTTCAAGCTAGCGACTGTTGATGGCATGACGCTCCCCCGAGCGTGGAATAGCGAGCATTTGCGTCATTATTACACTTATTCTATTTCTTTTGCATTTTAGTAGCGGTTGTTTTCAATATGTTTTTCCTTTTGTTGTTCTCTGTTTCCGACATGTAATAAGACAACTCAGTTTGTCCTTATTTTTTATAATCAATAAAGGCTTGAAGTTGTTTTTTTACGAACTATTGATGTTCCATGTGTTACAATTCCATGACAAATTAAATTGCATAAATCTGCCTAGCGTATGAACGCACATATAAAATTAAAAGTCGATCAATAAACGATTCAAAAATTTCTAAGTCCCCGGAGCATGGACTAGAGTACTCTGAGTCCCCGAAGTGTGGACTGGAGTATAAACGATTCAAAAAATCTCTAAGTCCCCAGCGCGCGGACTTGAGTACTCTAACTTCCCGGAATGCGGACTAGAGTATAAACAATTCAAAGAATCTCTATGTCCCCGAAGCGTGGACTAGAGTAATCTGAGTCTCCGAAGTGCGGGCTGGAGTATAAACGATTCAAAGAATCTCTAAGTCCCCGGAGCGCGGACTAGAGTACTCTGAGTCCACGAAGTGTGGACTAGAGTATAAATGATTCAAAAAATCTCTAAGTCCCCAGAGCGCGGACTTGAGTAATCTGAGTCCCCGGAGTGCGGACTAGAGTATAAAAAATTCAAAGAATCTCTAGGTCCCCGGAGCGTGGACTACAGTACTCTAAGTCCCCAGAGTGCTGGCTAGAGTATAAACGATTCAAAAAATCTCTAAGTCCCCGGAGCACGGACTAGAGTACTCTGAGTCCCAGAGCGCGGACAAGAGTATAAATGATTCAAAAAATCTCTAAGTCCCCGGAGCACGGACTAGAGTACTCTGAGTCCCTAGAGTGTAGGCTAGAGTATAAACGATTCAAAAAATCTCTAAGTCCCCAGAGCGCAGACTAGAGTACTCTGAGTCCCCGGAGTGCGGACTAGAGTATAAATGATTTAAAAAATCTCTAAGTCCCCAGAGTGTGGGCTAAAGTATAAATAATTCAAAAAATTCTAAGTCATGTGAAAGCGGACAAGCACTTACGTGACCCGCGAGACTCTGAATTTCAATCACAAGCTAGGCGATGAGCTAAACAATGAAAGTCGTGGAATACAAAGAAACAAAATTTTATTTACTAATCAAGAATTAAGTTCCATTACAACTTTTCCGAAGTCCAGAACCAAAATCTATCTACGACGACTATAAAAAAGAAAAAAAAGAAACAACTACATGACTTAGGTTTATTCAGGCTGAACGAGGTATGACAAGATGACAGCTACTTCTTTGAGTTTTTCTCCTTCGGCTTCTCCGAAGGCTCCTCAGCTGAACGTTTTCTCCTAGACCCTTTGCTTCCCAGTGAGGTGGTATCCGGTGGAGGAAGAGGGACATCCAGAGGTGTGGTCCCCCCGAGGAGAATTATCTTCAGGGGCCTATTTAGAGGATCATCAAGTTCCACCACCTGAGGTTCAACCTTAACTTCGGCTTTCTTTTTCTCCTCTTCCATGATTTGTTCCTCCATGCTAAGCTTCGAAGTATGTTCGGAGGCGCTTGTGATTTTGACTTCGTCATGTTCATCTACAAGCGAGGGATTTTCAAGTTTATCCTCATCTAGCGCTACGATCACTTGAGCATCGGGTCCAGGGGTATCCCCAGTATGGAGTGCCTCAACCACTTTCTCTTCCTTCTCCATGGCGACATTGCTCCTTGGAGTTGGTTCAGGGTCAGAATGGCCTACATGAAGCCATGAATGATAAATGTTAGAATGCATCTATTATTCGCCAAAAGCGATGGTTTCTTGAGCTCTAGAAGGAAAAGCTATATATCGGCTTCCAGTTGACTCTCAGTTGTCTTGGGAGTCTCACCCTCAAGAATAGGGGATAGAATGTGAACACCGAGCCCAGGCTTCTCTGGGTCATAACCAACATGCTGATCGGGAGGATCGAGTAATGAGCTATCACCCAGCTGAACGGGAGGAGGAACTGGAGACTCAGTGCCGAATGGGCCAGCAATATCGTCCTTACCATTTGATGACGAGGAGTCTCTACCGAAGAGGGCTTTTGCTGTAGACAAGTCTGAAGACTCGTTTCCACAAAGCACTTCCCTCATGAGAGCTCCCTCTTCGACCTCTTCGACGCCCAGCTCAACCTTCCTAATTTTTATCAAAGTATCCCACGCTTCAGCCAATGATTCGGGATAACCCTCGCCTAGGAAAGATATGTCGTGGTGCATGAGAACTCGCGCAATATACTCGGCAATAAGAGGATCAAATAAGCATTTAATTTCCTCTCTGCCAGCCTCAGTAGCAGCCTCGAGATGAGAGTTGACTTCTATGAGCGCCATTTTCTTACCCTCCTCGCGAGCTGACTCCTTTAGCGCCTCAACCTTGGAAAGTTTCTCATCGAGCTACATCTTTAGGAGTCGTGTTGTGACAATTTCATTGCAATATCGTTGTGACTCTTCCTGTGCGGCAGTTTTCTCTTCTTTCTCTTTGGCAAGCAGCTCCTCCAGTTCTTTAACCGTCGAGCAAGAATATCTTTTTTTTTCTGGATAAAGTCCTTCTCTAAAGCTAAAGCACCACTGTGTTGGACTGCCTCATCGATTTCCTTTTTGTGAGCGGTCTCCAAGCGACTGACTGCCTCGGCCGTTTCCTTGGCATTTTTCTGGGCGGCCTCAAGTTAAGATTTGTACAAGGATAGCTCTTTATCTAGGGCTTTGATGATATCTTTGCCGTGAATGGCTTCAAGTTTCAAGCGATCAATTTCGTGTTGACATTCCATGGAAACCTCTGAATCTTTCTCCGCCAAGTGTACAAATGCATCTTGCTGGACATAAACGTCGTTGGTGCAGGCGATGGCGCTTTGTTTGACATGTCTGGGAATGGGATGAATCACAAAACACGGATGTCCGAGCCAAATCATGTCCCTGAAGTTTCAATCCATCAAAGCATATCTTCGGGAATGTGGCCTTAAGCTCAGCTAATTTGTCTGTTGTCGATGGGTCATGTGCGGAGGCTGGAGGAGTCTACCTAGCCGGATTCACAGATTTCTTATGGGGCTCACGGGATTGCTTGGTTGAGATCCCTTCTGAGCATATTTCTCCCTATTATGCTCTGACTGAGGGGGAGGATCATTTGGATATGAGGAATGGCTGTAAGTTCTTCTTTTGGAAGACGACGACTCTCAGGGACAATAGTCTCTATCGCCGCTGTCATTCTTATCTCGGTGTCTACCTGATCCTGAATCCCGATTGGAATGGTAGAAGATAGAGGATCCACGAAGACGGTCAATGCCGTAAATACGCCCCATATCACCTGAACAGAAACCAAGTATGGAAGAGTTAGTGGAAATCATATGATGACTAAAATTTAAGTGTAGGGTGAAGTGTAAGTGTTTATGTGTGTCCTAGTGCTTCCCCCCTACAGACCAGTGTTTTTTGCTTTAATTATTGGAGTTTTCTCTCCCTGATGACGGGCATGATTGCCTTCATCGCTTCTCGCAGGCGAATTAAGTCCCATAGCCTCTGGGTCGTTGAAGCCATAATTTAGTAAGTCGTCAGGGATGGTCAGGTCTGATAGACCTTTTAGTGAACCCTCTAAATTTTGGAGAGATGACTCTTTCTCAACTGGAGTAATTGTAACTTTTGATGTTCTGCCTACTGTTTTCTTTTTCAGCTTCTAGGCTAGACATTTTTTCCTCTTTGAAGGGGGAGGCAGTTCATTGATGTCGGGTGCGTCAGTTATTGGTGCTAAGTTGGGACTTATATTCTCCTCGGTCGCTTCTGGCACCCCAGTCTCTTTAATTTCACCTTCCTCGGTTATATCGGGCACCCCTCCATCAGGAGGCACCGAAGGTCCGGCCTGATCTTTGCCTTTTTCCGTAGCGGATCTGGTTGTAGTGGTGCCAATTGGAAGGCTAGTTCGATGACCCTCCACCAGTAATCCAAACTTCGAAAGCAATTCGTTGAAAATAACGGATTTAATGTCCCGGCCTCTCATGGGAATAGCTCGAATGGCCTTGACGACCTCAGAATACCCAGCGCCTTCAGGTCGTGGGCAGATACCTATAAAATTCGAAAGATGTTTAGAAAGGATGCACTTCGAGCTTTAGAAAAATATTAGTCTAGGAATGAAACTTACTCCCTTCCAGCCATCTTCTCGCAAAACCAGGGGGGCAGCGTACGTAAAACCACTCTTTCTTATACCGGGAAAATTTACTCCACGCCCACGTCAGAATTTGACATTTGGAATGTCGCTCGAGAAATATAAAGGATGGACTATCGGACCGTCTTTTGAAGCGGTAGATATAATGGATATCCTCGAGAGTAGGGAGTCTGAGTATGGTTCTCATAAAGAGGACATAGGTGCCATGAATAAATGCATGACTATTAGGGTGTAGTTGTGCCGGAGAAATCCCGATATACCGTAACACTTCACGGAGAAATGAATTGAAAGATGGAACGCTTCCTACCCATCACATAAATTGTTGCACGCTGTATACCCGGCTGGGGGCAGGTGAGGCCGATCTTATCCTGATGGAACTAAAACGTCGTCGAAGGGGATTCCATGGATTGAGCAAAACCGACAAAGAGCAGTTTCGCCAATTTTTGAGGCTTATGAATCAATGGGATTATCTAGAACAACGGCTCCATTTACGGCGTCTGGAGCCGGGCCTTTAACTACAGCAGATGGATTCAGAATACCATGTGTAGAGGTTGTCGGTGGATTCGAAGTTCCTACTACCTCCTGCCGAGAACTTCACTCAGGCTTATCAGAAACTGTAGCAGAGCTTGATTTTTTGACATCTCCAAAGAATGACGAATGTGGATAGATACCTGTTTAAACTATACTTGAAAGACAATCGATATCAGATATAACGATAAAGTATTTCCCCGTGATGCGTGTGAACTAGTGCGACGATTTAAGTAAAGAGGGCATACAAGTTAAAGCCCTAAGGAATAGTATGATACAATGAAGCTTAAAACTAACATCTTTGAAGACCGTTATTATTAACAGTCGCTAAAGTTTGTCCTATGGTTGGAAGCAGAAGTCCTGGGATCAGACATTAGCATCGTATGTTGTGAAGACTATTGCTTGGTTTTATTGAGTTATGTATGCATTCATAGTCATTAAAATTATGGAGTTGTTAGGCCAAATCAGTTCTATATGCTCATATGCTTCGTTTCTTGTTATCGTTCATTTAACTGCGAACAATTGTGGGAATGTGCGGTCTTGGTTTATATTGTTCGAGTTGAGAAAGTTATGATTGCCAATGCTAATCCCAAGGACTCGGTCCCAACCGACCGACCTTCTTACAAGCCACCGAACGACTCTCTAGACCAAGATAGCCGACCCACTCGTTTTCTTCTCTCACTCACTAATCACCTAACAACCCTCTAAGTCTAAACCGGCCCACATCCCTAACTTCCTACCAACCCACGCTCTCTTTCAGTACCGGGCAACTCCCTCGCTCAGAGTGCCGACCCGCTCCTCTGAACTCTCATCGACTCACAACGTTACGTGCAACAACCGAACCACACTCTCGTTCCTCTCAGCGTGACCAACTTGCATTTACTCTCGAACCTATGCACCGTTCCCTTTCTTCTGAATCCTTCACCGAGCGACACCTTCCTTCCTCTTCCTAAGTCCTAACTTTTGAATCATGAAAACAATTACTCAGAAACTATTGCCGACAACCATCAAAGATAGTTGAAGCCCTAGCTTAAAGTCTAGCCCTCCTCTTGATTCATCTTTTCCTCTCTCTCCAATTATCCTCTACCTATTCCTATAACCAAAGAAAAGGGGAATCCACCTACTTGAGCACTAAAACTTAGTACTCGATTTTGAGTTTGAAAGAAAATTCATACCTATGGAGAAAACTTGAGGTTTGTAGAAGTTTCGAGTTGCTAGGTTGAGGAGTTGGTCAAATTCGAGGGCGATTGAAATCGCAAGGGGAGAGGTACAAGGCTCTATGGGGAACCAGTTAACAAATTTACGAAAATAGGAAGGATAAGGGCTTGTGAAAGTAAAGTGAAAGTAAGAAGTAGAGAAAGGAGCAAAGGGTGGAGCTTTTATATGATGAGGGGAGAAGGTGAACAAGCTAAACCCGATAGAACCGGTCAGTACCTGTTGCTGGGTCGGTGAAGCAAGCACAAATTATGCGGATCGGTATTGGTATGCCGACCCAATATCTTGCCAAAGGAGCTGACCGAGTGGATCGGCCTCCTTACGCTGACCCAATTTTGTTTTAAAAATAATGATGATGATGATGATGATAAAAAATAATAAATAAATGGTGCCCCCATGCAGGATCGAAAGTAATATTAAAATGAAACGTGTATATATATGCCTGTAATGTTAATCAAAGATGACAGTGCAATGGAACGATGGATTTCACCCGATAGGAAGAGAAGAATGGGTTGGGAAAATCTAGTGTGATTCAGCCTCCAAGAGATCGTATACATTTAGTTTTGGAAAAATTGAGAACATGATCTAAACGGCAGATGATTATCATTTTGAATGAAATAGCACTTGAAAGCAAGGACTAATTGCTGATTCAAAGCACATCGTGTTGATTCACAAGACACACTTTGGGGAGGCAAATGTAACCCGGCACTTTGGCCCGGCTACATGGCGATAGTCGTAGAGCCTATGGATGAATCCAAACGGGACTCGAGCTAAGAGAGGATTGAAAGTATAAGAGACCGGTGTAACTTAAGTTTGGGTCGGCCTATACACATGGATCGGTATGATTAGCACTGGCTCGGTCGAAATGGATCGGCGTAAGAGTGTAGACATGGTGGGTCGGCCAAAATGGGTGAGACAAAGTGGTTCAGTCGATATGGTTTCGGACCTAGTGGGTCGGTGTGAATGGGTTCGGCCCTGGTCGTTCGGCCAATTGTGGTCCGGCTTAGAGGTACTAAGTCATGCATCGCTCGGCCAAGGAAGGAAGGCAAGACGGTTCGGTCGATCATAGTCCGGAATGCGTGGTTCGGCCTTGATGGGTTGGCATGGGTCGATCGGCATACCTGGATCGATGAACCTTGCGGAGGTTAACAATTTCTTTGACCTACAACAGAGTAACGCGACTAGCGTTCCTTTGCTTCGAGTCGTCCACCGCTTGCTTCGAGCTCCTTAAGGTTTTGCTTCGAGACAGCCACGGGACAATCCCTGGGTCCGCAGCAGGTGGGTCGGTCAGTGTATGTGGTTCGGTCTACCTAACAGCTATGGGCCAAACTACCTTGGTAGTGGGCTTGCACGAGAGGTCCATCCTATCTTCATCTATAAATAGAGAAGCAGGGGTACGGTTGAAGGGACCTTTTTTGGGGAACTCCAGGAAGACTCTGCCAATTTTTGTACTCACTTTTCTTAAGTTAAAACTTGCATTCAAGTTGTTTATTCACGGATTATATCTGTACTCAATCAAGTGGAAAAGCAATAAAGATCATATTCAAAGTGGACGTAGGCAATTAAGCCGAACCACTATAAATCTGGCGTTTTTCTTTTCCGTTGTTCTTTTTACATTCAATTGCGTTATTCCTCTATTTTAATTTACCTTCTTCATTAATCTCTCTACACAACTCTATTCAAGGGTGTTAGTGACCAATTTTGGTGCTAACAGAAGCTTTTACAAAAAAGTGATTTAAGTGTCCATAGTTTATGTTGAATACCCGATGCACGTGAACGATATACTACGTGGTCAATCACTTAGACACTCTCATAATTTTAGTGTACGATTCCACTTAGATTCAGGACTATTGTTTTCTATGCTTGAATGTTTGAATATTATAATATTTCTTTTATTTAAATGTTTGCTTGCTTGCTTGTATGTTATAGTACATAGGATAAACTTGTAAGTCTCTCCAGGTTAAGAGCATGATACTTTGGTGTCATAATTATTTGGTATCTGGAGAAGTGATATCATAAGTGACCTGATACCACTTAAGTTGAACTGAATTTAGAAATAAAAGTTATACTATGTTCACCAGGTTAAAACATCACCCAATTTCTATGTTCTTAGGTGAAATGGAGAATCATCTAGCGATTCGAATGATTAGTTCGCTTAGATGAGATATTGTCGATTTTTGAGTTGTCCTGCCCTAGCATTCAGAAGTTGGAGCGATTAGAATTCTACTGGGTTGATCCTAGTGTTATATATGTGCATATAGGTGTTGTATGAGGCTAAAATATCAGTTGGAGGTACTTTTACGCTAGGCTACTATTTTTTGCGCATTTTGGCATTAATTTATTAGAATTAGTAGCTTGAATTGTTTGAGTTGTAGTTGTACACATAAATTTGTGGTTAGTGTTTGAAAATGGATGTATAATAATAGTAAAGTTTATTAAGTTAAGTTGGAAAAATGATCCGGCCGGGTGTATTTCAAAAGTGGAGGAGTGAATTCGATCTTTTCATTTCTACTCTTTTCCAAAAATTTCTTCGAATTTTTTTATTATTAAGTATGCTTGAATGGCTGGTATTTATATATTTGTTTGATTTGTTTATTTTATATATAGTACAAACTATGTTTACTTGACCTTGGTGTGTTGAAATGTTTTGATTTACGCAATTTGCTAATTTTTATGTTTAGTTTATGTTATTTTGAACTGAATGGCAATTGCATACATATAGAACTAATATGCTTACACTAGGGTGCTTGCATACATACCTAATTTGTTTTGTCATTCATGTTGGATATCTCGATAGATAGACACTTGCGTTTAGTATAATGTCATATGCCATGATCATTATATGTGCATGTGTATGATGCTATTTTACCATCTAAGTTTCACTAAGTATACATGTGTATGACTATAGTTATTTTGTATGTTCTCAAAGATATATGTATGTTATGGCTGTTTGGATGATTGATTGTGCATGTCGTGTACTTGTATTTGTGCATTATCGTGCATTTGTATTTGTGCATTATCGTGCATGCGATACACGATATGAGAGAGTGTGAGTTGCATTATTTATCCTTTTGGAATTTTAAGCATCTTAAGAAGGGAAGAATGTAATACGCTATAAATTTCAATAATGAATTTTAAGGGTATCTTGGTAAATTTGGTTAATAATAGGAGAAAAAGTAATTTTACAAACGATCGAATGAAGTAAGTTGTGCCATTCTGTAAATCAAATTTTTCTGATCGATTTCAATTATAATAATGCCAAAATCAGATATCATATGAATGATGCACGGTAAATAAAGATTTGGGTTAGAAACGTGCTAAAGCACGTCGAGATCTGATAATTCAAGTTTTGAATTTTTCAAATGTTGTTCCCTTCAATTATAAATAGTAAAAAATATCAGGTATGGACCTATTTTCTCATCATCTACTTTTCTTCCCTAACCCATCAACTACAATCAATTTAAAATAGCCATAAATCGTTCAACTCTCAACTTTTTTTGGCAAATTTTATATCAAAACAACGAGCAAGATGAGGGCTACGAGTAGATACTGATCTCAATATGAATCAAGTAAATTCTTGGATGCATGTTTTTGAACAGCCGTGGTTTTGTGCAAATTACCATTAAATTCGGTGTTTTGATCATTGAGTTGGTGAATGGATCTTATCTTTTGACATATAATGTGATTATATTGATCTATCATTGTTTTTGAACTATGTATAGGTATAATTCGAATTTTTTAGTGATAATTTACTGTATAACACATACACAATTAGTGATTGGATTAAAAGCACTATATTGGAAGTTTAAAACAAACCGAATGAATTTTTTATGTTTAAACGAAAGAATTTGATTTGTATAACAAAATTAGACACATTATTAGATATACATATTACATGAAATATTAATCATAACCATTTCTAGAGTAAAAAGAGATTAAAAGTGAATAAATACATTAATTTATAATGGTAATAACAAATATTTTGATTAGAGAAGTAAATTCCATATAGAATTAGTGTTTATCAATATGAGTGTTTATTCGAGATTAAATGATGTTTAAATGATCCTAAAATGAAGTATAGTTGATTAACAGTCGAAATAAACGAGCATGAGATCAATTTGAAATAGGAAAAAATTAAATAGAATAAAAAAATAAATATTGGACTGTGTTTTTCTTTCGAAATACACAGCCAGTGATCAATTTCTGACGATCCAACAGTCGACCTGCGGTTATTCAATGGTCGACCGTTGGTAGTATTCGTTGACCGGTTCCATTTCAATGGTTGATTGCTAAACGTTATTTTGGGCCACGTTGAACCTAGACCGAAGCAAGGACAAACTAAGTGATGTGCATGTCGAGAGATCTGGGTGTTCCTTCGATCTATTTTTTAGATGACCAATGACAACCGCCCTACACCTCTGGTACCCAATATACCTATACAATACACTGTAATGGCACCCGATCAATGTGGGATGATCATCAAGGTGAATAAAAGTAGAAATCTCCTAAGCAAGTCGGTCGTATATCTCATAGCGCAAAGGTAAAATATAATTTCATCACAAATATAAACATGTGAGACGGTTATAACTAAATGAACCACATAATTGGAGTACACAAGTTCATAGTGGCTATATACAAAACAGACCATAGAGTTTATACATTAAAACCAATTTCTATTCATTTTTATTCCATAGAATATATTTTGAAATCCCTTCCTTATATTCCACATCAAAGAAATCTCTTTTAAAACCAAATAACATTTATTAGAAATCATTCCATGTTTTTGAAATCAAATAGGATTTATAAATGTATTTTGAAAGCCTAATTATTTTCTAGTTATTTTTAATTAAACAATTAATATTTAGTTAAAATAAAACTTTTTCTCAATAGTAATTTCATATTTGGAACATGTCTAATTTTTTCTTTAAAACGTTGGAATTATTTTAAATTTCGAAAGGAAGATTCTTTTTTCTAAATACTGCAACATTTACTGCTTGGAGGATTACCTGCTTCGAGCAACTAGCGATAAATCGTCCATCATTGGGGCTATCGACTGGTGGTGACGGCTTTGGAAGGCAATGCTCCAGGCCATGCATGATTTCAAGCTCCTCTTGCTCGTTTCTTCACTCAATCTTCTACTACTTCAATTCCCTACATCCTACAATGTTTCTAGCACCCAAACATCATTAATAAGCATCAAACACTAATTTGTGAAGTCGAGGTGATGGTCAATATTTTATAGTAAATGGGTTTAATGCACAGAGAAGAAATATTAAGAAAATGGAACATAAACAACAAAAGCAACATATCACAGACATAAATTTTGTGAGTGAGAGATCACTCACCTTAGCCTTAGCATGCACGAGCACTTCATTGCTTCTTTTTTCTCCTCATTCTTGGTTTACTATAAATTTCCGAACTCTCCAAACTTTCTCTAAACTCTAACTTGCAAGCTCTAATTGGTGTAGCAGCATGTTGAGAAGCACATATCCATATTTCGTAATTTGTAGAATTTTATTTGATTTATTTTGAATGTTAAAAGAAGTTAGGGTTGCTTTCATTTTCAGAAAAGTGAAAATTGAGCTACAGGCTCTTGGTTATGAAGATGAATAAAAATTCTAAACTGTTAGGGAAAAGTGGAGAAAGAGAGAGTGGATGGCTCTCATTTTTAATTGGGGTTTTGGGCTAGTTAGGCTGAAAAAATTCACTAACCCATTTTATTTTTTCCTTTACAAAACTATTTTATACTTAACTCAAAACACCTTGAGATCCTACTAAAAATCATATGTGCCTTCGACTTGTATTTAAACAAATTTATATAATTTTATAAAATTATTTTCCCCAGTCCAACACGGATTTAATTAATTATCTCATAATTACATTAGTAAGCCCATTTATAAATAAATTCCTAATCCACATATAGATGAGATAATAAATTCACCACTTATGAAAACAAATTTCTAAACTCTTTAATATATCTTTATTTAATTTTATAAAATTATTAATCCATTTCTAATTCACTTTGAAAATCATTTCCACTTTAAAAATATCATTATTACTTCAAAAGTCCCAAAATTACCATTATTAATAATTTATTACTTTAAAACATTTAATACCAAAATAATTCATTGAATAATTACTTTAACAAATAATATCTTCCTATATAAATAAATATCACTTAAATCATCTTTCTCTCAAATCTCAAATATTATCCAAATTCTTTACTCCATAAAATACTTCATCGTTTAAAATTGTAAACAAATTTCTATATTTCAAAATCATTTTATTATTTAAAACCAGTTTATTCAATTAAATCTCTTTTATTAACTTTAATTAATTCTTCCTAACATCGGATTATTACAGGCGTTTGTGTATAAAGTTAACTCCTCATTCCTACTTGGAATGACTAACACTAGTGCACTCATCAACCTCTCTTTTAGACTAAGAAACGTGTGCTCGCACCTAAAGTACCAAACATAAGTCCTATTTTTCTTTGTCGAATTGGTTAACGGAGCTGCTACCATAGAGAAGTCCTTGACGAAATGGCTATAATATCCCGTCAGTCCAAGGAAACTCATTACATCTGTAGCATTCTTGGGTTGATTCCAATTTTGAACTGCTGCCACATTTGCAAGGTTCACTGCCATACCCTACTCAAAAACAACATGGCCCAAGAATCTCACTATCCTCCTCCAAAAGTGATATTTTGAAAACTTAGCCTTCGACTAGTGTTTCCTAAAAAGCTCCATCACAATCCTCAAATGTGTCATGTATTCCTCTTCCATCTGTGAGTAGACAAAAATGTCATCAATGAACACAAGCACACTTGTGCAACTGATCCATGAATACACAGTTCATGATATCTATAGAGTATGCTGACGCATTGGTTAGTCTGAATGGCATTACTAACCACTCATAAAATCCAAACGACATACAAAATATTGCAATTGACACACTCTTCTTAGCCACTCTTAGTTGGTGAAACTCCATCGTTATGTCCAACTGAGAAAACACCTTCGCACCATGGAGCTGATCAAACAAGTCATCAATACGCTGGAGTGGGTACTTGTTCTTCTTCGTAGCTTTATTTAGCTCATGGTAATCAACGTAAAACGTCAAAAAGTCATCCTCCTTAGTGGTGAATACTATAGGTGCACCCTATTCAGGCATACTCCTACGAACGAACCCGCTTGATAGATCATTCACTTACACCTTCAGTTCTCTCTGCTATTTGGGTGTCATGCGCCTCAAAGGCACAATTATTGATCTAACTGAAAGTCTTGTAGATCGTATACTATCTAACTTGTGTATAATATGCAAGTATATAAATCAATGAGATAATAGATAATAAATAGTAAAATATAAAAAGCGTGCAAACCTGAGTTTTTATACTGGTTCGGACCTTCCGTCCTACGTCCAGTCCTGAAGCTCCCCTTCGGTATTTCCTTTAAACAAATTACCCTCACTTCGCCCAGAGGAATAGGCTAATACAAAAGTATCTCTGACAATCTTGTGCTCCAATAACATAGTTTTTGACTTACTGTACAAATCTTCCTATGATCTCCTTTGAGTATATGAATATGAATGCTTTGAGTTGTAGGAAGTGATTTAACAAAAATTCTATTTTGGTTATAATGGATTGAAAGTCTGTAAACAGTGTATATGCAAGAGAGTGCTTAGAAATCAAGAGAGTAAAAAATAGATTAATTCAATTTCAACTATTTCTACTTCTCAATCAAAGTGGTATTTATAAATTCAGAAAGTTACAGATGAAGAGTTGTTACTCTTTGAGAAAGTCTCTTTATTTTAATGGCTGCAACTCTTCATTGAAAGATGATTTTCTTTTAATTAAAAATAGAAGTGCCTTTTCAAATGTGACAGTTTTGCCCATGAAAAACGTCTGTGGTAAAATCCTCAAACGTCTGTGTCTTGTTTCAATTTTTAACCCAAGACTTGTCACAGATGTCTGTGGTTTTATCACAGACGTCTGTGAGTTGTAAATAGTTTTTCACCATATTTTTATGTACATGAAATTGTGTATGCTGGTGTATGCATATATACTCAAGGAGACCTTAATAATATTATATCTAGGACTCTTTTATAGTAGAATAACCTTAGTATGGTCAATGATTCTTCGTTTCTCTTTGAGTCTCAATATCTTTGAGCATGGTGTCTTCTTGTAGCATATACCTGCAATCTTGATAAGGTCTATATATGTATATGATTGTATAGTTGTTATCATTAAAACATAAATTGGAGGTTCTAACAATCTCCCCCTTTTGATGATGACAATTATACAATCAAAGATTAACTATACAGTGAAATATTAACTATACGATCAAAATATCAACTATAGAATGTAAGTATTATTATGTTTGTTTATGTTTTCTCCCCGTATGTGTGTGCATCTCCCCCTATGTATATGCATAAATTTCTCCCCCTTTGTCATTATCAAAATGGAGGGAAACGATATAAGATATAGAGATAAAAAAAGTCATAACATGCCATTACTTTATATTATGGAAAATCAAATATGCAAATTCAAAACAAAAGTTGGAAGCAATTGTAAAAAAAGTTATACATAGGAAAAAAACAAGCATAAGAAAACAAAGTCTAATTGTACCGATTTTGGGAATAAGATAGGCCTCCGTAGTTCTCGTAATACTCCCAATAAGCGGATGGCTCCTGCTCATATGTACCTAGCTGGCGTTTGGACGTGGTACTCCTCATCTTCGTTAATTAAAAGGCCTTGAAATGCCATGTAAGATGGTTGTTGAAAATGTGGAGTATCATAGACATACATTTCATTACTGTCTTCTTCTTCTTCCTCGGCTTATGTGTGCATGGGAGTCTTCCCTCAGTCACCTCTATCGTGTGACGTACCTTCAGGCAAGGCTTGAGAATAATAAACTGGTGTTTGAACCCGAGGTGGAGGTGTTGGGGAAGGCGAAAATGATGAGCGTGAGGAAGATTAGCCACATACTTTGCGCATCACTTTCCCTAAAGTGGAGACCACTTTGTCCAGAGTCTTCTCCATCTTTGTCATCCTAGTGGAGAAAGAGCATTCCAATCTAGTCATTTTTCTGTTTAAAGCTCGTTGATTAGCCGTGATTATTTTTTGGTTTTTGATTGCCAAATCGTGAAGAGGTTCATTTGGCGTTAGTTCAACCCGAGCTTCTTGAATTTCTGAGTCCGAATAATATTCGGTATCATAACTAGAGGAAGGCGGATGTTGGAAAGGATGAGGGGAGTAGGTTTGTTGTGGAGTGCTAGTTTGAGGAGGACGATGATGTTCTTGTTCTTATTGTTGAGTCCATTGGTTGAAGGGAATGATATGAGGTAGACTCTTTGGAAGATGCATCAGTGAAAGATATCATGGTCCACTATCTTTGGTTGGAATTTCTTCATATTGTGAGATGTACGAAGGAACTCCAAGATTTTGCAAAATGTGCATTTTATATGGAGCGTAAAAAATGGAACGATGATGCGTAGACCAAAATCCTTTAATTTGGTCATAAATAAATTTTGCCCAATTAATCTATAGGCGAGCAAATATTGCATACAAAGCTCTATGGTCATTGGGATAAATTTGTTCATGACTACCTAGACGAGGAATGATGGTATTAATTATCATTCGATTTAATAGTCTAGCTCGTGGTCGAAGGTAAATGGATTTCCATTATGGCATTCTATCCCCCCATATTTTATGGGCAACTTCATCCCTAGGTAGAAGGCTGTGATCCGGTATATCGGTTAAATCAATCCCCTTATAAGAACATCCTAAAATACGGCCAATGGTATACACATCAATTTTAACTTCTTTCCCGTAAACACTTGACCATAACCAACCATCATCATTCTTCGGATTCCAAATCTCCGAACTACATAGATTGGAGTAGAAGAGGTAAATAGCTAGAGGATCAATGATTACCTTATTTGCTTCATAGCTAATCAAATTGCAACAGCCGGCATCCGTAGTAATTCCTAAGATTTCATATTCCATAACATTGCCAAGGCGATAAAAAGGACTAGAGTGGACCTTCTTTTGGGTAAGCGCCTCGAATCTTTTGGTTACATTGGGATTATTGCAGAGCCATTGGTTAATATGAGCTTGTGTGAATGGTGATTGAGAGAAGGATGAAGATTGGCCTTGTTTTTGCTTCTTGGAGACGATAACCTTCTTGGGAGCCATTGATTTAAGAATTTGAGTTTTTTTAGAGCTAGGGTTTTAGGAAAGTTGAGTTGAAATGAAGGTAAAGTGAAGAGAAAGGTAAAGTTTTTTATATACGGTTGTTGGATAATTTTTGCCAAAGCAGCGATAAACGTCTGTGGCTTCAGTGAAAATGAGGCAGAGAGAGTCGATAGACGTCTGTGATAGTTCCATAGACATCTGTGGCTACAGAAGATGTAAACAGAGAATCTTCACAGACGCCTGTGATTACAGGGAAAATTTTCCCGTAACTGATGACAAACGTCCGTGGTATATTCACAAATGTCCGTGATATGTAATTTCTGTTATCTAGAGGAAAATTTTAATATGAATGAATTTTTTTATTAAAATTTAAATATAATAAAAAGTATACATACCATGTGTAACATAAATTTTAATTTTTATCCGAAAATTCTGAATTATTGTTTATTATATATCCCACGAATTTGGTTCAACTGTTGTATCATCAAGTAATGGCTTTATTGGAAACCAACTTGGACGAGCTGGATTGTCAATCCATGCTTGGTTCGATGGTCCCGGTTTGCACAAATTTCTTGGCATAATTTTATGCGCTTTTGGAGGAGTTTCTTGTAATTGAGGAGACTTTTGATGTATGCAATTTTTTGTTGGTGGATGACCACAAATTACTAGAATACATTTTTCAAGAAAATTTAGATGAGATCCTTGACATTGTTGTTCATAATACATTTCACGTTAAACTCCGATCATTTCTTGTTAATAGTGATATTCTCATCGACTTTGTTGGTGAGAGATGTTGATTTCAGAACAATTGATCGTTTAGCTTTCTTCCTTTGGGATAAAAGCCGGTGTGGTATGTTGGTGATGCAACAATGTTTAGAGAGTCTGAATGAGTTGATGTCGGTGTAGATTTAGTTAGTGATACGTAAGTGCTATTTGACGAGGGGGACTTATAGTCGATAGCTGAATAGGTGGAGTCATGATTGGAAGACATTGTATATAACAGAATTTATAAGATAAAATTTAGCTATATTCAGAAAATTAGTGGAGAAAAATGAGTTAAATCAAAGAAATTTAACAGAGATTAGTTTGTGTTAAATGGTTGTTATTAAAAAAAATTATATGGTTGTTGTTAATTCTAAGTTATAAATTTAATTGTTCAGTTGAAATTTCATACAAGCTATTACAAATATAATTGAACAAAAATTTGTTTCTATAACCTTAGTTAACTAATTCCTTGAACAAACAAATTCCTAGATCCCGTCTTAACTTATGAAAGTTAGTTCTTAATGGTTTTGTAAAAATATCAGCTATTTGATTTTCGATATTGACAAATTCTAGAGTTATTATTTCTTTTTCAACATTATCTCTCAGAAAATGGTGACGAATATCTATATGTTTTGTTCGTGGATGATTAATTGGATTTTTAGATAAATTTATAGCACTAGTATTATCACAATATATAGGAGATTTGTTTATTATTTTTCCATATTCTTTAACTGTTTGTTGCATATATATTTCTTGAGCGCAAGCTAAGGCAGTAGAAATATATTCGGCTTCACATGTTGAAAGAGAAACACAATTTTTCTTTTTACTAAACCACGAAACTAACAATTGACCAATAAAGTGACATATGCCACTTGTAATTTTTCTATCCGATTTAAATCCACCAAAATCCACATCACTGTAAGATACAAGTTCAAACGTACTGCATTTTGGATAAAATAGACCATAATCTTTAGTGTTGGATAAATATTGTAAAATCCATTTAGCTGCCCGATGATGTGATTCTTTAGGTTGTGCTTGAAATCTTGTACATAAATAAACACTCATTATAATATCCGGTCTACTAGCGGATAAGTATAGTAAGGATCCTATCACGCTTCGATATTGTTTTTGATCGAACTCTTTTCTATGTTCATCTTTGTCTAAATGAGTAGTAGTACTCGTTGGAGTGGTTTACTTGATATATTATCCATTCCAAATTGTTTTAGTAATTCTTTACAATATTTTTCTTGACATTATTTAATTGTTTTATTTGTAATCCTAAAAAGAAATTCAATTCACCCATATGAGACATTTCAAATTCATTTGCCATTATTGTAGAAAATTCATTACATAAATTTTCGTTAGTAGATCCAAATATAATATCATTAACATAAATTTGAACAATTAATATATCCTTCTGTTCTTTTTTAATAAATAACGTTGTATTTGTTTTACCAATTTGAAAACCGGAATTAATTAAATGTGATTTTAATCGATCATAACAAGCTCGAGGTGCTTGTTTTAAACCATATAATGCCTTTTTGAGTTTAAAAACATGGTCTGGATATTTTTCATGAACAAATAGTGGTGGTTGTTCTACGTAAACATTTTCTTTTATAAAACCGTTTAAGAAAGCACTTTTAACATCCATTTGAAATAACTTAAAGTTATGATGACATGCAAAAGCAAGTAATATTCTTATGGCTTCAAGACGTACCACAGGTGCAAAAGTCATTTTATAATCAATTCCTTCTTCTTGATTGTATCTCTATGCTACTAATCTTGCTTTATTACATATAATATTTCCATTTTCGTCAGCTTTGTTTTAAAAAACCCATTTTGTTCCAATTACCGACTGACCGTTTGGCCTAGGTACGGATTCCCAGACATTATTTCGTTCAAATTGATTTAGTTCTTCTTGCATTGCTAAAATCCAGAAATCATCATTTGATGCTTCCTTGTAATTTTTTGGTTCAAAATTAGATATAAATGCTACATTACTCATTTGATTTATTTGTCTTCTAGTCGAAACTTTGTTATCTATATTTCCAATTATGTTATCAATAGGATGATCTTTTAAAATAAGGGGTGGTGATTTCAAATTACTGTTATTTTGATTATCATTATTATTTTCAATTATAGTTTCAATTGCTTTATTTTGATTAGTGTCAAAAATTTCTTCATCGTCTTTATTTATATTTTTAAAGTTTTCATCAAACGAGATATGAAGACTTTCCTCTACAACATTTATTCATTTGTTAAAAATTGTAAGCTTTACTTTGATCGGAATTGTTATGAGACATACATATGTGTAGTTGTATTTTTATGTATACATTTACATTTGTTAGTCGTTTGTTCTTTTGGTTTGTAATATAAGGCCCAGCCTAACTGTAATATGAAGGCATTAGTTCGTGGGCTTCAGTGGGCTGATGGAGTCTTGTATATATACTTTGTGGTTCGTGAATAACAAGTTAATGAATTTGGATTTTCTGAAATATTCTCATTTGATAATTTGTTAACATGGTATCAGAGCGAAAAGAGGTTCAAATTCATTAATCCCGCTAGGACTTCTTCTCCTTCAATTGATCGTCTGATTTACCAATTGTATTAAATCTCAGATCTTAGCTTGCTTAAGTCGTGGGAGAAAACAAGGTTATTCACGATACTGTTCAGATGATGCCCAAGATCACCGATCACAAGTTGAATGATCAAAACTATTTGAATTGGAGTAAAACGATTCGTCTTTACCTCAGGAGTATTGACAAAGGCAATCACTTAACTGAAGATCCACCAGATGTTGATTCTAAAGAAGAGAAGGATTTACTGTGGCTATGAGATGATGCTCGTCTATTTCTTCAGATCCGGAATTCAATTGATACTGAAGTGATTGGTTTAGTGGATCATTGTGAATTTGTGAAAGAATTGATGGAATACTTGGAGTTCTTGTACTCTGGGAAAGGAAATTTGACAAGGATGTACGATGTATGCAAATCGTTCTATAGAGCAGAGAAACAGGAGCAAACATTAATGAGTTATTTCATGAATTTCAAGAAAATATATGAGGAATTGAATCTGTTGCTTCCATTTACTCCAGATGTTAAAGTTCAACAGCAGCAGCGAGAACAAATGGCTATAATGAGTTTTCTTGTGGGATTGACACCTGATTTTGAATCTGCAAAATCACAAATCTTATCTGGATCTGATGTATCATCTTTGAAGGAGGTGTTTAGTCGAATTCTACGAACTGAAGGTATTCAGACTGCAATTACTCCAGTTGACAGTGCGTTGATTAGCAGTAGCAAGAATTATGAACCTTGGAAATCAAGTTCCCAATCTGATAATAGGCAATTTTGGAATAATTCTTCTATTAAAAAAATTCAAGGAAATAGATCAGGAAATCAAGGGAAGTTCTGTGCATATTGCAAGAAGCCGGGTCATACTAAGTTTGAATGTAGGAAGTTGCAATACAAGAATTCAATGGCAAACAATACTGCTAATTCAAGTAAAACGGTGCTATTAACTGCTAATGAATACAATAACTATCTGAAATATCAAGAAGGGTTAAAGAACAATACACCAAGTCAAAATTCTTCTTCAGCCACTATGGTTGCTAAAACTGCTAATGGTGAGAATCAAACACCTAAGTGGGTCATAGATTCAGGTGCTACTGACCATATGACAGGTAATTGTCGTTTATTTTCTGACATTCATTTAAACAAGTCACCACATGCTGTTACACCAGCTGATGGATCACAAACTTATGTACAAGGATCAGGAAATGTAGATTTACATCCTCATTTGACATTGAACTCAGTATTATATTTACCAAATTTGTCATTCAATTTACTATATGTGAGTCAAATTACTCGTAATCTCAATTGTTGCATATCTTTCTTCCCCGATTATTGCTTGTTTCAGGATCTTGTGACGAATCAAATTATTGGTAAGGGTCAACAAACTGGAGGGTTATATACACTCAATGCTGCATCTCCTGAACATATTACATGCTCAAGTATTGATTCTGCTCTTAAGACTCATTATCAGTTAGGGCATCCATCACTTGCTTTACTTAAAAGACTCTATCCACAATTTAATTCTATATCTACATTAGATTGTGAGTCTTGTCATTTTGCTCAGCACCATCGTGTAAGTTTGAGTCCTAGAATAAATAAAAGAGCTTCTTCAGCATTTGATTTAGTTCATTCAGATATATGGGGACCGTCTTCTACTGTGTCAAAGAAAGGATATAAGTACTTTGTAACCTTTGTGGATGATCATACTCGTGTAACCTGGTTGTACTTAATGAAAAACAGATCAGAATTATTTTCTATATTTTCTATGTTTTGTGCTGAAATAAGAAACCAATTTAATGTATCAATCAAAACTCTAAGAAGTGATAATGCAAAAGAGTACATGTCCAGTCAGTTCAGTACTTATATGGCTAAGTATGGTATGCTTCATGAGACATCATGTGTGGATACAGCAGCTCAAAATGGAGTGGCAGAGAGGAAAAATCGACATCTCATTGAAACTATTAGAGCACTTCTCTTTCAGATGAATGTTCCCAAAGTATTCTGGGCAGATGCTGTGAGTACAGCATGTTTCTTAATTAATAGAATGCCTTCAACAGTGTTAAACTATGAGGTTCCTATTCAAGTCTTATGTCCAAATAAAACCATATATCCAGTCAAACCCAGAATTTTTGGTTGTGTATGCTATGTAAGGGATGTGAACCCACAGTTAACCAAACTAGACCCAAAGTCATTGAAATGTGTATTTGTTGGATACTCAAGACTTCAAAAAGGATATACATGTTTTTTTCCCAGTCTTCATAAGTATGTTGTATCAGTTGATGTAACATTTGTAGAAGATGTACCTTACTTCTCTCCAGCAGTTAAAGAATTACAGAGACAAAAAGAAGAGAGTGAAGAGGAAGATGTCTTAATCTATCCTGCTGATCTACCTCGGGAAAGTGCACAAAATGATGAAGAAAATATTAGTGTCACACAAGAAGATGAGATGAACTTACCAACAGTGGATGATAGAGAAGTCTCAAGACCAGATCCTAATTTGGATCTACCTATTGCACCTCGAAAAGGTAAACGCAAATGTACATTCCTATATCATCATATGTTTCATATGACAAATTAGATCAAATTTCTTCATCTTTTGTATCTACCCTTGATAAAATTACCGATCCTAAAACTGTGAAAGAAGCTTTATCTAAACCTGAGTGGAAAATGGCAATGTTAGAGGAGATTAAAGCATTAGATCAAAACCAAACCTGGGAGTTAGTACAGTTACCAGAAAATAGAAAGGTTATTGGGTGCAAATGGGTTTTTAATGTCAAAATGAATCCAGATGGTTCAGTGGCTAGACTTAAAGCTCGTCTAGTTGCTAAAGGTTATGCGCAAGTTTATGGAACTGACTATTGTGAAACGTTTTCTCCTGTAGCTAAAATGACCTCAATCAGGCTGTTTATTTCATTAGCAGCAACACATAATTGGAAGTTGCATCAATTAGACATCAAAAATGCTTTCTTACATGGTGACTTAAAGGAAGAGGTATATATTGAGCAACCACCTGGTTTTGTTGCTCAGGGGGAGCAAGGAAAGGTGTGTAGGTTGAAGAAAAGTCTATATGGGTTGAAACAAAGTCCAAGAGCATGGTTTGGCAAATTTAGTCAAGTAATTGAGAAATTTGGTATAATTAAAAGTAACTTTGACCACTTTGTATTTTATAAGATTTCACGAGAAGGAATAATTCTCCTTGTAGTCTATGTTGATGATATTGTGATAACTGGAAGTGACAAGAAGGGAATTGTTGATCTTAAGACATTTATTCAAGCTTAATTTCATACAAAAGATTTAGGTGAGTTGAAGTATTTCTTAGGAATCGAAGTGATAAGAGATAATTGACATATCTTCATGACACAAAGAAAGTATACACTGGATTTGCTTTCAGAAACAAGACATTTAGGTTCAAAACCATGCACAACTCCTATGGATACAAGCCATGGGTTAACAACTGAAGGTGAATTGTTTGATAATCCAGAAATGTATAGAAGGATAGTTGGAAAGTTAAACTATCTAACGGTGACAAGGCCTGACATTGCTTTTCCAATCAGTGTTGTTAGCTAATTCATGAATTCACCCACAATACATCACTGGAATGCTCTTAAACAAATTCTGTGTTATCTGAAGGGAACAGCAGGTCAAGGCATTGAGTATACTAATCATGGTCATAACAAGATAGAGGGTTTCATTGATGCTGATTGGGCTGGATCTAAATCAGATAGGAGGTCAACATCTGGGTATTTTGTGTTTGTTGGAGGTAATCTAGTGTCATGGAAAAGCAAGAAACAGACTATTGTGTCTCGTTCAAGTGCTGAGTCGGAATATAGAGCCATGGCCAATGCAATTTGTGAGTTGATGTGGTTGAGTCATGTTTTGTCTGAATTGAAGTTGAAGAATGTGGCATCAGTAGACTTGTGGTGTGATACCAAGCAGCCGTTCATATTGCAACCAACCCAGTTTTTCATGAGAGGACAAAGCATATCGAGGTTGACTGCCATTTCATCAGGGAGAAGGTACAAATGGGCTTGGTGAATCTGAAGCACATTCGATCTGGTGATCAGCTTGCAGATTTATTCACCAAGGCATTAAATGGAGCACGAATCAGATTTCTGAGTAACAAGTTGGGCATGATAAATGAATATGCACCAACTTGAAGGGGAGTGTTATGAGACATACATATGTGTAGTTGTATTTTTATGTATACATTTACATTTGTTAGTCGTTTGTTCTTTTGGTTTGTAATATAAGGCCCAGCCTAACTGTAATATGAAGGCATTAGTTCATGGGCTTCAGTGGACTGATGGAGTCTCGTATATATACTTTGTGGTTCGTGAATAACAAGTTAACGAATTTGGATTTTCTGAAATATTCTCATTTGATAATTCGTTGACAGGAATATCCAACAAAAATTCCTTCATCTGATTTTGAATCGAATTTACCAAGATTATCTTTTGTATTTAGAATAAAGCATTTTGATCCAAATATTTGAAAATATGATACTTTATGTTTCTTTTTGTAGAACATTTCATAACATGTATTTTTAGTCATAGGTCTAAGAGTTACACGATTTAATACGTAACATGCAGTAGCAACTGCTTCGGCCCAAAAATTCTTTGGTAAACCACTACCATTTAAGAGAGTTCGAGCACATTCTTGCAAGGTGCGATTTTTTCTTTCAACTACTCAATTTTACTGTGTTGTTTGTGGAAATGAAAAATTATGAGCAATTCCCTTTTTATTACAAAATTTTGTAAATAATTCATTTTCAAATTCTCCACGGTGATCACTTCTTATACTTTTTATTTTTAGATCCATTAGATTTTTAATTCGTTTAGCAAAAATTTTAAACATTTTGAATGTATCACTTTTATGCTTTAAAAATAGCATCCAAGTTTATCTTGAAAAATCATCTACAATTACAAAGACATATTTATTGTGATTTATCGAACATACTTGAGTTGGACCAAATAAGTCCAAATGAAGTAAATCAAGAGGTTGTTTAGTAGAGATATCCTTTTTAGATTTAAACGAGCTTTTCTTTAATTTTCCAATTTGACATGCATTGCATAGATTTTTAACTTTGATATTTATTTTGGGAAATCCTCTTACCAAATTATTTTTAGCTAATTTGTTTATATATTTGAAATTTATGTGACAAAATCTTTTATGCCATATCCATGGATCATCATGATTTGCGGTTAAGCGTAAATCATTATTATGATTAATATTCATGTTTAGAATATAAATATTTCGATTTCTTGTTCCTTCAAAAATTAAAGTTTTATTTTGATCATTGGTAGTGCATTTTTTTTTAAATCAATTTTAACTCCCTTATCGCATAATTGGCTTATACTTAGTAAATTATGTTTTAAGTTTCTAACTAATAAAACATTTGAAATAATAGGAGAAGTAGATATACCGACATTGATGACATTTCCAATTCCGATAACATATGTTTGGAGAAATAATAGGAGAAGTTGGACCAAAATCTTTGGAATTATCCCCAAAAGTAATTGTGCCACCGTCCATGTAAGTGATGTTTGATAGCATGTGTGCATTTCCCGTCATATGTTTGGAGCATCCACTATTGAGTATCCATTTCTCCTTATTAGTTTTGTTTTTGGCTACCTGCAAAATAATAAAAAGTTTTAATTGGTACCTAATTCTTCTGTTAGGGTCCTATGTGTAAGTAGGAGAAGGTAGCCATACCCATGAGGGTTTGGAACCGTTAGAGATGTAATTTTCATTATGAAGTATATCTTTTAGATATACATCTATGTGTTTTTTGTCTAATCAATTTATTATTTGTTTTAAGAATCCATATTTTAATCATTTTTGTTTCCTTATTTTCATGTTTGGATTTTGTTTTTCTAAAATTTGTATATAATGTACTATACTTCTTGAACCTTTGATTATTATTAGAAACCGGATTATTTCTAGAATGTTTATGAATTTTTTCGTTAAATCCTAATCCCTTCCTATTTCCTGATGGTTTTGAAATCTTTATCAAATTATCTAGATTTTTCTTTCCTTTATTAAATTTTGAAACATTATTAGTAATTTTATCTAATTTATTTTTGAGATCGGAAATTTCTAATTTAGCTAATTCTAAATTTTGTTTTAGTTCATTCTTTTATTTTTCAAGTTTATAATTCTCTATTTTGTTATTCTCTATATCGTGTGTTAAAGTAGCATTTTGAGATGATAATTTTCTACATTCTTTTTGAGCTAATTCTAATTCTTCTTCTAAAATAGTTTTCTCGTCTTTTAACAATCCAATTTCTAATTCAGCTCTATTTAGTTTTCCCATATTTTATTTACTTAATTTTTTTTATTCTCTATACTTGTCATCTAATTCTATACTAATTTCAAGAATTTCATTATATGTTAATTCAGGACATACCTCATTTGTGCTAGCCATGAAGCAAATGTTTGCTTGTTCCGAGTCATTGTCGCTATCAGACGATGAGGAAGAGTCGGAGTCATCCTATGTTACTTGAAATGCTCTTCTCTTTTTCTTGAAATTTTTGAATTTGTTTTTCTTTTTATCATTATTGAGTAGTGGACAGTCTTTCTTCATATGGCCAAATTTATAACGACCTAAGCACTTCATTGATGTTTGATTTGAGGAATTTTTATTGATGTTGTTTTGAAATTTCATCATCTTTTTGAACTTGTTGTAGTTTTAGGCTATGAACACAATCTCATATTCTTTTAAGTCTGAGTTGTCATTACTTTCCTGAAATGTGATGTTTTTCCTTTCTTGATTTTGCTCTTTTCTTGCCTGTAAATTAGCTTCATACGACATCAGATTTCCTATTAACTCTTCAACTTTGAGTTGGGAAAGATCGTTATCTTCTTCGATGGATAAATCTTTTCTTTTTCATTCGTTTGTCAGTGAATTCAAAACTCGTGTGACTAAATCAAAATCATTGAATTTACTCCTAGTGCCATAAGATCGTGTAGTATAGTTTGAAATCTAACATACATGTCAATAATTGACTCATTTTATTTCATTTTAAAAGATGAAAATTTATTTTGTAGAATAGAAATTTTTGTTTGCTAACTTTGTTTGTGCCTTCATGGGTAATTTGTGATGTACGCCATATATCATAAGCAGTAGTGCAAAGCATGACTCATGAAAATTCATTTTTATCAAGTGAGCAAAATAAAACATTCATAGCTTTGGCATTGTTAGATGCCTCTGCTTTTTATGCATCGGTCCATGTGCCAATATCAGTGTCAGGTGCTTCATATTTATTTTGAGTTGCTAACCATATTTCTAAACCATTTGCTTCCATAAAAATTTGCATGTGTGTTGACCAATAAGCATAATTAGAACCAGTAAATAGTGGGGGATGAGCAGTTGATTGACCTTCTTGAAATGTACGTGCCATTTTAAAATTTTCAATTATGTGTTACTGTAGACTGAAATGACCAAGCTCTGATACCAATTGAAAGTCTTGTGGATCGTATACTATCTAACTTGTGTATAATATGCATGTATATTAATCAATGCAATAGTAGATAATAAATAGTAAAATATAAAAAGAGTGCAAACCAGAGTTTTTATACTGGTCCGGACCTTCCGTCCTACGTCTAGTCCTGAAGCTCCCCTTTGGTATTTCCTTTAAACAAATTACCCTCACTTCGCCGGTGGAATAGGCTAATACAAAAGTATCTCTGACAATCTTGTGGTCCAATAACACAGTTTTTGACTTACAGTACAAATCTTCCTATGATCTCCTTTGAGTATATGAATATGAATGCTTTGAGTTATAGGAAGTGATTTAACCAAAATTCTATTTTGGTTATAATGGATTTAGAGTATGTAAACAGTGTATATGCAAGAGAGTGCTTAGAAATCAAGAGAATAAAGAATAGATTAATTTAAGTTAAGTGATTTCTACTTCTCAATCAAAGTGGTATTTATAGATTCAGAAAGTTGCAGATGAAGAGTTGTTACTCTTTGAGGGAGTCTCTTCATTTTAATGGCTGCAACTCTTCATTGAAAGATGATTTCCTTTTGATTCAAAACAGAAGTGTCTTTTCAAATGTGACAGTTTTGCCCATGACAGACGTCTGTGATAAAATCCTCAGACGTCTGTGACTTGTTTTAATTTTTAACCCGAAACTTGTCATAGACGTCTGTGCTTTTATCTTTCTATAATCTACTTTATAAGTGAGCATTCCAATCCTTTCTATAATCTGAAATGGACCAACGTACCTCGAGGCCAACTTTCCCGACTTTCCAAATCGTACCACACCCTTCATCAGTGATACTTTAATGAAAACCTTGTCTCCTATTGAGAACTCTAAGTCCTTACGCCTTTTATTTGCGTAAATCTTCTGCCTGGATTGAGCTTCCTTCATCCGCCTTGGATTAACTCAATCTTTTCCGATGCCTCTCTTACCAAATCTGGACCTAAAACCAATTTGTCTCCGGTCTCTAACCAACATGCTGGCGATCTGAATGGCCTTCCATACAAAGCTTTAAAAGGCGCCATTCCTATACTAGTCTGATAACTATTATTATAGGAAACTCAATCAGATGTAGGTGATCTTCCCAATATCCACCAAAGTCCAATATACAAGCCTTCAACAAATCTTCGAGTACCTTATTGACTCTCTTTGTCTGCCCATCCGTCTGTGGGTAATAAGCTGTACTCATCTTGAGCATGGTGCCTAAAACCTCTTGCAGACTCCTCCAAAATTCATTAGTGAACAATGCATCTCTGTTGCTGACTATGCTACTAGGAATCCCATGAAGTCTAACTATGTGCTTCTTGAACAACTTTGCTAAAATAGGTGCTACCCTGGTTGACTTTATCGAAATGAAATGGGCACTCTTGGTCAAACTGTCCACTATAACCCATACGCTTTCGTTTCCTCTATTTGTCCTTGACATCCCATCTATAAATTCCATCGATATCGAATCCCACTTCCAAACTAGAATATCTAAAGGCTGAAGTAACCTACTTGGCTTTTGATGTTCGGCTTTCACTTGTTGACAGTTAATACACTGCCTAACCATAAGCCAACATCCCTCTTCATGCCTTTCCAATAAAAGCTCCTCTTCATATCCTGATACATCTTGGTTCCTACAGGATGAATTGTACACTTCGATTGATGACACTCTTCTAGAACTTCTCTCCTTGAGTTCTCTACGCCTGGAACACATAACCGTCCCTTCTTTCTCAACCATCCTCATTGGTCAAGGGTAAAATTCTTTAGGTCATCAATCTCTAATCCGACAAGCTTTCTAATCCTCTTAGCTAAAACTGGATCTTCTCTCTGCTTAGAAGCTATCTTCTCAATCATCACTGGTCACACTTCTAAACAAGACAACATGGCAATACCCTGACTAGAACTAGCAGTAGATCTCAACTGTTCCCCACAACTAGCTAAAGCTTTTGGATCCTTCCATTCTGCCAACATTGCTAACACCACATTCTGATGTTTTCTACTGAGAGCATCTGCTACTTTATTTCCTTTTTCCGGAGTATACTCTATACCGAAATCATAGGTAGCCAAAAACTCCAGCCATCTATGCTGTCTCATATTCAACTCCTTCTAAGAGAATAAATACTTTAATGACTTATGATCGGTATACAACTCAAATCTCTCTCCCAACAGATAATGCCTCCAAATCTTCAAGGCAAAAATCACCGCAGCCAACTCCAAGTCATGAGTAGGATATTTAACTTCGTGCGGTCTAAGCTGCCTAGATGCATAAGCGATAACTTTGCCCTTCTACATCAATACTGCTCCCAATCCAGTCCTACATGCATCAGTGTATACCACCAACCCTTGTTTACCATCCGAAACTACTAACACTGGCGCATTGGTTAACAAATCTTTAACTTAAGGAATGATTCCTCACATTTGTCGGACTAAACAAACCTCGCGTCCTTCCTGGTCAACTTAGTCAAAGGTGCTGCTATCCATGAGAAATCCTTAATGAATCTTCGGTAATAACCAGCAAGTCCGAGAAAACTCCTTATCTTGGTTACTGTCTCTGGTCTCTTCCAATCATTGACCGCCTCAATCTTAACTGGATCAACTGACAATCCTTCCTCTGAAACCACATGACCAAGAAACTTAACTTCTCTCTTCTAGAAATTACACTTGGAAAACTTCTCCTTCAGCTGATTCTGCTTCAGCATCTCCAACACTATTCTAAGATGAATTTCATGCTCCTCTCATCTTTAGAGTACACCAAAATGTCATCTATGAACACCAACACAAACCTATTCAAGTGCTCTCTAAAAACCCAATTCATTAAATCAACAAAGAAAGCAGGCGCATTCGACAATCCGAATGGCATTACTAACCACTCATATGAACCATACCTAGTTCGGAATGCAGTCAAAGGAATGCTATCCTCCACCACTCTTAACTGATGGAACCCCCTCGCCAAATCCAATTGGGAAAATACTCTGGCTCCACCCAACTGATCAAATAGATCATCAATCCTTGGCAGAGGGTACCTATTTTTGATCGCCCTCTCGTTTAACTTACGATAGTCGTTGCACATCCTTAACGACCCATATGGTTTCTTTACAAACACCGCAGCTGCTCCCTAAGGCGAACTGCTTGGTCTGATAAAATATCTTCTCTCAAGATCCACTAACTGCACCTTCAATTTCTTCATCTCTGTTGGTGTCATTCTGCTAGGTGGTCTACTGACTGGTTCAACTCCGGGTACAAGGTCTATCTGAAACTCAACAGCTCGTTTCAGTGTTAATCAAGTAACCGGCTCAAAAACTCTGCAAACTCTCTAGCCACACGAACTTGACTAAGCTCTTCTCCAACCTCCATGGTATTCAACAAAGCACAAACACTCTTACTGGAATTCTCCACCGGGAAAATGATTCGATTATGACTATCTGGATGCCTCAATGATATTTCCCAATCCTGGCAAAATATCCTAGCATCATACTTACCCAACCAATCCGTACCTAAGATGATCCCGAAATATACGAAATCAAAAACATACAAACTGCATGCAAACTTATGTCCTAACAAATCAAGTTCTAACTGGTCACATCTCATCCCAAGAGTTGCATACCCTCCTATTAGATTCGCAGCCCTTAAGGAAGTAACAATGTATGTGGGTTCTATACCTAACCTATCAACCAAATACTGAGATATAAATAAATGTGATGCACCGGTATCAAAAAGTACCCAAACTGGTATATTCTGAATCAAAAGTGTATCTTCCATCACAGTTTTCCCTTTCTCCGCTGCAATGGGTTTAGAAGAAGATGGTGGTCCAATAGCAAACACCTTCCCTCTGTCCGCCCTAACTGGCTCCGGACACTGGTTCTTATAATGCCCAACTTGGTCATAGTTGAAGCATTTCACATTCTTCTTCTCCGCAGGCTTCTTTCCTTTACCATTTTTGCACTCGTGGGCATAATGGCCCTTCTTTTCACACTTATAACACACCAAATCAGCCTTCGCCTTCTTAGAAGCCTCCCCTTTCTGGGCTCCTTTCTTCTTAAAGTATTTCTTTTTTCTTCCTTAAAAACCCTGGGACTCAACTGGCTTCTCCCTAGCTGAAACATCAAGTATCTCCTTATGGCGAACGGTCATCTCAACCATCACATGATAAGGCTCTCTAATATGAGTCATAGCCATTCTGCCTAGCTCTGGCCTCAGACCTCTAATGAATCTCTCATTCTTCCTGACATCAGTGTCAAACAAAGCATAACCATATCGAGATAGCTCATCAAATTTAGCAGCATACTCGATCACAGACATCTATCCTTGGACAAGATCCATGAACTTCCTCATCAATGCCGATTTGGCAACCTCAGACAAGAACCTTTGCTCAAACCTCCTCCTGAAGTCAGCCCAAGTCAACTCTTCCTCTGGCACACCGGCTGTCACATTGTTCCACCAATGAAGCGCTAACTCTTGCAACTGTCCAAAGGCTAGTCTTCTCTTCTCTCCATCATTCAAGCCTAAATCTGTAAAGATCCTCTCATAGTTCAACAGCCAATTCTCTACTTCAACGGCATCTTCCGTTCCAGCAAACGGCTTTCCTCCTAGACTGACGTAGTCTCTACTCAGCTTAGCATAGTTATATCCAACCAAAACTACAGGATTAGCTCCATCAACATTCCCAACAACTCCCGCTTGCAAAAGATTAGCCAACAACTGATACACCATCCCCGCATCTACTGGTGGATTTCCAGCACCTACATTGGTCTCAGCATTTTGGTTAATATTAGCATGTCGACCTTGGTTTCTCCGAGTATTAGGTCGAGCATTTCCATTGGTTGTGGTGCTTCCTCCACCCAGATTTCCTCTTCCGTTTCCTACCTCCATATCCTCTTTCTCGTATATCAACATACAAACCTTAGTATGATACAGAAGAATGGTCTAAGAGAGACAAGGGAATACGTACTTAGATATATACCTATATATCAAATACAATTATGTTACTATGACGTTAACCCAAACCCCGATCTAATTTTAAATTCATTGGATTATGTTTGAAAAAGCTTTTAGGTTTAACTTTTCTTTTAAAGTTTCATAAACCTATGCTCTGATACCAACTTGTAATTCCCCCTACTTGGAGGCCCAAAACTAACGGCTACGGATGCTGCAATCATCCATAGTTATTAATCTCCGGCGACCAAATATGGCGGTGTTAGATGCATTGATACACAGATCACGGAAATATGTAAAAAAATAAACAATTAAAAAACATATTTTCGCACTCAAATCAAAACATTTCATGTTCATTACATAATCCCAAATTACGTTGACCACGTTCAGCAAAATATAATTATTGCAAATACGCCAAGAGCGACATATGAAGATGTCCCCTTGGTTGATCAGAGTATATAGAGAGGCTAATAAATTTGCCTTTACAAACAAAATACACAGCGGAAAGAAAAACACTAAATAACTATCTGCCTCCTGCACGCCTCTGGAAGCTTTATTCGTCTAAGAAGAAACCTGAAAAACTTAAATCTTAAACTACTCAAAATCAATTGAGTACCCGAGAGTTTAAGGGGAAAAAAACTTCGAGTCAGACAAAAGCCTGGTATGAAAAATAATCTAACATCTCAATCCTTTTAGATATCTAGTGAGACCACGCCGCTTAGCGGAACAGGTTTTCCTTCACTAGTATCCTAAAACCTTTATAAAACCAAATTCTATGCTCCTGCATCCACAATGGTTAAAACATACATTTCAAAACATTATGATGATATGCATACTTGAAAATAAGTAAGATTTCCCCATTCCTAGTTTAATCTGACATCCTGTCATAATTATAGTTTCTAAGGTCACTATTAACCTTTTTAGTTTTCATGGGTTTACTAATAACCTTGTTATAACTAATAGACACACTATCATATTCATAGTTTTCATAGGATCACTAAGAACCTGTAGGCTCCTGCCAGTTAACTTAATTAATTCATGGGTCCTCCTGAACCTATTAGTCATTCCAATAACTAATCACCTTATCCTAGTTTTCATGGGTTGACTAGGAACCTATGGACTTATCCAGTAACTCACTACACATCCTAGTTTTCATTAGTTTACTAAGAACCTACTGATACTTCCATTAACCACATTCGTATCCTAGTTTTTATGGGTTTACTAGGAACCTATTGGCTGATGTCAATTCTTAATTTGGATATAGTTTACATAGGTTCACTACAAACCAATTAGCCCCGCCAACCGCCCTTATGCATAGTTTTCATGGGTTAACTATGAACCTTTTGGTATGCACCAATAACTACCTTATCATAGTTTTCATGGGTTTACTATGAACCTCTTGGTATGCACCAATAACTACCTTATCATAGTTTTCATGGGTTTACTATGAACCTCTTGGTATGCACCAATAACTACAAAGTTTAGGCATTCTATATTTTTGGTCACCCTGACTTCATGGATGCAATTATACTCATTCAAGAGTTTAAGTAATTTATATTCACTATTTGAGTTAACCTACTGGTTTTCTACCCCTTTTTCACTAAAATACAGTTATGGGTTATCATGTGAATATACTCATATTTGAAGAAGTAAAACATTAATTAACGATACCACTCCTGTGGGTTTAAAGTCCTTGAAATATATTTCATAAAACATTGTTTACACCTTTAACTTATATTTTTATCAAGGCAATACTTCTACAAAGTTACACACTTAAAACCCTTACAAAACTCCTTTATATAAGCTGTGGGTTCTCCTTTAAAAATTAGAGTATGGGTTTTCAAATTTTTTAAAGCCAAACCTTTCGACCTTGTTGAAAGGCCTTCAAAACAACCTTTCGAAACCATTAAAACCATTCAGGAATTCAAACCTTTCAAAAGCATTCAACTTTTAAAATATAAACCTTTCGAAAACTTACTAAGTTCAAGTTAAAATATGCGAAAGGTCCTTTTTTAAAACCTTTCGACTACAATGGAAGCAACCTTTCGACCTTGTCGAAAGGTCTGCTTCAAAAGCTTTAAAACATTTCATTTAAAACAATAGACCTTTGCCTTTTTAAAGCAACTCCTTCAAAAGCTTGGGTTACATTTCAATTATAAAACAAAGGAAAATCATCTAAGTCGAAGGCTTTGATACCTTTTGAAAGCAATGGGAGAAACGGCTAGTTTTTAAAACAAGTAAACATTTCATCTTTGTCGAAAGCAACGACTTCGAAAGGTTTGGAAAAAGCGGCTATAACCTTTCGACTATGTCGGAAGGTTCTAAACAAAACAATGCTAAGTGGCAGTAATCTTTCAATTATGTCGGAAGGTTTCAAAACAAAATAAAAGTAAAGTAGCAATAACCTTTCGACAAAGGTTTAAAACCTTTCTTTTAAACATTTGACCGGGTTGAAAGCAACCAAGTCGAAAGCTCTAATTCGAAAGCAAAGTAGGTGAAAGCTTTAATTTATAAAACAAACATACCCCAACCTCTTTGGCCATCAACCTTTCGACTATGAACCCTTCAACCTTGTCCAATTCATTATGTACCAAAGTGCTTGATACCATATGCATTTGTTTGACCTTGTTGAAAGGTATAACCTTTCGACTTAGTCGAGAGGTTTGGGCAGGAAGATTTAATACTGTAAAAGGCTGAACATGCTAAAAGTTTGATTTCTTTGTTTTTAACTTAAAAAGGTTAACTTTTCAACTAACCTGACCTGGTTTATCAAATTCTCATTGGTTAATAATTTCTTTTCAAAAAATGTTGCCACTACTTTTAGATTTAAATAATAAATTTATTTTATAAAATGCCCCTTCTCCTTAATTAAATATATAAAACATTTAAGTCCCATGCCGTAAATAATTTTATATATTCAACAAAACACTTAGAAAAAATCTGGAAAAATCCCTGAAAATCTATTTTAATATGTTTTCCAACCTATAAAAATTTCAAACCCAAATAATCATTATTTTCACCGTAAATAATTTATAACCCAATAAATCATTTTCTTCACTAGAAAATTCGTATAAAATGCATATAAACTCAGAAAATTATGAGAATTGAAAGCCATCTCCAAAATCATGTTTTCTATAACATAAAATTTTCCCGTGGTATTTGAAAATCATTTCATCTCGGTTTTACCCTAAAACCGTGTATATCTCTTATTAAACAACCTTGTTAAATCACATATAAATTAAAATCAAGCATATCATCATTCAACATATCATAAAACAGATTTATCCTAAAATTTGAAACCATATGATGTTTAAAATCAAAATAGAGATGTAGAAATTATTATTCACCTTAGATTGGATAAGGAAATTGAAGTTTGATTGAGATTGATTCCTTCTAACTTGAATCCTAGCTTCAAGAAGATTTTCTCTTCTCTTCTAATGGTCGGCCTTGCTTCTCACGGTTATGAATATTTTTGTTTTGGTGAAATGAACGTGTAGAACTAAGAAAGATAGTATAAGGGTGGGAAATGTGGGCGACTATTTACCCTAATGCCCTTATGTTTAATTTCCTAACCATTTATATAAGTTCATTATTTTTAATAAGCACGGCCACATAGTTTATTAATCAGCCTCAATCTCCTTATCTACATTATTTTATTTTATTTATTCTAATTAAATCTCCTGAATAATGTCACTAAAATTAGGGGTGTTACAATGGTGTCTTCTTGTAGCTTATACCTGCAATTTTGATAAGGTCTATATATGTATATGATTGTATAGTTGTTATCATTGAAACATAAATAAGAGTTCTAACACTAGCATCCTTGACCAAATCAATACTAAACTCTAACTCTTGACATGCTGGTAATCCAGTCAACTCCTCAAATATGTCTGGATACGCCCTAACTATATGCACCAATAATAACTCATCATGTGAAACTTCCAACGAATACAAAATGCAAACCATCACCTCATTATTGGTCCCTATAGTAACTAACGGTTTCTCACAGTCCCCCACCATCCCAAATCTTTTTAGCCGTTATATTCCTAGAATAATTCCAAACCCAACAAAACATAATACGAAGTAATCACAAGCTAAAGAACATCCATGAATCGATAACACTGGGTCTCAGCAAATAATGCATAACTGGTTGAGCCCCCAACAGTGTTCGTCACAATCAAAGGTCGATCAACTATCTTAGGTCTCAATCTAGTCTATCTACCAGGTCAATAGATATGAAGGAATGTGAAGCCTCAAGATTATGGAACATCATAAATAGAAAGTATACCTTAAATAATGAGGCCCTTCCCTTTCTCCTTTGTTAATGGAGCATTTGAGGAAGATGGAACAACGTTTAAAGCATATGCTTTCATTAACTGCTTCCGCTTTAATGGTTTGGGACAGTCCTTTTGAATATACCCGAATTTTGTAGTTATAGCATTTTCTTCCATCGGCTTTGCATTCCTTGACAGGTTGACCCTTCTCCCCATAGTTATAGCAAGTAGGCTCCTACTTGCCCTTCTTTTGGCCACCCTTCTAAGACTGTTGCTTCTTATTGTTGTTATACTTCCTCTTGCCTTCCCCACCAGCATGCAGCTTTAGCTCATCCTTAGAAACAATAGTCGACATAGACTTAGGGTACAGTCTCTAATGTCAAAATGCCCTCTCAACAAGCTTTTCATATGACTCATTAATGTGCCCCACTAGCTTCTCTCCTAGATAATTATCCAAGCCTATGACAAACTTTTCATTCTATTTCAATGATGTATCAACAAAAAATAGATCATATTTCAACAGCATGTCAAATTCGGCAACATACTCCGATACAATCATATCTCCCTTCCACAAATCAGCAATCTTACAGAATAATATCAACTTCTGAGCAATCAGTATATATTTTTCCTCAAACCTCATCTTAAACTTCTCTCAGGTAATCCAATCCTCTGAAGTAGCAACCTTGATGGCATTCCACCAACCCATTGCTCACCCTTGAAGTCATCTAGAGGTCATCTTTCTCTTCATTGCATCTTCCAATTCTAAGTCATTAAAGATCCTTTCACAAATGTCGATCCAATCTTGGACTTCCATGGTCAACTCTGTTCCAAGGAATAGCTTACATATAATGCCAGAATAACCTCTACAAAACTTAGCAAAGTCGACCTTGGGCGCCTGCACTAGAGCACCATCAGCATTAGGAGTGAATTAGGCATTCTGAGCTATGTTTCTCACCATCTCAGCAAACATGTTCTATAAATCGAGATTAGCAACCTCCGACCCTTCCTCCTTCTCAGCCCAATAGATGGTGTTCCTAAAAATATTTCTTGTATGCTTGCTCATTCTCAATCTGTAATAAGAATGATCGGTCTCTCGTAAAGAAATGATGCATCAATGATACTCATGTGTGCAATGTATCTTGTACGCTATATATAATACTATAGTTTTGATAACCAAAGTATATAATAAGTATGGTCTCTCATATATGCTTGATCCATTCTAAGGTGATAACTCCTCCTTATCTCTAATGGATCTTGGTAACCCTTAGGTTAACTATGCAACCTAGCTCCGATACAAAATGTGACGACCGCTCTATACATATGGTAACTAATATACTTATATAGTATACAGTAAGGTTACACAACTGATGAAGGATGATTGTCAAGGTAAATAAAAGTAGAAATCTTTAAAGCAAACTTGCCGTATATCTCACAGCACAAGGATAAAATATAATGGTCATCACAGATATAATGTACAAGACAGTAATAACTAAATAAATCACATAATCAAAGTGCATAGGTTCACAGTAGCTACATACAAAAAGGATCACAGAGTTTACACATCAAATAATAACTCAGATGATAAACTGTCTCTAATGACAATGTCTAGGCTCTATAGTATCACATAGCAGAATAATAGTAATAGCACGCTAAGTATAAGTACATGAAAGTGTAGCATCCTGCTAGTCCATCTGCATAATTCCATATGCCATCCCATACCTGTTATCTAGTCTACTCATTTAAGAGTACCCAAGACAATAATAAGCAAAGCATAAAATCTCAAATCAGACAATAGTCTGGTGTGAGGGATAAACAATCTCAAATTACTATGAAAATCAATATAGTATATAGTACATATGGTATGGATAATCATACTTGACATGTCCCTACATCCAAAGAGTTAGCACATAACATCGGTATATGCTAATCTACTATCATCAACATCATATGGATGTACTACAAGTCTAAGTACAATATTGGATGTTTGGGCATCCAAGTCATAGTACTTACGTCATGTGACAACCCTAGGGTGATAGAACAAACATAACAAACATAGAACCTATTAAATAATCTCGTATCACTCGGGTGCGTTGGATATAAGATAAGTCTTATGGACTAATCATTAGTTAAAAACTTAATCAAAGTCTCAGTTTCTAGATACTTAAATCCATGCCACTTTTTAAGGCTAGGAACTCATAATCACAAAGTCCAGGGTAATCCGCAGTCATAAGATATGGACACAATCATATCCAAGTGGGGTCCCTATGTACCTCTCTACAGGAGCACACTAGAAACCTATGAGTATCAACTATCCCTTTGGACGTATCTCCATAGTAGAACACAGTCAATGTTTCGTTCCATTCATTTCCATAGTTGAGCATAATCATCTCTACACTAATGAGTCCCAATCATTGAACTCGTTATTTTAGATCAACATCTCGACTCCCATCATTGATTCATTATCATCAAAACATATCTTGTTACCCCTTATAAGTCATAGATTCGTCTTATCAAAGTTCCAAGTCATCACATTGAAGCATTGTGCCATCGCTTCACCATCAAAGTTGCCCGTCATAAAGTCATAACATTAAAATCATGCATTGAATGAACGAACAAAATAATCATGGCACGAACCCCAAATTCCATGCTTCAGACCCCCATGGACCTCACATGGTCACTAACAACTTTAATCATGTCAGTACTGATCATATCACATTGGGTTCAACATGATTACTTAACCAAAACAGTTAAGTTTTTCTTCAACTTAAAAACTCTCGTTGTAATTCTAGCCCGAGTCACCTATGTGTGCTTGCAGCCAAATCTCAACGTAGCCACACCCTTGCCACAAAGTAGTGAACTCTCGCTGAGAGGCCCAACCCCTATATTTTTCTATGTCCACACATTTCCATTTTTACTTAACCTGAATCAAAGCTTTTGTTTTGTCATCCCAGGTCCAAAGTTGACCATCAAAAATCTCAAAGTGACCTTGACAAAACCTTTAGTGACCGAAAGATTATCAACCACTAATTTTGCCTAAGAGCCAGCTGCGTCAATTCCTTCCCTTTCCCAAACTATACACTGCATTTTAGCACCCCTGACCTAAAGTCAAGCAGTAAAAATCCTGAAGTCAAATTTACTACTAACTTGATTTGAAGCCCACCACCGACTTGTTTTCCTTTTCCTTAAAACTCCATCAAATCTCACCTAAATAACTTATGACCAAACACAGAAGTTCCCCTGACCTCTAAGAACAACATATCTCGATCGCTAATTTCTAACACTTTTGCTAGTAGATTTTCACAAATGTGACCACTCTCTAACTATAGTAAAACTAGTTAAATACAACAAACAACCATATACAAGCAATTCACAACATCCATACACTATTATATGACAATATAAATCATATCCAAGCTTTTATTTCATTCTATATCTAACCATACGTAAAACAATGGCTGGTTTTACAGAATGGTCACAAACGAATCAATATACACATTTATTTTTTGAAAACCATTTTATAAGGGTTATTAGGGTTGGATTTAAGTTTGAAAACATTTTAACATTTAAAACCATTTTAAAAATCATTACTTTACTGTATCAACATGCATAAAATAGTGAGATATGTAAAATCGCCCACTTAAGTCAAATCAAACCCAATACCCAAGTACAATCCAAAGTAAAATAATGTCTTCACGAATTCCATGGTGCCCCAATAGTAATTAAGTTAATCACTTGCTAATCAGTTAATGACATCATTTAGCAAATTAAAGTAAAGGAAAAGGATGCTTTTTGGCTAGAGTGGATACTAATGGAGGTTAGTTATCGTTCTCACTAATTACCCACCTAATTGTCCAATAACTATCTAAAATTTAAACCATCATATCTTCTAAATAGTAAGTTCAAAATGCTATTATGACCCCTTTATAGAAAAAGAAACCATCATACCTTTCCAGTGGAATTAGTCTCAACGGCTAATTCGGTTGCTGCTAAAAGTTATAGGACTTACAAGTTTTTAGGGTCAAAATCATCCAATAAAATTTCTATGGGTTAAAAATTTCATTTCTCACTATTCTCCAAAGTTATAGCATTATTTGACCTAATATGAATTTAAAATAATATTTTACAATCCTTCGTAACGTAAAATGCATCTCATTAGGACTAACTTGTACGATCTTGAAGTGATGTGTATATTATTAAATATATGGATGTTTAAATGTATGGAAATGGATGTATGATGATGTAGTTGATGTTTGGTGATTGTATTATATATGTATTGACTTTGAGTTTCTACTGTGACTTATCATGGTGTCACGTGTCGCATATATCGGGATGTGACCGTAAGAGAATAGAGATGTCCACATGCAGGCTTATATGATCTTCCACGAATCATACCTACGACTATGTCCATCTGTTAAATGAATAGTGAGCATAGGACATGATTTATCCTTTCATTGTTATCCATATCCTTTAGTTAGGTGTAACATGGCCTTATTCGAGTATTTTAACTATGTTATTATACTGATATTACTCTTTGAATGTAGGTTGGGAAGGCTAGTGTATGTTTCCATATGTATTAGAAAAAATTGATGTTATACTGTTATTTTTGTTATATAAGTAAAATAGGCTTGTTTCACTCGCTAAGACCTATGTTTGACCCCTCTCCACATTTTTCTTTGAATCTGTCATCGATAGGTTAATGGAGTATGGAGACGAGTCGATGTACGTGATCTCAAAGGTGTGGATAATGGAGACATTACTATACTTCTGACACTAGAATGGTATTGTGTGTTGGTTTGGTAGATTTGTATTGTATCGATCTATAACCATGATGTTATGATAATGGATTGGTTTGGATAAATGAATAGTTTGACATTGTATATTATTCCTTCCACCATGAGTTTTGAATCATATAGTCAGAATACCATTATTTTTATCTATATTATAAACCCAATGATCCGTTGTTTTAGGATTTTGTGGTTTAAACGTCGATTTTGGTGTTAAATCAATAGGTCCAAAATGGCAGATTATTACAACATGAGGAAGAGAAGAAATAAGGCTGGTATGTTACATTAGTAAACTGTTCACGATGCAGAGAAGTGTTATCCTAAATTAGAGAAGCTAGCCCAATGGTTACTAATAGAATCGAGGAAGTTGCGATCGTACTTTCAAGCTAATCCAATACGAGTGTCGTTGGATCAACTTCTTAGACATGTATTGTATCGCTTAGAGACTTTTTGACAATTACTAAAGTGAAACTTTAAGATGAGTTAATATAAAATCACATATCATCCCAAAAAGGCAATTCATGGACAAGAATTAGCGGGCTTCATTTTTTAATTTACTATTCGGGATGATGAAATGGAAGAGGGGATGGTCGAAATTTTAGAATGGAAGTTATACATGGATGGAGCTTCCAACGACCATAATTTCTGGAGTAGGAGTAGTCATAGTACCTTCATAAGGACAAAGGATTTTTTATGAATTGAAGCTAGAGTTTCGTATTATGAATAACGAAGTGGAATACAAAGCATTAATAGTAGGACTCAAGTTATGAAAGGAATGGGAGTACATACACTACACATATTCATTGACTCCTAATTGATGGTTTGCTAAGTGAAGGAATTTTAGGCTAAAGGTGCATGACTTGCTCCTTACTTATTTACTAGACGCGATTGAGCACTACACGATAATACACATCCCTAAAGAGGAAAATACAAATGGAGACTCAATATCCAAACTTGTCAGCTTCGGAGATGCGCAGCCATTGGGGATTGTTTTAGAGGAGGTGTTGAAATGTCCTAGTATATATGAAATGGACATTTACTATATCTTCAAAGTTAGGGAGGAGTCATGGTAGATTCCATTCGAAGAATATTTGATGAAGGGAACTCTTCTTAAAAGTCAGAATGAAAATTAGAAACTCTTGCATAAAGTATCATGTTACATTATGCAAGATAGATTACTATTTTAGAGAGGATTCTCAGCTCCCTTATAGAGGTGTGTTGACAAGGACAAAGCAAAGAAAATCCTTGAGGATGTCCATCAAGGAAGTTGTCACAGTCACATTGAGGGTAAAATATGGCAAAGAATATGCATTGCTATAGATATTTCTAACTAACTGTCAATATGCAGCCATTTGCGGTTATGGGAATTGATATAATTAGATTGGTATCGATGGTCCAAGGAGAAGCAAAGTACACAGTTGAAGCAATAGACTACTTCACAAAACCGGTTGAGGTGGATCCACACACCATAATCACTTCAGCATAAGTGATTAAATTCACAGTTAAAAACATTTTATGTAAATTCTAAGTACCACTGAAGATCATCGCAGATAGTGGAACTCAATTCGAAAGTATAGAGTTCTATAAATTCTTTGCTTGATATCGAATTGAGAAGAGCTTCTCAGTGGTAGCACATTCACACCCGAATAGGCAGGTGGAGGCGGCGAATAAGATTATTAAATCCATCATCGAGAAGCATTTGAAATGAGCAGAGGGAAATAGGGTTGATGAGCTACAACTGGCTTATTGGCTTATCGAATGACCCAAAAGTTCACAACTAGAAACATGCCATTCACATTAGCTTATGGAACTAAAGTAGTGACACCCATCAAAGCGGAAGTACCTTCTCCGATGCATGCACTATGAACCCAAGATGAACGAGGATTTATTTCTAGCATATCTAAACTTGGTGGAGGAAAAGTGAGAAGCAACGAATCTAAGGTAGCTGCTCACCAATAAAGTGTACTACGGTAGGTCAATACCAAGGTCGAAAACCATACTTTGAAGATTGATGACCTTGTTTTGAATTGGATCTTCCTGATTATAGGGGTACTTGGTCGAATTGGGAAACCATATGATAGAGCAGAAGCTTGGAGATGACATTTCAAGTCATCAATAGTTCATGGGAACCCAATTCTGTGGATGTGGAATAGTGACCATTTGCACCACTATTTCACTTGATTTCTTTCATTTTTCAACATTTATTTTCATTTGGACATTTTAAATTGGACTAAATGTAATAAATCGGGATTCACTATTGAAATTAATATAGCCTGCTTTTTGAATCATTGGAACCGTATTCATTTAGTCTAACTCTATATCACTGAAATAGTGTAACGACGTACATAACATGTCTTGGAAATTGAATGTCTACATACACGGATATAGGTAAAACTAGACTTCTTTGAACCATAATTAGTTTATTGGAGTATAGTCGGACAAGGAGCAGATAAGATAATTTTCCCCTACATATTTAATCTTTGACAAACGCATGGAGATATGCAATATTGGGGATAGATGCTCGAAGATAGGCATCACAAACACTGATGCTCGGAGACAAGTGTCAGTATATAATTGAATGTATGCGAGTACAGGCAGCGGAAATTATATTGGTGCTCATGTGGATGTGAGAGGAAAGCCATATAATTTCAATCAAGGCATTACAGCTTTATATATGTTTAAACATGATAAGGTTAACTTGAAGTAAATAAAGCAAAATAAATGAAATTTTTGTTACAATGGAGGTTTGTTATATGTACAGAGCTATAGTTAATAAATGCAATACACGTATGGCAATCACAAGCGGGTATGATATGTGCATAAGTAAATTATTACTGGTAGTTATATGTAAACATTTGCAAGAATAATACATGTGTACCAAAGTAAAAGTGCGATAAAAGTAAAGGATGTGGATTTGGAAAAAAAGAAGCTTTTCATTACTTCACTTTTATATACAAGAGTTCAGGGGCTAGACAAGTACAAATCCACGACCTATGTACAAAGCAAAAAGGAAAAAATGAGAACTCCAAAAAGAACAATGTGAAAAACACGGCGCTTCACTTCCTGGATGGTTTATGGGCTACCCTTTCTGCCACTTCATTGTTGGAGTGCTGCCTTCCGGAGGGCTGACCTCTTCCTCAATGGTTGAAGGTTCATTAGCTAACTAGAAGTTGGAGCCCAAATTAATATACTTTGACCTCGGTAGCCACATGGGAGCCAGAGACCAGAGGGCGATGATTAGTGATTCATTGCATATGTGAGGTAGTTGGTTATATACCTTTGTTCCAGATTAATGAATGCGGAATAAATAGAAGCGGATTCCTATTCTTTACAGCTTGCTTATCCAATCATCATGCCATCTGGATTTCTTTGGATGATATGTTTTTGCTTGGAGGATTGGGGCACCCAACTGGTAAAAGGATTGAAAGAAGGCAAAGAAAGAAGCGTAGGCATAAAAGTGTTATCTTAAGAGGTAGGAGGAGGTATGATGCCCTTTTTGGTTTTAACCTGGACTAGGATATCCATCTTCTCTTGAAGCGAAGTAGCCATGGAAGATTCTGGGCCATAGTTCTTAGTCATAGTGACCTCTTCCTCCTCGTCTAGAAAATAACTAAGGTCTTCACCTTCTTTTAGAGCTTTGATCTTTTCAGCATCGGGATTGGGGGCAGACCTAGCATTGGTGGTGGCGACCATGGATGTTGTACCAATAGCTTCAATCGAAGTACCAGGAACATAGATGATAATAGGTATAGAAACAATTGTTGTTTGACTTGAAACAAGTAAGACATGATAGTTTAAGTCAGCAATGGCTTCAGGAGTCATCTGAAGATTCTCAAGGATTGGAAAGTTGAGTGATGCACCTTTGATTGAGCATATTGATGGTGGAGATCTAGAAGTAACCTACCCTTCTTCAATGATGGGTGATATTGTAGGAGCTGCATAGGTAGTGATGGAGACCGGAATATACTTAGGAATACACGCTTCTGTGGAGGAAGGTTCAATAGAAGTAGAAGTTGCAGAGGTGGAAGCTATGATAGCCTTAGAGCTAGCCACCGTGATGAGTGGGGTCTTTGTCAAGGTCTCTTGAACGATTGAAGCGAGAGAGATTTCAGTTGTCTCCTTTACTAAGAGTTCAAGGGAGCCTCATCGGGTGTTCGAGGAGCTTCTTTGGCAAAGTGTTGTGCTCATCACTCCTCCAAAGTAAGCAAATCATCATCATCATCAGAAATATCATCTAGGAAGCCGACTTCATTGAATGAAGTTCCTTCATCCTTTTCCTTTTCTCTTTCTTCCTTCATTATCTGATCGTGTAAGTCAATAAGAACGTGTGGACATGAATCATCAAGCCATTTCTGACCTTTTGCCTTGACTACACTCACATAAAAAAGGATGATGGTCTGATTGAGTTTATTTGCAGCAGACTCTTTCTCGGTGGCTACTTGGGTAAGCTTGTTTAGTAAATTGACCAAAAGAGCTACCAACCATTCATTTTTTAAATGGAGATCAGAAACTTCTTTTGCCTCATCCTATAATTTTTTGAATTTTAATTTTAATAAGGAGATATCTATATTCAAGGCAGTGAGCTGGACATTAGTGGTGTCGGTGCTAACTTTAAGTTCTTTAATCTTCTTAGCTAGATCGACATTTCTGATATGAATCAATAATCTCTTTATCATTTGTCACGTTCGTTTTAGACTCTTGAAGAAGGAGGCGATTCTCTTTATCGATATCACTCAGGTTCCTTGCTAGCCTCTTCCAAGAGTGATATCTGTCTACTAGTGTGTTGTAGGAAGTATGGAATTTCTAGATGCCTTCGTTAGGGATATCATCAAGCTTATATTCAAAGAAAACCCTAGTGAGGACAAAACCCAGATACTTAAGATGAAGATTCAATGGAACTGATTTAGAATGAATAGGAGTAGTGGTAGAAACAACAATAGTGGTCCACTTTCCTGGCCTTTGGCAGTGTCCAGAGAAAGAAGTGGCCATAGCAAAAGTGAAGTCACGGGCTTCTAGTAGAAAGGGATATGAACAATAACATAAAATCGACTTGCCTTAGAAGCTGGAACAATTGCAGCGGATGTGATTGGAGCAGAACTCGTGGCTAAAGCATGAGTAGAAGTAGGCTAAGGTGTAGGAGTTCGCCTCAATGGAGATCTTCTTCGGTAAGAATGCGAACTTTTAGAATGGTGAGAAGGGAATAAATGTTCAAATTGGTAGGAGCTGGAGAATTTAGGAGAGCATATATACCCCTAAATATCCCTCCCGTAATTGAGGTACTCAGCCACGCGCCGATGCTACCTTTCCCCTCTTTCTTCCCTCTCCCGGTGAAATTCGCTAGATAAGCAGTTGTGGTTTCTATGAGATTTGGAGATGGGCACATTCCAAGACGACTTCTGACCAAGATCTCTATAGTATTTATACTTTCCTATTGTACCTAAAATAAAAACAGTAGGATTTATTACTGAATTTGGAAGTAGAAAACGTGTAGTGCACGTGGCAGTGATCCTAAGCCATGTGGGTGCGATGTAATCATATCTACCCTACAACCACGCTCGATTTGTAAGGACGAGGGAGTATCTATACCATCATAAGGACTAGGTGTATCTTTTTCCATTCATGCATCATAGCATGAACTTCAAGATGGTTAATGTTAAGGCCTTGAAATTTGACGGGTCTTAGAACAGATAGCGGCCCAAATACTTTATCATTGACTGGGATGTGGATTAATTCCTCGGTTTGACTATGAGTTGGACATGGATTTTCTTCAAAGATCCCCTGCCTTAGGCATCTGAATCGAGGAGTAATAGTGGATGTGCCTTCTATTCAGGTGTTTCATAGATTCTCCTTTTTCCTTTTCCTCATCACATGTAATTTTGACGAATTCTCCTTCTTCTTCATCGACGATTCTATGGCGAGCTAGAACTAGAGGAGGAACTTCAACTTGAGGAGTGGTCTATGGAGCAGTAGGTACAATGGGCTCAAAATTCACTCCATGACCATTGTAGACGATGTGAAAATGGAGCAAATGAAGGTTTGTTATGAGGTAGGTTGTTCAACATTTTTCTTTGGGGATGTCATTGAGTTATGCTATCATTGGCCTCAGACCACCATTGTTGATTTTCGAAGGGATAACTGTAATGAAGAAGAAAAGGATTAGTAATCTAAATGAAGTAAATCTTGATAAGGCGATGATCGAGGTAAAGGATGTAGGACATGTGGGATCAAATTAACCCTAGATGATTGGTGAATATGGTTTATAATAAATTCACAGAATAATAATAATAATCTCAGCACAGATAAACAAAATGCAGAAATAAAGAGAACACACTAATTTACCCGGCTTTAGCAAACCTCCCTACTACTACCCTTAAGATTTCTACTAAGATCAAATAATCTACCGCTTACAAATTCTCCTGTAAACTTACGACTATCGCTAACCTGATTGTCCTAACCCTATGCCTAGAAATCCTGTCTCAACTCTATCCTTTGGTTGAGAATTTCCTAAACTACAAAAAATGTAGTTCAACCCTAGATAAATAAGGTTTGGAAATAAAAGTGAAAATACAAAATAAATAGGGTTTCCCTTAAGGTTAATAATATGTAACAAAGCTTAAACAAAAAAACAGCCTAATAAAACACTCCCTTTTTTCATGTGTTCTCATTATTTTCTCCCATTCCTCTTTGTTTCCTTCTTAGATCTAAAGTGGCTCTTCAATAATGTCAATGCTTTTTGTCATCGCCGTCTGGAAATTCATCCCCCTTGAATCGATTTGGTTGTTCTCACTTCGATTAGTCCTTGTCGAATATCTTGCAGTGGCGACTGGGTAGATTTTGGAATTACCGAGTACTATTTTACTGATTTTCTCTTATTTGAAAAAAAAAATCTCATGAACTTGATGATAGAAACTTTTCAATGATGAATTGGTTTTATAGTGATCAATATAGAAAAATCATTTTAGATTTTCCATAGTTCGCGGCTCTGTGAATTTGTATTTTTCAAACTGTAAATTAGGGTTTTGATTCTAATTTGATTTTCCCTATATTTGATATATATTTGGCTTTGACTTGGTTTTTCAAGGTTGCGATCTTGAATTTGAATTGTTCAATATAATCTTATACGAATAATTCCTTGCGTAATTTGAGCATGCTTTTGACACCTTGTACAAAAAAAATTCAGCATTATACACCGTCGTACTCGATGTCCACCCAACTGCATGTATCATATTCCTTTGTGATACTGTATAAAAAAATTAATTTGCTACTACACATGTGCTTTGTTGCAACTTGTGTCATTCTGTACATGTTCAGTGTGCATTTCCTTTTATGTACCTGAACTGATTGTTTGGCTTGAACAGTGGCTTGTTTGTGCACATATAATGGTTCCTTGCTGTTGTTCTGGTGCATTGTTATAACATGTTCATGTCTGTGGTTCTTTAACGTTGCACTATGCATTGTTGCAGTCTTGTTTTGAAATGTTTTTTTAGATCTTCCCAGCTGATGTTCTAGTGCATTGTTGTAACTTGTTCTGGTTTGTGGTTTTTTGCTGTTGCACTATGCATTCTAGCTATTCTTTGTACCTGAAACGATTTTACTTGGTTATTCTTTGGACCTGAATCATTTGTGATTGATAATGTTTCCTTGTTGCATCTGATTTGTTTATGCATTATTTGGTTTTAGTTGCACATGTAACTTTATGTGCATATCCTATATGCTTCTTCAATATGCATTCTCTTATCTACTTGAATTGAATGTGACTAGACTCTCGCTTTCATTTATAGTGGAGATATCGGTTGTGACTTGTGTGCTTTGTTGAATTCAGTTGTTGTTTGAGTCTTGTGGCTTGAAATTTGTAAAAAAAATTATCATTTGCTTGACCTTAATGCATGTACAGTGTCAAATTGTGCGTGTCTTTGGCAAATATATATGTTTTAAATGTAACAAAAAGAAGGACATTATGCAAATGAATGTCCAACGAATATAAAAAGTATAATCTTAACAGACGTAGAAGAATATGGTATAAATGTTGGTACTATTGAAGATATAACAAGTGATGATAATTCCTCAATTTATGAAATTGAATCGATCTATTCAGAAATGTCAAATGATTCAAAACAAAATAATCCAGAAGATGAGATAACTAACTCATCGTTCAAAAATTTTAAGATTAATATGATAAAAATTAATCAAACACATAATCAGATTAAAATCATACCATTAACTTATTATGTAATTCTACCAGAAAAGGAAAAAATAAACTCTCCACGATGTATATTATATGCAGGGAGAAGTATTAAGCTTAAAAGATATCGTACAATAGAGATTTTTTAGAATTAATAATAAAAATCCCATTAGGATATTAGGGATTAATTCATAATATTCCTAGGCATATAAGGGAGACTATTTTTTATAACACATGGCCTAATAGAACCACGTTCGAAAAATAATGTTTCTAGTTTTCTAAAAAGCACCAGTTTAGAAGATAGAGGTTACACGATTGGACAAGGAAGTCCAATTGGATTACTTGTGATACATAAATAAGAAGATCTTCCAATAATAAAAGAAGAATTTTATGGCCAAGAAACATGTACTTCATTAGGTACTTCTTCATCTCAAACTTCAAGAAATAAAGAAACATATCATAAATACCAAATTTATATGAATACATTTACGTATGAAGAAATTACAAATCCTAATATTCAAGATAGTATTGGCGAACAATTTGTTATTACAAATGAAGATCTAGAAAAATTAAAAGAAGCAATTCCTCATTCAGATAAAAACAGTTCTACAAACCTATATCTTTTAGATCTAGATTTCTAAATCAATTTACATATATATTTGAACGTATGCAAGGAAATATAGAATTAAAAGGGGAAGAAGAATTTACTTCAGTAACTCTTTTAGATAAAAAAAAAGGTGAAAGGTACTAATTATAATTTAAGCATATATATATATGTACACACACACGATCTTATCTTTGCTAGTTATTACACATGAATGTCTCTACTATAAAATAAATAAATAAATTCAAAATTATATTCATTTTATAAATAAACAACTTATTTAAAACACATACACATATATATATATATATAATATTGTAACTATTATATATATATATATACATTTTTTTGGGTTGATTAATTTTTTTTTCTTTGACCTGAAAATTGTATTTATCATTTACATATATAACACTATTTTACAATTTGAAGTTATTGTATATGTGTGTGTATAGTGTTCGACTTTTAATTTATAGTAAAAAAATAAATTTTATTTTCTATTTCATTTATAATTAAAAAATTCGTATAATATATATATATAAATAGATTTCTATGTGGAAATCATTTAAAAATTATGTTGTCAAAATATTTTATGGTTGAAACAAATTTAAATATTTCAAATTTAAAATATCCATTAGATTTTAGTTTAAAATAAAAAAGCGGTGGCCACTCATCGTTAACAATAAAAATTTATATGAAGATATTTTTATTATATATTTAATTTGAAATGGTAAAATTTGTTTGAATTTTATTTTTAGAATTATCAAATATACATAATTAATTAAATCTAAACTTTATAGTAAAATATTTAAGTATAAAATTATATCTATGTATATTATTTATTTATAACAGTAAATTATATTATAAAATAACATTATTATATTTATTTATATATATATTATATTAATATAAATATTAATCAAATATTATGGCCAAAAAAATATTCAGTTAATATTAGTGTAGACCTAAACTTGGTTTAATGGCAAATATAGTCATTCTCTTTGACGATTATTTTGACATATGTTTATCACTTACATATTTATTAACCATAGGTCATAATTGTTAATTTTCCCATTATACCCCTAAGTAAGTATATACTTTTATATAGTTACGATGTTTCTGTTTTGAATACAAACATCTCAAAATCCTAAAATATTAAATTAAAGTAAAACTAGAAATAAAAAATTAAATTTTAAATTTTAAATTAATAATAAAATATTAGTATTAAACATTAACAAACAAATAAATATTTTAAATAAATTGAATAATTTAAAATATTACATAAATTCTTTTAATAATAAATACTTAATTTGATTTAGTATAATCAAATTTTGTTCACATAAACATAAAATAAGGTCTTATCCAAATTAATAAAAGGACTTTTTTTAATTTACCCTTTAAACCCCATAGCCAATACACCAGATCCAATAATGGTATCAGAGCCTGCATTGTATTTATATGAGTAATACATGTAGGGCATTATTTTGGAAAAGCCAAACAAGATGGGAGTTCAAGAAAAATATGCTTAAACTACGGAGAAGGTTACTCTAGTTAAGGAACGTTCTATGAATGTTAAACCTCCCTTTCTCCTGGTCTTTATCTAGCTCGTCAAAATAGGCTATTTCTACGGTATGCCTTTGTGGAAAACTCGAAAGTGTTTTGAATCTTAGGTTGATTCAAATAATCGTATTTGGATATTTTAAAATTTATTCAAAATTATTTTAAATTTAAAATAAATAATTCCATAATTTTATAAGGATTTGTAAAATGCAAATTTTAAAATTGTTTTAAATTTAAACAAATATAAATGTTATATTTATAATTAATTAAATTGTTTAATTAATAAAAAAATACATATAAATATATATATATATATCTAAATTAAAAATTATAAATGTTATAATGATTTAAGGTATATATTATATGTTCAAAGAATATGGGAGGTTAAATAAATAAAACCCATGAAGCTTAAGGGAGTGTACATTAGCTGTATATAAAAGATATATGATATTATGAGTAATACACATCTCCCTTCAATTATCAATAATACTCTACAAAATTATTTTTAAATTATGAATTTAAAATAATAATGTTCTCCATCATTAATATTTTTGAAAAGTTGGCCGGTTTTCTAAGTGGACGATCCACTTTTTAGTAATAATGAAAGGAAATTAAGTAGCTGCCTAAGCAGTTACAATTCATAGGGCATACATCATGACCATGTACCAAAATTCCAAAAGTACAGGCAATCACAAGGCTCACCTTACATTAATACCACTTTTACAACAAGCTTGACAAGAATCAAGCTAAACACCTATAACAATCCTGAACCGAGCATATACTTGCTACACAAAAGTAGAAGACAATGATAATCTTTAGACTATTGAAGAACGAACATAGCAAGTCGCCAATTCGCGCCAATGATAAGCCACTAAGGAGATAACTGATACTATATACCAAATATGAAAATTAACAAAAACAGACAATATTCTCTACATAAACACTATCTACACATACGGTCAAGGCAAGCAACAAACGTCGTTTAAACAAATAAGAGCTGAAGTGAGCAATCACCAGGTAAGGAGAATGATGTTGATGGAAATATAGAGATGCTTTAGGTCGAATAAAACACAGGTCGTAAAATAGTATAGGTTAATAGAAGGTACATAACTCATCAACGTATGATAGAGCAGAAGATAGCATAACTGAAGATGCAAAACATCTCAACTCCAAATACGTATGCAAATACGAACAAGCCATAAAACAAACCTCCGACACACTAGAGTGCCACTTGTCACCTCCAAGTGCCACTACAAAAGGATTTCCACAAACCTCGGCCAAAGAAAAATCCTTATCATCACAACCTAAAACCTTAATGCACAACATAGCACAGAGGAACCGAAGCTGCATCTAAGCAGAGTGGATGGTTCACAAATTTCATGGGCGATGGGAGAAGATAAACAGAACTCGATATATTCTAGATCTCCTAGAAAGCTAGCACAAAGTGGAAAAACGCAGATGTAGGAGATAGGTTGTAAGGGAAAGCTTTAACAAAAAGGCAGAAAGGCAAGTCTAGATCTGACAAGGAAAGCATTATACTAGGGTCAAGGGAGTAATCGCCAGTTATGGAGCGTAAGAAGAAAGAGCAAAGATAAAACTACGATAAGATGCTCAAAACGAAAAGGGTAAGAGATGGGATAGACGAGTTTGGGGTTGAAGTGAGGAGTGGCTGTTGAACACCTTACAAACCTATGGTTGTTGAGCCCCCTTAAGCTATTGTATATCTATTTTTCTGCTATTGAACTAAGCCATATCTCGATGAACCTGAGCCATTGAATGGCTTTGAAATAAACTAGAAGTCTAGAATGCAAGTCTGATGCCAGCTAGAATTCGAATGAAGTTCCAATAATTGACACTAATCCTTGCTTGCTACCAAATTACTTAACCAACCTTCCAAACAAGTCAAGGGACAAGAAGCAAAAGTGGAAAACATAACTCGAAGTGATGACTTGGTACGAAGTCTTGAACCATAAGTGTGACTTAGCAAGACAAGTTCAAAAAATTAAAGATAAAACAAAGCAAAGCATATGAAGATGGGAAGTTTCTCAACTCGACACCTAGTTGTGAGCACAACTTAGTACTGAATTGACAATGACTGCTGAATTGGCCACGATCTCTTCTTTGGAGCTCCATGCTGGACGTGGAGAGCATAGTGAGCTGATCCCAGAGCTTATTTCGATGGTCTTCATCTATAAACAGGAGGAGAGGTGCAAATCGGAGAGGATCTTTGAATCTTCTTCCTATTTTCTAAATTAACTGATTTTACCCCAATACTATGTTGGATTCATAACCGAGTTATAAGTAACTGAGTTGTAAAATTACCCTTGTAAAAGAAAGAAAGAATTATTAACAAATTTAACAGTGGCGTAGGCTATTGATTTTGTTTGAACCACTATAAATTCTATGTGTTCTATCTCATTTTAATTTCCTTATCTTTTTAATTATCACTTGTTGATCGATTGGGTGTTTGTTCCCTTTTTGGTGCAAACATTTTAGTGCTTTCACTGAACGATTTGAAGTTCTCACTCATAGATCTATGTTGAAACTTTGGATTTACATTATCCACAAGCTAGATCTTAAAAGTTGTTATTAGAAGATCCTTGATTACTTAGATATGAAAGAAGTCTATCATTGGATCTAGAAGAACTGTGGCCCCTAGGGAGGACAAAGAGAAGTTAATCACCTCATGACCTACCAACGATGTTGAAAATGAAGGTTCTCAGCATAGAGAAGAGACAAATTAACCCTCTCTTACTAAAATTCCAAGTGCACCGGAAATGGTGATTGTGGTGGTTTTGGATCGAATGACGACTGAAATGAATGGAAAGTTATTAAAGTGTCAAACCACTATCCTAAAGGAGATGGAGAGAAGCATTGCTTTGATGACTCAATTACCCTAAAGGCAAAGAAAGAGCCTTAGAGAATCATTATCTTCTGACTCGGAAGAAGAGAATTCTACTTCATTGGATATAAATCAAAGAGATGGAAAACAAAGGATGAAAAGAGGAAAAGCTGGGACATTGAAAAGGTGACTTGGAAACTCCCTAGCTCAGAAACTACAACTCAGCACCGAACCTTTACAACTCAATGCCAAGTTTTCCAACTGAGTTCTGATTGCTAGGTCAGAAGATGAATTTGATGAGGAGATTGACGCTAGTATTGAGCAAATTATTGGGGATCAGAGTGATGGTGTTCAAACAAATTCCATTGAATAATCAAGGAGTGAACATAGACAACAAAGAGCTGGACAAATGATTCTCCCAAGATTTAGGGAACCTAGGCATCATTGGAACTAACTGAGAGCATTTTCAGAGCTAAACACTAGGGGAAGTCCCTGGCAATCGTCGTTTAGTCGATCCAGCTAACCCAGAATACATAGCTGATATAGTGAGAAGGCTGATGAATGAGAATCGATAGAAAAATAATGATGATTGGAGTTCATCGCCTAGTAGGACCCCATTTATTGACGATGTGTTGCGGAAAAGAAATCCTAGGAGGTTTGGGTTATGACAATGATTCCATCTTACAATGGAAAGACGGATCCGAAACAGTATCTTTTGAAATATCTGTGGCACATGGATGGTGCCAGAGCTACTAACATAGTGAGATGTAGGTACATCCCTATATTTCATGAAGGGATGACCACAGTGTGGTTCACTCGGCTTGTGCCGAGGTCCATATCTTCCTTTGACCAATTAGCAATAAAATTTATGAAACAATTTAGGTTCCACATGGCTTGACTAAATGTAATGTCCTTACCAAACATCTATCAAAGGTTCGAAGAGATGCTGAAAGATTTTCTAACATGATTCAACACTATTGGAACTGAGGTCAGCAATCCAAAGGAAGATATAGTTTTGATGGCATTGATTCGAGGATTCAACCCTGATATAGAGTTTGGTAAATGGCTTAAAAGGAAGTAGCCACCTACCATTGAAGAATTTTATCGAAATGCATCTCAGTATTTGCGCTTGGAGGAGGCAGACTTGGTTGTAGGATCGATTGGTGATAGGGTATTGAACGATGTAGTGAAGCAAAGTTACGATGTAGTGTAAAGAAAAGTTTCGATTGGACAAACTAGTGAGAGCATTGGGAACATTGCAGTCAATGCTATAAATAATAATAACTAGAAAAGAAGGAACCAGGCCACTAGTGGAAAGAAGTCAGACTTCGAGAAGAATCTAAGATATATGGAACCCGAAGATTATACCCTATTTAATGAGGCTGCAAAAAATATTTATTGCTGTGTAGGGAACTGAAAATTATAAGAAACTGCCTTAGAGGGAGGCAACTGAACCGGAATGACACTCTAGGAAGTATTGTTTCTTCCACAACATACATGGGCATAAAACATTGAGTTTCGTCATCTGAGGGATATAATTGAGGACCTGATCAGGAAAAAGAAACTGCAGTAGTGAGTGAGAGACCCGCATGTTGGCGGGTAGATGGAGAGTAGACACACCAGAGGTAGATGGCCCAATGGAATCAGGCTGAACCTAGTGTTGATGGGCCTAAGCATCCTAAAAGGAGAATTGTGATAAACACTATTACTGGTGGACCTCATCTGATCGAGAAAAGGTGGAAGGAGATGGAGATGTATTGTACTTCTTTGAAGTAGGTCATTAAGGAGACAAGTTTAACTATGCAAGACGGAGCTTCGAAAAAATAGTTAAAGAAAATGAATAATGATATTGTGTTTAGAAACAAAGACGCAGATGGCATAGAAGCACCAATGCTCTACCTCTTGGTGATTACGGTCGTGGTTAGGCTGGCGACTATGCACCGAGTCTTGATTGATTGTGGGAGCTTGGTTAATATTTTGTTTAAGAAAATACTTGACTAGATGAGGATGGGCGAGCAAGACATAAATTCATGTAAATCCCATATCCATGGTTTTACTAGAGAGGCTAAGGAGCAAGTCTGTTATGTTGGTTTGTTGGTTGAGCTGGTTAAAGGTGATCACAAGATGGTGTAGGTTAAAACATTTGTTGTGATTGATACGTACTCACCTTATAATGCTTTCCTAGACTGATTAGCCCTTGCTAGTTTTAGAACAGCCCTTACCCCATGGTGCTTAATGCTGAAATTCCCCATCGAGAATAGGGTAGAAGTTAGCCAGGGAGACCAAAGTACTGGTCGTGAGTGTTACGTTGTTGAGCTTAGAAAGGCAAAGCGACGTGAGAAGAGAAAAGGTGCAGAGAAGGCTCTCTGCATTAAGACAGTTGATGCATGGTAACCACCGCTTACGTAACAAGCCATCCTAAAATGAGCCTAAATTCCAACCCAAAAAATGCCCTTGAAAGTTAGAACCATCTCAAAGCTGACTGTTAGTTGGTAAAAAGGATAATACAGAGTTATTTATCTACACATTCATAATCTCACAGTAGAAGAATAAAATATAATAATAACAACAGTACCCATTTTATTCAAACTTCAAAAAGTCATTGAAAACCATAACAAAATATCCATAATCATCATTGCATATATGCGGTATAATATTCCAAAATTATAACATCATTTTTATTTCATGGGTACATCAAAAAATAATATGAATAGATAAATAGATAGACCACCATAGGCTTACTCCACGCCTTCAACATCATCATCTTTCTAACTTGCGTTGTAATGAGGAGGGAGTCAGAACAACTTATGTTTGATGAATAAAAATCTCGAGCCTTACCATATCAGCACTTGGGCAGTATAATTTATATAAGAATATGTCTTCTGATTTCTACCTGCATCATAAGTCCTTTCAAATATAAGCCCGAAGGCTTTTCTCAAACATAAATAAATAGGCTTTCCAAACGTAAGCTCATAGCCAACTTGCTATCCTCCAAATAACCCATATATGTCATCCATAATGTCCTATCAATGTAAGAGATAGTACACAAGTCACTTAATACCTTTTAATGGGAACTCGGCAGACTCCAACCATTTAATGCCTTATTTAAGGCAGGTCCACGTGATTTACTACCTATAATCCTAAGGCAGACTCCTCATTAGTAGCTATCTAGCTGACATTGAATGGAATCTCTTCAGCCACTTAATATTTCCTATTGAAGCAGGCCCTTTCCCGAGATATCCTCTACTGTTCCTAACCCATAACCCCGACCATTTACTAATTCCTACATAGAGAAGAGGCGGACCCTCACACAACCACTAAATACCTTCAATCTCTAAAGCAGGTCCGTCGTATTATAACCCGTACCCCAAGGTGACGTCTCATATTAGGCTGACTATTCATAGGTACTGGTAGCAGATTAGCTGGGCGGATTTATCCTACAGAATTTGGGACTAACCTCGCATCATCGTAGTTACTCATTATAGATGATGTCTCACATCATCCCCAAAGTCACACTGATGGTAGCTGGATTAGCTGGACAGAATTCCATGTGCTTTTGACTGACCTCGCATCCCTATAACTTAGTCATAATTTTTTATCACACTCTAAATATATTATCACACATCTCACCATTTTAATAATCAAGGCCTTATAAGAAATCTTTCTTATTTCACCTTTTACATTAATTACATTCCTAAGGAGGATTTAATACAATTAATAACTTATTTAACTATGCAATTATAACTATCACACTCTAAATATATTATCACACATCTCACCATTTTAATAATCAAGGCCTTATAAGAAATCTTTCTTATTTCGCCTTTTACATTAATTACATTCCTAAGGGGGATTTAATACAATTAATAACTTATTTAACTATGCAATTATATGTTATAATTATACATTAATTACACTAAAATATGTATAGATACATACCTAGTAATTTCTAAGCATGTGGAATATACGTCGTAAACTAACGTTTAAATGTGAACTTTTTCAACAATTATACATGTCTCATCTTAGATTACCAACAATACCATAATTTCAATATTCATATCAAAATTCAAATCAGTAGACTTGTATATAATTAAAATTTAAGTTCAACTTATTACAATAAAATAATGGAATATTTTGATAATAGAAACTTACAAATTCCGATTTACACTCCATTCAACACATTTTTCTCATAAAAATGAACAAAGGAATTTTTATTTAATTCATGGGAATAAGCAGTGCAAACTATGAATAAATTTGTACCTTACACACCATTCCTTAATCAAAATTCTTTAACCAAATTCAAAAGAAAATGAATAAGGAGTGGAATAGAATGTAAAATTATCAAAATTGCAAATCTACACAATTTTTGTTATTTTGTCATAAACAATTGAGATTCGAACCTAGAATTGACATTTTGCCTTGAAGGAGTTTTAGAGGTTTATAATATAATATTTTCACAAACCAAAACTCCGTAAGGCATATTCAAACTCAAATTACACTACTCAATTACTAAAACAGAAAAATTGAGATTTCCACTCACAGTATATCCTTAGCTTTGCCTTCTTTGGATTTGACACATCTTTGACAACCTCTATCAGATCTCTTCTTTTTGATACATATATACATCAAGGGATTTGTACATATGTTAGATTCAGAAAATTAAAGGTTTGGAGGAGAAGAAATTGAGAAAATAAACAGCAAACAAAGATAGATCTATAGGATTTCTTACCTGAAACCTAATGGAGTTATCAAAATCTTAAAGAGACGAACTTACAGAGCTTCACTAATGTTCCAAAATATTATGTGAAAAAAATGAGGGGTCTAGGGTCTTATATATAGTGGTTGAAATGCACCAGAACCGTCGGATTTAAGTCGGTTTATATTACAAAAATCTAGATGTTCGTATTGCTGAAAACCCTAGCCGCCACTACTAATCACCGGTCGACCGCCACTACCCATCAGTGGATCGCTAGCTGTTGATCGATCATAGTGAGTAGTCGACCGGTCCATTTATTTTAGAACCATTTAACTTGTTGTCGTTGATAGATTTATTTAATTCCTTAATTTCTTTTTGACATTAATGTTAATTTTAACATTTACTTAACCTCCAAGTCTAATTACCATTAACTTTTGAATTTAAAATTTAGAAATTATTTAATTATTTGAATTTCAACTCTATTTAAATTATTTTGAATCCGAAACTTCAAACGTCCATAAATTTTTCGTTTGAACTCCGTTTTCAACATATTATATATGAAAATTGATCGGAATTTCACCATGAATACAACGGTATAACTTTCATGGTCAAGTTACAAGTTTTACAAAAAAATTCCTTTTATCCTTATCTTATTTAATTAATTTAACCATTTTATTTATTTCTTATTAATTTTACTGGGTGTTACATTCTCATCCCTTAAAAGGATTTCGTCCCTGAAATCTTTCCAATGGGCGAACAATGTTACGCATAATAAACATCCATGTTATACAACCATGTTATCTATACAACCATCTACTCAACCAAAAGTGCAATGTGATTTTGTGTGCAGACATACTACAAGTAAGCTCAATCCTAGCATGAGTGTATGATTATGACATATAAGTATGTATGCAAACACCCTAAACATGCATAAAGTGTTATATATAAGTGCAAAAATGATAATAAAGATGTAGCAAACATCTTCTACCATCTAGTCTACTGGTCCCCTTATCCCGGTCCTATCTTAGTTCCCGAAGGTCTTAGTTTCCTTGTATAAGCAAACTCTCCTTATGACCAAAAGACAGTTCCCTTCCAAGCCCCGAGAAGAGAAAACCAGAAGGTAATAGCTGATTAGCAATATGAGTGTAAGAAAGCTGTCGATGTTGTATTGCTGATTTTAGAAACCTAATTTTGGAGAGTAAAGTTTTCCAATGAAAAACTTATGATGAGAAGTCCTCATGCTTTCCGCCATATTTTCCCCCTCCCCACTATACTCGAACCAGTCTAAATCTTTATTGCAAAGCATCCTAGTTCTGTGCTTCACCATGCTTGTAGTGGCACGCGATGCTATTGCTCCATCTCAATATCCCCCAATATATCAGGCCCTACCACAGTGATTGTGCTATGAAGGTACTTCCTCAAATGTGAAACGCGAAAAATGTCATGGAATCCTACTCACTTATTCGGTAACTCCGCAAGTTTTCTTATTTTTCCCAAAATTAGGAAAGGCCCAACAAATCTTAGTGTCAATCTTCCCGACTTTCCAAATTTCATAACCTATCTAAGAGCGAAAACTTTTGTAAACACCATATCCCCTACTTCTAATCCTATCTCTATTCGTTTTGGCACATCAAACGCCTAATAGCAAATTCTGCCACCTTCTTCTTCATCCCTGTCCAATAGAAATTTCTCTTTATATCCATATACATCATATCTCCTCTAAGTGAATGGTTATCGTTAAATGGTGTCTCTCAGTAAGCGAAAATTCATTTTCCCAAAATCCTAAAATTTTTGGGGCTGAAGCATTCTTTTTTTTTCCAATTGCTAACCTAATTTCCTCATTAACTTACAGTTTTACCTAGAATTTATCTCTAGCTAAGTGTCCTTATGAAATTTCCTTATTTACTATGTTCCTCCATATATATATATATATATCTGAAGGTCTAATTCTATCCATAAATTCAACCCAATGATAAAATAGGAACATATTTTCCACCATATCATACTCTTTTCCAATAGCCTAAGAGAGATAACTAGTGATAACAATCAAGAATTCCAAAACAAAATTTTGCTAGAAGTTGTCATTTATCATTAGCTAGTGTTAATGATGTTGGGGCCCTAATAATGTTAGAACCTCTCCTATCGGATTTTAATGACAACAACTATACAATATCTTGACTAATATACATGATTACCAAAGAAAGAAGAGCTCTAGATTTTGAATGATCAAAGGAAGACTAGAGTAAAGAGCTACACCAAGGTAGATCGAAAATAAGGTCATATACGTGTTTAATATCTTAGGTCATCTTGTACAATCTTCCTTGAATTGCATGAGCGCACACACATATCCCTATATTTTGCACAAAACATGCTTCACTATTTATTGAGACGATCAGGTAACCAGAGGTCTGAGAACATCCATCAGACGTCTGGCGACATATATTTTTATATTTAAATACTGCCAATTTTATAGTATAAATTCCCAAACGAGCAGACATCTGGCCAGAATTTCCAGACGTCTGATCGACTACAACTGCCATATTTCTGAAGAGACGCCCTTTTCTTCTTCACAAAGAAACAACTCTTACCAATGGTTACAACTATAGATGAAAATGAATGAATTAAATAGTTGCATCCATTAGACGAAACTCTTGATAATCTATATATACAATCAAGTTTTGAGATTTAATTTAACTTAACTATTTTCTAATTTTGCTCATGATCTCAAACTCTTACTTTCATAGCAATCACGAAATATCTTTATATATCATCAAATAACTTTTTGTGATAAGCATTCCTACAAATCCACGTGCATACATACTCATACTCATGGAGAGATTATTGGAATACTTGTATCAGCAGTCAATATCAGTGTTTTATAGAACATAAGCTTGTCAAAGAAACTACTTATGTATAAGCCTATTCCTCCAAGTGAAGCAAGGATTGTTGTTTAGTGAAATATTGAAGGGGAGCTTCGGGACTAGACGTAGGACGGGAGGTCTGAACCAGTATAAAAACTCTAGTGTGCTCATTTTTATACTTTGCTTTTTATACTCTGTTACATTGCTATATTTAGCTAATATGTTGGTGTACACTCACATACTTATACACAAGTCATATTAGATACAACCCACTAGAATTTCATTTGGTATTAGAGCACAGTTATTTCAATTTATAGTAACATGTGATTGAAAACTTTTTAATATGGCAAGTGCATTTCAAGAAGGTCAATCAACTGCTCGTCCCCTATTATTTACCAGTTCTAATTATGCTTATTGGCCAACATGTATGCGAATTTTTATGCAACCTAATGGTTTAGAAATTTGGCAAACTACTCAAACTAGATATAAAGCACCTACCATTGACATAATCAGTTGGACCAATGCACAAAAGAACACATCAAATAATAATGCCAAAGCCATGAATGTTTTATTTTGTTCACTTGATAAAAACAAATTTTCACGAGTTATGATTTGCACAATGCACATGATATATGGCGCACTTTGCAATTTACTCACGAAGGCACGATTAAAGTCAAACCAACAAAAAATTCTATTTTGCAAAATTAGTTTTCATCGTTTAAAATGAAAGAAAATGAATCTATTATTGATATGTATGTTAGATTTCAAACTATACAACACGATCTCATGGCACTTAGGATCAAATTCACTGATTTTGATCTAGTTACATTAATTTTAAATTCTTTGAATGTCCAATGGAAAAGAAAGGTTTTAGCCATCGAAGAAACTTATGATCTTTCTCAACTCAAAGTCGAAGAACTAATAGGGAATCTGATGTCGTATGAAGCTAATTTACAGGCAAGAAAGGAGAAAAATTAAGAAAAGAAGAATATTTCCTTTCAAGCAAATAATGACGGTTCCGATTTGGATGAGGGAGAAATTGTGTTCATCGCCAAGAACTACAATAAATTAACAAAATTCAAAAGGATGACAAAATTTCTGAATGGTGGCAATTTGAACTCATAAAATCAAACATCAATCAAATGTTATAGATGTGACAAGTTTGACCATATGAAGAAAGATTGTCCACAACTCAATAATGACAAAAAGAAAAGCAAATTCGAGAAATTCAAGAAAATGTGAAGAGCCTTTCAAGTGACTTGGGATGACTCCAATATGTTCTCTTCCTTTGACAGTGATAGTGAAAGCGACTAAGAACAAGCTAACGTCTGTTTTATGGCTAACACCGATAAGGTACGTCTTGAGCTAAAATATGATGAAATTTTGGAAATTAGCAGAGAATTAGATGATAAATATAGAGAATCTAAGAAACTAAACAAGGAATACATAGGAAAATTGAATAGAGCAGAGCTAGAAATTAAGTTATTAAAAGATGAAAAACAATTTTAGAAGAAAAATTAGAAATAGCACAAAAAGAATGTAAACGATTATCTTCTCAAAATGATACTTTACTATATGATTTAGAAAATAACAAACTAGAAAATAATAATCTTGAAAAAGAAAAACTTGAACTAAAAACAATTTTAGATTCTACCAATTTTGAAATCTCTGACCTTAAAACTAAATTAGACCAAATTACCAATAATGTATCGAAATTTAATATAGGAAAACAAAACTTAGAGAATTTGATCAAAATATCAAGACCATCATGAAATCAAAATGGATTAGGATTTAAAGCTAAGCAAAAGCATTGGAACTATAGTACAATTTATACTAAGTTTAAGAAGCCTATATCTAAAATTAAGATTAATACTCCTAATACAAGTAATGTCAAAATATGAATTCCTAAATCAAATAACAAGTTAATTAGGCAAAACATATAGATGAATACTTGAAAAATATTGTTTATAATAATAATTATGTTTTTAAAGGTCCTAAATCCACTTGGGTATGGCTACCTTCTCCAATTAACACATAGGACCATAACAGAGGAAGTGGATACTAATTAAACTCCTATTATTTTGCAGGTACCAAAAACAAAGGTAAAAGCAAGGAGAATTGGATACTCGATAGTGCATGCTCTAAGCATATGACAGAAAATGCACACATGTTATCAAATATAACATATATCGATGGTGGCATTGTGACATTTGGAGATAATTCAAAAGAATTTATCATCGGCATTGGAGACGTCATCAACGTCGGTATATCTACTCCTCCCCTTATTGATAATGTTTTGTTAGTTGAAAATTTAAAACATAACTTATTAAGTATAAGTCAATTATATGACAAGGGATTTAGAATCGATTTCAAAAAAGATAAAAGTAGTATATTTGATCAAAATAAAAATCTAATATTTGAAGGATTAAGAAATAAAAAAATTATGTTTTAAACATGAAAATAAAAGCAGTAATGATTTATGCTTAACCGCAAATCATAATGATCTATGGTTATGGCACAAACACTTTTGCCATATAAATTTTAAATATATAAATAAATTAGCAAAGAATGATTTAGTACGAGGATTAACCAAAATTAATTATAAAGCTAAAAATTATGTGATGCATTTCAACTTGGAAAATTATAGAAAAGTTCATTTTAATCTGAAAAGAAAATTTCTACAAAACAACCACTTGAACTACTTCATCTTGATTTATTTGGTCCAACTCAAGTAGGATCGATAAACCATCACAAATTTGTTTTTGTGATTGTTGATGATTTTTCAAGATACATTTGGACTCTGTTTTTGAAACATAAAAGTGACACATTTGAAATGCTCAAAATTTTTGCTAAAAGAATTAAGAATTTAATGAACTTAAAAATCAAAAGTATAAGAAGTAATCATAGCGGAGAATTTGAAAATGATATTTTTGAAAACTTTTGCAATAAGAAGGGAATTAGTCATAATTTTTTGTTTCCACGAACACCATAACAAAACGGTGTAGTAGAAAGAAAAAATCAAACACTACAAGAATGTGCGCAAACATTGCTAAGTAGTAATATTTGCCAAAAAAAATTTTGGGCCAAAGCCGTTGCTACCGCATGTTATGTATTAAATCATGTAGCACTTAGACCAATGAATAAAAATACATGCTATGAAATGTTTTTCGTAAGAAACCTAAAGTATCATATTTTCGTGTTTTTGGTTCTAAATGTTTTATTTTGAATACTAAAGATAATCTTGGAAAATTCGATCCAAAAGTCGTTGAAGGAATTTTTTTTGGTTATTCGGATCATAGTAATGCTTATAGAATTTTTAATGAACAAACTAACACGATAGAAGAAAGTCTTCATGTTTCTTTCGATGAAGATTGTAAGAATAACAAAAATAACGATGATGATGATGAAGAAGAAATTCTCGATAATAATAGTAACCATAATCTTGTACCTAAAAATAATAATCTTATAAACAATAACGATAATCTTTTAAGATCAACACCTCGAACCTTAAAAGATCATTCGAATAACAATATAATTGGTAACATAAACATAAAAGTTTCAACTAGAAATCAACTAAATCACATGAGTCATCTAGCTTTCATATCTAAATTCAAACTTAAAAACTATAAAGAGGCATCAAAAGATGGTTTTTGGATTTTAGCAATGCAAGATGAACTAAATCAATTTGATCAAAATGATGTGTGGGAACTCATACCAAGACCAAATGATCAATCCGTAATAGGAAAAATGGGTTTTTAAAAATAAATCAGATGAAAATGGAAACATAGTTCGTAATAAAGTAAGGCTAGTTTCATAGGGATATAATCAAGAAGAAGGAATTGATTATGAAGAAACTTTTGCCCTTTTAGTATGTCTTGAGGCTATAAGAACATTACTCGCCTTTGCATGTCAACATAATTTCAAATGGATGTTAAAAGTGCATTTTTAATTGGCTTTATAAAAGAAAATGTTTACGTCAAACAACCACCTTTATTTTTTCACGAAAAATATCCGGATCATGTTTTCAAACTTACAAAGGCATTATACGGGTTAAAATAAGCACCCGGTGCTTGGTATGAGAGATTAAAAGCATATTTAATAAATTTCAGTTTGCACATTGGTAAAATTGATACAACATTATTTATAAAAAGAGAAAATAATGATATGCTAATTGTATAAATATATGTTGATGATATCATATTTGGATCAACCAATAAGAAACTATGTAATGATTTTTCTAACATAATGAAAAACGAATTCGAAATGTCTCATATGGGAGAACTAAATTTTTTTTAGGTTTACAAATAAAATAATTAGAAAACGGAATTTTTACAAATTAAGAAAATATTGTACAAAATTGTTAAAATGATTTGGAATGGATAGTACTTCAAATAAACCAACTCCAATGAGCACGAGTTTACATTTAGATAAAGATGAAAATGGAAAGGATTTTGATAAAAAATTATACCGAAGTACGATAGGATCTCTATTATACTTAACGGCTACTAGACTTGATATAATAATGAGCTTCTATTTATGTGCAATATTTCAAGCACAACCTAAGGAGTCACATCATCGAGTGGTTAAAAGAATTTTGTGATACTTAACCAACACCAAAGATTATGGTCTTTTCTATCTGAAAGGCAGCTCTTTCGAACTCGTATCATATAGCGATGCTGATTTCGGTGGATGCAAAATGGATAGAAAAAGTACAAGCGGCACATGTCATTTTATTGGTCAATCTCTGGTTTCATGGTTCAGTAAAAAGCAAAATTGTATTTCTCTCTCGACATGTGAAGCCGAGTGTATCTCAACGGCCTTAGCTTATGCGTGAGTAATTTATATGCAACAAACACTTCAAGGTTTTGGAAAAATTATTACTAAATCTCCTATATACTACGATAATACTAGTGCAATAAATTTATCTAAAAATCCAATTAATCATTCTAGAACGAAAAATATTGATATTCATCATTATTTTCTTAGAGAAAATGTAGAAAAATGTATCATTGCTCTCGAATTTGTTAACACTGAAAATCAAATTGCAGATATTTTCTCTAAACCATTATGTGAATCAACTTTTATAAAGCTAAGACGCAAGCTTGGTATATGTTCATTTGATGAATTAACTAATTAGTATATTTCACGGATATTTATCATAAAATTTTGAACTCTATTTTTTTGTATAAGATTTTAACTAGAGTTAATTTTAACAACCAGAACAAAAATCGTTAACAAATTTATGGTTAAAATAGTTCTATCCATACAAAGCTTTTACTATAAATAGAAGATCATATATTCTATTTTTACATAAACACTTGGTTAAAGAAAAATAAAACAGGAATATTGTTTATCAACTTGGAAAAACTAAACATGTCTTCCGATCATGCCTCCACTTACTCAACTATCTATTTTAGCCCACCGTCATCTAATAATACCTGTGTCTTACCAACAAAAGTTTCCCCTCCTTCGAATAAATCTACTCACTAAATATTATGCCATTACCCACGTATCACACTGGCTACTCTCCACAGGGAAAGAAGGCTAAAAGAGCAATTAATCTTGAATCATCATCGATCAATACAAAAGTTGATGAGATTTACCACTACCAACAAGAGATAATAGGACCTCAAAGAGAAATGTACTATGAGCAACGAAGACAAGGATCTCATCTTAACTTTCTTGAATGATATACTCTGGCAATCTGTGGTTATTCACCGATAAAAGATTGTTTACATAAAAAAACTCCTTGTTTAATAGAGACTCCTGCTAAAGCTTACAACATTAATCCAAGAAACTTATGGGAGCTAGGGCCATCAAACACTACAGCTCATCCAAATTTTTCTCCACTTAAGCCCGAGTAAACTAAAAATAAAACAAATTCATGGGATCATATTGGGAACAACAGTTCAGATTCATCGGAGGAGAAATAATTTTCTACTCGCTTTCTCGTATCAATATATATATATATATGACAATAAGTATGTAAAAATAAAATGTATTTTTTATAATAATAATAAATAGAATCTATCATGTTTTTAACTAGATATATGAATATATCAAAAATTCAATTATTTTCTACCTGTAAAAAATGTTTCGTATAGATCAGACATCTGGAATCATATATCAAACGTCTGATCACCTGCGCACTCTATAATATAAAAAATCAGTTAACAGATAATCAAACGTCTAGAATCATATATCAGACGTCTGATCACCTACGCACTCTATAATAAAAAAAATCAATCTACAGATGATCAAACGTCTGACCTTATAAACCAGACGTCTGAATAGCTCGAATTTTAGCCTAAATCATTTCTGGCTAATTTTTCACTTCGTCCAAACGTCTGTTCCTCCTACTCAGATGTATGACCTACTTTTACAAAATCAATCTACAGATAATCAGACGTCTGACCCTAAAAACAGATGTTTGAACGCAGCTAATTTTACCGTACGTCCTTTCTGGTTGATTTTTCACTCATTCCAAACGTCTATTCCTCCTACTCAGACGTTTGATCCGCTGTCTACCATCTCTTCAAAGCATCATTTCATTAAACAATTCACCACTTTTATCATAAAACACAAAACAAAAACCCTAGCTTCTCAAAACAAATCAAAACCATTAAAAATGGCACCAAAATCAGCGGTAAAGAAACCTAAACGAGGACAATTATCTTCTTCTGTTCAGATACCTTTAACATGAAGAAAATATCCTCCTTTTGCTTCATGATAATCCTAGGGCCAGGGCTAGATCTGATGACCCGAAGAACAAAAAGATTCATGAAGGTCCATTCTACCGATTAGGAAATTTTGAAGTGTATCGAATTCGAGAGCCAACGAACGCTGCTGAGATTACTTCCTTGATTGAATTTTCTCCAAATGAGGTAACAATTGGTTCATTAGCCATTTATCTCTTCTACGCTAATTTATGCAATGAGAATTTTTGCAAACTTCATCATAAAGAGGAATGGCTGTGGACAAGTGTGTTTGGAAAAAACATCAAAATTAATGTTAATCATCTCTCTATAGTACTAGATTATGGACATGGAGGGATAGAATTAGAGAGTTTAACTGACTATAGGAATTTACGAAGAAACTCTATTACCCATGAAATTTGACAAGACACTATGACACAATGGAAAATGAGCTCTCTTCGTCCTCATGCTAGATTATTGAATAGAAAGTTGATCAATACTATTTTGCCCCGACTAGGTAGCCAGGAGCAAATCTATGATAATGATCACAAATCTTTGTATGCTATTTTTAGTGGAATTAAGGTTAATTAGGCTAAGTTCATCCATCATCAAAAACTTATGGGTTCGTCGTCGTCCCACTATCATTTACGCAGCTTATATCATGAGACTTTTATCATTTTTTAAAGTTGATGTCATCACTTCAAACTATGAAATGATACCGGTCAAATATAACGGAAGGAGATTTTTTTCTCTGATGCATTTACCTGAAACATTGCCTTGTCATGTCACTTTTGAGCAATGGACTGCTAATCATGCTCAAGCCTCATCACAACCATCAGTTTCTCCTTCATCTTCTACCTGAGCTCCTAGTCCGCTTTCTTCTTCTCAAAAAAAACTGGTTATGATTCTGACTCCGGCATACATGTCATTTGACTCGATCCTAACCCAAATGAATCGATTGGATACTTGATAATTAGAAATCAATAAAGTTTAGCTAGGAATCAGTAAACTTTGGCTGCGAAAGTTAAATAGTCTAGAACGCTCTTTCTCTACTAGAATGGGGAAAATGGAAAAAAACTTTGGATAAAATAACTTCTTCGCCGTCTAAGATTATGAGAAAGGTACGCAGATGATCTAGTTTAAGTTCTTCATCCTCTTCTCCGACAAGACACCTCATCGATGTGCTCCGCCAACCGAGCATGTTGGAGAGTCTTCTCCATGTAACAAAGGTAAAAACATTTCTTAATAAACACCCCTAAACGTTGAAGAAGAATCTTGGTCCGACCCTCCAGCTCAACTACTAACACAATAACTTTATCATAACCCCTTTCAAGCCATGACCATCAACGAAGATAAAGAATTAATCACTCCGAAGCACCAATGGCTGGGCGATTAGCAATCCGACTCTTCTGCGTATTATGAATATTATGAGAACTATTGTTGGCTTTCCTACAATCAACATCAGTAATTTATGCATCTATATATCTTGTGTTAGCTATTCTACCATGTTAGTATTTTGTCTGAAAAACTTTAAGTGTGTTATGTTCTATCCATCACTCTTGTGTTAGTTATTTTGTTATGTTAGTATTTTGCTATGTCTGAACAAATTATTAGTTAATATTTGATTGTATATCTTCCACGTTATCTCATATTCTTTTTGATAATGTACAAAGGGGGAGAAAATATACAGATATATAGGGGGAGATATCAAATTAAGGGAAGCGTTATTTAATATTCACTTTCAATAGATTATGTAATTATCATCATCAAAAAGGGAGAGAATGTTAGAACTCTCCTATTGGATTTTAATGACAACACCTATACAATGATACTATACAATATCTTGACTAATATACAGGATTATCAAAGGAAGAAGAGCTTTAGATTTCGGATTGTCAAAGGAAGACTAGAGTAAAGAGCTGCATCAAGATAGATTGAACATAAGGTCACATACGTGTTTAATATCTTATATCATTTTGTACAATCTTCCTTGAGTTGCATGAGCACACAACACATATCCCCATATTTTGCACAAACCATACTTCATTATTTATTGGGATGATCAGGTAAGCAGACGTTTGAGAAGATCCATCAGACGTCTGGTGACATATATTTTTATATTTAAATACTGCCAATTTTATATTAAAAATTCCCAAACGAGCAGACGTATGGCCAAAATTTCCAGACGTCTGATCGACTGCAACTGCCATATTTCTGAAGGGACACCTCTTTTCTTCTTTACATAGACATAACTCTTATCGAAGGTTACAACTATAGATAAAAATGAATGAATTAAGCAGTTGCATCCATTAGAAAAACTCTTGATAATTTATATATACAATCAAGTTTTGAGATTCAAAATTTAACTTAACTATTTTCTAATTTGTTCTTGATCTCAAACTCTTACTTTCATAGCAAAATCAAAAAGTATATTTATACATCATCAAATAACTTTTTGTGATAAGCATTCCTACAAATCCACGTGCATACACACTCATACTCAAGGAGAGATTATAGGAATACTTGTATCAATAGTCAATATCAGTGTTGTATAGAACACAAGCTCGTCAAAGAAACTACTTTTGCATAAGCCTATTTCTCTGAGTGAAGCGAGGATTGTTGTTTAGTGAAATACCGAAGGGGAACTTCGGAACTAGACGTAGGATGGGAGGTCCAAACCAATATAAAAAATATGGTGTGGTCATTTTTATACTTTGCTTTTTATACTCTGTTACATTGCTATATTTAGCCAATATGTTGGTATACACTCACATACTAATACACAAGTCATATTAGATACGATCCACTAGACATTCAAATACTCCTTACTAAATTAAGATGAATATCCTTAGTATGTTATTCCACTTAATTCTCCATCTTCCTTAATTCTCCTTCTATTTTCTAATAAATGCGGTCCATCTGTTGCTTCAGTTAATATATCTGTAATCACTTAATGTCACAGTTGGACTATCTTTATTCAATCCTCATTTAAATTTTTTTAAACTTTTTTCCAGTTTCAAAATCCATTTATTTTGCCGATCCAATTCCTCCAATATATTAAATTCTTTAATTAGTCCCTATTTAATTCCATTTAATTCGCTATTAATTACAAATTTATTGTACGTTAAATTTGTAATTAATGTCCATAAATCCTAGTCCTATAATAACTAATACAAATATCGTTGTAGACTACGCTATTTATATATTTCTATAGTATACATTAAGCACGGTTATACGTATGTCTATATATTAATTTCCAAACTAGAACATTCCTTTATACATTTTAACTCATCAAAGCTATCATTCTAAAAAGGACCACCATTATAATTTTCCATAAATTAACCAAAGTGAGATTTTTGCTTCATTTGAAATTGCAAGGAATTATTTCCTTTTCTTTTATTGAAATGGATAGTGTAAACTATGGAAAATAATATCCATATCTTACACATCACTTTCCCTCTTTGGTATATTCCTTATTAATTTATAGAAGTTACACGAAGACCGCTCCAAATAAATCAAAACGTAGAAATTTACATTCCGAGTCAACTAGGGCAACTTAATTTACAATCCAATTATATATCTGGAATATCTTCAATATTCTATAATTAAATATTTGGGACTGATTTGAAATTTCTAGATCATATTATACATATTATTCTGTTTGCGCCAAAATTGGTCACAAACCCCAAATGTCGTGAAAGCACCAGTGTATGAACACAAATCAGCAATATATAATCACAGATCTCAGATCTAAGTATTGTAGAGGATAAAAATGAAGAATAATAAACTTAAAACAGAAAGAAGTAGACAGAGACACAAGATTTATAGTGGTTCGGTGATCTTGCCTACGTCCACTCTGAAGTAGTTTGCTTTGTTGATCTTTCTTTGATGTTTACAAGTGAATTCAATGAATTACAGTAGATAATTATGATTTGCATCAGTGAAATTCGTTGGTAGTAGTGGCAATGGAGTTTGGATCTGGATCCGGCAGAGTCTGGGCGTTAGAGATCTCAAAGAAGAAGAAGAACCCCTTTTCTGTTGGCTTTGGGGGTCTATTTATAGGTGTAGGAGGCTGATTTTTCGCTTAGATCTCGGGAGAGCCTCTCTGGCATGTGACTAGGCCCATACGCCTAAGCCCGTGAAGTTTCGGCCGATCCGTGATCGATACGACCAGATTTCGTATCGCTCGAGATTCCATCCAATGGAGTCAAAATTTGGCGTGGACATTCTTTAGCATGCACGTAGTCTTCTGTGAAAATTTCATAGCATTTGGACTTGTAGATTAGGAGATATGATCGATACAAATTAGAGTCTCCGGTTGGCTGTTTTGTTCGACTCACTCTGTTCGACTCGGTTACGAATCAGCCCAGTTCGTATCGATGTGAGTCCCTTCGTTCGTATCGATGACTATGCTTTCGTTCGCCTCGATTGCCATGCTATGTTGTGTGGATGTGAAGTAGATCGAGTCAGAGCGTGGTTCTTTGATGGAGTCGTAGAGGAGCGAGTCGAAGAGTGATTCTGTGTTGGAGTTGAAGTGGAGAAGGCGGAGCGAGTCGAAGTAGGCAAATGGAGCGAGTTGTAGAGGGAGCGAGTCGAAGTGGAGAAGGCGGAGCGAGTCGAAGTAGATCGAGTCAGAGCGTGGTTCTCTGACGGAGTCGTAGAGGAGCGAGTCGAAGAGTGATTCTGTGTTGGAGTCGAAGTGGAGAAGGCGGAGCGAGTCGAAGTAGGCAAACGGAGCGAGTCGAAGTATGCTTTCCTGAGGGATGCAAACTGAGCGAGTCGAAGTAGACATCTGATGGAGGTGAAGCGGAGCGAGTCGAAGCAGTCACTGATGATGGTTGCGAAGCGAGTCGAAGTAAGCGAGTCGAAGGAAGCAAGTCGAAGCTGCCATTTCTGAATGTTGCGAAGCGAGTCGAAGGAAGCGAGTCGACCGGTGATTGGTTTTCATCCAACTTTGCATCGTCCATAACTTGAGCGTACGAACTCGGATTGACTTGAAATTTGGAACGTTAACTCTCATAGCTTCGCTTGTCGTGTCATATCAATTTTGGCTCGATCCGGACTCGGAAAAAATTCATCGATATCCATAATGAACCTGCGTGTAACCGATTTTCTAGACGAACTATCTTCAGTCTTTAGTCAAGTTCTTGGTGTCATGGCCTTGCCAAAAGGCGGGATAACATATTCCTATTTTATTCATATCTTAAAACCTTTATACTGCCTTACCTAGGTAGTGATCCCTATCTACTCCATAAAAAAATTTGGTTTAGTTCTCAGCATTCTTAAAATGAAAATTTCATAGTTATAAAGTAGCTTACCCAAGACCTTTATCTTTAAACATATAAACTTGAGAACCCTTTTTACCGATTTTCAAAAATTGCACAGTTCCCAAAATTAGCCATGAAAAATTTTCCTTTCTCTAACCAACTTTTCCTTTTTAAGGACTTTCTACAATAGAGATTTATTTCGTTAAAAGTTAGACTTTTAATTCAAAGCATTAAATACTCAATTATCAAACCAAAATATTATTAAATCAAAAATTCAAAAATTGCTTAATTCCTTAAAGGAGCAAAATAATTTCCCTCTCAAAAACATTCTACGACATACAAACTAAATTTCAGTAAATTATTTTCATACAAAAAAACTTATTACTTTAAATTTGAAATTGGCACTTACTACTCCATGAAATTATATCCTATACTTATGAAAAGTTCATTGGGCCCCATTATTTTCCAAATTTAACCCCTTTTAAACCCATTACAAAGATGACATTCCAAAATAATAGATTTTCCTTTATTAGCCATTTATTATTTCAAAGATATTTTCTAGTTACAATATAAGTAGACTTCAATACCACAATCTATTCATATGCATGCCAAATTCCTACTTTCAAGTTATTATCAACATCTATTGCTTTACTACTCAAAATGTACAGTCCTTTAACTAAATACTTTTTATAACTTTAAACTATGAAAAGTGGAGTAGACAAGGATATCTCCTATTCTATTAATTTCTAACCAGATTACTGATCTTATTTTATATAAATTCCTAATGATATTTCTATCCAAATCTTCTAATTTTTCCTCTATTTTGTATTTCTCCTAACTAATTGGCTCCTTCTTCAGCTGTTATTCTCTGTATTTTCCTTATATGAAAATATTCCTCCTATCCAAGTTATTTTTACCCTTCTATTCTCTATTCCTTAATTTAATTAACTTCCATTTTCATGTATTCCCATTTTAGAAAGAATTTAAAAAAATAAGAACAGAACTTCCAAAATTTTGAAATAGAAAACCATCAAGTCCAACCTACGCTCTATTTCATATTTATGTTAAAAATGAAGAATCCCTTTCTCCAAAAATCAAAAGCTTTTTAACTCAACTAATTTTAGACTAGAATTTCAAAAATAAAATCCTTTTTACCAAAAACCTTTCAATTAGAAACTTTCGACTTAACAAAATTTTAAATTATGAGTTTCCAAATGTTGATGCCAAAAATGGGCATCAACACCCAATAGAATCTAGTAAAGATTAAATGAAGAATAAAATTAAAACATAGAAAAAAAATCATATATGAATATGGGGATTTTTATAGTGGTTCGACAATCTTGGCTTACGTCCACTTCATATTTTTATTGAACTTGTACTACGTTATGATTACAAGAATGTTTGGATCAGCTGGGATTTATTAGTACAAGAATGAAGAATAATAATGGAAGAGTCTTGGCAGCTAAAAGAAGGATCCCTTTTATGATGCCATGCCTGTTGTATTTAATGGGGAAGATGTGCACGAATTGGGTTAAAATTTTGGCAGAAGAACCTCTAGGCCAAGATGAGGCCACCCAAGAATTTTGAGGCCCATTAGGGCCCACAATAGGGATCAGACCCGATCCCTATTTTGGCATTCAAATGGGGAGAGATCCCTTAAGGGGGTTCCTCATGATGTTAGCTACTTGAACTCTAAATTTCGTGCATTCCGATTTACGGTTAGTGAGATATTATGTTCTCCGTGAAGTGGTGTTGCATGTATTACGATTTCAGTCGATCCCTTTGGAGGGATAGGGGTTGATCCCTCCAAAGTATCCCATTTGATGTGCGATCCCTATGGAGTGTTCCACATGTTGTAATAAGCTTGTACTCCAAGTTTCATGTCAATTAGATGAGTAGAACTTGAGTTATTGCTCGATCATTGGTGCAATATGAGTTGTCTCCTGATTCTAGCCGATCCTTATTGAGGGAAGAGGGTTGATCCCTCTCTCTTCATCCTTTTAAGGTGAGATCCCTAGGGTAGGCTCCCTAGGATCCCCACAACTTGTTTCCAAAATTTCATATGCATTGAACTTATGGATCTTAAGATATTGATTGTTTTCCATTGAGTTGCACTTGTTTGGCTGAAATATGCCGATCCCATTTATACGATCCCTTTTATACCGATCCCTTGCTTAGGTAAAGTAATTTGCCCATAACTTGAGCATACAAACTCCAAACGACTTAAGATTTGAAATATAGTCTTGTGGTGCCTTTCTTATCACTCTATATTGATCTCACCTAGTTTGGGACCAAAATTAAGGATATATATCTGATCCCTTGGGGGCGATACTAATCCGTACTTAGAATATTTTGGAGAGTCAATCTCTTGGTCTTGGCTGATCGTCGCTTCACATTAGTGCCTGCACTTGATTTATGGACCTCACAATCACCGCTCTAGGCTACTGGCCTTGATGACAGTCGAGCCTAACATGTCCAGTTGGTTCAGATATAGTCGGGTCAAAATGCCGGATAACACCAAATTTTCTTACTTTTTAAAACAACTTCTTAATAAATCCTTAGAAAACTTATTCAAAACATTTCAAGGAATTTTCCAAAAATCTTTTATCAAATTATTTCCCATGGGCTTGGAAATTGACTTCAATTGTCCTTTCTATTGAACTTTTTTACTTAATGTTTAAAAATCGGGTTATCTTCTTACGGTGATTAATGTACACCCTCTTGTGGAAACTTGTTCCACTCCTTCACGTCTTGCTTTATTCCTTACTTTCGGTTGTTACAACACATAGATTATTATCTTCCATCTAATTTTATGTATTGGGCTAGGCCCACTAACCTTTGTCTGTATAATTAAGGCTATATAATTTACCATAATGACAATTATACTGCCTTATAATATTCAATTACTATCTAACATGTTTATATGTTTTTTCTATAAATGTCCATTGTCCGTAATAAATAATTATTTTGCTAACGAACAATTTTTAAAGGCATTTATTTATTCATTCCTATTTTACCTATTATGTCTTCCTTATCTCTCCATAATTACCTAATAATCTCTTTAATTGGTCCATTTATATTCTTATTAAATTCTTTTAACTCCCTATTTATTGCACATTTACTGCCTTATTAACTTTGGAGTTACAATATCTTCCTTCTACATTTTCAAAGCTAGTATTATATGTTGAAGTAAAGATTTGCCAGGTGTTTTTGTGTTGTTTAAATAAGTATTTATATTCATATACAGTAGGATTTTTGAAATACAATTTCAAAAATAACAAGTATGCCTCTCATAAGTATATATATCCCCATTGATTGGGTAACCTAAGCTATGATACCAAATGTAACGGTCACCCTAAAATGGTGGTAGCTACAAATGGTAATCCCATCACCCTAGTTTTATGGCCAGCCTTTCGACTGCTCAGGCCATTCGCTGCCAACCCACATTTCATAGTGCGAGAACCTCCAATCGCGTGGCATCTGCATGCGACCAGTTCTAGTGGATAATAATCTCGAGCCTTACTAGATTAGTATGTAGGTAGTATAATTAAAATAGGAAGATGTTTTACAATTTCTACCTACATCATAAGTCCTTTCAAATAAAATCCCAAAGGCTTTTTTAAAACATAAATAAATAGGCTTTCCAAACATGAGCCCATAGCCAACTTGTTATCCTCCCAATAACCCATATTTGTCGTCCAGAATGTCCTATAAATGAAGCGATAGTACTCAACTCACTAATACCTTTTAATGGGAATTAGGTCGACTTTAACCATCTAATTCCTTACTTAACGTAGATCCACGTCATTTACTGCCTATAATCCCAAGGCGGACTCCTCACTAGTAACTATCTAGCTGACATTGCACTGAATCTCTTCAGCCACTTAATATTTCCTATTGAAGCGGGCCCTTCCCTGAGATATCCTCTACCGTGCCTAACCCATAGACCTGACCATTTACCACTTCTTACATAGAGAAGAAGTGGGCCCTCACAAAACCACGTAATACCTTCAGTCTCTGAAGCAGGCCCTTCGTATTATGACCCGTACCCTACGGTGACGTCTCCTATAAGTCCGGCTATTCGTAGGTACTGGTACCCAGATTAGCTGGGCAGATTTACACTGCATAATTTACTACTAACCTCGTATCATCGTAGTTACTTATTATAGGTGGTGTCTCACATTAGCCCCAAAGTCATACTACTGGTAGCCAAATTAGCTGGGTAGACTTTCGTATGCTTTTGACTGACCTCGCAACCCTAAAACTTAAGTCATAATTTATATCACACTCTACATATATTATCATGCATCTCATCATTTTCATAATCAAGGCCTTATAAAAAAATTCTTATTTCGTCTTTAGCATTAATTACCTTCCTACGAGGGATTTACTACAATTGATAACTTATTTAATTACGCAATCATACATTATAATTATACGTTAATTATGCTAATATATATATATATGTACACACACGCACACGTGCTTAGTAATTTCTAAGTGTGCGGAATATACGTCCTAAACTAGTGTTTAAATATCAACTCTTTCAACAATTATACAAGTCTCATCCTATATTACCAACAGTACCATAATTCCAACATTCATATCAAAATTCAAATCAATAAACTTGTATACAACTAAAATTTAAGCTCAACTTATTACATCAAAATAATGGAATATATTGATAATAGAAACTTACAATTCCAATTTTATGCTCTATTCAACTCCTTTTTCATATAAAAATAAACAAAGAAATTTCTATTTAATTCATAGGAATATGCAGTGCAAACTACGAATAAATTCATACCTTACACACTATTCCTTAATCAATTTTTTTAACCAAATTCAAAGAAAAAGAATAAGGAGTGGAATAGAACGTGAAATTATCAAAACTGAAAACCTATACGATTTCCATTATTTTTTCATAAACAATTAAGATTCCAACCAAGAATTGACATTTTGCATTGAAGGGGTCTTGGGGGTTTATAGTTTGATGTTTTCGCAAATCAAAACTCCCCAAGGAATATTCAAACCCAAATTACACTAATCAATTAATAAAATAGAAAGATAAGGTTTCCACTTATAGTATATCCTTAGCTTTGCCTTCTTTTGATTAAACCTGCCTTTGACAACTTCTATCAGTTCTTTTTAATACATATATACAACAAGGGATTTGTAAATCGATTAGATTCAGAAAATTAAAGGTTTGAAGGAGAAGAAGTTGAGAAAATAAACAATAAACAAAATTAGATCAATAGGATTTCTTATTTGAAACCCTAATAGAGTTCTGAATCTTAAAGATATAAATTTACGGCACTTCGCTAATGTTTTCAAAAAATTATATGAATAAAAGTAAGGGGTCTAGGGTATTTATAGTTGTTGAAATGTACTAGAATTGTCGGATTTAAGTTGATTCATCATTACAAAAATCCAGACGTTTATATCGATGAAAACTTTAGTCGCCACTATTAATCACCGACCGGCCGCCGCTACCCACCGGTCGACCACTAATGGTCAACTGGCCATAGTGAGCGGTCAATTGGTCCATTTATTTTGGGACCATTTAACTTGTTACCGTTGATAGACTTATTTAATTCCTTAATTAGTATTTGACATTAACGTTAAATTTAACGTTTACTTAACACCCAAGTCTAATTACTGTTAACTTTTGAATTTCAAATTTTGAAATTATTTAATTATTTGAATTTGAATTCTATTTGAATTATTTTGAATCCGAAAACTTTAAACGTCCATATCGTTTGAGCTCCACTTTCAACATATTATATATGGAAATTGGTCGAAATTTTTCCATGAATGCATCGGCATGACTTCTGTGGTCAAATTCCAAATTTTACAAAATTTCCTTTTTTAACCTTATCTTACTTAATTAATTTATCCATTTTATTTATTTCTTATTATTTTTTATGAGGTGTTACAGTGTAAGCTCTGGCTCAAGCGCAATAGTAAATTTCACAAGTCTATGGACATATGGAAAGAGCTAGAGGATTCAAGGAAGACACCGACAGTGTTAATGATCAACATCCCGGTCGATGAGGATGAATTTACTTAAGTCTAAAAGATCATGTCTTGGCTTGGCCTGAAGATGTATCAGGTGTAGGGTTTCTCCGAACAAAGCTGGATGTGTTTTCCAAGACACATTCTAATATGTATGGAATTTTGTCGGAGTAGCATGTCATATATTGAATGTGGACCAATAATACCCTTATGTGATGCAGAAGAGATGCAGCCTGGGTCTGGAGCATTCTACTCGTTGAAGGAAGAAGTGGATAAGCTAAAGGCGAATGGATTTATCTGCGATGCTATATACTCTAAATGGGTATGAATCCTATGCTGGTCAAAAAGCCTAATGGATAGTGGGGGACATGCATTGATTATTCAAATCTAAATAAGGCATACCCAAAGGATAGCTTCATGCGGCCGTGAATGTACGAGCTCGTTGATGGAACCATCAGACATGAACTATTATCCTTCACTGATGCATACTCTGGCTACAATCAAATAGCAGTGCACATTCCAGATTAAGAGCATGCTAATTTTATCACTAATTTGCGAATATTTGTTACCATGTGATGCCACTTGGTCTAAAGAATGCTAGAGCAACCTACTAATGATTGGTCACTCGATGTTTAAAGATCAAATAGGATGGACAATGGAGGTTTATATGGATAATATGCTAATAAAGTCATAGTGGTCTACGAACCACATGCATGACTTCTCAGAGATGTTCGATGTGCTTTGGAAGTATGGGATGAAGCTTAACCCACTGAAATGTTCTTTCGCAGTCACATCAGGCAAGTTTTTAGGTTTCATAGTAAACTCAAGGGCATAGAAGCTAATACAGAGAAGATAAATGCATTGAAAGATGTTCTTGCCTTGAAACAAGGAGGGAAATAAAAAGCTTAAATGGAAAGGTAGCCGCACTGAATCGATTCATTTCGAAGGAAATAGATAAATGTATGCTATTCTTTGATGCCCAAAAAAAGAGAAAGAGAAGTTTGTCTGGACGAAGGAATATTGAAAAACTTTCCAGGACATACTTAATCACATGGATAGACCACTAGTCATGCACGAGCACAACCATGGTACATGGGGAGTCCAAAATTCAAAGGTATGTATATTATATCAGCAAATGGTTCATTAAAGCAAAGAAAAATTATCAAAAGTTAGAGTAGCTAGCTTACTACTTGTTAATCACTTTAAGGAAGTTGCAACCTACTCCCAGGCTCAAGTAATAAAAGTGTTGACTAATTATACTTTAAGGCAAGTGTTGCACTGACCGAAGACTTTGGGAAGGTTATTAAAGTGGAATATCAAGCTGAGCTAATATAGTATAACCTATCATCCTAGAAGGGAAATACGAGGATGCACATTCAGACATTGGTTCATTTCATGACCAAGTTCACTATACGGGATGGAGACGTGGAGGAAGATGTGGTCTGGCTTTCTTGATGGAAGTTATATACATAAGGAGAGTCTAATAAACATAGCTCTGGGGTAATTATAATCTTGGTAACCCCAGAGGAATGAATGGTATGATGTGCCTTAAAGCTAGATTTCTCAGTATCCTAAGTCCTACGATCAACGCTTTGCATTCAGCTTCATTATTTGCTAAAGTGAACCCTTCAAAAAGGAAAAAAATAAATGATGAAAACTGCTATGCAAAGTACCACAATTTATTATTAAGGAAGGAGTATTATACATAAGAGGATTCTCTAGTCCCCTACTACGATGTGTCACCAAAGAAGAAGCTAAGAAAATTCTTACCAATGTGCATGAGGGAGGATGTGGTGATCACATTGGGGCAAGCGTTAAGAAGAAAAGTTTTTCGCTATGGATACTTTTGACTTACGATCAACTGGAACGCGACTGATTATACCAGAAAATGCGATAGATGCCAAAGGTTTGCGAAGATACTAAGAGCCCTATCCATTGAGCTTACATAAATGGTTAGCCTATGACCTTTCATAATTTGGGGACCTAATATAATCGTTGTGCTACTAATGTCTAATGGTAGTGCAAAGTATGCCATTGTAGCTGTGGAGTATTTCACAAAATGGGCTAAAGCGGAATCGCTAGCCATGATCACTATAAAGAATATGATCGACTTTGTGGTAAAGAACATTATATGCTAATTTAGAGTTCCACAGAAGAATTTTACCGACAATGGAACTTAGTTCGAAAGTGTCGAATTCAAAGATTTCTTCAATTAGTAACCATTGACTGTATTTTTCATCAACATCGGAATGAGACTAATGAGTCATGAAAAGTAAAGGTCGCTTGTTAATCACTAGGATTAAGGATGGGAAACTATGGGAAAGCGAGCGTTTAAAGGTAAATTACACAAGATGTAGAGTGGTTTAGCAAGCTGCGACTATATCCACTTTGAAGTTCTCTTACAATATATCTCTCTTACAATTAAAAGGAGTTACAAGAGAATAACAAGAGAAATAAGGCATTTAAGACTAATGAAGTAGCTAATCTTAAGGATTTGATGGTGAGGAGCTCTGGATTGGGTGTAGTACCCAAAATTCTAATATTTTCCAACCTTTGTGAAGTAGCAATGTATGATATACTTATAGTAGCTAAACTAATGCTTGGACGGTTGAGATCGTACTACAAAAAAGGTTGGAAGCATGCCTTGCCATTGATCAGGCTAAATGGACTTGATGGGAGACGGCTAGCTAGATGGAAGGAATATGTGGCTAAGATGAATGCCAATAGGAGAATAGTACCGGTTGCATGTCCTGCCTTGCTTCGCATTTAATGCATTTGTACTGGGGCGATATGTTATGGGAAATGGAACATGCTTTCTATCAGGAGTAGATACACATGATTGTACCTCTTGTCGCTTCACTCCCACATGCCTGGGTGGCAAGACGGGCCGAGTGGTTTGCTGATCGCCAAGACTATGAAGAGGATAGGGAATTACTGAGAGCTAAGGGTGTGCCAAGCTTGGAAAGATATAGTGAGACAAGCTGCAAGTTGGATGTGGCTGTACTAGACTGGGAGCAATGAAGTGCCACGTTGAAGTTGGCCTTGAGTTGTATCGATCGATAAATAGCTAGGAGAGAGGCTTAAGCAGGCGGACTGACTTGGTGCTATGTTGAAAGTAGGTAGGCATAAGAGAGCTAGTCGTAAGTGATATGGGTCGAAGCAGACCAGGTTGATTATGCTTATGCATCATTTTAATTGGAGAGCCGACTGCTAGAGTTGCTGTGGGGTGCCTCGACCAATAGTTGGCTTGATGTGCAATTGAGTAAAAGGGCCGACGCGGGCCCATCTCGAATTTAGGTCGGCATTAGGTGTAGAAGCCCAATCGGCCTATCTCTAGCCTTGGCTGGTTTGTCGGTAGACCTAGACCCAAGTCGGCTTAGATCAGACCGGCCTAGGCTAAAAAATATTGATCAGTCTATCTTCTTACTTACGAAAAAATTAAGCAACATTTTAACCCCATGTTCCTGCCTGCAAGCAGGTATGGGCATGTTAAATATCACAGACTTCACTGATTGACGGCTATACTATGCATTTAATGTGCTCTCCACATGGCATTGCACCACTAGTGGCAGAAGTTGTGCTTCTCAAGATGTGGAAAAGATGTGTCACTTCCCTATGCACGTGGTGTGACACAATACTTGATTATTCTTAAACGGTTGAGATAAAGACTTCCCCATCTACAGGGCTGGAGAGGATTGGTGGTTTTTCAAAATGATATTTCAACTCCTTGAAAGCTTTTTAACAGTGCTTACTCAATTCAAAGTTTTTCTTCTTCCTAATCACATTAAAGAATGAAATGCATTTGTTGGTAGCTTTGTAAATAAACCAGTTCAATGATGCCACTCTTCCATTCAGGCTTATTACGTCCTTGCTTGTCTTAGGTTCTGCCATATCTCTAATAGACTAAATTTGGTTAGGTTTTGCTTCAATTCCCCTGGCACCGACGATATACCCAAAGAATTTGCCAGATTGAATCCCAAAGGAACATTTTTGTGGGTTAAGCTTCATCTGATATCTTCATAGTACACTGAACATTTCTTCTAGGTCTTTTAAATGACTGCTTCTCTCCTGGGACTTAACCAACATGTCATCTGCATATACTTCCATGTTCTGACCAACTTTTTCTTTGAACATTCTATTTACTAGTATCTGGTATGTTTCTCTTATGTTCTTCAATCCAAAAGGCATACTTTGTAGCAATATGTTCCCCAATCTGTTATAATATTGGTGCTTTCTTCATCTGGCTTGAACATTGGGATTTGATTGTATCCAGAATATGCGTCCATAAAAGACAAGAGTTGGTATCCGCTTGTTGCATCAACTAACTGATCTATCCTTGGGAGCCGATAGTAATCTTTTGGGTATGCTTTATTAAAATCAGTGTAATCAACACTCGTTCTCCACCCCCCATTGGATTTCTTAACTAGCACTGGATTAGCTAACCATTTCGGATAAAGCACCTCTCTAATAAATCCATTCTCGAGCAATCTTTTGACCACTTTTTTAAAGCACTAGACTAGGCTTTATCAAACTGTCTTTTCTTCTACCGGACTAGTGTGATATTTGGGTGTATATTCAGACCATGGCACATGACGGTCGGATCTATTCCAACAGTAACTGAGTGGGTCCAGGAAAATACATATTTGCTAGACTGAAGGAACTAAACTAGCTCTCCCTTGAGTTTGCTATCTAACTCTCTTTCAATTTTGACTGTCTTTGATGTATCAGCTGAATCTATGCATATTTCCTCAAGATACCCTGTAGGCTTCATGCTTGCTTGTTCATTTCTACATTCTAGATTAGTAACAATTTCCTTATCTTCTATTTTGTCTTCCACCATATTTGCTTCCTTCCCTTTTCTTTTCTTCTTTGGGAAGTCGATTTTTCTCAATACATGTTTAGTCTTCTTAACAGGCTCTGTTTTTTGCTTTAGGCGATGAGTTTGAGAATTACCATCCAAAGGCTTTTTAATATCATTTCGGATTAATTTATTTTTCTCCGAATCATAACAAGAGAGGTAATCTCGTTCATATTATTCAATAGTTGCAAAGTACATCTAACGAGCACTGAATTGTTCCCCACTTATTGTTTCCCACCCGCTTTTGGTCAAGAATTTCACCATCATATACTTGGGAGAGACAAAGGCATCGACCACATCCAAGGCTAGTCTTCGCAAAAAGGAATTATAATACGAAGTTTGATTCATGATGATGAAGAGAGTTTCGAAGGTCTAAGGGCGCGATGGAACTATCATTTTCACGAGAAGTCTTATCTATCCAATAGGAGTTCACCCAGTATTATTGAACCCAAAAATGGGCTCCAAACTTGGTTCAAGCTTTTCTTTTGAAATCCCCATCTGGTCAAATGCATGCTTGAAATTTACATTGACATCACTTTCGGTATCCACCAAAATTATGGTAATCACAGAAAGTCCAATTTCCATAGTAATCATCAGTGGGTCATTGTGCGGGTTGCGGACCCCACTCAACTCTTATGGTGTGATTCTTGAGCGGCGGCTCCTCTTGAATAGATAAAATCCCTTCCTTTGCTTCCCTAACATAGCAACTCCTAGCCCCTTTTCTATTTCTAGCCAGGTGTGGGCCTTTGTGGATTACGTCGATTCTACTGAGAGGTGGAATGAAATCTGGCTAAACGTCATCCTCTATCAAATTCACGGTGTTACCGGGTGTCCTTTGGTTGGCATTTTCAAAAAAGAGAGCTTTTTGATTATCCTAAACAAATTCCTTCAGGTGTCCGGATCGGATGACGCTGGATTATGCCTGCCAGTACTTGCATTCATTTATTTTATGCCCGTTCGATTTATGAAAGCAAGTAATCTCCCCCTTTCTTGGTTTGGGATCATTTTGGCTTTGTAGGAAATTGTAAAGTCATCTCTTTCCTTCTTTGCAGCATATATGTAAGATATGGGTTTGTTCAAAGCAACATGGTTGGTGCTTGAGTCATCTTCCCATCTAGATTGGTTGCGGTTGTTGTTAATCTTTCATGTTTCCTTTTTGCCTTGAGCCTTCTTTTGGGCATGATACATTTCATACATTCGAATGAATTTATCGGCTTGAAAATGGAAATATTGCAAACCCTTACATTCATGTATGTAATGTTCTTGCCAAAACGGAGTTTTCTCAATTATCCCAGAATGTACTGCCACCAGCTTGTCTCTATCGGTCATGTTTTTTGCCTTTAGGGCTTCAGTGTTAAAACTCTTAAGATAATCGCCCAACAGCTCTCCTGGTATCTGCTTGATATTAGCTACCACGGTGTAGTCGACTATGGGATCTTTGCAGATACATAACTACGCTGAGAATTCATAAGAACACTGTTTCCAAGAATAGATGGTCCTCATCCGGTACTATCGGTACCATTTAGCTCCTGCTCCCAGAAAAGTAGTTGGAAAGAGCCCACGGTGCATAGCTCCAGATGCATTGTATAGGTCCACCTGACTTTCAAAAGCCAATAAGTGATCATCTGGATCGGTCATTCCATTATACCTGATGGATGGGATCTTGATATAAGAAAGAATTTTTGTGGTCATAATCTCATCTATGAAGGGATCTTCTCGATGATTATCATTGAATTTGTCGTCTAGAGTTCTTTTTCCAATGAGATTAAGCAAATCTTTTGCCATTATTTCAACCAAGTCTCTCAAGTAAGATTCATCCTTATGGTAGTTGCTTCTTTTAGATTTGTACCCTTCAGAAGTTGAGCTTCCATATTGTTCCTTGGGTTTTTCTTCTAATTTTCCCTAGTAGTTTACTATAGCTTGTTGGTTACCTCCTCTCTTTTGTGGAGTTAGGGTAAGTTTTCATTTGCTTTTATTTCTAAGAAAAGAAGCATTCAAGCCCCTTCTTGGAGATTCTGCTTCATCCCCTCCTATGGGTCTAGTAGTTTTGGAGGATTTTTGAGCAAGTATTCCTTCCAAAAGCCTTTTCATCTCTTGCAATTGTTGTTCTAGGCTTTTAGTCTTGGCTTTGCTGCTAGTAGGTCATGGCGGCTCTAATGGCTGTCCTGGCTCTGCATTTTCCATGTTGAAGTGGGAAACTGTGTTCTCTTTTAATAATGTTGTTTGAATAACCTATTTATTTAGAGCATTAAATCATCTTGATCTCATTTTCCTAAAACAACAATTTTCTTCATTAGCTCATGGAAAGAATCAAATAGGATCGGAGGTTCGGGCCCTCCTTTTAGTGCCAAAAATATTAGACCGAAAACTGGTATAACATCCATGATGCCAATAGTGATGAATTAATCCTTGACTTAAACAAATGTGGTGACGTGATTAAGTATAACTCAATCAATGTCGACTTAGTTATATCATCAAGGACCAAATCATCACTTGAAACTTAGTGCATGATGGAATCATTAAAGAATGGATTGGTGATGGCAATAGGCCCTTGAGGAGAAGTATACGGAAGTCCATATGTTTTCGTAGATCATTATGCTTGAGATCTTATGAAGTCGTTTAGAGTCGTTTTATTCAAGTGTCCATATGGGCATTCAAGAATAATATTCAAAAAAGAGCCCATGCCATGTCATATATTCATAAGAGATTAGGATATAAGTCACGGATTTGGGCAACAGTCCATTAGACACGATAATGAGCTATATAATTCATTCTTATGTTCATAGTCTAATGTTCATATATTATGCACATATTCGCTTTCCATAGTCCCAAGTTCATGTTAAGTAACCACGTCATACTTTGAACTAAAGACGTTCGAATATATGCACATCTAAGTAAATAATGTTTGAATGGCATAGTCATAACATTAGGCATGTCTAAGTCCTTGTTCATATAAATTATGCATGATTACAGTCAAATAGGATGTGTTCCCAATTCAATTTAGGGTTTATGAGGGTTTGATTTCAAGAATAGAGAGAGAGGAAAGAAAAATTGTCCTCCAAATTAGCACCCCTAGGTCCATGTTTATAGATGTAGTGCGACTCTAGTGTCTTTGGCAAGCCTCAGTATCGACTTTGGCAATAGCATTGGCTACAGTATCGACGACCCCAATGTTGATTTGTATTTGGCTTGCTTGACGATGTCACTCAACACCCCTTGATGAGCAGAGGAACCTCGACGTTGGTAGTCTTGTGCTTAGTTACACTTTCAATTGGTTATTGGTGGCACTGATTGGAAGCAGCGTTAAGTATCAATGAAGAGCGACCTCATTCCATATGGTGTCGGCACTGACCGTTTTAACAGTAGTTGAGGAGTCTTGATGTTAGTATCGCACATTTATATTTGTGGTGCTTCTTTAGTATGACTGAAACGTGCCATAAACATAATATAGTATTGGTTGTTGACATCATTCATGATTGGTGGCTTTAATGAATATGTGACCATTTGAGTAGCGGCATTAATATCATTGTCGTCAATTCTGAACTGCATTACTGGATCAGTGTCGGCAATAAGCTTACCTTTTTAGCATACAATTGGGTATTGATGACAACATTGAGTTGAATCGGCTTCGACTATCATTCTACCTTTATGGACGTCGATGGTACTCAACATCGACGTCGCAAGGATAAATGGTGACAATAAATCCAAAAATAGAGTATTTATAGTGACCTATCCTAATGATATTCGATGACGTTAAAGGAGTAGCACTTGCTGAGTGGAGACGTTGATTAGGTGCGCCATTGAAATAGTGTTGCTTCTACCACTGAAGGACTTTGACAATGGACGAGGTGAGTCCTATGCGGCCTTGATCAAGTGCAATGTTCTTCTTTTTCATTGTTGATGAAACTCAATGCTGATGAATTGCAAAGCGATGATGTGTGGTATAGATGAGGTCGTTGTGTATGAAGTGTGGTGTGGATGAAAGGTGACGCCGAATGGATACGTCACCGACTTTGCACATTATTGATCTCATACGGCATTATTGATCTTTGACATAGAACTTAGTGACACCAATCCCCTTGTGATGCTACCACTGATGGCACTATTTTTTATATTAAAATTACATGGTTACTATTTTCCCCCTCCTAATATAAGTAGTGCTTTTAATCTTTAGGGTAAAACCATGAATTCCCTTGCTTTGCTCAGTCTTTAACGAGATTTTCCTTCTAATACTATTTTCCTACAAAACAAGTCAAGACTTTATTGTTCAATTTTTTATCAAACTTTTCAAGAGATTATGAAGGATTTTTTTTCTTGCGACCTAATGTTACTTTTGAAGTTTATCAAGTTTAGGAAATTATCTAATAAAGATTTCATGAATTGTAGATTATATAATTATTTGTGAATTGTAATTTCTTAAATGTAAGTATCATAGGAGGGAAGACTAGAAATCCTTCTAGCAATAATAATAGAAAATCAATAGGCTCTTTTAATGATTATAATATAAAACCATAGAATCCATTTGATAATAAGATGTCCTTCTAACAATAAGAGAAGACCAAAAATCCATATCAGGCCATAATAGAAGTTCATAAATTCATATCTAGCAATAGTATAGGAAGACCAAAAATTCAAATCTGGCAATAATAATATAAGACCAAAAATCCAAATCTAGCAATAATAATAGAAGACCAGAAATCCAAATCTGACAGTGATAGAAGAAGACCAAAAATCCTAATCTGGTAATAATAGAAGAAGACCGGAAATCTAAATCTGGCAATAATAACAGAAGAAGACCAGAAATCCAAATCTAACAATAATAAAGAAGACCAAAAATCTCAATCTGGCAGTAATAGAAGAAGACAAAAAATCCAAATCTGGCAACAATAATAGAAGACTAGAAATCCAAATCTGACGATAGTAATAGAAGACTAGGAATCCAAATTTGGAAACAATAATAGAAGATCAGAAATCCAAATCTGGCAATAACAGAAGACTAGAAACTCAAATTTAGCAATAAATAGCTCATATTTGATGGACCTTCCTCTAGAAAATTTGTTCAATTTGAAGCACTACTTGGCTCGGATTTTTTATAGATCTTCTTGTAGAAGATCGATTGATTTGGAGCACTACTTGATCCTGATTTTGATAGATCTTCGTCTTGAAGATTGACTGATTTGGAGCACTACTTGACCCTGATTTTAATAGATCTTCCACTTGAAGATTGACTCGGTTCCATAGCGGGGCCTTTGATGACTGTTACTAAGGGCATACTCTGTCCTCCCTCTAGGAGATACTTCAGTGAGGCCTTTGATGATGGCATTGAAGGCTTAGTAGATGCTTTAGCAAGACCTTTGATGATGGTGCTAAAGGTTTATTCCATCCTCCCACTAGAAAGTGCTATAGTGAGGCCTTTGATGACGGCACCGAAGGCTTTCCTGGTGCTTTAGCGAGGCCTTTGATAATGGCACTAAAGGCTTACTCTAACTTCCCACTAAGAGGCGCTTTATTCAGGCCTTTGATGATAGCATTAAAGGCTTAAGCAGGGCCTTTGATGGCTAGGGACCTCTTATGGTCATGAGTCTTTGATGACTAGGGCCTTTGATGGCTTAGAACCTCTTGCGGTCGTGAGCCTTTGATGGCTAGGACCTTTGATTGCCTGAGACCTCTTGCGGTCATGAGCCTTCGGTGGCCAGGGCCTTTATTGGCATGAGACCTCTTGCGGTTATAAGTCTTTGATGGCTGGGGCCTTTTTGCCTTAGGAGAATCCTACTTCTTTTCACGATTGAGCCGATAAATTCATTTTATTCATCCATTGTTGGAAAATAAGGAAGCAAATATTCGGCATTCCATGTTCTTGCTATGATGTTGCCATCTGGTCGGTAGAGTTTATAGGTCCCGGGCGGGATTACTTTGTGTATGATTAAGGATTCTTCCCAAATTGGTCCTAGCGGCCCATCCGTCGGATTCTTAGTATTTTTCATGACTCTTCGGAGCACTATATCTCCTTTTAAAATGATTTTCCTCTTACTCTAGAGTTATTGTAACGACCTTAATTTTGATTAACATTATTTAGGATATTTAATTAGTTAAATTAAATAAAATAATGTGATGATTAGGGGAATGAGATTTTTGAGAAAGGTAGCCGTGCCATATAAAAAATGAACTAAAATGAAATAGGTTAGGGAATTAGATAAGAGAAAAATAGGAATAAGTCTTATTCTTATACCCTAAACCCTTACTCGCTCTCATTTTACACGTTCATTTCCACAAACTAAAACTAAACTTGAGGGTGGCCACCATTAAAGAAGATAAAAGGGAAGATAAGCAAGAATCAAGAGGAAGAAACTAATCAACTTAATTCAAGAACAAATCTCAACTCCTTAATCACAAAGCTAAGGTGAATAATAGGTTAAATCTCATATTTTGATGTTTTTGGTTTCTAGATCAGATCTGAATATTTTGCAAAATATATTGCCATGTTTTTTTATTGTTAAAATGGATATATATGCTTGTTAATGATTTATGCTAATTCATATAGATTTTATGATATGTTTTAATGTGAAAACCCTATTAAATGACATCCAAATGCTATGCGATTTTAGAATAAGGTCAGAAATGATATTTTAGAGATGGTTTCAATTTTCATAATTTTTTGAATTAATGTGGATTTATTATTAATTTTCTAGTGAATAAAATGGTTATTTGGGTTTAAAATTAATTACGGCTAATATATGTATGTTTTGGGTCAGAAATTAATATATGTTAGAAAATATATTAAAGATGATTTATCGGAATTTTTATAGATTTTTCCTAAATGTTTTAATAAGTATATAAAATTATTTAAGATATGGGACTTAAATGTTTTATATATTTATAAAAGGAAAAGGGGCATTTTGTAAATAATTTAATTTGTTTATTTCTGAAATTTCGGCAGTACTTTTAGAAAAGAAACTAGCAACCAATCATGCTTTTACAAACAAGGCAGGTTAGTTGAAAAGAATTGCTTTAAAAAGTTAAAATCGGTTTATACATATTTTTTACATGTTTCACCACTTTCGGCACCTAGCCTTCGACACCTTACTTCTGCCTTCATCATCATCAAAACCAATGTGCAAGGTATCAAAGACTTGGTGCGCAGTGAACTGGACATAGGCGAAAGGTATGTAGTCGAAACAAGGGGTTCCGAAGGGGTCGAAGCCATACTTTGTTTTTTAATGAAAATGCACCTGCTTTGCTTTTGAAAGGAATGCTTTCGACTTGTTTAGCTTTCGGCTGGGATAAACTGTTTTAAAGGAATGGTTTCGAAAGAGGTTGTGCCTTTTGTTTTAAGTAAATTCTTTCGAAAGGGTCGAAACCCCTTGCGGCCACTTCCCACCTTTCGAAGCAAATGGTTTTGAAAGAGTTACTTTGTTTTTAAAACTTAGCCACTTCTCCAATGCTTTCGAAGGGTTGGTTTCGACACCATTACTTCTTTACTTAGGAAATAGTTTTCGGAAGAGTCCTTTCGACTTAGCTGTTTTATGACCCTTTTGTTCTATTGAAAGTCAAACCCAAAAGGTTTCGAAAGGTATAGTTTCTAATGGTTTCGAAAGGTTATTCCACATGTTTTATTTGAATCCAAAGGCTTTCGAAAGGTTTGATTTTATGAAAAGGATTTAGCGCTTTCGAAAGGTTTAAGATAAAGGTTTTGAAGAGGTGGTTCCTCAATGGTTTCGAAAGGTTTTAAATGGAAGGCTTCAATGTTTTCGAAATGCAATGTTTATAGTATTTTGATAAGAGGATGTCTAAAGTTTTAAAGCTTTCGAAAGAAATATTTTTCAATGTTTTTGAAAGGTTTATTAAGAATGGTTTTGAAAGGTATGTTTTGGCCTTTCGGCCTAAGATTATAAAGCAAAGTAGTTATTTGGTTACGAAAGGGGTACTTTCAATGGAGAAAGGGGTACTTTCAAAGGTTTAAATGTTTTCATCAACAAAGTTTTGTGTAAAGTATATATAATATGGCACGGTGATTTGAGTAAAGTATAGAGTATATTTTCCTTATTTAAAGTATGATTTAAAAGTTTAAATCAATTTGAGAGAAAATGTTTTCAAGGAAACTTTTATGGGTAGATGACCCTAAGTAAAATGACTCAGATATTGGAATACCAGATGGGACTGGTATGGGGTCGCGCCCTATACTTTAGCTAGTTGTGACGACCCAGAATTTTTGTATATTTGAAATGTGAATATTTAATTTATTTTAAATATCTGAAGGTTAAATTTTAACTTTAATTTCAAATATACAGTATTTATTTGGATAATTAATTATTAAATTTAATTATCGGGATTGGGTAAAATATTGAATCTTGATTTTAAGCCTGTTAAAAATAGTTCAAAGGTTCAGAAAATTTATATTGTTAATACTGAAGATGATAGAACTTTTAAAATGGAATTTTAAAAGAGTTTTGTCCAGTTTTAAAAATATATCGTTGAAATTAAATTTAAAAATAGCCGTCCGAGGCACAGTCTCTGAATTCAGCGAAACCAGTTCCATTGGATCCGTAATATTGTATTATTATTGGATTTCAATTTTCGTAGTATTTGGAGTTGTCGTGTGATCGTACGGAATGTAAACGTGCTGAAATTTATATCGAAAATTTAATATAATATCTGAGTCCAAAAGGCTATCTTCTCCATACGACCGAGTTAGGACTCGAAACCTTTTCCATTTCGTCCAGAATAGGGGTTTAACCTTATAAACGTCTAGCGACACGCATCGATAGGAGGTCGAGATTTTGAGTTTGCGTGGTTAGAGACGGTTTAGATTTAAATAATATTTATATTCAAATTTGTTTTGACAAAAGTTTTCTTAGCAACCTTCTCTTCTCTCAAACACGTGTTTCTCTTGGTATAACACGTGTCCTACCTAATAAACACGCCAGCCTTCTCTAATTAAAAATGCAGCAACCTTTTACTATTTACATCACGTCTTTCTTTTCCCCTTTTCTCTTCAGCTAAAATCGAAATTCACGAAAAGAAAAAAAATCACGCTCAAGATTCAAGCAACTGAATCGATCGTGACCATTTGGAGATCGCGTGAACAGTCTCGCGAGAGGAGGCCGAAGCTGGGGCCAGAGGTGAGACTCGAGTGGTGGAGCGTGGTTAGGGTTTGGCAGAAGTTCGTCATCGCATGAGCACGCGTGGGATCGGGCAGCCTGAGGCTTGGTTTTGGGCAAGTCGAGATGCTGGAGGGAGCTCGCGATGGTGATCCAGTGCTCGACGAAGAAGGGGTTTCGCACGGTGACTCGAGGTCTTGGCGACTGGAAATCGACTTGCTCGATTCGAAGGCGTTTGGGGCAGAGGGTGGAGTGACGCGATGGGTTCGAGTAGTGGGTTCGCGTGGAGGCAGAGTAGGCTCTCGAATCGGGTAGCGAGGTAGCATCGTTGGTCGCGTTCGCAAAAAGGGGCGAGGCAAAGCGTAGCCACGTTCGATTTGCACAGTTATTCGAGGCCACGATGGGGTTTCGATGAGAGCAGTAAGGTAATCATTATGTCTTTAATTCGATTCATGTATAGATGATAGAAATTTTTACGAACAGCAGAAAAACAAAAGATTTAAAAAGCAGTTTCGTTTTTAATTTAATATATGTAGTTCCAAGAATAAATGGATATTCATTTTAGAAATTACTAGTATTTTAAAATATGTATTATGGAGGTCAATCTGTCTAATTAACTTATTTAAATTTTGTTAGAAACTGCTAAGGGGAGTTAGTTGAAAACTAAATTATTAGTCAATTAAATTTAATGTAATTGACTGTTCGATCATCTGAAATGTTGTAAATTAAATTAATGAATGATTTGTTAATCAAATCTATTTAATAGAAATAAATTGCTCGATTAGTTCGAATATTAATAAATCATCTAATATTTATTCAAGGTCTAAAATCAAGAAGAAACAGTCAGGATTGGATCGGATTGGCAAAATAAAAGCAAAGGTGAGTTAATCTCACTCAGTTAGATTTAAATTTAAATGGTTAAATTTAAATAATTGATTGGATGATTGCATTGATTGATGTGATATATATAGTATATACCAATATATACATATTGGCATATGTATATATTGGAGTTGTTGATATTCCCGCATTTATATAGCGGATGAGACCCTATGCGCCGCATAATAGCGGATGATATTTTATAAACCCATATACCGCGATATTCCACCTCGAAGTGGAATTGGTATTGTGCTAACGTCTGTGGATGCAGGGAAACAGGTTGGAGGGATCCAACTGGATTCCTCAAAATATTTAATTTTTGTTTAAATATTCTGTGATATGATTGTTGTTATCCTGTGATAATTTATATTGGATAATCTGGTTGGATTGAATTTCCCAGTATAATGAGTTATCAAAAGCAATTGAATTGGATTTTTGGAAAATATAAAAGAGTAAAATTAAGTTAAGTAATTCTAGTGAATTCGAATAAATTAAATATGGAAAAGAGGAATTTTGAATAAATAGAGAAATGTTGAATTTAAAGAAGACTTATGTGATGTTATTTAAAGGGATAAAAATTTATTTTAATTCAATGTTTAAATGTAATTAAAAAGAGAAGGAATTTGGGAAATCTGAAACTTGTGTTTCGGTTTAAAGATTTTAAATCATAATGAGAAATAAAATCTGGAAGTTAATGAATTTGGAAATAAATGGATTAAGTAAGAAAATTTATTTCAAAGTAAAATAAATTGGGAAATCAATTATAAATTGATTTAAATACTTTGGAATTTGAATTTTAAAGAGAAATGAGATTTGGGAGAGATAAACTGGGTTTGTAAAGTAAAATAAAATATCAGAGGATATTTGAAAATATAATTTCAAAGTGGGAATTTATAAAAGGATATGGTTTGGTTTAAAAATAAATGTTATTTTATTTTTAAAAGATGGGAGTGAGAAGGATATTTCTCTGTATAGCCAAGTACGTTTTCAAAGCAATTTTAATATAAGTTAAAAGTTCTAATTGTATTTTTAAAAGCATATTTTAGAAAATTTATTATTTCTAAATGTTAATTTCCTAAGTAAGTATGTTTTAGGAAACCTATTCTTTTTAAATATTTAAACTTTAAAGTAAGTATTTTTCAAAGATCTATTATTGTAGTAATTATATAAAAGTGATTTGGTATTATATTTTAAAAAGAGAAATTTAGTTTATATTTGTAAAGTGGTTTCATTTTAAATATTTCTTAAGTATATATTTTGTTAAGGTATTAAAGTAGTTTTTTTTAAATTTCAATATTATTAAGTATATTTATAGTAAAGTGTTTTAAGATTATTTTAAAATCTAAGTGTTTTGTACTTGGTGTTTCAGAGGAAATAAATATTTGGAAATGTATTCCGTAAGCGGAAACTGTTTTGAAATTGTTTTCAAATGAGTTTTGAAAATTCGGAATTATATCTTGGAAAGATATTTGGGAAAATAAATAATGTGGGAAATTATTTAATTGTGTAATGGTTGCTTGTGGATGTTAATTGATAGTTAAATAACCGACTATCAATATTAGCCAAAAGCGCTGATCGTTTCGAAGAGACCGGGATCGAGTTTCCGTATACCGGGATTCTAGGTCTGGAGACTCGAATACCACTTCGATCCGGTTTGTACGTTTTGTGTAACGATTTCGGAGTCGAAGATGGAGCAGTGAAGTGCAAGGGCTAGTCGCTACTAATCCTGAGGATATTTCCAAAATGGATGTAGTAGGAGTAGTGCCTTCGGTTCCGTTCAAACCCAGGACAGACTTGTATGGACGAATGCTTGCGAAACATCGTCAGCGGACGATGGGCATTCTAAGGGATATGTTCTCTAAAAGGTATCGTTTAGCCTCGAACCTCATCAACCGGGAATGACTGAAAATCAGGGGTTATGCAGCAAGGCTTCGTGGGTAGCTCCCACTGGAGGGTAAGGTCATCCCTGTCTAGATGTCCCTTTTTATTTCGGCTTAGTGGTGCGGTTGCTGATCCCAACCGTGGGGTGATTTTATTCGGGATCATCCAGTAAGGGATGGTTCCGGCCTTGTGTTGTAGGGGAGCGAGCGTACTCCTCGGTACTGTGATCTAGGCCACGTACTGTGACAGGTGGTACCCCAGTGCCTAGTCATTCGTTGGAAATCCATTCTCCCTACTTGCCTGTACGGTTTTGATTGTGCCCAACTATTGTTGAAATGTGAGATGCAAGCATTTCAGCTAGATTCTATTTTACTTTCTGTAGACACTATTATAATATCAGAGGATTTTGATATAAAGTGTTATAGCTATCGTAAGGTAAAAACCCGACATGTTTATTTGTGGCGTGGTCTTACGAGATGCTTTTATTTTCAAAAGGATTTTTGAAACTTTAATAATCAATTTGAGTGTGATTTTCTCACGCTGGTATTCCAGACTGACTCGGGTATTGTTTTATATGATGCTCGGGTCAGATCGAGTATTATAGATTACAGGAAATGATGCTATGGAGCTGGATGGCGATACGTACTTTCGTATTTGAGTTATATATTCCGCTGTGTATTCAGATTGTGAGGACAAGTTATGATTACTGTCTAGTTGTATGATATTGATGTGATGTACTCTGATGATGTATTTGGATGATGTATATGTAAACAGATATAGATTTCTTTTTGTGTAAAGATCTGTTATTATCTATTATATTTTATTCCACTGCGTATGTGAGATTCTGTTGTTGTTTTCTATTTTTCTTCTTCTTCTACCTCTTCTTTTTACCCAAATGGTCCGGTTTTTCGTGTTAGAAAAACTCGGGTTGTTACACTAGTAGTCCCTAGCTAATATAAGTCCAAAATTCCAGTGCGTAGGGCTTTGTCATAGGTAAGACTAAAATGATGTTAGACACGGAAAGGAATCTATAGAGGAGAGGTAGGTTATTGGTGAGCCCGCAATACCATTAGGATCAGTTGTCCCTGGGAGAACTAAGTTAGGGACAGACCATCCAAAAGCGGAGTATCTAACAGAAGTTAGATTTTTTGTTTATTTTGTCTGCTAGGCCCGAGTCAGCCAAAGGTTAGTAGTTAGCCAAACAAAACTAGTGTTCGGATAGATAGTCCATCTGTTACTTGATTTATGTGCTTATATGATATTGCTTTATTGTTTTAACCAGTTTTGGTTGCAGGATTAAGATTTGCAAAAGATATGTTTTAAAAGGATATTAGTGAGGGGAAACCCATTCCGTTAAGCAGCATGGTGTCACTTAATATCATATAACCGAGATGTATAGTATTATTCACACCAGGCTTTATGTCTGACTCGAAGTTTAAGTTTTTCCCCTTAAACTCTCGGGTGCTCAAAATTCATTTGAGTAGGTTGAGGGTTGAGGATTTTAGTAGGTGGACGAATAAATCTTCCGGAGACGAGCAGGAGGCTGATGCTAGCTATATTTAGGAGTTGTTTTGATTTATTTCCGCTGTGTTGTATTAAGTCTATTATGACTATTTAGTACTCTGGTCAACCAAAGGGGCACCTTCATATATCGCTCTTGGCGTATTTATGTACTAATTATATTTGATCTGAACCTAGGAAACATTTTGGGTTTATGTAACTTGGATATGAAATGTTGTTTTGAAATGTAATCAGAAAAGTGTTTTAATCTGTAATGATTTTATTTCATATTCAAGTGCTTCCGATATTATGGATACCATTAACATTACCGTATTTGGTCATCGAAAGTTAATACTATGGATGACTGCAGCATCTGTAGCACATAGCTTTGGGCCTCCAGATAGGGGATGTTACTGTTATAGTACTTGGATATTCTTCGTTGATACTCAACCGTTTGTATGGCTACTTCATCTCTTAACTCATTGTTTAAGTTCAGGGATTTTCTCTTTAACTCTTGATTTTATTGAACGCATGTGCAATCCTTCGATGAGAAGGTACTTTAACCTCAATTGGGAGCATGGCTTCACACCCATATGTTAAGGAGTAGGGGGTATGCCCTGTTGCAGTTTTACTAGAAGTTCTATATGCCTATAGGATGAGGGGTAGTTCCTCTACCTAATTCCCTTTTGCTTTGTCCAACCACTTCTCTAAAATGGTCTTTATAGTTTTATTAGCTGCTTCGACAACTCCATTTTCTTTGGGATGAGATATAGATGAAAAGCTTTTGATGATTCCATTCCTGTTACTGAATCAGGTAAATTCTTCACTTTCAAATTTATTTCCATTTTCGAATATTATCTGGTATAGAATCCCTAATCTGGTAATGATATTCTTGATTACGAATTTAAGAACTTCTCCTAATGTGATATTTGGAAGTGGCTCAGCCTCTACCCACTTCATGAAGTAATCAATGGCTGCTACTACTACATACTTAGCTCCTCTTTTAGATATCAGCAATAGCCCAATTTGGTCAATTCCACATACATCAAAAATCCATGGGCTTAAGATAGAAGTCAATTCGCATGATGGTAGGCACGGGATCTTAGAGAAACTTTGATATTTTTCGCATCTTCTTACATAATCGATGGCTTGAATAGTCATTTAAGGCCAACAAAAGCCTTGCCTCATAACTTTCTTGGCCAATTTCATACCATTGGAATGGTCTCTGTAGAATCCTTCATGGGCTTCCCTTAGTAATTTTGCTCCTGTTTCTGGAACAACACATCTTAGATAAGGGAGCGAATATCCCTTTTATAGAGTATGTCATTTGCTATGAAAAAAGTTGGAGCTTGGCATTTTATTCTCTTTTCCTCCTTTTTATTTGTTGGCAGCCTTTCTTTGGTTATATATTTGATAATAGAAGTCATCCAATTATTCTCATATTAACTATTAGTTTTCATATAAGGAAGGTTTTCTTAAAGGATTTTAGTTTCATATTATTTCTCCTTGTGTGCTAAGGCTTGAGACCTAGTCAACACTAAGGTCTCATTTTCTGGATTGGGGCTCTTCTCCTCTATACTAGGATTCTCTTGGTAACCCACCGGAACGATTCAGACTTCTGGTGCTCCTCGTGAGCTTTCTAACTTTGCCAAAGAATCATCTTGGGAGTTCTTGCCTCTTGGTACTTGATGTATTAAGAAATTTCAAGTTGGGTCAGCACTTTAAATATCTTTTTGACATATAGAGTCAGTTTGGCGCCCTTCATCTGAAATTTCTGGTTTAACTGATTTACCATTAATTATAGATCACTAAAAATTTCAATTCTAGAGATTTTCAATTAGAGGGCTAGAGTAAGTCCCGTTATCATGGATTCATATTTTGCTACATTGTTGGTGGTTGGAAACCCTAACTTCATTGCATAGTGCAAACGATGTCCATCAGGAGTTATAATTACATGTCCGGCTCCAGCTCCTTGTTCATTTGAAGCCCCATCTACGAATAGTTCCCACTTATTTTTTAAGTCTTTTTCATTTTTTGATTAATCGTTAATAAACCCTGTACACTCGTTGACGAAATTGACTAGTGCCTATCCCTTAATTGACACCCAGGGAAGGAATTTGATATCGTATTGGCAAAGCTCAATTCCCCACTTAACAAACCTTTCTGAAGTTTCTAGTTCACTAAAAACCTTCTTGAGTGGGAAAATATTTAAGACTTTGATTGAGTGTGCTCGAAAATAAGCCGCAAATTTGTGCGTAGTGAGCATTAAACAGTACGCTTGTTTCTCTATAATCAGATATCTAGTTTCTGCGTCCTTGTGTCTTTTGCTGGTGTAATATACTAGAAGCCGATTCCCTTTTTTCTCTTATCAATAGTGAGCTAAATAAATGCTCAGAATCTTCCATATAGAGATAAAGATTTTCCCCATCCATAGGGCTAGAGAGTATATGCGGTTTTTACAAATGATCTTTTAGCTCCTTGAAAGCTTTTTGACAGTCCTTACTCCATTCGAAGTTTTTCTTCTTCTTAATTACATTAAAGAATGGAACGCATTTGTCAATAGCTTTGGAAATAAACCGGTTAAATGATGCCACTCTTCCATTTAAGCTCATCGCGTCCTCGCTTGTCTTAGGTTCTTCCATATATCGAATAGCTCAAATCTAGTCAGGGTTAGCTTCAATTCCCCTAGCACTGATGATATACCCAAAGAATTTTCCAGACTAAATCCCAAAGGAACATTTTTGTGGTTTAAGCTTCATCTAATATCTTCGCAGTACACTGAACATTTCTTCTAGGTCTTTTAAATGACTAATTCTCTCCTGGGACTTAACGAACATGTCATCTACATATAGTTCCATGTTCCGACCAATTTTTTGTCTGAACATTCTATTTACTAGTCTCTGGTATGTTGCTCCAACATTCTTCAACCCAAAAGGCATTACTTTGTAACAATATGTTCCCTAATCTGTTATAAAACTGGTGTTTCCACATCTAGCTGGAACACTGGAATTTGATTGTATCTAGAATAAGCATCCATGAAAGACGAGTTGGTATATGCTTGTTGCATCAAGTAACTGATCTATCCTCGAGAGTGGATAGCAATCTTTTGGGCATGCTTTATTCAAATCAAAGTAATCAACACATGTTCTCCACTTCCCATTGGATTTCTTGAATAGAAATGGATTAGCTAACCATTTCGAATAAAGCACCTCTCTAATAAATCCATTCTCGAGCAACCTTTTAACCTCATCTTTCAAAGCAGTAAACCGGACTTTATCAAACTGTCTTTTCTTCTATCGGACTGGCGTGATATTTGGGTCTATATTCAGAGCATGGAACATGACGGTCGGATCTATTCCAACCATATTTGAGTGGGTCCAAGCAAATACATCTTTGCTAGACTGAAAAAACTGAACTACTTCTTCCTTGAGTTTGCTATCTAACTCTCTTCCAATTTTGACTGTCTTTGTTGTATCGGTTGAATCTATGCATATTTCCTCAAGGTCTTCTGTAGACTTCATTCTTTCTTGTTCATTTCTACAGTCTAGTTCGGTAACAATTTCCTCATCTTCTATTTCATCTTCTACCAGATTTTCTTCCTTCCCTTTTCTTTTCTTCTTTGAGAAGTCAATTTTTCTCAATACATATTTAGTCTTATTAATGGGCTCTGTTTCCTCTTTGGGCGATGAGTTTGAAGAATCACTATCCAAAGGCTTTTTAGTATCATTTCGGATTAATTTATTTTCCTCTTAATCATAACAAGAAAGGTAATCTCATTCATATTGTTCAATAGTTGCAAAGTACATCTCACGAGCACTGAATTGTTCCCCTCTTATGGTTCCCATTTGCTTTTGATCAAAAAAATTACAATTAGATACTTGAGAGAGACAAAGGCATCGACCTCATCTAAGGTTGGTCTTCCAAAAAAGGCATTATAATATGAAGGTTGATCCATGATAATGAAGAGAGTTTCGAAGGTCTGGGAGCATGGTGGAACTCCCATTTGCACAGAAGTCTTATCTATCCAACGTGAGTTGGCCCTTTATTAATGAATCCAAAATTAGGCACAAAAGTTGGTTCAAGATTTTCTTCCAGAATCCCCATCTAGTCAAATGCATGCTTGAAAATTACGTTGATAGCACTTCCAGTATCCACCAAAATTTTGGTAACCATAGAAAGTCCAATTTGCGTTGTAATCATCAACGTATCATTGTGTGGGTGTCGTACCCCTCTTCGCTCTTGTGGTGTAATGGTCAAATTGTGCATTTCGATTTGGAATCTTGGATTCTTGAGCGACGGCTCCTCTTGAATAGAGAAAATCTCTTCCTTTGCTTCTCTAACATAGCGACTCCTAGCCCCTTTGGTATATCCAGCCAGGTATGGGCCTCTATGGATTACGTCAATTCTGTTGAGAGGTGGAATGAAATCTGGCTGAACATCATCCTTTATCAGATTCGTGGTGTTGTTAGGTGGCCTTTAGTTGCCATTTTCAAAACGGGCAGCTTTTTTATTGTCTTTAACGAATTCCTTTAGGTGTCCGGATCAGATCATTCACTGGATTATGTCTTTCAGTACTCGACATTCATTTGTTTTATGCCCGTTCGATTTATGACAAGCACAGTAATCTCCCCCTTTTCTTGGTTTGGGATCAGTTTTGGCTTTGTAATAAATTCGAAAGCCATCTCTTTCCTTCATTGCAGCATATATGTAAGATATCGGTTTGTTCAAGGCAACATGGTTGATGCTTGAATCTTCTGCCCATCTTGGTTTCTTATGGTTGTGGTTATTGTTAATTTTTCCTATTTCCTTTTTCCTTGGGCCTTCTTTCGGGCATGATACATTTCATCCATTCGAATGAATTAATCGGTTTGAAAATGGAAATCTTTGAAATCCATACATCCGCATATGTAGAGTTCACGCTAAAATGGAGTTTGCTCGATTTACGGCCACCAGCTTGTCCCTATCAGTCTTGTTTTTCGCCTTTAGGGCTTCAGTGTTGGGTCTCTTAAGATAATCACCCAATAACTCTCCTGGTTCTGTTTGATATTAGCAACCACGATGTAGCCGACGGTGGGATCTTTGCAGATACAGAACTGCGCTGAGAATTCATAAGAAAACTGTTTCCAAGAATAGATGTTCCACATCTAGTACTTTCAGTACGATGTAGCTACTGCTCCTTGAAAAGTAATTAGGAAGAGCCTACAACACACAGCTATGGATGCATTGTATAGGTCCATCTAACTTTCAAAAGCCAATAAGTAATCATCTGGATCGGTCTTCCATTATAAATGATGGGTGGGATCTTGATATGAGAAGAAATTTTTGTGGTCATAATCTCATCTATGAAGGGAGCTTCTCGATGATTATCATTATCTCTACCTTCTAGAGTTCTTTTTCCCTTGACATTAAGCGTATCTTTTGCCATTTTTTCTACCAAGTCTCTCAAGTAAGATTCATAATTATGGTAGTTGCTTCTTTCAGATTTTTACCCTTCAGAAGTTGAGGTTTCATATTGTTCCTTGGGTTTTTCTTCTAATCTTCCCTGGTAGTTTACTTTAGCTTGCTGGTCACCTCCTATATTTTGTGGAGTTAGGGTAAGTTTGCCTATTGCTTTTGTTTCTAAGAAAAGAAGCATTGAAGTCCCTTCTTGGAGATTCTGCTTCATCCCCTCCTGTAGATCTGGTAGTTTTGGAGGATTTTTGAGCAAGTATTCTTTCCAAAATCCCTTTCATCTCTAGAAATTGTCGTTCTAGGCTTTTAACCTTGGCTTCGCTGCTAGTAGGTCATGCCGGCTCTGGTGGTTGTCCTTGCTATGCATTTTCCAAGTTGAAGTTGGGAACTACATTCTCTTCTAATTTTGTTATTTGAATAACCTCTTCTTTTAGTGCATTAAGTCGTATTGATCTTATTTTCCTGAAACAACAATTTGCTTCATTAGCTCATGGAAAGAATCAAATAGGATCGGAGGTTTGGGCCCTCCTTCTAGCGTCAAAAATCTAAAAACTGGTATAACATCCATGATGACTTAATCCTTGACTTGAACAAATGTGGTGACATGATTAAGTATAACTCAATCAATCTTGACTTAGTTGTGTCATCAAGGACCAAATCATCACTTGAAACTTAGTGCATAATGGGATCATTAAAGAATGGGTTGGTGATGGCAATAGGCCCTTGAGGAGAAATATATGGAAGTTCATATGCTTTTGTAGATCATTATGCTTGAGATGTTATAAGGTCATTTAGATTCGTCATATTCTAGAGTCCATATGGGCTTTTAAGAATAATATTCCAAAAAAGGCTTATGCCATGTCATATGCTCATAAGAGATAAGGATATAAGTCACAAATTCGAGCAATGGTCCATTAGGCACGATAATGACCAATATAATTCATTCTTATGTTTGAAGTCTAATGTTCATATATTGTGCACATATTCGCTTGCCATAGTCCCAAGTTCATGTTGAGTAACCAAGTCATGCTTTGAACTCAAAGCATTCGAATATATGCACATCCAAGTCAATAATATTTGAAAATGCATAGTCATAACAATAGGCATGTCCAAGTCCTTGTTCATACAAATTATGCATGATTACAGTCAAATGGGAGTGTCCCTAATTCAGTTTAGGGTTCACAAGGGTTTGATTTCAAAAATAGAGAGAGAGGAAGGAAAATTCGTCCCCCAAAATGACACCCCCTAGGTCCATATTTATAGAGGTAGTGCGGCTCCGGTGTCTTTGGCATGCATCAATATTGGCTTCGGCGATAGCATTGGCAACAACATCGACGACCCTAATATTGCTTTGTATTTGGCTTGCTTGACGATGACACTCAACACCCCTTGGTGAGAAGAGGAACCTCGGCATTGGTAGTCTTATGCTTGGTTACACTTATAATTGGTTATTGGTGGCATTGATTAGAAGCGGTGTTAAGTAACAATGAAGAGCGACCTCATTCCATATCGTATCCGCACTAACGGTTTCAACAGATGTTGATGAGTCTTAGTGTCAATATCGCACATTTATATGTGCGGCGCTTCTTTAGGTTGAGTGAAACATGCCATGAATAGAGTATAGTATTGGTTATTGATGTCATTCATGATTCGCAGCTTTAATTAATATAAGACTATTTGAGTAGTGGCATTAATATCATCATCGTCGATCCTGAACTACATTATTGGATCAATGTCGGCAACAAGCTGGCCTTTCTAGCGTACAATAAGGGTATTGGTGACAGCATTGAGTTGAATCGACTTCGACTATCATCCTACCTTTATGGACATCGATGATACTCATCATCGACATTGTGAGGATAGATGGTGACGGTAAATCCCAAAATAGAGTATTTATATTGACCAATCTTGATGATATTCGACGACATTTAAGGAGCAATACTTGCTGAATGGAGACGTTAATTTGGTGTGCCATTGGAATAGTGTTTCTTTTACCACTGTAGGACTTTGACAATGGATGAGGTGAGTCCTATATGGCCTTGATCAAGTGTAATGTTTTCTTTATTATTGATGGAACTCGATGTTGATGAATTGCAAAGTGATGATGTGCGGTGTGGGTGAGGGGCGATGTGGATGAAGTGCAGTGTGGATGAAGTGCGATGTGAATGAAGGTCGATGTCGAATGGATACATTACTGACTTTTCACATTATTGATCTCATACGAAGTTATTGATCTTTGACGTAGAACTTAGTGACACCAATTCCTTTACGACGTTATCACTCATGCCACTATTTTTGATATTGAAATTGTATGGATAATAGTAGAACCTATTTTCAAGGGTATAAAATTATCTATGATGATGGGCGGAGCATGTAAGTGTGCTTGAGAAGGGTACTAATTGTTAAGCCCGGATGCCATCAGATATGCAGGCGGGTATCCGTCCGAGTCCTGACATGGCTAAGGGAAAAGATGAATGGGGGAGCCTTTTGATGGCCTAAGGGTGGCTGATTCAGACATAAATCGAAGTGCTGAGTTTCTCAAGGACCTTTTATGGGGGACATGAGACAGGTTACCATGATTGTTAGGCTTGCTATCATGCCTTTGGGTTTAGTTGTAAGCACGGACTAGCATGGGCATTCTTGTAGGAGGGAGCACTCTTGGGTGGAGAGAGATGCACTCCCCTTTCCTTACCGTAGGAGGGGACGTTGCTTAAACTAGTATGGCTGACATCATTTGGTGAAAGGTGAGATGTAGAGGAATCAAGCCTTCGATGGATGGCGCGATCCTTATTTGGAATACACGTGCATCCTCCATAACTAGTTGATACCGGCAGTAATGTAAAAGTGTGAGCATGCATTGCAACAGCACACGACATAAAGCCAAACTGAGATTACAACTCAACTTCTTAAGGGAACTTGTTTAGAACTGGAAGGGGCGATGGAACACAAGGCATGAAAGAAGCTTGTAGAGGAGAAGGAAGAGAGGAAAAGTTGAGAGCTTTAAGGGAAAGCCCTTCTTCTAGCACCAAAATGTTAACTATATTTTTCATCAACCTTGGAATTATACTAATGCATCATGGAAAGCAAAGGTCACTAGCTAATCACTAGGCTTAAAGATGGGAAACTATAGGAAAGCGAGTGCTTAAAGGTAAATAACACTAGATGTAAAGTGGTTCGACAAAGCTGCCTACGTCCACTATGAATTTCTCTTACTATATGGCTCTCTTATAATTAATAGGAATTAAAAGAGAATAACAAGAGAAATGAGACACTTAAGATTGATGTTATCCAGCATTTTTAACCAAGCAAATTTTCATTGAATCAGAATGTCTAGATGATGATAAAACAATTCATAAACTTGGTAACATGCTTAGAAAGGTAATAGGAATACACTCAAGAAATTCCAAAAGATTTAGAGAAAAGTGGAACACTCGGTATTGAGAGAAACCACTAGGTATCGAGAGCTTTTTGCTCCACTATGGGCTTCCACAACCACTTGTACTTGAAGCACAACCTCAGTTGATTTCCATGGAGTGCTTTTCTCAAAGAATAGATTAGCAACTCTAAGGGATTTTTTGACCGAAGGCAGGCAAGAATATGCGATATCAAAACCTCTCTAAAACAATTAAACTCAAAGAAAAAGTGCTCAAAGCACAGTGAATCGGAGGTAGAAAGCAGAGTAGACGAAGGAGGGAAGATTTTCTCCATAAAAACCAGTCTGTACCGAGAGGAACCACTCGGTACTGAGAGATTTTTATTAATGTTTGGGCTCGAAGCCCGCTTCTAAACACTTGGACTTTGATCTAGACTTGATATTTTGTGGACACCCGGTTCTGCTAGATGATTTCCTTATAAATAGCAAGCTACATGCAACTTGGAGGGGCTTCTTCTTTTTTGGACCTTTCACTCTTTGATTTCTCTTATATATTCTTCTTCCCTAAATACTCCAAACACTCTAAAATCCAAGATCCACTAGATTGTGGTTGGATCTGATTAAATTCATTGTAATCCAAAGAGAAAACAATCGATAACAAAGATTAAAGTGGACATAGGTCGGATTTCTCATCAAACCACTATAAAAATTGTATCTTTTCTATCGCTTTTACATTTATATCATTAAGTATTGTGCTTTTAATCAGTTTTTGGGTGTTGATCCATTTTTATCGTCAAAATTTTGGTGCTTTCACTAAGAACGAGCTAGATTTAATAGCCCAAAGCTTGGATCTGAGGTTTGGAGGAGGTGAAGAGGCTTAACACCATATCTATGATTGGAGGAAATCAACCAGAGCACAGGGGAAGCCAGGAGGTGTCCTCAAATTCTAATCAATTGATCTACGTTACCAGAGAAGAGATGGAGAGAATTATAAAAGAGATGCAAGATGGAATAATGACTTGATAATAGGAGATGCTAGATGGATTCTTCAGAAGGATGGATCAAAGAACAGCTAGAGCAGTTGGAATTCAATACCAAGGACCAGAACTAATGCGGGAGCACCTAGAGTTGGAGCAGAGCAAATTGGAGCAATGCCCCCACAAGTCAAACCAATTGGTATTGATAGGAATCAGATCTATGCCAAGAGGCATTTACTCGAGCCAATTTTGATTTGAACTTAGGGTGAGCTGGAACGCGAGAGTGAATGATGCTGGAACCAGAAACGCAAATTGGAACATGAATGCACAACAACCAAAGAAGTACATGCCACAGCTTCCTCATAGGAATGGGGGGGCAGAGTAAAGCTGGAGGTGTGGATCAGAATGTGAATGTGAATGTGCAACCAGAGGAATATATACCAGAGTTTCCCCATAGAATGGGGTGAAAAACATAGCTACGGAGCGGAGACTACCATTAGATAGCAATGACCGAATCGGTGAGATGACCAGAAGGATAGTGAAAGGTGGACCTTTGGACCAAAGGTTAGAGGATGTCAATAGAAATCCATTCACTTAACATCCGGTACATACATAATCCTCCTGATTTTAAGCTACCAACATTGGAACTATATAACGGAAGGATAGATCGAACCGTTCATTTAATGAGGTACATCCAACATATAGAGGTCTTAGGTGCATCTGAAGAGGTAATGGGGATAGTGCTTCCCATTATACCTGATGGAGCTAGCTGCCATATGGTTCAGGGAATTAAAGAATGAGTCCATAAGCACGTGGGCCGGATTGGTAGACAGATTCTTGAGATAGTTTAGAGTTCATATCTCTCAACAAAAGAATGTGATGATGCTTTCAAGTATAAAGCAAAGGACCGGAGAAACCTTGAGAAGTTATCTGATGAGTTTTAACGTGGCAACTGACGTAGTCGATAAGTCGGATCCACCGATAGTCCTGATGGTGGTAGTGTCTGGAGTTGCAAACAATACCGACTTCAAAATTTCATTAGAAAGGGATTTGCCGATGGATCGCATGGATTTTTATCCCGAAGCTGAGAGATATCTACATTAAGAGAATGCTAAGAGTAATAATGCTGATGTTAATGCTGTGGATGATGGAGGACCGTCCGAGGTAGGATATGGTAAAGAGAAACGGAAGCGAAAAGCCGACGACGACTTCAAAGGACCGAAATGGCAAGGGAGAAATCAAAGTTCTCTTCCTGCACTGATCTAACCGAAACCCCAGAGAGGATATACCAAGAAACTAAGGGGTGAATCCCCTTTGGAGGCCAGCTAAGAGGGTACCCACGAATCGTGGGAGAAGGTCTGGAAAGTTTTGCCTATTCCATGAGCTAGATGGAAATGAAACAAACGAGTGTTGACACCTTCATGATCTGATAGAAGAGATGATTTGGATTAACTAGCTATAACAGTATGTAAGGAATCAAACTGTAATGGTGCAGCCAAAGCAGCCACCGTCTGCATAGAATGCATCGAGACATGACCAGGGATTTGGGTTGAGATTGGTAATCCCATGATCGGAATGGATAGGATTCAGGTTCGTTTCTCATGTTTTGCTTTCTATTTTGAATAATTAAGACAATAATAATTTCAGACTACTTACACATGTATGAGATCTCGATTGTCTCTAGGCATGCTCTGAGTTGGATGTCTGAGATGAATACTTAGGATGTTTTCTTGATTAATTTGATTTGAATATTTGACTTTTGAAAAACCACTTGAACACGATGACTGACATTGATCATGGTAGTCTCGTTCGGAGAGACGGGGTGATGACCACAAGGTGCAAGTTCTCTTGTTAGAGAGCGAGTGAATGGACTTGTATAGAAAAGTAAGTCCCCTTATCGGAGAGTAAGCGGATGGGCTTGCTTGGAAGTTGGGTCCACTTGCTGGAGAGCAAGCGAATTAGACACAACAAGGCTCCGGAGAGATCAAATCCTAGATTGGATGTTAAACAATCTGGAGAGAAAAATCCTAGATTGGATGTTAAACGATCCGGAGAGAAAAATCCTAGATTGGATGTTAACGATCTGGGGAGATTGACAAATGATCTGGAGAGATCATCCTAGATTGGATGTTAAACAATCCAAAGAGATTGAACCCTAGATTGAATATTAAATGATCATAAGGGATCAAACCCTAGATTAGATGTTAAACAATCCAGAAAGGTAGAACCTTAGATTGGATGTTAAAAAATTTAAACCCTAGATTGGAGTGTTAAGTGATCCAAAGAGATCGGACCCTAGAGTGAACGTTGACTTGACCTTAGGATTTGAACCTCTTGTAATCAGACTAAAATAGATAAATCTCGGATGAACACGGGACGATTTTGATATACGATATAATAACTCCGGATAAAAATGGACTGATTATGATTTATGACTAATACTCAAGCAAGGGATAGAGTCTTTAGCTATGACGGTCTAGAATGACCATGGATTTGTAGGAGAATCCAAGGAAACCGGACGATTCACAAAGATCAGGATCGATGGATGGTCGAAGGGCTCAACTCCGAAGGTCGACTACTGTTTAAACTTTTTCTTGAGCAAAGCACACTTTACATTCATAAGGCATACTTTGGGGAGCAATTATAATCTGGCTTTTTGACCAATCGGATTTTCATTGGAATCAGAACATCAAGATGAAGACGAAGCAATTCACGAACTTAGGAACATGCTTAGAAGGGCAATAGGAACACACTTGAGAAATTCCAAAAGATTTGGAGCAAAATGGACCGCTTGGAACGAGAGGATCCAATCGATACCGAGAGCTTTTTGCTCCATTATGAACCTCCAAAATCACTAGTACTTGAAGCACTACCTCAGGTGATTGTCATGGAGTGCTTTTCTTAAAGAATAGACAAGCAACTCTAAGGATTTTCTAATTAAAGGCGGGCAAGAACAAACGGTACAAAAACCTCTTTGAAATAACAAAACCTCAAAAGAAAAGTGTTCGAAATGCAATGAATCGAAGGTAAAAAGCAGAGTGGAGGAAGGAGGGAAGATTTTTCCCAAAAAACTAGTCTAAACTGAGAGGAACCACTCGGTACTAAGAGGTTTCTATTGATGTTTAGGCCCTGAAGCCCACTTTTGAACACTTAGACTTGGATTTGGACTTGATTATTTCGTAGACACTCGGTTCTGCTAGACAATTTCCCTATAAATAGCATGCTACCTGCAAATTGAAGGGAGCTTCTTCTTCTTTTTGGACCTTTCACACTTTGATTTCTCTTTTATTTTCTTCCCTAAATAATCCAAACACTCTTAAATTTGAGATCCACTAGATTGTGGTTGGATCTGATTGAATTCATTGTAATCTAGAGAGCAAACAATCAAGAACAAACATTAAAGTGGACGTAGGCCGGAGTATTCACTGAACCACCATAAAATTTGTGTCTTTTCTACTTCTTTTACATTTATATCATTTGATCTTGTGCTTTTAAACGGTTTTTGGGTGTTGATCCATTTTTGGCATCAAAAACTAAAAAAGTAGCCAATTTTAAGGGCTTGCTAGTAGAGGAGCTCTGGATTGGGTATACTACCTGGAATTCTTATCTTTTCCAACCTTTGTGAAGTGGTAATACATGATATACTTATAGTTGCTGAAATTGATGCTTGGACGACTGAGATCGTACTACAAAAAAGGTAGGAAGTGAGCTTGACCGTTGATCGGGCTGAATGGACTTGATGGGGATAGCTAGCTAAGTGGAAGGAATATGCGGCTAAGATGAACGTTAACAGGAGAACTGCAAGAGGTGCATGCATGCCTTGCTTGCATTTAATGCATTTGTACTATGGCAATATGTTATGGGAAATAGAATATTCTTCTTATTAGGAGTAGATACACCTATATGTACCTTTTGTCGCTTTAGTCCCGCATGCCTAGGTAGCAAGTTGAGTCGAGTTGGTTTACTGGCCACCGAGACCATAAAAAGGATAAGGAATTTCTGAGAGTTGAGGACTTGCTGCGCTAAGTGAGGTATGGCGAGACGAGCTACAAGCCATGGGTGGTGTACTAAAATTGGATCAACAACGAACTACACTGAAGTTGGCCTTGAGCTGTGCCGGTCAGCAAATAACTGGGAGAGGCTTAAGCTGCCAGACCGACTTTGGTGCTGTATTGATAGCGGTTCAATATGAGAGAGTTGACCGTAAGCAAGATGGGCCAAAGTGGACCAAGCTATGTTATGCTTATGTCTCGCTTTGATCGGTGAGCTGGTTATTAGAGTTGCTGCGAGGTGCCTTGATCGGCAGCTGGCTTGATGTGCAAATGAGTAGCGGGGCCACTCGGGCCTAGCCTAGATTTGGGTTAGCATTAGGTGCAAAGGCCCAACTGACCCATCTCTGTCCTTGGTTGGTTTGTAAGCTGACCTAGACCTGAGTCGACCTGCACCGGACTGGGCTAGGCTAAGAAACTTTGATCAATCTATCTTATTACTTATGAAAAATTTGAGTAATGGTATCGAGTTGAAAATAAATTTGCAACTGTAGAATACCCATAAGCGAATGGATAGCTAGAGTTAGTGAACAAGATCATCAAATCCATCCCGAAGAAGTCATTGACGAAGGCCAAGGGCAACTATGTCGACGAACTACCACTAGCATTATGGGCTTACCGAACGACTCACAAGTCTATGACTGACCATACTCTATTCACTTTAGCCTACAAATCAGAGGCCATGGTTCCAACTAAATTGGAATTCCCTTCTCGCTGAAGAATTCATTATGATCCCAAGGTGAACGAGGAGCTCTTGCTTGAGTCCGTCGACTTGGTCGATGAGAAGCGAGAAGAAGCCAATTTTTATGTGGTTGCCCACCAGAAAAGAGTAGCACAACAATTCAACGCCAAAGTTAGAAACCGCACCTTTGAGATATGTGACCTCATTATGAAATGGGTCTTTCCTGGTGTGGTGGAACTTAGCCTAAATTGGGAAGGTCCTTATATGATTGAAAATAAGCTTGGAGACAGAACTTTCAAGCACGTGACTATGATGGAATCTCAATTCTAAGATTGTGAAATAGCGATCACCTGAGATGCTATTTCACTTAGACTTATTTCTTTATATAATTGACTAGATTCTTATGTAATAAGGCAGAGTCTTTCATTCTTGTGTTTACAAATATAATTGTCTTTAGGGATCGATGGAACTGTGTTCTTCAAAGCCCGACTTTGTGTCATGTGAACAACGACAATACCGAATATCCATGTTTTGAAAACAATAATATCAAGGTAATTGGAGATAGGTACCACTAAACACCTTTGATCCATGATTGGGTCATTGGAGTATAATCAAATTGGTTTCAATTAGATGATTCAGCTCTATGCATCTGATCTTTGACCAATGCTCGGAGATAAGCAAGGTCTAAAATTGGTGCCTAGAGTTAGTCACCAATAAAGTCCCTTGATTCATGATTGGGTCGTTGGAATATAATCGCACCAGGGTCGATCGGACGATTCATTCTATACATTTGATCTTTGACCAAAGCCTGGAGATAGGCATAGTCTAAGGTCTATGCTCAGAGATGGGCATCCAAAACACTGGGTCTCGGAGAAAGGAAATGATATGTGATTGAACCTTTTGCAGGCATAACCACGCTCACAGCCCAATGATACATGCTCAGCTAATGATAAGTCATGATGGTTAATGAATATATTTTATCAAACACCCAGAGATAGGCGGGATAAAGGATGGATGTCCATATATAGACATCCAAGACGTTGTTTCTCAAAGATAGGAAACAATGTGAGGTTAGAAGCTTTTGACACCATAACAATGTTTATGGTCAAACAAAACCTGAACGAAGTTAAAGAAGGTAGGCCACGAAGTTGGCCAAATGATTATGATTTTGTTCAGCCAAGAGAGAAATACTTTGGCAGTAATAAACAGAACCAAATAGTGAAGTACCATTAAGAAATTACACATATTCATGCATATAGGGTTACGATGAATGACTATGTCATACGGATTCAAATATAATCATCATAAACTTAATTAACCCAAGTATATAGGTGCACATAAACAAAGATAGAAAACAAAATAAGAAAGAAGTATGAAAAAAATAACTTTATTCACATGTAACTTTTAAAAGGAAAAGCAGGGGCCGTATCTGCATAACAACGACCTATATACACATGCCAGAACAAAAGGATTGAAACCAAACACTACATAAGAAAATCATATCTAGTCATTCTTCTTTCTCTCCTACTCTTCCTCTTACCTTATAGAGAGGCCAAAGCTGGCCTTTTCTTGGATTCCATATCCTTCCCCATGGATAGATGACCTTCAGGGTTCTCATTCTAATTATACTTGCTTTTCGAGTATTTTAGGGCCTCAGCATTGCCAACCGCTGCAGGAGCAAAAGTTGGAATGATGAATGATGAGGTCGTCAAGCTACTGAGTGTGGGGTGCAACATCATCAACATCTTTTTCCTTTTAAATATTTTTCATTATTGTTAGATAAGAATTTTCCATTTCAGATATTGATGGTCCAAAATCATGATCCTTATCCCCTATGATAGTTAAATCTTCCTTGCCCTATGTCATATCAAGATCATCTATAACCTCTTCATTTAATACGTGAATATCTTTTGCATCGGGACCCAGAGTGGACATAGCTAAAGAGGTTGGAATTGAAGGTGAGGTAGAGAAGATGATAGATTCAACCATTGAAGCTTGCATGCTTGAAGCTAAATTCACATCTGGTAAAAGGGCAAGGGCGGGTGGGCTTGAAACTTGAGAAAGTGAAAAATAAAGATTAGAAACATCCACGGGAATCATCTTAGCCTTCTTGAACACATGATAAAATAGTGATATACCTCCAGGAGAAATAGAAGTTGTTTGAGAAGGAGTCCCCATCTGACTTTCCTCTATAATAGGGGATAGAGTAGGCAGCTTCGGGGAGGACTTGGGCAGCGTATAAGCAGGATCCTAGGGATTTTGTTGAACATGTGTTGAGGATGTTAAAGAAGTCACTACCATCGAAGTTAGTGTAATCAGTTGATGTTCCAAAAGCCTCGGAGGAAGAAATAATAGGTTCAGAGGTGAGAGGCTCGGATGTGGTAAAAGTGACGGCACCAAAAGTAACCACCGCTAAGTTGGTAGTCTCCATTAGGAGTCCCTAAAAGATGAGAATTGAACTTTCACCCAAAATGCTCGAAACTGAATTTGGGAAGGTGCCCAGCAGGCACTTTTGTAGAACAAGAGGCCTCAAAAGCTAATTTCACCTGCTCCATAATAAGGGCATCTAAATCTTCATTATCTAAGAGGTCGGCCTTTAGCTCATCGTCTTCGACCTCGCCTTAGAGTTCGTTTTCTTGTTTGATGATTTCCTCCCAAGCTATCGCAAGTGCTCCTGGATAAGTTCCACCAAGCCACTTTAGGTCTCCAAATTTGATAGTGTTTGCATAGAAACAAATCAAAGTAGGCTTAGTGTCATACTTGATCTTTTCCTCTATGTTGGCTACATGGGTTTTAGCATCCCTTCGTGCTTGTTTGGTATCGAGCATTTTACTAATATATTCATCGGCCGTTGTTAAGGCTTCACCCTTTTCTTTCTTCTTAGCCTCCAGTCACGGTTTCTAGATTCAAAATCCTCAAAGTTTGTTCATTAATTGGGGTTTGGAGAGCTTCCTTTTCAGTGAAAAGAGTGTGACTCATATGATACAAGGCTCAAGCTGATCCTGTTGAATCTTAAACTTATCATCAAAGGCTTTCCTCTCTTCCAGCAACTTCTTTTTCATTGCCTTGAGAGATTCCTTAGTCTCATATAAGTCCTTATCATAGAGTGCAATGATCCGTTCATTATCCTTCTTCTATCTCCATCCCTTGAAGGAATAATTGATTGGCCTTGTTAGCATTAGACAACGCTTGTGCGAACCTCCTCCGAGTATAATATTGGTTATATGCATTGTTTGTACATGCCATGACATCCTTGGCCATATTGACAGAAATTCCCTTTAAAGGATATGCAAACTTAATCTCATCGAAGCAAAATGCAAGGAATGATCTTTGTAAAGCAGCAAGTTATTAATTTGAAGCGGATTTTGTAATGGTTATAGAAACATGAATAGTAATGGTCTCTTTACCAAGCCTTTGTTTGGTAGACTCTGAGGTTGCAGAACCAGATGGTTGAACTTGTTTAAATTTATGAGAGGATCCATAAATTGTGTAGGAGACACCACTGAAGTAGGGACAATTTAAGCTTTGGAAGAGGAAACGGTTAGGCTTTGAAGAATATGGATCTAGACATTTTAGGAGAGGAGAATGAGCACAATGTTGAGGTAGAGAAATCATGCTCGATCTAGAGCAATTACGAGACTCCTGCTTATGATCATAATGCTAACAGCATTCCTCTTCATTTTTCCTCTCCTGATCTATCCTCCAATGTCTCGTTGAGTCAGTTCATAAGATGATTCATAATGTCGGCGTAAAGGGTTGTGCCTGCGATAACCAGTAGTTTAGCCATGGAGATTGTTGAAAGGATTAGGGCATCCTATTGAAATTGAAAAGAAAATATGACTAAGTTAAGATTTACAAGTCAAGTAACAATACATGCAGTGTAAACGTGTAGTGATTTTGGATGTCGTGTAAGGTGTCAGTGTGCCCTAGTGACCCCAAGAACCATGCTCATGAAATTGGCTGAGTGGATTGATCTCCACCCACAGTAGTTAAAGGCACGTCTGCAGCCATGCGAGTAGGAGAATCAATATTGGGGAAACTAAAATTGAAAATGTCATAAAGGGGAATATTAACCAAAATGCGCCCAAAAGAACCATAGATGTCACCAGTTAGAGGAGTAGGTTTTGCCTCTCCAACTGGAGTCTAGTGTGGCTATGGGACAGGGTGAAATGACTTTTAACCTTGGACGACAGGGGAAAGGCGATACTTGTCCATCATCAACCGTCTCTCCTATAGAATCATGATCAAGATTCATGTTTAACCATCACTCCCGTCCTCATTATCTCCATCTTTATCATCATCGTTATCACCATCATTTTCATCCTTATCTTAATTGTCGTCACCACCCTCATCATCCCTTTGATGAATGGGAGGGTCCTGAACTATAGGAGTAACTTCTTGATTTTCAACATCTTGGGGCTCAACTCCAGCCACTAGAGTAGACAAGGCGCCTCTACGAGCAACGAGAATGATACCAAGTCTGCGATCATTATGAAAAAGTTGAAATTGCTGCATCTTAGGGTCTGTTAAAAGGAATTTCATTATCCATTCGTCGGCGAGGATATCTCGCAGAGCTTGAGCGTGTGTGCTAGAGCTACACTACTAGGTCTCCTTGGAATACCTATAAATTTATGTAATGATCCACTATTTTTAAAATCAAAAATCAATTATAAACAACGTTAAAATATGCTTACAACTAATTTCGGATATTAAAAGCAGTGGATTGTAGGTAGATAAAACTTAAAAAAATTAAAACCATTAATAAAAAGGGAAAACCTCACAGTGTAGTCAAACATTAATAGAAATGAACACTATCTCAATAATACAATTACCTTACAACCATTACCAAATCAATTTATATTTCAGTACATTTTTATTATTATTAACTTATAAATGATATAACCATGGTACAAAAGAATATACCAAATCAGCTATCTATGATATAGAATTCATCCACCTTTCCATTCCCACTTTTGCTCCTACCTGAAACTTTATACCTTTGTGTGTGTGTGTTTGTGTGTGTTTGGACTTTGTTTGGACTGCACCTAACTATATACACCACATCCATAGGCTCGATAGTTATTGCATAGGAAACGGCTGCATACGTACCACTTTTTGAGGGATCATGCCCACGTAGTTCTGTTTTTTGCTTTTCTACTACATCCAAATAGTCGTTAGCACATAACAATCATAGCATTCATGCAACCATCACAATCAATGCTACCACTGCAACCAACGCAATCAATGCAACCGTTACAACTAATGAAATCAATGCAAGCATGAAACACTACTCATACTAAACCATTCCAATCAATCACCATAACACACTTAGCCATTAAAGATTACAAACATTGGACAATACACAATGTCAACCCCAAACATCAAATAAGCTAATCACAACATATATACTGACATCTACGTTATAGTATTAACTTCTATTTACATACCGTTATTTGATTGTTGGTAATGAAATTTTGGTTGATATGGATTGAATTGGTTTAAATTGTTGCAAATCCTTTATTGATCGATGTTATGATGAGGTATCGGTTATTTGTTGAACACACTAATAATATTAGTTGCTGCACAATAAATGGATGTTTGTAAATAGCTAGAAATGACATATAAAATTGATTGAAAAGGGAAAATGAATTGAAATGCAAAGATTTGAAAGCAATAAATTATTTTAAAAATAAATAGTGAATTTTTGAAGTGATTTTTTAATCTACAAATTGAAATATTATCAGTGAAAGAAACTGTTTAAGTGAAATGATGTTGTGGATGGTGTGAATAGAAATTATTTAAAAAATAATGATCTGGGATTAGATTAAATAAGTGATTTTTTGAATATTTATAGTATTATTCACTTATCATTGATTATAAAAATAATTAAATGATTTTTATTAAATGGTATCTAAAATTTATATTTTTAAAGTGATTAGTTAATTCTATTTGAATTTAATAAACTGGAAATTTGTAAAAATAACATTTTGAAGTAATAGTAAGATGGATGTTATCTAATTACCATATGGAAACAATTAATAAAACTTATTATATATATTATTAAAAATAATTTTCGTGTATTTGATTATCATTATTTTTAATAAAAAGGAGATCGTTAAAAACATTTAGGAATATATATATATATAAAGGAATTTGAATTCAGCTATTAAGGAAATTGTAATTTTAGGGATTTGGAATTGAATGAGGTTTAATATATATATATATATATTTATTTATTTATTTATTTACTTGTAATTAAATAAGAGGTTTGCAAATATTTATTTTTAGAACTATAAAAGGATTTTGAGGAAAGAATGAGTTGTAACTTAATCTTCTTTAAATTTAATAATGATATTTGAAATTGTATTGAAGTTTTTTGGAAAAGTGTATTTTATAATAGAACCCTTTTTGAATCAATAAATAGTTGTGTTGCGTGCTTTGAGATTTATTTTCTATGTGATGAGAATATCGAATAAAAGGAGTTATAACACCGCCCGGTATGGGACTTTCGGTATTATTTCTCTAGTTATTCTTTGGACTCATTGTATAGACTAATATTGTGTGAAATTCTATATTGTGGTAAATTTGAGTAAACGGATTGGTAATACAAATTGGTATGGAATTCTCGGTAATATTTTCTGCTTACTCTTAAGACTCACAATATAGTATATTATGCGAGTGTAGTTTACAAGCACTGAGTAAATAAACTAATAACACCAGGTGGTATGGGACACTTGAGCTGATTCTATTCGATTATATTTTGTGAGTAGACATCACCCAAATAAGGTCAAATATATAGGGTATTACATTTATAGTGATGTGAAATGAGAGTAAGCAGGCTAAGAGCCATAAATGTGTCTATATATTATGTGTATACACCTATTATATAGCATGGAGTAAACCAGATTATGCTAGTATCCATCCTAATGGCATGATTACGGGGTTTCTCCCTGAATCTGTGACACACCTTTTTGATGTGTATGGCTGAGAGCCACCATCCTAGTGTCATATATGCCAGAAGTCTATTAGCACTGGGGCACTTTCATGGTCATGACCATTTCATAGTGTAGACTTGCATTGATGGATATTGGGCAACGATGGTCATCAAGGTAACTAAAGACAGTGGGAGTAGCACTGAGAGCGTGTGAGGACGGCTCCTGGAGTAGGCTAAGAGCTGTCAGTCATCCATTTAGTTATTATTGATGAGATGTTATAGATACTTTCTTAGTCACTCATATAAGATCAATATATATATATATGTGTGTGTGTGTGTGTGTGTTTGAGAGCCGATCAGATTATTTTCAAGATCAATGTTGATATAGTTACTTATGTTGCTGAGAGCACATAGGACTGAGACTTTAGATGACTATCTAAGAAACTAAGAGTTGAGTAGATTAGTAGAGGTCTGAGAGATTGTAGGATTATTTCATTGGCTGAGAGCAAAGTTGATTATTATGAGATTGAAAATCTAGATGATCATTATGTGATTATAGATCTCTTGGATTATTCATGAGACCGCATGTCCATGAAGTTATGTAACCCCGTACACATCGATCATATCGCTGTCAAGGATAGGTAGTGATGGTGAAAGCATGGAGTTGGACCCGGTTATGTCTACTATTTGATTATCTGAGAGATAATCTTAGGCATTGCTGGAAGCATTGCACTTGATGTTGGATGTCCTATTATGCATGGTGATAGTTAGATTTATCAATGTTTCACCCACTTGAAATTTTACACATGAGATGTAGTTTAACATGACTTTTATTTGTGTGATGATACTTATGCATGGTTTTACGATAGGTTGCTATATGGAGATGCGCTTATGCTATGATATCATCGTTATACCATGCTATTAGTTATAATGTATTAACATCAAAAGTCTAGACATAGTCTAATCCATGTGTTACTTATATAATACTTGGGTCATTTCAAGATATTACAGGTTCAGGGATGAGGTGACCAACTTTTGAGTGTTGGGTATAAAGGAGGATAGTTATATGTTATAGAGTTGAGTACCATTTTGTTGCAGCTACATGTGTACACGTGTTGTTGAGATGTATATATCAAACATGATATGTATATATTTTTGATGATAGTGGGCATTTGACAATTTTAGTAGACCCACTTGACTTGTGTATATTTTATATTTTATGTTATCGCTGCTTAGATGACTATGTAATCTCTATGATTTATTTTATTTTTGTATTGTTCTATCTTGGAAACATATATGTTTATTGCTTTGTGCCGATACCGGGTATGTGTAGATGAGCAGTATATGATTCTGAAATATGTACCCATGTTAGCCTAAGGGAATATTCACGTGTGATAGCCCGATATTGCCTCATTCTTTGTATTATCAGATAATATTATCTAGTAATACTCTTTGATAGTATAGGTATAGAGGTGGGATGTTACAAGTTTCATGAAAACGACAATATTTTCTAGATCTTCTCATTTGTTCGGTTGCCTATCCTGAGGTAGGCTACCGATGCCAGACCGTATTCTAGATTTCTAGTTGAATATTCTCCAAGGAATCTGTTAACTCTATATATTTCCCATTTTCCATTGCTCAAAACCTTTTCCTATGGTCTTCTCTTTATCCCTTAGCTAATTGCCATTTCTTCTATTGCTATTATTGCCGTTACTACTATTGCCTTTCTTTCCATCATTCGTCTTTACCAATGATCTAAATAGCTCTCCTGACCTAAGTGCATTCAATATTTTCTCGATTTATACCTCTTCCAAGCACAGGAACTTATTTGCCTTTTCTTAGAAGTCATTCAGTGTTGTGGGCCTCGTCATTGTCGGTTGCTTCCCACAGTATTTATCCTTACTTACGCTTCTAACCAAGGCCATCAGCACCATCTTATCCTTAGGTACCAATCAAAACATTCATTAGAGATTCTCCTCTTAGTTGTTTAACGTTCTCCAGGGGCATCCTTAGGTTACACGGTAGGAACCCTAAATTTACTTAAGAATCTGCTCGCTAATTCTTCGTAAGAGCTAATGGATCCTAGCTCAAGCCTATAGAACCACATTGTTGTCAATCCATATAAGAAAAAGCAGAAAACATATACATTTTACGTACTTAGATGCTAGTATCCCATTCATCGTCATAATTCTCTCTCTAGAGAAACCATCTTATTATTTCATTTATAGTCTCATCATTTCCATCTTCACATCATCGATGGTAGTTGTCAATTGTATCTTGATCATGTTCCCGGTTCCAAGATCAACCATAATGGTTGTTTCCCTAGTGCTTACTGCCTAAGGTATGATACATAGCCTCCTTATCTCTAATGAGTCCATTCGCATGTGCTTTCTTTATCCCTCACGTTACCTTTCATGATTACGTCCATGGAGTGCACTCACTCATGAAAATCATTCCCGAAATGACTTCTGGTAGGAACTATCACATGTTGATTTATTTGTTAGCACCATCCCTGGAATAATCACCTCCATAACTTGATCCATCAGAATTAATCGATGGGGATCAATTAGTACAAATCAATGTCCTTGGAGCAATAGCTCCATTTGCACCATCTCTTCATTTATTCCCTCCCTCAACTCTATTTCATTTTAATCTTCTTATTGTAGCTAAGCTTACTTCTATAAATCAAGCCGATGAGTTTATCTCTTCATCGTGATTTCTCACAGGAGATCCATATCCTAGAACATTCATCCCTTGAGAGGCTTGCCTTAGCAAATCGAATTGCTACCTCATTTCCACCATGAGTGTTCGTAGAATTGCAACCATCATTTGATTCACTTCAGTGACAGTTCTTTCCAACTTCTCTCTAATAACGATATCCAATGCTAATATAGTATGAGATCCACCACTATTGTTATGCTCCTCACCGCTACCTTTCTCGTAGTATGCACCTCGACTAACTTGCTTTCCAAGGTTCTCCTTAGTACTCATTTGATCTTATCTCTTAGAAGACGTAAATCAAATCAAAGTATCTAGTGAGATCAAACTTGAGATTTAGGTTCTAAGTGAAAGCACCAAAAATGTTAGCCAAAAATTTGGTCTAACACCCCCGTAGACACTATGGAGAACCAACAATTTAGAATGTAATCATTGATTGTGGTTATTATATGGAATTAGCTTTTGGTTTACATGTGTCATGGGTTCTACATGTAGACTCTCAGATCTAGATCTAGCAAAAACTAGAAAAAATGCAAGAGGAAAGCAAGTAAATGACATGGATTTTTATAGAAATTCGGCAATGCCTACGTCCATTTTAGAATGATTTTATTATGCATTTATGGTGCTCGTTATTCTTGCAAAAGTATAAACAGAGTCATCAGATCCAGACCCAATAGAAAGTCTAATGTGACATAAGTCGACTATTATCTTCTCCATCCCAGTAGCTTGTCCACCTATTTCATGCCAATTTGCATGGTCACTTCGACATTCTTGTTTAGAATCTTTCCTGCCCTTTTCCTAAGATCAATGGAGAGCTTCAAACCTCGCGGGCAACATCTCCTAACCATCCTCTATACAACTCCTTGCCTCACCCTTGACCAAGCCATAACAAGGCAATTCCAACTACTGAGACCGCTTAATAGCCCATGGATAATGTTCGCATCTCTCCCTATTTTCCAAGATTCTTCACTAACCAAATTCTTTGCTCGTCACATTTCGTCATGACTAGCTAGACTTTGGGCAAAAGCTTCAGGTTGTCTCTATAAAAAGAGGTGGTGACCTCGTAACTTTCATCTAATAAAAGCACCATGACTACTCTGTTTAGTTGACAAAAGCGTCATTGTGGCACAACCACTCTTTGTACTTCGTTGCCTACATGACTAAAGCACCAATGTATAACAACCACTTCATTTGCCATGCTGCTCTTTTGACACACTACTTTCTCTTTGGACGATAATAAATGAATTGTTATGATTTAATATTGAAAATCGAACTTCTAAGGCTTTAGGGAAATTCTTCGTTTAAGTCCTTATGAAAACATGTTTGTAATAGATAATTGTTAGATAACACAAATAGGAAATACACATTACACTCTAAAATAGATAACTTTCGCTTCACTTATGACGCGAATTAAAATGAGAAAATCTTATCCGGTTAGGTCAAATGGGTTACCATTATGCTTTAAGAACTTAAAATAACTCTAAAACAATCTTCAACTATTAATTGCTTAATCAACCATTGTTGAACAAATAAGTTAGTAACTATAATGATAATATAAAGTTGCCAAAGTAAAATTAAAACAATATCCTATAAGTCGGGTTCATCACAGAATATCAAGCAAACTATCCGTCAAGATCGAAGAAAGACATGCGCCTACAAATACTAAAAGCATACATCATATTTGAGATTCAATTTTGTTTATTGTTTACTACAAACTATCAACATCCCTAGCCCCAAAGTGAACGTGAATTTCTTCATGTCATATAGCTGTAAATCATGCGTTCTTGACACATCAAATAATTACTATATTTTAATATATTATTTGAAGTATAACATCCATGCTTCCTAAAATACAAAAAATTTATGATGTACACATTAAGTTTTATTAATTTAACTTTTGAATGTACCAAACTTCAGAGCAGTTTTTACAACAAATTTACTTCTGTATATTTCATTTTCTTCCAGTCTTGACATGAAATCAGATAAATTCCAGCAGTGGTTGTTGTCTGTCAATATCTCTAATATAATTCTTTTTCTGGTTTGCAACATAGTTTCATGTTTTATCTTGATTAGTATTTGGCTTTTGTTCAGTGATATAATAAATACCATGACATATATTCCACAGTCAACCTTGTTCGAAGAAAAATATATTGTTAGTATCAATTTAAACCATATTGTAGTATCAAGTACATAACAAATATACAACAACGTATTTAAGAGAGTGGTGTATACAGAAAATATGTTTTGAAATGAAATATTTAACAGTTTTAGCATCAGTGTTAGCATCGGTTGTAGTATCAGTTTTAGTGTTTGTAGGTATCATTTTTAACATCTATGATAATTGTTTTTTATTGTTTTAGTTATATATAGCCTTAGTATCAGATTTTGTGCCTTGGGGTATTAGTGTTTGTGCCAGTAGGTATCGGTTTTGATCCGAAGCATCTACTCATATCAAACAGACATTTTTGCACTATTTTGATATTAGTTTCATTATACATGACGGTCAAAATAATTTCTAAAATTACAAAACATCAACTCCTATCAAACAGAAACTATATATCATTTCTGCAATATTTTGATATCGGTTTTATTATAAATGATAGTCAAAATAGTTTCTTAAATTACAGAGCATAAACTCCTATCAAAAAGAAACTAAATATCATTTCTGCAACATTTTGATATCAGTCTTGGTATGAACGACACTCAAAATGATTTCTAAAATTACAAAGCATCAACTCCAATCAAATAGAAACTATGTATCGGTTTTTGTACTTGTAGTTATCACTTTTGATTTGAAGCAAACTTTCAATGAATTGAAAAAAAATTCGGTTTGTACAATAAACAATTTTTTGCTATCATGACCAAATTATCAAAATTGCTTGTGTGTTCGTCTAATTCAACTAAATGTACTAGGAATATAAGAAATATATTGCATTTTATATAAAAGAACATAATGTAAACACATAACATGTTCTAATATTAAGTAACTATCGTTTCAGTTCTAGTATCAATTTTATTGTCAATAGGTATCAAAACTTTTTGCACTATGTTTTCTTTCATTTTTTGCTTGATTTTTATTTTCTGTTGGTTGTTCATTTCTTTTTTTTGTTCTTCTTTCTAACTTTTTGTGCTTCTTTTTCAATTTGCAGTTTTGGTAATTTTAGCTTTTTACTATGGGTCTTCGTTGTTTGTGATTTTGGGGTTTTGACCTAAGTTTTCAGTGTTTGAAATTGGACGTTACTGATGGATTTCAGATGGTAGTTTGATCGGCGTTGAAATTTGCGGTTCATTTGGTGATACCCACTTTAGTTTTAGGCACCATTGTTATATTGATTTTGAAAACAAATCGAAGAAAAAGTTTGAAATTGAAAGGAGGGTAAAGAATAGAACAAATAGAGAAGTTTGTATTAAGATGGAAGGAACGATTTATTTTGTAACTGGAGTATGGCCTTGTGGCAAAAAAGTTAGACTTGTGTCCCCACGCTTAAATTATTAGGATAATTTGTCTTGACACATTGAATTATTATTATATTTTAATATGTTATTTGAAGTATAACACCCATGCTTCCTAAAATACAAAATATTTATTTTGTACACTTAATATTCTATTAATTTAACTTCCGAATTTAGCAAAATAATGATATATTCAATTTTTTTCATGTAAACCTATTATTATTAAGGGGTCATTGCTTAGAAAAATGTACTGCAACTATGCTCAAGATTGAGGCTTTGTTTTCTGCGCCTTATGTCCAACTTATAGTGGAAACCAAACACCGGATCAAGTAGCACTGCTAGAATGACCAACGCTGTGGGTGTAGAAGTATAAAAGAGTAGAATCTAAAGGTGGGAAAAAAGAGGACATAAAAATCATGCGAATGGTTTTATCTCCACTAAAATTCATTCGCATTTCACCTGGTTGGAAAAGAATAACTGATGCGCTGAAACCAAGCAATAATCATGCAAAATAAAATAAAGCACTCTAACAAAGAGAGAACATCTAGTTTCCATCAGTGACTGTCATAACATATGGTAGATTTTCCAATTCATAATCTAAATAAGTAGATGTTGTCTAAACATGCTACATATAATTAATTTAAAATAATTCAAATAACCATTGTACTCCAGACAATTAGCTTTAAACTCTTCTGCCCTTGCTTCCCAGCACTAATTCTCCTACTTCTTGGTCTTCACATCAGAAATAACAAAATCATCATCACCATCATCTTCCGAATCAGTCACCTTTCTTCTCTTTGGAGTTTTACTGGAAGATTTAGTACCTGTAGTTTTCTTCACCTTTTGAACAAAATCATCATCACCGTCATCTTCTGAATCACTCGCCTTCCTTTTCTTTGGGGTTTTACTGCAAGATTTCGTTGTTGTTGTTGTTTTCTTAACTTCTTGAGTGGTCACTTTTGCTGTTTTCTTTACAGAAACAACAGTTGCAGAAGGCGATTTGAGCTTTTGACTGTCACTCTTTTTACTCTTCTTTTCGTACACTTTTGCAGCATCACTTTCCGATAGCAATCCCCGCTCCATCATCCTAAAAAGAAATGTATTATTTTGTTAAACATTTTCCTAGACTTCAGTGTAATAAAATACCTGTTCATTTTTGTAAAGAATTAGGTTAATTTGTATTTGGTCGTACCTACTTTTAAGAGTTTGTGAACACTACCATACTTTTTGGAAGGTTATAGATTATGTACATGGATACTCATAGCGTAGTACACACTACTTTTATAGAAGGAAGGATCAAGTTAAATAGTCAGCATAAATGATAAAATACTACGGAGTGAAGGAAAAGGAAAAGGGAAAAAACACATTGTTGAAGGTCAAGGATGAGTACAGTGGATGCAAATAAACGATCGATTCAATTCAAATACCGACAAAAATATAACCCCGACATAGAAATTTGCAGTACCTATTTTAAATTTTGTTGCATAAGAGAAAAACATGTTGGTTGTGGATCGACCAGTTTAAGCAAAATCATAGAAAACAAAATATCGCTGAATACATGGATCACATTCCTTGAGCGGTTGTTATTGTGGATCATATTCCTTGAGAAAATGTTATCATTTTTAATGATCACTGAAGAAAATTATTAACCTCTTGTTCATACGAGGGATCCCGATAATACAGATCATATTCCTTAAGCACTTGTTAAAAAACAATCGTATTGGCAGTAAATCTGAATATAATATGATTGATTGAACTGTTGCAGCTGTTAAAAGGAGTCACAAAAAGGTTGTTTATATTGTGTCCAAATAATGATGCCTGATAATTTTTTGCTTAACTACCGATGAAAATCTATGATCACTATATTAAGATCCAACAAAGAAGTTTTAGCTAGAGCATAGAAATTAGACCCACCATTCAACACGAGAAACAAGGTAGCAAAAATACATGTGTTCCACATTGCGTAACATAAACATATATGTTGTTCGGTAATCGTATTCTTTATGCTTTTCCATGTAAATATTTCTGTAACAATCTTTTCATCGTTATAAGGAAGGTACGGTGAACCCAAAAGACAAAAGAGAGACAAGAGAGACTTCATCTGACATCAATCTCTTTTACAGAATCTTCAATCCTCCTAAATACGTGGAATAAGAGTGGAGAAACAAAACTTCCAAGAACTGGGGTCCATCTTCATGCTACAAGGACTTGTAAACAGGAACTTCGCTTAACAATCAATCATATGAGAGAAACTTTTCATCTATAAAATAAAATTGGTCTGAATGTCTGGACAACCTAGATCAAGGATACCTGTAACCGGATGGTTTATAGGATGGAGCCATTTGCCATTTTTAGGGTAATAGTAGCCAACATGAAATGTGACATATAACCAATCAACTCGGCCAAGGTTTTCAATGCTAAATTAATATGTAAATCGCAAATCGTAAAGTTTGAACTGTGGATTGAAATAGATTTTATTCTAAATCATAGTTATTAGTGGCGCATGGCGCAAAAAAAAAACAAAGCCAACCCGGGGCCCTGAATGGCACGCGCCTTCTAATTTACTGCGCCTGCTTGCAATTTTTTTTGTAAATTTAATATATATAATTAATTTAAAAAGTTTAATATAATTTTTATATTTTTACTAAAACATATGTAACGAATATTTTTTAGACATTTTGCAAATATCATCAACTATAATATCATAAGTATAGGATTTCAAGCATAATAGTCTTCAAAACCTAAAATCCAAGATAAAAGTATATATTACCGACAGACTAGAAATATGAATTCTGGTTCAACAATTATATTTTCCAAATCAATATATGCATCAACAGATTCATAAGCATTTGCATCTTTCTCATCTATCTCATTTAAGATTCATTTCTTCTTCGTGAAGATGTAAAGGAGCCGAAGTGGGTGTTGAAAAATCTTTTGATGTGGATGTTCTTCTACTTGGATATATAGATGTCCACTCTTGTTGCTCTAGCAGCAATATCCCAATTCAAATCATCATCATCATCAAATACAAACTCATCTTCAGCATCGGATAAGGAAGAAATAAAAAAAAAGTAAAAAACAATAAAATAACGAAAAGATGTGTCATTTTTGCACTGCGAGCCATTTGCGTTATTCGATGCACATTTTTATGTGCGCCCAGCCATAGGGAAGAAAGGCGCAAACTCCATGCCGTGCTTTGCACCATGGCGTGCGTCTTTCATAACTATGTTCTGAATTTTATGTGTATCATATCACTTCTAATTGTGAACATGAGTGCAAAACCATTTTCCTTCCCATTAAAATCTTGAAAAATCAACATGTGAATTGAAAGCATGTGCTAAGCAATAATATCGATGGCTAAAATATCATTCAAGAACATATATACAATAAAAGGATATGGTATGTTTGCTAGCAAGTGATAGAAATATGCTAATATAGTCTGTTTTCAGCAGTTTGGACAACTGTCAGATAATGCATTTACTAAGTATTTCCCAGTTAAATACATAATTTGTCGTCCCCATGTCCCACGATGTAAACCACAATGTGGATTTACTTTTGGAGTACCTAAAGTTGGTGGAAGTAATGAACCCAATCAAACTATTCACTATTACAAACTTTTGAACTTCTCAAAAATACAAGGAAAAAAAATAGAATCTCAGTCTTGCACGAATCTTGGATCATGTACTAATGTATATTCATTGCCTTACAATATCTAATTTGATTTTACATTTGAAAAAAATAGATAAGAAACCATAAAGTAGAGAAAAAATAATGTTGCTTGTGGAATGAAATGGATTTCATGTTTTGAGTTTAAAATATAATATAATCTAAAGAATTTGCAGGTATACTTTAGATTTCTTTGAAATGAAATATAAGATATTTATGTACTTATATACAAAATGTCAATATTCGACTATTTTTATCAATATTAACATCAAATATCGATAAGATGTTGGCTATATCACGATTATATAATTGAACGATATTTTGAACAATGTTATCGAAAATTATCGTTTGAAGCTAGGGCTGTCAATGGATATCCGAAAAATCCGAAATCCGTCCGCATCCGCATCCGAAAAATGGATAAATATCCGATATCCGAAAAAAGGGATGCAGATGTGGATGCGAAGACATCCGCATCCGAAAATTATCCGTCCGATTTATGTCAAGATTATAGTTCAAATTATGTGTATTTTAGTGCAGTGAAAGATATTCGTTTATTATTTTATTAAGTCGGTAATTTATATTATATGCACTTAATGCTTATTAACTGCTCGAAACTATTTATTATCATCATATTTGTTAATTTTTAACACTTTTATAATCAATGAGATTGAAAAATATTTATGTTAAACTAAAAAAAATTATAATTCTTCATTTATCGGTCGTTAGCGGATAGGATAATTATCTGATATTCATCCGTATCCGCGGATGCGAATATCTGATATCCGAAAATGATTTCGGATGCGGATGCGGATATGGCACTATCCGCATCCGAAAGCATCCGTTGATAGACCCATTTGAAGCCCAGTATATGATATATCGACAATGTAACACCAATATTTCTCTTTTGACTTTGGATATGTTTCTGCTATTTATACTGTATAATAAATATTATTGGACCAAACATAACACCATGGATGGTAAAGGCGTAAAAGAGTAAGATTTTTTTTTAATAACCTAGAGAATCAGGCCTCGCTCGCTTGTAAACTCTAGATTTGCCAAACACATACTCTACGGAACCAACTTGAGTATGATGAATGGGTCGCTTTGAAAATGAACTTGGTTAACTATGCTTCTCTTATTCATATGTTTTATGTTGTGAAGGCATTGGTATTTATCAACAAAAATTAAACCGCTTAGTAACGACGGTTATAGTCATTTTGGTGCACTATGAAACTTCTGAAGTATAAGTAGCATTCATTTGGATTTGATAGGTCCGAGTCAAAACTAACAAATGAAACTTGAATTTAAGTAATAATCAGATAAATCCTAAATAGTAAGCAAAGATTGTTCTAAAACCGTTGAATTATAGCAATATACTCAATAATATAGTTGCTCTTAAAATATCACTGGAAATTGAAAATGAGGGTGCTATTTGATATAATATGATGCCAAAAGTTCAGAAACAAAAATGAAACAAGGTCTTCAAACCTTTGAATTAATTATTGCTACTTATAGATTTTCCTCACTCAGTAAACAAACTGTCGAGCAATGACGATTATAATCATTTTGACTAAATTATGAAGCTTTTTAGGTATCAGTAGTATTCAAATGTATTTGATAGGTCCAAATCAAAACCAACACATGGAACCTGAATTCAAGTAATAATCTAATAAGTCCTGAATAGTTAACAAACTTCGTTCTCAAATTGTGAATTATAGTGTTATATTCATAATATAGTTACTTTTAAAATATCATTGAAAATTGAAAATAATGAAGCAACTATTCGATACTAATCTGATGCCAAAAAGTTCAGAACTAAAAATGCAACAACGCCTTCAAACCAAGGTTTGATATCTCAATTTCAGTCTTTTGTAATTTTAGGAATTTGGACCTAATTCATAAATTTAGGAAATTTTGGTTCCAGATTCGGTATCAGATTCCGTTACTTATTCAGTTATTCTACATATAACTACACAGATATTTAATTTATCAAAACAAAATGTATATTTTATCTATAATTGTATAGTTATAATTGAACAATATTGATTAGCTATAAATATTTATAACAATAACAAATATTTATTATTTCATTTTGAAAAAAAAAACATTAGTTGCACCATTTATAAATTTTCTAATTTTGTTTGTTTCCAAAGTTAAATTTTCAAATTTTGAATTCATATGTTCAAAACTCAAATTAATTCATTTTTTAAAATATCGTATAAAATTTGAAGTTTACTTGTTTTTTAGTAAATCGGTATTTCAGATCGGTCTTGTTTCAGTTTTATTGAAACCTAGACAAAACAAACAAAATCCCGATGTTCGGTCAAAACCTCAATTTTTTTATCAAACCATCGAATCAATTATGTCTGCCTAAAAATTCTTTTCCTTCGTAATAATGAAAGGTGACTAAATAAATAAAGAAAAATGACTAAATTGTAACATACTTTCGTTTTCTAAACCTTAGGCAATAGCATGACGAGTACACGGCTCAATGGAGGAGTAGACCCAACTACGTAAGAAATTTGTATTTAAAGAGATGAAATGATAATGATTTGAAGTGAACCTAAGCTATCGAGATGGTAAAGATGAAAATCAACATACACTACAATAAAAGAGTGGGATGTACAAGTTTTAGCATTGAACGGGTTCAACTACGCATGACGCTTGTAATAATAAATGTTTTATTACAAGATAAGACAAGGAGTTGAGGTATTCCTTTGGTATAACAATAACAGTTATGAAATAAGAAATAACTGGGACTTGGGAGTACATACAAAATGCTAAAGCTTCGACTTAACAACATCGTGTATCATGTATACTAATTCAAAAAAAAATTGTGCCAATAGGTATGGTTAATTGAATGCTTCACCTTAAAAAACCAATCGCACATTTTAGTCTCGTTTCGTCTTGAGATTTTTACACAAGATATCACATATCGGATGAGATCTCAAACGAGACAAGTGTATCGTATGTACATCTCAAATTAACACATCGGATCTTAAAACGCTTCTCAGATCTCAAGACTATCTCAGAGTAACTTATTTGTTCAAAACTGACGTTTTAGTAATTTAAACAATCATTATCTAAAAAATAAATTTAAAATTTATAACATACTTGATCTGCATAGAAAAAAAATTGAGATGAATGTTATTTTAGAGAAGTGTGGTAGCTTGATTGATTTGGTTATGATCAATTGATATCGTTTTATGTGAACATCAAAAAAAATATGAAGCTTGTGACTCATTGCGATAAAAAATAAAAATTACAATCAAAGGATGTAGTAAATGGATCGACTATTTTCGTTTGGATCCATATGAAATTAAAAAAAAGGATAAAATCCATATTTTGGATAAGATCAAAATATTTCACACAAGATGAGGGTCAAGGTATCTTGAGAGAGATACAGGAGATTTTGACATCCCATATTATTAATCCCAGCTCGGATCTGAAGACAATCTCTGAGTAAATTATTTGCCTAAAATCATAGTTACCGACGACGCACAACTCAAAGTGACACAAAAATGACATCGAGCCTTGGTATATGATGCACGAATGGTGCATGCCTTTTTGATTTACTGCACATATTTAAAAAAAATGATTATGCATAACAATCAATTGAAATGGTCCGCTGTTATTAATTTTTATTTTACTAAAAACATATATAGTAAAGACATTTTTTAATCATTTTGCAAAAACATCATTAAATATAACATCTAAGCATATATTTCAAGTACAATAGTCTTTTTAAAAGCAAAATTTTAAAATAATATTACATATTACCAATAAAACATAAATCTAAATTTGATATATACACACACATACACACATGATAGATTTTATATTACAACTTGGTTTGACAATTTTACTAAAAAGAATTAGATATTTCATATCATTTACAACATATTCTTGTCTTCAAGCGAAAAAAATTACAGAGAAAAGCTACTCATTAAAACATGCAAGATGATAATGATAATAATAATAATAATAAGCATAACCATATGGTAAATATTAATTTTTATATATTTTTGGATTGTGGAAAATAAAAAAATACAGAAAAAGTGAGCTTTTTTTGCATTGTGCGCTATGTGCCTCATGCATCTTTTGCATCATTCTATGCACATTTTCATGTAACACGGTGTCGTGCCATGTGTCATGGCATGCGTTTTATAACTATGCCTAAAATTGATGTTTTAATACTTTTTAACTATTAAAATCTAAAAAATAAATTTAAAAATAGCAACATTGTTGATTTCAAGGTTTTAAATCTCATATTTCGATCATATTTCGTCTTTTAGCATTTTCACATAAACTCTCGTATCAGATTAAATGAATGTATCACGGGTGTACATCTCAGATTGACATCTCGAATGTACATTTTAGATTGATATCTCGGATCTTAAAATACACATCGAGAATATCTCGGAGTTACATATGCATCTAAAATTGATGTATTAATTATTTATTTAACAATTATAACTTTCAAAGTAAAAAATTATATAACATACTTGGTTTGCAAAGAAAAAGAACTGAAACTAATGTTTTGGTGATAAGTTGTAGCTTGATTAGCTTAATTGATTTGGTAAATAATATCACCTTGTTTGAACATAAAAAAACGAAGTATTTTGTTGTGACTCATCAAAATAAGAAGTTAAAAAAACATGTTCAGAGTCCGTAAATGGTAATTGAATTGAGTAGTTCTTTTGAATATATATGAAAATGAAAAAATGTTATGCAAAAAAAAGAAAAAGATATAATTTTGGGTGAGATCTCAGATTGAGATTTTGATTCATATTACGAATGAGGTTTAAATATTTCAGATGAGATAAGTGTTGGATGAGATATGAACAATATTTGATGTCTCGTCTTGTCTAAATGTGGAAAGGAGATCTCGGACGAGATATAGAAGATTTAAAATCATAGTTGATTTGCATAGAAAAAAGATTTGAGATGAATGTTTTTTTAGAAGTGTGGTAGCTCAATTAAGTTGATCGATTTAGCAGTGATTGATTGTAATCGTTTTACTTGAACATTGAAAAAAAAAGTGAAGTCTTATGTTGTGACTCTCATCACAAGTAATATATATATATATATATATATATATATATATATATGATTAGAAAATAAGTTATAGTAAGTGGATTGATTAGTTTCTTTTGGATGCATATGTAAAGGAAAAAAAGGTGTGAAAGAGAAAATATAAGGTTTGGATGAAATCTGCATTCCGGATGGATTTAAATATTTCCCACAAGATGAGTGTCAAAAGAGATCTTGGGCGAAATATAGGAAATTTAAATCCATCTAAAAAATTTGAGCAAAATAAGAGTTATAACTATCAAAAATTCATGACAGTAAGATGCATAGCAGCATGGCCAAAGGCATACATACACCTCACCCATGCTGATTTTTAAAGCATATGTCCTAAATAATAATAAATACAACGCACACTGGAAAGTGTGAACACTAGATATATGATATAACTGAATAACCACTGTAAGGTGTCATTTGAATATTAGAACTTCAAGCTAGTGTTTGCTTGCTGTTATGCACTGCTATTCTTAGCCATACACAATTTACACCATTGGCAAGTCTAAACAAACTGCCTAATAGTTAAAAAGCATAAAACCATTTTCTATTATGCAACGTTACTGTGTTTATTATAATAATCTTCATGAGGTTGTATATTCTTTAATATTCTACTATCCCAACTATTAAAGAGAATTTTATAGGATTCACACTTGTTCATCACTTCAGTCATCATCAAAATTACAAAAATAGCCATTCAATTTTTCTTTTTTTAGTTCACACATGAGGTAATATATATCATATATGTGTATCTATATAGAGCACTAGGATCAATAGCCCCTTTATTTAGCACCATTTATAGCCCCCTGATATCAGCCACAAGTTTATATTTAAATATTTGATCGTTAGGAGAGAAAACAAATATTTATATAGAAACTTGTGGTTGATATCACAGGGCTACGAAAAGGTGTTAAATAAAGGAGGGTTATTGATCCTAGCTCATACACACACATACATATATATAAGCATATGCATATATATAGGCCTATCAACAGACCAGTTTCGGTCCGGTAGCTTAAAACCTGGACCCAAACCTGGTTACATTAATCAAAACCTAAACCTGGTCCCAACCGCTGGGTATTTCAAACTCAATACCCGAGCCCGACCCGTCGGGCTTTTTAAATCCACTGGGTAATACTCATATACCTAGTTCATAACATTTGTGCTGAAATCATGCTTTAAACGCGTAATATTTTTTTTAAATTATACATAAACAATTTTATCATCCAATGGGGTAGTGATGAAGCCAGTTCACAATAAAAAATATATAAAAATATGTGTAAACAAAAATGGTAAACAAATAACACACACTCAAATTTTGATACCGTAAAAAACTAATAATCAAATCAGTCCCAAACCGGATCGGGTTGTGATGAAATCGCACTCGGCCCTATTAGTAACCAAGTCGGGTTTAGGTAGTTAGAGTTGAATCAATTCCCGTATTAACAAGGCGGGTTCGGGCCAATACTTGTATTACTGACGGACCTATATGTATATAAATGTGTGTGTGTGTGTGTTTGTGAGTGTGTAGAAGAGCGAGACTGCGAGCAAACTACGTCCTCTAAGTGATGTTGACTCTACTTTTATATCTATATTACTTATAATCTGGATGGGCTTCCGCGTTAATGACATGGTAAAGACATGCATAATCGAAATCAATCCAAAAAAACAATTTAGAGCTGAATCCATTTCCGTATTAACAAGGAAGGTTCGGACCGGATTTGGGCCAAAGACCGTACTATTGACTGATATGTGTGTGTAAGAGAGAGATTGTGAGCAATTTACGTCCTATAAGTGATATTGACTCTACTTCTATATTACTTATAGTCTGGATGGGTTCCCGAGTTAATGACATGGTAAAGACATGCATAATCACAGACACAGGAACCAATCAAAAAACAAACTTACCATAAAGCAGCCATTTCGCTTGTAGGTACTTGCTGGTATAGTGATTCATAAAATACACGCAACGGGTCTCTCTGCAACATAAAACATGCATACAATACGACCATTACCAACAATACATCATAAAATCAATAAACCTATGCAAGAAATAAAAAAAGATCTAGGGCTGACCTCCTGAGGTGGGTCGTGCTTTTGCCCAGGCAAACTGTAAACTTTCTTCTCCCTACTAACCTTCGTTTGAGTGTTCAGTTCTTTTTTAACCTTCTTAACTTTTTTCTCCACTTTGTGTACCAGTTTCTTGTCATCCTATATTGAAAACAAAAGAAACATATGGCTTTCTAATCCATCAGAATGGTCATTAACAAGCAATACAGAAGACTTAATTGGTGCGATCAAACCATATTATCAATTAATTGATACCTCAAAATGCAACTAGAATTGAAAATTTTTTATACAGACTTGGTTATCTTTATTTTCAAATAAAGGAGCATAAGCAAAATGTGTAGGTGATACAATATTAGAAGAAAACTGAGTAACGTAATTGAAACAAAGTATTAAAATTTACAAATGAAAAAGCAACAGATATCATGTATAGCTATGTAATCTGAAAATGTGGTTGTAACTACAGAATATGTAACGCAGATGTAACCACACTCTCAAAATGCAATATATTTCTAGGTCAACACAGAGATACATCAAACATGTACTGTTGTGTCAAGCACCTATAATCAATATGTTTATTTACTGAGAGAATGAAATAAAAGTAAAACTGGGAATGTTCAACCAATTAGCAGCGAATGAAGAGAAAATATAATAATAACCAATCAGTATATTCAAGGCCTAGCTACAATTTCTACACCAACAAAAAAAAGCTCCTTTTCCATTTCAACTAGTCATATAAACAGTAATATCGTAACTTGCAATAGTTAGCATATCATATGTTCCTGTAAGCATTTCATCCCCAACTACAACATACCCAAATACATATCTTGAATTTGCAAGAAAACTTACCAGTTCTACTTCAGAATCAAAATTCTCTTCTTTCTTCACTTTAGCGACCTTTTTCTTTGTCTTTGGCTACAAAACTCAGTAATATTAATCAACATCCATGAACCAGACAAAATCAATAGGTCCAAAAGATCTACAATCAACTAATCAGATAAATAAAAATATACCAACTTGCAATAGGTAACATATCATATGTTTTTTGTAAGCATTTCATCTCCAACTTTAACATGCCCAAATACAAACCTTAAATTTGCAAAAAAAATTACCGTTTCTACTTCGGAATCAAATTTCTCTTCTTTCTTCACTTTAGGAACCTTCTTCTTTACCTTTGGCTGCAAAACTCAGAAATATTAATCAACACCCATTAACCACAAAAAATCAGAAGGACTAAAAATTCAACAATCAATTAAACAATTGTCCTCCCTTTCATCTAGTCAAATAAAAAAAGTACCTTAACTGCATTATTTAGTTCTTCACACATTTTTATTGTGCATTTTATCTCAAACAATAACCAGAAAAAATTAAAAATAAAATGAAATAAATAGCAAAACGTACCTTTTCATCTTCCGAATCATACATGTCTTCTTTCTTCACTTTAGAAGCCTTCACATTGGCCTTCACCTACAAAACAAAAACAAAATTATCCAACGCCCACTGTCCAAAAAGAAATCATAACAAATATCATGTTTCAGAGAGAGCGCCTCACTTTAGAAGCACTAACTTGTTTCTTCTTGTTTGAATTAAGATCAGCAAGTGACATATTGTCTTCGTCGTCGTCGTCGTCTTTTATTATTTTCTTCGGAGTATTTGATTTTGAAGCTGAAGCCTTAATCTTTTTGTCATCGTCTTTCATTTCATTTCTCTGAGTTTCCAATTGGATTTCTTCGGCCTCCGACATTTTATTTATCCAAGAAAAGGTTCGAGGGTTTGAGTGAAATGTATGGAAAAAAATAACAATGATTTTCAAATACTTGGGAAAGGAGAGGATGCACGGACCGTTGGATGATTATATCATGATCCTATGGTGTGTGTATTTTTACACGGTATAGTTGGAATGGATATAATTTAAGCTTATGAAGATGCATGGACCGTCAGTGGGCTTCTGTAAGTCCAATGAATGACTCATTTATATGGAAAACACTACATATATGAAAGCCAATCATATTTAGAGTTTGGAATAAAATTTAATTAAAAATATTGTTACACAACTGTTGTTTGATTTTGTTAAAAGATACTGAAAAAAATTAAACTTCCTGTTTTTATCACTTATATTATTATACCACTACCCAAAAATTAATGGCAATAAAGCCTCTTAAGTCATTCAAAATACAAGGCCTGCATTTATTAATGAGCCCAAAAGTTCAGAAGCCTTTTCAAAAACCTTTGAGCCAATAAAGCCTCTTAAGTCCTTCAAAAGTGCTTGTTCAACTGGTATGGGTGAGCAATATCCATATCCAATAATAGAAAAGAGGAACAAAAAAGACAAAAGGGAAAAAAAAACAAATAATGAAGATTGTTCGTTTTTATTGTTTTGATTTGATTGTAAGTTGTAATCGAATTATTATATTTAGTTATACGTTGAATCGGATTAATTCTTTGGCAAAATTAGTAATGTTTAAATAATTTCTTATTACAGAATTAAATAGTGTATACACATGTGTGTGCGCGCACACATATTAAATAAATTGACATTGTTCGAACTAAATAAGGAATTTTTACTCGCAACTCTTCGGTTGAGAGTTTTCAACCATCGATTTTGATTGATTTTGGACGTTTCTATATTTTAGATATTGTCCTAACCTTTGTTCGTATTTTTTTTTCTTATTCATCCTTCTCTTCTCGATTATAATACCAATGAAAACTAATATGATTTATAATTAATGGTGATTCTTAACTAATAAAATTAAGGTGTTTTGAGAGGTTCAACTTTGTTTTTTCAATCATACTTCTAGCAATCATATTGCAAAATGATATTCACATTTAGAATTAATTTAGAGAAAACTACATTTATAATATTAGTGTTGTGAAGAGCTCTTAAAGTCGGTATATATTAAATTCTCAAACATGCGGATGACGTCGGTCGGTCGTATTAACACGTCATGCAAACCAATTAGATTTGTTACAATTATAAACTGCTAAACCGATACATTCAAAAGCTCTTGCTAACCATGCTAAAAAACTCTCAATTTCTCAATTGGAGCCTATTTTACATGAATCAAAACTTTGTCAAATCAACCAACATCAATTTGATTGGTCTAATTTAACTTTCAAATCTTTTTTCCATTTATTACAACTACACCCTTGCATATTCCTATCTAATGTAATGAAGATGCACAGCTACAGATGAAAAAAGAAACGGTTAGAACTTATAGGCTTTGGTTTTAGCTTCTTGCAAAGATGTGGACTGCAATGAAGCTCAAGCTCAATGCTAATTATTTTTGCACAGTGTAACCAAGCTGCAACAATGGTAGTATGTTTAACTTTATAAAATCCATGTCAGAAACAAAAGTATACAGGCACGCATAGATTTCGTCAGCCACACCAAATCAAGAAAGTTAGCTGTATCAATGTATTTTTTTTTTTAAATAATTATATGCAGTCTGACGTACATATAAATGACAACCTTGTTACAGAGAGAAATCTTAAGGTTCAAGTTCCTTAAGACATTGTTGATAACAATACCTATTAAATAAATAAAAATAAAATACTGTGAGAATATTATCAAGTCGTGAATACATCACCATTACGCAATTTGCATATTGCTTAGAACAGCATTAACGAAATCATATAATATTTAAACGTTAAAGAACGTAACTTTTCAAGCAACATTGCAGCCGAAGGGAAAATCTAAATCTGTGTTTGTCATATATATATATAAAAGAAGTTTAGTGTGATATAACACGATTAAAGTGTATATTCAGTTCAAGTTGAGAGGTTATATATGTAGAATAATGTTCTAAATATGAAGGGTGGTTGAAGAACAATATGTGATGTAGGTGAAAGATACAGGCAGAAGAGTGAGAAATAAGTGAGAAGGAGAGGAAAGCAAAATAAGCCAAAAAAAGGAGAAAGGAATGTAAAGATGGATTGATAAAAAAGGAAAAGAACCCCACAAATTAAGTTGATGTTGATGGAAAGGAGATGGGTCCAGCCCAACTTCCTCTTTTATCCACGTTTCTAAAGCTTCTTGTGCAACTGGTCCTACATTTTTCATATTATATTTTATAGTGCGCCGTATCATTTCTACCGACCTAGATATTTCTATGATTAACGTAAACTTGCATACATTCAACAATCAACAAGGATATTATCTTTTCCCTATTGATGAATTTCATAGGGGTGAAAAAATGGTTAAAAAATAATAACATTAAAATCATGTTAATCGTTCATAAAATAAAAAACGAACCTACACTTTACATAATCGAAACCAACCGTTCGAAAATAATTGGTTCGGTTCGGTTGGTTTGATTTGTGCGTAACTAAATAACCTAGGGTACGTGGTTGTTAGCATAACAAGAGATCGAAACATTTGATTTTACGGTGGGTGCGCACATGTCACTATGGGAAACAACAGTATTTTCGATGGCTATAAACCGTTGGTCGCCGTAGATAGCCATCGAAAAATACCGTCGGAATAAAGGTTGTTGAAGATCGCCGATGGCTCCGTCGATCTATTTCCGATGGTTGTTGACGACGTTTTCAACGGTCGACGACGACCCATCGTGTACACGTGGAAGGATACAGTTTGCCCAATTTGGTGTCGCAAGCCGTCGATGGTTGTTTGAGTTTGTTTTATTTTGAGATGTCGGAAGCCATCGATCAGTTGATACCAGAAAGTCATCGGAAGCCTTTGGAAATCTGAACGTTTTTTTTAATTTCACGGCCTTTCAACCCCAAACAATACATATAAATCAACGTATACCACAGCTTAATTTGACACATATAAATCATATATATCAAAGTCCAAATCACATATATAACATCAATAATAATAAAAACATCAATATTTACAATAAAACAAACTCAAACAACCCACAATATACTCAAACATCCAACAATATCTCAAAATACATCTCAAAATATATCAAATATATCCAACGACATCTCAAAATAAATCAAATCAAACTCAAACATCCAACATCTCCAAATGTATCAAACATATCAAATCACATCAACTTTATCAATCCTAAATAGTATATACAACTCTCAAACACCATAGCAACAAAGTCAAACTACCTCATCCATCTCAAAGTGCATATATGTACAATGTCCCAACGCAAACGTAAAAGATCATATCTATCAATCCTGGTCATCGCCTTCAAATCCCGCTGATGAAAGAAATGTGTCATGCTCCTGCATAAACGCAGCAATACGCTCATCCAATGATTGGGTCATCTCCACAGACCGACGTCTATCTTGTTCCACTACAAGGGAAATAGGCTATTCCAACGGCTCCCAGCCGTTGGCGGCCGTTGGGAGCCGTTGGAAAAAGCGTTGGAATAGCATACCACGCCTTCCAACAGCTTCCAACGGAAGCAACGGGGAATTTCCAACGGCTACCAATGGCATAAAACCGTTGGTAGCCGTTAGAAACCGTTGCAATAAACTGACCAATAAGCCGTTGTTAGCCGTTGGTAGCCGTTGCTAATCTGGGTGAATTTTTTTTATAGCAGCACGCGATTCACCTTCCAGCCACACACAATCAATATATATCAATTTCCATTCCATTTCCACTCCATTTCACATATTCAACACATTATACCACAAACAATATAAACAACCAAAAATCAACATAAAACATTACATATTCAAGTCCAACTCCATATTCAAACATTACAACCAAACCATCACCAACACCAACTCCAACTCCATATTCAAGTCAATATATACAATGCAAACACTTAAACCTCACCACCTCAAAGTCAATACATACACAATAACCATCAAACACAATCCTCACCACCTCAAAGTCAATATATACAATAACCAACCACAAAACAATAATCATCATACCTCTCAAGCATCATCATCACCTCCGGAAGCACCAGACGACGAAGGGAAGGAACCATGCCTCTGCGCGTACTCCGCTAAACGTTGATTCAGCTGCTCCATTTGTATAGCGCGAAGACGGTCCTGCTCTTGCAACTGCTCAACCATGGTTCTAAGCTCTTTTATTTCAGCTTTGTCACACGCCTTTTGAGCTGCCCGAACCTGCAAATAGAATATGAGATGTTCACATTTGTATTATAATCATTTTCTTAAGCTATGTATATTTTAAAATATAGAAACGTAAATGACGTGATCTTAAGCAATGCATATACCACAAAAAATGCATATTTTTATTACAATATATAGGTTAACTTATTAAATATATAGGTTAACTCAACTAGAAATCATCATATCTATAGTGTATCTATATGTTAATTTATTAAATATAATATTGCAATGTTTATAAGATTACCGCTTGGTTTCCATAGCCATAACGCCTATTCCGCTGCGTCGGATCCATAATAACGTTGAAAATATTATCTTCCTCCTCTACCGTCAACTCATCGCGATCCGATTCTGAAAGCAGCTCTGCCCGTGCCTCCTGAAACTTTGCCTAAAATAAAAAACAATTACAGGTTAAAATTAGTAGAATAGGATTTAAACATATCGATATTAATAAAATAAGTTTTAAAATATGCATACATATGCAGCCGTCGCCTTATCATCACCATCCCACTGATATGTAATATTGCCAGCATTGTCTGTTTGTCTTGATGCGTGGGTGCGGGTAAATACCTCCATCATAGACACGCGACGTCCAACCGATCTTTCCTGCAATAAATAATTTATATATTTTAATTTTTCATAGCTAATTACCGAACTAATTAATATACAAAATGTAATAACGGTTTAGATAAATTTACCAAGTCCTCACGATGATGCTGAAAAGACTTGGATCCACCACGATGCGTTACAGGATTCCTACTTCTATTGGCAGAGTTCCTCTCCGACTCCATTTGCAATTTTATAAATTGAATATTATATTTATACTAATTGCGAAATAATTAACTATATATTAGGTAGAACATTTACCTTGAACTCGTCGGTCTCCCACCACCTCATCCAAGAATCCCATACGGAACCGCCCATCCAGTTCGGTTTCTTCCCCGATTTTTTAAGAGCTGACATTACCTCCCTGTAATTTTTGGCGACCTTCGAATTCCAGTGGCGCTGAACCATGGCGACATCGGCCTCCTCCAAGTCCACTTGCCCCTGTATAAAGAGAAAACATTACTAAGTGTTCATTTATACTTATTCATATAGTAAAGTAGTATATATAAACTCACCAGAAAATCCTGCCATATGGCCTCCCTGACATGGTCAGAGATCTTACTCCACTTAGGCCAGCAATCTGTCATCCTGCTCATATATGATTGCTTGGAAATGCCAAGCACAACTCCTGAGGGCTCCAAATCAAATCCCCTGTGTTAAATAAAACAAAGCTTTAGACAAGTATATATATATGTATGAACAAATTTATATTGTTATCATTTTAATTTTGATACTTACGCTCCATCAGCCTTCGGCTGCAAATATACAAGTGGTCGAGCCGGAGGCTCACCACTACTCTCGCCGGCCGAGCGAGAAGAGCTACGACGTCTGGAGCCTGACATAATACCTGTTGAAAAGTTTCATTTTTAATTATAGACATAGATAAAATGATGATGATATGTGGTGCATGTAATGATGATGAGATGATATATATGTGATGCGTGTGCGTGAATATATAATTGTAAAAATTACTGGATATTACTCAGTCCTCGTCGTTTTCTGATTCAGACTCGATCTCGTGTTCTATATCGTTTTCCTCTACACTCTCAAATGCTTCGACTAATACATTTGTCTCATCATTTAATTGTCCAAAATCAGTTTGATCGTCTGTAATTGTGGTTTCAACATTTTCTTCGATATCTGCTTGATAGGCTTGTTCTTCTGGAATATTTTTTCCATCGAATGTAAATCTCGTCTTGGTTTTAAAAACCGCAGACCAATCCGCTTTATCTCTTTTTAGAGACGGATAAGGGGCGTAATAAACTTGTAGGGCTTGTTTGGCTAGTACAAACGGATCGTATGGCTGATAACGGGAGGTATGTTTTATTTCTATAAGATTATAATTTGGATGCACGTTAATACCAGAACCTAGAACATTGCTGAACCAGTTGCATCTAAACAAAAAAACTTCCTCTGCGGGTCTTATAAAATATGTCAATTGCAAAATCTGGGTTAACTTTCATGCTTCTCCATCAGATGGGTGTGTTAACGTACCTTCTTCAAGTGTTCTCACACTGTGCCATCTCATATGATGCGCTGTTACAGATGATGCATATAACCTTTGAAGTCTAGGAGTGATAGGTAAATAATGCATATGCTTGTATGGAACTTCTTTTCCCTTTTTTTTCCTTGGCTTGTATCTTTCTTGATTACATATTTTACAATTTCGAAGACTGACATCATCTTTCCAAAACAACATGCAACCATTTAGACATGTATCAATTTTTTGATACGGCAAACCGAAAGATGACATTAGTTTTTTCACTTCATAATAATTTTCGCACATTAAATTATCTGATGGCATATGGCGTTTAGCAGCTTGTACAACAGCCGTAAATCCGGCTTCTGTGAAGTTGTACTTTGATTTCATCGCAATGTACTCTACAGTTGCCGATAATTGAGTGCCGCTAGTACATCCATTCCAAAGAGGTTTCTTAGCAGCATCCAATAAATCATATATTTTTTTCGCTCCAACATTTGGTTCCTCTTCGACGTTAACATCTTCGTTATTAAATTCAACAGTAGGGAACATTGATCATGCTGCATCTTCAACCATATGTTCTATGAGATTTGTCGTACTAACTTCATCACTATTGACCTCTATTGACTGTTCTTCGTTACGTGTTATATTTTCTCTATGACGATCCCACACCAAATAATTGGTTACGAAACCATATTGGCGCAAATGAATCCTAACCATATTCGGTACTAAATGCTTCAACAATTTGCACCTACTACATGGACAACGAATTTCTACGTCGTTTCCAATATTACTTAAAGCAAATTCGACAAACACATTTACCCCGTTGAGAAAATGTGTACTTATTGAGCCTCTCATTTCTCTTCTTTGATACATCCAGCTCCGATCAATAAAATAATTGACCATTTTTCCTACTGTAAAACCTATGATCAATAGTAAAAAAACTATTAATCAAATTCGATAAACACATTTTAGATTTTACTGTTTTTTATAATCCATTTTCGTTTATATACAAAGTTATATTTCTAGCTATTTTGTTTACATTTTTGTACCTTTTGTGATGGTCGGTTATCCTACTTTCCATTACAAACACAATAGTAATTACATTTCTTAAATCATATCATTATAAACGATTTCCCAAAATTTCGGCAGCACTTCCCCCGTGTTCCTTGTATCGTACACAATGCATGTACACAAGGAACAAAAAGGAAATGCCGTCGAAATTTTGTGAACCGTTTATAATGATATGATTTACGAAACGTAATTACTTTATAGTATTTGTAACTTGTCCAATACAGGGACAAATCCAACAGATATTGTATCAGATGAATATGAATATCCGTTTTGCAATAAAAACGAATATTCATACAACGATCATATACAACACCTGTCAGACGGGGCCAAAAATTCACTAAGGGATTTAAATTTGGTTTTTATGTTACCGTTTTATTAAATATATAAAATAAAGCATATTATGCATTATTATATGAATTATATTCTACTATTTTACTAAATATATATATTGTAAATTATATGATTTTTACTATTTCACAAAATATATATATAATTCATGTGTAATTATTTATTTAATGCTAATATATTTTGAAAAAGATATAATGTTCGTAAAATAGTCCACTAATTCATGTTTGTCTAACATTTTACAAAACATACACAAAATAATTTAAATCAATCCTAACTAATCTAATGCTAATTCACATGCGCATTTATACTAAATTATAAACATATTTACATATGTGCATAATATATACATACACAAACAATTTGGACATTTGGATGACAATAATTGTAATTAGCATTTAGTTTGGTGTAATAAACAAGCAATATGCCATTGGATACAAATATAACAACAAATTAACACAAAATTAGAAAAAATAAAAATTGTAGGGTTTTAGGCAAACCTGATTTTGGAGACTTCTAGGGATGGAGAGAGGATGTTGGCGTTGAGTGATGGCGTTGGAGCAGCTGCTGGTTGCGTGGGGAAGCTTGGAGCAAGAAAGGAGGAGGGGAGGAGTAGGGTTTTAGGGGAATTGGGGAAGAAGGTAATAATGTTTCGGTCTCTGTCTGTTGCAGGTATACGCAAATTTCCAACGGTTACCAACGGCCGCAAACGGCGTTATTTCCAACGGTTATCAACGGCTACCAACGGCAAGTTAAAAAATAACGAGCCGTTGGCGGCCGTTAGAAAGCCTTCGTGGCTATATACTGTATTTCTAGTAGTGTTCCTCCAGCTCAGCAATTCTAGCTCTCAACTCTGCAATCTCCGCATTGTCATAAGTTTTTTTATACCCGGTTTGTCTGCGTCTAGCCTGTAACATTGTTTAACAAAGTATATGAGTTTCATATGGTGTGATTAATAAAATCAATATATTATACGTTATTCACACACACACACACATAAACATTACCTCTTAATTAGTTCATATAACTATAACGCATGTTTCACGTTGCCGGCTCCATAATAGCATCAAAGATCTGGTCCTCGTCAGCGGTCAGCTCTTCCCATCTTGTTCCCTCAAGCAGTTTCTCTCCATATTTCATGAATTTTTCCTGTGATTCCAAACCAAATTACAATTAAAATTCATACTACATTATTTTACTTATTTATAAATTATTATTTAAATTGATTATTAATAACTTATGTTTCAAAATATTTTACCATGGCATGTTGTGACTTCGAGTCATGTCATGTGTATGTTACTGTGTCATCTTCATTTTCATGTTCGATGGCATGAGTACGAGCAAACACGTCCATTTAAGAGACGGGATGATCACGCTCTCTTTCCTTAAATAATTATTATGTATCATTATATATATATATATAATGATAGAATGTAATAAAGATTTATAATCGCAACTAATAAATTTACCAGCTCTTGAAGGTAACGTTGGAATAACTTCGAACCTCCTTGGTGTGTGACTGGATTTTTATTTCTATTTGCAGAGTTCCTCTACGACTCTACCTATAAATTTAAAATGATCAGTATAGTTTACATTTGTAAATTGATGCAATTATTATACTATTTCTACTAGATTTTTAATAAATATACGAGACTAGTAAACCTACCTTCGCTTTGTCGCTTTCCAAGAAAGCAACCCAAGCTTGTCATACGCTTCCGCTCATCGAGTCAGGCTTTCTTCCCTCTATTTTTATGGTCGACATCGTATCGCGGTAGTTTTTCCTTATTTTTTGCATCCAGTAGTTTCTGCAAAGGAGAAGGTCATGTTCTTGTAAGTCTACCGCCCCCTTCACATTGAAAAAAAAAGTTATACGCTTATACTTAGTCAACAAATAGTACGGTGGTTATATATGAAATAAAATACATATTTACACTTACGATGAAATTCTGCCAAATACACTCTAAGATGTGGGGTAAGATATTATCCCACCTACATCAGCACGTGGCCATTCTGCTCTTATAAGCAGGCTTGGAAACAACGAGAACAACTTCTTAGGGCTCCAGTTCAAAGTCCAGTATTAAATATGATATAGAACTTTAATAAATCATGAATAATATATCATACACCAAAATATTTTTATGATATTGTAATAAATTTGATACTTACATACTCGCTTTAACCGCTAATGTTACTATGGGATGCTCTACTTGCTATGATGGGCCACTGTCGTCACCTCTCGCACTAGTCCCTCTCTGACTAGAAGAGGGGGAACCGGATGAATGAGAAGATCTCCGATGTTGAAACATAATACCTGTCACGGACATATCATATTATTATGGGAGAACGTATCATTTAATTATGGGAAAACATATCATTTTTTATGAGAAAAATGTAACAATAATAATCACATAAATTACCTTCTATCAAAATGTAAATTAACAATCAGTCTTCGTCGTATTATAATTCAGACTCGGTCTCGTACACTATATCATTTTCCTCTGTAGTCTAAAATGCTTTTACTAAAATATTTTGATTCATTGTTTAGAAGCCTAAAATCAGTATAATTGTCGGTTATTATTATATCATTATTTTGCTCAAGATCTGCCTAATATGCTTGTTCATCTGGAATGTTCTTTTCATCAAACCTAAATCTTGCCTTTGTTTTAAAAACTACCGACCAATCTGTTTTATCTCTTTTTAGAGATGGATACGGAGCATGATAAATTTGTAGTGTTTGTTTGACTAGTACAAAATGATCATCCCTATGGTAGTGGGATGTATATTTTATTTAACTAAGATTATAATATTTTTGCACGTTGATTTCAGAACCTGAAACATTGCTGAGCCCATTACATCTAAATAAAAAAACTTCTTCCATAGGTTGTGTGAACTATGTCAATTCCAAAACCTGGGTTAACACGCCGTAAAAATCATTTATATGATTATCTGGATCATCACTACTTTTAACAAATACACCGGTAGTATTAGTTAATTTTTCAACACCATATTCTTTGGTGTTGAATTTCAATCCATTGACGAAGAATATTGGATGTGTCTTGACATTTCTTTTTGGTCCTAACGCAAGATGTTTCAATCCTTCGCCAACTACACAATTTCTCGGATCATAAACGTAGTTTGAAAACCAATTAGCGAATTCTTTACTGAGATCGCCATGTGGATATTGTGATTCGTAAATACTACAAATATATATATATATGTATATGTATATATATTGCATTATAATCTATAAGTATAACTGAAATAAATATGAATTTGGAAATTCATATATCGAGAATTATAATTTAATATTACCTAACAAATGTTGGAACTTCGGCACAATTAAGAAGAACATATGTGTGTGCTACATGGTAATCTCCATTGTCTAACCATAGTTCCATACATTTTCCAACAGGTCGGTCATGTGCCTAAAAATAGATAACATTTCTTGAGAAGAATCTTGTTCAACACTTCATCATTAAGCGGAAAACTTTCAAACGATAAGTTCACATGATCACTGAAATAATGAGAGAAAAAGAATTAAACTTCTTCTTCAATATCTGATTTGCAAATCGAACCTACAACTCATGCTTTTTATTTACTTTTTTCTTTAGATGATTTAAGTACCTATTATAAAATTATTTCAAATTAAATTTTACTTATGTAATTAAATTAATATTTAACATACTTAATATTATGACCTCTTAAATGGATACATCTATCCAACCTCGAAGACGTACTTGAGATGGAAGATAAACAAGTAAATGCTCCATTACATTAATGAAACATAGAGGAAATATTTTCTCCAGTTTGCAGAGCAGTATAGGGATATCTACTTCAAGTTTACATAGACGTTCAACTTTTAGCGTAATTGAACAAAGCTCTTTATAAAACAAACTAAGTTCTATTATAACCTTCCAAACTTTTACAGGTAACAGTTTTATGAAAACGACAGGTAACATTCCATCATTACATGGCAATCATAACTTTTCATCCCACTTGGTTTATTGTATTTAAAGTCTACACATCTACAAAGATTAAAAGAAATCCTATCAGGAAATCTTAATCCTTCCATCCATTTCAATTTGTACTCCAGTTTCATGTATCTTTGGATATTTCTTTACAAAATCATATATTTCTGCGCTTGACCAAATCACTGGTGGCTATCTAATCTTTTCTCTATTAGCTATAAAGTTTTTTTAATCTCTTCTAAAAGTATGATTGACATGGAGAAACACCGATGACAATCAAACCATAAAATTTTCTTCCCATGCGGTAAATAAAATGCTTGTGTTTCTTCCATGCAATAAGGACAAGCTAAACGATCAGTCGTACTTTAACCTGAAAGAATTGCATATGCAGGAAAATCACCAATAGTCCATAACAAAGAAGCGAATATACGAATTGTTTTTCTTTGAAATGTCGTGTGTTTCAACTCCTTCATACCACAGTATTTTTAACTCTTCAATCAATGGTTGTAAATAAACATCGATTCCTTGTTTCGGATCATCATGGCTAGGGACGACAATAGTGAAAACATATATCAAGTTTTCATACACATCCACTGAGATAGATTATAAGGTGTAACGATAATAGGCCAAGATGAATATTTAGAACCAAGTTGAGAAAATGGTGTAAATCCATCCGTACACAAACCAAGTCTAACATTACGGCTTTTTGCTGCAAAATCAGGATAAGTCTCATCAAAATGTTTTCATGCTTCTCCATCAACTGGGTGTGTTAAGGTACCTTCTTCCCATGTTCTCACACTGTGTCATCTTATATGAGATGTGGTTACAGAAGATGCATATAACCTTTGAAGTCTAGAAGTGATGAGTAAGTAATGCATTCTCTCATATGGAACTTCTTTTCCCTTCTTTTTTCTTGGTTTATATCTTTTCTCGTTACATATTCTACACTTCCTAAGATTGATGTGTTCTTTCTAAAATAACATGCAACCATTTAAACATGTATATATCTTATGAAACAACAAACTAAAAATGGACATAAGTTTTTTCATTTCATAATAATTTTTGCACATTAAATTATCGAGTGGCATATGTCGTTTTGCAGCTTGTACAGCAGCTGTAAATTCGGCTTATGTGAATTTGAATTTAGATTTCATAGCAATATATTTTGTTGTTACTGATAATTGGGTGTTGTTTTTATAGCCATCCCAAAGGGGATTCTTAGTAGCATCCAATAAATTATAAATTTTCTTTGCTACAATATTTGGTGCTTCTTCGACATTTACATCGCCATTATCAACTTCAACTGTTGGAAATATTGATCGTGATGCATCTTCAATCATTTCTTCTATGAGATTCGCCATAACATTGTCATTACCCACCTCTTCCTCTGACACTACAAGATTAGGTACAACAAGTTCTCCATGGCAATCCCACATAAAATAATCTGACACAAAACCATTTTGACATAAATGAAATTTAACCATATTTGGTTTCAAATGCTTCAAATATTTGCAGTTACTACATGGACAATGAATTTCTTCGTCATTTCCATTATTACTTAAAGCGAATTAAATAAATACATGTGCACCATTATAAAAATGTTCCTTTATTGAGCCTCTCGTTCCCTTTCGTTGATACATCCAACTCCTCCGATTGACAAAATAATTGATCACTTTTTCCTATTTCAAAAAATATGATAGAAATTCAAAAAAATATTGATCATTTTTTGAATTGACATTTTATTTTTCAATTCATTTATACAGTTTAAAGTTTTATCAATTATATAATGTGCTATCATTATACACTAATTTGTTTACATTTTAATGTTTTATTAATTATACAAAATACTATTCTATTAACTTTTTTTTATAAAATCTTATATATTTTTGTAACGCCCCACCTCTATACCCACGCTAACCAAGAACACTACGATGTAGTGCTGTCAATTAGCGCGGAGAATAAGGCTGTGGAGGAGCGACCATCCATGTAACTTCTTTGTGCGAGCACCGATACGTCAGATAGAATAGAATGCATATCTTTTAAGGAGGAAATCCGACATACCGGTACAAACACAAAGCTATCACACGGTGGCTTTATATAATCTTCGGAAAACAAACATAGAAATAATCATAACATAAATCAGTCACAGACATCCATATCACAAAGGCGGAAGAAGATATGAATAAATATATAACACATGAAAGTGTACATCAGAGTAGTGGTCAGAAAGATCCACGATAATACAAAAGAATAGCAACACGTGCTATACAAAAGAATAAGTACACAACATAGAGTCTATATCTCAAAGGTGTACGTCCAAAAACTACTAATCTAAGTAGTTAGCCAAAAGTCAGAAATATCCTGAAGAGAAGTCAAGCAGAAGCACCTGTAACATCTCGGTCTGACCCGAGTATTATTTATAAGAAAATAATAAACGGATCAGTCTAACTATAAATATCAGATGATATGGTATACAGTAAAAGGCATGACATGAATATGTAATAACCATAGCGACATACTACTATAAGTATGTAAATGATAATCAACAAAAGATTAATCAATATCACAAGAATCTTCTCAAAGATAAAATAGGGTATCATACCCTAAACTTGTATTCATAACAAGTCAATAACACATGAATTCACCAATGCACAAAAACTGATATCATATCAATGAAAATCATGAAAATTGGTGAAGCACAAAATTCCAGAAATCATCATCAGAAATCCAGAAAACACATAAAAGGGGGGGAGGCCTAACACATGAATGGGAGCATGAAGCTCACCTACGCGTAAACACATGACGAGAAGTTATCTCATGGAAGCTATCCATTAAATTTTTTTCACATGAATGGCCCGAAGACCATAGGAAATGTGATGGCGAAACATCACATGATCGGGGTATAGTCTCCCACGTAGACAAAGAGACATCGCTCAATCGCTAGTCTAAATCACAAAAATGATCGTCATGATCATAAGGAAGTGTCAATCACACCAAGCCAGTAAATATATGAGTTTAGCTTCATGTCCCATAACCACTTGCTTAACTTAAATATTTACGAACAAGCTGTAAATCTTCACTCGGAAATTGTCACAAAAAGGGTTCAATCGAACAAGTCCAAGAGCTAACCGACGAAGTGAACGCAAGCGTTTCATACCACTCGTTTTACTAAGTCGTTTAAGTCGATTTCTCATTCGAGTGAAGTAAAGGCTTGTATATACTAGTAGATTGAAAATCGGTTTGAGAAAACGAACTTTTGATACTTAAAATAGTGTTGAAATCGCTTTGATGAAAGAGTTTTGATATTTACTATTAGTATTGAAACCTTCATATATCTTTAAAGTGACAAGTCATAAAACGATGGTAGAACAAATCAATTCACGTTCGAAGACGTGAGTAAAGTCCAAAGAAGTCAATTCCAAAACCATCAAAGTAGAAATTCTGATCAATGTTTTTCAGACGAGATTGCCTACGCAGAGTAATACGGGGTTCGACCTGCCCGGTCAGGTCGCGGGGGTCCAGGGGGCAGCGCCCACGGCGGGGTGCGGGGCAGCGCCCCGTCACGGTACGACTTAGTGAAGGCAAGCTGTCTCTAGAAGCCAAACCGGTCAAACGACCAAGTACTAACTCGCGAACGACCTAGGGAAAAAAACAGGTCAAACGACCAAGTACTAACTCGCGAACGACCTAGGGGAAAAACAGGTCAAACGACCAAGTACTAACTCGCGAGCGACCTAAGGTCTGCGACCTAAATGCGAGCGACCTATCGAAGTGCGCGACCTAACAGTGAGGCGCGACCTAAGGTGATTCGCGACCTAAGGGTACGCGACCTAACATGGTTCGCGACCTAAGACTCGCGACTTAAAGTTTGCCTGGGGAGTTATAGGTCGGCAACGACCTACGACTTAACAAAAGTCGAGCGACTTAAGAGGCGTGGGAACCAGCGACCTAAAACTGGCGACCTAAGGATACGCGACCTAAAGGCTTGCGACCTAAAGGCACGCGACCTAGAGGTGAACGACCTAACGAGGTCCAGGGGAAGCGACCTAAAATGCTTCGACTTAAAGGTGCACGACTTAAGGTCTTACGACCTAACAACTTGGCTAGGCACGCGACCTAACGACTTAACTGGGCATGCGACCTAACGAATTAGCAAGGCACGCGACCTAACGACTTAAGTTTTGAACGACTCAAGGAGTTAACTCGCGAACGACCTAACACTTAGCTCCTGAACGACTTATGCCTTTTTTCCTGGAGATTATAGGTCGGCAACGACCTACGACTTAAGGGCGAATACGACCTACGACTTAAGGACGCGCGACCTAACTCCGAACGAGCTAAAAATGGCCAGAACGACTTATGTCCTTAACTCGTGAGCGACCTAACACTTAACTCGTGAGCGACCTAACTCCGAGCGAGATAAAAAATGGCCAGAACGACCTAAGTCCTTAACTCGTGAGCGACCTAACTCCGAGCGAGATAAAAAATGGCCAGAACGACCTAAGTGCAGTTTTTCACCAAAAACACTAGAATTTTGGGTTTTTTCACCAATCCAATCCAAACCAAATGCAAATGCTGATGCTAAAATGATAGGGAACCATTCCCAACAGTCCAAGATAGATATAGTCAAGATGTGAGATCAAAAATCTCACCTTTTCCACGAAATTGATGAAGATGGAGATTGAAAGCAAGGAGAAGCAACCCTAAACTTGAATCCACTATCTTCTACTTGAATTTGGAGTTGAATCACGGATTTGCAATAGAATTGGAGTTTGGAGTTTTAATTTCCACTTCCCACCACCATTTTTGATGAAGCTTGAATGTTAAAACAAAGGGTGAATGAAGTGAGGAAGGGGGTTGGGCTGAACTAAGGAAGTGCAGTCCAAACCAAAGTCTCAAGCGGGAAAAGTGACGAAAATTTCACTATCTCCAAACATATCGAAGTTTACACTCAAAAAGATCGCAAACGTCATTTTGAACTCAATGGGGGTGGTCTCGAGTCCTAATTTGACCGTATGCAAAAAGTAGCTTTTCGGACTAACATCCGACTAACGATAAAATATTTAAATAAAATATTTAAATATAGAATTGATAGATATGCGGGTTGTTACAATTTTCAATTTTAACAAATTAAAAATATAATATTATATTTTCACTTTATTATTTTCTACTTTGATGGTCGGTCATCCTACTTTCCATTACAAACACAATAATGATTACATTTCATAAATTATAATCATTTTAAATGGTTCAACAAAATTTCGACAGTACTTTCCCTCTGTTCCCTATATCATACACAAAAGCATGTACACAGGGAACAAAAAGGAAGTGTCAACGAAATTTCATGAACCGTTTAAGATAAAATGATTTACAAAATGTAATTATTTTATTGTGTTTGTAACTTGTTTAATACATGGACAAATCTGACAAATATTGTATCAGATGAATATTGATATCCGTTTTGTAATAAAAAAGAATATCTATATAAGGATCATATATAATACTTGCCAAACAAGGCCACAAACTCTCTAAGGTATTTAAAAAAATAAAGTACATTATACACTAATTTGTTTATATTACTATTATACGTTTTAATGTTTTACTGATTATATAATATATTAGCATTATACACTGATTTAGTTATATTAGCATTATACACACTAATTATAATAGCACCGCCACCAACACTACCCCAACCACCACCACTAGTTATAACAGCACTACCACATATGTCTTTGCGTACCTCCACTCTCAATACTACCATGTTGTCATGCCGTACAACAGTGCAGGTGTTTAAGTTTCTTAGGAATGAGAGCTTGAAAAGTGACTGAAATATAATTTCAAATGGTGATCCTATGTAAGAGACGACTTGCATCGCTAAAGGACATGATAATGGGCAATGTTGACTCTCTTCTTCATGCCAATATAAGTGGTTTTCTTGTAAGATCATTTTTGTTTGTATAAATTTGTGTTTGTATGGTTGTAAGATCATTTATATGATTGTTGACATTACTGTTGTATGGTTTAGTATATTTATGATATTACAATGTTGGGTAATGTGGTTTGGTATATGAATTTGGTGGTATGTGATATATTGTATATGATATACGAATTTGTGAAATGGATGACTATATATTGTATATATTTGAATGTGTGATTGAGACGAGAAATGCAGTGGAAATGCTGCAGACATGTTTCAGGTAAGGCGTTTGCATGACATTAGAAAATTCAATTTTTGCAATTTAAAAAGTAGTCGAGATGACGTCGGAATAGCTTCGGCAAAGCGTTAGCGAATGTCATATGTAAGGCATCAGTAACAACCCCATGAGAGACGTCTTCTAGGCGTCAAAATAGATTTTCTAACATATTTTCCATCGAAGCCTTTTATGGCGTCAGTAGGTAATATAACGATGCCTTTTAGCGTCGGTAAAAAAAAAATTCGTAGTGAAGAGATTGCTATTGAATTGATTGAATTTATATCTTTGGGGCATATTATATGATATTAGTATGTATGAATAAATAATAGAATGAGTCTAAAATAAATCTACATCATATTTGAAGTGTGGAAATAAGCTAGATGAAATAGTAAACAAAAAGGGTTGAAACAATGAAATTTCGAGCGTTGTAATGCATGCTACAAACGAGGAGTCGACTGAAGGAAAAGTTCCAACCGACGGGTGAAAAGGCAATCGAACCAGAAAAGAAGCGGAGTTCGAGTCGACTGAAAACAACATTCTAGTTGATTGAAAAAGCGGATTGGTGCCTGCAATAGGTATCCAATCGACTGGCACTGTGACGACCCACCTCCTTGACTCTCAGAGATCGACAATAATACATCATCGATATTTACGTGCCATAAATCCAAGTGCTGGAGAGACGAATTATCATGGGGTAAAGAAAATAAATATAGAAGATAAGACAATAATAAAATCTCACATCGTATTCAACACATAGTTATACATATGAGTAGCACATGCAATTGCTCCAAATTGCTCCATCAGAGTACTAGTAGGTACTAATCCAGCCGGGACAGTTATAACGACCTATCCTTACAAAAGTTGGACATAATACAGACACAACGGAAAGTGATAGATAACTTCAACCAAAAAGGCCTAAAATGTTCCATGCTCCATGCTTTATGCTTCCTTCCAAAATGCTCTAAGATTACCTAACTACTTGGATGCTCGAAAAAATAGGAAACCCAGAGTTTAAGGGGAATAGAAAATAAATTCTAGGTCAGTCAAACGACTTATGTGAGAAACTCAAAATATGAATATTTGAAAGCAAATGGTATCTCATAAGACCACGCCGTACATAAACAAGGAACATGTTTTTTACCTTATGATAATCAAAATATTTACCATGCAAAATCTGAGAATATTATTTTTAATGGCATTCTTTAAAAAAACGTTTTTCAAATAAACATATTAAAATAGCCGAAATTGTTACATTGGTTAAATTTGATGGAATAATAGGTTTACAACTAAGTCCGAAGGCACTTATTGACGAATGGATTCCATATAATGTCAAGGTAAGGGACTGCCTTCCGTATAGTACATCTCTAGAGGGATGTACCGAGGATACACAAACAACCCTCTGCATCTGGCAAGACCGGTCTATCCCTTTTTGGCACTCAGACATGCCCTAGATAGAAACCGAATATGGCATCACCCCGGTCGTAACCGACCTATCCGGGATCCCACGGCATACACCACATACTCGACATATAGAGAGTAATCTAGAAAGGTGATGATCATACCTTAATAGTTGTGAAGCACATAGCCTTATGGCGTACCATGTATAAGCCATTACTGGGTGATGAGGCCTGAGGTGACGATTACCTTTCACCTAGCACATTCCACTTTGAATGCCACATTGCCAATTCCATTACAGACTATTGATTTCCACAAATGTCACAAATGTACAACCTCTGAGCTTGTACGTCTTTGAGAATGGTGTTAAGCTAAGAGAAGTTTCCTTCTCCGCCACCAAACAGATGTACATATGTAAAAAATCAATGTATGTGTGTTTTAGAAATGCAATGTCAGACATAAGGTGGTCTTTACTATTTGTCGAATAACGGTGAGATCGCCTTTTAAGTTCTCATGGATTGTACGGATTCCCTCCTTGAAATTTAATACCAAGTATAAGAAGATTATTTCTATGCAATCCAAGTTGTTTGAATTTGGAATTTGATCCAAGTAAATCAAATTTATTATCCCATCCATCTGGCCAGTCCGGGTAGCTAGGGAGGGCATGCAACTGATTTTTCGAACCCAAGCCTAGAGACTGCCTCTCTGTCACCCATAAGGTGGTCAAATTATTTGATCGACTCTAAATCTTTTAACATACTTAATTTACTTTTAATTATTTTAGAGCATCCAGGCTTTCCCTTCGATTTGTTTCATTCCTCGGTAGGATTTTCTGTGACACTCACAAATGGAACAAATGTATTAGTCGTTTCCACATACTCATTTTCTTAAACATCTTAATCATCTTTAAATTACTTAATTATTTATTTGAAAAGATTCACAAAAGATTCGAGAAAGAATAATTAAGTTAAAACCATTGTTTGCAAAAATTATTAAAAAGTGCTGCAAATAGTGTTTTAAAAGCTTTTTTGGTTAAAACAAGTTTTCTATCATTTGGAAGCCCATATTTATAACTCAAACCTCTTTTAAAACATTTTAATATGTTTATAAAGATTTTTCCACATTTTTAAAGAATTTAAAAATATAAATTTTAAAGAATCCCGATTTCGAACTGCAAAACCGCGATTATTTCGAAAGCTTGTTTTTCTTATATTTCAAAATTTACTAAACTAAATCTCGATCGTTTTCTTTTGTTTGAAAACTATGAATATAAGAGTTCGGAAAATTCTTATTTCAAAGAAATCCGACTCCGAATCCTCGTATGAATGGATTTAAACTATTACGGCGCGATATCGCGAACTACTGTTACGCGACGCGCCTTTTTAACCATATTTTCATATCTTTATTAAACTTTGTCGAAACACTTTCAAATGTTTATAAAACAGTATGAATTCATTTTAAATCATTTTCAAAGAGGTTTAACATTACATTTTCATCATTTTATTAAATAAAGGAAAGTAGTTTCCTTTGTGATTTTCGACCTGTATTTAACTAACTTGTTTTACACATCAAACGATAATATTTCAAGCAACCAAACTTGATGATCAAAGCATAATAAACATCCATTATAAATATCATATCATCATCATATATAGCCATAAAAATTAGAGTTTCTCACCTTGGTTTAAACGATTAATTAAAAATTGGCTATAGCTTTACTAACTCGAAATCTAAATTCACGATCACTAACACTATTGCCTTTAAATAGCTCGGCCTAGACTTTGGATGCAAGAGGAGCTCACGGCCTTGCTAGGGGAGGAGTAATATTTTGACATATTTTTAATATACACACACACACTATATAATTTAACTTCGTTTTGAGAAATATTTTGACATATTTAACACACACACACACACACACACACACTATAATCACGGCCTTGCAAGAGGGTGGAAAGAAGGAGAATTGTGGTGGTTTTGAAGGGTTTTAATATATACACACACACACACTATATAATTTAACTTCGTTTTGAGAAATATTTTGACATATTTTTCCTAAGATTGGAAGACATGGAAGTAGAGGAAGAAGCTTAGAAATGAAGGAGGAGAAGTGAGGAAATGAGATGAAGATGGTGTGGTATTTCTAGGGAACGAAAGAGGAAAAATATCTACATATACATCATCATCTTCATCACCTTCACATGCTCCATTCCCATCACCCACATGGCGGAATTGATCCCTCCCTCCATGTGCTTTCATGGTGCATGTGCTTATGTGTAAGAGGGTGGACTTTGTGGTTTCTTAAGTGGTAAGAATGTTAAGAAATATCTTGGATATTTTGAGAATATATATATTTATATATGTATATATGTGTGCATATATGTATATTCATTTGCTTGTGGATATGTCTTCATGTATATACATGTATATGTGCATATGTATGTCACGTATATCCGCAACGTTGCACAACTTCTACACGTCGAATCGTTACAAATTCCGGTTCCGATTTCCAGTCATATTTTTACTTTTTAGTTAATATATATATTTGTAAACAAAGTTTAATAGTAATATTTCTATTATTATATAATAATTAAAAGGCCTTATTTAATATTTAAAATAATTATTAAATTATTTAAACTCAATTTATTTTCAAAATTAAATTATTCAAAATAGTGATATTATTAAGGATGTCATAAAAGGATTTAAATTTCAAAAATAAAATAAATAATTTTATTACATATTCTCACTCATATAGATAATTGAGTATATATATCCAGCTCCGTGTATGATGTCGGATGGTCAAAGAGCTGTTTATTGATAAAACGATTTTTGGTCATTTTATCGATATTTATTCCAAAGTTTCTATTTTTGTAAATATTTATTCAAAATGAGATTTCCACTGTTAATTTTTTATTTAGAACATCATTATTTATGTTAAAAAATCTTATATTTTAAAACTTTAAAAAAATTCTGAAGTGTTGAATTTTCGAGTTGTTACGTACTTCCCCCTTAAAAGAATTTTGTCCTTGAAATTGAAGATAAGAAGATGATAACTCGAATTGAATATATATATATATATATCACATAATGTAATATATACAAGATATGATAAGTTCCCACACCACAGGCGGTGAGTACACCATCTTGATACAACATCAATCCTAAACTCAGGATATGTTTTCCTCATTCTATCTTCTGTTTCCCAAATGCAGTCTTCTGCATCACCGCTCTATTGGACTTTAACCAATCTCGTAACTTTCCTTCTCAATCTTTTCTCATCATGATCTACGATTCGAAAAGGTCGTCTAATAGCTGCCAAATTTGGTTCAACTTCTAAATTTGCTTGGGCAACCGTTTCTATAATCTGCTCTAGATCATGTATATATTTTTGTATATGGGATACGTGAAAGTCGTTATGCACACTAGACAACCTTTCGGGTAATTACACATGATAAGCTAATGGCCAATTCGCTCAAGAATGGGAAATGATCCAATAAATCAGGGTGCCAACTTTCATGCCCGACCAAATCTTACCATTCCCATCATCGGCCAGACTTTCAAGAATACAAAATCTCCAACTGAGAATTCCAAATTTCTACGCTTTTAATCAGCGTAACTCTTCTGCTTGCTCTGGGCTTCTTTCATTTTCTTTCTGATCAAGTCTACCTTTTTTTAGGCTTCTCGAATCATGTCAAGACCTAGTATCAACTCTCCGATCTCGATCCAACATGCTGGGGATCTACACGGACGACCATACAAAACTTCGTATGATGCCATGCCAATACTAGCCTGATAGCTGTTGTTATAGGAGAACTCAACAAGATGAAGATAATTTTCCCATGAACCTCCAAAATCTAAGATACAAGCTCTTAGAAGATCTTCCAATACTCGATTTACCCTTTCAGTTTGCCCGTCGTTCTGGGGATGATATGCGGTGCTTATACTCAGCTTCGTTCCCAAAGCTGTTTGTAATGCCTTCAAGAACTTACTGATAAAGATTGGGTCTCGATCATTGGCTATACCGCTTGGGACACCATGCAATCGAATTATTTCCCTCGTGTATATTTTTGTCAGACTTGCAGTAGTTCTCGTTGGTTTTACTGGGATAAAGTGCACGCTCTTGGTTAATCGATCTATCATAAGCCAAATGCCTTCATTTCCCTTTCTTGATTGAGGTAAGCCGTCGATGAAATCCATCGATATTTGGTCCCATTTCCAAGTCGGAATTTCACGAGGCTGGAGTAGTCCTACAACCTTTTGTTGATCACTCTTGACCTATAGACAATTTGCACATCTACTCACATGGATGGAACTGTCTCTCTTGATACCTCCCCACCAAAAAGTATTTTTCATGTCTCTATACATCTTTATAACTCCAGGATGTATTGTGAGTAAAGAATTGTGACATTTAGTTAAAAATTCATGTCTAACCCCATCAACATTGGGAACACATATCCTTTCATTCATTCTTAAGATTCCCTGCTCATATACTTTGCATCATATCCATCTTCCAGGTATTACATTATCCTCCACTTCCTTGGCTATTCTTGCAATGATTGGATCCTTCAGCTGACTCTCCTTTATACGACAAATCAATGCTCGACACATTACTAAATGAGATATAGTGGCATGCTTTCTACTCAGAGCATCTGCCACAACATTGGCTTTTCCTAGTGAATATAGAATATCCAAATCATATGAGGCGAGGAATTCCAACCAACTTTGTTGCATCACATTCAAGTCCTTCTGAATGAAAAGATATTTCAAAAATTTATGGTCTGTGTAGAGCTCAAACTTTTCACCTATTTAAAGAAGGAATATTATTTACTAGGGTTAATCAAAGTTTATTTAAAATAAACTATAAGGAATTCTTACCCAGTAGATAATGTCTCCACATTTTTAATGTGAACACAATGGTTAATAGCTCCAAGTTGTGTGTCTCTTAATTCCTTTCATGGATCTTCAATTGTCTACTTGCATAAGCGACGACCTTTCCATGCTGCATCAGAACAACACCTACTCCTTCCCCACAAGCATCAGTATATAGGGTTAATACGCCGCTTTCATCGGCAATTGCTAACACGGGAGCAGTAGTTAACCTTTTCTTGAGTTCCTGAAATGCTTCTTCACATTTCTATGTCCACTCATACTTCACGTCTTTCATAGTCAGCTTTGTTAAGTGAAAGGAAATATTGGAGAAGTCTTGAATAAATCTCCGGTAATATCCTGTCAATCCTAAGAAACTGTGTATGCCCTTGGGATTTTGTGGTTGCTTCCAGTCTAGAATAGCTGCAACCTTTGCTGGACCAACCGCAATTCCTTCCCCTGACACAACATGTCTAAGGAATCTTACCTCTTTTCCCAGAAGTGGCATTTTGAGAATTTAGCTTTCAGCACA